>JACGZH010000002.1:0-2452466 GCA_014706385.1 Phaffia rhodozyma | reverse complement strand
CAACCCTAACCCTAACCCTAACCCTAACCCTAACCCTAACCCTAACCCTAACCCTAACCCTAACCCTAACCCTAACCCTAACCCTAACCCTAACCCTAACCCTAACCCTAACCCTAACCCTTTCGTCCATTTTCTCTTCTCTAATCGACATTAACACGGAAGACATCTGAAAATGTCGTCCAGATTCAAGACGACCACCTGTGGCCGACTGCTCAAAACGGCTGGCCTACCGCTTCTCTTGCTCACGTCACAAGTCAGCGCAAGCTCGCCCAGCTCTTTCCAGGGACCTTCCGAGTTGCTGAGCAACCAGAAACGGTACTCTAAAAGAGACAACACCGGTAGTTACTCCCTCAACACTACCGCTTGCGGAGGTGAGTTTCTTCCTTTTGTTGACATAAAGTCGAAGCGCACGACTTTAGTATGTATCACTGTTAGCTATAATAAGAACCAATAAATGAACTTGACCGGTCCAGGCTACTCTGTCTCCTCGGTTGATAGCACTGGGAATGGGCTTCAGGCACACCTCTCTCTCAACGGAGAGCCTTGCCGGGCGTTCGGTGTTGACTATACCGACCTCCTGGTCGACGTCGAGTATCAAACCCAGGAGCGGATCAGGGTTCACATCTATGATGCCGACAAGATTGAGTTTCAAGGTGCGTTCCTATCATGATTACTCTTGTTTGATGAGGATTATATTTAATCAACTTTCAACCTTTTACCGGCCTCAGTTCCCGAGAATATCTTTCCTAAGCCTCAGTCAGACAACGGCCTGGATCTCAATCAGACTGATCTCGTGTTTAACCATCAAGAAAACCCGTTCGCTTTCTGGATCACTAGGCGGAATGCCTCCGATGATGAGACCCCTATTTTCGACACTCGACCCTCTTCTAAAACCTCGGTTGACTATCCTATCGAACCACCTTATGGGGGAGTCGAAAAAGTGAACAGCTCGACTGCCGTACCTGACGAGTCTGGTGGATTAGTCTTTGAGGCTGGCTATCTCGAGATTTCGAGCTTCCTACCCAAGGTACGCTCGTGTTCGTTTCTTCTGGACATCCCGCCTCCCTTAGTGATTAATCCAGTTTCACACCTGTCTTGTGTTAGGATGCCAACATCTTTGGTTTAGGAGAGGTCGTCGCCACGAGTGGCTTCCGAAGAAACTCTAGTGCTACAGTCCAGGTGCGTAGTATTATTTACCGAGTAGCTTGTTTTACTACTGCCTACCACTGTCGATCACTCTTAACCCCTCATCCTTCCAGACTATGTGGGCTCGAGACGTCGGAGATCCGGAGAACCAGAACATGGTACGTCCAACGCTACCTATAAGCATCTGGTATTCAATATTGACAAACTTTCACTTTAAAAATTCAGTACGGAGATCACCCAATATATATCGAGACTCGATTCAATAAAAACGGCGCTTCTTCTTCACATGGTGTATTCCTGCTCAACTCTGAGGGAATGGATATCGTTCTTCGAGACGAAGTGATTGAGTACCGGCCTCTCGGTATGCTTCAATTTTGTTCATCTACTTGGTTCAAATCGAGCCAGACTTCAGACCCCGTCAGCTGACAGTTCTTACTGATTTGTCAAACAAATAGGTGGAAGCTTGGATTTCTACTTCATTTCCGGTCCTACGCCCATTAAGGTGATCGAGCAATACTCTGAAATCTCAGGTCGATCCCTCTTGCACCCATACTGGTCTTACGGTTTCCACCTCTGCCGATGGGGTTACGGTACGTTCTATCCGTCTTTTTGTTCCTCTCTTCTCTTTCGCTAGTGTTTGTGGAGGCGCTGACCAAGCTAGATATTGGCATGAGACATAGACAATATCACTCAAAATAGAGAGATCGTTCAGTCTATGAAGGATGCCAATCTTCCTCTCGAAACTTTCTGGAACGATATCGATTGGATGGACACTTACCGGAATTTTGTACCTGCTCCCAACCGGTTTGAGCCGGCCGATTATAAGGCTTTCGTCGATGAACTTCATGCAAACAACCAGCACTATATACCTGTTAGTCCTTCGAGTAGCAAACATTATCGAATACGAAGAACTAATGTCAAGTCTGCTCGTATGATTGACTATGGACATGTTTTCCTCCTTTTCTGGTGAACAAAGATCATCGATGCGGCTATTGGTGTAGTCACCAACGATACAGACGTCTACGACACCTTCACCGCCGGAGACGCTGCTAATACGTATATCAAGAACCCTGACGGAAGCAACTATATCGGAAAAGTCTGGCCGGGATGTATGTTTTTGTCTTTTCTCTTTTTGACCAGTGGGGTATCATATCTATGTAATACTGATTCTCTACCTGTCGGCCGAATCATTTTGAACCAATAGATACCGTCTTCCCAGACTGGTTCCAGAACTCGACTCAGGATTGGTGGACTGAAGCTTTGTGAGTCTCGAACTTGACCATTGTATCATCAGTCTATAGACTAAATCAGCGAGTTTTCTGACCCAATAATTTATGTCTTGCCTCCATCCGTACACAGCATTAACTATTCTCAGATTGTTGAGTTTGATGGAATATGGTATGTCACCTATTCACTTATGTTTTCTTACACTCTCTTGTTTGTACATGTATGGAAATACTTCTAACACTCTGAGTGTTCTCGTACAGGATCGATATGAACGAGCCCAGTTCGTTCTGCGAGGGGTCTTGTGGTTCATCCGCCGGTTCGTTCTTTTCGTTCGATCACACGTCAAAGGCAACTGAGCATATGATCTGACCTCTATCTGGGTGCTACTCAACAGACCTGAACAACATCACCCCTCCGTTCTTGCTGCCTGGACAACCCGGTGCTGTGACCTTGATTGATGGAACGTTCCCTGAAGGATATAATGCCACTCTTTGGGGATACTCTGGTAACCTTACCATCAATGGTAGTCTCACGTTCAACAGTACTCCTCCTAACTATGGACGACCTGATCGACGATCTCAACTCTCCCGACGAGTCGGTCAAGGCGTGGATGTGAATACCCCTGCTTATGAGATTCACAACGCTCTCGACAAGCTAGCCATCTCGACCGTCTCGCCAAATGCTACTCATCTCAACGGAGATATCCAGGATATCGATGTTCACAATCTATTCGGTTACATGGAGGGAATTGCTACTTTCAACGTATGGAACACCTATAAACCCAACAAACGACCTTTCATCGTCAGTCGATCGACCTTCCCTGGTGCAGGTACTAAGGTCGCACATTGGCTTGGAGATAACTACTCCACTTGGAAATATCTTCGTTACGTCAATCAAGGTGTTCTTCAGTTCCAGATCTATGGAATCCCGATGGTCGGAGCTGATACCTGTGGATTTGCGGGTAACACTGACGAGGAACTTTGCAACCGATGGATGCAGCTCGCTGCTTTCCATCCGTTTTTCCGAAACCACAATATCAAATCCGCATTGGCACAAGAACCCTTCCGATGGGATTCTGTCGCCGAGGCTACTCGGAATGCTACCGCTATTCGATACGCTCTTCTCCCGTATTGGTACACGCTTTTCTACCAGGCTAGCTCTGTTGGAACTCCTCCCATCCGAGCCCTCTTCTATGAATTTGACCAAGAAGAACTTTTGAGTGTTGACGCTCAATTCTTGGTTGGAAGAAATGTGCTCGTAACCGGTGCTATGTACCCCAACATCACTTCTGTCGAAGGTTTGTTTGTCTTCTACCCTTTCTTTTTGCCTTGTTCGAATACACAGTTTTGCCAAAAAGAATAGAACTAAAATTTCGAGCATTTGGCGCGTCCATCTTTATTTTAAACCAGGTTATCTTCCCGGAGGAGATGATGAGATTTGGCGAGACTGGTACACTCATGAAGTCATCAAACCTACCAGCGATGATGGAAAGTATGACTTCCCTGCTCCCCTCGGACATATTCCCGTCACCATCCGATCTGGCGCAATCTTCCTTCTCCATTCCGAGCCCGGCATGACGGTATACGATACCAGAGAATCTCCCTATTCGATTCTCGTCTCGCTCGATAAATCTAGCGAGGCCGAAGGTTATGCTTTCATTGACGATGGAGAGTCATTCCCTGTCACAGATTCTCGAGAAGTTCACCTCGGAGCTGCCGAAGGAAAGGTCTACGGATGGACGAGTGGATCATATAATGTTGGACAGAAACTTGCTCAAGTGACCGTCCTAGGAGTCAAGACTGAGCCGTCGACTGTAACGTTCAACGGACAGGCGATCACTACCGGCTGGACTTACGAAGCCGATTTGGAAAGGTTTGTAGTGACTGGTTTGCAGGGCGATCTGAACGGAGGTTGGGAGCTTGATTGGGCGTAATCTTCCACCAAGGATGGATTATCATCCTATACCCTCAACTCTTCTTTTCTCCCCTCAAAAAGATTGAATAAAATACAAAAAAAAACTTACCTTCATCGGATATTTTTCTTCTCCACCTCTTCTTTGACTCTCTTCCTCTCTCTCTCTCTCTTTCAAGCCTATTGTTGTATATAGCCACAGTTGTTACACGCGCTAACTCTTTCCTTTGTGCAAACCCAAGCTATTGTAGCCTGTCTTCTATGTCATATTGATGTTGTATCTGCCTGTTCTGCCTCGTGAACACATATGAATCTGCGGTCTCATCTGCATGTCAAATCCCTGTCAGTAAATTTCTTTTGAATCATAGATGAGTGAATGTATAGATAACGGTTTAGTTGTGTTCGGTATCGGCTTGAAACATCTTCTTTCTGCCATCGGAAAACAGAGACAGAGGATCACTCCCGAGGTTCAGGGAGCCGGCTCTTCCTTGACCTTTCATGCTTCTTTTTACCTCGGTTGATCGTCTTTCGGATCTTTTCTTTATCTGTCTAGATATATACGCGTATGTGTTTTACGTCTACCATGTGTATAGCGCTTGGCGGCATTGAGGCAGCGAGACTAACTCAAACAGAACATCTAGCAAGCCACGTATTTGTATATGTGTCGAGCTTGGCCTATACACATCAGAGATTGAGAACAACTGCAAGAGCGTCGGTCGACTCGACTACTGTGATATCTATGTTGTGTACCTGACACCGGGCGTCTAGATGAACACCGCTGAGATCAGCTGCACGTGGCTCGACCAAGCATATCGTGTTAGGGGCGGGAGCTGGACTGGTAACAGGAGGGTTACGAAATGGTAACCACACAAGACTCTTAGGTTGCAAGGGAGAAGTTCAGGCTCTTGGGACTGGAAATAGGATTGATAGGATCACTAGGACGAGGGCAGGGCAGCAAGGGAACAGGTAACAAGAACAAGGACAAGTAAAGGGGTAGAAATAACAAAGAATCCAAGCGTGAGATTTCTAACTACGAGTGGTCAAGAGAGCCTATCTTATATGCAGTTCTCAGACCCTGTGGTCTAGCAGTATGATGCGCTAATAGTAAGGTGCGCTAATAGTAAGGTGCGCTGGTAGTAAGGTACATCGGGCGTAGAGCCTTCTAGAAGTAGAGCTGTCTAGAAATATGGAAGGAAGGAGTTGTGGGAGTGGAGGTCTACGGGTCACAGTAACGAGCCCGGTGTAACTCAGGTTACATCCCTGACATATCATCTCTGTCTCTTCGTCTGTCTATTGCTTTGTCTCTGTCTCTTCATCTCTCTGTCTGCTCATGTCTTTGTCTCTTTATCTCTTTGATGCTTACTCTCGGACTTCGTGGAACAGAGATGTCAATGCGTTGCGCAACATGCTGCACCCAAGCCTTCACTAGGAGGGGAACGAGGGGGCGAGAATGCCGGGCTTTGACGCTGTCGCTAGTGATGCTAAGACTGAGATTGAGGCTGAGATTGAGGCTGAGGCTGGCACAAACTAAACCCATGACTCATGGGGATTTGATGTTCTGTGGTCTGAGGGCACCCAAGTCCAAAAGGGCCATGTGTCGACCACCATCGGTTGAGGTCACTCTCACCATGCTCTACGCAGTGTATACATCTAAATATTACAAAATACGTAGTATTTTGTTTCGGTACACGAGGTCCACCTAGTGTAGATTCGATCGAAAGACCTCCAAAGACTTGATAAATTAATCATGGAAACATGCGATGCGATGAGGCATGCCTAGAAGTGAACCTATCGGCTCGTCCTCTTTCTCAAACGAAAAATAGGTCCCAATCAAATTCCGCGGCGACATCCAACCAGTCGACGAATAAACTTCCGCGGTCGTTTCTCTCCCAAACAGTGTACACCAACATCCGGCTCCGTGATACGTTCAGAAACCTAAACTGGTCCAACATAATGGCGTATAGCTTCTCTACCCTCTCCCTATCGCTCGGTTTGTCTGGCTCGTGGCCTGTTGCTGAGGCAGCAAGACCTGTAACAAATAGGATCCAGTGGGCAGAGCAATAACCTGGGATGTCCCGCTTCGCCAGCACTTCCAATAGGGAAAGCGCTTGACGAACGAGCAATCGGATTGTGAACGATTGAGGTGGAGAACATAGAGCGGATGTGTGAAGGAAAATCAAGCATGCGATGCGAAAAGCCTCGTGCAGATAGTGATGATGTTGAAGATCAGGATTCTCTGTGACAGTAAGAAAAAGCATCAGGGACACACTGAGAGTGGGAGAGGCGAAGTTGATGTATTGAGTGTTTTGAACTGACGGCTGATTAGAACGCTTGCTTTGTCCTTCTCGAGTTGTAATTCGCTCTCCAGCTTTTGAGCTTTTTGTACCATGTCAAGCAAGCGTTCATCGGTCCAGGTCCCATCCTTATCAACTCCTCCGAATTGATTTGCCCTCCGCTCCCGAATTAACTCTGCAGTCTGATGCATCCGTACAAAGACGGGCAAACTCAGCCCTGTCAATGTATAAACTGAGTTCGGGGATTTGCACGCAGCCTCGGCGAGCAATGACGATGCCACTATCGGACTATCAAGCAGTATACGAGAGCTCTGTATGTCATTGGAGCATATTAAGTTAGCGATTGAGTTGAGTGCATGCATTCATAGGTGATAGGTTCTACCTGTCCATATGATCAGTGTTCAAGTGCGTATGATCTCAAACTTACCAAAACGTCATGATAAGCAAGGTTTTCCAGCCTTTCAAGGAGGACATGATAGAAACAACAACATGAGTCAGACAGACACAACAATGTCGTGAAAGTATTCCTTGGACAGTTGATACTAACAGATTGAATTTTTTGGTTCCCGAATCAGGACAAGATCCATACAGGGTACGATACAATGTTTTGAGATGCCCTACGAATTTCTCATACCCCCATACATCACCTCTACAGATCTGAAAGAAAAAGAAACATTCATGCAGATTCGACGGTGTCCCCTCGACCATTTATCAGTATGAAGCTGGTTCTGAGCAGTTCAGTATGGCAAATGGAATAACATCACCTTGTGCTGCATAATCATCAACGTCCCCGCCAACAAGGTCATCTTCTCTATTTCTTTATCGGGTGAGACCACCCTCTCGGTCCCTCCATCTTCAGGACTGTTCTCTGTAGACAGCGCTTGAAATGACGCATTCAACAGATCGATAGCTTGAGCACCGTATTCTTCAGACACGGACTCGTATTTCAATTGGCCTTGATTGACAAGATGTCGACCAGTCCAACTGAGAATGGCTAGATGTAGAGCGCTCGTGCTGGGCCGAAAGTCCATTTCGTCCAGTGCGAGGGCGGTGAACGCTTCAAATCCCGAAGGTAAGTCTTCCTTCGTACACGAGACGAGAGGCGAGAGAAATTTGCTGTAGTGTTCCAGGAGGTCATCTGCATATGAGTTGATATTCAACTCAGTACTATCAGATTTTGGGTTGGAGTGTATCAATTGATTCAACCAGCCTATCGAATCTGAACTAGGACTAGAAGAGAAGTCGTCGAGTGGCCCAAACTTGATCGGTGGCGCGGTCCCGAAGTTGTTGAGCAGCGAAACAGACCTGAATGACCCTGATTCTCCATTGCCAGAAGCTGGAGCGCTGAAATTAGAACTGCTGCTTTCCAGGATGTCGAAGAAGTCTTTCATTTCCGCTGGTAGATTCACTTGATCCTTCGGACGATGATCAATGAGTGCCGATCTCTCTCTCTCGTTGTTTGTAGTGATGATGCCGCTGCTGCCGCCGCCTTGTCGTCCGGATGGCCTCTTGCCCTTGTATACATCCGTTTCAGGCCATGTGCAGACCTCAACAAGGGAGCCAAATGAAAAACAGACTCATCAGAACTATCAGTGCAAGCTCCGCTGCAAGCCTTAAGGTCCTGTTTGTCTTGCTTACTTTGCTCAAGCGTACACAGGCCTGACACGACGGTCGAGTCATGTCACATCCTTTCTTTCTTGCCCTGCATGTCAGACATCCGTTCCTGGTTCTCGTTATCTTCTTCCTCATTGTCGAGGAGCCTTCATCGCTTGACATTTCGCGTAAAACTGGACGACTAGTAGATTCAGACGTGTGCGTGAACGATGTCACTTTTTCAGCTGGACTAAGGCTAGACGATGGTGACATCTTCTGAAGATGTTTCGAAGATTTTCGACACGTTCAGAGGGTTGATTGACTGTAGGTACTTGACTCGGGTTGCAGGGCAATAAGAGAGGATGTAGAATGGGAACCCTAACCCATTTGCCGATAAGAGGGAGTTTCACAGGGACTTTTTGAAAACACGGAATTCACCATAACGTTCTTGATTATAGATTTTATATTCACCGACAAGCAAACCTCCCGTGGTGTTCAGGTAACATATAGTTGAAGTTTGTGGTCTGAGGACACCCAAGTCCAAAAGGGCCATGTATCGACCACCATCGGTTGAGATTACTCTCATCATGCTTTTTGCATCTTATATTATAGTTGAAGTCTGTTGATTTTCATCCCTCCTCGTCACTTTTGCTTCTTTTTGTTTCCGTTTTAAATCGAGTTCTTCTCTATGACGATAAGTTCATTTCGTTCTCCAGCTTCCTTACATCTACCATTCAGGGAAGTTATCTTCCCACCTTCGTTATTTATTTATTGTTGGGAAGGGGGGTTCGAGTCAAATAAACCCATTACAAACAACCTTTTGCTGGTCGTAGTAGACTACCCGGTATCTGACTTAACGATCCATCGTGAGGTGCTGAGATTACAGTAGAACCAATCCTGCATGCAACGAGACGCGATAAGATACCATCGATCATGTATTATGAGGGCGGTCCGCGCGCCGGCGCAACCCATGTTATATGGCGGTCCGCAATTGACAAATTCAAAATCTCCACCACCTCGTCCTCTGTTAACTGACATATATGTGCCATCCGAAGGATTCCAACATGCTCTTATCTCTTCAGCCGAGTTTGCATCCACCTAAAACATTTAAGCCATTCTTCAGACCAGCACTCGAGCCCTCCTCTCTCCTCACCACTCAACCATGATCGATCAATTCGAACTAGACGATGGCATCAAATCAGCCAGCTACCAAGACGACAAAGATGATGTCGTCGTTCAAATAACGGAACCAGTGGCCGATACTTCCCGGCATCACCTGCACAGAAAGTTGACCCCAAGGCATCTCCAACTGATCACCATCGCTGGTGGTATAGGGTGTGAGTCGAAGGACCAGCAACGCAAATCTGTCTTCCCTTGTCCTTTTTGATACTTTGTCGCGGCCGCGTTCGACGCGTATAGACTAATCGAATGAACAATTGATTTTTTATAGCTGCATTATTCGTACTCATCGGCACGGCTCTTGTCTCAGGAGGTCCTGTGCCACTTGTATTGGGTATGCTGTTCTGGTGTTCGGTCATCTGGGCTGTGTCTAACTTCCGTAAGAGATAACACACCTGAAAGAGTCAAGTTCAGTAGTAACAAAAGCTAACCGTTATCTATGCCGCCAGAAATGGAAATCACCACGCTTCTTCCGCTTGATGGTGGGTTCATGGCACATGCCTCAAGATTCGTCGACCCGGCATTCGGCTGTGCTGTTGGATACAACTACTTTATCACCTCGGCGGCCATTCTCAATTACGAGATTACCATCCTTAACGTGGTGCTCAGCTATTGGTTCAATGATCTAAACCCGGCAATCGTCATCTCAATTTTGCTTGTCGTATTCGCCGCATTGAACGTTTGGACGGTCAAATGGTTTGGAGAGGTAGAATTGTAAGTCTGTTGCCACACTCTGCAATCCGAACTGCAGACTGATCTTTACCCTCCATATATTCCACATGATGTAGTTGGGTAGCAATCGGCAAGATTTTGCTCGTCTTCGGTTTAGCTTTCTTTACATTGGTCACCATGTGTGGAGGTAACCCTATTCACGACAAGTACGGTTTCCGATATTGGAGAGACCCCTCCCCTTGGGTAGGAGCCAGTCCCTTTGAGAGACTTCAGGCTCTATGGTCTACTATCATCTTCGCCGCTTTCTCTATCGTCGGGCCTGATTTCATGTCCCTTATGGCTGGAGAAGTGAAGAACCCTCGAAGAGTTCTGCCTGGAGTCTACAAGTCGACTACGTTTCGGTTGCTCCTGTTTTATGGCTTGGGCGCCTTTTGCGTTGCGACGGTGTGTGCTTCGGATGATGAACAACTCTTGAGCGCAATCAAGGTTGGATCGGCCGGAGCTGCCAAGTCTCCTTATGTCGTCGCGTAAGTCCTTTTGGTCTGGAATTTACTTGTGCTATTCAAATACAACTGTATGGATCTCACCCTCTATTTGACTTGAAACGGTATTGTTCATAGTATGAAACGCTTGCAGATTCCCTATCTTGGCTCCATTGTCAATGCTGCGGTCCTTGTGTCTCTCCTTTCGACCGCAAATACCTTTGTATTTACTACATCACGGTCGTTACATGGACTGGCTCTTGCCGGACAGGCCCCGAGTATTTTCAGGAGACTTAACCGTAAGTTTGATATTATACCCATCATCATCGGATTCCGCGAGCTTCTGACCTGATAGATTTTGTCGTATTCTAGGTATGGGAGTGCCTTATGTCTCAGTTGGGGCTGCACTTGCTCTAGGCTGCTTGTCTTACCTTCAGATGTCGGCGGGAACGTACAAGGTTTTGGGTTGGTGGGTCAACGTGAGTTGCTTGATCCAAGTCCAGTATTTCAATAGCTCAGACAGCTGACAGAAATCACTATAATTCAGATCACGACCTGTTCAGAAATCCTTACATGGGTAGTGATGGGCATCACCTATGTTTTCTTTGACCGCGCGCTCAAGGCACAAGGGCTTCATGGCAGTGGTTTCCTTCCAATCAAAGCTCGTTGGCCTCTGGCTTCAGCTTGGTATGTGATTGTGGTCGTCGGCTTCACTTGCATCTTTCAGGCATACACCATCATGTCTCCTAGCACGTTCGATGGCCTCACCTTCTTCTTCGCATACGCAGCTATATTCATATTTATCGCCATTTTTGTGGGTTGGAAACTCGTGAAGCGCACTTCCTTTGTCAGACCGGACGAAGCGGATCTTATTAGCGATATTGCGTCTCTCGATGCATATACTGAGGAATGTGAAGCTGAGCTTGCACAAATTATCCAGCCAAGATTGGATCGATTCATCAATGTGAGTGTCATGAATCTTAAGTAGGCGCCATCGATCCAGATATCACTAACGTTCAACCTATCTGACTTGCAGCTCATCTTCTAATTAAATTAACCAAGAGGTTATTCTCAGGCCAATAGAGTAAAGGAGGGTCCTGCCGGTTTCGGCTTAACTTCATAAAGATATATAGCTTTGATTGAATATAATCAGTTCGATCCAACTCCTTCTGTTTGAGTGGTGTTTGCTTTGTTGTTATCTCATACTTCTTCTTCCTTTTCTTTCATTCTTTTATCCTTGTATCTTGGTTCAGGCTCCTTGTGTCTTGTGTTCTCGTTGTGTCTGTTTCTTTCTTTTATCATGAATATTGTTTCCTTCATTAGACTTTGTTGATGAGTGATTGCGCCTTTTTCCTCATTTTTATGTGTCTATTTGTTGCTTCGTCTCTCTGTATGTTCATGTCTCCGTCTGTAAACGGTAGAGCCGGCACCGATGGTCTTCACGACGTTGTTCATCGCGACCGACGGCCAGTCGAACCGATCAGAGGGGGTCTCCTACAAGGAAGGAGGCATCGATGTCGACCGCATATGAGACAGAAAGAAGTCGGGGGATGAGGACACTCTTCCACATTAGATTACTTCTTCACGTTAGAACACTCATCAGTCGGCTCAAAGGGTGTCGCTCCCCTTGTGTTCGACATAAAGCGCAAGGGAACGGATTAGAACCCGGTTAGGGTTACCTTGCAGCTGATACTACTACCACTGACAGATGCTCAGCCTATCATTAGGTTGGCCATCCAAGGCGATTGGATTGCCCATGCCTTCTCTATGGCTCACGCTACGGAGTATTAATCCGCGCTGCTGCAGCAGTCCTTCTGGTGTCGTGAACGGTGAAGGTCGGCTTTGGCTCCTTACTCGCCTCTGAACCCCCTGCGGGCCCGATCGAGTCGGTCGTCGCCTGACTGGGTTGTACAACATCTGACGCGCCTTACCTTCTGAAACCACACGTCTTGACACTCTGGTTCGGTGAAGCTCCCACTCCAGACCTCTCCTCAATGATGCGCCTGTATGTCCAGGCCGTCACTATCGGCAGGCAAGCAGGTGATCTGCACTAAGGAGCGGTGACACGGAGTCAAGTGCTCAACATCCTCCAAAGCGCTTTCTTCTCTGCTGAACAACAGTTCACAGACTCAAAATGAAGGATCTCTTTGGCAATGGCAATGATCCATTTCCCTACAGTGTAGCTGGCTGTGGGCATGAATTGACCTACTTACCGCCATCGTAGATATCTGGGCAACATAACCAACGACAAAGCCATATCCTGGCTCACGGCTCGCCAGAATCATGACATCGTGAACATGCTCCGCCGAGCTGCCTCTGACGCTTGATGGAGGCAGTCGTTTTATGTATCCAAAGTCAAGACCAGAAAGCGACATTTCGACATGTCGCTCAGTACGGACGGAATCGGCGTGTCTGCCGGAATGCTGAGACCGACATCGCCTCCATCTGGCATCGACGACTACGGATGGAGATGGGAGGGCGAAGACAAGGACCGTCACCGAGCAGAGTATCTTCCGTAGGGTTTGCGGCCAGAGGACGAGGTCGTGGGGCTGGACACAGGTCGTCGGACGCTGCTCTCGACGACCGCAGGAGGGCTCGACATGTCTCTGGACAACGGCGGTCTGGCTGAGCACGGCACGCAGTGGTCGCTCTCTCTGAAGTCATGGAAGCACCTTGCGGGGATGGACCGAGACGCTCGGAAACAGCGGCTGTGGATGAAGAACCATCCGAAAGTGTCAACCACTCTCCGTGGTGAGTGCCTCTCACGTTCACACTCACGTTCAAGCTGACTGTATAGACAGCCTTACTGACCTTGCAGACTGCCTTGCCCATATCGGTGTCTTGATTCGGCTTCTTTCTCCGATGTCTTTCTCCAGATCTTCCTTCGTTCATATCTGACAGTGTTGATGATCTTCGCGCTGCTCTCGTCATACACTCTCAGTCCTACTCTTCGCTCGCGACGTTCTTCGCTGCTCGACGGTGGAGACGTCTTCGCTGGGGCGCACACATCAGCCGCGAGCAAGCGTACCACCAGGTGGCGCTCCGTCTGTCAGCAGGACGTCCACGCACCTTCCTGGCCTTCGGCGACGGCGCCTTCTCGTCGTCTTCTCATGGGCATGCACCTGGTCCTGTGAAGACGCTGTATGCCAAGCTGAGGGTCTCTCCGCTGCTCCAGGTCCGCAAAGTGTGAGAGTATCGGACGTCGAGGGCGTGCTTCAAGTGCCATGGCGAGTTCTCTGGAAAGAACAAAGCGTGGGCGATGAAAGAGTGTCGGAGCGTCTGTCGAGTAAGTGACCTATGTCTGTCACATATCTTATGATAGTGTTCCGAGATGGTATCTCGAGTACTGATCGCTTTATCTGTCCTCTCTGCGCTCTATGCTTGCTTTCAGAGTTGGTGGAACCGAGATGTCAATGCGTTGCGCAACATGCTGCACCTGGCCCTTCATCAGGAAGAGAACAAGGGAGCAAGGCTGCCGGGCTTTGACGCTGTCGCTAGTGAGGCTGAGGATGAGGCTGGCACAGACTCAACCCATGACCCATGAGGATTTGATGTTCTGTGGTCTGAGGGCACCCAAGTCCAAAAGGATCATGTATCGATCACCATCGGTTGCGGTTGCTTTCTAGTAGCCAAGGCCATATATTGTAAATATATATTCTTTCAGCTTTGATTGAATATATGAACATTTTGGTGTCAATGAGGAATACATTGCGGCTGCCACCAGCAACCGATGGTACCATAGGCTAATTGAAAAGCAGAAGGGATATAACATAGGTACAGAAAAAGACGAGAGAACAAGACCCGGAAAAGAAACAGAAAAATTAAAGTGTAGGTATCGAATTAAATCCCCCATACTAAGCATCAACAGCCGCTCCTCCGGCTTTTTCGTTTCCTTGTGGTTTGGAAGACAAGCTTGATTCACTGTGGTCTTCCGGTTTAATGACGTTCGGTTGCTTGTGTTCAGCATCAGAAGTGACGACCACTCGCCCCTCGTGATGAATGAGTCGGGCCTCAGGATCCAACCCCACACTGTTAAAGAAGGTCAGAAGGGGGAGCAGCACGATCAGCAAGGGAGACTACACAACTGATATCTTGAGGCTTCATTGCGAAGCAACTTACTAGTCGTATGAGAACTCTCCTAGCTCGGCATCGTCCAATCCGACGATCTCACTCTCTTCAGAACATCTCAACCTGAGTCCGGGGATGTAGTGCATAATCCAGAGAATCTGAATGGCAACAGACGTATGGCAGATCGAGCGGCAAAAAAAGATCAGAAGTTAGCCTCTTCGTTTCGATAGCTCTAACAGGTTGGCAGAGGCACCTACAATGGTGGTCATGACAAAAGAGTACGAAACACAGGCAACAGAGTCGGCCAACTGATAACCGAGTTGGACTATCAACAGAGAAACAAAAGCTATGTGATCAGTGTACGAGTGGCAGGTGAAACGAATTAGAAGAAACCAACCATAGTGATGATCAATCCATCCACCAGGAATTTCACTAAATCCATCGAGAGAGGCAATAGAGGCCTGGGCGAAGAGGGCTTTGGTTATTGGAGACAGGAGAATAGAAATATCAGCCAGAGTTTTAAAAGCACAAAGGCATAGACACAACAGGGCTTACCAGTCATCAGATTTCCGGCGATTCCTCCGAGTCCGTGACCAGCAAAGACATCGAGGGCTTCATCAACGCCGATCAAGAACTGTTGAAAAAACAGAAGAGCTCAGAAAACGTAGTCTAGATTGGAGGTGGAGAAAATGTGAAGGTGGACTAACCTTGATTCGAGTAGCGTAATTGCACACCGCTCCACCGACGACACCAAAGACCAAAGCAGCGGGAGCGCCAACGAAACCAGAAGCAGGAGTAATGGCGACAAGACCAGAGACAGCTCCGGAACAGAAACCGACGGCCGACCACTTCTTCTCAAGACGGTAATCGAGAATCATCCAGGTAAGACCTCCGACGGACGCAGCCAAGTTCTATTGTTGAAAAGGCGGAATGAGTCAGCGCTAAGATCAGACGTGTAGTAATTCTTCGAACAAGATCACTTACAGTCACAATACAGGCGGATACAGCTCGGAGGTTAGCAGAAAGAGCGGATCCTCTGAAGACAAGAACACAGTGGTTAGTGCTGTATAGGTAAGAGATGAACATATATGGGAAAATGTACTAACCCGTTGAAGCCAAACCATCCGAACCAAAGGAATGCTGTACCCAGGATAACATAGGAGGTGTTGTGGGGCTTGTAGGCAAGTCTGAAAGGAGGGAGAATTACACAACCGCGCACAAAGTAACTATCAGAATTCATGCCCAATACTGTTGACTCGAGATGACGGACGCGGAACATACCTCTCAGTTCCGTAGCCTCTTCGCTTGCCCAAATATAAGGCGATAGCGAGAGCAGCCGTTCCAGAAGAAATATGAACCTGTCAAGTTTACCAAGAGAGGGGAAGAGGCGAGCAGGATGAAATGAGTATCTGGGTAAGAGAATAAGCGCAAGGAATAGAGCGGAAGGTGACTAACCGGACTTCCACCAGCGAAATCAAGTCCTCCCATTACATAGATCCAACCGTTGGAGTTCCAGGTCCAGCAGGCAATGGGGTCATAGACCAGAGTGCTCCATATGAATATGAAGACCAACACAGGTCCCATTCGGCATCTTTCCTATTGCGACATACCAGGTTGACCGACAGAATCAATTTTGGGCTCTCAAAGAAGTGACTTTCTAGGTTCGAGAATGCTTACAGCAAATCCTCCAACGGCAATGATGGGCGTCAAAGCAGCGAACATGCACTGATCTATTGCGTTTATTAGATTGGAATTGAAACCGATTCAATGTGTGTTCCTACCGGTGATGGCTTGCGAGAAGAAACCGTGAGACGTACAGACGGCAAAGAGAGAGCTCGGTATTCGGGTTGATCCAATAGAAGGTGCATCGAGAACATTTCGCATAGCAAAGTACTTGAGATCACCGATGTAAGCCGACCCAGTTTCGGAGAAGGCAAGAGAGAATCCCCAAAAGCTGTATTGGCATGATCAGGTATGAGAAGCAATTAGATGAGAAACGGGATCGGCGACTATAAGAGATAAGGAAACTCGAGGAGAGCTCCGCGCAGCGCAAGCCAAGGAAAGAGAGAAAGAGACTACTCACAACCACTGGAATGAGACCACTGACAATCCGGCCATCCCTAAGAACAGGAAGGACAGAGCGTTCTTGCGGCGAACAAGACCAGAGTAGAAGAATGCTAGACCGGGTATCTTTAGATGACATAAACAGCATTAATCGCAATGAGTTGAGCAATCGAGTTTCTTTTCTCTGGCAAATATTCGGTGGATAAGAAGAGAAGCACGCACCATCAACCAGACAAGAGCTGTACTGGTGAGGATCCAGGAGATATCTCCCAAATTATAGACTGCATTGTCATAGCCGAGTGCAATGATGTCTGTGAAACAAAAGAATCCGACAAGATCACAATGAGGTTCAAGATCGAGGAAGGAGAAGGAATTGAATAAAGGACATACTCTCGTCTGCGGTGTATTTGATGGCCACGGTTGCCATGTTGCGGATATGTACGGGTGAGAGTTGTACTTTGTGTAATTAAATCGAGCGCTTAGAAAGCCAAGGCACTTGCTCTACTTTGTCTTCGGTGGAAGAAAGAAGGTGAGAACTGGGTGGAAGGTTGAGAGAGAGAGAAGGAAAAGAGGGAGTCAAGAAAAGAGGAGAAAAAAGGAAGAAGAAAAGAGTTTATGAGGAATGAACCAGCATATTCAGAGAACGGAAGTCGTTCGAGATAAGAGAACCATGCTTTTTGCCCAGAAATGGGTTTGAATCCTTATCGTCGGTGTTTCGTCATTGTCCGCGGCATCTATCAGAATCAGAAGGGATCAGCCAGGCTTTTTCAAACTAAGAAGCCAAACTTTCTATGACTCGCTCGCGATCGGTGTAATCCATGTCTCCGACCCAACGAGATCGAGGACAAGTTTTTCCTTCTTTCCTATCTCCTTCTTTTGCATAGCCGTTGTGTTCATGTTCACTATAACGAACATGTGAATGCATGTAGAAATATAAGCATGTATGGAAATGTCTGTGGGATGCTTAAATTTTCTGGGCTTGGCCAACGCGCAACATTCATGGATCTCTTTCTTTTGGCTTGACATGCGGATGATCGAGTTGATTGAGCTTCCAAATCCATCAGTGTTGTTGAGCCTTCTTCCATCTTTCTCGTCCTCTTGCGGAGCTTTTGTCTTTATCCGAAAGATAAGAGCTGAAACAAAGAAAGAGTGTTTACCGAACGAGCGGAGAAAGGTAAGTAAGTGGTTTATCTTTTAATTTCAAATGCATTTCTCACTTTAGAGACCGACTGCGCATCCTGTCTTCTATCTCCAACTGCTTGCTCGAGCCCACTCTAGGGTTGTGACGAAAGCTATTGGGAATCATCGAACATACCATCTACCCTCCGTCTTGTCATCCCTCCATTCATCTCTCTCCTTCTTCCTCTTTCCTTTCCTTCACTTTCTTTCTTCCTTTCGTAACAACATTTTTCTGCTTTCCTCCTTTTAGTTTGTAAAAGGAAAAGACACGCAAAGACATACCTACATACATATACACACTCACACTTATTTGCACCCATGGGCTTTGACGAACACTCCAGATCTAGGTCCAGAGGTAGATCAGACCACATGATCTCCACGGGAAGAGGAGGGGCCGGCAACATGAGATCAAGCAGTCAATCCAAAGATCGCTCTGTTCGTCTTACTCTTGTTTTTCCTTGTTGTTCTGTCTTCGAAATGACTAATGAGACATCTTTCCGATCGAACAGGGAGCCGGAGATGACACGTTGATTTACCAGTCCGAGCGAGGACGATCGCCCCACCTGCCAAGCGTTGAACGAGTCCAGCACTCCGGCCGAGGTTTGTCCAGTTTGGCGTAGTACTTTTCTTAGGTCTCCCCCAAGCCCGAGCTGATAAGACCCCATTCTTCTTCCTTTTTACCCTTCCTCCTCCTCACTGGCACACTCTCTTGGCGTTCTTCCAAATTCAAAGGCGGAGGTGGGTTCTTCTTGTTTTCCTGATCAGCCCGCACTACTATAGAATCAATCAATCAATCAATCTTACTCATTCCTTCGATCTCAACTTCCAACAGCTGGCAACATTAGATCTCCATCCAGAGACCCCAAGGAACGTGAACGAGAGCTTTCCGAACAGGCCTATGAAACCCAGGTGATTGAAGCCAGGCGGAGGGAGGAAGCAGGCCGGATCCATTCGGCCGGCCGAGGAGGCGCAGGCAACATGCGATCCAGATCCCAGTCTCGGGACGCTGCGTCCAGATCCCCTCTTCCAGACTATCAGCATGGCCAGCCTGACTCGTACAGAGCAGCCCAGTCTGGAGGCAGGGGTGGCTACGGAAACCAGTATTACCCCCGGGACTCTGATGTAGAAGGCCTCAAGAAGTTAGATGAGGAGGATGAAAGAGCGAGGGCGAGCTGGGAGGAAAGCCACCCAAATGAAATCTGGAGTTCCGGTAAAGGTCTGTCTTCTCACTTCTTCTTTTCGACTCGCTTTTCATCTCGTTCGATCAGAGATTGACGGACGCGCCACCGGAAATACGAACTGCTTTAACCTTCTTAAACAGGAGGTGCTGGAAACATCCAAAGAACTCACACGAACGACAGTGCCGCTACAACCCCTGAAGAATTTGATGAGGCGAAAGCCATCATTAACGAAGGAAAATCCGGTCATATGTCTGGTCCGTAGGATACGTGATCTTACTCTCATCCTATAGTTTCTTCAGAAACCAGCGAAGACGCATGTTGACCTTGTCTTTCTGTTTCTGAACCAACCAAACTATCGGATGAGAACAGGGAGAGGGGGCGCTGGGAACTTTGTTGCAGAGAGTAGAGGTCGGTCCCAAGGAACGACTAATGGGTCCAATCCTGTGGATGCAGTCAAGAGAATATTCAGGTGAGTTTCTATAAAACCTCTCCCCTCTTGTTGACGTTTTGACGTGGTGTGAATATCCGATTGATCTGTGGGACTGCCACTATTTCTACTGTTCTCAAAGGTCGTTGAGCAGGTCCGGCCGAGATTAAGGTTGCTGAGATAGAATTGCATTCTTTGGATGTTGGATACTGTTTATTCTTTTTCGATTTTTATCGCGCCTATGATTCTGAATGTGTAGTTGGAATTAATTTTATAATATTCCTCTCTCCCTTCCGCAAATTTATATCTATCCTTCTTACCTGACTTATTTCTCTTGTACCACTCGAGCCAAGACGTGTTTCTCTCCTCCGGTGTCCGGGTTGTGTTATAGGTAATTCTCTCGTCTTCCTCATGCTCTCGAATCTTCTTTATCTTCTTCATCTTTGTCTCACCTGCCTTTCTACATGTCTGCTTTTTCAACATCTTTTCTCTTCGTGTTTCGCTTTTCGCTCAATCTCGACTCTGTTCGGTTAGCAGCTGTCGGTTTTAGATGGAGGGACCGGATAGGCCAGGATTTAGGAAAAATCATGACGTTTGATGTGGAAAAGATTACAGTCGTAGTATCCAGTCTAGACGCTTACAAGAACAGAGTCCCGGAATATGTGGATTCGCAAGATAGCAAGGGGATGAATGGGCAATTTGAAGGCGCTCCGTCGAACGCTAGAACAGATAAGAACATTGAGAGAAAGAGAGAAAGAGATTTCCGACTTTCCAGCCGGCCCTCTCAAGAGTTGGCGAGAATTATTGTACGGCTAACTTGGGTTGTTTGGCAAAGCTCGGCCACCGCTCATATGTACATCTCCTTCAAGAACTATAGGAAAAACCCAAAAGAGAACGTATCAATAAAGCGACGATCTTCTCTCGGACAGAACAAACCAAACCGGACTCGAACCAGACACGAAAGAGGGCTGATGAAAGCGTCTGACTGACCCATTTATCTGTGAGAACCTTGAGCCACTTTTCGTCACTCGCTATTCGTTTTTGCAGGAGCGACTTTTTGTCGGAGTCGATCCAATCAAGCACTCTTCGAGAGAGCACAGATTGTCTCATAAACGGAGGAATAAACCTGTCGTGAGGTTGAATGGCCCTTCGTAGATTACTGATGAACGCTTCGTCGTTGTATCTTTCAACATTGTACACCTGAGTTACAGATCAACAAGCGCAGAGTAGAGACAGTCACCAACTGATACATATTCAGTCAGATAATGGAACCCAGAGGTAAACCTGGTTAACGCACATGGGGTTCACCCAAAGCACCGGCGGTGAAATGCTGGGAGTCCCGAACATGAGAGTGTCCTTGTCCGTCTACCGAGATCTCGGCCGGGTTTATGAACGGAGTTCCGAAGCACAGACCATACCAGGGTGTGGGGCTCACGAGGGGATCACTAGAATGATCGGAGAGACGAACGGTTAAATGACCCGCAACTATAGGATTGATTCCTCGAACATGATTTTAGGAAGACAAGAGGGGAAGGACAAACTGAAGACCGACGATGGCCAGACTATTTTTGAGCTGCTGTTCAAACTCTTCCTTGTTCAGATGATGAGACCCGGGGGCGAGTAACAGATTTCTCAACCCTGGCATAGTACTGGCTTCCTCGCCGTTCCAAGAATCAAACGCGCCGACGAATTCAACTCCAAGCTTGGCAGAGGCTTTCTGAAAAATATCCCGGGAGTACGGAAAGTGAGACGAGGACAGATAAGTCGTGTGTTTTCCGAGGACCCAGACCTGTTTGGGACGTTCATGATGAGGGATGATCTGGATACAATGAAGGTGAATTTAAGTGATTGTTGGATTATATAGGATCACCTCTATTCAGAACTATCTCTCTACTCACGGGTGCAACCGCACATTCTTCTATAGATTCGTGGATTGAGCAAATATCTTGAGCTATGCATCATCTCAGAGGATGAACGGCAAGACGCGAAGTTTATGAACTCTACAGACAAACCTTCGATAGAGTAACCAATATAAGTCTCTGGATCGGTATAATCATATTTTTCCGGTGTAATAGTCCCTGTTCAGGCGAGCAGAAGAGGGCAGAGACAAAGAAGAGTTCCTGTTGAGACACGAAATAAATGCGTTGAATTAAGAGTCTGTGAAGATCGACAAGATAATACCAACACTTTGCTCCGAACGGATTTCCTCCCTTGTGACCAAAGAACTGAGCAGAGTATAGGACTGTGAAGGCCGGAAGGACGTCAGGAGAATTCATATTGGCAAGCGCAGAGAGAATGAGGCGAGTGACTGACGTTCGATCGGTAGACCGAGAGTGTTCTTTCCGTCCATAACACATCCCCAGTCGTTCCAGCATGCCTCGAGATCTTGCTGCGAGAGAAGAATTGCTTTGGTTTGGTTTGGAAACATCGAGTAAATCGACTCTATGATCGTGAAGAAATTTACAGCTTGATCAGCCCGCAAGAGAGAAGTAAAATTGATCAGACGTTCCAATAGAGAGAGGACCTAGAACGTACGGACGAATGATAGGTCCCTAGCATATGCATAAGATATGCCCAGCAGATCAAAAGTCCTTAATCTACAGATAGCATGTCCGGAAGAGATAGAGTGCATTGATGAATTATGATACAGTGGAGTGCAAACATAAACTATGGAGAAGGATGGTCGAGACCACTCACACAGATCGGGCTTAGAGGGGGTATAAACAGGGGAGAAGAGGAAAGAGAGCGGACGAGCAAGTAGCGGTTAAGACCGGATGGAGGTAGAAGATGCGCAGAGGGCGAAAAAGAGACAAACACCATATTCTTTCGCCTCCGGGAGTTCCGGAGTATGCTTGCATATAGTCCCAGTCTTCTAATATGACAAGTTTGTCTTGGTTTGGTCTAGAAGATATATTTGAGAGGCGCTCAGATAGAATAGCATCAGAGCGTTAAGATAGACTGCTAGGACGAACCGGCAATTTTCGAGAAGTAGGCAGGTTAGTAGGGCAGACAGCGTGTGCCGGTTGTGATGTTTCCAGATGTTATCCTCTCGATCTCTAAGGGTATAAATCAATGAGAGCAGAAATTATAACAGAGAGCATAAAAAAGGATCAGTTCAGGAATCTTGAAAGAATAGCGAGATAGAAGATCGTGTGCTCACTGAGAGCTGTTATACTGGTCGGATAGGGAGAAGATCTGGGCGGACTGAAGCTGATCTACAACGGAAACATGTTTCCCAGTGAACGTTTCGATATCGACCAGTTGGGAGAATGAGAACAGAACAACTATGCCGAGCAGTACAAGCACTCGGGGGGATACAGGCCTAGTCATGACGGTGGAAGTGAGGTTAAACCCGTATAGAATGATCGTAAGTGAATGACTGAATATCTGTATAAATCAGTTGAGGTATCAACGAATGGGTGAGGAGGTGTACAAGAAAAGAAACAGATAAGATGGAGAGGTAGAACGAATAATATCCTCAAACAATGTCCCGAGCAGACCACACTGCAAGTATATATATATATACAAACACATACATATGTGCACGCACACTCCGAAACAGAAGGTGAGAGCAAAAGCGAAACGACATACATATGCAGAACCATCGAAGTTTGGACGGGCAAGTCGATCATACCGAGACGGGCAAGCACAGGACAACGTGGTTAGTCACCTGCAAGTCCGCTCGATCGCTCATAGCTCTTGTCGGCCAGCGCCCTCCTCTACTCTGACTTCCGGCCCGCCCCGGTCGTACATGAGAGGGCGAGTGGTCCGTCGTCCGCAGCCGTATAGTCAGGAACCGAGAGGATCCATATTTCAACGATGTATCGAGTTCCCAGTGATCCGGACGCCGCTGACATAATGGTGTGTAGAAGTACATATCGAATCGATCACGTGATTTGAAATGTATGACGTGTACTTGGTTACGCCTCCGTAACCTGCCAGCATTCTTGTGTTCGCCCGGGCCCTCATTCAACCCCAACCGGTCTTGTCATTTCCTTTCTTTCTTTTTTTTGTTCATTTTTCATCATCTTTATTCTAGTTTATCATTCTTTTCCTCTCCATCACTATCTATTCTGACTGTCCTTCTCTCCCATTCCTCCCCGTTCCCTCTCTCCTAGATTTCCTAGGACATAAGCAAACGCAATGCTCGGTCGGTCAAGGTCAATCAGAAAAACTTCTTCCCTCTCGGCCGAAGATGCTTCTTCGTCCGTAGTGGACCGGACGGATGAACAAGACGTTCTCATCCATCAGCCTACCGGACTCATCAATGACGGTGAGCCCCGCCTTGCTCTTAATTTCTCTTATGCTACTTTGCTCAGAGGGTCTTCTTGTTCAACTGACTTGATATCTACTCGCTCGTTTTTGGGAATCCTCGCCCAATTGCTTCCTTTGACCGGTCGCATGAATCCGCTTGGACCGTCATTTTTAGGCAACACGTGTTATCTCAATAGCGTCTTTCAAAGTGTACGTCCTTCCGACTCTCGTGACATGCCTCTCTTCCTAAGACTAACACTTCTCGGACGCTCTGTGCCTCCTGCCTATTCTACAGCTCATCCATACACCTCCCTTCTCAACACTTCTCGTCCCAGTCGATGTCAAAAATCATCCGTACTCCCCTCCCTCAACAATTACCATCGACCGGGCCAGATGCCCGGCATTCATGGCCGACCGAAATGAACACATCGACCTCATGCCGCTCGCCGCGGCCTTTATCGAAAACGCCGGAAGAAGTTGGCGAACAGAACTCAAAGGTCTTCAGCCAGGAGCCGGTGATCGAAAGGGCCAGGGACTTAAAACCCTTCTGTACAGTGTGTCCAGAAAATATGACCAATATGGTGATGTAAGTCAACCTTCTTACAATATTATCGGAGGCTCAATTGACTACAACGATCTCGTTTAATCATTCTCTTCTTTTCTCTCCTTTTTCTTGTCTTTTCCTCTTGGTCTCGCTCCTCAGTATGAACAACAAGACGCTCACGAATTCCTACGGCATCTGTTGGACAGCATCCGCATGGAGGAATGCGATGTGCGTGCCTTGCTGATTTTGGACTAACCTCAGCTGGCGCTTCTTAGTCTGCGCTCGCCGTGATATGTACTCATACTCATCCTTGATGATGCCCATTGCTAACTAGGACTCCCTTTCTCTGAAACCAGGTGATCAAGCGACTCAAAGGAGCATCCGGCAACCCAACCATATCCAATGCTGATCCTCGTCACATATCCACCATCTCTACTCCTTCCTCTATTTCGCCCGCTCCACCTTCATCCGAACAACTATCAAACCCCTCTGATGCGACCAACAGCCCAGTCGACACAATAGAATCCCCCCCTTCCGCCGACTTGTTCCCCAATATTGTGATCAGATCGGATCCTGTTCACCCGGAACAAGAACCTCACCAGACAAATACCTCTCCAGCGGCCCACCGCCCAGACTATCAACGAAGCGCCAGTTTTGATGACGAGAGCCGCCCAACGATGAAAGATCTGGAGAGTATATCTAATGAGCAACGTAATCAACAAGAGCACAAAGCGGACATGGTGTCCTTTGTGGATTTGTTGTTTGGCGGTCGTTTGGCTAGCATGGTCGTTTGCGAAAGCTGCAAATCGGTGCGTCTCCCTCCATCTGTATACGACGTCCCCGTTGAGTGTGTGCGCGCGAATGATTCTTTATATGTTCTCAATCCTAACCTCTTCTGTTGGTGTCTTATCTGGTTCTGAATCAGGTCTCGCACACATATGAGGACTTTATGGATCTCAGCATGAGTCTACCCGAGGAGGAACCCAGAGAGCGCAAGGTACGTGACTCCTCGTGTTCAAGAGCTTTCTTCTTTCTGTTGTCTGTCCTGATAGCGAAGCTTGATTCTCCGTCAAATAGAGAGACCGTCTCAAGTCCATTGCGTCCAAATGGAAGGCAAAGCTGACAAAACCGGACAATTATGAGACAAACGATTCCTCTGCCGTCGCGTCTGACGATGAAGATGATGATGGGCCTCCACCGGCCGCCTATCAGTCTTTCGCCTCCAGACGGATGACAAACGTAGAGGAAGGCCCGAAACGAGTACCGGGTGGGAGACGTATGACAGTCGACGCTGGCAACCAGCCAGATAATCTCGGCCCACCCTCGACTAACCTCGGTCGGCGAGGATCAATTTTTGGCGGTATAGGAAGAAAGAAGAGTATCTCCTCTCTTGGTGGATCCAACCGGCGAGCCTCTATCGCTCAATCTGAAGCAGAGAGTGCAAAGGCGGAAAGCACCGGCAGCAGAGCTTCCAGCCCCGGCCCAGGTGACGAAGTTGCCGGTAACGGATCTGCTCTCTCCACTACTACAGGATCTTCCATAAACTATGCCAATGCGGTTCTACAGTCTCAAGACTCAAAGTTCCCCAAGGTCAGACCTTCTCAAGCGGCATACATCCTTCGGATCCTAGGCCCTTACACACCCACTCAGACCTCACTCTCCAAACGAGTGGGCTCGTCCTCCTTCTCGGAGCAAGCTCACTCTTCTCCCAACCTTATCACCGGTCTGACCGACTGTCTCAAGCAGTTCACAGCGGTTGAAGTCCTTGAGGGTGATAACGCATTCGCCTGCAAGAAGTGCTGGCGGTGGGATAACCCAAGGGCAGACGGAAAGCCATGGCGTCGGGGTGGGGAACATCCAGGGGATGATGATGAAGAAGACGATGTGAGCGTAACGGACGGGCTTTCCGGTGAGAACGCCGGTAGTGGCGGTGGCCTAGGATCTATCACGGACGTGGATGAGGCAACGGAGCACGTGGCCACTCTCAAAGGAACAGACCTCGCCGCTCTAGAGGCGATGACTCTGAACGGTCCTGTAGAAGAGACCGGTTATTACTCCGAAATCGCCTCACAAGGACCCGCCCAAGCTATCTCCGGCCTTCCGCCAACAGGCCTTTCTAATGGTTACCACGGAACCATCCCTACTATCTCACAAACCCCTCTCTCGCCTGAGACCGAGTTATCTACTATCGCTCCCTCCGTAGCCCCGCACCGTTCAAAATCCTCTCTGGCGCCTCCTGTCGTGAAGATCAATCACCGACCGGCAAACACCCGAGGAATATCCTTCACTCAGCATCAGAACCCCGAGCTAGAGACGATGTACGTATCGGACTCGGATGATTCGGAAGATGACGCATCCTCCAATGGAGGCAGTCCCGTTGGAGGTGGACCGAAATACGTGTTAAGAAGGGCGTTCAAGAGGTATTTGATTGTCCATCCTCCGGCCATTCTGGTTATCCATTTAAAGCGGTTCGAACAAATATTTGGAGGCAAAGGATTCAACCCTTTCGGAGGATTCGCAACCAGTTCGTTTCCAACTTTTTTTTTGTTCTTCTTAACCTAGAAACGGTAAGTCAGACTGAAGTTATTGACTTTCTTGTTTCCCTTAGACTTTAGAAAGTTAGATTCCTACGTCTCCTTCCCCGAAGTCTTGGATATTGCCCCCTTTCTTGCGCCTGCTAGGGTCGGAGCACCGGTCACCCAGCTCAATGCGTCCAGAAAGATTAAGAGTGTAGAGGCGGTGTCCGATGCGGTTCTCTATCAGCTCTGTGCCGTTGTCGTTCATATCGGTTCTATGGGTGGCGGACATTACGGTTCGTGTCTAGGATGTCTTGATTATCCAAAAAAGCATGTGTGATCAAAGTCTGATACCTGTGTTGTCTTGTTTGCTCGGTCTTTTGCCTCCACGTAGTATCCTACGTCCTGAGCTCCCCTAGTGATCCACCTCCTTTGCACACACCCTCGAGCTCTCCTCAACCCCCCAAGACGGGACAGGATTACCTTTCTCCTAGCTCGGCTATTCTGAAACCTCAATCGAGTTCGTCGGCTTCCTCCATACGGTCTGAGACGTCTACTTATCAGAAGGACCCTAGAGTATGGTACTATTGCTCAGACACTGTCGTCAAGAAGGTCGAGATTGACGAGGTTCTACGAGCGGGAGCTTACCTTATATTTTACGAGAAGACTTAGATGCATCTCGCCAAAGCTTTTTTTTCTTTTCTTTTTTTCTTTCTTTCTCTCTCAATATCCTTCTCACGTATGTTGAATTTCTTCTTAAATAAAAATAAATCCCCTCATATCTCTGGACGAAAAAGGAAATGAAGAAAGGCGTCAACTGTAATCTGCATCTCAATTATCTCTCTCTTCTTGTTTGCCTCTACTGGTTTCGTTCTATACTCAACAGTAGACTATCGTGCTTGTCTCTGCCGGTCCATCCAGCGGATGTTTCTCTTCCTCGGGTTCCTTTCCCTCCCGAAATCCTCACAGATTGGATCGGGCGGGTGTGTTTGTTTGTTTCAGGTGTACTGTTTGTTTCAGGTGTACTGTTTGTAGCCCTTATGTGCGGCATTGTGTTTGATTCCAACGAGATTAAATTAAATTCGCAGAAACGGATTGACGCAGAACGTCTTCGATGCTCATCTGGCTGGTGAATTTCGATTTCCTTCAAAATCTTGATATCGCATTCTTTCTTTCCTCCTCTATACAACTTATCTGAGACCCAAGAGACTACATGAGATTTCCTGATTGTAGACAACACTGACAAGACCAAGGAAGAAGAAAAGAAGGAAGAACGTCGCGTCCCATTTTCATTTTTTAATTGTCAATTATGGTGTTGGAAATGACCTGGGAAGGCCATTGCCTCTAAATCGTTCTTCTCAGAGATCGCCGTTCTTCTCCTCCTCTGCCCTTCTCTCTTCATCCTTCTCCCACTGGGCTCGGATCGACAGTCGCTCCTGCTCGGTATCCAGACCTCTAGCCAACGGCCACTGTTTGCTCGCTTGAACTCTAAACTCCTCGGCACGACTGCTCTGGATGGATCGAAGGAACTCCCAGCCGGACAACACAGTCGATGGGGACGCAGTGACGGATGTGTCGAGCAGCTTGAAGACAGCGGGCTCGACTTCGTTTTGCAGCAAAGACGGGGATGCGACGTACAGTGCCTTTGCAGACGCGAAGACGTGCGGTCCGGAGGTGGCGTGGTTGGTACCGATGGACTGGGCAAATGCCTGAACAGACGAGGCATCCGAGATAGAGGGAGCAAGTGCAGACAGTGTGGACTGGAGAATGACTTGAGTGGCAGCCGGAAGATCAGTCAATGACGATGCTATCAAACGAATTCGGTTAAACGTCAATACAGGTTGGCGTGCACAGACAAAACAAGCGGATAGAATTCAGGATATCATGAGAAGTTTCGTACTCTTTTGTTGGAAATGGACAATCTCAGCAAGTAGCTCTGGGTGTTGAGGATCGAAAGCGAAAGCCTTGTTCAAAGCCCTGGAGGCCTGTAGGTATTTATCTAGTACAACCAAAGAAGAAAAGAGAATGTGAACAAGAGCTCGAAAAAAGTAAACGAAGGTTCACCTGGGCTTACTTCGTCGGATAGCGACAGCATATATCGCCAGCCAGACATCTACAGACTGGCTAGCCGCTCGAGCAGTCTCCAGCGGTTTGAGAAGCTTGTAGGCTGCCTCTAGGGGCTGAGATGTATTGAGAAGCAGAGCACCCTGGGGGTCGTTGTCTTTAGGGGTAGCAGGCTCCGTGGGGGCAGGAGGCGTTCCTTTCTTGTCAGTAGCTGATCAATAGAAACCAGCAAGGGTCAGATGTCTAGAAAGAATTCAAAGCAATGCGAGGAAGCAGATTAGAACAGAAGCGTACCCTTCTTAGCAGCAGCTCCAGCTTTGGCAGCAGCCTTCTTGGCTTTCTGCGCGGCCTTCTTTGCCTCCTCTGCAGAGATGCCATCTTTCCATTCGGTGTCAAGAAGAATCGAAAGTTAACGTCTGTGAGAGACAATACTGTCACATCGCAAGTTAAGACAAAAGACCTACTGTCCAAGGCGGGTGCAGCTGATTTCTTTGCCAACTCGGGATCATCTGCAAGGTTGACGTAAATCTACACCCGATCCACCATTTCCCTCAAGAATAAATGAGCAAAGCTATCAGGATAGAGGAATGATCGAGACGTGACGAACCTTGGAGGCCGAGATAGCGGCCTTGACATATGTGGGCTGCGATCGTAGATCATTTCCGTACTCGATAGCGCTAAATCGAGTATGGGTATAAGCACTTGATCAGCTTTGCCTGCCAGCCAACCAGACACCGTTTCGAGCTGAAATAGATGGAGCTTACTTGAGATATGCCCGGAAAGTAGACTTTCTAATACAGTATCCGTGGAAGTCAAACTCATCATCTTCAAAGTCATCGTAGACCTGATAGGTGTTGGAAACCAATCGCATGAGGGTTGTTAGTCTCGAACGTATCTTCTCTCACAAACTGGAACGCGTAAACGAACCTTTCCGATCTGATGGTATCTCTTGAGGGCCATACCGAGATTTCCACTGTTCAGGTTCGAGTGCGCATCTTCGTGTAAGAACCAAAGGCACTGCATCTCGACAAGATCTGCCGCAGGGCTCGGCGCATCCTTCTGTTTGTGGGTGAAGACGCATTTTCGCGAAAGGGAGAGAAGATAAACGAGAACAACAAAAAAAGGCGTTCAGATTGATTGTTTTATCTGACGAGCGCCAGTTTTGCTTGGACCAAGTGAAAGAAAGTAGATGACACAGAAGGAATAGATACCTTGGTGAAAAGTCCTAGGATTTCTTCCGCCCTCTTTCCCTCGCCAGCTCTGAGCCAATACTTTCCACTCTTTGTGTTCAAGAATCTGTCCTGTCCGTCCATCCTTCTTGCCTCTTCCATGGCGATGGCAGCTCCCCATGCGTCCCCAGCGTATTTTAATACCCGGGCTTTGGCTGTCCAGAGCTCTGGGAGGGTTGGAGTGTGCTCGAGCGCCTTGTTGAGCACCTCGAGAGACCGTTCCGGAGAGGGATTCGAGTTGCCTGCCGGATGGGCGTAGTGAAGCGCGAGGAAGTAGTAAGTCCATAGTAGCGTCGTCGAGGGTTGGATGGAATCAGTTCCGTCTTCTGAAGGCGATGACGTCAAGGTGGAACTCGATTCGAGATTGCGCATGTAGGACTCGACGATGGACTGGACGATCTCCCTGTTCTGGGACGAGACAGTGTAGAGAGGTTTGATGTCGGAGAAGAGACTCGGGACGCCTCGTTCCAAACCGGCAGCTAGGTAGGCAGAGATCAATGACTTGAATTCGTTACCTAAAAGACGAAGAAGACAAAGATGAAGAAAGTTGGTAAGACTACGTGTATGAGCGGGGATTGTTGCGAGACCTCTCCATGGTCCTTACCGGTCGCGTAGTTCAACGACATCCTTCTAGGGACAGTTGCTCTTGGGTACAGCTCGCCCATCAACTCTAAAGCTCGCAAAATCTTGGGTCGAGTTTCATCGGTGATGTTATCTGTTTGAAGACAGTTAAGAGAAGAATGTGCGTATAGGTAAAGACCACCGGGTCAGTCATGCTCGAGGGATCTTTGACTGTGGTGGATACGATCGAGTGACGGAAAGCTCAACTTACCGACATCCAACCCTTTGTTGAGCAAGAAACCCTTGTAGTTCTCGATGCAATCAGGATTTCTGTCGATGAGCGCTCGGAAGGCGTCTTCGGCCTCTTCCTTTCTACCAAGCTTGTATAGTATCCGCGCTGACGAGAGAAGGAAAGGTTAGCGAATGACTCATGACCCACGAGCAAGGGCCAAAGGATGCTAGATGATGTCAAGTTTCGTTGGAGACGAACCTCGGTATCCGATGACCTTTTCTTGGTCGTTGATTCTTCCATCCTGATCGAGGTCATTGAGAAGGGTGATCGCGTCCGGCCATCTCTCCAACACTATCAAGTTCTGGATCCGGAGCATACCCAATTCGGAGTCTTCGATTTGACTCGGCGGGTTGCCCTTGATTGTTGGATTTCAAGCTTGAGTATGGTGTGTACAATGGAGGAAAAGAAGGGGGAAAGCGCAAGCAGACTGACCTTTGAGATTTCGGCGAGCTTTTTCAGGGTGTCTTCGGCTTTGTCCCTCTGTCCGTCAAGGATGTAGGCCATGGCGAGCGCAGCCCAACTCTTTCGTTCGTTGGGTCGGAGCTGGAGAAGGGTCACTCGGTTCTGAAGATGAACAGGGTAGTTTCGGAGGTGGAGGGCGATGTGTGCGTTGTCTCGGAGGATTTGTTGCGAGTTCTAAGATGACGTTGGACACATCGTCGGTTGGTATGTATGTGTTGGTTAGCCTCCTGAAACGTTTGTCCGAGGACACAAGATCACGGGTAAATCAAGAACAAGAAACCAACAGGATCACATTTCAGTCCCTGCATAAAGGACTTGAAGGCTTTAGTGTAGTCTTTCTGGGCACGGGATAACCTGGTATATAAATTTTTATTTAAAAAAAAAAAAAAAGATTGCACAGACAGCATGGGACAAGACGAGTCAGCGAATCTTGATTGAATAAACACAAGACAGGAGTTGACGAAAGCATGTACATTCCCAACACGTGCCAGCAAAGCTGACTTTCGTGATCCTTTCGAACACCTAGCATGGCCAGCTCTACTCCTTCGGCCTCGTAATCGGCGACTGTCTTGTTCACCTCCGGGTTTGCCGGTTGGTGGAACACAACGAGGGCCTTCATCGAGATAGTTTCTGGCGAGATAAGAGAACGGAGTATTAGTCTGTGCGGGTGTGATGAGATGATTGAGGGATGTATAGTCTGTGGAGATAAATCAAGGATGAATGCGTACGGCCATGGTTCGGAGACTTTTTGAGAATCTCGTCGGCTGCTTTGATGGCCTATGTGATCGAGGTCGAAGGAGAGGAATGTCTGAGACTGGTAAGCAATCAAGGTGTTCTCTTTGTATCTGTTAACAATCAAAGACTTGGAGGGTTCTTACCTTTTTGTAGTTCTTGGTCTCGTAGTGAGCCTGAGATATGAGATGACAGACACAATGGACGAGATCAAACAAAGAGAACAGGAAGGAGAAGATGATGAGCTTTCGTTCTTCTTTCTTTTTTTCCCTTTTCCTTTTGAATTCTTTTGGAAGTTTGAACCAGAAGAAGAAGATGTCTCTAGGATGATTTGAAGTTGGGCATATCCACAAGGAGCAAAGGTATTGCTTACGAGAATCTGTCTGAACAGGGTTTCCTGCTTCGGAGCGAGCTGCCTGTTGTCTGTGATGGGTGCCATGATGACGGTTGTACAGGGGACTGGCAGATGGGCTGAACACAGAGGTGGTAGTAGTAGTGGTGGGGAGGGGGAGAGGGATGGGATTTAGATGAATAGAACATAAATATTCATATATTCTACATATTTTACCTAAATTCCATAGTCGACCTCAAATTTCTTCTTGTTGGGTCTCGCTTCTTTCGTTTCCCTCAAGCCATCAACTTCACCATACTATCTCTCGTTCTTCTTCATCCTGACCAGTGATCCCCCGTCGTGAGGTCCCCTTTATTCACTAAACCTTTCAATTAAAAACTCGGTGAGTCCTTCCTCTGTCTTGGTGTTTTTTTTTCTTTTCTTTCTTGGTCTCTGGTGATCGCGAGTCTCATTTGGGCTTGAGCCGTCTTTCTTTCTTTCTTTCTTTCTTTATTGGGCTACAACAGATTTTTCTATCATGTCTGCCGCTCCTGCTCCCAACCCCAAGGCTTTCCCCCTTGCCGATGCCGCTCTTACCAACCAGGTAAGGACCAGGCTGCTTTCTGTGTTTGGTCATTGAAAGAGACGGAAACGAGTTCATCGTCTGACCGATTGGACGAACTATTTGCTTGGGGACTTCTTTTATATATATATATATCTCTTTTTCAGATCCTTGATTTGGTTCAGCAGGCTTCCCACTTCAAGCAGTTGAAGAAGGGAGCTAACGAGGCCACCAAGACTCTTAACCGAGGAGTGTGCGAGTTGATCGTCATGACTGCTGGTACGTATAGTTGAGAGAGAGAGAGAGAGAGAGGAGAAAACTCTTTGTCAATTTTTGTTTCATTTCATTGCGTCTGTTCAAGATACTTTGTTGGAGAGACGCGCGTTAGGCGTTTCAGTTTGAGCTGATCGAGTACACTTTGTTTTTATCTGTCGACAGACACCGAGCCCATCGAGATCTTGCTCCACCTTCCGTTGCTGTGTGAGGACAAGAACGTGCCCTACGTGTTCTTGCCTTCCAAGACCGCTCTCGGACGAGCTTGCGGTGTGTCCCGACCGGTGATCGCCGCTTCGATCACCACCAACGAGGCCAGGGAGCTCCAGGCCCAGATCATTGCCATTAAGAACCAGGTCGAGAAGGTGAGTTGTTGTCCAGAGCTTCTTGGGTGTCGAAGAAATCGTTGCCTCTTTTTTCAATGTGTATATTGATTTACATCGGACTGATCGCGAGTTTTTTTTGTTTTTTTTTTTCTTTGTCTGTTTTACTGCTCTTTGTTGCTTGTGTCTCGTTCAGCTCCTCATCTAAGCACCAGATGTTGAGAACGCTCGATCGTTCTTTTTATTTTTCCTCCTTGCATATCCTTTTTTTTTTCCTTCTAGAAGGACAGAAAGAAAGGAAGAAAGGATAATATATGAATTTTAGAAACTTTCTAGTTGCGTTTTGGAGGGGAAGGAAGGCGCCCGCGTTCGTGATAGGCTATGTGCCGAGAGGGGGGTTAACAAGCGAGTGCAAGTACCAATGCAAGTCCAAGGACGACGAATGCGCACACACACACACACACAAACGCACATATATATATATATATATACAAACCTAAAAGGAGAGAAGGAGAAAACGGATCGACGTGTGAAATTTCTCAAGAAAAAGATCACACAATCGACCCTCTTTGCTGTTGGCTTTTCCATTTTCTTGCCCTCGGTGTGTCTATTCTTGACTGGGATGATCCTTGCCGAGGCCGAGTCGGGTCTTGATGCCTTCCCAACTGTCGAGCGCCGGTCGGACGTCGAGGAAGAAGGAAATGTCGCCGGATCTGCCGGCGTAAAAGTCGATGATGTAGGTGACTTCTTTGCCGCATCGGGTGACCAGCCATCGATGTGTGTCGAACGGCGCTTGGTAGCTGGGGACCGAGGAGGAAGGAACGGAGAGTGTCAGTGATAACGTTCGGTAGATGATTGAAGGGGGAAGAAAAGAAAAGAAAAAGAAAAAAAAAAGAAGAAAAAAAAACCCAAACTCACCCCCAAAGAACTCTGTTCATAAGACTTCTAGGCGTCCATTCGCCGGGTGTGCCTCTGAAGGTGACGAGTTTGACGCCCCCACAGTCCTGTCCGCCGAGACCTTTTTCCCACTCGAGGACGTCCTTCCAGGCCTTTTCATTGACGGCGTTATGGATGGGAACGATGTTCTTCATGTCTTCCTCTCTGGGCTTGTGGTTCTTTCGCTGCATGGCCGAGAAGAACTGGGCCTCGGAGGGATAGACCCAGTTTGTCTGGTCTGGGTCGTAGTAGGACGCTGCGTCTGCGTGTGGGGAGAGTGTCGGGAGGGTTGACTGGGAGTATCTGGGGATCGAGGACGTCACGCGGTCTGTGCCGAGGGAGGAAGCAGTGGAGGGGGAGGAGGAGGTAGGAGAAGGAGAGGAAGGGGAAGACGAGCTGAAAGGGTGAGGACCGGAGGATTGGTTGGCGAGCCAACGGAGTCGGGTGGTTTCGTCTACCGGACAAGATTCTGCCGGGGCTGCCGGGGTGGCTGGGATTGCTGGGGTAGAGGAGGCGCCAGAGAAAGGATGAGGGGAGGGAGAGGAGGAGGAGGAAGATGTCTGGTTAGCCAGCCATCGGAGCCGAGTCGGTTCATCGACCGGGCATTTGTCTTCTGGAGTGGATGTAGGCTGGAGGGGTGATGCTATCGGGGGGGTGTTTGTGTTTGTGTCTGTGTTTGTGTTTGTGTTTGCACTTGAAGGCGGGGAGGAGGAGGGGGAAGATGCTGATGCTGATGAGAATGGCCACATGAGGGAGAAGAGAGAGAGAGAGATGCGAGGAAGAGAAGGAAGGAAAGAAAGAGAGAAAGAAAGAAAGAAAGAAAAAAAAGAAAAAAGAAAAAAAAGACAAATCAGGCTTTGATGAAATCGACCGGATGGGATTGGAAAGCGGAGGGGAGGAGGTGAGGGGGGGGGGGGGGAAAAAGAAGGGGGGGCGGCCGAAGGAATGTAACGCTTTGGGCGGTGTAACTGGAATAGCCTGGTTACGGTGTGTGTATAGATTACGTAAGAGAGAGTGTGCGTGCCATGTACCGTGTACGTCGTATACACAGAAGAGAGAAGAGCATTTGCAGTGGAGAGCACAACGGAGAGGGAGAGAGGGAGAGGGAGCAGAGAGAGGGAGAGAGATAGACCAGCAGAAAGAACAATAGGAAACAGGCGATAGGCAAGATACAACATGGAATACACAATGTATAGTAGATAGTAGATAGTAGATAGTAGATAGTAGATAGTAGATAGTACACACACTAGGCAATAAACACACAAGAGAGAGAGAGAGAAGGAAAGGAAAGGAAAGGAAAGGAAAGGAAAGGAAAGAGCAAACACAGCCACAGCCAGACGAGGGAAGGCGAAGGCGAGGCAAGAGAAGAGAAGGGGCAAGAGAAGAGAAGGGGCAAGAGAAGAGAAGGGGCAAGAGAAGAGAAGGGGCAAGAGAAGAGAAAGGGCCCTTGGAGCAAAGAGTGCTAGAGAGAGAGAGCGCGCGTTCTGCTCTGTGGAGCAACAACGGCAAGGGCAACGGGCAATGGGCAAGAGAAAAGTCAGACGACACAGGAGGGAGGGACAGGATGAATCAGGGCACATCAGGGCACATCGAGGCACATTGGAGCTCACTCGGGCGAAACACAAAAAGCAGAGGACAGGGACAGGCACCGAGGTGAACGTGTTAGGGTTATCTGAGGGAATGAGAGTACAACAGGGTGAGTCAGTGAATTTTCTCCTTACCGTCCTTTCTGTAGTGTTTTTCTAGTGTATTTCTTTAGTGTATTTCCTAGTGTATTTCTTTAGTGTATTTCCTAGTGTCCTTCTGTACTGTCTTTTCTAGTGTGTCTGTAGTGTGTCTGTAGTGTGTCTGTAGTGTGTCTGTAGTGTGTCTGTAGTGTGTCTGTAGTGTGTCTGTAGTGTGTCTGTAGTGTGTCTGTAGTGTGTCTGTAGTGTGTCTGTAGTGTGTCTGTAGTGTGTTTCCCTATTGGATTTCCCTATTGGATTTCCCTATTGGCTCTGTGGGAATCTCTTTGGCTCCCTCGTTGTCTCTGGCTTTCTGGCTTTCCCCCCCCCCTTTGTGCTTGATCTTGCCTGCTTGGCCCCTTTGCGCTTCCCCCCCCCCCCTTAAGTGTCTTTCGCTGCCCCTCCCCCCTCTCTTCTTCGTCTTCCCTCTTTCCCCCCCGATCAACCACACCGAAAGAAGAAACAGCAAGGTCAGTTCTTTTTTTCTTCTTCTTCTTCTTCTTCTTTCTCTTCCTTCTCTTCCTTCTCTTTCTCTTTCTCTTCCTGTACATCATCTCACTCACTCTCACTCTCATCCATCCATCCATCCATCTGTTCTCGTTCTTCTTCCTCCCCTCCTCCATCTAGCCAGATCAACAATGGGTCAGTATTCTTTTCTCTCTTTTCTCTCTTTTCTCTCTTTTCTCTCTTTTCCCCTCTTTCCCCCTCTTTTCCCCTCTCTTTCCTCCCTTCCCTCTCTTCTCTGCTCTCCCCCCCTTCCTGCCATCTCCCGTCCCTTCCCACTCGACGGGAGTGGCAACAGATCGCTTTCTCTTCTCTCTTCTCTCTTCTCACTTCTCACTCTTCTCACTCTTCTCACTCTTCCATCTTCCCTCCCCCCCTCCTCCGTGCGTCTCCCAATAAAGCCCGAACAAAGGTCAGTGACAGGTTTCTCTTCTAATCCTCGCCACCCGGCCCGTGCGCCTCTTTTCCTACCCTTCTCCTGTCGCGTCAATCTCACCCCCGTCCTCTTCCTTTTACCTCTCTTTCTCTTCTTCTTTTCTATCCCCTTCCTCTTCCTTCCCTCCCCCCCCCAAAAACGCGCACATCAAACCTACCACAGCAAACCGCCCGAAAGTCCACCGGAGGAAAGGTTCGTCTCCTTTTTCTTTTTCTTCCCTTTATCTCTCTCTTCATGCACTCGCACAAAAGACTCACGCGTTCACTCCCCCCCCCTCTAGGCCCCTCGAAAGCAACTCGCCACAAAGGTAAGCCCTCGAACCCGCAGTCACCTCCATCCATCCCATCAAACCGCTTATTCCCGATCCTCCCGATCCCTCCCTCCCTTCCTACCCAATCCTTCTACTCTTCCCCTCTTGATTCACCGTTACCACCATTATTCCCTCCCCTCTCCACTCTTCAGGCCGCCCGAAAGTCCGCCCCCGCCCAAGCCACCGGAGGTGTCAAGAAGGTACGCGTCTTTTCTTCTTTTCCGACGCGTCGGATTCCCCTCTTTTTTCTTCTTTTTCCTTCCTCGCTTACTCTTTCGTGTTCTCTTCATTCATCTCTCTTCTCCCCCCTCATAGCCCCACCGATACAAGTCTGTCGCGTCCTGAACCCTTCCTAATCGCCGTCCTTCCCCATATTGACACGTCTCTTTTCTTTTCCCATCCATCCTTCTCGAACTTTTTCTTCTGCCCCCAAGGCCCGGAACGGTCGCCCTCCGAGAGATCCGACGATACCAAAAGTCGACCGAGCTCCTCATCCGAAAGCTCCCCTTCCAGCGACTCGTTCGAGAGATCGCCCAGGACTTCAAGACTGATCTCCGATTCCAGTCCTCCGCCATCGGTGCCCTCCAGGAGGCCTCCGAGGCTTACCTTGTCTCTCTCTTTGAGGACACCAACTTGGCTGCCATTCACGCCAAGCGAGTCACCATCCAGCCCAAGGTCAGTCGCACATCTTGGCATTTTCTTTCCCTTTTCTCTCTTTTCCATCGCCAGCCGTCTCTCGCTCAATCAGATTCCTTTCTGTTCTCTCTTTCTCTCTCACAGGATCTCCAACTCGCCCGACGGCTCCGAGGAGAGCGATACTAGACATGTTCTAACGCTCCGTGACAACAGACTGGGCCATACCGGGTGAGTCTCTTTCTTATTTCTTCCCTCGTTCAACAGGCCATCTCACCAATCATGATCCCTTTCTCTTGGAACCTCCCCCCCTCTCAGCCCATCTTGATCGCCCTCGCCTATATGCTCTCTCTTTCTCGTTCTTGTCCTTCCTTTTCTGTCTCTTGTTTTGACAAGACCGGTCTATACTTTTCTTTCTCAATGAATATTATATGTTTTTTTCTCTTTCCTTCTTTTCTTCTTTCCTCATCCCACCCCCTTGCCTTTTCTCCCCTTTGGCATACCATCAACCAAGAGAAAAGATCAGTCAATCAAAACACTCCCCCCCCCTCCGTTTACATCGTCCCTCATCTAGGTCCTTGAGGGGGGTTTGACCTACAAAGCAAAAGAGACGGATATCATTCCATCCAAGTACATATATACTCTAAGGGGAAGAAACTTTTTTCTTCTTCCTTTCCTCCCTTGATTCTCTCCCTCAAGATTATTCCCCCTCCCTCAACCGACAAGCTCCTTCAGATTCCTTCCCGGCTTGACCTTTGCGCCTAACGTATCGACCTCGACAGCTCTCTCCTCAAACAGACCCTCCAGCTGCCTCTCGACCTCGTCGACCTCACACCGGATGAACAACCCCTGTAGGGCGGCCATGCTGATCGCCTTGTTGGATCTCTCCTTTTTGTCGAGGACGAACCGACCGACGAGCGCCGCCCGTTCGTCCACCTGACCGTTCACCCTATTCCCCGCGCTCCATTCGTCCCCGCCGGTGTTCCCATCGCTGTCGCCGTCGCCGTCGCCGTCGCCACCGACCACTCCCTTGTGGGGCCGGATCGAAGCCGACGTCGAGGAACCGTAGAACCGGCGGAAGAGCTCGGAGGCTTGGTACGCGCTCGCGTCACCCAGGTAGGCAACCACGTCGACCCGGCCCGGTCGGACGAGCGCCGGGTCGAGCCGCGACAGATGGTTCGTCGTCATAAAGATGATCCGGGAGTCCGAAGAGGCCACCCCGTCCAGCGTGTTGAGCAGACCGGAAAAGGTGATGGATGATTGGTATCTATCGGTTTGAGCGTGTGTGGGGGAGTGGGGGTGGGGGTGGGCGTGGGCGTGGGTGCGTCGAGTAAGCTTTCAAGACTCAAGAGCAGAAGCAGAAGCAGAAGCAAGAACAAAAGCAAAAGCAAAAGCAAAAAAAAAAAAAGCAAAAAAAAAACGAGACGAACCCATCTTCAGATGTCTGCGATCGCTTGGAAAACGCAGCGTCGACATCCTCAAGCAGGACCAGACTTCGTTCCGGTACCAAGCTCAACAAGAGTGCCAGCTTGTCATCCGTCATCCCTCGCTCCGATAGATTGAGCAAGCAAATGTTGTAACCCAACGAGCCGGCGAGTGCTTGGATGTAGGATGACTTTCCAGAACCAGGCGGTCCGTGGAGGAGGTACCCCCTCCTGTACGGGATCCCTCTCTCCGCGTACCATTTGCCCCGTCGGAGGAACTTTAAGAGATCCCCCTCGACATGCTCGCTCACCCCTCTGTCGAGCACCACACTACCCATCTCCCGCCGCCGCCGAGGCTTCCCGAACGGTCGCCATTCCACACCCCACGCGGTGTAGACCACCGTCTTGCCTTCTTCACCCTGTTGGGCGAGCGCCCGGGCTTCGGACAACAGGTCCGGAAACAACTCTCGATCCCGCGAGAGCGTCGTGAGGGTGAGAGTCTCCCACGGGGAACCGTTATGCATGTCCATTTGTTTTTGTGATCGATCCCTCTTGACCTGTGTTCAACCGAGTTTAAGAAGGGGACCAAAAAAAAAGGAGAAAAGAAGAAAAGAAGAAAAGAAAAGAAAAGAAAAGGAAAAAAAAAGAACGATTGTTTTTGTTATGTTCTGTTGTACTTTGTTTCGCGTGTTTCTCACACCGTCGAGTACCCTGCGCGCACACACATACACACACACACATATGATCGATAGACATACCTGCATCCAAGCCCCTTGGTACTTGAACCAATGGGTTCCCGGTCCGGGCACCAAACTAAACAAAGCCTCGCTCGCCCCGTTTTCGTGTTTCTTGTAGCTAGTTTCCACACTAAGCTCGTGGCTCTTGATCCCTTTGAGCTGCCCGATCCGGTTCCACCAGCCTGTCGGATCCCTCAGGATCGAGAGCGGTCCGTTGCCGGCAGCGAGCGAGCCTGGCGGGATCTGTTGGGAGTTGACCGCCATCCATTCGAGAAACCACGGGTACGCATGGTCTTTCGATGAGATCTCGAGTGACACCAGCATCCGCCGTTGGGCTAGTGTCGTCCCGAGTGTGATCAAACGTCGACCGACGGCGAGTCCTGCTGTTATTCCCTACAGAGAGAAGAAAAGACAGCAACAAAGAAAGCGTCCGGGTGAAGGTCGTGCGGCGTGAGAAAGAAAGAAGGAAAGGAAGAAAAAAAAAAGGATAAAGAAAAAGAAAGAGGAGAAGCGCACCATCAGTCCGGCTCCTGCCGAAAAGTAAGGACTAGTCGAAAGTAGAAAGGACCATCAAACGGTCCAGATCCGTTCAGTATACCAAGCTGCCTTTCGCCTCCCCGTCTCTTCCTAAGCGCATAAGAGAAGAACCTTACTTTTGATCCATTAGACTCTTGATGAACGACACCTGAGCGTTCTCTGAATCTCCTAACGGGGCTGAAGTCGATGTGGAGGCCGCCGAGGTCGGGAGGTCTGTTCCGGTCGAGCTATCTGATGGAACTGCCGGGGCAGCGGCGGCGGTGGTGGTGGCCATCTGTTCTGACGGGCGAGCTGTAGCCGGAGCTGCAGCCGGAGGTGTTCTAAACATGACAGGCGAGCGAGCGTGTGTGTGTGTGTGTGTGCTGTATGACGAAGAGCAATCCTCTGTTCTTCCTTCCGGGGATGAGCAACGAGAGAAAGTAAAAGCAGAAAAGAAAAAGGAAAAGAATTGGACGAAATTCCAAATTATTTTCTCCTTTTTCTTTTTCTCCTTTTTCTTTCTCGTCTGCCATCATCATCCAAACATCCTATCGATCGTCCGGTCGTTCTCTTGCCTCTTCTTCGTTCAGTTCTTCTTTCTACTTCCTCGCCTTTCGATTCGTTCAGCATGTCGGTCCTTAGAAGGGCAGTCGCCTCGTCGTCCTCATCGGTCACCCAGTCCGTTCTCTCGGCCCGTCGTCAGATCTGCTTGACCGCCTCTCGTACGTTTCAGTTTGCCTTTTCTCTTTGTTCTTTCTTTCCAGCCTTTCTTTCTTTGGCTTGTTCATCTTGCGTCCAACAATCTGACCGTTCGTCCATCTTGTTGTGTTTGTGCCCGTGAATTCTCTCTTCCCTCCTTTCATCTCAAAACGAATAAACAAAAATAAAAAGTCTCGGCCAAGAAGGCAAAGTCCGGTCGGGTCAACATCAACTCAACCCCTTCGATCCAAGAACTCGACCAACTGGCCGAGGAGGAATCACGACCTCCCGCCGAGCACGACGCCAACCCAAACTCGTTCTTCAACCTAGGCAGAGACATCATCTTCCTCCGAGGGGCCACCACGTTCTTCAGAAACACCCGGTCGACCATGCTTCGAGATCTTGCCAACCAGATCCAGACTCCTGCAGAGACAAGAGAGTTTTTCGAGTACCTCAAGATATGGAGGCTCAACGGTGGTCAGATCGATTGGGATCTCGCACAGCTCGTCATCGGTTCGTTCTTTCTTCTTTTCGCTCTCTCGCTCTTTCTTTTCTTAGGGAATCTCCCTGGTCAGCCGATCTGGTTGTTGATCTCTCTCCCCCTCCCCCTCCCCCCCTTTCCCTTTCACAGAGCGATCCATGGCTTCGTCCTCCCCCTACCCTGTCCTATACGCTTTGATGAACCCGACGTCGTTCGGTCTTCATATCTCTTCTCCCTCCAGACCGGCCTACATCGTCCCGACTTACGAATCAACCCCACCGAGCGCCCAAGAAACTTCCGAGATCCTCAAAAAGATCAGAGAAGAGGTCTCTACCCGGGGAGACATCCTCCTGTTTGACCGAAGAAAACCTCACTTCACCACGCTTTCCACTCCTACACCCATGGCCAAGGTCCCCGCATCGATCGAGCCCGTCGGGTCGATCCCCGTCCCGGCGTTCTTCAGAGATTTCGTCAGGTTACTCTTCGTCGGCTCAGAAGAAGCAGGTCGCTCGAGAGATCTCACCAAGGAAGAAGTCGCCTGGGTGGCCGAGCAGACCGACAGACATCTCCCGCTCGATCCGGTGATCACCTCGTTGTTGCTCAATCATTACTCCCACCTCCCGGACAACAGCGGACAGGCAGCGTACGGGAACTTGCAGAGCAGGCTGAGCGCGGTCGTCCCGGAAACGTTCGCCCAGCAGGAGTTGACCGCAGAGGAGAAGAGCGTGGTGAGAGATCAGCTGGAGGCTAGCGCGTTCCCTTTGAAGTGGGCTGGTGAAGTTCTGTTGCCCCTGGCTCAAACCCAGGCCGAGGCATGAGCCACATGGCAAGAGAAAGAAGGAAAGTCTGAAGGGAGCCAGATGGTGTCTTCTGTTTAGACTTGTCAACGATAAAAAGAAAAACAAACAAACAAACCACAGTAACAGAGGAATCATACAGAATAAACAATACAAAGACAGAGTTTGTAAAGTAACAAGAGTATGATTTGGTCGTTAACATGATATACATCGTCAAGATAGACAACTATTTTAAACACGCAAGCGAGCTAGCGATCATTCCATGACAACCGACGTTTCTTCTACAACAGGAGCAGCGACCGATTCCTTGACAGTCGTCTCCCCGCTTGCAGACTCTACCTCTTCCTTAGTCTTCTCACCTTCGACCTCATCCCTGGCTGTTTCTACCTCCTCCGTCATCTCCACATCTTCCTTGGCTACTGCGTCGGTCTTTTCCACATCCCCTTCTTTTTTCTCAATGAGCTGCTCCTGTTCTCCTTTGTCATCCTCACCGTCTCCTTCTTTGCCCTCTTTCTCATCTTCCTCCTTTTTCTCCTCCTCCTCCTCCTCCCCCGCCCTTTCTTCCTCTACTGCTTGATCAACATCGATGGTTTCCTTCTCGTCAGCAGGCACAGGAACGACGGATGCTATCGGCGATGCTGCTTCTGATATCGGCCCCTGTTCCGGAATCGGTGTCACCGAGACCACACTGGCAAGCTCCTTTGCCGCTTTCTCCGCTCTCTCTTCCTTTTCGGCCTTTTCCGCATCGAGCAGCATCGACACGTAGATCGGAGCGATGTTCGGTCTGCCCGCCATGGGCTTCACTCTACTGAACAGATGAAGAGACGACCGGGTCGCTTGTCGTACAGCTCGGAACGTCAACGAAGCTTTTCTCTTTTGTCGTTATCATTTTTATCATTTAAAAATAAAATAAAAATATGAACAGATCAGATAGTTGTTTGACAAGGCCCAACGGCAAAAGACGGATCAGAGTAAATGAGAGACAAACTTCTTCGATTTGTAAGAGTTGGTCATCAGTCTTGAGATCGGGACCAGCGATCCCAGCTTTCTCGAGCGATCGTTTTCGATTGCTTGCCAGGAGGTCTTCCCTCTTCAGTCGAGTTGCGTACGAGTTTATCTCATCCAGCCTGGTGATATGTTTCGAAGCAAGGATATGAAATTACAACAACAAGAAGAAGACTCAAGTCCGATCAGCTTTCGACCTTTCCATTCTTCTGGTTGTCAGTCTTCCCCGTCCTTTGGCTTTCCCCCTTTGGGCACAACTCATCTACTCACGGTCTTGGGTTCTCTAGCTGATCCAATCCTGTCAGCTTGTTTTCCTCCCACAGCTCACTCAACGCGGGCGTGCCAAGCGCGAACTGCACTCTTGGAGCAGGCGCGTTCTCGAGTCTAATTCGCTTTGCACGAACTTCCTCAAGGTCTGAGGCCGTCAATGGCGATTTGTCATACGGCGGACATGCCGAGTCTTTCCAAGCACTCTGTGTCAGAGCGATAAAAACAAACAAAGACACCACATCAGTCTACCGACTTTTTGCATCTTATTTTCATAAGGAAAGGCAAAAGGGAGGAGAGTTTCAAGACACACCCATCGGGTTTCTTTCTTCAGCACGTCCTCCATTGTTTTCGAAAATCTGTTGCCGAGAGGCCACGTCGCGTTGATCTCTCTGAAACACGCTTCCCACATGGTGTTCACCGATTTGATCTGGTCAGACAGAAAGGCAACACGAGAGTAGCCAACGTTAAGGTCAAAGTCTGGAGCGAACACTATACGAAAAGATGCAGGTCGATTGGCGTCAGACCACGTACCATTTCTTGGTCCAGCGAAAAGTCCATCATTTTGGTTTTGGCGATCTTTCCTGGTCCGTTGGGTAAACCCTCGGATGGAATGAACTGCCGAAGAAAGTGGAGAAGGATAAGGGCCTGAACGAGAATCTGTCGACGGAATGCGACGTCCGATAGCTGAGAGAACAACAAAACGACCAAGGAGTCGGTCAGAGAGACAGACGTTTCTTGATAAGCATGGCTTTGCTATCGACCTTTGAAAAGAAAGAGGAGTAAACAAAAGCACTGATGCGCAAAAAATTGACGCACCTCAAAGTCAAGAAGACCCGGTCTGGTTAAGAACTTTGCTGTGAAAATCTCACTCAGTCCGCTCAACTCATCTTCCTCGGTCTCTTCTCTCGATGCAACCTCCTTGCCTTTCTTTGAACCATCGCCCGTACCTCTCAAAACCTTTTCGCGCTCTGTTCGTTCCGAGAACGTACGGAGCACTCGGTCCAGGCGCATCATGAACTGATTGAACGATGATGCCGAGGAGAGTGGGGTAGAGTTAGATGTAGGAGTGGGTGTGAAAACAGAGGTGGCGCTTGTCGAGGAAGATGTTGTCAACAGAGAAGGATTGGTGAAATATGGCTGCAGACACCAGAACGACGTGTAGAATGGTTCTTTGAGTTCGACTGAATTGGCCATCAAGATCGGCAGCCAGAGAGGAGAGACGATAGGAGAGAAAAGGGTCAATCCTTGAGGCTGTCAAAACAAGCAAAGTACAGACGGAGGAGAGCGAGACAAACCGGTGGGACCGTTGGCTTTAGCCTTTTCTGAACTCGTGGCGGTCTCTTCATCATGGGTTTCGCCCTCCTCCAGTTCCTCCATAATCTCGCCCTCATCCTTCTTGTCGGAATCTTCCTCCTTCTTCTGGTCAGCCTTCTCATCCTCTTCCATAACAACATCCTTTTCCTTAGCCTCCTCATCACCCATCGGTTTCTCGTCTTTCTGGAGATCTTCGAAATCCGTTTCGTTCTTTGTATTAAAATCTCCACGAAGGTTGACTCCACTCCGTGCGCCTAGACCAAAAGCAGATGACATGAAGGACAGAATTCGACCGCAAAACAGCGCGTCTTGAGATTTAGAGAGCCGGGAGAGTAAAACGTTGCATGCTCTAAGAAGTTGAAGACCAGTTGTCTTTTCCTGAGCTAGTGGCAGGGGCTGAATCGATCGTAGAGGCGAGAGGGTTCGATATCAGCAAGAGCAGAGAGATCGACACGGAGAGTGACCGGAAGGAACGGACCAGTTTGAGGTCGCGAAACCTAAGTTCGAGAAATTCGAAGACTTTCTCGCATCCTTGAACGGTAAAGACACCAAAGATATCGTCTAGTAGAAAGTAGGGAGCCTTGTCATCGCATTTGCCTAGGTGTAAAGCAACGATAAGACGTTAGTAAACACCAGATTTAGCCATGAATGTCTTGTCATATTATAGGATGCAGATGCTCCAGAAGGAATATAACAGAGTAGACTCACCGATATGGGTAAAGGCAAGAATCAAGTCTAAACGCGTCCGAACAGTAGCGTAGAATGTGTCAGTCTCGATAGGTGACAGATCCACCTCTTTCGTCTGAGTAAATGAGAACGAGTTTATCATTTGAACGAAGATGAACATTGATAGAATCAGATGGAGGGCATTCAGCTAACGGATGCCGGTGGCCAGAACGAATTCGGAGAGAAAGTGAAAGGAGAAGTGACGAACGGCGAGATTCAAGGTTTCTTCTTTGAAGACCCGGACTAAAACTTCTCTAGCCAGCAGACCAAGGTCATCTGAGGTTTGTCCTAATGAATCCCAGATTCTCTGAGCTTCTTTGACCGAATCTTGAAACGATGATCTAGATGCGAGGAGATTGTCCGACGCCTCAAAGGATGCCTTGATGGACTGCTGGAGGAGGGCAAACGAGTGATCCCGGGCTTCCAGCGTTGAAAGGCCAACCATGTTTTGTCCCTGAATGTGAGAGTTAGGCCTGCTTGGTATATACTCACTTAAGACTGTCCCTTCAGAGTTGTATTTATAAAAGGAAAGAAGAGAACGAAAGGATGGCCGATGGGATGCTCGTTAGATGCTGAATCAGTCGAAAGATCGAAGGCGCCGAATTTCGAGCTATCTTGCTTTTCGTTTTCACCCACGAACGTCGACCAGTCTGGTTCTCAAGCTTCTCAAGCTCATCTTTCTCAATCATGCCGTTCGGTCAACTTGTAGTCGGTCCGCCAGGTAAGCCCGTGTTTCTGTGAATCTCCATGCTAGTAACGTTGTGCTCAAGAGTCTCACGCTGGTCTTGATCCTCGTCGAAGCTAGGTTCCGGTAAATCAACCTATTGTCATGGCATGCATCAGGTATAGTAATCACCTTCTCTTCCGCTTTCTCTCCACAGTCTGATGGCGGGTTTAAGACGATCCCTTACCAGCTGGTTTGGTTCTGCGCTTGTTCTCATAATTGATCCATTCAATGCTCCCAAAAGTTTCTCACAGCGCTAAACAGACCGGTCCACATTGTCAACCTCGACCCGGCGAACGAAACGCTACCTTACCCATGTTCGCTTTCAATCTCTTCCCTCGTCACCTTGCAAGATGCCATGGACGAGTTTGGACTAGGACCGAATGGAGCAATGCTTTACTGTATGGAATATCTAGAGGAGAACTTTGACTGGCTAGTCGAAGAGCTTGACAAATTGGAGGGAGGATACTTCATCTTCGATATCGCTGGCCAGGTAAGCAGAGGACTCTCAAAGCTTTGGCCGTCCTCGAAGCCGAGCATAATGCAGCTAGCCAACCAAGTAGTTGATGTTATAACAGGTCGAGCTGAGTACAAATCATGGATCTTTAACAAGGATCATGGACCGACTAAGAAAACTAGACTACAGGGTGCGCTCTTCTCCACTTTGGTTCTCATATAAGCATCCCTGTTGACCCACTATGGCCGAATAACTTTCTTTCACTCTGTAAGCTGGCGGCAGTACATCTCTCTGATGCATCGTACCTAACAGACGCATCCAAGTACATCTCAGTCCTTCTCACTTCACTGCGGACGATGCTTCAGTTGGAGATGCCCCATATCAACGTTCTTTCCAAGATGGACATCATCACACAGTTCGGAGACCTTCGTAAGTGTGACTCGCTATTCTTTCCTTGTCATACAAATCTATATTCATAAATCTCAAACATGGCTGTCTTAATCTTGTTCAATAGCGTTCAATCTGGATTTCTACACAGAGGTGCAGGACTTGTCTCAGCTATCCATTCTACTCGACAAAGATCCTAGGTTATCAAAGTTTGGCGATCTCAATCGAGCAATTTGTGAGATAGTAGAAGACTTTGGTCTGGTAGGATTCGAGACGCTAGCAGTCGAGGTAAATGTTCTGCGCTCCTATCAAATTTATTCTTCTTTGTCTTACAGCTCATAAATATGGCCGTTCTGCGCGTTTCATCACAGGATAAGAAATCGATGCTGCACCTACTCAAGATTCTTGACAAAGCGACCGGATATATTTTTATTCCACCAACACAACCCTCTTCATCTTCTGCGACCGATGGATCGCCAGCAGATCTCTTTCAACCATCGTCATCGTCATCAAGAACGCCTAATGCGGACGCCTTGTTTGGCTCGATAGCGGGACGCATACCTGGTAGAGATATCGGCGACATTCAAGAAAGATGGGTTGATCGAAAGGAGGAATTCGATGAGTGGGAGAGGGAGGAATGGAAGAAGGAGGGCGAGGAAGCAAAGCGGGTTGCAGCGGCTGCCGTAGGCAAGAGAAGAGGTGGAATGGAATGAAATTTTCGTTACCGATAGCAGTAGAGGAACACACGATTGACCAAAGAAAGAAAAAATAAAAATAAAAATAAAAATAAGAACGTTCCTCATCCCTCCAGCATTGGACATAACATGTATAGATTGGAGGGTGTGGCCTTCTAATCATATCCTGATATAAGCAAGATAAAGATAGCAAACCCTCATGTTGGTTGAGTTATTTGTTGATAACAAGCGTCGTATACGATCTCCTTTCTGCGTCCACCGTGCGTATGAGTTACGGTCTCGTTCGGTTGTACCATAGGTTTTGCGCTAAAAATGCATAGAATCCAGGTGGTTTGTGACGAGAACGATGACGATTGCAATAATTCGATTTTTTGGTTTCTCATGATTTCTCTCTTCAGAACCATCATTTGGCTTCCTTCCTAAACCTTGTACTCATCAGTATCATTTATACAACTATGGCTCCGCCCAGAAGGAAGCCCCTCGATCCATCCAACGCTCCAAAGCATATCAAAAAGTCCAAAGCACCCAAATACGAGACGTTCGAGGAAGCTCTTGATTATGGTGTTGAGCTCGAAGAGAAAGGCGAACGATACAAGACCGGTGAGAAGGTAGGCTCTCTCGAGTTTCTTTTTTCCGATTTCATCTTACTGGTCCAGATATATTGCTGATTCTTCGTTTTGTTTTCTAACAAACTGGTCGATCAATGTAAACAGGCCAAAAGGTTCTATGAGGAAGCCTGCAAGCTGTATGAGAAGGCTATTGAATTTGATCCTCAGGCATTCGAAGGCCACTACAACTTGTATGTCCTGACAATTTCGCTATATGACCAAGACGATATAGCTCTAGCTTGCTGTTCCAAGCCTCTTAGATACATCTGATTCTTGTTTCTGTTTTCTTTTGAGCTCAGAGCTCGAACGTTATATACCATCTCGCAGATTTTCCTTCTCCCACCGCTTTCATCCAACACGCTCGAGATGGCAATCAATCAATATCGACTATCACAAAAGCTGACCGAGTCCCCAATCCTCTGGATAGACGCCACGTTCAATCTTGCTGTTGCGCTCCTCAGTCTGGCAGACTTGGTAGAGGATCTTCAAGAGGCTGACGAACAAGACGCAGAGGTTGAGAGCTTGCGAAGAGAAGCAGCCGGCTGGTTGACAAGCGTTGCAGAAAAGCAGGAAGGTCTGTTGGAAGAAATGGAACGGCAAAACGCATCAGTAGGAGAACAAGAAAGTATTCTTGACATTGGAGAAGAGCCTGAAGAGGACATAGATAAACATGATCACAGTCCAGATCAAGATGAGGTGCAGGCCGAGAATGGTTCTGGACGGGCCTGGGAGGAGACTGTGACGACGCCTTCGCTTGTGTTGGATACGTACATCCTCCTCCTATCGACACTCTCATTACTGTCCAAGGATTTCTCAGCGTCACGTCCTTCTCCTTCTGCACTGCCGGAAATCCCTCCAATATTTCAAAAATTCCGCGTACTAGATTCACTCTGCGCCCGGTCGGGTGCGCCTCGGACTCTAGACATTTTGGTAGCAGAAGCATCTGCAAAGCTGTCCGTCATTCGATCTGCTTTCGAGGACGGCCGACCCGGTTGGATGGAAGAGTGTCGTATGGTGATCGCAACGCTGAAATCCAGCTGGGAAAGTATAAAGGACATCGATGCTCCCGGTTCGTCAACTCATAATACACCACGAATCGACCAGGAAACTCGAATCTCGGTGGTTTGTACACTCGGCGACGCCTACGCGCTTCTTGCCCAGCTACAAAGACTTTCCGCTCTTCAGATACTTCTTCAGACCCAAACAGCTCCTATGATCGAACAGGTTCAAGAGATCTGGACAACACTTTCTTTGTCGACTCAGTGTTCGTCAACAGCACTCTCCATCCTGACGCCTTCTCAACAGGCCTTTCCATCCACAATGCCCAACCGAGGGGAATCATCTTCTGTTCTTCTGGCACTTGCTTCGCTTTCTTTACAGAGGGCTGTTTTGGCGGATGAACCGTGGAGAAACGCTTCGGCCATCAAGAACAAAGCTCAGTTGATCACAAATTCTATCACGTACTCAAGGAGAGCAGCAGAGAGTAGTGGAACAGGATGGCAGACCGCGCTTGCTCCTTGGCCGTCGGTCATGGGTTGGCAGTCTCGTCCAAGCTGGGTCGATGGGGGTTGGGAGGCGGAGCAAACAGCGTACGTCGTTGTGCCTTCTTTTAGTCAATATTCTCTAGAATTTGTGCCCATCTTGCTGATTGATTACTCGGGACTTCCTTCTTCATCCTACTCCATGTGCGTTTGCGTTTGTATCTCTCTACATCGCAGTCGGGAGGCAATCCTGTCAAACATCCGTTCCCAATTCTATAAAGCTGCCCCGGAAGCTCTTCAAGAGGTTGAAAAAACGTTACTGAGAGTCAAGAATAGGTTACAACCGACTGACGTTCGCCGGTTTGTAAAAGAGCTGATTGAGGATCACGGAATTCTTAGAGGCGGATCTGGCGGGGAGGAAGAGCAGTTTTGGGAGAACGTGATCAATGTGTTGTGATGTCAAAATAGGGATCTTTTCTTAATCTCTGTCCAGAGCGAATGACGACCAGACGTCGGATGAGCTATTAGGATGTCTATTTTGTAGAAGGGAGTCTGCGAGCGTTTTATGAGAAGCGAAGCAAACATGACGTCCTAGCACGACCTGAAGACCATCAAAAATGTTCTGCAACTGAAATAGCTGAAGTACGATTGATCGGCGAAACTGTTCAATCGACGGGTTGAGCGAGGCTACAACCACATGTTATATGAGGCAAATCTTTTTCCTAAAAGGTTTCATTATATTTCTGCTCAACAAGCAGTTGATTTCAAAGACAAACAAGGTCAAAGTTCAGTTTCATTCTGTCTTGAACTTCCTCCACGTTACGATTAACGAAAGGAAGAAGGGAGAGCCGCCTAGACTTACTCAGTTCCAAGATTGATATCTCATAGACACCTTTCTGTCCTGCTCTCTATCTCTTTCCCTTCTTTCCGACCGGCGCCTTGGGCTCAACCACGACCTTTGGCTTTTGCTTCAACTCGACCGCGCCTTCACTCATCCAATCCTCAATTCCACTAGCAAACGGATCATCCTCTGAGTTTTCAGAACCTGTGGTAGCATATTTCGATTTGAACCTTCCGATCCTTCCGAATTCATCTTGAAGATCCCTCGAAGAGACCTTGTTCGGGTACCAAAGCGGGTGGTTTGACAGATCCTTGGTCAACTTGTAGACCGATCGAGGAGAGGTCGTGTAGTGAGTGAATGAAGAACCATCGGCAAGGACGACTTGTTGAGGGAACAGTGGTGGTTGAGCCGGAGGCAACGGCTTAGGCTTGTAGACATGAGTTCGACCGAGTTTGCTAGGACACATGGCATGTTTCAAGTCGGTCTGTCTCCTAGCTTTAAGAAGACCAAACATTCGTTTCGAGCTTGCCGGAGACGGTCTCATCTTGGTTCCTTCCTAGGCGATTAAGCGTGTACAAGAGATAGAGGTGTATTAGGGGTTTGTGCAAGTGGAAGGTGTGTTCTCTTGTTTGGTGGTCGTGATGATTTTGATGGTGAAAAGGGCAAGATATTGAAAAGCCCAGACGAGCCGCTACGATCATGGTTACACTCGATTATAACCATGATCGTAACCGCTCATCTGAGTGAAGACTGCATCGATCGAAAGTACATCCAGAGAGAGCAATAGACGAAAGGTCAAGAGTCGGAGGGTAAGTAAGGATATGAAATGAACGAAGAACTCTTGTGGAACAAGACCCTTTCGTCCGAGAGCAATCAGCATATGAAGTTACATAACATATGTAAAAAGAGGAGAGACAGCTTGATGATGGTGGTGATGGTAATGACAATGGAGCTTTATTGTGTAGGGGCAGAGACACACAAAGGAAGAAAAGAAGCAAGCTAGGTATCGAAACCCATGAGGGAACGAGAAGCGAAATGACGGCTTGCCACAGGAAAAGGAAAAGAAATAGATAGGGTGGCACTTGAGGAACTACGAGAGGAGAAGGAAAGATAAGAGAGAGAACGAGCAGAGGAAGCGGAGGGGTAGCCAGAGAGTTTATTGAAAAAAAAATTGATGGAATGAACAAAGACGGGATATGTCGCCAGGGTTGAATGAGATTAGGACCAGATGGTTATGTATCGAATGGATGAGATTCCGAATGAACAACAGAAAAGAGAGGCAGTAATAAAGGCAAGAACAAAAGAAGAGAATTTTTGGAAAACCAGGTCGGCATAGATACAAGTCGTAGGACAAACAAAGATGGACAAGGGTGGACGAACGAAAACCCTTGTCCAGCAGGAGGAAGAGGAGAGACCGGAGAGAAGCTGAAGAGTAACACAAAAAGGCAGAAGGGGCCTATTTGTGATGAAGAGGGAATAAACAATTCGTTTAGTAATCCGAGTTTGTATGTCCCTCGCCATCCTCTCCATCCGAGGCAGAGGTTTGTCTGGTCTTCATCAGCTCGATATCGAACCTGAGTTCGTCACCCTTCGGAGGGTTGAACACTAAGCCCTCCATCTCACAGAACTCCTCATCGTCGGTCCGGTATCGATGAATAGCCCATTCTCGGACATATGTCGAGGCCTTCATATACTTCTTGGATGCATACTTCTTGGTAAAACACTCGGCCTGCTTCTCAAGCGGTCGAAGGATATAGTTGAGCATGAGCTGGGCAGCCGGCAGAAGCTCATCCTCCGCGAACGACGAATAGTGAACCAAGTTGGCGTTCCATTTGCCTCGGTTGAGAACATGTCTGGCAAGCCAGGCGGCTCCAGCGGCAATCAAACTAGGTTTCAGGTGAAGCATCTTGTGATCGACACAGGCAATCTCCATGAAGTATTTCGCCACCGTCCTTGTCTGGATGTCGTAGTTGTCCGCCTTCGAGATCCTTCGGAGAAAGTGAATTGGGTTTGGATATGCCATATTAAAGTCAAGCGTCTGGAGTAGATACCTTTCGGCACCTAAGATCTCGTCATCACCAAAGCCATTATCGGCCATGAACAAAAAGTTCTGGACAGACGGGCAGATGACCTCCTCATACTTGGCGGCGACGAAAAGGGCGGTCGTACCAACGAGCTGAAGCTTGACGAGTGAGATCACTCGAGCGGATAGGAACCGATCGACCAAGTTGATCGCGAGGAACAAGGTTTCTGGCAACAATCGGAACTTGCCGTGGACCTCGATCAACCAGTCAACAAGAATTCCTCGCATCTTCCACTGTAGCTCTGGCTGAATTGACATGTAGTCTGGATTCGGTTGGGTTGTTAACTAGTAAGATGACAAGAGAGAAAGAAAGCAGGTCAGTAACAAGAAGATAGAAGGAGGAGAGTGAGGCCACAGGAAAGATAAGCGCTAACCTCGAGCTCTTGCATGTATTTAAAGATATCTACGACGTATTCGCTGACCATCATCGGATCATCCGCATCCTCGGCATCGAGATCTTCCCATCCGGCGTCCTTATCCTTTTCTTGGTACAATGCATCCTCTTCTGCCTTGGCTAGAGCGGCCATGGCCGCGACCTCTGCCGGTGGTTCCGAGAGCGTGCTTCCGGATCTGGAGTTTGTATGAGCGATTTCAAGTTTGACGGGGGACGAGGTTCTGGCCCGCTTAGCAGGGACGGCATCCTCCTCAGCCTCGAGAACATCTTCGACTGGCAAGCCGGCTTTGGTGTCACCTTCGCCGGCGTCAAATACGTCACGGTCGACAGCGGTTGTGCGTGGCGGGGGCTTGATCGCCCTAGTCGTCGAAGAGGTAGTAGCAGCTGAACCAGCGGTCGATGTCGTTCGGCGAGCCGCGGTAGATACTATAGGACGAGGCACGGCGGAAGTGTTGGTCGAGGTGGAAGCGTGAGAGGAGGAAGTAGCGGTTCGGTGGGTAGTGACAGGCACCCGGCGTCTCGGTGCAGTCTCGACGTCCGTGCCGTCTGTGTTGTCCTGAGTATGTGAGGTGAGAGCGGCGGCCTGTTCTGCTGCCAAGCTGGTCCTTGTTCTTCGTCCAGCCGTTGCCCTGGTTGGAACAGAAGCGGTGGTGGCCGTCATTTTCTTTTCAGCCACCTTTTTCCTACCAGCGTCCTTTGCTCCTATTGGGTTTGAGGCAGGACCGCCGTTCCGGTCGGAAACCTCGCCAAAGGCAGCCCGTTTGCGAGTACCGAGAACTTGTTTTCCATTAGCGACACCCGTGCCGCCATCCATGGCATTGATCGCGCCGTTCGGATCTTTGACCGAGTGGGTGGACAGACCAGCTGCTCGCGAGGTTATCGTCGGTTTCGAAGGTCCAGATTGGGCGGCGATGGCTTCTTTGCCGACGAGGTTAATTGTCTTGCCAGCCACGGTCGCCCGTGGGGCGTTTTCATCAAGGGTAGCAGTCGCTCGAGTCACTCTGGTTGTCCGACGGGTGGTCTGAGAGGTAGAAAAGAATAAAGAGAGAGAAAAGGGATGTTGAGCGAGAGTCAAAGTACGGGAAGGGTCAGGAACGCGACGACAAGTTGAACGACAAATGAAGCAATATTCAGAGTTGTAGTAAGAGAAGAGAGCTGGCAGAGACATGGACGAAACTAGGAAAGGAAAGAAGGATATACGCACAGGGATGCCGCTAGCCATGTTGAACGACGGAAGGAACGCGAGTGTGTGTATTGGAGATTGAGATGTTCAAGTAGGGAGGGAGTGAACGTTTAGGGTGAGAGGTCAAGAATGAGAAGCGAAAGAAAGCGGATGCGAAAGGGAGCGAAGAAAGGAAAGGAAGGGAGAGTAGAAAAAGTGAAGAGAGAAGGATGATGGTGGTAGCACTGGAGAGAACGTATCCAAGTACCAAGGTGAAGAGAACGACCAAGAAGGAGCAGACACGGACGAAGGGGAGGAGGAGAAAGGACAAGAATCAAGGTCGAGGGCAGAAGGGAAACGGAAAGGGCAGAGTGAGAAAAGGAGGCGGGCTCGACAGGCGAGTCGCGTCAAAATGTTGCCTGACCGGATTCTCTCACACGCGACGCGTCAGGCCTACCTGTTTCCGTCAACTTTGAACGTGAATGTGTGCCTGAAGAACTGTGCCGTTTGATTCGGTAACACGGATGCAACGGAGACAGCAGGAGGCTCAGAGAGTAGATCATACCAGCTTACTAGTTCGCGTTGCCACATTGATATATATACAGATACAGACATAGACGCACAGACGCACAGACGCACAGACACACATATATACCTACATACATCCCCTGTTCAGATTGAGACAGTCTCTTTGCCCTCCTCGTACAACACATGACCCACACCAAGACGCTCAGAGAATGGGACGTCAAGCCTACCTCTTCCTACGCCTTCTCCTCTTCGGCCTGAGGAGCCGTCAGTGGTCTTTGCTGTAGCGGCTAGCTTAGAGAGAGCCCGATGACGTGCTCGTTCCTGTCTGTTCCTCTTGAGCGTCCTGGCTGGCAAAGAGGATGAAACAAGGGGGGCGCTATGTTCTTCTGACTCTGACGAGAGTGGCAGAGAGTGAAATTCTGTTTCGCAACTTGGAGAATACACCGGGGGCGCGGGAACAGACCGGGTAGTCGAGCAGTGGGTGCAGACCTCTGTTCGAACTTTCTGATGAGACGACGAGGCTGATATGTAGATGCGTTTCAAACAAGATCAACATATAATTTGATGGAAAACTGTTTTCAGTATAAAGAAGAAGAGATAAAGAGAAGATATATATATATATATATCATGAGACCATACCTTTGAGCTTGACTCTCGAGGTCACCCCAGGGAGGAGAACGGTATGACATGTTTTGCAGATCGATCTTTTGAATGTTGGATCCCTTCGGTTGATCAGGAACAAAATAGCAAAGATGTGAGCATGCCGTGAAGAGTTCTGACTATCACTGCTCTGTATACTCACAGTTGAGCTCGGTTATGTCTGGCGACACTGCCAATATCTCTACCTATATGTCTTGCTAGCCTGGATAGGCATTCCTCACCTCCTGCGTTACCTTGAGCTCCATCCAACTCTCCAGCTCTATCTTCTGGTCTCAACTCTATGAGCGCTCTTTCTTTGCCTTTGTGGGAACGTCGCGGTTCTGAGAAGAAATCAGCCGTGGGAGGAAGGAGTGCACTGGCCTGGTGAAGATAGGTCGCTGCATGGTGCATATAAGTGAGCCTGAGGAGAAGATCCTTATTCGGAATTTGGTTTACATTTGGTTGTACGTTCGCTGTTGCCGCTGGTTTTGATTTGGCCATCTTTCCAGCTCAATCCTCAAAGTCCCTGTGGGTTGTGCTTGACTAAGAGACGGTAAAAGCATAGACATGGGTATACGGGCATATAGGTAGCAGCATCCAAGCATGGGAATTTAAACAATTCCGATTACGTAAAAAACGGAGGTCAACTCCGGGGTACGAACGGCCTCAATGGGAACGGCCAACTCTATGGCTTACGCATCCTGCGCTCTCTTCGCTTACGACTCTCCCTGCCCGGTTTTTGATATATAAACATCCTTCAGGAAGTTTTGCAACACTATCTCTTTTCCTTTCTCATCTTCATCTTTGACTTCTTTCTCTTCCACCTTCTTTCGAATCATTCTTCGACCTCAGAAGAAACTAACAACGTTGGCGCCCTCCATGGGTCAATTCCCTAATGACTTACAATTCACTGCGCAATTCGGACAACCGTCCGACGGACACACGTGCCCGAGTTCTCGCCTTTTCTGCTATTTTGTCTTTTTCTTAATTTCGAGCGAATTTTGTCCACAGATCTGTCCATTAATCGTGTCGTTTCTTACATGCTCGTTCACTAGAGCACAGTCGCATATAAAGGAACCCGCTAACCAGGAAACAGGGGCCCAGAAATAAATGTGTTTTTGAGCAGCAAGTGAAGAGAAATGTTGTGTGGTATTGAGCTTTTATCGAACTTTTTTCTTCACAACCGACCTAGTTTCTGTATTTACTGCGTACGTGAAGGCCTGCAGGCCTGCGGAACACAAGGAGAGATCCTTTCGACCTCGTTTCCCGTCGGTTGGTTCAGCACTTATTGTTCTCGGTCCCACAGAACATGTGTGTCTATGGGTGTGTGTATGGGTACATTTGGACGGCTCGTTGTCAATAAGGTGTAAATCCTGTTCTTTTCAGGTCGCGCTTTAACAGTTGTTGTTGTTGTTGTCCCGACTAATGGTACTGGGCACCGCTTCCAATATTATTTGCCGCTGACCCGTCCGCCTACGCCGGTGTCTATGGCCTCTCCTACTGCATCTTTGCTCCAAACCCCTTCCATTTGAGGGCTCTTATCGATGTTATTGGGGCTGTCCTGAGGCAGGCTTAACCAGATCTCATGCTTTTCACCCATTTTCTTCTTTGGCCTGCCTCTTTGCTTTCTAACTCTCTCTGCATTTTAAATACTTTTCGTTCCTTCCCTCTCTTCCTCTCTCTCACACAGTATAACCCCCTTCGTCTCTCTCCTCCCTTACGCACACACACACACCTTTCGTCTCCGATTCTCTCTGCAAGGCCGTTCCTATCCATCCATCTACACTTGATCTTACCCTTCCATCTGTTCAGTCGCATGTCGTTTCATTCCACACTGGATCTTGGGATCAAGCCCTTGGACTTTCCCCTGACTCCTGTGGCCACACCTTGTCAAGAGGTTGCTGAGTTTGACTTCTCTCAGCCCCAACCGGATGGATCTTTCACGATGGGTTCCCTTCTTGAGCCGGTAACTGTGTCTCACTCGAAAATATGCCTTGAGAAAGATCCGATCTCGCCACCGATCTCTCCAGATACGTCCCCAGTACTTCGACCAGTTTCAGTACCCGTCGTCCCTTCCACCGAGCATCTAGACTACTCCGATATCACACAGAGAACTCTCACTTTAAATAGAGAGAAGATCCAAAGAGAAGTTAAATTATGGACTAGAGAAGCGATCGCACACGATGTGAGTCCCACAACTATTTTATTTTATTTTTCAGGCGTCTCTTGCAATGGAAATCTCGTTCAGGCTGTTACCCGCTCGAATTGCTGGAGAAAAGCGTTTTGGCTAGCCGCAGCGTGGGCTCAGAGCGGGAAACGATGAATTTTGCTCCCGAGCGGCATAAAGAGAGGCAAAGCACTGAGAGAGTGAAAATGAAAAATGAAGCAAATGAAATAAAGATTAAAAACTAAAAATTAGAAAAAGCGTGATCTTGGTTCAGAAAAACTTACACTGCTTTCTTTTTAAGGGGCTGAAACTGCCGCTTGTTTATAGTTATCTTATCTTTAGCATACTAAACATTTCTTCTTCCTATTCGTAGATCCTCGACGGACACCTTCTCCTCGTTTACGACTTCAAAGTATACAAGGTCAACAACTGGATTGTTACCCATCCCGGAGGGAAACAGTTGCTTCTTCATTTTATTGGTCGAGATGTACGTGATCTCTTCCTGCTTCCTGCTTCATGTTTCTCTTCACTTATCTATTTATTAATCGTTCAACCATACGTTCACAGGCCACCGATCAGATCAACGTTTCACATGCAAAATCCACCATCAAACTGCTCAAAGCGTTTTGTGTAGGAGAGCTGGCAGACGCTCGAGCTGGAGTGAGTGCCTTGTCGTTCAGACGTCTGATTCAAACATATATGCTCATCGCTTCTCTTGTATCGTCCGTTCAGTCCTACCGATCGCTGTTGCCCCCGTCCATGCTTGGGTTTCACCCTGCCGCTGGAACAATGGGCAAAGGAAAGCTTGTCCGGTGGGTCCAAGAAGGAGAGACACGAGCCTTCCTCGAAGGCCGAGAAAGGCAAGGCCTCCTGGATCTTGATGAGAGTAACAGGGTAAATATTTTGTTTTTATCTTGCCCTCCAATTTCAGAATCGCATTTGGACTTATTAACTCCTTTTCCTTCTCACAACATCACCACCAGATCACCCGACAGCTGTCTCCGAAACCTCTTTTGAACTACTTCGACCTATTCCCTGTTGTCATTCAGCCGTTCACCGAGGATGAAGCTCAGGCCTCCCAAAACTTCAAAGAACTAACAACTATTATCGATGAATCCGGCTTGATGGCTTCTCCTCCGTTCCTCTCAGGTTATTCTGTCGAGATCGTTCGGTACCTAGTATGCGCGACCATCAGCTTAGCTTGTTGGTGGGCTGCTACCAATTATGCTGGTGCTTGGAACCATGGTTGGCGAATTTGGGTTGCCACTTGGGGTAGTGCCGTCGGGTTAGGAGTATACTGGCACCTGGTCTCTTTTACAGCCCATGATATCGTCAGTCCTAACTTTATAATCCTTTTCTGTCGTAATGTGCTCGCTCGTTATGTTTTGATTCTCATTTTTGTTTTATTTTTTGGCACAAACTGGCTTTTGTCATCAAAATAGGGACACCGAAGTGTCGCTAACGGATCATTCTTCTGGAACAACTTTCTCGGTGTCATCCTGTCTTGTTTCACCGGAGGTCTCAGTCTAGACTGGTGGTGTGCCGAACACAACATTCATCACCGTTCGTCTCGTCAAATTCTCTTCCATCATTGTCGTACTCTAACATCTGTCGGAACCACGCCCTTTCTTCTTGATCTTGCCTGCGTCTGATCAGATATGACCAACGATGTAGAACATGACCCTGATGGTGAGTCCATCCCGCCCTACAACTTTCCCCTGATGATGTCGAGTGCAATGAGTGTTGATCGCGCATGCATACGAATCCATCGTTTGTTTCAGTCCAGCAACTTCCTTTCCTTTGCCTCAACGAAGCTTCTTTGGGCAGCTTGTGGTCCACTCGATACAAGTCAGTATCGCTTGGTGATTTTAAGGTTGAAAACAGACTATAGCTTACTGATGTCTGTCTTGGGTTGTTTGGCTATAGAGAATACAAGATGTTTGACAAATTGGCCGCGCTCGCCGTTCGGGTACAACATCTCAGCTACTATTGCTTACTTTCCGTAGGCAGGTTCAATCTTTGTATTCTGTCATACCAGCACCTGGCTATCTATGCCAAGCGAAGCAAAATGTATGTCTACTCCACCGTACATCTACATCTACGTCCTGATATGCTGACCCAACTGGCTTTATATAGGTGGGTGTTTGAGCTAGTGTGCCTTACTGGGTTCTTCTACTGGTTCGGCGGAGTCGTCATCGCCAGTTTTCCTAGTTGGAAACTTCGGGCATTTTTCTTGGTCGTATCATTCATGACCGCCAGTCCGCTTCACCTTCAGGTATGATCGCCTATCAAAGTCTCTCTTGAATCCATGCATTGATGTGCTCATATTTTCTCGATCACTCTTCTTGAAACAGATTGTTCAAAGTCATTATTCACGATCTATGGAAGACAAAGGGTGAGTGTACATTCTTATCCTTTCATCCATCCGCTGCTTCGATTGACGTGTCTAGTCGTTGTGGGGGTTCAACCATAGCGTGCTGGAGAGTCACATGAACCACAATCTCCGGACTACTATGGATGTGAGTTTGAAATTCTTTGGCCGATCGAATCGTGAATACGCGCAGTCCATGACTGACCTAGAACTTGTTGACACTCTGTGTCTGATAGATTCTGATCCATCCTGCCCTCAGATTTTACTTCGGCGGACTTGAGCATCAAGTATGTCCGAGCCGTTGGGGTTTCCTCGACTGATTCTCGATGCGTGCTGACCGTTCTATATCTTTGTCTCTCTTTTCAAGACCACTCATCATCTTTTCCCGAGGTAGGTCGTATGATTATTTATTCTGATGAGATTAGTGTGATCTGACTTGAGTCGATCATTTTTCTTCGCGGCTGATCTCAAAGAATGCCCCGACACAACCTAAAAGCTGCTACAGTCATCGTCAAAGAGGTGAGTTATCCTCGTTCCGGTAATCTTATCAGTAGCTCGTTGCACTAACCACGTAATTCATCCTCTGATCACATGGCTATAGTGGTGCACATCGCATGGCTACTCGTTTGACGCTTACGGGTTTGTCGAGTACGTTCAACGTTTGTTAGTGTTCGAATCCGCCGCCGAAGGACCATTGACCATCTTGCTTCTGCTTTCTATTGACTTCCAAAGAGGAAATAAGATGACGCTATCCGTGATGAAGAGCATCGCCGACCAAGTCGCATTTATGGGAATCGTCGCTGCCGACTCGTACGTTTTCTCACTCAGGTTCTCTCGATCAGGCGCGTGGTCTGCCGTGTTGAACTGAGCCTAGCCTTGCCTTTCCCGTACTCAAATTTTAGCGTGGATGAGATGACCAAAAAAGGAGTCGTTCAAGCGTTCATGCCTTAGTTGAAATTCTCTTCCTGGACCTTCTATCTCTCTTGCTGTGTATCGTTCTTTCTCTTTCTCAGTGAAACGCAGAGCCAAATCCGAATTTGAAACAAGAATAAACGGCCGGTTTCATTTCCTTACTCATGCAATCTTTTACGCTTAAGATTATCGCACTCATTCATTCCTGTTCGTCGTCTTACATCTCTTTCGTCTTCTTTGCTTCCTGTTCATCTCGTTTCTCCTCTGTCAGTTCGCTTGTTCGTTAGCTCTTGTTACCCCTTTCTTTTCACGTTTTAAAAAGCCGCTGTCTTTCATCATGACACAACGCACTTCATCTTCATTCACGGATGTATCGCTTTCTTTCCTTTTTTCCCTGTTGTTTGCCTTCTTTACTTGTCGCAATCTCCTTGTCGTCTCTTTCTGTTCTATTTCTTGTCTTGGTCGTAATTGCATCCCAGCGAGGAGGGTTTCCTCAGCATGTCTAACATTCTCTCTGTTGTTCTGGTTCTTGTCATTCAGTTCTCACACTTAGAAAAAAAACGGCTTTTCTCAAGCGTGATGCATGCTCTTTTCCTCTACCCAACAACTTGAACTATTTAGTATGGCCCAAATTCAGAGTACAAGACAAAAGGGAAAGATGAGATTGGTCGGTTGATGACGTCACATATCAACTATTGTTCCTATAAGTACTTCAATTATCAACCAAATTTCACTTCTTGAGATCTATTCCGCTTTGAAATATGATCTCGTTTGCGTAATCCTTCTTGTCTCGTACAGCTTGAGACAGATGTCATCAGATTCAGACGAGTTTGACTCATTTCCCGATTTGCCACTATCTTCTTCGTTTTATGAGCGACTAAATATTCTCGAACAAGCCGTTCCAAGCGATAAATCTGATGCTTCCCTCATCGACAAAATCTATCGAGAGGATGAGGATGAGGATGAAAATAGGGAAGCTTTACAATTCAAGACGCCAATAAGAGCGAATGAAGAAATGAAAGACAATGACATCTCGAGGCCGATGGAGGATGGCGATGCTAGCCCAGATCTGGAGAGGAAGGAACAGCAGGTGGACAGTAACGAGCCGTTCGTATCGATCCTTCTCATCTAAACTGGAACACGGTGGAAAGACTGACTCTCCACTTGAGACCTTCCAGTGATAAAACGAGGCAACGAAGCTTGTTTTCTCAATTCAGGAAAAGAGGGTTTTTCTCAGTTACTGATTTGACTGCTCCGACGTGGTGTGAGGTCCAATACCAGTACGGTCTTCTTGGGAGGAAGCACCTCCCCCCGTCGGAGAGACCGACTTCGATTATCACTCCGAAAGGAAATGTGATCGAATTGGATCAGTCTCGGGCTATCGAGAACCATAAGACCATGGAGTACGTTGAAGTTTTTCCATCTTTCATACTCTATCATGGGCTCCGTCATCAATCATTAACATCGTACTATTATAGACAAGGAACCAAAATCCATGCGGCTTTGGAGAAAGAGATTCATCCGATCCAAATCAAAGTGAAAGTATCTACTCGGGAAGAGACCTGGGCTTTGAGGGTAACTTCTTCTTCAAGAATCTATGCCAGACAAAGCGCCGCTAGCTGATCGTCCTCTCTTGCACGTTCTTCGGGTAGATCATAACAATGTTGTCTAGCTTAGAAGCTCTCATGACTCTTGGAATCTGCGTAAGTTTTTCTTGTTCAGGTCGTCCTTGACTCTGAGCATGACCTAAGCCTTCATCTAATTTGTAGAGAGAGATGCCCGTGATGGGATTTATCAACGGTTTTCTCGTCATGGGAATAATAGTAAGTGTTTAAATCGTATGCTGAGCTGAGCTTCAAGACTGATATTCTCATCAGCTTACGTTCTCAAGGATGAGATTCAGCGTCGGCCGATCTCGGTGCTCTCTACATCATCAAGCGGCTCTTCCACTGTCCGCACATCCAAAACAAAGCAATCATCTCCAAAGCCGAATGGATCTTTGGATGATGGTGGTGAAATGATAACGAACTGGTTCAAGCCTTTGGAACCATTCTCTCGGTCTGATGGATCAAAAGAAAACACACGTAGAAGGCGGCAGAAACAAATGTATACTCTCTTGTTGAGTGACTCCAAAACGAGACAGACGAAGAGTCTGCCCAAAGAGGATGCGTCGTTAGCTGGTATGTGTCGATTTGCGCGTGTTCTGCTTTCTGCTCTCTTGAATATCTAAACTGCACTAATTTCGGTCTTTGATTAATATGCAATAGGTAAACTTCAGGTCCAAGCTTACAAACTCTTGTTGGACAATCTCCTTCTTTCACCCACAAGCCATTCTTTGTCCCCGCCTTCTCAATCGGGTTCTCCCTCATTCGACCCCATGTTCTCATGGTCCCTTTTGTTTTCTCATCTCGGACTCGACAAAGATGCCCTACTCTCTTTGGAATTCCAACAAGAGGCACAAGTGGTGATCGACGGGAATGGCTTAAGATTTTTCGACCAAGGCCATGCTCTCAATCTGAAACTGTTGACCGAAATTTGGGACAAGTACGCCGATCTACTAGAGGTCGACCGAAGGGAAGGATGCGATCGAGAATTGTCACTAGTTTACCGATGGCAGTTTGCGCAAGATGTCGGTCGGAAAGCCATTCGAAAGGAAAGTCGAAGACGAGCAGCGGCGAGTGATGAGAGAAAAGAGAGGAAGGTCAGGGTAGAAAACGCAGTTCAAGAAGAAGAGGAACGAGCGTTGGAGTTGGCAACGAGAGAAAGTTTAGCACAGGCGGAAGGGATGGCGATCGAGGATGAAACAGGGAAGGAAGAAGCAGAGGAACTCAAGAGAGCTATCGCGACCAGTCTAGAAGTTGCCAAAGAAGAGGCGCCTCCCACTTCCGCCTCTCATACTCAAACGTATATACCCCCCGTCATTATCGATGTTGATGACGATGACGCACAACAGCGGTCGATCTTGGCGCTCTCTTCTGCATCAGTACCCTCGACCTTAACTTCAATCTCAACTGGTCCTTCTGTCACACGATCCACAGCTCCTTCTCCCTGTCCTGATATCCCCAACATCTTTCAAAAAGCAAGGACGGAATCTCCCCGAACCCGTAGGAGTTTACGAAGCGCTTCCTATGCTGCTCCTGTTTCACAGCCTTCAACACCTAAGGTCTCTAGAAGACTGTCCAAGGCCACTCTTGATCAACCTGAGCGTGCTACCGCGCTTCTTACAAAGGTGTACACCCCGGAGGTCCTGTCACGAATGAAACGAGTGGATCTTCAGGCATTAGCTCGGAACAAGGGACTTTCTACTTCAGGACTAAAAGCTCAGCTTGTGGATCGACTTAAAGGTCTTTCGATAGAAACTCAATCTCATGAGGAAGAGGAAAGCGATCTATCTGAGCCACCCTCTCGAACGAGACAATCGAGACTAGGGTCGCTTGAGGGGCCGTCAGATGTCTTGTCTGATTCTTACGCTCGTCCATCTAGTTCTATCTCCTCCTCCTCCTGCTCGTCAACGAATGGCACAAGCAAGTCTGGATCGATGCAGAATCATTCGGATATGATAGGCATTATACGATTCACCTATTCAGCCCAAACGATCAAGAATCACTTAGAGGACATCCTTCGTTTCTGGTTGGGTGAGCGAGAACCAAGGGGTGTCACTCTAGAACATACCTCGAGGTGTGATTGGTGTACGTCCTTTCGCTTCATCCAAAGGAAGTATCAATGAGCTTATGCTAATCACTGAGTTCGGTTTACTTTGTTGTGGGTATGCGCGGGATTCAGGTGAGTTCAAGGACGGATGCGAGTGGAGAGAAGGACAGAGAACTCGATTGTGGGAAGAATTTCAGCAGAAGAAAAAGAACGGAGAACAAAAGATCGATTGGTGATCTATCATATGTGCAGCTTGTGTCCTTTTCTGATCCGAATAGTTATTTGATCAGATTTTAATCCGTGTACAACCAGAGGAGCGATATTAAGTATCAAAGAATCATGTGTGAACATGATAACACCCAAGTGAGGGACCCAGATACGAGAAAAGATGAGACCAAGGCAAGTGAGAATGAATGAACCCCAGGATACAAATGAATCCTTGAAAAGAAAAGCAGACGAGGGGAATAGAAATGAAGAAAGAGCTAGGAACAGAACGAAGAGTTGAGCGAGACAGAGCGGAAGTTCGATGAAAAACATCCACTTGAACAAGCATGCAGAAAAGAAAGAGGACCGGCAAAGGCTATGTAAACAGATCATGGGAAAACAAGACGAAGAAGATAAGGTACAGAATGATGTTGAAGACAAAAATTCAAAAACTTGATATTGAAGATGTGAAAAGAGAGGGAGTGGAGTGAGAAATCATGAGGGAAAGAGAAAAAGAAGAACATAGACGATCGAGACGAGACATCGTTAGACAATTGATATCACGCCGTCGTTCCAGTCTTGAACTCTAAGAGAAGCAAAGAGACTGTATGTTGATCCCTTTGAGCCGACTAGAACAGAAAATTAGGTAAGAAAAGAGATGATCAGAAAGATTAAACACACAGATAGAGATCTCAAAACTAACGAGGAGATGACTGTCGACACTTACTGAAGCCTTTGGCAGAGGACATCATCGCCATATCGATCAACGTAGGCCACCAATTGTCCATCGAATCAAGGGTATTAAGGACTTTGTGGTCGACTCGTTTCCAACCAAGAACATCTGTAACTTCGTTCCACCAATGAGGATTGACCTCGTCCTGGTTTTATGGCGGAGCAGAATACACAAGATCAGGTGGAAGATTCTTCGTGGATGAGGATGAGATAAGAGATAACTCACACTAAACATGATGACATCCTGATCGCCGATGACGACCCCCTGTTCATCTAAAAGAACCTTTTTGATCCGAGTGATTTCCTCGAGGTACGTCGTCGCGCTCTTGAAACAAGTGGCCGAGGTTTGATCTGAGCACGGAAAATCGTTGTGTCTGGCGTGAATGGCGATAAAAGGTCGTTGGTGACCAGGTAGATTGGATTGAGCGTGTTGACCAAGGACGAGATCGGTGTATCGGTCTTTCAGGTTCTCCAAGTGGGTTGAATAACGGAGGTATTTGCCCACGTTTGTCCATCCTGGCCAATTGGGATCCCATCTGGAAAAGATGTCTTGTTTGTCGGTAACCCAATACATGTCTGCCCAACAAACGAAATTTCTATTGAGCGAACCAAACTCAGATCCTCCATTCTGAGTGGTTACTGTGCGCTCATAGAAATCCCACCAGCCACCTTCCGAAAATTCGACGAGGCCAGCCATCGAGATCGCCTGGTTGCTACCGGTCTCGATTGGACACGGCCAGACATTGACCTGGACGCCTTCCGGTTGGATTTTATTCATATTCATCTCCTCGGACATGCGGACCGGCGGTTTATTTGTGAGGGAGAGAATACCAGACTGAGGCGCAATACAGGCCAGCTGGTCAAGTGTGGTTGAAGAATTTTTGAGATCACGGAAGGTCAGGCTCGGGTGAGAAGTCAGCTCGGTGTATCGAGCAAGATCGAAGATCATTTCCTTTTGATATTGAGAATTGGACACATAGAGAAGGTGAGCTGAACGGACAATGTCGTGATCAGAAAAACAAAAAAGAAGGAAGGTACTAACCACAGGCAATCTATCTTGGGGTGGATGTTCTGCGTCATCAATGATCGGGTATCTTACGAAATCGTTCAGGACACTGAAACAGTCAAGAGCCATCGTTTTCATAAGAGAAGCGACTGTGTTAGCGTACTGACGGGCAGGTATGGGGCTCAACACAGAATACAGGGCGAAATTTACCCTACTCTACCTGAGCGCTGGGCATAATCCAAGAGTTCTAGGGACTAAAGGTGGAGAGAGAGAGAGAGGAGAATTTAGTATTTGAATACATATGAAGAAAAGAAGAATGACGAGCGCACCCCAACGAGCTGATTGGATAGACCTCCTTGGATCAAAGCCGTAGCGTATCGGACGTCAGGAAGCAGGGTTTGATAGAAGCTCTCTCTATAAGATGTTCATCAGAAGAGAACACACTGATTCAGATTTAAATAGCGACATGTACTCTGGAGAGATCAGAACGAAGAGCGTGACTTACTGAGGATGACTGACGTTCACCCAAGACTTCCCCTTTCCATGGTTCCAAGCGAGTCGTCTATGTTCGGCATCTTGAAGATGCAGCGCCTGTTGAAGCCGTGGTGCCGAGTTTGCGCCGGTCCATCTTGCAGATAGAGCATCATCCGTCGAGTGTAGTGAGACCAGTGTTCCTATCAGGAAGAATACTGATATGAGGAGGACGTGTTTGAGCCTGACGGTAGGTCTGACATGTCTGGCATAGAAATCTTCCTGTTGCATATTATGAGAATGATGTGAATTCAGCGGAGGCGCAATCGTTGGATGACTATCGGCGCTCTGATAGCGAGATGAGTGGTGGTATCTCTGCCAACTGGAAGAGTGGTGATGAGGTTTGGGCATATTTACGGACAACGTTCGAGAGGTGGTTGTGATAATATTATGATAAAATAAAGGCGTTGGGAGAATAAGAAGGACGAGGGATAGAGAAGAAGGAGAGAAAGGAAAGACAGCAATCCCCAGCGACTGCTGCTTTATGAGGCTTTCATGTAGCTCTCCAGAGTGTTCAGAGCGGGAGTAATAGACAATGCGAGGGAAAGCACACAAATCCCGACAGAACCTGCAAGAGATGGGTGTCGCAGCGTGCATGCATGCAGAACTCATCCATACATTCCATATGTTTAAGCCTGATTTGTATGCTCAGAAAGTGTAATCTCCGTCGGCGACTACCGATCGCCATCCCTCCTTCCTGTGTAAAGTTTAGAACATAATGAGAACGACTTACGATCATTGTCTTCGTAGACCTCATGGATAGAGAGGAATCAAAGAAACCCAAGGACAAGTGAGCGACAGATACATCAGAAAAGAATGCCAGAAGATGATGGTTTTTGTATAGTGAGCCGGGTGAGAAAATTATGAGGTATGTTTTAAAAAGCCCGCGTCATGGCCGAATATGTTCACTCAGGTTTGACCTTCCCGCTCCCAAGAGAAGTTTCATCGTCATGCTGTCCACATCACATAGTCATAAAGAGTTGCAGAAGAAATAAAGATACGGCCGGAACATGAGAAAATATACACAGCACTCGGACAAGATATATAGAAAATAAGATAGCGGAGGAAAGAGACGGAAAAAAAAAAGAAGAAAAAAAAAAAACATGAGAAAACGTGGTTTGAGTCCATCCCGTGTCCTCAAACTTAACACATAAGCCAACACCCGAACCAGCCGGATGATTAAAAAGCAAACAAGAGACAGATGATAGATTCTAAAAGCATTCGGTCACCACTTCAACCCCTCCGATTCGCTTGACATCGTCTGAATTCAATCCACCGACGACCTCTCTCACATCTCTAATCAATCCTCCCGGTCCACAAACCCCAACCACCAAACCGCATATCCTCGGCTTTTCCTCCATCTCATTTTCTCCCTTCTTCTCACTCATCGCTCCTCTGACCAACGTAGCTTCGAGCTTGTGTTGCACGAGAGTTAACACCGGCGGTCTACCCTGATGGACATGTAGATCTGGATGGACGGCCGAGAGGGCATGGGCTGTAGGCAAACTCTTCATTCCCGTCACGTACACGTGGATATGAATATTCAACCGGATTCCTTCACTCGTCTTACGCGCCCTCGTCGGTCGGAGAAGGGGTGTCAAGTAAGGCAAGAACGACTCGAGCGTTCGATCGTGTCTGATATATCCAGCAAAAATCCACGTGAGGTTGAGAAACGATATCCGAAAACAGTCATGCAAGAATATCAACTCACCGAACGATCCACACAACGTCTACCCGGTCGGCTCGACAACCACCGGAAGCAGCCCTGGCGACCAAACCGGCAGCCTGTGCGAGAACGAATGTAATTCCGCTACCCCCGGCTAACAACAAGACGGACGAGAACGAGGTCGTCAACGTATTTCCCAACCCACCATATGGACCTTCGATTAACACTCGGACCTGTCGACTGCCGAGAGGGCCATCCAGGGTATTTCCTCCACGGCTTAGAGCGGACAGCTTTTTTGTCCAGCCGCCCGAGCTTTTGATAAACAGCCGGAGGCAGTCTCCATCCATCCCGCTCACAGAGCTCGGAGCATTAGCGATGGTGAATGGACTTTTTGTTGTAGATCAAACGATTGGAACGTTAGTTAAAACTGAAATACTGAGAATCAAAACAGGCACAAATGAAAAGAGAAAACAAGGCCATATACTCACTGCTTTTGACAGATCTTGCTGAAACCCATCCCAGAATCGATCACTCTGATAGTCACATACTGACCCGTTCGCCAACCGGTCTTCATCCGAGGGATCTCAACCATTGTCGTTTCCCCGTCGGCCAACGGAGTCAACACCGCTTGGAGTGGGAGAAGATGTTTTTTAAGAGTGAACTGATACAGCAGATCGATAGCGTACAATCCGAGAGCGGATAGACAATACGGCTTGCAGAAATCGACGTGAAAGTACTGAAAGAAGTGAAAAGTGAAAGGCGGTAGGAATTCCATCAGAATCAAATATGCCCAAGAAGAAAGAGATGAAGGGGAGCAATATCGAAGAAAAGACACCCCAAACTTACTAGAGCAATAAGAGTGGTCATGAAGCCTACCCAGTGGCAAACCTGAAAAAACTCGAAGGCTCGTCGACGGACGATCGGGAAACTAGAAACCGTCACCAATGCCACACCGAGCCAGGCGATAAAGCCGGCCAGGACCAACTCTGTGTGTAGCTTCTTTTCAAACGCCTTCTGCCGAATGTACTTTTGACCAAACACCCAGGTGTGGATGGACGATCCGATGAAAATCAATTTTCCCATGAACCGATGGACATAATTGAACTTCTCTCGACTTCGACCTAGTAGCATCACAGCGATTGAATTCTTACATCCCAGAGCTACCACGAAAGGTAACTGAGCGGTAGCGATTACACCGGATCGACTTGGATCCGTCCTCGGATCGCAGAACCAGAACGTGGCTAAGCCGACGACAAGACCGTACATGACGAGTACAAACAGTTGACCGGTTGTGAGATCGATCGAAAATAGTCGCTCAATAAACCTAGGGAGTGGCAAGTTTAAAAGCGTCGGTAGAAACGAAGGAAAGTAGACTGGTGGGACCGTTCGGGATGAGTATGATGATTGAGTATCAACTGTACCGAAACGGACACCGACATCCAGGGGTCTGACGGTCTTCAGATCGAGCGAACCGTCCGAAGGGAAACTACTGCTCATCGCTTTCTCGTCCAGCGAGACTTCCGACAAACCGTGAATCATCCCTACCTTACCTACCTGGACCTCAGTCCTAGTCCCAGTCCCAGCCTCAGCATTCTGACTGGCCTTTGGGATGAGCCAACCAGCCCAGATCTCACCGCCTTTCGAGCCAGAAAACAATCTGATGAGGATCCTCGGGTGAGCAGCCACAACAAAGGTACCGAATATCACCGCGCACACGATGAGGAAGACAACCATCACTTCCGAGTTTGTGTACACCGTTGTTGTGCCGGTGGTAGAGCTACTTCCACTCTTGGTAGTGCTGGTGGAAGCATTCGAAGCAGCGAGAGCTGTAATATTGGAGGCTAGAAGCTCTGCGAGGGCTTCTGAGACGGTAAGACCAGAACGAGCCGAAAGACCGGTTTTCGAATGAAGGGAACTTTGCCGGTGCTTGATAAAGCCTGAACGGGCGAACGAGTGAGTCATTCTGCCAGAGAAGACTGAGGAAAGATGCGCGTAAGAAGGGACGACGAGCTATAGGGAAGACAGTGGACCAGCCTACTGTCGGGTGCACAGAGCGGGAGGAGACGAAAGAGGGAGTGTCGGGGAAGTGTGGATGGAGGAAGAAGAAAGGAATGATATTAAAAAAAAACGGGACTTTATCTACGGTCTTCGTTTTTCACATTATTCATCCACGTTCGCTCCTTCACGCATCCGTCATGATATCCTTCCAAGCAAGAGACAGCGTGGTAAGATAAGAAGCATGGCTATAACAAACCTGAACAAGAGAGCTTTGGCCCAGGCCAACCTTTGTTCAGAATGAGAAGAACCACGAGGGGATAAAAGAGAAACACAAGACACGCGTCATTGACCGGAATAAGCGTTTACTGATCAGCAACAAAAATAAGAAAGCGGAACATTCTTTTATTAAGAATTCTCCGGCAAATTAGATTGTTGACTCAAGTTCTACCGGTAGACCAATCAGTGCATCCGGATTACTTTTTTCCCCGGCAAGATGAACAAGATACACCCATGATATACGCACAGGGGCAGAAGCGATCTCTCCATCGTACAAAGAAAAGCTCGGGACGCGAACGAAACGATCAACAGATTTGGGATTGAAGGAAAGAAGAAAGGAAAAGCGAAAGCAGGACGCAGAAACGAGCACACAGAAACAGATAGGCACAACATGGTTTCAGAATAAAGACAGAAGAAAATTAAGAGGGAAACATGAGAAAAAAACCATCTTCGGGATGAGAAGATTTTGGGATCTGGACATCTTCAAAAAAGGAATAGTGATAGATGAGAAACAAAAGATGACGAGTAATGGCAGCTACTGCTGCTGTATCAGAGCAAGAGAAACAAAAAGGCAGACAGAGGAAAGAAACAAAGGTAACAAGATTCTTTTGTTATCTTTCTATTTTTGATTGTCAGAACCGTGCTCCAGTTTAGCAAGTGCCGTGTCCGCCTTGTTCAAATCCTATTTTCGGACAGAGACACATGCGGGTCAGTATCTCCATCGACAGGTATGAACAGGCTTTGAATCAGACTCACTCGCTCGGTCAGTCGTAGACCTCCAGAAGGAGTGCTCACGCCGGAATCCATCGTGCTTGATCGACCTCGCCTAAGAACAAGAGGGAAAGGATAGTGATCTTCCTCTTCCTCATCGTTGTTGCTCATCGCGTGCCAGACTACCAACATTCCCAAACAATCGAGCTGTCAGTAACATGAAAGGTACTTTCAGTATGATACAACATAAAAGGAAGAAACATACACTTTCCGCCCATATAATCCGAGGTATCCAAATGCTGCATATCTTCCGTAAGAGTACCCATATCTCCAGGGGTCATAGCCCCGCTTCGGAACCGTGGGCTGCTAGGAGCACTCAATGGTCGGCCGACCTTGTTTCCTCCTCCAAAGTCAAACTCGTCATCGTCAAAGGACTGCAGAAGAGGGGACGACGATCAGTTAAAAGGTAAACAAGATGGTCTGCAGGGATGAAAGGATTTAACAACACGTACATCAGGGTAAGCTCTCCTAAGCGCCAGCTGTCTAGCCTTAGCATACTCCAAGCCCAAGCTCTTCCAATCCAGTAGATCAGACAATCGCTCCGTTCTGTTTCGCTGGTTAATTCGCTGTCGCCTGGTTTTAGTGACGAACGAGAACATTTGTTCCTGCGTAGATGATGACAGGGAGAGAATAACATGTCAGTGGAACCGAAGGCTTTCGAGATTGAAGAAACAACCGAGAAAAGGAACGAACAGCTAGCTGGTTGCAGGAGTCTTCGACACTCTTCATTCGTCGGTCGACGATGTAGATACCGTAGTCTTGAGGGTTATCGATCAGCTCATCCATAAAACATCCGAAACCAGACAAGTTGGTTGTGATCGAAGGGATACCCATCACTGTGCACTCTCCGGGAGTGTATCCCCATGGCTCATAGTACGATGGGAAGACTCCCAAGTGGCATCCTCGCACAAAGTCCTCGTAGTCGAGACCAAGGATGGGGTTGTTGGAGTTCAAGAATTCTGGGTGGAAAATCACCTTGACACGATCTTCCTTTCGGTTGAACAGCTGGACTCGTCGAAGTTGGTTCAACACCGGATCGTTCGCATCGTCGGCCATGTTGTGGGTGACAATCGGAGGGAGCGAGTTTCGCTTAAGAGCAAAAACTCGTCGTTTGAGAAGCACCTTGTCGGCCGAGGAAAGAAGCTTATCGTCGGAGAGGACTTCGGTCCCGTGCTCACTATGTGTTGGGAGGAAAGAATGAAGGTCAACTCAACAGACCTGAATACATACGAGCAGGATGAGAGAAAGAAAGCAAGCTTTACCCAGTGTATCGAGCGGCGTGCTCGAAAAGTCGGTTTCCAACTCTGTTCTTGATCTCGTCCACCGTATCCTGAAGCTGCTTAGTGACGGCTTGTCCTTTCAGGGCCTCAATGGTATAAGACTGAGTGGCAGCAGGCATGATGATGAATGCAACCACGGTAGTTTTGGAGCCAGATTCCTTGAGCATGTGATTCAACCCTATTAATTTACCACCACATAGGGTACAATCGGTTGTAAATAAAGCCGAGCTCAAAATTCCTTGTTAAAAGACAAGGGATTGGGGACATACGAGCAAGACCTTCGATGAACATGTCGACTCCCTTGTTTCTGTACTCGTATCGACCAGCAGTGAAAAGGTAGAGGGTGTCTTCGAGATCAAAGTCGTAAGATCCATAGAAATGGCCTCGGATAAAGTCGTTGATTTTGTTCTTCGAAACGGCGTGAAGGTTCTGGAACTCGTGCATGGCAGAAAACTTCGTGACATTCAATCCATTGGGAACCACACCATCTGTCAGAGTTAGAGGAGCAAGAAGAGGACAAGTCGTCAGGTTATGGGCAAGCGTGCTGTTGAGGAGACAGGCGACGAACCTGGCTTTCGCTTCAGAAGATGCTCGGCTTCGTAAGCAGTGATGTGCGAGACTGTAGTGAAGACGTCAGCACAGTGGGTCGCACTTCGCTCTATACAATATCTGTTGAGATGTTCGATACAGAAACGAGTTAGATTGACTTGTTGAACGGCCTCTACAGAAGAGAGATTTAGACGGACCGGTGGTAGATTCCTCGCTTTCCTGCCTCATGGTCGACGTCAAAGTACTGTAAATTGTTGTAGAAATCTACACTTCCAGCACATAAGTAACGTCCAAGCAAGGTAGCACTGGAGAAGAGAGGGAACGAGAATGAGAAGGACGTGGTATCAGCGATCGGAGTGAAGTATCTCAGGTTGTGTTGGAGAAAAGAAACTGACTGAGTGGTGAAGACAGTGGTCAGGTCAATGTGCCGCTTTCTGCAGAGTGGGATGGCCAATCCGGCCTGCCACTCGTGAAAGTGGGCGACGACAGCCGAGGTCAAGTGGTGGCTTACAAACTTGGGAAAAGAGAACCCAAAAACATGTTAGACGGCTAAAAAGTGAGGCGCTTCAAAAGAAAACACAGGAGTTTGGGAGCGGAATACTAACCTCGCCAAGGAACCATGCTACAAGATATCCGAAAACGATCGTCTCGTTAGTCTCATGATCGTTGGCGGGAGCCGGGATACCAGCAACCGTCCAAAGATCGGCCTTCCATTCGTCCATTCTATTAGTATTGCAGAGGTATAGTTCATCGACAGATTAGCATACGAGACAAAACTTGAGAATACCCCACATATGGACCTGCTTCCAGATCAGATGGATTCTCACCGATGGTACATAGAGCTGGTATCGAACAAGATAACTCTGGGAGCTCCTTCAATGAGCCAGTTTCCATAGATGAGCTTAACACCCTGAGCTCGCATTGAGTCTAGCGTTTTAGCCATGGCTGATCCAGGTTCAGGCTCGACGGAGTCGACCTCCATCTAGGGAGCGCCAAAGTGAGTGTTGAATACGTAAGTATGGTTGCCAGGGGGGTTAGAAGACTTTAGAACAGAAAAGATAGAACATACGGGAGCGGACTGTGATGGAACGTGCCCAGGAAGAATCGGCGGTTTGGTCAGCGTTTCTGGCTGTCATCTCTATGCCATGCCGGATCAAGTCGGAGGGAAACATTCGCTTACCTTGTAAGATAGAGGCCCAATGAGTGTGTATCTCTTTCCACTAACGTAACCAGAGAGGAGCGGGTGTCAGGCAAGCTCTGAAGAAGGCTAGAGAGATTGAAGGGGAAAACGAGCGACATACTATTCGGCGCATGTCACTGGAGCTTTCGTCTTGATGACTGTATAAATTCCTCCAACTGTATTTTTGTCCAAGCGATGGGAGAAGAGTGACGCGGACAAATAACGAATCGGACGGATTCACCCCCGAGCGTTGGAGAGAGTTTGAGTTTGAGATGGAGAAAGAGGTCAAACCGGGGTAAACAGAATTGTGATGGCGTGCAAGTTGAAAAAGAGACCGGGGTCAGTGGGATGAGGATTGTTTGACTCGCGGCAATATTTGATGGATGGTCCCTATATCTTTTTTTCAATAGAATTCTCGCTCTAGGCTCAAATTCTTTCGTCCCTCATGGATACAATGGGAGATGGGAAAAGAAGGGAAAGATTGGACAGATACACACCCTTGTTGGCTACTTCCCAAGCGCATTCGAACAAGAGAGCATCGTCGACTGTACGTTGTTGACCAGATGCGGACATGTCAAGAGAGTAAAAGGAGATGTGATGGAGTTATTGGGCGATGAAGCAATCGAGCGATGGAGTGATCGTGCGAGAGGATGCTAGTGAGCGATCAAGGGAAACTAGTCAGAGATGTCTTAAGGGTTGTAGAAAGGAACGAGATTAAGACCGATGAAAAGTTGGGAGAAGAGAGATGGGAAGAGATGATGATGGTTGAAGAGGAAAGAAGGGAAAGAGGAACGGCAACAGATGGGGACGAAGTAAAGAACAAAAGCGGAGGAAAGCGTAGAGAAAGAGAGCGCCAGTGAGAGGAACAGGAACAGGATCAGGATCAGGATCAGGAATAGGAACAGACCGGGTAAATCGTCGCCCCGGGGGGGGGGGAGACGTGCGATTTCTTGACTCGGATCGACGAGATGCCCTACGCGCGTCTAGAACTGGTTACGAAATACGTCATCAGATATTGACAGGGTTACATGTCTATAGTCGATCAGTCTCGCTGCGCATTGAAGGAAACGTGCCCAGAAGACCTGGCCGGCGAACTCGGTCCGATCTTCTGTGCCTTTGCCACTCTGCGTTCCGTCGGTCGTCCAGACAGTCAGTCAATTAGTCAGTCATTCAGTTAACAAGTTAGTCAGTCAATCAGGCATTCAATCTAGCCAACCAAGCCTCCCATAGAATCTTTCAGTACACCCACGTACAAATAAGAAAATGCTTAGGTATAGTTGCAGACAGTTTTGCAGGCCGCGGTCGAATCCATTCCTCCTCCGCCGGTTTCACATCTTCACAGACTTCGAGAAAGCAGCAGAAGAGCCAGCAGGCGATCCGGATGGAAACGAACACGCCCTTTCTTTCCAGCATGGACGGATTCAGGTGGACGGGATGAGCTTGTGAGTATCGGTTATTCTTGTGGGTGGGTGGTGTGTGTATATCGTGTGGTGTGGAAATATAGTACTGATCTATCTTGCTACAGCTCTCCTATCCATCTAAGAGACCATTGCAGGTCACCACAATCTTTCCATCCGATCACTAGGCAGCGACTGTTTGACACATTTTCGGTAAGTTCTTTTCCAATCTTTGCCATTCAAATACCCCCGTTTCTGTGTTCATTGGCGTTCTCTGATCCTCGCATCATTCACACAGCTTCCAAAGGATCTTCATCCAGTCGTGCTTCGGAGAGAGGCAGACGAGATCCATATCACCTGTACGTTCCGTCCATCATGCCCACCATGTCAGATATGCATAAATCTCAGACGACGCATGTTTTCGCTATCTCACTTCACAGGGTCCGACAATGGTCATCAATCCCGCTATCCAATTTCGTTTCTCCGGACGATTGCGCCTGATGTGCCCGTTCAAAACACCGAATCATCACCCTCAAAGTAAGTGGTTCCTGTTTGTTCTGTTTGTCTTCCATTAAAAATTTTCTCTATCCCGCTGATAAAACATGCGCACGCTCGGTTCAACTTCATAAAGAAAAACGCTCTGGACAGAACCACTCCAAGCCGAGACCCATTCGCCCTCTGTCACCTACGATTCACTGACTTCATCCCGGACATCCCTTCTTCAGGCGCTCGACCTGATCCACCAACATGGCGTTGTATTTATCAAATCCGTTCCACCAACCGCCGAAGCGACAGAGTCTCTTTCCCTCCTCCTCTCGAATAACCATCCCCGTCGGACACATTACGATACGTTCTGGGAATTCACAGCAGACCTCAAGCACGGCGACCTTGCCTATTCCAATCAATCTCTTCCTCCACATACGGATACAACATATTTCGAAGACCCCTGTGGCCTCCAAATATTTCATCTTCTGGAACATTCGGGTCCAGATGCTCAAGGTGGGGAAACGACATTGGTCGATGGATTTGCTTGTGCAGAAATTCTTCGGAAGGAGGATGAACATTCGTTCAATGTATTAAGTCGGGTCCAAACAGGCGCTCATGCTTTAGGGACTCCAGGATACGCTTTCCATACTGGTCCACCCGGTGCAGCCGGATTCCCTGCACTTGAACTAGAAAAAAGAGGTAGCGCACCGAAGGAGAAACCCACGTTGAGATTAATCAGGTGGAACAACGAGGATCGATCAAAGTTAGGGGCAGGATGGGGCGTAGGCGAGGTCGATGAGTGGTACAATGCAGCTAGAGCTTTCGATGAGATCTTGAAGAGGGAAAGTAGTGTGGCAAAAGTGAAACTCAAGCCTGGCATTGTCGTTGGTTCGTCTCTCTGTCTTTATCTGTTTTTTCTCTCTGCCTTCTGTGTCTCTGTCTGACCTTGATTTGTTTCTCTCACTCGTACGTAGTGATAGACAACCATAGGGTCCTACATGGCAGAACGTCCTTCACAGGCTTCAGAAAGATGTGCGGCGCGTACGTCGGCAAAGACGAATGGCTCTCTCTCCGACGGGTCCTTCGTCGCGAACAGAATCATTTGGCTCGTGTCGGGCAGGGAACATCGAGTGCGCAGGAGGATGTTTATGAAGGAAATTGTTGATGGATTTATATTCTCTCTATGTCTCCAAATGCCCTTGAAATAACAAAACAAAAACAAAAACAAAAACACTCATTTGTATCTAAAATTCATGTGCAGTTTCGACTCGGTCGTATCTTGTTCTATGCTGGTAACTAAATGGACTATATGCATTGACTAACTCTTCCCTTCTTTTCTCTGTCTCTTCTATAATTGGGCCTCGATCAACTGTCAGTTCGTCAAACAAATCCAAGAAGAAAACGTCCCAAGTCAGCAAGCAGAATCTAAGGAAACAAGTGTTGCAAGGATATCAAGCCGTACCTCTAAGTATCGACCATCTTTGGCAACCAACTCCTCGTGGGTCCCAGACTCGACAATCCGCCCAGAGTCAAGCACGTAGATCTTGTCAGCGTCGCGCTGGTTGTTTTAGATAAACACACACAGAGAATTGTCGACTCAAGATGTCAGCATTACAAGAAAATAATGATAATAATAGATGGAAACATACGATGGTGGATAACCGATGACTAAAGAGATTCAATACAAGACGGATACATAGTAAAGACTAGTCAGAACACTACTCCCATTTCAACAGTTGTCGATGCACAGATAAAGTGTACTCACGCGATCGTGATGGTCGTTCGATTGGCAGACGCTCGATCCAGAGCCTGTTGGACGAGCGCCTCAGATTCATTATCCAGAGCTCTGAGAACGGGTAATTCAAGTTTCAGCATACATCTCAGTGCGCTGGACAGGTGAACATTATATCACAGAACTCACGAGGTAGCCTCATCAAGCTGTTTGAGCCAGAAATGATAACGACCAAAACCTCTTGTCAGTGCTTTTCGCTCTTCTCTTCGGGTCTCAGTTGTAAATGAAATATATATATAGAGAGAGAGAAGCCACATACCAAGAGGATCCTGGCATCTCTCAACAAAGCTCTTGCTATACAAAGTCTTTGTCTCTGACCACCACTCAGGCTAAGACCTTTCATCCCGATAGCCGTGTCTAATCCTTGGTCTAACGAGAGCAGGAAGTCCAAGATTCGAGCGTCCCGACAGGCTGCTCTGATCTCCTCGTCAGAAACTTCTCGATTTAATCCAAGAACCAAATTGAATCGGACCTATCGAATTACAAGGCAAAACGAAGGGAAACCAGAAAGAGTTAAATAGAATGACTGTATGAGACATCAATTGAGAAGAGGAAGACTCACAGTTCCCTCGTAAAGTACGGCATCCTGCGAGACAAGGGCGATTCGATCAAAGTGATCGTCCAGCGTCGTTGCTCGAATATCCTCACCGTCCACAAGAATTGTTCCCTGACTATAAAGATGAGAGGAATCAAAATGAATGGATAGTCCATTGTGGAAAGGGTGTAGCAACAACAAAAGAAATAGAGATGAACAGATAACGTACTTTGGTTCATAAAATCGAGCGAGCAAAGCAATTACTGAGCTTTTTCCGCCTCCAGAAGGACCTATGAGATCGAAAAGGTAGCATACCAGCGACAAGCATGACTTGTCAGTCTCCGGCAACTCTATATCTGAGCATGTAGAACTAAAGATCTCGCGCACCACAAAAGGCAATCTTCTCGCCGGGATGGATATGGAGGTTAAGATCCTCGATCGCTCGTCGTTCTTTTCGACTAGGGTATGTCAAGTCCACGTTTCTGAACACGATATCTGCTCCCTTTGACGATGGTTTGGTAGACAGAATAGTCGACGAAGAAGATGGCTTGAGAGTGGCCACCATCGGCTTCCTTTCCATCCAGCCAGAAAGAATAGAAAATGCATTGCTGGCCCGAGAGATGTCTCCGAGGAAGGTAAACATTCTAGAAAGAGAGAATCCGCCGATAAAGACGGCTTCGAACGTGGCATACAGACCAAGGATATCGACGGAGCCATCGGCGAGTCGTTTTCCACCGTACCAGAAGATGAGCAAGGCCATAAGCTTATCAACAGGAAAGGAAGGGGGGGTTTAATATCAACACAATAGGGAAGTTAACAATAGCCGCTGACAACAACAACAGGTAGAAAGACGACTAACGGGAAGGATGGCTTGTGAAAGCCCAAAGGATATAGAAGCCAGTAGCATGGCTATACGATGTTTCTTAATATCAGGCCGTTGCTTCTCGTTAAACGAGTTCACCACGTGTCTCTCTCGCCCAAATGCAGCTACAGTCTTTATCAACCAGAGCGTGAGCGAAGAGAGAGAAAGGAGGATAGAAAGATGTCAGCTGACTGAAGTAAGAAGCAAAAGGTTTGGAGAGCTTCGAACCTTTATGGCGTCAACATTATCAGATGCGTAAGAAGTCGCCAGGTTGATAGGCTTGGTCGACTCTTCTTCAAACTTTACGAAATAGATGATTTCGCCACAAGCTGCCGGAAGGGCTAAAATCAATGGCGAGAGTCCAACGAGAAGGATATCCCAGCTAGAAAAGATGACGAGAGGACAGGAGAAATATGTTTTAATCAAAGATCCATAAGCAAAGGGTAACATGTAGTGCATATTGGGTCTTACCTGAAGATGAACCCAAGGATCATCGCGCCAACGAAACTATCGGTATCAGGTAGAGTGTTTCAATGAACTCAAGTTCAGTCTTGTGTTCAAATAGAACAGAAATGGTTCATCAAAGACGATGAGAGTAAAGAGAAGAAAAGAACAGACTTGACGATGTTTGAGATGATTTGGCCACCAACCAGGCCGAATAGTACACCAATATCTGCCGGGTGTTTCGCCAGATCAGAAGTCAAGCCACCCGATCCATTTTCCTCCATCTCAAACCAAGCGACTTCCTATATCCATGAAGTCCACAACAAAGAACCCACCCGTGCGCGAAAGAGGCGTCAGTGATGAACCTTATGTCTTGCCTGCTTTGATCAAACCAATACGAACCTGTTTGAGAATAGCCTCGGTTCCTTCCCGACGCATCCGTCTGATGATCCTGATCGATGCTCTCTCACTGAACCAAGCAAGAATGAGGCCTAACACTAGATTTCCTAGAGACATCACAAAGAACCAGAGTGCCCATCGGGACGTTTGGTATTCGACCTCGTTGGCGTCCGGGACAGAAAGACTTTCGACCGCGCGACCTAGCATGAATCCGGACAGAGGCCAGCTCGATCCACTATTGAGATTTTTGTTTAATTTTTTTAAAAGAGATATTGACAATCGAGGCTTCAGTTCCATCAGAACAATCCCAATTAAGAGAGGGAGGGGAGAAATAAGGAGGAAAGGAGAGAACAAACATGAGGAAGGCAGAGATAACACCAAAGAACATCCATTTCCATTGCCAAGTCGCGTATGACAACAGCCTGGTCCAGCGCTTCCCTTTTAATCCCTGGCTCTTCTCAAGCTCTTCAAGTGACTGCATAGCTTGCTCTGCATCCTCTACTCCTTTGGCATAGGCTCTTCGAGTCTGCTTCGTCATTCCATGTTCGTCTAGAGTGGCAGATAGTGCGGTTGCCGGTGCAGCGCTTGATTTTATCAGGTCTTTCGAGATGAATGAAGGTGTATCAGGAGTGTATTCGGTTTTACTTGAGACTGATCCTTGTTCCATGAGATTGTCATCGCTGTCTGGGATACGGCCATGGTGTCGCTGAGTCATCTTGTCTAAAGGAATGACAGAACGGATATAAAATCAGATGAAAGGAGGATCATCAGATCTATGAATCTTACGGGCAAAGGAGGAAAACGGAGGAAGGGAGAGATATAGAAGAGATAGAGAGAAAGGAAGAGGAAAAACTGACAGTAAGCTCCATTGAGGGTCATCAACGATTCGTGAGTGCCCTCTTCGATCTTTTTGCCACTTCCGATAACGATAATTTTATGAGCATCTCGAACTGTGGACAGTCGATGGGCGATTAAGATCACGGTCATCCCTGTTTGGGCTTGCTCTTCCATCAGTTCGGTCTGAAGTCGTCGCTCTGTCTCTGAATCTAAAGCCGAGGTTGCCTCACTATTGAAGGGAGAGTAGAAGAAAGGAAGTCAGCCAGAGCACTAGCATTGAGGAGAAAGATCAGATCGAAACGAGTCAGCAAGGAAGACAAGAGAGAGGAAAAGCTCACTCCATGATGAGAAGCTTTGGCCGACGAACGAGCGCCCTAGCCACAGCGACTTTACACACATCAAATAATCCAATCAACTCTTACTCAAGGGACAGAGAGGTAGAAAGAAGGGACTTACGTCGCTGACGTTGACCACCAGATAACAAACCGGTCTTCATTCCGTTGACAACAGTATCCAAACCTTCGGGCAACCTACTGATGAAATCCCAAGCCTGAGCCGTTTTCAGCGCCCGAGTACACAACTCTCTGACTTTTTGGTCGTTAGTCTTATCAGTGTCATACTCGTCCGGTGTGCCTGAGAGTCCGACAGCAACATTATCAAGTATACTGCCAGCAAAGAGTAAGGGTTCTTGAGAGACGATAGCCATCTGTTGACGGAGGAAAGACAGTTGGTAGGCGGACACTGGGATATCGTTGATCAGAACGTTGTTCGTGAGTGAGCTCGGGTTGGGCACATCGAATTGACGAAGGAGCTATAAGAGGGCAAGGAGCAAAGAAAACGAGAAAACAAAAATAATCCCTATTAGATTTCAGAACTCAAGATCTGTGTGGGGAGAAAAGAGAGAAAACGTGATCGGACTTGCCAGAGCTGTCAATGTAGATTTTCCGGAACCCGAATGGCCAACGAACGCGGTGATCTTTCCGGCAGGTACATCCAATGAGATTCCATCGAGACTCTTGTAATTCGGTCTCGAAGGGAACGAAAATGTAAGGTTTCGGACCTCGACGCTTAGCTTTGCCAACTTCTCTTCGTCTGTAGTACCAAGAGCGTAGGAAGAAGGCAAAGCAGTAACACCCTCGGTCTTTCGACAATCTATCGGAGATGGTCGCTCAATCTCGGCCCGAATCCGAGCTTGAGCTCTCAATGCATCGTGTAGGGTGGTAAGATGAGGCAAAGTGTTGATTACCGCTGTTTTCGGTGAGAATAAAAGTTTGAATAGGATTAAGAAACCAGTCAGAGACAGGAGTAAGAGTTGAGAACAACAGTCGATTTGAAGCAATAGACGGACCAAACATGGCATTGAACATTGAGAAGAATGAAGTGACGAGTTTTCCGCTTGACAGGCCATGATGAGCAACTCTAATTCCTCCGTAGTAGACTGAACATAAAACAGTTGGAGAGAACGACGAGACCAAAACACAAAAACGTCAGTGAGACGGAAAGAGAGGTGTGAGAATCAGAAGGCGGAAGAAAAACAAACAAGAGAGCGCGTAGGCGATAAAGAGTCCAAAATAGGCGGTCGAGTAGGAGAATCCCTTGGAGAGCGATACAAAGTTTCCGTCCTTTTCGATATCGGCGAGGTGAGCGTCGTATACCTTGACGAGGGATTCGGATGCTCGGAAGACCTTAACAATTCTGACGGAGGAAAGGATCTGCTCGAGGAAGGAAGAGGCCGTTCCCTCCGTCTTAGAAATTCGGGCGGACGCCCGAGAGGAAAACATACCAGAGAGATAGAATCTGCAGAAAGGGGGTGATTCAGAAACAGTTACACTTGGAGAAGGGAAACCGAGAGGAGAAAGAAGTATTACAGGATACTGGCAAAGGGGATAATGCTGAATAGGACACCGCCAACATGAGGGGACGCATAGAGCGACACGACGACTGAAAACGATTCACAAGAGAAGAAAGGCCATGAGCCTTGTCAGACAGTTGGCCGCGGGAGAGAGAAAGCAGAAGATATAGATACTCACTTCCAGCGATGAGGGAACCAGTGCCCCAAGCCATAAACCCCAACTTTTCGCCGATACCTGTTTCAATGAGTCCGATATCCTTGACAAGTCTCGAGCTGACTTCCCCGGGACCGGTAGCTTCAAAGTATGTAGCGTCTTGTGCGAGGACGGCCGAGAGGTAAGCTGTTCTTATTCGGGCGGATACTCTGGACGAAGCGAGCGAGACTGTATATGTATACAAAAGCAGAGTGAGCGAACAGAGAGCAAAAGGGAGAGAAGGAAGGATAGAAGCAGGACGAACATGCACTGAAAAATGTAAAGGAGAACAGCCAAGACGCGAGTACTACACCGATCATCACTATGGAGACGAACTGAGATACTGAACGGACCTCATCTGGCGAGCCCGTAGAGCCTCTCTGGACAACTGGAAGTGTTCATGCAGAATGTGAGGAAGGAAATTGTACAAGGAAATAGCCAAGAGTCAAATTTGTCGAAACGAAGAAGGATAAGGCAAACAGAAAGAAAGAAAGAAAAGAAGGAAAGGATGTACGACCGGCAGTCCAGTGTCCGTACAAGAGATCGATCGCTGCGAACGGGAGGGAACCTGGAAGGAAAGATAGATATGGTTGGTATGTTGTCCATATATCTACGGGTCTTTCGTGAAAAGAAGGAAACACCTACAGCAAAGACCGCCGACAAGGCCGAGTCCGTATAGAGCGAGATCGGCCCGGGTAGCATATGAGAGGAAGCTGAGGTTAGATGCAATGAGAAAGAAAGAGAAATGGAGAACCCGATTTGAGTCCACCAAGAATCGGATGAGACCGATGAAATGGAAAGTAGAACAGAAGGGACAGACTAGAATACTCCAGGAAGAGGTTTGAAATTCCTTAGCTCTGGCATTTCTTTGGCAATCAGCTCGAGCTGTCTTTGTCTGGATTTCTCATTTGATTCCGGAAGAGTGACCTTGACTCTGTCTTTCTCGGACTCAAGTGCAGGGTCTATTGATGGCTGCTGGTTTGCCGGAGACATGGTTCACTGGGTGATCGGTATGTGGGTGTGAATGTCAATGTAGAGAAGATGAATGCAACGCGGATTGTCTATATTTTATTGCCTTTTTTTCATCCCAAGGAGAGTCAATGACTTGGCCGATTCTTGAGTAGAGGGAGAGAAGGAAGAGGAAAGAAGGGAGTGCAGATAGCAAGGTATGAAGGCGAGAATGAACGAATTTAATAGGTGGTTGAACAACCGGCTTTGTCACGATGAGTAGATAACTCTTTCCGCGCTTCTGAAGCGACGAGCCGAGCCGGCGAGTCCGGGCAGGATGGATGATGCGCTATGGCCCGACCGACCGACGCGACATCATTACCATCACGGCGTTTTATCCCTGATAGACAGATAATATGCCACCTGTTGCACAAGCAGTGTATAAACTTCCGAAACATAACTCTCAAAAAGGCAATTGATCAGGAACAGCAAAGGGAGGAATACTGCGTTGTTACGCTTCCGGTTCGGTTGCGAAGACAGACACAGACAGACAAAGATCGGTCGAAAGAGTCGGAGAATTTACCAGTCATCCTTTCAGCAAGGTTCTATGAGAGATGTCAAATGCCAAGAGAGTGGATCGAAGGAAATAATTGAAGGGGTTACGCTCTTGATCACATGCTTACGTAACTCTTCCGACACGCTTGCTGCTTATTACTTTATGATGAAGACTGATCCACAGCCCCACGACCACGTGCAAATCAAATACGCGCTGCGGCCGGACCCTGTTAGATTACTTGTGCTAGTCTTATAACAGCGGCGTCTATTGGTGTCTGCATTGTTTTTGTGAAAAGTGATAGAGAACCTATTAGACGAAAGTCCTAGTAATTTTCTAAATACAAAATTTCTCTATTGTTCTAGGAAAAACACCATAGATTTTTGTATTACTCGTACCTCGGTTAGGGTTATCTCACTGACTGTTTCACCCCAAGGTCACTTTGTTTCCTTTCCCTCTCTGTCGAGGTCCCACTCTCTTCAACCAACTCTCAAACTCACACCCGGTACATCAACTCCATCCTCACCGAAACCTGGAATTGAAAGAAGTTAACAGACGCACAAAGCACACACGCACACCTACATCCCAGAACCCAATCTCTTTTGGGCTGTCTCTTCTTCTGTTTTTCCCTTCTCCCTCTTGCATCTTTGACGGACCTTTTCTCTCTGTTAACACACATACACGCACACGCACACAGCCCATCTCTCTTCTCTTGTCCTCTTTACACACGCACACACACTTCCAACCCTTGCCTGGTCTTTTGTTTGTCTCTTAGTTCTCGCTCTTTTGTCTTGATCACCTGCACGCCGACATTCCATCCGCTGTCAATCTCGATCTATCCTCTTTGTTGATCTCTCTGTTTCCCTTGCTAAAGGGATATCCATCAGATCAGCTCTCCCTCCGCTATGCCCTTCTTTTCAAACATTGCAAACCTGTTTGGGGTTGCGAATTCCAAGCAGACCTCGTTCGAGACTCACAGTCATTCAAAAGCCTCGTCAAGAGGAAGAGCAGCTAACAATAATCCAGACTTGTTTTCTCGTTCGTCTTATGTTTTCTATTATCTATTTCTTCTTTTCTTTCCTCTTATTTTTAAAAAAATATGTTTCTTTCTTGATTTGCCTTCACGCTCTTGCTCACATCGCTGTTATTGTCTTACTCGCCCTCTCGTGCGTATACCTACAGCGTCTGTACGGAACAGACCGTACGCGTCAGACCTTTCCTCTCAGGTTGCTCTCGGCGTCGGTGATTCCTTCCACGGAAGTCGACCTGATAGTCCGGCCCTTCCCTCGAACGCTTTCCTCTCGGTGAGACCCTGTTCTTTCAGCCTTCTCTTCTTGTCCCTCTTTCGTCATTGTTCTTGTCTTTTTTTTTTTTTTTGGCCTTTCTTCTTTTTTACCGTTCGAAAGACTAATTTCATTGTATTCATCCGTTGCATCCATCCTTAAAAAGGGTATACAACGACCAGACTCGCCTGGTTCCAGTCGATTACAGACCTCTTTCTCTTATCCACCCCGAGCAATCAGTGCTGATGGAGGAGCCGCCTATGGCCACGTGGTAAACCCAGCAGCCGATGCTTATGACCCTAGTCGGGCTTCTATCTCTGGCTCATTCGTGAATGATCCCCGAGCGCCAAGATCTGGACTATGGCAGCCCTCTGCCCCTCACCCACACGCTGTCTATCCACCCCTTGGTCAAACCTGGCAACGTATTAGACTATTCCTCGATACCACGTATCCCGACCTGGCCGACTCGCTCAATCTGCCTGCTACCGGGCTCGGTCTGAACGATCTCGAGCTCAGATTAAACATGCCGCTCCCTTCATCTGTCAGAGAGTCCTACCTGTGTACAGATGGTCAAGATACCGATGGTGGCTGTACCGACGGCTTGTTTTTCGGCCTCCCATTCATGCCGCTCGAAGAAGTTCTAACAGAGTGGCAGTACTGGCGAAGGGTCGAGACGGATCCACAGACTGGGGCAAACACGATGTTACAAGAACGCATGCGATCATTCCCTCCCCGATGGTGTAAGCGAGCCTACGCCAATAGAGGTTGGCTCCCACTCATTTCTGACCGAGCAGGAAATTATATCGGCGTCGACCTCGATCCTGGACCAGCAGGCGAGTGGGGACAGGTCATCTTGTTTGGAAGAGATTTTGACACGAAGTGTGTTCTCTGGAAGGGTGAAGGCGAAGGAGGCTGGGGCCGCTGGCTCGCCAGTTTTGCAGACGACCTAGAATCAGCTGAAGGTTGGGAACTCGAGAGAGACGGAAACGAGAGCAGCGTATGTCTATCTTCTCTCTTGGTTGTTTTATGCCTTGAAAGAGGCTCTGACCGGCTTCTCGTACCTTCCTCTTCCTCCTCTTTCTTCTTTCTTATCACTTCTGCCTCTTGTTCCTTTCCTTCTCGTAAAAACCCTCTACAGGATTCTGAGGATGAAATTGGCTACGCATCGTACTCTGGAGGCAACGTGTACGGGGACGAAGCCAACGGTTTGCGTCTCTCCGGTCACTATCGAGGTTGGCCAGTGTTGGAGGCTTTGTTTGATAAGAGTGCTCGAGAGTGGGACCGGATTGGCCTTTTGGTCGACAAGGCTCAGGACCGAGATGAATTTGGGCTGGAAGCTAAACCGAACTCACAAGAAACCAATGTGCCAGAGTCATCTGATCCTTCATCAACTCAGTCTCAGCCTCAACCATCGTTGCTAATATCTGAATCCGAAAGTCCACCCTCGTCCTCTTCACTGTCGAATGGGGGCCCTCGGTTGCTCGTCTCGCCTGCATCTTCTTCATCACCATCATCAAGCGGCAGGCTGATTGGCGAGTTGAAGAACCCAACATTGCTCTCTCCAATCGTTACTAATACCAAGTCATCATCGTCGTCATCGTCATCGCCATCGCCATCGCCATCGCCATCGCCATCGCCATCGCCATCGCCATCGTCAACCAAACCTCGGCATTCACACACCCATACGGCATCACTCCCTCCGAAACCAGTTGACCTCCCGACCCGGTCAGATGTTATTGCCGTAGAGGCCGTTGCTGTCGCAGAGGACAAAAATCTTCGAGGAGGATGGATCATGGGCGGGCTCAATGTCGATGCAGGCCCCGGACTGGATGATGGGTCGCACACCGTCGAAGATCCTCTTGTTCAGTCAGAATCGTCCAAGCCGGGTCCAACTTTGGCTAGGCGATCAGCAATGGTCGATGTCGATCTCGAGGAGGGCCTCGGCTCTCGATTCGGAAAAAAGTCTGCCGACGGGGGCGCCAGTGGTGGTGATGACGATCAGCCATCGCCTCGGCCGTCACTTAGTTCGTTCTTCTCTAGGCGATCATCAGATGGCCGGATTGGTGGTGTCCTTCCACAAGAATTACCCCTACCAATGTCTCTGCCACCGACGCCTCCTCAGTCACTTTCACCGCCTCCGTCTCAGGTGCATATACCGTTGATCGAACCGCCGGCGAGGTTGAAATCTCCGTTAGGGATATCGACCGTCCTCCAGTCTGCTAAGTTCGATCGACCGACTACGTCTGATCGGTTGGATGAGAATGAAGGTGGTGATGGTATGATGGACGTCAGCCTGCAGACTGCAGTCTAGGAATAAGGTTCTCTCCTCCTTTTCTCTCGCTTTGCCTATACATTCACCTGTATTGTCAATAGGTCTTCTTTCTCGACTGTATCTTTTACATCTGGGGATCTCTCTCCTTATCCACCAGCAGGCGATTTTTTCTTATCCTTTTCTTCTTCTTTCTTTTGTCTTTTTTGCTCCCTTTCCATGCTATCTTGTCCGAAAGGAGAGAAAGGTAAAGAAGAAAGACTTGTTTCGTTCAACATCTTATCCATCCATGTGTTCAGGCATCTGTCATCTCTCCCTCCCTCTCTTTCTTTCCTCTATTCTCTTGATTCCAAATTGACATTACACCTAGATACCCCTTTCTACCTGGCAACTCTTCTTCTTCATCTTCCTAGCCTTCTTGTTCTTTTCCTTTCTTTTTCTCTTATTTCATTGTCAGTAGGTCTCTCCAGATATACACACTCATCCTTTTCCTATCATTCTTTCTTCTTTTCCCCCTTCCTCCTGCTACTTCAAATCCATGGTGGAAAAAGCTCGTTCATCAAAAGGTTCCTGTTCCCCTCATCTCTTCCCCGATAAACTTTCCTTCTTTTAGTTCTTCTTTTGCATTTACCATGTCTTGTCTACCTTCTTCCTTCTGCTCCGAACTGCCAGGTCACGTTCGGTTTCTTGTGGATGTATAGGTACCTGAGGATCTATACATCATTCATTTCATTCCATCTCATTTCATCTCATCTCATTCTCTTCCTTCTTCCTCGATCTTTCCCCCTCAGCCCGATCCAACACTTTGAACAAGATCTAGGATCAAGGACTGAGGTCAAAGATGGTTAGAGCGTCTATGGTTTAACCGAGTTTCGAGGACTCTGATTAGATCCAGAAGGTCATCAGCAAGCGAGCAAGCGAGCAAGCAAGCAAGCAAGCAACGAATGGCAAAAAGAGTCAGAAACAGACTGGACAGAGGTAGAGCGCAAGACAGACCTTATGAAATCAAGGACATTCTCTCTTCCGACCCATCCTACCTCACCCCTCGGGTCGTTTGGGTCGCCTGGGGTCATGTCGTTTTCCGCATCGATATCACCAGCCCCAGCCTCATCCCCATATTTAACACTAGGATGAGAGTTGACATCAGGAAGAGGGGTGTGATGAGAGTCGGGGTTAGTTTCATCACCAAATATGTAAGGTGTTCCAGATCGGATAAGGAGGATTCCTTCATCCTTGCTCTGTCTCCGTTCCGCATCGGATAAATTCGATGTCGAAGGTACACCCAACTGATCGCTCTGGACCATGGACAAGTTAGGCGGAGAAGGAAGAGAAGGGAGTGAAGAGGAAGAAGATTGGTCGATAAGACCCTTCCCTAGATCTATCCAAGCGGAAATGTTCATCATGGGTCCATGGACAGGGATAGGAATCAACCGTTGTGGGTGTTTGAACGGTGGTTGAGCGAGTTGGGATGATGCTGAGAGTTCTGAAAGTCTTGATTGGAGAAAAAGAACTCTATTTAAACATACGTGTGTATGTTCATGTTTGTCAGAGTGTTTGTTCGCAAACTAGGTTTGAGGTGCTGGGGGTGTGTACAAAAGAGGTAAAAAGAAGAAGGACGAACCGAAAGGTAGCTTCGTTGGAAGCTATGTCAACTCCTCTCCATTTCAAACAATCGATCACATCTTGAGTTCCATCACCCATTACTCATTCAGTCAGACCTCAATCTTCTTGGAGAACAACGGATATAAAAGAGGAGAGAAGAAAAAAATAGAGCACATACGGATAAGGCCATTGAATTTCCACCCATCATCGAGCACGCAGTCGAGAATTGTCTCTGCTGGTAAAGGTGAGGCCCACCTGAGAAGTACCCTTGCACTGATCCTAGTATGTAAACTTGTCGGAGCCCCTGCAAGTGCCGAACGGCAAGAAGATTGAATGATAAGAAGACAGGTCTATGTCAAAAAAAAGGTGTTGGTGTGTTTGGAAGCGTCTGACGAAACACGGACCATGTGGACCAGAAACACAAAGACATCTTTTTCCTCTTGGAATTGGTGATAGTGCGAGCCAGTCGGTCGTCAGTTCCGAAGTGGCCGGAAGTCCATCAGCAACAAAGTCCGGGTGGTTCTTTAGCGCAGGTAAAGGATAGAGGTAGGCGTATGTCAACCTACGAGAATGACCGAAATTGACATCCAGAATAAGTCGCTATGACGAGTTCGCAAACAATCAAGAGGAGGGATGGGCCTAGAACGAACACATTGGAAAGCGAAAGATCTCGCTGCTTGCCCTTTCTTCTCCCCTTTGGCCTTTTCTTCTTTGAGCCGACGCTCAGACTTGTATCAGAGGGATCAACAGTCAAATCATTGATCCCACCTGTGAGGTTGTCCACTTCATTCGTAAATATTCTGGCAGAACGTGACGCGACACCGAGGTGTCCATCTTCCCCCTCGGAAGATGCAGAGGGTGATGAGGAGCGAGAGGGTGAGGTGGATGCTAAATGGGAGTAAGCAGTGATGTTTTTCAATCGTTGTGCTACAGTAAGAATATTCCGTTTCTATGGAGGCAAGCACAGTGGACATAGAATATGAGCGGAAACCACCAACAGGATGTTGATTAGAGTGCGGTGAAATCTATTGAGTAGCAGTGGTCCGGTAACCTTACCTTTCGCTGTTGATTTACTATATCTTCCCTTTTGGACCGACGAGCTTGATCTGGAGAACTCATTAATGGATTGGCCAAATATTCTGATGATCTATGAGCGAACCGAGCCGCTTTGTCTGTCGTAGGTGATCCGATCATGATGGATGAACAAATGAATGAGAACTACAGTCAAGGGTTTGAGAATTCTTTAAGTAACGTTTCTTATCAGATAACGATTAGTTTCTGAGATATTTAGTCGAGTATTCAAATCAGATTCAAAAATCACGCGACGCGTCCGGAAATGGAAAGCCGTCAGACAACGATCTCTGGTTCTTTCCATCACCATCCCTCCATTGACCGAACAACCTTTCCGATGGCACCGAGAGTCTCATCCAGTAGACAGAAAACCAGATTCGACCCTTTGTTAGTCAAAGGACAGTCGTCAGACGCGCTCCTGAAGAAACTCAAAGCGTTCCATGAGGAGTTGAAGGAGGCCAATGTGGAGGACAACAACTTAGAGATCGAGAACCCGCGTTCGAAGGTCTTCAAATATAAGGATGAGCTAGTTGATCGAACGATCTTGTTTCACAAAGAGTAAGTCATAAGCAAATGAACGATACAGAACTAGCTGTCTGTACGTCTCAGCTTTGAGAGACGTACATTCTTTGGAGAGGCGAGGAGAGTCTCAAAACGAACGCGTCAAGGGATTGTTCAGGCAACAGTCGGAAGGTGTCTACGATTAAACCTCAACCAAGCTTACGATGATGCTTCATGTTCCTCTTCTACTATTCTGTTTAGTCCAGGGGTAAAAGCATATGCGGCCTGTTGTCTGGCAGACATCTTGAAGCTATACGCGCCTAACGCGCCTTATGATGGGAGAGGAATCGAAGTATGCTCTTTGTCAACTTGTCTACTCGTCTCAGTTATGCTAAAGACCTTCCTTTTTTGACAGGATATCTTTGCGTTCTTTCTAAAAATCATAACAACCCAACTGAGACCCTCTAAATCAGTCACCTCCCGAACAGGATCCGGCTTGTCTCATCCAACCAAGAATGAATTCTACAAACAATACTATTACCTTGTTGACAGTATGGCGTCGTGGAAGAGTGTGGTTCTTATGCTGGACGTCGAAGAAGCCGAAGGAGATTCTGCTGGAGGGGTTAATGGAAGTATGATCGTCCAGATGTTCAAAGAGTTTTTTGATCTCGTCAGGTGAATTGTCCTTTCTCGGTTGTAAATATTTCGGCCAAGAGAGTCCCCTGTTTGACTAAATATTTAGCTCTGGGTCTACTGTTTGTGATATTTTCTAGATATGATCTACCAATAACTTTGACAGATCATTTGGCAGACATCCTGTCGACATTAATCGAAGAGGCTCAAACACTGAATCCTGAAGTCCGACAGATCATCCTCGATCAATTCGATCCTTCTCTTCCTGTTTGTTCACATCTTTCCATTTGCTGCGTCTGTGCTTCTTTTTCGATCAACTTGTCTTTGTCCTAACCTGTAGACATACTTTACACTTCTTTTCAAAAAGGGTCACCATCCACTGGCCGTTCAATTGGCAGTCTCGGTGTGCGAATTTGATTACAACATGCAAAAACTCGAGCGTGGTATTGCCCAGTACTTTATGGACGTCCTGATCTCATTTCCGATCGCTACCAGCGCATCCGACCGAAAGAAAGGCAAATCGTCCAAAGTTCGGAAAGTCACCAAAGGCAACTCTCCCGTGCCTTCGGATGATTCGTCCGATCTCTCGAGCATTCTTGACTTATCAGATGTCGACTCGTCAGACGAAAATCCTCGATCAAAGAGATCCGCTAACCCTCACGCCACGCTGGATTCCACCCACACACTTCTCCGGTCAATTGGTCGATACACACCCCTCACTTTACTATCCACTTTGCCAATTTTAGCGTCTGAGTTAGAAAACTCAGAGTTGACACACAGAATGCCGGCGGTGGAGACTCTGGGCGATCTGTTTGGCCATCCGGCCAAGGGCGCCGAGATCGTTGGTAAAGCAGAGAAGGTCTGGATGGCATGGGTCGGGAGAAGTAGAGATCCAGACGGAAAAGTCCGAAGGGTTTGGGTTGATAAAGTAGGAGGCATGATGGGTACTGTAGGCGGAGCGGGAAGTGGAGTGGATGTCAAGAGCGCCTTAGAACGTACGATAATCCTCACTAGCCTTTCTGCATTGAATATCAAGTGCAAAGTGCATATAACCGATTGAGTGCCTCTTTTTTTCCTCATAGCTCACTTAAGGCTGAAGATGAACGACCAGGACGACAAGGTCAGAGAATCGGCCTGCCGGATCTTCGGAAAGATGGATTTCGAAACCGTGTTGCATCACGTCCAGCCTGATACTCTCAAAGATCTTAGTATGCGGACCAAAGACAAGAAGGTCCGTTCGTCCTGCGCCAATCATGAAGCCTGCATCGCATCAAAATTCAAGTGATATTCTTCTCATTTTTTGTTTCTTTCGCACTGCAATCTTGATCAGATCTCGGTTCAAGCTACTGCTATCCACAGTTTGTCTAAACTGTACTCACTAGCTTCTTCCGAAATGTTCGTCTTCCTCTTTTCGTACTGAGCTTCCTCAGTGTTATGACTGACACTGTTTCTCAATTTGAACCCACAGTGAAGACAACGAGCCAAGTGCGATGGAGCGGTTTAGTTGGATCCCTCACGAGCTTCTCCTCTGCTGCCACTCTGCCACGGCAGCGATCAGGTCTGTGCCGTCTTAACCTGCAGCGATACTTTTGTCTTGTTCTCTCAGATTGTTAGAAGCAACTCTCATCATCTGTCTCGACTTAATCGTTCTTCCTCCTACCAGGGAAATCATTGAGCAGAGCTTCATCCGCTACATCCTTCCCTTGCCTGTCAAAGGGGATGAGGAGACCATCTGGACCGACAGGATGTTGCTTGTCTTCAAAGGGCTTGACGAGAGGAGCAGAGCTGCATTCTTTGCCATGGCTGGATTTACACCGTTGGTTGCTTCTTGCTTTTCTTGGTAAACAGAACTGAGCGCTGACCTTTTCTAATGATTCTTTGTTGGGGCTGACAGTATCAAGGGTCACTACTCGAGGTTTATCAAGTGCTGTGAATTGTATAATGTATGTTTCCTTCCTTCCATTTTCCTCTTTTTTAGGTCATAGCTAGTTTTCTCTATAGCATAGGTACAATCGAAAGCTAACCAATTTTCTCTCTGGCCTGCAGGGTGGCATAATGGATCAAGACGGAGAGGCAATTAAAAAACAGTTGACTCATCAGATCAAAATCATGTCTGGTAGGTGAAACATTGTTCCTTTCTGATCACCCCTCCATCATCTTTGTTAAGCAATCTCTTCGTTTGAGTTTCAAGTCATGTTCCCTGATGCCAGTAAGGCTGCTTCCGACCTGAGGGAGTTTGCCGAGTTGAATGAGAACCGGTTGTATGTCCTCCTGAGGTCTGCCATGGATCCTCAAACTGACCTCAAAACACTGGTCAAAATCCAGGTAAGCGTTGCCTGTTGAGGAACCTACGATAAAGTTGAATCCGACTTAATTTGACTCTCTTCCTTCGCGTCCTCTTTCAGACGGAGTTTTCTCGTCGAGTGCCAGAAACGATTCGTTCCACATTTAGTATCGTCATTCGCCGATCATCCTTTTCATACGTCAATCGATCGTCCATTCCTACTCTCCTTAAACGACTTCAGAAACAGATACCTCAACCTCCTGCTACTCCTGCACTCAGTACAGTCTCTGTTGCTAGCGCATCGCAGACATCTCAACTACAGTCCACGCATTCCCAGTTCCAGTCACTTGAAATTCGAACTTCAATCGCCCAAGCCCGGAGTGAAGGAGCTCGGTTTGTGCTCGAGACGATTTCAAAGGTGTGCCCAATTATGTTCAAGGCGCACGGCAACGAGCTTGGGAAAGCTGTGTTAGAGGAGTCACCCGAAGTGGAGAGTGTGGCAGAGATTCCATTACAGGCTCTGGGAAATTTGGGTAGAGTTGACCCAACAACTTCAGTAGGCGACAAGTAAGTGATTCTTCTACTTTCCAAACCGCAAAGACAGCTGTGATAGTATGCTGTACAACACTAATCAATCAATACTGCAATTTTGTGATAACGCTTAACCTTCAAATAGAAAATTACTGGATCGAGCTATGTTCTTTGCCAAGGAAGGATCCGCTCGACAAGCAAAGTTTGCCGCTCGACTTATTGCCTTCTCTAAAAGAGCAGACAGCCTTACTCCTGAACTGGCGGAGGTAAGCAAGCACTTCTTCGACTAAGTTCGTCTTTTGGAACTAGGCCGGCTGACTAGTTCTCTGGCCGTGCACCTTGTGATACGTAGACTTTGGCAAAAAATCTCGATACAGATGACGACCAACACCTATACGCTCATCTGGCCGCGCTCTCAGAACTTGCCCGCTCAGCGCCAGGCGCATTCGAAACTCAGAGCAAGACGACCATTGGATTTATCTTGAAAACGTTTGGCCAAAATAATGAGGAGGTGCGTTGTCCTTTTGTTTTGCCCACTCCGTCTTCTTGTTCTGTTCTTCCTCCTTGACGAAACGCCCTGATGACCCAATTTAACTTCGTTGGTCTTGTAGAATGATTATGACCCAGACGATTGGATTGAGGACTATGAGCTAACCGATCGAGCGCGGGCAAGGCTTACCAGCTTGAAACTATGTGCGAACCGATGTATAGTTCACGCCGAAACGACCGATGGCGCCCAACTTGCTTTGCCTGTTCTCAAGCTTTTCCTAACTATCCTTACACAGAGTGGATTCTTCACCAGTAAATCAGACCAGTGAGTTACATCGATGTATCGGGTCGACGTAGTTAGAGAGACGCACGCTAAAATATGTGTTTCGTTATACTTGTAGCTGCAATCTTAAGAGTCGCGTTCGGCTCCAGGCAGGACGATCTTTGTTGAAGATCTCGACGTTCAAACGATACGCGGAAATGATTATGCCCAACTTCTTGGTTGTAGCAGTTTTGGTTCAGGTAATGTTTCTTCTGTTCATCTCACCATTTATAGAAACGAATCGTTGACATCGACCCTAAATCTCAACATCCAGGATCCTTGCTTCTATGTTCGGCAAAACTTCATTGGTAAAGCGTGCGAGTATTTAGGTCGAGATAAACTTCCTTCTGCCTTCAACGTCATGCTCTTCCTTGCGGCTCATGATGAGCCAGAAATCCGATCTAGCGTAAGTTGAGCGCAAGTCGATCATTCGTCTACTGTCTATAAGCTAATGGAGTCTGAGTAATTTTTATACAGGCAAAAAACACGATTCAACGAGGAATGAAGGCGTCTGGATACTCATCTGAACGTGAGCATCCTTTCTGGTCCTTCTCACTAGGCGTTGAAACCCGGATGCTCATTCCATCCCAATATTCCTGTGTTTTTTCTTACAGGGAGAATGATCGACCGATATATCTTCATCTTTATCCGACTGATCCATACTCTGGCGCATCATCCCGATTATACAAACGAGCCAGAAGACCTTCAAAGCATCGCCAAGTGCGTAACCAGAATTTATCTCTAACATCAGATACGGCTTACTTACTTCATCGCTTATTTGTATGAATAAATAGGTATATCGAGTTCTATTTGGACATTGTTCTCTCAAAAGAGAATGTTTCATTGCTTTACACTCTAGCTGCTAGAGTTAAGACAGTTCGCGATCGGGAGGAAGAGTACTCTGAGGTTAGTGCTTAACCATGACTGTCTCTCACTATTCAAGCAATTTCTCTCATAGATTCCAATTGTTCTCTTCCTGGCTATAGAATCTGTATACTGTAGGAGAGCTTGCCCAACACATTATTCAAGCTCGAACGAAGATCCATCACTGGACGCTTGAGTCGTACCCTGGCCATATAACGATGCCTAAGGATATCTTTAAGCAGATGCCTAGCCCAGAGATCATTCAGAAGGTGCGTTGCGATGTTTCTCACTTGTAGAAAGAGTATATTCATGTCATCTCTTTCTTTTATAAATCTATTCTGCTACCAAAACAGAATCTGCTCAAAGTGTATCTTCCTGAAGAAACTTTGAACTTTTTCAGAAAGGATTTAGGTAAAACCATTAGAGACCAGAAGGTATGCATATTTTTGATCAATATTTCTTTCTGTGAAAGGGATCATCAAAGGGGCCTTCTGACTTGACTTGACCCTGTCTGTACAATAACAACACGAATCTAATCAGATCCGTGTAAAGAAGCCGACCGTTTCTGGCCCTGATAAGTCCCCGAGGCAGAAAAAGGCAGCTGCATCCCGAAAGTGAGTTTGTTCGCTTCAACTAATTTCTTCGCATGATACTATTCCGCCTAACGTGACTCTCAATGTTTTATCATCCTCAGGCGTGCCAAACGGCGTAAGGAGTATTCTTCTGAAGAAGATGACCCGACTTCCTCAGAGGAAGAAGATGACGAAGAGAACGACGAGGATGACGTTGAAGAAGAAATGCCGCCTCCTCCGTCGCTTGTCAAAAAGAGAGCCAGGACAGAGTCTGCCAGAACAAACGCTCGTGGTCAAGCAGCTGTGGTTGATTCGGATGACGAAATGCTTGAAATTGAGGCTAATCCTGACGACGCTTCAGAGGAAGAGGAGCAAACGTTGGGTAGAGGTGGGAAGAGAAAGGCTGCCTCCAAGCTTGTAGGTCTTTCTTACCTCCTATCAATACATATATCTTCTCGTCTTTCTCTTAGTTCGTCGCGTCTGACCCAATTCGGTTGTTCCTTTCTTCCCCTTAAAAGTCTCGACCCAAACCGAAAACACGGTGATTATCAAGGGAATGGTATTGCGTTGAACATACTCCCAATGTATACCAGATTTATTTTCAAACGTCTGAAGGAGAGTGTTTTATACAACTGGCTTTCCACCTTTTGTCTCCTTACTTTGTATATATGTTCTTTCGTTTGTCTCTGCTTTTCGTTCTCCTTGCCTCTCGAATACTTCTCATCTCCTCTAACTTCCGCGCCTGTTATATATTATCTCTTCTGTCCGTTACTAGCTTCCGGCATATATCTTTCTTTCTCGCGCTGTTTCTATCACATGCTACTCATTTCCCTCAGTCGTCCACTCGTCTATTTGTGTGCACAGCCGCGCCATCACGATCTCAAATGTTTGAGACCTCTGAGGACCATTACATCATAAGTGTATGGCGTGTAACAATCTAACAATGGAATGGTGCAAAAAAAAATACGCAGGGCACACATCGAGTTGGATTGAAACAGAGATATCAATGAAGAAGCGGACAGCAACTAAGAAGAGTTGAACGAGAAAGAAAGAAGAGGAGAAGAATGGAGGTATTGGATGCCGGATCAGGGATGAAGAAAAGCTAACTTCAACGACACAACGATTGGCGGTCATCAAATATGTATATACATAAAACAAAAAGATATTAAAGCTGACCAAGATACGCAAGAAAGAGTTTTATGACCAAGAGTTCTTGTCCCATGATGGGTCTGTTTTTGTTGATTTTTTTTGAACAAACGATAAGAAACAAAATTGCGTCAGTTTCTTTACATGTACGATTCGTCAAGATAAGAAATACTAGGTTGGAAGAACAAGAGGGCTGACCTTGTAGGAATGCGCAGAGGACTTTGCTTCCCGTCTTTTGAATGCACGCGTGGAAAAACCGACTGACGTCAGCCTTGCAAGACAGATACGTACAAGATGTATTCGGAATGAAGAGAAGGATGCAAACCTGTAGCAGCGGATGTCCAGCAACAATCTCTAAGAACCTCTGCAGACCTTCCCTTCGCTGATCGATGATCTCGTCAGTGAACCTATTGGTAAAGATTTTTCCTGGAAGAGGTGGAATATTGACCTGGTTGAGATATATAGGTGACATTTTTGAGTTAGTTAGAGCTGCACGTATAAAATAAGTAGCTATTGAACAACACACTCTCGTAGATTCTCTCTCGAGAGTATCTCTGAAGGCCTCGAAATCAGAATATCGCCTTCGGACGACAGAATGTCTGAGCTTAAACGCCGGTATGTTTGTCTATCAGATATAGATGCCATGAACAATTCTCTGAGAGTTAGTCCAACTATTTCGATGACACACGAGCGATTGAGAAATTGTTAAATATCAAACGAACCAAGCAGACGATCTCGTAATCGGTATACATCTTTCTGCCCACACCTACACTCGGATAATTCCCAGTCGGTTTGTCGTCGTCATGGTCATCATTAGCCACACGCATCTAGAAGAAAGGAGGAGATAAACGAGTGCTGACCATGCGTCTGTGGATCTTTAACTTCAATCTCCAAGAACGACTCTGGAGCAGCATACATCTCATCAAACTGTTAGTTCCCCAAAAATCCCACAGAACGATAGGATACAACAATGTTTTGAGTCAGCAAACACATGACCAACATTTACGGATGCGTATATGCATACTTGCGCAGAACTAGGAACAGATCACTCAGACAGAAGGAAAGTGATCCGAGAGTTGAAGACGTTATGTATGTGTTGTATATCTCAACATCCAGACAATCACTCATCGACCTATAGAACGAGCCATCCGCTCACGCTCCACGAGCCCATCGCGATCGGATCTCCACCATCACCATCTCCTCCGAGCTGACTCATCTTTTTTTCTTTCCTTTGTGACTCTAACTCTCATATTTATTTCTTGGACCTCGTAGAGCGATAGTGAAGCGAGAAAAAGGTTGCAGTGGAACAAAAGAAGGACGAGCAACCTACAGTCTGAGCTCTCATTCCCGGGATCCGGGTAATATCTCCACTGAAAGCTCTTGCAAAAGGAGAAGGCTGCGGAGGCGGCTGCTGCTGCGAATATCCATCACCATATGGGCTCGGTTGGTGCTGCTGGTGATGGTGTGGTTGGTAAGGCTGTTGATGTTGGTACTGGTACTGATTGTTCTGGTATGGCTGTTGATGCTGCTGTTGCTGATGCGGGTAGGGCTGTTGCTGTTGTTGGTGCGGATTGCGCTGCTGTGAGGAAGAAGGCGAGGAAGGAGATGCAGAAAGAGGACCTGGAGGGAGAGGCGTTGGCATGAAGCTCATGGTGTTAACGAACAACTACGATGGCAGGTTTATGGGAAAGACGGAGAGATGATGACGGTAAGAGATCAGGAGAGAAAGGGCGAAGGAGCGGTGACGGAAGAAAGGCCGGCAAGATATGTAGGCACTTAATATTCAAATACAATTTCAAATAAGCAATAGATTGACCACCGCGGCTCTTCCCTAGCGATTTGTCTCAAGAAAACAGATTGTATAAAGGCCGCTGGAAAGCGTGGATTCTAAAAACACAATGCGGGAGGGAATACATCCCCAAAGAGGACGGAGAGGGAGAACGATGGAAAATGGAAAAGGGTAACAAAGGACCGGAGAAAAAAAAGAAAGCAAAGAAAGTAGAAACGACATCTAACATCCTCTTTTCATTTTAAATGTCCATCTTTTCGTATCCCTCGTTTGGATGCAAGATGACCAAACCCTCAAGCACATGACTGTACGCAAAGAACTCCTCGGTAGCAAGCTCAGCACGCTCGAGCGTGCCGATCCGAACGGGTGTCTGATGAGTGACGAATCCAGAGATTCCTCTCGGCTTTCCAGCCTGACCGACAACATCGACCGCCTAATCAAAAGCAAGAGGAAGAAAGAACCAAAAAGAAACGGAGAAGGAAAAAGGCAAGCTGAGTACTTTTCACAGAGCAAGAAAGGAAGGATAGAAGAAAGAGGAGTCAAAAGTGCAACTTACCAATCCAACTCGAGTTGTCACCTGCTTTGGTTCAAGCTTCTCATCCAACGTGATAAAGAAGCGGGGATACATGGCCGAGACAAGGAAGTACATCATCCAGTGTGACTTGTCCAGAACGACTGCATGAAAGATCCAAAAAAGGAAACGTATCAGTAGAATGAAGAGAAAACCTTGAATCAAAAACGCAAATGAATGGATTACATACACTTCTTTGCTTCGGTGAAGGCCATAACTGTGGCCAGCAGACCGGCAATCGCTGTCTTGGACATTAATGACCGATCCGAATGGAACGGGTTAATACCAATCGTTCCTTTACCCATGTGAACAAGACCCTGTATGGGGGTGGAGAATAGCATTCAGAACTAAAGATCAGTTCGGCCGCACGTTTATTTCTTTATGGAAGAACAGAAGGAAGGCATCCGCACCTGAGCGACCCTGACAACGAACAAGCAATCCTGTTCTTTTTGGTAGTATCCGGCCAACTGCCTCAACATCTGTGCCAACTTTGCGTTGTTCGTACCCGCCCCAACAAGACCGAGCGCAAAAATCGCATTCAGAGCGACCTCGAGATCGTTATCGTGCGAGTACTTGGACAACGTATCCAAGATAGCCAACTGAGGGTTCGACGCGCTTAACAGACCGAGCGCGAGAGGGACAGCCTTTCGGATAACCGGATCTCCATAGTACATCTGATATGATCAAGAAAGTTTTAGTTCGTCGAAACCAATACAAACCGAGTTGAAAACAAACGACAAGTAGAGAAAAGAGAAAGACAAGACGAACCAAGTGGTTGAACTGTCTCAAACTCATCTCGGCACCAACATCCTCTCCCATTGCTATAATGGCGATTCCCAAGACGGCTAAGCCCTGGTATGTGGGATCATCTTTCTCCTTGTCCAGGTGGTCATTACAGTGGTGAAGCATCGACTGAACCTTGAGCACGTTACCCGTTCCGGCATAAGCGCACACATCAGTCAAAATAGAGGCCTGCTTGGCCAACAGATGAGGGATCGTCTTCAAGATTTCGCACGTCGCATCCGAAGCGTCTTGTCGACCAACATATAGTAGAGCCAAACCAAGAGCCATGAACCGAGCCCACTTCTCTCCGAGTGCGTCATCTGTCCTTTCCGTCATGGTCGTCAAGATGAGCTCGGCGACCTCTCCGTTGGCAGAACCGACAAAGATGAAACCGAGAGCGAGAGCGGTGAGAGAGGCAACTTCCATCGAGGTGGTCTCGTCTGCGATATAAGGACTGAGAAGGTCAAGCAAGTCTTGTCGTTGTGCTCCTGAATAGGCCAATCCGATTCTGAGATTGATTCAATCGCAAGGCGAATCATTGATGAGTCAATTCTTTTGAACAGAAAGATAGCTACAAGACTTTGGGGGATACACAAGTAAGCGAGTAACATACCCAATGATTGCACTGATCTTGAGTGGCACGCTCTTGCTTTCCACATGTGGCTCCAGAAGCGCAAATGCAGCATCGACCTCGGTTCGCACACCGGCGTGCAGGATACCGGTAGCCAGCACCGCTCCAGCCTGGTACCCATCAGCCAGTTTCATACCCGAAGTATGTTAGTGGTTGTGTTTGAGAACAGAAAAAAGAAACTAAAAAAGAAAACTGAGGACAAACCTTGATATACTCTTCAGAAGAGTACATGTACTTATCCACATGGGACAGTCCCACATCCGTGTCCCAGAGCAAACTCATTCCCAAGGAAGCAGCTGCCGACATCATACCTAAAATTTTAGATAGTGCGTAAATATGTTAACAAGCGATCAAACAGAAGTTTGTGAAGATATTGCGTGACGGGGTTGAAAGAGAACAAACCATGATCCTTGTTCTTATAAATCCAAGAGTTTCCCTCTTCAGCTTCAACCATTAACTTATCGTTTCCAAATCCAGCATTGACGAACGCGTTAACGAAGGTTCCTGCCAAGTTGGCTCGGGCAGAATCGATCGACATCATCGTCCCTATTGTGACAATTTGTAGCGAGAAGTCAGATAATTCCTCAACACTGACATTATCATAGAGTAGCGAAAGAAAGAAAGGAAAAAGAAGAAAAGCGCTCACGAGTGCTCTCCAAATGGCTCTTGTAGATGTCCTCCAAACCTTTTGGCTCGACAACGTCCAATTCCTTAGCAAACAGTTTAAAGAACTCTGAGAGCTTGGTATTGCTGATACATTCGACGAGCTCTTCCTCGAGCTCTGGCATATCGTCCGACCCTTCAGCGATTTCAGGGGTAACCCAGTCAATCGGAATGTTTGACCTAGCCAGGTGGAATGCTAGCTGCTTCTTCATTGACCTAAATGATTCGACATCACAGGATGAGCAAGCAAGCGCACGACAAGGTGGATGGCCAGAGCCCGAAAACAGAAGGTCCCGAAAGAGAAAGATGAGAATTATACAAAAACAGTAACACATACAAATTGGCGGGAGCATTGAAAGCTTCTCGAACAAGATCCTTGTCTCCGATTCGAATGGCAAGCGTCATAGCTTCGGAATATCTTGAGTGCTTAGCATAGATAGCATGGGCGGTTCGAAGGAACCGAATGTCATCCGGCGGGACCAACAGGTTGACACACCTACAATCATGAGTGATGTAGAATCAAAGGAAACTAGTGATTAGCGAATAGGATGGAAATCTGGATTTATGTCATCGACCAAACCAGCCAGACTCCGCAAGAAAGGAATTGAAGAGGGCTTACGAAACCATGTAGAGACACACTCGCTGATACGTATCCTTGTCGACCACCTCGAGAATTCTCTCAATGGCCTCGAGCTCCAGCAACAAATCAACCGCGTCGGCCTCGGCGTTGTGCTTCAAGAAGAACGGGACAAGATCTAAAGCAAGTTTCAACAAACCCTCCTTTGTTGTCTCTGCTCTCGGCGAGGAAGGAATCTTCTTGTCTTGTTCCTTCGCATCCTCTACAATTGAATCCTTTCCGTCCAGTTTTGGCTTCTCTTCTCCCTCATCCGCGGGGAGAGAAATTTCCAGATACTCTTCGCCTAACTCAGCAGCAAGATGTCGAACATACTCGTTTCCCCATGAACCAGGATCCTCAGTTGACTGAGAGATCAACCGATAGTGGAGAGTGTCTCGCTTGCCGGTATCCGAGTACGTCATTGCCAAAACAGAGAGGATCGAGGCCAAAAGAGTCTATTTGGTTCAAACGAGGTATAAGCATAAGAGTTGATAGATCGAGAGAAAGTGCCATGACGAGAGATAAAGAGCTGACTTTTTGTGTAGAAAGTTCAGCTCCCCATGCTGATCGAACGGCTTCGAGCTCAGAGTAAAACGGACGAAGGAATTTGAGGGGTTTCGGGACGGAAGTCATCGAGCTTGTGGATGTTCGGATCAGGTTGCGGAGAGATTCAAGAGCAGGAATATAGAGAGTGATGTCGGATTCCTTTTTTAGGCAAAGAAAAGCCCAAGAGGCGTGTAAGCACAGCGACCGAGAGCGATGGACCAAAGAGAAAGCTCACTTTTAAACGTTCGACGAGCATTTCGAGCTCGTTTTTGAGACTTTGATCCTCTTCAGACTGTTGGACATTCGATGACAGTAGAGCGTATCAGGAATTCATTAGTAAAGCGATCTGAGTTGATGGCGACCTTATATCAGACCAAGCTGATCGTATTCATCTCTCCAAGTTTCAATGTCAATGTACAAGCTTGTATCTTGAGAAGAGGCAAGCATGATGATTCCCACAGATACGCTCTCGTTTAACCAATCTCTCCTCTCGAATGAACCATCGACTAGACAGCTAGTCACAAGATAGCAGTTGAAGAGGGAGAATTCAACAAGGGAAATACACGCCACAACCCAACAGTCTCGCCCGAGATCAACGCAAAAACTGAGGAGAGAGCGGAGACCAATCACAAGAGGGGAACAGATAGGCGCATAGAAGAATCACGGAGCGAGACGTTACTATACTCACTAATTCGTCAACAGCAGGCTCGTTCTTTCCACTCTTTCCTTCTCCATTGATGGCTTTCTTCTTTTCCGTACCGGATGTATCCTTGGATTCTTCATTCTCCTTGGACTCTTTATCGTCCTTCTTTTTTGGGTCCTCCGAGGTGACCGAGATCTCAAACGAGGGCTTTTCAGGCTCCATATGTATTTTCTGTAATGAGATAGATTGATTAGAGGGGAGACGATAGGAACGAGAGATTGAAGGGATGTGGGTTCTAGGTTGATGGTGATGATCAAAGCGAGTAGAGGATCTTTGTTCCACGCAGGCAAACATGCCAGGCTAACAACGTTTGTCAGGCTGACTTGAGCGTGAGCGTCAGTTTCAAACTGTTACGATACTACAAAGTCTGCTATCCTTGTCTGTTTCTTGCGCCACCTCTGTTGTAAATCTTGATATCTTCGATCTTCCATCCTTTCTCAAGCATTGTGCATTGACTGACGACGATTGGTTAGCACGCTGAACGACTGCCACTCTTGAGACAGAAGTTTGTCGGACTGCACGAGAGAGACATTGTGTTACCGAAATGAGTGCTGTCTCTTTCCAAACAGTCTACTGTGAAACGCATATGTACCTCTAACAAAAGATAACCAAAGCCTGTTGAATTTCGACAGCGAAACAGACGACTCAGTTCGATTTGTCGTTCTTGCTAACCAACTCCAACGCCCTATTATCACTTGATGGAATGGTACGAATTGTTCAGTTTCTCCTCGCATCTGATCTTGCCATGCTCTTGTGCGTTAGTCCAAGACCGGGACTGATCAAGTTGATTTTAGCTCTAATGACGTTTCTCAAGCATGCAAACTTGTTCATTCTTTCGACCTACACTGGGTGGTTATCATATTTGTCTTTGTTTAAGCCTTTCCCATACGGTTAAAGCTAATCAGAACGTCCAATTAATGATCTGTTCGGCTCTATTTTGCTGATGTGAACAATTGACGGGAGGTGTTCCTGAACTCTCCTCGTCTCTTTTCGAATCTGTTTTCAGAGAGTCTAAGCTTTATATATCCGGCGACAAAGAAGATGCCTAAGGAATAATACAGGTTCTTATCGATTGGCCGTTATTTCCACGTATCCTGCCCCGCTGTTTGCAAGGAAGTAAGAACTGATCACATGCGGATGCTGTTGTCAAGCAAGAGGTCCATCCTTCACCAATGTGACGGAATGTTTAGTAACTGAGTTTCTTCTGTCGTCTGCACCTGCAGACACTCGATTATAACGAAGCTTTGACATCTAGGAATCGTCTTCACGTTTGTTTCAAGGTATAAAAACAAGAAGAATCCTCTTATCCCTTCTTAGATTTAAATGGGATGAGATTTTTGCTTGTATTTCTAATTTATCGACGTGTCTGGCCTACACTATGGGCTCGTCATTTGAACGAAGTGCATCGGTTTGGTCCCAAGAAGCCTCTCAAGAACACCGTAAAAGTGATATAGGGAATCTAGAATACCATCAAGATCAAGCGTATCGTCCGAACACTTTGGGAGGTCGATATTTTTTGAATGGCTGGCAGGGTTGCCGAGATGCATGCCGTTCAGGTGAATGTGTTGTCTCACGTGTGCTTACCCCTATCGAGGCGCCAGCGTGAAGCTGGAGTTGGCTTCCTCTTTACTTCCCTGGGCAGATGGAGTGCTTGATACTTTTTCTCTGACATGAAGACGAACAGGGTTGTGAATATCGAAGTGGGTCCAGATGCCAGAGTCTTCTGTTGGACCCTACACGAGTAACATAATAAGGGAATATTGTCTCTCTTCTTGTTTGTTCTATCACATACATGAAGAGTACTGATCAGGCTGTCTCAACTGAAGTTTCGGAGGACGAACATGAGGCAATCTTAAAGCCGATGGAAAATACACAAATAACAAAAAGTCCATACTATAATACGTCCAGCATCATCACTTGATAAACACAACGGCTTTCTGCTATATTCATCATGGGGTGAGGTTTCAATATCAAGAATTATGGATTAACACATGAGTAGTACACACGTCAAGAGCCAAAGAGAGTAAGCGATATCGACAATTATGACTACCGAAGTCCTTTACTATCTAAGCGTCAGCAACGTGCAAGAGTGACGCGGTCTGTTCAGCATTTGGTGATGAAAGGTGAAGAGTATGCTTACGTAACTTGGTCGAAGACCCGAGTTAATTATTCAAAGAACCGAGTCCGGGTCCGCGGAACTGTGGAACCGGTCTACGCCAATGGAACCCCGTCTATCCAGTTTGCCTTCCTCGCTGCACTTCCCGAGAGGACAGACTAAAAAGTACTTGAATAACATGAATCATTATCTTATTTTTTTGCCGAGAATTTACTGTGCGCCGGTGCCTTGAGCGCCTTTTGCTTGGTACCTTGCCCTGCCTCTCCGTAACCCGCGTGTGGGTGTATGGTCTCGCTTTGTCTCCCAACAACACCTTCCTGGTAGGACCGCTGTACCCAACTTGCATACACTCACACAAACTCTTAGCGTACGCATTCAGCATCTAAAGCATTAATCTCTTCTCCTTCTCTTAAGATGAGTGCTCAACATCGGTCGATGTATATGCCGTCGAGCTCTCCATACTTGTGAGTTCTGTCCTTGTGATGTTTGTACGCTTTAGGGAATACGATCGATTAGACAAGATCGACCCGGGGGATTGTACGTGGAGAGAAAAGGGACGGGAAATGTGGGGAAAAAAGGGGCAAAAGAGCGGAGAAATCTCCCTCCATTCTGTCTGCTCTGTCTTCCTCCTCATTCCCTTCAATCTTTCTAAACGGGATGATGGGAGACTGATCTTTCGTTTGTTTCGTTGACATACATACACGCATCACCCATGTTGTTATCCCTTGCCCTTGAATGTACATGGTGTTTATAGAACCAATCCGAAGGTCAAGAAAGAGGGATTTGAAATCCCACTCTCGGCCTCGGCCACGACGACAGCCAGCAATTCTTTCTTCAAGAACGGGTCTAATAACGACGACTCTGCCAGCTGGTTTCAAAACCTCTCAACAGACTGTAAATCCTCCCTTTTCTCTTCTTGTTCTTCTGTATCTGGGTTGGAGTCTTTCGACGTAGGGTTTTAGGAAAACAGGGGAAGGAGAAGAGTCAAAATCATCACAATGACCGCCAGGCTAAAAGCCGGGCCGGCGTAGGTCGGTACACTCCGAAAACCGAAAGAAGATGACCGCGTCGAAGGAACGAATGGTTGGCCCATCCTCGGTGTCTCCGTTTTCCTTCTTTCCTTCCCTTCTCTTGTTATAGTCGTTGTGTAAAGCACTCGGAACCCCGACTAACCCGTTTAGCATTTCTCTTGCGCTTCAGCTCATCATCAATCGTCGCTTCATCAATTCCCACCAGAGCACAACTATAATCTCTCGGCCTCTTCTCGGGGATCCTCCTTTGCCCATCTACACAAATATACAAATCCTTCACAATCGTCATCATACAGAGATACAGCAGTACTCGACCTCGAGGCATTATCGTCCTTGGTGAACTTTGCCGACGACTCGCCCACCAACCGGTCAGGCACACGTACCGAGGGGGACAGCTCGCTCGATAGACTCTCTAACAACGCCGGAGCCAACGGTGCGACATCTCTTCCCTTGCATGGCTTCAACTTCAACGGCTCTACTGGCAGTCACAACTACCTTCACGATAACACGATTCCCAATCCACAGAGTCTTTCCTCGTTCTCAGATGGCGGCAATCTGTCTCGATCCCCCTTTCATGGAATCGATCTCCCCACCTCCACCAGTCCGGCCAATCTGCACAACGGACTGTACCCTCCGGTTTCTCAGTCCATCCAATACCGGCCTCAGGATCAGTCTAATCATCCACAAAGTCCAACAGATTCGAGTGTGTACTCGATCAGCCAAGCCTCTGGATATTCCTATGCGGATAATGTTCATAATGGATCCGGAGGAGATCAAGCCAGGACCACCTCGGCCCATGGCATGACCTTTGGCTCGCCCACTACTACCTTCTCGTCCTCGAATTCATCCGCTGCCAACCAGGCAAAAAACGCTGGCCAAACCGGGTCTTATAACAAACAGGGCTCTTCTGCTACTAGGTCTAGATCTAGGTCGGCCGTCCGTGGTCAGAGTGCGATAAATGCGCCGCCTCCGTCTTCCGCTGGAGGGAAAGCCCCGTCGTCCCGATCTCGGTCTGTTCGGAAAGGATCGTTCAATGCGTCCCAGCGACCGACTGTGCTAGATTCCTCCCCTTCGGTCCATAGCGCTAGCTATCAATCTGGTCAATCCTTTGGCTCATCTCTTGGCGTTCTTCCTTCCGTCGCTTCCGGCCGTCAAAGGGCGAGCTCGATTGTGATGCCAAATTATTCTCGATCGCCACCTAGCTTCAACTTGGCCACCGGATCGTCCCTCCCGTCGGCTCTTCAGGGAATTGGGCTTGATTCCTTTCCTTTGGGTTACGCCACAAACGCGATCGGAACCGGTGCCGCCGTCGGTGTTGGTAGCGCCGGTACCAGCGGCGCAAATGTCAATGGCAGACCGGGCTCTAGCGGAGGTCCGAGCAGTACCAGTTGGATGTTCTCTCCGACGAGTACTGATGGCAAGGAACTCTCTCTTGTCAAAGAAGGTCCGGTCGAAGGAGGTATGGATGAAAACGACGATGATGATATCGAAGGTGATGGTGAATGTGATGGTGAGGCTGAGGGGGATGGCGAAAACGAGGAGGAAGATGGAATCGAAATTTTGGACAAGGCGTAAGTCAGCAAAAGTATCTTACTCTTGTGAGTTTCCATACTGACGATGATTTGTCTGTCTCTGCATATTTTGCTTTGATTCTACCTCTTGTCTTCTTTAGGGCACTGCTCACGGAAAAACGACGGCGACGTCGAGAGTCTCATAATGCGGTCGAACGTCGTCGACGGGACACAATCAACGAAAAAATTTCGGAGCTAGCGACATTGTTACCCCAATGCATGCTCGAAGCAGGAGCCGCCTACGCTCACCCTGCTTCGTCTGTCCTTGCCAATCTCGGCGGAATCAAGTTTTCCATGGATCTCACCGTCAGCGTTCCTGGTCCCACCCCAGAGGATATTGAGGAAGAGGAAGAGGATGAATCGGCTTCGGTCGTTGTTATAAAGGGTAAGAAAGGTGCTAAGGCAACGACCAAGAAGAAGAAGAAAAAGAGCGGAGGCGCAGGGGGAAACAACGCGTATGGGGCGGATGGAAAGCCCAACAAGGGAATCGTTTTGGTATGTTTCTCTTCTGGCCATCCATTTTGAGTGGTTGTCTCGCTCGTTCTGACAGAGTGTTTTCGTTCTATCTTGCCTTCTATACTCTTGAAGAAAAAATCGGTGGACTATATTCGGTAGGTCTTATAACTTCTTCTAAGGTCGTCATCATTCAGGAACATGGCGATTGTTGACGACGGTTTGACAATTTTTTCCTCACGTGCTGCAGATATCTTCATCAAATCATTCAAGCTCAATCCAGACGTACTTCGGAACTAGAAGTCGCACTCTCCTCGTTTTCAGGTCGAAATCACTCTCCTGGTCGACTCTCTTCGGAATCTCAACTCTCTAACCTCTCGTCTAATCCCTCGAGCGCTGCCTCGCCTGCTATCCGAACGCAAATCATCCCACCCGACTATAACGTCACCGCGCCAGCTGGTTATCCGGATTCTCCAGATGATACCAGCACATTCCAATTCCAATCGATCTACGGACTTAAAGATGAACTACCGCAGCATTTCGAACATGCACCTCCTCCTGTTCAATCATTTCATCCTCACGGGCACTCCCACACTCACGGCCATCAACAGCCGGAGGCAATCACATCGCCCATGTCGACGACTTCAATGTCTCCTCCATCACTACTGTTTCACTCATGGATGGGCGCAGCATCTGCAGGTGAGAAACCACCGTCCGGTGGAAATTCGACAGACTCGCCTAGAGGGACTGTTTCTTCTGAAGAAGAAGAGAGAGGGAGGCTGTCAGACAGGCGGTTCGGTAGTGGCGGAAGTGGTGGGGTAGGCGACAGTTGGGTGAATGTCGCCTCAGGTGAGGGCACCCAGAGTACGTACGATTACAAGCAGAGCCATAACCAAGAAAAACCTGGGATGAGAGGTTTAGGTCTAGATATAGGAAGACAGAGTGAGGATAGTATGATTGAGTAATCTTAGAGTGCTTTTTCACTTTTCACCTTACTTTTTTCTATCGTAAACATATTCTTTCCCTTTCTTGCCTCCCATCCTTCCTGTTCCCTTGACGGAGTAAACAAATTAAACGCTCTCTACCACATGTCTCTCCTAGGCTCGATTCCTTGTTTGTATATAATACTTTCGTGTTTGGTCTTTCTTTCTCTTTGCGGGATCCATCTCATCCTGTATCATTCTTTTTCTGTGTTGTTAGTTTCATTTATCAGTTTCTATTGTTGCCTTTCGCATCCCTTTGTTTGTAAACTCCATATGTACACGCTCGCTTCGATGTATTTGGGCTTGTTCTCTGCATGATCCCGAATTACTCCGACTTGCCCTTTGTTTTTTTCCTACCTACTTGTGTTTTTCTCTTCTCCTTCTTTCTCTTTTCCTCGACGTTAAATCTGTTTCTTGTCGAATGGTGATTTGCCTCTGTATTCTCTGTATTATCAATTCCTTTTCGATATTTATTCCTCTATTCCTCTTCGACGATCTTTCGAAGGCCATCTTACTCACAGACACAGAGCTTATCGAGTATATTCTATTAATCTCCAACCATGAAAGTATGACGGTCTCACACCCCTCCGATTGACCCTTGAAAAAACAGAGAAGGAAGAGGGAAAGGCATCTCATCTCGAGAGAGCAAACTGTAAGACCGAAGTGACTTGATCCCACACATCCGGTCCCTTCACCGTTCTTACTTCGGGATCACGTGTTTGATCTTGATTCTTATGGTCAAGTGCGTTGGTGAGGAGGATTGTTCGAACTTTGAGAGTCAGGTGTGGGATCGAAGGGTTTGAAGGGAACGTTATTTGAGGGATGATTTGCCTTTTTTTCGGTTTATTTGATTGATTAGTTTGGTTGTAATTCCAAAGAAAAAGATGGATGTTGAGGTAAGAAGTTGAGGTTAACATACGGAACAAGGGAAAGAACAAAGACGTTCGGAAAACAAGAAAAGAATGAAGGGAGTCCTTACATCTCGCCTCTAGACCACTGAAGTACAGCCAGACCTTTTAACCCATCTACGAACCCAGTTACTCCTCCGTCATCCGTTCCCGATCGCGGTCGTGGTCTTAGTGAAGCCGCTTTGGAGAGAACTGCGTCCTTCAATTCAAGTTCTAGTAATGAATTCAGATGGGCCAAGTCTGAGATAGGAAGAATGACGGTTGATTCAGATGGCGAGGCAGGAGGTTTTTGAAATGTGAGTCTGGATGGAGGTTGGAGGTATAAGATGATTGGTCGTCTGATCGATCATTGGCACAGTGACGGAAGTAGGGAATATTAGCGCGATAAGAAATTGGGGAGAAGGAAAATGAGAGAAAAGAAGAGAAAGCCGAACCTGCCCTCGAATCCAACTCTACATGACGCTCCTTTTTCCTTGCCTATCATTCGATCAGTCATCTCCCCAACTCCTACTCCACCCCATTTGTGTACACCATCTTCCACGTAATTCCTAACTACCGATTTCACCTTCTCGCTTAACGCCCAAGACATTACCTCATTCAACACGGGTCCCAACACTTTCGGCCGTTGTTTTGTTTTTAATGGATCAGAAACAGGCCGAAGTCGAGCTTTTAGTTGTTCTGCCCGGTGGACGTGCAGGTTGAGGAGTGAGCGGAGGAGAGCAGCGTGAATGTAGGTCGCATAAGGATGTGTTGGGCCTTTCGGTTGTGTGCTTGTCTGTTGAGATCAACGCATGTATGAACCATAGACAAGGAGAGACCGGATCAATAGAGAGGAGACATAGGAGAGACGAGAGAAAGAACGAACGTAGGTTAAACACAAAGTTAGACCGGGCGCAACGTCCAGAGTTACCTCGCTCAACGTCAGATCAGAAGGTCTAGTTAGAGCGTTTCCTCTGGCTTCCGTCAAAACCTACGGAACATCTCGGAAGAAGATGCATCAGTCAGGTGTTATGTAGGGAAGATATCAGACAAAAACCGGGACAAACTTCGTTGAAGAGTTCTTCTTCCCAAGATTCTTTCATTCCTTTACGTAGTTTTCGTAAATAGTCCTTCTGTCCTCTTGTTTCATCCATATTGATGTCACCTTCCCGATCCTGCCCGTCATCCTCTGCCTCTTCTTCCCAAGCCGAACACATCCTCTCGATAATTTTTCCTTCCGATGTTCTTTCGAGGCTCACGACCAGTCGTTTATATGCCTGCGCGGGAAGTTCTAGGACTGGTCGAGAAGGCACGGACGAAGAGGTTGTTGTGGGAGGAAGGTGAGCGACATGCCTATGTCTTGTGAGTGGAGGGGCTGCAAGGGTTTCAGATTTGAATCTGATGTGGATTAGCCATTTCTTGACTCGCCTCTTTGTTTGTCAACACAAATAAGTACGTCAAACTGACCTAGATCTCCAGCGTACCAGACCGCCCAATCTCCAGCTCTGCTTTTTCCTCCTGTCCGTCCGGCCTCCTCTATTCTGCTTGCTCCTCCGCCAATCAAGCCAATTCCCCATCCATCTTCTTTTATACCAAGCGCGACTTCCCATTCAGCCTTTGATATCTCACAAACTCTATCCATCTCCTCTTTTCCTTTTCGAAACAACTCGGCCGTCCTTTTGATCTCTGCCTGCTTCTGTCCGAGTGTTTCGGCTATCGACGGTGATGATGCCGGGGCGGACAGACCAGATTGGAGTGCATGCTGCGCCTGAGGCGGGGGAAGGAGCGAGGTGCTGAGAGAAGAAGCTGGTAAGGGTACATATGCTGGCAGCTGGTTCTCTGGATGAGGTGGATCAAAAGATGTCAGCGACGGTGGAAGTAGGAGTGTTAGCAGGTGGTGCATGTGGGAGAGTGATTGATATGCTTTTCTAAGAAGGATGATTCGTAGTTGTACAAGAGCAGAAGATAAGAAGGTCGTATCAACATTTGAACGGGATAGGACACAATTATACGAACTGTAGTTCTTGGGAAACATCTGTTTTGAACGTTCGCATCCCTTTCAGATCTAGTTCTGTTCCAGCCTCCTCATTATCCTGTCCTCTCGGATAGCCAACGACCTCTAGTTCATTATCCTCTTGGTCGTAGTTCCCTCCGAGCCGGTCCTCGGTGAAGCCTTCCAGGCCGCCTTTCTCTGCCCAGATCCTCTGGATTAATCCTCCTAGCTTTTCTGAGTCTGATTTCTCGCTGTTTGCATGTTGAAAATCATTTTTGATCGAAACACAAAGGTATGTCCATATATACACATATATATATTGCATGTCTCATCAGCTCATAACGTTCATACTTGAAACAGAAACTAGAGAAGGTTCAAGCACAAACGTATGATAAATAGGTGCTCCGGAAGGTCCGTAATCATAAATGACCTGTGGTTTCAACGTCAGTGGATCCACCGGCGGAGGGACTGGTTCCAAAGACAGCTGAATAGGATGGGTCAATGAACCGTCCTCCATTGCTACGTGACCGGTGTTGTGAGGGAGGGAATGTGAGAGAAGGCAAGATGATGGTGATCAAGACGTATGGTATTGAGGTGATAAGTCACGTGATCATCAGATGTCATGAAACACGTGACTTCTCGAGTAACGTGGAAGGCGTTCTTCCCTCCATCTCGTCTCTCAAGTTCTTCTCATCATCATCATCATCTATTATCATCAACTAGCATGGTATGTAGTGTCTAGCTTGTGCCACACGAGGAAATGGTGCTGACAAGGTTGATCTACGTCGATAGTCCGCTCCTCTTCATCTTGCACCGTCGGCTCGGTCGACTCCCTCAGTCTCTCTCGCAGACACTGCCAACTCTTTCGGTCTTCACGATACTCTTCGACACGGTGGAGGAAGAAACTTGGCTGGAGAGATCAAGGAGGATCCATTTAAAAGACGTTTGAATGAGGTTTGTGTTTCTGCTGGAGGGCTTGAACTACTCTGCTTCTTTGAGATGGATATAACCGTGTCATCAATCGCTAACGACCAACTCGCTAATCTTCTGGCTTGTACTGGCATATATTCTCGGTGTCCTCCTTCCTTTCTGGCATGCTCAATTCGCTTTCGTTCATTAGTGGGAACAAACGCAATTTAACCTCAAGCTTCAGATGCAACGCAACGCTTACGGTCTCGGAGCTCCCTTACGGTCATTGATGGACCGAAAGATTATCAGCCAGGTATGTTCAACGTTTTCTCTATTCTGCGTGTACTGTTTGTCACAGGCAGCAGCGAAACTTACTAATGACTTTTTGGACAACAAAATAGGACGCGGCTCTTCCCGAATTCTCAACCTCACAATTTCACTTGGATATCCTTCAGGGAACTGATACTTCTCTTGACATCCAGCATTTCTTCTCTAGTACGTTTCATCCGCCTTGTTGCTTCGTTGCCTCTTCTTCGACGAGCTGATGCATCGTCTCATCACTTTTCTCTCTTCTTACTCAATGAAGGAGCGGAATCATCAAACTTTGAGGCTCAAAACTTCCAGTCCCAGATGGAGAGAAAGCACAAGATCTAGTCTTGTGGTTTCATTTTCCTTTGTTATTTTCTTCTCTTCCTAATCCATCCTGGTTCTTTTGCCTTGCTCGACAGTGTGAATATGTCTATCTGCGTTAAGGCCTTGTAAATGAGTGTTATGTGTTTTCTTCTGCTTCTTTACATTTGTTCGTCTGTACGGATGTTCTGGTACTTGGTATTTATCAGATGCTGTATCAAGAGAGGAATACTCTTCATATCGGCATAGGCGCATCTATATCTTGAACATATATCTTGCTAAGAATTCTTTCCTCTGTCTCTCTTCCCGACGCCGTATAGAACAAGTACAGAGACGCTCAAATAAAGAAAGAGAGATCAACGAGAACAAGAGGGAGACTGTAAGATCTGATGTCGAAAACGATGAGCGGGTCTGAGTCTTACGATGATCAGAACACTCAAAATCTTCTCAAACCCCACCTGCACACACATACAAACATACACCCTTTGGATCTTCTGATGACTCCTTGGTTGGTGATGCAAGAGTTGACGGGTTCAAGTGTGCGTGTTCGTCATGAATAATTTAGGATGACATTTGGTCGGTTGGTTTGATCATGATGTTGAACACCATGTTAATTTCTTCGAGTAGACTTTCTATAGATATGAACAAATGAATCAGGCTGTAGTTCTAAATAACAAGAAAGGAGAGAGAAACTTACCGGCGGTCTGAATGGTAGCTTTATACTCGGCGTTTGCCTGGTCCATTTCGACTTGCAGTGCTTCCATCCTCTGAGTCTGGTTTAAGAAAGATAGACGAACTGAACCTTCCGTCGGGCTGCCCTCATCTGTTCAAGCTCGGCGAGCTAATCGAATCAATCAAAGACAGAGACGTACCCGTTTGTGATCGGGTTCTTTATCGGGTAATGCGTGAATGAGATACTCAATCTGTTTCGCTTTCCTCGTCAAGTCTTGCACGAGTTCCTTTTTGTTTTCTAGATCGGTTCGACATCAGAGAAAGATACGCACATGTCCGGAAAAACGGAATAATATGAGCAAGTTGAGGTCAGAATTCATAGACACTCAATCTGACAGCGATTAAATACGCAAGCACGGAAATCCTGAGAAAGAGCGAACCCTCAAACACGTCGTCATTCGTCTCTGCGTCCGGTATCCGAAATGTGACGGGTATATCCGGATGGAGTGGTTTGAACGTCGTCTTTTGAGATAAGTAGGCCAACGAGGCCGAGGTGATTTGAAACAGCTGAAGGGAGACCAACGCGCGCATATACCATAGAATTCCTTGCTCGGAGGTCAGCCTTCCTTGGTTGATGAATACAGAGAGAAAGTGATGAAGAAGAAGAGGACCAAACTGATTCGATCGCGTCTTGTAGTTGGGTTAGTCGGTCCATGTCACTACCCAGATGTTACCGAGAAGCAGAGTACGTCAAAACGAAGAGAACAAACTCTCTGTCGGCTTGGCTCTAAGAAAATAGGCTAGGACTTATATGAAGGAAGAAATCTCACGTCGAGAGCTCCTCTACAGGACGGAAATGAATAGAACATGATATCCAAGCGAAAAGAATATCAAAGATCAGTTCTGAGTTGAATCGATAGTAGAAAGAAGAGGAGAAAGCAAACTCACCTTGCAGCATTATCTATCGGGAGGTCCGACAAGCGAGACGGGGACGGAACGGACTGATCGGTTGATATTCCAGCAGTGTTTCCAGTCGTTTACTATCTGATTCCTATGTTGATCCACAACAAGGAAGGTTAGATCAGCAGACACACGATAGAAGGATGGATCGTCTGGAAGGAATGGTTGATGGTTGTTGTGTGATTGCCGCTTCCGCGTCACGCGCTGACGAGTTCCATGGGGTTTCACGGCACCTCATATCGGACACGCATATCATCCGGACGGCCGTCATGGTTAACCTCCATCTTTCATTCGTTTTTTCTGTTTGTCTTAGATTTTCATCCTGGTCGATCCGGAATGTCGTCAGAAACACTTGGTCATCAGACTGCTCTCAAACGTGGCTCAGCGTGAGTTCTGTCACTGTGTTTTCCATTACTATCTTCGTTCCGGTTGACAAATGCATTATCTTCTATCGTCCTCTTTGTAATCAACTCTGGTCTGAACTCTCATACTTATTCGACATGCTCAGCTGTCAGACATGTAGGTTGGTACCCATATCTCGCTTGCTTCCTCATCTACTTACCCAAACATATATCAAACCAGTATCGATCGGATCATCATACTAACCCACACGTATCTCGCGTCTTCTACATGTATTGATCCGGGTATCGAATCTGATAGGAAGAGAAAGATGGTGAGATTGACTTGCTGATCTCTCCAAGATACAGTGCTGACTTTATTCGACCTTGCTTCTCACTGGCTCTTGTATATCCTTTTTTTGTGACACGTTTGATCTGACCGTAGAAATGGTATATCTCTGACCTCTCTTTACACATCTCTCCTCAACGCCTTTCCAGACCAACTGATTACAATTGATTCTATGTTAGCACGGGAGAGAGACCGATATGCGGGACTTGTTCAAGAGTAATGGGTCCCTTTCTTTTGTCACATCGTCGCGCGCCTTGCGAACCCTTCCCATGAAGGGCGAAAAGGGCTTAACCCGTTCCTTCTATTTTCGTGTCACTTTTAATCGTCCAGACCTCCCAGAAATGCAGCTTTGACGAAGTACCTCAACCCAAGCTCAGATTTCAAGCCCTGGAGAATAAGATTAGTAAGTATCGAATATTCATAGCACTTATAGTCGTACGGCCCAGGACTGCACAATACTTGCCTTCGATCGTTGAGGCGCAACCGTTTATCTTTGTCTTCTCTTAGCCCGCCTGGAAACAGCTCTCTTTCAATCGGAGAATATGCAGTTTAATTCGTCTGAACCGTTTACTGATATTCAAAGGAAGAAGCATCTAGGAACATTTCCTTACCCTGTGCCGAATTATTCCAATCCAAACACCTTTTCGAATATCTCTCATCCTAACCGCCAATCCAAGCACGACAAACAGCAGGCTTCCTCTCAAGCGTTCAAGGAACTGTGGGGAACAAGCTTTAGCCCTGTAGCAGAATATTCAGATTCTATCAGGAACTCAGATGCGATGTCAAACAACCCAATGGATCCAACCGGTCACGACTTCCTCTCCACGGACGTTCTTGATAGGATTATTCTGGAAACTGGCCCGACGCGGCCTATAGCAGATCCATGGGCCTTCGCGTTCTCTCCATCGGACAATAATGATGCAGAAGGTGTAACAACGGGTCCTCCATCGATGGATTCCGATCTCTTTGCCGCCCTGCAGATCGACACTGAACAACTGTTGCCAGACCCTCTATCCCAGGATCGAACGGCAACTCTCAGGGCATATATTCTGGATCGAGAAGAGCTTCCAAAAGAAATCAGAGATCCACTGCTCCACTTCTTTTTTTCTAGAATGTTATCTTTTGGAGTTATGCTTCACGTCGAGAGGTTTTGGAAGTGAGTATCACCCCAAGCGCTCTGTTTAGTCATCAAGCATAGCGTTCCAAGGCATGTACTGAACGTGTCTCAATGTTATTCTGGTCGTTTGATCCATCCTATAGGAGCCTAGAAAATTTGGCCAAGGAAGATCAGCCGCATCCTGCCTTTCTGTTCTCTATGGTGTGTGTCACGTCTTACACTGATGTCATCTTCGGTAGTTTACAAGCCCTCTCAGTTCTTGTCTTTTGGGTTTGACCTTTCATCATGATTCGTTTACCGGCTTTCTCCATCAACGACGGCAGTATCATTGCGCTAGTCAGTTCTCTTCTGACGAAGCCGTCCGGGCATTAGCGGATGAGTTCTTCCGGATTTCCAAGGCAAAACTCGATGAGGGAGTTGCGAAATGGGATACACGAATTCTTGATATGATCAGAGCTGCTACCGTCTTGACCCTCTCGTCCTGTGAGTTCCTCAGTTGATGCAAACATACACGTGATGAAAAAAGGCTCCTTCTGATTCGTTAAGGTTCGGATTGCTTTTCTTCATGTGCTTTGCGTATTCTAGATTTGAGAGCAAATTTCCTGACTGGCTGGGTTCTCGGAGGGGTGGGACTCTTCTCTTTGCGTCAAGTATTTTCCTCTCTTGTTGTCGCTCGGTTGACACTTTGCGTTTCTGCTCAAATGACCTCAGGTGGCAATGCGACTCTGCGCACTAGCTCATTACCAAAGAATCAGTTTTCCCTTCAGTTCTCATTCACATGACCATCCCAAAGTGAATATCTGTAATCCGGACAGGAGAACGTGGGTACACACAAATCTGCGCATCCCGTCTCCGAAAGATTCGGTAGAACTTGGGGAATGCATCTGGTCGTTTTGGATTGCCTGGGTAGGTCCGGATTTTTTCAAGACGGGACGTTTTGCCTTGGCCCTGCCTCCTATAGCTGATACTATCTTCATACGATTCTTTCGAACATTTTATGTTTCATTCAGGGTATGGACCAACGTACATCGATAGCCACTGCATATGCTCCTGTCAGTTACTATCAATACCTTGTGAAGATAAGCAAATGTCTGTCGTATGTTGACAATAGTATGCGTTCTTACAGGCAATGCACTGGTCAGAAATTGAGACGCCTTTCCCGTTACCTCTGGAACAATATGCAGATGTAGGTTGACCACGTGTCTACAACGATATAGTCGTTGTGTTTGAAACAAAGTTGACATTCGTGCCTGCGCTTATTGAAGATCGACCGAGTGAACAATCAGCCCATGACGGCGGTGTATAGTCTATTTGACGATTCCCAGCAGACTCTCGTTGGGGACTTGTTCGTCACTTTCTTATACTCCTATCACCCTCATCATATTGGTACCATCCACTCAAAACTCGATTATCTCTTGACCCGATTAGAAACACGGCTTGTTTCTTTATCTCTCTATTATTTTTGATCGAGGCATCTCGACTATCGGACTGGTTCATCCAACCATCGTCCCGTAACGAATACCTCTCTCACATGTGCTCTTTGCACAGTTCCCATAAGACCCCTACCTCGACGGAAAACTCTCCTCAGGAACCCGTTGATCAGCGAATCAATCCTGATTCGACAGGACCCATACCGCCAGAGATCATTCAGCTACAGAATGCGGTCACGAGGTTTGTCAAGTCGCTTCCGCTTGAACGAATGAATCCTGCCCAGAAGGTGTACGTGTATCTTTTTTTTTGTGCATCACTGCATCAGGGTATCGTCTAATACAGTATTTGACGTAACGCGGACGAGACAGTCGTGGAGGAGTTCCATCTTTGAAATCGGAACTCGCGCTGCGGGATCACTCAAGTTCAGGAAGTCCATCAGCGTCGTCCGAAGACGATTGGGGCATCAGCGTGGAGAATGTACTGCTACACACCGAGATTCTTACGTAAGTGGATTGTCTTTGAACAACTCTTCCTTCTCTCCAGCAGTGTTCTATGCCTGAAAAGTCTGGATCTTGACTTGTTTTTTTCTTCTTTCAACTTGTCGTTCTTGGTAACTTGGCACGTTTCTCAACACAGCACGCATGCTTTGATCTTGCAGCAACGAGCGGATTATGACCCAAGCGCAAGGGCGCAATCGGTGTTATCTGCTCGATCTGTAGTCAACATCATCCATATAATTGTTGACGTTGATTTCAGTCGATTCGGTTTCTACATTCTGGTTCGTGTTTATTGAATTATCTCTCTCTGGTGTGAAATTGGCGTTCAGAATTAAGAGTCATTTTCTTTCTATGGGATTTCTAAACACACTGATCAATGTAGAATTGCTGGAGGGTTGTGGCTCACATCTTATTAGACGAGGTCAAACGTTGCAGATCAATTGGAAACAGCGAAGGTTAATTTTCCTTTCCTCTCTCTCCCCTTCCTTTGTTTTGTTTCTCCGTCGCCATGACATGTTGATTCTGATTACCTTTTATCCACTTTATTGCCAATTCTGAACTGAACGGTTACAGAGGCTATGAGCTTGACAATCGATGTCGAACGTTCGTGAAAACTGTCTCCTTTTCAAGATGATCTCCACATTCAAAAAGACAGTGGAAACATATACCGACGATATCTCTCCCTTTTTTTGTTACAGTGATAATAATAGCTATGAAGCGGATCGGAGAAGTCTACAGGCTTGGGTAAGTCAGAAATCCCATACATTCGTTTAACTGTCGACAATGCTACAAACAGAGTTGGATGACTGATCGACCGAGTTGGTCCGAGAGGACTTACAGTAATATTGCTGCCTCAGTCCTTAATAGTTAATATGTGTTCTAGGAGAATTGTAGGATCTGCTGTTTGACGCGATCAATAGTAGTTAGCATATCATACGTTTTGGCGGGGAGGGTACATACATGCACACCTTCTGTAGGTTCGTTTTGGGACCGTATTTATGCGCTCTTTCACTGTGTCTATGCTTAAATCCTGCTTCGACACTTGAGGATGAATAATGATAGAGAAGCGTGTCTCAATTATGTTGACAACGACGGTGATGATTATGATGGTGATAACGACGCCAATACCAGGGAAGGCTCGTACCCGGCACAGAGCGACGAGAATCGTTTGGCGGAACAGAGACAACGCCTGTCGGAAGAACGAACGATCCCTTTTTATCCTAACATCGGTACTTTCGAAAGATATCTCTGAGCTTTGCTGGTCGTTTAGCTACGTCTGTTATCGAATGCGAACTGGACAGTGTTTTTGTTTGACCGATAAAGAAGCTCTTGGAATCTATCCAATTTTATGTTCCTTCGGTTCAACCACCCTTCATGCGACTAGCTCTCTCTTCTCTTTTTTAATTATATAATTCTCTTTGATGGACCCATCTGTTTTTGCTTCGTTCTTGATCAACGGAGATAACAAGTAGTGAGATATGACTGCTGACGATGTAATCGAAGGCCTATTGTTTTTTCTGACAACTAACCCGAAAGAAATGTCTCCTCTTTGATCCGGCCATGTATCTTTTTTCTGTATTTCAGCGGAACACAGGTTTCACTGAGGACCAACTTTCCTTGAAACTTTTCTTGGCAGCATGTATCCTCTTTAATATTTCTTGGGAATCGTCGAGTCCAATGTCAAACGGAGCTTCAATCTCCCAAACCACGTTGTTTATTTCCCCGGAGTCGCCCGTCGCTCTTCGGCCTGCGAGGGACCGGCGTTTTTGAATAGCCGTGGTAGATCCTGGAGAACGAACGATCACTCCTGATTCTGGCCAAGACGACTCCTTGCCCGTTTATGTTCTTCACGACCGGAACATCCCACTCGAACAAGCATCATGTTCGTCATCTGCGTCATTTTTGTCCTTCTTCATTCTCTTACTCTTCGTCTTCCGGTCGTTGATCATTTTTTCTTCTCGTTACTCATGCTCGTCACTCAACCTTTCCTTCTATCTTCTTTCTCCATTCTAGACCGATTATCCCTCTTTCCTGCCTCTGAATGATGTTTCTCAGCACAAACCCTTATCGGACGGTCTCCGAGGCTGAATCCCCGCTATCCAATCGGCCGGCCATCCTATCCTCTCACCAATATCCTAAAGCCAAACGGGCTCAAGGCAGAAGGCACAAGTCGAGTATCGATGATAACCTGGACGACCCATATGGTAAAGCCAACCGATCTGAGAACGTGCCGACCAACCTATCATCCTACGTGACTTCCCGTCGGAAAATAATTCCCAGAAGAAGAGTCTTCCTTCTCTTTGTGCTTTCTGTCATTTTCTTTGTGTTCTGGCCAGTCATGCATCGATCAACGCCGGATATAGTCGCCTCGGTTGATCGCCTCAGACAACCGTTGTTCCATTCTTCGGTCAGACTTTCCATACTCGATTCTTCTTTTGGTTCTAGTCGGAAAGAAGATAAGGTTGCTTTTACCCCTGTCAAGGACGATATTGTCAGCACGCATTCGATCACTCACTCCGTCAGCCCAGACGGACTCCTCCATCTCGATCCTTCATTACCGGTTTCCCAACATCCAATCTATCAGCTTATGGATTCTGCCAGGAAGGAATGGAACGACAAGCTTGCGCAGCAGTCAACTACACTTGCAGAAGCTGTTGCGGAGTACAAACGAAGATATTATATTGACCCTCCGAAGGGGTTCGAGCAGTGGTGGAAATGGTGCCGGTAAAGCCTTTTATTTTTTCAATAGTGAAATTCACTACGTTTCCTTAGTTTGTTCGTAAGACTGATTGCCGTACATTCTCCTTTGTTCTGTTCTGTTCTGTTCTGTTCTGTTCTGTCGGGTATAGTGAACATAATGTTCAACTTCTGGATGAATACGACCAAATTCACCGAGACCTCGCCCCCTTCCGAGCCCTTCGTCCGTCAGTGATCCAGGAACGTCTGGCCCGGATCCAAAGCCTTCCAGACATGTTCACTATCTCTGTCAGGAACGGTCAAGTCAATTCTTCCCATGTGACGTACGATGCACGAGCGATCGCTGGTTCGGACGATAGACGACTCGGTCAGATCGAGCTTATTGAGCGTGTTGCTCAATTCATTCCAGACTTTACTGCGGTATATTCGATTCATGATTCTCCAACAAGGTTCATCAGTCATTCCCACAAGCAGGATCTGTTAGATCATGCTGATGACAACGAATGTGAGTGTTTTTCTTCGAGTGATTCTTCTTCTGTCAAATTGCCTGATCTTCTCATTCTTCTCATTCTTCCTTTCATCCGCGCGGCGCAGTTTTCGATATCAGAAACGAGGTCGTTAGTTCCCAAGCTGGTTGGATGGCCGCTTGTCCAGAAAACACGTCTCTGGGCAAGTACGGTATCAACTCTAAAGTCACCACCGTCGCCGCTGTCGACGCCGACAAGACGTTCATCTCTTCTCATTCGGCATCGATGGATCTCTGTAATCATCCTGATGTGCTTTCTCTGCACGGAACGTTTGTTTCCCTCCGACCAGGCACTCAATCGGAACTTATGCCTTACTTTTCGCTGTCAAAAACGAATCTTCATTCGGACATACTAGGTGTGCCCACCGAACGATGGTCAGATATTGGGCCGAACGACAAAGTCAAGAGATGGGAAGAGAAAACAGATAAGAGGTTGTTTTGGAGAGGAAAGAACACGGGTGGGATATTCAACAAGCAGATCGATTGGAGGAAGAACCATAGATCGAGGTTGGTCGGTTTGATGGGTCCAGTAGGCAAGAAGAACAGGGGTGTTAAGAGCAGCATGATCGACATGTTGTCTTCGCCGAGGACATTGGCATTTGCAGAAGCTGATGACGACAAGATGATACTGGGGAGAATGATTGAGAAAAAGCGGCAGGCTGATCTAAATAAGCTTATGATGGACGTCGCCTTTGTGTCCGAACCTGTTCGTACGTGCTTACAGAACTCTTATGGATTCGCTCGTCCACTACGAAATACGATTCATAGCTGCTCAATACATAATTTTACTAACGATCTTCTCTTGCCTCAATACAGAATGTGATGAGAAGGACGGGACATGCGCAGATATCAAGGATGAACTGGCATTCAAGGATTTTTTAAATGTCGAAGAACAATCATCATACAAGTACCAACTCGACGTCGATGGAAACGCTTGGTCCGCTAGATTTAAGCGATTGATGACCAGTGGATCTTTGGTTCTCAAGTCCACAGTCCATCCGGAATTCTGGACTGATCGAATTCAACCATGGCTTCATTGTACGTTACTCTTTTCTTCTTTCAGCATGGGACATTTCGCGACCTGGTGAGGAGGAGGACTCCTTCTGCGTTGAGTATACTGATTTATATATTTCCTTCTCTGTTTTCCTTACAAAGACGTTCCTGTCAAGGTAGACTACTCTGATGTCTATGAGATCCTTAATTTTGTGAGTTTCCTGACTTATTACTTGTTCATACAATCGAGATAATATACTGACTGGTGGTTCTCCTGGATATGAAGTTCCGAGGAGATGATTCGGAAGGCCTCTCAGGTGAGGATGACCTAGCGGCGTTGATCGCTGAGAGCGGACGAGAATGGTCCCTCAGTTTTTGGAGGAAGGAAGATATGGTACGGGTCCTTAATTGTCCCTCCTTTTGTGACCTTTCCCTGTATTTCACGCATGCACATAGAAGACCTCTGACGGTGTTGTATTTTTGACACTTGCGGGCGGAATCATTCATAGACAGCATATGTGTTCAGATTGTACCTCGAATGGGCAAGGATTCAAGCGCCTGATAGGTTCAGAGCAGATTTCTTGCTGAAGGACGCCCAGGAAGATCCGTTGAGAGTGGTCTCACCTCTAGATGGCTTTTCACGTCGGTCGGATTGAACGAGGGTTGGTCATCAAAGTTGTATTGGAAGATCATATAGAATCAGTTCGGCCGTCCTTTCTTTTCTCTTCTTTTCTTTCATCTTTGCTTCTCTTTTGATTTGCTGTAATTTCGCTATATCGCTGTTTGTTTTATCGTTATATACCCTTTTCCCCTCTTGCATCCCTTGTTCTGTTTCTATCTTTTTTTGCTTCTCTATCACTCTGCTTCTCATTTCTAGAGCCCTGTTGTCATCGCCGTCACCAAGTGTACACTCCGCGCATATCTAATCGGACCCAGTCCAGTCTTACCCCGTGCATCCAATTTAAAATATGTGAAAGGTATACCATGAGTAGCTCGATCAATCCGATGGAAGAACTTGTTTTGGCCATAAGATTCTCGTCTTTCCCGATTTTTGATGGACATGTTTTCCATAAGAACAAAGAGACATAGACGGGTGTTTCATCCAGCCGGAAGTGTCGTCAAGCGAAAGCAGAAGAGAAGAAAGAAAAAATCAGAGCATTAAATCTTTAAGTAGAAGAACGACGTTCCAAAACAGAGTGAAGTAAATCACAGCTGACGAGTGTACACAAAAATAAAAATAAAAAAACAAGAAGGTAGAGATTGAAAAGAAAAGATCAGGGCTTGGTGTTGACTCTGGAAAAGTAAATGCACCAACGAGCTTTTTTCCCAAGCCGAGAACATGCTTCTAGGGTTTGAGTGTTGAAAGAAAGGATGATAGGAAAAATGCAAGGAATATAATCACTGAGGAGAGAAAAGATGGTCAAGACACAAGATCGAAAGAAGAAAAAAGTGAAAATCGAGGTGGAGACGGAACGGTTGTCTTAGAACGACTGAATAGAAACAATCAGGAACTTATGACCCCCACTCGGGCTGTTCGTCACCTCGCCAACCCGACAGATAATCTCGTGCTCTCCGACTTCTGCATTCTCTTTGATAGTAGCTAGATCACCAACACTGATCTTTTGAGACCAGTACCCATCTAACGTGACGGCTGATTCAGGCCCATAGGCTTCGAGGTAGCATGTGGCGGTACCAAGATTATATGTCGATGAACGAAGGTGGTTGATCTGGATCGTTCTGTTTTGATGATGGAAAGAAAAAGGAAAGCAGATGCTCGATCAGCGCGTAAATTTCGAAAACGACACGATCGCACAAATAAGAGACTTACGCTGCGGCAAGAAGATTGATCTTGAATCTGACTTCGTCTCCAGGATTGTTTCCGGCCAGGAAGGTCTTTCTGTTAATAACCACGGTCGACCATGCTGTTGGGGAAGAAGGAGTGATAGGTCTGAACTTGGACGTGGTCGAGTTGCATGTCGGAGCGTAGATCGGGACGATATGCTTAGGGTCGTACGGTTCCATCAATCGAAGCTACGTTCCGCAAAAGAATCACATTTCACGTTAGACTTTTCGTCAAGAGCGAAAGCAAGGGAAGAGGGGGAAGAACGAACCCTGGGAATATCTGCGGGTGGCTGGACCAAAGGTGTTTCAGGCTCGATGCCATGAAGAAACCGGTCGTGCTGTACCTTACAGAACACCGAGCTAAGGAACTGGATTGTGATGTCTAGTTTTATTCATTAGATGGAACAGAAACAGTCAGTTTATGAAAAGGAGGAGAAAGAAGGAGAACGGGACATACCAGCCATCACCATATGTCCACCGTAGCCGTAGTGGCGGAGATCGACAGTGCCATCTCCAAATGGTCCAAAATAGTCTCCAACGGACTCCGGGTCATCCAGGATTTTAGGCAGGATGATCTGACGGGACCTGAATAGTTTAAAGTAAAACAGAGAGACACGCTGAGCTCGACTGTTTTTTGTCTCGTTAGGAATAGGGAAGAAAGATGGAGAGAACGCACGACAAGACTGGGTGGTCATAGTAAGCGGCGACGTCGATGTGGAGCGAACCACCCTGGTCAAGATCAAGCCAACGAATCGATAAGCAATCCGTCGAGCCAAACGCAGCGGAGGCTTGTAAAGGTGAGGAACAAAACGCACGGTAGCAATCTTATCAAACATTAAGCCGAAGGTCTGGAGGAAAATGATGGCCGGTTGTTGAGGCAGGATCATGAGTCCTCGCATCAAGGATTCCATTCCTTTCGCATCCTTCTCCATACTTTGGGGATCAGGAGAACGTAGAAGAGGAAGCCAGGGATGGAGATTCAACCGACGTCAGGGTCAATCTCTTTCCGGGAAGAACTACAAAGACGAAGAAGAGAACGAACTACTGATCGTTGATGGCACTCTCAACAAAGATGATGTCTACATCGTGCGGGATATAAGCTCCGAAGCAGACCGAGAAAAATGCACTTCCCTGGGCTGATTTGAAAGGGGTGAAATGGTATATGTGTGTTTGAGTACGTGCGCCAATCAAGAGACGTCGGATGGCATCAACCAGCGGTAGTGACAGAAGAAGAGGAAGAAGAAAGGAACGAACCAGCGACGGAACCGTCGATAAAGGTCAGATTCGAATCAGGGAAAGCGTACTCCCACCATTCAGCCAACTGATCTGTTTACAGCCATTCACCAGCCGAAAGGAAAAGGAAGAGAGGATGGGAAAACACGCTCTCGTTTGATCAGAATACGCGTGTGCGCAAAAGAAGAATACGAGACGGAGAAGAGGTTCAAAAGAAATTCGACATACACTTGTAGTTTCTGTGATGTTTTTCGTTCAAAGTCTGACCACACGTCACAGACCTAGAGTACGTCGAAAGAAAAGACGTTCGAATCAGATACGAAATGGAGGAAAAGAGGGATGAACAAAAGTAAAGAGCGCACCCTCCGAGAATACCCATGGTAATAGGCTCGCCTCGCGCGGCCTTTCGCATAACCCGTCGGAGTCTTTTGGTCTGACCAGTGTAGATACGGGAACGAGCTATAGCGTCTTCTCTGTTTGACAGAATGGCCCGAGCGGAGAAGAGTGACGGGAAGCCAATAACAGGCCCGAAACCCGACGTGAAATACAAACAGATCAGAGAGAGTGAAGGCGAAAGGAAAGAAAGAATAGGGATGGTCCTCACCCGTAAGCTGCACAGAATCTGTCGTTGATTCCACATTCTTCCCACCCGAAGCTTCCGATCATGCATTCTCCGTTGGATGCGATCTCCCCTGTTTTTCCAGTCTCTGGCACGAGAATCTGGTCAACCCAGGGAGGGATCGAGGGGATAGTTGTCAGTGCTTGCTGTTTCTTCCGGGACAACGTCGGTATTCGGCGACTAGGAAGAGAGAGAGAATGTGCCTTGGGAAAAGAGGCAAATGAGGAAACAATCGATTTTACGACTGGAGAAGCGTCTGCTGGATGAGTATAGATAGGATCTGCAGAGAACCGAAGGAGTGTGTGGACGAGAACGACGGAGAGGATGGCCCAGGGAACGTAGACCATCAACTGTGACCTGCTGGCATATCGAGTGTTCATGACGAGCACGATGATCAGAAGTGAGCGCGCAAGCGAGAAAGAACGTTAAAGGCAAGTGCGAAGTGAGTACAAGATGGATGTGAGAGCAAAAGAGAGAACGAAGGATCCTCTGGCGACGAGATAGAGCAGAGGTGAGAACCGATAAACAACAGGCCCGACCAGAGGATGGCTAACCTCGGATGGAGCTCGGGAGAGACGCAGACCGACCAGTACAACTTCGCATGAATGATCGGCATATATTGAGTGAGCTCTAGACTTAAAGCCAGACGATTGATCGGCGTTCTGACTGGTTTCTTTCAACGAGCCTTATTCGGAGAAAGAGATCTATAGTCCAGGTTGAGCGCCAGCTTGCGTAAGGGATTCTCTCCTTTTTTCTCATAGTTTTCTTATCACAGAAGTACGTACGATCAGCTCTACGCCGCCTCTTGTTGTTCTTTCGCTCTGACTACTCCTCCTTGGATTCCAACATTCGGCCCGGTCCGGTGTTTCAAATGTATTCATTTTATGTCCTTGTGGATTCGTAAGATATTGACGGTATGTTTGGACGTTCATAGGTTTGAATACAGTCTGGATGTGAACATACACGGTAGTTATTGGTTCTTAATGCGTAGTTTTTTCTTTTTGTTTAAATGGTTATTCTACTTTTTTTTTCTCTCTCTCCTCACGCTTCAACCATGAAACAACGCCTCATTTGAAGCCGCCCGTTTCTATGGATCCATTCAGTCCCGCTGGCCCTCGCTTCAATTTTGCCTCGAATTCCTTGAATGCTCTCAGTCCAGGATCTAAGCCGGCGAACGGGTCTGGTTTGCCCCCGCTTTGGGAAGTCTCTTCATCCAACTCTATTACCCTTACGGGCCAAGCTGTTCTCGGCACGGTGGCCCGCAAGAGTGCCACACGCACCGCTTCCAGTGCTGAAGTGTATTCCTCGTGGGACGATGCATAAATGTCGTGTATGCATACCCTGCCAAGGCAGTCGTGTGGAAGGAAGAGAAACGGGGTAAAACAAGGTTAGCTTCGTTTTAGAGTTAAACATTCTGATCAGCTCACAAAAGTACGCATAAGGAATATACAAGAAATGATCCTCACGCGCAGCCAGACATGCAGCATTCTAGAGTAACCCAGTTAGTTTATATTATATAAGTTTTATGTATTAACGTTCGATGCCGATGCCGATGCCGATGCCCCAGGCGACAGAATCCGACAGATCGTTCGACCCAATCAAGTGAGATTTTGTTCAGACTCGAATGTAAAAGTATATGTAACACCACAGGAAATTATGATAACAAGATGGAACAAAAATCGAAATAAAAAGAAAGCAAGAAACAAACCTTCGTCGCCTGGCTTGATGGGTCGCTTAGGTACTTTCAATCCTAATATCTCGAACGGTCCATCCCCTTCTATGTTTATTTCCTCTCCTTCTGTCGTCGTCTCGTTCACAGGTAGCAAAGTCGGTATTCGAGCTTGGATCTCGATTGGATCTGCTGGTAGAGATGTATGTAGTGGTGTGGGCGGTGTTGTGGATGGTGGTAATATTGATGATGATGATGACGACGATGACGATGTTGATGATGTACTCGGAAACGCTATATTTGGGAGGGATCCACTCAACGGCGATGTACTCAATGATGATATGCTTGATGGCAATGCACTCGATGTTAATCCTGACACAGAGCTCGTCCGTATGGGCGAAGTTGTCGTCGATACCGACGGCATCACCTTTTGGCGTTCATCGTGTGATGCACTCTCGTCCCTGCTTTCACTCTGATTCAGAGGCTGACTCTGTCTAGGCAGAGGAGGAAGGAACCTCTTGAGCAAGTTCCGCTGATGATCCGCTGAGTATGAGAACCCACGAATGACGAACGGACAACTAGGTTTAACGGAGGCTATCGATGTGCGAACCGGTTTCGGAGGGAAAACAAATGGACAGAGATAGAATGTTCGGTGAACCATTTCTTGCAGTCTCTTTCCGATCTTTTTCTGACGGCTACTACTGATGCTACTGATAGTACCGTCTCTTCTTTTTCTGTCTTGGTCAGCGGCAAGAGAGAGAAATAGAAAGCGATATGGAGTAATGGCGAGATACTGTAGAAAGGAAGAAGAAGAAACAGAATGGAACGAAATTGGAAAACCCTCCTGGCAGTTATCACCACCGTCACTTTTACCACTACCTATTGGATTATTGCCTTAATCTCCGTGGCATCATATATTGTATCTCTTTTCTCGGCTATCATCTCTATAGCTTCCCTCCGCATTCCTCTCCTCACATTTGCGTACAATTACTTCCAGCCTTTCTATGATGTCTATGAAGTCCATGATGTAAACTACAAATTCACGAGCTGCTAGGGTTAGTTCTGTTGATAACAGACACATCACCATCTGAATATGATAATAAAGTTGACGATTTGATTACCTTTGGGGAGCTTGATTCTTATCAAACGGACGACATCAATCCACTCCCCTCGCTCCCCACCCCCCAAAAGAGAGAACGAACGAACATAGATGCATATCACGTTTGACGAATTCCATCTGATCTTGATCAATACAGTCGTCCGTCCGGTTTAAGCTTGTATATACATCTGTCTCTTCCTTTCATCCCAACGGCCCACTCTCTGTCGCGTGCGGGCGCGCGCGCAGGGAAGCGAAACCAGCAACTCGGGCGTCAGGGACACTACCCCAACCTGTCCTTGCTGCGCATTGAGCCTGGTAACAATCTCGGGCAAGCCTGTACCAAGCCTGACATTTAATCACACCCCTTTGGTTGGGGTTTCCCTTCTCTCTTTTTTTTTTTCCTCTCGTTCGTCCGGAAAGCAAGAAGAAAGAAAAAGGTCCATCTCGTTCGATTCCATCTTTCGTTCTTGCCCCATCTGAACATCAACCACCATCTCCCTCCCACTCACCCACCGATAAATCCAAGCTCTCTCTTTCTCTTTTGGGTTTTCTTTTCTCTTTTTTTATTTGTCTGTCCCGCTTAATCGTCTCCTAGATCTTTCCATCATGTCTTCCAAAGGTTAGTCGTTATGCTCTTGTTTGTGAGAGTGTTTCACACCCGGATCATCTCTTTATGGTGCTTTGTGGCGATGGAACAAAGTGCAAGCGAGAGAGATACCTTTTTCTTTATTCTCATCTCACCTTTGGGTTCTCTCTTCCTCTGTCTCAACTCTCAACTGATTGGATCATCTCATCCTTTTTACAGCTATCCGAGAGTACGACGCCAAGCTACTTCTTTCTCACTGGCTTCCTCTCATCAAGACTCCCATCTCGACCTCGGGTCCTTCAACCGCTTCTAACGTTCGGGTCGCTCAGGTTCAGTGGTAGGTCTCCTCCATTCAATCTGCAGAGCGGCTTCTGACCCAGCGCAACCATCTAAAGCCTTGTTCACTAACCCTTCTTCTTGCTCCTTTCTCAGGGACCCCTCGACCAACACCCTTGTTCCTCCGATTGAGCCCGGAAAGGGTCTTCCTGATTGGGTTTTCACCGAGAAGCTCGTGGCCAAGCCCGATCAGCTCATCAAGCGACGAGGAAAGGCAGGCCTGCTTTGCCTTAACAAGGACTGGCAGGTCGCAGCCGAGTGGATCAAGGAGCGAGCAGGAAAGCCCGTTCAGGTGAGTTTATGAACTCTTTTTCTAAGGTAAACAAAAAGCTGTCTGAACGATTTTATCTTCTCCTTTTTCGGCCGAAAACGCAAAATTAAACCTATGAAATCAGGTCGAGAAGACTACCGGTACCCTCAACACCTTCATCATCGAGCCTTTCCTTCCTCATCCTTCCAACACCGAGTACTACGTCTGCATTAACTCTACTCGAGCCGGTGATGAGATCCTCTTCACCCATGAGGGTGGTGTCGATGTCGGAGATGTCGATGCCAAGGCCTTGAAGCTTCGTGAGTTACTTCCTCTTCCTTTCTAGATTATAGAGCCCTATGCTGAGACCTGGTTTCTCGTTTCTCATCTTCGTACCTCTTTAAGTGATCTCCGTTGGGGAGGACTTCCCTACCAGGGAGACCGTTGTCTCTTCCCTTTTGACCCACGTTCCGGCCGAGAAGAAGGACGTTCTCGCTGACTTCCTCATCCGACTTTACGCCGTCTACGAAGACCTCCACTGTACGTCTCCTCTCTTCGTTTTCAGTCTGTTCAGTGAAATACATGTCAATCCATCTGTCTAAACTTATCCCATCCTACTTTTCCCCCACTCCTTTAGACGCCTATCTCGAGATCAACCCGCTCATCTGCCTTGACGGTGTGAACGGAAACCCCCCTACGATCGAGTACCTCGACATGGCCGCTAAGCTTGATCAGACCGCCGACTTCCTCTGTGGTCCCAAGTGGGCCATCGCTAGAGATACCTCGTCGTCTTCCGCCGTCAGTTCGGCCGCCGTCAAGGCTGACCGAGGACCCCCGATGGTTTGGCCCGCTCCCTTCGGTCGAGATCTCACCAAGGAGGAGGCCTACATCCAGAAGTTGGACGCCTCGACCGGTGCTTCGTTGAAGCTTACCGTTCTTAACCAGGAGGGTCGAGTCTGGACCATGGTCGCCGGAGGAGGTGCCTCCGTCGTCTACTCTGATGCCATTGCCGCTGCCGGTTTCGCCCACGAGCTTGCTAACTACGGAGAGTACTCTGGAGCTCCTACTGAGGGACAAACCTACGAGTACGCCAAGACCATCCGTAAGTAATTGTCCTTCCTTGCATGTACGCTCGACCACCTGACTGACCATCTTGATCACACAGTCTCGCTCATCACTCGAGGAGACGTCAATCCTCAGGGTAAGGTCCTCATCATCGGTGGAGGTATTGCCAACTTCACCAACGTCGCCGCCACCTTCAAGGGTATCATCCGAGCCCTCAAAGAGTTCAAGCAGGGTCTTAGCCAGCACAAGGTCAAGATCTTCGTCCGACGAGGAGGTCCTAACTACCAGGAGGGTCTCAAGGCCATGCGATTGCTTGGAGAGTCCCTCGGTGTCGAAATCCAGGTCTTCGGACCCGAGACCCACATCACCGAGATCGTTCCCCTCGCCCTCGGTGTCGCCAAGAAGGCTCCTACCCCTCTGCCTGCGTTCTCCGTGCCCGCCTCGATCGGAGCCGATACCCCTGCCGCCACCATCGCTGAGCAGCCAGCTGCCCCCCAGCTCGGTGAGATCAACAAGGACGGTTCGCGAGAGCAGGCCAACGACAACATTGTCCGATTCGATACCACCGGTGGACCTGTCTCCGGTCGACCGTCCTACCGACCCTTCGACGAGACCACCCGATCCCTCGTGTTCGGTCTCCAGCCCCGAGCCATTCAGGGCATGCTCGACTTTGACTTCGCCTGTGGCCGAAAGACCCCGTCCGTCGCGGCCATGATCTACCCCTTCGGTGGACACCACATCCAGAAGTTCTACTGGGGTACAAAGGAGACCCTCCTCCCGGTCTACACCTCGGTTGGCGAGGCTGTCAAGAAGCACGCCGACGCCGACGTCCTCGTCAACTTCTCGTCCTCTCGATCCGTCTACTCTTCCACTCTCGATGCTTTCAACTACCCGCAGATCAAGGCCATCGCCCTCATCGCCGAGGGAGTTCCTGAGCGACACGCCCGAGAGCTCCTCCACCTCGCTGAGAAGAAGAAGGTGCTCATCATCGGTCCGGCGACCGTCGGTGGTATCAAGCCCGGATGCTTCCGAATCGGAAACTCTGGAGGAATGATGGACAACATCCTTTCTTCCAAGCTCTACCGAGCCGGTTCCGTTGGATACGTCTCCAAGTCCGGAGGAATGTCCAACGAGCTTAACAACATCCTCAACATCTTTACCAACGGAACTTACGAGGGAATCGCCATTGGTGGTGACCGATACCCCGGTACGTCTTTCATCGACCACTTGCTCCGATACGAGCAAGATCCCGAGTGCAAGATGCTCGTCCTCCTCGGAGAGGTTGGTGGAATCGAAGAGTACCGAGTGATCGAGGCCGTCAAGAATGGAACGATCAAGAAGCCCATCGTTGCCTGGGCCATCGGAACGTGCGCCAAGATGTTCACCACTGAGGTCCAATTCGGTCACGCCGGTTCCATGGCAAACTCTGACCTCGAGACCGCTGACGCCAAGAACAAGGCCATGAAGGCCGCCGGATTCATCGTCCCCGATACCTTCGAGGAGCTCCCCGACGTCCTCAAGCAGACCTACGATGCCCTCGTCAACAACGGAACCATCGTTGTCAAGAAGGAGACCGAGCCCCCGCTCATCCCCATGGATTACAAGTGGGCCCAGGAGCTCGGCATGATCCGAAAGCCTGCCGCTTTCATCTCGTCGATCTCTGACGAGCGAGGACAGGAGCTCTTGTACGCCGGTATGCGAATTTCGGATGTCTTCAAGGAGGAGATCGGAATCGGTGGTGTGCTCTCCCTCCTCTGGTTCAAGCGACGACTTCCGGACTATGCCTGCAAGTTCATCGAGATGGTCCTCCAGCTTACTGCCGATCACGGGCCGGCCGTGTCCGGAGCGATGAATACCATCATCACCGCCCGAGCCGGCAAGGACCTTGTCTCCTCGCTCGCCGCCGGTTTGCTCACCATCGGTGACCGATTTGGTGGAGCGCTCGACGGAGCCGCCGCTAACTTCACCAGCGCCTTGAACTCTGGACAGACCCCTCGAGAGTTTGTCGACTCGATGCGAAAGGCCAACAAGCTCATCCCCGGTATCGGACACAAGGTCAAGTCCAAGACGAACCCTGATCTCCGAGTGGAGCTTGTCAAGGACTTTGTCAAGTCGACCTTCCCCGCCACTGCCACCCTTGACTACGCTATCGGTGTTGAGGCCGTTACCTCCGCCAAAAAGGATTCTCTCATCTTGAATGTCGACGGAGCCATTGCCGCCGCGTTCTGTGATCTTCTCAACTGCTCCGGTGCATTCACCCAGGAGGAGGCCGCCGAGTACCTTAAGGTCGGAACCCTCAACGGATTGTTCGTTCTTGGTCGATCCATCGGTTTCATCGGTCACTTCATCGACCAGAAGATGCTCAAGCAGCCCTTGTACCGACACCCGTCCGACGATTTCTACATCTCGTTCGCCGATCACAGCCGAGTCGTCGTCCAGCCCAAGAAGTAAATTGTGTCCATCGACTCTTCGTCTGTCACGTGAACACTCTTCTCCTTTTCTTTCTCTTTCCTTTGCCCTTTCTCTTTCTTCTCCTTTTCTTTCTTTCGCATGGATGATAGCCCATGAAACCCGTACATGTATAACCGTCTAGATCTCTCCTCAATCTCTCTGTTCTTCCGGCTTTTCCTTGTCTCTCTTGGGTCTTTTATCTGCTTTTATATTTTGTAGGGTCCGACCGTTTGTTGTCTAGGCTCGTCTATCCTTTCTTTTTGATATGCAGATCGAATGGTATCTCTTTTCCTGTTTGCGATGTTTGTGAAAATCCAAGAAAGTAGTTGGGTGGGGATAACGGCCGTGGTGACCAGGCTGGATAGTATCCCTAAGATGTGACTCCAGATTTGCCCAGGCGTTGGGGATCATTTACTTGACACACAACAGACAAAACAAATTCCAGACTCTTTGTTCGCCATCACACACAGTCTCTGTACCCATATCTCTCTCTCTCTCGCTTACTACTTACCCACATACACACACAGTGAGCTATGGCTTCATACGAATCCCTCAGGAATCTTTATCAGAAGGCTGGCCAGGACCATGTCTTTACTTTCTACGATACACTCTCCCCGTCCGACCAAACGGCCCTGTTGGCTCAACTGGAAGAACTGGACGTAGAGCGAGTTAACCGGATCCACGCACAGGCACTCCAGGCCGAGTCCAAAGCCACCATTGATCCTGTCAGCTTGACCGGTTCTGCCTCTGACTCGACCTCTGATGATTTCGAGCCGCTTCCAGAGGCGAACGTAGCGTCTGTTTTGGCTTCGCCCGCTCGGACAGCCGGTTGGAGAGAGAGAGGGCTGAAGGCGATCGAACGTTCAGAAGTCGCCGTGTTGTTGATGGCAGGCGGACAGGGCACGAGACTAGGCTCGACCGCACCGAAAGGTTGTTTCGATATCGGACTTCCGGCGGGCAAATCGTTGTTCCAACTCCAGGCGGAGAGGATCAGAAGGTTGGAAAGTCTGGCCGGTGGGCAAGCGGTCATCACTTGGTTCGTCATGACTAGTGCGGCCACCAGGCCAGACACGGAGGCTTACTTCAAGAAGAATGCGTTCTTTGGGCTGAAAGAGAAGAACGTCATCTTCTTCCAGCAAGGTGCGACGTTTTGTGGTCATAACGGTCTCTGTTTCACTCGAGATCATCTCTCGAAGATTGGCTCATCGGTTTCTCTTGTGCCCTGTTTTGCGTGTGTATGTGTCTACGAACCCATTGACAGGTTACCTTCCTTGCTTGACCGAGGACGGGAAGATCCTTCTTTCCTCTCCTTCTCAAGTAGCCCTTGCTCCAGACGGCAACGGCGGTCTCTACTCTGCTCTCCTCCGACCGGTCTCGCCGACAGATGACCGAACAGTCATGTCGATCATCAAGGACCGAAAGATCAAGTACATTCACGGCTACGGAGTCGACAACTGTCTCGTCCGAGTGGCCGACCCGACGTTCATCGGTTTTGGAATTGACCAACAAGTCGAATGTGGGGCGAAAGTCGTGCCCAAGACGGAGCCAACCGAGTCGGTCGGTGTGGTCGCCCGAAAGGGTGGTCGGTTCGGCGTGGTCGAATATACCGAGCTTCCACAAGCAAAGTCTGAGCAGCGAGATCCGGACGGAAAGCTTTCCTACCGAGCGGCCAACATCGTCAACCACTTTTACACCACTGAGTTTCTCGACCGGATCCATTCGATCGAACACCTCATGGCGTTCCATATCGCTCGAAAGAAAATCCCAACGGTCGACCTTCAGAGCGGCAAGCAGATCGCGCCTTCTTCGCCAAACGGGATGAAGCTCGAGTTGTTCGTGTTTGATGTCTTCCCGTTCACGAAGGAGCTCGCCGTGCTCGAGGTTGAACGAACCGAGGAGTTTAGCCCTTTGAAGAATGGACCGGGAACGTCATCGGATAACGCGGTCACCAGCAGGCGGGATCTGTTGGCTCAGCAGAAACGATGGGTCGAGGCTGTCGGTGGGGTCGTCAACGCAGAGGTCGAAATCAGTCCTTTGATCAGTTATGCCGGTGAGGGTCTGGACGCTCTCAGCGGAGTGATCTTTAACAAAGGAGGCGTGATCGAAAGCCTGGATACGAATCGTCTGAAGCAGTTCGCTTGAGCTAAAAATTCAGTAAAGGATTATTTGAAGCTTAGGTACGTTTCTTTCAATCTCTGCAGCGCGCGATTGGTGATAGGTCTTGTTGCTCATTTTTTTCTTTCGTCTTTCCTTAATCTTGTTCCTCTATGTTAGACAATAAACTCGAAGAAAAAACCTCTATCCTTGTCCTTTTCTCATCGTCTTCTTCTCTTTCTTCCTGTCTCTCCCCTCATCTTAGAGATTGATATATACATGACGGTTGATACCCTTTTCTCACACATCAACGATACGGAAGGTGACTCACCAAAATGTTAGGGTTATTGGACGCTCGCTCGCGCCATCATCCGTCATCATGTACATTAGAATTAATTGTTTCGTTCGTCCACTCACCTACCCCCAATCATCAACGAGACATCTCATCATGAAGGCCTACTACTACGACAATATTGAGTACGCTTCTAGTTCATACGTCGATATTAGCAGAAATTGGTCTACGAGCCCTTGATCCTTAAAGCGTTTTGATGAGTAAAGAGCCTCACATACTGACCGTTCTGCTTTTTTTTTCTTCTTGACCTTTGTTCTCTCTGTCTTTATCGTCCAATTCATGATAGGGGTGACCAGCGAGCTCCTCATGACTCAGGAGAAGAAGTTACTCCTGACGAGCTTCAAAGGCTCGGTCTCTTCCATGAGTTTATCCCTCTTGTCGGCAGAGAAGAGAAGGACTGGACGGCTGATATCGGTTTGTCTCCTGCTGCAGGTCGAACTTAAGCATGACTCCTGAGCATGGATGAAGAGCGCTTACACTTCTTGATCTTACCTTTCTTTGGTCATGTGAATTACTTGCACACGTGTGAATGGCCATCAGATCGAGTTGCGAAGGAGAGGGATTACAAGAACAGGGACGTCATCAACGTCTCCAAAGCTGGACTCGGAGAGCTGTACGAGTCAAAGATCAAGGTTCGTCATCCCCGATATTCATACATATAAGGTCGGGTGGTTCGACTAAACTCTTCCTCATATATCCTTCTGCTGGGTGCTACATCTAGTCGTTCTTCCAAGAACATCTTCATGAGGATGAAGAGATTCGATTCATCCTAGACGGCTCCGGTCCGTATCTCTTAAGTCTTCACTATCCAGTGTTCTTTCTTTCCTTTCAATGTCGCTGACCGAGTCTTAAACTCTTTCTTGTCGACGGATGATGGGATCGATGAATCAGGCTACTTCGACGTGAAGACAGCACCGCCACAGGAGCGGTGGATTCGAGTTGCGATGGAGCAAGGTGACCTGTTGGTCTTACCTCCGGGGGTGAGCGCCGTTTTCTCGCTCTTGATGAGCTCTGGTTTTCTTTTTGCCCTGTCAAGGAATAAGCGAGGAAGGAGGAAGGAAGAAAGACTGACCATCCGATTCGGTCTATACATGACTCTCTATCTGTCTTTTTCAATATCAAGATCTACCACCGTGCGTACTAAAGCTTTCGACTCTTCCTTTTCTTCTCCTCTTTCATGCCGAAGGAATGATTGACTAAACTTACATTGATGCTCGGTCTTTTATACGGCTTAGGATTCACTTTGGACTTGAACGATTCGCAAGTTCACTCTCCCTCCTCTTCTTTCTTTTCTCTTGCTGGATTTTCTTCCTAACAAAGGGAGTGGGGTTCTCTTTTGCTGTCAAAAAATACCAACCATCGTCAACAGAATTAAAGCAATGCGTCTATTCAAAGATGAGCCTAAATGGTTTGTCTCTTTTCTTCCTTGCGAACCTTCGTTCTCGCGTTCTCAGACTCTCCCTCTTAGTAGACCGAAGTCTGTTCTAAATTGTTCCACACACTTCATCTTTTGTTCAGGACACCGTACAACCGAAGTGAAGAAGTTGACGAGAACCCATACAGAAAATCGTACTTGGGTTCGATAAGCGCTTGAATGAATCGAGGAGAAGATTTTGTCAACCAGTCGGGCGTCGTGTTGGGAGAGTCTCTTTGTTCTCTTTCTTTTTCTTGTAGTTGACCGCTCTCTTCTCCATGTAGCCCTTGCAGCAGCTCATTCACAAGAGAACGAAGAAAAGAAAGAGAAAAAAAAGTAAAGAGGACAAGAAAGGGTTCAAAGTCCAACGGATATGAGTTAAGACTATGATAAACAAGAGGAGAAAGAAAGAACGGAGGAAAGAAAGATCATATTAATTCAGCCCGACCATCTTTAACCCATTGTTCGACCATCGACCATCGAACGAGATGAGTCGTTCCTTTGGCAAAATCAGCCTCTTCTCCACTTTTGTTTTCCCTCACATCATTCCATCAAGATCGTCAAGTGTTCAAAGCGAAACAGGTTTGTCAGATCCAAAGCTTTTCGAAAGAGAGCGAAATAGAATTCTGCATGGAAGTCAAAGAGTAGAGAAGAGTGAAAGAAGCGAATAACGATTGACGCACGAGGGAAGTCGTTGAGGACCGATATCTCGTCTGCAGTAGATGAATACAGCGGTCGTCGGATTTGGTTTGGCAACTATAACGACAAACAAGTCAGGGTCAGATCACACTGGCCTACTGACAGCATCAATCAGCGAGCAGAAAAGTATTATAAAGCGATCAAAGACAGACCCATGCTCAGACCGTCCGATTGGACCTCTTCTAAATCTCCCATCCGGTCCGGTAGTGAATCCAGGACGGAGAGCTTGAAATGTGATGCAACAAGGGCGTAGAATCTTTTGTTCGTTCATCGATGGATATACCGGGTTTTAAGAAAGAGACTTTAGCTGTTTATAACCACTAGCATTGTGCCGGAGAGAGCGAGGAAGAGGAGACGGGAGGACATACTTTCGAGCATGTTTAAGTTCGAGTGGGGATAAGAGAGGCTGGACCGTCGGTGTAATAGTAATCATCTGAGCATATTTCTCAATCTAGAAGAGGAACGTTCAAAAAGTTTTGAGGCCTGGTTAGATCGTTCGTTTGGAAAAAAGGCAAGAAACAAACTCAAGAGAGAAGGAGAGGAAGGAGGAGAAGAACCTTCGATAGTCGTGTACGTAGATACGATCGGAGAAGGAATTTTGCTCTTTCCATCTCGGTCTGGACCAGCATCAACTTGAAGTGTTCCTCCTCGCTTGTCGAGTCCTCTGAAAGAAGTGTTGAGACCATTTCTTTCTAAGTGTTTTCACCCATCGTCATCCAGCATTCGTTTCAGACGTGCCGATCCTTTTTGTTTAGCAAAGATTCTATCGTCTTTGAGCATAAATGGCGGTGGAAACGTGGAGACGGACCTGCTGCTCTACCCTCCACATCAACCCGTCCACCAAGTCGTCCTCCCATTTTAAGATCCCAGGAGCGCATCTTTCTGCCACCCAAGCCTTCATCAACCGTTTCATGTCTGATCCTTCGCCCATTTCTCGTTCATCATTATCATCCTCTTCGTCGTTGAATCCGTTATTCATGTTGATAGGTATATCCTGCTTTTTGTCGTCATAGTCCATGTAATCATCTAGGTCGATTCCCGAAGTAGGCAAGGGCGGAGGCGAAGGAGACAAGTCGTATCTTGACTGAACAGCCGACCAAGGTGCAGATGCTCGGGTAGCTGTATTGCTTTGGTCAGAGAACGAGTAATTAAAGCTCATTGGGAGAGAGTGTATACGATGTACGAGATGATGGGCGGATGTATGGAAACGAACTCATTTGACTTCTGACGCGTCGCGTTTGACGCGACGACGCGTTTAGATGAATCATGTAACCTTAAATATTTGAATGGTGTGGGACTTAGCTACTTCTCGACTAACCGGGCGACTTGCCTAGACTACCTTCATCTTTCATCTCTTCTTCCAGCACTCTCGACCTCAACACCCACAGATCCTCACCATTATGGCAGCGAGAATAGAAGAATACGACTCTTCTGAGGAGTTGTGAGTTTTGTTCTGTTGTGTGTGCCTCGTAATTGTTCATACATGCTAACCTCCTCTGCTTTCGCTGTTGCCCGGGAAAAATAAAAATGAAAAACCTTGGCTGGAACTCTCCTCATTAGCAACGACGACACCGACCTTCCCCTCCCATCATCCTCTCTTCCTAATCTAGGTGACAAAGGATCGATTCTCGAAGAAATCACTCCATCAGGTTCATCACCGTCATCTTCTGTTCCTGCGTCTGCGCCTGAGCATGATGGAGCGGCAGAGAACCCTATGGCCAACTTTCAAGCAATGATGCAGGCTCTTGCTGGTCAGGATCAGAGCATCCTTCAAAGGCAAACGGAAGCACCGGGTGTTCAGTATGTGGATGACACCGCTCCTTTTAAAGAGTAAGTGTCTTTTCTTTTCTGCGTTCTACTCGCAGCTCTGATCACAATTCTTTTTCTCTTTTTCTCTCTTTACACTTACATCGATTGTCCTTTCTAGATGGCATCCAATTTACCCGATTTACTTGGATGCTAAGCGGGCGTATGGTAATAAAGGGGGTCGACGAGTTCCTAGAGATCTAGCTGTTTGGTGGCCAGTATCCAAAGACATTGCTGCCGCATTGAAGGCTCTACATCTTCCTGTCTTTCACGAGGTTTGTCCGAATAAGGATTTCTTCTAACTGCAGCTTGATAGATTCGTTTTCTAACCTGATAAACTAAAATCGTGTAATGCGTTTATTCAATTATCTGATTGTTCAATCGATCGGATACAAACAGCAATTGAAAACCCATCCAAAAGATTGGGCTAATCCTGGTCGTGTAAAGACCGAATACTTTAAGGATGGCCGATATCTTCACCCCCGCATCAAGACCCGTTCGTTCCATATATTTAAACTTTTACCGTCCTTTATTTGGTATACCTTCTAACGTTTCTTCCACTCTTGCAGGTCAGCAACTCTATGTTGAAGTAGCCCGACAGATGGCTAGATTGCCTTCTTCTGTTCCTCAACCGAAACCTACAATCACTCCTGCTCCTGCTTCCACTTCCACTCCTGCTCCGACCAATGCATCAACCTCAACACCCAAGAAAACCCAAAAGGTCTCTGGAAAGAAGGCCACTGCGACTTCTACCTCAACGTCCACTCAGAAACCTCCTCGAAGGCGACCAACCGGACTTGCTAGACCTCCCAAGCCCTTACCACCAGCTGAAGAACGAGTGTCCGAGTTCTCACCTACCATTCCTGGAGGACATTTCCTTCAGATCCTGAAGAGAGAGAAAGTAGAGGCAGATAAGAGGAAAGTAGAGGCAGAGAAAGCGGCTGCTGCCAATGGAGGATTGAGTCTGTCAGTTGGCAGAGAGATTGAAAGCTCGTTGGGCGGAGATGGGAAGAAGGAAGGAAAGGAAAAGAAACCGAAGATGAAGATCATGAGAGGTGGAAAAAGATAAGGCCGATCGCGGATAGTCAGAGCCACTTGAATTGTGTGTATGTGTGTGGTCATTTGCAACAGATGTATTCTCTTCCACCAGACCTTCTCTCCGTCCGACTCTTGCTGATCTTGGACGTTGAGTGATCGAGACGAAAGAGAAGCAAGACAGGGATAATGAAATCGACACAGTTTGATCATCGAGAACAGTTGTTTCATGTCGTTCTTTGCAGAAAGTGAAGAGAACCCTCTTCCCCCCTTCCTTTTTCCCTTTTTCCCTTCTTTTTTCCTTTTTTTTTGTGTGAAAAGAAACCCTTTGGTAGAAGTACGATAAACATTTATCGGACTACAATCAGTATATATATACCATAAGGGAAAAGCTATGATTTAATTTGTTATAAGAAGAGACTCGAGACAAGAGCGGTATACATACTATGGGCTCTGAATCAAGAGGGAGAGAATATAAAGTAGAAAAGTATGAAGAACACAATTTTTTACAATTTCTGGTCATTATGGACAATCAGAATGAGATGGAAACACCTCCCTTCCAAGTGAAACCTAAAAAAGGAAACAGAGAACATGTTACACAAGACAGAAAACATCAGTAATTACATTTTTTTTCCTTTAAGAAGGAGGCCAAACATCATGTCTTGGCGGAGCAAGATCACTAAAGTGGCCAAGCAAGTCGTCCATCGACATGTTGTTTCGAACGTCAAACATCTGTGGGTTTTCCAGCTGATGCACGACGAATCACAAAAAAATTAAGAACAGACCAAAAGAGACATTCATTTAGCTTGGTCGAGCAGAGAGTTCTAAGAGAAAAGAAGAGAGAATGAACCGTCATCGACCAACCGACCCCAAATGAAGTATCTGGGATGAATATTGGTGGGTTGTCGTTGCTCATCGTCATGATGTCCAGTTGCTGCGACTGCATTGATTGAGGTTGCTGCTGCTCGGAAGATAACTGGAGTGATTGATCCTGTTGTGGTTGCTGTTGTTCTTCTGGCAGAGGTACTGGGCCACCGTTCTGAGGGGTATTTGTAAATGACAAATTGATTCCACGTCCAACCGGATCAGGCCGAGAAATTGATCCTCGTTTCGTCAACATGAAACAATGAAGTAGCACCGATTGGAAGAAAGCGGCTTGGTAGGAGTACGCGTCGTTCGAGTCTAAAGACAGAGAGAAAGAGCATTTCCCAGAGGGTCCCGAGCTATAGAGTGAGTGGCTACATGAGGGATTAGAGAATAACAGGCGGATGTCACCATACCTTTAGAGACCTGTTGGAATACATTCTGGACGTTGTAGAGAGCTCCAATCTAGAATGGCTCGTGATCAGAACACTTAAACAATTTCTCGCACTTGTAAAAAACGCGTATGTATTGCACTTACCACTTCGTTTCGATACTTGTCAGGCAGGGTTGAAAAGTTCTGCAAGCACAATCCCAAGCAAAAATAGGTATTAAAAAGAGATCTCGACAGCACCAAGCATCACTCTGCTTTGCTATATATATATCGACTAGGAAAGAAAAGAACAAGTCACTCACTTTGGCTAACCAAGTCACTGCGCCCACTGCAGCCATAACAATCGTATCCTGACTGAATTCAATCAATGGCTTCATGTCCTCCGTAATCCTTCTCAAACACTCTAACGAAGATTTGATACACCTGGTGAACGAAGCGATTTCATCCATGGAACATGTCGCCAGCGACTTATTCGCAGGTCCTCCAGTCGACATGTTGAATCGAATCGCGGATAATCCACAGGATATGTTCAATAGGTCTAGATCGAGGGTGATCACTCTGTGTGCATACATTTAGTGAAAATACAAACCATAAGAAAAGTTTAGTATGTTCCAATCACCTAATCTGGCTTTCTGCTTCCTCAAGAGGGTTAACGAAAAAAAGATTGTAAGAAGGTCGACTAACGCAAAATAGAACATTATGACGGTTCTACAAGCTGAATGCATAGGGAATTTGGCTATTCGAACCGGGCAAACAGACATATCTAATTAGTACTCACCTCTTCGCATAGAGAGAAAACATGATAGGAAAGAGGACATACTATCGTCCCCTAGCTTCTCTTTCAAGATAGACACTTTCTCCCTCAAATGACCCAACATGATGAGCGTAACCTCTGCGTCATACTTTTGTTTTCTTAGACTATTGAGTCCTACGAAATTTCTCAAAAGTAGATATGAAGCGACAATCATTGAGTCGAATGGACTATGGAATCTCGGTTCGTCAGAGAGCCACTCTTCCATGCCAGTGAGAGTCTCGTCTATCATTGGAGGACTAATAGAGATAGATATGACAGAATGAAGAGGAAATCCATAGATCGATGTGAGAACTCCGTACGAGTGCAAACGAGATAGAGGTAGATGGAAAAAATCATATGGATAAACAAAGACTCACAGATCATGCTGCATATGTGATGTCAGATCAAAGCACGCCATCTGATACCACGTCCTTTCCCGATCCTATACACCACGAGAAGAAAGAAACACAGTGGGCTCATGAGAAAAAAGCACCATGGCAAGTAGAAGAGAAAGAGGGATGGATGGATGAACGAACGAAAATCATCCTAATCTCGTGTTCGTCATCGGGCAAAGGCCTAGCATGAGGCTCATGCAGGTTCAGTTCATAAGCTAGACGAATTGCTACATCATCGCCAATAAGAAATGCCAGGTTGAGTTGTGAGTAGCCGTAATATGAGAAATGACGAAGGAGTTTGTTGTAACGACTGAGTAAAACAACGCGTACCATAGCCTACTCGTCTAAAACTACTGTTATCCGTCGCCGGTTTCCAGAATGAGAGGATACTCAAAGCCTGAATGAAAATGCACCATGACCAAAGGAGTTAGATGTTTCATGTTCTCTTCGCTCTCTTTCTCCGCCAAGCCTTGATTCTTGAATCTTGAAAGCAGTTTCGATGAACGAAAAAACATACCTGAATGAATCCGATTTCAAGAACCCCGAAACCGAAACATCGACCGAGCATATTATTCGTAAAATCAAGCAACTTTGGATATATGCCCGGAAGCACAAACTTGGCTGACGCTGTCAACACGGCCGAGAACAGGACGGGAGATGTTTCACGGGTAAAGCTAGCAGTGTGTAGAACGGGATCTCTAGATAATGAGAGTTATTGAATTTGACGGAGTCAACATAGGGTTCGACTATCTCATGAGACAAGATTAAGAAAAAAAACTGACAAGAGGTCGATGAAAACATTCATGTAGTCATGATATCTAGAGACATGGACATAGAGCCAAAAAAAAAAGAGAAGCAATAACCAGGATCACTGGTCGTCAGACGGATATCGGGAGGGATTTATGAAGACGAGCGGAACATTGAACTAACGTTTCAAACATCATGACAGCCTGCTCAACCGAGACCAGACCGACTCCCACTGGGTCTTCCCATCCTATCGTCTTTTTAGTAGGTTCCAATTGGACTTTCTGTCGTGTTCTTTCTCCATTGGCCCCCTCTTTATCAGCGCCCACAACTGTGCCCGCGTCTGTTCCAACACCACTACTCATAGAGGCTGACTCTTCTTCTACCGTCCACCTCTGTGATTGGTGCAGCTGAGGGGATAATTGAGCCTGATTGTGTTGCTGCTGTGATGACTGAGATTCCTGTTGTTGACTTTCCTCTTCTTCCGATTCCTGCTTCGGTACGCCATCCGTTCTCTCAATCAACATTTCCGCCAAACTCAGAACTCCTCTCCCTTCCGTCCTTCTAGCACTAGACTTGTTGGAAACTGATGAACTAGAAGCAGGCGATCCTGCCGAGCCTGTCATTCCAGTCCTTCTTGCCCCGGGCGTCGTCCCCACTCCACCACTTGAACTGGATTCTCCGAGACCGGGGGTAAACGTACTTCTCGAGGCCTTGTTCGCCGGACTGTTGTAGAGAAGCGAATAAGCTGTTATAGAGGATGTTCGAGAAGATGCTCTGGAACCAAGGCCGTCTCCTGGGAGATCAGGTATTGACATTATAGGTAACGATGCGCCCGGCATTCTCTCACTCGTGTGATTATTCCTGTTGTGGTTTTTATGACTGTTGTCGTTGTCACCGTGGTCATTATTATTGCTGTTCAGGTTCGATGATCGGTCTGTAAAAGGGAAAGGTTGTTGAGATGAAGGTTGGAATGGGATTTGGGTACGTATGTAGCTAGGTTCGATACCTGCGGATGGCGACCATCCGTCCCCACCTGCTCCGTTATCGAATGATACGGAAGATAAAGAGGGCCCGATCATTCCATAGGCCGCCTGATTGACGTTTTGTCCATCGGCATCTTCAAACCAAGAGGGAGGACCAGGATTGTAAGACGGGTTTGGGCGATCAGTCGGGTACGATATTGATTGAGGCGCTTGGCCATACGACGGAGCGATGGGCGGCGGTTGATGCTGCTGTGAATGTCGATATGGATGTGTCCGTTGGAGATGCCGATGTCGTTCGGATTGGGGGTAAGGAGACAGGGCGAGCTGTGGTTGTGATTGCGGATGTGATTGTGATTGTGGGTACCCAGATATATTATGGGTGTGATTGTATGCTCCTCTCGCATCTGCAGGGGGTCGATCGATAATCATATTTAGACCTGAACCAGAAGGATTCGTTTGGGTGTTTTGCGGCTCTGATGACGATGATCCCGCGCAACCTTCTGGTCCACTGACCGGAAAATTACCAGGAGAAAGAAAAGAGGAGGAGATCTGAAGATGGCGAGGCTGGGTGTGTGTGTTATACATCGAGGCGGATGCTAGGTTGTACGAAGAAGGCAGGGACGAAGAGCCAGACGCGTTAAAGCGGGAGTGATCTATCTGTGGGGGGTAAGCGCGAGAGCTCTGAGATGAGTCAAACATGGAAGAAGATGGAAGACCAGCTGGCGAGATAGGATCTGGTTTAACGGCCGGATAAGTGTTCGAACTTGAAAGCGGTGGGGAGGAGGACGGGGAAGAGCTGTCTCGGACATGAGCGCTTGGTGTCTTAGATGATTTCGAGCTGATAATTGGACTCCTCCCATCGGTATTCAATGCAGAAACTCTGAACAAGCAAAGGACGTCCTAACATGTCAGCTCAGTACAGAACACAAGATACGCCTCTTTGGATGTGGGCACAAGGAAGGAGAGAATGCAGATGGCTGAATCGTAGATAACGGGAATCATTACAGACTTTCGTTTGGATCCGACTTTCCGTCCACGCTTCTGTTGGTTATACACACACTCGTACTTGAGTCGCGTACAACGGGAGCAAGTGTCTGGAGGAGCGTGATCTTTATCGATTGGTCTACATTTCACCTGTTTGTATAAGAATCAGACCCAAGATTTCAAGTCGTGAGTCACCACAGAAACGGGATGTATCAGCCTCTTGTCTAAAGGATGATCGTCCTTGCGGTAGAGAACCTCTCATCTATCCACACCTCCGTCTCAGCGAAGAACAGAGAACAAGACAAAGCCTTTAGGCTTGTCACAGACCTTTGTTTGCCTACATGCCAGGCAGGCTTCTTTAGCCTTTATGTGTTGCTGAGGCGTCCTCTCTGGCGAGGCGATTGCCGACACGGGTTCACTAATCGAGCATGAAGGCATGACGTGAGTTAAACCGGAACTCGGCGATGAGCAATCGGTATAGACTGACTGATGAGAATTCGTTCCCTTATTCGAGCTCGATACACTTTCCATATTGGAATCTCTTCTACCTGATTTTGACTCGTCTTCGTCGTTGTCGTGCTCGACTTTGTGGTTGTTAGCGGTCTACATCTGAAGTTGAAACACAGGAGGATGGTTTGAGAACAAAGTCCCCAAGCGTTTGGGCTGATAGCCCAGATGAATGGGGTCAAGCCCGGACGCGTGGGCACGTGACGCAACTGAATACCAAATTGTCTCATTCTGACCCCAAGTGTGTGATCAGTTTACCCAAACGCATGGGGTGTCCCCCATCGTATGGGAATCTTTACCCAAACGTATGGGAATCCTTACCCAAATGTATGGGCGTCAACCCCATACATCTGGGTACTCACCCCAAGCGCATAGAATCCGAGGCCACTCAAATTATTAACCGGTTGATTTCTCCTTTCGCCTTGCTCTCTTTTGGTCTTCTTCTTTCTCACATACACACAGATACACACAGACCGCGATAGAAACAAGCTACAAGAACTCTTATCATGGCTCCTTCTAAATCAAAACGAGCAAGGATAGCCGCAGGAGGAACGGTTGTGTCTCAGGATAAACTTCACTGGAAGCCGGTAGCCAGGCCAACCCAGGCGTCGTTCGGAGCGCTTGATCAGGAAGGTGGTGTTCTCGAGCTTGAGGAGGTTGAGGGCGTAGAGGTTTGCTATGAAGAGCTACCGGGTGGAGGAAAAAAGGTGGTCTTTAAGGTTTGTCGTTTGTCTTTCGACCAGACCATCCTGGGCATTCTCCGGGTGATACATCTACCACACAATCAATACAAACTTGAACCTCAAAGACGTTCGCGTATGCATCATGTCTCGGTTGTTAATGACCTCCTCTTCACTCTCTTGTTTCTCACATCTCTTGCCGTGCGATCGTGTATCAGACGATCCAACCTGTAGATTCTTCAACAGAAAACACCGATGGTGGAGAAGTTGCTGTCACCGAGGATATGGAGACCGACGATATCGATGATGCTGATTCTTGGAACGGAATTGCTTCTGACGTCGAGACGGAGGCCCAGTCTATACCAATGGTGGACAAGACCCAAAGCAAAGCCGAGAAAGAGGAGTCTTCTTCAAAGACCGACGCGCCCACCTTAACTGTTCCTGGACTCGAAGAGAAGACTCCTTCTGCGGAGGATCTTAAAAAGAAGGCCAAGGCCGAGGAGAAGAAGAAGAGAATCGCAAAGCTGAAGGCCGAGAAGAGAGAACAAAACCTCTTGGTCTTGAGAGAACAAGAAAAGATCGACGCGAAGGCCACTGAAGAAAAAATGGATGGTTGGTCTTGTCTGGTTTTCTTTTGTGTCTTATGGACCGTACTTGCTCCAAATACTCATTCGTTCCCTTTCGTTTGAGGGCATGTCATTCAGAATTGTTCGATGGTAAGACCTGCCTCTATTTCCCTCCTCCTTCCTATGCGCGCTCGTCTCTTTTTTCTTTCCTAACCTTATTTGACCTTATTATATCCCCGCGAAATAACACCTTAGACGAACTACTTCCTTCATGGTCCCCCTTCGCGCTCCACCCCCACATCAAGCGATCCCTCCTCCACTTATCCTACACTTCACCTACCCCCATCCAAGCCGCAGCTCTTCCCAAAGGACTTTCTCAAAAAGATATAGTCGGTGTAGCTGAGACTGGATCCGGAAAGACTCTTTCATACGGTCTTCCTATCTTGTCATACTGCCTGAATACAAACAGGACAGAATTGGCCGTTGCCGAGGGTGGAAGACGAGAGCTCAAGGGTCTAATACTCGCCCCTACGCGAGAGTTGGCCATCCAGGTTTGTCAACATCTCGAGCAGGTCCTCGATCCGACCAAGGTTGACGGAAACAACAAGAAGAAAAAGGGCAAGCCGCAACCAAAAGGAAAGGGAAAAGGAAAGCAACAGCAAGCTGAAGAAGATAAGCAGGAGGAAGAAAACGAAAAGGAAGAAGAGGAAGCCATCAAGCAGGGCAGAAAGGCACCTCCGAGAGTCAGTGTCGGAGCCATTACCGGTGGAATGGCTGTTCAGAAACAAAAACGAGTGTGGGAGAGGGGAGTGGACATCTTGGTTGCTACGCCCGGTCGACTTTGGGATTTGATCGGAGAGGTAAATTCGTATCCCTTCCATCTTGCAATGCACAGGAAAGACCCAAATCTTGATGTCAAAAAACTCATTCATCGATCTCTACCTTTATCAGGACGAGAACCTAGCGGAGGCCGTACGAAAAATCCGGTTCCTCGTGATTGATGAAGCAGACCGAATGATCGAGGCTGGTCATTTCGAAGAGCTAGAATCAATTCTTGCCCTCACACATCGTTCCGCCGCCCCTGCATCTTCATCCGTCCCTTCTTCGAATACCATTCCTGTGCCTAGTTCGCCCGGGAAAAAATCGAGAAAGAACCAAAAGAAAGGAAAGAAGGAAGAAGAGGAAGCACCGGTGGTCGAGTTGGTGAAGGATGATTTCGGAGAGGTCGAAGAAGATAGAGAGGACGGCCAAGGTGGGACAAGAGAAGACCTTCAGACGTTTGTCTTTTCTGCAACACTCAGCAAAGATCTTCAGAGAAATTTGAAAAAGTTTCAGGGAAGAAGGAGAAGCAAGAAGGGCGGAAGCACCTTGGACGATCTGTTTGAAAAGTTGGATTTCCGAGATACCGATCCGGCCATCATCGATTTGTCTCCAGAAGATGGGGTGGTTGCTTCTTTGCAAGAATCCCAGATAAATTGTCTAAACGAAGAGAAGGTCAATTTCCCTTGTCCCCCTGTTTCCTGGTCTCTCCTTTGGCTGATATTAAATCTTTTCTCGAAATTTTTCTACGTAGGATCTCTACCTATACTACTTCCTCCTCAGATATCCGGGTCGATCCCTCATCTTTTTCGGAAGTGTAGACGGAATCCGACGAGCAATGCCTCTTTTCGAACTCCTTCAGCTACCTGTGTACCCACTTCATTCACAACTTCAGCAAAAGCAACGTCTCCGAAATCTGGATAGGTAGGTCTCCTTCCTAATTGGTTTGATGACGCTCATTTTTAGCATCTCGATCTGACCAGTTTGTTATCTCGCTCTTAGATTTAAAAACTCTCCAGATGGAATTCTTCTTGCCACAGACATCGCCGCTCGAGGACTTGATATTCCGTCAGTAGACCATGTGATTCACTACCAGTTACCTCGAACGGCCGATACGTACGTCCACCGAAGTGGACGAACGGCTCGAGCGCAGAGAGAAGGTTTCAGTCTCCAGTTGGTCGGACCCGAAGAGAAAAAGTTGCAGAAAGAGTTGATGAGAAGTTTAAAACGAGGTTTGTCTTCCCTGTCTTGTTTATCTATCTATCCACATCTGATCACTTATGACTTTGTGATTTATATCGACGATACGATAGATGATGAGGTACCCGAACTACCCGTTGAACATTCTGTTCTGTCTCAGCTCAAAGAACGTATCATGGTCGCCGTCAAGATCGAAAAGGCTATGCATATCGTCAAGAAAAAGAATCACGAGAAGAATTGGATGAGGGAAGCGGCCGAGGCTATGGATCTTGAATTGGACTCTGATCAAATGTGCGTCCTCCTCCTCTCTCCTTTATTTTCCTGGCGGGAATTTCACTGTGTTTTCGAATTTTGGACTCATGGGAAACGATCACATTGATAGGCCATCGGAAGATGACGACGAAGGAGTCCGAAGAGGAGTAAAGAACGGAAAAGCCAAAGTCTCACCAAAGGTAGCAGGCCTCAAGGCAGAACTTCGATCGATCTTGGCTGAACCTCTCCAGGTCAGAGGGTTGAGTTCAAGGTATATCACTAGTGGAACCCGGTCGGTCGTTGATGATCTGATCAGTGGAAACCGTACGTTCTCTCTTTCTACCCCTTTTCTTCACTCCTTCCTCGTGTTTCAACTTCTCTTCCCCTTGTTGCACTCTTGGACCTGGCCTGATCACCATTTGCCGCTTTATCGAATAGAACACGAGAAAATGATGGGTGTGGCCAAGACGACAGCTTCGGCAGACGCTGCTTCTGGTAAATCCAAAAAGCGCAAAGCAGTCGTTCTCAACTCTACCGAATGAGAACTCCTCGCCTAGAGAAGCCGTTTTTGGGCGTTGGTGAAGAGACGGATTTGTTCGTTTATAGCATGCTTTCTCTGATGTCACATTCGATGACCCCTTCAGTGATGATAGTTTCTACCAAGCACGACGAAACATGATTAGAGGGACGTATATTCAATTATAAGCATGGATCATGATATACGAAAAACAGGAAAGACGAAGGGTCAAGAGAAGGAAGAACAAGGGGTCGTTTTGGAAGGAAAGAAGGCGGATCAAAGAGATGGGTTTAGAGTATAAGTTGACAGGGTTCAACTGCGAAAGAGAGCGAAAGGGGACATGAAAACAAAACCAGAGAGCCAGGAGAGATAATGAAGGATAACAAAGAACCCTGAGATGAGAAAAGCAGGTTGGGTAGTTTATGTAGCAAGGGATCAAATGGAGAGGATAAACAAGCGATCAGAATATGTGATGAATAGGAGGAATAAGCAGACATGTGAAGAGAACAAGAAGGAAATATTCTAGAATCGAATCTTTCGCTTTCGTGCTGTGTATTTTGAGTCGGTCGGTACACTAAGAAAGAAAAGGAGAGATGGAGAAACCTTGTTAAAAAAGTGGCCGATAGAGATCTGAAAGATAAACCAACTGACTGTTCTTTTCCCTTCTTTCGGTCTCCCTCCTTTTTCCTAATAGTCCATTCTCTCGTTCCTTTGATCCTATCATTCTCCACCATCTTTCCTTTCCTTCTCTTTGTCCTTCCTTTTTCTCTCCTCTTCTCGTTCCTGACCGCACCTTCTCCATCGTCGCCTTCGCCCTCAAGACCTTTCGGTAACTCGACCCGTACGCTAGGCCCATTTCCGGCTTGGAGAGGCGATCCGCCAACGATAAGACATAGATAAAACTTTTTGGCTTTACGCGAGTTCGGGTAGTCGATCACGAGACCACCACCGAACCCAGATTTCATCGCTGTGGAGAGTGCCATGTGGACTTGATTATCGGATTCGGGATAAAACTTTGACGATGAGAGAAGATTGAGTGAGTCTTTAATGTGATGCTCAGGCTTTCAGACGAATCGAACGAGGAGAGGGGAGGGACAAACCTGAAGAACCGCTCTGGAGCCTCTAGACAATGCGGAATGCAGCGTGGTGAAGAACCTGGATAGACGCTGTGCAGGGTTGTGACATGTTGCGTCTGCGTTGAAGAGCCACTGTAACACAGATATACTACCAGTGATTGTAGGGATTTGTTTGATGAGTTGGTTTATAAACAAAAGGATGAAGACGCGCGCGCATACAAAGAAAATACCAAAAGAGAGAAAGAAGTGAGTTGTTGAACTAAATAGTGTAAGAAAAGGAAGATGAGCAGAACCGAAGACGAACCTAATGGCACCGTCAAAAGATCCGGGACGATATCCGAAACCCTGTCCAATATCTTGTAAGAACAAATCTCCTTGAACTTCACGCTCCAAGGCCACCTCTTGAAATCACTCGCCAGATTATGTGATCATCAGGGAGGAGGAGAAAGTTCCAAGATACGGCAGAAGACACGATACGGTCTAGTGAGCTTTCCAAGACCAGGCGCGTACGTATGCGATTAGTGTATAGATAAACAAGGAAACCAAACAACATACCAAGCATACTAGGAGCCACGTCGACTCCCACCCATTCAAAGCCATTTTCGTCCAAGATTTCGCCAGATAGACCAGATCCACAGCCGATATCAAGAATTAACGGTGAAGAGCCTTCCGGAAGGGCAAGGAGTTCGATAGCTCGGTGCGTCATCGAGGCTTGAATTGTCTGGATTCGAGTGCTGGTGCGTGGCAAACAAGGCGGACAGATCAATTTGTGAAGGAAAAAGAGGTACACAGCAAGAGACACATACTTTTGGGTATACTTGGTGGCCTCGATATCGCCATAGTACTTTTGAATAATGATAAAAGAGAACAGAAGAGAGAGGAAAGGTTGAATGTCAGTCAAGAGTAGCTTGTTGGCTTCCCTCTATCGAGTTCACAACGAGAATTGACAACAGGGTTCTACTAACGATCTCTGGCGGACTGATATGTTCTGGTCTGGACATGACGTGCAAGTGTGTGAGTGTGTATCTAAGCCAACAGAACAGCAAACAAGGCGGCAATGTCGAGAGGTGGTCGGTTCAAAAGGTATCATTTCATTTTTTGGGAGGAAAAGAGATTACCCGGGAAATTATCATCCTGAGCCTGGTGTGAGCATCGATAGAACAACGGTGTCATTTTGACATCAGGCTTGAGCGTCCCTCCACCTTCCTAACCTCCCATGTCCACGGTCTAATAAACTCGACGCCGTCACTCTTCAGAGCATATGATCCGAATGAAGATAATAGTGCGCTCTGTCATCGCTCCCGACTCTGGTAGCCATACTTGAATAGTGAGAATAGTGAGAAAGGAGATCAGAGTGAGAGTCGCATAGCATTTATATCGCCACATTCTTACCTTCACGTGCACCCCCTCATATCTGTTTATGTTCCTGTTCCTGTTCCTGTTCCTGTTCCTAGAATCTATTTCAGCCAGCTTGATCTCTCACCTTTCTTGCAATATCTCTACTACCATCATCTCCTCTCTCTCTCTTCATCTTTTATCTCCTTATATTTCTTCTTGTATGAAAGATCTCGACTCCGATAAGGCCACGATCCCTTCCCACAAGATCACGCTAGATCAGATCAAGCAGTTTGATTTCGAGAGGATTCTTAATGACGGTATGTCCCTGATGCATGTCGTTCTATCTTTCGCAGATCGCACTGACTGGCGCCTTTACACATGTCTTCTTCTCTTTATTTCCTTTCTTCTAGACCCTGCATTAAAGACCCTCTGTCTCTTAGGAAAGATCCCAGACAAAGATGGCAGTCTGAAGCAACCTGCTATCTTCAATCTTGAGAAACGAGCGTTCAACGCAAAGCTCAACGACCCCCACACGACCGAGTTGTTGGCTAACCTATCAAACCTGACGATCACCGGAGCGAATGATATCGTAGGTTAATACATATCGCGCTCACACACAGTACTATTCGTTACAACCGTCCCGTTTAGTATAAGAAGAAAGATGGCGCTCAGAAGCTCACAATGGTAACTTTTTGAACTTCCATATTCAAAATGCAGTATCACTGGTCGACTGGCTGGTTGGGCGAAAGCCGGCCGGCAGACATCAAGGTATCCATTATCTCGCCCTGTACGGACGTGCATATCAAGAAAGTTAGTACATTGGCATCCTTTCGCTCTCTCGAGAATTTTTTAGAAGTTGGGTCACCAACAATCATTCGTTCTCTGGCTCCTCGCGCGATCTTACAGCACTCCAAGCAAAAGACACATCTCGTTAGGGAGACACCTGAGTTGTACAACAAGGTCACCCTTCCTTTCATTCAATCTTTTCCAGCTTCTCGAACCCAGTGGGTTCGGAACATTCTCAATGGAGTATCTGAGCAGGAAGATGTTGTGTATACCTCACCCGCTCCTCTAGGATTCACATTACTTCCTGACGCCAAGTCAGTCTTCGCTTCTCTGTAACACGATTGAACGATCGGATCAGTGCAATTCGTTACTCATTACTAACTTGTGTTGTTGTGCTACCCATCAACCGTTTGATAGGTGGGATCGCAAGACACTGGCAACCCTGTATCTGACCATGATCTCCAAGGAGCCTATTCCTTCGCTTCGGTCTCTTCGAGCACAACATCTCCCACTTCTAAGAGAGATGCGAGTCTCTGCTGAACGGGAAATCCGTGCAAAGTGGCCGGACGTTGAGAGAGGGACTCTTAGATTTTTTATACATTATCAGCCTAGCTACTGTGCGTTCTTCCCTTACACTTTCTTTCTACCTTGCATCATATGGATGTTAAAAAACAAAATTTTCATCCACTCCATGTCGCATAGACCACTTCCATGTCCATGTGACGCATGTATCTTACAACGGAGCTCTTGGCATGTCGGTGGAACGAGCGCATCTTTTGGACAATGTCATCAGTCTAGTGAGTATTTTGCTCTTGTCGGTGAGCTAAAGACGGGCGTTAACATTGTCCTGATTGGGATTACCCGTGCCTGTTCTCTCTCTTTCAGTTGGAGATTGATGGCGACATCTTTGATAAGATGACGCTCACCTACGCTCTAGGCGAAATGCATGGACTCTGGAAGCCGATGAAGGAGCACGGAGGATGGGAGGATCCTTCGTTACAAGATGAATGAACCATTTGTCTAGTTCTGGATTGATTGAAACGCACTCGCCCTTCTTTCTAGTCTCTTCCCTTTCTTTTGCGAGTCGTCTAGATCAATAAGAGTCGACAAAAGGTTGGCACAGAAACACCAAGAAAAATCATCTTTAAGTTTCTCTTCCGGTCTTCACACTCTCTTCTCTCCATTAGCAACACCAACGCTCCGCCTGAAGAACTCGTTCTCGACCCCGTACATCTTTCCAGTACCGACCCTTGTCCTCGCCAACTTTTCAGAAACCTTGACGGGTCTGAGGTATCTGATCTGCTGCTTCCCACTCGGACTCTCGACGATCTCCGTTCCGTCATGAGCGGTCTGGAGGCGTTCTTCCTCGGCTTCCTTCATGAGTTCTTCAGGGGTGAGTGGATCGATGTCTTCGACGACCACCTCGGGTGTCAATCGACCAACCCGAGGAAAGGTTGCGGCGGTCATGAATTGAGTGGCACAAGCGATCTTGCAGGTCGCCACTCGGCATGCTGTTTCCATCGAGAAAACACATCGAAGAGCATTTCAGCAAACGAAAGAACCAAGGAATGAAAGTGAAATATAAGCAGGGCAGAGAGAAGGGGTCTCACCTTCTCGGGCGATCTCTTGTCGGACGTTTCCTCCTCGGATCTCAAACAACGTATGGTTCATTGCCACACTTTGATAGTTTGAAAGAAAGAAGAGAAACAATAATCATTAATGAGGTTCACTTTAAATGAATAGAGTACCCTGCCGCTAGAACATTCGACTGCAAACAAAGGTGAAGAAGTATGGAGGGCAGAAGGGTGAACCTACTTGCAAGACCAATACTCGAACGCTCCCTTTCCTTTACCCATACGAGTTTGATTTCCCTATGAAGAAGAGGAATATAGGGTCACCAGAAGAGAAAAAAAAGCTTCCGTCTTCAGTAATCTGTCCTTTTCAAGAACGAAAGCAAACTAGAGCAAACGTTTCTGCCAATTCTGGACGACGAAAGAACGGATCAAGAAGTGAAGGAGAAAAGGAAAGAAGTTGACTTACCTTGACAGCAATAGGTCTATCTGGGAAAACTCTCATGATGATCTCCGCTCCTTTGTAAGGTTTCAATTTCTTCCTCAATGTATCGTGCATCGCTTCCAACTGTTTGGCTCTCAGCCTGATCCCCATCTTGACTCTGATTCCGAATTCACCTCCAAAGGCCAAAGTCGTTCCTCTAGTTGAACCACCCGTACGGATAGGAATCCTACCCTTCATCGTCTTCGTAGTCTTTGTTCGCTTCGGAGCAAACTTGATTCCTCGGGTTTGCATCGGAGGGAGAAGCCTGAGCAAGGTAGCATGTTGAAGAGGGGAGACCGTCGAACGGGCTGATGATGGAAGACAAGGAGAAGACCGGAGGACAGGTAAAGAGGAGGAAGAGGGAACCGAAGGGAGAGCTCGTCGAAGCGAGGAGAGGGAGAACCGGGAAGAAGGAAGGAGAGACATCTTGATCGGTAAATTTAGAGGAATGTATCTGTGTGCTCTGTGTGCTGTGGCTCTGCTTGAGACAGCGGTTGAAAAGCAAGCAACGTAGGAGCGAGGATGGTTGTCGGAGGAGAAGAGAGAGAAAAAAAGAAGGTAGTACTTAAGAATGGCCGCGTGAACCCAAACATCCATCCCATCCTCCTTGAGCATCTATTAGGTTGAACCATGAAGGTCCAGTTGAGCCCATTCTCTTGTCGGTCCTTGCACATATCCTCATGACAACAGAGCATTAACTCCTTGTTGAGACTTGTGCTGCTTTTTTTCTCTCCGCAGATTCAAAAACTGGCAAGCCGTGGCCGCATGGCGCTGGGATATCAAGACCGACACCTCCGACCAACCGTCTTATCCAACATACAACAACGAAGGGGACGATGATGATGAGGAAGAGGATGAAGAGGAAGAAGACGTCTGTGGAATCTGCAGATTAGCATTTGATAGTACCTGTCCGGAATGCAAGATCCCAGGAGACGATTGTCCGTTGAGTGAGTTCCCTTCCATCGTGTTCATTCATCACTCTCCCTCTCAACTTGAACCCGACTAAACTCGATTCTCTCGTTGATTTACCCTCGCGTTCTCTCTTATCGCTAATCGATTGATGTATCTGCAATGAAACTAAATGAAAAAGTGTGGGGACAATGTACACATGTGTTCCACATGCATTGCGTACTCAAATGGCTCGATACCGAATCATCGAAGAATCAATGCCCAATGGATCGTAGACCTTGGGGTTCGTTTTACTTCTTTGTTTCCTCCCCTGTCTTTTGAGTCTCGACTGAACTGACTCTTTTGTTGTTTTGCTTTACTCATTTTTCTTCATGACACGATACATTCATGTCTAACGTATAGTCACGGCTGAACGAAACGACCCTGCTTCATCACCCATGTCTGAATCTCCTCCGCAATCACCACCCTCTCAACACCATTCTGCGCTCCATTTACATCAACATCAACAAGAACAAGAACATCGATACCAGCAACACCAGCAAGAATAAGAATCACCATATCGGCAATGATCTACTCTGATGTTCTCCTCAGGATATCCAAATCGACATTGACTATTATATACCCACTTGATAATCTTCACTATATATGGCACCTGCACTGAAGTCGAGAAAATTGAAGGAAATATGAGGACGCGTCGTGCGTTGTTGTGAGTATCTTTTTCTCATTGTGATCTTTCACTGCTGTCCCTTTCTCGTAATTTCAGGATGCCGAGAGGAAACACGAATAAGCGATCGATAGCTGACTCTGATGGCGCGTTCTAGTTTAAGACTGTTGATACGCTTTTGATCCCAACCTCAACTTGCACTCGGAGCTCCGGATGTATTGAATACCTGTGCAGGTTTCTTATGTCGACCAAACGTTGCTCTGGATCGAACGAAGACTCTTTTTGAAAGAGTCTTTCATTCTTTTCCCTCTTCTTCTCACGGTTGTCTCGTTCTTTTCGTCCTGGTCTCCGCCTATCTGCTACTTCATCCCTCCGTCCAGCATAATTCATCAGAAGGCCATATATACGAAAACATCTGATACTCAAGATAACTGTTCTGTTTTTTTTTAGCCTCACATCCACAGTCCTCCGAGCCTGCTCTTCTCATGACGACGAACACGAAGTCAAACGTCGAAATCTTCATCTTGATAGCTACTTTGATGGGAAAAAACCCCCTTACCCTACTATACCCGTTTCGTTCCGTTTCATTCCATCTCACTTGATTCGCGATTTTTTTTTGTTTTCGGCATCTGGTGGTGCGTCGAGTTTGTTCTTCCTTCCGGAAAGACGGGTAGATTCGGACTTAATATGTCAAATATTCAAATAGAGTGAAGGAAAAAAGAAGAGAGAGGAAAACAAGGCTTTACAGAAACAAGAGGAGAGGAGTGAAAAGATAGGAAGGAAGAGAGGGAAGGAGCAAGCAAGCTTCTTCAGTTTTCTTTAAAGATTCGGAGGGGGAGGGCTTTTCGGAGGAAACAATAGTGATATATAATTGGAACAGACCGAAGGAGTCAGAACTTGACGGTATCGAACGTTTGATTGAAAGAGAAGAAAGATAAAGGAGAGAAGAAACGAGAAGAATGACGACGTACACTGCTCCATAAATCCCCGATCCTCCGGAAGCCGACTCTGCGTGTGCACCCTGAGGAGCTGTTGAACTTGGCGCCTGCTGCTGTTGAGCAGCTTGTGGCTGCTGAAGGCTTTGAGCGTACTGAGCTCCGTAACCTACAGCTGCTCCTCCTGCTGCTCCTGCTGCCGCCCCGGTAGCTCCAGGTTGTTGATAATAGCTGTACTGCTGAGCTTGCCATGCCTGGAACGCAGGGTCATTCACATCGTAGCCATAAGTAGCCCAGTACTTTCTGTAAGCCTCCTGAGGATCTTCCGCCACAGGTGCAGCCGCCGGAGGAGCAGACGAAGGAGGGCCGCCAGCCGACTGACTATCTGGAGGAGGAGGAGGCGCGTCATCTCCCGAAGGAGGAGGCGGTGGAGGAGCATCATCTCCTGGGGGAGGTGGGGGCGGAGGCGCACCGGCGGGGGCGGGGGGAGCAGGTTGGCCGGGTTGACCAGGTTGAGCATATTGTTGGTGCTGCATCTGTTGTTGCTGTTGTTGCTGCTGCTGATGGTGATTATCATAGTTGGAACACGTCAGGACAAACGGTAAGCATGAAAGGCACGGACGGCAACCAAGAGAGGAAACAAGACGAACGTAGTAGTTTTGCATGGGGAATCCAGAGTAGACCCCCTGCTGGAGCTGCTGGGCGTCCCGGGCCTTGGCCCATTCGGAACGAACGACCAACAACAAATCCTCTGCCAAAAGCTTGGCCTTTTCTACCTGAGACTCATCTGGTCCACTTTAGGAGAGGGTCCCACAAAAGAATGGCAAAAAGGCAGTTAATCGACACGACCATCAAGGTCCGGATGAGGCAGACAAAAGCATGGAGGATTACCTAATCGAGACGTGCATCGGGTCCTCAGACTCGCGGCCAGTTTCTTGATCGTAGAAACCGGATCCAAGACCTTTGATCTGGACTCGCGTCCCGGTCTCTGCCTGGATATGCTTAACGAATAGACCCTAACGAAGGAACAAGAAAGAAAGGAAGAACTCTATTAGGCTTCGACTCGGTTTGGTCACGGTTTCAATCAAAACCTTCAAACAATGTTACTCACACCTGGTCCCACGACTTTCGCTCGGACGTTGAAGTTTCTCAAACTCTCCAACCCGATCGGCACCTTCTCTTCCGGCCACTTTCGCCTCTCCCCTGGTCGACCGCCGAACCTTCCTCCGGCTTGCTCGGCCGGAGGTGCTCCTCCATCCGGTTCACCTCCTCCTACAGGAGCTCCGTTTGCCCCAGAAGCAGGAATTTGGTTACCGAATCGCTCCCGATTTCGGCCCCATTGGGATCGATCCTCGACCAGCGGACCAAGGTCGGCTGCAATCAAGTCGTTCACCTTGCGGAGTCGAAAGAGTCACGAGATGAGTTTCAAGAATGAAAAATAAGGAAGAGACGGTGAGAGAGAGGAGGGCACTACCTTCTTGACAGCTCCGTCTAGAATCTCCTGAGACGTGGCAACGATGTGAAGGTAGAGCGGAGGTTCGGCCGCAGTTGCCTTGGACTTGTCGGGCAGCCAAGTTCCTTTAGTGGTGATTGAGGCTCCAGTCTCTTGATGAAGCTACATTGTGAAATGGGAAGAATGGGACAAGATTGTGAGAGACGGAATCTTACGTGTATACAGATATACCCAGAGTAAAGAGGTCAATGAGAGAAACTTACCTGAGTTTGGGTTGAACCCTTAGTGAGGAGATATCTGAAGGTGAGAGGAGGTTAGTTTCGAGAAGCTCAGGTTCAGACAGAGCCATCATAGACAATACAAAGAATTGAGACCAACCTGTTTCGGAGATCTAGTTCGAAAAAGATGAAAAGCTTTCATAAGTCTGCTTTTCTCTGAGAGACGCGTCGGTAGAGGAGCAGGGCGATGAGAGGACAGACCGTTGATCTCAATATCATGGGTGAACTCTCCATCGAAGTCTTCCTTCTCTCGTTTAGGAGCAGGCTTCGCGTAGTTGTTGGCCAGCTTTGCGGCGATAGCAGCTGTAGAAAAGGACGGTGGGAGAGATATAAAACCTCTAGGTGAGCCATGAGAACACTGTAGAGCAAAGGGAACGAGACTGGACAAACGAACCTGCACGCTCGGCGGCTTCCTGTGCACTGACAGCTGGAGCAGGCGGTGTGGTTGCCGACAACGAGGCCGGATTGGGTTCGTCCCAAGCTCTACTTCTGTTGGACATGTCTTTGAGTTGTTTGCAAAAGAGACCAGATGGGATGAGAGGTAGAACACAACGGATGCGTGTGCGAGTACGAAGAAGAAGAGAGGGTAAAGTGGGCGGTGTGATCACGTGACCGATGAGTTGCCTAGACTTGTTGAGGCATGCTTAGTAAGCGAGATGTATTACCTCAGCCTGTTTGATTACCTAGTCGTAACCCTCGCCGGTTCTTGTGCATGTCCTTTCGCCTGTGCCTGTGCCTGTGCCTGTGCCTGTGCCTGTGCCTGTGCCTGTGCCTGTGCCTGTGCCTGTGCCTGTGCCTGTGCCTTTACCCGTGCCCCTGCCCTGGTCAGATGTCCATGCGCCCGTCCCGACGGCCACCGACGAGGACGACGAACGCCAACGGACCGACCAAGAGACAGACGGACGGATAAACGGATGGACAGATGGACAGATGGATAGATGGACAGAAGGAACTGACGAGGTTGAACAAGACGATGAGGACGAACACGCTGACGAGACTAACAAGATGCGCTTGTGAACTCGAGTGAATGTACGACTAACGACAAGACACCAGACACCAAGGAGAGAAGCAGACGGAGAAAGAGAACGCCCATACAGAGCGCACGCATGAAACATTCAACTCCTCTCCCTCACCGCTTTAGATTGGCTGACCTGCTGCCCCATTGGCTCTGCGCACTCTGCAGGTGACCCGGATGAGAACTCAGCATGTTCTTCATTGTCAACTGACCTTCAGGAGTTCTGTTAAATACCTGAGCAGATCGTGTTCTCTTCTCTTTTCTCTTTTCCGCTCTCCTTCTCGTTCTCTCTCCGGTTTTATCTCTATCCTTCCATCTCATCCCATCGCTTGATCACATTCATTCTATAACTCTGAACCCATCATGGATTCTGCACCTAACCTCTCTACTTCTCCTGGATCGTGAGTTCCCGTCTTGGACGTTTGTCTCAGAGATCATCTCGGTCTGATATCTGGTTGTACTTTCCCGCCTCATTCCGTCTGATCCCATCACGTCACAGCATGGGATCCAACGCTTCCCTAGAGGCAAGATTGAAAACCATTCTTTCTTCTCCATCTCTCTGGGATCCTGAAGCTCTAGGCTAACTTTGGCTTGCTCTCTCATCTCATCAGATCGCCGATGCCTTGTTCTGTACGCTTATCCTCTTCACCCTGTCCATGCAAGACGAGTTCAAGCTGATCGTGTGACATGTTCATGTATCATTGTAGGCGAACACGGCCAGGAAGTTTGCACCGCCTGCGGGTTCGACGCTCGAGAGGAAAACGATGCGTTTGTAAGCTCTTCACTGACTGATTGACCAGTGTCTTCCTTGACGACGGCCTGACATTCTATCTTTTTTCCATCTTTATGGGGTCTTCCTGAACGACAATCAGTTCGGCGTGAGTATACACAGTTCTGATTAACAAAACAGTTTAGTCTCAACCATCAGCTAACCTTGAGCCTCGGGCATCGCAATCTCCTCAGTTCTCACGTATGCCCACTTAAAAGATAGATTAGCTTTCGTTTACAACGTAAAAGTTTGACACCTTTTCTCGGATCGGTTCTTATTACGGGCTGGTGATCGCGGGTGGTCGTCCGTAGCCGTTGCTGAACGGGGAGCGTGAGATCCTTCCCTTTCGGATCAATCTCATGATGAGATGCATATCACCTTTCCTGACATCACACCTCTTGACTTCCTTCCATCAGCCTGACTCTAGTAGATTTCACAAGATCGACCAAGGATAACTCCATTCATTGCAAGAAGCACGGAACTGTGTATGCCAGCGTTCCTCCTATTTTATCTAACCAGTATCTTTTCCTGATCTCCTCTTCCAATTTCTCCGCTCTTCAACAGCGATTGCAAACAATGCTGTAAGTCGCATAACGTCTTCTTTCCCCTTTCCGATGCCATCACTTTCCTTCCTATGCTCATATATTTCACTTATCAAACACAGTCAACTGGAAGAAGAGTATTGCCAAGCTGCAGAAGGACGCGTCAAAGGCCCAGAAGAAGAAGCCTAAGAACACAAGCAACTTTGAGTGATCATCGTCTGAAAGCTTGCCGTCGTCATCTTTGTATTGTATTCTCGGTGTTTTTTTCTGGTTTTTTTTCCTAAGCATGTATCTCTCTTTTTTTACCTCTCGATCCGAAAAGTTTTTACGGTTGTACGATTATATACCGGGGTATCGTTGATGTTGCGTCGATTAAATGTGTTGTTATCAAGCTTGTGCACGACAGACGAAAAGGTCATTGACAACAAACTCGAAGATGAACTAACTAGCATACAAATCAAACAAGCTTGGACGACACCCTAAAGAGAAGCGACCACAGCGGAAGGAAAGAGAGGAAGCCGCGCTCGCTCCTCCCAAGCCCAGAGAAAGCAGAGATGAACGAAAGCCCAACCGGTTTCCCACCCGATCCAGTTTTTCCATATTCCTTTCGATCTTCGGAGTGAGAGCTCTGAAGCGAGCAGCGAGAGCGCAAGAGTCAACGCCTGTTTTATCCATGTTTCATGCATCCCTCCGGTTGGCTGAACCGGACGAATGGAAGGATGAGTGTAGGCTGGAGACGCAAGAGTAGAGGTAGACGAATAGGCAGAAGCCAGAGCGGGGATGAAATGAGTGGACACGAGTTTGAGAACGATTAACCCTTGGGAACTCGACCTCATCCATCTCATCCTGCTCTCGGTCATTCCTGACGGTATCGTCCTGACCGACCGGCCGTCATTCGTCGACAGGGATGAGATGTTATAGGGTGGGTTGAGCGCCGCCTTGTGTATCGAGTTGGCGAACGAGACGGGATGTGTGCCATTGGAGTTAAAAGAAGGATGGTGTGTTGTACGAAACGTTGTTCGCTGACATAGGTAATTGCAAATTTTAATTGTCAGAATCGAACCAACACAAGAGCTCTGAAATGGTACAGTGCAGGCAAAGGAAAAAAATACAGGAGAGAAAAAGAGAGAAAGCAGTCAACCGACAACGCACCTCTGTCTTTCCACTATCTGAACTCCTGTCCGACCCAGATTCCGATCCAATTCTTTCGCCAACTGTCCCCCTCTTTCTGCTTCTTCCTCTTGTGATGAACCTCCCTCCTGCCCAGCCGATGACAGCTTCCTGCTCCCTCCCTGATTTCATCTCCGCATATTGATCTTGATCTTGGTCTTGCTCTTGATCCGACGTGTAAGGTGATCCAGAAGTCGAGTGAAGCGTTGTGAGCCTCGCCTCCACCGTTGATGACAAAGGGGAAGGGATGGCTGACGGTGATGAGGATGATGGGGAAGATGAGGAGAGAGGTTGATGGAACGGCGTAAGTGATGTCGATAGGTCAGAGAACGTCGGTGGTCTGGAAGAACTAGAGCTAGAGAATGGATAATGCCGAAGAGTCTCTTTCTACAGGGAGGAACAAGACGATCATTAAGAGAAATCTGTTTGTGATGTGGAGGCCAATACACCCGAAGAGCGAGTGTGGAAGGGAAAAGAAAAAGAGACGTACGCTGAGACCGACTTCCAAGATGTGCAGTACTTTTTTGCAGGATAGTCTCCGGCCAGGATCAGTCGTCAGTAAGCCTGCAAGAATGAACAAGAGTTCAGGAGGGAGACCCCGCCTCTCAAAGTTTGCTACTAGCTCAGGAGTAGGGTTGAATCTGGTATGTATGTATGAGCCGCAAATCAGCATGTTTTCCGAGACAGATCGGTTGATCAAAGGACGCGCGCCTACCCTGGATAAGCCATAATCTCTTTCTCAAGGACTGATAATCAAAGCGACAATAAAGCAAACCATGTCAGGATAGGAAAGAAACAAAAAGAAGTTTGTCGGACAACAACAGAAGAAAGAATAGGCAAGTGAGCGAACGGACGGTCGAAATCTTCTGTTTGAGAATACGGCAGATTGAAAAAGATGATCTTGTGCAGGATCATCCCTTCAATTTCAAGCCCATTCAGCCGGTGAGAGGAATGGAAGAAGACTAGATCAGTCTCGTTGGCCGTCAAGGTTTGGGTAAATTGAGACAAAGCGGCTACCTAAACTCCAGAGATCGGATTCGTTGCCAAGTTCCAATAAGTTGCCATCCGCATCAACCGTGAACGAGCCTGGAGAGCAATACTCTGTCGTGCCCTAAGGTTTTTTTACAAGAGGTATAATTTATCCTATCAGCCGTTGTCAGACAAACAAAACAAAACATACAGAAGACCGAAAAGATATAAACCGTATTTCCAGACCGAGCTCTATCAGGGTGATATAACAAAGAAGCGGTCCCGAAATCACTTATCAGTGCCCTGGGAGGTCCGAATTCTCCTTCTTCCAGATGGAGCAAGACGTTTCCAGGTTTCAGATCACAATGAATCACTGAATGATCGTGCTATTTAAATTCAAGCGTTATAGTCGATCAATGTACGGAGCGCGCGAACACATGCACACATATATACACAACGACGGAAGGAGAAGAAGCTCACCAGGTAAGTCAACCCTTTACACACATCCCCAAACACGCTCAACACCTCTTGCCTTCCTAACAGATGTACCCCTCTCGTTTCACCTCTGTGGATTCCTTCTCTCAAGCCACCAGCGTGTCCGGCTCCAGCGGAAGCCAGTTGAGACTTTCGTCGGGCACGAAAGGCAGCCTTAGCTTGGGCTGGAGATAATTCCGGAGCTTCGAAATCAGTACCCATAGGTGGTGAGGTACGAGCGGTTATCCATGACTCGAGGGATCCATGATTTGCGTATTGCATGAGCACACTGTTCAGATTATAATGTGATCGAAGGAACAAAAGAAATAGCTGAGAATCGGCATGACTCTGATCAAAGCCGTCTATTCGAACGCAGACGACAAAAAACTGACTGGAGGGCTTGTATAGGTGAACCGAAGCTGATGGTTGCCCCCCCCAAAGTATGGGCCAGATCAATCGACATGAAAGATGGTCAGTATGTTTGTCTCTCCGAAACATTCAGATCTCAGCCATAGCACTCGAGCATACCTCGAGAATCGGGTCTTCTCGATCCACGCAAAATGAAGCGTGATGATGTTTTCATGTCGTAATCCTTCCAAGATTTTGATTTCTTTGAGCACTTGAACCAAGTATTCATGTGAGGTTCCTCTTTCGATATGTAAATGTGCAGTTGTGTAAAAGTTTTCGGGAAACCAGTTGGAACAAGAAAAAGGAAGCCATTCGTAAACGACTGAATGCTTTGAATCACCAAGTCTACGCAGAGGAGAGATGGAGAAGAGATATGTGCATACACAGCTACTTTCTTTACTGCACTGTAGGTAGGAAGGGAAGACCGCCAGTGAGTAAATATAAATATCATTGAGCGCAGAAAACAACGGATGTAACAGGGTACGAACTAAAGACCGAGAGGTTGATGGTCGATGATATGCTGACTGTTAAGAGAAGCAGACCAAAGACGAATCAGTTTAAAGAGGGCGATCTGGGTAAGACTGACTCGAGTAAACTTTCCTGAAGACTTACCATAGAAAAACGGTTCCCTGCGCGCCTGTAGGGAACCGACGATCAGTGAGACCACGACGGTAAAGACAGAGCGGAAGGAGTAGACCAGAGAGAACTCACCCATGCCAAGTCGATGCTCTTCTTTGAAGTATCGTTTGTAGTACCCATCCGATCCTTCTTGAGAGTCACCAGTTTCTTCTTGTCGACTGGTCCGCGTCCGTTGGTGTAATGATGGGGCCGATGAACCTATCTGTTGTTCCGTCCATGCGGTAGTGGATGATATGGAAGACAGTGACGAAGTAGAGGATGACCTAGAAGGAGAAGAGCCAAGAGTAGGCGTGGCAGTAGCAGCAACAGTAGCAGAAGAACGAGTGATACTCGAGACTGAATTTCCAAACATCGGTGTCATCGAAGGCGTCCTTGACGAGCTTGACCGTGATGACTGAGATTCGGGGAGAGCCGGATGCAACGTAGAGTTCACCTGGGAAAGGATAGAAAAGTATCGAGGGTTGACAACTTGTTGACCGCGCCCAGGGGGTTCAACAGATCGGCCATCAGCTTCCTGATCGAACGGTCTTTTGCATAGTTCGCACACATGACTCCCAGACTGGAAGGCAGAAGCTATGGGAGAGCTTGAAGGACCGGCAATGGCCGGTCGAGGTTCATATTGTGCGTTCGAGTGACGAGGGTTATTAGAATGGTGAGGAAGAACAGAAAGCGCATGCAAGTGAGGTTGCCAGAGAACGAGGGCATTTGGTGTGGAGAGCACTGTCTCCCAAGAGTCATCAGATGTGTGTGGCGTGTCTAGATGAGGGACGAGTGCCATGATGGGAGGGCGATGGTGATGGTGATGGTGATGAAGCCGAGCAGATGGACGGTGTCGATCAAGATGGAAGTTGTTCACTAACCATCATCACAACCTTCCATCTTCCTTTGGATTGTCTCTCCGTTCCCTTTTTTTCTTTTTCTTGGCGTTGCTTCTGCTACAACCATACACACATAGCATATACACACACATATAACTAGACAAGGAAGACATGGAAGAAATCCGTCAAATCCCTCCTGTAACACGGTATCTTTTGGGCTCCTTCCTGGTCATCACTTTGTCCATAATTGGTGGCATCCTCGATCCTAGCATAGTCGGATTCTATTGGCCACATATCAACCTGCGGTTCGAATTATGGCGTCTATTGACGACGTTCTGCTTTGCTGGCCAAGATCTAGCCATGGTGTTTGACCTGGTGTCTTTCTACAAGACGTCGAACAGCCTGGAAACTGAAACATACATGATGGATAGTGCAAAGTACGGGTGGTCAATTGTTTGGATCGCTTTGGGCATCGAGGTTTGTTTTCACTGCCTTGTCTTCTTCATCTCGTCAGCAGATGCGCGTTCATCTGAACAGGATCATGTATCTTTTGGTGATCACAGGCATTGAACATCTGGATTGGCAGCTGGTTCTTGTTTAAACCGTTACTCATCGGGTTGGTCCACATCTGGGCTCTGCAAAACGCTACTGCCAAAGTATCTATCCTTGGCTTGGTCTCCATTCCTGCTATCTGTATGTGCATTTTCTGCTCTTCTTCCTTTTTCCTTTTCTCTTTCTTTGCGATCTGTGTTTCAACTACACAGACCAGCATGCTCACCGATCACATCGTTCGCTGTCATTCTCATATAGATTACCCCATGGTGTTGATCTTTTTCGTGTTCATCCAATCCGGCCAATTGCTCTCTCCAACCTCTGGGCTCGTTGCGGCGCATGCATACCATACCTTGACGAGAAACCTACCGGAGAACCGACAGTCTGGTTTCTTAGTAGAACCTCCGTCCTGGTGGAGGGCTGCGTTTGCTTCAAGACCGGCCGTTGTGCGTACCGGGTTTGGGACTGCCATGCAGTCGGACAAGTCTTGTGCGGGTGGTCCGAACCAAGGAAGCAGTGGTGGTGGTCATCTTTGGGGTTCTGGAAATAGACTTGGTTCTCTTTGAACGGTTATACATGTGCATTCTCTCATTCTAGCGATCCTTCTGTTCATTCTTTTTTAGCAATCCCATTGTTCATCTTTCTGTTCATCCTTCTTTCTCATCCTCTTCGCTCTAGATGGTGACGTACGTGGGTGATTCCCTTGGCTCAGGCTGACACCAAAATCTTTCATGTCAGGCTCAGAACCTACGCCCCCCGCTCTTATCGTCTCAACTTCAGCCCACAACGAAGAACAACGAGGATCAAACCATCATCGTCTTCTGTGTTCCTTCTCGTTTGCTTCTCTTTAGGCACTCGTACAACACCCTCAAACACAGCCTAGAGTTTGTCCATGTTTTGCTAGAAACATGTCGTCTTCTTTCCCAGTAGGTGGCGCCTTGATCTCTCCATGTTCGCTTGGGCCTGGCTCAATCTGATCCGGTCCCACACATCCCACTCTTCTCTCTCGTAGCACTACTCGGCCCTTGCCAGCTCTCTTCAGTCAACCTCGCCTGTTAACAATGACCTTCGAACGCTTATCGAACGATCTCATGTTCGCTCGGCCTCACGATCGTCTCGAAGGCCGTCTTCCCATTCGTTCGTCTCGTACAGAGAACGAGAGGCCTTACTTAGACAGCAACAGGACAATGCTTCGCTCATTGGTGATTCAGCCATTGCAGATGACGATGCTCAGCACGACAGATCACCGACCTCTGCAACTTTTGGGAATTACGGTAGTACGTCTATCAGAAGAGGATCCAACGCGAGTGCTCTTTCCAACGGAACCAAGTTACACCGGGGCAACAGATTTGGTAGGCTCTCGATGATCAACCACAACGTTCCCGCCGGCCTGGTTCATCTACAGGGCCCTTACCCGCATCAAGCGGTGGAGAGTAAGGTGCCAATCATGGACCCTCAGGTCCTTACTGCCGAACAAGGTGGAGAAACCGCAGAGGAAGAAGAAGAGAGAATTCTGGGTGGTCCGGCAGGTGGGGATCTTGATGTGGATGGCGAGATTGTCCTGAGTGACAAGTTGAACTGGAGGGCGGCCATGAAAGTCAGTCGGCTTGTTTCCATCGGGTGGCTTGCTCATTTCAGAACAAGAGCTGATCTAGCCTGATGTTTCTCTGTTTCCTACTTACTTTCTCGTGTTCTTGTTCTCCCAGGCGGAGGCCGTTGTCGTCACTTACACTACCATTCCTATCCTATTTACCCAAGCTGCTGAGTTTTCCTTAATCATCGCCTCTGTAAGCGCACATACATATATCATTCCGGTTGACTGTGTTCTTATCGCATCAAACATGCTCATCAACTCTTGTGACTTTGACACTTGATCGGTCCATTGCCTAGGTGGTCTCCATCGGGCATCTTTCCTCAGGTCCGATCGACCTGGCTGCGTCCTCGTCCGTATCGTCCCCTGCTCTTTCTGATTCAAAGTCGATCATTGATCATGTTAATCTCTTGCTGTTCATTTGTATTCCGCATTTGCTCGGTTTCTCAACAGACTGGCGTCCATGACGGCTTCCGTTACTTGTTTCTCAATTCTTCAGGGAATTGCTTCCTCATGTTCGTAACCAAGCCGAATCATCCGAAGACTTTCTGTCCTTTCGTTGACGAGCGACTGACCATCTTTGATCAACCCAGTGGACACTCTGTTGCCCGCCGCCTGGACTTCATCTGATCCAACTCGAGTGGGACTCTGGGCCCAACGAGTCGCAGTGATCTCTGTCGGCGCCATGTTTCCTATGTATCTTGGTACGTTCGTTATCAGCTTCATGAGATGATGGGGATGTATCCAAAGCTTACTTTGATCTATCATGTGAATGTGGGCAGTCTGGTTCAACGCAGAACAGGTCCTGTTGTTCCTGAAGCAAGGTTCGTCAACCTGTGCGATCGAACATTCACATACGCTCACGCTGATCATTGCGTGTTGGTTCGTTGTGTACTATCATAGAGCCCGAAGTCGCTAAGAAGGCCGGGCTATATCTCCGGGCGCTCTCTGTTGGTATCCCAGGATACGGTCCGTTTGTTCCCCTCTTTCCGCTGTAGCCTCGCTGTTGCTCATAAAGTTTGAACACGTTTGCCTCGCCCAGGTGGAGTATGCATCATGAAGAAAGTCTTTCAGGCTCAGGGCTTGATGCATATCCCGACAATCGTCATCTTCTTCGTCGCGCCTTTCAATCTCTTACTGAATTATTTCCTCGTCTGGGGTCCTCTTTCAGCTATAAGGATTGGGTTCGCAGGCGCTCCTTTGGCTACTGGTCTAAGTTACACCTTGGAGGTAAGAAGGTTTCTTGCCCTCTATAGGATCGATCATCAGAACCACGGAGCTGACAGCAAATTTTTGCTATGCTCCTTGGCTCCAGGCAATATGTTTCATTGGATACGCCTTTTGGAGCAAGGATAAGCGAGCTTGGCCAGAGTTCGAGCTTAGACAGGCTTTTGGAAAATTAGGAACCGTGACTACGCTTGCTCTGGCTGGGTAAATCCCTCTCGTTCGACATATTTACATTCCAACCACGATTGTTGTGTTTTATGACACTGACTTGGTCACCAAATCTTTTCTTCTGGGTTCAAAAGTATTGGTCAAATTTGTTCAGAATGGTGGTAAGTCATGAATCGAGATTTATCGAAGAAAAGAATTATCATTGATGTCTCAAGAATTTGTCACGTTTTCGTAGGTCTTGGGAGATCGTGACTCTCGCGGCCTCTCTCCTTGGACGTACGTTTCACAGATCTCTCTTGTTTCCTCTTTTCATTCTCAAGCTAAACGGTCATGTCTGTAATTTACCACTACAGCCGCTGCCTTAGCAACTCAGTCAATTCTATTGTATGTTACCTTCCATGCTTGCAATTCGAACATGGACTGTTTCCTTGACCTCATGCTGAACATCACTCGACATATTCTCATATAGGATCGCCTGCTCTATCACATACCAAATTCCCTTTTCAATGTCAATTGCGATTGCCGTCCGGGCTGGAAATCTGCTGGGCGCCCAGAGAGGATTCGAAGCCATGTGGGCTTGTCGGACCGCTCTGCTGCTCTCGATCATCGTCTCCACATTCAACAGGTTTGCCTCTTTTCCATTCTTTTGTATGGTTCTGTTCGAGAATAGTCGAGAAAATGCTGACAGGAATGTTAAACTGCTTGTCATGACCCTCAGCATACTTCTCCTTGTCTTTAGAAACAGTTTCGCCAAACTATTCAATAGCGATCCTGTCGTTGTCAAAACAGTCGCAGATATCATTCCCTTCTTGGCTTTCTTCCAGGTAAGCTTCTTCTTTCTTTTTTTTGCTCGTTTCTGTTGTGGCTGAATCGTTAAACATGCATTTGCTTTGGGGATTGGTAAGCTTGCTGATGGGTTGATGGGTGTATCTAATGGAATTCTGAGGTGCGCAGTCTTTTTATCAAAGTTCCCATCGAATTGTACAACTAAATAATATCTTTTCGTTCCTGTTTGGATTATCAGAGTTATGGGCAAACAGGCGAGTTCTATTCGATCGACGTGTCTTTATTCCGAGATTTTGTCGCTGATGAATATTGTGACGTTTAGCATACTGGAGCGTTGATCAATCTATCGAGTTACTATATCTTTGGTACGTAGATAGTGGATAGCCTTCGTGAACAAGGCTCTCGTTCGAACTGACCTTCTTTCTGGCTTATGCTCGATCTAAAGGAATTCCTGTGGGAGTATATTTATGCTTCGCTCGCCACATGGATTTAACTGTACGTTCTTTTATCGAATTTTTCTATCCTTCTCATTGAGCCGATCACTTATCTCATCTGTCCGCCATTTGACAAATAGGGTCTTTGGATCGGTCTATCCATCGCGTTGACGTACTCTGCCGTGTTGTGCAACATCATCATCTATCGCGCAGATTGGGATGTTGAGGTTGAAAAGGCAAACGCAAGAATTGGGTTGGCCAATGGGGAGATTGAAGCTGGTGGGTTGCTGGATGACGTAGACGAGGAGGAGGAAGGGGACGGGACTCCTTAGTGATCTGTCGGCGTCTTCCTTCCCGCTTCACGTTCTGTCCACGATTGAGTCAGTTCTTGATCCTGGTAGTCACATAGATCGAAGGGTGCAACCCAAAGACATATATCTTTCTTTTCGCGTTTTCCAATCTGTTATGTCTCTTGCCTTAACTTATCTGCAAAAAAATCTAGTTAAAAAACCTCTCGCTTTCTCTAGCTATTTCTCGCTTCTTCGCTCTCTCGCCTCTTCTCGCTATTCTTCTGTTCGACGCATTTTCACTTACTGAATCTATGTAAATATACCTGACTCTCAAATGTGCATATTCTCTTATATGATCAAGGACAGAGGACAGGAAGGGTTATGACGTGTTGACTGACGAGAAAGAGACCAACAAGGTAAAACGAGATGAAACATTCAGCCATCATCGGACCACGCCTTTTTGTTCTTGTACAATGCAAGTTTGGATTCGGTCACAACGAAGGATCGAGAGGAAGGGTGGGAGGAACGGATGGGGGACGGTAAGATGCTTCGGAAAGAAGAGAGAAACCAGAACCTGGCTCATAGCTTTGTGATCAAGACCATATCGAATACAGAAAGCGAAGATGAGACGTTTAAAGGAAAGCTAGAAACCAAAAGAGGGATGGACAGGAAGAAGAGAACCGGAGTGGCATAAATATTAAAGAGGAGCAGGTCTATCTAGTTCGATATACATCTCTCGTTTCATCCTTCTTTCTCCCCCTCCCTGCTCCCCTCCCCTTTCCAATTTGTACAAATCCATTTCCGTCTCTTCTTCTTTTTTTCAATTTACATTCAAGGAGAGGGGAGGTCCTCGGTTGAGGATCATGAAAAACACACACACGAGAGAGTTGGTATTGAATACTGTTGAGAAGAACGTAGAGAGCAGAACAAAAGAAATTAAATAAAAAAAAAAGGAAGAAATCGACCCAAGAGAAAAAAAAGGAAGATCAGCGCCCGGTTGGCCTGTAGACCCTTCCATCTCGCTCTCTTGTCCGTTCGTCCTGGTCTTCTACTTCTTCAGGAACATCAGTAAGGTGTTGCACTTCTTCATTATAGTCGTTGAACTGTATGTTCCCATCCATTATTTCATTCCCATATTACCCGGGGGACAGAGTAGATCGGTCAGAAAAATGCGAGATGCGAAAGAAGCGGAAAAGCAATACGAACGATTGAACCTTCGTTTCTGAAATGTGTGCCTGACCGTCTGGCCCCTGAAGTAGAAAGTAGAGCTACATCATCCGCCTCGTCCGTTGAGAACCTTCCTCCAATCGAGATCCTCGGGTCTGCGTTGAAAGATGCGCGGTTAGAATTTAGATGGGGGAAGAGAGCGAGAGAGAGGGAAGAAAGAAGAAGGAGGACAGAAGAGAAAGGACCAACTCATTAAACCAGATTCCAGCCCTCCGTGTCTTCCTTTCGGCGGTTCTGGCTCCCTGCTAAGGTTCAACAAGTAGACACCCATGAAGATGACCAAGAAGCCACACAACAGGCTGACGCTATCTGCAGCTCCTGTAGTTCCTAATCCTTGGAAGAGAATGATCGAGGCGATGAACGTGGCAGATGAGAAGAAGACGTAATAGATCGGGTTGACGACGTTGGTGGAGAACAAGTCGAGCGCTTTGTTGAAGTAGTTCATCCTGAAAAACGAATGAACATCAGAGTTGTTCGGTCAACGTTGTCGATAAACATCATCAAGGGTGAACATCGCAGGACTCACTGAATCATGATACAGCTGACGACGGCCAATCCGAAGAGGTACGTCGTCGGGTGAGTAAACTGGTTGTTTCCGGCAAACGTCAACTTGACGGCCACTCCCAGTCCCTGTTTTCATTTGAATTCAGTCTGTTTATAAGATTGAGGCTAGAAATGCGCTCGTCATAGAAGAGAAGCAGGACACGAACCTTGACGGCCATGATACTGATGGAGCCAACAACAGAACAGATCGAGATATACACCACCGGGTTCTTTTTTCCGTGCGTCGGGGCGACTTTATAGATCATCACGAGGGAGAACACGGCGGATATGAAGAGATATGTGAGGAAGGCTAGGTGTTGATCATTTTTTCGATGTTTCCGGAGAACGGTCACGAAGCCAGACAGAAAAGGTCTATCAGCAAACAAGCCTTCGAGGTCATATACTGAAGCATCGAAAGAACAAAACAAACCAGGTGCCATGGCATAATCCCAGATCTCATCGACCGTGGAGATCTCCTTGTCTGCCGGCGCGTCTGTTTGTAAAGAACAAGCAGGCCGTAAATCGCAAGAAACGTCAATATGTTGACATCAGTCTTGGATTCTTTAGGGATGACATATGGACTGGAGGAACGGACGAAGGATGATGATCAAACTGCCAATCAAACATAATGCGCATCCACAAATCCCAAGCTTTCCAAGTTTCTCGTTCAGCAAGAACGAAGCGAGGATAGCTCTGCGAAACAATGCGATCACTGTCAACAGTTGAGATGGAAAGGAATCATAAAGAAATTGGCGAGAGTTGAAAAACGACAAACCCAATGATCACACTGAGCGCTCCCAGTGGAGTAACAAGAATAGCCGGTGCAAAGGTATATGCCGAAAAGTTACAGACCTCTCCGACGACCACTATAGGATTTATTCGTGTGATTGATCATATCATGATAGGCGCGTTGAGGAATATCCAGGATGCATATGATAGGTGCATGAAAAAACGAAGGAGATCCGAAACAAGACAAAGAGTGTTGGTCGTGCGTGAGAAAGAAGAGGAAGAAAACAAACAAGAGAAGACTAAAGCCTCGGGCCGCAAGCAAACTTACAGGTTGAAATCCCGGCCCACCATAAAGGTGATTTTAGGTATGACAAGTTATCCGCTAGAGAGTGAATTGAACTGATAAGTAGATATCTCGAGATGTCTTGAACACAATTGAGAAGAATAAGAATGATAAATTCTTACAAGCAGAACCATGGCCATTCTGAGAAGCAATTCGGCCTGCTTGATTAAGACCCTACATGAGCGACGACAACAACAGACCAGATTGTAAGTAGAGTCGCTTTTTCTGACCAGCTGTACTCTCAGTGTTCTGCGTTACCTTTTTAGTGATGATGAAACTCGTGCTGTACAGAGGATGTTAAGAGAGTAAGACAAAGCATGAGTCCCGAAGAAAACAAAAAAAAACCTTCTGTCGGAGCTAGCGCCGGAGATGAACAAGAAGAGAACTGACCCGATGGCGAGTGAACTGGCAACCGCGAGGGTGAGCCCGATATACTTGTCTTCAAGCATGCTTTTCCGTTTCTTCTTGTTTCTACAGTGCTACCCAGTGCTGCCTTGTGCTGATTGTCAACCAAACAGAAGGATAAGACTGAGGTTAAAGGCTATGGGAGAAGGCGTAGCAAGCTAAACAAGACTTCTGTTGAATGTATGCTGAACTATGGCCGCATGCAAACCCTGGGCGATACCTTGGTTACGGGCATGGCTACGGCGTGGTTACGATCAGCCTTTGTAAATCCTAGGCTCGCGATACACATGCGAGTACTATCAACTTTCCTATTTCGAACAGCTCCTAAGCTTACAGAATGATTTCAGAGGAGCTCATAGACTGGTAGTTTGTGGGTTTGAACAAAGAAACAGAGGTCTGAATCACGAGCGCAAGGAAGATGACGTTGTAGTCCAAAGGCGGTCCAGAGGATGGCTTGGAATAAGCCATACTAATCAGGTGGAATGACGTGCTCATCTCTCTCCTGGATGCCTGACGTACACATCGAGTATACTTCAACATAGCTTAGACCCAAGGCTCAGAGACACCATGCTCTTTGACTGTTGGGTCGTACGAACCATTGGTGGATGGAGGACGACAAGTGTACTACAGATCACGTGACAACACTGCTGTGCTCTTCATAGCGATGTAACCTACTTGAATATTTATTCTTTTTTTTTTGTTTTATCTTTCTGATATTTCCTTCATCGAGCTTTTTCCTTCGTACGGCCATCCTTGAGTCCTCTTGCTCGTGTCCTCGTTCGCTTTCTCTCTCTCTTTATACAGCATTTACAATCTCATAATGCTCCGATCCTTCACCAGGCCCATCGTTTCGGCCTCCGCTCTTGCTAGGGCTGTCCCATCGGTCGGGAGAGCCTTTTTCCCGGCCACTTTCAACCGCGTCTTGACCTCCACCACCACTGCTGCCTTCACTCGTAAGAATGTCTCACTTGTTACCTTTCAGCGCTTTTGTCTTTGCGCTTTACTGTCTGGTTCTTACCGATCCTTTATTTTCTTGGCATCTCGCTCGCACATGCTTCCCATCATCAGTCCCCGCGTCGCCGGCAAAGAGGTTCAATTCCACATTCTCTTCCAACGATGAGCCGGATCTTTCCTCCCTTCCTCCTCTTGCAGAGGAGCTTTCCGTCGCCAACACGTTGCCTTTCTCCACCCTCAAGGGCAAGATCAACGAACATATTCTCACCGCGCTAACTGAGGGACCGTTCAAATTCACTCAGATGTCTACCGTTCAGACTAGGGTGCTCAGCTTGCTTCCTGGACTTGTTGGACCGGTCGAAGGGCATGGTGCTGGCGAGGAAGGAAAGAGGGATCTTCTTGTGAAGGTTTGTTTCTTCTCTCCTCTCTTCTCATATATCCGACCTTTCGCGTGAGACTCGTCGATATCGAAATCCACTAATTATTTCTTGCCGTTCTTTGCCTGTTAACACGTCAAGGCTCGAACGGGTACGGGAAAGACTGTCGCGTTCTTGACGCCCGCGGTCGAGTCTCGACTGCAGTTTCTTGCCAATCAGCGAGATTCTAACATCGCTGCCCATGACTTCGTCGGAACGTTGATCATCTCACCTACTCGAGAGCTTGCGGTACAGATCGCCAATGAGGCCAAGGCAATTACTAGCCGGTTCCCTGCTACCAGCCGATCAGACAAATGGGGAGTTCACCTATTTGTTGGAGGAACAAGCAAAGCACAACAGTTGAGAGACTGGAAGTCCAACAGAAAGGATTTCATCGTTGCCACCCCCGGAAGACTCAAAGACTTTTTGGAATCTGTCCGAGATCTTCCTCCAGCTCTAGAGAAAGTTCAAACTGTGCGTGCTCTCTCGGTCCTCTCTTGTTTTTCTATAGTCGATCATCGGTCGCTGATATCATTTGCCTCCTCCTTTTCCTTCTCTCTCTATTCTTCTCAGGTCATCCTTGATGAGGCCGACACAATGCTTGATATTGGTTTCGGACAAGACATCGCCCAGATCATGAACTACCTCCCCAAAGACCGACAGACCTTCCTCTTTTCCGCCACCGTCTCCCCTGCAATCAAGGGAATCGCCCAAGACTCTCTCAAGAACGATGCGCTCTTCCTTGATGTCGTTCCCAAAGGTGAAGCTCAGACAGTTGATAAGATCGAACAACACGTCACTGTCCTCGAAGACTTGAGCACTTTGATGCCTCATCTTATCCGACTCATTTCTCACGATCAGCTGGTGAACCCTAAGAGTAAGACAATCATCTTCTTGTCGACCACAAAGATGACCCAGTTGTTCTCGACCATCATCCGAAACCTCTCGGTTCACTTCCCTGAACCCAACACCTCCGTCTACGAGATTCATTCCAAGCTCGATCAGAAGGTCCGATTCAGCACTTCCGATCGATTCAGAAAGGATAACTCCGCTGCCTCGGTTCTTGTCACGTCTGATGTCTCTGCCCGAGGAGTTGACTATCCCGGAACCACTCGAGTCATCCAGATTGGAACCCCGCCGGACGGAGAACAGTACACCCATCGAGTCGGTCGAACCGGTCGAGGAGGAGCTACTGGCCGAGGAGACATCATCCTCCTTCCTTTCGAAGCTGGTTTCATCAAGTCTCAGCTTTCCAACGTCCCAATCAAGCCACTCTCTGTTGACGAACTTGATCGAGAAGTCCGGGTGCTGATTGAAAACCCACCTAGCCAGAAGAACAAACCACTCTCAGACGACCGAAAGAACGAACTTAAAAACAAAATCGATTTGATTGAAGACGGATGCAAAAACATTCAATCCCGATTTGACCAGGAGGTCGTCGGTGAAGTCGTAACTTCGTTGTTGGGCAACTACACCCCCAAGCCAAAGATTTTAAACACGACTAAAGCAGAGATCGTCAAAGGCTTGAGCGACTTGGGATCGTTAGGTCTGGGAATGCAGACCCCTCCCCATTGGTCATCTCAATTCCTCTCCAAGGTTGGAATGTGGGACGGAGGGTCTAACGGTTAGTCTTTTTTCTCTTTTTCTTCATCACTCCTGGTGTTACTTGTGAGTTATAAGAGAAACTCATCCAGATTTTCCGTGTCATGCAGGAGGTTCGAGAGGCGGATATGGATCAGGTGGATACGGAGGAGGTGGAAGCAAGGGAGGAAAGTATGGAGGGTACGGTAAGTCCAGCGGAGGCGGAGGTTTCAACAGATCTGGAGGAGGAGGAGGCGGAGTCAAAAGATCGGGCGGAGGTGGTGGAGGGTTCTCTCGAGGTCGAGGTTCGTATCAGGGGTTTTCTGTATCCTCTGCTCCTTGATCTCTGATCCGCTCGGCTGATGTCTATTCAACGTTTCTCTGTTCCCGTCATCCTCATTCAGGATCTTGGTAATCTGCCTAATGTCTCTTGATCTCCCTTTTGTTCAAGATCCCTCATTCCATACACATACGTATAGACACCCGCATATATAAAATTCTCACCCACCGATTCATTCCACAGATATATCATCTAGATCTCATTCAAAGCCTCTCCTCTCTAGTCATCATATTTCTTTTGCAGCTAAACGAGGATTCTGAACTCGATAACACACTATAAAAGGAGGAAGACCATTGACTGTTGGCTTCTCTCCACTCACATCCTCTCTTCTCGATCTCCTTCTTTTCTAGTCTCCTGTCTGCTTCTCTAATATTGTCTTGAAATAGAGAATTTGTATGTTTGTACCAGGTCTTTCTCTTTCCATTTGATTCTGTCACGGCCTTCGCCTTGAACGATAGCGCACTCGCAAAACCACCCTCCTTTCCGTTCGTCTTGTTGACCTTTGGGGAAAACATTCTTGAGACATTGCTTACGTGACATGCCCGATGATGTCATCGACTTCTGAAACTGGCTACCAGACTATGTTTCTTCCGGTCTAACGATAACCATCAACCTCCATCTCATCAATAAACCAACCATGGGGCTCTCTAATATAGTCAGAAACGTTGTATCCGGTAAGTTATTGGCCACTGATATTGTTCACGTGAAAGTCTGATTATTGGTATATGTCTGATAACCTTCGGGGTGCATTCTATTTGTGTAGGTCCGAAGGCGAGATTTGTCGACAAGACTTCGAATCATGATCTAGATCTAGTGTATCTTACAGATAGAATTATCCTCGTTCGTCTTCTTCTCTTTCTTCATCAGAATCTTGGTCTTTCATCCCGATAGTTTCATCTAAGCTGTAATTTTTTTCCGGATGCTTGCGGGTTGCTTAAGATGGGATGTACGTAATTGTTCAACTCTTGTTCCATGAATTCCATCCTTGTTTATTAAACTTCGTGGTGTTCCTCTCGATCTTTTCGATACCTTACCCGCATATGAACAGACCCAGCCAGTGGTATCGAGGCTGTTTATAGAAACAAGATGTCTCATGTCTCTGCCTTTCTGGAGGAGAAGCATAGAGAGCATTACAGGGTCTTCAATTTGTTGCGTCCTCTCCTTTTTGTTTCTAGTGGTCTGTCAACAGTCACATTTGCTTACGGCTGTCATTCAAACCTCGGGTCATTCAGCTGTCCGCTTTCGGAAAACGCTTACCCACCTACGAGTTTCCAAAAGCGAATCTCCCGATATCCATTCCCGGATCATCATGCGCCTCCTCTCCCGCTTCTATATCTCGCGACCGATGAGATGAAGACATATCTTGAGGCTGATCCAAAGAACGTTGTAGTCATTCATTGCAAAGCTGGCAAAGGAAGAAGTGAGTACCTATCAGCTACGCCTACTTACAATCTATCGGTAGCTATCAGCATACAAAAGATACTGAAGGTTACTGGCCGATCCGATAGCCGGCACGGTTGCATGTTGCTTGATTGAGCGACTGGGAGGTGTGGAAAAAGTAAAGACGGATCATGGGATGACTCGTGGCAGTGTCCTTCAATCCGACCAAGCCAGCGATGCTCGATACTCGACTCCTACAGCATCCGAGGACCTCGTTGTATCTAGTTCTGATCCGAACGAAAGATCTGTTGGATCGGTCGAGCCGGCGTTGGGTCGATCCAAATCTGTCAAGGCCAAGCATCGCAAGTCTGCCTCTGTCGCTCCACATATCGCTCCTCACCCCGCTGCCGAAACGCTCGAGTTTCATACATCCCGGCGAATGGCGAACCCTTCTTTAGGTAAACCTGGGGTATCAATTCCTTCTCAACGTCGGTTCATAAACTACTACGTAACATCACTCCGACATCTAAATTCCTCACAATCTGAGGATTGTAGTTTGTCTTCGTTCGGGATCTACCCCGCTGCCGTCAGTCAAGCAGACTGTAAGCCCATGCTTCGACTGCTGGAAGTCATTGTTCAACATGCTGCGCCTCCTGTCAAAGAATTCGCAACAACACCTCGGTTGAAAGGAGAGGCATCCAGATACCTCGACTCTTTCGTTAATCATCTGGACCAATTAGTCCGCCAGTCAACCGATCAAGAAGGTTTTCCTGCCGTTCTTGAAGGCGCCGGCGGATTGGGGATTGGTATGTCGGGATTAGGAACCGATGAAGTAGGTGGTGAGGGTTCGCCCCCTTCTTCTGGGGACAGAACCGGTCCCAAGGGAGGAAGCGGGATGGTCCGCTCGTTAGGAGAGCTAAAGGAAGCCTTCGTCGAGACTGGCGAGATGGATTGGGATGAATACGGAGAGAAGAGCAAGACGCTCGCGCTGTTCACTCATCATCTTACACCAGTGGACAAGTTGGTCGTCGATCCAGATAGGGAATTGAAAGTACAGCTAATGGTTGATGGTCTAGGTGGGGGATCAGGTGGGGTGGGCGTGACCGGACTCAAGTCAACAGCCGCCGGTTTCATGAACAGGGGTGTCAAAGCAGGGTTGACGAACGTTGCTCTTGGCCAGGTTAGCTTTTCATCTTATGCTTCGTCTGCAAAGGTGTCCCTCCCTCTGATCTTAGATCTGTTTGGTTAATCTCTTTTTCTTCTGATTTATTCAATGAAGACTGTATCGAGCCTTGGATGGTTGTGGATTATCCCCTCCTTCCATCTCTCTTTGCCCAGCGATACACCCACCTCTAGCACTGTCCAGAGCACTACCTCTGACCTCCCTCACCACACTACCAACACCGACATCACAAACGACACTTCGACTCGACCTGCTTCTCTGCCTCACCTTCCGCCTCCTTCTCAAATCCCTCAGGCTGACAAGAACCATCGAACACACACATTCACGTTCGATCGATCCATCGTTGACTTTAGATCAAAGTCACTTCGGAACATCAAATTGGTCTTCGAGGAGATCCCTCTGTCTGAGGGGAACGAGAATGGTCCTGTCGTTAAGAAGAAGAGCAAGGACAAGGGAAAGGAAAGAGAAGTTGTGCCAGATGAGGAGTCGAGGAAAGTTGCGTTGGAAGGTGCAGTAGAAGGCGCAGAGGGTGGAAAGGATTAATTGACTTGTCTGAGAGGCCGAGATCCCGTTTTTTCTCCTTCTTCATTCTTTGATCCTCAGTCTTGTTCTTTTCCCATGTTGACCTTTGCCTCTCACCCTTATAAGATAATTACACGTTGATGTTTTTTTTTTTCATGTTACACCGTATTCATTAGATGAATGGCTTTTATGAGCAGCGAAGTAAAGGTCATGATCTTATCACAGTTTACGGTCCTTCTGAAAGTGTTGCACCGGCACGATGACTTCAAGCAGAAGGCATCACCAGAGGACCTTGAACCTCTTCTGCTTTGGAAGTTCCGAGAAGAACTTTGATTATCTCGAGCGACTGAGCCATTCAAAGTAAGGCTTGTTTGATTGGTATCCGAGACAGGGCAAAACCGGGAGACAAGCAAGTAGATAGAAAGAAAAAGATGGTGACGTACCCAGAGTATGGCTGTACCAGGGCCCCGACTTGAAGATCACCAAAGAGTCAGCAAGTCAGCTTTTACAAAAATGGAATAATTCAGATAGAGATGTCGATATAAAAAAACAGAAAAAAGTGGAACGAACCTGGTGATAAGATTATGATGAACGACAGTATCTTCCTCGACATAGGTGAACTCTTTGTTTCGAGGATTGTCAAGAAGAGGAAACATATCGTGATATTCAGCCTCATCCAGATTGAGCGGCTGAGAATTAGAGAGAGAATAAAGAAAGAGAGCAGACTTACTTTCTACCAACTTGTCCTTCACACTAGGATGGCTCGTCAGTCTAACCTTTCCCTCTACCCAAGTTCGTCTATCATCCCATAAACCGCTCTCCAAAGCGACCAATGGCCCTGCGCAGATCATACCCAAGAACTTCTCACTGTTAGCCGCATAGGATCGAACGAGAGACAGAACGGCTGGTGTAGTAGATAGGGTTTTGGCTCCGGGTAAACCGCCTGGGATGAGGAGGATAGTGAATGATTTCCGAATCTGAAAGTATCAAAATGATCAGAAAACAGGTAGAGATGATGCTTAATGAATAGACACGGAATTCAAAACCTCTAACTTCTTCAGAAAGATCTTCAAATCTGGAATCTGGAACAATCTTCATTCCTCGACTGAAGGTATTCCGCAAGAATATCATATGCCGTTAGCTTCTACATTTCTTTATCCCATCTGTCTTGTTATCATCTTGTTATTCAGAAGACAGTGAAGCAGACAAACTGTTCAAAAGGCTAACCTACAAACGACAAAGCTCTGTGTTTCGTCTACGCCGACCGAAGCAGACTGGACAGAGATCCCGGCCCGTACGAGCAGGTCATAGATGGTCGTAAACTCCGTTTCCTCTGTACCAGTCGCGATGAGAACGAGGGCGGATTTATTAGAGGAAGACATGGTGGTGGTTGAGAGTAGCATATCATCTCACGGTTTGGGCATAAAACGGATCAAACATGACGTCACTACGCAGGTGTAGGTTGATACAACTCTTGGAAGGAATATGAAAGGCTCATCTCCTAACCATCCACACTTCCCCTTATCATACCTTGAACTGCTTCGTCCTTTGCTTTCTGATACTATGTCTTTGACCAGGTATTTTCTCTTTCAAACTATTATGTCCAGATCGATGCAGAATCGTTGGACTGACCTGATCTCTGTTTTCTCTTCATTAGTACAACCTTGTTGGTTTCTCTTTCTTTTTTCTTTTTTTTGACTCGAACAGCACAACTTATACTTGTTACTGATCATGTATATATCAACGTTGAACTTCAAGTGATGATCAAGGCAAACAGCCTGCTCAGACTCTCCCTTCAGACGCTTCACTTCTCCCGGCATCGCCATCTGAGGATCCTCTGCCAGAGGTCGACGAGTCCTATCTTACACATAGAGGGACCTCTGCATCTACGACTCAGTCTGTTGAAAATATATATGGCGAAGAAGCCGAACGGCCGACATACGATGAGGATATTGCCGAGGAACTGGGAGGTGATTACGATCTGGAGCAAGTTGGAAAGGACTACGAAGATGATGAGGGAGACGATGGAGAATTTCCAGAGTTGGAAGATGAGCAGGAAGATCAACAAACGCTGCCGAATGAAGACGATGATGAAGATATATAGTCATGAGAGCTTTCGTGATCTGAAGTTGATGCCTGCAGTTATGGTTTCTTTCCAGAAGAAAACATTATATAACGATGGCGGCCATTAGATCAACTTCCATGAGCCTCATCAAACATTGCCCAATCCGCCTCTTCTTCTTCTACTCCTTGCTCGGATTGTCTATTGCGACCTAATGTCTGCTGCGTTGACTTTTTGATGGCGATCCCTGTATATGGCGCGCGGGACTGTTCGATCTCATCTAATATCGACCAATCCTCCTCGGCATCATCGTCGTCGGGACCGTTGAACAGTGGTTGCTTTCCGTTCGAGAGCTCAAGCGTAAATGCCGGCGAGAGTCGTTGAGTCGATGGTGAAACAGATCTCGTAGGTCGACTTTCGGCTTCAGCGGCAGCGATCATTGCATCCATATCATCAACCTCTCCGTCTGCGTTGTTGCCGAATCGTATTGTCGTTTCAGACCGGGAGAGGGAGGGGAGTAAGCTCTGTGCATGCATCGATTGTAGATTACTAGCTTGAGCGCTGCTCAAGTCGGATTCGAGTTCTGATGAGATAACGCCAGAAAGCGCAGGCTCATCCAATAAGGAAGCTTGAAGATCGTCCAAAATGCGCTGTTTGTGATCGTGTTTCGAGTACGAATTGAATTAGCTTGTTTGCGATATACTGTGTATGATGAGTTATTTTGTATTGAGAAGCAAGATAGAAAGGATACGTACCTTGGACATCCTTGTGTGGCAGAGATTCTCGATATCCCGAACAGTACCCGAGAAATCTGTTTTAGGAAACAGCTGGTGAGTCCAGATGCGGTAGTCGTTCATCAGGTTGTTCAGATCCGACCGCTATCGATTTCAAAGTAGAGAGGGAGCATCAATTGAGTTCAGTACAATGGTAAAGAACAGATGTCCCCAACAAGTAGATAAACAGAAGGGGCGGCACCTCGTGTCCTTTGCCTTTGATTTTTGCCCGATTCTTAGACAACTCGGCCAGTCGGCGTAAACCTATCGGTTCTTGAAGTCTGTATAGTAGTGATTATGTGGAATAAGTGAACAGAGATGCATCAACGATCAGCAGGTTCTCGATTGAGACAAATATGATTCATTTGTATATCAAGAAAAATACAGGAGGAATGATCAAGAGAAGTACTGGGACACACCTTTGAATGTTCACTTTCAGAGGCGCCCTTCTTTTGTTCGTGCTCTTCTCGTCCTCACCTATTTCCAATTCGTCATCTGATCTTTCTCCCACTCTGAGGTTCTCAGATCCAGGTATCACTGTGGGACCAGCCAGCCTTTCAATATCATCTTCATCTTCATCATCATCAAAGAGTCGAAGAGCGAGGTCTTTCTGGATGTTGGCTTTTGTCGATGATAGCGAACGCTTTGCTCGAGCAGGAGGTGAAGCTACCGATGGTGTAGGTGACTGAAGGAACAACGGGGTTCCACCTTGCGGTCTTACCGGACGAGGCGGACTTGGAGAATCAAATAAGTTGGCCAGAGACATCTGTATCTATCTGAATGAAAGCAAGAGAGAACACGATAGAGACAGAGGTGTATGTGTGTATGTTAGTATGTACTTGAGAGCGAGTTGAAAGAGAGACGCGTTCTGTGTTCGCTGGACGCGTCGCTCATCAAACACGCGTCACGCGTCATTGATTACGTACTCTATCAATCACGTGACTATCACCTCTAATAACTTATCTACATAATTTTTTCCTTTCTTTTTACTCTGTACTTTGCTTCTTTTGACCTCCCGAGGCTGCTTCGTTTATCTTCTTCTCTAGGTCCTCGCCTTTACTATCCAACAACGAAACCTTCACAAATCATAGCATATCATGGGATTATCGGAGCGAAAGGTTAAACAACGGATCGGTAACGATCCTCGGAACCTCCAATGGAGGCAAGGTGAGACCGCTTTCTCATGGGTCTTTAAATGGATCCTAAATTTGAACAGGCAGACGATCTGACCATACATATTCGTTGATCTCGGTACCTGGTCTTTCTAACAGATACCACTTCCTTTGGCGCTCAGTATCTCCTCAAGGCTGGACACGTTCCCAACACATCTCTTGGTCTGACCGCTGATTCTGGACTGATCAACCCAATCGCCGTCGCCCGAAAGCTCGACAACTCTGGTATCGGTGTAGGCCGATCTAGGAAGGAAGGAGGAACCGATAACGGTGGTGTCGGCGGGGCTGGTTCTGGTTTAGACGCTCTTCTCAAACGGTTGGCGGCTGAGAGTGGGACCGCTTCGCCTGATGGGAGCGCGAGTCCGAGTGGTGAGGATCAGCAGGCTGGAGCAAAGGTGATGAGTGGATTTCAGAGAGCTGTGGGTAACGGAGGGGTCGTTGACACTGTCGTCGTTCAGAGTACATCGAACGAGGATAGTGAGAGTAAGGTAGAGCAAGTCAAGGTAGTGGCGAGGCCGAATCGACTAGCGTACGTCTGCTGCCATGATCTGTCTTCATGTTTTTATCAGGCGCTATCATCGGAAGGCTATCTTATTCTGACTCTGCACCCTTGATTAATCTCTCTGTCCTTCCACTAGTCACCGAGCGAAATTCAGAAATGCAAAATCTCAGGCATCGGTATCAGCCACGACGGCTATGAACGAGATCCTTGGTATCAAATCCCTTCCCACATCTTCCGCCCCGTCCCCGACTTCCAGCTCTGTCCCAGGTACACCGATAGCCGACGATCTGATTGTTCAAAACAAAGATCAGATGTCTGTAGGAGATTACTTCAAGGCAAAGATGGAGGCCAAAAAGGCGGCGATGATGAAGGCGATCGCCGATGCTGCTGCCGCCTCGGGAAACGGAGAAAACTCTCAGTCCTTGGAGGTCAGTGTAGGAGACGGGGTGGTGTTCGACGAGGTCGTCAAGGTCGGTGGGGATGCTTCTGAGGAGGAGATCACGTCTCCTGAAGAGTCGAGGGCTGTTTCCGAGGAGACCACCCCAGTCGAAGAAGAGAAGAAAAGTGCGGAGAAGAAGGGAAAGAAGGAGAAAAAGGACAAGAAAACCAAGGAGAAGAAGAGGAAACGAGAAGACACTGAGGGAACGGTCGATGCGGTCGTTCCCTCAGCTCCTACTGCCACCGTCGTTGAAGATGCTTCCGAAAGCGAAGAAGCTCGGACAAAACGAGAGAAGAAGGAAGACAAAAGGAGAAAGAAAGAAGCGTCAGTGGCTGGCAAGGAGGAGAATGATGGGAAGAACGAGAGTGAAGATAGTAAGAAGAAGAAGAAGAAGAGGAAGACTTCCGAGGAGTAGAGTGAGAAGGGTATTCCATTTCCCTCTTCTTTCCTATCTTATACGGTCCTTCGTCATGTTTCAATTTCGTTTTGTCTCAATTTCTTCTTATCTGTGAGCGTCTTTCTTAGATAGATCACTCTCTCACATTGTTTCCACTTTCCATTCACTTCAGCTATCCAGTCTCATCTTTTCTCTTTCCAACCATCATCTATACTCTTCAAAACCAACTTGCTTTTTGTTTTCTGGGCTTTCTTCTTGTACAAAAAAAATCTATCTCAATTTGATCTAACTACGATCTAATGCAATCACACTGATGAACAGAGGAAACCAAGAAAAGCTCCACTCTATTGACAGATTGAGACAGATATATAGAGTGATAACGGACCCCGTCAGAGTAGGATGAGTCAATAGAGAGTGGAAATGTTCCTTGAGCTGACGCCGACCGAAGGGTCGAAAAAACACGGCTCGAGATGGATATAGAGTGCGCTCATCCAAGAGAACAACACCAATCGCACCCGGGGGCCGAACAAAAGCATATGGGGCCAAACCCCGCTTCGGGTGGACTTAAAGAGATGAACGGTGCATGATAGCCACCATGGCCAGAGCTCATTGAACTATGACCCTCTTGATCTTGAGTATGGCCATCGACGAGCCAGGCCTGCTCTATCAGCGATAAAACCCAAGGAGGAAGGACGAAATTGCAGGTTGTACATCCTAGTGAACGGTCTGGTTGGAGAGTCAGTCGTTGTGGGTGTGATCGTACTTCGGTTTGAGCGTCTGTAGGTGGACATTGAGGACATGGTGGAGGGTCGATTGAAATTTGGGAAGGCATCGATCTGGCTTTGGCCGAGTCGACTGTGTTGACGTAAGTGAACAAATCAAAATGATATTCAGCTATCATAAGCGTCGATCGGAATGAGAAGGAGATAGAAAGATAGTGACAGGATGATACAAACGGATATCACTGGATGTAGCGCAGCCTTGATCGAGAAGATATTCTAAATATTCCGGATCAAACTCATCCACCTCCTCTTCCATTTCTATCTCTTCCTCCATACCTTCCATTTCTTGTATGTTCTCCTTCCACCCTCCTCTGACTTCGTCTTCTAATAAGGCTTCCAGGGGAATTCCAATCGAGGTTGAAGACCTTGTGAATTCTTTTTGTCGTCGTGCTTCTTGTGATCGCATAATCCTTCGGAAGATCTTGCGTTGAAAGAACACACAGACAGAATATGAGCGCACGGACATAGGTGTGAGATACGGACCAAAAAGAATAAAAGAAGAGAAAGACCGACTTCTTGTTCAAACTCATCTTCTCCATCCTCTTCGTCATCTTCTTCCGCATCGAGGGTCATACCATCCGCATCTGAGGCTTCGCTACTCCCGACGTTCGATCTTTTTCTTCCTAGCGCCTTCTTCTTATCGGCCGAGACCCTGTCTGCACATCTTGCTCTAAACTTGTCTCTCCATAAGTTTTGTGTTACCGAGGTAAATCCGAGTCCGTTCTCTCCTGAATGAAAATCAGGAGCAGTATTAAAGAAACCGCCTGCTATGAGAGATGATGTGGATGTGGATCTTGACAGGATTGGTGAAGGTGAGAATGAACAAAGGTCAGATCGATTGGATCCAGAATCTGGGCGCGATGAGCGACGTGTAGATGGTGAGGATGCTGGAAATTTACGAGAATGTGGGGGACCATGAGAACGATTGGAATGGCCAGCTCGAAAGTTCAGGTTACGTGATCCAAAATGGGAGTGGGAGTGGGAAGGCGACGAGAAAGAGGAGGGATGAGTGTGAGAAGGAGGAGGTAAATTTCTGACTCGATTGGGACCTAGAGGGCTGGACCTAATTGGACTGGACGCCATGGCTACGGGTGAAGAGACCGACATCTGAACAAGAAGGTGAAGGTAAGTGTATCAAAAGAATGGGATGGGATGATGTTGGATGGGAGTTGGGAGAACTGGACGCGTCGAGAGTGGGTGGCGGAGGAGAACTCATTTACGCGTCAGAGGTCACGTGATAAATCTGAGAAAGGCTGTACGTGTCATTGATATTACAAAGGTTTGATGTACACTGAGTGAGCGGTTGCCACCAAAAGACAAAGAAAAACTAGTTCAAGGAGAGAGGCAGAGAGGCAGAAATAGGAGCAGAGATAAACAGTAAGGGTCTGTGATTTGAATGATGCAAAGGTGAGAAGAGGACGAGAGTACTTGAGGAAGCCACGAGAGAGTATATGTGCTAAAAGAAGAGCGAAGAGAACGAAACAAGGACACAAGAAACAGAAATCCTGGATAGAATCATTTCTTGGCTGCCGCCTCGGAATCAACGTTTCCGTTCTTGCAGGCAATGATCTTGAGCTTGTCACAATGGATCACATCACCTCTGAAAGGACGGCATGCCGGTTGGCAAACCATAAAGAATGAGCTTGAGATCCGATGGAAGCACAAGATACAATGAGAAGGCCACTTACCCGCTGCCAGAACTATTGGTTTCGATCTTCATGGATGCGTTCCGGACGATGAACGTCCACACATCGTCGCACAACCTGTACGTCCGGAGATTGCCCTGAGATGTTGTCGAGAGAAGGATTGTGAGTATAGACAGAACGAGGCTATATGTTGAGAACGTCTAGCTTGGGAATGAGATACATGCCTTGAGGGATGTCTTGTTCTTGACTTGCTTGCTAAGGGTCTCTGCCAAACTCTTGTCAAACTGGAGTACGAGTTGGTGGATGGGTGGCAGTAAGGGTGCACGAGAGAAAGACAAAGCATGAGCTATCGAAGTTGACATCTAGGCTTGACAGAACAAGACATTAGGTAAACAAACCTGAACAAGAACCCTCATGGCGAGCTGAGGGGTGATCTGGCCTGCCTGGATGAGGTCGTCGAGCGAGTCAGTAAGGGAGGCTCCGATGCTGATTGTATACCAACATGTCAGTCGATTGGTCAGCTGGGTTGATCTGCAACATGAGACTGAAACCAGACGAATAGACAGCGATCGACACCAACCTAGAACCTCTGTAGAACTCGTAGAAACCACTTTGGGAGGCCATACTTGTAGATTTACTCAAATATGTGTGTGTTGGTATGTGACGGTTAGACGGAAGGTGAGAACGAAAGAGAATGAACAGACTATACTGATAGATCTTCGAGATTGAGTTGTGTTAAGTATCTTATGTAGCAGGCGGCATCATATATGAAATTTGATTAATCATATATGAGGTCGCTGTAGAGTAGCAACTGTTTCCTATCCCGTGAGAGCACATATCACATGGTGTACTCAACTGGTTCACCTTCTCTGCGCTCAAGGACAGGATGGCAGAAGATGGTCAGACATGATAGTTCATCTATCGGTCTTGTTTTGGTGGTTGCTTTCTGCAATAAATGCTCTAGTCGATTCTTATACTCATCAGACTCGATAGTGGGTCCGGGCTTTTTATCCCAATGGGTGCTGCAAACTTGATCCCTCTTTGAATGAGCAGACTTGATTGCGTCGTCGCCGTCATTTGATATCATCATACGCGCCGTGCGGGCCAGTTGAAGATGAGAGTCTTATGCATGTAGAGATGCGGCTTGACGATCGGCAGAAGGTATGATGCCGATCGGACGTAAGATGGCAAGGTCGATCAACACGGTTTGGTGGTAGTAGTATATTGAATAAAGGACAATGTCCTCCCAACATGCGCACTGATAAGCTGGTAGTCCATCTGGCGGACTGCTTGATCTCTTCACATCAATCTTGTTGCTACTGGAGAATGACAAAGACGATGGTGGGGTAGATTGTCAAACTCATGAATGGCTTTGTCTTCGAGGCTGGGCCGGGTTCAATAAACCTTTTGAACCTCAACCAGCCGCTTATTCCGTTTGCTGTACTCCATCCTTTCTACCTTCAAACCATCATCTTCTCTCTCCTCTTCGGCTTCCTTGCATTAACCAAGAAGAAGCTTTGTGGTAACCACGTCTGACGATTGATCTGTCTGTCTTGACATCTTTCCTCTTTTGGTTTTGTACATATCCTCTTGCTTCCTTCGCTTCTTTTTTTCTTTCCCGCTGTTTTCTTTTCTCTTCTTAGACCTTGTCCGTGAGTATTCGACTTTTCCTTTCTTCCTTTGCTTCTGTCTCTCTTCCTCTTCCTCTTTATCCTTCTCTTTTACCTCAAGTTTCTGCTCGAAAAGGCTTGTTCACTCATCCTGCTCATGGCTGAGAGCCAAGAACAAAGACAAGAAGTTACATGGACGTCTGACCGGTGATCGGGTAACCTACAGACTTTGATCCCACACTTACTCTCAGAGTTTCGCAAACCTTGGTGATCATTCATTGAAGGACTCTTCTCCTTTCGTCCGCACTTACCATTTCTCCTCCCTCTCTTTCTTTCCTACTCATATCATCTTCCATCCTTCTCGTTTGCCTGTTGGATCTCAAACAAAACTCACAAAACTGACCTGTACTCAAATTCTGGTTGACTATCGGAACTTTATTCTTTCTTCGTGTTCTCCTCTGTCTTTCTCTCTCCTCATACAGATTCCTATTCTTTTAACCTTCTCGTTCCTTTGACGTTCTTACGCAAAAAAAGAGATGGCCGATCAGGAATATGACCCAACGCGTCCTTTCCAATCCTACGCCAATCACAACCCATTGCTTCCCAATCATCATCACCACCTCAGTTCACTCCCTCCACCGCCACCCAACCCATTTAGTCAACATCCCCCCACCGCCTTCCCGCCTCCTCCGTCAACAAACAACAATAACACTGGCTTCTCCAAACCTCCACTGGGCTTTCCTCCTCCTGGTTTTCCGCCATTCGATCCATCTACCTGGAAGAACTTGATGGCTCCTCCGGGAGGCCTTCCAGGCCCATATCCGTTCCCTTCTCCATATCCGTACCCTGCACCTAACGGAGCCCTCGCTCCCCCACGGCCACCTCCACCTCCACCTCCACCTCCTCCCCCAGCCCCACCGGTTCCAGCCTCAACATCGTTCAACTCTCGGACGGCGATTGCTCCAATCAGTTCTTCCAGGTTACCTTCACCAATGACTGGTGGTGTTCCACCCGGGCCGTCTCCTGCTTCAGGACCTCACATATTCAATCCACCTGTGCCTCCTCCATCTCTCGCCCCTCCTGCCCCGACTCTTCAGCCTCTGCAAGCCAAGCAAAACCCGACTCCCAAGCAAAACAAAAGGTCGGCTAGAAATACCAAGAAGAATCGAGGTGGAGACCTACAAGCAAATCTGAAGAAAGCACTTTATCAGGACGAGAAGTACACGCTTCATGAGCCAGTCTGGAAAGTCGTGGCTGGTCAGATGACCAGGTTGCACTTTGTAGAAACTTCACCCTCGAATCTTCCAATCACAAAGTACATCGCGACCTCCAAAAAGGACGCGGTCGCGATTCACCAACGGATTCTAGAAAGGTCCAACGCCGCAACTTATTACTCGGATGGAAGCTTCAAGCATGGCTGGGCCTGGGGTGCGGCCGTCGAATGGGTTAAAGATACATCCGCCGCGTCAGAAGGAGGCAAAGTTGGAAAGATACTCAGAGAGGAACTTGGAATGTGCGACCCAACAGATGCAGAGATGGGTGGGATGAGAAAGGCGCTAGAGGCTTTCTCTAGCGTCGGAAAACTCAAGGAGGATGAGTTGATCATCTTTTCAGATTCTCAGGCTGCCATCACACTTATGTGAGTTTCTTTCTCCATGGTGGTTCCCTGATCTTTCAGATCGATCGCGTGGTCTTTTCTGACCGGTTTCTTTACTGATTTATCTCCATGTCTTGAACAGCGATTCGGGGATTCGCTACCAATCTCAACTGTTCACATCTACGCTCGAGCGAACGCTCACTCTTCATCCGACCGTCAAAGTCACTTTGGTCTGGGTTCCTGGTCACGTTGGAATCGTAGGTAATGAGCTAGCCGATCGGACAGCCGTCTCTGGATCTACTACCACCTTCCTTGCCAGACGAGCTGGTAGATTACCAGGTGTGCCGGACGAACAAGGGGATATGCCTGTCATCCTCGCGAGACGAATGCCCAAAGGCGAGGGAGTGCAAGATGGAATTGATGAAGAGGGCGAGGAAAAGGCTGAAGATGGGAATGGAGTCGACGTTGGTGACGTAGATGATGGAAAGAAGCAGTTGGAGCATGAGCAGCCGACTGATGATTCGTTGATCGCCGGCATTGGCTCCTTGTTTGTCGCTAGGTAAGTTTTCTCTCCTCTTCTTTTTGTTGGGAAGAAGTGTGGGTACCTGCGTATATGTGCACATGTGTATATATATATACATATATATGTGTGTGTGTGTGTGTCACAAAGATTAACGAGAGCTGTACTTTATCACTATTGGCTGGTTTTTAGGTTTCCTGAAGATGCTACAGCAAATGACCTGGAAGTCTTATTTGGCCAGTTTGGACAATTGCAAGTCTTTCGAGTCTGTGTAGTTTGAGAACGTGTTCGATGATGCGCTAACTGCATCTTCATCCCTTTCTTTTGAATTTAGATCGTCCATTGACATCTTTTCAATACCTCCCATGACCGAACGGTTCGCCATGCTTTCCTTTGTCGACCCTTCCGTTGTGGACGAAGCGATCAAGTGGTTGGACGACAAACCTGTTACCTTACCTACTCGGTATGCCGCCACGAGGGATTGTGAAGTTTGGAAAGGTTGGCAGGGTTCATTGAAAGTCGCATTGAATGAGGTAGGAACGTTGGTTCCTACGAGCGTAGCTGCTTCATTTCCCGAGCTTCCTGATTGGGCAAAGACGAAAGCGAGCCCGGGAGACGGATCCGACGATAAGGGCGCTGGAGAAGATCAAGACTCAAAAAATCCAGCGAGCGGAGACGAAAGTAGACTCGAAGATGAATTGACAGATGAAAGTGCTGAAGAGGTCATTCCCCATTCAGGACATGGCGAAAAGCGGCATGATGAACCTCAGTTGAACGGCAGCGGTGTGGGTACGGACAGAGCCGAGGAAGACAGCTTGATGGTGGGCATCGAAGAGTCTGCAGACAAGTCGGATCAGGCGTCTGATGCCAAGTTTGCCTCTACGACTGTACCTGCGTCTACGTCAGAATCAGAATCAATACCGCCTACTGTAGTTGATCCTACTCATATTTCTACAAGTACGCCTGTCCCTGCGTCTCCTCTCGAACTCAACAACTATAGGGAGAGCGGAGGAGAGCCCAGAGGTTTTGTTGAGAGCGGTGGTTCAGCTCAAGAGAATTTGCCTGCAGAAGTGGCGCAAATCGATCCGGAAGATTTATCTCGAACGCCATCCCACCCGTCACCACAAATACAGCCCTCGCCGGCAGCTTGTCTGTTGACGCCATCCTCGGCATCATCCTCTCTACTTCCCCGTCAAGAACAACAACCATCACCTCATCGGCAACCGTCGCTGTCGGCCCAACCTGAAGACGAACAGTACAATCCTTACCGACCGGGTCAATCTGCTTTTGTTCCTGCTCCTTATACGACGCCCCCGTTCATTCCTCCTCCTGGAGGATCCTTCTATCCATTTCCTCGACCTCCTCCTCCTCCTCCTTCTATCTCTCTTCCTACCCAACCGCCACTCCCACTGCCTACGGCGGCGAGGACGAGCATAGGGACAGGGGTAGGCGTAGGCGCACTTCAACCGCCAGGTCTTCCGCCCAAGTCCGGTTACCAGCCCGCTGGCGGTCCTGGTGCGGATGTAAACCAACCTAGAAACTGGAACCGAGGTCCGCCGGGCTCGTTCAATTATTCAATACCTCCTGTGGCTGGTCCACCGCCCCCTCCACCTATTCTCCCTGTCGGATCAAAGGTTCGGCCAACAATGAACCCACCGCCCGGGAGGCCGGATCAAGTCCCATCGGGGCAAAAGAGGTTCGAGGATATGACTCCGTCTGAAAGGTTCTTGATGAGCTACGAACAGTTCCCTCCCGGGCCGGGCAACAAAGTCAGCAGTACTGGGAAAGCGAAAAAGGCTGGAGGAAAAGCAGCACTAGCAGGAGCCGGTGCGCCTTATCCTCCTTCGGGGACAGGTAAACGACCGGCGTTCTCACCGGTTTCCTCTAGTCCTCAAGTCTTGCCTAGTCTTCCAACGCTGACATCGATCGGAGGCCCTCTGGGAACAAGGTCTACGTCTGATTCCGGGCCTGGGCCTAATTCAGGTCTACCACCCTTGCCTGTTGGAGGTGGAGGAGCTCAAGGGGTTGACGACTCGCCGTTGCCGACGAATGTCGCGGATATGTCGAGATTGATTCTCGACTTGACAGCAGAGAACGCCCACCTGGACGCTCAACATGCCCGGCTGACGATCGTGACCAAGGATCCTGCCGATTGGAGTCTGGCGCTCGCACATCTGGCCAAAAGTATCTTGAGTGAACAAGAGGTATTGGAAGACATCAGGAGGGCTCGAGCAAAAGAAGAAGATCAGGTAATCGATTGGGAGAATGTTTTACAGAGAAACAACGTGGGCATAGAGGAGAGGAGAAGTTTCGTTTTGGACGTGCTGGACGTACTAGACGCGTCCGTCCTGAACGACACTCAGATCATCTTCAACCTCCGAAGACAGATCGAAACAAAAACGGGGCAACTCACTCATCGGATGTCGCAACTGCCTTCAACAACCGCTTCAATCCTCCAATCGTGCGAACATATTCTGGCTACTCTCCACCGAGCACTTGAAGAACAAAAGAACGCGTTAGACGAAGCCGCCAGGCGGTCGTCTGTTCTCGGAGGGCTCGTTCAGATCAGAAGGGATGCTGCAGGGATGTGGAGAGGAAGGAAGGAAGAGATTGACCTGGTTGTCAGGCAGTTGACTGGTGATCAGCAGCCATCACCCCCATCATTACCACCACCACAACAACAGTTGTCATTGTTGCCCTCTGCCCCACCCATGGTTCAGACGTCGATACAGCAGCAGATGCAACCGATGCAACCAATGCATATTCAACAACACCTACATCCATACCTGCATTCACATCAGCCACTACCACTGCCACCACCACCGCCACCGCCATCATCACGCACACGAATGCCTATGGCGATGAACAACTATCGCAGGATGTGAGATGGATCTGAATGTATCTGTCCATACCCCCTAATATTCGTCTTACCAACCTTGCACTGGTTTTGTCTTGTACTGTCTTCATCTTGTCGATGTTTCTTCATCATTCTCTTCTTCCCTATATACATGTCATATCTACCCGATCTGTTCTGTGTCTATCAATGACCTCTCTGATCTTTCCCATTCCTTCTCAGCATGCTGTGCCCATGCTTTGAGAACATTCAAATGACAACTGAGCCCAGAACGATGGCCATGCAAGACGGAAGAGTATATAGATCGAAGTCCGATAAGATCGTTCGATCCTGTTTTATTCTCGGCGACTTCGGTTGTTCTATCTCATCCGTCTCATCTTTCTTCCAGACACGTCGAACGATCCATCCATCGTTGCTATCAAGCGATGTCGTCTGAACCATCACCTCCTACGAAAGCTTTGAAACGAGGCTCGGCGTATGTCTAGTTCTTTCCATGCTCAATCGACATGCCGAGATGACTGGACAAAGATTAGATCGCTGACGTATCCGAATCTGAATTTCGATCTTCGTCTCTTGGTCGTCATCAGCTGTCAAACATGCCGGTTTGTCCTTCTTGCCTATGCTGGGCTCATATCTCTGTTCTTCGCTATGCAATCTCTCTTCGGATTTTGGGAAGTACTTGAGTAAGTGAGGCTGACTCTGTTGGTTCGATCCGGGTTCGACTCACTTAGAAAACGAAAGCTGGTACGTCCGTGTATCCGCTCGACTTAGCTCTGCTGACAATCACACACGCTCAACTAATAATCTGGCAAACATTTCTTCCTTTGTGGGACGTTCGAAATGTAAAAAGAGATGGTAAGCATTGTCAGGTTCTGTTGCTCTCGTTCCAAACAATGTCGTCTTGAAGGGGCTCTTGAGTCTAACCCGGGACTTTCAACGTCGCTTGTCCAGCACGGGAGAAAAGCCGACGTGTAAAACGTGTCTCAAAGTAAGAGTCTTTTTCTCTTCGATCTGCTTCGAATGACGGCTAGATTCCCAAGCTAATCTCCATCTGCTCGACTGGATTTGTGCAGAACGCTCAGGAATGTATATACGACGAAGTGGTTCAACCCAAAACTCGAATAAGAAAGCTGGAGGATAAGATTTGTTGGTTTAGAGATCATTCTGTTATCTGTTGATCTTATTGGATTGGAAAGTCGTTTGATCAAAGTTTTCCTTTCGTTCTGTTCTCCTTCATAGCTCGGCTGGAATCTATCCTTGCTCAATCGGGTTCTGATCGGGTTGGCCCAGCTCGATCAGCTCCTGCGACCGAACGAAAAAGATCAACAGGCACGTTCCCCTACCCCGCAATCAATCATGCCATATCAGAGTCTTTCCCAGAAGGATCCCCTCCAGAACGACGAGCCAAGCGGGACGGTCAAGAGGCATTCTCTCAAGCTTTCGAAGAGTTATGGGGGATGAGTACAACTGCCTCCAGACTAGATGATTTCGAATTCTTTGGAGATCAGCAGCCTGCCTTCCCGGCGTACCCAATGATTCCGTCTGGCTTGCCGGAGGAAACTGTCGAACCAGAGACAAGCGACCATGTCCTAGGCGTCCTCAACAAACTTATTGAAGAGTCAAATCCTGTCGGATCAGTACCAGTCGATCCATGGGAGTTTGATTTGGCGCTGATGAACGACGGTGGTGCTTTAAAATCGCCGACTCAACCTCTCCCGATGGAACTCGATCTATTTGCTTCCCTCCGGATTAATCAGGACATTTATCATCCAGATCAGTCGTCCATGAGCTTCTTCCAAACAGATATGCCGCCTGCTACTATGTTGCCAACCCCAGAGGCATCCTCGGCGTCCTCTATATCCTCGTCGTCTGTACCGATGGAGACTCGATCCGCGGCTTTGAGAGCATATGTACTGGACAGGGAAGAACTTCCAAGGGAAATTAGGGATATGGTCCTTCGTTCATTTTTCGACAGACGGAATTCTTTCGGAATAGTTTTGGACGTCGAAAGGTTTTGGAGGTTTGTCTTCTGTTTTTCACTAGTTCTCCCCCCCAAAAAAGAAGCTGCTTACATACGTAAGAGGGCAGTGTATTGTCTGAAGACGAGTACTTACGGTGATGCTTGGGACTTGACTATTAAAATTTTTGATTGATGTGGTAGCAAACTTGAGAGTCCGGTCGAAGAGGATCAGCCGCACCCTGCTTTCTTGTTTGCCATGGTTCATACACATACGTTGTTCCTTTTCTATCCATGAATCCTATCTGATGCTTTGCTCGTTCTGTGGAAACAACAGTATCTCTGCGGTAGTCAGTTTTCTCCGGATAAAGCTGTCCGGGCGTTGGACGACATGTTCTTTGACATGGCAAAGAAGAATCTCGATGAAGGAGTCGCGAATTCTGATAAGCGAGTGATCGATTTGATCAGAGCCGCTACCGCTTTGAGCGCCTCATCGTGTAAATATATCACCTATTGATTATACCGAAGGCTGAGAACGAGGCTGTTTACGTTGTCATGTTCTTATTTTGGGTGTTTTTTTTTTGTTTGGAATACATCTTATGGCAGACTCAAAAGCGAGATTTCGGACAGCCTGGGTCTTTGGAGGAGTACGTCCCTTTATTTCTGTAGAACCAGGCCCGCTCCTCTACTGTAAAATGAGCTAACGTCTTCTGCATGTCTTATGCATGGCTCTAGACCGCTATGCGGCTCAGCGCGCTCGCCAATCTCCAGTTAATTAATTTTCCTTTTAATTCCCTATCATTTAAGCATCCAAAACCAAATACTCGTAATCCAAGCAGGAAGCGTTGGAGAGATGCTCACCAGTCTGTTCGACCTCCCAAAGACTCAATCGAGTTCGGAGAGTATATCTGGGCATTTTGGATGGCTTTCGTAAGCGTGTTATCGTCTTTTGGATCCTCAAGAGAGCGCAATTTGAACCTGCTGTTTTACGCCGTTTTATGGGATTCACGTCCCACCAGTCCTTGGACAGATGTGGATCTACGGCTACTGGTTTTGCTTCTGTGAGTTTTCAATGATGCTATAACTTGAGCCGAACAAGGTATCTCATATCTCGCTATGTCACCGCCGTCAACCTAACTTTGTACCTTGCTTTCAGGCAATGAGCTGGTCAGAAATCGAAACACCTTTCCCGTTGCCGCTGTCGCAGTACGCAGATGTGAGTCAGACATGGCATCTAGTATTATACTGAAGATAATATTTCAAACCATGTAAACAGGCCGTGACTCACCGCGGATAGACATTTTGATCTTCTTTCAGCTTGATGCAGTCAACAGTCAACCTAAGACGGCTATGTATGAAGTACTTGACGAATCTCGACAGATTCTCGACGGAGATCTGTTTGTCCATTCATACTTAAATTTACCATATTGAATTCCGTCTTTGCCTGACTGTTAACTCTCTTTCCCATAAATATAAACGCAGGAGTGGGTCTTTCCAGCTCATCGCATTATTTATCTTGAGCGAAGCATCTCGACTACAAGAAGAGTTTGTTCAACCATCCCTCAAAGACAATTATCTCGCGAGCCATGTGTCGTCTCCTGCTGAGTCCTTCGGATCTTCAGCTGAAATCTTCGAATCTCCTGGTTCGATAATGGCCTATGCCGAGAGTCCATCGAGGTGGGGGCCTGCTCTTGGTTTGGAAGGACCCATCCCAAACGATATCACAAAAATGCAGAACGCGCTTTCAAAGTTTGTCAGGTCGCTTCCAGCTGAATGCACGAACCCTGGTCGAAAAGTGTACGTGATAGGGTCGCTTCCTCTGTTGTTATGCAGTTGAGTGAGAGTGTTGGTAGTTTGTCGAAGTTGACGACCTGATGCGATGTTTGTATGGACAAATGGTTATCCAGACTGGGAGGTGTTCCACCTTGGAGAATGGACCCGATGCTTGTAGATAGCTCCTTTGAAGATTTGGCCAAACTATCGGATGAAGTATGGGGAATTGAACCACAAATCGTCCTGCTGCACACTCAGATCCATGCGTATGTACAATCGTAATTCGCGTTTCTCACTTCAGACAGATGAACACTAAATTCCAAATGATTTTGGGTTTCCCTTTGTCAAGTGCCTTCGCGTTGATCTATCAAGAAAGGTCGGATTATGATCCGAACGCATGGGCTCAGGCAGTAAAATCGTCTCGATCTGTAGTGAAGATCCTTCATATCGTCGCCGAGATAGATTTTAGTCGACTCGGTTTCTTCATCTTGGTTCGTCATTTCTGTCTTACTCGTTTTCTTTGAAAGTTAAAGCTGTATCAAGGAAGCTCATGCTCTCCATGATATGTCTTTAAAAAATTGTATGTAGGTATGTTGGCGAATCGTGGCACATGTCCTGTTGGAAGAAGTCAAGCGTCTCAGAACAGTCGGAGATGAGGAGGGTTAGTTTAATCCTCTTCTACCCAGATCCTCAAGTCGTTCAGTAACTGAAGCTGACAGTGCTGGTAATACACCCTTTGTTTTTGGTGACTTGTATCCTTTTTTTCCGCAGAGGCTTTACATATCACGATCGACATTGATCGTAAGCATTGTGGATACGGAAGGAACGCACATAGTTTTGCACTATTGACCAAACATGTCTCCCATTTTTGAATACACAGTCATCGTTCTCGCCATGAAACGAATTGGAGAAGTCTATGCGATTGGGTAAGAATTTTCCGTTCAACGTTTGTCAGACCCGCTTTGCTAACGATAGTTTACTTGTTTCGGACATAAAGAAATGAACTTGTCATTTGCCAGACGTAATTCCTTCACCTCGATAAGCTTGCAACCAGATGTTGCCTCATTTATCTTGCAATCGTCACCCTGTTTCCTATCATCTCTTCTTGTTCTTATCACCTAAATTTATACTTCATAATCAAACTTTTATGTATATACCTTATTCTGATGTACAATGAAATCTCTTTTTGAGTTCATTTGTATCTACACTATTGCCGGAAATTAATCTTACTCTAATCGATTGAAGAATGGTTGCTAGTCTCATCAAAGAAAGAATAATGTAAATAGTGTGCGGGACGCAAATGATTACGTAACTTTGTCATCGAAACTTGCACCTCCGCATTCAGATCGACGTGACACCTTTTCGTCCAGCGATGCCCACCTCTTACGTTATACATCATTCGCCTTTTACTAACGATGTCACGGAGTGCGCATCATATGCTGAGACTTAAAGAATTTCTTTCCACTCCTATCTAGAGTATAAACTTAATCATCGTTTTTGTTGAATGAACTTCACCAACTCATCGTTCGGGCTAATCGGCGAGTCTAGGATAAGTAGATGAGCACGATGAAAAGAAACTGTTGGTTAAACTGCGTTGATTCCAAATGCCGCGATGCTGCTGTTGGACAGATCAGTAGTGGTCGTCCATTAGCTGCACGTGGCTCCGTCAAACAGATGATCCATGTCGACAGGATCTTTCCGTTTCTTTCTGTTTCTTTGACTCTTTAATTGTCATATCCTTGTGTGTAAACGGTAGAGCCGTCACTTGTGGTATCTCACCAGATAGTGTATCGAGTACTCATCGCTTCCTCTGCTCTCTCTACTTGCTTTCAGACTTATGGAATAGAGACCTCAATGTGTCGCACAAGATACCTCACCAAGCCCGTCATCGGGAGAATTGGGGCAAATAAACCTGTGACTGATGAGATCTTGATGATTTGTGTTCTGAGGGCACCCTCAAGTCCAAAAGGATCATGTATCAACCACCATCGGTTGAGGTCACTCTCACCATACTTGAAGCAAAGCAAGGCAAGGCAAGGCAAGACATATAGCTCTTCGAATATCATATATATATGCAGAAGATAATAATCAAGCCGTTCTATTTCATGTTCGATGAGGCTTCCAGTGAGTAGCAAGTGTTCTATCAAGTCCATCATCAATAGAAAGTCCATATGCTTGATGAGGTACAGATGCTTGATCGATGGATTCTTCTATGAAGGCTGTTTTACGATAACCGCCAGAGGCGAACCGAGTAGAATCGACAGAACGGAAGTCGGGATAGAAAGAAGATACAGGAGCACGGGTGAATGAAGTTGTTTCTGGACGAAATTCATGAGAAATCCTGGCAGATGACGGCCCGCCTTCCCTATGTAGGCCAGATGGATGGAACAAGCCCGAGTCATATGCTGAAGCGGGATCAACGTAAACGAAATTGTCGAATGGGTTGCCCGATCCTCTTTCCTCCTGTTCCGCCTCATCGTCATCTTCGTGGCCCCAGAAAGCCAAATCTTCGTCTAATGTATAAATCCTTGTCTCGTCTGACCGACTCGGTCCTATATCCTCGTCTTCATTCTCCATGTCATGAGAATTGTCCGCGACAAAAGATAAAGCTGTTGAATCCCAACCGAAACGATCTTGTTCGACCACGTCTCTCTGTCGAGCCGAGTGAACAGGTCGGGCATGCCCAGGAGACGGACCAGAACCTACGGATGGGACAGCTGAATTGGAGAACCTGCTGGCCGGGAACAGTCGCTTTGGTTGTGAGGTATCGGATAAGAAATGAGCACAAGAAGCTGGTGATCGATTTGATACAGATACTCTGGGCGATCGACGGATAATCGACCGAGACCGAGGATACGCTCGATCGATAGACGAGCGGGAGTAAGGAGACATTTGAGAGGAGGTCCGATGAGCAAGCTGGCGGGCTGGGTTGGCTCGATCGAAAGCTCGTAGAAGAAGTCTCAATGAGTCGGTAGAATCCGAGGGGAGATCGTTCAACTGAGGCGTGACACGTTGGTGCGATTTGATAAGAGATCCACTGTGAGAAGGACATTTGGTCAGAGCACAGGGCTGAGAACTAGACCGTTGAGGAAAATAAGATTTCTCATCAGGAAGGAGAATATTCGGGAGAGCAGGCGGGACAGTTGCTGAACGAGGCGGCAAGATAAGATCCCAAGGATTGGCATCGCTAACATCTAAGTTTTGAGCAACAACAGCCGTTTCTTCGACTTGCATCTCTTCGACTTCCTCCACCTTAACTTCTCTTTCATCATGACCGGCGCTCCTGTCAGATTCTGAGGGCCAGGAAGGCGAATATACGACTCTTCTCTTCTTAACAGAATCAGTTAGCTCGTTGGACGCAACAGCGACAGGAGACTTGGAATGTTTCCGGAGAAGTCGCTCTTCCTTATCTCGTTGCCCCTTCGCCCGGGAGGACAACAACGATGGCACACCATGCTCACCCGGAGACACGGAGGCGGAAGATCTAAAACTGGACATGGTTGGCGCGGCCGAAGGCGCTGGCGCCTTGTGCCTTGCAAAGAAACGACTCTCAGAGAACACCAAGTCTGGAACTGTTCATGAACATGGCCGAAAGTGATCAAACACGAAGTCGGTTGATCAGAAATGGAATGAAAAAAAGAAAGAAAAAAAAAACTCGAAACAGAAAAAACAGAGAAACACTTACTTCCTACTATCTTTGACGATCCTTTGGCGGAGACTTGAGCGGACGACATTCCTTTGTTAAAAACTCCTATTGTCGGACCGCTTCTCGTCAACTGAGAGTTAGGACGAAGAGTATATGTAAGTCCAATACATACGTCAAGTTGCATATGCAGTTCAGGAGACAATAAAATGGATGGATAAACACGCACTGTCAGCCGACCTCCGGACTTTTTTCCCAGATTACCCGCCTTGAAATGATCCATCAATCCCAGACTAAGCCCTGCTGCCTTGCCCAAATCTGCCTCTTTAGCCCTGTTTTTTTCTACTCGACCTGGCAATTCCTTCTCGCCCGAGGAATTCTTCCTCCGATAGTTATCAAGGGCTCGGGAAGAAGTGGTAACGGCTGTAGCTCTCTGTGTTCTAGGTCTGATGATCTCAGCCTTTGCTCGACGCTTCTCTCTTCGGTGGTTGAGCCCTGTAAAGATCAACAGATGGTGTCAGATCAATTTTTCTCTTGTTCCTCAAGTCCACTCAAGAAACGAAGAAGCTAAGGTTCTACAAGGTGGATAGAGGAGAAGAGAAAACTTTCAATCTGAACGTACTTACGGCTACATCTTCATCGTCTGATCGAGCAGTGTCCGGCGTCCTCCTAGACTTGACAGCGCGAGCCTTAGCTTGGCTCTTTATCTTTGTTTTAGTTGCAGACTTGTGTTCTGATCTGAGTTTGGGCTGCTGTTGCGATTGAAATCTGGGTCTACGCGAAGCCGATGGTTGGTCTGGTGTAGGAGACAACGGATCAAGTTCGGCTCCTTTCCGGATCGGAGACATGATCAAAAGTTCTTCCATGGGTTCCTGGAAAACAAAGGATGTACTAGCCCGGTGCCTCTTTGAGGACGGAGAGGAGATTTCTGAAGGTACCTGGGCAGTAGGTTCAAGACGGCTAGAAGGTGAGGCAGCGGAGGGTTGATCCTGGGTATATGCACACCAAACAGATCCGTCAGCATAGAAACTCTCCAGTAGACGTTTGTGTAACATACAAATAGATCAGTCACAGAGCTTACAGCGATAGAAGCTTCATGCTTAGAAATAGACTCCTGAAAGACCTTCTCTCTATCCGCCCTTCCCTTGAGCTCCTTTCTCGTTAGGAGGACCTCCTCCTCTCCGATCCTGTCAACCCGAGAACTAGAGTTTAGCTCGATCGATCTGGAAACGGCCTTCGAGCTTCCAACTCCAGAGTTCGACCGTTCCAGTCCATTTTTACTCTTCATTCTGTCCACCATTCTCGTCCTCTCCCTGGCCAACGGTTTTATAGCCGAAGCTTTTGTTGGATCTGGCCTTGCTTGGGTAATGACGTGTTCCGCCAGGACGTTGACTGCCCTGACGCCTTCATGTCTGCCTAGAACTGAAGCGGTACTTTTTGATGAATCCCTGTAAGGAAGTGGAGTATCTAGAGATGATCCGATAGGGTGAGTTTCGAGCCAGTGGGATAGATGAGCTAAACCTTGCTGTTTATAGAGCTCAAGGTGGGGTACCTGAGAACGGATAAAGGAAGCTACGCGGATATCTTTGGACATTGCGTGAGCTGCTGGTGGATGGACCGAGAATGCGTTCGATTGATCTAAGGTTGGATAATTAATTGGGGATGATATGGAAGAGAACAAGTATATGTAAGAGCCAGTTGAGCTTAAGGAGGGTGGTAAAGAAAGGGACGACTAAAGACAGGGAAAGAGGGACGACGGAAAGAGAAGGTGAACAAGAGAATGAGAACACGCGACAGATAAAATACCTTTGTCCCGGAGATTACGTCGTCGCGACGATATGAGAGCGCATACATCGCACATATTAACAACGAATATTCATTGGATACAGATAAAACAAGACGTCATTTCTAAGAACGAATAAATAAATAGACAAACAGATATACCATATGTACAGAAGAAGATATCAATGGTTGTATACCAAAGACTTGGCTGAGAGGTTCACACCCAAAGTCTTTCTGGCCAAGATGGCCGTGCCATCATCTATCCAACGGACATCTGAGATCAACGCCACGTCTCCTACACTCTGATAGAGATCGTCTACCTCGTTGACAATCCGAGGTTCGGTGTTGGTATCGTATGGATGAAACTTGGCGACCTGTGCTGTAATTTCTTCGTTGAAAAAGAGTTGACCTGTGTGAAGAGTCTTTTTAGGTAAGGTAGGAGAGTGAATCTTGATATGAACATGGCTGTTATCACGTAGGACAAAAGTTAGGGATAGATGATAAGCATATGTACACTTTGATGTTGAATTTTTCTTAGTCTTCCTCTTCGTCGAACAGAAGACATACGTTGTTCGACCAAAGTACCAGCCCGGGAAGATCGTATGGAATTTGGCGATACCTTCTTCGTCTGTCGACTGGATGCCTCGTAGGAATCTCGAGGTCTGTGAGAAACAAGTCGGAGAGAAGCATTCTGATGAGACATCGAATGGTGGGCTCATTTATGTTGTTGCTCTCACATCGGTAGGGGTCCTGGGTTTACGCGGACCACCAGGACCCCCTCTTCCCCAGAAGCCTCCGGGACCTCCTGGGCCACCTCTTCCTGGAGGGCCACCTGGGCCACCTGGGCCACCCGGACCGCCTGGATCGCAAGAATGATAAAAGTCAGCAGACAGATGAGACACGATCACCATATGATACAGGTCATCGAGAAAATAAAAGCTTACCTCTGCCTCTTCCTCTTCCTCCTCCTGGTGGACCCATCGCAACAGAATCAACAAACCCGCTGTATTTGCCTGTATATCGAACAAAAGGGCAAATGGAACATGAGCACGCATACTCTGCATGTTTCCCTACGGTCTTGATAGGCAGACAGAAGTTTCAGCAGACTCACCATTCGCATCGCATGTCTGTAAGATTCAAGACGAATTGCATCAGCTCAAGTTAGGTCAATCGACAGCTCATATAAGCGTATGACGAACCCAAATATCTACCGCTGCATTACTCATAGGAAGATTAGTGTCGACGTTAAAGACCTGAAGTTCCAAAAATAGAGGAACACCCTCTCGATCCTCAGAGATATCCGAACGGACGATGTCAGCTGGGATATAGTATGGTCCTTCATGGGAATCCGGAGTGAGGGCGATTTGGTCTTTGGTGGAATGAGTAGGCTCGACTCTTCAAACAGCGGAACAAGAAGTATCGCCCAATGGATGAGCAGCGTCTCACGATTAGTATCGATAACTCTATACAGGCAAGCTGTATAGCAAAAGATGATAGATGAAATAGACAAACTGCATTGTGGTATTCAGTGTTTGAGAGAAAGAGGAAGAGGGATATATAAGAAGGTGATGATGAGAGGGCTGAGACAGGGATAATGTGGAAAAGAATATCGATCTTGAGAGAGCGTCTTTCTCAGGCACACACTGCGGCAAAGGGCAGCATCTCTCATGGGAGTAGTGTTCGTTTCTTGATAGTATCGACAGGCCGACTGCGAAGATTGTGGCATTCGTACGTCAGCCAAGTGAATGACATTGCGGGTGAGAGGAGTACAGAAGTGAGGTAGAATGAGTTGACCTAATGAATGCTCTGGTAAGTGTGACCTAGACGATCAAACGGACATCGTTATCATCCCCTAGATAAGATGACGATGTAAAATGGGATCTTGTTCCCGTCCAGAAGACCTCTATCCTCCTTTGAATCAAAAGCTCATCTCGAATCGTCTCAGTCTTCATCCAACTAGACGCATCCATATAGATCTACGGATCTCATCAACACCACAGATCAGCATGGTCGTCATGGATGGAACACGAAAGGGGAATAGATAACTGTTGTGGTTTTCGGTTGAAAGATTACGTCATTGGGAAAGATTACGCCGGCCCGATCGATTAACCGAGTTAGCCGGGCAACACCTCTTTCCCTCCGTTGAAACTCCATCCCAGCCGTCGTATCTGAACATACACACACCATCATGTTCACCACAGAGAAAGAGATCAGAAGGATAGCTAATTTGAGAAATATTTCGAGATCCGTCGGGAACCCTTCTCAGGGCTCGTTGCTTCCCATTATTCCTCCGCCCTTTGTTATTCCTCAGATCAAGATCCCTGCACCTCCACTTGTTTCCGACCCGAACCTCCCAGGGTATTCTTCTGCTCTCCATATACTTCCTCTTGCATTTCCTCGCGCATCTTTGAACTCGACACTGCGGCCGGATAGGCTTGATCCGAGGAAAACATGGCTTCCGGTGGTAGATAAGACAGATCGGAGAGAAGGATTGAAACGAATCAAAGAAGAAGCGCGGACCTTGAGCAGAGAGGTCTTTTGGGGTAGGGAAGGGCAAGGTAGGATCAAGATCGGTCAAGAGGATCTTGGCGGAACATTGAAGATGGAGACCAGGAGATTTGTTAAGGATGGGTGGCAGAGAAGGGCAGGAGGCAAGAAGGGTATCACACTGATCGTGGTTCGTGTTTTGTTCTATCGGAATGAACCCCATCTAAAGAAAACGTTTATGACTAATGCCGAAGTTCTTGATTCCCTAAGGGTCATGCTAATGGACTTCATTACCAAGTGAGTAGACGATCGGATACCCATATTGGTCGTCATCTATTTCAAACACTGATTGGATGTCTCATTTGGCCCTCCAGGACTGGTACCTGCCTCTTGCTAAAGCCCTATCATCGCTTCCATCTTCGCTCCCAATTGAAGTCGCCGAAATCTGGTTTCTCACCAACCCGCTGCTCGATCCTTCTGCCGGCTCGTCATTCTTCTGGTCAGATCTAGGCCGCGACGTACTCTCATTCATCAACCATTACCTTCCTCTCGAGATCTCTCTTGATGTACCTCACGTTCTCCCTAGAAGAAATCAGCCTGCAAGGCGACAAGGCGTGTTCGGCGTTGGACACAGTTTTTCGGGTTCGAGTTTCTTAACGGCCGAGTTGGAGGCAGGCGGAAAGGAAGGAAAAGGAATCTGGGACGGTCTGTTCTTGGTTGATGCCATGGTATGCTCCATCTTCTTCGACTCAGCACACAATGGAAATCTCTAAGAACTTATGGATGAGAAATCTCTAAAACAGATTCTGAACCCGAACAGTAAAGTAACCCAAGATCTATTAGTCGAGCACCCACCCGATCAGCCGAATAGAATCATGACTGGTGCCATAGGTAGACGGGATGTTTGGGACTCTATGTAGGTGTCCTTTGCCTCTTCCATCTCTGTCAGTTCTCCATGTTTCATTCAGTCAGCTAATTAATTGTTGTCAACCATGTGAAACCTAAAAGTGAGGAATGCAGAACGTCGCTCTCGACTTCTCCCTTTTTCCAGCAGTTTCATCCTACCCAATTTGATTCATATCTGACCCACGGTATCTGTCCCCTCAATGAGATTACCGGATTGACTACATCGAACAACCGGGTGACGCTCAAACACCCTAGATGGCTTGAAGCAGCGACGTTCGCCGATGGGAATTGGGGATTGGTTGAACCTTGGGATCGACTAGAGAAATTCGGGCATAGAGCCGGGAAAGACTGCAAGAGGGTGGCCTTTGTCGATGCCGGCAAAGGCGGGATGTACGTTCTCTTTTATCTAAACTGCCATATCCCCCTCTCTTCCTCTCTTTTCTCTCCTGATTCGTTCAAAATGATCTCAACTGACATCTTCTTCCTCCAATATCTTCGACCTCTCGCATTGAAAGGGCTGGAAGTAGGGCTGATAGAGAGCTACTCGCTGGCCTCTTAGCAGACAACCCTTTGGTCCACCAGGGAAGATCCCACGTCACATCCACAGTCATCCAAGACTCGGGCCATCTGATTGTACAAGAACGACCCATCGAACTTGCAGAAGTTTTGAAGAATTTCTTAGTGGATGTGGCAGAGGACGAACAGATGGCCCGGAAGGGCTTTGAAGAGAGACTGTCAAAGTCCGTCTCTGAATTCTCATCGATCGAATAAAAGATGTGTAGGATACTGACACCGTCAAACATTCTTGCGTTGCGTCCTGTCTACCCAATAGATTGTGAACAACCAGCCATGCGGATCTTCACCTCCTAGATGAATGACCGACGCGAGTATTTCTCCCTTTGATCTTCTCTGTTTCTGTATTTCGAGTTGTATAGACCGCCTTCTGTGATCCATGTTTAACTTATCTATGTTGCCTCTCAAGAGTTCACGATCATCAAACTGCTCTCTCACTTGCTTCTGAATCGTAAGTTCGATCGCTTGCTAGGCTCAGAAGAAGCGAAATGAACGACTGAACAAGATGATTAGAGGGGTCGAGAACATAATATCTTTCGCGTTTCACATAAACTACTACCAAACGGGGAGAGTGATTCCGAAACAAAAGAGAGAATAAAAAGAGGATGAGGAAGGAAAGATCAATGAAGGAAAGAAGAACAGATTTGGTTTTCAAAGGGAAAAAGGAAAGAGAAGGCGAGATATAGATTCGGAAAGTTGAACTACTCTATTGGGGAGGAGTCATGGCGATCGACATCAACAACTTGAGCGCAGTCTGATAAAGAATGAACAGAAAGGTAGGTGTTAGTCAAAAAGTTCTTCAGCAAGGGGTGCACAAGTATCTGAAGGAACTCACCAAAGCAGGCAAGAGTCCCTCGGTAGGAACATTGGTGATGATGTTCAGAAGTGATCGGTAAGCGTCAGGCAAGTTCCGGTTCTCCATGTTGGACGCAACAGATCGGAGCTTTGCGCTCAAGTCAGCCGAGATTTCATCGTTGTTTAACTTGTCGTAGAGGACATCCAACTTGGCGGGTATGCGCTGCAACTCCTGGGCGATCTGAGGGTTGGGGGCGGGCAAAGTCTGGATATACTCGAACAGGAACTGAATTTGCTCAAAGATGGGCAAGTTGTCGAACGGAATGTGACTTCTGTCTCCGGCCGGGTGTCTCGGAGGAGCCGGAGGGGTAGCTGGAGCGGCCGGTGGTGGTGGTGGCGGCTTTAGTGGTTGGTTAGCCGCAGGAGGAGGCGACCTAAACCCGGCCGGTCCATTGGATGGTTGACTCGCTGGCGAGGGAGCGTACCGGTTCGAGGAAGGCGGCGCGGCAGTCGACGAAGCTTGGCCAGGTGGGGGAGCATACATGGAAGACGTTTGCGAGGGAGGAGGAGGTCGAGCAGCAGCTTGGGCAGCCATATTGGAAGACGGAAGTCGAGGAGGTCCGGAAGGAGGCGACATTACTCGAGGAGGTTCAGATGCCAAAGGAGAGGACACTCGAGGAGGCTGGGCTTGTCCTCGAAGGGGAGGGGGGCCAGGCCCTCGAGGGGGACCAGGCGGAGGGGCAGCTCGGGGTGGGGGAGCATTAGCAGGAGCGGCAGCAGGGGGTGGAGGGGGTCTAGCCGCTGTAGTGCCAGCTCGCGGAGGAGGAGGCAATCCCTGTCCGGGCGTGTTACCACGAGGTGGGGGAGGGAAGAAGTTTCCTGGTTGTTGGGATTGTCCAGGAGACATTGGAGGAGCAGTCATCGCTGGCGAGTTGGGGAACGGCGAGGTGATAGCATTAGGCTTAGGGGCAGCCGATGGAGGTCTGCTGAGTCCGGCCTCGCCAGCTTTTGTAGGAGGTGCATCGTTCCACCCAGAGATGTCTCGTCGGGTGGCTGCAGGAGGAAGAGGTGGAGTATTCGACACAGAATCCAATCCTCTTGGTGGAGGGGGAACAGATACAGAACCAGGTTGAGAATAAGCTCCATAAGATCCAGCGGCCGGCTGACCGTATCCTCCGGCCTGTTGGCCGTATGCTTGCTGACCATAAGCTCGCTGACCGTAGGCAGACGTGGCGGGTTGTCCATAGGGGCTACTGTTATTGTTAGGCACTCCGTAAGGCCCAGCCGAGACAGTCGCAGGAGCAGAGGCAGAAGCCGAAGGAGCAGTTGCCGGCGTATAGGGCTGGTAAGAAGGTTGAGTGGAAACGGCAGGGATAGGCTGAACGGCGGGGGCAGCAGTGGGCGTATACTGAGAGGCGCCAAAGGCAGCGGGAGAGTTAGGCCTCAATAGCTTCATGGGCACGGCGCCCCGAGTGAATGCAGGAGTCGCTCCGAAAGCCGAAGTGGTGACCGGGATAGGTGTGGATGAGGGATTGGCCAAGAAGCGCTGTCTAGAAATCTCAGAATCCTTACCTTCGCACTTGAAATCCGAAGGAGTCATATCCATGTACTTTGAGGCCGTTTTGACCAGACCTTGGGTAGCGAGCAGGTCAGCATACTCAAAGTATCGCTCATACAGACTGGCAAGTCTGTAGGTCCGAGCTCCAGACTCGGCAACCGCCTCGGACGTGGTAGGCGTAGCCAGATCCTTGTCGACATATCCAGTGGCGCTCTGGAAGACGGTGACCTTCTCAATAAACGATTGAAGAGCCTGGGCGTGAGCAGCGTATCGGGAATAATCTCCAGTGGCAGCGATCACCGCCTGCTCTTCCTCCTTCATCTCGTCAGCCCAGATGGTGACGACCTTCTCCAGCTTTCTGGCGGCTAGGTAGCAGAGCATAGCATTCTTTCGAAGAGTCTTGGCCTTGGCTGCGGTCTCTTCGATCTCACTGACAGAAGAAACTCGGTACTGGTGTTCAAGTCGCTGACCGAGCTGCTCGGCGAGGTTGTTAAACTCATGTGCCTTGGCAAACGTGCAAAGGACAACAAAGATTTCTTGCCACTCGGAAAGATCGGCGTTTTGAACGACGTCGGTCAAATCATCCGACACGATCGACTGGAAGAGTCGAAGGTATGGGAGGCTAGTGGTCTGTCTTCGGAAGTAGGTCTCCCTGGTCTTGTGTAACAAATCTTCACCCCCTCGGGCAGCCAAGAGGATCGCATCGGCGTATCGGTCAGAAGAGAGACACAGTGAAACAGCAGACTTAAAATCTCCAAGGACCAACGCTCGGGTAATAAGTCTGTCGACTTCAGATTCATCCGTGGGGTAAATCTTGAATGTGCTAACTTTGAGGCTCTCGGAGTGGACAGAAGAAGTGGCGGACCCAACGGTGGCGGCAGCAGACTCGGTCACGTCGTTCACATGAGGAATGTTGACATGAGTCGGGAGCGCGCTTCGAAGCGTACCCAATGAGGAGAAGATGTCGGCGGCAGCGTCCGTTTGAGGAGTTCCATTTCCTCCATCGTCAGTGAATAGACTAGCAGCCTCGCTAGCTTCGGTTTCCCCTTCCGTTTTCTTAGTAGCATCCGAAAGATCTCCGATGCTGAACTCTGATTCGGTTGCCTCGGCCTGTCCGGCAGAAGTCGCAGATACCTCGGATCCTTCGAGTGCAGTGGCCTCGACGGCAGGCTCGGTGGGGCTAGACTCGGTAAGGTCATGGGTACTCTTAAACTTGTTGATAGCAGTAGCGACCTGCTCGGCAACCTCCTCCTTTGAGAAGCCTAACAGAGAGATAAGCTCTTCTCTAGAGTTTGTTGTGAAGAGAGAGGAAAGGGCCTTCCAGACTTCTGAGGCGTTGCCCTCGGCGGCCTTTGTCCTCTCCTCGCAAAGGGAACCGAGATCCTCTTTGGATCCGGCCACTACCTGAAGTCGCTCCGCTCGCTCGATGATGTCAGGCTGAGTGACCAATGTTCGGATGTGAACGGATGCACTTTGGTTCGCTCCAGTGGCGGAAGGCAGATTGCTAGTAGAAACTAAAGCTCCTCCGAATCCGAAAGAAGCCGAGATAGGGCGTCTAAGCCACTTGGGAGGACGTTGAAGAGACAATCCGGTCGATGCAGGGGAGAGGAAGCTAGGGTCGTTGAAGAGATCGCCGCTAGCAGCGGGTTGCGATTCTGAGGGGGTATCACTCTGAACGGTCTGAAGAGACTCAACGCTTATCTTTCCATCGTAAGAAGCGGTGGCTAGAATGTCAGGATTTCGAGGGTTCCAAGCGGTCTGGAATACCCAGTTGTCGCTCACGGGCAACTGATTGTGAACCAAGAAATGATCGGTTAATAACCGCCTTATGATATGTAACAGAAAAGTACACTCACTTCTCCAAGCATCTCGGAACTCTGAGGATTCCAGAGGATTGTCCTGTTGTCCTTTCCAGACGAAAGTAGAAGATCCGGATCTTGCTTACACCAGGAGAGAGACAGAATTCCTTTATCATGACCGGTAAGAATCTGAACGAGATCAACGAACAGATGTGATTAGGGCTAGATGCTAAGAAAACGAGAAGGGAACGCAGAAATCTACGTACTCGCTCAGGAACTTCAGAATTCTTCAGATCCCAAACCATCACAACAGGAGAAGCATCGTCGTCTGAAGCGGTGATGATCGACATTGGCTATAAACAAAGAAAAGGAAGTTTGAAGAAGAGGTTGAGAACATGTTCTGTGAGTAGGACAGGGAACGCAGGCACTGACATTCTCAGGGTGCCATAGCACACTGCTCATCGCAGCTCTACCACCCGTCAGAGAAGCTCCAAAGCCGAGGCCACTCATTCCACCTGCAGATCCAGCTCCTCCATAAGAGAGCGTCCGAATCTGCTTGCGACTCCTTAAATCCCAGATAATGGTGTAGCCCGAGGATAGAGATGAGGCGAGAATACTTTGATGTTGGGTGTTCCAAGCGAGTGAGGTGATATCTCCCGGTTTGCTGGGGGTAGATCCGGGGGTGTAATGAGTGGAAGTGGAAGAAAGTGAGTTCATATCCCAAATAAAGATCTATGGTGTGTCGAAGAGAGAAGTAAACAGGGATTTGTATGGTCAGCACCAAACTTGAACTATGTGTTCAGTTTGTCTAGGATTGGCATACCTCCCCATCACTAGAACCAGAAGCCAGTAGCTGCTTCTTTCCATGGTTGAAATCTAATCCTCGGACAGGTCCTTTGTGTCTAGTCGCCTGGAAAACAGTAGAATCCGACAGGCTGTTCCAATCCGGAGGCAAAGGAGACATCGTCGGCCGGCGCGTCGACAACAAGAGAGCCAGTAAAGATGAGAACGAGATCGGAGGGAACGTACTTGGAACCTCCCAAAATCTTTGCAGGATCATAAACTGATAGTTCTCCAGTCTCCATGCCGGCTACCAGAAGACCATGCGAGCGGTTGGCAATAGGATTTCCCCAGACAAGGCGGTTGAATCTAGAGCCGACAGACGAGCGATCGACAACGAGTCGGAGAGGAAGTCGATCAATATAAATGTCTAGCAATGACAGAAGAAGAAAAAGCGGGCCGAGAAGAGATGGCGGTAGATTGGGAAGATCGGAAAGATCGTGTTCAAAATTCCGTTTCTCCATCCATTTGAGCCAACCAACTATACTTCCAAATCCCATCTCGCTTTTTTTACTTTCTATTCACATACGACTAGCCAGCTTAAAGCTAGTCCAGTGAATAGGAGAACAAGAGGGGAACCTGGAAACTGACCTGGAGTTGACCTTGAAGCTCTTGATAGATTTCAACTGATTTGTAGGCTTGATTTCTGCCAAAAAGTCATCCTCCTCGTCTTCATCAGCCCCGCCGGCCGTCTCTTCACCGGCCATCTCATCTATTCCAGACTTGTCCCTGTCACCATCTCTCTCTTCTCCATCGATCACGTCGTCCGATCTCTCGGCCGACTTTCTCGTTCCATCCGGGTAGATATCCCAGAACTCCAGAATACCCTCGGACGAGAAGGACTCGTCGAGGGCTCCAGCGGCGGTACCTGTTGCGAGGATGGGTAGGGATGAGGACGAAGTTCCCCAGGCGAAGATGCCCGTCCTAGGGATATCGATGATCTTGGTCATACGGAAACCTACGAGTGGCGAGAGGAAAAGTAAGGAGGATTTAGTTGTCTTCCGTAGAGAAAGGAGAGCGTGGGTCTGAGGAAAGGTATGGGTATGTGGGGTGTTTTTTTTCTCTTGTTAAAGAAGGAGGGGTGGAAAGTGATGTAGAAGAAAAGAGAGATGTTGAGAGAGAGGGCGGACAGCAAGGCGGCGATGATTACATAACACGGTTACATGGTTACACCAACAGCACGCAACTAGGCACTTCTATACGTTGACATACATGAGAGCACAGGCAGAAACATTGATAGATCTAGGAGAACCACATAAAGAATAATAACCAAAAGAACAAGAGAGAGATCACAACGAGTGGGAATTATATGGGAAGAGACTCTACGCGTAGTGATTCTGATGAAGGACGAAACGAGAGCACAAGACCAGATCAGAACGGTTTCTAGAGAGCGAAGATGATTGATTCGAACGGATAAGATCACTCACATTAAGTGACTCGTAAATCAAAAAGATTAGTGCGCTACTAGGCGCCGCCCTGGCTACGGTGATTCCACACCTGATGGAAACAAGAACAAATATATTGAAGAAGCCCCAAAGACAAAGTATGATCAGAGTTTGTCCACATATTGGTACCTTGTGAAAAGATATGAACACACCCTGCGTAGAGACCTCTAAGACCACGAGCCTTGTAGATTTCTTTAGCGGTACCCATGAAAGAAGGTTGGCGTGTGAGATCAGGTCGAAGCTCAGCTGCAGTCTGTAGGGCGGATTTGACAGTGTCCGCAGGGAACAGGACGACTTTTGTAACATGGAGAAATGAACAAATAAGTCAGTCCAAAAAGTGATACAAGTACGAAAAATATGGTGTTGCAATGTGTCAAGAAATGAGTACTTACTGTTATATGCCATTCCAGCTGCACCTCCGGACACACAGAGCTCCCAGGCTTTGAGATCCTTCTTGGTCACCGAGCCTTTGGGAAGGCCCTGCTGGGATTCTCTAAGCCGCATGAAAGCTCTGCTGACAATCTCGAAAGCAGAGAACCAGGCGCTCGACCCACCGGTCTCTCGGAGGAGCGTACCGGACTGGCCGAGCCAGAACCCACGGAGACCGGTCTGGGCGTAGGTTTGCTTGATGATAGTCCAAGGGCCTGGCAAGCGAGAAAAGTCTGGCTTCTTGCCTGGTTGAACAGAGGACGACGAGGAGAGTAGACCTTCACGCGAGAGAAGGGTAACCTGCATCTTGACTTTGATAAGCTCGATTGGTGTTCTAAATCGCGCAAACACCAGATAATAGTAAAAGACCGGAGAAGAAGATGTGAGCATGCTGTGGGTGAATGAGAAGAAAGCACGAACGCATGCGCAGCAAACTTACAACACGAAACTAGCGATGAAGCCAGCGCCTGCCGCGGCTATTGCTAATTCCCCTATGCTTGCTACCTCCGGAGCGTTGGCGGATCCAGTGTCTCCTTTGAAAGAAGTTATCGCTTTTTGGATTTGATTATAGACAAGAAACAGGGTCGCATTCTCAACGGAGGCGCCGACTACAGGAGCACTTAGACCCTGGATACACGTTCGCCAATCCATCATGAAACGCGTCAGTCATTCGGAGGGATCAGAACGCGCCGAGGAGAGACAAAGCTGAAGATATAAAGTCGCGCACCCTGTAGAGACCTCGGATTCCTTCTTTAGACCAGGTTTGCTTAAAGCAGTCCAATGGGCCTGTATATCTAAGAGAAACTCAAGAAGACAGAATTATCGCGTCAGGCTATCTGGTGCAGCATCAACTCACGAATCAGGATACGGCCAGAAGCAAGACAAACCTAAGCGCGCTGTCCGGTGGTTGAGATTGTAGACGAACCTATTCGGAGAGAACAGAAGGGAAACGACAAATGTCAACCAAATCAGCCTTCTAAATCAAAGAAGAAAGAAAAGAATTTATCGTGAGGAGAACTCTTCTTCAAGATAGACACACCTTGCACAAATCGAACGGGTGCTCAAACACCTTTGCACAGGATCCAGCTACGGATCCAAAGGCTAGATCCTTCAACTGTTGGGACTGAGACCCTTCCGGGATTGCAACTTCAGTCATCGAATTCCGAACAGGGTCCTTCAGCTGTTGGAACAGAGTCAAAGAAGAAGCGCGTGTGATAGATGAGGAAGGAAGAGACAGAGAGAGTAAAGGGAACCTAGGCGATGGATGATGTTTTTTTTGTTATCAAGACCGAGTATGAAATCGCTCGAAATAATACGTATTTTTTTTGCAATAAGATGAACCCAGCCGACCCTACTGAAGTATGTTAGGGTTATATGGCATAGAGCGATAGCAGATAGCTCAAACGGCAAATGGTTGAATGGCAGAAGAGACTGCCAAAAGTTAAGCGAAGAAACGAATGACGTAGAGGCAGTTGGTGAACATTTAGGTAAAGCGAAAGAAGCAAGAAGAAGAGTGATACAATGATCAAGCCGTCTTGGCGCTGCCAGAATCATTTATCTCTTACGTTCTACACCAACTGAGGCTGTCGCTTTTCTACACTGTTGAATTAGAGAGTCCAAAGAATTTGCCAGCCTATTCGGCCGGCCAACCAAGCCCAACTGACAGACTGACCACCTAGCCTGGGAGGTATACTGCCTGAATCATTGATTAACTTGCTTATCAACCACCCAGGGACCACTCCATCCGACCTCGGCCTGGATATTGATGTTGAGCTACACAGCCATATAGGGCAGCGAATGAATGATAACACGTGGACAATTCACGCCACAAAATCTTGCACAGCTCTCTGGGCTGTGACTCGTCCAAGCTGGATGACTCCCTCAACGTTTCTCTCATTGTTCGCTTAAATACACAAGAACTACTTCTTTCACAGCTCATCCTTCCGAACAAGTACCACACTCTTACATAGCATAGCTCAAGAACAAAAATCAAGATAGAAAACCATTCCAGACATGCCCATCAAAGGACTCACTTCGCCTTATCCTTCCTACCCGGCCCACTTCGATATCGAGGCTATCATCAGGCCTAATATTCTCTCGCTCGAACCATATCGATCCGCCAGAGATGACTATGATATCGGAATCCTTTTGGATGCTAATGAAAATGCACTCGGTCACTCTATCCCTGTTCGTCTCCTATCTTTGTAACGCGTACATCCTAATTCGATAGATCCGTGGCTCACAACGAACCGATCGTCCGCTGGCCGTCACTTTTCTTCTTACCATATGTGTTCTTACAGACAGATGACCCGACATTGACTTCGCTTCCGGCTGGTGCGAATCTGAACCGATACCCATCACCTACTCACATACCGATCAAGGCTCGTTTGGCCGAGCTCCGAGGACTCTCCTCGACCGATCACGTCTTCCTCGGCGTTGGTTCGGACGAAGTGATCGACTTGGTGATGAGAGTGACGTGTCAGCCCAGACAAGACAAGATTCTCACTTGCCCGCCAACGTACGGTATGTACAAGGTCACCGCTCAGGTGAACGACGTTGAAGTCGTCGAAGTCCCGCTCATCACCGATCAGGGAAAGTTTGACGTCGATCTTGAGGCGGTTAGTGATCTCTTTTGTGCTCGTTTCACTTTGACCACATCGGCTCATTCTTCTCTGTTCTCGATTCACTATCAGGTCAACAAAGCAGTAGCTTCAGATCCTACCATCAAGCTCATCTTCCTTTGTTCACCCGGAAACCCTACAGGAACACGGATCCCTCTTCCGAAGATCATCTCGATCTTGGAGAACCCGGATTTCAAGGGAATCGTCGTGGTCGACGAAGCCTATATTGATTTCGCCGGAGAGGAGAAGGAGGTGTCGGCTGTTAGCTTGGTGGAGAAGTATGGAAACGTGTGTGTCAGTCAGACGCTCAGCAAAGGCCACGGGTTGGCCGCCATTCGGTTCGTCCTCTCTCCTCTTCTCTCCTGTTCACACACACTGGATGTAAAGATAGAATACTGACGGCACACTACGTATGATCATCTATACCAACGTACGTAGACTTGGAATCGCCTATTCTTCCGCGCCCATGGTCCAGATTCTCTCAAACACAAAGGCTCCCTACAGCGTTTCCACCCCGACTGCCTCTCTCGCGCTCTCTGCTCTCTCTCCTCCCGCCATCCAGACGTTCCAGTCCAAGATTTCTCAGTTGATCAGAAACCGAACGTTCCTTCTCGAACAGTTCAAGTCGATCCCTGCACTCGGTGCCGTCCTCGGTGCGAACCACGCCAACTTTATCCTTGTCCAGGTACTCGACGGACCCAACGGAAAAGTTAGCAACACCCGAGCCAAAGAGGTTTATACCCGGATGGCAGAGCAGGAGAGGGTTGTTGTCAGATTTAGAGGAAACGAGCTAGGGTGCGAAGGATGTCTCAGGGTCACCGTCGGATCAGACGAAGAGTGCAAGGTATTGGTTCAGAGGCTGACTAAGGTGCTGGCTTGAGAAGTGTTTTACTTCTTAGACAAGCTCTTCATGTTGAAAACGTCGAATATATAGAATGTTTAGATGAGATTCATCTTCCTTAGCTTTCTTAGCTTCAGACTGGTTTTCTTTAAGCAGGCAACAAGGTCAACAGCAGCATCATACAAACATCGAAAGATGATGGTCAAGAGAATGATGAGAATGGGTGTTGGCTTGCCATGTTGATCGTGTGTCGTGTGCATTTACAGATAAGATTAATGCCATGACGATTTGATTAAATCGACATTCTTCCATCTATCCAAACACTCACCCGTCTTCATCGTCATCGTCACCTTCACCTTCACATATACGTTTGCATCCACATCCACATCCACATCCACATCCACTTCCACACACACACACACACGAAGAAGGCTGTAACTATAAACACACATACATACACAATTCACAATCAACAAGAAAATCAACGCGAATAGCCAACATCCCGAGGATGACGATCCCCCATACGCCTTTCCTCCCAGCATCCGCTCCCTCAACCGGTCCTTCCTCATCTTTCGCCTCTACTACACCTACCCTTGCCGAATTGAATCTGCTCAAGAACAAAGTCATAGGAGATCCATCTTACAAACTTATCGTACTCGGTCAACTGCCTATCATCCGCTCACTCACCGGACTCTGTAGATTAAACGCAAGCGGGCCTGGTGGTAAGGAGTCGATAGAACAGAGAGAAGCTAGGTTGGAGGCCGTAGTTATCATCGGTTCATTAACTCATAGTGAGTAATCAATCGATATTTTCAACAGATCACTCTTCGTACTGTTGGTTTTCGGTAAAGAAAGAACGTGTTCCTCTTACAACGAGCTGAACCATCTTCTCCCGCTGTCCTGTGTTTACTTGCATTTCATAGCCGCCCCGAGTGATTTCATTCCTGCCGTCTTTCCTTGCGCCGATCTTGTATCCAACCTCCTAACATCTCTCTCAGCCATACCGTCCGACAAGCTGTTTGATGTTCGGAAACTAAAAGAGGTTGAAACAGTTCTTCGTACGGTAGCTGGTCTAGGCCGAGTCATAGGAGAATACTGTGGAGGAGACCGATATGGTACCGGTGTGAATCTGGAAGTTGGAGAAGAGGACGAGCGTTCGGAAAGAATGGATGTCGATGGCCAATTCGAAGAGGAGGAGGAAGAAGGGGCAGCGATCGAGAAGGAGAAACAAATACGAGAGCTTGTAGGCAGCAGGATAGCAGAGTTCTTGAGCGTAGGTCTCCTCATTCTCTCTTCCTCTTCCTCTTCATTATACACGTGCACTGTGCTGACTGACTGACTGACTGATAATTACGACTACGCCCGGAAAGCCTACAAATCTATCCATAATACTCTCTTATGTATTTGTGCCCCAATCGTCATCCCAAATGACACCGATTCAACGACGTCTGTACCCACTGATCTTCCAACTGCTTACCGCACTCATCCAAACTTCGCATCATCGACGGACTCTGAAAGAATGGTGCTCGCTTCCGCTTGAAAGACCTTTCGAACGACTCGTAAAAGATGACATGCAAGTCTTGCCAGACCCAAAGACGGAAGAAATTCAAAGTACAAAGTTTTTCGTCGGCGAGCTATCCGAGGTATTGTTAAAGACTTTTAACTCAGATGGATCGAAGGCCTCAATAGAGATGGATGTTAAGGTGAGTTGTCTTTCTCGAGGAAGCTGTTCTCTTGAGACGATCGCGCAGGTTTATCCTCAGTCTTTTACCGAGATTTTATGCTTACTCCGATTTTCTCGTCTTGTGACTTAAAAATTAAACAATCACAAGACAACGGTTGCTGCATTGGAGCTCTTGACAGCTTTGCGAAACACTGAAAAGAATCAAGGGAGTCTTGAGTATATCGTCGAGAACCATCAGAGCGACACTAGTTAGTACACATGTCCTCATAGCGTTTCTTGGTATCGATTTAAAGACGTCACTCATTCAACGTGTTGTTTCTTCGACTGGGGCTGATACCTGACGTAACAGTTGACGATACTCATCCATACTTATCAAATGAGATAGAGTCTCAACTCCTTCAAAGCAAACACTGTAGTGTTCGTTTGGCCAGCGCGACATTGTATGTGGATATCAGCTCCCTTTCAATACAGCACTTTGATTCTGTTGATTTACTCAACTGGTAATTATGATCTGTCTTTTTCGGATTATTTTTGGTCTGGGTTGAGACAGCGCTTGTGCGGAATCGGGTAGCACGCCTAAGAGAGCGGTCTTTGATTGTTTCGCCAACCTCTTGGAGAGAGGGGTACCAGAGGAGGAGAGAGTCAAAACAACATTTACGATAGGTGCGCCTTCCTCGTCATGGCCGTCCTCATTTTTCAACTCCATTAGAGCTGATGTGTCTTTCTTGGCCATCACTAACTATGTACACAGCCAGAGTCATCCACAGCAAACATCATCAGCTGATGGAAAAGTTGGCTTTGGAGGCGGGTATTCTTCCGAAGCTTGGGGTTGCTCTTTGTACTGATTCGGGTGACAAACGGGAAATCCAAAGGAAACTAATCAGTTTGGATGAACTGAAAGTAGCTGGAAGGGTGGTTGTGAGTTCAGCCGAGGATGAGAAATTGAAAGCCGAGTGGGAGCGATTAGTAAAGGAAGATGTTGGTGGGTTAGAGTGGAAGGTCCGGTTGAGAGAGGTCTGTATCGATTTCGGGCTTCTTTGGCTTTCATGCTGTTTCCGTTTCTCTACAACGCGCACCTCCAACTAATCGTAGTTCTATCGTTCATCATATCTTCTTTTCTCGTGTTAGGGTGTCTTGACTGCCCTCGCTGCGCTGTCTTATCAGGACCAGACTATTCGACAGCTTGTTCTGGATTTACCTCTCCTCCTTCCAATACTACACACCTCTCTAACACATCCTCACTCAACAGGCATTCGTTCAGCCGCGTGCGAGCTTGTCAAATGCCTCTCTCGATCAGTCTCGGTGCTCAGATCAAGCCTCGTTGACTCAGGGTTTGCTATTATCCTCCTAGAGCTACTCGAGGCAGATTTGGCCACGGCATCTAGCGTGAAACCTAGACGATCGCATGATCGGAAGTTTATTGGAGTCAGAGCAAATGCCCTCGGAGGCTTAGCGAACTTTGTTCTAGAGTTTTCGCCAATGAAAACGGTATGGGATTTTTTTGTCTGATCTATTTCTAAAAACTTGTGTTCGTTTACTCAGTTCTCTGCTCTACTCTCCTTGCGATTGTCTTTCCTCTGCATATCAAATTTATAGGTCCTCCTAGACAAAAATGCTTTGTCGACCGTCGTTTTCTATTGCCAACCAAACCAACCGAACGTTGTTCGCTTGCCTGCTCTGCAGATCTTGGTGGTGAGTTTAGGAAATTATTTTTCTGCTCAATCAACAGATCAACAAGAGCGTTCTTGGGCTGTATATTGAGAATATAATCACATAAATACCGAACGATAAACTAGAATATGGCTTATCGATCAAGATGGGATGTCAAGTCCAAGATATTGCAAGCTCTCGCTACAATCGATGTGAAGTGAGTTGCTGTCTCCGTCCCTCTTTCATCTATGACTTCTCTCTAGCTCTCCTTCTCAGCTCCTGTTTGCTAATCTCTCCCGAGTGTTTTTTTCTTTCCTTTCACTATGGTCCTTAATCCAGGCAACCTACTTCAACCATTGGCGCGTTATCTGTCGAGCCCAATGATGCTATCATCGTCCGATACCTAGCTGTTCTTCGAAATATTGTCAGCGGTAATCCGCATGACAAACGGCGACCTCCGTTGGTGACGATCTATCCTTTCAACCAGCCCGGTGCGATGAGTATCCTCCGATCCATCCTTGAGCGAGCTTTGCGAATATCCCCTTCTTGGGAAAACAGCGATGTGCTTATTTTAGCATCGTCCGAGCAGGTTTGTCTGCGCATTCTCTGTTCGATCTCCATCTGCGCTCACCGAGGCTTTTATTTCTGCCGTTGCCTAACTAAACTGATGAGTGATTTCTTCATCGGGTCTGAATAGGCGGTAAGCGTTCTTCGAAGTATGCTTGATGTCTGGGATGAAAATCTCTTCGACTGGATAGTTCAGGATCGAGATTTGGTCGAGGCGTGTCGATTTGCTTTAGAGGTTGCCATAGGGGTAAGTCTCGCCCATCACACGCGGTTGACAAGGACGAAAATTTTGATCATCCTTTTCCAATGGTGGTTGATTGCTAACTTTCTCTCTTTCCTTCGCGCGCTTTTGTTCCTTCATTGTTCGGTGTCAAAAATGAAATAAAACAAAATGGAATCTTATGATAGAACCGGGAGAAATCGGTTTCGTCGTCTATAGTGGAATTCCTTCGCAGGTTGACCACGTCTTGCATCCGTCACAAACCTCAAGAGTACCGTATGTCTGCACCCGTTCATTGTTTCGAATTGTTCTTTCTATTCAATCAAAGAAAATATCATACAAGACTTGAATCTCAAATCCAAAACTTTTTCTTCTTGGAATCTGATGTTCATTCGGGGTTTCAAGAGGATAACTTCCTCCCCCAAATGAGAGAAGGGGTCTTTAGCAAGCATCAGATTGTTGATCCAACAGTCATGTAACAACGTCACTCATCGTATATTTAATGACAGGTTAATGATGAACAAACAATAGCGTTGTACAATCTCTGGACAAGGCCAAGGTTGATATCATGATTAGACACGAAAGGGGTCATGAATTGGAGTTCAGGCTACCCTTCTTGGTCCGCAAGTGACAAACCTACGCTCCTTTAAACACACGCGTGCATCCCAACCTTCTTTATCCTGTCTCACATAGAAAACTCCTTCGTTCGGCTTTCTATTCGCCCTTTGAAAATTACCCGACGTCTGCTCCACCACCTCTCCCTCCGCCGTATCCCCTGACGATAGGACCTCGTTCCGATCGATCCATCGACGCGGAAGTAGCCAGATACTTTGTGTATAGTGAATCTACGAATACAGGATCCGTCTGTTCGTCAGAACATGACCCATAAATCCAAATGCTCGAAAAAAGGTCAGTAAAATAAATCGTCATTGCGGGAATGGCTTGCTATACGGACCTGAATCAGTCTTACGACCTGGTTCATAAATTCTGTCTTTCCCAATGGAGCAGACGACTGTGCTTGAAAATCACCCGATTCGCGACCCTTCGAAGGAACAGATCTTCCGACAAACGCTAGCGCGACATCTGATTGAAGCCTTTGCGAGTCGAGGGTGTATCCATTCGGTACGCCAGAAGGAGCCGGAGGAGGGAAGGAGCTTGTAGGAGCGGCGCGAGACTGTTGTAAAGAGGGCTGGTTTGCAGGATGAGGAGGCTGCATAACCTGAGGAGGCTGAGGATAGGAGGATGGAGGGGGTACACCATGATGGGGAGCGTACATCAACGGTTGAGAAGATTGAGGAGGAGCAGGTGGAGCCATTGACGGCTGGGAATGCACTCTAGCCGGTGAAAAGGTAGGAGTTGTTTGAGGGCTGTTGCTTGCCGAGGCAAACAATGCTTGGAGTAAATCGTTCCCCTTGAGGTTGGTTCCATTTCCCGGTCGGGAGGGACTCGTGGGGGGAGGGACAGATGTCCTTGATACTCCGACCGAAGGGTCAGACGGCAAGGGACGTAAAGGAGAAGCCGGTATTTGATGTTGATACGAAGCTAACGGTGGGTGAGGGCCTTGGGGTATTCTTGAGGTGACTACAGGAGACTGAGAAACAACAGGTTGTGGCATGGCAGACGAAATGGAAGGAGATGAGAGCCGATTGAGAATTTCAGAGAAAGAAAGAGAGCCATTGGACGATGGAGCAGGAACCGGAGCTGATGCAGGGGGTTGGGCCGTAGGAGGTGCCACCTGTGCCGGGGAAGGTAGCGGTGGAGAGACGGGTATACACTCCTTGTCTCGTAGTCTGGGTTTTGGAGATTCAGCCCAAGAAGAAAGTTCAGCAACTAGGAGCGAGAATCATGCTGAGGATCTTTCTACGTACGAGGTCATGAGGTCCAGCAGTTTTTTGCCTTCAGCTTCATCATGGACCCAAATACCAGATACCTTGGCTGAGGAGAATACAGATGAGGAAACATAATCACAACGGTTAAGGCTCTGTGACATAAAGTCGTAGACCAAGAAAGCGGAGACAAAAGAAGATGAAACTGACCATCAGCCCCTTGTGAGCCTTGCTCATTGATCATCAGAACTTTTCCCTGAATGTCAAACTCAGTGTTTTGGGTGATAGGTCTGACAAAGTTGTTTGGTCCGTATCTGTTCAGGATAATGAGCCCTAACGGAGGGTTTGAGGATCTATGAGAGAGCAGAGAGAGCGAACCATCAGTCTCACTAAAGTTGGTTGATGCATGAGGTCAAAAAAAGAAGGAAGGAAACTCAGCCGGACCTTCGATAGATGAACATAGAACCCTCTATACCCTCCTTCTTCCACGAATCGTCGTGGTAATGATACAGAACAACATACGTCGCTGAATCAATGATAGAAGAGATAGACGTGTCATGCCTCTGAAGGACCTTAAGGTTGAGAGGATGAGCTGCCATCTTCGAGAAAGAAAAGCCAGTCGATGATGGTGATGATAACGGTGATGGTTAGCGGTTGGAGCGTCACTGAATTTCTCTGTTCCATCCATCTCCCATCACACCCTTCGAATCCTTAATAACCATCGCCACCATGGCATCCTCATCATCTTCGATAGCACAGAAGACGTTTGAGTTAGTTAATGATATCAAGCCGCTTGATCCATCTGACGAGATATTCTTGTATGATTCTGAAGAGCAGAAAGCGATCGATCGAGCTGCTCCTTGGAAGCAAGAGTGAGCGCTTCCTCTTTCTCTCATTGTGTTCTCAATGAGATATAACCATGTTTCCTCAAGACATCATGGCATGTAATCTCCTTCGTCGATGTATGCTGATCTCTCGATGTCTGACTCTCTCCTTCAAGTCCCAATTATTTTACAGAGGTACGCCTCAATGACCTCTCTTGCCGTCACAGGCGCCAATAGAACAGAACTCACTCAGACAGTGACGTCCACTGGTTTCTACATTCAGGTTCGAATCTCGGCCATCGCTCTGATAAAGATGGTATGCGTCCGAAATCTTGATCTCTCTACTCTTTATGTTTGTATGGCCATGTCTGATATGCTTTCTATTGATTCACAAGGTCATCCACGCGCGGTCAGGAGGAATATATGAGATCATGGGTCTCATGCAGGGTAAAGTGGTCGGTCGGACGTTCTGCATTATGGACACCTTTGCCCTTCCCGTTCAGGGTACAGAAACCAGAGTGAATGCTCAAGCGGAAGCCGATGGATACATGGTTGACCATCTGAGTGGAAGCAAACAGGTTGGAGTTTTCAAGCCATCACCGAATCATGGCTGTTTTGTGCTCACAGACAACTTGTGTTTATCGTGTCGTCTGGATTGCGATAGGTCGATCGGCCGGAGAACGTTGTCGGCTGTAAGTTTTCCTATCATCTTGGCGCAAGATTAGTTCATCTTACAGATTGATATAACCTTCTATCTCCCTTTTGATTTCTCTTTCACTTTCCTGGATACTTGAATCAACAGGGTACCACTGTGAGCATATATGCATCTTGCTCTGCCTATGAAATCGAAACCCCACTGACGGCTGGACTATCCCTTCTCAGCTCACCCTGGATATGGTTGCTGGCTGTCCGGGATCGACGTCTCAACACAATTTACTAATCAACAATACCAAGATCCTTGGCTAGCTGTTGTTGTGAGTGCTCGATACTTGGAGCTCATCGTTTAATGCAGTATGGGGTTTGATTCTGATGAGTCTCACGATGTATTCGATGTCTCAGATTGATCCGAATCGGACTATCTCTGCTGGGAAGGTTGACATCGGCGCTTTCAGAACATACCCTGAGGTGAGTGCTCTGCTATGATAGGTAAAGGAATTTTCTTCACAATCTCAGTATCAATTTTGACCTGTCGATACTCTTGTGTTTCCATCATTTACACACTCTTGAAGGGCTACAAATCCTCGTCGTCATCGTCAGCCTATCAATCCGTCCCATTGGACAAGATCGAAGACTTTGGAGTACATGCAAACGAATATTACCCGTTAAAAGTGTCTTACTTCAAGAGTTCGCTAGATACCAAGCTACTCGATCTTTTATGGGAGAAATACTGGGTAAAAACATTGAGCAACAGCCCACTTGTGACGGTAAGTGTTGGGGTTTCTCTTGGTGCTATCATCACTCTGTGTTCGGAAGTGACTGACCTTTGGAATGTCCGCTGGTTATTTCCTATCAAGGGTCGAGCGTTCCATGTCGAACAATTGGGTGACTTGGCGGCCAAATTAGATCAAGCGAAGTCATCTCTACAGACTGCGAGCCGGCCTTCAATCATCCCTCCGGCCGGCAAACAAGGAAAGAGCGCATCGACCGGCAGGACTCAACTTCGAGAGGAGGAGGAGAAAACGGCTTTAGGAAAAGCGGTGAAGGACAGGTGCGTATCCCGCCCGTCGGTGCCATATATTCTAGTATTAACTTTACTTTGATGTTGGTTGGTTTATTCGCGGACCCAAGTACGAGGCTGGCGATGGAGACTCAGCATGCACTGATGGCTCAAGTTCTCAAAGATCAGCGTAAGTCGCACGTTGTCTTGCCATTCGGATTGATATCCACCAGTCTGATCCTAATCATCTCTGTGTTCACATCTTCTTCTTCACATAGTATTCAACGCTCCTCGTATGACCCAGGATAGCTCGACTGCTTGAAGAGAAGGCTGATCTAGAATCTTTTGGCTGGGATCGAGACTTGAATCTACCTGGATTATATATGTATTACAGCTGTGACATTGGTATTTGCTTGTGTGTCTTTGAGTCGGATGTGGACATGTGTGGCGGAGACGGGAGATAGGGTGACTAACCGAAACACTCTTAGGGCGCTCTCCGTTTCTTCTTCTCCATTCTATCCATTCTATTACGAACGACCTCTGTCTATTTGAAAGTCAGTTGATGAGCACTGCTACCACTCGTTCCTTCCTCTTGCGAACGAGAGCCTGACCTGTTATCTGTATCTCTATAAGTCACGATTCTCCGAAAGAAAAAAAAGAAGAACTCTTTTTGAACAATGTCTTTTGGCCGACCAGGAAACTTGGTGGATAGCTTCAACGTGAGCCCTCCGGAGAAGGGGTCTTTTCCGCTCGATCATGATCGTTCGTTTTGTTTCATCCTGTTTGGTACTGTTCTTCTTTGTATGATCTGATATCCTGACGTGTGAGATCCTCTTACTTTGTGTGTCATGCTTCTCTTTCATTTCGACTTGATATCTTCGTCTGGTCTGGATCGGTCCGGTATGGGGTGATTTATGCCCGATGAACGAAATCGGTATCTCCAGATGATTGCTCTCCGGTAATGAAAATGTACCTGGCATGTCTGAAACAGAACCAGATGAAGAACGAGAAATGTAGGGTGTTGAGTAAGCAGTACCTCCAATGTCGATTCGATCAGTAAGTCTATTGTTCTTTATATATTGGTCGATTGTGGAGGACGGTGATGTCTCATGGATGTCCGCCTGATGTGAATCCTCGTCCATAATTTAGTGGCTTGATGGAGAAACAAGATTGGCCGTCTCTTGGGTTCCCTGAGGACCCTACGACGATGACACGTTCTCCTACGTCAACCGCCCAACACATCGATCCGTCCTCCTCTTCTACCTCTTCATCGACACCGACAAACTCTCTACCGACTCCAGCTCGTGGGACGTCGGGCTCTCCTCTTGAATTTTCGAGTCCTCCGATACCTGACTCTCTTCGTGGACCTGGTGAGTTGTTGGATGCGGGTATGGGAACAGGTGCAGGCCCGGTTGGCGTGTTAGGTGGTCAACATGGGGCGGGAGGTCAATAATCTCAATATAGTTTCTTTTGAGGATCAATAAAAACGATGTGACAACCTGTGTGTACGAGAGCATGCTCGTAACGTATCAAATATTGTCTTTCGCCCTCTGTCTGAGGTTGTGTCGTGGCTTGGCAAAGATCAGGCAGGCAGGAAACCATTCGTCAAGTGGTCATTGTATAGAAAGGACAAAGGGATAGACAAAAATCAAATGTAAAAAGGGGGGTTGCGGGAGTGGGATGAAAAAGACACTAGGAATACAACAAAGGGCCTCTATCGATCACACCAGCTCGAAAGGGAGAAGAAAAATCAAACCAAACCGAACCAACAAAAGACATATATTAAGAGAGGAAAGAAAAGGAGAAGAAAAGGAGAGCACGTTTAAGCTCGCTCTCCTCGGAGTCGTCGAGCAAGCTGGAGATCCTTGGGCTGGATAGTGACTCGCTTGGCGTGAATGGCGGCCAAATTGGTGTCCTCAAAGAGAGAGACGAGGTAAGCCTCGGAGGCCTCCTGGAGGGCCATGACGGCGGAGGACTGGAATCGGAGATCAGTCTTGAAGTCCTGGGCGATCTCTCGAACGAGTCGCTGGAAGGGGAGCTTTCGGATGAGGAGCTCGGTCGACTTCTGGTATCGTCGGATCTCTCGAAGAGCGACCGTTCCGGGTCTGGAGAGAAGCATCGCAAGGGCATGTCAGTCTGAGGTTACTCTGAGCAAAGAGCCAAAGATCAAAAGACTAACCTGTATCTGTGAGGCTTCTTGACACCTCCAGCAGCGGGAGCGGTCTTTCGGGCAGCCTTGGTAGCGAGCTGCTTTCGGGGAGCCTTTCCTCCGGTAGACTTTCGGGCGGTTTGCTTAGTTCGGGCCATTGTGTTCTGAGGTTGATGGATGTAGGTTGGTGAGGTGAAGATAGTGTTTGAGGGAAGGTACGCTGGTTTGTTGATGATTGGTGAAAGGAAGAAGAGAAAGAGGTGGTCAACGGGCACTCGACTCTTTATGGTCAGCCTCATTCTTGTTCATCTTTGGTCAGTTTTTTTTTCTCTTCTCCGTCAAACATGCGCTGACGTTGACGACGAAGGAAAGAGAAGGAATAAAATAATGGTGATAAAATGATGAATAAATTTGTTTTATTTCGACGCGACGCGACGCGATGGATTCACGCGTCAGACGCGTCAAACTAGGGAAATGCAGCTGAAGACTAGACATTGAACTATGAGAAATTCTAATGAATTATCCAAAGACAAAAGGCCGCGTGGCAGAATTTCTAAAACGCGTCCATTGACGCGTCTCCGGACGCGAATATTCTCGACGCGTTTCCATGACGCGCTCAGCTCACGTGCACGCGTCAAGAGACCCTGGGGCACGAAAAACTGTTTAAAACCAGAGATCGATTCTTCGTCTTCTTTCTTCTTTTTCCCCATCCCTCAACTTATGCCTTCAAAGCCAACCATCCCTTAACCCCCCCACCCAACCCCCAAACTAATAACAAGCAAACATGTCGGGACGAGGAAAAGGAGGAAAGGTTTGTACATTTACGCGTCTCTCTCCCTCTCTTTCTTCGTCATCACTTTCCTTTGATCCTGACACGCGTCTCTTTCTTCATCAATCTCTTTATAGGGACTCGGAAAGGGAGGAGCCAAGCGACACCGAAAGATTCTTCGAGATAACATCCAGGGTATTACTAAGCCTGCCATCCGACGACTTGCGCGACGAGGTGGAGTCAAGCGAATTTCCGGTCTCATCTACGAGGAGACCCGAGGTGTCCTCAAGTTGTTCCTTGAGAGTGAGTTTCTTTATACATCTTTCGATCTTTCCCGTTTGATCCATCTATTAATCGCGGCTGTATCTTTTTTCCTGTTCTCTTCCACCCAGACGTCATCCGAGACTCTGTCACCTACACCGAGCACTCGAAGCGAAAGACCGTGACGGCTCTCGATGTCGTCTACGCTCTCAAGCGACAGGGCCGAACGCTCTACGGTTTCGGAAACTAGAGGAGGAGATCATTCCTTTCTCTCCTTTCTGTCCCCGCCTTTGTCTTGGTCTACTCTACTACGTCGTCCACGGACGGTCGCCCGCAGCCTTACCATCCTTTGATTTTCTCTCGACTTCCGTTTTTCCCTCTCTTTCGGCTGGAATTCTTAGTTGATTCTCTGAAACCTTGAATTCGGGGTTTCTTCATATATATGTGTCTATTGTTGTACATTGTTCATAATCAGATATTTGAAACAAACAAACAAACAAACAAAATTATCAGCAAAAAGAAACAAAGAACGCCAAGTAATCGCATTGCAAAAAGACAAGCAAGATGAGAGAAATTGAGAATGAAACCACCCCTGTTGCGCGCAAATGTCAGTTGTTCAAAGGAGAAAAAAAAAGACATGCTCAATCATACAAATCATTTTTCTGTAACTGTCTTGAATCTCCGAGGGGATAGGCTTAGCGAAGAGAACCTGATGGGAAAGTTCTCTCTTTGTCTCCTTCGCCAATGGGTGGTCTGTCCATCAAACGGGATACGTTCACTCGTCTTTGACGAAGCAAAGAAGGAGAGGGAGAGAGAAAAGCTTCCCCTGCGTGCAAAGATCAGATGTTTGAAGAGGAAAGCTTATCCAGATCCAGATGCAGAGGTAGAAGATAGAGAGACAAATAACGTTCCATCATAGAAGCATGTCAACGATCGGTCAGAAAGTGGACGTATATACAGCTAGAGTGAGAGATACAGAGATTCAAATGGGATTTGATGAAGACAAAATCCACCATGGTGTGTGCGTTGGAGTTTAAGAACAGATCCGAGAAAAGACAGTCAGGATCCAGGAGAACCCTGGGCTTGACAAATGATTGGCGAGTTGCGTTTTAAGGAGAGAAAAGACCGTTCCAGGCAAGTGCAGGGCAAGGCGAGACGCAAAGAGAGATCCTTGGATGTACGCGGATGTGATAAAGATTATAAATACAGAATCGTTGAATGAATACAGCATAGCATGAAAGGAGGGACAGTTCTTTAGATGGTGGTCTCAGTGTTGAGGAGAACAGCATCGATGACGTGAGCGACCTGTGGAAGAGCAATCCAGCGGGTGTCAGTAAACATGCGCGCACTATTCATCTTCTGTTCTCGATATGCTACTCACTCCGTTCTGGATGATCACATCAGCCTGAACGATCTTCGCGGTAAAGTTGCCGCTAGTGACGAACGTGTCGTTTCCGGAGGAAGAGAACGTGAATGACTCTCCGGCAAACGAGTTTGCGGTGAGCGAGAGGTTGGCCGCAATATCGGTCGAGTAGATGACACTTCCAGAAATGAACTGTGAAGGGTAAAGTACCAGAGCATGAAGAATCAGCAAGTGGGAGGGAAAGATGGAAACCGGTGGACAAGGGCATGAAGAAGAGTAAAGGTAAGAGGAACGAACATGGTTCTGGAGGACGGTGACGGCAGTCGAAGTGTTAACAGAAGCGATGATACTGGACACGTTGGAGACAGCAGCGTCATTAGGCAAGAAGATGGTCAACTGAAAGTCGAGGAAAATAAAAGGTATCAGGATTTGGTCAGATTCAACATGCGTGTCTGTACGAAAGAAGCAAATAGAAGGGGGAAGACGGCACGTACACCCTCGATGGCTTCCAAAGGAGCGACGATACCGACCGAGGTCGCCAACGTGGTCAGCTCGGGAGTGGCGTTGGCGGCAAACTGGGAAAGAGAAAGGGGCAGATTGAGGACCTCGTCGAGGCCGATGATGTGGATGTCTCCAAAGTCGGAGGCCACTCTGGAGGTGATGTTCTTGAGAGGAGCAGCGACCTCGAGTCCTCCGGTATCGTTCGAGAAGAGAACGAGAGCCTGGGTGCTATGAGGAGAGAAAAAAAGAACATTTCCGATGTTAGAAGACAAATCGCGCAAAACGGGGATGAGAATCTAGTAGAGAGAGAGAGAGAGAGACGAACAGGTTGGAACCAAGTCGAGCGTAAGATCCGGTGAGCAAAGTCTTTGCGATGGTGTGTCCAGGAGCGGCAGCGGCAACTCGCTCGGCGGTGTAGTAGCCCTCAAGGATGTGGTACTCGAGGACCTCTTGAAGCTCGGTGGTCTGTGAGGAGAACTAGGTGTCAGTCTATGTTCATGTGATAGAATTCGGCAAGACACACAACAGATGGAGACGAACGTTGCTCGAGATGTTGGCGGGCACTCCAACGAACTAGGCAAGATACATAATCGATCGATCGGCCGGTGAGCATCAAGTAGGAAACCTTTCTTCCTCGATGAAAGAAGCCAAGACACTCACAGCTCCGTTGGTGGGCGCCAAGAGGGTCAAGTTTCCACTGGCCTGGAGAGCGGAGAGAATACCTTCGGTGAAACTGTATGTTGCAGCCGTCCGAGAGCGATCAGCCACGTGATCAAGGGGTGAACTGCGGGAAGGACGTATCTCCTTCTCCGTGCAGGATCGAGGGGAACCAAGGGGAACAGAGAGAAAGACTTACTTCGTGTTGTTCTCTGCGACGGCGACGATCGAGAGGACGAGCGAGTAGTACTCTTCGGCCCACAATGTGTTGAGGCTGTGCGATTCGTCAATCGATGTTTGAATCCAAAAGTCAGCAAGGGCCAAATCAAAGAGAAAGTGATCCAGAGAACCAAGAGCCAAAAGAGAAAGAGAAGGACACACAGAGCGGAGACGGTGTCGGTTCCGTTGGTGAACACGGTGGCGTTGATCTGTGCAGAGACGAGCGATCCGGCAAAGAAGACGAGCGGGGCGATGTATTTTGAGAGCATCATGTTGTTGAGTGTTGTACTGGGAGAGTTTCGATTAAAATGTAAGCGAGAAGGGAGTTTCAAGGGGTTTATTGTCTTCAACCAAAGTAAGGTTCGATAGGCGCGAGGGACTGAATGGAATCAGGAAAGGAAGGAGAAGGAGAAGAAGGGATCAGATCCTTGATCGATGGAACTGGATGAGTAGGTTTATATACAGTAGACCAAAGAGAAAGAGAGAGAGGAACCGAACAGAAAGTTTAAAGCCGCATGACGCTATCGAGAGTGATGCAACCAGAACGAAGCGCAAGGAGGAGGAGGAGGAAGAGGATGTGTGCGATGTATGGTGTGTTCCTCTACTGTGCGCGATATCTCTCTCTCTCTCCACACCGGATGTCTGGGCGGCGAACGGGGAGGACGATCCAGTCCGTTACCGTTGTCGTCATCAGCCAGCATTGGCAGCACTGATGATAGCAGCATCGGCAGCACACCACCTCCACCTTGATCAACATCATCACCGCCCGGGCATCATCGGGAAGGTTAATTCGGACAATGATTTTCTTTTCTCTTCTCTTCTCTTCTTCTCTCTTCTCTCCTATCCTTCCTTCGCTTTAGTCTTCGTGATGCCAAGAAATGACGCGACATAGAATAGACTCCTTGTTTCCTACAGTCTGGCTTCCACCGATTCCAAACCCAGCTGAGACTCAGCCCAAGCCTGGCTTGAAGAACAAGACGAGGCTGAGCGCGAGATAGAATCGAGTGGTGGGATCAACACCTGTAAGAATAGCTGCAATGACACTCGTAGTGACAATGATAGAATCAGCGTATTCCAGGAACAGCCACAGCCAGGTGGAGCAGAGGGAGGCGAACAGGGCGGTTGGAGTGGAGTGACGTCATCGATCGAGTAGGCCGTCAGCCTTTCTCGAGTTACATCCGACCGTTGATATCATTATGGTTATCACTATAAGCAATTTTTCGGGCGATCCTTCTCTTTTCGATTCCTCTCGAGACTTTTTTTTTGCATCCTATTCGTCTTCTTTCTCTTAGTCTTTGATCCCCGGCCTCTATACCTGGGGCATGATCAATCAATGGAAACGTTTTCATTCACTCGGCACGATTTCAAAGGAGAATAGAAAGAGGGCAAAGAAAAGAACTAGGCGCGAACGTATCATCGGGATCCACAAGTCTTGGATCTTTTCGTTCGGCAGCTCTGCTTGGCAGAATGACTCATCCATCCATGCGCTCAATCATTCGCTCACACTAAGGGTTATTGGAAACAAAGGTTCATCCATCGATCGAGACAAACACCCGTTGTACACACAAAAAAAAATTGACTTTTCTTCCATCCTTCCTCCTTCTTTCGCTCTTCATCCATCTTTCTCATCCATAATCACACACATACACAAAAGAAAATTGAAAAGAGAGATATGAAAAGAAGATACTTAAGAGCTAAACACAATCATTTCTCAACTCTCCATCTCTTTTTTGATTCCATCCGCCCGCTTAATCCCATCCGGGAGCTCCTCCGGCAGCAGCCTCACCGGCCGGTGCAGGTGATCCAGCCCGGTCGATAGGGCTCCTTGATCGTCGCCTATCGTCGTAGACAGCCCGGGGGCTTCCACCGGCAGCAGGAGCGGCCTCAACAGCCTCCGCAGATCGCTCTCTTCGTCGAACGGGCGATCGGTCATCCCGGTCTCGTCGAGGAGCGGGTGATCGATCATCCCGCTCTCGATCCCGTCGAGGAGCAGGCGATCGGTCGTCCCGGTCCCGGTCTCGTCGAGGGGATCGATCCCGTCGGTAGTCGTCCCGTCGGTCATCTCGTCGGTCGTCTCGTCTGTAATCTCGGTCTCGGTCTCGGTCGTCCCGCCGGTAGTAGTCGTCCCGTCGAGAGGACCGGTAGTCATCCCTATTCGCACACCAATCAGATCGTTAGTTCAGTAAAAGATAGTGATGAAACAAGAAGGAATGAGAAGAGAGACAAACCGGTCGTCATGTCGTCGGTAAGGCCTGGCAAGAGAAAAAGAAACACACAAGAAATCCCTCGTCAGCCACCTCTGATTTTCTCACAGAAGAGAACACGAGAACGTAACGAACCGGTCGTCTCGCCTGTCCCGATCATCTCGTCGGGAGTATCCTTCGTCACCTCGGCCACCAGCTCCGAACCGGTCGGCCTAAGAGAGAAACAGAGACAAAGAGAATTGTGTTTAATGTTCGGTTCTCAACGAGAACTCTTGTAGAAATAGAGAAGGAAGAAGAAGAAACAAACGTCGGTACCGACCTCGACTCGAGCAGAGATAGGGTTTCCTCTAAGAGTACGACAGAAAACCAAGTAAGCGGGTAGCTCACAGCCACGCCCCAGAAAAATGGATAGAGACAAACCGGATGGTAAGACCCTCCAACTTTCGGACAGCCTCCTCAGCATCGGCCACAGTCGGGTACTCGATCACACTAGAAACAACAAATCCGGCCAGGCAGACACGAGTCATACAGCGCATACATTGCTTCGTCAGTTATAGTTCTCATATCTCATTTCTGAAAAGAGAACAATGAGACATACCCCTGACCCTCGTTGTCTCGGTCGATATCAGCATAAGACACATCTCCACCTTCCCGACCAAAGTCCTTGAGATCCTGTTGAACGGGAAATGAAGCAGTCCACAGAGGAAGCGGTCATACCAAACCGGCCGACCGAAGGAGAGAACAAGTCAGGATGCCGTCCGGGTATGTTTCTCTTTCAAGATCAGTTATCGCATCGATGGTCAAGAGATAGGAAGAGGAGCATTGGAAAGAGGCCGCATGCCGTACGCCAAAAGTGGGAAATCCAGTGGGCGAAAAGGGAAGGAGCCATGCCTTGAACCAAAGTCGACAAGGATCGCTGACCAACGCCGTCCTGACCCATGGAATGAACAAAGGAGAAACAGAGCGCCGAACAAGGTAGGAAACGAAATGACTCCGCTCCCGGACAAGATACATCAAAACCGACCGAATCGCCCGTTTTAGTTTCCCCGTTCGTTCTCCCTACATCCCAGTCTTTTGTTTTTCTTTCAGAAAATCGCTACCGTCCGCAATGAACCATAGGGCTGATCAAGAGATGGACGGCCTCCGGTGTCATAAAATGGAAGGGAAGCGAGACCAGTCCAGGACAGGAGCAAATACGCATGTAACCTCATGTAGGATGTATGTTGGAATAGAAGATCACGTCCTGATGACTAGCACCGAACGAACGGCGTCAATGAAGGAAGGAGAGAAGGAAGACCGCACCTGCCAGCTGACGTCTCTGGTCAATCCCTTGACGATGACTCGTCCTCGACCACCTCGGGGAGGTCCTCGGGGACCACCGAAAGGTCCTCCTCGGGGAGGTCCACCAAAGTCTCCTCGGCCACTGTTGAGAACAGAAAAGTGAAGTGAGCGAAGTATAGATGGATAACATCTGTAAGAGCTATAGAGACAAACCCAGCGAAACCTTCTCGTCGTCGGGAATCCTTGGCGGGCTGAAGGGAGATACTATTGGAAACCACAGAGCAAGAATGCCATGTAAGAAGACGGTATTCCTAGTGTTCTAAAACACAACAACCAAGCTTACGGCTCTCCACTGGGTGTTGCGGACGAGATCGGTTGAAAAGAAAGAGGAACAGAAGAAAATTAACACGCGTCCAGCAGAGAAAACAATGTATCAAAAAAATGAGAACCTACCAGAGATCTCGGCCGTTCAACTCATCGATGGCAGCCTCGGCATCCTACGACCGAACAATATCCATCGAATCCCAAAGAGACGTCCAAAGCAGTACGTTGAGTATCATCTTTTGGTAAAGAAATCACTCCCCCTATCCTCTTCTTTCGCCTCTCATTCTCGGCTGAAACTATCAACTGACCCTAAGGCTGTCAAACTCGATAAAACCGAAACCGTTCAAGACTCGGATGTCAATAACGGGTCCGGACTTTGAGAAAAACTCTTCGACATCTCGTCGAGTAGCACCTGGATAAGATGACAGATCGGAGCAATGGATTGATACGGTTGATTCAAGAGAAAAAAAGGAAAGAGAAGAAGAGAAGGAAGCAAAGAATAAAGCATCAGAGACCGATTGAGAAACGAAGCGACTTTTGACAAATTTTGATATTCTTCCAGCACTTTTAGGTAGCCGAAAGAAACAAACAAATAAAGCCACGACATACTGGTAGAAAGTCGTCCGATGTAGAGTCGCTTGGAAGACATGTTTGATTTTGTTAAAAGAAAGAAAGCCCAAAAGAGATGAGAGAGAGAGAAAAAAGAGAAGGTGGACAGACTGAAAAGACTCGCTGGAGGTGGCGGGGGAGAGGAAATGGCGCGTAACCAATCAATGCCGATGCGTAACCTCAACCCTAACCGACACGCCCTACGAGATTTTCGTTTTGTCTTCTCTACTTCCTCTTCCAGCACCCGTTCCATCCTTCTTTCTATCCTCTCTGTATCCTTCTTTCTTGCTTTTCAGTTTGTAAAGAGCGGTCTTTCTTGTTCAGAAGATAGACACCGTCCAGAAAGCAAAAATGGCAAAAAAGACAAAGTCGACAGAGTCGGCCCCTTCAACCGCTCCCATCCCTTCGTCCTCGTCGTCTACCACTACATCCAAGCCTTCCAAGAAGCAGGCCGTTCTCAAGATCAAAGACTTTACTGTTCTCCCTATCCATTACACTACTCCTTCCTCGTCCGCACCAACCACTCATTATCTCTACATCAGATCTGATGCTTCGACATCGACATCGTCAGCTGGACAGATCGAAGAACCCCGGACATTGTTCGTCGCCAACTTGCCTCCTGACTCGACGGAGGATAACCTCCGAACATTTTTTGGAAATTGCGGTCCGGTAGAAAACGTCAAGCTTGGAGGACAGCGAAAAAAGTCGGGACAGGAGGGATCAGATATGGAGGACAACAGTGATGATGACAGTGAAGATGATGATATGAGTGAGGACGAGGATATGGCTGCAGTGGAGGAGGACGAGGCTCCCCGACCTGTACTCAAGAGAAATAAGAAGAAGGACGCACACAAGAAACGAGGACCACCCAAGATTTCTCCACTGTACGCTGAGGACGAGACTCCACTCCTAAAGCTCAACCGAACGTCTCAGTCTGCCAAGGTTCTCTATCTTTCTCCGCTCTCTCTCGCCAGAGCGCTCTTGCTACCTACCGCTGGACCTCTCTCTTTCCCTCCAAAGTCGAATCAACCGGAAACCGACCAACCGGTTGGTCTCTCCCGGTACATCACTTCTTACGCTTTGTCCAGACCTTCTCTCGCCAAGATCAAAGCACACGCAGACTCGAGTATCGCCCACTTTGAATACCTCAAGAAGCAGGAGGTCGACAGAGTCACCAGGATGGGAGAGGATATCGTGGACGAGGACGGCTTTACCCTTGTTGTGCGAGGTGGAAAGTATGGAAGAAACTTGGCCGGTGGCGGTGTCGGAGTTGCCAGTCGGGACTGGGAGAGAAATAAGGAGGAGATCGAGGGAAAGAAGAAGAAGAGTAAAGAGCTCAAGGACTTCTATAGGTATATCTCTTCTTGGTTCGAGTTCTTCATATGAAAGGCCAACGACTGACAAATTTTCTGCTCCTTTTATGATACTATTTCCTCTTTTTTAAACCAACCAGGTGGCAGGTACGAGAAGCAAAGCGAGAAGACCTCGCCCAGCTCCGAAGCAAGTTCGAAGCTGATAAGGAGAAAATCGAAAAACTCAAAGGATCTCGAAGGTTTAAGCCTTACTAGAAGAAGACAACAACAACAATCAAGAAAGAGTTCGAAACGACTGATGGGATTGCATGTTCTCGTTCTTCTCTTCTTTCGGGATGCGTGCTCGATTTTCTGAGATGTTGAATAATAAGCACATAGGACTGGCTATCAGAGCAAACTACGGCATAAGAAAACACTCTATCGAGCATCTTTGCTTGCATGCTACAACATCAGAGTCTTTGTTGGACAGATTTTTGCCTATACATATCGGATTATCATAAATTTATACATTCTATATAAACAGGGCAATGATGAGAACTCGATCAAGATAATAGAGGGCATCAGACTGGAGTCTCTGACTCGTTCTTAAGGCACCCAGGTAGTCAAAAAAGAGCCGCTGAGCCTTCAGATCATCGCTCTTCTCTCAAGAGTGCGCGTACGAGACGTTCTCCTATCCTCTTTTTGACTTTTCCTTCGACGGTGATTGCGCTTCGAAAAGTCTTGTCGAAGATAATAAAAATACATAATAGCCAAGAGTGGTCTACGCTAGCATGCCGCCTTGCCACATCTATCCAAAGCGCGTTTTAGATTGAAATTCAGGATATCAGACTGGTCCATAGCGTGCATCGGAGAGAGAAACTTACAAGCTTTTCGAAATCGTCCAGGGATAACACAGATTTGTCAGGAGCAGAGGAGAACGACGCGATCATCTCTTTGACCTGCGCCTGGTTCCAACCCTCTTTCAATACCCTAGCCGCTTCCCAGACTTCCTTGAAGCCGATCGCCTTGGAGCTCTTCTGGTCGTCCGTAAAGAACATACTCCACGCCTCCTTGGCTCGCCTCTTTTCGTCCTTTGTGAGATCAATATCTCCGATCATATCTTCATCCAACAACATCCTCTTCGTCTTCCTCCCTTTTAGTTTCCCGACTGGCTTCGCTCCCTTGGCTAGCTTGGCAGATTTCTTGTTGGATGCTCCAGACTCAGAGTATGCAGTTTCGTCATCGTCACCGTCTTCAGATGAGGGTAGCGAAGGTACAGGAGAAGCAACGGCAGCCGATCGCGTATTCCGGCGAGTTCTTCGTCGATTCGGGTTGAAGATATCATCTTCGTCCTCACCCTGTTCAGTCAAACGAGATTTGGGAGAAGCAATAAACCCTCCAGCTTGATCTGGGTCGTCTTCCATCCATTCATCATCCTCGTCATCTTCTTCGTCTCCTCCGACTTCATCCTCCTCCTCCTCTTCTTCGTCCTGCTGATCCTCTGAGTTATCGTCATTTTCACCTTCTTCCTCTCTGGAGGCCAACAAGATAGCGCACACACTGAACCAATCCCTTCTGCTGACTCCTTTTTCCTCATGCACTCTTCTTCTACTTCCCCCACCTCCTCCCAAACGAGAGGCTGCTCCTGCCGTGTTCAGGTCCGTATCATCCGACCAACCTTCGGCTGATTGTTTGAAGAATTCGAGGACTTCCATATCGGATGGCGGAAGGTTTGCCAGCTTCAGAGCTCGAGGGATTAGAGACAGAGGAATATGTGTTTTTGCTGATCGAGGTCTCGATTCGTCTGTTGAACTCGGCGTGGATATATCGGCCTGGTTAGACTCCACCACCTCGATATCGGGATCAGGCAAGAAACCACCTCCATTTTGGTCCTCATCGTCCATCAGAAATCCTCCTCCCGCATCGTCCTCTTCCTCGTCTACTATGAATCCTCCACCCTCTTCTCCATCATCATCCATGACAAACCCTCCTCTCTCGTCATCGTCCTCCGTGACGAATCCTCCTCCTGCTTCCACCTCTGGCATGGCAGTAATATCTTCAGGCTCTATGGATTCTGTCTTTCGTTTCTTCTTAGATGGTTTTTTTGTGACCGGCAAAGGATCACCAGCATGATCGAACGCGTACGACAGAAGGGCTCGGTTGGCAGAAGTTAGATCGGCAAATTCTGCAGAATCCAGAAAGGATTCATCCCCGGGCTGAATTTAAAGAACAGAGTGTCTAGCTCAGATCATAAACACGAGCACACATATTGACAAGAACTGAACGAACCATGTTATCCAGGCCCTCTCTATAGATGTCTAAAGGAAGCAAGAGTTCTTTAAGGCCACAAGAATCGCTGATGGTGGTCCAGAAGAGAATGCATGTGTCCGGGAATGAGTGATCGACGCGCGTTGATGATGACGAAACTCTTGAACACGCGTTTCATTCCACGTCTAGCCCATCCTCTTGCCAACCAGATGAAGCGTCATCTACGATGCAACTCCAAAATATCCTATGTACTCCGTGTCCGTTGTATCGCTCCCTTCTCTACTCTCTCTTTCTGTGTATTGAGTAGGAGGCTGAGGTCATATCTGTCTGATGGCCGGGGTTGCCGCTGACTAAGCGGTTTCACATGTGTAACCCTAACATACCCTTCATCTCTCCATTCCTCTCCCTTTCTCTGGGATCACTCACCATCTTTGTTTCGTCTACTTCTCCCCTCTTGACCACTTGTAGCATACCCAAATCGTGAGTACGAATTTCATGACTATGTCGGATTAATAGTTTCTAATTTGTTAATTCGTTCTTCAGCCAGAAATCTCTTTCAGCGGATCCTGTGACACTTGAACTGATCCAATAAGCACGCTCGTGCTTTTCTCCTCTTTCTCATCTACTCAGGATTCTTACGCCTTCTCTCCTTTCAAGCCAAGAGAAATAACCATCTCTGCTCATCTTGTACTAGTGATTCGGTCTCAGCTCGTTAAAACCATCCTCGTAGAATGCCCTTCTTCCCAAATCATACTTCGTCCTCATCAAATGGAACCGTTCAAACTGGGTTTGAAGCCGATCTGTTGACATTGGCAGCTCGACAGTATGTATCCTTATCCTCATTCTTCACCAGCTGTCAGGACGTGATCAAGAAGCAACAGGTTTATTTCGTCTGACGACAAACTCGTTTTATAGCCAGAATCATTTCACACCTCTAGCTAGGGCAGAACTTCAAAAGTATCTGTACACAACACTCTGGGCCTCGGAGTCGACACGGTTCCTAGATGGACCTGCACCTACCACGGCAGAAGAATGGTCAGGATTCAATCTGACGAGGGCGCAACGATTATCTAGGTCTAAGGGAAGAAACAAGAAGGACACGAAAGGCAAAGGAAGAGAGATTGAGTTCGAAGAGGAACGAGACAAGAGAAGAAAACAAAGAGGAAGCAAAGAGTCGGTAAAAGACGATCCGGCTAGTAGGTTGGATGCTAGATGTGGGAAAGCTTTTGAGAAGGGCGAGGTCATCTACCGCTGCAGGTGAGATATTTCTATCGCTTCTGATCCAAGACGCATCATTCTAATCATCAATCCGGTTTCTTTTGCAGAGACTGCAACTTTCATGATCACTTGGCGCTCATGTGTTCGGCATGCTACCGCGAATCATCCCATCAAGATCATACTATCACCCTCAAGGTAGCATCTAGCCTAGGAGAGTTCTGTAACGCTGGTGATCCATCCATGTGGCTCCGTCCAGTCCCATCTTCTCTTCTCTCTCCTTCAGCCGTCTCGTCTTCCTATTCTTCATCCTCATCCGCCATCTCTTCTACAGAAGCCCCTCATACATCCCAGGAACACATCTCTGAATTTATCAACTCTGTTTTTGATTACATCCTTACCACGTTGGATGTTTCTCCGGAAGAAACCACGCTACCTACCTCAGAGGCAGATCTAACGAGACAAGAAAGACTCGAAGGGGTTAAGTGGTTCGAGAACGCCTGGGCGGTTGTCTTATGGAACGACGAAAAACATACAAGAGTTGATGTAGCTGTTCAATTGGGGGATGCTATTGGGTGGACAGAGGAGGAAGGGCTAGAATGCGCAGAGAGAGTACACACAGAGGTCTGTCAGATTTATTTCGTCTTGCCTTGTCCTGCTCTGAGGCATCAGAGGATCCTGTTGAAAATCTGACTATCCATACTCCCTCTATTTCTGTATCGACAGGGACGAGAAGTCATCGAGATTTCTTCGAGCGTTCCTCGACTTTTGCATATTGCTCATACCCTCGCTCAAATCGATCTAGGCGTGACACTTCGATCAGCGCACGATACTTTCCGAGAATGTATCTCGGCTTACCTCCTTTCCTTCCTCTTGGACCTCTCAACATGCTCGCTAGAAGGAAGCGATTCTGTTCTGAGGGAAACCATGCTTTGCAGTTTGATGTCCTCTCGACTTCCTGTCAGAGACAGAGGGGATTTCCGAGACCGAGCAGGCTTAAGTCGGATCGGTGGGGTAGAAATCAGTTGGAACGAAATGAAAAGGGTGGATTGGGCCATGGTCTATCATTCGAAATGGTGGAAGAAACCGAGAGTCGAGTGGGGTCTCTTAATGAACCGACTGATGTTGGTTGGAGATCAAGCTAGATTGGATATCGGTTCGTCGGTCACCTCTCTCATGCATTCTGTTGTACATCTACAAAAGACTGATACGGGTTTCGGCATTATTCTGTGAAATGTAACAGCTAGTCGATATGCTCTCGTATTTCCTAGGTTGATCGAGCTGTACCTTTTCACAGATCGGGAAAGCGAAAACTCCATGACCTCCGTCGCGTCAAAGATTTTCCCCATCCCCTCAGTTGCTTCCTACTTAGTCTCCCACTCCAACATTCTTCCTGTGTATCTCCAACTTTTACGATCTTACTATACTGGTCAATTTGCTTTTAAGCGAATTACTTTCCCTCCTGGCCCCGCCGCCCGTGTCGAGCCCGAATCCGAGCCCTTCCGTCTAAAGAAATCATCTCCTCTGTTTTCTCACCTGAGAGATCTCATTTCATCCTCCGGAGTTAAAGCATATATCGCCCAGCACGCGGACTCAAATGAAGGAATGCTTAGTCTAGGCGAAATTTTCACCGGAATGAACTCTCAGGTCCGAGCTGCAGAGAGGCACGTCGAGTACGAAACGGAAGGATGGACCAAGGCGTTCCAAGTGACAGGTGAATTAGGCCGACTGGCTCGAGCATGGGGCGAAGGTTACGCCCATAGTTCTACCCAGGATCTGATGAGCGCAATTTCGGCTATCGGAATGAGGTTAGGAAAAATTCTGAACATGGAGATAGGAACGCTCGATCCCGGAAAGTACCAGCCGCCTTCGTTTCATACGGTTCGGTTTGGAGTGGATTCAGGGACTGAGATCAAAGAATGGGAGGTCGTTCAGTATCAGGTCGAGTCTCAGTATGTGAGCTTTCATAACCCGCTTCACTGGGTGCTAGCTGGCTTGTTAAAGCATCCGGGGAAGCTTGAAGGAGTCGGAAGTGATGCGTTGATCAGAGCATTAGGCGGCTTAGAGAACTCTACGGACGTGGACGAGAAGAACGCTAGACAGAGGGCATTAGTGTTGTTAGATTTTCCTTTGCGAAGTTCGTTCCTTCCATTTGTTCATGTTTCGTTTTGATTGACCCGTACTGAATGATCTATCATCGGGCTTTTTCACCTGGCCTTTCTTAGTCGTTGTTTTCATTGCCCAGCTTCGAAACTCTCTCTGGGTGAGAAACGGCCAGAGCATGCGCCAGCAACAACATCACTACCGAGAACATACCGCTTTAGGTGTTCGGGAAGGATCTTGGGACAACGATATGTTCCTACTTCAAGTGTTCCTCTCCCTGCTTGAGCCTGACTTAGTACTAGCTACTTTCTTGGATCGATTCTCTTTGACCGAGTGGTTTCAAGGCCGAGTGGACCACCCTGTGTATCCGTTCCCATCTGCAGGGATGGTAGAAGAGTTCCTCTCAGTCCTGATTGTTTGTCTTAGCGAGCCCGCCACGATTGGAGCTTGGTCGACCGAACGTTACGTCCGAAGGGAGGTCATCCATGCGCTCGTGCTCGGCCCATCGACTTATTCTGACTTATCAAAACGATTGCCAGAACGAGTGACCGAGTCACACTTCCTTCATCCACTATTGCTTGAGCTAGCGTCATTTAAGCCTCCAGAGTCGGCTACCGATTTCGGATTGTATGAGCTCAAAGACGCATGTTTCGAGGAAGTCGATCCATTGTTCCATCACTTTTCCAGAAATCAGAAGCAGGAGGTCGAGGCGATTTTGGAGAAAAGATTCAAAAAGTCCAAACCGAAGGGAGAGTACCTTCATATACCCAAACCGATGGAACCTCTACAGAACCGATACGCTTCTCTCTTGCAAACGTACAAATCGAATTTCCTTCCGCAGATTGTCTTCTTCACGCTATCCAATCTTATTCCTTTACATCAACAAGCCGACAAGGAGGGCACTGTTGAAGGAAAAGCTCGAGAATCCCAGGAATCCGTCTTGGAGCTTGCTTTACACCTAGCCATGCTCTGTCTTCAGCATGAGTTACTTTTGTTTGCAAAGGCGGCGGTCGAGGTAGAGTATCTTCCAGGGCAGACGCTTGTCCGGATTCTTTGCTCAATCGAAGATGAATATCTCTTTAAATCGCTGAAGGCTAGGGTGGCTTGGTGTCTAGACACTATCAAGAAGCATTTCCCATCTCAAGTGGAACAGTGGCGAGTGGTTCCACCCCCGGTTGTCAAGAAGACAGGTCAAGGCGCCGGAGCTGGGCGAAAGCAAAAGGCAGCCGCCAGACAGGCTGCGATCATGCAGCAGTTCTCGGCCGATCAGAAGGCATTTTTGGATGCCCATGAGGATGAGAATGACAGCATGGAAGAGGACGAGACGGACGAAGAGGACATCATCTATGGAAGTTGTATGGTCTGCCAGGAGAACTGTACGGCGTTCGCAGCCTGTGGTTCTTTGGCGCTCATCCAGCCCTCAAAACTCATTCGACACATTCCACTGAACAGTCAGCCTTGGCTCGAAGAGGTTCTTAATTCACCATCTTCTCTCGATCGAAATATCGACCTCAGCGACCACGGAGCGTCATCTTCCTTAACTGGTGCATATCCAATCAACAATTTCAAGTTTGGTCTCCATACATCTACCTGCGGGCATCTTATGCACACGGAGTGCTTCGATAGCTATATCAAAACCACTGAAAACCGTCATCATGCCCAAGCGGCCAGGAATCACCCTGAGAATGTAGCCCGAAGAGAATTCAATTGTCCGCTGTGCAAGAGTCTCGGGAATGTGCTCCTTCCGATGCAGAACCCTTATGATCGACCTTCCAAACCTATCAAGAGTGACGATCTTCCTTTGAGAGATTGGTTACGGCTGATCAACACCGAAGCACTCAGAGACATAACCGACACCTCGATGATGTTCCAACACCGAACGGATACAGGCGAGCTACCACCTCTTTTTGCTGATGCAACATGTGTGATTGCTCTTCCTTTGGAGGAACGGTCTCCTCTTCTTGATGCGGCGCACAAGATGCTCCTGGATCTTCAGGCTGTTGCTCGACCAATCTCTCAGCAATCAGTACACCTCCGTCTTCGAGGACAACCTGAATCTCTACGACAGGATCGCCCGGCCGTTGGGATGTATCTTCCTGACGAGCTCGTTGCTCATATGATTGCCGGACTCGAAATCACCTACCGAGGACAAGAATCCTCTGGGCAGACTGTCGCAGACAGCTTGAATAATGCGAATTGTCAACTAGTCAAATGTCTTCTTGGTTCTCTACGACTCGCGACATACTCGAACCTGGGTGGAAAGCCTGGCCTCGTCAGCGCACGATACGGATTATTTGCTCGACTCCTTCCAGACTGGTATAGGGATGCCAATGCTACAACCCCTATTCTCTGTCGAGATCCCTTGGGTGTAGTCGTGGAGGGTGCAGCAATAGCATACGAATATCTTCAACCGATCCTCATTCTGGCCTATTACGCCGAGCTTTGCCGAGGAGTCATTGGAATTCTTCATCTGATCCGAAGCTTCCCAAATCGATCGCCTAGTCAATGGCTCAACGTAGTCGACAGCGATGCCTCTCATGCAGTCGAAGTATTCGGAAATATCCGGCAGCTCTTCCTCGGAATGGCTTCACATTCCAGGATCCTTCAGTTTGAAGTAACCGAATACCTAGCTAGTGTTCCTGATCACGTCTTGGCCCGTCTTCTGTACGCGTTCACTCTGCCCTTCGTTCGTCGAGTATCTATCGTACACAAGGTGGTCAAGATGAACCAACCTTCCTCTAGCTTGATTCCTTCTCCACTGGCAAAAATGGATCCTTCAACTTCTGAATACGTTCGACTCATGGCTCATCTTCGTATTCCTCTTCCCGTGGTTTCGTTATCCCCTCCTACCACTGAGCCTCCTGTCGCTTCTAATGCGGCCATCGTGGACTGCGTTTCGTCATATTTGAAACAGTTCTCGGCGTTCTATGGACCTCGATCCCAATCATCACTTATCCGTCTTGAATATCCTGCTATCTATCAGATGGCTCGTATTCCCAACAGCCTGGAGGGAGTCTTTGAGATGTATGGGCCTAGAGAATGCGCGAACTGTAAAACGGCCCCGAATGCTATGGCGGTGTGCTTACTCTGTGGAGAAGGTGTCTGCGTGGGGTCAAGTTGCTGCCGGGAGAATCTCTGGGGAGGCGCGGAAGGATTAGGAGAGTGTAATATTCATATGAGGAAGTAAGTTCCTTCTCAGATCGTTGATTCTAGTCATGATTGTTGAACGAACTAGCTGACATCTCGACCTTTCACTTCAAGATGCAACGCTCCTATAGGTATTTTCTTGGATCTTCGAAAATGGCAGATCCTTTGGCTCTGGGCCGGCAGTGGCTCATGGGGACCTAACATCTTCTTAGACACTCATGGGGTTAGTCCTCAGTTAAATTAGCGTTACCCTCTTGTTCACAACTGATCACCAACGTGCTTTCTGTGAGGCTTTTCAGGAGTTGGATCAATCAATGAAACGAGGCTTCCCTCAATCTATCCATCCTCCTCGACTCGACGAGGTTAGAAAGATCTGGCTTACCCACGGCGTTCCCAGTTTTGTTGCAAGGAAGATGGAAGCTCTGTTGTGAGTTTGTCATCTACACTAAATCTTTGTTCGTCTAAGTTGTATCAGCCTTCTTACTTTCTTTTCACTTTGATCTGTTCTTTCTTCTTCAAGGGATGGCGGAGGATGGGGGCATTTCTGAGAGACCGAAACGATTCTGACGATTCTGCGGACAATGGATAGAGATTATTCACTGTTACCGTACCACTCTGTATTTACCCCCAAAATATTATCTTTATCGTCTGCAGCCTTGAGGATGCATGCTCATTTATTTAAACATTGCCGCCAACTTCGAGTCCAGCTCGTCAGGCGAAATACGTATATCTGTTCAGAGTATACACTGTAGATCAGCAAGAAGTTTTGAAGATGTGAAGAGATCGAGACAAGACAGAATTTTTCTTTACGCACACTTGGTTCCTAAACTTCCATCATGCTTGGCGACTGCGGTCTTGTAAGCCTTACCAACCAAGGTCTTGACCTCATCTCTCATCCGAGCTTTCATATCACCCGCTCTTCCTAGATGATTCGTCAAGTGAACTTGTTCTTGTCGATCGAGAAGGTCCCAGAATTTGACAAACTGGTCTTTGACGGCCTGACGACCGGCATTACCACTATTGGAGGATGAGGAACTGGCTTGGAGTAAAGGAGACGTGAGTTCATTCCACGGATCGAGATATGTTGCTTTATAATTTTACGGTTGGTGAGATTATTTGAGAGAGGAAGAAAAGTATGATACGTTTAGCGATATGTCTAAACATAATAGATTGAGAAACAAAGAAGAGTAAAGCAGACCTTTTGCATTCTTAAAAGCTTTGTTTAATAGCTCGTCTCCATTCTCGCCCAAGAGATCGCTGAAATTTGAAGATGAATGAAGCACTAGGTTGTCTCTCACGAAAGACACTATATTCCCATCGACATGAGGACGATTCATTTGAGCATGTCGTTATTTCCCGTAGCCCACAGAATCGATGAGGAATGACAAGGAGGACGAGTGGGGACTAACTGTTGTTCATCAGAAATATCCCCCCTACACCACGTCGGAGCGCTTTGGCTCTTTGATCTAGACTGTTGACCAAGGCGGCGGTGACATCATCTAAAGGACAAAGCCAGTCAGATACGCGCACCAAAAAATCAGCTTGTCATCGTGAAAGAATCAAAAAGAAGATCAGAGTCACGAAAAGAACTCAAAGGACGAACAGATGAAGTGCGCGATCAGTCCATCATCGTCGCCTACAGGAACATTGGCCATACTTGCACCCATCAACCACTTACGATCCCCGATCGTGTTTAAGAATGTTTCAATGACCGACTGGTAGCTTGGCAGATTTAATAAAAAGGACACAATCTGTTCTCAACAATACAAAAAGAGTACATAAGACGAGGATAAGGTCCTGTTTCAACAGCAAATGTGCGATTAGGTAAAGATTGTTGCCTCACGCTAGTTGTGACCGAAGAGACCGACACGGATTGAAACTCGCCAGGTTTCACCACGAAAGATACCTGTCCAAAAAAAAAGAACAAAACGAAATGGAACAAAAGGGTTCAGATGATGATTCAGCTATGGATGTTCTGGTTCGTTAAAGTTCTCTTTCCGACACAGATCTAGCAAGTGATAAAGAAAAGCTGACCTTTGCACTCTCGACTGCCTCTGGAATTGATCTCAAACAGATACCCTTCAATCCAGCCTGCATAAAGCCAGAGAGTTCTCCTTGATTTTTCAAACCAGCGCTCTCAAAGAAATCATCCCATCTATTGCTTAGCTTACTCAGTTCGTCCCATAGTGTGTACGCCTTCCAAGGAGCGGACTCCTTCTTTAGCAGAGTGAGCAATGACGCAAGTACACCGGATGAAAAGTATGTCAACGAAGGAGTCAGTATCGTTTGAAGTGTTGATGAGATATACGCCGATGAATCCGGGACTAGGGAGCAGAGGAGGGCATGTTCCGATTTGGCCAACGCAAGCAAGGTCTCGCCCAGTTTCCCACCTGTTTCGTCAGACTCGGATGGTTGCGTACCTCCTTCGTCGGCTGCCGAGGCAGCGATAAGCACTCGGCGACCGAGGCCTTCCAGATGCTTCTTCATCCAACTCCCCCTGGTTTCGCCCCACCCCCGGAATGACTCGTCCAGGTAGGTCTTGGCTTGAGTCAGAGCGAGCGGAGAGGAGACCAGGTAAGTGGCCAGGTTGGAGGATGAGAGCGTGCCACTGGTAGACAGGATGGATAACGGCCGAGGAGGATCTGAAAAAAAGGAAACAAAGAGGGTAAGTATCCTGTTCGCTAGGACACAACGAGAAGATGAATCTCACCTTGAAGAAAGGCGTCGATGTCTAAAGAGATATTTGTTCCATCCTGAATCTGTTGCGTCAAAATCGTACACAGTTTCTTGAATGCGACTTCGGCCAGTTTGACCTGTTGACGGTATGCCGAAAGAAGATTGAAGATGAGGCTCTTGTTGCGCATGCACGTAAGATTACGGAACGATCACCTACGTTCTCCTTCAAAGCTCCCTGCCCACCTCTCAGCCCACTACTTTTTAGATCCGAGATATGCTCCATCACCCGGTCGAATGTGGCCAAATAGGGTCCTAGGTTGGAAGGGTTTGGCCTGGAGACATGCCAATTTACCAACGGTATCGTTAGAGGTTAAGATCAACCGGCGCAGAACGGCAACAGAGCAAACACGTACTGAGCCATCAGCGCGGTCTCATCACTCTGGGTCTTTTCTTGGTTGACTCGGACAGTAGCTAGTGCGGCCAGGGTAGCATCGATATCTGCCATGCATCAAACATGGAGTCGTTTGTTGTTCAAAAGGCAATATGAATGTAGTGTTCTAGTCAGCCATGCAAGGGTAAACTAAGCAACTGAGGCTTTGAAACCTCGAGGGACGAGAGAAAGGTAGATGCTGACTTGCTCCTAATCGCGTTAGCGACTGTGTCGAGTTGTGAACAGGTGAAAGCGTCTTCTCTAGTCGGATAAGCCTCGAGTCGAAATGAGCCAGGATACCTAAGGAGAGCGTGAGCTGATGCATGTCAGTTCTCGACCAGGATAGGAAGCATCAGCTGAAACACGGACCTGCCATGCGAGATGAAAGCTGATGTGTCTTTTTCAAGTTCTGGTCAAGCTGTTGAATAAGGAATCCGATGGGAACATCAGTTCCTCGGTCGCAGGGAAAGGGATATCGATCATAGCAGACTAACCAGCTCTATCTGAGCAGCTGATTCCGATAGGTCGGCCATGATGGCTTCTAGAGCACCAGGTGAGATGGAGTATGGGAACGGAATGGATCGATGGAGATGTGAACCAAAACACCCGCGACGATTTCATCAGCTTCGTTTCCAACCTCTCGCCCGACCACCATCATCATCATCGTCGTTGTCATCATCAAGAAGCTTACACGTTTGCTCTTGCTCCTGTCCTAATCCTATTCTTGTGTTGTATGTGTTAAACTTTCCTATTTATTCACTTTGGATGCTCATGCTCTTATACCTTGCTTGCAAGTGAAGTATTTGAGGAAGGAAAAACTTTACTGAAACGAATCCACGCGTTCTTAAAGAAAGAAAAGCTTTTTCTCTCAGTTCATCACTTCCTTCATCTTCAATGGACGACGAAGACGAAAACCTCGTCGACTGGGGCTACGATGATGACGAAGAAGTCAAAGGAACACCGTCTTCTCATGGTCACCCGGCTTCGGATAATGCAGACGGGTTCGATGCATTGGTCGGGGAGGATACTACTTCGCAGCCTTCCAAAGGGCCTAGTCTATTGAGCAGAATAAGTGGCAACATCCAGCCTGTCTTTTCCCCAACCTCCAAGAAAAGTGTTCAGAATGGTATGCTTGCTTCTTTGTCTGTCTGAATACCACGGCGTGGGTTTAGTTAACGTGATAGCTACTTCATCCGCCTCTACGGGGATTTCCTTAGAAACACAAAATGCTAGTAACTCTGTTCGCAGCTCGCCCAACTCTGGTCGACCCACCACCCATCGACAATCCAATGACCCTACTACTGGAGATTCTGAAAAGGCCTCTCTCATCGAAGCAGCTCCCTCCCAGTCTGCTCCTTCCACTTCTTATCCCGCTTCATCTGATCCCTTCTCGACCACCGATCAACGCTCTTCGAGCGGACACGAAGAATTGCCACCTAAGATATCTTCAAACCGGCAATCGACCGCTGACTCTGTTCGTTTGAAAAACTCTAGACCGGTAGACAGTCACGTCCCTGATGCCTTTTCCACACAGCGTCGACCACCACCACCACCTCTGCCGAGGTCTCAGCATTCGGCTGATGAGGCAACCGAGACAGAGACGACCCGTCCATCGACGGTTACCAAAGAAGGACCTCTTTCCCTAGACGGGTTGTCTGCCGAGTGGGAGATTCGTACATCCCGAACTTCACAGGGCGCAAAGTATTATTTTAACAAGCGAACAAAACAGAGCAGCTGGGAGCGTCCAGAGGGTACCACAGCGACTGGGTCGAACGCTGATCTAAACGAGAGAGATAGACATGGCTCGAACAAGTCTGATCCTACCAGATCAGACCGTGCCGACACTGGGCCTGACAGAAGACGCTCAGGCGATTGGGACAGAAATGCTGCCAGCTCGCGTCTAACGAACTATGGTTCAAGAAGCGAGGATGACAGGCGCAGAAATCGGGCGGAAGGATGGGATCTAGAAAGAAATCGACACGCAGGTAGAGAGGGCCGATCGGATATTAGCATGAACGAGCGAAGAGATAGACAGGCCGCTATCGAGACGGCTTACAAACGTCCTTCGGGTCTCTCTTCAAGATCAGCATCCAACTCGTTTCAAGAAGCGCACGATTGGTCGACCCCTGGTTCTCGGAACGGCCAGTCTCCATCAAATCATCGGCGCTCTTCACCTGCGCCGGGTGCTGCTGCTTCTGGAGAAAGACCTCCATCGGAAAGGACATCCCAGCCAACGGGAGATAGATCTTTGGATCTTTACCGGGACAAATCTCGGGGTACGTTCCTGACTTGGTGCTCTCCTTTATCGTTCTCTTAAGCGTTCTTTTCCTCTCCCTCCTCCTCCATGTGTGAACGAGCGTCCACCGGTCAACCACTGCATCAACCAGACTGGACGGCGTACGATCCGGGGTTTCCTTGCGATGCGACAAGATCTGCTGGCTAGGCTTTCCGCTAAATTTCACAGTAGAGACGTGGGCAGGCAAAAGTTGGATGAGACTCGCATCGCAAGAACCCCTTTTGATCGCGTGGGAAGAAGAGAGGGGAAAGTACTGGACGGAAGATTCAAGACCTCAACCCGGACGCTTGTTCGACTCCCAATCTCGAGGGAGAGGAGAGAGAGGAAAAAACTGAAGACAAGAGATTCATGATCGGATATAAATTTCGCTCACACCCACTCTTGTTCCTTCTCTTCTCTTGTTTGGACCGTGCACTGGGGGATGGAAATTGCGCATCTACTTCAGATAAACCTCCTTTTCCTTCTACTGCCACCACTGACGAACGGTCCAACACACTTCCTGCCCGAGGTGAACCCATTCCGAGCCGTGACCCGGTGTCCGGTTCTGAGAAGAGACCACAGCCTGTCGTTCCATCGGGTCCGAGAAACATAACATTGGACGGGCCGGTTGGCGGGGAACCCTATGGTCGTCGGAGAGCACCACCTGTTGCTGGTGTCAACGCGGTTTCTGCCCAGGGTTCGACGATGAGAAAGTGGGGCCCAGCTGCCAGCAGTGTTGATGAGAGAAAACAGACCACCGAGACGGCTGATGTTTCGGCTAGAGAGAATGATGACAAGAGGAGGGAGGAGGATGAAGCGGAGAGGGAAAGGACGAGAGAGAGAGAAAGACAGAGGCAAAGGGAAAGTGACGAAAAGAAGAGGCTAGAGGAGGAGAGGAAGAGAGAGAAAAACATAGCGAGGTCGAGGGACAAGCCACGAGAAGTGGTACCGGCGCCCTCTCCAGCGTATGACCCAACAGCCCCTTTTGAACTGTCCGAGGAGGAGAAAGCGTTGATCTTGGCCAAACGTCAGAGGGTCGGTTGTCTTCTCGTTTCTCTCCTTCTTAACTCATGTCTTTGTTCTCATCCTAACGATATGATCTCTCTTGTTTCGATCTGTTTCTGTGTTTTGTCATTCCAACTGATAGGCAGCACAAGAGGAACATGCTAGAGTGATTCAAAAACGGGATGACCACCTTCCGGATGGCGTTCAAAAGACCGGTGAACAGGCCACGAGGGATGCTTATTCTCGTCGGCGTCAACCACCAGAGACGACCGTAAGTTCCGCTACCTTACGTTTTGCATTTACAGAAAGATTTATTCAATCAAGGGTTTTTTTTTTGGTCAACATCACTAACATCCTGATCAAACAATTTAATGGGATCGAACAGGTGACATCTTCATATGGTCACGAGCAAACCTCGACTCCAGTCCGTCCTACCCGAGACGGAGCAGTCAGGGTGATCAGTTCTGTTGCCAACTCGACTGGAGCACGGCCAAACATGGGGCCGTCAATCGACCTGGTCGATCTGACGTCTCCGTCTCCTCCACGGGCTGTTGATGTGGAAAGTGCGGTGCCTTCAAAACGTGGACACGACGCTTTGGAGCCGCCGCAGTCGTCCACGCAGTCGAGAGAGAAGAATGGGAACGAGGACGGAGACGGGGATAAGGTTAAGGACAGGGTGGAAGAGCCTCGGACAAATCGGGCAAGACATCAAGGTATCGGACCGGATGACGTGAACGATGGTCAATCAAGGCCTGTCGTCCCAGGTTGGGGACCAGGAAGTAGGAGAGTTGGAAGGGGAGGTATACCCGAGCGTCCGCCTCCGTACGGATTACCCAGGGGCGGTGGCCGTGGTGGTTTCGGTAGGGGAGGAAGAGGAGATGCCTGGTCTGGCGCTCGTTCTAGATGATGGAGGAAGGCGAGCAAGAGGAGACTCCAAACAAAGGATAAGAAGGAGGGACAAGGACTCGCGTCTTTATCGTGCTGGCATGTCTGTGTGTATTGTTTCAATGCGTATCGCCATGTCCGATGGGTTTAACTTTCACACGATAAATAAGATTGATCAGGGTTTAAAGCCAAAGCTTTTTCTCTCCTCGTGAAAACAAGAAACGTGGTAGTTATTAAGTTTACACGTGTTTTTATCTTGGTTCAATCTTCCTATTCCTTCTTGTTGGTTCTCTTTCCAGTCAACGTTTAGACTGTTCCTTCTGTCGAATCGATGCTTTGCACGAGTTTATTTTGATTCATGTTCTGACCCGTATCGATGGCATGTCCTTGTTTAGTTCATTTATTAATGAACAGCAAACAAGAAAGCGGCAGGCAGGATTGAGGATCACAGAATGATGAATAAGAAAGATATCGTAGAAATACTGTAAACAAAAGTTTTTAAAAGGTCTCCCTTCCCTTCTCACTTCATCCTCTTGATCGTCTACGGGCGAGACTGGTTATCAAAGATAGATAGAACAAATAAGAGTTTACTCAAGCGTCGACGCTTCCGTCGCTCCATTAGTTCACTAATTCAATCGATCGGCAGTGGATCTTTGAGTGAACAACGAACGTCAAACATCTGAAAAAGGCCGGGTGTTGTACTGCGGATGCAATAGCCAGTTATATTATCCCGCGGCATGACGTCCGTGGCGTCCATATGCTTGTGTTTCTAATCTGGATACAATCCGCAGCGACCAGGGCTAAACTATAAGCATCAGGGCAGGCGATCAACCATCAGTTAACGTTCAGATCCCATGTGCCTGGCTCGTTCCAGAACGTGACTGACACGGAGAATTTCCCACGCCAGCCGAGCATCTTTCGAGTCTTCTTGTTCTCTCCTCTTTTTCTTTCTCTTCTTCTTCTCCTCTCCTTTCGCTTCCATACAGAACTGATACACCCTTGTTGATTTCGCTGACCATCGATAATACAACTGCCGACCTACTGACACCCCACATACACTGACACACAGACTGACTCTATGCTTACAGAGACATTCATTAAAAGTTTCTCCACTGTTTAGCCGGGTTTGACACTGATTCAGTTTGAGGAGCAAGAGTGTTTTTCTTTCTCCTCTGTCTTTCGTCTTGCTCCTTCCGTTTTCTCTCTTCGTCTCCATTCTTCGTTCTCTTTTTTCTTTGTCTCACTCACTCACTCACCCTCTTCCATTTCCTTCTTCTCCCCGTCCGATCTTCCCTAATTACACTCCTCCTGGTGAGGAAGAAGATCAAGGAAAAAAAAAGTTTCGAACTTTACTCAGTCCAGCCCCTCTTCCCAACCCTTCGTTCTTCATCTCAAACACTACAGTTCACCTGGCGTGGCTGTTGTAAGCGGTATCTCACATCCCCAGAATCGTCGTCGCCTTCTCCTACTCTCTCTCTCTTGTACCATTGGTTTGACTTTCTCTCTCGGTCAAATCGACCACAGCCTTTTGTCTATCTGTACCCACGAGAGCTTCCCACGAGAGCTTCCCACTCAGCTTCTTCACGCTCGTTTCCCCCTTGTTCATTTTAATATTAATTCTATTCCTCCCCCTTCCTTACTCATTCCCTCTTCAGATTACTCTATATCGCCTCCCCTACATCTTCTCTCTTATCCACTTCTTTCACAACTGACCTTGTCTCTCACCGACCAAAACAATTTATCCATTCAATCAAGGTTTGTCCTCGTTTCACAACGCTCGCTCAAAAGAGAGTGATATCCCTTTCTTTCGGAAGCTTGCTCGTCCACGTTTTAGGGAAGCAGAAAAGTCCGCCCCACATGTCAACGGTTGATTGATGGGCGTGTTTATTGACCGTAGTTTCTCCTCTGTAAACACTCTTAGGTTCAGCCAATTTATCGTCTTACCCATTTAGACAAGAAAGTTTAAATCGATTTCTTCCATTGTCTTCCCCTTATATTACCCATTCTCCTCCTCCTCCTCCTCCTTCTTCTTCTGCGTCGTCGTCGCTGTCGTCTTCCCTTTCGCATTCGATCACTCTCGCTTCTTCCGAGTAGCTCTATTCAATTCGTTCCCATTCTATTTGCCCTCGGGTTTCTCGTCCCCCTATCCTATTTCACTCTCTATCGTTGTTCTAACTTCTTATCCATCGTTTTCTCTTCATCCATCCATCCATCCATTTACCCATCCGTTCCTTCATACATCTCTACACTTCACTTTCTTGTTCGCCTTTCTTGACTACTTGGCAGCTTGCCTCTTCGTCTCCAGGAATTCTATCTAGCAATGTCATCGATATTCCCCCCAAACTACACGCTTTCCAGATCATCCACAACGACCACTGACAGTCACTTCCCTGGCGGAACAGACATGTCCTCACCTTCCTCTTCCGTGTTCTCGACCCCTTGCTCCAGCTCCTCCTCCCTCAGCACTTTGGTCGATCCAGTTCCGAACGTCGGTAGACCAAGCGTGTTTGACTACTTTGCACCGAAAGTAACCTTGATGAACGATAAGCAGGACAGTCTCGGCCTTCATGCTAAATTTCTCAGACGAAATAAATCCGATCGTTCAAGGAGCTCGGAAGAGCCGGCCATGCTCACGCCTACTCCAACGACCCCGACTGAGCAGGTCACACTCGGTGTAAGAAAAGAACGGAGCTTTACGTCCCCTCTTGCCGGCAGGAAATCAAAGGTCGCCCTTCAAGAGTCCCACCACCACTCATCCTCATCCTTACCACAAGTGACCACTCCGGAAAAAGTCCCTTCACAGCTGACCCAGCCGGAAATACCGACGCCGGTCCCGAGCCAGAGCAGGAGGAGATGGTCGATTTCACCTTCCTCCCCACTATACAACACCGTCTACCAACAAGCACCGCCCTCATCCGAACCGTCCGGCCAAGCAACATCGACGACAAAGCCCTCCAACCCGTCGGTTAGACGACTCTCCCTCGATCTTAGATCGTCCTCCGCCCCTGACATCAACAAGCATACGCTTGGGTCAAGTCCGTTGCCGAGTCCGTCGTTGAGCATCAATGGGAATCAGGCTGGTCATTTCAAGATGTCCAAGTCTTCAGCTGGTGGTGCCAGACGAAGAATTGCGCAGGATACCGATGAGAGTGCTTACGCGAGTTTCGAGAGTTGTATCAATGGTTCGTCTTACTCGTTTTGAATTTCTGAACTGATACATATGAATCTTCCTTTACTCAACATAACGTCTTCCTCCTCACTCTAGGTGCATTGGCCCATGAGAAGAAGGCAAAGAGTTACGGGGATGCTGTCGAGTCGAGCGCAAAGGTATGTCCATGCCAAGTTCATCGTTCTGTTCTGTCCTGTGCTAAACATTGTTTCCTCAAAACTACGATAAAAAGGCCTTCCATCACTTTACCCGAGCAAACGATCTGTTGACTCTAGCTCTGGATCAGAGACCAGACGACTTCGAGGCTCTCATTTACAAGTGTGTCCGCTCTTCATTCATCCTTTCTGACCAGTTTGTCCTGCGGAACGAAGCCACTCACCATCCACTTTCTTTGGAAAAAAATCAGGGCGTCCTTGATCCACATCATGTCTTCGCGATTCTACCTTGCGTCCGAATCTTTAATGGCTCTTCAGTCGATCCTTGCCAAGCTCCGCTCGGCATTGTCTGATCCAATCACCGAGAAGGTCGTGCCCCCGAGTCTCTATATTGCCGCACAGTTCCAAAAGGCCCGGTGCGTGTACCTCTTGGCGACGCTGAGTCAGGAGATTCATCTCAGCTTGGTCCCTCGATCGACCTGGACGGGCGAATGCGGAGAACTTGCCAGAGAGGCCGTCGTACTCTGGCAAGGAGTTATCGACAATCAACTGGCCGTCATCCGACAGTCGGCCCAGCTGAGCAATCAACCACAGACCCAAAGCTTACAACCTGAATCAGATCCAGTCGATCCTCTCGAGCCGGATGCCGGGGTTAGAGAACGAAGAAGAGGATCGATTGCGAACAAGCGGTTCGAGTTGGACCAACTGTTTGAATCTTATATAGAGCTCTACCAAGCTGCCAAGTTCTGCGCCGGACTCACCACCGATGTGTTCAACTCGGATAGGTTTTTCGATATCGCCGAACGAGCGCTGGAACTTGCTCTCATCCTGTTGAACCCGATAAAGACATCCAACATCCTCTCCGTCGTCTCTAGATTCTCATTCTCGTCCGCACATCTCCTGACGACTCCTCCGTCACCGACGTCACCAATATCGAGAGGAACGGACTTCTCGTTCTCGGTTCAACCGGAGCTGCTCACCTCGGCCAGAGCGTCCGTCCTGCTCAAACTAGGCCCGCTTAAGATGGACAGGTTCGGACACACACTCTTAGTCTGCCCGCAAATCCCGTTCAACCAAAACCAGGTGACATGCATTTTGTCCATCATGGAGGGCCTGGCCACTCAATTAGCCGATGTATACACTAATTCGAGCTCGTCCTATTCTTGCACTACCAATGACTCCTCCGCTACCCTGGAGAGTAGATCCTCTCCGTTATATTCATCGATCGCAAACAACTCTACCCCCACCCGGGCGGAAGCAAAGCACTTCACCACTCTCGCCTACACAAACCTGGCCGACGCTCAGTTCCTAACGGCTCATCTGTCGAAACGAGCTTGGAAGAAAAAGGCGTTGACGGCCGCTTCGAAAGCCGGTAGCAGGAGAGGATCGGCTGCCTCGTTGGCCACCTCGCCCTCTCACATCCCGGGTGATCTGGCGGCGAGAAGACGATCGTCTGCCAATATGGTTGGATATGAAGATCCTGTCGGGGCCTCTACCGCCGCCGCCGCCGCCGCTGCTGCTGCTGCCGTTGTCGTTGAGGGCGACAAGCACCGGACGATTGAAGAGGTTGAGGAGATTGAGGAGGATGCTGGGTCCCGTTCAAAGTTGACTCCTCAAAGTCCTCTTTCCCAAAATCGACCAACCTCATGCATAAGTTCTGGTGAAGATAGATCGTCTTTCTATCCTAACCATCAGCTCCACCTCCCTCAGCTTGCCACACAGTCACCAAGGAATACGTTGTCCATGTCGATGACCCAGTACAGGAGAACCTCCATGGCTTCTATCGTCTCCGCCAGTTCCTCATTCTCGACCGGTTGGGATGGAGGAATGTGTACCCCGCCGTTACTGGGTCTGTCGATATCGCCTTCGGATCATCCGATCGTCCCCCTAACCGTACAGACGGCCGAGTGGGTCAAACTCCTCGCTTTACCAGAGTCAACTTCACCTTCATACCTATCGGCCAATGCTTTATCCACATCTCCCACGTACAGCATCGCCTCGGCTTTGTCCGCTACACCGGCGCCTGCTGGCCCGAGTTTAGCTCAGTTGGCGTGGGATCACCTCACGGGTTCGATCCAGAACTACAAGTTGGCACTATCACTTACAAAGCCGTCCTCCTCCTCCTCCTCCTCCTCCTCCTCCTCCTCCTCCTCATCATCATCCTTGGCCGGAGCGACGCCCACAGCGCTCTCTCTTCATCGAGCCAGGATATTTCTTTCGATCTCAAAAACGGCTTACTTTCAAGCGACGTTGGCACCCAGAGTGGCAGCAGCGAGAGAAGGCAAAGTCGCCCTGCTGGTCACCGCTGAAGTTTATGCCACCTGGGCAGCGAAAGAGGTCGGCTGGGATTGGATCACCGAAGGAAAATCCAGACCTCATGGGTTCTTGTCCACACCAATCCAAGGAAACGTCTTTGTCAGTCAACACGCCGCTATCGGTCAGAACGCTATCTTTACCTTGCTTCGGACCAGTGAGTCTTTTTTCCGTCTTTTTTTCCTTTTCTTCTCTTCTCTCTCCAAGTCTGCTGTTCTTGTCTCCTTTTCTAACGATCTCATCTCTCTTTCACTCATATAGTTTGGCACAAAGCGGTCACAACAGCTTCTGCCGATCTGTCAAGAGAGGAAAAGGCTCACGCGAAAGAACGAGTCGAGCGGATCATTCTCTGCCTCCGTTCGGAACTCGGTATCGGTTCGTACGACCTCACCCGATTCAAAGTCGGGGTCGAGCGGTTCGAAGGTGATTTCGAACAGGTCGAAAGTCTCTACTGGTCCGGCGTCTCGAGGACGTTGAAGGAGTCCGGATGCTCTTCGAGTTCTAGTTCAAACCCTTCGTCGACGAGGATGTCGAAGGATAGGGACAGAGATCAAACCGGACCGAGCAGGTCCAGTATGGACTTGGTCGGTAGTCGGTCTAGTCTTTCTCATGCTCCCTCTCATGTTGCTCGTCTTCGAGTATAGATAGCGTACCATGTCTCCTCTCTCTTCTCATCTTCTCATTCTTTTGGCTCTTTTTGTTCTTCTTCACCCTTTTCACATACCTTGGGCGTGGGGTTTGGTCATTTCGTATGTAAACTTTTTCTTTCATTCTATCACACTATACATCATAAATTATGTTTTTTTTCCCTCGATTTCTTTATATGTCTCTTCCCTTCCTTGTTTTAACATGTTTAGATATCCTGACCAAGTCTCAAGACTCTAATTCTCCCCCCACTTTGTTTTGCACCCTACACTGTTCCTTCTTTATGTATATCAAACTTAGGATCTGATTTTTCAGATTGATCAAATGTCAACACAATCACTTGTCTATCCTCGCCGTCGTGTTCACATTGTGACCGTGGTTTCTTCCTCTGAGAGACATCTACAATATATCAATTCGATCCTATCTGTCTCCTATAGGTGTCTTTTGAGTCTCTTCTGGAATAAAAAGGGGGGGGGGGGGTGGTGGAGACAAGAGACAACTATCAGACGGTTAGAGATAGATACAACAGGAGGCCACTCAGGATACGAGATGAGCGACAGAAAGGCAGATCATCGAGTTCCGAACACGTTTTCATCTTAGAGAGCGGCTAGTCGAGCTTGGACAGATTTCATTTCAGGAACGGCCTCTTGCGCTCCGTGGCTCTCTACGCACATTCCTGCTGCCTATAAGACCGCCAGTCGGACCGTAATCATTGTGATGTCAGATGTATTCATGCTTGAAAAAGGAAGAGAGAGAGAGAGAGAGAGAAGGTACGTGTAAGAGGGAAAGACGATAGAAAGACGGTATAGACTAACCTGGGTGGCGACTCTCATCACATCTCTCATTCCTTGTTGATCGCTCTCGGACTTTCCTTCACCCAACAATCTCATCAGCCCACCGACGAGGAACCCAGCAAAACAATCGCCTGCGCCTGTGGTATCTCTGGTCTCGCCTTGTAACTTCGAAGCTGGCGTGTAGATCAAACCGTATCGACCACTAGGTCCAGAAGGAGAGAGAAGAGCGAACGAGCCGGCAGAGCCCAGAGTGAGGACGATAGAAGGTGAAGTCGTCTTGTGTGATCCGGCGGGTGGTTGAAGGGACTTATGTCGAGCCAGTTGAAGGAGTGTGGGAAGGAAGGTCTCGTATTTCTCGGGCGCAGCTTCCCCAATCGTCTCGATTGATTCTTTCAGATGTTTTATATCTGCTGATGGAGAAGAAGAATCCGAAGAGGAAGAGAGGTCTTTGAGGAGATCCTCCATCTCGCCTTCGTTAACGATCAGCCATCCTAGTTTCCACCATGGGAATGAAGCAATCTCTTCCGAGGAAAGCATAGGCGACGGGTTGAAGATCGCGGACGTCCCTTCGGATGAAGAGGATGTAGGAGGACAGAGAGAGAGGTAATGGAGGGTTTGAGGGAGAGGAATTTCGTTTTGAAGCAACAAATGACTTGGTCGAGGAGAAAACTCGGAAGGAAGTGGGAGCTCGGCATGGTTCGCTCCTTGGTAGAGGACTGTTGAGTAAGAAGGGAAGCACCCGGATGCCCAGATGAACATAGTCAACTCTAGATGATCTTGGGAGGGAACGTTCACCAATGATACGTACTGATACAATTCTCTCCTTCTCCATCAAGCTGAATCACCGCCCTTCCTGTCACACCATCCTTTTGGACAACGACACCATCTACATCGACCCCGTAGGATTCTAAAAGGTCCTTTGCCCAGATTCCATCTGCACCGACAGCTCCGATCAAACGAACGGGTCCTCCGGCAGATCGAGCAACAGCACATGCTTGGTTCGCTCCTTTTCCACCGGCCCGACGAGAGAGAGAGGTTGAAGAAATTGTCTCTCCAGGTCGAACAATATGAGGGAGATGAAAGAATTCATCGACATCTGTGTGAGTGATAAGTCGTAGGACATGGCAGGTTAAAATAGAAAATAGAAGACTAGTTGAGAATTGAGTCGAGAGGAGGAAAAATACGCAGAGTGGTCAGTGCGAAGAAGGGAATCTGACGAACTGATAGATCCTCGAACGAGACAAAGAGGTTCAGCAGGCATAGTTCTAATACGTGTCGTTTGCTTTTCCTTAAGAAGAGAGAAGAATGAAAGGTTGGGCTGATGGGTGATGGGTTCAAAGATGAAAGAAGATAGAAGGCTAGAAAATGAAATCGTGTTCTTTTCCTCTACCGGCCCGACTCCGCCGGATAAAGACAATGATCATCTGGCAAGCGTACAAGCATATCACAGAAACAAATAGAAGCATAACATATATCCAAAATGACAACCAACATCCGTCGGGAGGCAGATGCTCTCTCATAGAGGCAGCGCCAAGGGTTTCATTATTTCGGAGCATTCACATGTCCACACTTTTTGCACGTTCTTCTTTCCTCATCCGACATCCATGCCTTTATATTCGTCGTTTCGTTCATTTGCAAGTTCGAAGCATTTTAGTTAGTGGTGTTTCGATACTGCCGAAAATGCGGCAGTGGTGTCCAGTAAGAATTGACAGAGATATAGACTGACCTCGATAACAGGTTTTAACTGGCTACCCAAGTTCGTCACGTGGAAAGACTCCTTGTAGACAATGAACGGTCCTTCGGGGTGAGCCTCCAAGTTCTGACAGTACCACTGTAGAGAATCTATAAGAGGTGGTAGCAATTAAAGATCCAAATGAATATGTCTTTAGTTAGTTATCTTCTTCCTGCATAAGTTGGACACCTCAAACACATTGCAATACATAACGATAGGGACTTGCCAATAGATTCTTTGGGCCTGACCCGCTCAACGACGAGTCCGATAGTGTCTGCAAATCGACAGGGGTTGTGCGGAGTGTTTCCTACAGGGTCAATTGAAATGAAAGAAATCTTGGTCAACATCTGACATGTCCCTCTGAGGAAGATACTGTGAAGCGGACAGGGGAATCAACGATCATCGAACAAACCTGGCAACATGAACATTTCTCCCTCGTCAATTCGAATATCCTTAAACTCTCCGTCGTCGACGACTTTAAGAATCATGTGGCCTTTGTATTGATAGAACCATTCCTGCGGTGTAACGTATTTGTGCAAAAGTGAAAATGTAGAGAGTTCGGTATAAGTATATGACTCATCGTGTGTCTCCAATGGAACATCGACGAACCTCTGTCTCGTTGAAGTGGTCTGGATGTATGTACGGAACGATGGGGTTGACGATTCTCAGCTAGGTTCCTATGATTTCTCTTTCTCTCCATAAGCAACTCCTATCCTGCTCTCTCTCGATAGGAGCACTCGGGCAAAGGCGCCTAGATGAAGCATACTGACAATCCTTTCTGGTGTTCGGTCCACCAACAACCATGACGATATGATCCTGGCCGTCGTACAGGCAAAAGTTACCCACCGGTGGCTTGAGCTTGTGCGAGTTTTCTTCCAGCCACTTGGGGAAATTGATCGGTTTGCTAAGCGTCATTACTGAGACCTCTGTAGAGAGAAAAGAGAGAAGAATGGCGAGCTAATGGATGAAAGGATGGTGGTGTTGATGATGATGATGATGATGATGAGTAACAAAATCGAGTCAATCCGATCTTTGGGTTTCGGTTACTAACCGGATCCTTCCATCATCTTTGGGAGTCTTCTCGGCCCGAGCAGCCATCCTCCATCATCTGCCGCCATCATCATCATCATCGTCATTGATTGCTGAGACCTTTACGGTCAATAGGAGGATGGACAAGACATTGAAGACCTATGTAGAGCTCACCGAATCCCTCCGTTTGACTCTTTCTTCCCTTCTTTCTCCTTCATTGCCTCTTTCGATTCTCCCCCCGAAGCTAGAGACCAGACTCTCAGAAGCACTCGAATCTCCTTCGTCTCTGGACCCAGCGGTAGATAAGCCGCAAGGAATTGAGCATGGGTTAATAAGAGAGCTGGGATACTGGTGTGTTCTTACCGAGGCAAATGATGGAGGCCGTGAAAAAGTAGAACTGGCTGGTCTAGGTTTGTCCTCTCTTTCGACCTTCGGGCCGTCTTCTTCTTTCCTCTTTTACTGATCGAAGCGGAGGTGCATCGTTGGATTCTTACGCAGATCCTTCAAGATATCATCCACATACTTTGCTCTCATTGACTCAGACACTCCTTCCACCAAACATCACTCGGCCACCCGCTCCATCGACATCGCCCTTTAGTCTCCCGTCACCCTACCTACCATCCGCCACCACGTCATCTTCATTGACATCACCAACCGGAGAAAACGTAGAGAAGTCGTTCGCTCAAGAAGTAAGATCAGGGGTAGGAAAAGAAGTGACAGCAGTGTTGAACGTGTTGTTCTCCTCCGGAGGTGTAGCAGGTGGAGTTTGGTGGTTGGGAACAGGAAGCGCAGGTTGGAGTCTCAATAAGGTTTGTTCTGGCCCCCTTTTGATGTCTGATGACCGTCCATGCTTACTTCTTCTACCCTCCCTCATCATCACTCTATGTCGACCAGACAGTCCTCCTCACTTTTCTGTCCTTCATATTCATAGCGGCCGTCGAAACGACCCTCTACGTTATTCACTTCCAGAAAGCTTCCAGTAGAAAGAAGAGGGACGCAGCTGCGTTGGCTAGATGGGAGAAGACTGGTCTGACGATGGGCGTTCCCATGGTTCGAAGGACTCTAGATGGTGAGACCGAGACCGAGACCGAGACCGAGAATGGGGAAGGAGTGCAATTGATAGAAGACAGTCGGAGGGAAGAAGACGACGTTCTTCGGAATAGAAAGCTTAGCCGTAAAAAAGCATCCTGAATATAAAAGATACCCTTGATAGAGCTTTTTTTCTTGCACTCTTCAGTAAATCAGATTGTCGGAATATCATTCACAATGTTAGAGATGAAACAGTTCGATTACATAAGAAGATCCATACAACTTGAAGAAAAAGAGGAGAAAGATGGTTGAAGAGTAGGTATTGATGGAGAATGCAGGAAAGATAACGGAATGTATGTGCATGAGATGGTCAAGGAGACAAGCAGAGAAGAATATACAACTAGGACTCGACGTCGCATCCTGGAGTTGGATGTTGAGTACAATATAGATAACGGGAAGCGGACAAGAAGGCCAACTAAACAGATAGACTCGTGGTCGTTTGTTAGTCCTCCAGAGGGTAGACCGAACCTGTCGCTCTAGCCTCACTGTCGAATAGGGTATTCAACACCGCCGCCAATCGGACTGATCGTATAAGGAGAAAAAAAATCTGTCAGCTCATATCGCTTTCTTGCCTAAGCGTACCAGTCCGGCAAGCACGCAGGGAAAGAGGAGACAAGAACGTACGACCACCTCGAGCCAGCTGCTTCTCGACTACCCAATCTGCTTTCAATCGGCCATAGTACTCGGGGGTGTTTAGCTCCTCCAAAGTCTGCAGGTTCATCGGCCAGACATACTTGCAATTGATACTAGAGTCGACAACAAAATTTTAGACCATCATAACACACACACTTTTGCGTCTCAAGAAAGATGAAGTAAAGAGTTGAACGAACGGGTGAGACTCTTTAGCCCACTCCCAAGGGCAAACAGGAAGCGAGTTGTCCCGCTCATATTTATCAGGATAGGCGCCTATCCCTGGGTCAGACACTGATAGCTGGGTAAAGAATGAAGCAACCTTGGAGGGAGTGAACATGAATAGACTCAGGTTTCGGATGAGCTTCTCAGAAAAAGACGTCGAGACATCATAGGGCACGGAGGAGGCATATTGGGTACATTCAGCCCAAGTGAGGGACTCGTTTCGCCAGATTCCTCGAATCCCTTTGAAACTCAATAGATTGATTAGAAACGTTACAAACTCGAGACAAGAGAGAAAGAGAGAAAGAAGAAGAAAAAGAGTACCTTCAGTGATTATGAATCGGATATAAGGGTCGTAGATCTTTCCGCGCAATGCTTTCTCTATTCGTTTTCTGTAAGAGGAATATTGGCAACGCTTTGGTCAGTCCCGATAAAGATTCGATAAGGAAGAGTGAAATCATGAACGAACGAAGGCAAGGGAGTGGTGTAGTTGCCAAGTTCTCGGATGGATTTTTGAATCAGCAGACCATCCCACACACTATGGAGGCTGTTATCAGAGACATGAGAACATGGCCAAGTCAGTCCTAAGGTTCAGTAACAAAAATGGGATTTGAGGAGAAACTTACTTTGATCGTCGGCCTTCAAACTTGACGATTTCTGTCGAGGTTTAAGGATCCAAAGCGGATAGTAAGAAAGACCGTTGCGTGTGTAAACAGAAATATATATTTTTAACCAGATCAGAGGATGCACGAACGTTGATTGCCACCTCGTTGTTTTCCTGCCAGATGAAGAGGCTGATGAAGATCACCCAGAAAATGGACGAGGAATCTCAAGGGAATATCTCTGGGTTTATCCCAGACGTTAAGATGTCAATAACATGACTAGGATCAATTTGATGAAGGCTCCTAGCTAGGTATGTTGAATAGAGATGAACGAACCCTTCGCCTTCCTTTACCCTCCAGGTGTAATTTCCCACCCCAGCCAACAAATTTCGATCCTTATCGACCCAACCATGTTCCCCAAAGGAACATCCATCAGGCCCTCCAGGATCATCTCCGATTGCGTTGACATAATGTAAGCCAGATGTCCTTTGGTCGTTACGGGAATGATTATATCAGGTCCACAATCTTCAAATTCAGAGTAGAAAAGACACCGTAGACAGAAACTCACTCTCGGTGAGCCCATCGAATCGAATCTGCCCAAGCAGCAATGGGAGCTAGATGTCCGTCTGAGTAGTCTGGAAGAATCTGGGCGATAGCGCTCAGGGCCTGAGGAGTAAGATGAGCCTGTGCGATGGTCGCTGTGATTTCGTGACCTGTGTGGAGATGGAGAGCAAGATGTCAGTTCTCGTTTCCCTCGGTCTGACCAAGATAAATGAAAGGCTTTACCGATAGCAGACCAAGCAGACACTGGTTGAGAGAGAGCAATAGCTAGAGGAACGATTGAGATGAGCGATGGAAGCATGTTGAGAAGATAGATGGGTGTATGGTGAGATGGGTCGTTGTCTCATCTTGAGATATCCTGGTAGCGGTCGAGATAACAACATTCTGCTTAGTCATCCTGGGATTGCCCACCCAGAGATCATCAACATCTGGAACGTTTGTCTGTAGATATCGAGCAGAGACCATCGAAAGAGCAAACGGTCTCTTTGAGAGGCTCATGTATTCGTTATTGCCTTGCAGCTAGGACTGACAATTCTTGGGGGATGGATACACTAACACAAACAGAGCGCACTCTGAGATGGACGAGTATGCGCGCGATTGACTATGCTCACCTCATTTTAGCGTTCTATAGCTTCATGGTATCATTAATGGTCTCAGATCGAGGTGGATGGGTAATATCTCCTTCTCTTTTTTATCCTCTCGCTTATGATAGAGTGCGCTGTCGAGTCATTCGTTATCGATTCATTCGCTTTACTGAACTATCTTGACAAACAAGTCTTGAATCAGGTATTGACTAGATCGATCTCATCAGAACTTAGTGGCGGTCTTCGGTAGCTCTGAGTCACCTTACTTCTGACTCTTCGTTCTTGTATATAAACAAACCTAGACTTCTTTACCGATGCTCTCAGCTATCAAAGATATGAACATTGGACTTCTGTACATGTTTCGTGCGTTCACCTGGTAGGCTGATGGTCTCGATGTCTCGTGCATGGTCTTCTCCTGATACACGATGACTTCGTTCTATCTGAACTGCACTCACAGTCTTGTATTTATGACGAACAGCCGACCCTTCGGTCGAAAGCCATCTGGTTTTAGCCACAGCGGCTTTTGCTGGCCTTACCCTTAAGCGAGTCATCATACAATGCGGCGAAGAAAAAGAGGAGAAGTACCTCAAGAAGGTCCGTTTCCGTATCATGGAAGAGTCATACAGTTCTGATCAGATCAACGCTTGAGACACTAGTCTAAGCAAATAGGATCGCCGGTTTACTGACATCTAATTCGATCCGGTCATTATTTCTGCCGTTGTCGCTATCGCTGCCATTGTTATCATACTATTTGTTCTTTGCTCAGTTTCCCTCGGGCAAAGTTCCAGCGTTTGAACAGGATGGGTTCTTCCTTACAGGCGGCACAACTATCGCTTACTACCGTATGCCTCTCTTGTCTCAATAATGGCGATAATGCCATCGATCATTCACTAACACTGTGGGATATCATTCCTTGCTTTTACTCACCGTCAATCAAATCGATGATGACTGACTGATAATGATAGTTGCTCGTCTGGCGCCTGAATGCGGTCTCATTCCTTCCGACATGCAAGATGCCGCACTGGTCGACCAGTGGATCTCTTTTGCCGAGCATGAATTAGACATGAAAATAGATGACTTGGGCAATGAGCAAGCCGAGATCCCAATGTTCTATGTTCTGGTGGGTCAACTGGTATCACGGTCATGCCCTTGTCGGCTTCCTCTCCCCATAAATCTCATCACAGAGAGAAGATGCTAACTTATGGACTGAGTCTCAATTTATGCCTTCTCTATTCGACCGACCCGTTGTTCAGCATTTAATGGAGAGAGGCCAAGGTGCCATAAGTCGCCTTTCGGAGCACTTTGTTATGCGATTTTATGTTCTTGGAGAGCAGCTCACCTTAGCTGACATCGTCATCACTTCCGTGCTCACCTATGGACTCCATAAACCCGAAAAGTATGGCATAGGCCAGTACCACCAAAGGTATATCTCTCTTTGTAGATTTACCCTCGTGCTTCCCTTCCCGCAAACAATATCGAAAAGCAATTTGACGCTCTTGATGTTTGTTCGTTCTATAGAATGGTAGAGCATCCTAAGCTTGCTCCCGTCTTTTCAGAAAATTCTCTTCGACCCAATCTAGCTGCTTATGATAGAGCAAGAGCGATTGAATACCCTGAAGACGACGATGAGTGGGAAGACAAGTCGCAGTCAGAATCGGAATCTCTCTACCAACACACATGGCGTTGGGCGATATGAAGGCCTTCAGTTTATTTCTTCATTGATTATCCACGAGCAATATTGGACGTGATCTCTATTTGTCTCGTTCGCTTTACTTCTCTTCTTCTCTCTCTCTCTTTTGGCTGTATACCTTGGTTCAAGCTCAAGATTCATGAGATCTGTTTGAACCATGCACAGAGATTTCTCTGGCTTCGAAAAGTCTTGATAATGAGATCTTCCATGTAACCCCATGAAAGACGCAGTCAAAAGCTCTAACCGAAAAAAGAAACCGCGCGTTTGGTAGAATCATTCTGTTGTACGATTCGTCCATCATCTCATATGTCTATAGCACCTACACAGTTCAGTCGACACAGACGGAGCAAGAGTTATCCACCGAGGAATCCTCCTTCGTCCGGCATTACCTTTACTCTGTCCGATCATTTTACGTCGTGCCTCACGCTCTGCTTCACCTGCTTCCCTTCCTTCTCTCGACGCCCATCCGAAGAATCATCATCGGACGAACTTGGTTTTCCGAGAGACACCCTAGATAGTCTACTTCCTGCCTTTTCTTCAGAACATGGCAACCATCGGGACGACGCTGATGACGATGCCGCTGCTTGGGGTTCCGACGCGCTCTCACTTCGTAGTCAATTCGGAACCTCAAAAAGGAGTTCGAGAGAACGAAACCCTAGGGGAGCTTGGAGGAGCTGGTTAGGTCGTCTGATCGCTGGGAGAGGTGAACGTCTAAGCCTTGAAGTGGAGGAGGGAGTTGATGACGAGAGAGATTTCTTGGAGGATCCTGTGATTGATTGGCAAATAGAGGATCAGACTAGAATATTTAACGACAACGGGGTTGATCGGGACAGCAACGTCGATCGACGATCGAGAACGATAGACACGCTACCTGATCGTATATTCATCGATCCAACTGAAGTTTATCAAGCAAAGCAAAGAACGGACGAAGAAGAAAGGAGAGAGGAAGGAGAAGGAGAAGGAGAGGGAGAGGCAGAGTGGGGTGCGTTTTTGAGCGCTCCGCTCACGAGACGATCTCCCAACATGACAACATCAACATCACCATCCCCATCCTCATCAACCTTGCCAACAGCTAGAGCTTACCCATTCCCAACATCCACCTCCGCCTCAACACACTTGGCCGAACCCAATATCCCGGAGCTCGAACCGTCATCGACTCCAGGTCCATTAGCTTCTATTTCTTCATCTTCATCATCGTCATCCGCATCTTCATCAGAGTCGAAACATCGGTCCTCCAGATCATCGAAGTCATTCAATAAAAAGAAATCTCCTCCTCCCTCGAACGAGGTTGAACCGACGCCCGCCGAGGATGTACCGCCCAGCGTATAACTTGTTGAATGAGGTACATAGACATGGGAAGCTTAATCACTTCCTGGACGAGATAGTAGGAGAGTGGTCCTTATCGAAGTGTTAATCAATCCTCATGTGGCTTGCGCCAATTCTTGGTTCATGGGTACTATAATCACAACGTCCAGTCATGCTCTCATACACTCTGCTCCAAATGTATCATGGAGGAGGGTTTGACAAAGCGGGATCATGCATCTCAACATCCCTCACGCTCCTGCTCTTTCCTTTTTGGCTGTTTGTTTGTTCATTTATTTTGAATCTCTTCTCTTTAGATGTGGCCTTTGTTCCGGAGATTTCAGCTCTTTTGGTGTATTGTACATTCATTGCTTGTCTGATTGCTTAGTAATTTGATATATACATATGTTTCTAAACAAACTCTTCAATGACTACTCGTTCGAGTTATTATTTTGTTGAAGAAGAGGAAGCAAAAGTTTCAAGAGGGAGCTCTACTCGACCTCTTCAATCTTTTTCTCCCCAGCAAGATCTACCCCAAGTAATATGTTGTCCAACAGTCTTGTCTTTCCCACCTTGATGGCTCCGGCCATGACCCAACCTTCTCCATCTTTTCCGGTTCCGAGTGGTTCGTCCCCTCTAACGACCTCAAACGAGCCCGGTCGGAAGATTCCGATGTACTCCATCTCGACCAAACCTCTGCTCATCATCTCTGCTCGGTAGATGACACCGGCCGCAGCTCGTCGGACGTCCTGAGCGGTCGCCATCGGGTCATTTAACCAGTGAGCGTGCCCGGCGGTCAGAGCTTGTTGGAGGGCGGGAGCGGCGAGGAGCTCACGTTCGGACAGGTAAGCGTTTCGGGAGGAAAGCGCAAGATTGGCGGGAGGAGGAGATCGGGTGGTTGGGTGAATGAGAAGGTTCGAAGACGACGGAGCACTGAAATGTAGATCTTTGAGCACTGCAGACAAAGGTAAGATAAATCAAAAAGCCGTCAGATCAAGTTTTCTTGTCCATACAAAAGAAAAGAGAGAGAATAGCAAACGAACTCGTTCGAAGGAGAAGCGCCTGTTGAATATCTTTCTGGCCGAAATGAGCGTAGTCTGGCTGGACAATATTGAAAAGCTTGGTCACAACGGTCGCCACGCCCCTGAAGAAATTTGGTCGAGCGGCTCCCTCCCTTCATTGATGAAATACCAAGTTATTTGATGAGCTTATGTTGTCGAACAAACTGATTGACACAAACAAACCAGTACATGGACTGAAAACTCACAAAATGTCTCCGTATCCTTTCACTTCGACAAAAGCGCCCTTTTGTTCGCTCACTTCCGTAGTGATTCCGTTGGGGTACATTTCCTTCACGTCAGGTACAAAGACTACCAGAGGAGAGTCTATGTTGACCGGTGCATCGACTGAATCAGACTTGTGTGCGCTGGAAAAGGCAGAGGAGGCGTGGGATTCGAGCAGAGTGGTAAGGGAAGAGAGGTCCTTCGGAAGATCTCGGGGGTAGGTAGCCAAATCTTCTGTTGGCGAGAACTGTGAAGAGCCACATCCAGAATATTTAGGACACAGAGTTTTGAATCAGGTTGTTATTTTTATTATTTGTAGAAAAACGCTATAGTGACTGTAGCTGAAACCTTACCTGTGAGGGGTTGACAAAGATACTAAGGATGGTCAAAGGCGACTTTTCTAAGGATCTTGAGACTGGTCGGGATCAAAGGAACACAAATTCTCGCTCAATCTCTCAGCATTCTCGTACGGACAGAGCCATATATCCAGACAGATTTTGCTTACCAAGATCCAAATGACCCTGATGGAGACTGCCCATGGTGGGAACAAAGCCAACGGACTTGCCTGCGTCTCTCGCGGCCTTCCTCCACTGTCGGACTTGCTTGACCGAAGTAAGCACCGGGACGGATGAGTTGGATGCCAACGCCCGGAGAGAGCTTGCGCTTAAACTTTGGCTCATTATCTCGGTCCCTGGTTCTCAGATGAGAGTGTTTTGATAGTGTGTGAGGTTGAAAGGTCAAGAGATCAATAAAGTGATGTCGAGTGGAAGACCAGGATGGAATGACCGTTGGGGTTAAGCAGGAAAGAAGAGGAAAAGAAAGAAAAAAAGAGGTACACGTGGCGAAAGAGGAAAGACGCGTCGACGCGTCATCAGCGTCCGGCCCACAACCGACACCTCGAATCTTTAATCTTCATCCATCCTATATCGGTCACTCTCTCAAGTCTTTCTTCTTTTGACATCTTCTCTCTGTAGCCTCGGAGAGGCTGACGATGTCAAGCGGTAACCAATGGAAAGATGCAGATCCTATTATATTGTCTTCAGATGAAGATGAGCTCAAAAGGCCCTCCCAGTTTAATGTGCTCTCGACAACTTCAGGACCTTCTACCTCTGACTTTCAAGGTCCTAAAAGACGTTCGATCTATCCACCTGTCTCGATGTCTCATCTGACGGCCGAGGCAACTCCTTCCAAATTGTCAAACAAGAACTCAAGAGCCAAAGAGACTCCTGTTTCTCAAATCGACAAGTTTCAGGACAGGCGCTCAAATAATGTCAACCTGTATGACGAGGTTGAGGTATTGGAGAAGTCGAATAGCTCATTCAAACCCGGCGAGCAAGTCGTCCGGGATGAAGGAGACTACTTTCAAGACCAAACCGCTCGGCAGGAAGCCTTTGGAAAGTTATCTCGAATAGATGTAGAAGTCAGTTCTGTATTTGGTTTATTTCCGGTCAGATGTGTCTTGTTCTGATGACATATAGTCACACTTCCTCAAATGAAATCATATAGATTCGAGGTGTACAAGATCAGATACGGTCTCTTCAAACACTAGTCGAAGATCTCAAGCGCCAGAGGAAGGAACTTCAGCGCCTAACTGAAGATCCCTCCCGCAGGGAGGGTATGGGGGTGCACTCTGCTCTAAATCCCACGTCAGTAGGAAAGGATTACAGTCACGGTACATTCAAGTGGACCGGCGCGCTTAAACAATCGATGAAGGACGTATTCTCAATCCACCAGTTCAGACTCTGTCAGGAAGGAGTTTGCAACGCCAACATGGATGGAAGAGACTTGATATGGTCCGTTTCATGATTCGAACTTTCGCTTTGTTCCCAATGACATGTAGCGCGTATATAATAAGCATGTCTTGATTTTGACACTTTGACCATCTCCTTATGGGAATGGGATGGGGTATATGCGCATATTGTACACTATTCATCCAGTATAATGCCAACTGGTTCGTAAAGTATTCAACAGAAATGATATTTATTCTCACACTGACGATATCTTCATTTTTGAATCATTCAAACGTTCTAGGCGGAGGAAAATCTCTGACTTACCAGCTGCCTGCTATCATATCTCGAGGAACGACCGTCGTGATTTCTCCTCTGCTATCCCTCATGGCGGATCAAATTATGCACCTTACCGAGCACAATATATCTGCTGTCATGCTCACTGGATCGACTTCAAAAGCCGCTCAGAGAGATATATTCGATCGGCTTCTTTATGGGGGAGACGAAACACCTCATAAACCGAAAGGCAAGGGAAAAAAGTCTGCTACGCACGCGAGCGACGGGGAAGAGGATGGACGTGAGATCAAATTGATTTATGTCACGGTTCGTTCGGCCTCTCTGTCTTCTGCAAAGATATCTTAACGAGGCTTATTCTCTAGCTCTGCATTTGATAGCCGGAGAAAGTAGCAAAATCGAAAATGCTCAGCTCAACCTTCCAAAAGATGCATACAGCCGGTAGACTGTGTAAGCCTTTCTGATCAAGTCCCTTCGGTTCTCTATACTTCCCGGCCTAGGTGCCGACTTTCTTTCCGCATATTCTTTTACAGCGCGGTTCGTACTAGATGAAGCACATTGTGTCTCACAGTTAGGTCACGACTATCGTCCAGACTACGGTACGACCACCAAATTTAGCGTCTTTGCGGATGAGGAAACATCTCCTTTACTGATGCTTCACCTCCTCATCAATTGTCCTGTCTTTCTTTGGTTTGAATAGGAAAACTATCCGTTAGTGAAACCTCTTTTTGCCAATTTGACCTAATCTGGGTTACTAATTCAGTTCGTGATCCTTTAAACGAGAACAGATTATCCGAACGCTCTTTCCTGGTGTGCCTATCATGGTGTGTTTCTGATTGAAATTATCTGATCTCGATACACCTCACTTATGCTGATTTGACTACTTGATCAGGCTGTGACCGCAACTTGCTCACGTAAGGTCTTACCTGACTTGTTGAAGATACTCAAAATGAAAGATATCACCCCTGCCAACAGTATGTTTATCATTCTCTCTCTCTCCATATACCTGACCCAATTCTTGTCATGATCTGATGGACTTCTGATCAATTACATCTTTTGAACGATAGGCGCAAACTCAAGCGGAACAGTGTTCTTTGATGCACCACTATACAGTCAGTCGCATCTGTGCCTTATCTATGTTGCTGTGAGTAAATATGTCGATTGGACATCATTTGAACTGACAAATCGCTCGATCCAGGAAAAAACCTTCATTACAAGGTCCTACCAAAGCCGTCAAACGCGAAAGATGCGTTGGTTGTCATGGCCGATTATATCGTACAGAATCATGCGTGAGTGGATTTTTGAAGATTGCAAACACTTTTTGTACTGTCAGAAGTTGAGAATAGAGCTGTGTCGTTTTTGTAGAGATGAGAGTGGTATTGTGTATTGTTTGAGCAAAAAAGTAAGCGCATTTCGTATACAGAATTTCACACGATCTAATTATCTAGGTGTGTATCTGAATACACGGATTCGTTCATGTCGAATAGGACACAGAGGTCGTTGCTCAAGCACTCATGGAGTACTCTCAAGGCGCTATCAAAGCAGGGGTAAGCCTTTGAATGATATCTCATTTGCCTCTGGTACTAAGTAAGTCTGAAGCTTTGTCTCTTTCTGAATGTATTTGCCTTTTCTCTTTTCTTGCCTCTTGAAACAGGTGTATCATGCAGATGTTCATGACAATCATAAACAAGTCAGTAAATCCCATCTTTGTCCTGAGTTTCTCAATAATGAGCCACAAAAGGGTCCACCATTGAATCTCATCTATCGCCTTTCTTCAAAGATGCTGCATGAACGATGGAGATTGGGAGAGGTGAATGTTGTCGTTGCAACTATTGCGTGAGTAGTCTTGGATTCTAATCGGTCTAGATAATCGTCTGTTTTCCTAACACGAAACTAATCAATTTCTTGGAAACTATGACAGGTTTGGACTAGGTGTAAGTTCCAAACAACACAAAACTTCCAGTCAGAACACATTGAATGCTGACTTGACGTGAGATCTTGGAATGCATAAATAGATCGACAAAGGCAATGGTTCGTTCCAGCTTTGTCTGTCTTCAGTAGATTCGAGTTCGTGCACATGATAGCCTTTCTCAACCGTATACCACCTATCTTCAGTTCGGTTTGTCATACATCACACCATCTCTAAAAGTCTCGATGGATACTATCAGGAGACAGGTCGAGCCGGAAGAGACGGTCAGGATTCGTCTTGCGTATTGTACTATCGAGGTCAAGACGTCGGTCGGATGAGCGCTCTTATATGTGGGGTAAGCTTGATCAAGCTCTGGTCTTGTGTATTGGTGATATGAAACTGACAAGTTACTCGATTCTCTTCAGGAACGAGAATCTCAAGGAAAACTATATGGTTCGCACAATCTTGTGAAACATCTGCCTCTCCTGTAGAGATTAGAAGAAATGCTCATGTATGATCGTCATCACTTGACATCACTTTCTAGACATGGTTGCTTTTGCTCAAGACCTTGAAACTTGCCGAAAGATGTAAGTTTCCAGAAAGATATTCCTGATGTTGATACTCGAGGAAGAAGCTAAGAGCCCAACCTGTTTTTGCTTGATATAGACTGTTTGGTCGATACTTTTCAACATCGGCATCACTCCCCTCGAGTGCGTGGTCTGAACGGGAAGAAGCCTGTGGTCACTGCGGTAAAACAAGATTCAATCATTCTTGATCTGTGTGACTCGACCGCTCACACAATCGTTTTCTTTTATGTAAATTATCTTCAAGATAATTGCACTCGAGATCCAGAGACGATCATCCAGCAGATAGTGACCGAAGAGTCTTGGAAGATGTATGTCGCAAAGTTTTGTGATTTCACCCAAAGAACGTCCAGTTTGGAAATCTTTCTAACTATCTATTGCACAATTTGTTCAATTTGGAATTCTACTAGCTGCAGAGTCGCCACGTCGGTTCATCAAGCAGAAGGTCGAGTGACCGTCTCCAAACTGGCCGACCTCGTCCGCGGTCTCGGTGGTGGAAACTTTGCATCAGCAGTTCAAGGAGATGCAAAGAAGCGCCGGAAAGCGCCTGAAATGGAGAATGTTGGTTTAAATCTGGACGAGATATGCGGTGGAAAAGTGATGATGAGTAAAGACGTGAGTTTTGTTTTTCCCTGGTCTATCTTCCCATTTGATGTTTCCTTTTCAGCGAAAGTTGACAACATGAAATTGTTCAATTGATATTTGCTATCGCAAAAGGAGGTCGAACACCTAATAACTAATTTGCTTCTGAAAGGATATCTTGCCGAATGTATGTTTTTTGATGTCCTCTTGTCGTTCTTCTTCAGAGCGCTGATGAAGAAACCATCGATCAACATATACAGTATTCAAGCAAACGGCTTATACAGTCAACGTGTGAGTCTTTGTCCATACTCCCACTTTCACTCTTCCATGTCTAACTCAACCTTTCATCACCGGACACTATGATGATCCGTCGTAGATACATTATGCCGGGTCCTCAGTCCCTCCGATTGACTAGGCAGTCGACGATATCCAATGATGATCCGTCCTTCTCATCTCATATCACCTGTACTTTCCCTCGAAAAAGCAAGGTTACTCGAAAATCAACCAGTCGCGTTTCTCTAGACACACTCGGTGGGTCGTCCAATGGGAACGCACCAGCAGGAGGAAATGGAAGCGGAGTTGGAAAAGGAAAAGGAAAAGGTAAAGGTAAGGAAGCTGTCAAAGCGAAACAGCCTTCTGTTCGAGATCGAACCAGAAACAAACATGGACGAAATCAATACGGGGACGATGACGAGGACGAAGATAACGGCGACGAGTACGAAGATCTGGATGGATTCATAGATGATGGCGATGATGAGATAGAGATAGAGATAGACGATGATGATGACGAGCGGGAGAAGGAGATTGTGGTCAAGCGTCAACGACCGAAGCTGAAATCAAAATTCGGCAGACAAATTCTTTCCTCATCTGATCATGACGAAGAGGAATGGGAGCAAGTCAGGAACGCGAAAAGTAGTATCTGGGACAAGTCTTTTGGTTGAGACGATCTAGGAGTGAAAAAGTGTATCATATATATATGTGTGTGTATGTTTTCATCGTTGAAGTATGTTGCACAGAAAGTCAAAGTCTATATGGAGGAAGTTATTTCATGGTAGTAAGTAATTAAAGAGAAGAAATGCTATGTGTACGTTCGATGTATGCAAGCATGTATGTATGTATGTATAAGAAATATGGTGATGCGCTGTCTAGTCTCACTCGGATGATCGCTTAGAACCTGATTCAGAGAAGAACGCCAGAACTGATAAGCATGTAGAAAATAGGGTGAAAAGTCTGAGTCTGCGCAAAAGAAGATTAGAACATACGAGCTCGGATGGCAGGTCCATATTTGTAGAAGAGGAAAGGAATAGGCATCATCATCTATACGCCCCGATTGAAGATCAAACCCGAAGACGTGAGTTACATTGTTCTTCAACTTCAACGAATTTACAGAGTCATCAGAGATTTAGGCGAGAAGAGGGTAAGAACTCACAATAGAGATGAAACCCATGATGGCACTAGCCCATCGAGGGCCGGCTGCAGAGTTGTAGAACCTATCGACGAACATTGGGAATGCTCCACCTTTGTTTCCCCAAATCAATTTGTAAGAGCGCAAATAGTCAGAAACTGAGACGATGAAGATAATATCAAAAATTGATGACGAGGCAACATACCAACGAGACGAGTAAAGAGAGTTTTGGAAGCCATGCATGATGATGCATACTTCGGATACGAATCCACCAAATATGTGTTTGCTCCAACTGTCGTTCGAACGTGGAGGTGATTTCGAACGGTGAGAGAAGGGTTGAAAGCGGATGTCAGATGGTTGTAAACGAAGAAACGAAGAGGGAGGGGATACGAAGACTGACTGTAGATGGCGATAATGGAGAAGCCCAGGAAACCGCAACCGAAAGCCGCTCCGATCCAATGAACATGTTCGTAACTGGTAAACGCAAAGATGAAGAATCCAGCGGGCAAGATCTACAACAGGAAATGGAAAAAGACGATGAGTTTATCGGTCAACATGTTTAGCACCTAAATAGGAAGATAATGAGGAAGAAAGGTCTCACAATAGAACCAAACATCATTGAAGGAAGTCTTGCCTCAGGAGGGGTAGGAATTCCTTTCTCGACACATTCGACCGTCCTCCTGGCGTAATACTTTCCTTGAAGTGGGATGACAGTGGCGTAGACGACTCCCATTCCGAGCCTATTGATTAGAGATTTGAAAAGGCGCTTAGATCATGGTGTCTCGTTTGAAATCAACATACATGATGTTAAAAGGATAAACTTACAACACGGGAATGAATGAGAGACCAGTGGATCCGACCGAGAAGCTGATAAGATAAGATGATAGATTATAACAATCAAGGATCAGACATTACGCGCTATGACGAAACAAAGATAGACAGGTATACTGACTGGTGAATGTTCTGGAAGACAATAGGGATGGCAAAGAACAGGTAGTACAAAAGCCCGTCTGAAGAGAAAAGTTCGACCGTTGATCGATTAGTATGAGCAAACTGGAAGGGGAGAGTACAGGCTAAGAAAGAATAGAGGTGCAAACTTACAGATCAAACAGAGGTACATGGTAAAGAGAACGATAATGGGCTCAGTGAGCATCAGTTGAACCGGTCGGACCAAACTCTCAAATAAAATCTCGGTAATCGGTCTCTTGTTTCTCTCCTGTTCGGTACAGAAAGTTTCATCGCCGGTCTCTTTGATGAGTTTGTGAGCTCGCTTCTTAAGAATGACTGGCGCGTAGGTCTCTTTTAGGAAAAACAAGTTGAGGAGGAAGGAAACTCCGGTGATTATAAGCAGAAGATACTAGAGTGGACACAAGTCAGAGGGCAAAAGAAGTTCAGTACAGGAGGTAATAACCAGATGAGACGAGGGGCCAACACATGAATACTCACATAAGGCCATCGCCAACCAACAGAGACGAGATAACCAGCGACGACTGGTCCGACCACAGGTCCTGCGAAAAGAGTCCCAGAGAAGATGGCCATTGGTAATCCTCGATCGGGAGTGTGCCAGAGATCAGTGATAACACCTGCGACAACAGTGACCGGAGCGGAAGCCCCCAGACCGGCCAGAGCTCGACCAACGACCATAGTGGCCGCGTTTTGAGCGAATGCAGAGGGAAAGGTGAAGACTAATAGTGAGAGGCACATAGATTAGCTTCGTTTATACTACATTCCCATGAAAAGATGAAAAATGTATGGTAGACTTGCCAAAGTACAAGAACATGGACAACTTGAGAATAGGTGCTCGGCCATAGAGTTCGGATAGGGGGGCAAGGATGAGAGGACCGATACCGAATCCAAAGACAAAGACCGCGATTGTCTGGAATGATCACCAAAAGAATCGAAGAAACAAGACTGAAATTAGATAAAATGCATCGGAAGGAGTACTACGAAGTAAACTCACGAGGTGCATAACATCCAAGTTAGTATGAAGATCCCTGGCAGCATCTTCAAAGTCCATGACGACCTGACCGAGCGAGAACGAGAAACGAGCACAGGATTAAGCACTCTGACCAGATATTGTCCAAAACAAACGATCTCGATAGAACTTTACATACAAGTGAACTTCCCAAAGCGACAATGAAGCAATCGAATGAGACCAACATTGTCTTGAACCATTTGACGGACAGCGACATGTTTTTCGGGTCTTCCGGGCTGGTGAATACATGTGGAAGAGAAGGCTGAAGGTGAGGAAAAGTTCGATTTACACTGAGAAAACCTAAAGGACTGACTCATTCTCTTCGAATGTCACTATCTTGTAATCTTTGATACCTTTTTCTTGATCTGATGGACCACACCCGACTAGAGTGGGTGTAGCAGAAGGCTGAATTTGGTGTTCCTAAAGGTGGGCAATTGAAAATAGATTGTGTCAGCCTCTCTGTAACCACAAACCTTCTATCAGATAAGGATGGGTCAGTAAGAACCCCGGTGGAACTTACTTCTTCCGAGGCGAGGATGAACCCGTCGGCCGTATGGGTGGTGTATCTAGAGAACGATCAAAGCATAAGTTCATGACATTTGGATACAAGCATGCGCGCGCGAGTAGGTGTATCACAGCAGCAAACAAGAAGACGCAGACAAGGAGACGAACTCATCCGTTGTTGGACCCTTTTCTGTTAATTGAGGGTAATTCAGAGCGTCCAACCCTGTGGGTGGGGTATGGTCATGTGTAGGAGCGGACATGGCAAGAAAGAGAGATTTGCAGACGTATGCGGCAGAGTTACAAAAAGGGATGCTCTATGTACCCAGCGGTCCTGAGTATGCTTTCGAACAAGGAAAAGAGGTGTATGTGCGTCGCGCTGTAGAGGAAGGAGAAGAATAGAGAGAAGAAGGGAAGAGAACGTTCAAGGGCAACCCTTTATATAGATATTCCCATCGGTTCGACCATGGAGCCAACGATCCGAATTCTACCCCGCAATAAAAACACGATCGAGTGAAAACATCAAGGAGAGCGTAAACGACTCGAGAGAAACAGAAGGAGCGAACGAGAATGAAATGATGAGTAGGAGAAGGAATCCTCGGACATCCGCTAACCAGGCAGCGGCGGAAAATCTCGGCCGGCTGTTATCTATCGGAAGAAACCGGGAGCTTAAGCGGCACAAGAAAATTCTCTTTCGACGCGCGATTGTTCCCTGCTGTAATCGTCTTAGATTGTCGTCGTCATCAAGAACAGCTTCTCGGAAGTTGGAGCAACTTAAAAAGCATGTGAATCATGAGTGAGAAAAAAACAGTAGAAGGGAAAAAGAAAGGCGAGGTTCAGATACATGAAGGGACGGATGGATGGATGGATGGATGGATGGTCGGAAGGATGGTTGGTTCGCACGAGGAAACAAACTTGTCGAGGAGAGAATCTTGAGATATTTTCACTCCGGACGCGCAGTCGATCTTTTGCCCGTCCCCGTCCGCCGCTCCGGAGCCGGATCCACTCGGCCGTCAGACATCATGGTAGAAAAGGAGTCGATGGTGCAAAGGAAAGAACTTCTCAGATCAACAAGATTTAACAGCATTGTTCGAAAATGACTAAAGAGCAAAGAAAACACCAAACGGCTGGCGCGTGTACAGATAGGGTAAACCACAGACCGATCAATCAGACCGGCCAGAGTGAAGGAGAGGGCGAAAGAGAAGATATCAAGTCGAAAGAGGGCTATAGACCAGCACAGAGCAAGCAATGGACAAGACGAGCGAAGGATTATACACGTAGGTGTATTTGATAGTCCTTGAACAAGCAATAGGAGGAAGTATCAAGAGAGGAAAAAAAAATAAAAAATGAGATGAGGACCAAGATGATGAACAAAAATGAAGACCGAAAGCAACACATCACGAAGACTGAAATTCAAAAAGGGAAAAAGCGTCCTTGGAGCGCGGTGAGAACAAGGAAACGACAGGACCTCAACCCTGCCAACCTAGAGGTCTTTCAACATCCATCGGCTTCATTGGCTTAGATCCCCATCCGGGTCCAACTTCAGTCGAACTTGCGCCCACAGGACGCCCCAATGAAAGCCCTGGCGGGGCATCATATGCGATTCCATCATACACATCCTCGATTCCATCGTATGCAGAGTTTCTCACCATCGCGCCCGCCGCGATCTCGTCAGGCGATAATGTTGGAACCGGTTTCCTCTTTGAGATCGAAACCGATCGCTGGACTGGGCCAGCAGTGATGGCCGTCGAGGAGTCGGCTACCGACATCGTCGGTGTCGTGTCTGCCACAGGTGATCCCTGAGGCGTTTTGAATGGGTTGCCCTGGCCATGGTTGGGATCCACCTGTTGGTACCCATACGGTTGCTTCTGGTGCTGATACAGCCCCTGTTGATGAGAAGAATCTGAACTAGGGGGAGAGTTTCCCATAGACGATTCAAAAGACTGATACGCACTCGGAGGAGCAGACGGATAACCGGCAAAGAGATTTCCCCCGTTAGTCTCGTTTGTCATACTCATCGATGGCGGAACTGGTAACGGCCTAGGGGGGATTACCGGCGGCAAATTCTCCATCTGGATCATCTTCTCATCTGCTCTTCCTACGTAAGGCTCCTTCGAGTATCCACTTTTATCCTCGCCCTGGTTCCGAACCCATCCTGCTCCTGCGCCTACACCTGCTAATCCGCCGCCAAGATCTTGCCCGTTTGATTCAGCGTGGAATCCTGTATCCCCATCCGAGGGTCCTCTCGAGTGAGACACCCCGTACGCACCGTCCGATCCTTCTCTTGCCTTCTTCTTCTTCCAAAAGAAAAAGATTCCGATGATGATGGCTAATCCGGCGATAACTCCCACGACGGCACCGGCGATTGTTCCTCCACTAACAGAATTTCCTTTCGAACCAGCAGCAGCAGCAGCAGCAGTTCCAGACGCAGAGGCAGAAGCAGCAGATGCAGAAGTAGAAGCAGAGGCGGCCGACGTTGACGAAGCTCGGATGGAAGTCACCATGGAAGGAGTGGCAGACGAACTCGATCCGGAAGCAGCAGCGATTAAAGCGCTATTTCTGAACAGACTCATGTCTTCGAGGTTTGTAACAAGGAATCCATTTCATACTCAGAACTCGGCGCGTCGCGCTTTGCGACTCGAGAGGACGATTCACTCACAGTAAAAACCACCACATGCCGTCGTTACGTTTCCACCGCAAGTGTACTGACAGTCAGTTTCCCCGGAGGTTAAAACCGACGTAGTCCTTAAATCATTCCCGCATGTACACTGGGTCGAATACTACTCCAAAAATCCACACGAAGATTTATAAATTGGCTCATCAGAAAATATGCTCTTTTTCAAAGCAAAAGCAGACAAAGAGACCGACCTCAATACCGGCATAACCCCAACCACCGGTCTGACAGTACGAGACACACATCGTCTGAGTCATATTTGTACTTTCCATGTAGCCGGTAGACAACGCATGGGTGGTACTGTTGCTACCTGAGGATGGCAAGGGATCAGAGTAGCATCCCGCGTAGACCCAAGAAGTCGAGAGTGAAGTAGGCGTCGACGGAGCAGCTGTGGTAGTTGTGGTAGCTAAGTACACATACGCTCAAACGAGCAAAGCTGTAAGAATTCCTCAAACTTCGACTTGAAACAGCAAAAGATTAAATGAATAAATAAAAGATGCTTACTTTGAGCATTAACCAACGAGGCAGCGATAATAAACGCAATCGAGGTTGCAGTCATTCTGGAAGCCATCGTTGAAGCTTCTTTGACGTATCGTACGTATGTATGTAAGGTGAACAAAGTCTTGTGTGTCGTAGTGAAACTTGGTGGTAGATGTTTCCCTAGAGGGCCGGCCTCGGAAATGGAGCGTATATACTCTTCAAGAGTAGGATGAGTCGTGGGCGGAAAGGCAGAGAAGACAGGGATGGGGTCTTGTTGAGGCTGCATGCGAGGATAGTCGGAAACGAGCAAGACAAGCATGGGTTGCATCTGCAATGTCAGTGGGTGCACTAGATGGCGTATTATTATGCCCCAGATAGTAAATACATACAGATGATGATATGAAAGTAGTTGACCGCTAAAAAGCACGGATTAAAATGATAAACCCTGTGATCAAGATAATAAACCCTTTGATCAAGATAGATGGGAAAGATACAACAAGAGGATAGGAAGACAGGTCAACGATATGTGATGTATGAGGTAAGAGTATGAAGGTTAGTCCTCATCAAGGATGGCTGGAAGAAAGCAGGTAGATAGAAAAGAAAACATTCAATAGCTTACGTAAGATTTTTTTCCTCTTAGCTTCCTTGCGTGATTCGCTCTGGATGACTGCTGCTACTCGTTGTCAACAAACATCGGTTCATTCGAGAGATCACCACTATCCTTGCTCAAAGCTTTTAATTCGTCCTGGTAGTTAGAGAGTCGATGCATGAGAAACCTCAGCCCAGTGTTCAGGCTGGCGGTACAATGAAGACATCAAACGATCATAAATTCTATATATGTAGGAGAGAAATGTGGAAAACAAGATACCAAGACAATACAGGATCAAAACAGGAAGAAGCAGAAGAACGATCTAGCGACTTGCAGTTGTATATCAAGGATCTCAAAAGACAGAGAGAAAAAAAACATTCTAGTTGTGACCTCCACACGATTCATGCCCAACCAATTGTCTACGCTGCTGACCACCTTTAGGAATTTTACTGGTGGTATTCCAGAAAAACCAATCGTCGACGTGCTCGTTCAACTGCACAGTAATCGGATCAAGCGAAAGACCTAAGTGAGAAGCAATTCTCGCCCCGATCTATGATAATTGATTGATGATGAGGAGAATCAGCTTCTGAAGCGACCAATATATCGAAGAGGACAAAGAAGTTTCTCTCAAGAATTACCTCGTAATTCTCTTTCGATCCATGGAAATCGGTCGAGAAGGGTTCCATATATAAATTCTGTGGGATACGGTCATTAGAGCAAATCACACTTTTCGGACAAGAATCAAGATACATCAAGCTGACTCACAACGTCTACTCCAGAGTGACCATGGGTAGCCCATCCAAGTTGAGCGCGATAAGAAGACATATTCGCCAAACTAAAGGTTGATTGAACTCTTCTTAGTACCTTCAACAATCACCGAAGACTCTTGTGTCAAGAGCAAACGACGGTCAGTTGAGACTTACAATACATCCACCCACCACTCTCCACCTACAATCCCCATCGACTCGCCCAAACCAGTGACTTCATCGTGTGTTGCATCCATGATTCCTAAGCCCTGCTTGAAGATCTCCTCTTTCAACCAATCTTCTTGAATTTCACCCTGGTGAAGTTTCGAATGAGCAAGTATCAACTGGCCAAGCGCCGCCGTTGAGTGAGTCACATTCTTCAGTGCTTGCGGGTACCAGTTGTACACTGGATAATGATATGGTGAAAGCTGTCGAGCGAGAGACAGTCCGCCAGTCTCGTGGTCAGATACAGAGATCAACTGGGTGTTACAGGAGGGATGGTCTTTAATCCATTTTCCTGTGGTGAGGAAATCGAAATAGAATCCATGCGAAAACAGATCAGTTGGACGGCAGACGTCATAAAAACTAGAAGAAGGGAACAAATCAGACGCACGAACGACAGCCACAGTTCTTTGATACTCAAAAATCTGACAATTTAATCAAAGTGGTGTGATTAGATGAGCATCTACACCATGGTTTGACTAACGAAAGAAGAACCCTACCTCCTCGGCATGCGCCCCTGGATCATTGGAATGGCCTGCCATATCGATCCGACTGCCCTCAACCATCAAGAAGAATCCAAGGCCCCAGCCATCGGGTCTGTTCCAGAACTTCAATCGAGACCAGATCGAAGGCTGACTATTTTTTGCTGCTTCATCGAGGGTTCGAAGGGCGATTTCCGTCATGTTCATCAACGAGGGCTCGGATGAGGCAGGTGGGAGATGAACCCGATCGAGATTGTAGTTGAGATGGTCGCCTTTTGAATGGAAAAAAATCTACATTCAGATCCGTCCGTCACACAAATACCGGAAGCTGAAATAAAATTATAAGACCAACGGTTGAACAGTCCTAATACAGGTAAGGGTAATGCTTTTGCGTTCCTTCTCGATGAGTCGAGCAGTTCTTTTTCCGAAAGAATCACGTTAATTCCCTTCTTTCTGGCCGACTCGAGCATGTCCATGTTGTCTGTTCTACATGATGAAGACGTTTCGTTTGGTTGAAAGACTGTTGTTGTTCGTTTGTTTCATCAGTACCAGTGAAACACACAGATCAGTCATTGACCTATATTGGCAATGACTAGTCACGATCAAAAAATAAAAGAACAAACAGCAAAGACCTCCTCCTAAGGCGAGATCTACAACATGACCCAAGGGACCATCGCCGACGCTGATTCAAAGAACGAAATGTGAGATTGTGTGAGTATTTGTGTAACATTACCCCTCAAGTATAATGAGAAAGGGAGACCAACAGGAACTCGGCGATCTCGGACTGGGCAGAACGGAAACTTTGGTTAGTACACGACTCAAGAGGAACTGCAAAGGGCGGGGAACAAACCTCCATATCTCGATCAACCACATGGGCATAAAAACAGGCAGGAGCTAGGAGGACACGTGCCAAGACGGATAAAATAGTAAGCATTCGATTGTTTGTAGATAGCAAAAACATAGAGTGGACGCACTGGCATGGGTCAATCTACTGGTCTGGTGTGTTTGATTCCATCGAACAATGAGGATGTCAGCTGAGAAATAAACAGAAATAATTAGAAGGCATCTGCTTACAACGACAAGGCCTGTCTTGTAACCTCTCTGTTTGGCCGCCTCGAGAACGGTTCCGCATGGCTTGTGCCTACCTATGAATGTTGAACAAAACCGCCTCAGAACTCAGCGCGCGCACACTTTACCGCTTCAATCGAGACGAAAACATTCCTTTCGATACTAACCTTCTGGCTCAACTGAAATAGCTCCGTTGTAAGACTTCATCGCACAAGAAAATGCGGTCGCGCCTGCTGCTGAATCGGTAACAAACGAATTTGAGGACCTTGTTCTCGAGCTCCCGACGAGGATCTCATCTAGAGGGAATTTGAAATCGTCCTTCCAATCCAAGCCATGAGTGTGTTTGTAGAACTCGCGAGCGAATGTTTCAGATGCTGGACCAAATCCATCGGAAATCATGAGAATGAAGTTTGTTCGATTGGGTTCTGAGAAAAGGCATTGATCCAAACAGTTCAGTCACGCATCAGAAGAAGATTACGAAAAGAGGTACGAACGATGTGTGCTAGCAAGATAGACTCCAACAAACATGATGGATATTGGCAGAGCCATCAGCCATGTCGGAAGGGATCTTAACCATGTCTGTCAATCAGAAAATCCCGATGAGAAATAAACCACAGAGATCCCACATGGTATTGAATGCGTTTGTTCCTCAGCTAGACATGAGCGATAAAAGGCACTTTCCAAGCGTGTACAGGAAACATACCTTAAATCCGGCGTTGTTTCTTCTAGACCGATCGGAATTCAACTCTCCAATTGTGTCTTCCTCGTCTCCATCTTCGCTTCTTGCGTTCAGTAAATGTTGTGACGACATGAGGTAGACGTACACGAAAGGGTTGAACTAGAGCTCTGGATGAGAATCATCTCGGAGGGTATCGGGATAGATAGGGTTGCTGAAAGCTGTCCTATATCACGTGACATGTCATCGCCACACTCGGCAAAGACAACGCTTCCCTCACCAACGCTTCGTCTGCTTCAGAGATTCATCCTTCTTTCCTTCCTTCCACTCAATCTCTTTCTCTCATCGCCTTCTTCATTCGAATCAATATGTCTAACCCTGGTAAGCCTGATATATCTGTTTGTTCTACCTATGAGTTGCATGCTGATAATCTTCTGTTCTTTTTGTCACTCACTTTACGGTGTTACTCATCACCGTGCGTGTGCGATCGATGATCGATCTTCTCGATCACGCGGCCGTTGACGTGGTGGAACTCGTCGGCCTTGCATTTACAATGTCGCATCACACTTTCTCATCAAATAGGAAGAGTAATCCTTTCGCGCCTGGCGCGTCAACTTCAACAGTCCGCCAAGTCTGGTGGAGGGTCCAATGGAGGATCTCCTCCTCCGGGAGCCCTTCTCGGTGGAGGTGGTGTTGCTCTCTTGATTGCTGGTGGATTGCTTCTCCAGAACAGTTTGTTCAACGGTCAGTCCTTCTCTTATATTGAAATTCGCTGAGCATACTATATGGCCGCTCTTGATCTGCTGGACTCTGAGTCTACAGTAACTCCATAAGGTTTGTAATGCAAGCAATTATACATGGTTTCTCAATGCATGTTTTGCATTGTTTGACAACTCTTTACAGTCGATGGTGGACACCGAGCGATCTTGTATACCCGGTAAGCTCTTGACGCTTTGTTCGCCTTAATTTACTATCACAACTTAGAATATACTGACTAATCAGTTCGTTAATCATGTCGACATGGACCGAATTAATCTAGAACCGGAGGTATCCAGAGCACGATTTACCCTGAAGGAACCCACTTCGCTGTTCGTATCCGCCTCCCCCTTTTTGCCGTCCTCTATTTTTATACAGGCAGCGGCCTCGAGTCCTTACAATCGGCCTCATATGTTACACCAAACAGATCCCCTGGTTCCAGACTCCGATAGACTTTGACGTCCGGGCCAAGCCTAGGTGAGGATCCCCAGAACCGTCTTTTGTGTTTAGGTTTATGAGCCAGCTAGTCTGTCTAATTCTAAATAGCTCACCATTGGACCACGTTGACCAATAACCACAGAAACATCGCTTCTTTGACCGGAACAAAGGATTTGCAGATGGTCAACATCACTTGTCGAGTGCTTTCTCGACCTGACGTGCAGAACCTTCCGACGATTTACCGAGAGTTGGGAACAGATTATGATGAGCGTGTGTTGCCATCAATCGTGAATGAGGTCTTGAAGGCTGTTGTCGCCCAGTTCACGGCTGCTCAGATCATCACTATGCGAGAGCAGGTACAGCACGATTTATCATCCTCAGCATACTCGTCTTGGCAGTATATAACTGATAAATTGAAATTCAATCTTCCATAGGTCTCTAGATTGGTCCGAGATAACTTGGTCCGACGAGCCAACCAGTTCAACCTTCAGCTGGACGATGTGTCCATCACCCACGTTGCCTTCTCGCCTGAGTTTACTCACGCCGTTGAAGGTTCGTTGTGACCCTTCAAACCGATACTGTTGTTCATACTGATCTAAATGGTATTTGTTCAATATACTTCTTTTCGTCAAAATGAACAGCTAAGCAAATTGCCCAGCAGACCGCTCAGCGAGCCGCTTTCCTTGTCGACCAGGCTATTCAGGAGAAGCAATCAATCATTGTTCGAGCTCAGGGAGAGGCCAAGTCAGCTGAATTGATCGGAGAGGCTGTTAAGGCCAACAAAGGGTTCCTCGAGCTCAGGCGATTGGAGGCTGCCGTTCGTTTTATTTGTTTTTTCTTAAAATCATTATACGAGTGCCGGAATGGCAAGTTGTTGAATCAACTACCTTCCTCTTTTCACATAACAGAGAGATATTGCCAACATTGTTGCCAACAGTGGGAACAAGCTTATGCTGGACTCTGGATCCCTTCTTCTCGATGGTGTGTTCTTCTTCATGGTTCTGGAACATGGATGAACTCGCGGCTGATATTCTCATCGTGTGGATTCTTGCTTTCTTCTATAGTGACGGAAGAGTCTGCCAAACGTTAGGAGAAAAACAGTTGGTGTGGGAGCAACGGGGTGGATGGATGGTTCGCTGTAAAGATACAATCAAACATGCCTTCTTTCTAAACTTGCACTGGAGAATGAAATAATTAAAGCACAACACCGGATGGCAAGAGCCCAGAGAGGGAAGTGCGGCGAAAACTGCCGTTTATTCGCTGACGATTGTTCTCCGGTCCGCAAACCCGGGGCCCGGAAAGCAACCCCAACCTTTCTCGTCTCTTTTCTCCCGTCCTTTTTTTTCTCTTCTCACATAAACACCTTCTAACACTGACTACCAACTCCCATCTCTTCTCTCCTTCTTTCATCTTTAATCAATCATACACCATCATGTCTCTTGCTTCACGTTAGTCTTGGGACTGGAACCTTTCTTTTTCCTGTTCTTTTTGCCATGCCGCTTCTCCAGTCTTTCCATCTGCTGATGTTTTTTTTCTTCTCCTTCATCTCAAACGGCATATATATTCGTCCGGCATAGTCTACCCTTCCTGGAAACAGCTGCAGTCTCTCCACGACTCCAAAGCTGGCTCTTCCCTTGTTCTCAAAGATCTCTTCGCGTCCGACCCGAAGCGATTCGAACAGTTCCAGGCTACATACAACGCTTCGACAGAAAAGGGCTCCGAAGTCGAGATCTTTTTGGATTACTCGAAGAACTTGATTGATGAGGACGTCTGGAAGGCTCTTTTGAGCTTGGCTAAGGAGGCTGGTTCGTTTAAAGATTCTTCTACGTCTTGACTGTGATATAAACACAATGGAATACCCAAGTCTAACTTTATTTGGGACGCTATCCTTACCCTTACTCAGATGTCGAGAAGAACCGAGATGATATGTTCTCTGGAAAGCACATCAACACTTCCGAGGACCGAGCCGTTCTTCACATCGCTCTCCGAAACCTTTCCAAGTGGTCAATCCCTGAGGAGGGTACTGAGGAGGTTTTCGAGGTCCTCGAGCACATCAAGGTTTTCACCGAGTCCGTCCGATCTGGCGAGTGGAAGGGTCACACTGGTAAGGCCATCACTGATATCGTTAACATCGGTATCGGAGGATCCGACTTGGGACCCGTCATGGTGACCGAGGCTTTGAAGGACTACTCCAAGCGAGACTTGAAGTGCCACTTTGTCTCCAACATCGATGGAACTCATCTCGTTGAGGAGCTCAAGGAGTGCAACCCTGAGACCACCCTGTTCATCATCGCCTCCAAGACTTTCACCACTCAGGAGACCATCACCAACGCTGAGTCTGCCCGAGATTGGTTCATGGCCACCGCTAAGGACGTTAGTTTGAACGTTCTACATCTTCCGCTCACCAATTGATCATTACATGTCCGTTGAGCCTTCTCTTCGTGCCCTTGACTTCAAAACAAACAGAAAGCCCATGTCGCCAAGCACTTCGTTGCTCTTTCCACCAACACCAAGGCCGTCACTGAGTTTGGAATCTCCTCTGATAACATGTTCAAGTTCTGGGATTGGGTTGGTGGTCGATACTCCCTCTGGTCCGCCATTGGACTTTCCATCGCTCTTTCCATCGGTTACGAGAACTTTGAGCAGCTCCTTGCTGGAGCTCACGAGATGGACAAGCACTTCAAGGAGACTCCCCTTGAGAAGAACTTGCCCGTCATTCTTGCGTTGATCGGTATCTGGTACAACGACTTCTACGGTTCGTGCGGAGTTTCTGAAAAAAAATCTGCTTGTTCCTTTATGTGACAGAAAGAGCTAATCTGGCTCACTTTGGAATTTCTTGGTTATTTTCGTACTCTAAAGGCGCTCAGACTCAGGCTTTGCTTCCTTACGATCAGTACCTTCACAAGTTCGCTGATTACTTCCAGCAGGTTTGTCTGTCTTAAAACTTGTACATCCGCCTCCTTGTTCTCACACACTCGTCTGTTTTTTTCAATCAACGTTCCTTCACCATGAAAACAGGGAGACATGGAGTCTGACGGAAAGTTCGTCACTAAGGACGGAAACCGAGTTGACTACCAGACCGGAGTGAGTTTGACTTATCATGTGGGAGGGTTTTTTATCTTTGCCTTATGACTTACTTGATCATGTAATCCTTTTCCTCGCCTCAGCCTATCATCTGGGGACAGGCCGGAACGAACGGACAGCACGCCTTCTATCAGTTGATCCACCAGGGAACCAAGCTCATCCCCTGTGATTTCTTGGCCCCTGTGGAGACCCTTGTGAGTAGTTTCGTCATCAGTGCGGAGTCCCCTTGGCCCAAAGATGATGACTGACGTGTACCGCTGTGTCATCTATAGAACCCTATCTCTGGTGGAAAGCACCACGAGATCCTCCTTTCCAACTTCTTTGCCCAGCCCGAAGCTCTTGCTTTCGGTAAGACCGAGGAGGCTGTCAGGAAGGAGCTCGGAGCTGCCGCTTCCAACGAGGCTTTGGCTAAGAGCAAGGTGTTTGAGGGAAACAAGCCCACCAATTCGATCTTCTTCCAGAAGTTGACTCCGGCTACTCTTGGTTCTTTGATCGCCATGTATGAGCACAAGATCTTTGTCCAGGGTACCATTTGGGGCATCAACTCTTTCGATCAGATGGGAGTCGAGCTTGGAAAGGTGTTGGCCAAGAACATTCTCGCTCAACTCTCCAGTCCAGACAAGGTTCAGGGACACGATAGCTCGACTACCGGTCTTATTCACTACTTCCAGTCTCACCGAAAGTAATCAGGAAGACGGAGTCTGCCTGTCTGAAACCTTCGTATTCACGTACTTACTGTAGTATTATATGCGTCTTTTTATCTCTATCAATGTGTTAATGTGAACTCCTAAATCAGTTGAGCGTAGATAAGAAAGTCACGTGATCATCGGAAAGGTCCGAGCCTCCCACAAGGTTGCTTCTCATCCTTCTCCTAACAACGATCATCTCATCGTTCATCTCTATCACACATCCATATCATGGTTCCAATCTTGGCTTCTATTCTTGCACTAAGTGTACCTGTCCTTGTGATATCCATCCCGATGAGCAGTCGGGATGACAAGCTGCGGCATACTATTGTTACCAATCCTTCTCCCGCTTTCATCTCTGCTCACGGGTCCAACTATTACGGAACCTACGGCTCGGCTGAATCCTCTACCCCGATTTACATTGTCTCTCAGTCCGAGTCCGGTCGATTGAAAGACAATTTCGGTGGAGTCAGTGTCTCTTACGATGAGGGACAACGGCTTTTCTGGATCGGTCAGGCAGGATTGGCTGAGGATTTTGACGAGGGGAAATCTCCTATGAAATTCGCGGAAAACGTAAACGAGATCCTGGATCTTAGTGGATCAGCTTTAAGCGCTTTGTGGTCCTCAACATACCTGGCCGGTCAAGATCATCAGATCCAGGCCGCTTTTGGGAACCCTACTCCTCGAGATGAGGCTGTCGGACTAATTCATCTGGATCCCAAAGAGTTTGCTGTAGTCCAGGTCGGAAAGAAGGTAATCCCGTACCTCGATGTACTTCTGCCTAGGGGACTAGTGGCGGTCGCGTTACCTGAGAACCCGTTGCCATTGATGGCCAACAAGGTCAATGACGAGAGAATAGAGTTCTTGAGAAATGCGTTAGTCACTGAGCTCTTCGACTTGCACTCTCGGCATCTGTCCTCAATTATTGATTGTTCCATCCGTCTTATCTGAGGATATACAGCACCAAACATGTGAAGCATGACTCCAAGATCGACAAGATAGTCTCATCTCTAACTATCTCTGAATTCAAATCGGCCGTTCAGTATCTCACTGGCGAAAATTCGTCCAGTCAGTCTGTCTTTGACTTGATATCCAAATGGTTTGTCGGGTCTTCTAATCACGATGACTGTTTTTCATCTAACGGTCCGTTTAGGTCCTATCACTTCCCGACACTCCTTCTCGGATGGGGCTAAGCTTGCTGCTAAGTGGATTGCCAGCGAGGTTGAAGAGACAGGGGCAAGCTGCTCAACACACGATTTCTTACCTGGGTTTGCTCCAAACGTTCTTTGTGAGTATCCCGTTCACGGGGGGAAGAAGCCGAAGAACGGTCAAATCATTCTTTCTGGACATTACGATGTAAGTTTTCCAGTCTGCGTCAAAACATTCCTTGGCTTTGAATGCAACGTGAAAACTGACGACAACCATATGTCTGTTCAGTCTCGAGGTACTTTTGGAAGTCTTCGAATGCCTGGGGCAGACGACGATGCTAGTGGAACGAGTCAACTTATAGGCATCGCTAAAGCCATCAAACGAGCTGGTATCAAGTCTTTTGAGGAGAAGGTATTGTCCATCTGTTTTTTTCTTCCCATACGTCAGCTCAATTTTGCCAACTTTGTTCTTGATGTTCTATCTTTCTGTCAATTCAGGTCACATTTGCATTCTTTGCTGGAGAGGAACAAGGTCTCCTGGGAAGCGCCGCTCTCGCAAGTACGTACAGTTGGAATCATGCCTCACTTTGATAAGTCTGTACAAAAATGACCAAGGGCTTATCACTCCCCTTCTTGATATTTTGATTCGCTCACCTGTAGAGCAGCTCTATATGCAGAACGCTACCATCCTTCTACAAGTCCAGGCCGATATGTTAGCCTACCATGATCCTGATGAGCCCCTTCAATTGGGCTTCCCTGACTCGTTAGTTCTTGATATCTCGAGCTTTGTACATGCGTCTTCTTCTGACTAAACCTAAATTCTGGAATGGTATCGTCTCCTCTTTTGTAAAAATGTTCTTAGAATCGGACTTCCCGAGGCTGCGGAGCTTCTTACAAAGATCTCTGGAATTTATTCTCCCGAGTTGGTCGTTGGCGTAACCAAAGCTTGCTGTTCTGATCGTGGGTGTTAACGTCCATGTTTATGGGGATACTTGGAGAAATGTGATGTATTGACCATGTGGATTTCCCTTGAATGTTCTGAATATCCAGATCAAAGCTTTGTCGAGTACGGGTTCCCTGCCACTCAAGTATTCGAACGAAACGGCCGTTAGTATCTCTGTCTCTTCTTCGACTATGTCAGTCTCGAGATCCTGTCTAATCTCATCTTCTTCATCCTTTGATTTGTCTCTTTGTTCACAGCGATCATTGATCCTACGTACCACAACAGTGGTGATCTTAGTGAGCGTGTCGGCTACGACTTTAATCAGCTCAGGTCTATTGCCAAAGTCACTGTGAGTTTTGGATGCTCATCATCTGAAGATATTTATGAGAAGCTAGTTGCTGGGCTTTACAAATTGAGGTGCATATACTGACGGCTTTCTCAACCGTAGTTTGCGACGTTGCTTGAGATTGGAGGATACGTCGTTTGATTTCTTCTGAAGTCTACCAGATCGGGCTAGCCTTTTCTGCACTTTCTCGTGTTTTCTTGCCCATTGTGTAATAATCTCTTGTTCTCCTTCTCGGTTATGTCTATCTTATAAGCTCCATCGCTAAGCTGCAGATGGTCCACTCATAGCATAGGTTTATTCACCTACCTTTCTTATGCTCTTTGCCCATAACACTCTATGGCTATGTTTTGTTTGATGGACTTTGCCCTCACTGCTCGTACTGTATCTTTGTTCTTCATTCTGAATTAGTTGATGCGCTTCTGCGTCTCTTGCTCTATGTCGATCAAGATGCTTAAATATCTTAAACCCGAATCCGCCCTTCTATGAGATTCCTCTAAATCAGATCAACTGTTGATGTCGGAGTGAAAGAGACCATATCATGATTAGAAAACAAACCGCAGTTGGAAGCAGAGCCGGTCTGTCATATAGCATGATGTTGAGTTGTTCAAATCTCGCATTTGTCTCCCTATCAGTGATCATGGGTAGAATATTTCTATCGTCTCTTATTCCATTTCTACTGATCGTCGTACATCTAGTCATTTATGTAGTCTGACGTCTACATACAGGTCTGAACAACACTTGGGCTTGCTTCTTGATATGTGAAAGCGCGTTTTACCAATTCGGCTTCCGTCATGAGCTGAACAAGACCTGTAAGGAACCCGAACGTGGCTGATGGGTGTGTTCGTTGTTGGCCATGGTAGTTGTACGGGATGCTTTGAAACTTCTTCGATAGCTACCTACGGATTTGAAGGTCCTTTCGAACCTGCATTTCCAAACCCAAGCTCCCATGCCTTCACATCGACCGCCATTGTCTCTTCCCACTCAACTCTACCTAGGCCTTGTCTACTGTTTTTACTACTGCTGATGATACTGGAAGGATGTGGTTCGGCAGAGGTTCCCTCCCAGAATCCTTCTCTCTGCCAAGCTTCGAGTGCCGATTTTGATGTTTCGAATGAGGCGCTGGAGGACTGGAGTATGAGAGATAGTGACCTGAGTGTTGATAATGACAGTGAGAGGGATGTGAGGAGTGGAGGCAGCGAGTTGACTATGATTTATCACGACGGCATCAAGAGGAAGTGTTTTAGTCTCAAGAAACCCCTGCACGAGTAAGAAAAGGAGGTTAGGAAAAGGGACGAACCATAATCTTGAAGAGACCATGATACCCATAGAGGGGTGATAGTTGCAAATTCGACTCCTTTAAGCTTGAGAGCTTCCAAGAGAAGGTCTTCTGCTAGTTCGCTGAGCGCTGCAAACTTGAACAATCGTTTTTGCTATTGTACGTATGCATGGATCGAGGTCACGGTCAGTATGTTAGACAGGATAACAACGCTGTATCTAAGAAAAGGAGGACAAACCAGTTTGGTAAGAACACTGTCGAGATCTTGTTTGGATGAAGAAAGCTTGATCAATAAGGACGAAGGTGTTGGGTTGAAAGGATACGGCTCGTTCGGCTTAACGCCTAGATTACTGGTTCCCATTTTTGTCAGACGTCTCTATCAATTTCCAGCTGAGTAGGGAAGTTCAGGTGGAGAGGGAAGCCAACTTACTCGAGTTCTGTTCTCGAATCTACACAGCCTTTTCCAGCCTTAATTCCATCGGCTAGGACAACTTGTTCCCAGTCCCTCAATGCCTTCTCGAATTCGATCAAGATGAGCCGGATTTTGCGGTGGAAGGGAGTTGGGTCATACGAGGGTCCGGTGCTCTTTGGAGATATTGGCGGCCGGATCGGCGTCGGTGAAGGTGACGAGGGACCTTTGAGTGAAGCCAGCCTAGACATGAGAGAAAGCGTATGTTTGTTCTTGTATATACGTGAATGTTTGTGTGCTTTACAAATGTGCTGGAGACGATGACAACAACGACGATGATGATGATGCTGGATGGTTGGGATGGATGTTTAACGTGAACGAGTTTTCCTTCTTTACCACCATCACCTCTCACACTCTCTCCCTCTTCGCTCATCACTCCTTCCACCAACTCCCTTCTATTTCATCCCATATCGTTTCAGTCACTCTATCAATCTTCGAATCGTTCCAGATACGGCCGAGAGATCAAGGCGATCAGCGAGAGTAGAGAGAAGATTTTTTATTTTTTTAATCGATAATCCGTCAAAAAGGGTGGGAATACACATACACGCACGCCTCCATCTCTGACATCCTACGTTGAATCCTGAGTCTTCTTGCTCATCGAATCTTCGATACTTCGTCTTCTCTGTTCGTCCCATAGTCAATTCCATCATGCCTTCAAATACAAGTCACCAACAGCAGTCTCACCCTAACCATCACCATCAGCAGCAGCAGCATCATCAGCAACAATCATCCAAGCCACCTCTCCCACCATCAACTCAAACGGCTATGAATCAACCGAGTGGAAATGGAGCTGGTCCAGATGGATACCCACCATCGGCAGCGGCTGTTCCATGGCCAGGACTGTTGCCGTGTTTACATTTGTATCCTGTGAACGATTCGTTTTTGCCCAAGCTTATACAGCTTCCACCCGGAAGTGTTCACGTATGTTGCTCTTTCCTCTAGTCTTTCTCTCCTCAAGTTCAAACGTGTTTAAGGTCGCGCTTCATTGACGTTAATCCAAATAAAATCTCGTGTATGCTAATACTGATCACGGTCGATATTTCCGAGGACAGGTTAAGATCGGGCGACAGACGAGTGCTAAGACGGTGCCTGACGAGCGAAATGGATATTTTGATACCAAGGTACTGAGTCGAACGCACGCCGAGGTTTGGGAAGAAGGAGGCAAGGTAAGCAAACATTTCCCTCTGAGCTCTGGATCGCTTTCCGATTGACGGTTACGGATCAATGAGTTAAATCTTCGCTTAACTTTCGGGCTCTGGTGTTGAACAGATATATATCAAGGATGTCAAGTCCTCAAACGGAACCTTCGTCAACGGAGAAAGGCTTTCAGCAGAGGCGACAGAAAGTGAGGCGTACGAGTTGAAGTCCGAGGACTACGTGGTAAGTCTCTGACGGAAATTCTTAGACTGTTCTACTGCTTATGTTTGAGCTTGTCTAACCAACTGCTCCCTATGCTCTCTCTCTCTCTTCAAAACGCGCACCTTATCTCTTTTCCTTCTTGGATCCTAGGAATTCGGTATCGATATCTGTGGGGACGACAACAAGACGATCGTTCATCACAAGGTATCTTCCAAGGTGTACTGTGTTTTGGGTCCGCAAGATGTTGAGGCTTCTGCCAGGTGCGTTTGTCTTTTCGGATTTCTGATCACGTACCTTGCTGAACACTAGTTCGGAAACACGTCTGTTAAAACTCATTTTAGGGAACTTCAAGAGTACAATCAAGCCATGTCTCGACTTGCCAATATGCGCCGAGGAAATTCGAAACCTGTTGGACCAAACGTCAATGACCTCACAAGGCAGCTAGCGGTCAGGACACTGATAATTTTTTCTCTCAACAGTTTGGCGACTGATCAACATATGATTGTTTCTTCGCGAACGTACAGAATGAGCTTCAAAAAAGTAGGGAGACAGCAGTTGATCTGCATAACCTCCATAATGCGATGAATGACATCCACGAGACGTTAGGTGGTGGTAACGTATGTCTTCCCTTTCTTATCAACTTGAATCACTGCAGGTTCGAAGTACGTCTATTGAACATTTCAAAGTTCTCTCTGAACCAGTTGCCACCTCAAATACATGCTATGCACCCGAGTGGACCTTCGCATGCTGGTTCAAACGCTCCACAGCCGTCATCGGAGGTTCTACAATATCTTCAAGCTCGAATTGATGATAACCAGCTCCAGCTTTACTCAAATTTAGGTCGGGTCCAGACCCTTGAGGGTCGGCTGAGTGAGCATGAGCTCATCAAAAAGGAGGTCGAGGACCTCCGGGATAGGCTAGGCAGCTTGCAGGGTCAACTGGAGTTTAAGACAAGGAGGGCTCTGATTGCCGACGAAGAAGCCGACGATGATGTCAAGGATTACCATCACACCGGAGAAGATGAGGAAGATGAAGAAACGGAGGAGGAAGAGGAAGAGGACGATTCGGATGATGATGCGAGAAGCGTGCAGACCGTGAAAGAGGGCGACGAAGGTAGAGCGGGAGGGAGAGGCATTAAGAGGAGACGAGGAAATGGCTCTTCCGCTGTGAGAGCTTCATATAACTATGGAGAGGTCGACAATGAGCGGGAAGGAGTGTACAGAGGTTCCTATCATGGTCGACACGGAAGATCCACCTCGGACAGTACCGGACGAGCGACTCTGAGAGATCGACCTTCCACTCCGGAACCTGGAGGAATCTCTAGTTCATCTCATCTCCGATCGGGCTCTCCCAACAGTTTGAAAAAACCAGAGGAGGATGAAGAGGACGATAAAAACGCGCGGGGTTGCAACCGGATAGACGAGGAATTAAAACAGCAGCTTCAAGAACATGTCCAGCAAACGCAGACGGTGCTCGCTCAAAATATTGCGCTGACCACTCGTTTAGATTTGCTTGGATCTGAGTTGGATGGAGTGCTTGGACTTTCGAAACTGCTTCAGGACGAACATTCCACTGCTCTTTCCACCGTCAGTCTTCTTGAAACCCGTGTGGCCGAGCTTGAGGGACAGGTGGGCGAGGTGCAGGGTAAATGGGAAGTTTGGAAGGAAAAGATGGAGGAAACATGGAAGAAAGAAAGAGATTCATGGGATAGCGAAAGAGAAAGAATGAAATCGGTCGTCAAAGAATGGGAGGAGGCTAAGAGACGAGCCGAGGAAGAGGAAGAGGAAAGGAGGCTGAACGGCGATGAGGAAGACGAAGAACCAGAGGATGACCTCCGTTGGGGCAATACAGATCCTACAGATAAAACCGGACGAAAGGCATTCCCGATCATGGGCTCGAACGGACCTTCTCCGGACACAACGAATGATCCCAACGGCACGATTGGCGCACTAGCCTCTCGAACGCTTGGCAAACAGCTGTCAAAATCTCAACATCAAAACACTAGTTCCGACAATGGAACTATCCATGCTCGATCTACTGGATCATCCTCTTCGACTGCATCATCGTCATCCTCTTCTGTCTCTGCCGGAGTAGGCACTTCATCTGAGAGCCGAATAAAGTATTCTTCCCTCCGAACACTCCTTAACCCATTGTACACTCTGCCTCAATCTTCCATTACGGCGGATAACCAGACTCAACGAGGCCACGTTCCCTCATCTTTTATTCGGGGAGCGGCCGCGCCATCTTCTCAACTTGATTCGTCCTCGTCTTCGTCTGGATTTAGCTCCAATGGCGAGAAGCAGCCGCTCAAGAAGGGCGCAAGCTCAGGGACGACTCAAGGCTCGTTGTCGGAAAGCGGGGCAGGAAGGAAACCAAGTGCGTCACTCAGGGCTGGTTCGGGTGAAGGTGCACTTGGAGACGTGTCGGAGGGAGAGGTCGAAGACGAGAATGTAAGCGTGACGAAACGAGCGACTGCAGCTTTAGGAGGAGGCAATAAGAAAAAGGGAGGACCAGAAGATTATACATTCACGCCTGTAAGCTTAAAACTTTCTACTTTCCTCTGGCACCACTCTTTCGTATGAGGCACAAGACTAATTCTTCGTTCCCAATTTCAACCCAAACAGATGCAACTTCAAGGAGTCGTCGTCGTTGGAGTAGCCGTTGTTCTGGCATTTAACTATGATAAACTCTCCCAGTTCATCAAAGGTTGATCTTCTCTCTGCATTCGTTCCTCATTCTCTCCTCTGCTGTGTATACGGCTTTTTTCTTTATATAATAAAGTGTATATGCTATCATCAACGTCTTTTCTTATTCATAAAACTCTTCAACCCTCGGATCTTTCGATGTTCTCCTCAACTTTTCGTTATTCCAGGCGTTCACCTTTTCGATCAATTTCGTGTCTTCTTTGCCCTTCTTCCTCTTCGCTCACCCCATCTTCTGCTCTCTTCAACTCTATTAATGATATCCAACGTCACTATGGATATAGAGCACACTAAATATTGAGCTAACCAACAACGGCATGATATACAGATACGATTTCAGGATTCTAGTGGTGATGAACAAAGTGCTATCTAAACAATGTAAGAACGCTATGGAAAAAAGATCCTCTCAGTCTCAACTTCATGATACAAACAAGGTGCGTCCTGTGCAGTTCACGAATCTTCTGGCTCAGCGACTGTTCCATCTAATTCGCAGATGCTCACGAACTGTTAGAATAGAGGTGCAAGTCAGAGGAGTGTGATGGTTTTTTTCATCCAGTGTCAACAATTTTACTCTAAGTAACGGACAAAGCGAAAAGAAAAGACACGAGAAAAATGACTAACTTCTTTCACCTGAGCCGAAAACATCTCCATATCAGTCACCGGGGTTGTCGCGCCAGGAATGCTACTCAAACTAAGAGCGACTGCGACGGTTGTTTGTCGGATGGCAGGTTTTTCGCCTATGGCGCTCTTCTTCGCGCCCAGAACAAACTTCTTGCATTTGCTGTAGATACAAGGGGGAGTAAACGAGAAAGAGTCAGTCCCGATCTTTACGCCGAATACACTTCCTTAGAAGAAAAAAGTTGCATTGAAAAATGACTTACTCCTCAGATAAGTTGTAAAGCATTTTGAGGTGTACTCTCAGAACAAATGCTAGGGAGATGATCACAGAAACATTGGCCAGTGTGGAAGCTCGATAGAATACTAGATTCACATAACGAACAGCAAAGAGATCAAAAACACTTCAACAGTAAACCTATGGCAGAACGAAACGACCCACCATCACTGTCTGACCTCTCTGTAACAAGCTGCTCGTCTTGAGGCATCTCGTCCTCTGGATCGGGTGTCAAACTCTGATACAAGAGCTCGCCAGTAATTTTGACGTTTCATCAGGAATGTTATGCCGAGGCGTATCAAAAACCAGTTTGATGAGAGCAAACTCACACTTCGCTCCTCTTCTGAGTCTTCAGGTACCTCTGTTCCCTCGTTCTCATCCTCATCCTCTTCTTCTTCATCGGATTCTTTCTCATCTTTCACACTCTTATTTTGCTGTTTGAAGACTTTAGAGATACGCTTACGGCGTTCTAAGACTTTGGATACTCGAATGAATCTGTCGTCAAATGATGCCGCTTCTTCCAATGGTGTCGAAGGTCGCATGCTAGAGATTACTCCGAAAAGGTGCATGCCGGTGACTGAAATGACCGAAGTCAGGTAATGGATTACAATGAGTACTTCTTCCTGAGTTTTGTACTCGAGGGTAGCTAGGTTATCCGCCAGAAAAAGGCAGAATCCGACATCGTTCTAGATAACAGAGAGAACATCATGACGAGAGCGTTAACACAGCTTCTGTGAGATCGAAAATGATTGACGAAATACATACCTTAGAAAAGATCAGTTTATTTGGAGAGGTACTGAGATCGACTTCGAACGGCCTCAGGAGAAAACGAAGAAAGTCCTTCCTCAAAAGACGTTTGTCTCGGAGCAGACCATACCAGTGCCTTAAAAGAGCTAACGGAGTAGGCTCTACTGAGGATGTCTGAATAGTCAATCGGAAGCCTGTATTATAGAATTCCAATACTGTCAATTTCTAGCTAAAAACGTCCTACATTCAGTTTCAGCCACTTCATACGAACCTCTTACGACTCCATGGGCCGATTTGACTTGATAGTCATAACAAACTCGAGCTGTTTCGAAGAAGCGACTGTTGATGATAGATCCATGTTTGTGGTGTAGGATCGCATGCAATGAGAACGCGCGTGAGGCGACATGAAGGTCGGCACTAGTTTCGAGAGCAATTATGATCGGCGCAGACTATCGTCCAAGGCAGATGTCAGGCAAATGCCACGTCACTCTGAATAGAAAAACCGACAAACCTGGATAGGATGAGCCAATCCTTGTTTGACAGTGAAGGTCAAGATCTCCATGGCGATGTATTGAGTTTGTAGATGTAAAGCAGCATCGAGAATTTTTGGAAGGTATCGTTGAACGATGGTAGAACCGACACTAAAAATTCATTAGAGCAGGATGAGCACTTAGATCATTGTATCTGAGAAGGATCAAACGTACCCTGATTCAGCGAAAGTCTCCGTATCTCCGATGAGCTCGGTCATATTTACTTCGAACGCGAATGGAGAAACGATACGTTGAGCGTCAGTCATCAAATTGGCTATATATGACATATCAAAGCAGATGTCTAACCTTCTCGTGAGCTTCCATCAGGTTGAGCAGGAAGCCTGGCAGCTTGGGAAATGAGAAAATCCTGGATAGAATTGAGCAAAACTCCTATAGTCTCTAGATCACCGGAGGCAAACATGTCGTCCATAAGTCTCAAGCTTATTGCTTCCACCATGAATGTGGGAAACTCTCGGAATAAAAATCCTGATTTACACATGCACGAGAATTCATTTTAGTAGCGATTCACTGAAGATGAAACTCAAATATTCTAACCTAGAGATTGGATCATAGCGCGTGAAACCGCTGGGATAACAGGAAGAGCTCGGAATGAATGAATTAGGCGGAAAATATAGTCTGAGATATTATTCTAAAGAGGTAAAACCAGCGAATAGCAGTCAGCACGATGCGACGTAACTGGAGAAGGACATGAAGTATCTACCTTGGCAATTTTGAAGATGTCCGCTGCCAATTCTATGATGTTGAACCACCAAGTTAGCTTTTGACGAGTTAGATGATGATAGGCAAGACATACCTGGTCGGCTTTTGCGAAGCTCATCAAAATCACAGTTTTCCCCTAGAAGAGCAGTGATATAGAGTAATAGACAAATGCTTCGTTGGTTTTGGGGTAAGCTTCCCGTCTTCTCATAGCTCGATCGGACAGCCTCAAGTTTGGCTGTTTGAATTCATAGAAGAAGATTCTTCAATACAACGCCCAACAAACTTCACAACAACGACAAAAGAGAGAAACACAGATAATAAAGACATACCAGTGCAACTCCCTAACAACTTGACCAGCCGCTCGAAATTATGCGTAATATTATTGACTACAGCGCACAGACAGGCAATAATCTCTTGCAAGCCCTGTTGAAGAAAGCAAAAGAGTTAGTAGAGATAATAAGAAAACAAATACTCAAAAACTTACAGCGGAACCTCCGACGGCACCATTGACCATAGGTAGCAATTTACCCTCGAGCTTCTTGGCAAAAGTGGTGGCGGTTTTAGGCATCTTCGTCACAATTTGTCGGAAGATCTTAAGTAAGTAGCTAGATATAGCTTGTTCATCGGCCTACATAGTTGAAGGATCAGCTCCCCATTCCCGTGTTAGACTCGATACAAAGAAAACGAACTCACATTTGTAGGTGACCTTAGATACGGGAGAAGATGAGAAGCCTTTGAGCTGTATATACATCCCGGATATGCAACACAGAGGTGATAAACAGCCTTGATGCAATTCGAAATACTCTGTGAACCAAGTCATTAGTCTCAACTCAAGATCAAGTACATGGAGGAAGTAAACTCACGAAATCTGATTGATCTGAGGCATCGATAAGGAGATCGATGAGGGCATCGCAGAGCTCCTGAAACTTCTCTCGTGTAGCCGATGCTGTTCTAGAATCGACTTTCTTCGCGTTATCGGAAACCATCTGGAATGACAGCAACACGAGTCAGAATTTTTCTAGTAATGAAGAGTTGATTCGAGAGGCCAACACCGTACTTGTGTGAGGAAGCTTTCTATGGGGTTTTGGCGTTCCTTGAAACATCCCGCAACACCGATGAAAACTAATGTCTTGCTCTGCATACTGGAACGAGTCGTAACTCGGGAGACTGAGTTCTGGGCGAGGACCTGATCATCCTCTTGAAACCAGAGTTCTTCAATTGTATGGACAGCCAAATCCTACAGTTGCATATAACCAAGTTGATTGGTCAGTCGGCGTGCCTTACTGGAATCACGTTTGATTCTCTATACACACTTTTACAGTTTCGTCTTCATCGTCTATGCGCTCAATCAGCTTGACGCACATATCGATCTTGAGAGGGATGCTGGTAGTAAGAGAATAAAGCGATCTTAAGAGTTTGATCGTTCTTTTGCGGACGGCAAGCCCTGCATCCTACCAAAGAGAATGTATAATTAGCTTTCATCAAGCGATGCGGACGATTGCAGTATCGAGTTCAATGCTAGACTTACATCAACCCGCTCACCAATGAGAGACAAATACTTTTCTATCAAAGCAGGATCCTGTATCAGATGTTTCCCCAGCAACTCAACAGCCACATCTCGTACGGCGGGTGAGGGATCATTCAATCGCGTTTCTAACGTTCGACGGACGTTGGCCTGTTGATGATGAAGTAAGGATCGACACCTTTTCAGCCATCAAAATTTGAAAACGAAGCAGGGAAGAGGTCACTCACTTGTTTGAGAATGGTTGGATCTACTGCAAGTACAGGGCCAAGAGCTTTCAATGCTTTGGTTCTGAATGTAACCGACGTCGAGCTTAAGGAGAAAAGAATGGCGTTGAGAATTGAATCAAGAGCATTCGAGATGTGTCGAGTATTGTTGATCTCCTCAGAAATGATGTCCAAAGTAGCAATATCAGCAGAGTTGCTAGACACGAAAGCACGAGTAAACAATGATCAACTAGACTACTCAGATGGAATATTCCGCAAGTCATAAAACTTTCAGGCTTACCCGACATTGAACAGATCTGCTCCTTCTGTTTCCACCCATAAGTCATCTAAGCACTTTCGAAGCGCCAAGGTCATATTCAGAAGTCCTTCTGTATCGCTCTCATCTGTCAAGACGGAGTTGGCAAGTTTTGATAGCTCAAGACTGATTTCTTGGCCCCAGATAGCTGTACAATACTCATAAGAGCTCTGCAATTCAATGAAAGTACGGGTAGATATCATGATTTCAGCTTTCTTCGATCCGGGGGGGGGGGATAAACAAAGAGAACCTTATCCAACTTACAGCCAAGGAAGGATCGGTCGTAGCAGCACGGCATAGATGCTCGATCATCTCAGACTCCAAAGAGGACAACTGATCTAACTGTTCAAGGTTCAAGTTCGAAACAATCTGTATATATGTAAATCAAAGAGCTTATGAATCAGTGCTTTTATTGCCAAAACCGAAGTTGATGATCGGGTGGAACATAGATTGCTGACTTCAGGTAAAGATACAACGCCGCCAATATCCTCGAGACCAGCCTTCTTCGCCCGAATCGATGCTTGTAAGAAAGATGTCCGGAGTCGAGCGCCGATGAGTCCAAGATGATCAAGAGCGATAGATTTGGAAGCGTTGTCTTCTGCGCTAGTCTTCTCATCGTTAAGCGATGAAATCTAACCAAACGAATTCTCGTTAGTTCTGAATGATTCATCTGATTGAGGCTTCGAACGTTCAAAAAACGACAGAACACTCACCATCAGTTTGCAGAACCAGGTCAGAAGTTGAGAGGCTCCGGGCCATTCCGGCCAGAACAAAACGGTGACTAGATCATGTAGGATCATGTCCAACACTGCTCGATGCTCGGCTTCACTTGTTTTCGAGGCCTTGCTCGATGCGGTTCTATCATTGGGGGAAAAAATTGGAAAAGGAGTAAGTGATATGAAGATGCACGGGATACAAAGAATCAGCGATGAGAATGACCGCCGAAACAGATGCTATAGAGAAAAAGACTTTGCGGAAAGAGAAGAAGAGAGCCTCGTACGTATTGACCAAGAACAAGGCAATAGATTTTGCGCTTTTGACAGCAGCCTCATTTGCAGCAGCATATATTTGTCCAATCTAGGAGAAGAATGATGATTATAGTAATACATTCAGATATGTTTGTTAGTTAAAACCTCACAGAAATCAGATGTAAATCCGATTGTTGATTCACCTCTTTATAGGTTTCCTGCTTTGTTTGTTTGGGAGCCTTTCCGCCCTTTTTATCGACAAGCCTACGCATGTTCGAGCGATTGCGAATGCGGAGTATGTCTTCCTTCACAGTATGTGTGCATGTCTGGATAAGCTGAAGAATAAGCGCTGAGACAAGATGGATCGATCTTCCATCTCGGAGGCTGCGAATGAAAGAACAAGGATTAATCGAAAGCTTATCGGTATTTCGTTGGTAGAGCTGAGATCCCAAAAGAAGACTGACTTGAACTGCTTTTGGTTCTTCTTGACGTCGGGAAGCTTGATCAATGAAGTCAAAATTTCCTGAATGATCCAAGTGCGCTGTGACTCGTGTTTTCCAAATACCTGGTAATCATTTTCAATCTCGAAGAGTGATTCAGTTTCTGATCTTGAGTTGGCTCTGAGCAAACGAAACAAAACCAGAGAGAAAAGACCCACAGCCCTTAATAATCCTAATGCATCCAATCTCAGTCCCTTCAAGCTCTTCGCTCCAGCTGCCTCAGCTATAGCATCACTAGCCTTCCCCTTCACAGTTCTGTCTCTTCCTTTTCCCGTCAATTGAGGTTCAGCAACAAAGAACGGTCCGATCGCGAGGTAGACCGCATTGATTACAATATCGTCAGACATGGTAACATCTGGAGAGTTGATAAGGTCTCGGAGATGCTGGAATGTCAGTGATAAGGTTTGGAGAATCTGGCTGATGAGATTGATGTGGGGCTGGGAAACTGTGGATGGAACTTTGAGGAAATGCGATAGAACCTCAGGACAGTCTGTAGCGTAGAAGCAAAAGGATTAAAGAGAAGTAAGAACAAAACGCATTTCGTTATACCAGCTAAGATCTGCAATGAAAGAACGAACCTGTAGAGCCTGCCAATCCCTCCATGTAAGGGTATATGATCTGAACCAAGAGTTGTTTAATCAAGTCTAGACATAGCTTGATGGTCTCTTCCGAACATATCTTTAGGGAAAGACACATGATCAGAGCGATAAGGGGTCAGTTCTGAATGTCGTCAAAGTAACCAGGACGACGTACCTGCTTTGGTATTCCCTTTCCAGTCCAAATCATCAAACATGTATCGGCCGCCAGAACTGCTTCCAAAGCAATCTCCAGCTTGGTTTGACAGACATTCTCCCACGATGATGCCCGATCTATATCCTCCTCATATTCTTCATTAGAGGGAGGGGTAGAGATGCCCAACGTGCTGGTTTCCTCGTCCAGCAAAGATGACTTTGCTCGCGGCATTTGATCAACGTCAGCTCCGAGATTGTACTGTCCTTCATTCATTTCCCAGGCCCTTCCGTTCTCAATCCCTTCCTCCAAACTCCTTCTCAGAAGCGTGATAAGTTTCTCTGGCCCACCTTCCCCTAGATCCAGACCCCACCAGGATCCTGTGGATTTGTCCACCATGCTAGTAAACTTAGTTAGCTTCCGAAAAGAAGACGGATTAAGCAGAGGCTGAATCTCGGTACCGGAAATTAAACGACTGAAAAATGGATGAGTCGAGGTTCCTCGGTTGACACTCTGAGGATAATTGGATGATGCGAATTGGAGCAGGTAGTTGGAGGGAACCGGATACGGGATTGCGTCCATCGACTCGAAGATATCCTCTACCAACTCGACCAGCTTCTTACGGGGATCTGATCATTCGAGCAGGTTGATATGAGTATGAAATCAGGATACAAGTCTGACAGGGTATCATTACTTACCTCGAATGTCTCTCCCACCAGTGCTTAGGACGGATCTTCGTGAGCTCATAAGGCCATCCATATTTTTACTAGGCGAGTCTACATTCGACAACTTCGTCTTCTTGGGCGTCGGAACACTTTCTTCTCCTTCCGAGCGCATGTAGTCGTCGGTCCCATCGTCTGGTACTCCGGCCGTTCGGGACGGACGAGGGTGAGACAATTTGATCGGAGTGAGAGATGATGTTCGAGAGCGCAGACTTGTCTGCAAAATTTCATCCTCATCGCCCATACCGAGAGGATCTGACGAAGTGACAGGATCGGTCTCTGGAGGCGTAGGGGCTCTCTTGATGACAGGTTTATCGGTGTTTGCAAACAAATCATGAGAATTCTTCTCAGAGGCGTCATTCGTTGTGCCAGGCTTGCGCTTCAGAGGAACCTTCGAAGGAGTGTCAGAAGAAGAGAGGATGGCATCGTACGGCTTTATCGAAGGGCTTGACTCGGTCTTGACAGGATTCATCTCCAGAGAAGACCTCCGAAACGAACTCGTTCGGGAGAGCTTGGTAGGTGTCCTGGTGGGTGTGCTCTCATCGTGGTACGCAGAAGGTGACGACGTGTTGAGGGCGGGCGTCCCGGAACTCTGACGATGGTTGTAACCAAGAGCGCTAGAAGGTGTGTTCTGAGTGTATGCATCCATCGAGACGACGGTCTGATCAACAAAACTGTCAAAGAAAGCTGCCGAGGTGGACGGTGTGATGTCGGGATCTGGCACAGAACTGGCGTAAGGATCGGTATATGCGTAGCTTTGAAGAGGATATGATCTCAAAAGTGAGGAAGCGATGTTACTCTTAGGAACTTGGTAAGGGTAAGGATTGGGAATAGGATTCGGGGGCTGGTATCGAGGGTTTGCTCTGTTTATATAACAATTTCGAGACAGAATGAATTTCAACCTGTCAGATCCAGACAGGAACGCATATAAGCCATCGGACCTGCCTTTCGTTTGCATGGATCGCTACCATCACCATCGTTCTCTGGTTCTCCAGCCAGTTTTTTTCCTGGTCATTACTAGGGCCATTTTCTAGAACAGCAAGCTGTTGAGAGTACTCCGATCGTAAGTGGTAACCAGGGAGGAACCCTTGAAGACCGGGAGCGCTGATGGTCAAAGACGAAAGATGATGAGCGACTGATCGTCGTGTTCATTCAAGATCCCAGATAGAATCAATATAAGAGAGTTAGCGCTATCATATGAAACCCTGATAGACCAGGCCAAACAAGAAAATGGTGAGCTTACCCGACGAAGAAGGTGTATGGGGAGCTCCGAGGGCGTAGACCGCTAAAAGACGCGCTGGGTCTGCGATCATCCCAGGATTATCGGTCGAAAGCGAATCCTGCCCCAGAGGATGATTCGATTCGGGTCTAGGAGATTCCTGATGAACTTGATACATGGTTTTCTGACTCGTACGCCTCTCCGCCTGATTATCGAGCAGGCAAGACGTCGGCCTGAGGTATCAACTGGGTTGGGGGGAAGGTGTGTGTGTTCTCGTGTGAGTGGGTGTGATTGATGTTTGGAGGAAAGTGGACATGCTCATTTAACCGCCACACACGTGATTGTAGACACGTCAAGCAACGTCTGCACAGCCTTTCGAGCTTGCTTTCTCTCTGGCCCCGTACTCGTTCTTGAGATGGACGATCAACAATTGACAACGACAACCAAAAACGAGCATTAGATGACCAGATGGAAAATTACAGGTGGGTTCATTCTCCTGAGGTTTACCGAGGCTTACTTGTTAACTCTGACTTACGATCTGCCACAGCCTCTCAGGCGGCCTATCGAGCAGGATCTCAGAGGATACCTATCGAAACCCGGTCGATTCATAGTCTTAGCGTAAGCAGACAATCTCTTTCTGGTCATCTTCCTCAAACCATACTAAACACTTGCTCGAGTCTCCAGGCATCTTACCAACAGTCAAATCAGTCGGCATCATACGCGCCTTCAGATAAAATACTATCGAAAGATAGCGCGCGTAAGGAACCTAATTTCGATGCCTTTCTTTCGTTGAGAAACGCGACGCCGAGGAAGTCACGGCAGAAGAAACCAACATCCTGGACGCCTAATCATGGTAATCGTTCAGAGAAGCGCTCTACTTCTTCGTCTAAACCCTACAACTCCGAAGAAACTGCGTCTGCTATACCAACAACCTGGAATCGATCCCAACCTTGGTCTCGACCGCGGCCTCCAATCAACGCCTCTAAACCTACACCTCCTATCCAGCTTTCCCAGCCAGAGACGATCTCGTCCGTACCAACGATTGAATCGTATACTCCCTCATTCTCATTCTCTTCACCTACGGCCCCTGTCTCTACTCCTCGTTCTTCTCCTTCGATCTCGAAGCATGATCTCCTGGCGCTCATGCAGCATGCCCGGCCATCGTCATCATCGTCACCTGCACAACCAAAGCTCCCTCTGACGTTCCATATTCCAACGGATCTCTTAGAAGCTGTTGAGAACCAAAAACAGGGAGATTCAAAAAACCTCCTGGAATCACTATTGGTTTCAGTAATGAGCAGGTCGCATCAAGCTCAACAGGTGATGACGCCTGGTTCGACTTCACCCAGACAGACGGCCGATGGCTTTTCTCGGTCGTCAACAGAGCAAGATAATGCCCATCCGATCAGAACGGCCGACATCGATAGGCTCATTCTTCGGATTCTGAGTCCGGCTTACGAAAATCCTGCGAATATCTCACTTCTTCTGAACCTTCTGCCAATGTTACTTTCTTTTGCCCCGGAACGTAGTCGGTATATGTCTCCAAAGACGATAGCTTTTCTTTTGTTCAATTCGTCCGATCCGATCAAAGGTTTCGAGTATCTCGATAGCCAATGTCAACCTGAAGACCAAGCTGAGATGTTCAGTCCGACTGATCTGGGTCTCATCTGGAAGGCCTGGGTAGGTTCTACACAGCCGTACCAAGCGCTTCAGCATGCCCAGACTCGACTACGTGCTATGGGCCTCTCTGCGAACGAGGAGACGTTTGACGATCACATTCTTGGAATCCTCCTGCGGTATCCTGCTGTTCACCACTTGGAAACGGTCGTCAGGAATTTACCTAGTGACTTTCAGAAAGCTTCTCGAGGTCAACCTACCGAGTTTATCGTGACGATGCAGGACGTGTTGGTCCGTCTATTTGACCTGGCGGAGATTGCGGAGGATAAGGAATTTCTATATTGGATCTCTCAACAGATCTGTCAGTTAAGTCGAGTCGAGCCGATCAAAAAACAGGCCCAGAGTGTCTGTCAACAGATCCAAGCAGCGGCCGAGGTGGTCGTGTTAGACTTTGTGGAGAGATGGGATCTACCAGGAATGAGAACTCAGATCAGTAATCTCACTCGGTATCTTGACCCGCTGGACTCGATCATCATCCCACCTCGATGGACCGAGCAGAACGCCTCGAAAGACGACACAGTCTCTGGGTGTAGTTCTTGCACGCCGGTGGACTTGGATATACTTGATCGGATATCGAGAACCTGGGCGGATGATCGAAAAGGACGACTCTGGAAAGCACTCGTCAAAGGGTCTGCATTGGAAGACGGACAATCTTGGAAGTCGATGTTTCAAATCTATCTGTTGGGATCCAAAGGAATCCATCATGAGCTCCAGAGACCGGACGAGATGATATTTCCGGTGATCGATACACTGGGTAAGAATCTCGGTCGATACACCGGAGACCAGAAGAAGAAGTTTGCTCGTGAAGTTTTGGTCGACAAGGCGTTCATCCATACCTTGATGGCAACTCCAGCCTTCCGGTTGACACCCTCTGACTCTACTGGGATCTCGATCTCAACTCCGGCCATTGTTCCAGCGGCTCTATCTGATCAAGCCGGCAGAATTATCCGAACTATCCTTGAACCGTTCCTCAGGACGCCTGTCCTGCCACGAACCGAGAACAAACTGTACGACGCCCTGCTCGAATCCCTATCCCATCTGACGACCTACCAGCCTGTTCTCGGGCTCGGCTACTCAAAGGATGCGCTGAGGCATCTCTTGACGCTCGCTCCCTCTCCAGCTCTGATGGTCCGAACGATTCGACTCTTCCTTCTTTTCCGTCCTCATCAAACGGCGTCCTCCGCCACCACCGCCGCCGCCAACGATGAGCACGGCTGGTCACGATCGATCTTGTCACCCGAACTAGCTGCAGAAACAGCAAACTCGATACTCTCAAGACTTTACTCAACACCGGACGTTTCCCAACCTGGCCCGATCTTGGATCTGGTTGATCTCTCGAACGAGATCGTCGGGGTCGATACCGATGTGGAGACAAAACTGAGCTGGTTGAGACGGTTGTTGAGGAGATACATCGAGATTCTCACTCTTCTCGACCTACCTGCCGCAAACCCAACCTCGAATGAGGGCCCAAGCCTGGACAGGCGTGAGAACAAGAGGCCGGGCTCGAAAGGAACAGTCAACAAGGCGTACAGAGCACACCAACTTGGAGAAATCCAGAACGCGATCATCAAAGTCGAACGTTGGGCGGCGGACCGTCCAGGTCTGTTCGCTCCGTCGTCGTCGACCTCGACGGTAAAGTCCAGTGGGGACGTCCGTGGTTTGATAGCCCAGATCAAACTCAAATCGGATCGGGCGAGTCGCCTAGTTTAATGAGGTGAGGCAAGTTGGAGAATTCTACTCCAGTTAGCCCCGAATGTTCGCTCGAGCGCAAGTTGAGCCACTGATGGATGTATGAACAGAAATGTAATTTTGACTATGTTTGTTTACTGCTGATAATAACACTGATACTGACGCTCAAGCGTTTACCACACTTTTCAAGAAAGCGGGAAAGGAAAAGAAGGACGATCACATTTTAGAAAAGACAGGAAGGTAAAATGAAGCTGTTAACGAGATAACGAGGTTCTTGGGAAAAAGTAAAGACAAAGACGAAATCAGAGAAGAAAATCGAAGAAAACAAAAGAGCCATCAAGGCCAAAAGAACGAAAGAAAGAAGGAAGGCATCAACAGAGCAGCCGGATAAGGAGGGGTATAAATCTCGTCCGCTACGCGAGCCAGGTTAAGGGGTATGTCGAACACTTTCCAAGAGGATAAAGAGCCAGCTTATGAAGATGATGAAAAAGAAAGGATCCAGCGAACGGACAGAGACAAAAAAAAAATAGATGAGAACAGAGAAAGGAAAGAAAAGATGATAAGGCAAAAGGCAGATAAAGTGTTCTCTGACGTTACTGGAACGCTTGAGAAGGGATATATACAAGAACTCTCCGGAGCGTCAAGCTCGATCAACCGGCCTCTGAGAAGAGGAGAGGAAAGGAAAGGGGAGAGAGAGATCTGGGTGGGGATCCGTTATATTTGAACAGGTGATCTACTCGCACCAGGGAAGATCTTCGTACGCGTTCTGTGAAACTCATCAATAAGCCATCGCGTAAGTTCGAAGAATTCTCATAACCTTCAAGCTTAACAACAAGCAAGAGTAAGAACCGAGAAACGTACAGCGTTGGCGAGGTACGTAGTAGACTCCTCGGTGGTGACCTCGACGATGTTAGGATAAGCAAACGCGTCGTTCGCCACACACAGGACCTCACCGATGTAAATATTTGAGCAGTCCACGTTGATCTATTCAAACAAATCGGTGCGCGATCGGAGCTCCGTCAGTCATGGCAGACGAGATTGAGATGGTTAGATTCAAGCACGAAGAAGAGCAAGCTTACCTGGGGGTTGTTCTGATACAACGCGGTCGAGTTCAAGGAGTTTGACTCAATGATGCCGTCACAAGTGCTTCGAATTGATAAACAAAGAGAGAACGATCGTCAGCTCAGAGCAATCTCGGAACTAAGAGAGAAAGAACATACTCATTATCAACGACGGTGTAGGTCTCTTTGCAGTCGTAAGTATCCGTTCCAAGGCATAGATCCTGGCCGATCTGTATAGATTTAACGGGAAGACAGAGCAATCAGCTTCAGACTGTTTACGCGTCAGAAGGGGAGGGAAGGGAAGGGAGTAGCGAAGAAAAAGAGGAGAGGACGAACGTAGAGGTTGGAACACGCGTCGTCGACGTCATTGTTAAGAAGAGCGAGCTGGAAAGTCGAGACGCTGTTGGCTTTGGCTGATGACATCCAATAGGACAAAGACAGAAGATCGTGATGAGGGAACTGCGCTTGTGAAATGGATGTGTTGTTCGGAGAGCCAAGGGAAAAGAAGAAGCCAATAGATTTGAAAAGAAAAAAAAACTTACAGATCCAATCACAAATATCTCCTAATAACATTGTGTATGTCCCCGAGAACAGAGAAGATGGCAATGCGTGAAAAGAAGTAAACCATCATCAGTCCAAGCGGACTTGACGAGAGCAAAAAAAAAAAAAAAAAAAACAGGGGGGAGGCGGGGCGAACGTACCCGAGACTACGGTATAAGATCGCGTGCATGTGGCATCAGTAGCAGCCAGAGCGACTACATGATCAAAAGCACAAACTAGATGAGCACCATGAATAAATACCTCTGAGGTTGGATCGAGACTCAGTACTGACCAGAGGCGAGAGAGAGAAGAGCAGAGAGCTTGAGGGCGAACATGGCTGGTCGTGTGAAGGTTAGAGGGATATAAACAAAGAAGAGAAAGAGTGGGTGGGCGTGGTTATGTGACAAAAGAGTGTTTTTTTCTTCGTGGAGAGCTGTAAGGAGCAAAGGATAAAAGGAGTGAGGGTGACCTGGGTAGAGAAGAAGAAGAAGAAGAGAAAGAAAGAAAGAGAGCAAGAGAGCAAGAGAGCAAGAGTAAGGATGAGATGATGATGGAGGAAAGGAAGAAGAAAAGAGAAATCAAAACAAAACAAAACAAAAAAAAAAAAAAGCGCGGCTGTCTTTTCACAAGTCTTTTCTTTCCCCGGCTGTGCACACATGGGACTCTCTCTTTCTATGCTGACCAAGTATCATGAGATTACTATATAAGATATACCATCTATAGAAGGATGTATAATAGATTGGGGTCTAAGGAGAACAATAAGGGGCAAGCAACGCAAAAAGAGAAGAAGAAAACTATGCATCTATATCTATAGGTGAGCCTTTCCGGACTTTGACTCTTCGTTGGCAAACGGGTAGTCAGTGTATCCAGCGGCATCCTGGGTGTAGAAAGTGTTTCGGTCATATGCGTTCTGGAGGAAGAAGAGACACGACTAGTTAGTTGGATATCAATGGCGATAGAGACATGGTTCATAGACAAGGGACGAACAAGCTCAACATGGTTCTTCAATCGGTACGGAAGATCAGGGTTGGCAACTGGGAAAGAATGGACAGAAGAGTCAGGTAAAGAGCCAAAAGTATAAGGGAGTTGTTTTCTTTCCTGGGAAATAAACGACCAAAAAGGGGACATACTGAACAGTCGGCCGAAACAGATGACATCTCCGGTCCTCTCGACGTGGTTGTACACGTTGTCCGGCTTGAACCCACCTAGAGCAAGAGAGCAAATGAAAGGAAGGTCAGCGTGAAGGTCGCAAGGCAAGAATCCCACTCCGTATATCGGAGATCCGTCTAGAGCCAAGAGAATGCCGGACGTACTAGCACTGATGACCAAAGTCGGTCGCTCGGGTGTCGGCTCTGGGAAGACGGTCGAGTGGTCATTCTTGATAGAGCTGGGCTCGATTCCTCGAACGATAGCCCGAAGAGGGTCGTTTCCGGGAATGACGCCCTCTGCAAGGTTCTTGGTATCGAACGCTCCTGTTGACGCAAAGTATCGGCCATGGAAGAAGTCCAGAGAGGACGTTGAGCAAAGCGAAAGTAGAAGAAAGAGAGGAACGGCCGCTCGATTTAACTGCAGAGAAACAACGTACCAGGGTGCCACTCAACACCTTCGGTCATGTGGACGTAACCGAACTTGGGGTAAGTGTCTACGATCTTCTGGACCAAGTATGAGAATGTCTTCAAGGGATCTGCCTCCTGCATTCCTTGGAACGTGCCCCAAGGTGAGATTCGGAACCCAACCTTCTCCTGTCCAACCTCGGCCACGACAGCCTCGATGACTTCGAGTGCGAATCTGGTTCGGTTCTCGATAGGTCCTCCGTAGGCATCCGTTCGCTTGTTGCTGTTGTACTGAGTGAATCTGTAGAGTCGGGATGGTTTGAAGGGAGGCAAAGGATGAGATGACGTTTCGGACGCAGCAAAATGCAGATAAAGAGAGCATGTGGATAAAGACTGACTGGTCGATCAGGTAACCGTTCGCGCCATGGATCTCAACCAAGTCGAATCCAGCCTCCATTGCGTTCCTAGCGGCCTGTCGGTAGTGTCCGATGTATCCTATTGATGAGCGGCAACAGACCAGCAGAAGGGCAATGTTAAGCATCAACGAATAGATCCGATAGGCAAAAGAGAAAGAACGTCAGGACTACTAACGCTTGATGTCATCGATGGAGAGCTCTTCGGGCAAAGGCTCGCCCTCGTTGATGGGTACAGGGGAGGGTGCAACCGTCTTGACGTACTTGCCCGCACCGAACGGGTCGTCTGATAAGGGATTAGAAGGAACAACCGTTTTCAGTTGAGCGATGTACGTTTAGTGGATGTTGACGTCGAAAGATATGCCAAGCACTTACTGTTAGCTCGTCCCAAAGCCCAGCTAGTGTATAGACGATCGGAACAGATATGTATAAAGCGTTTGTCAGCAAGTTTTTAACATCAAGGGCGGAAGGAACGGAAAAGTAGGGTGGGCCAGGAAGAGGACGAGGAAGAGACGAACAGCTGCAAAGCAATGGTAGATCCCTTAGCATGGACGGCCGAGGTGACCTCTTTCCAGGCGTCGATCTGCTCCTGCGAGTAAATTCCAGGGGCGAGTGGGTATCCTCCGGCTGTGTAGAAAGAGGTAACGAATGACGAGTGCCTGGTCAGCGTTAAGAAAGGAAGCGATTTAAAAGATCCGAACTGGACAAACCCTCGTGGGCGATGAAGGTTGCCTCGCTAGAGAAGGAGCGAGCGAACAAGATATGAAGCATCAAAATCGTCAGCCGATGTGATCTCTGGTATGATAATTAAGGCAAATAATAGTAATTGATCGACTAACGTGACGAGGAAACCACCCTCAGAGGCTCGCTGAGTGTAATACTCAGCCACCATTGGGTTTCGGGGGACCTAAAGATGGTTTGCTTGGGTCAGTGTTGGACACTTCCAAGGAAAAAACATAGAGGATGGATGATTACCTGAGCACCAGCAGAAGCTCTCATCCTGGTGAGAGCTGGGACACAGATGAAATCAAGCAAAGTGGGCCGAGTGTGAGTCCAGAAGAAAGAAAAGGCGATAAGGCATCTGAGAAGAAACACATGTTACTCACGAGCGAGGCCTACTCTATGGATCTGCTTTCCGGCCAGCTGAACAGGCTTGAACAATCGAGCGGTCTCTGACAAGGTCATCTTTGAATCGGAGGTGAGAGTGAGTGTGAGTGTAGGAGTATGTGATTGGTGACAAAGAACGAATGAACGAGAAAGAACAAACCACAAGAGAAAGGAAGAACGAAACGATGATCTTTATACAACGCTCTCTCCGACGGTAACGCTGCTGACGACATTATCGGCGAATTTGTCTGCCCGGGGATCCGGGCATAGCAAATACCGTGGGAATCGTATAGACTTTAGTAAGAAAACGCTATTAGTAATTTTGAAATCAACTAGAAAATTTCTCCAGTCGTCCATAATGAGAACATGCTCAGTCGGCCGGTGCGCAGCAGGGCACAGAAGGTGGAGGGCTTCTCGGCCGGGCATGTCCGCTTCGGTTAACTTTTTAGCCGGGCTTCACGCTGTTTGTGTCCCACGCCGTTTAGCCTTGTTTCATCTTTGGACCAACAGGCTTGGACGGAGAGCAAGATAGAAGAGAGATATATAAGAGAACGCCTCGGTACAGAAGAGAGGGGAGCAAGAAGTAAGATGGAGAATTTGAAATAAAAATATCGAAAAAGAAAGAAAAGAAGAAAAAACCGAAGGGTCGTTCAGATAGAAAGAACGAGAAGGACTAGGGATTAGATTAAGGAAACAGTTGGAAGAAAAAAGGAAAAAGAAAGAGATCAAGAGCAACGAAACGCGCAAAAGTAAAAGCCCGCGTTTGTTCATTCTTTGTCTTCTTCATGAAGGAAGAGAGGGAAAAGAAAAGGATACAAAGAAAGAAGAAAAGACCACTAGGAAGAGAAAAGGAAGAACAAAAATAACACAGACAGACCGAGAAGGAGAGAGAGAGTAACAAAGAAAGAAGGAACGAAAAGCAAGAGACAGATTACTCCGAATCAGAGTCCGATTCGGACGAACCGGATTCAGATTCTGAGTCCGAGCCGACGGCGTGTACGCCGTGCATGGCTGCTTTTGACCCACCGCAAAGTAGAAAAAGAGTCAATATCCGACAAACCAGAGTTACACCTCGAAGAGAAACAGAAAGGGCAAGTAAACTCACAAGCTGGCCTCTCGAACTGTTTCAGATTTTCTTCTAATTGCCGGATCTTTTCAGACTCTGCATCCTCGTTCGTCGTCTTTCTGTTCAGACCACCAGTTCCACCCTTGTTACCCTTCCCAGTTCCCTTTCGTTTCGCCTTCTTGACTACCAGGTTGTACAATCTCAGCACGATCGCAGGTGGTAGACTCTCAATATCAAGCTCGATCTCTTCCGAACCCTGATTGGTGAGAGGAAAGACATAGAAAACAAAGGCTGTAAGGATTTGTACCAAGAAAGAAAATACGAAAGAAAGAAAATCAGTCAAAGCTAGAGACTTACCTCTCCCATCGGCATGCTCTCCTGGATAATGTTGATCGCCTTGCTCAGAGTTTCGCCCTCGGTCGTAGTGATCTTCTCGGCAAGTTCCTGTTTCTGTGCCTGCGTCAACATCACCACGTTCTCCTCTTCGCTCTCCGCCTTTGACTTTTTCGTCGTCGACTTTTTCGGTTTCGATCCGCTGTGGCCGTGGCCGCCACTGTGACCGCCGCCGCCACCGCCACCGCCTCCACCACCAGCACCACCGATCGAGTTCTTCTTCGACGGCTTCGACCCGGACGGCCTTGGCGCCTTTGACGCCTTTGGCTTGGACGGCTTGGAAGTCGTGGCCGCGGCAGCAGCCGCCTTTTTCTGCAATGACTTTTGCTTCTTTGCCTGCTTCCTCACCAGCACATCTCGCTGGGCCTGAAGCGCGGCGATCTGGGTGTCAAGTTCGGCGATCGCACCTTCGTCATCAGACTCTGGCTCGACGACTTCTGGTTCAACCTCCACCTTTGGCTCTGGCTCCGGCTCACTACTCTCCTCTTTGGGTGGTAATCGGTTCCAAACGTTTTCCTCCCAGTGTTGCTTGAAAGCCATCCCGGAGTTATGGACAGGCGACAACGGCGGGTTAAACAGGAAACAGTTGTGAATCATCAACTGGATGTCTGCATTCACAACCAACGGTTCGTCGTACACTCTCTCCAGCAAATTTGTTCGGATTGTGTTCAGATCCATTGGTCGTTTCACGATCTCGTTGTACTCTGGTATGTTCAACGCCACCGTATCTATCGGCAAGGCGAGGCAAGAAGAAAGAAAAGCTATCGGTATAGGATCCAACAAATCAGAAGATGACACTAGGGGAGAAACTGTACTTACCGACAGGATAATGGAAAGGGGAAGCCCAACTGGAGTATGCCTTCTTTGACATCAACTCGTCCACGTGTTTCAACAAAAACTTTAATTGCGGATCCTGCGGTCCCTTTTTCGAGATCGCCGCCTTCTTCTTGGAATCACTCTCAAATTCTCTTGTCGGATGGATCTCTCGTTTCGGACGGCCACCTTCAGTTGAGTTCCGTCGGCCGGCTGGGTCCCCGTTCAGTGCCCCATGCGGCGAGCCATGTGCTTGACCAAGACCAGAAGAGACCACCCCCCCAAGCTGACTCGCCCGAGGAGCAGGCGAAGGAGTTTTGTTTGCCTAGGAAGGGAGATAGAAAAACATGACGTTCAATCATCACGTTGGCATCAACTTCGGCCAATGCGACAAAGAAAGAGAAAGAGAACTAACAGCTTCGTCCGGCGGTAACTTTTTCAATGCACTCTCAAAGTGGGCTTCGACAGCCCTTCCGGCCTGGGTGACCGCGTGGTCCTCACCGTTGAACCTAGCGGAGTTCTCCCAAACGAGTCGGAAGTCTCGGATGACCTCGTCCTTCACCATGTACTTTCCCTTGTCTGCCTTTCCCTTCGGCTTCGGGCCGCTCGCCAATAGTTTGTGCTCGATTGTCGACAGGTCCATCGGGTGACTCACGACGTGGTAATAAGTCGGCACGTTCAATGCGATCGGATCCACCGGTAACAAAAACGCGTACGCCTCCTTGAGCTTCTTCAGCGATCGAACGATCGACAAAAAGTGCTTCTTCTGCCCGCTCGACAGCGGAAGTGAGTCGTACGTCTGCGGCGGCTGGTGGGATACTGGCGTCTGGACCGGAGGGTACAACGGTGTCTGTGAATAAGGTGCATAGTACTGAGCCGCAGGCGTAAATGGCAAATTGGAGACCGGAGGTGGCTATCGAGGAGGGAAGAAGGTCACAGTTAGATGACGCGTACGATCTCTGATGTACAAAGGCCACAAGAAAGTCAGCACTCACCGAATCGACCTTGGCACGCTTGGCTACATGCTCCTGATAGCTGTTATCGATACCGTTCCCGCCTGAACCATTAGGGAGATAGCCACCGGTAAAGTGTTCATCCCGAGTGTCTCGTTTTAACGAAGATCCAGACGCGTCGACGGCAGCGTAGGACGACGGCCCGGATGGGATCGATGAAGGTGTTGCGAACGTGATGTCTGTAGGAGTAGGAAAGGTGGAGGAAAAATCGCCGGAAGGTGCAGCGGGAGGAGCAGGCGAGACGTGATGGAACTGGTTGCTTCCGTCTGTAGGGACTGCAGGAGCGGTAAAGTCTGAGGAGAGCCCAGAGGAAATAAAAAGAACGAGATTGAGCACGGGAAGCGGATCGATGTCGTACGACGCGTCGATACGAAGAAGACGGACATACCTCTGGATGCTGAAGAAGGAATATGAGTAGGCTGTTCATAAGGCTGGCCCAGACTGTGACTTGGTGACGCATTCGGCTGAAGTGGAGAAGGTGTGGGGGGTATGACAGGTTGAGTGTGGAACGATACAGCTTCAGGGATGGATTGGACGGGAGAAAGAGTCGGTGGTGCTGGTGCTGGTGCTGTTACCGACGCGCCATTGGAGAGTCCTTGGACGTGGTGTATCGATGGAGGGGCCTGTTGGATGTCCATAGCAGAAGTACTGCTAGCCGGATGGAACGGTTGGGAAGCAGCAGCAGGTGTAGGGAGTTCTGTAGGAGCGAACGACGCGTCGGACATGTAAGGACGGCTTTGAGAAGGGATGGAAAAAACCGGTAAGAGCAAGAGGGATGGATGTCAGCGAGAGCAAGAAGAAAGGGCGATGTATGCTGTGGATGGATGGCTAGATGGATGGATGAAACGATCTCGAACACTTTCCAAGAAGGAAGAAGAAGAGAAAACCGACACGACACGGTATGATATAATCAAGAAAGACGAAAAAGGAAGAGTGAACAAAAAGGAGACTCACCGGCTGGATTAGGAAGGAGGTCTGTCTGAGCGCAGCAGGAGAAAAAGAAAAAAAAAAGAAAGAAGGGAAAAAGAATTCTCGCGTCCGTCCCGTCGAAAAATGAGCTGTCTGATTTTAAAGAAGAATCCAACCTGCTGATGGGGCCCCGCCTTTTTTCACTGTCCCTTCTCGGTCTCGCCACCTGGATGTAACGCCAATGCTGTGCGTGTCGGCTTATGTAAGTAGTAACGTAACAAGGCTCTCCATCTCCCTTTGCCTATCCCACGCTCTCTCGTGTATAGGCGAGAGAGTATATGCGTGTGTATGTGTGTGTGTGTGTGTGTGTGTGTGTGTGTGTGTGAGCGTGTGCGTATGAGTATGAGTATGAGTATGAGTATGAGAGAGAGTGAAAGAGAGACAGTATGTATGTTTGTATATATGTATATGCGTGGATTCAGACAAGATGAACGGACGATTCGTCGTCTCGTCCAATCGGTTAGAAGGTGAAAGCACAAAGAAAAGGAGGAGAGAGAATGCAAGAAGAAAGCTGTCAGTGAATCCCGGTAGTCGATGGTGATTAGACGGAACCGGATCGGCATGAGACTATGCACTCTCTCCGGTAAGCGACCTTCGAGGCTGTTTGGTTCTAGGAGGGCGAAAGGTTTACATAGAGATGCAACCGATTAGGATAGAACCTCTAGACCCTACTTGTGATAAGAGAGTAGAGAAACAAAGGAAGAAATGGAACTAACAGCTGAAGCATACAGTAGGAGGGCTGACTGCTTGGACAGATCCACACCCACACGCCCTCCCACTCACACTCAAGCCCACACTCAGACCGACACTCGAATCAAATGACCCATCAGCGAGAGTGTTAGGACAGAATATGAGGCAGTGTTCATATCCTATCAGTACTATCTCAATAAAACGAGACACGCTGGCTTCCTCAAGGAAGAAAAGTGAACAGAGTATGAGTGGGGTTGAAATTATCGTACCCACTTGCTCTGTCCGGTCTTGGGGTCCAACAGTGTGTGCAGTTGTGTGTAAGTGTGTTCCGTGAGCCAGGAACACACCGGTTAGTGACCGTAACCATGGACGTTAGATAGTACCTTGTTAAAAAATAACCCTAACATCACCCATGTGCTCACTTCTGAACCCGCCAGCGTTTCTTAAATTCAACCTGATTATGATTGCTCACTAACATCATTGAACAACCTACACAGATCTCTCCCATCTACCCCTCACTTTCTTTTATTCCACCTCACTTTTGGCTCCCCTTCACTCGAATCTGATTCCTTCTTGTCTTAGATGAGTTCTCCAGGTAAGGCTAGACCGGGTTCCTTCCAGTCGTCACATCTCTATCGCCCGTCTTCTTCCGGGCCCAACTCGTGGACCAATCCGCCTCTTCGGATTCCTCAGGTGCCTCCTCGATTGAACTCTCCAGCTGGACCTTCCCCATCAGGCTCGGCGAACCAGTCAGCAATCTCTGTCGGCGAGCGGGTCGCCGTATCGTCCTCTCCTGTCGAGCAAAGCAACTTGGGTGCCTCGCTCAACGCCGGCCTACAGTCGGCCACCCGTCGATTCTCGCTTGCATCCGGATCTGGTTCTGGATCCGGAGTTACTACGCCAACAACCAACGCCGCTTTGTTTGCCCAGTCGGCAAACACTGGCACATTCGCTCCCTCACCTACAAAGGAACTTCCTGAGCTCTCTCTTGATGCCATCCCTCACGAGGATAAAGTCAAGGTGCTCGGCAAACACCTTGTTTCCACTCAGGACAGAAGACAGAGTCAATCGGTCACACCCGACCACGGCTCCGCGTTCTCAATCACGCCGGGTGCAGCCGGACGGGGTAGCCTGTACGGAGCTCAACCGGGAGAAAGTATGGTAGGTAGTCTGGCAGGTACAGAGGCTGGAAGCAGCATTCACGGAGGGGACGAGAATGATTTCTCTATTCCTTATGCCTCCCAGGGTGGTGATGTGACGTAAGTTTTCCTCTTGTCCCACGTTTGTTATCCTTCCGTCTTCCTTGTTCGCTGAAAATTTCTGCGCATCCGCACATAGCCTGGTTGGCCAATATTGCACATCACTGAACCAAATTCATACGATTTTTTTACTCGTTCATTCCTTCTTCCGTTGACACAGCCACGACTTGTACAAGTGGGCCCAGACCCATCAGCAGTCGCATTCACTTCGAAAAGCCCGTTCCGCCTCGTTCTCTCACCCGGTCCGAGACAGCGATGGGTTTAGGGGGGTCGCCCAAATCAAGGAGCCCGGAGGGTTCAGACGAGACTTTATTCATGCCCGGGCTAGGGAACGAGGTGAGGAGAATCCTCGAGTGCTGAGGAACGTCATCGACTTTCTATTCCTGTACGGTCACTTCGTATGTGCTTTTCTTCCTTTTCTATGATACGTCACTGTTTCCTGGCTCCTCCCACGCGACAGCTCTTGATCCTTGTCGAGAAGTAGAACCGACGAACCGGTGACATCATGTGACTTACAACCCCTCTGTCATAACTTCTGATAGGCCGGAGAAGATCTCAACGAAGATGATGAGGATGACGAGGACGACGAAGACTCGCTGCCCACTACGTTGCCCCGAACTCAGGCGACTGAAGAAACCCCTCTTCTTAGCAACTCAACCAACTCTTTGTCCAAACGAGGCAAGCTTGCCAGATCGCTTTCCAGACCTAGGAAGCCACCTGGAAACGGAATCCAAGGGACTGCGAGCGCAACCGAGGCAGTGTTCATGCTTCTGAAAGGTTTCGTCGGAACAGGAGGTTAGTCAAATTATTCTATCATCAAACACTTGAGGTTTCACCAAGAAAAGAAGAGAGACTTATCATGTCCTCTACTTGTCTCTACCGAAATGGTTTACTCTCAGTCTTGTTCATGGGTAAAGCATTCCTCAACGGAGGAATTCTCTTCTCGACCGTTGTTATGCTTCTGCTTGGGATAATATCGCTCTGGTCGTTCTTGCTTCTTGTCAAGACGAGGCTCATAGTCCCGGGCTCGTTCGGAGATATCGGTGGGATCCTTTATGGAAAGTGGATGAGAATAGTCATCCTGAGTAGTATCGCTCTTAGTCAAATCGGGTTTGTCGCTGCCTGTGAGTTCATCAACACTCTTTCTCTGTTCTTGAACCTGTCCGATATCCACAGCAATGCGGCAGTTTGTTAACCGATACCTGATTCTTGTACTTCTGTTCTTCGGCAATGCTCCATCAGACACCATCTTTGTCGCTCAAAACTTGGAGGCCTTCATCCTCTCGGTCAGTGGTAGCAAACCAGTTGACATCAAATGGCTTATCTTTGCCCAAATGATTGTGTTCCTCCCGTTGAGCTTAGTCCGAAACTTGGCCAAATTGAGTGGAACCGCTTTGATTGCCGATGCGTTTATTTTGATCGGACTCATCTACATCGGCTCAAACGAGATATCGACGATCGCCAAACACGGAATCTCTGATGTCGAGCTCTTCAACCCGGCTTCGTACTCTCTTCTCATCGGAACGTCTGTGTTTGCGTTCGAAGGAATCGGACTTGTCATTCCCATCACGGAGTCTATGAAGGAACCCGAAAAGTTCCCCAGAGTATTGACTGGTGTCATGATTGGAATCTCTATCTTGTTTGCCGGCTTTGGAGTTCTCAGCTATGGCGCGTACGGCTCTCACACTGAGACGGTCGTGCTCTCCAACTTGCCCCAAGATCACAAGTTTGTCCAGGTCGTTCAGTTCCTCTACTCGGTGGCCATCCTACTCTCGACTCCGCTCCAGTTATTCCCGGCCACCCGAATCATGGAGAACGGGCTGTTTGAGAAGAGCGGAAAGAAGAACCCCAAGGTTTGCTTCTGTTCCTTTTGGTCTACTCTATGTGCTGTCTTTGAACTCTTTATTTATCGTCTTCTCCCTCCCTCCGTCATCTAGGTCAAGTGGCAGAAGAACCTGTTTAGAGCGGCCTCAGTTATGGGTTGCATGCTCATCGCCTGGCTCGGCTCGGCTGATTTGGACAAATTCGTATCGTTCATCGGGTCGTTCGCTTGCATTCCGCTATGCTACATCTATCCCCCCTTGCTTCACCTTCGAGCTGGGTCGCCGAGTCGGGTGGCTCGTATTCTAGATTACGCTCTGATTGTGTTCGGTGCGATCGCCATGGTGTACACGACTTTACAAACAGTTCTTATGCTTCTCGCATAAGTCAATCTCTCTCTCTCTCTCTTTCTCTACGGGGAGCCCTCTACCCTTTCGCTCGTTCGTATAGGTTGTCTACCAGAGTCCCTCATTTGTTTTCCCACAAAAGTATCTCTTTACTCTTTACTCTCTCTCTCTCTCATATCAAACTCGTTCAATTCTTAAGGGAGACCTGTCCATTATCCTCATTATCTCCTAAACAAATCCACAGTCTAAACCTAGCATATCTATATCTTGCTTCTCTATCATGAAGATACTCTCTTTCTGTCCTCTCAAGCCGACGAGTCACACGAGACGGTTACGCTGACGTAACCATGACGGAGACCCAGCTAATTGCCGAGTAGGTCGGAAAGCTACGACATCGTTGTACTTTTACCCCCACCTCTCGACTCTCAACCACGATCACTCTCTCTCTTTGGCCTCTTTCTGTGTTCTGCTATCGTAAAGAAGAACGTTGTTTCCTCGAGAATTAAGAGAAGCACTATAGATCGTCCAGCTCTCTTTTTGATCTTACCGGTTTCGTCCCTCTAAGCCGTGAGTACTCATTAGACATTGCCTTTTCAAAACTCACCCGAAGAGGAAACTCTTACTGAGGGTACATTTGCTGATGGATACCTTTTTTCCTTGATCGATCGTCGGGGTCTTTTCTACTTGGTCATCGTTCGGACGGGGAAACACGGGTGTCATCTTGGTTAAATGTCGTCTCGACTCCGGAATAGACAGATGCTTCCCTCGCTTCCGGCCTTGCCTCGGCTATTCGCAACTTCAAAGCTATCGTTACATCGCTCCCTCTCTACTTTCGCCGAGGTTCGTCTCTCGATGTTTATCTCTTTATATCATGGTTTATGGCAGCAAGGAAGGATGGACAAGAAGTAGAACTAACTTTCACTTTCTCTACTGTTGCTTCTGTCTTGCTTCGTCTTCGTGCCCTTGGGAACTTTCCAACCATCCAAGCCTCCGACTCGAATAACAACCCTTCCGAACAAGATCAAAGTCGCGACCAATGATGTGGCTGCCCATATCCAAGCGGTCGGTGTTACCGTAGCTGCTGGATCGAGATATGAAACCGACGAGACCAGAGGGTTCTCTTACATGCTCTCTAAGCTCGCTTTCAAGGTGAGCGATCTCATTGTTTCCAATTTCATACACGTCCGAGAGACGAAATGTCTTGTCCCTTTCCCTCGTTTTTATCGGAGGATTCTCATCCCACGTTGGTTATGCTGCAAGAAACTTCTTAGTCATCTAGCAATCGATCAGTAACGGACTATGCGCTTGACATGGAAAGATACGTCTCGACGTTGGCATGCCACGTCGGTCGAGAGACACTACTCTACCAAGCCCACTTTCCGTCCCAAAATCTTTCACCTGTACTCTCCCTTGTATCGGACACAATGCTTCACCCACTTATCACCCCTGGCGAAGTGGAAGAGTCTCTACTCGGCGCATCGTACGAGCTCATGCTCTACGACGAAAAGGCAGACGCTTTCCTCATGGAAGTCCTTCAGAATGTGGCTTTCGGAAAGAAGGCGCTCGGCCGACCGAACCTGCCTGACCCGGTTGATGTCGACTTTACAGAACAAGGCATTCCACCGATCGGAACGACGATCACTCCTGAAAGACTTCAGGCCTTTAGAAAGCTGTGGTTCCGACCGGAACGAATCGTCGTCTCTGGAACCGGGATGGAGCATGACGAGCTCGTCAAGCTGACGGAGGCTCAATTCGGCCACTTGCCATATGTAGCTCCAATCCAGACAGGGGAGGACTCGGCACGCGCGCTGTCGACCGGTTGGTTCAAAAGTCTCGCTTCTTCGCTAACGCCCATCTCTTCGCCGGAGGAATCAGTGGGAGGACTGAGTGCTGCTGGCTCGATGGATCTAATCGAGGTCCCGCCGATAGGTCAGCCCGCTGCTGTATACACCGGAGGAGTCGATATCGATGTGAGACCGGGGATGGAGATGTGCCATGTGTTTGTTGGATTCGAAGGTCTGGATGCTAACGATGAGGATGTTGTAAGTCGAACTTTTTTCTTTCTTTGGGTTCTTAAATGAGATAGACGTGTTTCTAAATGAAGCGTGCGCTGACTTGCTTGTGAGCAATCGATCTTAGTACGCGCTTGCTGTCATTCAAATGCTACTTGGAGATGGTGCTTCCTTCTCTTCAGGTAAAGACCAAAGCTCTCCTTCTCCTAGTATCAGCTGAGCCTTGCGTAAATTATGAGACTCATCGCTTGATTTTCCTTTGTAGGTGGACCTGGAAAGGGACTTTTGTCCCGGTTCTACACAGGAGTGATGATTGGTAGTCATGGATTGGAAAACGTCAACTCGATGAACTTGCCTTACTCTGATGGAGGTAAGATCCTTTGTTTGTCTTGCGTACTGGATTCTAGTTCTGTTGCGAAATTAACTTTCTACATGTTCTTTCAATCCACTGTCGCCGATGTATCTGTAGGCCTCTTTGCGGTTTCCCTAACGTGTATGCCTGGGGTGCTTCAGAAATATTTGAATCGACTGGCTGTCGAGCTAGCCTCGATCATGAAGCCCCATAATCTGACATACCCTGTTCAGCCAATCGAACTTTCCCGAGCAAAGAACCGATTAAAGTCCGCGATGCTTTACGCTCAAGAGGATCCCCGAGTCGAGGCTGAAGACCTAGGGGCGCAGGTGATGATCAACGGAAAACGAATGCCTATCAAGGAGATGTTGGCCAAGATCGACGCAGTCTCGATGGGTGATCTGGCAAGGGTGGCCAACAGGGTGTTTGCCAGAGGGAACAGCGGGAAGGGAAAGCTGACGGTAGTGGCAAGAGGTCCGGAAACCGTCTCCCAGGTAGAGAGCATGGTCAACAGGGCTTGGAGCTCAAAGGGACTTTACGTTGGGCCGGGTACAAAATGGGTGTAGAATAAAAATGAAGGCGAATCCCAGGACATACAACACAGAACTGTTTCTTTCAGACCCGAATTAAGAGCTAGGCAGAGCCAGTTCGCTGATCCTTTGAAGCAGCAGAGACACACTGAGCCGACGGTTCGTCCAACATAGGTGTATGCTCCTAGCAAGATCAATGTGTCCATACGATCCAGATCATCTGCTTCTGACGATTCATCCCATTCAGTTTATGAAAGTAATCTATACAGTAGGTCTTGTCCTTCTTCTTTCTCTCCGTATCCCCTTCATCAAGGCCCTGTCAACAGGATGATGTCAACATCATCATGAACTCCTTGTAAAAGCATCTCCGAGTCGTATGCTACGACCTTCTTCCTTTTGGCTGCTCGTAACGTTCCAACCAGAGCTTCGACTGCAGATGTTTGAATACGGTAGCCAAGAACGAGAGACACATGCTCAGTGACAAGACAGAACCAGGCAAGCTGTTCGATAAGAGACCAAACATACAGATATTCTCTACCCGTTCATCTCGAACAAGCTTTCCAAACTTCACAGATGTCTTTCCCTCAGCGTTCGGAGCTCCAAGCCGGGTAATCTCGACCTGAGTGCGCGGATATGGATATGTTAGTATGAGCATAAGCACACGCGAGCTATACAGCTGTCAGATGTTGAGAGGCATGACTATACCTTGAGATGTTCGATCTCTCCTTCGGTGTTCATGATGGTTGATAGGATGAAGAGAGTTGGTTATCAACAATGTGATGGAGAGATTTCCATCCGGCCTTTTCTTTCACTCTCCATCAGCCATCATCAGCCCCGCATTCGATTTCTTCTGCTCAACCTTCTGACATGGCATCCCTGATCGATACCGACGACGCGATAGAGACTGTTCTGTTTATCTGTCGGAATGTGAAAGGTGCGATGTTTTGCTTTCTCTTTGCTCTTTCTCCTCTTGCTCATCGTTCGACTTTCTGCCTTGCCCATCTCGAATCTACGACTCCTCTTACCCAGTGTATAAGATTCCGCCCCGACCAAACTTGAGCGGCTGGAAAGCCCAGGACTGGGGAGAGGATTCCTTCATGTGGGAGGGCAGACTTCGGATCTTGCAGAAAGGTGGCCATGCAGTGATCAAGCTGGAGGTCAGTCCGAGACCATCTGGGCGACTCCTATCATCCTATCATCCCTCTTTGCTGATATATCGATCGCTTCCCGTTTCTCTCTGGTATCCTCTTGAATGCGACTCAATCACTACTCAAGGACTCTAACACAGGCGAAATGTTTGCAAACTGTCCCTATGATCCTCCGGGAAGCTCGGTTGAACCTGTCTTGGATAGCTCTCGATACTTTGTTTTGAGGATTGTAGATGAGTCTGGTCGGAAAGCAAGTATCGGGATGGGGTCAGTCGTCTGTTCTACTTCCTTCTTCATGAGCTGAACAATGAATTTTTGCTAATATGTACCCATTCTCTTTGTGATTCCTGGATTTGATGTTCTGTCATGTGTTTCGGCTCACTTCTACCTTCGATTGTCTCGGAACAAACAGCTTTGAGGAAAGAGGCGATGCATTCGATTTCAACGGTTCGTAGATCTCTTCAAGTTTTACTCGTGAGGAACTCATGTGCGCTATCCTGACTGGCTCTTCCTTGCTTCGTTACCATTGAACAGTCGCTTTGCAGGACCACTTGAAGCATCTCTCTAGCGCCTCGTCGCCGGCCTCTTCTTCCTCTTCTACCGCCTCTTCGACCGCTAAGACCGAGCCCAAGAGAGACTTCAGCTTGAAGGAAGGCCAAACATTTTCTATCAGTATCCCTGGAGCTTCCGGAAAGCCCAGACCGAAGAAACCGGAGGGAGGTGGCGGTGGGGGGTTGTTCATGTTGCCTCCTCCGCCCTCTGGTGGCAGTCAGAGATAGGATAAAGGCGCGCTCGATCAAATCTTGACTATAATACCATCTTTGTAGAACTGTGAATGTGTTCGTTCAGAACAAACATGAAAGGAGTTTAAATCGAGAACTTGATGGATGAGAGGATTGAGACAACTCCTTCTTGAACGAATGAAAGCCAAAAGAAAGATTTCCATTCGGTCTTGTGCGGACGAAGATGGATTGAACTTTCTCACCTTCTTCCATCACCATCGCCATCATCCCATTGTCGTCCTGCCGCTCTCAAGTCATGTCTCTTCTTAATCCTTCAAACAAGCTACGTTCTCTTCCTCGTTCTAATCGCCTGGTAAGTACCTTTAGACGGCAAACCCGGTCGAAATCAGTGTATCTTCCAGATCAATCAGACATCTATGCCGTCCCTTTCGCTACGCCAACCAAGCTCGCGCTCGACCGACTCAAACTGTTCTCCATCGCGCCCGTTCTATCGTTCACAAACCTGGTCCACGGGCTGGGTGAAGCGTTCGTCGGACCAGAGTACTTTAAATCAAAAGTGGAACTCATCGAATGGAAGGCAGTCTATGTACCAGGTTGGAGTGTGAAGACAGACTGCTCGTTCAGAGCACTCCATGCAATGGAGGAAGCTCTCAGAGCATCTGATCCAGACTCGTTCTTCGCCAAGGTGGACGAAGAAAAGATGCAGACGGTCGTCAACGTCAAGATCGGAAACATGTTCTTCCCGGGTGAGCTTTCTTCTTGTTCATCTTGTCCTTCTACATTGTAATTCCTTCCTCGAAATCCCATCCACCGGCAGAGAGACGAGAAGAAATGAGAGAAGAGCCAAACTCATTCTGAATGTTGCTTTTGCCGTTCTCCTATAGGAACATCTTTCGATCCGCTCTCCAAGATATGTCTCCGACCGTCACTCGAACGACTACCAGACTATCTCAAGCGATATAACCCAGATGAACATTTACATCAGATGGGCATGGACGTCTCCCCTCTGCCGTTCGAACTTTCACCACTCTCACTTCCAGAACTGGCCAAACACTTCGATGGCTCGCGCAGAGATAGAGTTTGGGACTATGTCGACAAGGAGTCTATCAAGTTTCACAAGGTCAGTCAACGGAATTTACACTTGCATTCTCCGTCTGTTGCGTCAAAGAGTCAAACTAAATTGGTCCTGGTTGACCGAACTTGTATGATGAAAACCAATCATGATTCATAGCTTGATGCAACTCCGATCTACTTTCCTTTCTATGTCGCCAGTACGTCCATTTGTGATTCAATGCTTCTTCCATGTGCTCAAATCTGATTGGGAACGGCCTATATAGACTTTAAGTTCGAAGAGCGAATCTTTACGTTAGCGATAGAAGCTTACGAGAAAGATATCGGATTAACCGAGGGTATGTATTCTTCTTTATATGATTTCTCTCTCTCCATGTACTCGTCAACAGGCCGCCGAGATCACTGAATGACTGATCTTATTTGACATATATAGTATACTTCCCACCTCGTCAAGAGGGCATCGAGTGCGTATCTTCTCTAGCCTATCGTTTCATCCCCTTCTGCTCTTTTGGTTCAAGGAAAAGAAACTAATTGTTCGTCTTGAATTGCTGTATGCCTTCGTCTCAAGACGACCTTACCCATACAAACCACTCGGTCGAGCTCTGTACTCTGATCGGAACATCAACTCCAAATACATTCAACCACCGTCATTCGAACATCTCAAGCTTCAAATCGCCCAACTCCCTCTAAGTTCATCCTGGTCCGTTCCAGGAGGTCATGTATACACTGATCATTCGTTTCATGATACCATCGTCTCCGGAGGTGGCTTGATCGAGGTTTTCGAGCGATGGATCGATAGGCAGGATGTGAGGGATAGATTATTGGGGATCTGTCAGAGGGAAGAGGATGCTGTGGAGCGGAAGATTGAGGGTAGGTTTGGAAGGATCGCAGAGTGGACGCCGGTAGAAAAGCCGGACGAGGAGCATGACGATTAGATCAAAACAACAAGAGGGATTAGGGTTCCTTAGGAGTTCTTAACATGTATAAAACTTACAAACACAAAGACAGACGGTTCTTTCGGCAAGAGTTGTTGTACATGAGACATAGAGATCGTCTTGTGGAGGACATTCGGCATTTCTCTCTTTGTTCAAGCTGAATGCGCGCATATCTCTCTCTTTCCAACATGTTCATAATCTTTACTTTATTGAGCCCAAGATTGACAGAACACAACCGAGAGGACAAGTCCCCATCTCTCTGGAGAAGTATTGTATCCTCCCCCCTTTTTTAACGCCCAACTATCCTTCTTTTCCTCACTTCAAGTTCCAAAGCCACTGCTTCAACTCTTGCAATCCATCCTCCCCGTCAGGTTTTGTCTTTTTCTTCTCCTCCTTATCCTGCTCCTCATCTTCCACGTCCACGATGCTTGCCTTTTCTTTCTCTTTTCCCACTCCGACGGCGGGCCGTCCGAGACCAACGCCGACAGGCTTTCCTGTCCATCCCCCTGCCCAACTGATTCCTTTCCAGTCCTCCCATCTCCACTTTGAGCCGGGGGCGCCCATCCTCAACACCTCCTCCACTGATTCCCTCTGTTCGATACCACCGTCACCACCGGAACCGCCGGCAGAAGCAGATCCCGAGGCGTCTTGGTCGGTCTCGAGCAGGTCGATCTTGCCTGATGTCGAGCCGAGGGCTGATTTCCTAGCGTTGAGCTCCCGGGTGAGAGAGGTGTGAAGTCTGGGAACAGCTAACGATCGGGTCGTCGAGTTGGGAACGAGATCGAGTTTCGTAGAGAGAAGTAGGACGGGTGTAGGAGAAGGAGGGAGTGTGTGAGGAAGGATGGGGAGTAATGCGCTTGATTTGATGTGCGAATGGGTGAGAAAGTGAAACGAAAAGAAGGATAAGTAGAGCAAGGAGAAGAGGAAGTGAAGGCAGTACGGAAGAGAGAGAGAGAAAAAAAAAGGAGAGGACGTACTCGACAACCGAACCAATCTCTTTCTCTCTGCCACTCTGAGCACCATCGACGACAAAAACGACGGCGACTCTCTTCTTTCCTCTGATCTCTCTGGACAACAAATCCTGTAGACCTTGTGCGAGTCTCGGATGACCTGGGTAATCGATTATCTTGAATTTCCGAGCTTGGGCCTTGTTCTTTGTTCCCGTAGTGGACGATGAGGAAGATGATGTCTTGGGAGGAGCGAGAATAAAGTGGGACGTTGAAGGCTTGAGACTAGAATGGGTAGCCGGTCGAGACCCATGAGCGAGCTCAGCAAAGACTGATGTCTTGCCAGAACCGGGAGGACCGACGAGGATGATGGTCCGTTCTAGGGCATCGTTCGTGCTACTCCAGACAAAGTAGATAGCTATCCGTCACGTAAGAAAGTCCCCAGCCCGATCGTCAATGAAGGTTATCATGGTGCACGAGAAAAGATGAGCATCACGAGAGAGAGAGAGATAGAGGCTAAATTGTACGAGAAAGCAAGAAAGCAGACGAACCGGTGATGAGAACGAGGACGATGGTCCCCAAGAAAGCAAGCAAGGTCTCTTCATCGTTCAGTGCGTTTACGAACGCTGGTGAGCTAGGAAACTGGATCAACGTTTTGCCCATTGTCTCTACTATATCTCCTTCTGTACTCTATCCGTAATACCAGGCGAGTATCCTGTCGTTGTTTGCGTGTATGTATATGCTGTCGTCGAGCGATAGACGCGAGGAGATTGAGATGGTGGACGGAGAGTGATCGAGAGTTGATTCTCCATGTTCTCTTTTCTTCATCCGTCGCGTTTCGTTTGCGTTCAGTCCCATAGAAGAAGCATCATCCACGTCTCTCCATCTTCAGTGCGCACTTCCCTTTCCATCTTGGACAACACAAAGACAGAACACGTCATGCTAAACTGAAAGGAGAATAAAATGGGAGAAGATGATGCATAAAAGAGCTTATCCACCGAGACAAAGGGCAGTATGAAATCAAGAGCAAGGTCGGAAAGAAAGAACCTAGATGGTGTATCCGATTGGTGCGAGGACCGAGAATGGAATGGTATGAGACAGAAAAACCAACAGACGTCGGATGCACTTGGTTTGAATGGTGATGATAAAAGGGCAAGATTGAGGGAAGGCAGATAGAAGAAAAGAAGAATGTACATGGTCCGAACGACATACAAATCGAGATCAAGTAGGACAAGAATAGAAACCGAAAAAAAAGGAAGAAAGAAAGAGAAAGAAAACTCGATGCTTTGGATGCCTCAAAGGAAGTAGTAAAAGTTGACGACAAGATAAACAGCAAAGCTCGGCCAGAATACTCCGAAGCACTCCCCTGTCCATCTGGCAACCAGGCCCTCCTCTCCTCCGATCGAGTTCCAGAACCGTCTTCCTAATCCGAACGATCTGCTAAAATCTCTAGCGACCTCCCTCCAACTCGAGAGCACACCATCCTCACTAGCGGACGCGGCGGACGCGAGCTTTCTTGAATCCATCCGAGTCGGCCGTCGAGGAATACCTGGCCTGGCAGAAGGCGAAGGCAACGGCGCTCCAAAGATCCCTAGTCCGACGTTCTGCCCACTACCGCCGCCCCCACTACTGCCGGTACTGACGAGACCAGGCAGGTACTCCTCAGAGTTATGGTATGAATCCGGGAAATCATAAGACAACCGGTTCGGTTCCGAAGGGTACCCTCCGATCTCCGCGTCGTCCAGTTCGCTGGAGAGCTGTTTCGGACTGCCCAACGGCGAAGGAGGAACCGACCGGGACGGTCGACGGATCGCTCCTGGAGGTTGCAAGCCGCTAGATGAAGTAGGTAATCGAGGGGACTTCAACGCTCCACCGGCAATACCTGCACTGGACGATACTCTGCTCATCGACGGGGTCGGAGGGGCAGAGAAGTTGGATGTCTGAAGATTGATTGATTTTGGGTACGCTCTCATCCGGATCGATCGACGAATGTTGACGAAGAGGAGGAAGAGTACGGTGAGAAGGGCGAGAGGAAGGTAGATATGATTGTAAATTCCTAGTTGGTCAGGCAGATTGCAAGCCATGTCGGCGTGCGTCGGTAACGAGGGTTCGGCTGGATCGGAAGGAACGAGACTGAGGATCTGGAAGCCAGGCTGGGATACCTCGAGAGCCATGGTGAACGCCTTGACGGTGACCTCTCGGACACCGTTCGGATGGCTATATTCACAAATGTCATGGTCATCTCCGCTAAAGATAAGAGTAGGCGCTATCCGCTCCATTAGGAACTCTGAGGTCTCCCGACCACTAAGTGAATGGTAGGCAAAGCGATTGAAGAGTGAGTGAAAAGAAAAGAGAGCAGTGATCTGAAACCAAATCGATAAATGAACAAATAGACAGATAGATAGATACAAAGACGTACAGTAATTTTTGGTAGCCCAGTCCGGCGCCATTGACAATATGACCTTTTTCTCTCAATGGTCCACAATCCACACGCTCCCTCCTGTGGAGAGGCACGTGGGTGAGTAAGATCCGAGGAAAGTTAGTTTTATCTGTGGAAAGATGAAGGATGATCAATATCAGGATGATCTTGGTGTGTCTGATAGGAGCACAAAGAAGGACATACTCTCAGACAGCTTGACCACAAAGTCGATGGAACCGCCCTCAGAATCGCCTGCATCGCCGAATCTAATCTGATCTGCGTAACGTCTATAGTCTTCCTCAATGATCCCTGGCGCGCTGTTGAGAGAAACGCGAAAGACAGTTTGTCAGATCAGAGCTTTTAATAAAAAATAAAGATAAACTCGACCGGGACTTGCTCGAGGAGGACAAATGTATGGTTTCCGATGTCAACAGTATGGTTGATTTCTCCAAACGCTTGCTTATATCGTTCTCTCGCTCGAGTGGAGAATGCTCTGGACGGGCCGAGTCCCTAGAAGTGAAATGAACAAGAGGAAAGGGAACAGGAAAAGGAGATGAGAAGGGCATGGAACGGATGGAGGGCTATGTATGTACTGACTACATCGTGATTTCCTGGGATGTAGTAAACCGGTACGTTCATAGTTGGTTTGAAGATCTGTTTAAACCGGCTGGCGTACGACCAGTATCTGGTTGTTGATTGAGTTCAGAGAGTACGGCTGGTCAGTCGAGATTGAATACAAAAAAGAAAGGGTGATAGAATGAAACAAGCTAGGGGAAGTATGCGTTGTGTATACGCATACAAGTTCATCCCCATGAATGTAGTGGGGTGACTCACTCTCCTTCCAATGTGGCCGCTCGGCCGGAATGCATCATGTCTCCCAGGAAGAAGACGGCGTCTGGCTTGAAGCGCTGGGCGATAGACCAACTCTTCTTAAGGAATGTGTCGATGATGAACCGGTCGATGAGTGACCGGAAAGGTCTTTGACGAGCCGAAGAGGACTCGAAGTTTATCACTTGAGGGTCAGCGATAATGAGAACGCGTGTGGAGCGAGAGGGGAGATTGGAACTCTGAGATTGTCCCGAAAATGAAGCCAAGCAACCGTCAGCTTCGGGAAGAGAGCTAGTATCAAAGGATACAAGCGGAAGAAAAGCAAAACGAGAGACTAAGACCGGACGAACTCTCTGAAGTCGTTTCTCTAAACTGGACCATCGACAAGCAGACGCTGACCAGAAGAACTAGAAAAGGGATACAAGGTCAGTGGAAGAAATGGAAACGAGGACACGAAAGAGTCAAGCAGAGAATTACCTCTCCGATCTGTTGGGAGTATATGAATGAAAAGAGGCAAGAACAAACGATACAGTGGTCACTATTCTATAGGCCACGATAGAAGTAGAGGATACACTGGGGCTAATCAAAGGTAAAGAACAAAGTTACACGGAGGGACGTGTCGGAAACTAACCTCGCACCAGATCACGACCACTATCCACCCAAACCGAAGACCGATGCTTGCCGACTGGGACACGGCTGACCTTCTCCTTCTAAGTACGTTTGAGGACATGGGAGAACGAGAACAAGAGGACTGAACGAACGCTGGATGTAGTAGTTGGGGGATCTAAAGGTTGCTACCTGAACGGCCGAAACTTAAAAGACACGAAGGTTAAACAAAGCGGGGAACCGACTGCAAGTCACGTGAATATGCACAGCAAATTAGTCACGTGACACACATCTCTCAGCTTCGCCCACTTGTACCTTGCCCACTCCCACTCTTGTTTTAATAGGGGGCAGATCGGCTCGGATGAGTATGTATGTGTACGCGTGCGTGCGGGTGTGTGTTGGTGTATGAGCATGTGCGTGTGTGTATCCAGAGCAGATATGTATGTATGTGTCTGTGTGTCTGTGTGTCTGTGTGTCTGTGTGTCTGTGTGTCTGTGTGTCTGTGTGTCTGTGTGTCTGTGTGTCTGTGTGTCTGTGTGTCGGTAAGCGAGCACGTACAGAGCAAGTGTGCGCTCCGGTTAATGTCTGTTTACATCCAGACCGACCGGACTCTTCAATGGCATGCTGGTTTCTCTCTCGGACCAATCCTTGCTGCTCCTTATTCGATAGACATCCATTCGCATCATACCCACCTGCATGTCTGTTCTGAGCTTGATGTTGGTACGGAAGACCCAGCCGAGTGATCTTCGGGCGCCGGCACGGGAGAAGGCGCAGTGGGAGCCGGTGTGGCCCCGGTATGACCCCGGTGATATGTTCCGAGTTGAGTTCGTTACCTCCAAACCTTGTTCGTCTGGTCGTCTGGCCAAGGACAAGTGAGGGTGAACATCAAGTGAGACAAGATGAGAGTGTTGCCATCATTCCTTCACCATTATCCTCCATCATGGAGGAACACTTGCTCACCCCTCTCAATCGAGAACATGCGTCTACAGATTCCTTCTTGGATTCAGCCGACGACCACCTGTCCCTCCGAACACGTAGGAAACCCGTTCTGACTCGCCGTCGTCTTCTCATCTTGATTGCCATCCTAGTTGTTCTCGGAATCTCCGGTGGAGCTGTCTACCTTGTCTTCTCAGTGGCCAGGTATTTCTGGCGTCTGGTCTTTGATCCTCATCGGGGAACCACGGTCTCCTACCCTTGGAATGCCGTGACTAGCTACTATGGCGGAGATATTCCCCAGTTTGATGTTGTAGCCAGTGTGTTTGTCAGGCTTGGAAAAGAGTTGCCGGGTATAAGAGACGGTAGATCTTTTGGAGGGCCTGATCCAGAAACATCGCGCTTTGGAGATTGGCAACCGCTTTACAGCCAGGTTGTCTTCTCTCGAATCAGCCTCAACTCTGCCGACCCGGTCTTCAAGAAAACGATCAATTTATCTATCCCTCTGGATGTCCTGTCAGTTTGATGTTCTCCATCTCGTGTCTTCCTTGTCATCCCGAGTTCAACTCTTTGACCGCTCCTCCTCTGTATTTTTGCATAAATAGATCCCAGTTTTATGAACCCAACACCTTCTTTCCTGAGATCGTCAATACCTTCGTCATCGTTCCATCTGATCCCGATCCCATCTTGAACTCCCTCGAACAATCCCAGGTGAAGATGGTGGAGTATGTGGAGATGATGGAGTTCGAACAGTCCTCTCCATTTTTCTCTGGCATGAATTCTACCTCACGGACTAAAAGTAGTCTTCAACAGCTCGCTCGTCCTATAGATCCTCTCGCCGACGACCCCAATGGTAGTTCACATATGGAGAACGTTTCGCGATCGCTTAACGCATTTTATGATTCTGGGGCTGTCAGAGAGTTCGCCCTGCGGCCTGTAATCGATGAACGGGCCACCTGGGACCAGTCGGACTGGGCTGAAATATACAGTCAGCCACCTTCCCGATCCAAAGAGAGCGAAAATCTTCGAAATCAAAGACAGTTCCTTCCCTACCAGCGGAATGCAAGCCTCAAGATTAAATCTAGAAGCTGGCTCTCTATGGCTAAGGAGACACCAATGTATGATTATGACAGATATACTAGAAAGCGACGTGATGTGAATTCCGAAGGGGTTCGTCTCCTTTAATATGGTTCGCGTTATGGAATCTAAAGTGTAGAATCTGTGAGCGCTAACTACCTCTAAATTTTATTATCCTCTTGTCGGTTTGGCTTGTGATTTCATCATGTAGTGGAAGATGATTTATCAACAAGATCCTCTCAATTGGGCGGCTCATCTCACCCACTTTCCTTTCAGTGTTGTAGGTCACTACCGATCTTTGATCACTCAGCACTTTAACGTGAAGGATCGTCATGAATTCAGCGGAGGACCATGGTCTCACAGGCCTGAAAAGATTTCTTTTTATGGCCCCTATATGACTCTGCGTATGTATTCTTTTCGACGTGTTCTTCTCATACAAGGCGTCGATTTGGTCGACCTCATAATGACCCTTCTCCGTCCGAAACACTTTCTCTTCCCCTTCTGTGATGTGATCCTTTTTCGTAGGTGGTCATGCAGCTGGGTCTGAGGACTGGATCCCCTTGCCTCGTATCGATCAGTCCTCCAACAACCAATCTGGTAAGCAGTGGGCAAAACTGGAAAAAGGATGGCTCTACTTTCTTGGCTTCTGCGCGCTCATCACCCTCTCTTTTGTTCTACCCTCCAACATTTTTGTAGATCCGTTCACCGTTCCCTGGCATATCACCTTTGATCTCTTGTCAAAATCGAAGATAATTGGTATCGATAAAATTAACAAGGACGACTTCAGATGGTTTGATCGTTATAGATCATACTATCCATCTTTCGACAATGGTTATATGGAGGCTAGTACACTGCAGACGATGGATTTCATAAGTTCGATCTTCTTCCTTCCTCTGATGTTTGAAAGTACTATTCTCAGCTGTCTAGTCTCGAGAATTCTCTGACCAACTGTTTGTCTACCTGTTATACGTTCACATTCACCACTTCAGATGCTATCTTTGGGAACAGCCACACGTACACTAAACGACCCATCCTTCGCTCCGTCTTCTTCGTCATCGGCGGCTTGATCCGATACCCCCTCGGGATCATCCTTCAGACGTATTATCTCTTTTCCAGATCTTTGAGCACGGGCCTAAGTCTTCCATCGACCATCCTCTACTTGTGTTTCGGTAGTCTGTATGAAGCAATCTCTTATCACAATGATCGTTATGATTATGAAAGGTCTGCATGGATGTTCGCCGCAGTACTAGTGATCAACATCGTTTCCATCTGGAGGTGGACCTGTCTTTGGTGTGGCATCGGCATCACATGGCATGGCTGCGGTGGCTCATTTCCTATAGGATTCAAAAGATTCGGGCGAACACACTCGGAGAGGATGAGCAGGAGATCAGATCAAAAGTTTACGTGGGCTCAGAAAGGCGTGGTATGTTCCTTTCTTCTTTCTGCACGGTCGTTAGCTTAGCACCAGGAACCTTATTCGAGAGGAAATTCACTAATCTTGACCTTCGCTTTAGTTCGTAGCTATCTTGACGATCATCCTAACATACCTACCTGAACTCCCTCATCTCATCGGCCCAACTTACCTTCCGGTCTCTGTCAATAACCATCGTTATTGGGGGCCTCCCGGTTTCCGTCAGACGCTCTCAAACTGGTCAGAAACGCTTCGGCTGCCAAAATATGGAACTTCTCTAAAGACGTCATTATCCATGCTGGCGGTATTATCGCAGGTGTTGTTGAATTGGAGGCTGGGAACGTTCGCAGGATCGATTCCTGCTTTTGCATGGACTCAAGTAGTGGGCACCATTAGTACGTTGCTTTCTTCTTCCTTTGCTTCGCTATTTCTGTCTCCGATTCTCATTGATTCTCACAACGCTCTTGATATGATCTATAGTCTCATGGACGCCAACAGTTTTCCACACTATATTCGGTAAATTCCACGCAACAGATCCTCTCGAGATAAGCGTTGTCGTGAGGTTCTGTATCGATCTAGTCATACTCTGGCAGGCTGTCAATTTGCCGACCGTCAATCAGGAGGAAGAAGAGGATGAGTAAGGTCTGGGTTTTCTGTACATGACAGCAAAGCGCTATGCTATCTGCATATACAATGGCATCTATCTGTATGATGAAGAACAACGTGTTTAAAGAGAGATATGTAACTTGATAGATCCAGCTACAGAAGGTAGCGCACGGCGCAAGTCACGTGGTTACCGTGAAGGCTGTGCTTGCCCCGATACTTTCTTCCCCTCCTTCCTCCTTCTATCTCTCACCTTCACCCAAACATCCTCCATTTCTCTCGTCCATCTTTCCTCTCCTTCCACACAAACAGACTCAGAGGCTAGCCAGGTGCACTCTAACTACTCAAATCCAGCTCATGAATCGGCACCGGTCCAACATGGATCCTGGGTTTCGTCAAAGGATGCACGTCGTGCCCGCAGCCTACAAGGAAGGTTCTAACCGGTTGAACCGGAGGGATAGCGTTGACTGTCCGACCTCGGCTCCTTTGTGCAGTTGCTCAGCCGGATACAGCTGTGTTGCTACTGCCAGGTAAGGAATGCTTCTCCTTAGGATTTATCCTCCTCCAGCTTCTGTTGTCTCTTCCTTTTCCTTATTCCAAAGTCCTTAGCGATTGTGCTATCGACTATCATTACCGGCACCGCCTGCTTTCCTTGGAATGTTTTTCTTATTCTTCTCACATTCTTGATCAGACAAGAATTGCAAAGACATTCAGTTCTCTCATCTCACGCAAATTCGGAACAAACACCATCTCACCGTGCTTCTAATTTCGAACATGTTTACTTATACTCATGCTCTCTACACGAACACACCGTTACAGAACAAAAACTACCTGTGCAACAGTCTCTTGTGTTAAGAACTCGACCGACGATGACAACGGAGGGTCAATCAACCCAGGGCTAATCGCCGGTCCGATCATCGCGTTTCTTTTGCTGTGCAGTTTAACGGTATGGTGGTATCTTCGCAAGAAGAAGGTCCGTCAGTTTCATTCGTTCTGGCTACACAGAGAGAACCGATGTGCTGACCGGTACTTTGATTTCTTCATCACCTCTTCAGGCCCGCGATCTGGCTCGGCTGGCCGAGCTAGAAGAGCGTGCGAACCGGCTGGAGGCAGCCCAACACGAAGTTCTCTCTCTCAACACACGAACGCCTGGGATTACTCCTACCAACGTTCATTTCGGACGGTCTTCCGGCCCAGATGCACCAGAATCCTCTGGTCTCTTGTCCTCCTTCACAAACGCTGACAACAGAGGGATCTTATCGAGGCCTAACAACGGTCGGCTCCTCACTGTGTATTCTACAGATGGCATTGACCTCGATCCCGCGACCAAAAATTCTTCCGACCACCCTGGGATTCCTCTCGCGCTGGCCAATCAGGACCCGTTCGCGGATGGAGCGTCCTTTGTCTCTGGTGACGGGTTCTCCTTGCTCTCCCAAGCAACGAACGTGATTCCGATCGCTTACGTTCCTACCTCGGGCTCCTCTCCAGCTCAATCAGCTGGACGAAATTTCAGACCCGATCATAACCTGGGTTTCGATTTGGATAGAGAGGACTTGATGTCTCCCGCAAAACTCACTACAGTGGTATCGCATCCGGGAGCATTGATCAGACCATCAGCTCTCCCGACTCCATCTGCCCCGTCAGAAAGTGACGACAGACTGTCCCTCATGAGCGGAGCGGGCTCATTTATGTCGTTCAACTCAAACATGTTTGTGCTCGACACCCCAAAGATTGCGACAGCTCAGAGGTTAAACCTGAGTCAGATGGCTTCAAAGATTGTCCCCTCCCCGTCGTTCCCCCACTCGATCGACCAGAGTCCGGTTTCACAAAAGACAAACAAGCCTACGCCTGTCAGACCAACGACGGTTCCCAAGATCAACATCGGCCGATCGCCTCTTTCCCAAGCCCCTGTTCAAAACTACGACCCGAATTCTGCGTCATCCGCTTCTTTCCCAACTCTTCCTTCATTACCACCATCACCGGCACCTCTTACCCAATCCAATCGATCTGAAACCGACATGGACCCTTTCACTGATGATAGCGCCGATACGATATCACTTCCGTCGATCCACCACCGATATGATCCACGGACTTTGTCGACCAGTTTCCCCCAACAGCCCAGATTCCCCTCCGACACGGAAGATTTTAGATTCTCAATGGACTCCCTGGCGGCCACAACGTCCTACGGAGGTTCCAACTTCGGTAGACCGGAGAGCACAGCAAGCTCCCAGGGAAGCGTCATGATCAAGAGTGCGACGATCGTTCAAGTCGGCCAAGAATTACAAGCGGGTAGCCTCTTTAGATCAGGTAGCTTGATACGAGGCACTCAGCTTCAAGCTCATCAGCAACCGTCGGATCCTAATTCGATCAGCAGACAAGACTTCTTAGCAGAGCAGCCGTCGTCACCTACATCAATTCTTCCACCACCTGACAGAGGAGAATTGTTTGCCTCTACTTCAACTTCGAATTTCAACTCAGGCTCAAGCCAGAGGGATACACAGTATTCGCAGTATTCCCTAGGTGCTTTTGATTTCATACCACCTGCTCCAGCGACGACCCCTCCTTTCCCTCCTTACTCTTGATCAAACATGTAGATAGAGTTGAATGTGTTGTAGTTTTCTTTCATACAAATAAATAAATTTGGTCATTGGTTCAGTATAGTATCCCTCTTCTCTTTGTAGGTATTTCTTAACCATTCGTTTCTTTTTCAAAGGGATACCTAAACTTCCTGGGTAAAATGCGGCTGGTTCCGCCTTCTCCTTTCTCTCTTTCCTGCTCTGTTTGTCCACCCCATCTTTCTTGTCTGTCCTTTCCGTTACCTCTTCTTCGTTCCTTGCGCGCGCGCGTGCGTGTAAACATAAGTTATACCCACACTCTCCCCTCTTTGTCTGCTCATCTCAATTGTCTTTCTTCTTCCTATTAGATAGCTCATCCCAGGACAAGTCTCTATATCATCATCTCTCTCTTTCCTCTTGGTCATGATGTCATTTACAAATAACGATACATCGATCAATCCTTTGCCCTCAGAATACCCACTCACACAAACAGGCCGAGACAGCGAAGTGAATGGTTTGGAAAGGAAATCAAGAGCAAGACATGAGTGTTTGATGATGGGGTGTTACGTTTTGGAACTATGTCTGGGCAACAAAAGTAGTTTACAAGTTGCAAGGAGATGAAGGAAGGTAGAGGTAGAAAATGCGTTCCAGATATGTAGGAAAACAGCAAGGGTGAAGTGATTGCAAGAGAGCAGGAAAAGGATAACAGGTGCATTAAGAGTATCGCGCTCAACAACATTAGGAGAATAAAGAAGAATTGAATCGTCCAAACAGGGACCCATGGAACATGCTCTCGGATACAGCCTTAGATTTGATAGCGAGGCGGGCCTTCCTCCTCACTGACCATACTCATTGACCGACCTGATCCATCTGACAGAATTCGCGTCCCATCAACCGGTCTGTAAGATCCTGTTTCTTCAGCTCTAGGACCGGTCGATGGTCTACTTGGCTGTCTGTGTAGTTGTCCGTGTGCCTGTGGATGCGCATGAGCATGTGCCTGGAGCTTAGGATGAGGGTGACGAGAGGATGATTGAGAAGGGCCTCGATCAAGTCGAGGAGAGTCGCCAGGAAGAGGTGCATATCGGAGTGATCGGGATCTAGACATATTCGATACCTATTTTCCGAATCAATAGAAAATCGAAAACCATCAACACCCAAGTGTTTTTTTAGGTTTATCACATGTAAGAACGATTAAACCACTATGCGTTCCATGAACAAAGAATTGGGTGGACTTGCATTGAGTTGCTGAGCTGTATTCGAGAGGTTTTCTTGATGCCTCCTATTCAAAGTGACTTGCCTATCGCAACCGCAGATGACCCAAAACCAACCTAACTGTTCGATCCAACGAGCGTAACAAATAAGAATGAAAAGTAAAATAAAACCCACCGTTGGACAGCCCCACCGATCGATAAGGTATCAATCTTCTCAGATGGATCATCTAATACACTATCGTCTGTTGACCACTCATTCTGTTTGCTCTTCCTCAGCACGGCCCAAAATACTAAGCCAACTGCGAAAACGAAGACTCTTGAAAAGATAAATGACGAATCGACTGATTAGCGCAAACGTTCATGAGCAAGAACAAAAACTTGAACAAGAGAAACTCACATGCCAGCAACAATCCCTGCTGCGAGTCCTCTGCGCGCAAGCAAGGGGCAAGTACAGATCGACCGTTATCCTTATGATCAGTAAAGGTATTTGTATCTAGGAGCATCAAAGCTTGGCTTACCCAGGAGAGTTTACTGAACTGTCAGAACTGGAGTTTGAACTCGACGATGCCGAGGTACTAGCAGCGACGATGGTGTTACTACTAGCGACCCCTGCGCTAACAAAAGATGTATACACATAGACCGTCGAGAACTCCTGAAAAGACTAAGTGATGAAAAAACAACCGAAGCAAACATCCGATAGGAATGGTTCTTCAGTTAAAACTGAAATTTGTAAATATCAACCAATTTCAAGTGGAAATCTTACCGTAGATACACTAGCTTCACCATCAGCACCTGTGACGACCACTTGAACTGTCTTTGTATCCATTCCTACGGACGTCGCCACAGCCATTACTGTTGAACCTACCGAACTGGGACCTTGTACGGACGGAGTCGCGCTACTCTGTCCGGTCGATGTGCCGGATACGGCAAGGTTGCTGACCGAAGCGTCTTGTTTATTTCCAATAGTCGAAGACCCGGTACTTCCGGATGGACATGAGGTAATAACAGTGGTTGATACAGGATAGGTGGAGACAGCACCAGCTCCAGTTTGCTCAGCAGGAACGATTACAGTCGAAGTCATCACCGTTGGAGTCTATCAAGATGCAGAAGATACCCAGATTTAATTCATCTGCTTTGCGAGGTATAGTGTACAGAGAAACACAGAGGGAAAGGTTACCGACCCCCGTTCCGACAAAAGTCTCAGTTCGATACCCCTGACATCCTCCAGGAACCCCCAGGATTCCCTGTCCAGTGCTCTCGCATATCTATGTTCCATCGAGTCATGGTAGAAAGAAACAGTGAAGCTGCATCAGGGCCCTGTGAAGTTCGAGTGAGATAGAAGGAATTGCAAGGGTAATACGACAAAACACGCACAGATGAATAAGAAGTTGTTTCGACTCCGGGAACCGTGTATACCGCTTGCTATAGATGAATACAAATGACCCATTCATCAGAAATACGAAAGTTTGACAGGTCACCTTCCTCATTAGACATGCACTTTCGAATATGAAAGAATGAACAGGCAAACAAACTAAATAGAGAACCCACAGACGTGACAGAAGGACCTGAGACTGAATTGACGGTCGTCGTCCCGTATAAAGTCAGGGTCGAAGTAGTACACTGAGCCATGTTTACCTTGTATTACCCTCTTGAGATTGGGTTTGACTGATGAGGCTAGTAGATTGAGAAGTGTTTGTTGTTCAGGAAGTCGGTAGAGTCCTGAGAGAAGGGCGCGCAAAAGAGGAAATGAGTGGGTCTTGAAGGAGAGTGAGTGAGTAAACGAAGGATGTGGGTTTTAGTGAAGATCCGTGTCGAACTCTTCTTTGTGAGTTAAGCAAGCTCGGTAAGGAAGCAGGATGGTATGGGTGAGTCAAGAAAACAAAAGCAGAGTGGCCGGTCAACGAACAAGGAGAGCCAGGGCTGAAGAATGATGAAACGAGGAACCGTCCGTCCGAGGTTCGATCCTGATTTCTCAATTCATGATGTTGAGTGAGTTACACAAAGATAATTCATGACAAGAGGCAAGATTGACAAGCAGGTTGAAGAATTGGTGAGCAACCACATATAGTGTCAGTAGAGTCAATATAGATATCAATTCTCAATCAACCAAGCAGAGATGATCTAATTTTCCGCAGAAGACCAAGCTTAGTCGCGGGCGCATTCGACCTAAAACGGGACATTGAAGAGGAGTCGACAGCATGAAGAGACATACAAAGTATTTGGAACAAGAAAAGTATACAAACAAAAGTGAAATTGTAGGAAAAGGATAGGATTCACAACATGAAAGGAGGTAAGAAAAAAAAAGAATAACCCTGATCAACAGTTCAGACAATGTGAAAGGAAAAATGCATGTTTGTCAGTTCTGGGGATTACCGTCTGTACCATTGTACAGTGGCACGGGATCGTCGGATCTTCCTCTGCAACTGGAGCATGCCTGAAGAGATAAACGGAGCAAAAGAAAGAAGTTAATCATTTGAACATGATGAAACGATGAAACAATAAACTAAGAGAAAGAGATTAACCAAAGAGCAATGCTTCAGCTGTGGGTGGGCACCCAGGAACGTCTGCGAAATTCATAAGGAACATAAGTTCATGTCAGTTGGCCGGTTTGATGAGAAAATCGAGAAACCTGGATCGGCCTACGCACAAATATCGACAGGAACAATTCGATCACAACCTCGAACGACAGAATACGACTGAGGAAAAAAACAACAAGCAGTTTAAGCAACAGCTTCGATGAACAGCCAACATGAAACGTTATGATGACCTACGTAATGGTAGTATCCTCCCCCGTTCGCGCAACTTCCCATCGAGATGACCCATCCTAAGAGAGATAAAGTATCAGTGGGTGGATCTATAGCATGAGCGGTGGCTGTTGAGAATAAAAAGATTGACTGACGAGGCTCAGGCATTTGATCGTAAACTGTAGTTGCACAGGCCAACAAGGAAGGCTGGGGTGAGCAGCCAATCAGGACATATAATTGATAAGCCGCCCAAATACTTACCTTTTCGCAAAGCAGGGGCCATTTTGTTGGTCAACGTTCCGGCAACGATCATGACATCCGACTGACGTGGCGACGCTCGGAACACTACACCCAATCGATCTTGATCGTATCGAGCGGCAGCCATGTGCCTTTAGAGGCAAGATCATAAGTATAAAGATGAACGGGTGAGCTTTTGGAAACTCTAGAGAACAAATGGAGAGAAAGAACGAACATCATCTCGACGGCACAGCAGGCCAATCCGACTGTAGACATTGATAGAACGGGATAGATCATTAGATCAGATCTGACAAGTACCAAGAAAATAGTTGAACAAGATTTCAAAAGACTCACATGTCATCGGCCACATACTACCTTGTCGAGCCCAGTTAGCGACTTTGTCGGCTGTGGATAAGACATACTCTATAGTTGCAGAGAAATAAAAGAAATTTGTTCAAGATTACAATCAGATCGAAGAGATAGAAAGACTAGAAGTGAGCAACACATTCATCTCGTTACAAACGGAGCTAATCGGGGCTATAGAGTATATTGTGCAAAAGTGAATGAAACAAAAAGACTGAAAGACTAACCGACAGAGTTTTTAGGAGTCTGCAGGCTCAATTGATTCGTGCCCTCCAAAGCGGACACCGTAGGGGGAACGATGGCCGACTCTTCTGCAGTCAATCCAGTGTAGCCAGTCGGAATGGAGATGCTGGAGCCAGAGCCAGCAGTGTTAGAAGAGATCTGGCCAGGAGCGGACGAAGATGAAGACGACGACACGGATCGAAGGGCAAAGTTGATGTGAGGTGTTCGGAGCAGTACCGAGGAAGGCGAAGCTGAGTGGATAGAGAACATTCCGAGTTTGATCAAGAGACAAGAGCGAAAGGCGGAAGCGAAGAGAAAGGAAGAAGATCGAGATGAGTTTCTTTGGACGCGTTCTCCCAAGGTCATCTCGGATAAGAACTGCCACTACAGTTAAAAAAACAGGCATACAGTTCTTTAAGACAGTTCGAAGCATCGTGTGGGTAAGCAAGTGAATGAGTGGACGAGAAGGCGAAAGTGTACAACCGATCGGAATAAAGGATGTGTGGTGTTGCAAGTCAAAGGATGGAGGTGTGTGGGGAAGCTGAGAACTAGAAATGGTCCGATTGGCGGTTCGTGATCGTAACTACCGTGTAAACATGGGTAACATCCATTCGTGTCAGGCACGGGGATCGAAGAGTAACCAAATTACCCAAATCACCTAACTTACATTTATGGAGGTTTGGAATGTTCATGGTGCATTAGCGAGTTCAAAAGGCGTCGCTAAGGATTCGAAATGACCATACTTAGTCGAAAAGACGGATATTTAGACATCATCATCATTGATTTGGGTTAGATTATAAGCTCTTCTCAGATCAATTGAAGTGAACATATGAGCCCGACTCAATCGATTTAGAGGTTCGTCGATCAAGGGTCAGGGCGCGCGGTTTCTAGTGGTGATCTCATTTTGTCGTTGAAAGTCGACGCACATTCGAAGACTTTGATTCTTCTTCTCAACGATAAAATCAGGGCGCCTGCTGGCGATTTGTATTTTCGAATGAATCCCTTCTGAAGATTCTTGTTGAGCTACTCACGTGGTCTTTCGATCTCAGGATCGGACATAGTACAGAGTGACCCAAAAGGAGGCTGGGTATCAGACTAAATTGATACAGGAGGGTCATGACTAGGATGACAAAACGTGAACGTATCATTGGAGTAGTTCACATCAGAATCTTGTCTACGATGCTTAGGGACGTCCAAGATGATGTCGGCAGATGCAGATGCAGTCGAGCGAAGGAGCACATCCTCTGCAAGACGGCCCATATCGAGTTGACACATCATCATAGAATCAATCTAATTAGTTTTCAAGAGGTATATCATCCATGTGCATTACCGCGCGCGAACAAGAGATCTGATATGTATTAGCTGATACCCGGTTCGCTAGGTTCTGGTAGACAAATCAAATCTGAGTACCAGAATCGAGGAAAGCTTGAACAAAAATACTGTGCAAACTGGAGTGTGAGGTAGACAAGATGAAACGGGTTGCTCAAACACAGAGTCATGAAAGACAGAACTTGAAATATATTCAGAGATGGAGACATCAACAAGGGCTGAATGTGGGAAGCTCGCTAGGTAAGGCCTCGATCGAGGTTAAGGGAATCACATAAGAAGGCAGAGCATGGGGATTTGGTATCAGACGAGCAGAAGACAAGGCGGGGCCAGGTATATCAATGGGAGGATTCTTGGGAGAGAAGGGCATAAGAATGACACTAGTGGAGATAGTAGGAGATGCATAATGATTGGGCCGCCTGATATCATATATGGGATGCGGGCTCAATAGAGGTCTTCCCACTGAGCCGTGTCATTTTCGAAACTTCTGTTTCATTTTCCGTAGCGTTGACCTCGGCCATTTTGAATTAACGGAGATCGCGCGATCGTAGAGGACAATCAACTAGGATGTGATCTGGCCGGCCGCAATGATGGCATAAGTTCAGTTGTTGTCGGCGCTCTCGCTCTCGGGAGGAGATTGGGTGTCGAGACGTTCGGATCGCTTCAACGTCCGTTGAAGTAGGGTTCTCCATAGAGACTGGCTGTAGGGGGAGACGAGGAACAGACCGAAGTATCGGGTTGACTGGTGCAGAATGCTTCGCACGAGTAGCGTCTTCCCGCTCGAATTGCGAGAGTTGGTTGTCGATCCGAAGAACCAAATTCTTCAATTCTTCAAACGAATGAGTGGGTGGGTAATGAAGGAGCTCCTTTTGGAGATGTCTCTTCAAACCGGCATAGAACTGTTCCTTCAGGCTGTAATCATTCAAGGAACAATCGATGATAATGATATGAATCGACCATAATATTCGGCTGCCGTTCCGGTTTGCATCAGCGCCCGAAGTTCCCGGGAAGCGGTCTGGATTTCGTCGGGGACTCCAAAAGTGTCGTTGAGGAACTTGGCGAAACCTTCAAAGGAACGAATTCTCTCAGGCTTATCGTCGTCGTCCCATCTTTCCAGACTAGGCGTTATGGTATTGAGAGGTGGACCTCGAAGGTGACTGATAGCGAAATAAAGTTTCTTCTTCTCCGATGAAAAATGCTCAAGATACATGTCAAAATTCATCCGACAACATGTCAGAAAAGTCCGGCATGCTCTAGGATCCTTTCCATCAAATAAGGTAGGCGCCGGAATCTTAGGCTCCGGCGCCGCGCAGGTAGTCTGGAGTGTCTGGAGATACCGAGCTTCAGACTGCTGCAACCTAAGCCGGAGGCTGGTCACCTCCGACTGTAGTTTAGCGTTTTCGGCATTCATCTCAATGAGTGCCTTCTGATCCCCAGAAGCTGTCATGTTGTCAGACGAAGAGTTGTACCTGAGTGAAAAACCCTAAGCAGCAAGCTGAGGTCATTATGAGACCCGGAGATTAGAGAGTAATTGAGTTAGTAGGCTTGAAACAAGGGCGGATACTTCAACCCACGACGAGGATCACCAGATTGTAGACAGAGATTGGAGCCGACCAACCTTTTAACAAGATACTTTAGATAAGAGGTTTCTGCAAGAATCTCAGCTTGAAGAAAACTCTTATCCAAGAAGGCGCGAGAGTGTCCTCGTTTTATATCAGGACCCCTTGCGCATTTGGTCTGCCACTAACGATATACGTATGACGAGCCTAGAGAGGATCAAGATCACGAGAACTAAAGAGAATGAGGCATGAACCATGCAAACTAGAGCATGATGGAAAATGGGTGAAGCGGCAGAAGCAGGAGAAGGTTACCGAGTGTAACACTCAGGTCATGTCAGGGATACGTGTCAGGGATGTGACCTGAGTGTTACACCCCGGCAACCTTCTCCTGCTTCTGCCGCTTCTCCTACCTCGGTATTCCTTATGCTCTCTCATTACATGAACATGCAGGTATATGACCTTTCCAGCGCAGGGGCTTCTAGCACCTTCTGTGATCTATCTTCTTATGCATAACCGTTGGAGTCTGAGGATGTTATATAAGACGGGAATTATTCCGCCAACCATAGCTTAGTCTCCCAAGTTTGGATCTTTTGTTAATCCTGATCCCTGCCTTGTTCCCTTGTCCTTGTCCTTGTCCTTGTCCTTGTCCTTGTCCTTGTCCTTGTCCTTGTCCTTGTCCTTGTCCTTGTCCTTGTCCTTGTCCTTGTCCTTGTCCTTGTCCTTATCCTTGTCCTTGTCCTTGTCCTTGTCCTTCGTGATTCTATCTATCCTATTTCCCAGTCCTGAGAGCCTGAATTTCTCCCTTGAAATCTAAGAGTCTTGTGTGGTTACAACTTCCGTAGCCTCATCGTTACCCTCCAAACCTGAACTATAACACTAATCATGATCTTATCGGGCAACTAACTACGAGAATCTTGGATCATCGCTCTTCCATCTTAATCGCCAGATTCGCATTTATATACAGGAGCTATTCAACACGGTGTATCATTATATGCTGAATTTGAAAAATCTTTGAAACAAGAGGGAAGTCCATTGAATGGCGTCGCCGAGACCACGAACCTGTCGTCGTCGTCTTCTTCTGATGAGTTTGCCAGCCTCAGTCGAGCTATGTCAACGTACAGATTTATTTGAGTGTTCAGCTTGGCAAACACTGGACCATCAACCGAATCCGAATGACAACTGCTATCGACGAGCACTTGGCCATAAAATGAGAGGGAGATGTAAATCAAGAACTTACATGGAAGTCAATGGCAACGTCTTTCCACGTTAAATCGCTCCAAAGCACCATTTCATGAAGTCTGGCAAAGTTGATGATGTCTTGAGCATGGAATCTTTCTAAGTTTGCCTTAGATATGTCGGCCAGGGAATCCGACTTGAGATGTGGAGTGTCCAATGACGGAAGTGCTCTAGAACAACCATTAATGCACCTCGAAGGACCTTTGCAATGAGCTGTGGAACATTCAGCCTCGGTCCTTACTGCTCTGCAACTTTCACACTCTTTTGTATGCCAACAGAAATCTGAACCACTTCTAAAGTGAAAGAGTGCCTGGCGAGCTAATTCAGCGTCCCGGTAGACAACGGCCAGCCCGAAAACGTTGATATGGTCCATTTCTGTGAACACCCGAAGGTACGTCAAGATGAAGTCTCGTATAATTGGCGTGTCGTACTTGTCCGCCATGTCTATGATCCTGATCGTCGCAGTTCATGCCCACATAGATGAAAAGGCCAGCTGAGGTAAGTGCGACGAAGGAGATGGAGGCAAAGACGACGAGGTGGCAGAGTGGCCAACCTGTTGCAGTCTTCTATGGCTAAATATCTCGCTCGTCGCATCGAGGGGACGATAAAGCTCAGGAAGAGCTTCAAGTCGGATCCCATATCGCTCAGTTTGACAACAGGCTTCCCTCCTATCAGATTGCCAGACAAGGCAAGTTGGAGCATGTCGACAAAGACGGCTGAGTTCGCTTGTAGCTGTACCTTGCGGACGACGAGGGCGAGTCCATCTGAGCTTTCAAGGATGATGTCTCCCTCAGGATCTAGCAGGACTAAGTCCTCGTTAGAGTTGGGAGTGTTGTCGGACATGATGGATCTTGAAAGCTATTGTCTAAAAGAAATGAGAAGGGAATGTCGACAAGGTAGGAAAGAAATTGACAATAGATGAAGACTTGTAAGCTCTTAAATGAGCCGGAAGACCATACTATTGTTCAACGTTTTGTGTGATCAGTTCATTACGGCGCTTGACGCACACGCAAAGCCCAAAGTCGTTTTGTTTGTCCTCCCTTTCATGATAATTTTTCTACTTTGCTCGAAAGTCTCGTCGCGTTTTGTGAATGTCGTTTCTAAGTCTAAATATGATGCGCAACATAGATAGAGTACAGTCCAGCCCTTCGAACAAACGGATTAAGTCATGGCTGTGACAAAGGGAGAATCAAGTCATACAAAAATTGATACAAAATGCACACATGAGCCGAAGTACCTCTCTTGAGCATACATTGGTCCAGTTGATATATGATACGTACTGTACTTGGGCCCTCCACCTCCTTCCGGTACAGTCCAGGTAATATCTTGTGTGGGAGTCTAAAAATTCACAAAAAAGAGAGGCGGCAGTACTCAATGATTAGTCTGACGATACACACAGATGGGGAAGAGTGTTTGTCAAGCCGAGTGTACCTTGATGGAGCAAGTCTTGCAATGAACTGAAACATAGATAGACACCTCAACATCAGCGTTGTACTTGGTCAAAGTTTGAGATCCAACAAATATAGGCGGACGTACTGCAGTTTTGTGAGTTGATGATAAATTTCTTGCCTTCTGCAGCGTCAGCATCTCCAGGCTCGGCATCCACATACTCATACACAGCCGCTGGGCAAGCTCGTCCCAAGAGTCCAGCGTAATCTAAGAAAGCATCCGAATCACTTGCTCAGCTATTCAATTCTGACCAAAATGTTGCTCCAGACAATAGAGGCAAATTCACCTCGAACGTTGGTTTCGGTATGCCGAACTTTCGCTCCTTCTTCGTTAGGCAGCTGAAGATGCACCGGCTGGTTTTCGGCGTGATTCGTAGCCGTTAAACTGACAGATGTCAGGATGTCGAACGAGAGCTTTCCATCCGGTGCCGGGTAGTCGATCGGCTTGCATTCACTACGATCGGGTCAGCCCAGTGAGAGTAAGAGCATCAGCAACCGACAAACCAGAGAAGCGATTCTGATTGAATGAATTGTACCTGGCTTTGTTGGTGGCGACGTGATCCTCAACATTGTTGTGTAACGTAAATCCTCCCCTTCCTTTGAGAATAAAAGTGTCCAATCCAGAAAAGATCATGCCTCCTAGGTTACCGAGGGGGTTGTGGAAACTCGGTCGGACGTTCCTAACCTCCCAAAGCTCTTTATAGATCCAAGAGTTCTTCAAAGCGGTCTCGTACGACTCCAGGTTTACAGGAATAGACTCATCGGCAGATTCCGAAGTAGAAGTAAGCTGTTCGTAAGCTGCTTCGGCCGCGAGCATTCCAGACTTCATAGCATTATGAGTTCCTTTGATTTTCGGGACCTGATGTAGCAAAATTCGACCAAGGAAAGAACAGATCAGCGTGAGTTGAGTCATTACCTAACTTGTGTTATTTGTAAGGTAATCTTACATTCACAAAACCTATAAGAGTAGAGAAGTAGATACAAAGACAGCAAATCATTACCACATGATCGTTACACAAAATAAGACGGCAGAAGAAATCACTCACCAGCTGAGCACCCAATGAGCGCACCACCAGGGAAAAACAACTTGGGTATCGATTGAACACCACCTTCATTGAGGACTCGCGCTATTGAAAGAAGCTTGCAGTCAGACGATTGCGCGAAGGATCAACTTTAGGCAACATCTACAAGGACAGCAGACACACCTCCATAAGCTAGACGCTCTCCACCCTCCAAAAGTTTTTTGTAGTATGGGTGATGTTTCATTCTCTGCACCGATAGGGCAAAAACGAAGAAAAGTATCCATCACCGATACGTCAGTTGCGAGTTCCTCGTTCATGGCAATTACCAACAACAGAGGAAAATAAAACGTACCTGAAACTCTTTGTACGGATTCAAATACGGATTTGTGTAGTCAAGTCCAATGACCAAACCAAGACTAACCATTCCACCCTCAGTATGGTACTCCCATCCACCACCATACGTCTTCCAATCTAAGGGCCACCCCATAGTATGAATAACCTTTCCGGGCTCATACACTTCATCCCGAACTTTCCAAACCTCCTTCAAGCCAATTCCGTATGTCTGAGGATCGCAGTCCGCTCGAAGGTTGAACTTTTTCATGGCGATCTTCGATAAACTTCCATGAGCACCCTCTCCGAGTAAAGTCACCTTGGAAATGAAATTCATTCCGGGCTCGTACGACTCCTTCATTCGACCGGACTTGTCTAGTCCAACGTCATTTGTGCCGACTCCTCGGACAGACTTTCCATCCTCGGAGAACAGCAGTCGAGCGCCTGCAAAACCGGGGTAAATCTCAACACCGAGTTCTTCGGCTTGAGCGGCCAACCAGGCTGTCACCTGAGAAAGGGATACAATGTAGTTTCCCTTATTTGACATCTGAGGAGGATGGGGGATCGGGTATGAGCTGTTGGGAAAAAGGAAGCGCATAGCACCATTGCTGGCCGGTTGGTTGAGCTGAAAAAGGAGAACGTTATCCAGTTAAAGACTCGGTCGCTGTAAGAGAAATCAATAAGTCGTAAAGGGCGCTTACCGGTGCCCCTAGTTCTTTCCAATTCGGTAAAAGCTCGTCAAGAGCCTTGGTCTCGATCACCGCACCCGAAAGGATATGCGACCCTATTAAACAAAGTATTTCAGAGAAAAGAAACAGAATTACGTCAAATTGAGGCACTAAACACACCTGCAAGAAGAAAGGAAGAGAGTACACAGGAGAAAAAGAAGTATGAAAAGAAGAAAACATACCAGCTTCAGCTCCTTTCTCGAGCACAACGATTCGCTTCTCCTCTCCTCCGTGTTCCTGCTCGAGCTGTTTAAGCCTAATGGCAGCGCATAGACCAGCCGGACCAGCACCAACAATACACACATCTACCTCTTCCTCGACCCGCTCAACATCATGCGGTGGAAACTCAGAGAACCGAAGGAGGGAGCTTGAAAAATTTTGTCTACGAATGTGGATCGGGTTACGGGAGACGGCTAGTGCTCGAGGGCGGAAGGCAGCCTTGGCGGCGAAAGCTGCTGGCGTTGAAGCTGAAAGTATTCTGGAAGAGAGAAAGGGCATGATGAATGATGCTCACCAGGATCAGATAACACTTAATCCGTGTATGCACCGATCCGTGTTTGTTCTTTTCAGAGTTTGTGTGAAGGTGGATAGAATGATCGGGCAAGCGGGTGAGAAAGAAATAGAGGAAGATAAAGAAAAACGAAACACTGAAAATGACCAAAACTTGATGGAGGCGCCCCGGCGGTTGGATCAAAACCGGTGTTCTGATTGGTCAATCGACCGTCGACCTCATGTTAGCCACAGCACCAAAAAAAGATGACTCGGATATGATCATTTATAGAAAGGATTGAATGGACAAATACAGCTCGACATCTACATAGCTAGTCTATAGAAGAAGGATTTGTTTAGAGCAAGATGAGGTGAAAAGAAAAGAGAAAAAATGTATATGTCTATTACGCCCTGGCTGGAACATTCGACGCCGAAGACCCAAGGCCGATACTCTCGATAACTATCAAATTGAACACAGAAGAGAGACAGTCGTGATCAATTTCTGAATTGTTTTGGACCAGGGAAAACCCCGTTTAACACCAGAACTTACTATTAATTGCACTATCGAATTACACCAAAAAGCGAAAGGGCAACCTGTCAGCTTCTTCATGTGCCAACCTATCTATCCTGAAGACAAAGACTTACGAAGCAACGTCATCTTGAAATTGAGCTGGCCCCAAGATGTTAACAAGCCCTGCTTTGACAAACAATTCTTTCTGTGTAGGTCGGAGATGGGTAAAGAATATCGGCACTCCTCTCGCTCGATACGAAATCGCAATCTCTTCAAAGATCGCAAGCGCTCTACAAATTGAGAAGAGAACAGACCAACGAAAGCGTCAGTCGGAAGATCGGAGGTGAACTCAATAAGTTGGAGGAAAATTACTCAACGAAGCATCGATGTACTCTACATCCGACATGTGAATCACAATCACATTCGCCTCCGTCCGCCGAGGTGCTTCTGAAGGGTGGGCCTTACTCGGCCCGTACAGTTCCAGTCGTCGAAGGCGCTCTTTCAGTTGTCCAGTGTTGGCTAGGAAATTCAAACTCAAGGTTAGTTGCCATAAGTCCTCATCCGGAATGAAAATTTTGTGGCAAAAAGTGACTGGACGAACCAAAGTTCAAAGATTCTCTGATCCGAATGACCAGCACACCGGGAATGTCCTCCTCAGCCTCTGGGTTCTCATCAATTGCCGCCCATTTGTCGCCCGCGCCTCGGACGTGACCAAGGATCTTGATCCGGGTCTGGGTAGAGTTCTGCACGACGAGGATCAATGAGAATGCAACAGATGCGACAAGTCCAGGCTTTTGTTTGGAGAGATGGTGAATGGAAGTTAGAAAGGACGTGGATAACTATCACCAGAGAAAGAAACTATGTACCTCTACGCCGACGAAAAGAGTCAGCAGGAAAGTACCTGTGAATTGAGTGAGATCCTGCCATGCTGACACCTTGAGATAAAACCGAATTTCATGAGGAGCCTCAATTATAATTCCGATAATCACCATAAACACGACCGCCGCCTACAGACATAGATAATTCGGGAGAGATAACGGTCAGACGGACATCGTTTTGCATGATCAAACAAGAGTTGTCACTTACAAGCACGCATTTGGGGAGGTAAAACAAACTAGGAAGTAGGAAGCTGATAGCGACGAAGATACAGAATGCCGAAACAAGCCCGGCCATCTGCGTCCGAGCTCCAGTCTCTCCATTAAGTCGGGATCGAGTGACGGACCCTTTTGAAAGCAACAAACCCACGCACGTGTTAGTCATTGTTGTGTCGTTGATGAGCCTGACTTAAACACCAATGAATATGATCAAAGTTGGACGTACCAAAAGCAGGAACTAATCCAGGGAAGAAGGACGAAGCGATATTGGAAGCACCTGAACACGGACAACAAACACTCGTATCAGTGTTTGCGAGAGACAACTTGGAGAGCAAAATCTATGACAGGGGAAAATCATCTCACCCAAGGCAACCAACTCTCTGTTGGGAGAGATAGAATAACCAAACTTGCCAGACTGTTCTTTGGCAGAGACAATGCTATCTACGAAGCCGATCACACTAATGACAGCAGATGTGCTGAACTAGAGGTACAATGAAATGGCCACCAAAAAGTGTGTGCAGTTTAGGCTAGGCTATTTGGCATCGAATATCGACTAGTCACCACATTTTTGAAGAAACAGACGTACCGTTCGGATGAAGAATTTCAGTGTATCTCTATTAACAGGGAAAGCAACCGATCCTCCTCCGACAACGGCTAAACTTTCAATCTTGCCCAACACCTGGAGCCCATTGAGATCCCACCGGTACATTCTGGCGAGTACTATTGACCGAGTTACAAATGTTGTGCAGAACTGATTAAGCTGCACCCCTAAAACGCCCCAAATTGTTGCATGAATAAAAAAAAATAAAAAAGAAGGCCAAGAGCTTACGGGTAGTGATGACAACTCCTACAAAAATTTCTGGGACAAACTTGAGCCACCTAAATCCTCGTCGATCCTTCATCAACTTCTTGGTCGCTTTGGTAACAAAGAGGAAAGCGAATGTGCTGAAAGAAATCTATTTCATAGCGTTTGCACCACGGTGGACGATGGAACGAGGCGTTCAGGACAGGCCGAGTTCTAAGCTCACTACGAAGCAAAGTCTGACTACGAAACTCACAATTGCGGTCAAACAGTGGGTTTCCGAAACATGGGTGGCCAAAAATGCAACTTTCGACACGGTAGTGTGAGGAAGAGGCAAAGCCGCAATCTTTTGTGACAGTCCCAGCATACCTCCCAGTTGCTCGATACTAATGATTACGGCAACAGCAGTAACTGTTGAGACAAATAACGAACGTGCGCAGATATCAGGATATGTATCCAACTAGAAAAGAAGACGCTTCAGAACATGACTTACTGAATCCCTTTAGCAGGGCTCTGGATAAGACTACGTCTAGGAACCCTAATCGGAAAATCCCGAGGCCAAATGTGATCAAGCCAACCTGAACGACGATGATACGTTAAGAAGAATTATTTGTTTAAGTTAACAACAATGAAACGAATCTTCCAGGAGGCACGTACCTGCCATCCGATAGCTGTTGCGACATCAACACCAATTGCTTGTTTCGCTGCATCGGAAAGCGGATTGTGAACGTCACGGTCCATGTGACCCTAGAAGACATCATGTTGATAAACAAGAGGTGTCAGCGACGAAAACAGCAATTTAAGACGCAGAAACGGGCCTTACGATGATCTCCTGAATGGTATTTCCGATCAACAAGCAAAGCGCCGCTTCTGGTCCGATAGATAGTTGTCTGCATGTGCCCAGAAGGGCATAAATAATCGCTGGCACAGCCGAGCAATAGAGTCCAGAGATTGGAGAGAGCTTTGCCAACTGGGATGCATAAGAGATGCCTTGTGGAATTAGTAGACACGTTAGGGTAATGCCTGCCACAACATCTCCAGTAAACCTTGAGATAAAGTATAAAAATGAAAGGAACAAATTTCAGCCACGGCAATGAGACCCATGTGGCCGAGCATGGCGGCAAAAATGCTTACAGCTCGAGGTTATACGTCGGCAGCCATGATAAGACTGGAATGCTACATTAATAAGGGCTCAAGCTATGAGCGTTCCGACTCGTCAGATTCAGGCTAGGAGGAGGAATCAGAAACTGGCTTACTAGTACTTTGATCTTGTTCTGAACGTCATGAGACGTCTACTCTTCGAGCCCTCCTGTAGATCTTCTTCAAGGTCACCGGAACCTTTCGTTTGGATCCCTTGGAAAAAAGGTGTATCCTCCGCCAACATGCCTGGTGTGAGGACCTGCTGACTGAAAGATTCGTCATCATCAAGGCCAGAGATTCTAGATAGACCGCTCATGCTCTGTTGCTTTCTGGGTGGAACATATGGTTGCTGACGTGCTGAAGATAAGGTCGAGGATAACAAAGGAGTGGTAGAATTCGGAGCGGCCGTTGTAGGTGTGAGATCTGTATCAGTGGGGAAAGCCGGTGTCGGAGCTCGGGAAGTATAAGTTGATTGGTAGCCCATCGAGCTGCTCGAGAAGCTCGACATGATTCAGCTTTCGCCTGTACAGATCTGAACGAGGGGTTTGTGAAAGATGGGAAGGTCGAGAGAGAAAGGGAGAAGAACAAGATAGGAAGAAAGAACAAGAGAGTTGAAGCACAACAAAGCCAATGGGACCTTGAGTATTTCCAGAGTTCTCGCTCATCCCCGACATTTCATGGTAACAGGTTACATCGTCATAAATTGAAAGTTCTTCGAGTACACAAGAAGCATATAGCATAGAGGAAATCTCGAGTAGCAGTGATAGTACATCAGGACACGATTTGCCGTCGTCATAAACTCTTTCTTATCACATGAACCAAGCTCTGCAGTTCAGAATTGGTGAGATAACCATAAAGAAAGGAAAACATGGTGCTTAGTTAATCACCAAGTTACCGTCACTTCCAACTAGAAACGAAGAACGAGACGATCAACTCACGAATTTTGGAATCCTACAGTCTCATTGATCCTGTCTTGCACCTAAAGTAAGAAGACAGGCGAGTCGAGAAAGATATATAAAGGAAGATTAATCATTTAATCATTCAAGATGACCATACACGGAAGGCATCTGACGTACATCCATAGGCTTGAAGCCCTGTATAGTTGGCTCTCGGCCTTGGGAGCGGTAGACCTGTGCCACAGAAGAGGATGGGAAGAGTAAATGTGTGCCGTTTATGGAAGAAGTAGATATATAAGCTATGGGACTATACCAGAGGCCTAGCAGCGGCCGCCAAAATATCGGCGTAGTAGCATGGAGTCACAAGACCCACGCTTAATTAAAACCCACAGATGTCAGTGACTCCATCAAGCATAACCGCCAAAAGAAAAAAATTGATTTACGATCGAGTGGCCCGTCCATAGGTATAGCACAAATTGTAAGTGAGCCTTTGGAACTCTAATCCAACCGGCCATCCGAAAACGAATAGATCAGATCGCCACAATTTGCCGGTTACTATGGATAATCCTTCATACTGATAGAATAAGATTGGTGAACAGAAAGACATACCATCGGCTGTAAACTTGTTTTCGTCGACCAAGACGATATAATGGGTTGGCTACGTAGTCAAGCGAGACACCTGTCTTGTCAGATTCGAATCCAAAGTTAGAAACATATTTGCTTGTTGCATACCCTTGCAGTTCCCTTCAATCCTGTTTGAGCTGTTCATGATTTTCCATTGTGCAGATACGAAACGGAAGAGAAACCTTAGATCGAGTAAGTTCATAATGTCAGGGAACTGATAAGCTACAAAACACTTACACTGCAGATAGAAATCATTCAAGTAGGGATGCGTAATCCCTTTATCACAAACCGTTCCAGCTGGCAGGTTACCGGTTCTATCAATATGGGCTCTGAGTTGATAACCCACAAAGTGCCATTAGTTTGACAGGTCTAGAAGATGAGAGGACAGCATGATACTTCAAAGAACCAATACTGACTGCTGTCCAAAGAGTCGGATATTGTGCCGTTTCGCTGCGATACAGTATGTCTATGAGGGAAAAGATGATGTTGTGCACGTCGTCGACACAAATCGTAGAGGATAACAAAGAAACAGATTGCTGTAGCATACTTACAATAGTTGGTTGATACCTATCGCGTAGGAAAGCAGATGCGCAACTCAGATTGGCGGTACAGAATTGATGTCTGAAAGTAACGAATTGAAGTCACATACTTTGGATTGATAGTTCTACAAGCATCTCGGATTGCTTTGACCTCAGCAAGGACGACCTCTTCGTATGATCCCTATGAAGGTGAACCCGGCTGAATATGTTAGGATCCAAATATTCAGATAAACTGATGTGGCTCGCTGACCTCATCGACTCTACACGCATACAGACAAATAATGAGAAAAGCATTCAGCTGCGAGCGATCAGAGAGATGGACGAAAAGGCGCACCCATCTCGGTAGAAGACGATCCTTGTCGCTGGCTGGTTTCTGTTGGCTTTGGCGTACTCTCGAAGCATCTTTTCGGTTATGCTAGCCATATCTTGAATGATTTCCCTTTAAAGATGACGCAGACAAATATCAGTATTCTTCGGAGATCATAGCCTTGTTCATGATGAAGAAGATTCCTTACTGTCGGCCTAAGGAAGATAATTGAAGATTCAGAGATATCAGCATACATCATTTATGCCAAAGAAGGATGCGAAGATTGGAAGAGAGGGTGAAAAACTTGCCTGCTTGGAGTCTGACAAATAAAACAAAGTAACAGATGAGCATTCACTAGTTTGGGCTGAAGGACAGAGACCCTTGTTTCCATGTTTCTACCAGGGGCTAACCTTATCTCAGACCGGTACTTCGCATTCGTACCATCTGTAGTGGCCACGACCGAAGCGGTAGTAGGTACATCGTGTGTATCACTCCCGCGCAAAGTTGCAGGATGAGTGCACTTGATAAGTAAAGCACAAAAAGGTCAACTCAGCCAACATCATTACATCAAAATCAAAATCCCATGTAACGGAGGGTCTCAAGTACTTACATCCGCTCCAAAAATAATGGTACTATTCGTAACACCCGGCTATGAAAATGGAAGAGGAATAAAAAAAATGTCCTGTATGTGACATGATATGGAGCTCAAGACTCGATCTCTGGACTTACGAGATCGTTCGGAGCTACAGCGTGGGTCACTCCTGAAAGCTTCATGTTGACTTTCATGGCAACCTGTTGAATCCAAGGATTGTTTACATCGGTTTACTGGTCACTAAACCGTTTGTAGTGAGATCGTATTGCTCGACTTACATTAGCACAATACTGTTGAAGGCCTCGTTCATTCGGGTTGGTCAACTTATTGGCTATTAAGCATTGAGTCACCACAGGCATCTTCATGCTCCAGCTACAAAGAATCGATGTCGGATCGATCCAAATGAGCGGGAAGAGAGAACATCTGAGCACGAATCCAGAAGTAGGACGAAACCTTTGGTGATGAGACATACAAGGCAGCGCTTTTGATCTGATCTTTGAGGATCGTGTCCTTCTTCGGCAAGATAACGACGACCAACTGTGGCTCTCGGGTGCCCTGTTTCGTTCCAAAGGTAATGAGAATAGAAACAACCCATGGTTAGACTTAGTTTGCAGGAAACGTATGTGAAGAAATCAGTCATGACTTGCGTTCACGCTAGCCTGGTCATAACCCCATTTCAGACCATCAGAGATGGACTCGGGGTTTCGTGCATGAAAATTCAAAGTCAGAGGCGGCCTCTTTTGGATGACATTGATGCCTTGAGATAGACGAGGGTCCCAATAGAGATTATATCACTAACACAATCCTTATGATGAAGAGAAATATTGAAGTACGTACCAACATCGCTCATGATGTTGACGAAAAACATGATAAACTTTTGTAAGTCAGGAAGTCGCATGTAAGAGTCCAAGCAGACAACCGACCACGCAAACAGATCAGTCCCTTTTTGGAAGAACGTCTGATCAAGAGCGGAAGTATATGTATCAAGTTATACGATAAGTCACGATGAAGATCTAAATGTATATTAAATAGTATATGACTAACCTTGCCGTTCAAGTTCCATCCTCCATGAGCCGGATCAATTGGTCTTGGGTTTCTGCCACCATAGTGAACTGCAAGCTAGCATAGTCAGCTACTTTGTATAGGCGTAAGATGTTTGAGGAAGTCAAAGACACATACTCCTGGGTCCTCTCAAGATACGCGCATCAACCTCCATCATAACTTTAGAGACTTCCAGCCCCCAGGCTTTGAATTTTGGCTGGCTATCGTACGCCAAAATCTCTCTCCATTTGATGATGTTGCTTCTCCTAGCTGGCGGCTCAACTGCCGTATGTTTGATCATCTCTGCCGTCTGTTCGCTGTTCAGATTGATCGGGGGCCTGCACGCATAGTGACGCTTAGTTTCGATCACTTCGGATGTTTGTGTGAAGGCCGCACTTACAGGCAGTGATTGGCGCTGATGATCACAAGTTCCATAGGAACAAAGTTCTTTTTGTCTAAAGTAGATCAAAACGGGTCGATAAGCTTGGCTCTGGTATCATAGAATCTATACGGGCTCACATGTCACACATGGCCATCCTGGGTGTGAAAGACTGATATTATAAATATTCTTGAAGTAATCGGCAACTTGAGAAGGTGGAATATGTTGGAAGAAGTATCAGTGTATGTGCTTCGACAGAAGAACTCGGCGACGAATTTGGTGGCTTGCCTGAAGTCTTCTTGTCATTCTTGGCGAAGAACAACTGGTTTGAACCCAAGGGAGTGAATCCAGAGATGGTGGACTCTTTAGTGTTCCTACGATCGAAATTGATTCGGCGAAAAAAGAAATGTTAGAATAGTGGTACTTAAACATGTGACAAAGACGCGGACCTACCTATGGCTGACAGTGAACCTTGAGAATATGAATGTCCAGAGGCAAGCGGCAACATCTCAGTGGCTGATTGATGACAAAACAAGTAGAGCAGATCACAAAGACTCACTTCGCGCGCCTCAAGATCCGTCGTAATATATCGATCTGGTCCGAGGAAAGAGTAGGGGGCAAGGCTTCTCCGGAGCCACCGCCGAACCCTCCTCTTCCACCACCCCTTCCGCCTCTTCCGCCTCGACCACCTCTACCCCCAGATCCTCCACTACCCAAACCCAGAATTCGTGCAGCAACTTGAGGCAAGGGACCTTCTTGAACAAAAGCACTGTACGCCGTGTCTGAGATGTCACATACCAAAATGTCAATCAAAACTTTTCGCCGACATATGTGTGAAATTTGATATGATCAACTCACCAAGGTTGATAGCTGGATATTTAGAATTGGTCGGCCGAACCGACCTGTTGTAAAGACAGAACAGATCAAAGAACATATACTTGGGTCAACTTGTCGGATGCATAGGCATATAGAGAATTAGAGATAGGATGGAACCAGGAAGTCTCAGTCGTGAACTCAACTGGAAAAACCCTTTCCCAATAACAGCTCCATCAGCAAGGGGCACTCGGTCTTCCATGCCAAAGAATTTGTTTCCTCGACCACCGATCGGTTCAAATCGCTTCGAGGGCTCATCTCGGATCAGGATGTTAAGAGCTGTCAGAGCCGTCATGAAAACCTCAGGCATATGCGCTGCTGCAATATCACCACTGCAGTATTTGAAAAGAACGGAAGTATCTGTCATACAAACACATGATGCAGATGCATATATGTGTCAGTGCGGAATATCTGATCAGCATCAGTGGTCAATGTGTTCGAATACCAAAGTGCTTAGGGTTGAAGCGAACCAATTTTGGCAGCCAGCTTGAATGTCACTTTGAATTTTTGGCCCTCTTCGCGGGGATGAGATTTGTCAGTCTCCGGAAGGTCGACTTCGAATCGTTCGATCTCATTTTGAAAGGTAACGGCTGTAAGGGCACAATCAAGGAGTTGGCACCTCTCATCAGAACGTCGAAACAAGAAAAGTGAGATAAATAATTGTAACAAACTGGTGAATGCATTTTGACGCTCGTCAAAGGCTCTATCATTCCAAACAAAACACGGTACTGAGTGCGAAGTTCGCGGTTTGAAGATTCTCAGTAGAAGTAAGAGGGAAAAGTGCATACAAAGTATTGAACACCTGAGCATATGCGCCGGTAGCCTGCTTTGAGCAGAGTTCTTGAAAGACAGCCCTCAGTAAGCCAGAAGGATACTTCTGATTTGCTGTTTTCTCAACCTACTCAAAAGTATCATGAGGGAGAGCACCGAGACAAGACAACGTCTGAATATTTGAGCGACAGTCCAAACATAAAAGAGATGGGAGATTTGACGAACCACTGTGATGACGACATCATAGTGGTAGATGTCCCTATTTGATCAAGCCGTACGCATGATTCTATCAGCATGAGGCTTGCATGCATCTTCAATATGTCATCTCTTACTTTGGATTTCCTTCGAACCGAATTGGGTACAAGTTCGCCTGGACCTCAATAGGTTGTCCAGTCGTCCCAAAGCCTATCACCAGTTATCAGAGATTAGAAAAGATCAGATCAGAATAGAATTGAGATAGCAGTGTAGTCAATTGCATGTACCGGGACGAGGCGAGAACACTGAGATATAGACGATAAGGAAGGTCGAATTAGTATACGGCGTCCTCACAAAGGACCAGACAGAAATTACTCGACTAAATTCACGAGATGTAGGCTTCGACACCGGATCTCCTATAGAGATGGAAGTCTTTGGTGTGCGCATATACATCGAAAGGAAGAGGTTGATCAAGGAGTCTTCTTACAAAGAAACGGTAATTATGACCGCAATGACAGACGGACCCTTGCTTGTTTGGCAATGTTGGGAATGTTGATCTTGGTGTCAGCCATGTTGTTTCCTGTTTGAGGACTTGATGGTCTAAATCAGACTTGAAAGGATGGATTTTGAGAAGAACGATGAGTATCCGAAGTTTGAGGATAGGTCTTCATAAAATATTGATGGCTGCTTCTTTCGGTCTAAAGCGAGGTAAAGACAAAAAGTATCATAAACACACAGCAACTGGTGTAGAGGAGAGTTTGATCAATCATAAGTTAGGGTTGTTAGCATTTCTCCGCTCTAGAAACATGAAACACAACTTCCGTTCATGTGGCCACTTTGCTCTTTCAAGACCCACCTGTTTCTTATCTTATGGACAAAGCACTCTCTCTTCCTACAGCTCAAGACTTTCAACCAACTCCTTCACCTAGGCCTCCTCCGCCTCTGTATTCCATCGCTCTTTCTCTGTCTTCGGAGGGATCTTCAACTGCTGATCATCATCATCCTCCACCGTCAATCGTTGCATCTCCTCGGGAGCTAGCTCTTGCATTCAAGCATAACGAGACTCCGCCGGCTGGCTTGACCGTCGATGAGAATAGAGAAGGCGTGGCTCAGCGATCTACTGGGAGAGTAGCTGGACCGATTACACTTGAATGGGTAGATTTTCCGTCCAGCTCTGTAGAAGGTTCCATTGATGCGTATGTATTTCTACTCTTTTTGGTACCATAAAGAGTTGCCATTGTTTAATGATCGTGCCTGCTTACTTTTGGCAAGAAAGATAGTTCGTCCGCTCAGCCCATCGCTTCCCAGTCTGGAACCTTAAACTTGCCTCTCGGAGTCGTCCATTTATACCGGCATTCATCCTCAACTAAGCCCGGTGATGGTCAGTCTGCTGAGCGACCAAACTTGCCCCTGGCCTGCTCTTCGTCCGCTCATGTGACGGCCGAGGTGAAGTCTGCGTCGAAGGAGCAGATAGCTCAGACGGCGCACGATACAACACTTGTGGCTATCTTAGCCATACCATCCTACATGACTCCCTCCGACTTTTTGGCATACGTAGGACAGGTCGAAGAGGAGATGGAGTGTCTACGGATGATCAGGGATGTCTCACCGGCAAGAAGTTTGGGGCTCATCAAGTTTAGAAGCCAGCAAGCATCAGAAGAGTTCATCGAGGAGGTTAGCATAGTGTTCGAGACACAGACGTTACGATTGTTACAATAAGCTTACTTGACCGTTCACTTTCATCTGGACAGTACAACGGAAAGCCTTTCAACTCTCTCGAAGTGAGTTTGCGATCTCATTAGATCGTGTCTGTCAAGCCAGCTAACTTTTGGCCTGTGTCTGTTATGAATTCACAAGCCGGAAACGTGTCATGTTGTTCCTATTCTTAATGTGCTCACACATTACGTGCAGCCGACTTCAGCTGTTCAAACCAACAGCGCTTCGTCAGATGCAAACTCTGCCTCCGATGACCTAAAAGCCGTGCCTACAGCGGCATTTCCAATCATGCTCGAGTCTGAACGGCCGAGTATTTCATTAACAGACCCGTTGCTGAAGGATACGTATGAGCTGCCAACTTGTGCGGTTTGTCTGGAGCGGATGGACAGCGCAGTGACAGGGTTGATCACTGTTCCTTGTTCACATTCATTTCATTGTGCTTGTGTGAGTCAAGTTTTGGGAAAACTCAACCTTACAAGTCTTTTTGCTATCGAGAACATCTGACTTACTCTCTCCAAAAATCCGCTGATGGCAGCTTTCCAAATGGGCAGACTCTCGATGTCCGGTATGTCGATACTCTCAGACGCCGCTTTACGTAAACGCGTCAAACGCGAATGTGTCTTACTCGAGGACAAGATCAAGTCCCCAAGCGTCGGCCATAGAAAACGGCGGATCACCTCCGTCATCTTGCTCGTCATGCGAGACGAGGGAAAGTCTGTGGATTTGTCTGATTTGTGGTTCGGTTGGCTGTGGGAGATATTCGGATGGGAAGCATGCCCAGAAGCATTACGATCGTACAGGACATATGTATTCTCTGGAGTTGGAGACCCAGCGGGTATGGAATTATGCTGCCGTTCGTTCCTTCATCCTGCTGTTCCTCGCGAGAGGAAGGGTTTCATAATCTTTTCATTCGCTTCCACAAGCTTGCTGACAAGATTGAAAAGGGAACGGAAACAGGACGAATACGTTCATCGATTGATCCAAAACAAGTCAACCGGAGGCTTGGTCGAGCTGCCGGCATCATCATCATCTTCGAATGCCCAGCCGACGACATATCATCCATCGAGCTCGCTTCCAATAGAAAAGCTGGAGGCGATCTCTCTCGAGTACTCCCATTTGTTATCCTCTCAGCTGACTGCACAGAGGGAATATTTCCATTCTCATCAAGAATCTCTTGAAGATCGAATTTCGCAGCTCGAGGTTCTCCTTTCCCAGTCTGAACGTGGGAAGGAAAAAGAAAAGATCAAACGGCTCGAACGGGATCTCCAAGCAGAGAAAGAAATGAGCCGGGCGCTTCAGGAGAATCTGTATGTCGCAAAAGGCAAGGCAGAATTACTAAAGGGAGAGATTGAGCTTTGGAAGGAAAAAGTTCAGGAGGGTGAGGAGCAAGTGCGGGACTTGATGTTTTTCCTCGAGGCCAGGGACAAGATTGCTGCTGCCGAGGGAGAATCTGTCGGACAATCGGCAACCACACTGACGACGACAACGGAAACAGCTCAGTCGGATCCACCTAGCCAGTCGACGCCGTCTCTGTTGGGGGAGATGCGTGGAGGTACGGTTGTCCTTCCACCGAGTCAGCCAAGCTCGAGCCCGAGCCCGGGGAAGCCGAGTGGAAAAAAGAAGAGCAAGAAATCTAAAAGATGAGGGATCGGTGACAAGAGCGCGATGAAGATGGATTTGGCCGAGGCAGAGAGAAAGTTGATCACCGAGTCTATGCCGGAATGAACGGAAAGCAAAGGGTTCTTCTCTTGTGTTCTCTATCCTTCTGCAGAGTAGTGTAACTAGTTCCGAACATAGTTGATTAGCCTCGGTTTTCTACATGCTTCTTTTCTTTTTCGCCTTCCCGGGCCGGGCCAGATTAATAACCGATATCGCCGGAATGTATTCCCCCATCGATTCATCCGGCACGTTCACGAGTGTGCATGACTTGTATCTCTCTGCTCTTACATTTTCTTTCCCCAACGAACATTACGGCTTGGATGATGGTTTATCACGAGGATATAGTTATCTAGGCAGACCATCATTTCCTATTGGTTGAATGTCAAGCTGAGAGGTGTTTTAATCGAAAGAACTATGCAAAAATATCATGATGGAGCGGTCGTGTGAGCAGTAGATGCTATGTCAATCCGGCTTTAGTGGAGATCGGACAATACGCATCAGAGGGCTGAGGAGTGAGAGATGGAACTGGCTGCTTATGACGTTCATCCTTCTTGAAAGTTTCGTTCCCCAGCGTGTATTGGCTGGCTGTTTCGATCGATCGATCGCTCCAACGAATAGATAGTTTGATGATTAAAAAAAGAACCGGATGACAGAGAAGAACTATGGAAAAATGAAGAAAGTGATTAGGAAGGGTAGTAGAAAAACGATATAGGAAACGCAACTACGGAATCGAACAGAAAGACTACAAAGGAAGACTATGAAGTTTATAATATCAAAAAAATTACATCCACCTGCGCCAAGGGTGATTCCGGGGAGGGGGCAGACGCCGGAAGATTGACCCTGCTGCGCATCCCCAAGGGAATTTCGTTCCCCAGTTCGGTATATAAGTCCTAGGATAGGAAACATTCAACTTTCTCTCTCGCCCTGTCCACCACCCACTCCGACTCATCTATCCTTCATCCTTCCTCCCTTTTCACTGGTGTATCCTTTGCTTTTCCCCTCGTTTTCTTTTCCTTTGTTGGTCAAAGAAAAACCGAGAAACGAGATCACCTTTTCCCGACTCTCTCTCCTTATCACTCCCTCCGACAAACTTTCCTTTTCCCCAGCCAGCCCTATTCTCTTGTAAAGATGTCTAACGTCTCGAGCGAAATGAAACAGCGACCTCGGTCGATGTCTCCCCCTCTCTCACCTCCGCTTTCGCCTCAGTCGAAAGCTTCTAATTTGCTAGGAGGTTTGTCCTCTTCTTACCGCCCATCTTCCGCTCCACACTTTTTTATGCGCCGAACATGGCCGAGATGTGGCGAGAACGTGACTGACAAGCACCGCCTTGATCCCCAATTTAGATATCAAACTCCCTACTTTGGCTGAGCCAAAGACTCCTTCGGAGCCTACGGATTTGTACATCCAGGACAACTATGTCCAGGCTATGTTGGATAAGCAGAAGGTGCGTGACCATCCTATACTGGCTTTGTCCTTCATGCTGTCTGTGTACTCTCGCTTGTTTCTGAACAGACTTGGTATCCTTTTCTTTTCTTTGTAGACTCTTTCTCCGATTACCTGGAGAAATCTGATCCACAACATCCAGTGGATCTCTTTCCTGGCGATCACTGTCACCCCATCCATCGCTATCTTTGGATTCTTTACTACTGCATGGAACACCAAGACCGCTATCTGGAGTGTAATCTACTACTTCATGACTGGAATGAGTATCACTGCCGGTGAGTTTTGTCATCCTGGTCACATCAGTTGAATATCGCTTCACTGTTTCCTGTATTAACCCAGACTCTTCATTGTCTTGCAGGCTACCACCGACTCTATGCACACCGATCGTACAACGCTGCACGACCTTTGGAATACGCTTTCGCTGTCTTTGGAGCCGGTGCTGTCGAAGGATCTATCAAGTGGTGGTCACGAGGCCACCGAGCCCACCACAGGTACACTGATACCGATCTCGATCCTTACAACGCCCACAAGGGTTTCTTTTATTCCCATATCGGATGGATGTTGATCAAGCCTCGAGGTCAAATCGGAACTGCCGATATTTCTGATCTTTCCCGAAACCCCGTGGTCAAGTTCCAGCAGAAGGTTCGTCTTTAGCTGTCTTATTTCTCACTGCCCTTTCGAATCTTTATCTAACTTCTGGTCGTGTACATATTATAAACTGCAGTGGTACGTATACCTGATCATCGGCATGGGATTCTTATTCCCTACCGCTGTCGCTGGTCTTCTTTGGGGTGATTGGGCTGGAGGATTCTACTTTGCCGGAGCTGCCCGATTGTGTTTCGTTCATCACTCGACCTTCTGCGTCAACTCGTTGGCCCACTGGCTCGGAGACTCTCCTTTCGATGACAAGCACACTCCTAAGGATCACTTCATTACTGCTCTTGTCACTAACGGAGAGGGATACCACAACTTCCACCACCAGTTCCCGATGGATTACCGAAACGCTATCAAGTGGTTCCAGTACGACCCCACCAAGTGGTTCATCTACGGAATGTCTTTGATCGGTCAGGCTTCTCACTTGAAGACTTTCCCTGCCAACGAGATTTCTAAAGGACAGTACACTATGAAGCTCAAGAAGTTGGAAGAGGAGACCCAGAACCTGAAGTGGCCTGTGGAGACCAAGAAGCTTCCTGTTGTTTCCTGGGAGGACTTCACTGAGGAATCCAAACACCGACCTTTGATGGCCATCCACGGCTACATTCACGATTGCTCCGCCTTCGCCGACGAGCACCCCGGAGGTGCTCACCTCATCAAGCGTGCCATTGGAACCGATGCTACCGCCGCTTTCTTCGGAGGAGTATACGATCACTCCAATGCTGCGCACAACTTGCTCGCTATGATGCGAGTGGGTATTCTCGAGGCTGGTATGGAGGTCGAGCACCTGAAGAAGGACTTTGCAAACTCAGAGATCAACCCTGATCGACACCTATACACTACCGATGGACAACAACTCCCCAACGCAGAAGAGCGACTCCAGCAGACTCAGCTCAACTCTCAGGGTCCTCGACCCAAGGCCCCGATGGGTCAGCCCCAGGCTACCATGGCCGACCGATTCACTCTTAACGTCCCTCCGTCAGAGCGACTCCGAATCATCCACACTGTTCCCTCCCTCCGACCTGGAAGGGAGAGCCGTGCTGGTCAGCTTCAGGGTTCAATGAAGGCGGAGATGAACGGAGAGATCGACCCGCTGATCGGAAAGAACTAAATGCAGTCCAATCGAATATTGCATTTCCTCTTTCTTCCGCTAGCCTTTCCTCTGCTTTTTGTTGTCCTTTTCTGTGTCCGGGTTTTCTTTCATCTTTGATTCTCTGCATTTTCATATATGTTCCTTCTCTGTTTGTAATTCAGCCGATGTCGTTCGTTTGCATCTTTGACCTCTTATCAAGTCCTAGCCTGTTCTCATCTTTCTTGCCTTCCTACCGCTATGTTGTCGTCACTCCATCTCCTTTACGCATAGATGTCGCTTGGTGCTCCTATCTCCCTTCTCTTATGGGCCGACCAAGTCTGGAAAGCCTTCTATCAAGTGTTCGTAACACAATGAGATTTTCTAAAGAGAAACAGAAAGACAAAATATAACATATCCGAAGTACTGTGGCTTCCTTAGATACCAGACTGTTCATTCTAGAACAAACTAATGGAAGATTGGTGTTGATTGAGAAGAAAAAGAACCAAACAGAAGGATTTCAAAGTTTTGCCTTTGACAAGACATCCTGCGCATTGTCCGGTCCGAGATAATCAAGCTCGGTAATAAGATCTTGCTCGTGCAGAACCGGACGGTTCGTGTCAGGTCTTTCGTCTTGACCAAGTGACACACCTCGGTTGGCGAAGGACCATCTGGAGCTGAGTGTAGGGGACAGGGTGTTGTGATATCGTTGGAGAACGAGTTTGCCAATGACAGGGAAGAACTTTTTTGGTTCACGATCGCGCATTATGCAAGACGGAAATCAGGTCAGCCCTCGTTCTCCAAGTTCACTGTCGGAAAAGAAAAGAAAAACCTTTGTCGAGAACTCACCTTGAAACCGTGCCCACTTCCACCGGTGGCAAACATCAGACCATCATACTTTGGATGATGATCGACTAGAAAATCTCCATTTTCCGTATCAGAGTACCAACAAAGCCGGGTTCTTTGGCGAGAACAGAGAGAGCGAAGGAGTAAGGATTGACACTCGAGAACGTATGGCCCGGCTGTGAATTAGAAACAGCTATAGAAGACGAGGGAAACAGACATACCCGATAAAGTCCTTTCTAGAGAGTTTGGGGTAAAAGCTTTCGACCGCTTCTCGAAGAGCGGCCACCATCTTACGGGAGATGTACCCAGCCTCAGCTCCAGGAGTGTTCTGTTTCGAGAATGCGCGAAAGAATGAGTACGGTTAGAGTATGTTCATATTTATGATAAGAGGATTGGCAGGTGCATGGGAGCAAACTAACAACCGTCCTGGGCTCGGATACGCCACCTTTGTCTTCTCTCGGGTTGATGTAACCAGCTGTCCAAAATCGAGGGACAGCTTCAATACCAGAAACTGTATGACACATTCCAACTTCAAACACCTCGACCTACCATGGTGAATGGCGCATTTGATGATTCCTTCCGGATTTGGCGGGAAAACGTATCCTCCAGAGGAAAAGTCCCAAATGACGGGGAACTGATTGTGAATTTCGACCTCTGCGGGTGTCAGCTGAAACTTAGCTACCGATTGGCCGGTAGCGGTCAAGAGGCTCGATACGCCAAAGTCAGCGGAAGGGAAGATTGAAGGCGTCCTGTTTGAGTAGAAGAGAAAGATGAAGAAACCTATATGAGCATCAAAAGCCGAAAACGACTCCGTCGAGAAAAGGAAGAACAATCGGATAGAAAATCAACTTACCACGCGCCAGTAGCGACGATCACTTGGTCCGCCAGAATCTCCTCCCCACCGACCAATCTAACACCCTTACATGTTTTACCTTCCAAGATCAGTTCCTTCAATTCTTTTCCTCCATCGATTCTTCCTCCCAGATTCTTGACCATCTTATGACCAACTTCAACCGCTCGGGCGGCCTCGGCCCACCCTCCGCAAGGGTTATGGTATCCGGTTCGATCCTCGAACGAGCTTAGATAAGGGTGCAGATGGGATGGGAAATGGTTGACAATCGCCGACGAGTCCTTCAGGTCCTTGGCAGGAATAGAAAGTTCAAGAAGGTTCTTGTAGCTCTGTTCGATAAAGTGATCCTTATTGTGGGACGGACATAGAACGACCACTCCTGAGGTATATGAGCGAAGGCGCATATTGCGCACGCGCGTGTATATGACAATCAATGATAACAGCGGTTAATATCTTGACTCGGAGAGAAAGCATGGACCAGAAGAAATCTGAGCGAACCAGTCTCATGGTAGCAACCCTCCCACTCCGGTTTCTTCCACTCGTCGATGGCCTCGACAGAGAGACGAGAGAATTCCATGTCTGCATAATCTCCAGCGCGAATGATCTATGTCCGATAAATGAAAACCAACCAAACGTATGAGGTGATGTTCGATTTACCCGCGGCACGGTGGGAAGATTATTACCTTGTTCAAATCGGTTGAGGCTGCATCAGTTGCAGGCAGGACTTTGCTCTGTGAAACAAGGGTTGAAGAAAGAGGATACCGATAGTATGATGAGTACTGGCTCTCTTTATCGACTGTAGACCGAATAGAAAACACAGGGGTAGAAAGAAAAGGTAGGAATGATCGTGTGGGGAAGAACGGCCGATTATCGGACTTACCCTATCGATGATTTGGACGTCATATCCACCCTCTTTCAAGAAGGCAAGAGCGGTGGAGACACCGAAGATGCCTGAGCCGACAATGAGGATTTTCTTCTTTGCGTCCGACATCACTTTTCAATAGATCGAAAGAGATTGAGAGTGAACGAATGAGATGTCCAACTGGATTTTGTCTACGAGTTTCGACTTTTTTAGAATGAGTTGCGCGCGGCTGATTATTTTAGGATATGGGTAAATGTTCAAGTAACTTTCAAAAAAACCTTACGTAGAGGTAAGCGCTGTAACCATCCTCCGGTCAGTCCAGGAAGATCAACAACGAAAACAAAGAGAATGTGAAAGCTCGTCTTGGTCAAGTCTTGACTCTTTATATCCATCATCAGGAGCTCTGGTCGTATACCCACACGTGTTTAGTAGGACAGAAAACTAAGAACATCTTTTAGGTTCCAAAGTTCATTGTAAAGCCGGTCAGAAAATCGACAATCACGAGTCGATCAGATGGACGGAGCACCCCCACCCGAGGAGGATTTCACAACGATCGCGCTCCCTGAACGGAGCGTTCACAAGGTTTGTGTCTTTCTCATCAGTTCTTGTTGTAATTCAAGCAAGACACACATCAGTGGTGCTTGTACCAAATAGGAGATTGAAATTCCGAGCTTCATGATCCTAGAGGCCCATGTTTGTGATGCTATCCTTGATGTATTGTCAGGGATCACCAATTGATATCATCATAGGATCCAGTCTCACTGACACAAGCATTGCCTTACCTGAATGGGGAACTATATAGAACTGGAAAGCTCGTCTGTCTGCATATACCGATCTGACCTCCAAATTTGGTCTCACTACTTCGGACGAAGACCCATTTTTTCGAATATACCTTTCGTGAGTATTGGTTCTTGAGACCTTGAGGGATCCTAAGCATCTCCTACTAAAAACCATATGGTTTCTTTCCTTTGTCCGTGCTATCTATCAGAGATCCTGATCTATTGAAGAAATGGGCCACAGACTCCAATGTCGTTGCTCAGGAGAAAGGTGTCGAAGCTCTGTCAACGTTGGTTCGAGAGAGTGGAGAGAACAGCGCAAGGTTAGCATGATGTTCGACTCATAATTCACCTCTATCAATTGATCAGGTTAAATAACGCGTTGAACAAATGTCGCCTAGATTGAGAGCAGACATATTTCCATCGGTCATAGACAAATGCTTCGGGTCAGCCAGAGCAAGTATGAAGATGAAAGCTATCGAATTGGCACTCGTTTGGATTGAAGTTGAAAATACGGGAGAGGGTGTGGTTGTGAGTACAAGACTGACATATAGACGACAATCTTTCATGCGCATGTACTCATCTCGGCGCCTCGTCATGCTCGGTGGTCGCCCACAGATGGATGTGTTGAAAGGTCTAGAAGCTAAGCAACCCAAAATCGTTCAAACGAGTGTGAATTGTCTGAAAGAGATTGTGACGTGAGTCGCCTTCATTCGTTCACGATCTTCACATGTTTCTCTTTCTCAGCTGACAGATCATTTTTCTCTAGTGCGTACGGCATCAAAACGCTGGGGAACCCTAAACCACTTTTGAAATCTCTGACAAAAATCTTTGGTCATACTGATAAAATTGTCAGATCGGAGGTAGGCGCCAGCTTGCTCCAGGTTCTGCTCTGTGGAATCTAGCTGACAGGGCTATTGTTTCTTTCTTTTTCTTTCATCGCAACTTCTAGGGTACTCTGCTTACCCAGCAGCTCTATCTCTTCCTTGGCGCAACGCTAACTCCTTTCTTACAAGAGCTTAAACCAATCCAAATTCAAGAATTGACCGACTCTTTTAATTCTCTCGCGCCTGGTGGATCTGGAATACCTTCACGTCTTACTCGAAGACAGCAACGCGAACAGCAGACCAAAGAGATGGATTCTGCCAATGGCGCTGGTGGAGACGACGGGGAGGAGGATGGCGGAGATGATCTAGGCCTTGTACCCGATAAACCTCCTCCGGTTGATGCACTCGCCAAACTACCTTCAGACTTCCACGAAGCAATAGCCTCAACCAAATGGAAGGATCGATTGGAAACCTGTCAGACATTTCTCCATGTACTCAAAACAAATTCCACGATCGAGGATGGGAACTTTGAATCGGTGGTGGCCGCGCTTGGAAAAAGAATGGCGGACGCAAACATCAATGTAGTCATCGCCGCTGCAAACGTGATCGAGGCATTGGCTACAGGACTGGAGAAAAACTTTGCAAAGTATAAGGCTGCAGTGATGACACCTATTATGGAAAGGCTCAAAGAGAGGAAAGCCACGGTTGCGGATGCTCTAGGAAACGCTTTGTATGCCATCTCTACCACTGTATGTTTTTTTTTGTTTTTTTCAAATTTAACTTTCTTCTGATTTCTTTCTACCAGTTCTTTGATTTCATATCGAAGGTCTGTCCTTGAACACGAAAAGACTAAATGAATGATCTGCTTCTGTTGTGCAAAACTAGGTATCCCTTCCGGATATTACCGAAGATGTTGTCACTGCGTTGAAATCAAAGAACCCTCAGGTGAAAGAAGGGACCCTTAAATTTTTCTGTCGAGTGCTCAAGGAAACTCGAGAATCACCTTCGAAAAATGATATCAAACCACTGTGCGATTCTATCGTTCCCTGTACGGGAGACTCATTGGAGCCCGTCCGAGCGGCAGCAGCGGAGGCATTGGGACTAATGATGAAGATCTTAGGAGAGCGAGCATTTGGTCCAGTGTTGGAAACTCTGGACGACTCGAGAAAAACAAAAGTCAAAGAAGCGTTCGAGAAGGCGCAGATCAAGTTTAAAGTTGGTGGAATGCCGGCTAAAGGCAGTGGCACAAAAAGTGGTGGGTCAACTGGTCCTGCGGCTGCACCAGCGCCGATAAAAAAGGTACGGCACACTTATCCTGAGATGCAGCAGCGTGCGCAAGTCCAAACTTACATGCGGCCTTGTCAATCAATTTTAGCCCGTAGCAGCCAGACCAAAACCTGCAGTTGCTTCAAAAGCGACAGCCAATCCAGCAGAAGATGAATCTCGGCCACCTCCAGCTCCAGTCGATAGAAGCTCTGGATTTGGTGGTGAGTTCCCGGAATCGAATCCTAATGGATTTGGATCTGAAGATCCACCACCACCACCTCGGACTGCTCCCATTCGGAAGCCACCCGCTAGGTTATTGGCAGTTCGTTCAATCCGTCGTATTCCTGTTCTTCATCGCGAGAGAGTAGAAGAACTCTGAAATTTCGAATGAGACTACTTACGTCTCTCTGTTTGGTCTTTTTCACCCACTACAGGCAAAGAAACCTGCTGTGGGAGCTGCCTCGACATCAGCACCTTCCGCCGTCAGAAAGCTACCTGCCTCAAGTTCTTCAAGTACAAAACCAAAACCGGGTCCAGCCTCCGCGTCCGCCTCGGAACCGCTTAGATACAAGTATTCTTCAGAGGAAGCAGAAGCGAAGTGGGAGGTCATGATACCTGGCGAGATGAGGGACCAATTAGCAGATGCCAATTGGAAAGCCAGACTGGAAGGAACAGAAAAAATGACGGCATGGCTAGAAAATGGCGAAGCAGAAGTTGTGGAAAGTGAGATTATGTTTAGATTCTTCTCAAAGATACCCGGTTGGAACGAGAAGAATTTCCAGGTGAGCTCTCTTGGTTTTCACGGCATTTCTGATCAACTTACAAGTGGTGGGTTTAGCGTTTATGAGCTGATCGAATTGAAATCGATATCGATCGCAGGTGTCCTCCAAGATATACGGAATGATGGCTTTATTGGCCAGCAAATCTTCTTCTTTCTCAAAGGCGTGTGTTGCTATATGTGTGGGCCACTTGACCGACAAGCTTGGAGATATCAAACTAAAAAAACCAGCCGGAGAGGCTTTAGTGGCTTTTGCGGAAAAACTTTCATTGGGATTCGTTTTGGAACAAGGTCAGTGACAACTTCTGTCTAGTTATACACGTTATATTTCATTCTCCTTTCACTGATGAGATGGATCTTGTAGCATTCGAACCAATGACCAAAGCCAAATCTCCCAAGACACAGGCCGATGCTATCGCCTGGGTAAATTCGACGCTCACCGACTTCGGAATTGCCGGAATCGCTCTTCGGGACCTGATTGAGTTTCTCAAGAACGGTCTCAAATCATCTAATGCTGCTGTCCGAGCTGCTGCTACCAAGGCCATCGTCACTGTCAAAATCTTTGTCGGTTCCAGTTAGTAGCAGCCTTACCAGAATTGTTTACACGACCGTAGTCAATTCATGGGCTGAAATCCATCACTTGTCCGATCTTTCTCTCCTCAGCTGTCTCAACTTTCCTTGATGACCTGAACCCTCAGCTACTAACCACGATCAACAATGAATTCGCCAAGGTTGAGGGTCAAACGGCTCCAGAACCGACCCGATTCAGCGCTGGTCTTGTCGAAGCTTCTTCCAGTCAAGGGAAGGGTGGAGGAGGTGGAGGAGGAGATCCGTTGGATCAGTTGGTTCCCAGGGCGGATTTGGACAAGTTAATATCCGGAACCAGCATCATCGCGGATCTCAAGAACGCCAACTGGAAATCGCGAAAGGAAGGGGCAGAGACTTTATTAGGCATCTTACAGGCAAACACTAGATTGAAGCCTGGAATGGGTTTGTCTCCACATCTATCTTTTCCGAAGACCGCAGGTCAAATATAATATTTATCACTAATATGCATCATTCTTCGACGCTTCATTTCTTCAGGTGAGATTGGGTCTATGCTCAAAGGTCGTCTCACCGACACAAACATCATGGTCAAGCTTCTTTCTCTCGACTGCATCGGACGGATTGCTAAAGGGATGGGAAAGCCATTCGAGAAGTTTGCCAAGATGTTTGTCGTCCCTGTGTGCGCCATCCTAGCCGATCAAAAGGTCTCCACCCGAGGCGCCGCTGCTAACACACTCACTGATATAAGTACTGCATCCGGAGGTCTCGACGGCCTCATGTCTAGTTTCGCTACCTCCATGGAGAACCCCAACCCTCTGCTCCGAAGTACCCTGCTGGCTTGGCTTACCACCTGGTTCCAAGAACATGGTACAGCATCCTCTGATATCACTCCGTTAACTTCTCCTCTCATTGCCTGCTTGGAAGACCGAAGTCCAGACGTCCGAAAAACGGCCGCCGCACTATTACCAATTGTTATCGGCGCGGTTGGATACGAATACGCAATGGAGCAGGTATCTTCCTTAAAACCTGCTATGCGGCAGACTGTGATTCCTCTTATTCAAGCTGCTCGAGGATCGGCCTCGGCCCCGGCCCCAACCACGACGACCGCATCAGCACCATCGAAAGTTGCGACTACTGCCGCCAAACCAGCATCTTCTACTGCTTCTGTCGCCTCGTCTCTACCTCCGTCGCGGCCGACTTCTTCCACTTCTACTTCTACCGCTAAACCTGCTGTTGCAACAGGCCCGAGTTCTCGTCCAAAAAGTTTGATGGGAGCGATGCCCAAGACCTCTACCATCCCTACAAGTTCTCGTCCCGCCTCGAGAGCAGTATCTGTCTCTTCCAATGATGATTATGGCACATCAAAGATAAAGCCCGGGCTAGGTCTAAAGAGACCAGGAGTCTCTAGTTCAAGAACTGTTTCTTCAAGCACTTCAGCTTCTCTGTCATCTGGAACTTCGGCTTCTCCTCCGTTCCGGACTTCTGATCCAGGAGCAAAGGCTAATCGGGCTAAAAAAGATGCTGCTCGATGGGTGTTTCATGAAAAAGCTGAGGTGTACCATACTGACCTTCTTGCTACTCAGATGGAGCCTCATGCGTCTCCAAGTCTGTACACCCTGCTGTTCAGTAGAGACCATAACGCCTCGGTCGACTTCTTGAGCGGGATGGCAATCATTATTGCTTGTTTCCAAAGCATGGCTGGTGAGGCCGAGCGGATGGGAATCGACGAAGAGTCTCTTCGAAACTCGCTCATCTGCAATCTGGATCTCATCCTCAAATACGCCGCGATTCGAATGCATGACTCAAACACTCAGTCCATCACTCGTGCGATCGATTTAGTCGAACAGATGATTGACGACTTTTCCAGTGGCCCAGACACGTCGGTCCGGCATAGCTTCGATGAGTATGAGTTGCAGCTTGTGTTGCCTACTATGATCTCTAAGGTATGCCTCTTATTAGTGCGGTTTCCCAACCTTTTTTCCCTCATGATTGACGCAAAAAACTTCTTTGTGTAGCTGGGTGACTCGAAGTTCCAGTCTAAGATTCAAGATCTATTCAAGGGCAAGATGCGTTATGTTGTTCCAGCTTCTAGACTCTACCAGATTCTGGTCGCTCAAGGTCTTCCTCTCAAAAATGCGAAAGCGCGAGTGGAGGTACTAAAGGCGATGACGAACATCATCAAGCAGATCGGTACAGGCGACACTCTCAATAAGGAGTCTATTGCCGCTGTGGTCAAATGCCTATCCGATTCGGATGGTAAAATTCGGAATGGCGCTCTGGATGTTCTTGGGTATGTACATATGCTCTATTGTCTACCGGATCTGTGCTCATAGAAGTTTCGTTATGCTTCATCTTATTGAATATATCAACTTCTGTAGAGAGACTTACAAGACCGCTGGAGAAGGGATCTACGATTTGGTGAAAGTCAATCCTAAAGAACGAGACCTCATGGATGCCAGATTCAAGCATGTACAAGGGCCTGTACCAGTCGCAAGCAAAGCACTTTCAGCCCGATTAGCTCAGGAATCGACAGCGCGATCCTCGTCTCCTGCTATAAATCGGATCTCTCGTTTGCCACTTGCACAAGCTGAATCACCCCGTACAGATCTTCCTTCTGTACTCTCTCCTCCGCGAATTAGTAGTCCAAGACCTTTAGCTAGCCTTGCCGCCACTCCAGGTAAAGGAATACCCGGTCCCTCTCGATTTGGCGCACGTCCTGCCTCGGCAATTCATCCCCCACCCTCCCCTTTGCCTGCTCTTCGCCCTCCTTCCCGAACTACTCAACCTGCAGCCCAAATCGACGACGAGTTCTCACCCTCCAGTTCCAGTAGCTATGCTCCTCCCCCTCAACCTAGCTTCCCGACTACTTCTGTCCGTGCTCCGACTCGAATGAAGCTCAACGGACTGACCTCCGGCCAGTCTTTGCGACCTTCTGCACCAGAGACAGTTCAATCGCCATACAGTGAAGATACTAGTGATGTCATTCGTTCGATTCTTGCAAATGACCCCCGAAAATCTGTTGAGGGTCTTAAAAAGGTCCAAAAATTATTCGAAAGCCCTTCTGAGGCATTCGTAGGTTCGGTTGACGAGTTGTTATCTGCCATCATTAAACAGTCCAAAGTCGTGTTTGATACCCCAGATCGACTTTTGGACCCGGCTTGGTTCCGAGTGTCTAAGCATCTTATCCAAGCCATCAATTTTTTCTGTGATAGACCTGCGTTGCTTAAGGAATTGGACAATGACTTGGCTGAGGACCTTCTACATGAACTGACGGCGCGGCTGCTTCAGACCGATGATTCAACGGGCGGTGAGTCAATCGAGGCATATCCTTCATGTGTCTCTGCTTAGGATACTAATCATCTATGGGTTCTACAGATGTTCGGGAATTATCTCGACATCTTAACATGATCATCCTGCGTATTTTCAATGGTGCTAGACGGGAGGTCGTTTTCCAGTGAGTTGACTTTTACTTTGATCTAATTATAAGCCTGTCAACCAATTTTTCAACCTTTGTAATCTTTCGTATTTAGTGCTTTGTTTGTGTTGCTTCGCAAAGTAACCATTCGATTTCCAGAGGATCATATCTCAGCTACGTCTCGCACGGCCAAACACGCCGAGCTTATCCTAAAGTGTATCTGGAAGCGAGCTCGGAGTGTGGAAGAGGATCTAGAGAACGGCTTGGTGGACCCTGTAATCCTGCTTCGAATCATCGAAGAGTTTTTGCAGCAGATGCCACCAGCAGAGTGGAGAAGGCGAGCCCAGGGGAACATTCCGATGGGAGATATGCCACTTCGTACCGTGAAGGTTGTGCTTCAGCATGTCGTTTGTGAGTCTGGGTCGTTTGAGTTAGCTCAATCATGACTCAAAGTTGAAAATTTCCGGTTTTCGTATTCATCCTTTCTGTTAGCCAAATATGGAGGCGAGCGCGTTTATGATCAACTAAGTGCAGCATTTGATGAACCCGAAGAGACTCACGTTAGCCGCACTTCTTTTCTCTGGTTTTCCGCTCTTGAAACTGATTTGATATATATCTTTCCTTGAGTAGTCTTACACGTATATCTTTCGACTAGGTTCGTGATTTCTTACCTCATCGTGCTTAGAAGCGAGCTTTTCAAAACTGACTATGTATCGCCTGCTGCTAGTGAACCAAACTACTCAACCTCCTCCTTCATCATCATCTGGATCCATGTCCCAGTCAGATCCAAAGTCCCGGACAGAGAGTCCTCGCTTATCTGTCTCGGATGGTCGGCCTGAATCGGTAGCTTCTACGAACAGTAGTACCATTGATCGGTCTATAGCTCCTCCCACAAAGGAGCAGGTCAAGCCACCTAGTTCACCAGTGAAGGATTCAGATGTTGAGATTAGAGATGAAATTGAGCAAGAGATGAAAGATATCGTTCAGGCTGTCGTTCGAGGTGACTCTCTCCAGCGAGTAAGTGTCTCGCCGTGTTGTTTGTTGATAGTTTTTTTTTTTCGACTTGGAGCATTTACCTTGAGTTTGGCAATCATTTACTGCTCAGCGTATGGAAGAGTTGTCTCAGATTCTAATTCGGAAGCCCGAAAAGAAGGGCAAGTTCGAAGAACTGATTTCACATATTGATGTGGCACTTCAAATGTTTCTCAAACGAGCTGTGAGTTGTTGTCTCCCTCCCCGACATACCGTACTTGATTCGGTATGTTACCTGAACTGATCTAACGTACGGTCGAGGTTTATAGGTCGCGAATCGTATGCGAAGTGAATCCGAATCTCCGACCGGTGAGCGATTGTCTAACTATGACTCCAGACTTCTATAAGAGACTATGCTTATTGCCTATGTACACTTTATCAAACCGATCAGCAATCAAAACCTCGGATCCTAACCCTGCAGGCTCCCCTACTCAAGCTCGATCGCCGCCGCCGCCCACTTCACCTGTTTCCGGTCAACCACAGTTCAGCTCACGACCCAGTAACACTGGAATGAGCCGTCCAATCTCAACTCTAGGCCTGAATGGATACCCGAGGTCTGCCACTATTCTGAGCACAGAGGAGGACCCTCAGTTGGCTAGGTATAAGCAGGTACGTTTGCTGTCGTTTTCCTTTTTTTATTTTCCAACGTTGGAAGCTGACGACTCTATACATGTGGTGTGTTCTTATCAGATGTTTGGGTACTCTGTTCCTTCCTCCTCCTCTCTCTCTTCGGCTACGTCTTCTGGTAATCTTCCTGATGAGCCTTAATTCTTCAAGACTTTCATCGTTATTCTCGCCGACCACCCATACCCCAATTGTTCTATACTCTGATTTCTAACCCTAATTTTGTGGTTTTCATTCGAGATTCTTGCTCGTTTTTCCTCTGCTATAAATTCTATGATATCTTTGCTTTTGCATAAAACACGTCAGATTGCGTCGATTTCGATTTTCATTAACAATATGGATAATCGACATTGTTCACCCAGTAAACACCTATCGTGTTCTTTCCACGCTGATGCCAACACCGGGAGGTAGATGACATCATGTCGATATGAGAAAGCAAGCCATCATCTTTGATATAAAAACAGTTATCCTTATCTCAATGTCGGGGAATCTAGCCGCCCTGAGAATTATCATCTGTTTGTTCACGTCATTCAGAATATGGCATGAAATGCCTGAGGATCACGAATTGTTTCATCAACATCATCTGAGCAGTACCCGTTGCCTGGTTAGGCGTTCAAGAAATTTCCAAACCAGGTTGATCAACAAATTGTCCTTCTTCTAGGCTTGTCAAGAAGTTTTCAACTAACATCCCTTGGGTTTGTTCATCACATTCGTATCAAACAAAACGGGTTTTGAGTCGATGAAGGATTGGACCTGGGCCGTATGTGGTCAGTCTGATTGATTACCAAAGCGCTTTGACATTCTGGACGGCTACTGTTACGAAGTATTGCCTAAAACGTTCCAGGAGTCAAGAAGCGCAAGAGTCTCGAAGGAAGGGTTGATTAGATCAGATTATTGATCCGTGTTGCTTTCATCCAGGCCGTAACCAAGTTTCTGTTCACGTTCAGTCTTCTTGGTCAACAAGGAGATGTCAAAATCAGCTCTTTGACCAGGAATCAATTGTCGAATACTTGATTCTTTGTGTGCTTCGTAAGAGAGATCGTCGACTTTGCCATCTGGGCTGATATATTGATTGTGATATACCCAGACAGCTAATTCAGAGGTCTCGTGATGATCAAATTGATTGAACACTGATCTCTACTCAATATGTAAGAGAACGAAAACTCTATAGGTAAAACCAGAGCTTTGGATGTTCTTTGTGCATACAGCGCCGGTGTATGGGCGATCAATGCCATCCCATGGTTGCTACTTGAAACTTACCAACCTGGCTGTTAACTCTACTGGAACAGACTGCCTCACTGTCAAACTCAATCGAGTCTAATACAACTTCAGACTCGCCAGGAGGTTGACACAGACGTTCATCTATCTAGTCACTTTTTTCTTGCTGGGCGATTGTCTGAAAACATGTGGGACGGTGATAGCGACGCTATTGAATATGAACATGCCGTATCAGACGCAGACCCTGAATTACTTCTGAGTCAAAGTGCATGTGTGCGAGTTTCTGTAATGCAGATGTAAGGACCGATAAAGTCAACCACAAGCATGAAATGAAAGCAAAATCAAACAAATTGTCGATTTTTTCTTAAGGGGCAACATATTATTCGAGATTGACTACGAGATTGAAGAAATATAATAACGACAGCTAGGAAGAGAATGAATCAGAATTCAAAGCAATACCTGATCCCGATCTGGAGTCACAGACCGATCTAGACCCATTTTTCTTTGGGACCATACCCGCTGATGAGACCAGCTTTGAAAGCACCAGAGAATCTTATCTCTCTTGGTGTGAGCTCTCTCTCCTCTTCTGGCGGAACGGGAACAGCGGTTCCATTGAGAACTTGTTGAGCGCGCTCGGCTGCCTTTTGACGAACGGCTGCCCGTTGAGCTTTTAAGCGGGATAACTCGGATTCCATTCCTTCCTTGGTATTGGGAATGTTCTGTAGTTGAGAGCAGGTATCCCGAGTCGGTAAGACAAATCAGAGGAACAGATCGGAAGACGAGAACGTTATTCTCACAGAAAGATGGGCCGGATCGGGCCAGAACGCTTGTCGATACTGTGTAATTGGGAAGATCATGAAGAAGAGTTAAGGAAACAGTCAGAATTCTTGTTTTTGCTCGCTTGTCTTTGCGCAAAGCTTGTGTATTTGAGGACTCACCGGAGCGACGTGCTCTTCATACCATTGCGGGTCACCTAAACTCATGCGAAAAAAAAGCTAAGCCTTTGGAGGTGTCAAGAAAATTACCACATATGAACAAAACGTACCGAAATGGGTCCTAAAGACGAGACGGAACGGAACGGGCAAGAAGGAGTTGGAAGGATGAGAAGGAGGAAAGAAGAAACGGTGCACACAAGCAGGCTCACTCACATGACCGCGATTGGACTAGGAACATGTAGACAGATACAATGATGAGAAAACAAAACTATCCGAATGAGAATGATGAGAATAAAGAGCAAGGATATACGTACAAGAATAGGTAGAACCCAAACTTGAATACCTCGACTGCAATAGGACCAGGGATGGAGTTCTTGTGAGTGATCAATCGATCGACGCGGACCAATCACAAACATGAAAAGAAAGAAGCGTACGATTTGCTCCTCCCATTATTGAACTATATGTGACTGCTTATGTCTTGGCTTCTGGTCTCCACACCTTCTATGATGTGGTTGATGGGTGCAGAGTGTGAGTATGGATGTGTGGGTGAGGGAGAAAGGTAGTTGCCACAGCTTCTGACTTGCCACAATCACGTGTGTCTTCCTTCATACTCAGCTGTTTACCCCGAAGTATCAAACACTCTTTCTCACCTTCTCACCTTCAACCCTTGATCCTCCAACCATCGACCCTCGAGCTCACATACGCTCTCTTTCTTCGGCTTTCTCTCATCATGAGACTCACACTCGTTGCCATAGGCAGACAGCCAGGCCTGTTTGCCTTGCTTGTTCTTTTACTCGCACTCTCTTCCTCTACAGCAGACGCACACGCAACTCACGACGGGTTCCTTTTTCAGGCAAGAACCGATCACGCAAAGATGGCAAGGAGAAGGTCCCTGATGAATATCCAGGCAAAGCAGCTCGCATCGGATACCCAGATAGCTGCTGTTTCGTCTACCGCTCAGGCAGTGGTTACAACTCCAGCTGCGTCTGCTATCGTAACCCCTACTACATCTACCGCCGCGACCGCGTCCGTTTCCAGCCCGTCCACCACAGCCTCAGTTGACTCGGTGTGTTTTATCTCTTTTCTTCTTGCTTGCTTTGATCTCTTTGTATCTCATAACTAAACAAAGCTGTACATTCATGTTCAATTCTCTTTCAGACAACCACCACAGCCGTACCCGTCGTCGTTCCGGCCACGTCCTCTACTTCGTCGCAGCTTAGCCAAGCTGCTTCGGCTACTCCTGTTTCCTCGTCTTCGTCCTCGGTCGTCTCGAGTAGTTCATCTGCTACATCATCCTCATCCTCGTCTTCATCCTCGTCTTCATCCTCGTCATCTTCGTCTTCATCTTCGTCTTCCTCATCCTCCAGCCTCACTACCAGTTCGTCTTCTACCACCACGGCTGCTCCGGTTTCAACCTCATCATCTGCTTCTCTCGTCGCGTTCGTCCATATCTCCTTTGCTCAATCATAACCTGAACGTTGACTGATATCATGGCGCGTCCGCTTCACTGTCCTCTTGCTTTCAATCAAACATGCAGCTCGACGTCCACCGGAGCTGGCGGAAAGGTTGTCACAATCACCATGTCCGCTACAGATGATGATGATTCAAGTACATCAGCGACCGTTTCGTCGTCTTCTTCCGCTGCCGCTTCCGGCTCGTCTTCCGGTCTTTCCACCGGAGCAATCATCGGACTGAGTGTCGTTGGTGGTATAGTCGCCTTGGGTGGCGGTCTATTCTTGATCTATACGCTCACCAAGAAACGGTTCAGTAGCTTTGACGATGATGATCCGAATGCCATCAGGTGGCCTGAGCTGAACAAGCACGGGATGGATGACGACATGGGCGGTGTCGCCCTGCCTGCCCGACCGACGGGTGGTGCCGGTCTCCGAACGAATGCGCTGGACGGCGAAGATTCTGACGACGGAATGGATGGTCTGACGGACGAACGGGGAGAGCATCCCTCGAACAGATCCGAAATCTCGGATGTGTATGGCTACCCTGCCCAGATTCCGCCAGACGGAACGACCGGGGCCCACACTGGGTACTATGACGTTGATCCCTACGAACAGATCGATTCAAGAGGCTACCCCACTTCCAATACAGATATTCCTCTCTACAGGACCGATCAATCATCCGGCGCGCCAGACATGTACAGCACCGGGACCCACCAGCATGAGATCTATGGGTCGGCTGGTGGTCAGCAGGAGTCCTACCATGCAGGGGACTCGAGAGTCGGAGATGGAGGTGAGGAAGAGATTCCGATGAGTCAAGTCTCTAGTTCCGGGCCAAGAAATCCGTATCCGTCGTTGATGGGCGTACACGATCCGTATGGCTTGGGTGGTAGATCGGACAATCCGTACGGGGCGGCGGGAGTGTCCAGCAGTCGGATGGATGATAGGTACTGATCGTAGGGTGTGTGTGCTCTATGAGTTGAAGCTGGCCTTCATGAGGTTTCCTCTCTTATTGTTTTCCTTCTTTTCAACGGGACCCTCGTTTTCTTCCTGCTTTCTATACATCTTTCATAGTTTGTTAGCTCTGCTTCTATCCTCCTGTGCTCAAGGTGTCTGTTCTTTTTCTTATTCGTTCGGTTGATCGTATTGTATACCCCTTTCTTTCTAGTTGATTCGGTTTTCATATGGGGTATCTCTTCTTTTTTTTTTGGCCTCCTTCATCCGCTGTCTGAGAATGAAACTCATTCTGTTCACATAGCTCTTCTCTCCAGACCTTCTCTGTACGTTTGTGTGCATGCTGTCGACGCTCAAGAAGAGCACGCGATGGCCGATATATGTCTGAAACACATGAACCTGAATAGTTGGATGACGAACAGAACATGGACAAGGGGAAGCAAGACAATGTTGAATGAACCCAACCTTGTCGGCTGACCGGCAGATGAAGTTCGGTATGTTTTCTTGTTTGTCTTCTCGGTTGATCCCGCAGGGAATCGCGTCGAGCATGTTTACCAAGGAAACGTTGATCTTCTCGCCCTTGTTGGTTGAAGGAGTACTGGATTCGTCTTCGGTGGTTGACTCCGTCTGTTGGTTGTTGTTGCTGTTGCTGTTATTGAGGCTTGGCTATCGCTACTGCTGCTAGTGCTGATTATGCCAATGCTGTTGCTGCTCTTGGCTGTGGGCTGACGGACCCGTTGATATAAAAAGCGGTCGAATTTTGGAGTTTAAGTTCTTTCTTGTTCCTTCACAACCGTCTTCAGACCTGCTTCCTCTCTCTCTCGCTCTTCATCGTACATCACCCAGATATGCCTACCGATAAGCCATCTCTCCTACCAGTAACAAACCAAACTAATGAGAAACATTCGTCTGGACCGACCTATCACTTATCGGTGAAGACCTGTGACGTAATCGATCCCGACTATGGTCGTGCTGGTCCTTCCACCCGACACGCAAAGTCTCACTTGAAGGGATTGCTTTCTCTTGGTGCTGTCACATCGGTTGCTCTAGTCGTACTAGCCTCAAGCTCCGATACGGCCTGTCTGTCGTCTGCTATCTCTCGGCTGCCTTCGACGTCCTCTGTGTCTTCGGTCGTTCGATGGGCTACCGGGTATGACTCATCGGTGCACGAGCTTCGATACCAAGATGAGGCTTGCAGACATCGACCTCAGGAGACGAGTTTAGAGATTGATGATTGGATCGATGAGGAGAGGGACATCTCCCATCGGGCTATACTGGACAACATGTTCGTCCTTTTCCCCTCTGTTTGCTTTCCGCATTAATCGTTATCGATACTGACGGGGCTGAGAATAAACATACATACACTTACAGTGGCCCCCGAGCGGGTGCTATTCCAGGGCTCGTTATCGCCTCTCCTTCAAAGTCCCACCCAGATTATTTCTACTCTTGGACGAGAGACAGTGCCCTTACTTTCTCCACTATCTTTGACCGATTCCTGCCCGGACCAAACTCGACAGCTTATGCCCATGGAGACCCGTCGTTAGAACCGCTTATCAGAGAATACATCCATGCCCAAGGTAACTTGCAGCTTTTGAGTAACCCGAGTGGAACTTTCCTAGATGGCGGATTGGGTGAGCCAAAGTTCGAGGTCGATGGAACAGCCTTCCACAACTCCTGGGGTCGTCCTCAACGGGTAAGTGTATCGTCTTCTCCCTTTCTTCTGCTTCTTGGCAATGACTGGATAAGCCGTGCTGACGACCCTTGGCATACGTGAACTAATTTCTTCCAGGACGGCCCTCCTTTAAGAGCAATGGTCGTCTCCCAATATGCCGAATACCTTCTCGATCGAAAAGAACCATTCGACTCGACATATATCAACGAAAACATATACAACCCAAAGACTGTTATGGCCAAAGGGTCGATTTTGAAGTCCGACCTGGAGTACACTGCTCATAACTGGCATCGAAATTCGTTTGATCTTTGGTAGGGCCTATCTCTTTCTTGTCTTATCAAACGTCTGCATAGTCTTCCCTTATTCAAGCCCTCATCCCTCTTCCGGTTCGGTTTTGAATTTCTCAGGGAGGAAATCAACGGTCTTCACTTCTTTACTCTTTTGGCCTCCAGAGTTGCTCTCGAGCGAGGAGCTGCTTTGGCCACCCGGTTGTCTGATCCTGGAGCAGCTTGTATGTTGTCTCATTCTCCTTTTTTCTCCCTGATCATGACTATTAATCTCATCCCTCTTTTCATTCATTCTTTAAGCATTCTATACTCAGGAAGCTAATGCCATCACGGACCGACTCGAGCTGTTTTGGTCTCCTGACCGAAACTTTATCTCTGCCACTATCGATGCCCCTCGGTTCGGTCGTTCAGGTCTTGACTCTGCTCTTATCCTCGCTTTCCTTCACGCGGGTGAACAAGGTGATGGCGTCTGGGGAATCGCGGGGGAGAGAGCGTTGTCGACGTTAATTTCCTACGTGGATTCGTTCAAGAACGGGCTCTACAAGATCAATGACGTCCCAGGTGACGGTTGGAACGGAGCCATTGCCGTTGGCCGATATAGCGGTGCGTCTCATCGCCTTTCTCGTTTGTCTCTGATGAATATGAACGGAATAAGTCAACTGATGTTTTCTTGTTATTTCTTTCCATTCACACAGAGGACGTTTACAACGGAGACGGCATGTCCCTTGCCAACCCCTGGTACCTGTGCACCTTTGGAGTAGCCGAGATGATCTTCCGTATCGCCATCCACTTTGAGAAGGTTGATCAAATCCCTATCACACCAATCTCTCTTCATTTCTGGCAAAACGTCTATCCTTCCGCCAAATCTGGAGACGTCTACCAAAGGGGAGACGGAGTGTATGAACACGTCCTTGAGAAGCTTGCAGGTTGGGCTGATGGGTTCCTGTTGATCGGAAAGTCGTTCGAAGGTCCTGAAGGGTCCTTTACCGAGCAGTTCTCCCGGTTCGTTCATCTCGACCTTTCATCATCATTTCTTAAACGCGCGATCTGACTGACATCTTCTCGAATGTACATCACAGCCTGGACGGTACACCCACCGGAGCGAAGAAACTCACTTGGTCGTACGCATCCTTCATCGAAGCGACCAACGGTCGCAATGAATACAGACATATTTCCGCCCTCAAACGCGATTGAAAGGTATATTGTTTGATGTAGTTTCCTCAATTAGATCGATCCAATGGATCGACTAATCAATTTGAACTGTGAACGTTCATTCTCCGTCCCTCTCATAAATTCTTGGATACTCCAATCCCCACCCATCATTATTTTTCTCTTTATTATTACTGTATTTCGTACATTCTGTTGGTTTGCTCACGGGCAACACGATGCATTTCTTCTTCATTTCTTTCTTGTTCTTTTCCTTGTGTTTCTGAATAGTTGTATAAATATCGAGTGACCTCCTTTCTTCTCATATTCTCCTTCTCTCTCCACCCTTTCCTCTGTTTCCCTTTTGCTCTTCCGTTTCGATTGGTTCGGATTTGTTCACTTGTAGACCGTATGTGTCACAGCTCACGACTTTACGATCCTCATTTTAACCCCCTTTGCCCTCGGGTTTTGTCTTGTCTTGTCTTGTTTAATGTATCGAAACGACTTGTACGACCTGGTGATGACCAGCCCGTTTTTCTTCCTATATTGCTACTATACTCTATTTTTATTCTAATGCACGCGATGAATACCCTTGGTTCTGTTTTGCAACTAAGAAGGAAAGTTTTCAGATGGTGTTTGACAAACAGACTTATCTTGGAAGTCCAGCGCTTTTTACAAGAATATATACCATAAGTCAAGTGGTTTCTTTTATGGAAAGACGGGCAAACAGAAGAACATCCAACGGACAAGGGGGATACGAACTCTAGTCGGAAAAAGAGGGAAAAGAAATCGGATATGTAGTAATTAAGATGTTTGTGGTTTTAGATCGAAACTTGATTCAGTATCACGTATAAAAAGAGTATGTAAAGAGAGAGATTGACAAGCGGTGAATATGAAATGAAGAAGGTGTTGATATATCTGATCTATCTATAACGAACCGAGAATAAACAAAAGGATATATGTCTATATATATATATATGTGTGTGTACGTGTGTGAGGACAGAGAGGTGAGCAGGGAGGAGGTAGACGGTTAACGATTGCTTCGATCGTTCGAACCGCCAACTTCGCGCTTCTGAGCTGATCTTCCCACTTTACTCTCTACACTCTCACTTCTTCTTCCAGCCTCACCAGAACGTTGTGTCGGCCTGATATCCATCAGACCCATCGAGATCATTAGAGGAGACGAAGCAGCCGATGTGTTTGCCGAAGGTACCGCTGACGAAGTCGTCGATTTTGATCCTAGTCCACTTGGTGTAGTCGGAAGAAGTGAAGGTGAACTCGAACCGGACGTAGAAGACGAACCGAAGCCAAAGGTCTCTCCTAACTTTCTAGGTCTCGCAGGTGATGGTTCCCTGAATGCTGCCAGGGCCAAACTAAGTTCATCCTCGATCATGAGTTCTCTGATTCGGATACCTTCTTTGAAGAACTGGCCCCCTCCTGGTCGAGCAAGCTCTTGACGTCGAAGTGCGTCCCAATTCTCTCGACACATGCACACATCACTCATGTCGCCCGGGTGATTGATTTCTCCTTCTTCAGCATAGTCAGGTAGAGACACGTACGCTCGCATGCATGAGCATGAGGCCAACATGACTTGTTCCTTATAGAGCGTGGCGATCTTGACGGTTGATGGATCGGTCTTTTCGGTGAAAACAATCTCGAACACGAGTTCGCATGTGAATCGGAGAGAGGTCTTTGTACCAGGCAGAGTGGTCGAACGTATGATATCGTCATGAGGCTTTTGTTTGTCGATAGCGGAGTATGAGGCAGATGGAGAGAAGAAGGTAGAGTGAAGAAGGTCGATGGTTTATCAACAGATCTGAACGAAGGATGATACAGAGGAAGGAATGTCGAAGCAAGAACCACTCACGATTCTACCGACTCTGCCCCACGTCCAAACCTTCCCTGCATGCTTGTCTCCATCTAAAACGACATCTCCGGCCTCCCTCGCCTTCTCGGCGAAGCCATCAAGCTCGTACCCACTCTTTGCGCCTTCCTGGTACACAAATCGTCTGGGTCCTCGTATGATTTCATGCCGTCGGCCAGGTCGGGTAGAAGTGATCGAGGTGGTTTGGACCATGTAGCAATTGATCGCATACACGGTGACTGGCTGGACATGTGAAAATGTCAATGAGAGAAGGAGAGGCGCGCTGATGATGAATTCCTGTTGAATAGGTTAAAAGTCATGCTCGTAAGGTCATTTAGGTGAGGCAGATGTGAATGAAAGAGTTGGCGAATATCTTCAGAGGACTAACGCTAGATGTCATACTCAATTTGAATGGTCCACAACTGGAAGAGTATGCTTCTTGTCGAAACTCGAACGCGGGCACTGGAAAAATCCAAGTAAACAAGACAGAACGTTCCATCAACGTGTATGTTAATTCGATGATTCCCATACATACACATAATAAGGGATTGGAAGCCCAGAGTTACGTACCATGTCCAGAAACGTGCGGGTTCGCGATCACAAATACTGTTTTCTGGTCTGTTAATTTCGATTTGAACAAGTTGCCACTTCCTTGGACCGAGCCTCGAATAAGATGAAGAACCTTTCCAAAAGCGCATCGATCCCAAACAGAACTATCACTAGGAATGCAAAAGGAGAATTCGAAACTAAGGAAAATTCAAGGATAGATCTGAAAGTCAGCAAAGGAAACGAGAGGTCTCCAGTCAAGATATGCTTTGTTCATGAGTGTTGCAGAACTGTGTTTGATTATGGTCCATACCTGTTGACTCCTTTCTCTAGCCAGACCCCAGATGAACCATGTCCGCCTAGAATGACTTCTCTCCTTGCAATTTCATCATCCTCCCATGAGGTCTCGCCTGGAAAGAGGATTCTCTGTTGACCGATAAATTCAACCTTGATACCCTTGGCCAGCTTCCGTTTATCGGATACGACGTTGAAGAAGCCGTTGATCTTGCCGTCAGCACCGTCCCTGTCTGCTTCCATGAGCAAGGGAGTTCCTTCCTGAGAAGAGAGTCCTGGTGGCCGGACGAATGTAAGAATCTCGCTTAGCTCGAGTGTCGCTTTAGATTTCGTCGGATTCAAACTGAGGGCCGACGTGATCAGATGGTTGATTCCTGGTGGTGCGGCCAGAAGGGATTCATCAAGAGAGATCCTGGCGATACTGTCTTCTGGGAAGGTTTTTGTAGTCTGAACGCCATCGTCTGTTATAACACCAGGAGGAAAGTAGTCGGTCGGATTGAGGGTCGAGGGAGAATATTCGGGTAGGGAAGATGGTGTAGCATTAGAAGTTGTCGAAGGTGAGGATGACCTGGACCTAGACGTAGACAAGCCTCGCTGGGACCGTTGGAACATTGAGCTGGTGAACGTATGGAGTTGTCTTCGTTTCTTGTATTGTAAACTCTGTTTCCTCCTTCCGCCCTATCTCAGAAGGTCTGTGTTCTCTCTCAGTGCGCTTGAACGTTGGGGATGACTTTCAAAAATCGGAGGGTCCACGATGGTTGCAGTGGAAACTTTGGAGATAACCAAATGTTCGGCCGACTCTCAGGCCGCGGCTAGACTTGATGACTATCATCCTTCTCAGCCATTTGGACTCTTGCTCGTCATCATCATCAGCAGCGGCAGCAGCAACAGCAGAAGCAGCAACAGCATTAGCAAACCATCGAGAAGGACTATAAGGAGGGACCAGAGACATGGATCAACCCCTGAAGCCGCTCATGCCGGCCCAACCACAGTGGATTTTCCCATCTTGTGCTCTGTTGCATACACCTTCACAGGCAAACAACAAGCAGGTCACCCTACAGGTCGAGCTCGCTCAACGGTCCCAGGCAAGCAATTGGGCATACCGGATCGTGTCCACCTTGTTCCAGTCTCAACGGGAAAAAGAGGAGCATCTGGTACTTGTTTGGGCGACGGCCTGCATGTTCATTCATAGGTTCTATATGCGAGCCGATTTGGGTGAATATTCTTTCAAAGACTTGGCGACCACGGCCGTTTACCTGGCATTCAAGGATACAGAACACATGTTCAAGATCAAGTATATCGTTAGAATTGTATTGGCCAAGCAGAATAGGGAACTCAAGATAAATCAGCCTGTTTTAGATGACTCGCCGGTGAATCCTTTCTTTTCATCAGGAGTTGAGAAGAGAACTTCCAGCTCACATTCTGTCGAACTGATTGTCCTCGTAACGATCGATCAGGAATTTAAAACACTTCAATCCAAGATCCTAGCGTTGGAGGAGATATTGATCCACACGCTCTGCTTCGAGCTGATCCCACCTCTTCCTTACCAACCGTTCTCAAGAGGTCTCCGGAGATTACATAGCGTTGACACAAACATCAAGATCTATAAATCATGGGAGATGACCGGCTGGAGTCTCATCAACTACAGGTTTGACCTTTTCATGAGACCTTGGTGTGCGTGGATGCTATTTGCTAAACTTGTTTTGTTTCTTTGTTTCGGATGCATCATCACAGTTTCAACACGCCGCTCTGCGTGCTGCAGTCTCCAGAAACAATAGCGGTGGCAGCATATGTATGCGTACGATGTCTGATGTGCGATATTCCGCTCTCCGAGCTGGAACATACATTTGACACGTATAAGACTCAGTTTGGTATCGTCGATCAGGAGGATTTGGAGGTGAAGCACTATGTTTCACGAGGATGGGCTCAAGTTGAAGGTATGTCTGTCGTTCTTTGTGGCTCTCTTACCGTTCCAAAGGACTCAAGTTTTTCTCGTCTGTACCAAATGTTTGGTCTGGTTGACGGATTAGAATGTATCGCTTGGATGCGGTATCCCGAGAGATCGTTTTCGGTGGAGTGTCTTGGTCCTGGATGGGCTGATGTGAGTTCTGTTCTACATTTGGTCGAGGCTATCATTCTTTCACTGACTGTGAGGGCATCTGTTGGACCCATACAGCGTCGGCCATTGCCTCTTCCTGTTTCGAAGGGACGACCGACTGACTCATCACTCCTTTCAAGCGCTGTCGACCGAAAGTTATCGGCTTCACCCTCTCTTTTACCGAGTATGGCTAACAGTCCGATGAACTCTCCCACGGACGACTCATTCTTACCCTCTCAACCACTCAAGGCTTCTTCGGCCTTGTCAAATTCTTCATTGATAAACCCCAACAACATACGCGAGGTACATAAGATCACTTCTGCCGCTCTACCACCTCCAAAGCCTTTTAATACTACTACTTTATCTCTTCTTCCTCCTGCGCCATCATCACCTCCACCGCTGCCACCGTCAGCATCGCCCATACCGTCTTCCGCTTCTCTCCTGAGATCGAACACCATGAACGACCGACCAACTGAATCACCGGACACGCCGGCAGCTACAGCTCCAACAGCGCTCGCGACCTGTCTGAACACGCCTGCACCCATCCTGGTGGTCGACGAAAAGACAGATCCGAACATGGAAGAAAGAGAAGAGGGCGAAGTCGATGAGTGAGAGTACGAAAGAGATACCTATAGAGATGTCCCGATACCCGATGAATGCCCCACTAGACTGTAGCCAACTGTAACCATAATCGTAACCATAACGTAACCAAGCCCACTTAGTGCCTACCACCTCCTTGTGTTTCTCTTCTGGTCGTCTTCTTTGTTTTATCATCGTCAGTCGCCTTCTCTTTTGCTCGCTCTCACGTACATACACGAACGCACACACAGTTCAGAGCTTGCAAAATAGGAAGGAAAGAAGGAGATAAAGGACAAGGACAGACTGTATTCGTTATAAACACAGCAGGTCAATATCATTCAAAACGTTCTCTGCCGTTTCCTACGTCGTCCGTCCTGGGTCCCCTAAAAGAAAAACAAGAGGACAAGGGTGAATCCAGGCCAGCAAGATTCGACGACCAACAACAAGTCCTTTCAGTGATTGTTCTCTCGCTTTGCATACTGTGATCTGCTCTCCACAAGGGAAGCCGTTCCTTGGAAATGTACGGGACTCACCAACGCGATATTGCCTATTACCCATCTCCATCCCGACCTCCACTTCCGGTTCTACCCCCGGAGCCGCCCGTGTCCCTCTCGACCCATTCTGTTCTGCAGTCGGCCATGGGCTCCTCTACCAGTCCTCGTTCTGCTGCTCGTCTCAATGCCCATGTTGAACTTGCTAGACAGTCGAGCGATTGCTCGCAAATCATCACTGGATCGATGGGACCCTCCGAGTCTAATGGCCGTCAAGAATCCTCGAAAGGGAGTACCTCATGGTCGGAACAGAGTGACTATGCCAATCAAGTTCCCGTCGTCGTTCATGTTCGTCTGTCTCAGTTCTTTCTATCCTGGATTTTTTCTGTCATGCTTGCATTGTTGTCTTTTGGTTCGTTTCACCAAGGAAACTGACGTCGTCCGAAACATCTTTTCTGTTGCTTGTCTTGCTCACCTGACTCAACTTTTAGGGTCCATCGGTGCCGTTCGGTTTCAAAGCGCCTTTTCCAGCCCCAGAGGCGGCCAGCTCAACAAATCAAGTCATCGATCCATGGTTCTACTCACCCGTCTCTCCAGCTCCATCTGTTTATCCTATTTACTCTGGATCAAGAGTTCTGGACGATGTTGCTCCCCTAGCGGACGACGCGGACGAGTGGACTGTGTGGTCAAGAAGTGAGGCAGCCGTGTACGTTTCTCCTTTTTCTATTCACTTTCTCCCATCTAGCTCGCCCGTATACATGGTCCGTGTACCGTAGTCATGTATTAACGCGGCTCTTGCTTTGATATTTGATCTCCTTGACTTACGTGAATGGCCTATGTGTACTGCTGGGATCAAATTATTGGGCATGTTTCTACGGCTCAGAACTATCGTCCCTCCCTCGTAAGTAACGCTTTGACTGTCAACACTCGACTCATTCTAAGTGAGACACTCTGAGCACCATTCTTCTCTTTTCGAACTCGTCAATGCAACACAGGCCTTTGAGAACGGTGTGCAAACGATGCTATGATCATCGAGTCGAATGTAGCTGGTGAGATCTACTCATCCGTCACCAAGAATGTCGATGCACGGTTTTAAAATAACATTTATTAATCATTCGGTGATCAACTAGGCCGGGTGAAGATGGCGCTGGCGCTTGCTCGAATTGTTTCTTCTCGTATTCTCTCGTCAGTTGGTTTCATTCCGTGCTTTCTATCACTTTCTCAAATCAAACTGAACATGCCTTGCAACAATCGTTACAAATTCTCGATTTCTCAGTGTTCGATCGTTCAGCCCGCTTCTTTGGATCATTCCATCCGACCCACTCTGGAATCAATTCCGTCAACCGACTCTCTAGACGCGTTCAAACTCGAGCCGACTTATCCTACAGACGGACCGATACCTTCATCTGTCCATGACTACGCCGCTATCCCCTCGAGTTCTGCTGATCCGGAGACTCCTCGTATCCGATCTGCCTCACTCCCTGTTCCACCCTTATCTCAACCTTCGACGACGACGACGACGACGTCATCAACATCATCATCGAGGTTATCTCACACACCAGAAATTGATAGACCCACATCACAGACCACCTACCCTACACAACGTCCTACGGCCATCTCTCCGTCGAACCCTTCGTTCGTGACCAACCTGCTAGATCAAAGACAGCCGGTGAATTTTCTTCCTTCTTACAACTCGTCTTCCAATCAAACCATCGTTCACAATACCCGCCGACCAATCTTACCAACGCCACAAGCCTCATCATCCAGTAGTTCATCTGTATCTCAAGCTGTCTCTCCAAAACCATCATCCATCGACCCAGACCACTTTGTCCTTTTCCGAGAATCTGGAGGAAATCTACTATCAAACATATCTCTCATACCTCCGTCATCACGGACTGACTCGCTCATGTCGTCTGCCACGTCATCGAGACCATGTTCAACGACAGATCTGTCGAATCAGTTCCAGTCCAACAATGGACCGAACACACAGATGATCGAGTTATTCGACAGAGTCGTCAGACTTCAGTCGGATGCGACGGCAGGCCTGGTCCAAGTCCGAACGGTCTTGCAGGAGACCGAGACGTCAACGTCGGTGGCGATAGATAAAAGTTCTAGAAAGAAAGAAAAGAAGAGAAGGAAGAGAGAGCTGCAGAAAGAGAGGCGTAAGGAAAAGGAGACCCAAAAGAAGATAGAAGGTCCGAAGGAGAATGGAGAGGACGAGTCGATGGAACAAGTCATCGAGGAGGATAACTCCAACCAATCATCGCAAGGCTAATAGCTGGGACTGACATTCTGTAGAAGACTCAATAGAATAGGCTGAGAGCAGGCAGGAGGGGGAAAAGAGAGTGGAAAACAGATGACCTTTGATGAGGCTTATCGGTCGTTTGTCTATCTGTTCTGTTGGTCGGTTGTTCCCGTACCTGGACGAGTGGACACAAGGGGTTTGCGGTGTGCCTGCATCCGTCCATATACTCGTGCTTGGGTGTTTGTAAATCTAGAGTGATTTCTGGCTCGAATCTCGATTTTCGTGAACCTTTCAGAGCGCGTTTTTGCGTTTGGTTTCTATCTCTTTCTGACTTTGCTTTAAATTATCGTTCACTTGCATTTGCCTTTCTTTGTCTTCACCTCACATCTATTTGCTCGATTATACAATTCATTCGTACTGATTCTACATAGTTTCTTCGTCCTTTCTTTTTCATCATTTCGTCCAATCACTTTCTTCATACAGAACCAACAGAAGAGAAACGAGGAAGGGAGTCTGGGACACTTTGTTCCCGCTCCTTTCTTTTTTCTCTGTCTTTGATCTCTCCTCAGTTAACCCCTCACTCTTCTTCTGCGCTCATCCCTTCTATTCTTCTTCTTCTCCCCCACCTACTTTATCTAAATCCCTAATAAACTATTCCTGGTGTTCGTCGTTCGACGTCTGACGTTCTCCGGTCTACGTTTACCTCTAACCAGTTGTATTTAGTATAATCATATTTCGATGAGATTTTTGTAAATGAAGGGGGAAACCCCTTCCATGCCTCTTCCTCCTGATCTATCAGTCATTTTGATTTCCTCCTGTCCCACATCGTTTCACAAAAGATGAATCAAAGTATAGGAAGAAAGAAGTGAATGAATGAGAACGAAATTGATTGAATAAGACAGGAAACGGACGAAAGCAAAAGATGGCCGACAAACAAAGAAGAAGAGGAGAGCAAAAGAAAAGAGAGATGAAGATCCCGAGGAATGATCCCTCTCGAGTAGAATGAGGAAAAAAAATGGAGATAGGAAACGAAAAGGAAAACAAGAAAACTTTTTGAAAAACACTTTGTTTCTCTACTCTGGCCCTCCTCATCCATACAACCCCTTTGTCTTCGCCCACGCTTTGACTCGTCGCACCTATCTCGATATCCAACTCAGCCTAACGATCGATCGAGCGAGAGAATAACAAGGTCAATCTATAGTCCAAACTGGGTCGTCAACTGCTTGACGATCTTTGACGCATCAGCTTTCATTGATTCGACTAAATCGCGCCGTTTATCCATCAAACAAAAAGATAAAGAGATTCGCAAAGAAGAAAGAAGCGAAGGAATCCCGTTGTGGTAAGCATCATTTGAGTGAAAGGTCAAATAGGTAAGAAAAAAGGTCGGACCTTGTTGTTCGAGCTGTCTGATCTTCGACCTGGCCTCTTTGAGGTCTTCGGTCAACTGCTGGTTCTCGTTTCGCAACTGTTGGTCAACCTTCAACAATACGACACAATAAACAAATCGAACAGGAAGAAAATGATTAAAAACGTATTCTATATCATGCCATTCTTGGTTCTATCATGTAAAAACTTGGATGAGACAAAGAAACATGAACGTACGATGGAGGTATCCTCCCCATCGGCAGCGGGGACGATCGGCGGGGTAGACGCAGCCGTGGTGAACTCAGCCCTTACAGGCGATGGCTGCTCGTCCTCGTTCTCACTGTCTTCTTCCTCTTGCTTGATATCCAAATCCTGGACTGCAGGCAAGTCCTCTTCGACAGCCACTGCAGGAGGGGTAGGCGTGAGAGTAGGTTCCGGGGAAGCCACCTTAGGAGGTTCTTCCGTCTTGGCGGGTTGAGGAGCAGGAGAGGACAAAGCAGCAGGAGCAGTCTTTGAAGTCGATGGAACGGCTCGCATCGTAGACGATGTAGAGACAGGGTCGGACGTCACGGGGGTGGCGCCATCTTCGAGAGACACAAGCTTGGGCTGGGCTGTCTTGCCGGCGAACCAGTCGTCGGCGGAGAGAGCGGGATCGCTCGAGAGTGCAGGAGGGAAAATATCACTGAAGGCAGAATACACATCGTGATCTATCAGTCACAAGCCCTGTATAACAAGTCACCAAAAAGGGGGTGAGACTCACGCCTGGAAGCTGTCAGCCTTTCTGGGAACGACGAAACCCAAAGGCTCGATCAGGTTGCCCGTAATCTTGAATCCTCGAGCGACCTCGTTCTCCGAAACGTCCAGCGCTCGTCGAGGCAAGAATGTCATTCCTCGCTGGGGTGACTGAGATCCATATTCGGACAAGTAGAACAAGTTGTCGGCTTCATACTCGTAGTATCGGATGTTACCATCTCCTTTTCCAGCAAGGAACAGAAGGTTGTTGGCTTCGGAGAAGAAGGGCATGAGAACACCCGAACTCTGATCAATGTTAATTCCCTTGATCTCAGACAATCCTCCGGTCTCCCAAATCTTGACCTGTCGATCTGAAGATTTTGAGAATCCCGTAGTAGCGATTCTATCGTGAACACCCAACCAGACCAATCGGGACCCTTTCACACCGGCATGCCCATCAGTAATTCGGACAGGAGCCGAACCAGCTCGAGGATCAAACATTCGGAGTTTCTTGTCTCGAGAAGTGGTAGCAAGGATAGTGCCCGTCATGTTCCAGGTCAAGCCCTGAATGGAATCACCATGGGCTTCCAACGAAATTTTTGGCGCTCCTCCGTTTTCGACATCAAATAGTCTTACGACATGGTCGCCAGATGTAGCGGCCAACACGTTCGATGCAGTCGGATGGAACAGGACCTGTCCGATCTTTCTGTTTACCCGTATGCAAGATAGGCAAGGAGTGAGGATATGATGCAATCGTCAGCGAGAAAATCTACGCCAAAAATCAGATTCTATCAAATTGGCAGAAACACATGACAGAGGAGCAGGAGACGAACCGGCCACCAGCGTTGATCTTGACATCAGGCTGAAAATCCTCAGCAACCCATCCATCTTCTCCCCAACCCTCAAACTTGGAAGGGTCAATCTTGTAAATGTTGACTTTTCCGTCCTCCGCTCCGGACGCGACGATGGAATCATCGAATGGAGACCAGGCGGTACTGTATGAAAAATATAACAGATGAGATTTTGTTGGCACCGCTTGAGACGATTGTAGCTGATATCATGAGTGAATACCTACTCTAGGCTATGTCCCGTTCGATTAAAGTGAGAGATGAGCAAAGAACAAAGGACAATAGTATATCAGCTTAAACCCTGAACACGGATCGCACTATGATACATCGGATCAAACCGAGAACAGAGACTCTGGAAACAAGAAACGAAGAATACATACACAGCACCTGAATGACCTCTGGCCAAAGGTAAGATGTCAGGCAACTTGCCTTTAATTGTTCTGGGCTTGGCTGAGTTGAATGGAGAGATGGTGGGGAGAACAGCGAACGCTCCTCCACCAGAGACGTTCCAGTTAACAGAGATATAGGCCTGTTCACGACATGGTTGGATTCAAAATTCGGCTCAGTGTTAGCTTTTTGATCTCTATTTCCATAAAGATTGAATGAGGTACGCAGATAGGAGGAAGCTTACCCCTCCGGCGGCGACGAGGTCGGTATCCCAAGCGCTATTCGAAACCTGATCACACATGCCGATCCATCGTGTATGAGACAAGGACATGTCCGTTAGAGAATACTGAATTGATTTTCTTTTTCTTTTCTTTCCAATAAATTCAACCGGAGCTACTTGACCCGAGGGTGAGGTAGAATATCAAGCTGAATAGGAAGGGAAAGAGCGTACTTTGACGTTCTCGTACGAATGCTCCTTCTTGGGCTTATCCGCGAAGACGTGTCTAGACACGAGGAACAGATACCAGCATCACGGGAGGTGCGATAAATCAAACAGCATCTAATCAATCATGCTGAATACTGAGAGATCTGACGAATATAAATCAACAGACAACTTACCGATATTTACTTGATCTGGGTTGATTCGATGTGCATTCAAATTCAAGAAGCGAGAGTAAAGGATGGCGGGATGGCGAATGAAAGCAAGAGTTCAACCAGAATGATCTCTGCTATTTGCATCTCACCCTTCTTCTTTTATTGACTTTGATATAGAACAAGCATTGAACTACGAACCTCATGAAGCGAGACATGGCTGGAAAATACGTAAAGACAGGGGAGAATAGTCGTTGGTCGTTGATCGTTGGTTCAACGTGAGATTGGGACTCAGAGAGATGGGGGGATATCCATCTGGGTTCCGTATCCATCAAGGCTGTGTCACGGATCCGACGCCACATCGGCTTTTAGAACATGGCAAACGATAGCGGTATCGAGCGTACACACATTGGCACTCTTGTCAAGATTCGTGTTGAGACAATACCGAGGTAGAGGAAAGTGTTAAGCAGGATATGTTGTACATTCTACATTGAATCTGATGCATGTGAGATTGAAAAGGGCAATCTTCTTCTGTCCACAATTTCTCACGATCTTTAACATAGCCGCTAGCACTGTCATCGCCCCCACTACCCTCGTGTTTCCATCTCGTTCTTCATGAATTGATCCAATAATCACTCGTCCGTCAAGATATTATGCGCAGTAAGCCCAAATTCTTGTTGTGGTCCGAGAAGTACGTTTACTCATCTGCTTGAGAGGAACGACGGGTGCATCGATGAGTTCAAATTAGTCAAGAAGATCTAGTCTAGATGGCCGAATGCTGAAAGATCTTTCGGACTTACCGGCAATGAGAGCCAAGATCATTCGGTAGAGGTAGTAGAAGCTGTATGGACCACCAAATCAGTATGTGTTTGTCAATAGAATGGAAAGAACCATAAAGTGACACGTACAAGCAAAGAAGGTAGAACCCTAGCTTGATGAAAGCCTCCTTCTTGTGACCAGGAAGCTGAAGAGTGAATGTAGACAAGGATAAGAGCTCATCAGCGAGTTGCTTCCGACAAGGAATCAATGAGATAACTTACTGTACGGAAGATCTCGGTAGCGTCGTACGATTGTTGTCCCTTGAAGATCCTGTGAAGATGATAAAGAGAGTATCAGAAGATGATCGGAGAAACAATTATGAATATTAGGAATCTAAGGACAAACTTGTTAGCGTTGTAGGCGACGAGAGGCGCGTTGAAGAGGAACGCGAGCCACTGTCCGGACAGGAGAAAGAGTGTGGTGAGACCGGCATGGGCGATCATCTCGGGAAGGACGAACTAGAAAAGAAGAAGTATGATACACGTCAGCAGGAGAACAGAGCAGAGAGTTTGATTGGGCGTAAGAAAAGACGGATACTCACAGCATTCAGCTTGTTGCAGAGATCGATAGGGTTGATGTAATCGCACTCGAGATCTAATGGTTCGCGTGACCGGTGAGACTGAAGATCAGCCGGCCGTTTTACTGAGCAGAGGGGAGAGAATAAAGTAAAAGTACATACCAGAGAACATGATGATCTTTTGAGCGTTCGTGATCGCGATGAGAGGAGAGGAGAAGAGATGAAACGAGATAAGAGGAGACGAAGACAAGATATAAGTCTGAGATATGCTTCTAAAGACACGAGCAAGGTCTTGATTGTGTTCCAATTTAAAACAGGGAGACAAAAGAGGCTGCCATCTCTAAAAGACTGGCCATCTGATGAGGTAGGAACGTACAAAGAACACCATGGTGAAGAGGAGTCCGGCAGCGAGTAGCACGCCGAGTAAGAAAAGCCAGCCTGTTGATAGAAGAGAGGACGATCAAGAGAAAGTGCAGATGGCAGGGAAAAAAAGCAGAGAAAAGAGAAACACGTCAGTTTCTATGATTGGAGTGATCTTTTGTTGAAGGGCAAAAGAGAACAAGTCCCGTCCCCGGAGCAGAATTGAAAGAAACAGGAGCAAAACAAAGAAGAACAACCACCTTCTCCAATCATTTTTCAGTATATAGTTCTGGATGTAGGTTGAGCAAAGGCAAAGGAAGCTGAGTGGGATGAGCAAAGGAGGTCGTTCGAGGTAACAAGTCTTTAGGGGTGTCTGGAGTGTGGAAGGAGAGACGATCAGGGTTATTCATGTATATTTTTGAATGTTAGGCAAGAGTTTGCAAGCGCTACCTAAGGTATGATGCTTTGTCAGCCAGTCTAGCCCATAGTACATACCCTCACACGAGCAGCACAAGAGACATCCAGCTCGATCATTCGCAACAGAACGATGCATCGATAGAGAGAGAAAGAGAGATCGACGGAAACGACCGTCGAGCGAGCCATGATGTGCGCGCATGTGTGTGTGTTCGTGGTTCTCCATGACTACATATGTGTACATCCATAGAGGCTATTCAGATATGAGCCATCGGAGGAAGCCGTAAAACCGAAAGCGGCCACGTTAGAAAATATCGGCTACAAAAAGAAGATGGTCGCCTTCGCTTTCCTTCTTTTCTTTTCTTCTTCATCTTATCGTGCAAGTCAAGTAGCACATCCAGACCCAGACACACTTATTATTAGCTTACTATGGGACTGCCAGCTTATGCTTCAAATAGACCGGCCTCAGAAGCCACGGCCTTGCCTAGATGGGTTCATTACCTTCCCCTCCTCTTGCTCGCTCCGCTCATCTCCGACAAGGTTACATCGACCCTTTTTCCTCCTGCTCAGCCTAGTTTCATCCAGGTCGGTCTAGACAAATGTGCGGCCATTAAAGCCGCTCCATTGCTCACACACCATACCAGGAAGGTCTCGGACCGATTCGTTCCGGGAACTCAGCCGGTGTTGCTCACCAATGCTACCATCTGGACCGGAAACAAAGATGGACAAGAAGTCATTCTCGCCGGGTCCGTCCTTCTCGAGGGCGGTTTAATCAAAGCGATCTCTAAATCCAAGGATGACATCAAAGATCTCTTGAAACGATCCTGTCATGTTCATGAGATCGATGTCGGCGGTAAATGGATCACCCCAGGAATTGTCGACATGCACTCCCATCTTGGAGTCTCTTCATCTCCTGATCTCAAAGGTTCATCCGATACGAATTCGCTCAAGGCACCCATTTTGCCTTACCTTCGATCAATCGATGGAATCAACACTCATGATGCCGCTTACAATCTCAGTATTGCTGGTGGTATCACTACCGCGTTGATTCTTCCTGGATCGGCCAATAATGTGAGCCTTTTTTCTATCTCTTTGTGGTCACACAATACATTCCATCAAGCCAACACTGAACATGCATACACCACGTCAAACCTTAGATTGGAGGGCAGGCGTTCGTCATTAAGCCTCGACAAACAGCTGAGAATACCCCTTCAAGCATGGTCCTCGAGAATCCTTGGGTCATCGACGACGTGAACGGAGGTCTCAAGCGAACTGGGTTTGATCGACACATGAAACATGCCTGTGGAGAGGTAGGCCTTTCCAGTTCATTTCCTTCTCGCGTCTTCTTTCTTAGATACTGAGCTCATGAAAGTCTTTGTTGCCAATAGAATATCCACCGAGTCTATAACGACAACCGGTTTGATCAAGGATGGAACTTCCGAAAGGCTTATAACAAGGCAACTCAGATCCGAGCTAAGCAAGACGCGTGGTGTGCCAAGGGAAAACTCAACACCGAAGAGTTCCCCGATGAACTGGAGTGGGAAGCTCTGGTAGACGTCTTGAGAGGTAAAGTCAAGGTTAACGTCCATGTGCGTTATGTCTATTCCTGTCTTTTCTATTCTTATGATCTTTTTATGAAGGAGAATACCCTGTTGACAACATCCGTTTTGGATTGTAATAGTGCTACGAAACGTAAGTCATTTCACTCATTCTTCTTTTCGCTTGCCATCGTATCCGAGCCATACCTGACTGCCGCAAAACTATAGCGTTGATTTCGATCAATTGATCCGACTCACCAACGAGTTCAAATTCGAGCTTGCTGCCGTTCATCACGCTCATGAAGTGAGTGTCATTAAATTGTCTCAGCCGTCTAATGCGAACAATAGTCTGATTCATCTGTCATCTGTAATCTCCGCCGAGCAAATAGGCCTGGCTCGTCACTGATCTTATCAAAAAGTCATACGGAATCACCCCGACTGCCGCTATCTTCGCCACCAACGCTCGGTACAAAAGAGAATCTGTTAGTCCACCCTCTCCTCTATCAGACGACTGATCCCAAATATGTCCTCATTTTATTCTTTTGATCGCGCATCAGTTCCGGGGATCTGAGTTTGCTCCCAAGTTCCTGGCCGAGAATGGAATTAACGTTGCTATGAAGGTTCATCTTTCACTGCTGTGCATGCTCTTTCATGAATCGCACTGACACAAGCATTGCTGTTTCTACTATAATCATAGTCGGATCACCCTGTTCTCGACAGTCGATACCTCGTATTTGAGGCCGCCCAGGCGCACCATTATGGATTGAATGCCTCGTTGGCTTTGTCCTCCGTTACCACCAGTGTGTATATTCTTTTCTGAGTGCAAGCGAGTAGCGCCATTGTTGTCTAAACTATCATCTTTTCTCTTTTGATGTGTCATATCATAGCCCCTGCCCGGGCTATTGGTAAGGATCATCGAATCGGGTACCTGCGAGACGGATACGACGCCGGTCAGTATCTCTTGTTTGGTTACGTCTGATCATACTTTAAAAAAGCTGACCACTTCCTCCATTATTCTATTACAGACGTTGTTGTTTGGTATGTCAGACCATAACGATTTCGGGATCACTTATCCTTCCACAATACGCGTCGCTAATGTAGCTATTGTCTCATCTTGTCTCGCGTTTCCCTGAAACCATAAGGGATTCGCACCCTCTCACTTTAGGCGCGACCCCGCTTCAGACGTACATCGATGGAATTCCCCAACTGGAACACCCTCACTTTGCCCCTTCCAAGCCCGCCAAGCTCCAGGCTGTTCCTTCCACACCTGACTGGGACGATGAACCAGAGCTCCACCGACAGGCTCGAGGAGACCCCGACTACGCTGCTATCCTCAAGAAACGATTGGCTAAGAACGTAGTGTTCAAGAACGTCCGAAACGTATTCCTCAAGAATGAATTGAACGATCTAGTAGCTTCTAGTGAACGAGAAGGAGAAAACAAAATGGTCATTGTCGAGGGAGGAAAGATAGTCCAGGTCTGTGATGAGGAGTGCTCTCAGACTCTTCAGAAGGACTGGGAAGTTATCGATCTGAAGAACGGAAGCGTCCTTCCTGGGTAAGCCTCTAAACGTATGCAGATCAATTCTTTTATCCCTTTAATTTGACTGATGTATCGTCTTCTCTTGTTGGATGACACATTTACGTTCGTGTTCAGACTGGTCTCGTTTGGTTCTCCTCTTGGATTAGAAGAGATTGCTGGCGAGAAATCTACCAAGGACGGCAGCGCGCCTGATGGTTCTAACCCGGCATCGTCTTTGGGAGTTGATGAGGTTTTGTACGCTGTTGACGGAGCATCCTTTGCCACCAAGAATGCATTGTACGTTCTTGTGGTTCTTTCCCTCTTGAACAATATCTCAAGCAGAGCTGATACTGCCGCGTCGTCTTATATATCGTCATATAGGATCGCCGCTCTTTCTGGAGTTTCTGTTGGTGTTGTCGCCCCTGACTCATCTTCTCTCGTCTCTGGTGTTTCCTTTGCATTCGACACTGCTGCCGACGGACCTTTATCTCCTAGGGCTATCCGGTCCGAAGCTGTTGCTTTGCACGTTAATGTCGGCCATGGATTCTCTTCTTCCATTTCCAAGTATGTCTCTTCTCTCTCTTCTCTTTCGTCGACCCGCTTTCAACGAGTCTGATGATCTCCTCCCTCGTCTGAAATTACAAGCCAAATTGGACAGCTTCGCAAACTCCTTCTGGGCAAGACCCCTGATGCGGATGGTTGGTGGAAAAAGGCGACTCAAGGAGAGATTCCGTTGGTCGTCGCCGTAGACAAGGCCGACATCATTGCTCGGCTCATCCAACTCAAGAAGAGCATTCAAGAGGAGACTGGAGATTCGATCAACCTTGTGATTCATGGTGGTTCTGAGGCTCATCTGGTTCGTTTCTATCTTCAGTTCAGGTATCCTTTGATGCAAAGCATCATGTGATCGAACAGGCTTGCTGATTGAGAAACAAACCGAATGATTGTCACGACTTCGGACGATACAGCTCGCGAAAGAACTGGCGGAAGCCAATGTAGGTGTGCTCCTCGCGCCCGCCAGATCGTTCCCCACCGGATGGGACCAACGACGAATCTTGGCTGGACCACCTATCACCGCCTCCACTCCTGTTGACGTCCTGGTCAATGCAGGTGTCGTACGTTCCTTGCTGCTGTGTCTGATCACTCCGACTTGTGCTTACTGAACCCTATACACATCTCTCATCATACTATCAGACGGTTGGATTGGCGATCGTCGAAAGCTGGCAAGCGAGGAACACAAGATTCGAAGCAGCCTGGGCGCTCCTTGCTTCCTCCTCGCTCACTACCAAGTCTGCTCTTGAGCTTGTCACCACCAATGTTGAGAAACTCCTTGGGCTCGATACCTCCTCCACGGATGGAGAGGGAGACTGGTTCGCTGTCGTATGTCTCTTTATGTCTTCATCTCTTTTGATTCTCTGGCCGTGGCTTTGCTTCACCAAGGTGTTAAAGCGCCAAGATCTGACCTCCATATTTATGTTTGGGACGATACCGAAAACGCGAACAGGAGGGAGATTTCTTCGGTTTCGAGGGCAAAGTCGTAGCTAGAGGAGGAGGAAGCTCTTGAGAAAATCGACAAACCACTTCTGTTCTTTCATACATAACTACAACGCCTTCTTCTACATAGTTATGGTTTTCTGTGGTTCCGTTCCTCGTGTTTAAACATTTCACTTTTGTCTTTGCGTTAATGAGCGTCAGTTTCGCGTGTCCATCATCTGGCGTCGTATGGGGTTGTGTTATATCTGTATCGATATCGATGATGGGATGAATACATACGCAAAGTGCAATCCTCGGGAAATGCGTACAGACTTATAAGGAAATTTGGCGGGAAGTACAAATGTCTCTCACATCGACTCAAACAAAAGCACGTAGGGTTAAGATCCTTCAAACGATCCCTCGTCGATCATAACGATGAGAGAAACGAGGAGGAAAGGTTGAAGAAAAGACAAAGAAATCCCATCGACATCTATCTTTAAACAATACTCTCTAACTCTCTAGCATAGCCCAGCGCCTCATCAATCAGATCCTTAACGCCCTCGCCCTGCCCATGTGCGTCAGAAGTAGCAGCTGGGAAGTAAATCGTCGAGCTTGAAGGAGAGAGCGTCCATCCTCGTCGTTGAGCAAACGCGGTGACCTCGGAGGGTGAGTTGAAGAAGAGTAGCTGCTGAGCAGAAGAGATGGGAAGGGATTTATAAGATGAAAGGAAAGACAACGAGATCTCGTTCCTGTTTGAAAGAAGATCCAAGGAATATAGCATTGTGGTTTTTACAGAGATGGATTATATCAGTTTTGAGCATATGGTCGAAGACTCAGATATCAATAAAAGAAAGCCGGTTCAGTCCATACCTGATAGAACCCACTAGGCCATCCGCCAGAACGGCCAATCCTCCGCCATCCTTACTGTCAACAGCGATTCCAGCCAAGGCCTTTTCCTTCTCGATCAGACTTGCAGCCATTCTCCACACCTTGTTGTAGCTACCCTCCATAAGCCCTCGCTCGAGCTCAATCACCTCTTTCACGTCCGGTTCGGCTTGAAGTGCCGGAGGGATAGTTTCGAGGAGAATGTGGAATGCGGAGGTTCGGGATGATGAGAGAAGAGCGAGAAGCTGGAGGGCTAGAAGAGAGGCACGGTGTGGCGACGGAGGGAGGCTTCTATTTAACGGTACAGAGTAAGACGAGCAGTTGTTAGGATAGTAAAAGAGAAGAGGTATAGATGATGAGATAACGATGAAAATGTTCCTTCTCGCTAACGGCATATGAAGCAACTCACGAAAAATAGAACGCATCCAACTGAGCAAGGTATCGCTCGAATGCCGGAAGCTTCCCTGTTCGGATTGAGTGAAACGCTCCGATCTCCAAAACCGAGCCTTTGAGGGAAGATGAAAACACAAGGGCACCGGTCAGTGATTGTTAGAAACGATGAGATCTGCATAGCGGGACTCACGAGCAGTAATCAGATCCTCTTCAGAGTGATTTGATCCAGAAGGAAAAAGTAGTTGATGTTGAACAAGTTGGATCTAAATCAAACCAAGGTGTGAATGACCCTGTTCGCTCAAAGTAAGAGTAATGACAGAAGAAAGAGAAGACGAAGGCGAACCTTTAACGGAGCAAGCTGCTGTCCGACAGACGCGAGATCATTTGCATCGAACGAGGCCTTGAGTGCGTTGAAAGATGACTGAAGAGACATGATAGATTGTGTAATGTATGAGAAGAGAGATGAGATGGCCAGAGGATGATGGATTGGATGGACAAGTTTGGATGGAAGAAGGTGAGAATGAGCCAAAGTTCCACGACATCAGCCAAACCTCCACCAAGACGGCCATCAACCTCAAACGACCATCAACCTACCATCTCTTCCCTTTTCTCTTCATACTACCATCACACACACACACACACACACCTCTACATCCCTAATCTAATCAAACAATCATGGAGATCGGACGTGCAGGCATCGATAGGCTTAAGAAGGGAGAGATCAACCTCGGTGTTCGTTTAATGCTTTCCCTGCTCTTCCAGTTAATATCTCTGCTCCTAGAGACCATAAGACTCACATTCAAACCGTTGTTCCACAGACTTCCATCATGGCCGTTCAGTTCAATGGAGGAGTCGTCATCGGAGCTGACTCCAGGACAACCTCTGGGTGGGTTATTGGGTTTTTCTCTATCTCTGAATATATTCATACTTTGAAGAGAACAAAGATCAACCTTCAATCCTCACGTCGTCACCAAAGCTGATGCATCTGGTCTTGTTTGCCAAACAGATCTTATATTGCTAACCGAGTGACGGACAAGTTGACACATATTCATGACCGAGTCTACTGCTGTCGGTCAGGATCAGCCGCTGACACTCAGGTGTGTTTCGCTGCTCTGACATACTGTCCCTTCGCAAGAGAGATCTGATGATCTGACTACCCATCTCGACCTACGCGACATAGGCCGTAGCAGATATTGTTCACTATCAGCTTCAGATGTTCTCTGCTATGACTGGCGCTCCTCCATCTGTTCACACCACCGCTTCTATCTTCCAAAAACTCTGTTACGAGAACAAGGACAACTTGAGTGCAGGTATCATCGTGGCTGGGTACGTCTTGTTTGCATCAATTATTCATATGTGTACATGGTCCTTTGAAGTCGACCTCAAAACCTGGCTACAACAACTGATATATTTCTTATGCTATCGACTCCATGCACTCTTGTTTATCTAGATGGGATGCGGAGAATGGACCGTCGGTATACAACATCCCTCTTGGTGGAGGTCTCTTCCGACAGCCGTGGGCCATCGGAGGATCCGGTTCGACCTACATCTACGGATACTGTGATGCAACCTTCCAAGAGGGCTGGGGAGAGGAGGAGACTGTGCAGTTTGTTCGAAATGGTTTGTTCTTATTTGCCCGAGTGTTTCAAGCACGACGTCTAGATGCTTACAGCGGTCATCTGTCTGGTTCGTGTTTGTAATCGTACTCTAAAACAGCACTTTCGTTGGCAATGTCCCGGGATGGATCTTCTGGAGGAGTGATCCGTATGGCTGTCATCACGCCTGGTGGTGTCGAGAGGAAATTCTATGCTGGCGATGATATCCCTCGGTACGCACGGCTCTTCTTTCTCATGTCCTCTTGCCATGTCTACACAGAACCAACTGATTTTGGATCCCCTTTGCTTTTCTGTAGTTTCTGGGAAGGCAAGGAAATCTTAAAGGATACCGTGCCAGGAAAGGATGTTGCCTCAGTGAGATCGTAGATAGAATCAGGTCGGGACTAGCCTTGCTTCTTCCGTAACAAGACCACATGCTTTGGTATTGCCAGGGAGATGAAATCGCTTTCGATATAATGACATGTACTAGCTCAGTAATCGTGAACCTCAAAGCGAGCAAGACATCAGATGTGATTTACAGGAACACGGACATGAGACAACTGTATTGTACACAGAGGTCATCGCATATGTTCATAAACGGTTTGACAACAATATTCAAGCAAAACGAGCACACGGATAGATCGAAGTCGTTCATATATTTTGAAATGATATTTACATTGAAACAAGAAAGAGAAGAAAGGTACAAGAGTTGTCACTCGCATTAGGTGATCCTGTTATCCTGGGCAGCAGCTCCATGTCTGGAAATAGGCCTCCTTCAAGATTGTTTTACATGCAGGTGAAATACCCTTCCCCCCGAAAGGAACCAATCCCACCCGACAAATGGTCAAGGCTCCTCCGATCAAAAGACCCGCACATCGCTCGGTTAAAAGACGGAGGCAGTTCGATCGAAAAGAAAACCCTAGTCCACTCAGGTGGGTGCCCTTCCGGGGGGGTTAGAGGCTATTCGTCTAGTCTGGATGTCTGGACCTCCCTCTATCTTGGACCCTGGAGGGCAAGGAGGGAAGGAATTTAGTCCGACCATGAGAAAGAGAAAAGAAGAGGGAAGAGAAAATTCAGTCTTGTGAGATTTATATAGGGTAGAGATTGAAACTGAATCACGTGATCAACTTGATATCCAGTCACGATTCACCGCTGTTGTTGTCAGGGTCCGGGTTCAGAGGGTAACGGGAAGGTTACAAGAATGTAACCAGGCAGGGAATAGGGCTGGCAAGAAGGAAGTTCAGGCTCTCTAGCTTGGTGACTGTGACGAGAGCGCAAGGCAGGGAAATAGTATGAACAAGGTTGATACAATAATGGAACAAGATTACTCGGGAACAAAGGAATGACAAAGGATTCAGGCTTGGTAGACTAAGCTATGGTTGGCGGAATAATTCCCGTCTTATATAACATCCTCAGACTCCAACGGTTATGCATAAGAAGATAGATCACAGAAGGTGCTAGAAGCCCCTGCGCTGGAAGGTCATATACCTGCATGTTCATGTAATGAGAGAGCATAAGGAATACCGAGGTAGGAGAAGCGGCAGAAGCAGGAGAAGGTTGCCGGGGTGTAACACTCAGGTCACATCCCTAACAGCTGTGCTGTTGATACCCACGTGACATTCTCAACATCCATCATCCTAGGCCGTTTTGAAACTATCCGGTATTTTCCTATTCATCTCGCTCCGACCACAACACTTTCTCATCAATACATATCAGCTATGAGTCGTCAACCGATAGGAGAAGTTATTCAGGAGGTGAGCCTTCCCTATCTCGTTTTTTTTTGGCCTTATGTATATCTTTGTTGTGGGAAAAAAATCACTTGTTCTCTCGACTGATGCATACCTTTGGCTTTTCATTCTTCTTTCTTTCTTTGATGGCTTCATGACGTTGACATACGCCCGTCTATTCCTCTCGGTGTCCCTCGTGACTTTGGCTATACCATGACTTCATGCATAAAAGTTCGCTGATGGAGGAAACTACATCAAGAACAAACTCGACTCAGCCGCTAGGGAGCTCCTGAACGCAGAATACGCGAAACAAGAGTCGGCCAAGAAGGAAAAGGCAGCTGGATCAGCAGTGGCGGTAGACGAGAAGGATGTTGCATTCATCGTTCGTTTTCTTCTACTTCTTTCAATGCCATCCGGTATACAGGATTGAGGTGTTGAATTTGAGAGCACTTTGTTATCCCATCATGATCTCTTCAGGTCAGCGAGTTTGAGATCACCCGATCTCAGGCTGAGGAGAGCCTGCGTAGCTCAAACGGAGACCTCACAAAGGCATTAGAGAACTTGGTGGCCTTGCCTTCGAAATAGGGAACGAACACTGCTTGCCATGCCCTGTTTCTTCTCTTCTCTCTTCTGTTTTCTACAATCTTCCAAAAGCAAAATCTAGACGAATACACCCTAGAAGATAATACATATAACCAATGCAATCCTTTCACTCCGAAATACACCTCAAGTACTTTCTTTTTCCTTCTCCCTTGACAACGTTTCAAGGCATTATGTTTTACACCATTTGTCATAAATCACCATCCTGAGAGAAAGACTATTGAAGAGCTGATTTTTCATCATATCATCGACCCCTCGGATAAACCCATTCGACCAACGGACCCTCCTGCGCTCCACTACCACCATTTCTCGCTCTTCTGTCCTTCTCCTTCAAACTGAGTGAACCAGCCAAGACCTCTCTCTGTTTAACCACCCTACCGTACTTAGCAATCAATCTATCGAGAGATTTCTCATCAGGTGATAGATCCCGGATGAACGGTTTGAGATCGGCTAACCGCCATTGAGATCGAGTAGAAAAGAGTTCCTGGAACCGCTCGACAGGGACCGAAGGAAGCGAGGTGTAGGCGAACGGAAGTAGCGTAGGTTGAGGACTGAGCACCGTAGGTGGGTTGATCAGGTAGTTTCCCTTTGAATATCACATCAGTATGTGTTCAGGAAACGCAACAGGACGGAGTATAGGGTCAGTACGAGCGACTAGACAATATGAGGATAATGAGAGTAGCAAAAGGAATTACCTCGAGAGAGGTTAGGACTGTATGCGCGCTGAAGGCGTCTCCTACGCTCTCAGCCCAATTGGACATGAAGTCTTCTAATGGGATTCCGACGTTTGTCTGTCAAATGAAGCTTCTATTAGTATTGGACTCTTTTGTAGAGAAAGATACATCAGAAGAAAGAATTCGAAAGGATCTTATCGACTCACTTCGAGTCCCAGAAGCAGTCCCCTGCCAACTTCTCTAACGATCCCCTTAACATCATCTAACACCCAGTCCATGTCTGTGTCGACCTTTCCGAACAGGTTCATCACAGCCTCACCCAGCTCTGGCCCAACCCCTCGCTTCCTTAAGTCAGGAGCGATGAGCGCGAAAGGGGCAGAGAGCGGAGGTTCGGTGGGGGAGTGAATCACGAGGAGGGAGAGAAGGAGGCAAAGAAGGTGACACAGTCGAGTAGGTGGTAGAGGGAGGAGTTTTCCTGAGAGAGACAATCAAAACCGCAGAGAGATCAATGGGTGAATATGTTTTATATATTTGTTTGGTTCAATTTCAATCTTGTACAAAGGCAAAGAAACGACGAACCGTCCAGCTCGATTACATTCCGATCCTTGAGGCCTTGGTCGAGCTCAGCGTCTGATGCTTGGATGATCGACCGGAGATGCGCCAATGTGTATCTTGTCCGTTTCCTCTTTTGATTGAGAATAAACCGATAATAGATACTGAAGTTTCAGAATTGATCAGGTCGTTCTATAATTCTCGAGAGCTCAGGACTGACCGGTCTCTCTCCATCTTCCTCATCTTCATCGTCTTCCGTGTCGTTCTCGCTGGCCTCTCCTTTGATGTTTGACCGCGTCTGACGGTCTTTCAGCCCGCTCCATTCCTGACCTCTCAGCACATCCTCGATCCGACCCAACCGGGGCACACAGCTCGTCAATTCCATCAACTCATGCAGCGTCTCTGTATACATCAACTTCTCCTCGGTTTCTCCAGTTTCATCTGATACTGAACCTGTTCCTCCGTCCACTTCTTTCGGGGATACTGAAACTTTTCCGAAAACATCTTCTCCTGTCCCTGATGATGCTATGCGATCTCCCTCTATTGGAGTAGAGGACGAAGAGGAGGAGGAGGGTAAGGAGAGAAGGACAAGCTCGTTGGAGATCTGAACGGTCCGAATGGAATATGTAGAGTTTGGTGTACATAGAACTGCTTCATCAGATGGTCTTCCTTTGATCGTCAACCTGTTTTGTTTCTCGAATTTTAATATGTCCGTCCGAGAAAGAGGATAAGGAAGAGAGTTCGCGGGCGGAAACGACAGGATGAATAATGTTAAATCAATTTTTCAAAAAAAAAAAAAAGGAAGAACGAGAAAGAAAACGAAGAGAACATCCCAACAGGTAAGGGCAAGAAAAGATGCGATTCGAATACAAGGAGAACGAACGAAAGTGGGTTGGACTCTGATCCTTGTTCAATCAACTTCACGATCTCTGGCGGAAGTTCCATCAATATATGATCTGAACTTGAACTTGTTCCTCCTCCTACTCCTACCCCGGTCTGACCCAATCTGGTTGATCGACCGTTTGATAATTGTGGTGGGAAAAATATCGGGACTGTGTTGGGTGCCATAATCTTGGAAGAGTCGGTCGAGTGTTGAGACAGATAGGTCGGGTCAACCAAAGCTTGGTTGTGTGATTTAGATGTATGTTCTGCAAAGGGAATCAACTTGATAGGGCGCGTCTCTCTCATTTAGGTATCCAACGCGACGCGTCTGGTAACGCGTCATCGCTCTGTGTAGAAGTTTCTCTCTCAAGCAATATACGACAACTGATTTTGTTCCATACATACTAACACGCACACCGCTACAACTAGCAAAACTACAAGAGCTAAAGTGACAACATCATAACAAGAGAAGTAGCAGAAAGAGAATTTTGAACGATTTATGGCATTCTAAGCATCGTCATCTTCGACGTCACTCTCAGAAGCTAGATGTTTCCGTCCGAAACAGCCAAAATCAGTTTTTGTAGTTGGTATATTTATAAAAATCACAGGAGCTAGATGAACGAACCTATCTTTGGATCCAACCGTTTCTCAGGTCGGACTCGTTCTTTACCTTTGTTCATCGAAGCCCGTCGGGCAGGGTTAGTCGGAAAGAGGACTTGATCAGACAGACTGGCTTGCGGTTTAGCACCCTGTCGAAGATGTATCAAGAACCCTGCAAATGATTAATGGATGAATCGAAAGAGAGGAAAGATCACTTTCAGGCTTGGAGAGGGACACGGACGATTTTAAAGCCTCCCTCAGCGCCTAGAGCGGATTGGGACCAGTAGGTCAACGCTTGAAGCACCGAAGGATCTTCTGCCGACGCAGAGATTACAGGACTGATAAAGAAGTATGGATACACGTCAACACTCTATGTACTAGCTCAGAGCAAGGAAAGAAACTTACGACACAGCGGCGAATGTATGATCCTCATTAAAGACTCCGAAGACCCAGTTCTGAGTGGTGTCGGAATATAGTTTCGATCTCAATCAGAAAAGAGATGTTGCGCAGAGCCTTCTGAATGGGGACGTACGTTGTAATTTGTAAGGACAAAGTGCTTGATCCCAAGTCGCTTCGTACCAAGGCTCTGTCTGGACCAAAGCCAAGATGCCTTTGACTTTGGGTTATATCGGTCTAATGAGAGGCGCGACAGGGGTCAGAGCTTCTTTACAACGAAGATAACGGCGGCATACATATGATCATGTCTTCTTACAAGTTCCCTAGGGTAATCAGGGGCGAACAAGATATTAGCAGGAGTAAGGGCCCGAGTGCCTTAGTCTATAAAGGAGAGATGGGTGGCTTTGACTTACAGTGACACTGAATTCATCGAAATCTTCCTGCTCAAACGGAATTGTCAATGCTCGGACGACAAGCGCAGGAACGTCTGCTCGGCTGTCAACTAGGATGAATTCCTACTCGGGGGGGTCCAAGACAAGAAGGCTCAATTGTCAAGGACAAGAGAGCATATATGTAGAACAATTATAGACGAACAGTTTCTCCCATCGGAGACTTTCCGTACTTCCAGGCGACGCTGTCCTTGAGCCCAGAGACCGTGCCGACCTCAGCACCGTCGATCTTGACCTCACCGAGTTCCTCTAGCGGGTGGGCATCCGCCTCGAGACTAGATGATACTTTGGCCGACGTCTCTGGATCGTTCGACAGATTCCACGCAGAGATTGCGGCTACAACGGCGTCGAGGGGAAGCGTTTTTAGCGCCTTCAACAGGCTTGCGTCCGGGGACAGGGACATGGTTCGTGACAACGACTGAAGATGAGGAAACAAATGACCAGGATGGGTGGGCAGCGAGTTCGTTGGAACCTGCTCTTTGAAATCTGAAGATGGATGGATGGATGAGATTCTGCTGTCAGATCAGATCGATTATGATGCTTGCAGACAAGCATAAAATAAGACGAGATAGCAAGAGACTGAGCGGGTCATACATTTGTCTACCATCTCTTTGAAGTCTTTGATCTTGACTAAAGACTGGAGCAAGCCATCCGGCCAGTCCGGCCGAGGAGACTTCCCACCTACGAGCCAGATAGAAGGGAAGAAGATGAGTATAAATAGGCAAGAAGATTAACAATGGAAATCTACAAGGAAAGACTGACCAACTCCAAGAGGAGGAGATCCTTGAAGAGTAGGAAGGGGACTGGCTAAGCAGGGCAGAACGACATAAAGAGATGGACCGGGTTAACCGCCGAGATAACCATGAAAGAAAAGAAGAAAGAAGCCGGGACAAGTGGCACTCGGAAGGAACTCGCCTAGGTAAGATGAGAGGACAAAGTTTGGCTGAGGCATGATGTGTCTATCGGACGAGCGATAATGGTGGCAATGGTGGTTGAAGAACAGATGAAGAACCCGGAACGATCCAGCATCTTTATAAAGCAGAAGAAAGCCGTGTTCTACGTTCGTTCTCTATTCGATGCTGCTGTTGCGCTCGCTTCTTCAAACAATGGGCAGTATAGGAGTTTGGCCCGGAAACCCGCGTGACGTTTGAGACTTCGGGTCAACTCGGCTATCTCGGAGGAACGTTTTTCAACGTGCCACACTGTGTTATTTGTGTTTCCTCATGTTCTTCACTGGATATGTTCGGTGGATGCAGAGCGGAAGGAGCATGTATGAGATTGTCTTTGTGTTTTTTTCTTTTTCTTTTTTTTTTCCTTATCGGTTGGATAGATTATCTTGTTGTCGAGAAGAAGTGTGTTGCCTGGTAGATGGTCATCATCATCATTATCACCATCATAGTAGTAAAGACCATCTGATGGCTCTGCGTTCGCTGGACTATCGACTGAGAACGTTTCTTTAATAAACGATCTGGCATCTGTCCAACTCACAATCTACCAGCATCATCCTTGAACATCCTGCCTTCAAACAACAACACCCTGCCTCATTTCCACAGCATGGACTGTCTAATGTAAAGGGCACAGACACCAACGGGCATAGAATCAGTTAGGGTTCTGATCATAGTTTCACCGACGATGACGTATTGATCCGACAGGTGACACGTGACACGTGACACGACGCGACGCGACACGCTCAAACGCGTCCGATCGCGTGCTGACCAAGTCGTAATGAAACCAATCCCCGATCCTTCTTTTGAGCACTCACTAGGATCACTTTCACCTCTCGTACTTTCTTTCTTTCGCTCTACTTTCTGCTCTGTCTGCTCGCTTACTTCTTCTCGGATAGCTGTTTCCTTGCATTTACTCACATCTCTAGGCTGCTTGGTACATCCATGGAGCATCATCCGTCTCTGGATTCGGTCGACGCGTCTCTTCAAGTCGATCGGGTCATTTCTTTTGGTTCCTCTCCTTCCGGTAGTCTCCCTGATCTCCTCATGGACATAGACTCTCCTGCACTCACAGAAGGAGACCGAGAGATATCAGACCATCAGTTGATTAAAAAGCCATCTGCATCGTTGGATCCTGGAAACATAAACGATCCTCCTTCTGAAACTGCAGCCATCGCCGCCGCCACCACTACTGAGAATACTCTTTCGTCCAGTCTGTCGTCATCGGCACCGTATCCACTATCCACCCAATTCATTTCTCTCGTTCCCAGAGGATTCACTGCTATCACTCCTACCTCCCAGTCGAACAATTCCTCACCATCCTCCTCCCAGGCACCATCTCTCACCCAAGTCTCTACCGTGCTCAACTCAGACACCCCACCAAGGCATCTCGAACAGACACCATCTTCTGCTCCCCTTTCCCCATTAGCTCCAAAGGCAGATACGGATGGGGGCCTTTCTACGGCAAGCTCGATACTGAAAGTCCAGACTAGCACAGGAGACAGGAATTCATCAACCGTCTCTCCTCGTTCACGTCCAAAATTGTTTTTTGAAGATTCCGATTCGGATCACGGATCCAACTCTCCTCGGTCCCGTCCGAACGGTACTTCAGAGGGCGACGGCTCCGTCTCAACGCAACCTACTCAGACGAGCGAGGACTTCCAGCTAGATAATTCTCTTCTTACATTCACTGTTCATCCTCCTGTTGATCCTTCAGATGGACCCTCGACCTCATTCCAATCTGCCACATCACACTCGGCTGCCTCAGGAGCCAGACGACCTTCCCGGACGCCTTCGGCGCCTCCGTCCAACTCGAAACTCGCCGGTTCCATCACCAAGGGACTCTCTGGCAGACTCGGCTCCCTCGGAGTCGGCCAAACTTCAGATAGGAATAAGCAATCGGCATCGAGTGACTCGGACTCAGAGATCGAGTACATGTCTGGTTTGACGCCTGTGAAGAATGAACCATCTACAGCAGCGCGTACAAAGTCCATAGAGGTTAAACAGGAGAGGGAGGCTCCAGGAAGTATCAAGAGGAAGCTGAGTTTCGTAGGAAACGACCAGTCGGATTCCAGTACGTTTCATTTTTTGTGTGACATATGATCAAACCTTGGACACAAAATTGACCGAACTTGCTTTTCGTTTATCGCGAACATTTTTAGTTGGTCCACAACCGACAGTGCTACCTGAAGAAGGAGGTTATCTTGGAGAGTTTGTCGTAGAAGGATATACTATGGTCAAAGGTTTGGCTCCTCCGCTTGTTGCCTTTATATCTGCCCTCGCGCTCGTAAATTGACTATGTATTTGTATAAACTTCGATCCTTGCATGATTAAATCTAGGCAAAGGGTATTGCCAGCCAGGTTCAGCTGTATTTCTCTCGAGAATAGAGCCACAGGCCGGAAAAGCCAGACCAAACCCTTCAAACGTTTCATCCACAGGAGCTCAACGGTCCCTCAAGGATATGATGAAGGCATGTCCCTGTTCTCGTACATGCCTGACTTTCAATTGTTTGTTCATCATTATGCTCCATGTCTGTGCGCGTATCAACAGCCGAAGGTGGAAACCAAAGATAATTCTAAAGCTCCAAAAGTCAAGCCTAACACCATTATTCGGTTAAAAAACGATCGAGGCTTCGGTTAGTTCACAACTATTATCCATTGCCGTTCTGTTGGGGCTTTAATCATGCTCGCATACAATCATAATTGATCGCCTCCAAATTTCTTGCAATCTATCCGTCACAAGAAATCGGTAAACTTCCTATCAAGACAACCTCTTGGCTTGCTCCTCTACTGGATCTTCACTTACTTACTATCAAGGGAACTATCGTCCATTGTGACGTTCCTATTTCCCGAGTTGGAGATACCATCGTCCTAAGCCTTGACGTCTGGCTCAAACCAGAAGCATTCGTAGAGATTGATATCAAGAGACCGTTAGCAACTGAAAAGACGGCGATACTGGCTGATTCGAGTAAACCGGCTTTTGGGGTCGAAGGACTGGCTACAGAGGAGGAAATCAGATTAGGAAAAAGAAAAGACGGACTAAAAGTCATGTTTCGTACGTTTTTTCTCCTTCCGTTTCTTGCGCTACTTGCTCCATTTTTTGACGAATTCTCTGACCGTGCTTATCCGACCGAAACAGAAAAGATTGGCTTGCGACCTCGAAGATCATCCAGTATATCTAATAAAAAGCTCAAGTCTACAGGTATCACCAAGCCTTTTTCTTTGGAGAAAGGCAAGACCGGAGAGCTCGCTCAGAATCAACCTGAAGTGGGATCAACAGGGGACGAAGATGAGGCAGGAGATGAGATAGATGAGGATCAACTAGATAGTATCTACGCAAAGTTTGTACCTTTTCATTCATCATTCCGTCTTCTGGAGCAAATGTCTGATGCCTTTTGGGGTTTGTCCATCCGGAATGGGATCAGAGCTCAAAAGGATGATAGAGAACTTGACGAGATGGAACCAGCCAAGACATTTACACTTACACTTCGTACGTCTTCACACTCTCAGATATTCTCCTTATCTATCCAATTCGCTTGCTCCAACTTTCTTATTCACACACCGAGATACTATGGGCGAAACGATCGAATGCAATGTTTGACAGGTCCTTACCAGAAGCAAGCGTTGAAGTGGATGGCCGATCTAGAACGAGGATTAAAATCAAGTAGAGATTCTGCGCTTCACCCACTCTGGCAGGAGTATGTATTCTTTCTTGCTTGCATCCCCTCTCTATACTGTCTCTGGTAGCAGTTCTGTTCGAGTCTTACGCTTCGTTTGTCTGTTGATATCTTTGCGTGTGTGTAGGTATGCGTTTGCTCCGGAAAAACAAGATTTCGATTCAGGTGAAATCGTCGATCTTGAACATTGGGTCGAACGTGAGGCTTCTGTTTTGTACATCTCCCTCTCTAGTCCCTTTGGCCTGACTTTACCACTTCCACTCTCGTTGATGAACGAATTGGCGGATGTGCCTAGCCAACATGTTCTACTATAACCCGTATTCTGGTGAATTAAGCTTGAAGTTCCCAAGGGTCGATCAAGTCTGTCGGGGTGGAATTCTGGCCGACTCAATGGGAATGGGAAAGGTGTGGTATTTATCTTGTTATTTATATCCGAGGTTGTTCTATTCGGCTGATCTTCCCGGGGTTTGATATTTGATTGATTGTCTTCTGCAGACTTTGTGAGTTTAAGATTTACAGAACACACCATTCGAATCTTGTTTGAATCTCCCTCTTACGCTTGTGGTGAAACCGCTTTTCTTTTTGAATGACAGAATGATGGCCTCCCTGATACATACCAACCGATTCAGCAATGCCATCCTCCCAGCATCAAAAGACGAAACTCCTCCTTCACCAACCGCTCCTCCGTCCACTGCTGCCCGTCGGTCCCGTCGACGACTCATATTTGATTCTTCCTTCCGTGTTAAGAAAGAGGTAGAATCCATCGATGAGGACGAGGACGATTCGCCTTCTGGTCAGATGGACGAAAGCGCTGATGATATGGCTGAACAGCAAGAACGGGCAGAGGGAGGACCGTATGTGACCTTGGTGGTCTGTCCGGTTTCATTGATGAATCAGTGGCAGGATGAGCTGAAGAGGAGTGCGAGGAAGAAGACATTAAACACGATGGGTCTGTCTCTCTCCTTCGCTTGAATTCACATAGCTTTCATATCCTGATACTTTCCTTCCAATTTTTTTGGCCTCGTAGTTTACCATGGGAACGCCAGGGGCGTGGGACTGGATGAGGCGCTCGATCCAGATAATCCCAACAGAGTGGATGTCGTTATTACCTCCTATGGGTAGGCCAAAGCCCTTGAGCTTCACTTCGCCAAAGCGCTCTGTTCTGACTCGGCTTGTTGTTGCATTTTTGCTCTATTTTGGTCCCTCAGAGTACTCACTAGCGAGCATGCAAAGTGGAGCGAGAATCAGACGAAGAAGAAAGTCAAGTCGTTCGAGACAGTCAGCTTATTTACATGTAAGTTGGATTCTTTTTGATTACACCAATGCGTTGTAGAGTCTGACATAATGCATATTTGTTCTGTCTCAATTTGTTGGGAGTACAGACGACTTCCTTCGGATTATCCTTGGTATATATCTAGTTTCGATTCGATTTGTTGGCGTTTGGCATTGAGATAATACTGAACTGGATCGCGCTGCTTTTGCAACTCACGTCTCAGACGAAGCACATCATATCAAGTCTCGTTCAACACACGCCGCCAAGGCATGCTACGCGGTTGAAGCCGAGAGACGATGGTGTAAGTTCTAATTGGCGTTCACGCACGTATTCTGAGATATTTCTTCCGTAAGACTAATCGTTGTTGGAGCGCTATTTTTACATTAGGTGTGACCGGTACCCCAATCCAAAATCGACTGGAGGATCTTCACTCGTTACTATGTTTCTTGCGCTTAGAGCCTTGGGGAACATATTCCTTCTTCCGCTCGTAGGTGTCCTTCTCCCTTGCTCTCTTGTTCGATCCTCTGTCTCTTTTACAGTAAGACTAACATAGGCGACGAAACGATATAGATTTATCACTGTCCCGTTCCAGAATAAGGTATGCCGACTTTTACTTCTAAATGATTACCCACATCCGCATTGCATCTAACTGCTTACCATTTATCTGTTCTTTGATTTGGATGACTATCACAAAGGATTCCTCTGCCATAGATGTTGTCCAGTTCATCCTTCAATCTTGTCTTCTTCGCCGAGAGAAAGACATGCGGGATAAGGATGGGAGGTTTATCGTTGAGCTACCCGAGAAGACGGTTTGTGCTCATGCTCCAATCATGTTGCGGAAAACCGAGATATCCCTGCTTAACTGGATCAATGCTCTGTCTTTTCCATTCAGGTGGAGCTTGCGGAGCTCGAGTTTAGTAACGTAGAGCGCAAGCTTTATGATGAGCTGTATTTGAAGACAAAGTCCAAGTTCAACGAATACAGCCGTGCTGGTGCTGTTGGGAAGAACTACGGCCGAATCTTGTAAGTTTACGCTTTTCAATTCTTGAAACCTTTGTTCATCGTAATCTGACTAAGGATCAAACCTTGTTGCTCTCTTCTCAAGCTCGATGTTGATGAAACTCCGTCAGGCAGCTCTTCATCCTCTTCTAGTTAAAACTGACGGTACCGATGACGATCCAGAGGATAACGACGATGAAGATGTGGATAAATCCTCACAACTCAATATTAAAGAGATGAGGGCTCAGTTCGCTTCCGGAGGAAGCGACTTTAAGAGTCAAGCATTCCAGACATTCATAGCCAGCCTGAAAGCTGGGCAGCATGCGGAGTGTCCAGTCTGCTTTGATGAGGTTCGTTTGTGTTTTTCATCGTTTCTCCTTCCTTTACATTTAAAGATCTTATATATCATCGAAGTTCCCCGCATTACTAACGAGCTTGGTATGGGTTGTACAGATGGAAGAGCCGGCTTTATTGCCCTGCGGGCATTCGGGTTGCAAGACTTGTCTGCTTGATTGTATACAGTTGCATTCGGATCAAGGAGAGGATGGGCTCTGTCCGGTTTGTCAGGAACCTGTCAAAGAAGAGGATATCATGGAAGTGTGAGTCTTCATCCTTTGCTTGACGTTTTTACTTGGTTTTGCACGTAACTTGCCAAGTCGCTTGATCGCTTACTCTTGTCTGCTCGCCTTTGATTTGGGGGTAATTTGAATGGTCATAGTCAACGCAGACCTCGTACCAAGTTGGATATGAAGACCAACGGGGACGCAGATTGGAAGCTCGTCAAGAACGATTTCAAGTCCTCCACTAAGATGGACGCCTTGATCAAACGACTCAAACAGATCAAAGAGAAAGACCCAAAGTTCAAGGCTTTGGTATTCTCCCACTTCACAGTGCGTGTCTAGCTAATTTGGCTACGTGTTATGAGCGACCGACTGATCATCATTGGATAAACCGATTGCTTCAATACCTTCAGTCGTTCTTGGATCTGATCGAGGCTATCCTTGAGCGGTACGGTTTCCGATTTCTTCGATTGGATGGTTCGATGAATGTCGCCGCTCGACAAGTGGCTGTCAAAGAATTCTCTCAACCCTCGAACGAACCCGTCATCTTCCGTTCGTTATTCTTTTCATTTGATCGCTTACTTCTATGAGTTATGAGTAACCTTAATGTTGATCGTCTTTTTGTCTGTTTGGATTCCTATATCGACCAATCACATAGTGCTGAGCGTTAAAGCAGGAGGAGTTGGAATCAACCTGACTTCAGCCAACTATGTCTTTAGTAAGCTTTCATCTGATCTTCTTTCTGTCTATCCTCTCTGCACTGCAACTGACATTGTCTTTCCTGGGATTTCATGAATTAAACAGTGATGGATTTATGGTGGAACTCATCGGTAGAATCACAAGCGATCGATAGGTGTCATCGAATAGGTCAAACCCGTCCGGTTCATGTCGTCAAGTTTATCATCTCACATACGATCGAAAACAGGTTTGTCCATCTTTTCCTTGCCTCTTCACTTTTTTGGCTCTCGTCAAATTCTTCCACGCCATCTGTCCATCCAGCTCAGCCGGACTCATCTTGTGCGTTCGTCTTTTTACGAAATGTCAAACAGAATTATCAAGATACAAGATCGAAAAACCGCAATTGTAAACTCGAGTTTAGGAGGAGGCAGTCAAGAAGGAACTGCGAATTTGGAACTTATGTTTTCCGATTAATCTTTGCTTGCTTAGTCTCGCTATATTCATTCCGATCATAGATAGGTATCTTTGTATTTTTGTTTCGTTCTTTTTCTATTGCCAATTTATGTATCTATATCAGATCTGAATTTCTGTTGGACAAGACAAATACAAAAAAAAGCTCATTGGATCCGAAAGTTTCCGTTTTCATCTTTCGTTAACCGTTCATCGCGTCCTCTTCGCTGACTTGTTCTGCTTCCACCTCGGCTACCACTGCGTCAGACCCGGAAGCAGACGCCGAACCAGAAGGAATCTCGACAGAAGGCGAACCGGATTTGGCTCGTTCGGCCGATTGGATGGCTAGACCTTTAGCCCGAGCGGCTTGGTGAAACTCTTTTCGAGCCTGTTTTAATTCTCTGTTCTTGATCTCTACTTCTGCTTTTCTCTGCTGGGCAACGGACGAGAGAGGGTTCCGCGAAAGGCAAGGGGCAAGACACACCGTCATTTCATGTCTCTATACACCTCAAGAGGGGAGGGAAAAAAATTGAAGAGAGAAGAGGGAACGCACCTTCTGGTTTTTGTCACCTCTGGCCTCCCCCTCTTCGACCTTTGAATTCCTGGCTTTACCAGCAGGACCCCAGTTGGGTCTAGGGTTAGACTGGAACCTGACTAGTCTAGCTTGGGAGATGTGTTTTGTGAGATCAGGGTGCCTTGTAAAGTTGATGGTCGCACTGTGAACAGCCGGTGTAAAAGACATCCGAGGTAGAAGAGAGAGGGTTCAACAAACTTGCGCAAGAGAAAACAAGGAGAAAGGGAAGAAGAACGAACGTAGGCTCGATAGCCAACAACTTAGCAGCCGGTGAATTCGGCTTTATGTTCTCCATCTTTACAGGAGCCTTTTCTTTGATGAACACTCTGTAGAGATCTAAGATGAAGCTCATCGGGGCCTGCGAATTCATGGGAGTTTGAGCAAAGGTATGGTTAGTGAAAGGAAGGAAGGAAGAGTGATAAGCTGGAAATGAGAACCCTGAAAGAAGGATGTACGTTGGTTTTGAGTGCTCCGGAAGAAGCGTGCGTTCGAGAAACATCGTAGCCCGCATGGAGGATGGCCGAACTGATAGTTCGAGTCGTCGTGATAAAGAGAGAATCATTGAGCAATGTTTCTCTTGTGGCAGAATATACGGATTACAAAGCGAGCCAAAACAGAGAGAGGCACATACCCAATGTCACTGGTAGAAGGCGAAGTACAATGGAACATTCCCGAGAGGTAAGCAGGATCCAAGTAGAACGGGGTTTCCAATTCCTAAAAATTCCCCCAGAGTTCATGTTGTACAAGATTCAATCGATCAGCCTTGACGTTCTGTTGGATCGAGGTATTCAGCTGAAAGCTAGTGAAACATCTTACCTCCTTTGCCATTGTGACCATTCCTTTCATCCTGGCGACCGTACCGAACTTGTCCTCGTTCGCGTACACATGATCTAGAACTTTCTGACAGAACGTCTTGTCATGAATCGGTCCGATCCAAAGTGGTCCTGCGAGCTAATTTTCCAAAAATCGAGTTGGAAGCAAAAGAGAAGAAGAGAAACAAAGCGTTCAAGTTTTGTCCGATTTGTGGTTTGATTGTAGAGAAGAAAGCCAGGGGTAAGAAGAAAGGGAGGGAACAAACGTGGTGGACCGCTCCGCACTCGCTACACCGAGGCCCCGTCGGTGGACCTTGGTGGTTCTTGAACGCGTAATTCATTCCTCTACCTTTATCAGTCTCGACAACCCTACCGAAAGGTTGGATCGTGTAGGCCTGACATCCGGCGCACACGTAGACAGTTCCAGTCTTGCTGTTTTGTAAGACGATGAGAGATCGAACTTCAGAAAACAAGAAAAGTGGCTCGATAGGAAGATTGCAGAGGAAAAATGGAGAAAGAGAGTCGTAAATAACACAAACCTGAAGACTCGCTTGACCTCGAACGGAGAGGAATACACTCGGAAGAAGACACGCATGTAAAAGTCGATAGAGAGCGAAAGTTGGGGAACAATGTATCGACCGTATCGAGCGGCGATGCCTGAACATGTGTTAAGGAGCAACCGGACGGCCTGTAGAGATGGAGAGGACAGAGGCGTCGACAGGAAAAAGATTCCAACATTCAGCAACTTGTTCTTGATGTAGTCATCAGAAGGGTCATACGATTTCGTGCGAGTAAACAGCCTTGGCAGAAACTCCTCCATAATTGGCAAAGCTGATAGTGAAAGAGACGGGTGTAGTAAGGTTGGCATGAAGTCAAGTGAGAACTCTTGCTTGACAAAGGAAAAGAGAAGAGGGACATTCTTACCACTTTTCAGGGTAGTTTGACCCGGCAGTGACAGCCATATCCGTGCACGTCACACAGAGTAGCCCTATTTGAATGGAAATAGGAGAGAACCAATGAAAGAGACGGTTAGGTGAGCTAGAAGATGCGTTTTAAACAGACAGGTCTTGCAAACACGCTTACCTCCGTCGGCAGTTGCCTGAATGGCGCCGTCGAGGAAAGGAGCAGCGGTTCCGTACGGATCCAGATCGACACAATCAACTTTAGACTTTCGGTGATTGTACATCAACGCGCTATCGTGAGAGAGTTGAGGATGAAGAGTGTTTCGGGACGATCAGCTTGTGCGCACTCAGATAAACAGAAGGAACAAGAAAAACTCACATGGCATCACCCTCGTTCACTCTAACTTTACCCTTCCAGTTGTTCTTCTCCTTAGCCTCAATCTCTGTTTGAGTACCCGGAGTGGGTCCTTTGTCGGACGGATCGAGATCGTTGTACGAGACATTACGCTTCATGGCCTCAACAGCCGTTGGCGAGAAATCGTTAGCGATGACGTACCTTGCAGTGAGAAGGATAGACAGAAATAAAGGAGCAAACAGAGGAAAGAGAGGAATGTCAGTCGACCGCTGTAACTCTTGAGAGAAAGAAAAGGAAAGTAGGACCGACTTGACGCCAGGAATCTCTTTAGCGTATCGAATCGCACGGAGACCGGTGGCCGAGAGAGCCTCGAGAATGACAAATTCTCGGTCCTGGTGTCAAGAGCAGATGGTATTAAAGAAAAGAGTTGCATTAGTTAGATTGATGCGCGTACTAGACGAGCGCATACATAGAAACATACGTTATGCTGTCGCTGTGGAGAAAAGGCGTCGACAAGTACAAGAACGAGAAAGTTAGAGTCTGAGATCCGTGCGCTGAATATAGATAGTGTTTAGGCTGAACTTGAGACACACCTTGGAAGGCTCCTCGACGGTAGCGGTAGTAGTGGTAGCAACAGGCGTCTCGGACGTCTCAGTCCCGGCTTCGACCTCGATGGCAGCAGCGGCAGCAGGCTTTCCCCTCTTCTTTCCCTTTCCCTTGCCCTTCGCTTCGAGCTCTGCCCTGACCTCTTCCTTCCAGATCTTTCCCCAGGTAGAAATACAAGCGATGGAGAGATCTCTGTTGAACTGCTGGACTGGGTTAAGGAAAGCCGAGTTATCGTCCGGGAGAAGGATGGTGGTCGACTGCTCGGTATAAGGAGTCAAGCCGGCTGGAACAGGCTTGGCCGGAATGATCTCTGGCGGAGGCAAAACTGGCTGAGCGGGAGAAGTATCGTCCGACATGGTTCTCTTCTGGATGAGGTGTCTGTAGAGAGCGAGAGGATGGGTATGCTTGACGAATGAGCTGCAACAACGGACGGACAATCGAGGTAGAAAGCCAGACGGTCGCATGTCTCTATCAAAAAGAAGATCAAGAATGAATTCGTTGGGCGGCGGATATTTGAATTTCAGTGAATTTTGAGAGAATTTGAGCCGAGCCCAAATCACGTGATCTCCTTCAGTCGACAGTCAGTCCATCTTTCGAGGGAGCAGCTTGGAAAGGAAGAGAGCAGGCAGGGAAGCAAAGAAGGAAGCACGAGACATTCAGAGCAGTTCATGTAGAGTTGCAGAGTCGCACAAACAGAAACAGCCGCTGAATCACCCTCCAGACGGTTGACTGGCGACTGGACGATGTATACTGCCGAGAACCTGCTCCTAAACATCATCTCGATCACAGCGTCTCCTTCTTCTTCTTCTCTTCTTCTATACTGCCACGGAGATAACACTGAACAAACTCATAGAAGAACGAGTACTAGGAAGTAAGAGAACAACAGAACACAACATGGTTCTACCCCTCAACTTGTCTTTGCGCTCTCACTCTCTACCTTTTCTCTGCTCTACCTTGTCGTAACCATGGGCTAGCCGTAACCACAGTTCCTTATCTTTCGTAGCCAGATCGCACGCGACCTGAGCATCACGTGATTCTCGCTCGGACCTCGCCGAGAAAAGCGACACGCTGCTCTTCTTATTTTTTCCTCACAAGCTTCTTCTGCTTTTCTTCTCTCTCCCATCAACACATCTCTCGGATCGATCAGGTTTCTGTTTTGATTGCTTTCTGTTCTTTGGATTTGCTTCTTCGCCTTCCTCAGTAGCTCCTTCCGATGGACAACCTTGGTTTCGAGAAGAACTGGGTTCAATCCGTCTTGTTCTTCTCCCCGAATCCACATAATGCTTCGATCAACTCGGCCGTTGATATCCTCTCCCAGCCGTACGTCTGTGCTTCTTCTTTCTCTTTGCTCTGTGTTTCCTATGTCGTCCACCTAGCATCAGAAGTGATCTGGCTGTGCCACAGCCAAGACGCAGCGGGTCTTTTGCTCTCGAAAGAGGAAAGATGGTGGACATCAAGATGCCGATAGAGCTGTTCTTCATCAAAGAAAGACTCATTTGTCACACGCGTACAAACCACTTATCTGCTCGTTCTTCGATTATTAATATCTCCGTCTCTTCCTTACCCAGTCCTCTTCAATCACATCGTTTCTGGGCCGACGCTCGGACAATTCTTGCTCTCTTAGGAGCCCTCTCCGTTATCTCCCTCGGCCTTCAGTTTGTCGTCTACCCAGCAGTCGTTCGTCTCTACCGACGACGACGTTCTGGTGATTATCACCCGGTCTCTTCTGCCTCTTCTGATACGATCGCTGCTGATCAAGATGAGACTACCGAGACGGATGGGACAACCAAGCTCAGACTTGATCATGGGTTCATCGCCCGGAACGGAGGGTCGATGGTTCTTGCCTGGGGAATCGTCAGGTTCGCCGGCCTCATTCTCCTCGCCGTTCTCTCTGTCATTGCCGGAGCGGCAGCCGACCGAAGGAGGGAGAGCGCCGTCGAATTTACCCTCGCTGGGTTCTTTGTGAGTATCCTTGTGCTCTACCCACATCATACACACACCCTTTCTTTCTTCTTCTCTTCTCCTTCTTTCTTCGATTTCTGTTTTCCCATCTGAGTTACTGATAATCTGTTGATGCTCTTTGGCGACACAGACTTACGTAGCTGTATTGAGTGCTGGATCTATAGTGTATAGACCTTCAATCTTCTCCACCTTAACCCATACTTTGAAAGCTCATATCACCTGCTTGCTCATAGTAGGCAAGTCAAAGCACATCATTCTTCACAATTTGATCAACATTTTAACCTATCCGTTTCTTCTCCTTTGAATAGCGTTCGGAGTCTTTGCCGTTCGGGACATCTGGCCTATGCTCACCTTCACAGTCGACTCAAAGGATAACCTCAGTGCGCTCATGTGGATTCGACTGGCTGTGAGTTCTCCTCAAATGTTATGCATCTATACACATCCACATATTGATAATCTCTTTCTTTCGATAGACCATCGCTCTTCTGGCTATCTTTGCTCCAATTTTCACCCCCAGAACTTTCATCCCGCTATCCCCATCGAACCCGACTCCGCCCACTCCCGAACAGACGTCATCCATCTTTTCTGTCCTGTTCTTTGTCTTCCTCGATCCGATCATCTTCAAGACCTGGAAAGTAAGCGCTCTCAAATTTTCTCATGACTTGCGTGCGTCTATATTTACACCACTTCTATTTCTGATCCAATTTTATTACTCCTAGCTTCCTTCTTTACCTTACGAAGATCTGCCCAGGTTGGCCGATATTGACCAAGCCCAGCATCTACGAGATCAAATGATGCATCTGCTCGATCCTAAATCCAAGCATCCCCGAGCCACCAAAGGTTACAGACATCTCGGCTGGCGAATTCTGCGCGCCTGGTGGAAGGAGGCCATCTATTGCGTCTTGCTTGCCATCGCATTTACAGTGCTTGAATTCGCCAGTCCTCTGGGTGTGAACAGGTTATTACACTATCTCGAGACAGGAGGCAAAAAAGCCGTCGTCAAGCCTTGGGTCTGGATCGCTTGGATTGGACTGGGTCCTTGGTTCCAAGGGTGAGTGGTCTGTTGCCCATTGGGCATTGTGGTTCTGTTTCTCCTGAACAGAAGAATTCTAAAACCCGCTTGTTCTTCCGTCTTCTCTACATTCTCTAGATTTGCTTTCAACATCTTTATCTATATCTCGACCAGATTCATGGTTCGATGTGAATCTATTCTTACTCAAGTCTTGTTTGAACACTGTATGTGTCTTGATTGCCTCTCTCGCATCCAATATCTATCATTCTTTCCTTCTCTACCCTCAGTTTCTTGGTTCTCATCTGACGCGCATACTGGTTCTTAGCTCTCCGAATTCAGCCTCGAGACGAAAGCGCCGGAAAAGCTAATGATGGCGAGTCTTCTGAAAATGGAGAACCTACTGCAGACGCCAACAAGGGAGCAAACATTGTTGGAAAGATCAACAATTTGATGTCTAATGATCTCGACTCGCTCATCAATGCCCGAATGATTTTCCTTGACATCATCTCTGCTCCCCTGGGGGTGATAATCTCTGCTTGGGGATTGTACAGTATCCTTGGTTGGAGTTCATTCGTCGGCATTGGTTTCCTTGGTGTGTTCATTCTCGTATTTGTTCTGAGCCAAGTTCATCTACAGATCAACTGACTCATCGGAGAGTTTACTCTTTATGGACGTATAAAGTCTTGACCATGCCTGTCCCGGCCAAGCTTGCGATGCTCCAGCATGGAACTCAGAAACAGTACACTGATGCCTCGGATAACCGGGTCCAACGAGTAACCGAAGCCATCAACAGGTGCGAACCCATCTTTTCTCTTTTTCTTCGTTTCTCACTCTATCGATCGCAATCTCACACTTCGATCGATGTGGAATAGCTTGCGAATCACCAAAATGTTTGGAATCGAAGAAAATGTCAAGGCTCAGATCCAGGAACTTCGATCAAAGGAGCTCAAATTAAACCGGAAACGAAAGCTATTGAGTATGGGCATGTCTGTCTCAAACTACACTGTTCGTTCTATCATTTTTCTTCCTCAAAAAATTCTAGAATCTTTCTATCAACACCTTCCTGAATGTCCTTCTCTATTCATGTAGCTCCCCTTGCTCGTCATGGTCGTCACGTTCGCAGTGTTCACCGTGTTCCAGCATGGAGACCTCAGTTCTTCCACTGTGTTCTCTGCTATTTCTGTGTTTGCTATTTTCAGTTCGAGTTTGACGACCTTCTTCCAGGTAATGTCTCTTCCTTTCCTTACTCTCGCGTCTCATCCACTTTATCTTTCTTAGAAACCATCTGTCTCTGACCATTGACAAACCAACGATTTTCTAGATTTCTCGATACATCGAGTCTTATGTTGCTCTTCAAAGGATGAACAAGTTCCTTCACGAGACCGAGCTTATCGATAGATATGCGGAGGCTGACGAGTCCGAGGAGGAGGTTGAGAACCCAGACTACATCGGTTTCCACAATGCTTCTTTCGCTTGGTATGTCTGTTCTTCTTGTTTCCTTCTTTCCTTCCGAGACTCAACCTGTTTTTTCGTCATTTCTCTTTTCTTCTCCGATGGCAACCAAACACATGATATAGGTTGAAAAACGTCAAGGAAGGAGATAACGTCAGGAACTTCAAGTTACACATCGACGATCTCAAGTTTAAGAAAGGAAAAATCAATCTAGTCGCTGGAGCTGTCAGTCTTCTTATCCTATATCCCTAGCTTTATACATCCTGAAAATACTAATTTTTGCCATCCCTTCTTGATAATTTTACTGAATCAAGACTGGAAGCGGAAAAACCTCGCTACTGATGGCTTTGCTTGGAGAAATGCATTTCGAAGCCAAACCTGGATCTAGTTTCTCACTTCCTAGAGCGGGAGGAGTTGCCTATGCTGATCAACAATCATGGTATGTCATTCTTTACCTCTTTATCGGTTGCATCAATGAAGGGCAGTGCTTGTTCTGTGTTTCCTTGGCTGATAGTGGAATCATAATGATATGTAAAAATAGGCTTCAGAACCAGACCTTGAGGGAAAACATCTTGTTTGGATCGGAATACGATGAAGAACGGTACAACAAGGTCGTCTACCAGTGTGCTCTTGAGAGAGACTTTGGATTGTTTGATGCCGGTGATCAGACTGAGGTTCGTTGGTCTTCCTTCTTTCACGTTCTGCCTTGCTTGTTTGTTGATTCGATTCGATCTGTCTGTATATGATGAATTAGGTCGGAGAGAAAGGGTTGACCTTATCGGGAGGACAGAAAGCGCGTATCACTCTTGCCCGAGCCGTTTACGCCCGTGCCGAGATCCTACTTCTGTTTGTTCATTTCTCTTCATTCAAACGACTCATAAGACCGACTCGCTTCCTTTACTCATCCTAGTATAAACTTGAATACATCCCCAAAAGTGATGATATTTTGAGTGCGCTCGATGTGCATACGTCGAAGTGGATCATTGACAAATGTTTGGCTGGCGATGTGATTGCCGGAAGGACTGTGATCCTTGTAAGTCCTTTCTCTATCCACCAGACATTCTCTCGATATTGACATTCTTCATACATTACACATCAATTAGGTCACTCATCATATTGGAATGGCTAGAGGTGTCGCTGATTACCTGGTGTCCCTGTACGATGGAAGGGTCAAGGCCCAAGGATCAATCACAGAAACTCTGAAAGAGGACCCCAAACTTTTCATTGAGGAGAAGGAGGATGAAGGTTCGTGTATTTTTGGTCTTGTGTCCTCTCTGACGTGATCACTTGGGTTTGAGTATTCTTTCTCACTTTGTATCCTGTCATATAAAGGCAAGGAGGATATTGCGGAGGAGATCACCGTTGTCGAGGGCGATATCGATGAAAAGCCTGCTAAGTCCGATGGAAAATTGGTTTTAGCCGAAGAAAAGGTGAGCTTACCCGTACCGTAGCCTTCCATTAAACGGCTGTTATGTCATTAATTCGCTGACCTCCTCCTTCTCATATTTAGGCTGAAGGACATGTCTCCATCAGGGCTGTTCGGTTGTTGATCGATTCTCTTGGCGGACCTCTGTTCTGGGTGAGCCTTCTTTCATAGAATTTGACCTTCTACTTTTGTAGTTTTTGATCCTCATTCAAGCCTACGTTTGTTCTTCTCTTCTTTTTCTGACTTTGTCTTGAATGTTGGATGTGTAGGTTGGTGTTTTGAGCAGTTTCACCCTTGATCAGGTCCTCACGCTTGGCCAGACCTGGTGGCTTGGACAATGGTCTGAGCAATATGATATCAAGGCTCCTGATGATGTATCCATCTCATAGTGGGTCTATTACCACCATTTCTCATACATTGTCAAGTTGTGGAAGTCAACCGGTTAACTGTTGGATTATTCCTTTGAACAGCTACCTCGGTCTCTACTGTCTTCTGGTATTGTTTGGAACCCTCGCCATGACCTCTGGTTACACTATCTGGCAGTTTGGTGCCGTCCGATCGGGCATGCGCATCCACCATCAGCTTCTCAACAGTGTCTTCTCTGCTTCTCTCCGATGGTTAGATTCAACCCCTCAAGGTCGAATCGTCTCTCGATTCGTCCGAGATACTCGAACAATTGATGGAGAATTTACAGAGCTCACGAGTAGTGTGATTGACATGGGACTCTCTCTGTTGATCAAGTTGGTTGCTATCGCTATCATTGTCCCGTGGTTTTCGCTCTCTGCGTTGGTTGTTGCTCTGCTAGGTGGTTTCATCGCCGAGTTATGTAGGTTTCGTTCTCAACGTGTAACTCTACATTATCAAAAGACAAGTATTTTTCTGAAACTCACCCATGTTCTCTTTGAGGGTCAACTACACAGATATCCACTGTCAGATGTCTGTCAAGCGAGATGTTTCGAACAACAAGAGTCCTCTATTCTCTCACTGTTAGTACTTTCCGCTGGATTATATCTGTATGCTTTGATCAACTGATATCTTATTGGTCGGTCGTCATCTATAGTTGGTGATGCCCTGTCGGGATTGATCAGTGTTCGAGCTTATGGTGCAGAGAGCAAAGTTAGAGCGGAAGCTCTTCGACGGGTTGACAAGTATTCCAGAGCCACCGTGACTTTCTACAACTTGGTACGATCTGTTTATGTTAGAATGGCCTCAAGACAGGTCTTTGCAGCGGCCAAGCTAACATTATACTCTTTGTGTGATTTTAGAACCGGTGGTGCAACTGTCGGTTTGATGTCCTCGCTGCGGTCTTTTCTTGCTGCCTTGCTGCCTACCTTGTTTACGGACCTGGTGACCGGACCCCCTCCACCGTCGGTTTCACCCTGGCTGTCTCTGTTCAATTTAGTTCGATGATCCTTTGGTTCGTCAGGATCTTCAACATGTTTGAGGTGTCTGGAAACTCGCTCGAGCGAGTCCAGGATTACCTCATCATCGAGCATGAGAAGGCAGGCACGCCCCAGGGAGTTCCTCCTGCCTACTGGCCGTCTTCTGGTTCTATCTCGATCAACAACCTTACCGCTCGATACTCTGCCGACGGACCTGTCGTTTTGGATGACATCAACCTTGAGATCAAGTCCGGAGAGAGAATCGGAGTATGTGTCATCGTTTTTTCCGATCCAGATGTTGACACTCGAAAACTCACACTCGTCTTGTTTTGTTATTGTACGATATAGGTCGTTGGTCGGACAGGAAGTGGAAAATCGACTTTAGCTCTAGCGCTGTTGAGGTTGATTCCAACCACCGGAGATGTCTTGATTGACGACCGAAGCTGCGCGGCCACGAATCTGGATGCACTTCGATCAAAGATTACCATCATTCCTCAGGATCCTACACTTTTCTCTGGAACGCTTCGGCTCAACTTGGATCCTTACGCCGAGCATGAGGTTCGTCTTCTTAACCGCTCTTCTGATGGTTCTCTTCTCTCTTGTCGATTTGTTATTGATAGATGTTTGATGTTTTGAGTTTAGGACTCTGTCTTGTTGCAAGCTATGAAGTCCTCAGGATTGGCAGGCATGCCGGGACAACCCTCGACGAACGGAACTAGTACCCCTGGAGGACATGCTATCACGCTTGATACCGAGATTGCTGTGAGTGTTCAGTCTCTAGTCTATATGATGAACATTCTGGTCACGTTAGTGTTTCTGATGTTTGATTCTTTTCTGTCCCTCCCCCTCTCGTGTATGTAGGCTGGTGGAGACAACTTGTCGCAAGGTCAAAAACAACTCGTTGCGCTTGCAGTAAGGCTTTTTTCCTTCAAAATCCATGCTTACGATTTAACCTTCGATCTGTTTCCTGATCATACGAACACACTTGTCTTGATTTTCGTAGCGAGGTTTGGTCAGACGATCCAAGATCTTTTTGTTGGATGAAGCGACGGCCTCTGTCGATTTTGAGACTGGTGCGTTCACTTTCTCTCCTTGCCTTTCGCTCCGCCACTTATCATATGTATGTTTTCTTCTCAAATCACTCGTGTTCATTACAGACACGATGATCCAAACATCTATCCGAACGGAACTTGATGGAGTGACATTGATCACGATCGCTCATCGATTGAGATCCATCATGGACTACGACAAGATTCTCGTGCTCGCTGCTGGAAAAGTCGTACGTCGAGTTTTGCTATCCTGTCTTTTCCGTCACGTTTTCTATTTTCCATGTGCTGATGGTTTGACGTGTGGTCTTGATGTGCAATAAAGCTCGAGTTCGATTCGCCCAAGAAGCTCTTGGAGAACCCGACCGGACATCTCTCCCAGTTGGTTGACTCTTCAGCCGATGCAGAGGAACTCCGATCCATGGCTCAGTAGATCAACTCCCAAAATTGTCTTCTCTTCCTTTCCCTTCCTGTTAATATTTTGGTCTATCATTGCTATATGAAAGGAGACTGTTTCTTCTTACTGTTAAAATTTTTGTTTCTACCTTTCTTCCTCTCTTCTCTTTTTTTTTTCTTCATCGTTCTATCTCTTTTTTTGTCGTTCTTTCCTCTGCCTTTTCTCAGGGCCAAATTCCGATCAATGCAGACGTTCGTGCCAATTCGTTCACTTGTCGTGATTATCATATCACTCTTCTCTCAACCGGTATCCAGAAGGAAGGGGTTGTCGCATGCTCAATGGAGATCGATCAAGAGGAAAAAGCGAGAGACGTTCGAGGATGCGGCATGCATTGAAAAGAATAAAAAGATATCAAGAAAGAGTATAGATACAAACAAAGGAGGCTTCTTCAGCAGACTACTACAACAACTACTACAACAGACGCAGAAAGGAAGAAAGAGGGAAAGGAAAACGGATCCACTGGACGCTAGGCCCCATGGCAAAAAGACATGAGTTTATCCCTGCCAGGCGTGCTTGGCCTGTATCATCCCGTTCATCAAACCAAAAATCGCGCCGAACGAGAAGAAGAGAGAGAGAGAAGATAGGAGGAAAGAAGAGGAAAAAGAGAAGACGGGTTTCAGTATGTGAAGGAAAGTCCTTTGGGTGTGACGGATAGAGATGTCCAGCGATTCAAATGCAGAGAGGTGGGGACGAAGGTTTCACACAAGAATGTTCCCGAGAGAGTTGACCAAGATCGATAATGCGAGTAGGAAGAGAAGGAAAAGGACGAAAAAACGATCGTGTTCAACAGATCAAGAAAGGACGTACGTCGTTCTTTGATCCGTCGAGCCCGTACTGAGCGTATCGGGTGTTCCGATTGTTGTGTCCTGGATAAAAGTAGTATGCAACCATACCGCTGTTTGAAGGAAGTCGAAGTACCGTATCAATGTCAAATCACAATTAGGTCAAACCCGTGAGTGACTCATTCGAGTGAGAACCAAGGAACGAACAAGCATGCTCCAAGAGCGAGGTAAGTCGTCATGTCTTTTGTACAGTGGTATCATGATTAATTTGGTGCATGGGCGAGATAGGATCATCAGCTCATTACACGGGAGGGTTCTAGAGAAACAAGAAAACAGAGTGACGGACGGTTCTTCCTAGGTTTATTTCCCATTCTCATTCCGCCTTGCTGCAAAGGCATCGTTGCCATCGGACGCTTAGGAAACGTTCCTACCACTCGGTTGATCCCGGTCTGAACTCAGAAAGATCAAGAGAAGGGATGAACAGAAAAAATAACGGTGCAGTCAGCTGATCGTATGCACACATGCTGAATGCTCAATACGCCTTGGACCCTTCAACAGGTCAACAACGCTTACGGAGCGGAGGATGATCTTGGAGGATTGCATGCTGAGAAGCCTTGTTTGAGTGTTGGTAAGAGGGAGCAGAGTGTTTGTGTATGTGATAGATCAAGATAGAGATAGAGATAGAAGAAGGGAAGAAGAAGGGTTGAGTGAGCTTGCTCCCGTTCATAAAGGATTTGGCTCCATCCAAGGACGTAGGCCAGATTTGATCACCTGGCCGATCGAGTGATGATCTCATGTACACGGGACCTGAGAAGATAAGATAACGATCTCTTGTGCCTGTGCGCGGTTACGAAATTCAGGATAGATAGAAGAAACAGTCATTGGAGAATGATAGCATTACGGATACAGTCCTTGGGGAAAATGGAGATTCTTGTACAACTCCTTCAGGAAACAAAGGCAAAGAAAACGAAAACTAGACAGCGTTCACACCGCTCAGTGACCCAATCCAACGGCAGCCTTGACCTTCTCAGCGAGGGAAGCCTTGTGGGCAGCGTCATGCTCTCCCGTGGCGACACCAGCGTGCTCATCAGCGTGAGTAGCATCGGTCACAGAGCCAGCCTCAGTAGTTCCGGTGGCCTTAGGAGCAGTAGAATGGGTGGCATCGAAGGGATGACCCTCCTTGTCCCGGATCCATCGGACACCGTGCTCGTCAAACTGGGTGTGAGCGTCGTGCTCGCCGACCTGAGCTCCAGTCTCAGTACCGGAGTGAGCAGCGGCCCTGTTTTCCAACTTATCCTCGGCTCGGGCGAGCTTGCTATCGTGAGCACCCTCGGCTCCATGGTGGCCAGCCCCAGCAATACCAGCGGCGCCAGCTGCAGCAGCGGCGGATCCAGTACCAACACCGGTCAAACCAGAACCAGTGGCAGATCCAGTGTGCTGAGAACCTCGGTGAAGAGCTTCGTCCTTGAGGCTAGAACCGGTGCTGGTCTCCGAAATACCGTGTGCTCCAGAGACACCCTGGGCTCCAGGAAGACCCCGGGTATCATAAGCGCCGTGAGTTCCGGAAACACCATGAGAGTGAACGGCTGTGGCAAACATATAATAGTGATTAGTAAGATGATCAAATATTGAGATTCATAAGCAGTGTATGTCTCTTACTGTCAGCAGCAACTCCGGCTCCGACTCCAGCACCGATGGCACCATCTCTCAAATTGTGGGAAGTGTTGGAAGTGTGAGACGTGTGGGAGGTATGGCTGTGACCCAGCCCGGATGAGACACCGCTGACCTCTACGATGGGAGGTCCAAGAGGCAACCCAGTCTCAAGAGGAAGGGCAGAACCAGTGTGCTGATGGGGGTGATCACCAACGGAGCCGACCAAGCCGGTCTGCCCGGGAACCTGGGAGCGTTGGTGAGTGTGATCACCAGTGGATCCAACCAAGCCGGTCTGCCCGGGGACGTGAGAGTGCTCGTGACTGTGGTGGCCGGTGGCTCCGGGAACAACTCCGGCAGCGGTGGAAGATGCAGTGTGGGAAGAGTGTCCCGTCTGAGACGAAAGAGGGTTGGCGGAAGAGCTGGTGGCTGTATAAAGCATCGAGTGGTCAGATATCTGCGTAAAAACTCCACAGTAAATATTGATCAATGAATGTGCGACTTACTGGAAGGCAAATGCGAACCAGTCTGCGTTCCAGTACGAGAGTCGAACGCGCCGGTGGAGTGAGATCCCTGGATGCCGGCAGCAGTGTGGGGGTTGTCGAGTCGGTTGGCAGCATCGGTACCGATTCGCTTGTTGTCAGTAGTGTCGCTGGAGTGGAGGGCTGATTGAGAGAGAATAAACTGTTGTGTGAGAAACTTCTGCATGATCTGCGTGTTCATGAGATTGTGGAGATAGAAAATATTGAACTCACCACCCTGCTCGGTCAATCTAGGAATGGGCTCAGAGGTCCTTGAAGTATGGACACCAGAGTTCACGTCAGATCCAGCTAGAGTTGAAAGAGGCCGAGGGAAAAAAGAAAGAATAAGGTCAGCTGTTCAGGCTCAATGTGGAACTACGAGATGTGCGCGCGAACTCGAGCAACAGAAGGACTTACTCGTTCCAGTGGCACCAGACTGGGAGACGTTGGCATTACCAGACTTCCCGGTAAAAGCTTCTTCGATGTTGTGCACAGCGTTCTTGAGAGGAGCAGACATTATAGATATGTGATGTGATGTGATGTGATGTGATGTTGTAAGATGAGGAAGTTGGACAAAGACAAGATGAGATGAGATGAGGAAAAGGAAGAAGAGGAAAAAGATCCCGAATTCTAAACCAAGTCTTTATACCACAAGGCAAGAAGGAAAACCCTGTCAGTCCATCTATGCTGTCAGCTCGGTCCTCCCCCCTTTTTTTCTTCTCCCCCTGGGATGCGGCAGGTCCGTGCGCTCGCCGCTCATCTCTGTCATCTCTTTCATCTTCCGCCCGCCCGCACGTCATCGCTTCTAAAAATGTGTGGGCGGGTTGACCGGATGAGCTTTTCTGACGTCATCGTTTTGTTCTCGTTCGTTCGTTCGCTCGGTCGATTCGTTCGGTGGGGGACTGTGCTGAGGAACGGGTTAGTACCGTTATGCTACCATCGAAGCGCAAGGGGTTAGTCGCTGATCGTTTGATCATCACGTGCCTTGCAACTTGCATAGGTGCCTGATCGGCGAGCAGACTGCTGCGCATTTCCGCCGCTCCGGAGATAGACCAAAACACACCTCGTTCGCACGCGGCAAGGATTCTTATTCACTCCGATACACAAGGCTTCTCCTTCTTCTCCTTCTTCCTCTCTTCCATTTGTTCCTTTCCGTTGCTATCTCCGTTGCTATCTAGTACTCTCATTCACTTACACAGTGACATAATCTTACGCTTCCATCGATGCTGCAATTACTTCTTCCTCTGCTTCTTGCAGTACCATCAACGGTCATTGCGCAGACCAGTCCCCAAGCACTTATCACCCAGTACGCGCTCTCCGAGACGTATACCTACGCCCAGCCGACAAAAGAGCTCGATTCGAACCAAACGGTGAAATACCTCAAGGAGAATTGGTCCATCAACAGGAACCGTATCCAGACAGGTTCGGAATACATATCCTTTGTCGATGATCCGTTCGACAGCTCGGATAACCAGACCGTCCTCCAAGTCAACTACATGGCAGGCAGCTACGGAGGATCCGGCGACGGAGGTGCCCAGTTCTATGTATGTCGAGTCTTCGTACTGGTCAGAGTTATACACAGCCATGTCTGATTGAATTCTCTCTTTTACATTCCCCTCTTCCCGATATTTTTCTCCATTCGATCGTCAATGCCAATTAATCAATCAATCTCTCAGTCTCAACCTCTGAACTCGACAAACTCCACCGGCCTGACATCCATGCTTCTCTCGTACGACGTCGCGTTCGACTCAGACTTCATCTTCAATGAAGGAGGCAAGCTTCCCGGTCTACGGGGTGGATCCGATATATACGGTTGCTCCGGAGGCTCAGAGGCAAACGGCACAACTTGCTTCTCCGCCAGGCTCATGTGGAGATCAGTCGGGCAAGGTGAAGGTATGTCAAGTCGTCTCTAAATTTGATTCAAACTTTGTTGCCAAGGCTCCTATTGTTAGCTCTCTCCTCACGTCAATGTACCTCCCTTCTATTCCTCTCTTTATTTGCGTATCTTCATCATCTCGTTTGTCTTTGTCAAACTTCATAGTGTATGCATACATCCCCACATCGGGGTACGATCTGTGCACCTCTACCAATGTAATCTGCAACAGTGACTACGGCACGTCTCTTAGCCGTGGATCCTTCACCTTTAGCCGAGGCGGATGGAACAATATTCAACTCTTTGTTCAATACAACAACCCAGTCCACACCGCAAACGGAAAAATTATCATGTTTGTTAATGTGCGTAGAAAATGCTGTCGCCTATCGTCCCTTCTCAGCATTCATGATTGCCATCGCAGGAATCATCTGCAATCGATCCTTCTCTTAATTCTTGGCTGTATCTGGGCAATCCCATTGATTCCTTTCCCTTGCTTTGCCTTCTTTTTTGCCGACCTTGTTCATTCAGGATACCCTTGTGCTTTCTCACACAGATCTATTGATCCGATCGTCGACCAATTTAGCTTCCATCGGTGGCCTCTTTTTCAGCACATTCTTCGGAGGATCTGACTCTTCCTATGCGTCCACGCAGAATCAAACGACATACTATCGAAACTTTGCGCTGAAGGGATCAACCTTGTTGAGTGATGGCGCTGGCTCGACCGTGAAGTCTGGTGCTCAGTCAAAGAATGCAGTCTTAGCCAACGGCTGGATCGCTTTCATGTTCGCGACGGTCGCTCTCGTTTGCTCCTTTGTTTACTAGAATTAAGAAATAGATAAAGGGAGAAGATACATCTAAGGACTCTCTGTCGTTTCAATGTTTGTTTTTCTGCTTTCGTTTTCGTCTCTCTTCTTCCCACCTGCCTAGTTTACCATTTGTGCTTCGCCTTCTGCCTATCGCGTACCTTTCTTTTCATATTTTTGGAACTTATGTCTTGTTTTGAATCTTTACATGTGGTAATGTATCTTGACAGCGCCGATGAGGTTTTGCGCCCTACAATGTTCTTCTCTTTGGTGTCTTTTTTTAGCTAACCTATATATATCTGTCTCTTCAGAGGTGGCTCTTTCGGTTTGTATCTGCGTTCTGCGTTCCTATTGTTGCTATACTTGGGATCTTGTAAGATATTTATCTTTCCTGCCCTTCCTTTTTCACCAGAATAGGAATTATTTATTCAGTCAATAGTACTTTGTTGTGTTGTCCAGAAGATCCATTGTATCTATCCTCAAGTGAAAATAGACAAGTAACATAAACGATCGAAAAAGAGTCCATTTGGTCTCCATTCGTTCACTCATCAAAATCTATTCGCTCTCCTAGCCTTCCTGGCCGCCGCCTCGAGATCGACCGCCGGATCCTCGTTTTGACTGTATCCGTCCAAAAGATCATCGTAACCTGGTCCGTCACCAGCCACGGAACCTTCATCATCTGCATCCGTCGTGTTGCTCACGATCGAGGTCGGTCTCGTTTGTTTCACCTTCACAGCCGGAGATTGTCTCAAGCTCGAAGTCGAATTCACGCCGCCGCTGCCACCGATGGTGACGCTGCTGGTCGATACCTTTCGAGGGCCCCTAGGTCCGCCAACAGGGCTCGACCCATTCGAGGACGTCGACCGGACTCGATAGTGCTGGAAAGGCAGTGATTGATTCACCGAAGGCGAGGATGACGGGGTCTTCAAACTTGGAGAAGCCACAGTAGATACAGATGCGCCAAAGGTACCTACAGGGGTGTGTTGGGTTCGAACATCGGCCGAAGGAAGGTTGGTAGTGATGATGGTCGGTTTGACGGCTGGCGCTCCTACAGAGGACGTCGACTCTCCTTCCGACCCAACGGTAGGCTTGGTCGGGGACGGACCTGCCATCCGTTCAACGCGCACGTCCGAGACAGAGGTGACCTCAGCAGAATTTAAGGTGAGGGGCCGTCCCAGCTCGGAGGGCATGACGTTCTCAGAAGGACCGTCAATGTGGTCAGTCTCTGAAGAAGGTTCTCGAGAACGCTCAAACGTAGGATCCTCGACCTGAGTCGCATTCGAAGGCGATTGAACAGAGTCACCATCGACCAAGGTCCAGCCTCGCTGAGATCCTTCTCCGGAACTTAGTGTACTCAACCTCGATGCCGAGCGTGGCGGTGCTATCATTGAGTCTGAGTCGCTTCCTGCATAGCTAGAAGCGGAGGATCGAGTCCGACTACCCAGCGCTCGACTCCTGGGTGATCGGGTTGGCGGCCGGGTAAAGTGATCGTCTGACGACCCATTCGTACCAATTCCAGATCCAGGTCCCGCTCCCGCCACTGCACTAGGTTTCTCTCGAAACTTGATGCCAGACATCTGAGACTTTGCCGACGTCTTGAGGAAAGATGTCTTTGGCTGAGAATAATCGCTTCCGACGGACCCACTGAACGAGCGTCTCGATCCGATCGGTACCCTCGACGATCCGCTTTCAGACTCGGACCCGCAAGGCGAGACCGGTTGTCGAGAAGCAAACGAAGGTGGAGGAGAGGACGAGCCTGAGGTCGATAGCGGCGAGAGCACAGATGACGAGGATTCCGAATGAGATTGTCGGGACATACCAACAGGACTGTACCCATGTGGCGAGCTTGACACGGGCGGTCTGGCCGAAGAGGAGAGCAAAAGTGGTTTCTGAGCGGAATGGGAAACAGACGGTGAAGAAACAGGCGTCCGTTCCGGGGTAACGATGGCAGGCGTTGAGAGCTTGGCGGCCAATCGATCTTGCAGGCTCTTATTTGGGGTGAGAACAACTTTAGTGGGCGTCGCAACAAGATGGGCTGATAGTTCACTGGAGTAAGAACTCGATGGAGTGATCGATCCGTTAGAGGTTCTTGGGGGCTTTTCAACGGAGTCCATTGAAAGAGGGGCCTGTGAAGAACTAGCACTAAAGTTGTTTGAAACAGGAGAGCTCGGAGGTTGAGAGCTTCCCCAAAGTTTGGCGGTCCACGAAGACCGGTTCGAAGGTTTTGGAGGAGGAGGCGGTGGGCGATCTGTTGTGTGTTCATCCTCCGGTACTGACTCCAAACGTTGAGGCTTATTATAATCCTCCCATTTCGATAAGGCAGCAGCCGTCAAATTGGATGATCTCTTCGATAAAGCAGCGGCCGTGTCACTCTCTTTAAAAGCTTCGACCTTTTTGAGCATCAGACTGTATCGAGATGATTGAGACGAGGTCGAAGCATCCAACCCGTTATCTGAAGCATCACCCATTGGCCCTTCTTCGGGAACAGATGATATCGATAACGAGGGCTGGTGGGAAGGACGGAACAATCTGGTAGCAAAAGAAGATACTGAAGGCAACGATGTAGATCCAAGCGCGCCGAGAGTCTCATCATCCGGTCCATCTCCGTTCAAGTCGGCTAGGAGTCTTCGTTGACGAGACTCTTGAGCTAGTTCAATAATTTTGTCCAAACCAATCCGAGATAGAGGGTACCTTTGAAGAAGCGCCATGCCTTCAACGAATCCCTGAACCACAGAAAAGAACCTTTTAGTACACCTGATAATATCCGCAAAGTGCCACGAAACGAACCTCTCCAAAATCTCCATTCTGCTCATCGACATCTCCCCATAATCCGACACTTTGACCAGAACGCCGCCTTCCGGCTTGGATAAGAGGCTTTCTGGTCAATAGTAACATGGCTGTACACACATCAAGCAGTAGATCGATCTTGGGGGTCTCCGTACGCGTCGTAGAAGGCTCGGAAAGAACGAAATCCCAAATACGAAGAAGGCTCTCCATCTATTCATACATTTGTCAGGTCGATTGAGAAGTACATGTGCGTCAACTTGTCTGACCGCTCTTGCGGCTTCAATAAGTAACGAAGAAGCTTACGGGAACATCTTGAGCAAGCAAGGTAGAAATCCACTTGAAAGAGTAATACGGAAGGGCTGGGTCTAACGATTTGTGGTTCTGTGATCAGGTTGAGTGATGAGTACGAGAGATTATTACGAAACGCAAGGCCAGAAAGATGTGATCTTCGGTATTAGTAGAAAAGCAACGTACAAGTTCCTCCCACAACTGAGTGCAGCGCGTCCGACGAGATATTAGCCATATGCTTTATGTTCATCTGCTCAAACAATCAGTAATTGAGACTCATACTTACCGCTAGATCTGCCCATTTTACCCTGTCTGACAGCCTTTTAAGAGCCCATTTGACGTCCCTTTCTACCACGCCTCCGATAACGATTAAGTCTTGGCTCCAGATACCCGCTCCGGGTCCTTTAACCACGTTCCCCACTTCTGCCATCAAACCAACGAACGCCCAAAATGTATCTCCCTCTACTGCGGCCTGCTCGTACTCTTCGATAGATGCCTTTGCCTTGGCCTCGGCTACGGAAGCGGACGCGTAGACGAAATATAGCGGAGCGAGTATCTCGGCAAACCCTTGAGTGTAAGCCAGATGGGGATGAATGAGAGTAAATATATACAAAATACGCGTTAAGGCATCGGAGTGAAGCTCTACAGTCGATAGAAGTGAGACTGTAGGTGCAACGTTCGAAATGGATGTAGGAGTCGTAGAACTATCCTCTTTTGTCGGTTGCCCATTTGACGTGATACGCAAGTCGGAAAAGTCCAACGGGGGGAGTTCTGGGAGAGCTAGTGAGCTGATCGATGTTGAAGGATCGATAGACGGAGTTGGAACAGTCTGGTCTCGGCTGTTGGTACGGATAAGGTTATCTGAACCGATGGAATTACTATTAATAGGGACCTCCGAGCTACCTTGTCTGACGGACCCTGCATCAGACTTTGTAGTTAGGATAGCTGCTGAGTCTGATTTCTCGCTTCCAGTCTGAATGGAACTACCTGCACTTGGCCAGACCGCCGATTGAATAGCGTCGTTTCGGTTGGCGAGTGCTCTACGATGCTTGATTGAGTAAGATTGAGAAGAAGTTTGTGCAGAATCACGTCTGGGATATGTGATAGGCTGAGAAAAGAAGTTCAAGTGGGTCTGAGTTCGATTGACATCTTTAGATATCGAGTCTAGAAGCTTGTCATTTGCGGAAAGCGGATGCGATGGAGCCTATATCGTGATCACAAGATGGAACGATGATGCCAGAGTCGTATGTCAGACAAAATTGAAGAATGATATGATTAGTGATGGAGACCAAAGGATGATCAGACACTTACCGAGGCATCTTCAACCTCTTTGAGAAAATTTTCTGCAAATTGACAGTATTTATCTCTTCCAGTACTTCGTTCCTTTTCCCAGCTTGATTTCTGCTTTCCGAGAACCCCAAGTAGCAAAGAGTACGTGATAGGTCGGAGATGAGGCGGTTCCGACGGGATACCTATTTTTGGGATTTCAGATGATTGATGTCAGGATAGTTTTAGAACCAGATTAGTTGTCTTGACAAAGTTGACATGGCACATTACTGACCTCTAGCTGCCAGTCTTCTGAGAGCAGAAAGCTCAACAGTTTGTTCCTTGGTTGAAGGAGAAGAATCTAGGAGAGACTGGAAGGCAACTAGGCTGAAAGTGCGTGTGCTCCGAAAGAAGCCAGTTAGGAGGCGCTCTGCTCTAAATGACATGATGTTCGGTCAAAGTTTTCATTATAAGGTCTCACGATTGGTCGTCCTGCTTCATGACAAGCGGCAGAACGTCTGATGATGATATATGCAAGGCCGACTTGAAAGAGATGATAGAAGAATGCTGATGATGGAGATGATGGAGTATCTAGATTGTTTATAATAGACAAAGAAGTTGTTCAACAAGAACAAACGCGGTGGTTACATGCCAGTAACCCCGCTGAGGAGACTCCTTTTGAGAAAACGCTGAAACGGAAGGCATTTTGATATGGTACAAAGACATAAACATAAGGCAAAGAAAGGAGGGGGGTCGTCCAGAGTATCGTATATATGATAAGATATCTAAGATAGTGGTATTTCTATCGATGCACCTACTGGTTACTTCTTTGCTTTAGAAGCAGCTTTCGATTTGGCAGCCGCCTTACCCTTAGTCGCTTTCGGCTGCTTGATAAGCTTGTCCTTTGAAAAGTCGTCTGCATCCCCAGTATCCTCGCGCTCAGACTCCTCGTCTCCCAAATCGTCGTCGACCTGAATGAGATGCAAAAAATTGCCAAGTCAGCCTGATGGACTATCGAGCGACAACATGGTAAGGAGAATAAATTGCGCACGTCTTGAACATCTTCGTGATCTGCCTTTGGACCAGCAGCAAGCTTCTTGGCTACAGGGACGTTAGTAGCCTTGTGAACGGCGATAGGATGATCCTTTTTGTTATAACTATGATACCGGAAGAGAAAAATCTGATGAGTTACGGAACTCTTTAGATTATTCGATTAGTTCAGAATACAGAGAATAGAGAAAGTATACGCACTTTCTAGTAAACGTGCTTTTAACAGATGTCGGTATCTTCTTTAGAATAGTTTCATCCTTCCTCTCGCCTACTCCTAGCTCAACTATCGAATCCCAATCTTCCTTGCTCAGGTAGTATTCATCCATAACGTCGATCACATCGTCAACGGAGTTCTGAACACAGATGGAAACCCCACAACAGGTATGAAGCGTTGAAGCAGCAAAAGATTAGCAAGCAACTTTTTTCCAAGTGAAATTAGATTCATTACGTACCGCCCCCTCTTTGGAGCATAAAGGCTCGACCATTTGAGAATATAAAGTAGGAATATAGTGCTCTCGAACTTGGTTCATATTAGCCGAGACTTTAAGCCGCATATGTATATGAATGTCGTTCAACTGTCGGTAATTCTTTGTTTGTCGAGAATTCTGGCCTAGCCACCTAGATTCGTTTCAACAGCACACCAGGCATCAAGTATATCCGTTCAGCAATCTTCATTCTTGACCAGCTGAACGCTGTTTGATCGAAAGGAGCCCACTCACTCTGGGAACTTCATACCGTACCCGCCGCCCCAACCTCCACTGCCTCCGTAACAAAAGTAAGCCGGTCGGACAGTCGACATGATTGCATGGTTCGGGAGTAAAGACCACTGTTGGTCCGAACTATAAGCAGACAGGGGATCATGAAAGAATTTCTTTGTCAACAGAGCTCACATGAGTCAAATGTTTTACAGGAAAGGATGAACGAACCTGTGAATCATTCTATCCATCAAATCTCCTTGAGAGATCGAGTCAGCAGCCTGATCCAAAAGAGTAAGTTGCTTGAGTGTCCTCTCGGGGCCTGACAACCCATTTAACCTGGCAAAGTTTTGCTTGGAGTAATTGTCCTAACGGATCCAGAATGAAGACTTCAACGGACGGATCTTCTCCACGAAGCAGTTATATATAAAGAGAGGGTGGACCTACTTGAACGAACAACGGAACGAAACTGAAATCATGAAAGTACAATTCCATTTTCTCACCGAGCGATTGCTTGTTGGTGTGAGAGAACATATACGGGCTAAAGAGTTTATCACAGATTGTGAAAGGAGTCATTATCGCGTTCTTCTCGTTAGCCCTCGCGCTAGATTAATGTCCGCGCAGACGAAATCAGTGTTATATCACGTTAGCGCTGAAACACGAGTAAGTCTATAAGGAAAGAGTAAGAGACGAGACGAACAGTTCCTTGCCTTCATCGAAGGTCATCGAGTCGCTAGAGAGTTTCCATGTTGACATCATATTTAGTACCTGTCGGATATCAGAGTTCGAACCAGCGATTAACTGATCTACCACATTGACTGGGATTTTCATCTTTTCCCTGGTAACGTGATAATAGAGACAGTTTTTATTAGTTGAGATTGCAGGTCGGATATTTCGTATCGCGCAAGACAAACCTGAAGGCGATAGACATGATGCGCGATCGAATCTCCTGAACAGTTGCTCTAAGATCAAAAAGAGGTAAACCAAAAGCATAGAGTCAGGTTCACGGTGATCTTTTGCCGGTAGTAGCTAACAGTGACACTATACCTTCGGAAGGGCATATTGAAGCAAGTAGACTGAAGAGGCTTCATCTTTGGATGATTTCTATCATTACAGATGAGAATCATAGGGATCTAGAGTTGAAAATGAATCGCATGACCACGTAAGGCTTTTGACCTCTCAAGAGATTATCAAACTGAGAAGTGATGGACATGCCTTGGTCTTCTTGATCAAAGCATTCATAGCGCCTACTCCTCCACGATCACCAGAAGACATACCATCCACCTCATCGAAAATCAAACAGGTCTTATGTGTGATCTCAACTCCTGCGGCAGTGGTCTTTTCCTACAGACGATTATAAAATAGGTAAGCGGGAAACTCAGCTGCGCAACCTATCATCACGTCGACAACTTCAGAAAATACTTACACCTCCTTGTTTGAGCCAGCCATCCATGCTCGTGTTGTCGATGTTAGTTCCCGACTGATAAATGAATGATACAAAGATGATCAGAAGATACTTGAAACTTTGAAGAAGTTGGAACTCGACAAGTGAAAACGACGGACTTCGATCAGCTTCTTACTCCTTGCGTCACTAGCGTTGTATTCCAGCGGTTCATATCCGCAAACCTTGGCAACAAGATGAGCGGCGGTAGTCTTTCCAATTCCAGGAGGGCCAGAGATCAGGACAGCTCGGAAAGTCCCCATAGCGTCTTTGCCGGGCTTCTTGAATGCAGACTTATAAGAGGTACTCCTGAAAACAAAGAAGAGAATGGAATTCGACAGAGTGTGATTTGTTACCGTACTGTGCGTTTCAACACATCACTGAGTATAAGTCAGAACCGTTGAGACTTACCAAGCATGAAGCCAAGTTTGAAGCTTTTCAACATTGGACTTATTACCACAAATCTGAGATAATTGTGAAGGAGCATATTTAGTCGTCCAGAGTTGGGACTTGGGATCCGGAGGAATGATTCTAGCACAACGATAATAACGAACAAGATAAACGATCCGTCTCTTTAGCGTGAGATCAAGAAGACAAAGACACAGAGAGAATTATACTCACTTGGGAGCGCTGTTGCTAGCTGCAGGCTTCTGAGCCTCTTTGATTAATTGAGCCCTCTTTTTTTGCTCCTCTTTCTCTGCGGCTTCCATCTCTTGAGCCACCTGCTTGATTTTCTTCTCTTCATCAGCCATTTTCTTCTTAGTCTTCTCATCTAATTCACCAGCGCCACGGCTACCGATCAGTCCTATGAATCCGTCCTCATCCAGGGTCTTGACGTTGAGCTTCTTGATTTTTTCCAACTTAGAAGGTCCAGCATTTTCTCCAAGAACAACGTATGAGGTTTTGCCAGAAGGCGCCGTAGTGACTTTGCTATATTAACCGATCACACATGCAGATCAAAGACAAAACATTCTTCAGCCTCTTGCTCTCTCAAGTAGGAATATACCTTCAAACGGAAGCTCACCCGCCATATCGTTTGGCCAATTCAACCGCCTCTTCTCTTGCCAAACTGGATAATTCCCCTGTGAAGACAAAAGTCAAACCTGCCAGGCAGTTGGGTTTTCCATCAGGAATTTCTTTTGACCCAGGTGCAGCCGGCCCGGTTGAGCTCGCCATCTTTCTAGCCATGAAAGCTTTATAGCTTCGAGTTAGGTATGCAAATTAAGACTATTAGTGTAACTGTTCTGCTCAATAGAGGTGTGTCAGTTATTTGTGACGTCAAAAGCTATTCTCACTTATTTGCCTTTGTGTCTGACTTCTCGTCTTTCTCCTTGAGTTCCTCCTTGGGTTCGTCTTTAGATGTAACCTTCTTCACTGGGGGTTTCTTCTCGACAACAGGCGCCTTCTTAGCCGATGATTTCTGGGCCGGTTTGATGTCTTCTTCTGATGATTTAGAGTCCTTTCGTAAAGAAGATAAGAATGACATCAGCTCTACGCCACGTGGTATGTACCTACTTGCTGTTAGACTTACCTTATCATCTTCGACCCTTCTCTTGTTACTCTTTACGGCAGTTGAGGCTGAAATCTTAGATCCGTTCGGTTTAGTAGCAGAAGCAACAGCAGGCTTTTTTTGGACTTTAATCTCGTCCTCAGAGTCACTAGAAACAATCTTTCTCTTTATTGGAGTCTTTCGCGCTGTCGTCTTGGTTGGCTTTGGCGCTTCCTCGACTTCTGAATCAGACGACAAAGCCTTCCGCACCGCCCTAGGACGAGCAACTGGCTTAGAAGTCCTGGATATGGCTGCTAGCACTGGAGGGATCTTTTGGGAGCTGTTAAGATGTTTTCAGGTTATATAGCAAGAAGGACTCAGATCAGCTCACGTTCAGGAGCGATCTACGTATACAACGCAAAACGAGCAAGGAGCTATTTAGTACCTATTTGGTTGCTTAGAAGGTTTTTCATCATCCGAGTCACCTATAGGTCAGACAGCAGTCAGGCAGTTAGACATACGAGGCTCTGTATTAATTAATCCAGCTGTAGAGATTTGTGATAGAGTTAAATCAATGAGGAAAGAAGGGCTAACCGAGTTCAATGACACCGTCATCGTCGACCACGGTGGACGAGGTTTTGGCTGCCTTGCTGAATGGATTACCCTTAGAGGAAGAGGCCATCTTGATCACTGAGCTGGTATTTGAGCTCGATTGTTCACTTCCACCCTACCATCAAATATGCATGATGAGCGACAAGGAAGGATGTCAATCATCGACATACATTTTTGAAGAGAGGATGAGGAGAAAGATAATATGTGAAGGCTTACGAAGAACGATCGAATATCAGCTCCTGATTTATCAGTTGGCTTCGGTGTTACCTCCTTCTTTCGTGGGACAGAAGTTCTCCTAGATCTCTCAATCTCCACATACTCTTCTTCCGAGTCTGACATGACAACGAAGGACCTATTTCAAAAGAAAAAGAGGATAAAGATGAGGTATAAATGAGGGTGGTTGATCGATGGGAGTACAAATCGGACGATGACGCGTAATCAGGCGTGTTCGAAGACGCGTGTCCACGAACGCGTTTGAGTCATGTGATAAAGCGGTGCGCGCGCGTCGCCACACCGTGACCGCCCAGCCGAGCACTCACTCTTCCTCTTCCTCTCTCTTGCCTCTCTCCATCTTTCTTCATCTTCTTACAGCACACACACACACAAGCGTTTTAAGCTAGCTCGCTCTCTCTAGATCAATCAGAACTATGTCTGCCCCTCCATCAGAAGCGTCAGTTTTGTTCTTTATTGCTCTGTGTTTCTAAAATTGCTCATCTACTTACCTGCCCTCGAATCATCTCGCTTTTTCCTGACTATCCGATCTTGGTTCATATGTTTCTTTTTCTCTCTTTCTTTTTTCCCCTAAATAGTCGACTTCGAGCTGAAGCACGTAAGGCCAAGATCCAAGCTAGAGGAGGTGCCGGTTTGGCCCGACTGGCAAGCACCGCGAGAGGCGAAGAAGGAGCCAAGTTGTACGAAACGCGTAAGCTGAAAGCTTTTCCTAAGAAGCATCCTCTTATGTTTTCCTATTTTCGCCTCATGAAATGGAGAGACTGATTAAGCCGCATGCCCACCTTTTTGCATTAACCGACTTAATAATATCTATGGACCTAACATCACGTCTTCAGCTCCTCCTCCTATTCGACGAACGACCTCTGAAAACCAAGTGTCCTCTCTACCTCCATCATCCTCTCAGCCCAGTACTTTCTCTCCCACTCCCTCTCAGTCCCAACAAGAGTTTTTGTCTCAGATGTTCGGAGGCTTTCCTCCCGCCTTTGATGGATCCTCGCCCTCCTCGCCCTCTCCCGATGCCGATCCACTTCAAGCAATGCTCCAGTCTTTGCAGAGTTTTTCATCAGGCTCAGGATCTCCTTTTCCAAATCCTATGGGCGACTCTGCTGGAGGTCTCTTCCCACCCGGATTCGATCCGAGCGCAGGGACTGAGGGGCAGCAGGATCTGATGTACTCAGGGGTCAAATCACGAATGGATAGGGTGTTCACGATCGCTCACTTCTTGGGTGTACTGGGGCTCGTAGTGTTTGTGCTGGGATGGTGGGAACCGACGGTTAGAGAAAGGAGAGCGCGTACTGGATTCGTTGGAGAATGGGATCGAGGAAATTTGGCCTGGAACGACAAGGGCGCAGGGGTTGAGCTGGTCAGTGATTCTCTATTTTGACTTTGTTTTCTGTTTCGTCCTCGCTGCGTGTTGGAACGGAGAAGAAAGACAGTCTTTGGACATGTGAAAGATCGATACTGTTCATTGACACGGCAATCAAACACCCCACAGCCGGTCTTCTGGGCTTTCGCAACTCTGTCCTTGATTCTGCAGACGACACGCGTCATGCTTTTCCGAGTAAGTTTCTTTCTTGTCGTCCTTCCTTAATTGCATCTTACATTGTCCAAACTCGCGCTGACTTGCTGTTCTCTCTTCACAACCGACTCGATATGATCTTGCTAGTCTCGGCCACCTCCTTCAAAGCTCCTCTCGCTTGCTTCTCCTTTCCTCCCGTTCCTCCCAGCTCAACTCAAGGGATATCTTTTTACTGCTTCAAGATACATCTCGATGGTCACTCAATTTGGACAGGATCTATGCCTGCTTCTGTTCTGTGTCGCGCTCGGAAGATGGATCCGATCCGGACAAGATCTGACTGGAGGAAACGAACTCGTTGTCGAATGATTCGGAACGAGCTAGAGCTTGAAGAAGATGAAACTATATTTTAATCTTGTATTTGAAAGAGAAGCCAAGAAGATGGCAGGATGGTTATGCTGTAAATTCTTGGAAGTTGCTTTTTTTTGCTTTTTTTTCTCTTGTTCCTTTTTCCTTCTTTCTCAATATTCGTCCAACCTCGACCCGATCTATATGAATGAGGGGGAAGCAGGAGATGGGACGAAATATACCACTAGAGCAGCAGACAAATCTTATACTGGTACTTGACATAATATTTGAGATTTAATACCTAATCGTCATTCCACTTTTAGCTTCACTATGTCGTCTCGACCGCTCTTCACGCGGCAAAATATGCACCATCCAACCCAGACAGCTCCCAACCAAACAGCGATCGCTGTACTGATCTCGATAGACGATAAATGTGATGAACTTCCGACAGGAAGAACCATCGGAGCCGTCAACGGTCTGTCTGTTTTCGATGATAAGATCGAGGAGGAAGTTCGAAAAGAGTACAAGGTCTGATTCATTGATGAAAACAGGTCCGGAGGAAACGGGCTTGGTAGACCAGAAACTACTGTTAAGGAAGGATCAAGGTTGATGACAAGAGTAGCATGAAGATTAGGTATTGCCGGTAGAGGAAAGCGCCATGATACTTAGTAGAACAAGAGGAGAAGTGAACAAGAAGAACGAACCTGCTGATGACGAAGATGGAGATAGAGGGCATTTTAGGCCTACCCATGGCCATTCGATATCAACCGTCCGCTCCGAGCGCTCTTCTTCTACCCTCTTCGGTTCTAGATATCTCCCGTGTAACGGCACTCCTACCTGTATGTTCCTTTCTTTGTTTCCCTCTGCAATTTTCTCCTTCTGCTGAATCAGATTGATCTCTAAGATGAGCCCTGATCCGTCTCTCGCTCGGTCGGATAGTCTCGAAAGGGGTAGTTCCAGCTCGATATCTCCAAAGAATTGAACTGAGTCGCCCAGGACGCCATCGGTATGAAGCTGATCGATTTGGTATGGATCAATGATGACGGACGGTGGGACATGATATATAAGTAGAACGGTACATTCAAGGAATGATTGGGGTATGTCGGCGTTCGAATGAACGGTGGGAAGTGAAAACGTGGTGAGTAGAGTTGAATGAAAGGACTGTTCAGGAAGAAGAGCGCTCGTGTACACTGGGAGATCAAACGGCGGAGGGACGTCCGAATTCAGATCCAAAGGCAAGGATTGTCGAAACTGATGGATCGGAAATCTGTTCTTCCTGGCCGACCTCTGCCGTTCAAGGCGTTCCGATTCAAGCTCTTCCCGAGTGAGGCCTTCTCCATCCGGACTGGCCGTCAGATCGGCCACTATAGGTGAGGATCCTAGACCTCCTCTTGCTCCTCCTTCTCTCTCAAGCTGTCCGTGAGGCCTATGAATGGGCAAGCTCATGTTGCTGATGAGTAGATAGGTACTCTAATGAAAGCTGAGAACAAAAGATCGTTCGTTGTTGGGAGGATGATTCAATCGCAGGGAGTGTTCTCAATCACTTGTTTTTTTCCCAAATACTCTCAATCTCCGCAAAACTCAAAAAAGCTGTGTGATCGTATACGTCCGAGGCTTATCTCATCAATCGCAGCTGATTTCAAACACCCAAAGCCGGAATAACGGCGTTAACTCTCAGTCTGAAGAGGCGTGTAGGACAAAGACATGGTTTGCATGGGATGAAATCAAGAGAGGATAGAAGGGAATAGACTGAACAGAACAAACCAAAGCCAGGACCGGAAGCGAATGCAAGAATGATTACTCAAAATATAGAAGAGGAAATTAATTAACAGGAATAGATGATATAATTAGGAAAAGAATGTATGGAAAAGACAGTAAACAACGAATGACTGGAATGGGAAAAAAAGAATGGAATATGCGGAGGGACATGACTACACCCAAGAAAGCGTTCAGGAGAGAAGAAGAGAAACAAGAAAAGACAGAAGGAAAGTGAAAGACATGTTACCCTGGCGGTATGGTGTGATGGTGCATGCAAAGACCTGTGGATGGATGTATAATGAGAGGAAGGTTGAGTGAACGTACAAATAATTAGAACAGAAACAGAGTTATAGACAGATGAAGTTGATATGTGGAGCATAATGTAAAGTGCAGGCATGGGTGATCTAATCAAAGAAGAGATGAGGGAGAAGAGGGAAAGACGAGATAGCATGCTCCGTGATTGACCAGAGGAGAGAGTGGACAGACATTGAGGTCCGAGGTCGAAGGTCATCTTTCCTGTCGAGAGGATCCTGGTGTCGGCCGAAGGTTTGCTCGACTGGATCTAGATCCCATATGAGGCTGAGGCTGAATGTGAATCGGTTGTTGGTACGCTGCCTGATGCGGTTGAATATATTGGGGTGTCATTAGGGGAGAAAATCCTTGGTGTTGGTTAGGAAATCCAAACTGAGTGTAGTGAGTCGAGAACGGATAACCCTGAACCGAATACGCCGGTTGAGGGTAATATTGAGGCTGGGGCACATGATGAAGGTGGTGAGGATGGTAGTAGGTTGTTGGGGGAGAAGTCAAGACCGGTGAGTAAGCTGGTTGATGAGTGTAGTGCGTGTTGCCGGCAAGCGAAGGGGTTGAATACGAATGAACCATCATTGGGGATGAAGCGTAAGGCGGAGGGATCTGTAGGGATAGACTAGAGTGATGGCCAGACGATGGACGACTCGGTGCGGAGGTCGACAAGGCGACAGGCGGCTGAGCTCCAGGTGAGCTGAGAGCCGATTTTTGCTGACTACCTCGAACCGGCTGATTCTCTATCGAGGACGAAAGCGGTGAAGGTGTGATGGCAGCGGTCGAATGCCGTTTGCTTATCCCGCCACTGTTGGTTGAGACAGGAGAGGGACGGGCGGAGGAAAGAATTGATGACCGAGGGGACGACGACGGTGGGGAACCTGATTGGGGTGAATGGGACGGCGTCGTCGAATTTGATGTCGACGGAGATATCTCCAACGCGTTTTGTCTGGATCTATCCGGATGGATCGACAGCTCGACCGGGGCGAACACCCTGGAAGATCTGTCTCCTCGCCTGGCTGCCGGCTGGTTGGTATCCATAGGGCTAGCGCTATTCTCACCCAACGTCCGTAAGCTCTCGCTCCTGGTTGTCCGAGAGGATGTTGCGACCCTGGCACTGAGCGCGCCCCATTCTTCGTAGTTGCCGTTGTTGCCCTTCTTGCTCCCGAGCTTGGCGAGATCTCTTCGCTCTCGAGCAGCAGCGACCTCGGCTCGGTACCTTTCCTGTCGTCTCCGCTCTTCCTCATCAGCCCGAAGACGATCTCGCTCGAGTGCCTCCCACTCTGCGTCTTCTCTCGCCCTGATCTCTGCCTGGCTGTCCATCCAGGGAGCCTCGCCTTGTCTATCTAAATCTTTTCCGAGATCCTCCTTACATGATCTATCGTCTTCCATCACGTCAACCTGGGCAAACCTAACTCGATCCCGCGCTCTCGTCGATTGTGAGGGCACCGGCGTGAGGGCGATCGTGGAGTGTCTCCGTTGGATCTCGCTCAGCGGGGTCTCGTCCTCCTTGTCATCGTCTTCCAATGCAGACTCGGCGAATTGAGAACCTACTGGTGGCGGAAACGATCGCCTAGTGACCAAGTTCATTGAGCTCATCGACCGTCTCGGTTTCGAAAGCGCCGATCGAGGGATAGCAAGCTGCTGCTGCTGCTGCTGCTTTTGTAACCCCAAGGACGACGATGATAACGACGACTTGAGCTTTGAAGCGTGCGGGACGTTGTTCATCGTCGGAGAGAGAAACTCGTTGACAGGCTCCGACGAGGCGTTTGCCTTGATTGGAGACGACGGCGTGCTACTTGATCTTCTAAGCTTGATCCCTGGTAGGACCGTTTCTCTGACTGTTGGAACTCGATCAATGACCACCTTGAGCCCATCTGCCGGACTAGGATCTGTCGGAGACCGTCTGCCTACCAGTGAGTTGACGAGCGAGGGTAACGTCGTTCCGGATGTCGAATGTCTCGTCCCAGGAACATTAACTTCGAACGAGGCCGAAGACTTTTTGATAACCTCTCGAGCGTAGGCCTCCATGCCCTCTGAAAACTCGAGCTCCATCACGGCGAGACCTCTGGCAGGAAGGATTGGTTCGACAATGATCCTGTCCGGATCATTAGCTGCCGGGACAAGAACGATGCTTCTGACCTCAAGAGTCGGTCGAGAAATAAATGCAAGAATGCCAGAGCCGGCGAGAGGAAGATTAGCCCGGGGGACGGCCGAGGTAGCTGCAAATTCGGCTGTTGAGACCGAAGCATCCGATGTGGGTGAGATTGAGGCGATCAGCCGACCAGACTTGTCGCGCTGCAGGGAGACCGGACGAGCTTGGGACAGTCTGAAAATGGGTTTTTAAAAAAGGTAGGAGGTCTACGGTGAACAAGCTGACTGGCTGACCGAGAGAATAATGTCCTTTGGAAGCAAGAAGGAAAAGAGGAGAAAGGACGAACCGAATCAACGCCTCCATCTCATCCGCACTGAGACGCGCGTCAGTCTCTAATCGATGCATCAGTCCTCTTACACCAACCTCTGCGGTAAGCCCGACGACTCTACGTCTCGGTGTGGACTGTGCAGTGACCGGGTTGGTACTGGCAGGATATCTTCTTGTCTCGCCATCCTTGCCAGAGGCCGGGTTGAGTCTTGACATGAAAAACGGATGGGGCGATGGCGGTCGGAGAAGAAGACTGAGTTTTTGGGAAGATAATAGATGAAGCGACTGAAGAGGCGTTAGCGTAGGAGGTTGCTGTTGCTGCTGTTGAATCGAAGATTGGGACGATCCAAAATCCTGACGGACCGGGCAAGATTGGGAAGGAGACGAAGAAGGAATGTTGGGAATCGAAGGAAGAGAGATTGGCGGAAAGGACGGAGAGCCTGTCGGAGAGCCACCGGGGGACGGTGAATCAGAAAGGAACCGTCGACCGGCTTGACCCATGAATGCCGGAGAAGGAAAAACAAGCTCGGGAAGGACCGAGGACGAAGACGGCGGCGGGAACTCAGAGGACTGAGAAGCACCAGTGGCGCCCGAGGTTTGCATGACGAGACATCCTTCCTGCAAAGATGTCTTTCCGCCGGATGGTTTACCTTTCTCCTTTACCTTCTTTGGGCCGGCGCTCGAGCCGGAGAACCAACCTTTAAACATACCGAACCCTGAGGACGATCTCCTCAGTGTCTTTAGATCTTTGTCCTTCCCTGAAGGCGACAGAGGCTCTTGCCCGTTTGTCAGGTTTGGCGAGATCGTCGTTTTGAGCTGGACGATCGAAGAAGCCGGACTAGCCAACGATGGCGCGGTTGACGTTGTCGAAGTGATCGACGTGTCCGACGAGTTGGATGATCCTGTTGTACTCGAGAGCTTTATAGAACGGAACCAATAGAAGAAACCGAAACGACGATAGTCAGTATGGCGGAGATATAAATTGACGACGGATACACCAACAGACAATCCCGAGTGTTAGCACGAGAAGGGTTTAGAGTTTTGTCGCACGCTATGCACGCAATCCTCTCTGTGCACGCATGTGTACGAGTGTTTGCACACACTCATACACGCACACTTTCTTTCTCTCTTTCTTTCTCTCTCTCTATCTCCTCCTCCCTCTCTCTGTCTCTCCTTTTTCTCTTAGATTTATCTCTCAACCTATGTGGAACCAAGCTGATATGAAACACAGAAGAATCGGATGACGCCGAGAATTAGACAAACCTCTGTTCGACCGCTGTCGCATGATCCGCTCCTCTCCGACGCCGGATTGGCCAGGCCGGATGCGTTTTGTTTGAGAGTGAATCGGCCGTATCTCTCGCCGTCTTCTAACTGATGGTCAGTCGTCCACCTGATGTGTCCTGTATCCGTTCTGTCCGTAGGGGACGTTGATGGACTGGTGGACTGAAGGGGAGGATAAAGAGTGGCCGAGTTGGAAAGCGAGGTATGCGAATGAAACTTTGTTGTTGCCGAAGAGGTCTGAAGATCAGGCATGTGTACCGGGATATACGAGAGAGTTGCTGTCGAGGGCATTCTTGCCAGATTATCTCTAGAGGAGGAGAGTGGACGCCAAAGGAAATAGGATAGGTGGCGAAAGTCAAATAAGGATGACCGATCGGGGTGTGGTCAGATCGGTTGAGAGGAACAGGTGGACGTAATGAGTTCGCTTCTTGGCAGACAGAATAGGACTCACAAACAAACTCCGAGGTTTGCGCGATTCACCCGGCGTGTTGTCTCTGCTCGAGACCAGAAGTTGAACGAGAAGAGGACAGGGAAAGGGGGAGAAATCAAGGTCTAACACTAGATCTGTACTAATGCCGGACGTCATGCCAGATGAAAATAGACGATAGGGTAGTGGTGGTGGTGGACGATAAGACGGAAAAAGAAAGAATGATCAATGGCTTCATTCTGAAGATTTCTGACAGGGCCGCCAAGAACGTGTTAAGGTTGAGAGGCTCAAGTTGTGACGTACGATAGCCAAAAAGAAAGACAGAGACAGAGAGCGAGCGTCGGGAATGACGGAGACGAAGGAAAGACGAGAGGCGCAACAGGTGACAAGACGGGCAAGGGACCACAAGAGAGAGAAGGAAAGAGGAAGACACCCTAATCGGTCGGCGTTGAGGAGAGAACGAAGGGAAAGGCTATAGGAATACACGCAAACCAGAGATCGCGATCGGTTTACGCGAACCCGAGGCAAGAAAGTGGATAGACAAACCGGTTAGAACCCCGAACGAACTGACAAGCTAACGGACTGACGGACGAACAGATGAATGAATCGAACACGAGCGAACGCCAAAGATAAGGACTTACAGCCAAACGGGGACAACAAGGGTAGCGGAGGTGATGATCGGAGAGACACCTAGCCGGGTTTGTCACCAAGAGTGTGGGAGTAATGCGGCGTCGGGCAGACAGGAGGTCGGAATTCAAGAGTCGGTGTCTGGGTCAGGGTCAGGATACGAGAAGAGAACGAGGTGTCTGTTCTATCCAACACGAAAGATGTATGTTTTTGATGTTTTTTAAAAAACAAAGAATCCAGGTCAAACTTGTTTGGGGTGTGTGTGTGTATGTGTGTGTGTGTGTGTGTGCAAACAGGACGGAACGATGGTCGCTCAGGCACGAAACAACTCACCTGATTTAGCTGGTCGAATAAAGATGTAAAGAGAAGAAGAAGAAGAAACGAAGATTCTCTCGAGACGAGAGCAGGATCAGATGGGCCCGGTCTTTCTTCCTTAACTCTGGACCACCGATAGGTGTGTGTGAGGGCGAAGGGAAGGTATGAAGGAGATGAAGGACGGGGTGTGTGATGTCGCGAAATTGTGCAGGCACAGAGTTTATGCGTGTGTACATCTATCGATGCAAGAAACCATCCAGATTCTAGAGTACACACACACACACACACACACACACACATATATATTTACACATCTCATGTCTGCTGATGATTTGCCTTCTCATCCATACATGTCTTCATTCGTTCTCTCTCTTTACTTTGTCTGTCGTTGAGATTTTCACATGTCGTGTTTCAGTACAGGTCGGTCAGGTCAGACCCGCATCGATACCTCGAGCGCAAGAAGAGTGTTTGAACTAAACTACCTAGTCGATTTGAACTAGGATGTACGTTGGGTATGTTGATTGCCTACGGTCCCTTTCTAGCTGTTTCTATCGCTCGAGACATACGTCCTCTGCTTCTTTCCTTGCTTTGTTCTTCCCCTTTTCCTTTTTCCCCCTTGTCTGTCACCATCTTTCTCCAACTGGATATGCGCTCGTCGACTGTATCTAATTGGAGAATAAGAAAAGATCCCACGTGCGAGTCTCAGATGTTGTTGTTTTCTTTCTTTCTTATTTTCGTTTGAAAGTTACGCAGCGTTTCTGGCACACTCACTTGAAAGAACGGGATTTGTTCAGGGCATCCCGTCTTTGCGGTCTTTCTCAAGACCTGCTCAACTCACTGGCTCACTCGCCCGTTCTTTGGTTTTCCGTTCGATCTGCTTGACCAAGTTCGATTCAGACCTAGACAGACGGAACGGTCGCTTCTCTCCTCGCGCTTATCTGACAGATCTGTCTGTTTTGCCCGATCTGCCCGATTTGTCCGATGGTCGGGGAAAGAGATAGATAGATTAGGGAAGAGCATAAAGAACCCGGGGTGGACACAGATGGACAGACAGACAAACAAGGAAGGAGATAAATAAGCAAACCATCTGTTTGGTCAGTTCTGGCTTGCTGTCGGCTCGTTTGTTTCTAACATCCATAAAGACTCTATCCTTGCGGTTTCTTCTTCTTTTCTTTCATTTCTTTTCAGTTCTTGTCTGACTTTCTTTCTTTGTTCTTTTTCGGTGAGACGGCAGGTCGAAGGGGAAGGGGGGTTGGAAGACATACAAGAAAAGAAAAGAAAAAAGGAAGTCAAAAGTGAAAGCCAGACAGAGGCAAGAAAAAAAAGGCGAGAGAAATCTTTGTCAAAAGCCGGCACTGTTTCCCATGAGAAGACTTGTAGAACGCAAGAAAACAGAGGAAGAAAAGCGCATCTCAATTTCAAAAAGTCAAACAGGGAGGGGAAGGATTGAGGGAGTGTAGATGAATGGGGGGATGAGGGGGAGGGCGATGGAGTTTTGTGTTTTTTTATCGGGAGGAGGAAGCAGAAGCCATGGCCTTCTGGACGGCTCGCTTGATGTGCAGGTGAGCTCGTCGGAGCTCATCAGAGCTGGTATCCTCAATCTCGAGCTTCTCCAAAGCCTTGGCAAGCTCAGCCTCGACGGCGGACTTAGCTCCCCTCTTCATCTTGAGCGAAAGCTCAGGGCCAGAGATGGTAGACTCAACAGAGTGAATGTAAGCCTCCAAATCGGACTGGAAAGTGTTGATAAGAAAGAAAGACCAAGTCAGACAACGCTAAGAAAAACGAGTGAAGGAATCATTCGGAGCATAGCAAAAAGCTTACCTTGGCCTCGTGTCGGGCCTGGAAGTCCTTGTCGGCGGCCTTGAACTGCTCGGCATCCTTGATCATCTGATCGATCTCGGCGGAAGAAAGTCGGCCGACGGAGTTGTTGATCGAGATCTGGGCGTTTCGGCCGGAAGCTCGGTCAAGAGCAGAGACCTTCAACAAACCGTTGGCGTCGATCTCAAAGGTGCAGACGAGCTCGGCCTGTCCTCGGGGCATGGGGGCAATGCCGGAAAGCTCGAACTCTCCCAACAATCGGTTGTCCTTGCACTGGGTTCGCTCTCCCTCGTAGACGGGGAAGGTCACCTGGGTCTGGTTATCCTCAACGGTGGTGAAAGTTCGGGACTTGTTGGTGGGGATAGGAGTGTTTCGGGGAACGACGACTCCGAAGATGTCACCCTGCATGGCGACTCCGAGGGAGAGAGGAGCGACATCGAGGAGCAACAAGTCGGCGGTCTTGTCAGAGGTCTGACCGGTGAGCACGGCGGCCTGGACGGCGGCTCCGTAGGCGACGGCCTCATCGGGGTTGATGGACTTGTTGAGCTGTCGTCCACCGAAGAACTCGGAGACGAGGGACTGAACCTTAGGGATTCGGGTAGATCCTCCAACAAGGACAATGTCGTCAACCTTGTCTCGGGCCATCTTGGCGTCCTTGAGGACCTTGTCGACAGGGTCGATGGTGGACTTGAAGGAAGCGGAGTTCTAAAAGAGGGGAGAGTAAAGGAAAAAAAATGACGGCAAGATGAACAAATTGTACCCCAAGAGGACTGCAGGACAAAAACCAAAGAAAACAACATACGATCTCCTCGAATCGGGCTCGGGTGATGTTGGCGGAGAAATCGGTTCCCTGGAAGAGGGAGTCGACCTCGACGGTGGTCTGGGTGACGGAAGAAAGAGTTCGCTTAGCTCGCTCACAGGCGGATCGGAGTCGTCGGATAGCTCGGGGGTCCTCAGAGATATCGAGCTTGTGCTTTCGCTTGAACTCGGCCTGGAAGTGCTCCAAAAGGGTGTTGTCGAAGTCCTCTCCTCCCAAGTGGGTGTCTCCAGCGGTGGCCTTGACGGCAAAGACACCACCGGTGATGGAGAGAAGGGAGACATCGAAGGTTCCTCCTCCGAGATCGAAGATGAGGACGTTCTTCTCCTCCTTGGTCTTCTGGTCAAGACCGTAGGCGATGGCGGCAGCGGTGGGCTCGTTGATGATTCGGAGGACGTCAAGTCCGGCGATGGCTCCGGCGTCCTTGGTGGCAAGTCGCTGGGAGTCGTTGAAGTAGGCGGGGACGCTGAATAGGCAGACAAAGTGAGAACAACGTCAGCGAGCGTCAAAGTTGGGAGGCAAAAGCGAAAAGAACGAACGTGACGACGGCCTTCTTGACGGTCTTGCCAAGCTTGGCCTCGGCAATCTCCTTCATCTTGATGAGGACCATGGAAGAGATCTCCTGGGGGGAGAAAGTCTTGGTCTCACCGAGGTACTGGGCCTGGATGAAAGGAGATCCGTCCTTGTCAATGACGGTGAAAGGCCAGTGCTTCATGTCCTTCTTGACGTCAGGGTCGTCGAATCTTCGTCCGATAAGTCGCTATAAAGAGTTAGGGAGAAATAACCAGAGGGATGAGACGATCGAAAAAATTTATCACAAGGTTTTTCAGATTATTTGAAAGTCTACAAACCTTAGCGTCGAAAACGGTGTTGGTGGGGTTCATGGCCGACTGGTTCTTGGCGGCGTCTCCGATCAATCGCTCAGCATCGGCGAAAGCGACGTAGGAAGGGGTGGTTCGGTTTCCCTGGTCGTTGGCTAAGAAGAGAAGAAGCAAGGAGAAAGAAGGGGTCAAACTTGGTGAGTTGATTGGATGTGGTGTGAAGGGCAGGAGCAAGATAGATTACTGACCGATGATCTCGACTCGGTCGTTCTGCCAGACTCCGACACAGGAGTAGGTGGTACCGAGATCGATACCGCTGTAGGATAGAATGGGTTTACTAGAGTCAGACACAGCTGCAATTTTTTTCCTTGTCTATTCGATCTTTGATTCTTCAATTTTTCCCTATGCCGGGAAAGGGGAAGAAAAAAAGTACTCCATCCGTCTTCTTCGCCACCGTAGTCTTGGACATAGTTTTATGTTGAACCAACTTACATGGCACCTTCGTAGACATCCTCAGCAGACATGATGACCTTTTAAAGAGAGGGGGGTGGGAGGGCTGAATATGCGCAAGTGAGGGTGGGGTCGAGAGAAAAGTTTTTGATTTGGAAGGGAAGAAAAAGGAGAGAAAAAAAAAAGGCCAGACAAATTCATCCAGATCAGTTTTCTGAATTCTCTTGAGCATCAAGTCCGGGTCAACCTGGACACCATCCTGCTGGACAAACAGAAGCACGAGCAAAACGACACATACGTAAAAGGAGGGGGGTTAGAGAGTGGGTGGTTTGGACGACGAAGGAAAAAGAAGAAAAAAAAAGCAAAAAAAAAAGATCAAAAAAAAAAGTTGCACACCCGGGGGGGCGGTCTGTGCGTACGGAGTTTGAATGTAACGCACTTTGCCCTGGTTAGGGTTATTTCACGTATAGGCTGCCTAGAGCGCGTACAGAACCTACACAGGTCCTGGAGAGAACGATGTATGCTCATGAGGGGTGTGTGTATATGAGTTGGAGGGAAGACACGTAGAGTTTTGGCAAGTAGAACTTGAGGTTAAAACGTATGATACTTTCCGGTCTAAAAACGTCACTCGTAGACTGGCAGATGTTTTCGAGGGGAGGAGTGAACGGAGGGAAAGAGAGCGGACTGGGTGTTTTGAGGACAAACAATTGCTTGGAGGATGTGCGAGAGTGTGAAGGTGTGAATGCGTGTAGGTACGTAGGTATATAGGTGTGTACATATGTAGGTATGTAGATGTGTACGTGTGCGTGTGAACAAGAGAGGTAGACGGAAAGCAAAGTTGAAGAGGACGATGGAGTGGGCATATGAGTAGGGATTCAATCAGACAGACATACCGATCTCATCTGAACCAAATGAATGAGTTCAAGATGTGCCATGTGTATCTCTGACCTATACATGTCTGTCTCTCCATCAGTATGCACCTCATTCTCCATCTGCGTCCACCTCATCCTCCATCTCTCTGTGCGCCTCTCACTCTCTTCAATCGGTCTGGGGATGATTGGTCCGGGAGAGACGGACACTGCCATTTAACCCTAACAGATGCCTTAGTCTATCTTCGGCCATCTCCATTAGCCCATCAAGAGAAAAAAAAGGGAAACAAGAAACAAGAAAGAGGAAATGAAAGAGATGAAGAATTCATACTATCAATCACCCAGACTCACTTCTTGAACATCCTTCTGTTTTCCGTGCTCGTTATCATCCTAAGTCGTTCCTGAGAATGTCCAACTTTATCACTCACGGTAAGAAAATCGTTGCCATCGGCCGGTATGTCTCCCTTTTTTGTCTCTCGAGGCGCAAGAGAAAAAGAAATAGACAGAATAGAAAAGGAAAGAATACTGAACGAGAGAATATTTCACACGACCGACATATCAGAAACTACAAGGCTCACGCCTTGGAGCTCAAGAATGCGATCCCAAAGGAGCCTTTCTTTTTCCTCAAGCCGACGTCGTCTTATATCACACACGGCGGGACTGTCGAGATCCCCAAGGGGACCGAGGTTCATCACGAAGGTAGGAAGAAACCAATTCTCTCTGTCGTTTCGGAGACTAGATCGCGTCGTTATCGATTTTGTTGACGTGGAACGAGATGGATTTCTCTTTGTTTCTTCCCAAATGTACAGTCGAGCTAGGGGTGGTGATCGGGACAGGGGGCCGAGATATCTCTTTGACGGACGCGATGAAGCACGTCGCCGGGTACAGTAAGGTCGTTTGTATAAACCTCGAGAGCATCTGCCCTGTTCGATACATCCGTCCTGACCAGATCTCTATCGGGTTGTCTCAGCTCTGGCCATCGACATGACCGCTCGAAACATTCAGGATCATGTGAAGGCAAAGGGACTCCCGTGGAGTACCGCCAAGGGGTTTGACAGTCAGTAGCACGTTTCGCTTTAGTTCGCTGAGGTTTCCAGAGCCTGGCTGGCGTTGTTACTGAGGCAAAAAATGTATCTGGATACACTGGGACTTCAAGCGTTCAACCCTATCTCTGGGTTTATTCCAAAGGATTTGATCGAGAACCCTCACGACTTGAAACTCTCGCTATCTGTTCGTCGCGTCTCTCGGTTTTGCCTTTGCCTTTGCCTCTGCCTCTGCCTCTGCCTCTGCCTCTGCCGTTATACTTCCTTTAGAAGTGTGTGCGTGTAGGCAAAGAAGTGAGTGAGAACAAGCCGTGCCGGTGCTTACTCTTCGCGTTTGTCTATATGTCTGTAGATCAACGGACAGACAAAGCAGGATGGGACGACGTCGGACATGATGTTCCAGATCCCAAGGTTGATCGAGCACGTCAGCAGTGTGATGACTCTTGAGAAAGGAGATCTTATCTTGACCGGTCTGTCCTTTGCTCTGATATGGTGTTGACCGGATGGCTGAATGCTCACTCGAACGCTGTTGTTTCTCTCCCTGTCTCTCTGGCTTCTTTTCTACACAGGCACTCCTTCCGGCGTTGGACCGATCAAGGCTTCCGACAAGATCAGCTGTGTGATGAAGGACTCTGCGGGCAAGGAGATTGCCCAGCTCGAGGTGAACGTCAAGGACCGGGATGGTGGTTACGCGTTTTCTTCATAGGTTGTATATGCTCGAGGCCTGGGTGGTGATGGTGATGAGAATGACAATGGCAATAGCAACGGCAATGACATGTGACGAGACGTCTGGTGTATATGTGTGTGCTAGTCACGACGAGAACAAAGAACACAGGCGAGCAACGCAAGCGCCAGAGCGAGAGCAGCAGCAGCAGCAGCATCACCTCCACCAACACAGGCAACAGCAAGAACACAAACAGATAACCGAGAGTTGCCGTGGGAGAGTACAGAAGAGATCGAAACGAACTGCCCGGGAGATGACCGGGGAAACGTGGGGGGAGCGAGTGTGGGTGTCCGTAAAGTTCCGATGGCGATTCCAACAGAGAGCGAACTACGATCCAGATCACAATCCCTAATACACTTTCCCAATAAAAACTCCTAATTGAGCCCATCCCGCGCTTCCCCGGCTTTCTCCATCTTCCCTCGGCCTCTGCACTCTGGGTATATAACACCTGTGTGATCTCCTTTCATCCCGCTTCCTCTTTCGACCTTCCCAGAGACTTGCCTATAAGGATCAGATCTTCTCTCTCTCTCTTGTTCTCCCATCTCCATCTGGTCTCTTTCCTTTGTTTATCAACATCTATACTCACATACACACACACAGTTCACCATGTCTGAACAAGCCGAGATCGCACCTACCTTTCCCGTAGCCAGTGAGTGTGATTGTTTCTTGACTCGCTTCTTTTTTTTTCCCGCTTTCTCCCCCAAGAAATACACAACACACAAGATCACACGCTTGATCGTCCGATACATCAGCTGATGCGCTCCCTCCATTCTTTCTTCTTCTTCAAACTCTCCGTCATTCCGCTATGCACCGTGGAACGAAACACTAACCTCACTGGCACATCATCCATAATACAATCTTCTGATACATCAACCAAAAAAAAAACACGCCTTTTTAAAATTCTAAATTGCCTTCTCTAACCCAAACAAAAAAAATCATCCAATCCGAAACCTTCGAATACCTATGGGATCCTTCAACCTCTCTTCCTCGCGCAACTAGAGCGTGTGTCCGGTACCCATCCTGATCATCCTGTTCCTCACGTCGGACCTACTCTGCAACACTATCATGATTTTCACGCACAGACCGTTGGTGGTAAGCAGGGCTCGGACGAGTGGTGGAGGAAGGTTAGTCTCCTTTCTTCCCCAAATTGATAGCATATTCCGGTTGATGCTTACATCCTTCTTCTCCTTTTTTCTTCTTCCTTTTTCCTTCCTTGTTTTTCTTTCTTCTTCTTCTTTGCATTCCCTCTCTTCGCCTCTCCACGCTCTTCTCGTTATTTCCTTCATGGTCTCCTCTCATCTCGATCAAACTTTAAATCCCCATGTCGCCGAGATTAGATGGCCAAGGATACTCTCTACTGGCACCGACCGTTCGAGACCGTCCGGTCCGGCTCGTTCGAGCACGGCGATCTCCAGTGGTTTGCAGAGGGTGGATTGAACGCTTCCTACAACTGTGTCGACCGATGGGCTTTCAAGAACCCCGAAAAGGTCTGTCCGGCTGTTTTGTCTGGTTTCGTACGCTCCTGGGTCTGATGCCTTGTTCGCCATTGCGCGTCCCTCTCGTCTTCCAGACCGCTATCCTATACGAAGCCGACGAGCCCGGACAGCACGTCGAGATCTCCTACGGAGAGCTTCTCAGAGAGGTCTCCCGAGTCGCCAACGTCCTCAAGTCTTGGGGCGTCAAGAAGGGAGATACCGTGAGTCCTGTTGTCTTCTTCTTCTTCTTCTTCTTGCTTTCGGGCTTTCTTCAGAACTCTGCCTCACCTCCTCCCAATTCATCTTACAGGTCTCGATCTACCTCCCGATGACCTGGCAAGCGGCTGCCGCCTTCCTCGCCTGTGCTCGTATTGGTGCCGTCCACTCTGTCGTCTTTGCCGGATTCTCGGCAGAAAGTCTCCGAGACAGGTGCAATGATTGCGAGTGCAAGGTCGTCATCACTTCTGATGAAGGCAAACGAGGAGGAAAGACGATTGCCACAAAGGCCATCGTTGACTCTGCCCTCAAACAGTGCCCGTTGGTCGAACACGTCTTGGTCCTCAAGCGAACAGGAGGAAAGATCGCATGGACTGAGGGCAGAGATGCCTGGTGGCACGAGGAGACCGCAAAGGTTCCTTCCGTCTGCCCGGTCGAGGTCATGAACGCCGAGGACCCCCTGTTTATCCTATACGTCAGTCTTTAGCTCTCTCCTTTCCTCTACTTGCCTCCGTTCGACGCGTTCCCGGTTAATAGCAATTGCTCATTTACTGAACTCGCTTACCGCTTTCCTTACAAATGCTCTCCTTCTTTCCTCTACAGACGTCAGGTTCAACCGGAAAGCCCAAGGGCGTGGTTCATACCACCGGTGGTTACTTGCTAGGTGCTGCTTTGACTGTGAAATACGTCTTTGATGTCCACCCCGACGACAAGGTTCGTCTCCAAGCTTTTCTCTTTCTCCTAACTCTCTCCCTATGTGGCCAGGCCAGGCCAGACGCGTCTTTCGGTTTGTGAACCCCTTACTGATCGTCATTTCTCACCCATCCTGTTTTTGGTTCACAGTTCGCATGCATGGCTGACGTGGGATGGATCACTGGTCATACTTACATCATCTACGGTCCTCTACTCAAGTACGTCTCTCGCACCTTGTATTTCCATGCAATCTTCTCCCTCTCCATCTTACGTACAAATCTGACTTTGGTTTCCCCCCTTGTTTCTTGTCACCCATCAGCGGCGTCACCACCACCATCTTCGAGTCCACCCCGGTGTACCCGACTCCTTCCCGGTACTGGGACTGTGTCGACAAGCACAAGATCACTCACATCTACACTGCGCCCACCGCGATTCGACTGCTCCGACGGCTAGGAGAGGATTACGTCAAGCACCACGACCTGTCTTCCCTCAGGGTCATCGGTTCCGTCGGTGAGCCCATCAACCCGGAGGCCTGGCACTGGTACAACGACCACGTCGGTCGAGGACAGTGTGCCGTCGTGGACACTTACTGGCAGACAGAGACCGGTTCGATCGTCATCACTCCTATACCCGGTGCGGTTCCGACCAAGCCCGGATCAGCCACGTTCCCCTTCTGGGGAATCGAGCCAAAGATCCTCGATCCTACCACCGGTGCCATCCTCGAGGGCAACGACGTCGAAGGTGTCCTCTGCATCGGTGCTCCCTGGCCTAGTATCGCCCGAACGGTCTACAAGGATCACGCCAGGTTCTTGGAGACTTACCTCAAGCCCTACCCCGGTTACTACTTCACCGGTGACGGTGCCGGCCGGGATCACGATGGTTACATCTGGATCAAAGGACGAGTCGATGGTGAGTCCTTTCTTGTGATTTACAAACAACAACAACAACAACAACAACAACAAACACACCACGCCTTGTATCCTCTCCGTTGACCCGGAGTTCTCTTTTCATACCACAGATGTCATCAACGTCTCCGGTCACCGACTCTCGACCGCCGAGATCGAGTCGGCCTTGATCGTCCACGCCGGTGTGGCCGAGACCGCCGTTGTGGGAACGGCTGACGAATTGACCGGACAGGCCGTCTACGCATTCGTCTGCATGAAGCCTGAGGTAAGAACCATCGCTCCAGGTTCTCTTCCGTCGGATCTTCCATGCTGACCGATCTCATCTCCGACGCAACTCTTTACGTCTCTTGTTTGTTCAGTTTGACTTCAAGGCTCACACCGAGGCCGACCTCCTCAAAGAATTGACGTTGCAGGTCCGAAAGGTTATCGGTCCGTTCGCCGCCCCGAAGGGAATCTTCCTCGTCCCGGATCTTCCCAAGACCCGATCCGGAAAGATCATGCGACGTGAGTTCTCCTTCCCCGTCTTGTCTTCTCGACGAGATAATCCTTAGCAGAGGATTTATATAAATTTCCTCGAAACTGGTTATTCATCACATTTGTCATCCTCTCTATTATAATCAGGAATCCTACGAAAGATCGTCGCCGGTGAGGCCGACGGCCTCGGAGATCTCTCGACCTTGGCTGACCCTTCCGTCGTGGAGTCCAGTAAGTCTCTTCGAACCGTCCGTCAAAGGTATCTGACAAAAGGTCTCACTCTTGAAATGATTTTTCTTCAACCTACTCTCCCTTTTTTTAGTCATCTCCAAGGTTGGACCCCGATAAAAGACAACATATTTCTGTTGAACGCCTTTCCTTCCGTTGGGGTTTCCTTACATTCTTCGTTGCCATGTCTGCTCTCTCCTCGCCCTCCTTTGGGAAATATCTCTCGATGTATCACTAGTGCTCGACCCATCTTTTCGCTTTTTTTCTCTCCTCTGTTTGTTCTCCTCTCCGCTTTTTGGGTTTTGTTCTCTCCTTCAGCTCGAGGATGTTGGCTTTCGTTGCTTCATCTTGATTTCATTCCTTCACCCTTCTCCTACCCGTTGTTCATATGGATGTAAAGTTGATATCGATGACCCGCAACCGATAAAATCCTCTTCTCGTGTTCATGCCAAAGACAAAAAAAGGAGAAACAAAGCATAGCACTCTTAGGCAATGATAGATAAGGAAGAAAAAACCCCTTCATTCTATCGACGACCTCTCCTTCTTCTGTCTCATCGCCTCGTCCTTGAACTCTTTCCGCCTGAGAGCGTCGAGGACTCTGATGATCCTACTGGTCTCCGGTTCGACAGCGCTCTCGTCCCTCCTCCTCGCGATCTCGTCCTCGAACGTGAGCTTATCTTGATCGGCCCGGTCGATGAATTTCCTCAGGACGTTCATCGGGATGGGCACCCGGTCGATCCCTCGGATCCCAAGCCCGACTTCGTCCTTTGTGCGAACGCTGTCGACGACGTCTTTGCTCTCGATCCCGTCGGACGCACCCAACGGCTCGCCCAGACCCTCGCCCCTCCATCCTCTGGAGTAGAGCAGGTCATAGATATGACTGTCCGTCGAGCGGATCCGGTTGATGCGGGAGTTGATCAGATCGGGATACGACTGGGATGAGTAGAACGCGTGCGGGGCGGACAGACGGGCCCATGACTCGGGCGTCAGCAGGTGGAACGAGTCGGTCGGCTCTTGGATCGATTCCCTGCCTGGTTCTGTTGGCGAGGACGGATCAGACCGAGGAGGGAGCGAGAGGTGGGCGAGGATCCATTCGCAGACTTTATGAGCTGGGTAAGGCGTTTCCCTTTCGTAATCCGGTAGAGTTCTGAATATAGTAATCGAGAACCAAATGATAAGAGAGCAAACCCGCCCGATGACCACGAGTCAAGGGGAGAGCGTTTCTCCAGTAAGAACAAGGAGCTACAAATAGCGACAAACATAAAGGAGAAGAAGAGCAAGGAAAGAAAACCTACGAGACCATGTTTCCTATATCGCCCAAGTCTTTTCCCTCCTGGAACCACTCCCAACACCAACCATTCCTCCTCCTCGCGAACGACGTGTCCTCCAACGTGTTCAACCTCTTTGTTCTTTCTTCCTTTTCCTTCTCTTTCAGATAATCCCTCACCTCGACCTCCTGTCCTCTCAGCCGTTCCTTCCTGATGGCTTTCGCCGACTTTCTCTGTTTCCGTTCCGGCCCGACGGATTCTCTCGTCGGATCGACAGCGAACTGAACGGCCTTTGGCTTCTTGAGCACACGCTCGTAAGACTCAATCTTAGACGGTGGGAGACCGAGCGCTCGGTAGTCTCTTTCGGCATGTCTCGTTCTCGACCAGGATGCTTTCCTGGGTTTCTTCCCGGTAGGTGTGGCTTCACCAACCGAAGAAGACGACGAGGACGAGGATGAGCAAGGGGTAGAATATAAACGAATGACCTGAGAACGCCGAATGAGAGATGTTTGAGATGTGCTCGCCAAACGGGAGCACAGCGGAGAGATTCGTCCGAGACTCATTGGCTTTTTGACCTCAAGGTTTGCTCTTTGCTTGTGGAGGGAAGTGTGAGTTGAACCAAATGGGTTTCCGAAATGATGTATAGGTGAGAGGTCGCGAGGTGAAGAGCATAGCATATGTGGCGGCATTGCACGTGGCAATTACCCAACACGAACACATAATACAAGTTTATACAACGATTTTACAAGTACAACCGGACACAATACCAAAATACAGCAGACCTCGAGAAAAGAAAAGAACTAAACGACGTATCGGTAGCCTGGAAGAAGAGAAGAAAGGACAATCAACAGTCAGCAAGGAATACTCTCGGCCTTGAAACATGAAACGAAAGAAACCCTCTGGAAGCTTACCAATGGTCTTGTCATAAAGGACAGTAGTGTCGAGAGTGACTGCCTTTGCAGGAGGCCCACCCTCAGCTTCGTCTCGCTTTGCATTCTCTCTGTGGTAGTAGGCTGTCATGAAGAGAGAGAGAATGACGGCGAGACCACTCATGGCCAAGTTGCAAGAAAATCCCTTGGTCCACTTTGGTCCGTCCTTGGAGACAAAGAGGAAGGACGCGGCGATTGCCAAGCACTGTCCGACAGTGTTGAGCATTCCGAGAGAGACCGCTCGAGCACTCTCAGAGTACCTCACGTTGTTGGCAACCCAACTCATGATCAAAGGAATAGCTCCGTAGGATCCAATGACGACCAAGAAGGTGGCAAAGTATCGGACCTTCTGGTTCTTGTGCACGATCAATAGAATGAGCCAGCCTGTGAGTTAATAGAGAGTTAAAATATGCACAGAACAAGAGACTCCCTTTCAGTACTTGTTTCGAGACACAGACACGGAGGGAGAAGAAACGAGGAACGTACCGACACTAGCAAGAGCAAACACAAGAGAGACGTAAAGTCCTCGCCTCTTCTGCCTATCACTAAAGTAGCAGACGGTAAGAGTAAAGACCAAGGCAACGGCGTAAGGAGGGACGGTGTAGAGCTGAGCTTCTGAGTTGGTGTATCCCATGGTCTTGATAATCGTGGGAAGGAAACCGCTGACAGATCCGAGACCAAAGTTCATGCACTAGAAGTGAAAACACAGATCAATATTCATTATCAACAGAAGGATTCCAAGCTAGTTCCACATAGTGAATTGGAGAACTTCGCTTACTGAATAGGTGATAGAAATCACGTAGGTTTTCCAATCGGTCAATGCATACTTGATAGCGACCCAATCGATGCCCTTCTTTTTCTCGACCAAATTTAATCGATCCACTGAAGAGATGAAGAAGTAGAGTCGATCGATCAGTCCCAAGCCACATCTGAAGAAGGAGAAACAAAGAAGTACATACTTCGAAGGAACTGGACGGATCTCTCCTTCTCGTTAAGATATCGAGAAGTTTCTGGTCGGGAGGGGAGGAAGAAGAGGACGAAGAGACCGAGGACAAAAGATGGGACTCCCTCGATGAGGAAGAGAATTCTGAAAGTAGCGATTGACGACTTGATATGAGAAACACCCTAATAAAAGAAGATTCAATTACAAAATACTCAAGTCAGCAACGTTGAGAAGATCCTAACGGTTCACCAGATCAGAAGATACGTACGTAGGCGATCAATCCACCGAATGCACCAGCCAACACTCCGCATCCGATGAAGATAGAGAGCCGCTTAGCCTGTGAGTATTGATGACAGTTAGGATGTTGTCAGTACGATGAGTGCCGAGGCATCGGAGCTGAAACAGAGAAGATGCTCACGATCTCATTGGGCGTGTACCAAAGGGAGTAGTGAAATGCGACGGCTTGTCCGAACCTGAGATTCATAGTGGATCGAGGATGAATATGAAGAAGCTTCGAGGGGGTGAACAAGGAAGAAATATCACTCACATGGACTCTCCGAGACCGATGAACAATCGGCAGACAATCATGGAAGCAAAGCCTTGAACACCAGCCATACAACTCGCGGCAACAGCCCAGATTAAGCAACCGGTAGCGATGGTGAGCGCGGGCGAGGTCGCCTTCGCGAGGAGGGTTCCAGGAATAGAAAATATGATCTATGCAGACAAAGTGTATAACCCTGGGTAAATTCGATAGGCCCATTGCCGCGGTCAAGTGTAAAGAACAAGGCAACACTCACATAGGTGATGAAGAATGACATAAGGACGATCGAGTATTTGGTATCATCGTCATCCAATAGGGTCTGTTTTTCCAAAAGAGATGATGAGAGCGCAAATGAAAGAATTAGTCGAGATCACGGGAGACACCACAGGCGCTGGAAGTAAATACACATACAAACAGCCCTTGAAGTTTGGCATTTCCGATGTTTCCTCTGTCGAGGTAACCAGAGAGCTGAAAGAGGATGCATAAAGGTGACCGAGTCAGTACGTTGTCTTTGCTGTGGAGCAGGGCCTGACAAGTGACAAGGTACACATGTCACCGGACTCACATAGAGAAGCGCGGTCAATGGAATGATGACCCTGTCCAACTTCCGGACAAGCTTCCGCTCTACTGCTTTCTCCTCCTCAGTCAGTTCGATGACAGGCGCGGTAGTGAAGGCCTCCTCGATATGGTTGGTCCGAGCTTTTTCGTCGTCGAAACTGTCGTCTCGAATCTGAGCAGCTTCTTTACTCATGTTGGTTGTGATGGCGAGTAGTTCTTTTGGTATATATCCTCTGATGAAGGGATGTGTGCGGGGCACCTATGATCGACCGAACGCAGAGGTTGAAAGATGGGATGAAGGGAGACAAAGAAAATTCGAGACACCCTCAAGATGGACGAACAAGAACGAAGCTTTTATAAATTCGCGACGGCCACACTCGCCCAAAGGGCCGAGAAGATCCAGATGAAATACGTGTTTGTACGTACGGGACTTTTCTTCTTTTTTGGGAAGAACTCAGGGACCGATGAACGCGAGGCTGAAGGTGGTGAGGGAGCAGAGTCAGGGGTCTCGGGCGCCGATGCCGACACAGGCACAGGCACACGTACACGCCCACAGGCACATTTTCCTGTTCCTTCATTTTTGGAGAGGAGCATGCAACAGTTCCGAGGAAAAAGCCAGGTTCTCTAGGGTAATGGAACTCATCATTCGGCCCGATCAGCCGGTTTAAGCCGTTTGAAGACTGTCCTCCATCGAAGCAAGTCTGATTTTCGAGCCGATCGGTCATTTTAAGGACATGATAGGGAATTCTCGTGTCTAAATATAGAACGAGCTTTAGTACTGTTCCTCGGTCAACTCCTAAATGGAGGCTGAGCCTGGGAAAACCGTTCATAGAATAAGAGAAGCCGCTGGGACGGATAATGTACATATCTTGAGTAGGTCAGGTGCATGAGAGAAAATTGGTATGGCTCTATCAGGATAGATCTTACGCCCGACAGACGACCGATAGACACGGTTCAGCACAATCCAACGCGGTGCATATGCTTACCGGTCAATAGAGTGTAGAGAGAAAAGGGTGAGAAATCAACAGGGTAGATTGTATGGCTTACAGACTTGAAGCCGAATTGTCGATCCCCGAGGAGAAATGTGCCTCTGGAGAGTGAAGACGGATTTATGTGACATCTCAACAGGACAGCAGGTCGAACGTCAAACCGAGGCGCAATCCGCGCGGCAGACCAGGAAGGTTTCCACCAGACAGGCAAGGAGGCAGACCACGTTTCGTTCCTTGGTTGCGTGGCCCTCGTTGGGGCATGAATCCGCGAGGGAAGGGAATTGAACAGAAATATCGGTTAGAATGTGGGAAGAGTCTTCGTGGAAATGTTCATAGCTCTGGCTTAGTCAAGCGTCAGCATCGGCCGCTGGGTTGGCAACATAGAAAGCGGACTAGACAACAGTCACTATGTTAGCTAGCACAACCAGGCCTATACTCTCACAATCTGACAAACGAGAACTAGCGGTCAATAGATTTCTCAATCTGTTTGCCTCTTTTCCTGTTCCCTTCTGCTGTCTTTTCTGATAAGGACAGAAGAAACCAAGACGTACTCAGGCCATTTCATCATTTTTCTCTTTCTACTCTGTAAAGATTCCACAATAACGACTCACACTCTCCGGTGTCAGGATCCCAACATCACTCATCACAAGCCCAATGTACTCTCTCGGTGTGTAATCATACTTCGGCTGGTGATCCTTCATCGCCTGGCTCATCCCTTCCAGCAACACTTGCTCAATCTGCCTCTCGTCCTTGTCCAGTCCTGAGCTTGTCTCCTCAGCACTCTCCCCCATGTTAGACGACGGCGGCGACAACAACGGAGTGGTCAATCCAAGACTCTTTTTGAAACATAACGGCAGAGTCGAGCTCGTCTTTGACGACGATCCAGAGCCGGACGAACTGAAAGGAAGGAGCGGGAGATCCTGTTGAGAGAGAGGAAAGAGTCGGAGAAACTTGTAGGACTCTGCCAGGCAGTAGAACGGCTTGTTCAACGCCCGGGATAGCAGTGCCATTTGGTACGTTCCAACCTAGAAGAATGCGATTAAACACAAGAGCAAGACTTGTTAGGGGAGTGGACTGTAGCTACGCAGCAAAGAATAGAAAAAAGAACCTACTCCGGCGACCAACCCTCCAGACTCAACCACAACCTCACTTCCAACCAACACAAGATCCACTCGATCCATCACGTAACCAACGGCAGAGTCCAACACGACCGTACACGGAATTCCCAACGCCGTCAACGCGGCGTGTGTCTTTAGCCTAACCATATTTGTATATTCGGGTACCAGAAGAGAGCAGATAATGTCAGAACACAAAGAGCTATATTCCTTATTGGACTTGTCTGTGAAGAACAGAGAAAAACACGTCTACCAACCCTCCACAGTTCGGACGGGCCTCAGTCACGTAAACGTTCACCCGCTTGTTTTGCTCCATTGCCTTCTTCAGAGTCAGAAGGACAACTCTGGAGAACGAGTGCGTCAGAATCTAATGAACGTGCAACAAAAGAGACACACTCGCCACAGAGTGAGTACCGTAGCCAACAGTTGACAAAGAGCAAGAAAGATGAGAACGCGATCGAGCAAGACTCACTGTGCAGTCATCTTTCAAGAAACCTTGAACCTCCCGGGCAATCTTCTCAATACATTCCGAAGCGCCATTCTTGGCGAATCTATATCCAGAGGAGAAAAGAGAGTAAAGTAAGCTTCTGAACCAAATCCTTACCACCTCAACGAAATAAAGAGTCAACTCACTTTCGACCTTCCTCAACAATCCCAGCTCTCATTTCGTCTAATGTAGCACCCCTGCCTGCCGTCCCGACAGAATCCCTCACCCATCGCTCAAACAATCGGACTCCTGCCTGGGTTCCGTATGTCGCCAAGGGAGACTCGAGGATGAGCGTCGAATTTCGATGAAGCGTCATCAACAGATGAGACGTAGTGGACGCTATGAAACAAAAAGAGGCACTGTCAGTCCGATACCTGCTGCTCTTATCCTTCCAAACAGGAGAATATCAGACTAACCTGACTGAGAATCAATCATCTCGGTCAATGCAGAGATAGCTGCTAACGGAGGAGTGATCTGTCATATGTCGATCAGGGGACGGCAGAATAGTGTGGTCAGAGTTGGGCTCAGTTGTGAGAGGGCTTCATGGCGTATAGGAGAACGTACATCTTCTTCGATAGCCTGAGCGTACAACTGGGCGACATCTCGAGGAGCTGGAGACTGGGATCCGTTAGGCATTTGATAGATTTGCCGACAGGGTGTCTAATATATATGGGTAGAGTTTCGTTTGATTGTTGGCTATCGATCGTCCGTTAGAATATTGGCGGATGAAGAGGAAGAAGGAGAAGGCGAATGAGGAGAAAGAGAAGAAAAAGACTCGAGAAAATTGATTAGAAAAGTACAATAGGGATTCTTCCGGAGAGAATACAAAATTCCTCTAATCAGTGAAATCCTCCCGGCGGGCCGAAACTCACCTAGACCGACGAGACCACCATCACCATCTCCCTTAGACTCGTTCATCAACACGCTTCAATCTCATCCATCCATAAATAAACAACGCAAGCACAATGTCTGAAAACTTGTAAGCTTTGTTTGATCGATCTTTCATCATCGTATCTAGCTTTAGTCTCACATCTGTCCCCTTCCAGAGCAATCTTTCTGGACCGGGCAAAGGTAATGCTCCGTGACCCATTCTCCTGACTTAAACGCCATACGAACCCTAACAGACATCTCATTCTCACAACACACATATACACACCTAGTTCTATGCTACAGACTTTGCGACTTCGCTATGCTCTGTACTATGCAAGCCATCCTCAGAACTCAAGATCAATGGTCGGACGTTTCAGATCGTCAAACTCCTCGGTGAAGGCGGCTTCTCATTCGTGTATCTCGCTCACGACCAATCGACAGGCCGGACGTTTGCTCTGAAAAAGATCAGATGTCCGAGTGGGGATGTCGTCAAGATTGCCTTGGCCGAGATTGAAGCTTACAAACGATTCAGAAGCAACAACATAATTACTGGTTCGTCCTAACTTTGAGTTCGATATAAACAGACGGGAAAGCACCGACTGGGGCTGGAACGAGGGAAACTGACGGTCTCCTTCATTGATGTTTCCGTTGGTTCGTATCATTTGTTATCTTATGTTCTTAACATATTCAGTGCTTGACTCGGCTGTCGTCCAAGATGAAAGTGGAGAGGGTAAAATCATCTGGGTCTTTCTCCCATACTATGAGGTTTGTTAGCTTTTTACTCTGCTCTCATTCTTGGGGTGTAAAGAAGATTAGGCCATAGTCTAATGAGGTACTGAACGCTTGGCGTGGCATCATTCTTTCATTCCCTTTTTTCTCTATCAGCGAGGCAACCTACAAGATATGATCTCTCGTTCTCTTCTCACAAACCCCCCGACTCATCCACCAGAACGCCAGCTTCTGAGTCTCTTCTACGGAACCTGTCTCGCCGTTCAATCCATGCACCACTACAAGCCTTCCCATGCGCATGCCCCAACCGCGTCTGGCTCGGACGGTTCGGTCTATCCACCTGCCGCTAAGTTCGTGTCCGACTCACAGGCTGAGCTAGAGTTCGACGAGGAAGGAGGGATGTTGCTCGAAGGACGGGGGGGAAAGGACGATATCGTGTTTGATTTGGGCGATGAAGAGGAAGAACAGGATCTCATTCAGAAGGTCGACCTGAAGGGAAAAGGCAGAGAGGTAGTTGTTGAGGAGAATGATGCGGAAGATGATGAAGAGGTTCCATATGCGCATAGAGATATCAAGCGTGAGTAATTATAAAACAAGAACCAGAAAGCAAGAATAGATTTGGATGTACCATCCAACTGACATGATGTTCCCCTAACTATCTACTCTATATAGCTGCGTAAGTCATCTTTCTCCGTGCTTGATTACGATGTACTCTATGATCGCTTATGTGTTTCTTCCTCTGGTATCTTTGTATATGAAACCTGTGTTGGATGATGTAGTAACATCATGATAGCTGACGATGGCAAGACGCCCATCTTGATGGACCTAGGATCGTGTGTTAAAGCACGAATTCACCTTCGAACCAGGCAGGAAGCATTGATTCAACAGGTCGGTTGACCGTATTTTTAGCTTTCAGACATGCTTTTTCCTGTTTTAGCTCGAACGAGTAGACCTATGATCAGTCTGTCTTATGCAAACTGCCCTTCTGTGCGAACGATCATACGAACAGGATGTTGCTGCTGAACACTCATCCATGCCTTACAGGGCACCAGAACTGTTTGAGCCGAAGACGGGTCAGACTCTGGATGAAAAGGTCGATATATGGGTAAGTTTTGAACGCATGTTATCTCCAATATCGTAAGAGGGGAGTGGATGATTACATCGCTTACCTTTGCCCTTCTCATTGTGTTTGTAATCTCTTCTCAACCTTCCAGAGTTTGGGTTGCACTCTGTTTGCACTAGCCTATGTATGTCATTTTTCTCTATCTCCCGTTTCTATAACAATATCATCCTAGGAACGGTGCCTGACTAGATATTCCATCATTTGTTTATTTCAGAATTATTCTCCCTTTGAGGATCCTGCTCAGGCTGGAGGGTCGATTTCAATGGCTGTTGCTTCGGGCTCTTATCGACACCCGAGGGACTCGCCCTACTCTCAGGAATTCAAAGATTTGATAGACTCGATGCTGGTTGTCAAGGTCGAGAAGCGAGCAAGAATCGATCAGGTTTGTTTCCTTCTGTTCAGCTGGCCATCTTATCAGCCCATCGTCCTATTCTTCTCTTGTTGATTCAGTTCCGGCTGCTTTTATTCTCTTCACCTTTGTGTAGGTTCTGGAGAGGACAAAACGACTATTGGAAGAGGCCCAATAGTTGGCTGGCATATTTGTTCTTGATTGTGTTCTGGCCGCCATGCCTCTCTTCCTTCCTTTCATGAAAGAAGAGATGTTCTCTTGTATTGCCAGAGGTATATCTGTCTCAGTTTGCATAAACTTCCACTCTTGAATGTATGGGTCTCGACAACAAAGATGTACGTGTACGACATGAAGAAGGAGAGCAGGAAACGCGTCCGGATGCGCCTATGAAAGAGCCACGGGCTTAGAATAAATCCGAAGAAAATCTTCCATGCGCACAACCCATCAGCAAGTTCTCAGATCTTACACACCCTCTTTCCTTTCCTACCATCCTGTATCCTTATAGTAAGAGATTCGGTATCGGGTTTCTTCTCCTTATTAAGACTTAGGCGTTAGTTTTATCGTCTGTTTGAATGAAAGCAAACCTACTAAATTTATTCCTTAGACTCACCGTGACTCACCAAACGACGCGATGTAGGTTTCTACTTCAACAATATCTTAGAACCCTAACTCAACCGATAACACCCGCTCTACTTTGGTCACCCTCCTCTCTATTCGAACAAGTTCCCTCCCTTCACCTTCTGTCTCCCTCTCGCCTCTATCTCGGACTTGACGATGTCAAACTACTCTCGGTCCGGAAGCTCTATCTGTGGACATCCTTCACCCGAAGTTTCGTTCTCAGGAATGCCTACCCGATTAGATCCAACCCCAAATAAGCGAAAGCGAACAACAACGAATGAGACCGATAGAAACGTAACACTATCTGGGCCTATGGAACAATCCGATCCAGAGGCAGAAGAAGAGGAGGAAGAAGAAGAAGAAGAGATGGAGGAGGATATGGAGGATGATGTGTACGAACGACGAGCAGAATCGTCAGCTACATCGTCAACAGTAGACAAGCCGATGATCTCTCTTGATGAGGGCGTCACGTTCGAGACTGGCTTGAGCGGGGATGAGGATGATGAGGATGGTAAGTTTCCTCTCCTTTCTTGCCTCCTTTTTCACTGCTGATCTTACTGTATATCGGATTCTGTGCTCGCGGTTTCCTTATGGCTTTTTTCAGATGGAGACGGGCCTCGGAAAAAGACGCGTACGAACTCGGGTGATTCCCAAGGAGGCCGAAGATCTATTCATATCGAATACATTGAGAACAAGGCTCGAAGACATATAACTTTCTCAAAACGACGAGCAGGGATTATGAAAAAAGTGAGATTGAGTTGTCTTGACCATTCGCGTCACAAGATGGATGGGAAGAAGAGCATGGCTGATAATTTTCTGTTGTGGCCTGGCTACTATCTTCAAGGCCTATGAGTTGTCAGTTTTGACTGGGACGCAGGTGTTGTTGCTGGTCGTTTCAGAGACTGGATTGGTATATACCTATACGACTCCTAAACTTGAGCCCTTGGTCACTCAAACGGAAGGCAAGAACCTGATCCAGGCATGTCTCAACGCGCCCGAGGGTGTCGCTCCCGGAGGAGAACCCCTAGGAGTCAGTATCCTTTTTCTTCTCTTCTCTTCTCATCCTCAAAACTTGACTTGTACGAATCGCAGATCGCTTACTATGCTCGCGTATCACCTGATTTTCTCTGGTTGGACATAGTCGGGTGGAATGACTACTGGCGCCAGATCCAAAGCCAAGTTGAGGTCAAGCAATCAAGGAGCTGCCATCAGACACAAAGACGAATTAGTTGTCCCTCCTCGACCGACCATTTCTTCTCCACAAAACTTTGTTGATCCTAATTCTGCCACCCTCAACGTATCCGATAAGCCTCTAAGCCATCTCCCTAAACAGTCTACCCCATTGAAGCCCAAGGCTAAGCCTAGTTCGGCTCGAAAGCCTCCGTCCTCGTCTTCTTCGACCCGTCGACCAAAAAAGAACGCTCAACGGAGTCCATCTCCTACCTCAACACATACGAGTCTCCCAGAACCAATTAATCATCTTATAGGATCAGAGTTCTCCGAGGATGGAAGGAAGACGCCTCCTATTACGGAGGACATGCTGCATGCTGTCGAGCAGGCCAAGATGCGACAGATGAAAGAAGAAGGGCCAGGTCAACCGGGCGAATACCGACCACTCCCTCCTCACTCATCGTATCTTCAACCTGTTCCTCCGTCGATAGATCGACCGAATTACAGCTCACCTCTGGAACATTCTCAGCAGCAGCAGCAGCAGCAGCGACAATATGCTCCTATACCATATCCTCCTCCAGAGCCAGGTCATAACCTATATCCTTCTTCTCCAGCCTTTCTGACTCATCAGCAACACCAACAGCTCTATGATCAGCATCTTCAGCCTTCAGCTGGATTCCATTTACCTCCTGACCAAGCTCCTTCTCAGCAGCAGCAACAAGCTCAGCTTCGGAACCAACCAAACATACCGCCTCCAAATTCTCATCAACATAATCCTCACCAATCACATTCCCATTCGCAACAAATTCACCCTTACTACCATCCAGATCGGTCAAACTCCTACTCGAACCACACCTCACCGGCAAACACAGTGGAGGAAGCTCCGCCGGCAATGGCTGCACAGACAGACGGATATGGATACACGATTGAGCGGGATGGACAGGATATTGGAGCATGGGGTACGTAGAGTAAGGGAGGGGTCCATGAGGACGAGCGCAGCGTTATCGGCCGTAGATTAGGCCTCTTCGTTTCCTCCTTCTCTTTTCACTTTCATGTTGTCGTTTCCTCTTTCTTCTCTTGTATGTCCTCGGTTTCTTGTGGAAAAGTTTGGAACTAGAAACTCCATCTTCACTCTCCGCTTGTATGCATCTCATCCATATTTCCTCTTCCCGGTTTTTCATTTTTCATTATACCTTTGTAGAACGCTTCTATATATCACAATAATTTCCTCTTTCACTCTTCTTTTTCCTCCTTTTTCATTCTTCCTAATTGCTCTTGTACTTGTTGTCTTCGCCATTCCTTTTTAATTTTTTTTCCCTTCTGTGCAAATGAACGGACATTTGTCGTAACGTTATGTTCATCCAAAACAGAAACACACATATACACTCACGTACGTACACAAGCACGTGTTATCTGCCTTCCCAAGGAAAAGTACAGGGCCGATGGCTATACAACGCTTGACTGATCATTCCTCTTTAATGAGAACGTTAAAATAGAATGAGATAGACTAGAGAGTAAGATTTTGAATCATATGCGAGTCTCTGACATGCTAGGGGGTCATTCTTCTTCGTTACCGATATCGTAGTTCGAGTAAATCGTTGCTGAGAAAGCCATTAGAGACGGTAGTTCCGCGATGGTCTGATAGCAAACAGTGGGAATGCGTCAGACGTTTGTCTTGAGAACTGGTGGAAGAAGGAAAGATAGACAACAAAGGAAAGAGACGCACATCGACAACGATGTTTCCGACCGCCACATCCAGAGCCTTCCTTCCCCATTTTGCGACCCCTCCCAGAACCTCTGCTAGCCTTTTCCCTCTGGATTCTCTCTCTTCCAAATCGACCAATCTTCTGTTTACACTCAGCCCCAGTCCACCTTCTGCTTCGAGTCCGCTGACGAGCGCTTCGAACGATACGGCTAGACATTCATCTAGAACTTTTCCGAAATTACTAGATCTGAGCACTTGAGACGTCTCGACGAGCAGTGCCCGGAGTGGGGACGCTGGGTCTATTTGAGGAACAGGGAAAGAGGGGGAAGGAGAGAGAGATGATGTCGAAAGAAGATGGGCTTCTTGGGTAGGTGTTTGAGGAAGAAGGTGCGGCACGAAGCTGGAAGACGAATCGGCCGGGCAATGAGAAAATAGCACGGTTAGACTTTTCTTCCTTGCTTTCTTCGGGAAATAGAACATGATGAGATAACATGAAGGAAAACTAGACAAACGAATGAGGACGAGGAATTCCATCTCCGCCTAGATCCCATTCGACCTTCCGACGGACTTCAGAGAGGAGAATTTCTACGTCTGTTCGATCAATCATCTTCTTGAGACTTATTCTGCATTGTCAAAGGTTAAGAAAAGAAAGATCTCGTCAATATTCTGAGCATGATTTCAACGGCAAGGTCGCTGAGAAAGAGGGATAGAAGCGAGAATATGACGAACGGGGTAAACACTTCTTCGACCGCTAATTTCACTCTCTGTCCAACCTCCTTCCATCCTACGTGAACTAACCACCACCCAAAGCTCAAGTAAACCAACTCATCATCCTCACTAATCTCAATTTCTTGGTCAACCTTCTGCTCATGTATGTCAGGCGCTCCAATAAACAGATTCCACCAGGAAGATTCTGGGGTATGCGACGCATCGGAAGGACCAGAATCTGGTTCTCGAACAGAGCGAAGATAAGCGTGTCGGCCAAGGATGTTGAGTTGAACTCGGGTTTGCAGAGATAAAAGGACAAGGGTATAGATTGTGGTGATCGTTCGGGTGAATGCTGAATGAAGACGCCATTCGCGCCAAGGGTTGGAGCAGAGTGAAGGAAGGAACAGCAAGTTATGAATTCAGTTAGCTTTTCCCAAGAGATCGTGATAATGTTCATCCCGAAACACTTACTCAGCAACTTGAGCTCGTTCCAGATCTGAGTCTTTGTCTTTGAAGGTACTGGAGGTTCTGGTTCCGGAGGTGGGGACGCTGGCGCACTTGGTGGTAGAGGAGGATACGAGCTCCCTACATGTGGCGAGCCAGATCCATGAGACGAAGCCAATGTTGAATCAGAAATTACAGACTCAGAGACATCGGTCGAGAAAGACGACACAGACGCGTCCATCTATCAGAGTTTGGTAGTTAGCGGAGCGCAGTGTGAATGTGTCTTCTGAGGACATTTAAAAGAAGGAAAGATGGGTAGAAGACGAACTGCATGCATAGAACCTGCTTGAGAAGCAGCTTTGAACTCGCTTGCCCAGCTCTCGCCCATTAGCCCTGAGGCCACTTGTCTGTCTTCCGATCGACTCTCGGACGACCCTTCATCCTTTGTCTTTGAGCTTGCTTCCTCTCCTCCTTCGATTGATTTAGCTTCCTCTGAGGAAGCTACAGAACTAGCCGAAAGTGAGACAACCGAGTCTCCCATATCACCAAGTTGAACTTGAATTCTTTCTTTCTGTTTAGATGCTTTGATCGACTTGGGCGAGGAGGTAGAAGTGTGGGTAGAGGTCGGAGAGGGTTTGGTGAGCTGGGCGAGCTGTCTATGAAGATCTTCAACCTCCATCGCTTCGAGGATCTGAGGTGACAGAGTAGGAAGTAGGGCGGCCAGGGTGAAAGTGGCATCTTCTTGGTTTTGCAGAAACCTCCGCTTGAGACTGGTGCGTGTATGTAGATATCTATGAGTAACTGTACTGATGGACGAATACGAATCCATTTGGAAAACCTACTTCTCCTTCGCCCGACGCTCGTCCAATGCTCTCTCCTGAATCTCTCGAAGTCTATCGAGAGCATAAGCACCGGCAAGATATACCCCTCCTATGACACCTGCCGAGACGGCGATCGCCTTTGAGTGTCTACGTGCTCTCTGTTTGATTGAAGTGAGCATGCCTATGATGTGATCGATGGTTGATGGTTGATAGTTGCAAGCCAAGGGCAGGGTAGCCGGAATAGCCGGGGAGGAGGTTCATGCGATTGGTTACGATCACGTGACCATACATGATATCACACGGACCTCCGCGGATGTTGCTGTGTAACCATCCCGGATGAGTGACTATCATTAGTTCATACCAAAGAAAAAGTATCAGAACAGAAAGACCAAAGAAGACGAAGAGAGAACAGCAAAGAAACCTCTCACACACCACACACATATACACTCCCATTCATATCCGTACACTCCTTGGGCATCTGAATCGACACTATCCATGTCCTCCTCAAAGCCAGCACCCGTTTTATTCGGTCCGTCGCTCGATCACGCGATCGCAGGTCTCACAGCAGGCACAATCACAACGATGATTATGCATCCTCTCGACCTGGTCAAAGTTAGATTTCAGATTGCCGATGCTCCCAGTCGTTCTAGTGGGGTCAAGAGAGCTGGCTTTGGAAAAGAGGTCTGGTCCGCTTTGAGAGATGCTGTGTCAAAAGACGGCTGGAAAGGGCTTTACAGAGGGTTAAGTCCGAATGTAGCAGGAAATGCAAGCAGTTGGGGATTGTACTTCCTCTGGTTCGTCCTTTTCATGATCGGTCTTGAGTACGGATGTGAGTAAAAGTTTATGGAGTCTGAACAGAACTAATCATAAGTTTATGATTTGATCCTCCAACAGGTACACCTCGATAAAGAGCCGGAAACAGGATGGAGATCATACCGTTCGACTCTCACCCACTTCACACCTTCTGGCAGCTGCCGAAGCTAGTCAGTCCTCCTTTTTGAGCTTCCTTTTATTCTACCTCTTTTGGCTGTGTTCTGTTTCTCATCCTCTCTTACTAACCGCGCATATCTTGCCGTGTTTATCATTGCCCAACGACAACCCTCTCCTAATGTAACAACCTTCAGGCGCCATCACAGCAATGATGACAAACCCACTTTGGGTTGTCAAAACCCGAATGTTTTCGTCTTCGAAATCGGATCCAAAATCTTATCACGGGTTATGGGGTTCGTACTATGTTATCTTTCTTTTCGTATCTCTTCTCTTTCACTTGCTCACCTTTATTTTACCTTTTTTAAATTAAAAAAACTCCTCCGCTGCACCCCGCCACCTCTGCGCTACATCCGTTTGAACGACCACAGATGGTCTCAAGTCAGTTTACCGTACAGAAGGCATCCGAGGGCTCTACAAAGGATCCCTCTTAGCTCTCGTTGGCGTCACAAATGGGTCCATTCAGTTTGCCGCTTATGAAGAGATCAAACGGAGACGGACTGATCTAAAACGACGGAGACTAGAATCCCATGGTGGTGTCTGGAAGCAAGAGAACGAAATGCTGGTGTGTCTGTTTTCAAGAAAAACTCGATCAACCCCTTGAAACGAACTGACAAACAATGGAATTCGTTGTTCTTCCGTCACTCTTGACCTTTTGCAGTCCAACACTGAATATATTCTTGCTTCCGGGGTCTCGAAATTCGTAGCTATTGCGCTCACGTATCCCTATCAGGTCGTCCGAGCTCGGATTCAGGTACGTCTATAAGCATCTGTGTTTCATTGCTTTTTTTTTTCAACATTCATGTCTGTCCGATTCATGTCCATTCTAACCGATGATTTCTGTCAATTCATTAGTCGTCTAATCCAACATTATACCCAAATATTCCGACGACGATCCGCCTGACGTACGCAAGTTCTGGTCTTCGTGGGTTCTATAACGGCTTAGGAACGAACGCGATCAGGATTCTGCCAGGGACGTGTGCATTCTTTGTGGCTTATGAGAATTTGAGCTGGCTCTTTAGAAGGGAAGCTCTGAAGCGAGCCGGGCCTGATGATCGAGCATTGGCTTAGATCAGAGGCCTGATCTTTCTTCTGGTGTTGTTGTTGTTCTTGTGTCGAGTTACATCTGTTACTCCTTCTTCTATCAAGTTTTGTCTTTATATGTATAGACCACTTTGTCCGCCTGCTGATCTCTTTGTGTGCGTTCTCAACAACTTGCATTCATATATATTTCTTCTATCCCTCTATATCTCACCTCCGTCTTTTTTCTTTTCTTTTTTCTCCTTTCTGGGTCATTCGGTATCGTTTTGTTATCTTGTTCTCACTGTCTAATCACTTTGTGTTCTCTCATGTTATATATCGCCCCTCCATCCTATACATTCCCCCGACATTCCTTCTTCTCTCGCGCCTACGTCTATCCATACTTTCTCCATTACCCCTCTTTCTCTCTCTTTCCTTTTTCTTATCTATTCGGGAAAGAAAGAAGAATACGGTTGTAAAACTCATCTACCTACTCAGAGTCCCTTCTTCTTTTCAAATCGGGCGGATATTGCCCTTCAGTCTTCTTCGTCTAGAATATCTCTTAGATCACTCACTTTTGGGTTTAATCTTTTCGTTTTTTCTCTTTTGGAAATATAGATAAATCTTTCTCGAACGTCGTCAATGGTATGCATCACCATCATGATCGCTATGTTTTTTTTTCCTATTAGGCAGAATTGCGGTTGACTCTTCCTTTGCTGTTCAAGGAACCTTTTGTTTTCTGTGGGAAAGAGAGAAGAAGGAGAAACGAGATTGGATGTCAAAGAATTGATATTCGAGCTGAGTGTTTTGACTTCAGCTTCGGTATGATTTGTCTCTAGTGAAACAGGAGGAGGAGCAGGGGAAACAGAGGAAGACGAAGGAGAGTGTGCAAACGAGGAGAGAAAGAGAGAGAGAGAGAGAGAGAGGCAAGTTACTGATGAGAAGGAAATTTATGTGAAGAGAAGATTTTTTAAAAAAAATGCAAAGGAGGTTGGAATATGCAGCGGAGAACGAACGAAGGATGATGGTATGAAATAAAATGTATAACTAAAAGGGGTGGCTTCTTACAAAAAAAGATGAAGGGTATCGAATCAACCGAACGAAAGAGGAAAGTAGTCGAAAAGGGGAAAAGAAGAGACTGATAAATTCTATATGGCTATGTACAAAGGAATAACGAAAGGAAAGATATGTACAAGGAGTGAAAAGAATAGCTTTCTAGAACCGAGGTGAATGAAACTCGAGATGTTGCTGCCCGTCAACACCATCGTTGTCATCCGATTCCCACCCGGCTCTCGAAGAGTCACTGAGACCAGGGTGGCATTCGTTCTCGCTCTCACTTTCACTCTCTTCTCCACTACTACTACTCCCATATTCGCTACTCCAGACGCTTCCCAACTCATTCTCATTTCCTCCTGCCTTCCGTTCCATGCTTTCCTTCCTGAGCGCCTGGAGAGCTTCCGTCCGGGCGAGCGCCTGTCGTTTCAGATGAGCGTATCGGCCGGGGGATATTGAGGTTGGGATGGAAGAAGCCATGGAAGGTCGTCTATCTGTAGTGGGATCGAATTGATCGTTCTCGTTCGAGTCCGAGCCTGAACGAGCGACGGAGGCAGAGGTCGAACATGAAGGACCCTCAATCGATGCTCGGTTCGGAGGAGAGTATGTTTCTGGGGATGCAAAGAATTCCTTATCCGGCCCCTCCGAGAATGCTGTTGAACGAGAAGGGTCTGGACGAGACGGTGAAAGTGAAGATAAGTCGAACGGGAATTCTGTTCCGGCGGTCGTGTTGGCTGGAGAGGTGAGTGAGATATTGAGGAGCTGGATTGTTGATGTGCACACAGAGAGAGAGTACTTCCTTTGAGCGGATGATAACGCCGGTCGGGGAAGCAGATGAAGTGGAGGCAGCGGATTGGAGATAGGATCATATGGCGCAGAAGGCTGAGCGGCAGAAAGTGACTGGTGCTGGCGCTGAGGCGGAGGCGACGGCATGGCTATTGTAAAATAGCACGCACACGCATGACAAACAAGCTTCTCCTGTTAGTTTTAACACGATTGATGGGACTAAAAAGAAAAAGAAGAGACTCACTTTCTTTACTAGAAGCTTCGGCTTCGGTTTCCAGTACCGGCCCTAACGGCTCGCCAGATGCACTGACATGATGATCGGGTTCAGACCCGACATGTGCTGTCTGAGGAAGGACAAGACGGAGATCGCGAGCTGTGGATGCAAAGTAGTCTTTGCCTGATCGTTCATCCAGCTCAGAAGAGATTGGTTGCTTGGATGGACGGGACAAGCGCGAGATTGTTTCCAGGCCGACGAAAGGAGAAACAAGACCTGTAGAGGAGGCTGTGGATGATTTTCTACTCTGAATTGTAGGTGACAGACCGGGTAGAGAGCACTCGGATGATGAGGAATCGGAGCAGGACGAGTAGTAGAGTGAAGAGGGATAGGACATGGCGTAAAGAATGGGACGAATATGTGAGAGCGAGGAGAGGAAGTGAGAGTTAAGAGTCAAGAATTAAGAATCAAGAGTGAGAGGGTCTACAGAAACTTGGTAAGGAAAGAAGGTTTGTCTTGTCTGTCCGATTGTAACGAAGATCTTGGAAGAACCCACGCGATGGCTGCCGAAAAAAACAAGGGTATGAGATAGAGAGGAGAAACGACCGCGGTTTCATCTCAACCGGGTCGTCTATCGTCTTTCTGTTATAGAAGAGTATGGTCGCTCTTCCCGATGAGCTTTCTCTTGCTTTCCTTTGCTGCTTGCTTCTCCGCGTCCAGTCGGCTCGCACTCATGAGATTCACTCTGTCGGTCGTCGCGTTCTCTTTTGGGTTTTCTGTTCGGCACACCCTCTTTTTCCTGTGCCCGGCACATACCCCTTTCTTTTGAATTGGCTGTTGGATCCGATTCCTACCTTCTCACTCTCAGCTGGAGGCTTAGGTTTCCTTCATTCATTTGTTTCTTCCTTCTTGGCTTCCTTTCCCTCTTCAGTCTATCCCTTGTGAGCTTGAACGTACACGATGGAAGTCTCATGTCACATCAACACTCTCAGAGCGTAGTGGGTTTGACAAGATAGTCGAGAGATAATCAAATATGGCTCTGCTGGCCCGACATGTAACGAAAACGAGGCGGCGGCGAAGGCGGCTGTCGGAGTAACCTTCTTTGGTCCGGTCCGGCTGATGAATTTGAACCGGCATAGGTTCGGCGCGCAGCACATATTGCTGCGGAAGATGCTGATCGGTTCGCTGATCTGGTTACTGCCAAGTTACGTTACCATCGGCCGAAAAGGGATCTTCAAAACACGAGTGGACCCTGTCTCGGACATGTCTGCCCGCGTTTATTGTCTCATTGGTTACATTTTGTATGTAATCTCTTGTAATTTTGTTTATTCTTCTTATTTCTATCGTTTTTAGCATTGTTGCGTCTTTACTTCAGGTTAGGGTTAAACAAGGAGTTGAGACGCCTGAGCGATAGATGAATTTTATTAGAGTAAACAACGATGAAACCAAAAGAAAGAATGCAACACATTTTTCTTGCGGTTCGTTCTTTCGCAGCCAAACCGGATTCTGTAAAGGGTTGTCTGATTTGTTGAGAATTGAAGTTCAGCTTCTTTTGAGACATCTTTCAGTGAATGTTGTCAAACCCTCTTTCTTTTCCTTTTTTGTTTTTTTCTTTTCTTTTCTTTTGTGTCACTTTCTCTTCCCAATGCGTCCTTTTTGCATTTTATTCAAATTCCAAAGTATACAAACTACCTGAATCAGTAAAGAAGCATTTCTTCTTGTCTTTCCTCTCTTTTTTGGGGGGTTACCTTTCGTTCCCTGTTGTACCCTTGTTTTTACGGACTCGTAGTTTTCGAGTCTGTGCCATGCTATGCTATGACATAACATGATGTTACTGTTTAGAATGCGTTTTAAGGACATAAATTTGGACGATACTAAGAGAGGGCAAGAAGGGAAAGAAACAAAGGCCGGTGAGAACATATTGTCAACGGCCCAATGATCTACAATATCCATCGTCTTTCCATCATTGGGGGTGCACCTATCGGCAATCTTGAGCGTCACGGGATAATGTAGAAAAACACTTTGGAAAAAAAGAAAAAAAGAAAAAAAGTGAGAGTACAAGCAGAAGAGAAACCTAAGAAAAAGGTGCGAAAGAACAGAAACGATAAAAGAGGGTGGGCTGAACATATGATGCCCGATGTAAACTAAATCGACGATTGGATCGGCGATATCTATGAGGGTTCGGATCAACATATATGTCCAGACGATCACGATCAAGAGATGTATAGAGGAAAGAAGGGGGGAGGAATAGGAAATGGTGTGCTGATTGGGTACAAGGCGTTCTTCCTCCCGGCTATTCTAAACATATTGATCCCTTCATAAGGCGTTTTCCAACCGGATAGAATGCCTACTCTATGAATTTCTTATCAGACATGGCCAGCCTGCTGTCGGAAGTAAAAGCGAACCCATATGGTTGTCAACTATCTTGATCATGTGCTTCAGCATCAGTTGTTTCCCGATAGCAGGGTCTCTATAGACATTCCTCTTATGACCAGGACAGCAGAGAGATACATTGAAAGAACCCGCGCGGGATTCGTTGTCTGTGTGTGTGTGTCAATGTATGAGTATGTACATGTGCGGGGAGCAACTAGATGACGAACACCCTCTTTTGTGTCTGTCTGTACTTTGACACGCTACGGTCAAATTTGATGAATCTCTTGTGGTCTACTCCAATCTGATTGGCACTGAACATGCCGGAATGAACAAGGGAAACACCTTTGAGGTCTTCTTTCTATTCGCCTGCTAACCTCCGATCACGTGTCTGATGAAGGAAAAATAATTAGGCATGGCTAGTCTCCGCACTGCTTGAAATAAATCCCATACCTAGGATCCGGACAATCGACGGTGTTTGTTGAGGGAACGGAACCCTAAAAAGACGATAATCGTTCGGACCCGGTCAAAAAATTAAGAGACGGTTGGGCCCATCGGATGGAGAAAAGTCCAGACCTTTCTTTAAGCCCACTCCCCTTTTTTTCATTCTCTTGAGAGTTGTCTACTTTGACCTTCTTCTCTCCTTCTCTCCTTCCTTCTCTCTTCTCTATTACCCCGGGATTTTTTCTCTTTTCTTTTTGTTTAATCAGGTCAACCCTCTTTTTTGTTTTTTTGTTTTTTTGTTGAATCAATGAGTGCGCGTGTCGGTTTTGATTCTGATTGACTAAACGACACAACGACCAGATGGCTAAACGACAGAGAAAACCTCTTTTTATTTTTTAGGGTCTTCCCTCCGAGACTTCTCCTTTTTCTTATTTCTACCCAAGGACGATGGAAAGAGCATAAATAAGAAAGGAATCCATCAGATAAAGCCTTGTTCTGTTCCGTCTTGCTCTTCTCTCTCAGATCTCACATCCATTCTTTTCTCACTGACTTCCTCCCCTTCACTGTCCTTCCTCCTTCAATCCTTCATTCCTTACAAAATGTTCGCTACTATTGCTGCTCTCTCCCTTCCTCTTCTTGCTCTCGCCGCTCCTGTGGACGTCGAGAAGCGAGGTGGTTCCCGATTCACCTACTAGTGAGTGTCTCTTCTCTTCGTTCTCTACTCGGGTAGCAGAACAAATGCTGACTACAGCAACTCCCTCGCACTTGCTCTCTCTCAGCGATACCTCCGTTGGACTCGGAGCCTGTGGAAACTGGAACGCCAACAGCGCTTACACCGTTGCTTTGAACTCTGCCGACTATGCCGCCTGGGGAGGAGGATACCCCTCTGCTGCCTGTGGCCAGCAAATCTGGGTCTCTTACGGTGGAAACACTGTGTCCGCTACGATCCAGGACGAGTGCCCAACCTGCTCCTCCGGCGAGCTCGACCTTTCCGAGGGTCTCTTCGGAGCTCTTGCTTCCATGGATCTCGGTGTCATCTACGGATCCTGGGGCTACTCTTCCTCCGGAGCCGCCGCCGCTACCACCACCAAGGCCGCTGAGCCTACCACCACCTGGACCCCCGAGCCCACTACCACCTGGACCCCCGAGCCCACTACCACCTGGACCCCCGAGCCCACTACCACCTCCACCTCCAGCGCTGCCGCTGAGCCCACCACTTGGGCTGCCGAGGCCATCGTTTCTACTACCGAGTCCGCTGCCGCCGCTGCCGCTACCTCCGCTTACGGACAACAGAAGATCGTCCGACCCTGGACTGGTGTTAACGCCTCGGCCACCTGCCCTGACGCTCGATTGGTCCTCTGGAACGTGACCGATGTCACCTACAACTCTACCTGGCATACCGTCAACTCTTCCCTCCTCGATTCCGTACTTTCTTCCAACGAGACCAAGCGATTCTGCCTCAACTCGGCCATCTCCAAGTACACCGGTGCCGCCAACTTGACCGCCCTTGTTGACGAGTTCAAGGTTGTGGTCTAAATCAATAGTCCTAGTGGCTTCCTTCTTCTTTTACCTCTATTTGATATAGACTTCTCCCAGTCTTCAATATTCCCTCTTTTTAAAAATATATTTACCCTCCCTAAAAATGCCCCCGGTCCTCCGTCCGCTTTCTTTTACTCCTCGTTGACGAATCTACTTCGGCGCTCTAGGTCGCCTTATCCTTACTTCATTTCGATTTTCTTCTCTTCTTTTTTGTGAACTTGATGTTCCTCTTGGGCTTTTTGGGGTTTCTTGCCTTTTTCTCATGTGTTTGTAGTGCCGGTTGCTGCCTTCCTTCTTTTGCTCTGCTTTTGGTGCCTTGCTTAACCTTTTACATACTTTTAAAAACACAAAACCGGCCTGGAGGCTGGACACATATGTGATCAATTTGTTTTTCATCGAAACGTTTCCCAGAGTGAAGAGTAAAAAGAAAGAGGATACATATCAACTAAATATCCCGCGACTATTGCACTGATTTTTCGTGCCTGACCGCCATCTCTCGCTTTCTCAGCCTCTGTGTCCCTTCCCCAACTACTTTCTTTTCGAAAGTCAATCTCCTCCATCTCCTCCACATACATATCGTGCAAACCACAAGCAAACCGGAAACTCAGTCGTTCTCATCTCTTATGCCGGCGAGTTTATCAGAGGAATTATTCACGCAACAGTTTGTCGACGAATCGTAAGCCTTTGATCTCTTACTCTCTTCTTCCTTCGTCTCGCGTTCTAGAGATTGTCTAGCACGCTTGAGCTCAACCAAACTTCACCTTGTACTTTTCGGATGAATTCTGTTTAACTCTCCTTCTGGTCTGGCTTGTTCCTCCAACATGTGGATTTTTTCCCTCATTTGAACCTATCTCCACGCAACCTAAAAAGACATATACGAGCGTTTGCGAAAGCATTATCGGCACCAGACCTAGCCACAGAATCATCTTCGGTCTTGACAGACAAAGAACCGGGCGAGGACCCGGCCAGATCTGGAAATGATCTCTTGGATCTCGACCTGGCCGCTAAAAGTGGGGGTGGCATGTTAAATGGGAACGGAGCAAACGGACATGAAGGAGTAGAAAAGTTAAAGTCGGTCAGTGATTTTGCACCAATAAACACTAGGATTCGAAAGTACGTCACCTTTCTCCTTCTTTCCGTGCATATATGGCTGGATTCGATCATTGATCTACATAGTGTCGTCTCTTCTCTTGATACAGACGAAGTAAGAAGAAGACGAGTGGCGCAAAGGCCGGATTTTCATACCGCGTGTGTCTTCTCTCTCGTCTTATCTTGTCTTGTTCTCCTTTCGGTCTAACACTAGACATTGAGTCGAACCCCGACAGGTCGCTAGGTATCCCCTTTTGGTTGGTCCATCAATCTTCTGGCACATCGGCTGTATATCGACAGAGTCGTCCACACGCTAACTCCATTTTCCTGACCTGAATACCTTATAGTTTCTCATCCTCGGGATGATCTTCTTCGAGTTTGGCTTCTACGTTGCCACAAGGCAGATCGTAAACGTTTTCGAGTTTTTCATCGGGTTGTTCGGGCAAAAGTATGTGTATCTTCCCTCATATCCGATTTTTTTCCAGGAATTTCCCCTTCTCTCCAGAGATGTCTTGTCTTGAGGGTTTCATTTGCGGTTTTATATTGACGAAAGTCTGCTCACTCATTTCCGTCGGATCGACAAAGACGAAATTTACGGCATAAGTTACGGTATGCCAAGACATTCGAAGAGTGGAAGGAAGCCGCGCTCGAGATGGACGAGTTTCTCGGTTTTAATGCTTGGAAAATGGTCTGTGGATATTTCCTGCTAGTCAGTAAGATGCATGCGCCAGTGCTGACACTTCCTTGTTTCTCCTTCTCTTTTCTACGCTCTCGGGTGTCTTGTTCTAGGAAGACGAAGATGCTCAGTACGATTGGTCGCTGTGCGTATCTCGTGCTCCTGAGACTTCTCGATGCTTGACTCGGGAGAAATCCTTCTCATCCTTTCTTCCCCTCACCTCTCCCCACCGAGAACAGTGTGCGCAAAGTCAAAAGATCGTTAGCGACCTTGAGAGCACAGAACGATGTTCGTGGGCTAGTCGGTGTACTAGACGTTTGTCTCCGACCGTCATTTGCTGGTATAGAGCGTGTGAGACTCTACAGCGAAGCGTTCTACGGTACAAAACATATCATTGAATGTGAGTCGTTCCAGTCTCACAACCGATCTAAGAAAGTATCTTTTGCTAGTTATTTACATCCAAGCCTTGTTTGGTATGTGGCGCGCATAGCATACATCGACGAAGTCAGTTTAGCCCTCAAGTTCGTTAGAGAGAGTGAGGAACTAGGGGTGGAGGAAAAGAAACGGTTCTTCAAAAGTTGTAATAAGGTTTGCTCCATTCTTCATTCGTTTCCTGCATTCCTCATCCGATTCGTACGGCTGCCCAATTTGTTTCTAGATTGACGACTGACATCGCTCCCTCACAGAATTTTGGATCTTCGGCTTTATGTTTGAGTGGTGGAGCTTCGTTTGGGTACTACCATATTGGTGTTGTCCGAGGTATGCTTCGGGTTGTCTCATCTGGTTTTGTGATTTCCTTTGGGAAAAAAGGAAAGATTTTCAGTAGAGTTAATTCGTTTGATCCTCGTGTTGTTTTCGTTAAATCCACGGCTTAGCCTTTTTGGACGCGGACTTATTACCGAGAGTGATCACCGGAACCTCTGCCGGAGCACTTATTGCCGCGTAAGCCATTCTCTCTACAGCGGATTCTTGAGACCATACTCGAAGATTACAAACCACAGCGCACTAAAATGGCGGAGCCATCTTTGCCTCTTCTTTCCTCTTGTCGTTAAGCTTGGTCACTACCCGGACAGATGATGAGTTGAAAGTACTGCTAACACCTCAATTGGCAGATCGGATCACTGCTTGCGAAGATTCGTAAGTTGTTTGATGATATCATCCCTCTCGTTTGAAAAGGATTAATCAAAGAATGGTTGTGCTCGTCAGGATCCGAGTGTGGCTCAAGAGATTTTGGAAGACGGGTGCTCGATTTGATACAGTCACCTGGGCAGAGAAAGTATGTCTTATGGACATCAATCTTTTTATGTTGTCATGAAAGCCAAGTCTAAACGGAGTGTCACCTTATCCGGTTTGTACCTAGGCTTCATTCTTCACCCATGGATCCTTGACATTTAGAGAGGCATATGAACGGACGGGTCGAGTCCTGAACGTCTCTGTGATTCCTCACGATAGACATTCGCCTACCAAGCTCTTAAATGTAAGTGATTTAAACGATCAATACGATTGCCTACCCTTGATGTTTCCTCATCATGTCTTGATCTTTCTAACAGTACCTAACGAGTCCGGACTGTGTGATCTGGTCTGCTATCAGTAAGTCGAAGCTGTATCCTCGATCTGTTCATCGTTCCTACCCAACTAGCCAGATATTGATGTTCATCTGAGTCTGTTATCTCTTCTTCTGTCCGTAGTCGCTTCCGCGGCCGTGCCTGTATGTGTCTTGGGATCTACATGCCGGATACCTCGAAGAAGATGCAATTCATTAAATCTTCTCACTTTCTTCACTATTATGAATTTGGACTTCTTTCTGTTTGTAGGGAATCTTGAATCCGGTCGTGCTGATGAAGAAGGATATGGAGACTGGGAAGATCATGCCGTGGAATTGGGGTACCCGGTTTAAAGACGGAAGTCTTAGGTGCGTACAGTTCTACTTTCTCTGTCTGTGTTGAGTCAGTATCTCCGTACTGACCAATCGAGGTTACGTCCTCCTCTTTCTGTGATTTGTAAACAGAGTTGATATTCCACTGCAATCATTGCATCTTTTATTTAATGTCAACCACTCGATCGTTTCTCAAGTGGGTGGCACAATTATACTTGCATGTATTCAATCTATCTCATCTGATCTCACGGTTCTCGTTCAACCACTTTCACAGGTCAACCCTCATGTCCATTTGTTTTTCTTTGCGCCCCAAGGTACCGCTGGTCGGCCAGTCGCACATCGGAAAGGAAAAGGTCAGTTTCCACCGGTGACTTTACTTTTAGGCTCAGACTTATGGATCGGCTTAAACTCTAATGCTCTCTTTCTCTTGGTTTGGAGGTAGGCTGGAGAGGTGGTTTCCTTCTGTCTGCCATGGAACAGTACCTCAAGCTAGAACTCAACAAAAACTTTAAAGTTATCCGGGATCTGTGCGTGCAAAGGTTTCCTGTCGATTTGTCTCGACCACACAGAAATCGACGAATATGTCCTGATGATGTGTTCTCTTGCTTCACAGTGAACTCATGCCTACCATGCTCGGTCAGGATTGGAGCTCTGTGTTCCTTCAGGTAAGCTTGTCTCGCGCGTATATGCCCAAATGGGGCTGATCTCGCTGTTAACCATGTGGTTTCTTTTGTTCGTTCTTCTGCTGTAGAAATTTGAGGGATCTATCACCATCTGGCCAAAAACACGTGCCTGGGTGCGTTTGACAACCAGTCTCTATATCTGAACACGTATCTAAGCAAGAAAAATAGGAGGAAACTGACCGCGTTGGATTTACACTTTCGCTTCTCACAGGATTGGCTCAGACTTCTGTTCGTGTCGTCTGTCTGAAAATACTCAGTCCTGATTTGATCTCACTGACTGAAATATTCGCGTCAATATATAGCACTGATCCGGATCGGCAGGAGCTAGAGCGGATGATCAATGTTGGACAGGCTTGTGCTTGGCCAAAGGTAAGTTCTTCTTCTTCCTGTCCTCAACGAAATCAGATCTGCGAACTAAATTATCTATCTTTTTTATCCTTCCTTGTTCTGAATACAGTTGCACATGATCTCGAATCGAGATAAAATCGAACGTGAGATCCTTCGCGGCCGTCAATTCGTCCGAACGGTTTTAGCCAACCCTTCTCGAAGAGATCGGATATCAGACGATGGTGATTCCAAACATGCTTCTCCTTCCCGACCTGCCCGTCGACAAGATTCGATCCCAGTCGACTCGGATGCAGAGTCTGGTTACAATCGAGCATCCACTCAAAACTCACCTTCAAGGACGAGATATCGGTCCGAGGTCTCACTTGGGCTTGGTAGTAGGGAAGACGGGTCGAGAATTCATCGGAAACGGAATGCAACCTCTAATAGTAGCCGCTCTGCATCTCTTGGTCGGCTGGAAAACCCTTCGTCTGCAACAGTAGTAGCACGAGAAGACATCATGGAAGACTACGACGATGACGACGATCGGTCAGAATCTGACGCTCATTCGACTGATAGAGAGAGTTCCGGATCAGAGACCAGGTTCCCTGGATTTCAGAATATCAGCAAACTTGGCTCATCGTTCCGCCGGCTGCGAACCCAGTCATTTCCTGCGATCCCATGGTCGAGTTCGCCTCTAAAGTCGACGGTGGTTCGAAATAGAAAGCCATCAAGGAGCGGAAGTCGAGCTCGTTCTCGAGGGACCGAAAGTCCGTTGATCAAACCAAATGATTCGAGTTCGTCAGAGGATGAAGACGAGTTGAGAGTAGTAGAGGCCGCGACATCTAGAGGCGCTTATAGCGGTGGGCTCTCACGCCGAGCTGTTGAGGAAGAGGCGGCGGAACACGAGGAGGCTCAATTGGACGCTGAATTATGAGCAAGAGAATAACGACGATGTTTAAGACAAAAGATCCAGAGAAAACACAAGCACTGTATCTTTACGTCCCTTTTTTCCTTCTCTTCTTTTCTTTGTATAACATCCTTGCCGAAATATATATCTACGATACCATCAGATCTGAAATAGATTTCGATCATCAATGCATTCATGAGCAAGACCAGTGTTCTAAATACATACAACATTGTTAGTCAAACCCCAGTACAAGCCAACAGTCTGACCCTAGAAGGATGTGATTTAAGATTTCAAGATATAGAGTTGATCTTCCGAGCGCGTATTCTTCAAGAAAGGAAAATAGAACGGAGAATGAGGTCGAATAAGTTTGGGTTACAGACGCGCGCAAGAACGCGTCATAAGGTTGAGTGACGCGTCCGTTTGATCCGCCTGCCATCTTCTCGGAGGCAGTCGAGCAGGCAACACCCCCAGCTCAATTCGTTCTTGTCCATTCTTTCTGGGAAGTTTTCGCTGTTTGGAACCCAAGAACACTTTGTCCATAACAAGCAATGGATGAAGCATCCCAGATACAGCATTTCTCCTCTAAGAGGTCGTCCCTTCCCTCGTTCTCATCGAGAGAGATTCCATCGTCTCCCTCTGTGTCTGTCCGTCGACAATCCTTTCAGACTCAGCCATCGGAGGCTCCTTTAGAAAAGAAGAAGGACGGCCACTCTGGTCTAAAGAGAACTTGGTCTATGGATTCAGTCAAGTCCGACTCAGAAGAGTCCACTCATCCTATCGGGACGCCCAAACGTGAAGGCTTCCAGATGTCGAACAATGGTTTGTGCTTGTTTCCCAGCTTATCAACATATGTCTCTTTATACTGTGCATCCTCATGCCCAAGACCAAAGTTGACGGTTGTCTCATTTGTACCATGCTTGATCAACATCTTGCTCTCAGCCCATCCATACCAGATCGTCAGTTCTTCCTCTGCTGTCTTGAGCAGAGGCAATCCAACACCTACGAAGAAGAGCTGGGTTCCGACCCATAGATCATCCAAGTCAGCCCTTCATTTTGACTCTCAGAGCAGTTTTGTTAATCTTGTTAAAGTCTGAATATATGGTCTGATTCTTTATCTGGTTTGAAAACAGATCGCTCTCCTCTATGCCTTCAGATCCATCATACCGGCCTCGACCGCTTCCCACTCCACCCCATGCTACTCTATCTCCTTCATCCACTACGGGTGTACACCCTCAGTTGTCTCCTTGCCCATCTGATCAGGTAGAAAAACGAGGCGTCCGAAATCTCGCTCGAAAGTGGGAGGAGAGAGGAAGTAACTCGAGTGAAGCCAGCTCGGTCGAACAGAGCGAAACCGAAGAAACTAGAGTGTCAGATCACTCGCAGAGCAACAGAGAACCTCGATCTTTGAATGAGCACATCGTTCCCCCAAATCAACCCAATCGAATTTTCGATCTCAATGGGAGCCCAACGTCCGAAAACGAAGCATATAGTTTACTACCTCCTTCTCCTCCGGTCTCAATTTCCAGCTCATCTGATTTCGGTAGTCCTCCATTGGTTCCCACCCCTCCCGCTTTAATCAACTACTCTCAACCGAGTAAATATTCGACCCTTAGTCGATCGACCAACCGAACGCGCCCCAAACGACCCTCTGAGTCTTTCGTCGACAGACCATGTGCTGATTCAGATGGTGATTCAGACGAAGAGGATAGTCGGTCAAGGACGTTCAGGCGAAATGTGACCGCTCGACCTTCAAAAATTCTCGTCACATCGCATATAACCGGTTCGATCGAATCAAAGAAGGATGAAGCAGATTGGATGGTGCAACATTCGAACGCGCCGGGAAGAGAGACCGAGTATAGGTATATCATTCAGAGTTTGACAGCTAGGATAGAGGCTCTAGAAGTAAAGCTGTTTGATCTAGAGCGCAAGTCTATGGTACCTTTAGGAAGCCTTGACTCTGAGCTTCCTCCATTCAGTGCCGCAGGACACGTTGTATCGTCGATCCCAGGTTCATCTACACCATCTCGAGCCGCATCTTCAACCAGAGAGCGATCTGACGGGAAACGAAATAGATCAGTATTAGCTGGGAGCGTTCCTGGATATCTATTCTTGGTCTCTATTGGAGTCGGCATCGTCACTTGGGAGGTCCTCTGGAGGAGATTCGTAAGGGGGAGAGGCTGAGATTCATGGAACTGCAGGGCTTTTTTCTCATCATTTAGTTCATTTTCAATCTATACTTCCTTCTCTCTGTCTTGTTCGTTAGTCGGCGCTCTATTTCTCTGTATCTTGTAAAAACACATCTTCCTCATCCCTTTCATCTTCTTCTGTTTCACATCTTTTCTGTAGTCTTCACGATACCCTCGACATTTCATCACCCTTGCGTGTATACCCATTTCTGTTCAGTTGTTATGTACCTTACGTCCTTTCCGTTGCAGTCTCTATCCCCGGCGAGTCATGTCCATGTACTTCTAAAGTACATTTTGGTTATGTTCTGGCATGCAATTTCTACGCAACGAGACCGCTGCATACGTCCTACCCTTGCATCTAGAGTGCAAGACAATGCTCGACCTTGGCTCCCAAGATGTACTCACGACTGTTACTATCGGCGATATCCGGCCCGGTCCGGTTCGGCTCGGAGATTTTTGAAGTGTCTAATGGATCTAGCTCTAGATCTCATTCGTCCATCACCATCATCACTGATCTCTCGGTCGAATCGCTGACGAGCTAATGACAAACGTACGAGGGTCACATCTGAAGCATGCTGGGCTAGCTCTCAGGTGAGAAAACTGACCGATCCTGGTGCATCCTCAATCGATGACACTCAAGATGGAGCGGCCAGATGTGTCTACATGCCTAACCGTCGGGATTTGTATTCATGCCTGCAAGCTGAACTAAACGCCACAACGCTTACCTTGAAAGACATGCTATCATACCAGATCCCGAGATTGCCACTCTGGTCATCGCCTCTTTCATTGTATATCAATGCTCGTTTGCTCCATCTCCTCTCGGGTTCTTAACTACCACTCTCCTCCTTCTCTGTGCTCTTCTCAACCTTTCCAATCTTGTTCTTGTTCCTGCCCTTGCCTTCTTCTTCTTCTCCTCCCTCTTCCTCTTCCTTCTTCCAAGCTGCCTGGTTATTATCATTGACCGCATACTTACAAACTGATTTCTTGCCGGATGGCGGACTTGTCTATAGAACAAGATCTCGACCTAGGGACTGTAGGCGGGGTTATCAACTCGCTCTTATCGGCCGTTCTGAGCTCTGTTGAGTCCACTAGGAAAGCTACCTCCTCCGTTAGCGCTTCTTCAGTAGTCCTCAGAGTGACCTCTACAATCTCATCAGCTAGCCTGACAAGAAGTGCTAGCTCAGTTGCTAGGTGAGATATCTAATTTCATCGTCGAGTGGAAGAATGGAACCCAAGTCGAATTATGACGCTAAACAGAATGGAAATACACGCACACTAATTCATGTTCGCTCGTCAGGCCAACTTCATCACTAACATCTTCATCACTAAGACCTTCGCCAAGAACATCCTCGTCAACGGCACCTTCGTCGAGTCTATCTGTCTTGAAATCATCATCGACGATGCTTTCACTCGCAACTTCATCATCGATCCCCTCTTCATCTTCATCATCGACCCCCTCCTCATCTTCAGATTCACCCACTCCAACTGCCATCTTCTTGACTTCTAGCCCGGCGTCATATTCGAGTTCTTCTGTTTCTGCGCTCCAGGAAGGAGTGATCAGACCTTCTGCTCGCTTCAAGAGGTCCAGAATCTTGATCATCGTGCTTTCGGTCGTCGCCGGTTGTATCTTTCTTCTTCTTCTGCTGTTTGTGATCCTTCGTCGTCGTCGACGATATCGTTTCCACGACCGTCCGGAGGATGATTTCCAACCCGACTCAGTCGGTCGGAGAGATCTTTCAGAGAAACCTGAAAGATACCAAGGCTCAATAACGGATGAACCTGTCGTTCGACCTCGTCGGTTTTCCAGTATATCCAAACGACTTTGGCAAGATCCCCCAAAGAGACCTCTGACTCCTAGCTGGGGACCTCTACCAACGTTTCCAGATTCTGCCTCGCTGATGACTGTGGGTTCTCATGAACGACAACTTACTCCTCGTTTCGAAATCGTCAGTCGAGACGGTCTGCTGGGGGATAATGGAAGCGGTCACGGAGCGAGACCTTGGAATTTACAGAGAGGGTATAGTGACCCGATGCTCAACAGGCCGACTGGTCGAGCAATAGAAATCGCACCTATCATCATCCATAGACCTTCAGAAGGCGAAACCGAAGCAGAACAGGAAATTAATCCGGAAGAAGAAGCGGAGGAGGAGGACAAAGGGAATGAAGATGTAGCGCAGAGAGAAGTTGGAGAAGAAGAAGGGTTTAATAGAAAGAGCGTAGAGAAGTCATCCACTGGTTCGACAAGCAGTAGCGTGCTAGGATACTACTCTCGGTCGCTTCGAGCACCTCATCAGTCCACTTCAGAGTTCTGTGAACCTTCATCATCGTCGCATTCTTTCGACACTGGAACTAAATCTTCTTCTACTTCACAGCCAGTTCTGGACCATTACCAAGCAGAACCCTTGAACGATCACCCCAACCAATGGACAACTCCTGCTACTTCTCTTCTTGCTCCTCCTCCTAAGCCGCCCAAGTCTCTTTATCGACTCACACCGGCTCTCAAAACTCAGATGTCTCTTACGACTGATAGTCGGCAGAACTCAGGGTTCACGTTGGATGGGTCAAACCCTTTCACCGATTAATCGGTTCAACACTTTCATTTCCAAACTCTCCTTTTAGTCTTACCACGTCCTTTCTCATTTATTCCAGCATTCATACACAAACTCGCTCCGAGGTAAACGTTTCCTTTGTTTCCTTCACACATACAAGTCCCTTGCTCTTACCACCCTACATACACTCGAAAAAGACATTATTCTTTCCGGATTCTTTGGGGTCTATTTATCAGCTGTCGTATTGATACCCTCATTTCATCTCTACACTCTTTCACCTCGTTTGTTCTCACACATCCACACACGCGCGCGCGCACGAGCCCTTTGGCTTTCTCATTTCTCTCTTTACTTCTCTTGCTTCACATTGGGTTTATTGTTTCTCCTTCATATCCTGTCAAATGGAGGCTCTCCCAGCAGTCTGATGTGCGGGTGTATTTGGATCCTGACACAATCAATTTGCTTGGTGACGAATACGATAAGTGTTTCTCTGTGCATAAATTTGAACAAAAGTCGAAAAAAAAAGCGCCGATTTTAGAGTAGAAAGAAGATCAATTACAGTTCTAAAAAGTATAACAAGACGATCTGGGGTTAAAAAAAAAGCATAGAAAAAAAGACCAAAACAAGAGATAGTGAAAAAGAAGAAAAGAAAAGGAAGTGACCAAAAGATGAAGAAGAAAAAAGAAGATAAGAAAAAAGGAAAGTAAAAAAGGATCAAGAAGAGAAACTTTGATCAGGGAAGATAGCCGAGTAATCAAACACCCCTTGTTCAAGCAGTTGTAAGATCTCCGAGGCAGATCTACACACATCAAAGGAAAGAAAGATAAAGAAGATCAGGATCACCCTGCACCACAAAATATATAAAAAAAGATGGAAAAGCACCCACAAATTATCCTGAGTGATCCCTCCTCCGATGAGTGAGTCCATCCCGGCACTAGGTAAACCTAGGTCACTCAAATCCGGACCTGTCACACCTTGCATCGGAGAATCAAAATCGTCGAAAATCATGGATGCAACCGGATCACCGAATGCGTTGAATCCATTCACGTTCGTTCCCGGGCCAAGCAAGCTTCCGTTTGTTTCTTCATTCGAAGGGGACGGAGGAGACGCAGCGGCTGTGAGATCAAAGAATTCCTCATTATTGTAGAGCATTGATTCATCGTCTCGATCTAAGGGGAGGTTTGAAGACGATGATGCTGGTATCGGTGCCTGTGCCATCTGAGTTGAAGGCGGCTGTGGGGAAGGTGACACGTTGTTGGTTGTGGAAGCAGAATTGAAAGTTTCGTCCATGGGGGGAGATAAGAAATCGACAGTTTCAAATATATCAGGTGTAGGTATATCCATCGCCGTCGTTGTCGTCGTCGTCGTCGTCGTCGTCGTCATTGTTTGCTGTAGGTTCGAAGAAGGCGCTTTGTTGGTATTTGAACCAGGAGGGACATTGTTGGATATCGAGCCTGGTGAGAGAGAAGTATTTCCGGGCGTGGATGATGATCGGGAAGGCGAAGCTGATCGGTGTCTCCTAACAGGGCGAAGCCAGGCCGGAGAAGGCTTCGAGGGATCAGGTACTTGCGGAAGGTCTATAGGAACCTTGCAAATTCGACAGAATTCCTCCAAGATATCGGCTGATCTCAAGCCACAGAGATACCTCCCAGAAAATCGTCGGAGCAACCCGACACACGACTTGAATCCTTCCAGACTAGCCGAGCTAATCGATCTAGATTCTGGACTCTTGCAGTTCAGAATGACCGCTAATAACGTTCGACCAGCCTGAGCAAGCTGGTGGACTACATGGACCCCGTAATACGTCATGAACCCGCGTTGCGAGATATGAAGATGGTCCGCCACGATCGCTAAGGCGCATGACATGGCTGTTCGACAATACTCCAGGTTCCGAGTGTGTTCTTCCGGACTTTCACCTGCCGATAAGACGTTCCCGCTGAACCGATGTCGATAGATGACTACGAGAAAGAACGGACAGAGATTTTTTTTCAAAGCTCAGTTTGTCGCCTCCCGGTAGCTAGATGATCGTTACAGATTAGAAAGAAGATGATGATCAAATAACTCACGCATCTTGATCAAATTTTCCAGACAGTGAAGTCTCTCCGCCTGAGTGATTCGAATAGGGTCTTTGCTAGCGATCGTCTCTGGGTTATATGCCCAATATGGTTCTAATAACCCTGACCATTCATTCAGCAGAGCTTCCTCCTCCTCTAAATCCTCGCTCTTTGGTTGCCGTTTCGCAATCAGTTGAGCCGCTCGGGAGAGGAACGGAGAGCCAGAGAAAGTAGATGGTCGAACGGATCCGTCGAGCTAGGGGTGACATTGTCAAATTTAATTGTATGGTTATCGGTACATGAACAGAGCTTGAGAGAAGTGGATGTTGACAACAAAACGACCCCCCCCCCCTCCCCCCAAAAACAAAAAAAAAAGAAAAAAAGAAAAAGAAAAAGAAATATGATACTCACAACACCCTCCAGAACGACGTGAGCTCTGATGGCAGCGACGAAGGCACATATCCGACTCTTGCTGTTCTCCGGCTGGTCCCCTAGACCATCACTTCGGATGTACTCGTCATCTAGAATTACAGGCTCGGTCACATCACAGTCCCGCAAACTGAGAAAGAGGTGTTCAAGGTTAAATGTTGAAATCTTTAATGTTACTCGACAATCAATGTAAGAGCGAAGGAAGAGAAACAACGTACTGGATCATGGCAGGTCGACCGAAACATGCCCCTGATTGTTTATCCCAACAATATATAGACCAGAACGTTCGCTACAAATATACGCGGAGAAAACTCGTCTTTGTTAGGAAAATTATCCGTCGAATAAGCGAAGGAACTTATGGACATGCCTTTCGAACTTCTCTCTCAATTGGATTGAATATGTCGTAGCCTCCTACGTCTCGATGGAGTCCTCCATCGATAGCCATCGTGATACTACAGAGTATAGAGATAGCACCGGCAGTAAGTTAACATACGAAAATATCTCCATGCGAAAGACTGATAGAGACGGACCTTTCAGCAAACAACATGAAAGCTTTTGATAATGTTCCTAAACCCATGCAGTAGATAGCCTGATGCCATCAAGACATCCCTCCAAAACACGTCACGAATTTGTAACACACTTGGCGAGAAAAGCAGAACAAATAAAGCAAGACTTACGGCTAAGAAATTGGCTTGAATAGAATATAATGTCGGTCGGTCCGCACTGGGCAAATCCTGCATCTTTTTGAAAAGTTCAAGGTAGGATTGACCGGCGCTACCTGGGTCGTCTGGGTTCGTTCTCACTCTCGGATCATCCACATCTACTCAACCGACGCGATATGCCCAGAAAGAAAATCTTCTCTCAGCCTAGCCTGAAGAAGAACAGGGAAGGGACAAGGAAAAGAGAGAGAATAGGAGACGTACGTCGCGACGATAGGGTACATACAGCCACGATGAATCTGGAGAATCCAGGTTCCCCCCACCTGGATGGATTGGCATAGTCCTAAAAGTTAGAAGAAGAGCCGAAAATCAGAACTCTTATATGTTCATTAAGCCCGTATGGAGCTGCATCCATGCGAGATAGAGAAGAGAATTCGACACTGACTGCTAGGAAACTTGGCACATGAAGGAAAGGCCATAAGAGATGAGTCGTCGACAACTGTCACATCAAGAATGGGAATCAAGAAAAAAAGGCGCGTAAGTTTGGGGTCCCGCATCGGCGCGACGGTCTATAAAAAGCCTCCAAACTGACATAGCTCCTGATAAGGGTATCCATCAGAGAAGGCTCAATGACGGCGGTGATGACTTTCCAACTGGCTTCTGGGTTTAACCTTCTCGCCTGTCTTGGTTTCCTTCCGGGGAAAAATTCTTCGCCTGCACCAACGCCCGTCTCTTCCAAACCTCCCAGACCTCCAATTGCGCCTACGGACTCGGATCGGTTAGATTTACTGCTCGCCGAATTGACGGTCGGCGGGGAGGATTGATGTTGCCTGTTCGGTGGTCGACCTCGAAGGATGAACGCTGAAGGATCTTCTGAATGAGAGGTCGTAAACGAGTGGTATTCCGCTCCGTGCTCGATCGACCCTGAGGGTGTCGGTACGGAGGATGACAGAAATGGTCCCCCCGATAGAGGGGAGGTGTTGAAAGTGTTAGGGGAAGATACTGCTTGTCGGAGAGCTTTCGGCTTCTCACCGCTGGAAGGAGGGTGTTCAGTATCGACTGGCGTGCCAGACCAGGCCGTTGTGCACTCTGGTGAGGCAGAGGAACAATGGGAATGCTGTCGTTTTGTATGATGTGGATGAAGTTCTGCTTCAGCAAGTCTTTCCAGCAGAGGAAACCCAGATGTAGCACCCTGCCATTTTCTGTGGATGTAATAAGGGAAACAAGAAGAAAGAAAACAAGAAGTGATCGTTGGTAAGTATTAAGAATTGCAAGTAATAGACGACAGACAGATATCTCACGCACGTCATGCCAACCTCGTCCAAGTAGATAAATCCAGGACTGAGGTCCATCGCGTTCATCTCCTTCTCCAGTCTGTCCATTCCATTCTGAGCAGCCTTACTGGATCCTATCAAACTAGTAATCCCTCCGTCCGAATCGCTTTTCCCCACCGACGCGGTCCATCCATTCTGGACTTTGCCCACACTCGGTCCACCCGAAGGAGGCGTGAAGGTGAAACCGTAAGCTCCAGGAGAGACACCTTCAAAGGGCGTTTGGAGGCCAGGCCGCGACATGTTTGTCGGGCCGGCTTTACCCAGCAAGGTGGATGAGGGGGTGACGAATAGTTTCTGAGCATTTGGTGAAGTGGCCGCGTCGGGAGTTTTCATCGAAGGATTGATAAGCGAAGCATCAAGTTGAGAAAGAGCTGCATTGTGAATATGCGGTGGGACCTCTAAAGAATGTTTGAAGTGCGACCGTTAAATTTCAGTTAGCAAAGTCAAACTCTCGAGTGCTCTTGGTTTTTTTAACCATCATGATTAGGAAGAGAGAAAACCCTGTAGACTAACGGCGAAGCTGCTGCTCCAGAAAGGCCATCCTGGCCTCCAGGTCTTTCACGTTCTTTCGAGGCTTGTCAGACGGACTGTTTCCGATCATAAACAGGCGGGTTTAACACATAGAAGATCAATCAAACATCAGTAACGAAATCAAGACTTCTTGCGACCTAACACGTAACGAAGAAGAAAAAACTGATAAATTGCTCACGTTCTTGGCTTTGAGCTTCGGCGTAAAGGGGTATTGAAAGTACCTTTTATTCGAAAGCAAAAAGTTGGCTGAGTAAGTATGTGCACATACAGAAGAAAGAAACAGCCAGGCTACTAGTGAGAAGTTAATAAGAACAATTAAAAAAAGACGGGCTTACAAGCTTGCTTTGCGGCTATACAAGGTGAGCAAGGAGAGTTGGTATCGCACTGTAGGCCCAAACAGAACGGCTTATCGGTCAACGCCAAGTCGTCGAAACAAGTGGTGCAGCAGACGTGACCTAATCACTCACTTTGATCTTTCGTCGTCTAATCCACAGCGATGGAATTAAATTAGGAAGGAAAGGGAAAAGGAAGAGATACAGAAAGCAGGAAGATAGGAAAAAAAAAAAGACGATTAGTCGCTACTCGGATGAGCCCGGAGTGAAGAAACGTGCCGAGAGCGAAACTCACTTGCACCTGTCACACGCTCTCGCTGGACATCGAAATTGATACATCTGTGAGTATGAGAAGAAAGTGCATACTGATAGATATGACTGACCTAATCTGAGACGTGGTCGCTTATTGTCATCACCTTCGTCGAATGACGACTCGTGGTCATCCTCGGTATCATGTATGAGGGCGATAGATTGCGACTGTGGTTCCTGTTTAACCGATGCTGATGACGCTTGTACTGACGCTGAAGGGATCGAAGGCGACAACGATGATAACGATGATGATGACGGTTTCGACGCAAGCGATGGGATCAAGTTAGATGCTGTCTGCATGTCGAGCAGAGAGAAGGTGGATGGTTCAACGGAGAGAGTATGCTTGATGTCCTGCCAAAAACAGACGGAAAGGGAGAAACAGTAAAAGAGTCATCGCCTAGGGGGGAAGAGGTAAATGATAGAATAGATGATTTTTTCCACAGTTGACTAAGGGAGGGTGTATAAGCAAGTGTCGGTGTGGGCATATTTGGACACGACATGGGGTGTTTGGGGAAATATGGGGTGAAATGGAGTTAAGTGGGGCCCCATATGGGGTTTCATTTGGGGTCACCCATGATGATGACGCGCTCAATCGCCGGTCAGACAAGCCGAACACTCACATCAGCATACACACTCCCTCACTCACTCACCCATACCTTGTTCTCTGTTCAAGATGTTTTTCAACCAGATCAGAGCTTCAGCAAAGCCCATAGGTAAGTTGAACCTCAGCTTGGCTCTCAATTCTCGTTTGAGTATGCTGACATCATCTCATTTAGCCTCTCTCTCTGGCTTTGCTCTGTTTTCACGCGCTTCGTCCACAAAGCCGGGAACCGGCAGGTTTCTCATCAGGCAGCCCTCTCCGCTCGCCTCTAGAGAAGTACCCACTCCTCTTGTATTTCTGAGCGCCACTACATGGGATAAGACTGCTCCCACAGCCGACGGAGCTGGCGGGTGGACTGATTGGTCCGCAATGTACGCCTCCAGAGGTTACACCTGTGAGTATCTGTACCGTCGTTGACTTTTGATGCAAGTACTGATTCAAAGCCAAATACTTTCGTCCAACCGAACTCAAGGCATCGAGATTGATCTCAATCCTCCCGATGTCCTACCAGGAACATCAGAAGAACTTATGGAGCACTTTACATCCGGTCAGTTTACCAAATCCGGTCGGCTATCGTACGCAGATGAGTTCACTGACTGCATCTCTACCCTCAATATCGTCTTCTCCCCCCAAACAGAGCTCAACCAGCAAATCCGGCTCGCTGCCAATCCATTCCCACCAGTTCTGTTCGCCCGAGCGTTCTCCTCTCTCATTGCCCAAAACTATATCTCATCCCATCCAGTGTCTGCTATGTTCCTCCTCGCACCTCCGACGCCTTCTGTCTCAGACACAACTTCCCCTGCCGCATATGAACCTCGAGAAGGCATCCTTCCCACCGCCCTACCTGAGTTCAACTACGAGGCCAGGTTCCCAATCGGAGTCATGTACCCTGCGGCTGGAATCCCTATGTCCGACTTTGAAGAAGAACATCGGCTCGCTCAAGATCAAGGAGGATGGGTTGAGCATCTTCGGTTTAGAGGAAACATTGATGGATCGGATAGTGAAAGCGGCAGATTGGAGGTTGAAAAGTGGATGGACAGAGTGGGAATCTAAATCTTGTGATGTACGTTCCTAGGACGCTTCTAAAAGAGCATATTGTCCAGTTCTTCTATGTGCTTCACATGTGAAAGATACAATCGAGGCACAGAAATGTGATGTCTCCCCTAGGCAAACGTTAGGATCTGTTGTTGTTATCATCGTCACCGTCGTCATTCACCAGGTCCATACGCTAACCCTGGCCCTCAACTTGTTCAATCTGACTCAGTCTCTGCCCTGTTCGTTGTTTGGACCCTGACTATGTCTTGATTTGTATAAGAAGGCAGAGAATTCTTTCCTCATTCCTCCCTTTTCTTTCTCTTCATCCTCCTTTACCTCCATCCTACCTGTTTATATCACAGTCCTACCGTACCTCTTCTACACTTTTTTTTTCCACGTCAAACTCATCAACCCATCCCTTTCCATCAAACCAAACATGCTTTCCTTCTCTGCCGTTACCATGGGATTCGCCATCCTCACCTCTGTTTCTGCTGTTCCTACTCCTGTGAGATCTTGTACTAATGATAACGACTGTGTTCCCGCAGACTTACATCGATCTCTCCCCTCATTTTTTCTCTTTCAGATGACTGAAGCTACGGTCGGAGCTATGGTTGCTGCTGATGGTCAAGGTGTCGGAGCAAAGACCGATGTTTCAGCCAACATCCTCGATGGACTGATCTCCACCGACACCCACGGTGCCCTTGGAGTATGTTCCTCTCTGGGCTATTTGTTTCCGTGTTTGTCTTCATCTCTTCTATCATTAACTGACCATACTGACTTCAACAGCTCTTTGGAAGCAAGGTTGCTACTAGATCTCTTGTAAGTCCTCTAGTCTGTACTCACTGCTTCATCAGCGGCTTCTCTCGCTCATCACGAGACACTTTTCGGTTGATCATTCCTTCTCTTTGCAGCTCGATTTGTCCGATAGCACCTCCTTGGGTTTGGGACATATTCTGGACTCTTCGACTGGGGTCGCTGTTTCAGCTGGTGACGATCTCGATGCCAACGTTCGTATCAACACTTTTTTCATCCAGCTAGATTGAAGCACAAAGATACAAATTATTAAGTAGATGGGTTTTCCTGTTGTGAAGGTTTCGGTCGGCGAGCACCTCAGTCTCCGAGATGTCGACGCCAATATCGGCGCCGATGTCGATTTAGACGCCGAACCTGAATTCGAAGCCTCTATCGACTCCCTGCTTGGTGCCGACATTGATGCTGAGACTGGCGTACACGCTGAGACTGGTGTACACGCTGATATTGGCGCTAAGGTCGATGCTCATGCCTTTGCTGGCCGAAACATCGACGTTGGCGTCGACGTAGACGCTGAACATGACTTAGAAGCTTCCGTCGACTCCCTGCTTGGTGCCGACATTGATGCTGAGACTGGCGTACACGCTGGTGTTGGTGTGAAGACTGGTGTTCATGTCGATGCTCGATCGCATGTACGTCTGTTTTCCGCTCTTCTTTTGGTTACTTCTTCTCTGATTGAAAGACTCACTTGTGATGTTATAGGCCAACGAGGAAGATGAAAATGATGACCACAAGGATACTGAAGCCTCCGGTGTCCAAAAGTCCAAGGCTGCCGAAAAGTCCCCTGCGGATATCACTGAAGGAGTGATCGCCAAGCTGACCAACGGCAAAGTGAGTACTTGAGTTCCAATACCCTTTCTTCTCGAGTCGATCTAGTTTAGAGTACGATTGACGATCCGATTTGTTTTTTCAACAGGGTGGATCTTCTAGCCTAGGCTCTGGGTTGCTAAGTGCTTGAGCTCTCAAGAAAGCCGGCCATTAGGTAAATATATGACCTCCATATACTCCTCGGTAAACTCGTCATGCTGTGTCTTGCTAATATTCTTGCAATGATTTCAACAGACTGCTCTCTTTTTTTTCTGGGTTGTTCACGGTGTTCCGTTTCCTTTCTGGTTTTATGTCGATGTTTTATTTGTGAATCCATGATCCCCGCAAGATATGACATTCAATGATGCCAAGTGATTTTGAAATCTATCGGTCAACCTAAGTAGATCTTCGGTCGCTTTCATTCTGGCTGACTTGGTTGGTCCTGTGATGATGATGCAGATGACAATGAAAGAGGAACCAAGCGCCACCCGTTCGTCTTGTGCTCTATTAATCGACTGTGAGCTCTAAGAGAGTCAATTGAATGGATGGAGTTTCAGACCGACCTCAAGTGTACTTCTATCCTCGCTCTGAAACTGTATCAGCTCATCAACTCACGTACAGTCTTGTTCATGATGTATCTATAGGACGATCCACCAATACGATGTCTTTCTATCTATCTTTGTATGGCCGTCGGGCCTCACGATGAGAAAATTAATTCCACACGTCGGCTTGGATCAAACTTGTGCTTCTTTCGTTCCTATCGTTCATCGAGTGCTGAAACATGAGCAGTCAGATTGATCATCAATTTTCTGTCTCTCTCCTTTTCGCGCACACAGAATCAAGAGAGCGAAAAAGGCGAGGTGACGGAAGTGTCTAGCAATCAATCTCTATCCAAGATCCCATTCTTTCCGTCAACGATGCCCATCGCCGAGGCCACACAGCCCTCCAACAAGGGGATCCCTTTGAATGCATAGGCGCCGGTGAACCAGACGCCGGCGAACCCTTGGAAGGAAAGAGGGTGAGACGGCCTAAACCGGGAGACGATTGCAGCCGATTCTCGAGTTGGGAGTGCTCTGTTTTTTTTGTGATTGCAGTGGGAAAGTGGAATCCATTCACTCAAGGCAGGATTAGCTCAAACAATTATGATACTGAAGCGTAGCCTTATGGTGGAGATTGAAGTAAAAGAAGAAAGGGCGGTACTGACCTTTCTAACTGCGAGACCGAAAGAACCATCTCCTTTGGAATCGGAACGATCGGGTTTGTCGTCTGAAATACCGGGCTTTCATCTTTGACAGGCGACTGAACGACGTGTGTCGCCATTGTGTAGATCTTTCCATCTGCTGGATCAAAGAATGGTACGTCTGTGTTACTTTTCCAGTCTTTGCCGTCTCGGCCAGCACTTGGGGACGAAGGCGAGTATGAATCAGGGTGAAAGTCGGGAGATGGCCGGACGAGATTGATATCTTTAATATCGGCCGGGTGGGCGGGAAGAACGATGGGTGATCGATGGTTGACGACAATCGCAGGCTACGTGAGGTGAACACTCGGATCAGATCAGTACACGCACTCGATAGAATCAACAAAGGCGAGAGAAGAAAAAGGAAAAAAAAAAGATTTTTTCCTCACAACATATTTGAATTCGCCCAACGATTGCTCTACCTCTCGCAACATCTCGATTTCTCCCTTCTTATCGGTCTCTCTGTCTGCTTCGGTCAACTCGTCTAGGAAGCCCTTGAGCAGAACTTTCGCTTGGTTGGCCTGAGTCGCAAATACGACATCAGTAAAATCTTCCAGAACACGCTCCGAACCCGAGTCGGTTGAATCTTTGACCACGAGCGTCGTAGAATTTTGAGAAAACGACCGATGAAGACCGGTGATGGTGGTATTAAGATGGATGTGCGATCGAGGAAGGGCGGAGAGGAGAGCTTGAGAGATGGAGCTCGAGTTGGAAGGAACGGTATAATGAGAAGTGAAGAGGGTGAGATATATGTAATCTGAGTTGAAAGTTCGTCACGAAGCAACGAGGTTTAACTTGGTTATCATAGAAGTACGGTAGCACTCAAAAAGTTTGATCGTCTCTCACCGAAGATCAATCCGACGTCCATTCGTTCTATCTCTGCATCCGAGCAAGTCGCAACAGCTCCAAACAAGCTGAAGACTATCTCCTTGATGAACCCCTCCCAGGCACTCCCAATCAGGCTACCCCACGTGTGCTTCCCTGTTCTGCGCATCCAATCACCAACCTCTCCTCCACCCATCCCAGTCCAGGAGTACCAAATGGTCAATATGAGGAGATACACGTATCCCAAGGCGTAACCTAGAAGCCTGAGAAGCGCGCGTGTAAAGCTGAAAGGGGAGGACGTGGTTGGAAGGGCAGGTATGGACAGCCCGGAAGCTCCAGAGTGAATGAAGTGTGTTGTTAACGGGATGTGGTGTGAGAAGGAATAACTGAAGGATGTTGGTGATATAGAAATTCCAAGTGAGCGGTACATAGCAATCAGCCGAGGGTAATAACCTTGTTCCGAGAGATAGTCATTCATTGTTCACATTGGCATCAGCATCATCGAAAGAAGAGGAGTAAGTTAAATACAAAAGCCGAGACCTACCTCCTTGGAAAGAGCGCATGGGGACATCTACGGCCCACGTCTGCTTTCCTCCAGGTTTTGGTGATGATAATGGCACATCAAGGGAATTCGAGAAGAATCCTATTGAGGGAGCCTAAGAATGGGGTCGAAGTGACGACAGATCAGCTTGCGCTCCTGTTTGTCGAACAAGCGATTCTCTCTTCATCTATTGTTCTTTCTTCTGAAGAGGGAGAAAAACAGATCGACACAGACGGTCAATCATGGTCAGACAAGCGGATGAAGACGAACCTTTTCAAACAGATGGACTTCGACTATCCTCCCTTGCTTCCTTTCTTCTTCAAGCTTTCGCATCAACAACCAGACGGTCGTCAATCCTGCCAAGCCCGAGCCAACAACGGCAACCTTAATGGCCCGCTTTCTGGAAGAGTATCTTGCATCCGCATCTGAAGGATCCCGAGACGACTTCATACTGGATTAGAGAACAGATTGGGAGTCGAACTGATATCTACAAGCGAACGAATACGCTCTCGTGAGTTCTTCTGTGAGTGATATCAACGGGCAGACGGGCAAACGGGTTGTTAGTATTTGAATTATTTGAATATACTTGAGTATACTTAATTAACACCCCCCGTTACCCTCCCTCTTCCTTCCCTGCTCCTTCTACACTCGCCACAAACGTTCCTTCGATCAACACCTTCAACTCTCGTTCGCTCGACAGGCTCTCCGTTCTCTTTCCATCTCCCATCTCTTGCTCTTTCTGTCCAGGACCAATCTGGGTGTCCTGCTTCAGCGCACGCAAAGAATCTTTCGTCAAGTGGGTCTCAGAGAAAGCTGCTTCTAGCCATCTCAGCGTCATCGACCAATCATCTTTCGCTCAAGTCTTGCCTCTGTTTCTATAGATTCCACCGGTAGACATAATATTGATCTCCACTTTTCAAATAGGCACACATCGACCTTCTCGCCGGTCTCTTTGCCAGAAAACAGTACAAGCAGAAAAAGAGTCTTCTTCTCTCTTTCAGCTTGAACCGTTTTCAACCTTCCTACAACTTTCATGGGTTGTCCCCTCCATAATGCGTTCCTCTTACTTGCAAAGAAGGAATTTAAACGGCTTCTCGAACGAACCTCTCCGAATGGAGGTCCCAATGGGAGTAACTCGTCCTTTAACCCTAATGGTAATCTCGGAGGTTCATCGTCCTCAACCCTAAATTGGACCGGTCCCTCCTCCGGTCCTAAAAGCTGGCAGCCAGCCTCAGTCATCCACGGCGCTCTCTCGAGCTCGTCCGGTCGAGTTGACATCAACTCTCGAGATCGATACGGGCGGACGATCCTTCATCTCGTTGCGTCCTCACCACAAGAGTCAACAGCAGTCGATTATCTCAAACTTTTACTTGATCTCAGTCCAAAGAATGGGCTGAATGTCAATCTACAGGATATTGAATCTGGTTGGACGGCGCTTCATCGAGCATTGTATGCTGGAAACCTCGAAGTCGCTAGGATTCTATTGTTAGATGACCGGATCGATCCCAAGGTTAAGGATGGAGAAGGCTTGACATGCTACGATCTCTACAACAGTACTGTAGAAGGGGTGAGCATTTTGTCTCTCTCCGCCGATTCCTTCTCTGTCGCGTCGTGCGTGATCGGGATCAGACTGCTGATGCTGTTTTCTTCTTTGGTCGCGCATCGTATTTAGACAAACCCGGCGGAATCAACCTCTACGAAGCAGATTCTTTTCACTTGGGGCACTAACAGAAACTGTGTCCTCGGATCCGGGGACGGAGGTGACCGCATTTTGCCCGAAAAGGTTCACCTTGTACGCGCAGAGAAGAAGATTCATCCAAAAGCCGCGCAGTTTACGAATCAAGAGGAAACCGAGAGCGATAGTAATACAGATGAGGAAGATGAGTCTAGTGAAGAAGACACAAAAGAGGAGACCATTGAGATTAAATCCGATATTCGAAGGTTTGATCCGGTGGGCGTGAAGGACGTCGTGATGGCCAAGCTTCACACAGGTGTGTCTGTTTTCTTCGCTTTGGGCTGTACTGTCTCAAAGTGCTCAATCTGACAAAAAAACATCTATTCTCAAACTCTACAACAGCTGTTATCACAACGGAATCATCAAGCAATCTCAACCTCTGCGGATTCGGATCTGGTGGAAGGTTAGGCCGTTCTATACACACCCAGTACGACATGGCTCCGATACCTTCTTTCCCTCAACAGATCGTGTCGATTGCTCTCGGACAAGATCATACTCTCGCGCTTAATGCCCATGGACATATATACTCCTGGGGACTCAATAAGTTCAGTGTTCTTGGATACCCGGTAGAGGCTCCTGCTCTAGGATCGAAATTCCAGACCGCGCCAGAGGAAGCAATCCAGACGACGCCTAGAAGGATTGTTGGTGGTTTCAAAAAAGAAAAGGTGTTGGGCGTGGTAGCCAGTCGATGTTCGAGTGCATGTTGGACGGAAGACTCTGTGTGGACATGTTAGTCCTGATTGCTCTTTCTCAGAATTGTTTCTTTTCTCAACTAGTCGTCTGATCTGTTTGGTGAATACAATTTGTGTCTTCGTTCTTAGGGGGATACAACAACGGTCACCTGGGATACGACAGTGGCCCAAATTCTGCTCAGATATATCCCCGAAAAGTGGCCGGTGCCCATCAGACTGTGATCGGTCTTGCAATCACCGATTACGCGCTTGCCTGTCTCCTCTCCACTCATGAAGTCCTTGTCTTTTATCACGGAACATCTTTCAAGATTCAATTTCCCAATCACCGGCGGTTTGCAGAGTCAGCGACTTATCGACCACCAGGATCCCAGAAGAAACTGCAGGTGGTTAAGATCACGAGCTGTGGAATCACATTTGCGTGTTTGACCTCGCTGGGGGATGTGTACACGTTTAGTTTACCGAACCCCTTGGTGGCTGAGCGGGAGGCTGTGGCGGTAGGAAGTACAGCACAGAAAATGGTGAAGCCACAGAGGGCATGGGCTCTTCGAAAACGATTTACGGTGAGTTCGATCCTTCTTTGTTCCCCCGATTTGTGATTTGTCCATCCACGTATGTCCGCTTCTGCTCACCGCCTTTTCATGTTCTTTCTTTCCAAACTTAGGCTGTTCGGGATGTGGCCCTAGGGTCTGACGGAATGATCATTGTGTGCACCCAGTCTGGGCATGTGTTTGTCCGAACTCGGAACAATAAAGGCAACGTTTCCAGCAATCCCACCGGATTTGCTTCTGGCTCCAAAACGTATAAATTTCAGCGAATCCCTTATCTCCAACGAGTCATCAAAGTTGCCGCCAACGAATCTGGCGCCTTCGCCGCCGTTCGTGTAGATGCATCCCCTAAACCTGTCGATATCACTGGAAACTCGGTGGGAGAGGACCTGATGCTTCTGATCCCTCATGTTCGTCGATGGCAGGAGAGCAGACAGAAGGAGACATTCCTGCCTAAGGCAGAGGAACATACAATTTCAAGAGACGACCTAGATGGGGACTTGGAACCATATGTGATTCAATCAGACATCAAGGTAGCATGTCGGTTGACTGAAATATGCGAAGAGTGGCAGCCAGCTTCGGCATATCCTCCGTTGATCGGCATTGCAGGAAGCGATTGTGTACTCCGTACGGCCGGAAGGGATACCCCTGTTCATCGAACGATCATAGCAGCAAGGAGTCCGGTCATCCGGCGACTGCTTTCCGAGCTTGTCGCTGTCAAAAAGACGCCGTCTGGAGGAAACAGGGGCGTTTGGGCGGAAGTAATAGAGGACGGAAGAACCCGGATTCATCTTCCCAAAGTGGATCATTACTCAATTCTTTTGTTGGTTCAGTACTTGTACACCGATGATTTCCCAGCTGTGTGGGATCCCCGGGTCGGTGCTTCATTAAAGCCCTTCACTTGGTTTTTGGGTAAGAACACTCTCCTAGGGAATATCCGAGTGGAAATGCAATCTATAGCCGATTTACTCGGACTGGTTTCTCTTTCGGCCTCTCTCTCGCGATTGACCAAAAACACTCCTGCGCCAACCTTGGCATCTGATATGGCGCGATTGTTTTCAACCTCATATTCCTGTTCGGAAACCATATCTTCTCTATCGCCGTTCCTTCGACCCAACGTGATCGTGCAGTTGGCTGACAAGACTGTCGCATGTCAAGAGGCCGTTCTTCGATCGCGATCGCCTTTCTTCGCAGGTTTATTCGAAGATCCTTGTTGGACACTTCTTCGTCGAGATGAAGCTGGCGTCGTCAAAGTAGATCTCACATACATGAAGTGGAGTGTTGTCCGTCTTGTGTTCCGATACCTTTACGAAGGAGGTGGAGCCGAACTATTCGACTATCAGCATCAAGACAACGTTGACAGTTTCCTTGACTTTGTGTTCGATGTCTTGGAAGTGGCTACCGAGTTGATGCTCGATCGGCTTGTTCTCGTCTGCTCGTCTGTCGTGCTTCGACACATCACGATACATAACGCATGTGGTTTACTCGCCGACGCCTCATTCTTCCACGCCAACGCGCTCAGGGAATCCATCGAGCTGTATATTTCTCAAAATATGGAGACCATGTTAGAGAGTCATCTATTGGATAACATGCCATCGGATATCCTTGCCAATCTTTCGAGTTATGTCCATCGGCGACAAGGTCTACGGCTACCTATCTCGCGCTCCGGCGTGCTTCTCACAGCAGCTATGGAGCGACAGGCCGAATGGCTGGCTCTTCAGGATGTGCCTAAACCGTATCTACGACCTGCCAAGTCGGCTCTGGCCATCCACCGATCACCCGGTCTGTCTCCCATCGAGGTTACATCAACCCTGCCGCCGCCCCCAAGGAGATCCTCATCTACCACCATTATCGGCGGTACCCCTGTCCAATCTAGTCCAGCATTCAAATCTCAGCTGAGATCGGCGGCTGAAGGTGATGATGATATGTTCCAGATGGATGAGGACCAGGACGTTTCGAGCATTAGTCATCTAGTGTCTAACGCGTCTATTGAAGGCGCGGAAGAGTCGGCTGGATCATCAGTAAAGCGAGGGTGGACATCTCAGAACGACAATAGCAAGTAAGTCTTTGCCTAAACAGACAGAATGTTGATGAGCATTCAGAGCTAAGACCTACCTTGCTTTCCTTCTCTTACTAAGATTGAATATGAGAAGTATTATAGCTGCAGAATCAGCTGCCGCTTCACGACCTAGACCTCCACCCACCCCAGTCCGACCGCCAATCACTCCTGAATCTCAAAACACGTCTTTCAGACTCTCCCAAAAAGACAGGAAGAAGCTTCAAGCTACTCCTACTGCACCAGTTTCCACACCAGCTCCGACCTCTTTGACCAGTGGCGGATCATCCTCCCCGTGGCGTATGACTACTCCACGGACGAACTCAATCTCTATCTCACCTGCGTCTATCGGTCTCACTATGGCTTCTACATCTGCCTCACGTCCAGCCATGTCGATTTATAGGAAAGACTCTGCCCCGGCAGGGTCTACTTCGGTTTTCCCTAGGCTTGCCTCAGGGTCTTCCTCTCCAAAGCCTTCCACCATCGGCGGTGGAGGTGGTGGAATCACTCCGTCGGTGACTCCTTCATCAACAATCTCATTTCCAAAACTGGGGTCAAACGCTTCAGGAACAGTCATTGTACCGACTCGTGCACCAGCCACATCCAATTCTTCTTTCATCACTCGAAAGGTTTCCTCGTTCGTTCATTCCCCTCCTTTACCTTTCATCTTTGTCTTCTGCTGGTTTCATCACGACCATGGGACTGACTAACTCACTGTCCTTCTCCTTTGGTTCATCAATGACAGTGACCCGGCATGGACTGTACCTTCATTTGGAACTCCTATTCCAGAGCCTAGTGCGCCTGCTACATCGTCGTTCGCGCACATACAGTTCCAACAACAAGAAGTTCGAGAAAGCCGACCGGCGCCGACCAAGACGCTGCTTGAGATCCAACAAGAAGAAGCCGCTTCGGTGAAGGCGAAACAGGAGGAAGAAGATTTCCTGAAATGGTGGGAGGCTAACGCGGCCGCTGTGGCCGCAGGAGAAGGTTCTGCCGAACCTGGAGAAGGCAAACGGACAGGAGGGAAACGAGCAGGAAAGGCAAAACCGGCCAAAGGAGGAGGAAGAAAGTCAGCCGGCGAACCAAACGAGGGACAAAAGACAACGAAGGAGGCTGTCGAGACCGGCAAAGCTAGCGGTAGTGGTGGTGGGGCACGGAAGAAAGGGCCACCCAAACCTCCCTCCAAGGGACCTTCTCAGGATCAGCCTTTCAGCGCACCACGAACAAATCCAGCATCGCCAGCACGCCCCAAAAATCTACCCGGTCATTACAACGCCAGTAGCAGCAATGATATCAACAACAACAATAAAAACAACAACAAGAATCATACCTCTGTTAACGATAAACATGCATCCCACCAAGCGCAAACAGACAAACCATCTGGACCTCCGAATCAATCAAAAGCTTCGATCTCCTCGCCAGGCGTGCCGTTGAAAAGAGTACAGAGCAACTCGAATCAGCCGGGCAGGTCTCAACTAGCATCGTCCTTCCCTCCTCCTCCTTTCGTTCCTAGTGGGTTCACTCTTCCGCCGACGTCAACAACAACATTATCAGCTAGCTCAGCTGCTTTCGAACCTTCGTTTTTGAGAAAAACATGAATAGTCTAGACTTTTCCTTATTTGACGGGGGTTTCACAGTAATGCTCTTTTGCTCTTTTTTGTTATCTTCCATCTACCATCGTTCTGGGTTTGTCCCTTTTTTTCTGTCCCAATCGTTCTATCCTAGAGAGAAATCGCGCGGAAGGAGGATATGTATTACAATGTATTACCAACCCCCAAGGATGATCTTTCTGATCTCACGTGATTGGTGAGAAAGCAAAAGGAGAACGGAGAAGCAAATGAAAAAAGAAAGCATTTGAATCAATCCCATCCTCTATCTTTGCGTTCGACCAGAGCTCTAGGCAGTACCCTACCCGCACTCCCCCTCCCCGCGCCATGACCTCTCTCTCTGCCCAATACAAACAACGCGTCTCTCATCGTGACCGGCCCACCATTCCTCCTCCAATCCTCATCCGTTCCGTAGGACAAGGCTCCACCGTTCGCACCCGAATTCAGAGGCCTCCTACCGAGACCTACTCCGCCAAACGTAGGTCTACCAATCGAGCCTGAACCAGGTCGGTTCGCGTCGTGAACGTTTGGGCCGAGTGGGGTGGATGTGACGGCTGAGAGGAAAGGTTTGGACCAGCCACCACCTGTGGCAGTGCTGGAGGTGTTGTTATTGTTTGTGGAAGTTGAAGGATTGGCATTCGTCCCAATCAAAGATGTTGATGACTGAGCGGATGGAACCAGGATAGATGAGGCTGTAGGTGTAGATGAAGACAAGGATGATGGTCCCGAGGCTGTTGGCGTGCTAGGCGCCAGACCGGATTTGCCAATGGGACCTTTTAATGTTCGCTGAGCGGGTGTAGGTGTGATGATTCCTAAGCTGGCACCAGCTCCACCGCCCAACATCCATGATTTCCTGGCGATTCCAGCTGAATGAAGAGCAACAGAGTTTGATACTCTCTTCTGAGTTTGTTCCGACATCGTCTTGGCTGTTACTCCAGGCCCTGCCGCTCTTTTCGATCTCTTTGCTGGTTTCTCTCCAGCGTTCGATGGAGTCGATGGATGATCGGATGAAGCAGGTGCGTCTGACTTTGGACGCTTCTTTTTGTTGCTCTTTGTTTTTGTTTTTGAAGCTTCATCTCCGTTGGTAGGTACATGTTCGGATCCCCCATCATTGATGGTGTGATCGGAGCCTGTACCATCTTTCCCACCAGTCACAGAGGATTGACGATCACCCTCGGCATCCCCAGAAAGGTCGTGCTCTGGTTCCTGCCCAGGCAACGGATCATCTTCCTTCAGCCCTAGAGCCTCCCTCATCAGCCGTTCGTCCTCCTTTCTCTTTTCTTCGGCCTTTTCCTCTTCGTCCCTTGCAAACCGTTCCCTACGCCTCCGACTTTCCTCGTCTCTCTCGGTTCGGTCAAGAGCGGTGATGACTCGACCTGGATCGGAAGTAACGACCTGCGTCCACCGGGGGGTTTGAGTGCTATCAGGATATGTGGCGGGTGGTCGACTGGCATGCGCCGTCGTCCGATGATCTTTGGCCGAGATCATGGAAGAAAGCAGATCTCTGACGCGAGTCTCGATCGACAGAGCCAGATAGGTCAACGCGTCTTCTTCGATTTGGAGAGAATAGCTTCTTGTGGCTATTTATGAATGTTACCCCAGTATCGCAGAAAGAAAGACAAGTTCTTTGAGCGCACGAAACAAAGAGTAGAATGACGTGGCAAAAGATGAGGAAGGACAAACCGATCTCGGCCATCTTGCGTCTAAGGGAAACTGCATCGAGAAAGTTTTGTTTTCTGTTTCGATTGATCTCATCTGGTCTCCTACCAGCAGGTGGTCTAGATGAAGCTTGATATGAGTATCCTCTCGTTGCTTCTTCTTCCGCCTTTTTGTATCAAGGCAAATGCAGAAAGGAATGGAGCGAGAGCGATCGACATGGGAGCAGATGTCAATAACATCGTATGTTTTAGGGAAAACGACAAGGAAAAGAAGGTAACCCACTCTGATGTCAACCCCCTTGACTGCATCATCATCTGGCTCTGTTTTAAGTGTCGAGGCTATACCGGCATCCGAATCTCTCCTGAAACCTAACGGAGGAGTGGATGCGGAGGTGGGAGTAGAGGACATGCCGGTAGAAGGACCGGACATTGACGCGTGCCGGATAGCTGTAGTTGCTTGGTGGAGTGTTGTCGGGCCTGAGTATGAGAAGATGACGCGTGAAGTCGAAGGGCGATGAGGAAAAGTCGACATTGAAAGGGAGAGGAACACAGATATGACGATGCGGAGGAGTGTATGACAGATATTTAAAGAATAGAAGGGGAGAGGGTAAAGAAACGAACGAGAGAAAAAAATGGAAAGGAGTAGGGGTAGGGATAGAACGAACCTGGGCCGGGCTTTCTCGCACCAACCGGTTGCTGTGCTAGTCTTGGAGGACCTACAGGGTTAGTTGATCCGGTTTGAAGCGGTGGAGGTGTTGGTGGCGGAGGATCCATGACTAAAGAAGGACTGGAAGAGCCCTCAGTAGGACCTAGGGCGGAGGCCGGTCTGAGCGGCGCGATCGAGGAGGATGCTGTCGGAAGGCCCGAAGCGGAGAGTGTGGGAACAGATGACACGGTCGATGGCTTTGATGTCGACAGAGATGATGAAGGAGAGAGTACGACGTCAGGAGAGGGAGCAGTCGATGTGGGTGTGGACGTGGATGTCGGGCTCTTTGTTGACCTTGCGACTGAGGGTAGGTTGAGCTTGAGCGAGATGTTGGTAGAAGAGTCACCGACTGGCAGCGGCAACGGCGGCGGCGGTGGCGATGGATTGGGCGATACGGATACAGAGACCGATGGTGTAGAAGCAGAAGAGTTTGCTGTTGGAGTTGGTGCTTGTCTGTTGGGAGGGAGGGATAGGTTCATAAGAGGATGGGTGATGGATGATGGCAGAGAAGAAGAAGGTTGGAAGTTGGACGTCAACAAAACCGAGCGGGCTATTGATATTACGACAGCGAGACTACGCCTAGCCAGAAACGTCCTTTGTCTTTACAACCAGCATACACCTCAATTTTCTCCGCATACACTCAACATGCACTTATTAGAAATCGTTTGGAAGGAGAACACCTACTTGTTCTGAGACAGAGAGTGCGATGAGGACAGGGAGAGAGTACTTTGGAACGTCAGGGGTGTGAGCGACGATGGTGCTGCATAGAGACAGGCAAGAGCCGTAGTAGCACTATGAGAAGAGACTACAGAAAGGACTACGATGGGTGATAGAACGAGTACCACAGAGAAGACTACAAAAAAACATCGAGACAGACTACAGACAGAATAGAATGGACACTACAAAAAGGGACGTTCAACAAATGACTACAAAGATATCGACACCACACTACAAACCAGACTACAAAAAAAAGAGACTACAACCAACGACGGGCCGAAAGGCTGTGTGATGGATCGTTCGGGCTTTCGGTCTCGCTCTTTGTTTCTTAACGACATCATTCGACTCTCCATCCACTCTTAGACTCATATCAAACACTCAACATGGTATCCCCACACTACGACTTTCTCATCAAACTTCTTCTTATCGGTGACTCTGGTGAGTCGGTGTTTTTCTGTAGTTGGTTGTCTTGTTTTCCTCTCGTTTACCTCTCTTTTGGTATTAGGTGTCGGCAAGTCTTGTTTGCTCCTCAGGTTCTGTGACGATGCTTGGACTCCAAGCTTTATCACCACCATCGGTATCGATTTCAAGGTGTGTCCCAGCCGTCTTTCTCTATATGTTGTGAGAGCGTTCGTTCAAGGTACTTCTGCTTTGTGTCCTTTCAGATTCGAACAATCGAGCTCGACGGAAAGAGGATAAAGCTTCAGATCGTTAGTTTGTTTCGCTTCTTACTCCTTTTCTTCGGGTCCTCTGGGGCCCGACTCCACCTATCCGTCTTATATACTTACTCCCAATCTCATTCCTTACCATATTGTCTCTTCTATCATTATGTCTTTTGTACTAAAGTGGGACACTGCCGGTTAGTCAATCCAAACGTACACACATACACGCATTCATGCTTCCGTAACCTCTAACACCTTACACTTTTCATCTTTCGCTCTCACCTACTCTTTTCCCTGATCTCACGCAAATAGGACAAGAACGATTCCGAACAATCACTACGGCCTACTACCGAGGGGCTATGGGCATTCTTCTTGTGTACGACGTCACCGACGCGAAATCTTTCGAGAGTCAGTCGCCTTGCTCGGTCGTATATCTATCGTTTCTGTGAACTTCACGCCCTGACCTATCTTGCACTGCCTTCCTTTTTTTGTACGTCCACATGCTTTGTTCCTTATTAGATATCCGAACATGGCACAACAACATCGAGCAGCACGCCTCAGAAGGGGTCAACAAGATTTTGATCGGAAATAAATGCGACTGGGACGACAAGCGAGCGGTCACCGTTCAACAAGGCAGAGAACTCGCAGACGAGCTTGGTCTCCGTTTCCTCGAGACAAGCGCGAAAGCAAACGAGGGCGTTGAGGAGGCCTTCTTCACCTTGGCCAGGTTGGTCTTCCTATCTTTTCCTCTCTCTCTTACTTCCTGTTTTCTTCTATCTGCCCGCTTACCGCTTCCTTCTCTGAACCAAATTCCTCTGGATCACTGCACAGAGATATCAAGTTACGCCTGATCGATACCCAGGAGGCCCAACCGGCAAATGTGGCAGCCAAATCTTCGAGCAATGTCGCCGTTGGTGGAGGCAACCAGTCTGGTAACAACGGAGGATGCTGTTAAATCTTTCCTTCTTTCTTTCACTCTCTTCCATTACCTTCTTGGTCCTTCTCTGCTTTTTGTCCTTCATTCAACTTTAAGGTGGTCTAAACGCTTGACATAATGTCCTGCATTAGAGTTTCCTTCGCTTTCTCGACCCATTTCTTGTCCTTTCTTCCACACTTGTTTTCTGTTTCTCCTGCTTCAATCATCTCTCGCCATCTAACGGTTCTTCCTTTCTTTTTGGCGTCTTCCCTCTTACTCTATACACCCTTCATTTCCCCATTACACTATCCTATACACTTATATATTGACTTGAGAAAACGTTTCGATCCGGTCGTGTTCGTCCTCAGCCTTCCAGGGGTTGTGATCTTGATCGGACAGAAAGATAATATCGATGTACGGTACATACTGCTTCTTTTTAGCGGCTCGGGCCGAGAGAAATCACGTGCTTGCTTCGTGATCACACCCGGTCAAAGCCGAGTCATCTCATCTTGCAGAGATCACCTCTTTCTTTTCTCCCTCGGCTTTCTTTTTCACTTCTTTCCTCCCAACCAACATCGTATGAACATTGTCCGATCTGTTCTTTATCGACCACTCATCTATCAGCCTTTAAGTCTCTCTCGCGCCTCTCGAAAAACACTACACCTGAGGAATATGTCTGGTGCTTCTATCTTTAACACGACTAGGTTGGAGGACAAAACCGTTCTGATCACTGGATCCGTTGAGTGTCTACTTTTCGTTCTTTTTCAGTCTACATTTCAAGATTCGGAATGAGAAGACGAAAAATCGAGAGTGAAGGCTGATCGGCTCTTTTACCAACAATTGATGTCTTGTCTCACGTTGCACATCAGTCTGGAGGAATCGGAAAAGCAACCGCCATCCTCTTCGCCAAGGTATATTCCCCTATCTTTGTTCATCATCCGACTCATCTCTGTCCGCTGAAGTCAGAAGCCTGATGCACTCCCTCCTTCATCATCCACCTCGTATAATCTATAGGCAGGTGCCAACTTAGTTCTTCTCGCCCGCCGAAAGACTGAGCTCGAAGCTGTCAAAGCTCTTTGTGAAGCAGCCAACAAAGAGGCCGGTTCGGGCAAAGGAGGAAACGTCACCATCGTCGAATGTGATATCTCGAATAGGAGCGCTGTTGATGCTGCCTTAGCAGCCGATGGAGTAAAAGAGTGGGCTGAGAACGTAGAAGTGTATGTTCATGTTTTGCTTTTGCTTCTTTTGCCGCTGCTTCTTCTCCTTCTTCTTCTTCTTCACCACAGTTGTGTTCCGAATAGGTCGCTCATCCTACTTCCATTTCTCTTTCGGTCGAACATCTTGTCATGTGCGCCAAATGGGATTACAGTCTCGTTAACAATGCAGGCCTAGTGAAAGGCGTAGAGAAGGTTGGGGATATTGCCGATGAAGACATCGATGGTCCGTCTCTATTGCTATTCCTCTTCCCTCTTTCATTCCTCTTCCATGTTCTCTAAACCGACCAGTGGATCTTGTTCTTGCTTGACAGTCATGTTTTCTACCAACGTTATTGGTCTCATCCATCTCACCCAGAAGATCGTCAAGTCGATGAAAGCCAGGCAGACTGGACATGTGATTAACCTTGGATCCGTTGCTGGTAGAGAGGCTTATGCTGGTGGAGGTTCGTCTTGCTCTCCTTTCTCGAACGTCTTTTCTTTTCCATTTTGCATTATTGGGAACACTGATGTTGATGTAACATTGTATGACATACCTTATTCCTTCAGCAATCTATTGCGCTACAAAGGTTCGTTCTCAAATGAATCTTCTCAAACAGGGATATTTTTTATCTGTGTTTATTCCTTTCCTCTGGCTGATCGCATGCTGTTCTTATCTAAATCAAATAGCACGCGTTAAGAGCATTCTCATCATCGCTGATGAAAGAATTAGTGGGCACTCCAATCAGGATCTCTGAAGTTCAGCCTGGAATGGTCGAAACTGGTTCGTTGATTTCCTTGCTCGCTCTCTCATCTTTCCTTCTTGTCTTTACGCGCCTCGTAGAAGCACTTAACAAAAGAATTTATCTGGGGACGGGGCTGCTTGATCTATAGATTTCTCGGTCACAAGGTTCAGAGGCGATAAGGACCAAGCCAACAACGTGTACAAAGGGACGAAACCTTTGGTTGCTGAAGATATCGCTGAGGAGTACGTCCATCTTCTTCATCTTCCTTGCGCGAGCCAGAGAAAAGTCTTGGAATTGAATAATTAAGCCTAACCATCATTTATCTCGACACGTTCGGTAATCAAGGATCGTCTGGGTCGCTCTTCGACCAAAACACGTTCAGATCGCCGAGCTCTTCGTCTTCCCCTCCTGCCAGGTACGTCCTCACCTTTATATTATCCCTATAAAGATCCTTGGGATGCTAGACACTCACTTCAGAGATTGGTTGTTGTTGTTGTTGTTGTTGTTGTAATCTTTGTCTCAGGCGGGTCCCGGAATCGTCCACCGAGAGTAAAGAAAGAATTATTTACGGATTCAACTCATTACCTCGTTACCTTCCTGTTCCCCCCTTCTCTTTTTGTTTTCTCTACACCAAAGTGTGATCTGTGTGAGATTTAAATGATCCTAAGACACATCGAGTGTCGGTCGTATGTGATGATTGACGTATGGAACGCTTATTCATGTATATAATAAGTTTCGTTGAGCTTCATTAGTCTGCGCTCAAACGGAAACATCCAAGGGCTGATTGTAGAAATGACGCATGAACGGTTCGACCCTGAGCAGAAGAATGTTTATCGACGGATGCGTTGTGTTCTGTTTCGACGAGCGATGTTATGTCGTTAGCATAGCTTAAGGATAGCATGAAGCTATAGAAAGATACCGAATCCGATTGGAAAGGAAGGAAGGCAAAAGGAGAAAGGGAACCATGAAGAGAAAACGAACCACTCTGTTTTGATCGCCCCCCAGGGCAAAGAACCCACTGTCAGATTCTTTCCAACCCAGAGTCCTCACAAATACTCTCTTCCTTCTCTCCTCTGCTTCTTCCCTTTCCGCTTCCTTATCCTTTCCTATTGTTGTGGTGGTGGTTGTCGTCGTCGTCGTCACAGGTGTCTCTGTTGACGAGGAAGACGGCCGAGATGTTGAACTTTGCACGGAAGGTCGCCACGAACGTTCGAGGTCTTCCATTCGAGAGGGAGAAAGGACGAGTTTATGTTGCGCGGCCGAGAGACCTGATAGGTTGTTAGCTGTGTGATAAAAGTCAGCTTTCCTTTCAAAGAAGGGAAGCCAAATGATTGAGGAAGAAAGAAAAACGCCATTCGGTTTGGAACGTATGAGTAAAGATAGAGTTTCAAGAGAAGAGGAGAAACGCGCACTTTGGAGGTTTGTCAGCAAGACCACCCTTGGAATGTTGAGCCAACAAAAGGATATACTCCTGTAAAGCTCTCCTATCAAACAACTCTATTTGGTCTAGACTAGATAGGTCTCTACCGGCACCGACGGCGAGTTCTTGCTCAAGAACTGCGAACGAACCTCCAACCCACCAACCGTAGCATCCATCCACCAGTTTGTTTGACCTCCCTTTGAAGCCACCACCATCTGCTGCCGAGGCCTGCATCATCACGCTCCATCTCAGTAGCGCGTCAAGATCCACCCCGAGATCGAGGTTTGGCTGGACGGAACGAAGTAAATGGAGAGAGAGGAGAGCGCATGATGTGTATCCTCCATGAGCTTCGCCTAGGGGAGTCGAGAATATAGAGTCCTGGACGCTACCCAGACCGGGAGGGAGAAATTTGGAGGTGAAACAGGAAGAAATTGAGGATGGGCTGGCAGAGAAACCGCCTTCGAACGTCTGGCAAGAAGCGATGAACTGGCCGGTGTTGTGAACGAGTTCAGGAGTTAACAGATCCAGCAACGTAGCCGTGACCAAGAGACAGTATACACCTCTGAACGATTTCAATGAGAACGCGGTCGTCAGCCTCATTCCCTGACGATATGCAGGAAAAGGAAATGAAAATTGAACCATACCGAACATCGACCTCTCCGCCATCACACACAGTGAACCCTCCATTGGGTCGTTTCATTCGCATAAAGAAGTTGTAGATCGCCTGCCGGTCAATTTGATCCCACCCTTTACCCAATATGGCTAAAGAACAGACAGAGGCGTATGTCGGAAGCAGGTGAGGGGCTTGGCTGATATTACCTCCAAAGCCTCCTGAAGGGTGCTGACATGCCAGAATGGTATTCACCCCTCTAGAGCGAGGGAAGAACGGAGAACATGTCAGCTCAGGAGTCAATTAAACAGATAAATCATGCAGACGTTTCAGAACGTCAAAACTGCTTACCTCTCTCTGGTAACTTCGTCAAGGGCGATACCAAGAATATCAAAGGAATGAAGAATCCAATAGACCATCCAGGGACGACTAGCATCGAGGGAAACATATGCTGCAGGAAGCCCAAAGAGATTCCTTGCAAGAAACTGTACATGGTTCTGCTTCGCTAAGGGCGGTCTGAGTATGCGAATTGTTACATTAAGGGTTCAGCAACCTTGAAGGTGAATAGAGGATGAAGATAGAGGAGAGACACGAACGGGGATCCATCAAAGCCGAGAGTTGACTTGTGAAGATCGATGAGCGTGCTAAGAAACGCCTCTGTATTAAGCTGAACATCGCTCGTCTCTGTTTGCACGCCGTCTGTCTGGAAGCTGACTGGGTTGCTAGTGAGAGCTGACATGGAGAGATGGAAGTGATGATCTAGATATACGATGGGGATGTTGAAAGTGATGGTCTAGACATACGCCATATTCTATGCGGTCTAAGATAACGAGTGTTGGAAGTTTATTTGTTCCTCTATCGTTTCCGTATTTTTCTAATCTTTGTCATTCCGTATATAGATAGCTAGTTTATCTCTTTTCTACTTCTTTTTCTCTTAACCATATCACTTGCACCTTGTGCTGGTGTGATTGTTTGACCTTTAACATTCTAGAACAACTTTACTTTGTATATCTTTGACTACTAGAAAGTAATCTCAACTGATGATGGTCGATGCATGGTCCTTCTGGACTTAGGTGTCCTCAGACCACAAATCACCAAAATCCCATGGGTCATGGGTCTGTTTTGTCCTCGTCGATGGGGCAACTTTAGCGGTAAGAGCAACAACAGCAGTGGAAAACACTAGCATTCTCGCTCCCTTGTTCTCCTCCTGGTGAAGGCCTAGGTGGAGTATGTTGTGCAACGCATTGACATCCCTGTCCCACTAAGTCTGAGAGTAAGCAGAGAGCAAGCAGAAAGAACAGAAGAAACCGATTAGTACTTGACACACTATCTTGAGACATCCAACACACCAGACCCACCAGACTGACATTTCGACGCCCCTTGGGCGCCCACGCTTTGTTTCCTCCTAAGACCTCACCATGGCACTTGGAACGCACTCTCGATGTCCAGGAATTCCTGGACTTTGCGAGCCTGGAGGGGCGGGAAGGCTTTCAGCTTGGCAAACAGCATCTTCACAGGGCCTGAGGCATCCCCACGAAGGGATGATGAAAAGGTGCCATCTCTAAACGCGATAAAGGTGCGTGAACGTTCTGCTGCCAGACGAAGTGTCAGCTTGTGGTGCGCTTGTTCTCGGCCGACGTGCGTATTCCAGCAGAGACGTCTCGACCGTCGGATAGCGAAGAATGTCAAGATCCATTAGTATGACTGGGAATTCGAGGTAAGAGGAACGCAAATCTCATCGAGAATGGCAGTTCTGAACAGAGAAACATCTGAAGAAAGAAGCTGAGGGGAGCAAGATGGTCTGCAGTGTCAGTAAGACAGTTTACCCAATGAACATGAGCATAAGGAACACTTGCTATAGAGAGCTGTTGACACTTCCGCATGGTTCTTCATCTACAGCCGATGTTTCTGACGGCCTCTGTCCATCCCCGCGAGGTGCTTCCAAAGCTTAAAGAAATATTGATCACTGCATGCCTCACCCAAGCAGATCACCGTTGTCCAGAGATATATCCAACCCCCTTGTAGTCGTCAGTCATCGAGAGAAGCGTCCGACGACCAGGGTCGAGACCCACGACCTCGTCCTCTGGCTGCACACCCCACGGAACGTATTTTGCTCGATGACGATCCTTACCTTCGCCCTTCCATCTACATCCGTAGTCGTCGATGCCAAGTGGAGGCGACGTAGACCTCAGTACTCCGGCGGAAATTTCAATGGCGTCTGTGATGAGCGACCGGGTGAAAAGGCGACATTGGGTTTCGCCTCTACAGACCTGAGAAGACCGCTTCCACCAAGTGTCGGAGTCAGCCCGAAGGGACTCCTTTGTCACCCCGCGCATGTGCCAGACTCATATCTCCTGACCTAAGCTGTGCACTAAGGTCGTGGAGAATCTAGATGTCTACAAAGACGTAGGAGTATCGGTGGGACGAGGTGGGCAGGAATGAGAAGAGGCAGATGCTATGCCCCCGACGACGAGTAGTTCGTCTCGCCGCTGCATCTTGGAAGCTATGTAGGCTCGAACATGATGATTACACAGCGCGAAGAGCGTAGATAGGACCACCACGAGGCCTTGACAACCTTGCCTGTCAGAGACAGACTTCCTAAGATGTTATCTGAGAGAAAAGTGATACAGTACTCGCAAACGAGCCTCCATCACCGTGCGCTGAAGAGGAAGGAAGGGTTCAGAAGCCAGGATGGGGCCATCAAGCTTGTGACAACTTGTAATGGTTTCTCTTCTTCCTCTTTTCTTTCTTCCTCCTCTTCTTTTCGTCAGACAAGGGGGAGGGGACAGCTGCTCTCACAGATGATGAGAGAAGGCAGGGCGATAAGAACGATCAAGTATATCAGTCATCGTTTCAGTTTTTCTTCGAAAGATAATTCATTCATCTTTATCTGACTATTGTTGAGGCGGCTCTGATGTCTTCTCCGACGTTTGTCTCCAGCAGCCACCAGGATACGAGCCGAGAAGTCCGATCCGACATTTCAAGGACAGCATGGTTCTGACAGAACATAATCCACGACAAAGCCTTGGCATCGATGACTATGTCTAGACATCTATGACGATAGCGAGTCGGCCAGTCCGTGTTGGCAGTCAGCTGCATCATCGCCATGGCCAGAGAGACCAATTACCTCGAGCTGATGCTCAACAGGGAACGGGGTGTCTCGGATGTGATCGATTCTTGATTCCGTATAATTGCCCCTTGGTGCGGATTCTCCACGCCTGTTGAAGAAAATAGTCTGAAAATACAGGCGTATCGTCGAGGAAAGGTCTGGGATGGGGGCTCCATCCGAGCAGAGCGCCGGGATATGCAGATTAATCAGACGCGACGTGTCGAATGATGTTCTTCTCAGCCCAGCAATGGCGGACTCGATCGGGCCCGCAAGGGGACCGAAGGCGAGTAACGAGCTAAACCCGATCCTCACCGACAGTGTTACAAGAGGGACCGCTGGAGCAACGCGAATCATTACTTTCTGGGATGGAAGACAAAACGGGCATATGTGATTGGATCGCCTTGAGTTGCCAACTTGATCGCAGGCTGAACATTTAATAGTATCATCAGTCGTAGTAATTGCTAGGGAAGATCTCGTCCGAGCCTGAGCCGTTTCCTTGCGGTTCATATCGAATGCAAGTGGAATGAAACTTCTCAAGGCAGCTAACGAGTGCACTAACAAGAACAGGGATTGTTGCGCGGAAGAGTGTCTCTGTCGCCCCGACTTTTCTGTGTACTACGATCTGTTGGAATTAGCGCCTCCTTCTTTACAGAAGGTCTCCTGTGATGGGTTTGACTGGTTGTAGACCATTACGAACAACCTCGTGAACGCTCTACAGCTCATAGCCTACGGACAAAGATATGAACGGACAGAGAGGTCATATCTGATCGAGGCGCCTGCAGCTAACCTCGGTAATGTTCATCTAGACGTTCGATACCAGGTATACAACATGAACACCAAAGTAGTACAGTCAACCCAGCACGAACTCCATCATCTTCAGTACGAACTGATCCTGCCTGATCCCGAATGATTTGGAAAAGAATAAAACTAATGTATCAATGAATGATTGACATAATATGGAGAAACATTAATAATCAGCTTATCGGATTTTAATTTTCCTCTCGGTCAATGCCGTCAGCTCCCGAACTATCGACGAACCATCCCACTGGATCCGTTTAAATTCACAACTGCCGTCCCTGTCTCGGTGCCGATGCGATCGGAGGTTGTGGAGCTGTACGATCTGGAGCCTGAGATCGGGAGACCACGCCTCGCCGAGTTCTAAAGCGACCTTGATCGCCCTCGACGGTGAGCGGGCTCAATTGGGAAGCTCAATTTGCCAACGATCTTGCGCCTGTGAACATAGACGCCGGCGAATGATATAAAGACCTCACGGCTCCGGTGATTTCATCTCCTGGCCTTTTACTTTAGCCGGCCAGGACGAACTGCCTAAAAAAGCGTATGTCCGCCGCTTAGGTAATCGTTTACCCCTCCACTTTCTATCTGAGCAATGTGTTCTTCTCCCGCTCTCTCCATACATCGTTTTCGTTGATCTCGCTTCTTTTCTTGGTTCTACTTTTCCTCTTTTCCTTTCTACAGTTCCTTTTATTCTTTCTCTTTCGTCTTCTTCTTTGTAGGCATCTCTTTGGTTCATCCTTCCGTTAGTGTCCGTTTGCCCGTTAGTGTCCGTTTGCAAGGATACTCATATCCATCGCGTTCTCTACCACAGCGTCCGCCTGTCAACCAAGCAGGTTCATACATCACTCGTCTGGTCTAGATCCAGCATCAATCTTTCTGGTTTGAATCGTTTTGGAACCGACGTAATCGTTTTGGAACCGACGTAGTCGATCGTAAAGATCTGGACAGCAGCTCTTTTCGCGTCCTTCTTGTTCTTCCTCATACTCGGTTCGCCTGGCAACAGAACATCCATCCATCTTTCTTCTTTCTTTCTCTCTTCGCGTTTGACACACGATGGACCACTCGGATGTATCTGATTCGGCAAAAAAACGGATGTCCAAGTTTGGACTGGCATGTTTGAAGTGGTCAGTACTCTTTCAGCCCGTATCCACTTCTATTGTGGTCGTCAGAACGACAAGCACGTACACATACACACGTCTAGCTCCAAGATTGGCGAAGGCTGTTCCCGCTCGTCAGCACTAGCTGCATTTTGCTCCCGGTTTCATCCATGTGAACTGCGTTCACTGGTCTTACCTGCCTCTTTTGCTTTCATTCTCAAACGTGTCCATCCGGTCGTTCCTTGTGATCATCCTCTTTAATCAGTCGGTCACGCAAAATCAAATGCGACTCTCGAAAGCCTGTTTGTGAAAACTGTGAGAAGAAAGGGTTCGAATGTGTTTTTGACGAGACTCCGTACGTACTACCTCTGCGTTCTCTAATTCTTTTCTTCAGACTCCTACTCAAACGTGCTGCCTTCTTATTTGTTTCTCCCATTCAATTTTCTCATCTGAATGTCGCAGGAAAACTCGAGGACCAGACAAGAATCCAGGTCGAAAGCGTCGAACGGCAGCGCAAATGCACGCCGAGGCCAAACTTCTCCGGGGACAAGGTCTTTCCGAAACTTCCAAGAAGTCTTCCGCCAAGGCTGCCTCGTCCTTATCCTCGATAGAAAAGAACCAGGCTTTCAGCAATCAATTCAACCACAGCGCCGAGTTTTCTTCTCAACAACAAATCCCCACCTTTCTATCACCCAAGATTGATGAGTCGTCGAGTGATGGCCGTCGGTCTACTTCGTCTAATGATATGCTCTCTGCCTCATCTAGTTCAGGTCTCTTAATCGACAGCTCCCATGTTCTTGCATCCAATCCAAGCCATCCGTCTAACCACGTCGCCGACCTCAGACGGCCAGGTCCTCCCTTCGCCTCAGGGTTTCCATCGCAATCGGCAGATGCTGACGAAGGGTCTAGTGACCCTTCGTCCTTACCTATTAAATTTCACCATCAACATCAACAGACTCGTCATCATCACCGTCACCAACAACAAAATCACTACATCCATCCATCAGCAATAGCATCTTCATATACTTACGGCGCCCCTCCTTTGTCTTTACCTCCCCCCCAGATGTTCTCCCATCCTTCTGGTACTTACTATTCGTCGCAGGATCCATCCATGAATGCGCGTCTATCCTATCCTGATCAATCAAACAACGAGACATCTCAACTAGCAGAGTCTCACAGCCCAATGCGTCAGCCCTCTCAGGCAACCTCTGTCCATCTCGCACTTGTGAGCCCTGTGCCGAGTAACAGTAATCAAAATATGACCTCCTCCCAAAACAATTCCTATCAGCTTGGATACGATAATCCTAGAACACAGTACCAGCGATACCAGCAGCAGAACGATCTGCAGCAGATGCAAGCATCTTCGATAAATCCGTCCCATTCTGGACACGTCTACCAATATCCATCTTCTGCTCCTGCTAGTGGAGAGTCTCAATTGTCTTCCGGCTACCAGCACTACAATCAACAGAGGGCATTATATCAACAGAGCCGACAATCAATGTACCAAGCTCCAACGGTATCATCTTCTTTTCCGCCTTATTATCAACCAAGACTACCTTTGACATCCACACCGACTCCTGTGTATGACCAGGCCCAACATATGGAATACTATCCTCCCCTCCATCAACAACAGCAACCAGATTTCTCTCACCAGGCTTACCAGTCTTCTCCCCGATTGTTGGGGAAGCGTCGATCGGAGGAGGCCTTCGATCAAGTTCCTGAACAGAGTGCTGCCTCTCAGGTCGAACCCGTACGAACCAACGATATCCTGAAGCAACCCGATCGACCACCAATGTCCTCAAGAAGAACGAGAGAAGACGGACAGTACATGTTAGAGCTGGAATTATCGGGAAAAGAAAAAATCGAAGGTCCGTCTGGGAACAATCTTGATAGCTGGGCTCTCCAAAGAGCGACGGCCGACAGATTGGTATTGAACGTATGTCTTCTTCTTTTCGGGGGGTTTGTTTCTTTCATTTCTTTTTTGCCTTTCTCTTTCCACGCCGTTTTTGGACTGGCTTGCCATCGGATCTCTGTTTTTGCGGGTAATCCTGACAGCTCACAAATGATCTTTTTGTGATTGCTGTCTTTTCCCACTTCCTTCCTGTCTCCTTCCGGGCTTTTCTTCTTTGCGCTCTTCTGTTTCGCCTTTTTTTTTTTTCTTCTCTTCTTCCTGGTCTCTCTTTCCTCTTTGTTTCTTCGTCTATCCATCTTGTTTTCCTCTTTTCTTTTGAGGGGGTTTGTTCCTTTTCACTTATTAACGGTAGGATTTACTCTCACCCGGGGACCCGTGGATGCCTAGTCTTGAGTTAAGTGGGATTTCTGGCGTACGCACCTTTTTATTTTCGTGTACTCTTTGTTGAATCCGTGTCTCACGGACGGTCAAAATTACTTTTCGGCATGATAGAACGCCATCGGAGCACCCTTGTTCGTATTGTTCCCATCCTTTCTGCTTTTGATCCGGAAAACGTGCCTGCGTACACTTTTCTTACGTCCTGTCTCTCTTCTCTCTGAATTTTTATCTTTGTGTTTCACTTCGGGTGCTCAGCTCAATACAATATACCAACCTGCCGTTTGATTTCAAAGGGTCATCTTTGTCACCAACGATGATCAAATCGCCCTCTATCGAATATTCGAAAAAGATTTGGTGGGACTGCTTACTCTCCCGCTATGGCCAAAGTCGCCCGGAGGCATATGCAGCTATCATTAAAGAAATTCTGTAAGCTTTTCTCCCTTCTTCTTTGCTGTATCGGTTCATCAAGCGGTCTGACGTTTGGTTATCTGTCTCTTTATAGAACGCTATTTCGGATAAGTACTCATTGGATTGCGTTCTTCAACGTCCCAAGGTTTCTTGCCATCCTTCACAACCCGGAGCAAAGACAATGTCTTCGTGAGCAAGACCATCCTTTTATATGTTGCCTTTTCGTTTCTACGTTGTGCGCCGTTTCTGAACAAGCTTTATGTGTTACATGTGCTCCTGATCTCGACAGAGCCATCGCTCGTATATGCAATGTTAGCCCTCGCCACCCAGCTCACCTCATGGGACGGGCCAGGCGGTCGAGAACTTGACGGAAGGTTGTTAGGTCTGAAGTTGAATGATCATGCCCATAACAGTTTTTGGCAAAGTTGGAACTCTGGATTCATCAAGTGTGTTTTTTTTTCTGTCCCTACTTCACACGGTATACAAATGTTGTGTTGTATTGATTTCGTTGCTTGGATTTCTTGTCTGGAAAAGTGTTGACCTCGCGAAGGCCGCTTTCCTCATGTCACTTTATGAGGTATCGTCTCACCCTTTGTACACTAGAACCCGAGCATCACAAAGCCTAGTGCAAGTCCTCCTCGCCTATTTCTGATACGTAACAAAATGGGGTTGTTCTCTAATCTTGTTTTCCTTGATATAGATTACTCGATGCCGTCATCCGGGTACTAAACTTGACCGCGATGGATGCCGACAACCCTCGAGCGTCGAGATTTCAGCCTGATGAGATTCCAAGGATACCGGCAGATGCAAGGCGGGTTTCGCCTGCTGATTACGATGAGCTTTGTTTGCATGCTGAGCAAAGCATAGTAAACTGTTCATTCTGGGGTGCGTAGATGTTCGATTTCTGAGTATCAAGGATCACGACAATAGAGATTCTTCGTCAGAGGCTGACATCCTCGTCAATCGTCCACAGCCGCCTGTCCTCGATGGAGCAAACCAGGTTCAACCTACGTTGATCACGTCGAGATCGAAAAAGAAGAAGCCCGCCGGTTGTGTTGGAGTTCCTCGGCCTTAGCTGCCAGTGCTTCTACATACGGTCATAACGTTTGGAAGACCTACAATAATTTATCGATCGCCAACACAGCGAATTACGCGCTATTGTTTCCTGGAGAACTCTTGACAGAAGAAGCGGATCGGATAGGAAAATCCTCCATTTGGGCACTTTATCATACCTCGAGTTTGGTAAGCGCTCTGATCTTCACCTTTTGGTACTTGGAGCAGTCGGACAGTTCGATCTAATGCCCAGCAATTTCTTCATCAGATATGGCATTTCTCCATTCGCCTGCACAACGACTCGAGCGTCTCGCCAAAGGAGAAGCAAAAGATATTTGGTTGGTCAAGATTGTTTGAAGTAATATCACTGGTATCCATACGCATATTAATTTTCTCCAACCAAACTGCATGCAGCCAAAATCTGGGAGGCCACAGAAGAGACAGAATCCTACTTTGGTGCAGTCATATCAGATAATCTTGTCTACGAAGGACAGACCTGGCATGCCAAAGTCGGAAGCGTATGTGTTGTTTTAAGTCCCCGTTCGCCCATCTTGGTTTAGTTTCTAAACCTTTTTCTTCTCTTTTTTCTTGATCGGTTTTCAGTTGGCCTATGTTTGGCAATCCATAGACTGGCTAGCGACGTCTCGGTTTCTGATCTACGACGCGCTGGTCGAAACGATGAATGCAAGGTGGGCTATATTTTCTTTTCTCGCCCTTCCTTCCGTCTGTTAATTTACTTACCAGTATATATCTTAGCGAACATATCCCGAATTATCCAGTCGATGCCGCTCGTCGGTGGCTTAGGGTCCAAGCTAGTGTCGCAAAAATGGTCTGTCCAGGTAGGGCTTTCTCGACAGACTTGACTCAACGTTCAGTCACGATGGTCGAACATCGGCCGTTTTGGATCTGGTGGCTTATCCAACAGTTAGCAAGGTTTGTCCTTTTCTCCTTTCTTGTGGATCATATGTTATCAGGATCTGACAGCAAGTTCGGTGTACAGGATGATCAGTATGTACGAACGAGATCCATCACTCGTCGACATTTTAGACATTGCTAGAGGGAGCTTCACGCCCATACTAGACTATCTTGTTAATCTCTATCCATCCAAAGGTTCGTTCAATTCGGGTGGTCTTGCTAGCGGTGCTTGTCTTCTTTCTCTACTCACATCGTTTGTCTCTATTTGCTTGTTGTGCAATATATAGTTCTCGCCCAAACCCTGTCAAGCCGAATCTTTTCCCGACTGAATTCTCTTAACGAACGAGCTAGTCATTCCTACGCTGTCGCTTTCCCAGCCTCGACCGCTTTCGGTCCGAGATTTCCTCAATTGAGTTCTCCGTTGTCAGATGTTTCCTCATGTGGAGGCATAGAACAGTCAACGACTGCTCTTCCGCTTCTTGACGAAGATGTTAAACCTTGAGCCAATTCAGTGGTCTTTTTTCTCTCCTTTACCATTTTCTTTTCTATTTCTCTGTGCCCTAAATTATCTGCTTCTCCAAACATGCTCTTCGATCTGTTGTATCATCAGTTCCGTACACCTTTTTATTTTATTTCCCGGTCACTACTAAGGTTTCCTTGTTCAGCTCTTGGGCGATGTGTTTCCCATCTGGCAAAGCATGCTATTTTCCCTCTGTGTTTCGCTTTCGTTCTTTCTCCTACGTTCTGCCTGAACTTTTCCCTGTAGTCTGATGTTTTTTGCTCCTTCTTATCCTGTCATTTCTCTTTTTTGCATTCTGCAACGGTCTTGCTGGGAAATAAACGCTACAGTCAACCGTGTTTATTTATCGTCTCTTCATCTTTCATCAAGCGCTATATTCCTCCGTCGTTTGTTCACCCTTGGTTTCAACAAAATACTCTTTTCTTTCTTCTTTTCTCTTTTTAAAATTGATCGACCACTTGGGGTATTTACCATTACTCAGTTTTAAAGATGAATCAAGATAAAATGGCTTGTCGGTGGTTTCAAAACAAACGTGATCTCGGGCTCGCTTCCACCAAGAATCCCAGGCTGATCTGCAGAGGAATAGAAACTGATTGAGCTTTCTGTGAAAACGAAGTAAGGAGATGGAGAGCGAAGATAGGATGGGAGGTGTCTTCCATGTTCGACCGTGTGGTGCGAACGCAGGTGTGTCATTACAATGACTTTAAAGTCTGTTCCAGGGTCTGTCGAGTAAGGGAAGGGTTTGTTTCTCTAAAAAGGCAAGGACCAGCTCGTTGCTCTCATCCATATCCCTCAGCGAGCGAAAGAGTCCAATTCCTCTCTCCGGTTCTTCGAGGCAGGTTACTTGCTCGATGACCGAAATTAAAATGAATCGTCCATCGCATCCTATCCGACATATAGACTCTCCTCCCTACTTTGAACTATGACATTCTTTGCTCGACAACCTGCAACCCTCCATACTTCTGAGCAGTTTTTTTCACCGCCTGTCGAAATAAGAAGAAGAAACCCCATCAAGACGTCAGTATGAAGAAAACTGCTTAGATCGTGTTAGATAGCAAGATGGGGTGAAGGCCAACTCGATGAAGGACGAACTTAGTGCTGAGCGTTCTTGTGGTATCCTTGAGAAGAACAGAGATCAATCATCCATGCAACAGAAGGATGAGGTAAACCAAGTTAGTGTCTTTGAACGGAAAGTAAAGGGGCGGTTGGTCTTAAGCCAATGAGAAGAGACGAACGGAGATGGTCTGTTTATGAAGATATCAACAAATGCAAGTGAATTAGCAAAAACACAAAATCTAGATAGCTCCACGCATTACAGACTAGACAGAAAACAGTAGGACTTACTGAAGTATTGGATAGTGTATCCGAGGACGAAAAGACCACCAACGAGGGCAACGATGGGCTTTCTAGATGGTTGTGCATCACCGATTGAAGGCCGACATCATATCAAAAAGGGGAAAGAGAGATAATCAGTTTTCATACGCTCGTTAACACAGCCAGATAGGAGTGTTATCCTTCACGCAGCCAGCTTGAGGATAATATCAGATGATATTGGTCTGCGGGACCGGAAAACTAGGTCGATGAACACTCTGACTGCCGTCGCTCCGCATCCTACGCATCGGTCACGTCCTTTCTATACGACAGCATTGGTCGAGCGACATATCCATCCATTCCACTAATCCATTTCTAACTAGCTTCAGGCCATCCAATTGAGAGAGAGGACGCTTGGAAAGGAGAGGAGAAGGTAAGAAAAGATGAACGGACCCGGTAGCGTTCTTTCCGTTGACGAATTTAGAAAGTCCAGTGTATTGCTGGGCGTTGGGAGCTCGTCCCTTAGGAAGCTTAGTGTAGAACTCGATGACTCGATCCATGCTGGCGGTGGTTCCTCCTCCAGACTGGATTTTGTTTTACAGGTTTTTGTTTAAATATCCAGAATGATGAGAAGCCAGTGATGCCGGGGACGAGTTGAACGAGCGAGATTGTTAGCCAAGGAAAGCAGCAAAAAAAGATGGAAAAAAGTATCTAATCGACCGAAATCAAAACGACTCGGACGTACCACGGAAGAAGGAGTGGCGATCTTGGGGGGGATAAGGGAAGAGACCATCTTTGTTGATTCTGTTCGCAAGAAAAGGAAAGTGAACGGAAGTAAACGAAAAGAAAGATGGGTTGGAGGGAAGAAAGAGAGGGAGGAGGAGAGAACGAAAAGAAAAGTGATGTAACCAATGTGTGTAACCGATGCTTATGTAAGCACAAATCATCACACATTGGCTACCCCAGACCCCGGACCTTGTCTCGCTCTCTTCGTTCAAGGTTGATCTCACCTTCCATCTTCTGGATCTCTATCGACCTTCTTCTGATCTCTCTTACTCTCTTTCATCAATCATGCGGTCTACGTTGGCTTTGAATGTCAGTATGCTTGATCTGGCTTCTGCCTGGTCTCCGTTTTGTTGGTTCTCAGCGCCTAGGGCTCATGGTTAGATTTCTGATTGATTAGGCTGGCACCAAGCGTTATCCCTTCCCAAGACGAGTCTGGTCTCCCTTTGGTAAGAGCTGTCTGCCGTTGTGTCTATTTCAATGGAAGGATTTTACTGAGATATGTGTTATTTCATCTTGGTGTACCTTCCTGTTCACAGGAGGATGGTGGGGAGGAAACAAGAACTGGAAAAGGAATACTGCCATCGTTGGTGCAGGCTACGTTGGCTTGATGTTCTTTGTTGTCATGCCTTACTCATTCGCACATGAGGTTCGTGTCTATCTTCTCGAGACAATCGATCCTGTTCTCTTCTGAAACATAAGCTGATTTCTTGAATATGGGCGTTGGAATGATAAATGATAGTGGCGGTATGTTCCCCCATCGCGGCCTATCCCGTCAATGCTGGTTCGTTTCTTTTCCTTACGACTGATATCCTTCCACTGAACTACATACGAGGTCACTCTAACAAATCTATTCATCTACGCTCATCACGATCAGTTCGCCAAGCAGTACAAAGATGATCCTTACGGAGAAAAGATGTTTGAAGGTCAGGAGGCATACGTTCCTCGGAAGCATCACTAAGCATTCGCTGATGACCAGACGGCGAAGGAGAGACCGGTCGTACAGGGTAATCCCGGTTGATGTATTCTAAATCGTTGTATCCTCCGTGTCAATGATGAGCGGACAAGAGTAGGAATGTAGGGTTTATATCTGCGACAACAAGCTTTCCGCTTGATGAATGGTTGTTGGCCTATGAGAGATGGTCTAATACTCTATCTGATTTGATCTCGAAGGGGTCGTCTTTCCAGACACCAAGCCAAAGTCTTCTGTCTGTCTGTACTCGGTTTGTTTGCTACAACAATGACATATCAAGGAGAACAGGCTAATTTACAAATATATCCAACAAACCTTTCATCGTCGGCTTTCGATCGGCTCAAGCGACATCATCCATAAATATATCGGCAGAGCCGTGCCGAACCTGTCCGTGGCTTCCACACGAGATCAAAGTGTGGGATACAACATCCATCCATCCAAAGAATCAAGTACAGACCGGGTTTCTATAGGACGTTCTCTCCTTCACCGCTCTTCATCCTAGCCGTCCACATACAGCCAGGTTGAACGTTGTGTCTTCAATAATTGAGAAAACTAGCCCATGGAGAAGCGTGACGACTCACCGGAGGTCTCCGATCAACCAAATCCTGAGGCGAAAAGTGCACCACCTCCTCTCGATCTAGAAGCTCAACGCGCCAATGTAGACGTACCTCTTCCTCAAACAGATAGTCATGCTAATGAAAAGAAATCAGTATACCCAAAATGGGTAGATGATCCAGAAAATCCATTGAACTGGCCAACCAGTAAGAAATGGAGAGTTTGCCTCATCGTCTCTGTCACGGGTTTACTTTCAACATTATCCAGCTCTATGGTTGCACCAGCAGGCCATCAAATCGCTGTCAGTGTGGGGAGTGGGAATGTTGGGAAAAGGGTAGAGACGCTACTTACAGTTATCTATGTGCTCGGTTTAGGATTTGTGAGCCTTCTCTTTCGTTTCTCAGCCTATTTTGTTTTCGTTCTCCGAGCACGGAGTCGCGTGTGCTTCATTCAACGGACTTGAAATCTCTCTGCGTTCAACAGGGTCCATTTATCTTCTCTCCGATAGCAGAATTGTTTGGCAGACAAGTCTCGTACATCCTTTCGACGGTTCCATATGCGCTTCTGACCGCATCGTGCATCGTTGCTCCGAAGTATATCCTATGTCTTTCTCATTCTTTTTACTATCAAACGTTTTGCAAGAGGCCGAGGACTAATTCAGTGATTTGACAGCCTGTATTCTCTTATCATCCTTCGGTTCTTTTGTGGGATCTGCGGGTCATCAGGTTCGTCTCAATTATATCTTGGGATCTGTTGAGCTGATTGTTCAACCAAGCGCTTGGTCTCATATGCTTTTACTGGTGGTTTATGTGTTTGATAATCGTTGATTTATAGGTCCGACGCTGGGCGTAGCCACTGTGTCGGATGTGTTTTCTCCTGCTCAGAGAGGAAAACCAATATCTATCTATGCACGTAAGTATGTCTTCTTGTGACCATTATACACGTGTCTAGCCTTACTGAAAACGCGACCAATTCATGTACATAGTTGGTCCTATGGCAGGTGCGTCTATCAACGTATCTTTGTGTTTTGTCTTCCTCTTTCTCTTTGGTCAATACTGAGAAATTAGACGGTGTATACCTCCCATTTTTAGGTCCTGTGATGGGATCCATGTTCGGTGGATGGCTGTCTTTAGTAGGATACAGGTTGGTTAATCCTTTTATACGCCTCTTGCTTCACAAGGCTGATTCTTTTGTCTTTCGCGCATCTCATTCGTGATAATCATAGGTGGATTTTTGGCACGTTGACAATCATGACCACCCTCAATTGTGTTGCGATTGTGCTATTTATGGAGGAAACCTATGCAACGTACGTTGTCCTTCTCTTCCAAGCGTCTCGCGCGCATTCTTCCGACCCATAGCTTTGATCAGCCGATAGTATCGCTTCTGGTTGTTAGCGTGGCTAAATCTCGACTGTGTTAGCATTCGCCATTCACCCTTTCTTCTCTTGGTTCTGTCTTGATGTAGTACGGTTAAATTCAAGCTTGAACATAGACGAAAAACTCTTCAAGCCAAATCGGCTGTAGGGTCCTCGTCTTCCTCGACTGTATGCGAAGAAGATTTGAATAGAAAAATCGCTTTCAAAGAAAAGCATGCATGGATTGCTTCACTGGTCTCTCAGGCAAACTACCGATTGGTATTTCTTAGGGCTTTTAGTATGTTTCCAATCGTTTCCTCGCGTCGCTCGATTGGTCGATATTGCTCAGGAAGACATGGCTGCTGACAGTCTTCTTACTTGTCTCGATGTTCTGGGTCATAGCTCGCCCATTCAGGTTCTTGTTCACCAACCCTGTACTGGCCATCTTTGCTTTGTATTACTCATACATCTATGGTCCGTGTTTCTTGCATATCCTCCGTCCGGCTGGTCCACACCAAGAACACACATTAATCTCTCCGTTTTACTCTCCTGTGTATACATCGTGATAGGTGTCATATATCTCCTCATCATAGCTCTACCTATCCTATTCTCCGCGTCGGACGCTCTGCCTGGCCTATTCAGTTACGGCTGGTCATCCGCTACTTTTCCTTTAGCGTTTCTCAGTTTGGGTACGTGAGCCCTCTCGAGCTGGTTTGGTTATTCAGCTGAAAGGCCGTATGTGAGAAGATATATTCTGACCATGGCTTCCGGAAATATGAATCTATCGACACAATCAGGTTTGGGATTTTTCTCGGCAGCATTCCTGGCAGCTACTATGCAGGCAAGCACATTTCATGTTCGTTCTCGTACAAAAGGAGGCATAATTCTTACCGCCCCGTGTGGTGTTGCTTGTTTTAGAATCGTATATATGCTAAACTTTGCAAGCGATACGGAGATAACGGACAACCTGAGTACCGAGTGCGTTTCTTCTGAGAAAGATATACTTTGTCTCAAGATTTTGTTTCTGACCAGTTGCTTTGTCCTTTATCGTTATCTTTCTTAAGCTTGTCCTTACTCAGATAGGAATGATTTTGTAGGTATTCTCCTTTTGTCTCTATCGAAAAGTAGTAGTCGTCTGACACATACGTTTCTGCTCATTTCGACAGCTTCCCTATCGGCTGGTTCATTTTTGTGAGTATCGATTTCTCAGGCTGAATGTCACATATCTTCTCAACTTATGATGGTGAACCTTGTAATCATACAGGCATGGACGGCGCACAGTGGGGCGTACTTTATCTGTCCGATGATAGGACTGGCGCTTGGTGGATTTGGCTTGATGTTGGCGTTTAATTCCATTCAAAATTTTGTTGGTAAGTGGATCCGTTGGATCTGAAGCTCTGCGCAAGCATGTGTCACCCCAAGATTTGACTGATCAACCTCGCTTCTTATTTTGTCAATGAAATCAGTTGATCTCACATCGCCCTATTCTGCGGCTGGTACAGCGGGTATGTTTCTTCCGATCTCTTTATCTTTAAACCAACCTCCCTATCTGATCATACCTTGTTTTATCCTCTTACCATTCTGATAGCTATCTCATTTAGTCGGTCGATCGTCGCATGCGTCCTGCCTGTCTTTGGCCCGGACCTCTTCCAAGCACTCGGCTGGAACTGGGGAGGTTCTCTCCTGGCGTTCCTGTCGATGCTCGTTATGTTCGCGCCTCTAATCATGTTCTTGTATGGTAAACAGCTCAGAGAGCGGTTCCAACTTCGAGGTTGATATTGTAGAATTATAGAATATTGTTGTGTCATGTTTGTTATATCAGCGAACCTCCCTGTTCAAATCTGAGGCTGATGTTCAAGCTGAAGTTGACGTTGAGATCGATCTGCCCCAGCAATGGGGATAAACTAAATTCACAACCCATGGAATCTTGGTGGTTTGTGGTCTGAGGGCACCCAAGTCCATTAGGGCCATATATCGACCATCATAGGTTGAGGTAACTACTCTCACCAAGCCCAGAGTTTGACAAGTATTCAAATATTCTATTCGTTAGGGTTGCATCAACCTCTCCCACCGCTTGGATCCGTCATCACCTTCTCCATTCCCAAATCATCTATGTAGATCCACTGGGCCACATAACCATGGCAGCCCCTCCTCAAGCCAATCATTTCCTGGCCAGATTAGTTCCGTCCTCTAACAGGCTGCTTCTCTATGGTGCTACATCGACCGCTCTCGCCGCCTCTGTCCTGCTCAATGCCGCACAGACCAGATCGTCCTTCTACGCGGCCGCTGTTGGGATCGCAAAGAGTAATGGCTCTGTGATGGTAAGTAGCCGTTTCTATTGGTTCTGATGTTTACATGGGATGAGAGGGAAAGAGAGGAGGGAAGAAGAAGTATCGAATGGCATCAGGATGTCTTTGAAACGCCGCCAATGGCTGAATCTTCATCATCTTACCCTTGTTTGGGAATTGGACTGGATCACACGTCATCACGGTCAGGTCCTTGCCAACTTTTGCCTCTTCGTGTCGCTCATGATAGGCATAGGATTCCAACGCCTATTCTTTGGAAGACTCAGGCCCATCGAAGTCGAGGTGAGTGATGGATCATGACATCTTGATCGTCTATCTCTATTCGAGAACTAACTATGCGTTTCTTGTTGGGAACTATCTTTCAGCACTTGTACGATCGGTCATGGTACTTCTTGACAGAGTCCTTGTTAGCTTTAGCCATGTTCCGGTAAGTTTATTCGAAATAAGAGGCTCTTCGGAGACTAGTTGTTGAGCTGCTTGTCGTCTGTTTTGTCTGTCTTAGAGAGGATTTCGATACTACATTCGTTCTTCTATTTGGCGGATTACTCTTCCTCAAGTGTTTCCATTGGATAGCTGCAGATAGGGTCGAATGGGTTAGTTGATATTGCTCTTTTGCATTCGTTTCTTTTTGGTCAATACTCATCATAGAATGCGTATTTGTAAACAGATGGATCAGCTCCCGCCTCCTGGACCACCTCTCCTATTCCATATACGACTCGTCGCTCTACTCGGACCTTTCCTGTTTATGCTCGATACGTTACTTCTGATGTACGCGATTAGCTCTATCTTCACCTATGGACTCAGCGGAAAACTCTTATTTGTCAATGAGTTTGCCGTTCTCCTGACCAACTGGGCGAATATCGTCGGCCGGTATAATGTCAATCTGTGGGATCAATGGAAGTCTCGAAGGATCAGACGAGATCGCGAAAGAGCTCGACTGGCCGCTGTGGCAAGAGGTGAGGAGAACGCCGAAGACGAAGATGATGGTGACGAGGATGAGACGTGGGAGGGGAAGAGTATGGTCGTGTTTTATATCGATCTCGTCACTGGTATGTCCAACACAACCTTTTCTGCGTCCTAGACCAGTGTATCCTGACTGTTGTGATTCATATGATTGCGTTTCTCCCTTCAAACAGACTTCATCAAGCTTCTTACTTACTTGACATTCTTCGTCCTGATCCTTACATACTACGGACTTCCTTTCAACATTCTTCGAGATGTCTACATGACTATGCGATCTTTCGTCGCAAGGATTCGGACTCTCTTTCAGTACAGAGCGGCCACCCGAAATATGGAGGCCCGATATCCGGATGCCACTAGAGAAGAAATGGACAGGATGGATGACAAAGTGTGTATCATCTGCAGGGAAGAGATGGTTTGGCAGCCTCCGGCCGGCCAAGAAGATCAAGCCCAAGACCCGACTGAAACCGGAGCGGCAGTCCCTCCTAGAAGAAGGCGGGTTCGAAGAGATGGAGAGAGGCCAAAGAAACTAGGGTGTGGACATGTGTTCCACTTGAACTGTCTCAAAAGCTGGTTAGAAAGACAACAAAATTGTCCGACCTGGTGAGTCTTTCTCTTAAGATGCATAGGAGCGGAATGTTGAGAGCAGATATTGATCCTTTTTGCGAACCCGGTTTGATAAATTCAGCCGACGTACGGTCCTGAACCAAACTCCGGTGGTGCCAGCCGCCCCTGGAGCGGTACCTGCTCTAGCTGGCGCACAACCAACTCCAATCGCTCCTCCAAATATACTTCCTCGATGGCCTCACCCAACTCAACCACATCTTCATCAGCATCCACACGCTCCTACGCCGACCCAACCAGCTCCCGCTCAACACCCCCTTCCTCCTAACGGCGAGGGTGGTCTATTTGCTGGTCCGGTTCCACCTCCTCGTTTCGCGCATCAACCCCATCCTGCTGCTTATGCAGGATACCCCCCTTTACGCGTTCCACATCTGCAAGCTCATCCTCAGACTATGATACCCGGATTAACCGGTGTTGTACCTGGCCCTGATGGACGACGACCATTGGCAGGATTTGAGGTGGCCGGATTCGGTTGGGGCATGGGAGTTAGATTTGGAGCACAAGTCGGAAATCCTGCTGCAGGTCAACTGAGAAGAGTTGTCGAAGAACAACCAGCGCCAGTAACGCCCCAACCTCCTGCTCAAACTCAGCCTCAAGAAGGGTGGAATCGAACAGCATCAGCTCCTTCTGCGGCGACTGCGCCCACTCTCGTCACTCCTTTACCTGCCGATGTCCCTTCGATATCTGCCAGCACTTCCGATGCGCCAGTAGATCCCCCTTCTGACGGCTCATCTAACCCCGAAGGAGTCACTACTTCCGGTTCGGATGAGCAGACGATGACTCCGAGGGAGATAGCTGCTCAAGCGGCACTTCGTAGATCCGCTAGGTTGAATCCATCCCTTTCGACCCCACCCAAGGAGACATGCACGACGGTGGTCGGGGAACAGAGCGTTATAGATGAGCCAGAGCTCTCACATGTGCCTTCTATCCCTCTCGAAACAACTTCTTATCTCCCTTCAGTAGAAGGGTCCAGCTCAACCACCATCCCTCTTTCTTCGCCATCTGAAGCGACTACGCCTGGCTCGGCTAAGTCTTATCTTCCTCAACAACAACAGCATCACCGTCAACAGGGACCCACTCTGACGCCTCTACATCCAACACCCTCGCTGAGCTATCTAGACAGCTCTCTGCGCTTCCCGTTCTTCTCTAATCCATCCCGGATCAATGAACCTCCTCCTTCTCGTCCCACAGGAACTTTGGAGCTTCCAGAGAGGCTCACAGAGGATGAGTTGGACCGGATGGATAGACTTACTAGGGAGGCTATTCAGGATCGACTGTCCTTCATTGGCAGAATTGATCAGGTTCTGACTGGACTCAGAGAGGAGCTCGGCAGAGTAGAAGAAAGATTGGCGAGGCCGAGATTTGAGTCCAGAAACGATCCAGAGAGCGGCAGGGAGATGGGGGCAAGAGAAATCCCTTTGCCAAGAGATTTGGACGATGAGTTGTGAAAATCCCGGCGTTGACAGTCGCCGATGGAATGATATTCCTGTTCCTCTTGTTTTTTCTCGCTATTCATCTGGTAGTCTTCTGGGGCGATTGATACCGAAATTAAAACATGTGCTGTCGGTTGTGTCTCTAAAGTGGTGAACCTGATAGTTTGCCGTGCATATGGATTGATGAATATGAATATGAATATGATAAGATGTAGAGAACAGATTGACGATTGATGATTGATGAGATTGATAGATGTTTTACAGATAAATGAGAACGACAATGATATGATATGAAGATGAAACGATACCATGCAGCCTACTGAGATATACATCATTTTTTTGATTCCTCTTGAGAGTATCCTGGTCTTATAAGTTATCCCTTCTTAACTCTTCTCTCAACCTCGTCGGGACTGGACGACATTTTACGTTTGCTGTTCGGAGAGAAGACCATAGGAAATGAAGAGGCTCCCTATTTTTTATCGTATGAAAGTGTGAGGCTTTAACAGATTTAAGTATTTCTTCGATGTAACTTGGGTACCACAGACGAAGAGAAGAGTTTGGATGAAGAAAGATACGAACAGAACCAGGAATCGTCTCACTCCTTCTATTAGACCTGTCATCTCTATCCGACTCGAGCCTCATCCGTTTGAACGCTGCACCCTTCCCTATATCCCTAGAGTCATCCACTTGCTCTCTGTCGATAATTTCTAGCGCGGAAGATCGTTTAGACGCCCGCGGCGAAGACATCAAAAATGGGCTTGGTTCTGGAGGCTGAGATGGTAGGCGGAATGACTGAGTTGATATCGTTTTACTGTTATTTCTGCTGATAGGGGATGCGGGACCTGATGGTGGAGAGAACAGATTGTGAAAAGATGATGGGGCTCTCGTCCGGGGAGATGATAGCGGGTGGTTGGAATGAAATCTCGTTTCAGACGATGGGGATAGAATATTTTTGGGAGAGAAAGGTCCTGAGTGTGTCTGATCCGACCGAGGCGAGGAGCGAAAAGAAACGGACAACCGTATCAGCTGGGTTGAATGAAAATCAAGACGAGAGAGAAGACAGTCGAGGAAACGCACTGAGAGGCTCTCAGGAGCTGGAGTGTTTCGGCCAGGTAGCCGGGCGATTGACCTGGCCTCCTCCGCCGCCTCAACGTTCATCTCTTCTTCACCTTCCTCCTGTACTATATCTCTTCTACTATCCGGCTGATCTGACCCAAGACAAGCCGTGATCGCCAGGACTTTCTGCTTATGTAGGCGAGCTTGAGTTTCCATCAACACACGCTGATCGTCCCATTCTTTCTCTTTCTTACGTTGCTCGAGAAGGCTTTTGACGAGTTGCTCACGGAGGTCATTGACCTCCGTCTCCGCTCTTTTCAATTGAAGCTCGAGCTCCTGAGTATTTCACAAGAGATATGCGCGCGCAAGATATAAACAGAGAAATAGAAAATCGATCAGTTAAACGATACAGAACAGGCTAAAGAAGAAGAAGAACATACATGAACCCGGTTGGAGCTAGTTTGCCTCTCATCAGACTCGATCCCCTGCTTTTTGAGTAAGCTGGCAATCTTTCGCTTGGCCCCATCTAACGACAAGTTTGCATCTTGCATGTAATTTTTCGCTTCTATTTCTGAAGCACGAGCTTGATGAAGTTCTTTGGCCAAATTTTGTAGATCAGTCTGATGAGAGTGTCCCACAAAAGTCCGATGTATTCGGTGTTGGCGTCAATCCTTGCGAGTCCGAACCAACAATGGAACAGAGTGAGGACGTACGTCTTTCCGTTGGATCTCAGAAGCCATTGCTAGCTTTTCTGCGTTGAGGACTTCGAAAACACTCTGAAATGACGGTTTGTTTTAACAAAAGGGTAGTGAAGCCGGGTAGAAGTAAGAAGACGATGAGAAGTGATATCTCTCTCATTGTCTCGGCGCAAGATAGGATGGATATATAATAAAAACTTTCTTGACGAACCTTGGCTTGTTCTATCATTTTATTGTGCTCAGCTATCTGCTGGGAAAGCTGCTCGATAGACCTGAGGTACTCCTGTTCTTTGATCGAGGTCAATGAAGTCCTACACTTGTCACCCCGCTTTCCCCATGATGGAAAGCGCCGGTACCAAGAATTTATTAGAGGATAGAACACGTTGTCACTTTGTGAATTTGATGACAGAAAGAGTATTAGGAAAGTGCACTAGTACGAACGCTAAGGTTTGCGATGTCATCCTCGTACTCTTTGCTCTTCTCCGTCCACATTCGTTCCATGGCTTCGAAGCCCTCCTGCTTGTGCTGATAGAGCACTGAGGCACGCAAGAATCGATTTGAGTACGACAATGTTTCAGGATATCATAAAGTCAGTGAATCTACATAAAACGACCACTTACACCGTTCAGTCTCTATTATTCGGACGTCTTCGGCATGTCGATTTGCCAAGAAAGTAGCTGTCTCGTTAGCGATACGACTGTGGGTACCACATATCGAAACGGGTCGATGTAGTCAGTAACGGAGTCAAGTGTATTACCTATCAGGTCTAAAGCTTACGCCTTTTCATCGAACAGCGCGCTTTTCAGCTTTATCTGTTACTCAAAATTGAGACCCAGTCGTTCTTTGTAAGATATTTTAACATAAACAAAATGCGACAAACGAACAAGACTTTACCCACTTCGCTTCGAGCCTCGATCAATTCTCGCTGACACCTATTTAGAGCGGCTGCCTGACCACCTGTAGCAGACGACTCGTATCTTTCCTTCCAAGTGTCAGCAAGCTTGATAGCATCTGCTTTCTGTTGTCTGACCTGGGAGAAACAAAGCGAGCGATCAACCGATAGGCAGTAAGTGAGTATCTCCCGCTCTGATACCATGGCTTTCTTCAGGGTGGCATATACACCGAGTAGTTACGACAAAGTGAATGACCAACCTCTGCGATCTCGGCTCGATGTTTTTGATCGATCTTTACTTTCTCATCCAACTGACGTTTGATCTGGGTCTCTAGAAAACGAATGCGTTCTGCTTGCTCAGACTGTGTACTCTGTATGTCTGTCTCCATCTGGATGTATGCTGAGTGAAGTTTCTACAGAAGCAGCAGATAAAATAAAACGACGCGTAGAAAGTGACGTATTGGGTGGGTGTGAGAGTTGGTGTAACAATGTAATCATTATATCACGTGACTGCACCGAGCGTTTAATCAACCTAGATGGTTACATCGGCGTAAAGCCGACGGCTACGCTTGGCCCCGTCGGCTTCCATCCTCATCGCCATCACCATCATCATTGTACCCATACGATCTGAAATCGAACAACACACGTACATACACACACACACGCACACACACACATATATATATATACATCCAAGCACATATCCCATGATACTGGGACATTATTACGAAATCTTGGGTCTTAGTTCCAGTTCGGTCGGGCGTGTGGAGAGTGAGTGCATATACAGTCTTGACATACGTCAACCTCTCTTCAGCTTGCCTATCGATTCTCCCTCCAAGGGGAGATCAAAGTTTGTATTACGTTCAGAACGCTCAGGCTGACATCTGCTCTTCATGAATCGTTTGTGCCCAAGTCAAGAAAGCGTATCTTCGGAAATGCTTGGAGGTTTGTTCCATTCCGTATGGACTAGCTCTTTCAGGGGAAGGTTTCACAGCCGAGATTGGTCGGTCTGATTGGACCGCGCCGGCTGCAATCAAGTCTGATTCGCTTCTTTCATCTATGCGCTTTTTTCTCTTGTGAACCTGGTTTTTCAATAGGTTCATCCTGATAAAAATCCAAGGGACCCAGCCGGGGCGGAAAAGCTGTTCAAAGAAGTGTGTTGATTTCACGTCGTTGTCGTTTTGGTCGTGTGCTGATGTGGCCTGATCTTTGTTCTGTTACGTTGATCCGTTTGGGCGCCATCTTCCTAGGTCAAGGCGGCCTACGATATATTATCCGATCAGCTGAAAAAACAAGAGGTATGCAGTTCTCCCTTGTGCGACGTGTGTTCAATCGTTTCCGGTCTCCCCTGATGGATGTGCCGTGTCGTTTTCGATCAGTACGACCGAACGATCAACCACGGTGGCTCTCCTTTTTACTCCTTCTTTGAATCGAACTTTCAATCTCATGGGCCGCGCTACCATCCGAAACCTTTTTCGTCCTCTCGATATACTCCCTATACAAGACCCGGCCCTCGTCCTCATCCACCACCACCTACCTCGTCCTCATCTAGCTCTTCAACTTCATCCTCCTCATGGACATCATTCTCATCCGCATCAGACTCTTCGCCTAATCCTGCTTCGACCGCTACTGCTGCTGCTGCTGACAGCCCGGTGGACCCAACACCAAAATCGAAACCAGGACCGAAAGTGGAGACCGACCCGGTGAAAACCGCAGCGTTCGAAGCGTTTATGAACCAACTTCGACAAGAACGAAGAGAAGAGGTATCAAAGACGAAACGTGAGGACGCTCAGAATGAGGGTCATTCGAGGACACTCCAACTCTCAGGTTTGCCAGTGTCCGCTACTGAGAAGGACGTCCGGTTTGCATTCCGGTCGTCAGAGGATAACATTGAGAAGGTCAGTCCTGCGGTTTGTTCTGTGTGGGCTGTGGACGTGTGTAGGCGGACAGGTTTGGTCGTTGTTATCTTGCCTCGGATCTGACGTCTTGTTTTGTGTTCAACCCTGTCGATCCGATTCAGATAACGGTCTACCCAGGCAAACATCTAGCCATCGTCGTCTTTCTCTCACACCTGACGGCCTCCGACACGATATGTTCCAAACCGGAGATCCGAATACATGGTAGAGTCGTCACTGTCGCTTGGAGTAGAGATAACGGGACGTTCGTCAGAAAACGCACGGTCGACGGCTCGTTTGTCTCTGTCAATATCGATGGGGATGTCGGTGGGGGTACGGGTAGAGCCGACTCGCCGGATCTGGCTTTAGAAGATCGGACGGGCAAGAACGAAGAGGTCTACTTTTGGTATTAGAGCTTTTCCTTTTCTAGCCTATTTCGTTTTCGTCTTTTCTTCTGCGTCCGGTGTGTTCATTCACTCTCACTTTATCACATAATCGCACTCACTCATATATATACACCCATACATTCATACGCTAATTGTATAACACTTATTCTTGACTTGAACAGCAAGAAAGATTCACATGTACTCTTTTTTTTCTTCTGTATTTGTATGTGCATTTCATCTTGTCTAGCTCGGCAAGAAAGATGAGAAAACAAAGTATCAAACACCCTGGAGCATGCTCCAAAAGGGTCAAGATGAGGGAATGTTATCTCCTCGAAAGAAAGAAGAAAAAAGGCGAAAGCGAAGAAAGAAGAATGGAGGGATGGAGGGGTGGTATAGACATCTAGTCGCCTCCAACGCTTTTAGTGTGATTGGAAAAAGGAACTCGGGAAGAGTGAAGGAAATGAGGGTCGGAGAAAGAGATTGACCAGCAAATGCTATTCTATAGCTAAAAAGACAATGAAGAGTGATCTTCTCTAATTTTCTGAGAAAGGGGAAAGGAAAAAAAAGTACATCCGCACACAAAGAGAAATGGAAAAAATGTCTCAGTACGGTTATATCGTTGGGAAGAGAAGAGGGGGACCAGGGAAAGGTAAAGCTCACCTAGTACACAGACCATGAAACCCAAAAGAATGAAGGAAAAAATTTGCTTGAAAAAGAGCGATTTTCATGGTTTACAAGAGTGGAAGAAGGAACGAGGGAAGGAGACCGGTAGAGGAGCAAGAGATGAGGCGCTTAAGCGGATGCCTCTGCCAAGGCCTGCTCAAAGGTGAGGAAATCCTCGCCGTCGTATTCGACGTCCTCCTCGGCCTCGACCTCGGCCTCGCCGTCTCGTCGGATGGCTCGAGACTTGGTCTTCTTGGTAGATTCTTTAATGAAGAGGGAAACAGAAGAACGTTCTAGATCGAGTTTGGTTGGAAGGGAGAGAGAGAGAGAGAAAGGAGGAAAGAAACTTACGGTAGCCCCAGGTTCCGTAGATGACACCGAGATCCTTGTCGGCCAAGGACCCGAAGAGACCCTCGGAGAGATCCAACTGTCCCTTGGAGCAAGACGGGCACTCGTCCTGGATCGAAGCACTGACGGTCTTTCCGCCGTACTTGACCCAGATCTTCTTACCGCAGACGGCGCTGGGGTATCCTCCACCCCAGGCGGCATAGTCGGCAGAGTTCAAAGCAACGGTGTAAGCGCTGTTGGCGTTCCAGTTTCCACAGGCTCCGAGTCCAACGGAGGTATCGCTGAGAGAGAGCAAGTGCGAGGGAGTTGCTGTAGTCAGCATTTGTTCTGCTACCCGAGTAGAGAACGAAGAGAAGAGACACTCACTAGTAGGTGAATCGGGAACCACCTCGCTTCTCGACGTCCACAGGAGCGGCGAGAGCAAGAAGAGGAAGGGCCAAGGCGGCAGAGAGAACGGTGGAGAAGAGCATCTTTAGTTATTTGTTTGTGAGTGAGTGGGTGTGTGAAGGGAGTGAGTAGAGTGGGTGAGTGAGTGAGTGAGGAAGGAAGGAAGGTAGTATCCAAGAGAATGAGAGAACTGAAGAGATGAAGAAAGAAAGAGAGAGAACATCAGCTCGACGAAAGACAGTCTTATAGGATTCTTTCAACAAAAGGCTACACGAGGACGAGAACACAAAAAAAAACTAGGGTCAACCGTTCAATATTCTAGACGAGGTCATACATCAGCCTCGGTCGGATCAGAACCCTGAAAGCTAAGAAGAACCAGCCCGGGGGTTGTTGTCGGAAAGACGATCAAGAGATCAAGTCAGCAGTGTTCGTCTGCCTTGGCCTTAATTTCCACCGATAACCCTCGAACCCTAAAGTCGGGGGTGGGTGAGGTGAAATATATTCCGATTGTTAATACGTCAGTGAGTGTGAGTGCGGTCTATGAGGTGTGAGTGAGTGCGGGTAAGTACGCTGTTGGCTCCGACCCGCTCAAACATCAGAGTGTCTATTGTACGTCAGGTCTCGTCAGACAAGAGAACAAAGGCGAAGGAGGAGGGAAAAAAAAGGGTGGGCCGAAAAGAAGAGAAGAAAACGAAAGAAAAGAAAAAAAAGAACCGATCGCCCGTTAGGTCTAGAACTTGTTCCTTTTTTCTTTTAATTTCACCGGCTACAAGTTCTCGTCCTGGTGCCTTTTCTGAGAGCGTCTCCCCGATTTTTTTGATCCATCCGTCCGTTCATTCATTCGTTCTAATGAGTCCACATGGTTTGAGTGTCGCACAGAACGGGCCCATGCACGTTCCCCTCCTCTTTCCATACGACTCGGTTAACTCCGGTCTTTTTTTCTTTTCTTTTTTCTCTTTCTCTTTTCCTTGTTATGTCATTTTGGCGATCCGATCCCCCTTCTTTGGCCGTCCATTCGTGATGACCGGGTAGTCACTGGGCAGTAGATCGAGTTTTCTATTTCATTTAATTCTTTTTAATTCTTTTTTTGGTGAAAAGAAGAAGAGATGTTCATTCTATTAGAGGAGAAAAAAAAAGAAAGAACAATAAAAGACGACAGACAAGGACAGATGAAGAAAGATGGTCAAAAGTAGTATAGCAAGAAGAGAAGAACAACAAACATCAGAGGAAAAAAGATGGACATCTAGAGATTAAGGTTCACTGGTTCTATTATAGACCAAACGGTCTTCTTGTCCTCCTTACTTTGCTCTTCCCTTCTCCCTCTCTCTCTCTCTCTATTTTGACTTCTTGGCCTCCTCTTGCTCAGCCGCCACTTTCAAAACATTCATCGGCGCGCTCTCCTTTCCGTCAGAAGCGACCTCGTCTCCCAGTCGAACGTTCTTTGGCTTGGACTCGCCGGACCTGGCCAATAAAGCCTTCTCGGCAGCCAGTCCCTCAGCCTCCGTCTTGACGTTCTCCGCAGCCTCGACCTTGGCTCGCTCCGAAGCCTTAGCAGCGGCCACTCGCTTTCGGTAAGCAGTGTACTTGTCATCAGTGCCCAAAAGGTGATCCCACCATCGGAAAGAAGTAGAGTAGTTCTGTAGATCAGATATCGAATGTACATTAGCATACATGTTTTCTTTCCTTCACTAAAGTCGTATTCGGCAAATAAACTCACGTTCACAAACGCCATGTGATGGTAGTCGTGGTGCTCAGCTCCGGACCAGAACGGAATCCAGTGTCGAGGACCCCAGGGGAAATCTTTAGATTGAAAAGGTAGAAAACAAGGAAAAGGAGAAAACAAGAACCAAACCGATCCAATCCAAACCAAACGCGCCACAAATCAGCTAAGCTGAACTCTAGTGAAAGCCAGGAAGAAACGTGACTGACCATATCCAGAATGAGCCTCGACAGCTTGGAACAACTTAAAGATGACCCAGACGTAGACAGTGAAGATGTGAAGCGTTGTGTCAAATCCGAGCGACTTGAGGATCGTCTGAGAGGCAACAGCAAACAAAAGGGGTCCTCCGACAGTTCCGGCTCCCAAGATCAACACCTCGATCGGGTGGGCATACTGTAGAAAAGGAAAGACACAAATCAATCCTCTATCCGTTCAGACCACGCTTCAGCATTCTCGACAGTCAACCAATCTTCTTACCTCAGCAGCCAATCCAAAGGGAGCACTGAACTCATGGTGAAGCTTGTGGATGTGCTTGTAGAGCATAGGTGTGTGAAGCCATCGATGCGCAAAGTACTGGAAAGAAAGAAGAGGGAAGGTCATATAGAGTTTAGCATACAGTCATCCAGCCAACAACCCGATCGGACAAGATATCATACTCAGAACTCACATGGAAAGTATCCTCAAACACGAAAAAGATGGCGACTTGCCAGGCCATCGTAGTCCACGAAGGGAAAGGAACAGAGTGGGTCGACATTCCAAAGTACTCAGCCATCGGGTGGAAACCCCAGATCTGATAGAAAGATGCCAAAAGTCAGCCTTCCGACCATCACGGAAATAAAAAGAAAAGACATCACAAGCCCGCGCCGGCACACGTACCTGAGGCAGTTCAACCGTGAAGTGAGAGAGAAGGACAAGCTTGGTGCAGTCCCACTGTTGCTTTGCAGTAGGCACTTTACCCTGTCGGTGCAAATTGTTTGATCACTCTAGTCAGTCGGATGTGATGAGGATCTTTGTAGGCACCGGCTAGTCTAAATCCTTACAGGCTGGAGCTTCCACTTTCTAAAGTAGGGAATTTGATCAATGATCACCAAAGGGAGACATCGACCAAAGTAAACGACCTAGAGAGAAGAAAGGATGAACAAAAGTATTAATATTGAGATGAGCGATATCGTGCAACTTGATCTGACAATAAAGAAGAAACTAACCTCGTGAAGGACGAAACTCATGATTCCGGTGGCAAGCACAGGGTTTCCGATGTACAGGTACCATCGAACTATAAAATCAGACCGACAAGCAGAAGAAACGATGGCACAAATCAGAGCCTGTACATCAATGAATGCGCCAGCAAAAGACACAGACAGACGAACTCACCCCAAAGCTGCTCCAAGATGTTTAGATCGGCCATATTAACAGAAGGGTACAAGCTTGAGGCTGAACCTGCAAGGTCAGCAGGAAGGGTTGTGTTTTTCAATGCGGAAGTTATAAACTCCATGGTCCAATCAAGAGGGGGATGTGTCCAGATTCAGATGAAGGAGGGGATGATGACCGGGCGTGAGATTGCTTTGATGTGGTATAGGTTATCTGTATAGAATAGTTGATGCAAGTGGCGTGTAAATGAGTGTGGTTGAGTGTTCGGATGGAGGCGCTTGTGTTTTTCTTTTTTTTTTTCTTTCTTTTTTTTTGATCGGTATCGTCTAAAGAGACAAGGACAGGAAAAATCGTTCGATCTTGGTCACACGCCTCGATCGTTACGTAATATTTACATAATCAGATACACGTTCATAACCCTAATAATACCTCTGATGGTTACACACGCACGCGTTACCATTCGTTGTTTCTCTCACGCTAGCGAGAAAGCGTGAGAGAACTTCTCTTCTTCCTCCTCCTACTCCCTCCCCTCCTTCTCATTCAACAATCCAGCTCGTTTGGATCGAGGGTATCGTCTACTTTCTGGTTGATTGATCAATCTCTCCATAGTGCAGTCGAACATCCACACAAAAAGCTACACATATATACACACACGAGATCTCAAACCTCATCGTCTGGAAAGAAGCCCGACTGTGAAACTCGATTTGGCAGCAGATCTCTCTCCTCTCTCTTTTCCCAGTCCTTCTTTCGCCACGCTCTCGCTTGATCCACTCTTCCGTATAACATCCTCATCATGCCTCTCGGACACGGATTCTCTTACTCCTCGGCGCCTGTCAAGACAATTTCTGAGATCCAATTTGGTATCCTTTCACCAGAGGAGATCGTTCGTCATTTCCGTGCTATTTTTTCGTTTTTCGTTTCACGCGTCGTCGTGGCCCTTCTTTGGCCTCTAGATCAATGATCTCCTTCTCACATCATGCCCTTTCTTTTTCTCACTGGAATCTATGATGCTTGTATCTGTGCTCCTCTTCTTTTAGAAAGCCTATTCGGTAGCTTTGATTGAGTATCCAGAAGTCATCGATGAGATCACCCAGAAGCAGAAGCGAGGTGGGCTGATGGATCCCAAGATGGGAACTATCGACCGAAACTTCAAGTGTGAGACTTGTGGTGAAGGCATGAGCGAATGCCCCGGTCACTTTGGACACATCGAACTCGCAAAGCCTGTGTTTCATATCGGTGAGTCTCTTGGATTAATCTCAAAAGGGACATGTATCAGAGCCACGACAGTTGGTGTGGCTGAGGGACAGACGATGCAGAGAGCAGGCAGAACGTCAGGACGATTGACTCTTTTGGGATGACGAACGAGCAGCGTGGATATACATTAATGTCCTTGTTACGTACTAATTTTGTTGGATTGAATGGCTCCTTTGTAATCGTTCAGGATTCATGATCAAGGTCAAGAAGATTCTCGAGTGCATCTGTGTCAACTGCGGAAAGCTCAAGGTCGACCTCGTATGTGTTTTTCTTCTTCGCTTCCTTCTGGCCTATGGTGGCAAAAAAAAGGAAAAGTCATTTGGGCAAAGGACGAAACAGGATGGTACCAACTAGAACATTGTTTTTCTGCTCTTACCTTTCTTTGTGACAACCAACAGCGAGATCCTACTGTCCGTCAGGTCGTTCGTCGGGTTCCTGCCAAAGATCGGCTCAAGCACATCTGGGAGAAAGCAAAGGCCAAGACGGTTTGTGACACTGACGAGGTCCCGGAGGAGGGCAAGGAAGGAGCCGAGAACGCGTTGGAAGCCGTGCCCGGGCATGGAGGGTGTGGACATGTCCAGCCGCTGATCAGAAAGGAGGGACTCAAACTGTTTGTGGTGTACAAGAAGCAGAAAGAAGAAGAGGACGATGAGGTAGGTGTCCTGCCGTTTCTTACATGTGTCTCATGTGCAAAGAGTATATGAACCAGATAGGTCTCATCATATTCCTGAAAATAAACTCCCTGTTATCACAGGACATCAAAATGCTCCAACCGGACAAGAGGCCGTTCACCGCCTCAGAGGTGTACAACCTGCTCCGAAAGATATCTTCAGAGGATCTCCAAACGATGGGACTCTCCGAGTCGTTTGCCAGGCCGGACTGGATGATTTTGACGGTACTCCCGGTGCCTCCGCCACCTGTGCGACCGTCAATCTCGGTCGATGGAGGTGCGATGAGAAGTGAGGATGATTTGACGTACAAGCTATCCGAAATCTTGAAAGCAAACATGCAGGTCCGCACAAGAGAACAGGAGGGTGCACCCCCACATGTCATTGCCGAGTTTGAGCAACTCCTTCAGGTCTGTATCATCCTTTTGCCCTCTCTTTTCCGATGTTTAATACTACGGGGGGTCTGACTGTGGTGGACGATGGCATATGTCTTTTTGTTCTTTCTGTCCTTGATGTGTGTAGTATCACGTGGCCACCTATATGGATAACGATATAGCCGGTATTCCTCAAGCACTCCAGAAGTCTGGCCGTCCAGTAAAAGCTATTCGAGCCCGACTGAAGGGAAAGGAAGGTCGATTAAGAGGAAACTTGATGGGAAAGCGAGTCGACTTTTCAGCTCGTACAGTTATCACAGGAGATCCAAATCTGCAGCTTGATCAAGTTGGAGTACCAAAAAGTATTGCTATGACGCTGACGTACCCGGAACGAGGTTTGTATCAGCAATCTTTCTTCACTACTACCAAGTATACCGGAACAGCTTGGCTGAAAATGAAATCCTTGGCTTACTTGTGTTGCGAAATAAAAGTTACACCTTACAACATTTCGTATCTCCAGGATCTCGTTAACAATGGACCTCAGACTCATCCTGGAGCACGATATGTCGTTCGTGACACTGGAGAGCGAATCGATCTGAGACACAACAAGAACAATGCGTGTTCGCTTCAATTCGGTTGGATGGTCGAGAGACATCTCAGGGATAATGAGTATGTCCTCCTGAGAGTGACAAACCGACTCGGTGATCAAGAAACGTGCTGACAGAGAAGGGCTTGCTCTTCCGTTCTCTCTCAGCTTTATCTTGTTCAATCGACAGCCATCCTTACACAAAATGTCCATGATGTGTCACAGAGTAAAAGTCATGCCTTACTCGACATTCAGATTGAACCTTTCTGTGAGTGGACTCCTGCGTGTATCTGTCTATGCGCAAGCGACCAGGCAAAAAGACTCATCATTATCCCTTCTTGTTTGATAAATAGGTGTAAGCGTTCTTTCATGGCTTAGGCTTTGCTCTACCGGATATCTAACCCATCTGCCCTCTTCATCACTACAGTACATCCCCCTACAACGCAGATTTCGATGGAGACGAGATGAACTTACAGTAAGTAGTTGCTACTCATCTCGAAACCCGGATAATGCACTGACAACACTCTTTTTTCCAAATCTTTCTAGCGTTCCTCAAAGTGAGGAAACTCGTGCAGAGCTAAGTCAAATCGCTTGGGTTCCCCGTCAGGTTTGTCCATTCTACTCGTCCCTATCAGCTACTTCTAGCTTGTGCTGACGGCACTGCATCTTCATTTTTCCATTAGATTATTTCTCCGCAAGCCAACAAGCCTGTTATGGGTATTGTGCAAGATACTCTTCTCGGTATCCGAAAGTTTACTCTCCGAGACTGCTTCCTGGAGTGGAAGCAAGTTCAAAATATTCTCCTCTGGTTGCCAAACTGGGACGGAATCGTTCCTACGCCTGCTCTCATCAAGCCTAAACCTCTTTGGACAGGAAAACAGATCTTGAGTATGACGCTTCCTAAGGGGATTAACATTGCCAAGCGAGCGGATGAGCCATCACCGATCCATCCCACCGATGAGGAGGTCATCGTCGAAAACGGAGAGATTCTCTGCGGAATTATCGTCAAAAAGATGGCCGGAGCGTCTGCAAACGGTTTCATCGATGTCATCTTCCGAGAGAAGGGTCCCGAGGCCGCTAGAGATTGGATCTCGAACGTCCAGCTTGTTGTCAACTATTTCTTGTTCCACTCTGGATTCTCTGTTGGAATCGGAGACACCATTGCCGACAAGCACGTTATGGGTCAGATCTCTGATGCGCTTAAAAAGGCAAAGGATGGAGTTCTTAACTTGATTAGTTGGGGAGAAATGGACGCGATCAAGCGACAGCCGGGAATGACCATTCGAGAGACGTTCGAGGCTGAAGCAACCAAGTTGTTGAATGAAGCTCGAGATTTTGCAGGAAAGGTTGGTCAAAAGTCGCTCAAGGATGACAACAACGTGAAACAGATGGTGGTTTCCGGATCCAAAGGTTCTTTCATCAACATCTCCCAAATGTCAGCCTTGGTCGGACAGCAGATTGTGGAGGGTAAACGTATTCCATTCGGTTTCCGGCATCGTACTTTGGTAAGTGTTGTTTTTGTCGTAGTAAAAGACAGGGTGACTTGTGAAGAAGCCTTGCCTGATGAAACGCCGATCTATTTTATGTTTCTCATTTTCTCTCCTCAGCCTCATTTCGCAAAGGATGACTATGGAACAGAGTCTCGAGGTTTCGTAGAGAACTCGTACCTTCGAGGTCTCACCCCAGCTGAATTCTTCTTCCACGCTATGGGAGGTAGAGAAGGTTTGATCGATACGGCCATTAAGACCGCCGAGACAGGATATATCCAACGTCGACTTGTCAAGGCTCTTGAGGATGTCAAGGTTTGCTACGACGGAACTGTCCGGAACGCCGGTGGCGATATCCTGCAATTCGTCTATGGAGAGGATGGTATGGATGCCGCGTTTATGGAGAATCAGACGTTGCACGGTAACCGACTGGACGATCAGGCGTTCCAAGACAAGTACAGGATTGACTTACTTGATCCTCGATTCAAGATTCCTAACGGTGTTCTTCAGGTCGGTATCGACGTGTCCTCTCCAGATTTGCAAATCTCACTAGATGAAGAGTGGGCACAGCTCAGAGAGGACCGTAGAATGCTTCGAACGTTCATCATGAAGGACAACGTTTCATCCCTTCCCCTGCCTGTCAACATCTCTAGAATCATTCAAAACGGTCAGCAGATCTTCCATCTTGATAACCGAAAACCAAGCGATCTTTCTCCTCAATATATCGTGGACGCCATCCGAGCGTTGACCGAGCGCTTGATCGTCATCCACGGTGAAGATGATCTCGCCAAAGAGGCTCAGTACAACGCAACGCTTCTTTTCAGCATCTTGCTTCGAAGCAATCTGGCTTCTAGGGTGGTGCTCATCGAGCATCGCCTTAACCGAGAGACGTTTGATTGGGTCTGTGGAGAGGTTGAGGCTAAGTTCAATCAGTCGCTCGTTAATGCCGGAGAGATGTGTGGTGTGTTGGCCGCACAGTCGATCGGAGAGCCTGCTACGCAGATGACGTTGAACACGTTCCATTACGCCGGAGTGTCGTCTAAGAACGTCACCCTTGGAGTTCCTCGATTGAAGGAAGTCATGAACGTCGCCACCAACATCAAAACCCCATCCCTCACCGTGTTCCTCACGGATGAGATGAGACGCACGATCGACACGGCCAAGATGGTCCAGACCGAGTTGGAGCATGCTACTCTCCGAACCGTCACTGCCGCCGTCGAAGTCATCTTTGATCCGAACCCTCAGGCTACGGTGATCGAGGATGATAAAGAGTTCGTCGAGGGTTTCTTTGCCATGCCCGATGAGGGTACGGAAGAGAAGCTCGACCGAATGTCTCCTTGGGTGCTTCGTCTCGAGCTTGACCGAGCAAAGATGCTTGATAAGGATCTCGAGATTGATTATGTGGCCTCGAAGATCTCGGACAAGTTCCAGGACGATCTGCACGTAATCTACTCTGACCAGAACTCTGAGAAACTTGTGATTCGATGCCGAACGATTAGCGACGAGGCTGACAAGGATGACCCGGAGGTGGCCGCGAATGAGGATACGTTCCTGAAGACGCTTGAGGCCGAGCTGTTGGATAAGATCGATCTGAGAGGAATCCCAGGTATCCAGCGAGTGTTCATGACGAACAAGGATGACAAGCTTCAGGTGGTGAGCGAGCGAGGTCAATGGGAAAAGGTTAAGGAGTGGTACCTTGAGACAGATGGATCGAACTTCAAGCGAGTCCTTGCTGTGGATGGAGTTGACGCTGAGCGAACGTACTCGAACAATTGTACCGAGATTTACGAAACGCTAGGAGTTGAGGCCGGCCGAGCCGCTTTGTACTCTGAGCTTCACCTCGTCATTTCCTTCGGAGGTTCCTATGTCAATTACCGACATCTCTCTCTTCTTTGCGATCTGATGACTCAGCGAGGAAAACTCATGTCGATTACTCGACACGGTATCAATCGAACCGATGCTGGAGCCCTGTCTAGGTGTTCGTTCGAGGAGACCGTGGAGATCCTCATGGAGGCCGCCGCGATCGGTGATGCGGATGACTGCATGGGGGTGGCGGAGAATGTGTTGCTCGGACAAGTGGCTCATATGGGAACCGGAATGTTTGATGTCTCACTCGATATGGAGATGCTTAAGGATGTCATTGTCGATCATAGGTTGCCTGTACAGGCTATGTTGGCCGCTCGAGAGGGCGGTATGACGCCTGGATTGAATGGTGGAATGACTCCAGTGGACTCATCATCGCCGATGGGTGCGTTTAATCACGTATCTAACGACGTGGCGTTCTCGCCTATCATTCACTCGGGTAGTATGGACGATGCGGCCTCGTTCGAGTACATGGGTTACGGACAGAGTCCGATGGGCGCAGGCGGTCTAGGTGGTATGAGTCCTCACGGATACTCGCCATCCTCCCCGTCATACTCCCCGACCTCTCCATTCATGCCGACATCTCCTTTCCATTCTGCCACTTCTCCTTTCGCCACATCACCCTTCCATTCGACCTCCGGCATGGGAACTTCTCCGGGTTACAGTCCGGCTTCCCCATTGTACAGTCCTGCCTCTCCATCTTTCAGCCCGGCCTCGCCATCTTTCAGTCCTGCCTCGCCTTCGTTCAGTCCGGCTTCGCCGTCATTTTCGCCTGCATCCCCGTCGTTCAGTCCGGCATCGCCGAGCTATAGCCCAACGAGTCCGCGGTACTCACCCGCTTCCCCTGCCTTCAACGCCACCAGTCCTTCATACTCGCCTGCTTCCCCTCGGTTCTCGCCTGTATCACCTGCCGGTCCGTCGCGAATGTCACCGACGTCACCTGCGTATTCCCCGGCTTCTCCGGCATACTCACCCACTTCTCCGACGTACTCGCCTGCGTCGCCTTCATTCAGCCCGGCTTCGCCTTCGTACTCGCCTGCCTCTCCGTCGTTCTCGCCCGCGTCGCCTGCGTTTTCACCTGCGTCTCCTAAGCCGGCTGGATCGACCAGTGGGGGAGCAGGTTCAAGCCAGCAGCCGTCTTGGAAGAAAGCGAGAGGATCGGGAAACCAAGCGTCGCCTAGCTGGAGAAGATGAGAGCACAGAATAAAGTTTTGTCTCATATTCAGTTCTGTTCCCTCATATCTTTTCTTCTATAGTCGGCAACATCTGTTGCTCGTTTTTGCCCTCTGTCTTTCTTATCCCGATGAATGGGTTACAACTAAAAGGAACTCGTGATTCGCTATTGAATGAATAAGATGCCGTCTCTGTACAAAACATACGAGGGAAAACTTTGTTCAACCTTGAGGTCCAAGCATCCGAATACTCTTGTGCTGCTGATGTCTGTAAAACACTTGAGTGTTCGGTTTACTATGTAGAAAGAGATAGGAACAACGTAGAATGAGATATGCCTCTAAATTTGCATATATGCACTGACACAGGTCAACCGCTCCAATACCCATTTTTTGCCTTGCTCGTTTTGTCGGCCGGTTGCTGTTCCGACCAGCCAGCTCTCTCGTTCGATCGATCTTCTTTCCATTCCTCCCTGCTTGGACTGGACACCGTTGTCAGCTAGAAAAGAAACGTTTGGTTGAAAGTACTATCTGATTGTGTCTTCATGTAGGTTTCTTTCTTGTTTTGTCTCGTTGTGGTAGAGCGTTCGATTAGAGTACGCGGAAGCTGACTCTTCACTTTATTTTCTTCCTCTGTCTCTTTCTTTTCTGGGTTTCCTATCTTGAACATCGATTCTCTGCTTCCCGTTCTGCAATCTCTTTAACGGACAAAGCATGCCTATCTACGGAAAAACAAAATATCTCCCAAATCCGATCCCGTATCGGCTGTACCCTAAGATTCGAAACCCAGTGAATCTGCCGCTTCTTCCTCGATCGACCGTACCGAACCACGCTATCGTCGAACCCAAGACGTATGTCCAGGCTCGAACAGAATCCCTCGCTTACTCTCCCGCCAAGATGCTGGCCGCCAGACAGGCTAGCAGTCCGGAGACGTTCCCTCCTAATTTGAGAATACAGAACTGGGTTGACTCTAGGGAGGCTTGGGGGAACGTGCCAAGGGCGAACCGAAAACTTCTTATGGGTATCGCAAGAAGGCATTAAACCATGGGACCATCAGGCTTGAGAGGAAAGAAACAGGAGAGGAGGACATAGCATCAAACATCTATCTTTCAATCATTCAACCATCATCACCGTCGTCGTCGTCATCATCGTTCAATCTATTTCATCAAGTAGTTCTATCGTTCTCCCTTCCATTACCGTCGAGCTTCTGTTTTCATCTCCCCCTTCTTTCTCGTGTTATCAAAAATAAGCACTCTGGCATGGATCTATCTCTATTATCTTGCTTCTCTCTCCTGCTGATCTGGCTTGTGATTGTGTCTTTTCCTCTTTTTTTCGCTATCTTTTCTGTCGTCTTGGAAGATGAAGAGCGCGAGAAGGAGACTTGTATTCTTAATGATCTTTTCCGAAATAGCCACAAACGAAACAGAATCAAACCATTCTCTTATCAACCTTTGGCTAGCTATACAGACAAGAAACCCTATTCGAGAGAAATACATAACAATAAACACAAAAGTAGAAACGAAAGAAGGAAGGTTGATAGAAGAAAAAGAGATTCCCAACAGCGTGAAAAAGGTCGCGTGTTCGTTTTCTTCACTCTCGCCTTCCTTTTTGGACTCTGACCGGCAACCATCGAACCCCGTTGACTATCCCTCACCGGCCTCTCTATCCGTTCTATCTTTTCAATACCTTCTTTTAGTCAGCTTGGTGTATACTCGTTTGCATCGTTTACAGATATACATTCAGATGATTCCTTCGTTCCCTCGTCGGTTGGTGTCTTCGACCTCAAACATCATGTCAAACTCGGCAGTTGCCGTCTCTTCTTCCTCTTCTTCTAGCAAAGCAGCAGTCGCTACTAGACGACTTCATCAAACCGCCACCCATCTATCTAAAGGGCCCGAGAGGGTTTATCAGACTCTCATGAAGGTCCGTTATGTCTTTCTTCATCTTCTTCTCTTGCTTCGCTTCTCCATCTCCTTCCTCTTTGCAACCGTTCTCTTCTCTTTCTTTCCTTTTTTTCCCCGTTGGTTCTTCTTCAGTGCTAACTCTTCCATCTTTGCCTGATCTTTGTCTCTTCTTCTGGCTTCTTCCGTCCGCTCTCGTCCTCCTATCTCTCTTTCCTTACTCTCGCCGACCCTCCCTGCATCCAACAGGAATCCAACGCCCAGGCTACCGATCCAAACGCTTCGGTTCTCTTCACCGAGTCGACATGCACTCGAAGCTACCACCTCAATCGACCTAAGCAGCTTAATGCGCTCAATCTAGAGATGGTCGAATCAATCACCAATCGGGTTGATGACTGGAGTTCTAGTAGGATTTCTAAGGTTCTCGTCGGTCATGGCAAGGGCGGAAAAGCATTCTGTGCTGGAGGAGACATCAAACGTATGCTCGCTTTTCTCTTCTTTCAAAAGTTTTTTTCTCTTTCTACCTGTTCTTTCTCTCTCGAGCCCTACTATCTTTCACCTATCTCTCTTCATCATCATCCGTGAAGGAGATGGTTGAAAAAGACGGGTCTTGTCGGATCCTCTGGATATCATTGGAAGCTTACTGATCATATCCTACACGTCATTTTCCCTTACAGATATCGCCAAATTGGTCGCTTCTACCAACCCTACAGACAAGTGGCAGGCCATGAAGTTCTTCAAAGAAGAATTCGAGCTTGATTGGAAGCTCGCCTGTTTCTCTGTTGGCTCTCAGGCTTGGGATGGCTCGAAAGCTTACGTTGCCATAATGGACGGTCTCACCATGGGTGGAGGAGCCGGTCTTAGTTACGGAGCCGTCATCAGGGTTGCCACCGAGAACACACAGTTCGGTGAGTCTTTATGCCCTTCTTCTTTCTTTCTTGAATAGTTCTTCATATTGATAGTTCTTCTGTGCGTTCTCGCTCTTCTTTGCTCTACCCTCCCCTAATCTCTCTTTTTTGAAACTTGTCATGATCTCCATCGCATCAGCTATGCCCGAAACTTTGATCGGATATACTCCGGACGTTGGGGCGACTCACTACCTTTCTCTCCTAGACGGAAAAATCGGCAGATACCTTGCCCTCACGGGTGAGACAATCACCGGTCGAGCGTGTTACGATCTGGGACTTGCCACTCACTACGTCGGTTCCCACAACATACCTTCCCTGATTGAACGGCTGGATGCGGTCGAGGACATCGATACCAACGGAGGCGTTGACGGCTTGGTTTCCATTGTTGAGGATTTCGAGCTCCGAATACACGAACGGATCCCCAAGGGCTCGGTCCCTGGACTGGACGTCGGTGGTTGGAAACGGGGGGATCCTAACTCTGGGACCCGGTTGGTGGGCGACATCCGAGTTGCCCTTGACGACGCGTTTGCCCAGGACACCGTCCCAGAGATCATCGAAAGACTCCAGACATACATCAAGAAGGACGCCGATGACGCTTCGGTGTTTCAGGCAGAGAGGCAGGTTAGCGACTGGGCAAAGGAGACGGTTGAGGTCCTTGGTGAGAGAAGTCCGGTATCGCTCATGGTAACCTTGGTAGGAATGCAAAACGCGGAGGAGGAGATCAAGTCGGTGGCAAAGGAGCTCGCTCGGGAGGTCGATAGGTACCACAAGGTTCCTCCGAACGAGGCCCTCAGGCTGGCTTTCGAGCGAGAATACAAGACGGTCGAGAGCTTTGTTGTGAGTGTTCCGTTTCCTGGATTGCTTTTGGATCCACTTGCATGTCTGAATCAACCTGACCGATCATACTTACGTTCACAAACATAATCAGTATGAGTCCTCGCCTGACTTCCCAAAGGGTGTCATCAAGAAGCTCGTGGAGAAGCTCAGCCCTGAATGGGATCGAGAGGTCGATCCGGCCACTCTCCAGTCCAATTTTTTCCCTAAACCAAAAGCACCGTTCAAGAACGCCAATACGAGCCCTCTTGAACTTGCTCCTCCGACCCACGGATTTGACAAGCATCACTTCCGATCGTATGGTCTACCTTCCGAAGTTGAGGTCAGGGCTATCGTCAAGGGTGAAGTCGAGGGTGACTTCCAGCCCAGAACCAGTTCCAAGTCTAGAGCTGGAGGTTCAAAGTCGAGCGGAGATCTCGCTTTGAACAGGCACATGGTCCTCGAGTGGTTCAACAAAGATAGACTGGGTGTAAAAGACAGGGTGACGGAGATCCTGAACAGAAAGACTTATAAAGTGGGCGAGGGCGAGTGGCTGGCCTGGAGTGATTAAAGTACAGAGTGGGCTTGATAGGACGGAACGTGAGAAGGGGTGGCGAGGAGGATATAGAGACTCTCCTTTCTTCCTCTCCTCTTCCTTCTTTGCTTTCTTCGGGCCAATAATATATTGAACCTTTGTTTGTGTCTATTTTGTGTCTGTCGAGCACGGAACAAGAGAAGAGAGATGATGGACGAGACCGAAACAATCGGAAAGTCAACGAAGCGGAAGAGCAAAGATAATATTCTGAAAGCCATTTATATCGGGAGTTCCAAAGATTCGCTTAGTCAAAGGTTCCTCCATCTGCTTGATAGCAAACGGTCAAGAGAAAATCGAGAAGAAGGGAGGGAAGATGGGTTTGTGTCAGCTTCATCATTATCAAAAAGCTAACTGACAATAGAGTGGGCTGAAAGAAAAAGAGGAAAAAAGAAGATGAACGACTGACCGTCTCCGCCATCGTCGCCTCCCCCATCTTCATCCTCGCCATTATCGAAGTAATTGTCTCCGTCTGGTTTCCGAGAAGGGAAAAAATCCGAAAGAAGAAAAAGGGAAGTGTGATCAGTCAACATCAACTGAACTTTTACTACTTTGAGACAGAAGAAAGAAAGACAAAGAAAATGAAATCCACGTACAATCATCATCTCCTTCGTCCACATCATAATCATCCTCTTCTTCACCCGTTCCGTTCCCATCATCGCTTCCTTCAGCCTGGTCAAAAAAGGCATAAAGACGATGGGCAGGCATAAGCGGACAGATGAACACGACGAAGACACAAAGGGAAACAGCAGATCAGACATAGCGCATGTACGTGCGGGTACGTTCAAAGAAAAAAACATCAAGATGCGCACATTTTCATCATCGTCTTCGCCAGAGACGATGTCGTCCAAATTGAGTTTCTTGCGCTTGGCCGCTCTTTTCGTCACGTTCACTGTTTTTTTTAGTGACAGATCATTTGAAAGAGAGAGAGAGATATGGTCAATGATATTGTCGTATCAAACACAAGTTGAAGGGTATGACTTCCAAATCTCAAACAGTTAGTCGGTCGGTTGGTGCAGTAAGAAAATGGAGACGTACGTTTTGATTTGGGGTTGAAGTAGCTTTCATATAACACCTGGGGAAAGAATTCTTTCGGTGGGTAATCGGACGGTTGAAGAGCCGTGCTCTTTGCTTGGACGGGTTTGTATTTATCGGTGTACCGTTCAATGTCTTTGTCGTTTAGCGAGTGAGGAGAGGATGAGGTCAGCGTGTTGTATCGAAGTGAAATCAAGACGAGCTTCCAACAAGATGAAATGGAGAAAGCTCACCGTCAACTTTCTTAGGTTCTTTCAGGTATTCCCTGCTTAGACTCATGTCCCAACCAAACCGAACCTGAGCGTTAACCATAGCGCGTTCAGACAGGGAAGGTTCTGGGAGCGTCGGAAATGGGTGAGGATATTGCTAGATAAACAGGTCAGGAGGATACAGAGGGACAACCGTGGCAGAAAGGTATGAGAGAGGTATCTGATTTGTTAGTTCAGCCGTACTAACGCAACAAAGGGTTTAGAAGATCGGATGGATGACGCACAGGAAACAGTTCTTCAGACTGGCCAGCTCCGGCGGATGAGATCTCGGCGTATGTCATTCCCATCTGTGAGCAATAATCAGTTTGTTATGTTTAGCACGTAAGAAATCCAAACATAATTAGACCATGGCGGATGACACATGAAAGAAGATGTATGAGTGCGGTCTGTGTTGAGCTTTAGAGAGACATGACGAACGTACCAAGTTCAAACCTTCACCTGGCCCGCCTCTGCCGCCGGCTCCACCCCTTCCTCCGCCTCTTCCACCCCTAAAAGACATTTTTGATTGCTCGGTGAGAGGTACAGGCTGCAAGATGCCTGTCTGGAGGGTTGAAGGATGCCTTGTAGCAGCTGATGAAGTCTGTCGGTTTCGCCTATTCTGTTGGTTGTTTCTGTGTTCTGTACTGGGCTTACCGGGAAATTAGGAGAGCCAGGGTCGGAGCATTGATGATGACTAAGCATGATGCACGTGATCCCAGAGGGCAGGGCCGGTCCCACGGACTCCGCAGAATTTCGCTCACATTCAGTCAAGCCTGAGCGACTGCTAATGTGCAAGAGACGATCCCATCAACGATCACCAACGAAATGTCGACTCCGTTGACACAAGAGGAGCTCGTGTCTCTCAAGCAGTGGTTGATCAAGGAGCTCGAGCCGATGTTTGTCTTCTTTGTTTCTTGTCTTGCTACTACTATCGTCGACGTACACGTTCGATCTGACCGCTGGTTCGACTCTAACTCGTTCGTCCTCTGGGTTGGAAATGATCAGATCCGATGCGGACACCGATATTCTCTCGGATTATGTCCTCGCTTTGATCAAGACGGACTCATCCGAGTCAGAGATGGAGAAGGTGAGAGACAGAGAGCGCTGTGGCGATCCTTACTAGGTTAGACGGCGACTGACACGCGCTCTGAAATTCCTTCATATACCACTCTCGTAGGAAATCACGGATCAACTTCGAGACTTTCTTGACAGTCGTCAGTCGTCTCTTTCAACCTACTAGGCTACAGCGCTAGTGCACTGACTCGCACCTCCACGCTTTTACCTTCCTTCTCCTGGCCCACTCGCACAGACACGGACTCTTTTGTAGCTTCCTTTTTCAGTGCCTTGCGCTCAAAATCCTTCGTTTCGGTATCCGTAGTCCAGTCGGGTTTACCAGCTAAACACTCGTTCCTGCCTTCTGAGTCGTCGGGCTCTCGTAAACGATCTCGATCACCTTCATCTTCTACTCAGCAACAGGTTTCTTCGTCTAAAACTTCCCGCCTGTCCACCCCTGGCGCTGGACCAGAGTTGGATGTTCCAACTGGTCCTCGATCTATGCAAAATGCCGATGGCTTCGTCTCTGGCAACCAGCCGAGCGCAGGAGGGCGACCTGGTCAGAGCTTCCAACCTTACTTTCCTTCTGTTGATTCTCAATATCAACCGCAACAACACCAGCATCATTTTGGCTCGATGAACGCGTTCCCTCACCCAAACGCCTGGCTCGGTGGCAACGCGAATCCTCAAGCTCAATTTGAGTTTCAACAGCGAGCCGGGTTCTTTATGCCTGGCTTCAACGGACCTATGCCTGGAATGGGTGGGTTTGGTACGTTAGGACCAAACCAAGGAGGAATGCAAAGCTCCGTGCCTGGCTCAGAAGATCCATCAAATCTAAACCAGTTCGGCGGACAAGATCAGAGTGGTCAGATGACAGGCATGCCGATGGGTATGGGAATGGATCCAAATTTCTTTGTTCCTCATGCAAACGACTCTTCTCGGGGTGGCTACATGTCTCGTGGTCATGGACGCGGAGGGTCGTTCACGCACGGAGCTGGGGGACAAGGAGGACGCCAGCGGTCTAACAACAAGGATGCTTCCTCCCACCCTCCGAAGGACCGAAACGGAGTGACCCTTGTCGTGTCGGACATCCCGGCCCAGCACTTATCCCTTCCTGCCATCAAGACGTTCTTTGCCAAGTTCGGAACGGTCACAAACATCGCGATCGACCAGCGATCTTCTCGGGCGCTTGTCAGCTTTGCCTCGAACGAGGAAGCCTACAAAGCTTGGAAGAGCGAGGAAGCCGTGTTCGGTAGTCGATTTGTCAAAGTGCTTTGGCATCGACCGATCGAGGGTCAGGGTGGGAAAGGCAAAGAAGCCCTCGAGAAGAGTAAAGCTGCTGTAGACAAGCTGGAAGGCACTCCTGGCACATCGTCCACTATGACGGATGAGCACTCATTAGCGGCCATCTCATCATCAGCACCTTCATCCTCATCGACGGCAGCAACGGCCGGTCTATCTAAAGCTGAGACGTTGGCAAAACAACGGCTTCTAGAATCCCAGATCGCTCAACAAAAGGTCTTGATGGCCAGACTGACGAGCGGTTCTCTGAGTCCTGAAGAGAAAGCTGCGCTGAGCGCCCAGTTCCACAAGCTGTCAGACGAAATGAAAGCGGGTACGGGTTCGTTACCGGTGGCTGTAGCTTCGTCATCAACGACGAACGCTGCAGGTAACAGGACGGCAGTCTTCGGTCCTCCTCCTCCTGCGTCTTCAGGAAGAGAGGGAAATGGAAAGGAGCAGGAGAAGGAAGGAGAAACTAGAGAGCTCTCAGGCTCGGGCGAGGGAAGCAGAAAGGACGACGACGAACCGATGGCTTCCGGAGCTACAGAAGAAGAAATAAACACGGACATGCTGAAGCGAAAATTGGCTATGCTCAAAGCAGAGGCCGCTCTTCTCGGTGTAGATCCTAACGACCCGACCGCCTCTCCAGCCCCTTATGCGGCATATCCACCTGCCCGTGGTCGAGGCAGAGGTAGAGGTATTAGAGGTCGCGGCGGCGCCGGTAGAGGAGCGTATCGGGGAGGGTTCAACAGTTATACTTCGACTGGTTCTCCGGCAAAGTCGATGAAGCTTGACTTGAGAACCAAGCGGTTGGCGATCGTTGGACAGGGCTTAGGAGCTGATGAGGAAGGCAAGGCGGCTGTGGAGAGGTGGTATGATGTAAGTCTTCTTTCGTTCCTCTGTCTTCATCAACTTTCTTCAGGCGCATATCAGGAGTACTAACCAAATCCCTCTTTTCGGGGAGAGACGTGTAGACGATTGGTGGGGTTGAATCAACAACATCGGACGATGGATCAGATCGGTTGATTATCTCTTTCAAGTCTCGTGCGCTCGCCGAGAAGGTGCGTAGTCTCATTTGCCCACTCTTCTTATCTTTTCCCATATGTCAACTTATACTTTTTTCCTCGCGCTTTGCTTTCTTCTGAATTCAGGCTCTCGCTAAAGGAACGAACATCACAGATCTGTCTCTCCCAATCAACATCTCGTGGTTCAACACTCCTCCGAGTTTACCCATATCCAAGCCTACCGCTGCTCCTGACGGTCCTACAACTGGCTCCGATCCCTCTTCAGGTTCAGGTCCAGGTCCTGGGTCTAGTGTAGGCGCTGCTATAGAGTCAACCCCATCAGACTTCAGATCTCGGGAGAGAGATGCTTGGGATGCAGACGAAGATGAATGAAGGCTGGAAGAAATGATCTTCAGAGTATGTGTGTGTATAAGAGGGAGGAAGGGAACATATCCATGTATTGATACTTTTCGTTTTATGCGGAATCAACATCCTGCTCGCAAGTAGAAGAAAAGAGGCCATAAGAGAAAAAAGAAAAAAGAGCACATATGATACGTCAGAGATGCAGAGAGTTGTTTGTATCAGGCAGATTTGTGAACGCCAAGGATAGGGATCTCGACGATCTGGTCTGATCCGGGGTACGCAGGAAGGTCGAGCTCAAAATCATTCGCGATATCCCTTTGTTCGAATTCCGTTATAAGACGTTTTGATGAGTTTTCTGAACCTGATAAGACCAAAGCAAACAAGATGAAAGGACAAAGTGAAGGATACGCACGGAGGAACAAATCTCCCTCCTAGATAATGGACCTTCCCGTTGAAGAACTTGACGCCTTCCTTGGGCGCAGTGAGTGAAAGAAGGGTATGAGGTTGAAACGTTGGTACGTGATCAATCGGTCCATTTGTCACATCCCAGCCCTGTTTTTTTCCCATCAAATTGGACCCTGTTTCGTAAGCTATCAGACAGACAGGCGAAGAAAAAAGGAAGTAAATGAGGAAGAGGACGTGCAGAAGGAATGTCGACAGAGATGATCGGAAGTTTTGTCTGAGATAGAAGAGGGAGGATTTCCGTGAAAGGTTCTCTCAACGGAGGCTTAAATGAGAATCCTGATTTGAACACGATCAAGACAAACGAATCTTATAAGACCAACGGCATCCGGAACAGATTGAACGAGACAAGACAATTAAAGACCGAACCAAAGATCGCATCTAGAATGACAGAGTGGGTGTTTAGCGCATGTTTGAACTCGTCGACCGAGCTTACGAATGGGATGTGGAGGTTCATGCATTGCTTCTTCAGGCTTTCGTAGAACGCGTTCTTCCCTGGCTTGGGCAGGTATACTGTGGGCCTATATCCAAAGTGGACTGAGAGAGCGATTTGTAGACCATAAGATCCTCAGCCAGAGCAAACAAAGGAGGGAACAAAGAAGAATAGAGAGGCGCATTAGAACGAACAGAGATGCCGGGCGGCGACGAGACCATCTCCGCCTTGGTTTCCAGGTCCACAAGCGACTAGCACCGTCTTTTCCGAGGGAAACGATCGGGCAAGAGCGGTAGCTTGAATGAGTCAAGAGTCTATCGTCAGTTATCTGCGAGGATCAAGGAGCGACATGATCTTGAGCTGTATCGTTGGATCGCCTACGAACCACAAGCCAACCCGGCTAATTCCATCAGTTGACTTTATCAGATCAAGAGAATGAGCGCGGTCAGTCTTCTCTGTTTCCGTTCTGACAGTCGTATTCAGATCGGGTCAGCTCAATCATTAGAAGGACACACTCGAGAGAGAATCCGCCGGCTTCGGACATGAGCCGTTTATCGATCTGATGTTCAAAGCAAGCGTGAGGTGTGCGTGTGTGAGATCAGAGCTGAGAACCTCGTAGCCTACACGGATGAGATTTGATTAGAAAGCAGAAAAAAAATAGATCGCAAACATGCCAACCTCCTGTGCTACACTAGGCGATATATACTTCATCCTTCAGAGATGTCCAACAGAACTCAAATTGATGACAACGTTGCTGACGATGGTGATGATGGTCGTCTACAAGAAGCCAACGGAACTTCTGTGGGGAACGATGACGATTTGGGATTTAACCCTAACATTCGCATTTTACCTGCACTCTTCATTTTCTCACTCTTCCCGGCCGATCAACCAACCATCCATCATCCACCTTGTTGTCTGTACTCCTATCACACACAAACATACACACACACACATACGCAACATGATCTCTAGCTCCTTCTTCCGATCGGTCGCTCGCTCCACTCAGGCAGCCTCCCTCGCACGCCCGTTCTCCAGGTCAATCCCCGCTCTCGGACCTCCGCTTCGACCGCACTCACCTACCGAGTCCGCTCTGAGAGACAAGTTGATGGACCGACTTGAGGCCGAGGAGTGCGATGTGGAAGATACATCGGGTACGTCTTGTGTTCCTCTCTCTCTTCTCCGTGTGCAATATAGTCTCAGGCAGAGGAGGGGAGCTAGCCGATTGGTACAATCCTGAAACGTGCCCCCATGGTTCAAAATGAAACTGACCAATCCCCTTTTGCTCAATTTTTTTCTTATTCCTTTTCTCCTTGTTCTTGCTTCGCTTGTCCTGCTCTTCTCTTCCTGGGACATATGTGTGTGCGCGTTCATGGGCTTGACTTAATCAGGTGGCTGTGGAACGTTCTACGCTATCAACGTCGCTTCCCCAGCATTCATCGGAATCTCTAAGGTCAAGCAGCACCGACTGGTGAATGAGATTCTGAAGGAGGAGATCGCCGGTATCCACGGTCTCACGGTTAGTATTGGCTTTCTTCCACTGCTCTCTACTCGCTCGTTCCGTTCCGTTCGCTCATGCTTCTCTCTATCTCTCTACAGTTGTCGACAAAACCGTGCGATCCTGTATCCAAGTAACAGATTTAATAAGACCGTCAATCCTATTATTTCTTCATAATAAAAATTGTATATAATGTTTCCTATATCGTAAGCACAGTCGGCCTGCCTGCTCTTTCAACACTTTATGAGTACGCTCCGCCTTTGGCATGTCCGAACCTGGATCCCAAACCCTGAGCGTCCAGGATCTTGGCCGTCCGGTCCTTGTCGTCCATCAGCTTTCCACCGACGGACATGTGTAGATCCCGATCCCAGATCGGAGGAGGACCACCGTCCTTGCCTTTCTTTTTCGCGTCCTCGACGGATTTGCCGTGGATATCAAGCAGAGAACTACCTCGGTGTTTTTTCTTTTTGCAAGATTAATTCGTATCCGGTTGTAAAGAAAACAAGGTCGGTCACACGACAGAACGCAAGAACAGAAGAGTGAACAAATCTCTGGGCACATACGTTGTGGTAGTCGATCTCGGCCTGAAGCTCCGCGTCCCGAATCTTTCGTCTTCTGATCTCGTCAGCCTCTTCGTCGTTCGGCACTCGCACAGAGTTTTCCGCTCGCTTCCTCTTTCCTGATACCTCATCCGCCAGTCGTTGTTTACGCTGTTTGTGATCAAATGGATCGCAGTTGTATCTAGTCAGAGAGAGGGACTCGGAGCGCAACATTAGAGACTTTAGAGAATCTTGTTCTGCTCACTTCGGCAGGAGTCTCGGTCCAGAGACTTTGATCTTCCTTCTTGATAGGAGCAGCAGACGTCCGACTGAACGCCGTTTGTCCTCTCGGTATTTTGGTTGGATCCAGATCTGGTTGGAACGGGAAAGTAAACCGTGCGATGTATATCAGAGTCCATCAATAGGGTTGATCCATCGTTCATCCACTGGTATGGTCATCTGTAGAATGGATATGGAGAGCAGACATAGAGGGACAAACTCGATAGGAAATCACTGGCCTCGGGAGGTTTCAACATCCATTCCTCCCGTTTCATTTCTTTTGGCTTGGCCGCTTCCTGCAGATATCAATTAGATACATATGTTAAGCTATTGTTCTTACAAGAAAGGGATGAAAAAAAAGAAGAAAAAAAAAGGAGGAAGAAGAAGAAGAAGTAGGAGAGTTACAAGAAAAAGAAAGACAAACCTCTCTCTGTTCAGCCCACCTTCGTTGTCTCTCCTCGAAGTCTCTTAACGCAGATGATCCATCATCTTGTGCTCCCTCTGGAACAGGAACCGGACCGACGAGATCATCGTCGCTATCGTCATCATATCCGTAGCTCTGAGCTGACGTGGAGGGAGGCGAAGGAGCCTGATAGTTTGACGGAGGAAGCGTCGGACCGACTCTCGGTTGAGGCTTGGAGACTGAAGGTCCTGCTTGACGTCGCGCTTGAAGGTGAGGAGGTAAAGCTGGACCGATCGAGCCGCTCTCCTCGTCGTCGTCGTCGCCAGAATCTTCTTTGTTGGATCCAGGCTGTACAGGTTGCTGTGTTCGAGCTAGCGAAGGCGGAAGAGAGGGTCCAATAGAAGAGGAGGCGGATGAGGAAACAGCCGGACGAGAAGGGAGTGACGGTCCGTAAGCATCGTCTTCGTCTTCCTCGTCGTCGGGTGAGTCCGGTCGAGGTAGTTGGAGATGTGGAGGGAGAGAAGGTCCGATAGGCATATTGATAATCAAACGCTACAACAGCCAGCGTTTACACTAAAGCCTGATAGATCAAGGGAGGCAGCAGAGACAAGAACGAAGGTAGATGGTATGATTGATGGTGAGGACGAGGACGATGATGATGATGGTCAAAAGTTGAAAGAACAGAAACGGGATTCTCATTATTTGATCGATCAACCTTCATCATCTAACATCAACTCGCTGTCCTTCTTCTTCTCTCCTCATCCTGTTCGTTGAAGTCTATCCCATACATTCTGGTAGACCATGTCGTCCAAACAAGAATATCTCGCTTCAAAGTATGTCCAAGTTGTCTTCTGCTTCTTCTTAAGGCTTTTCCGATAATGCCACCATCACTGATCTGTTCGTTCTCTTTACGCCTTTACTCGACCAACCCGTCGGATGATCAACGAACCAAATGGAATAGATACATGTCTGGTCCTAAAGCAGATGCAATCCTCGCTCGATCAGAAGACAAAAAGCTCAAGAAAAAGAAGCGAAAGCGAGCGGATGAGCCAAATGGAGGAGGGGACACGTCGTTGAGAAGTGGGAACTTGATGATTGAGGATGAAGACGGTCCGGCTGGCTGGGCGCCGGTAGCTGGTGATCATCCATCCGATGATGAACGCCCCAGTAAGTCTCGTCTTCTTCTCGCCTTTCTTTCTGTGTTTCTCTCTTGGTCTTTGCAAGAAAGAACAGAGTGATGACTACAACGACGGAAAGAAGGCGAAGCGACTTGGAACTGACTTTGGAACGAAAACAATCTATATCTGTTGCGTTCTCCTGATTCTAAACGAACACATTGTACGTTCTGAAAAGCCGTCCAGACATCTACGAGCAACTTCAAGTCAGCAAACCGATCGGGTTGGACAGCAGTCCGAACCGGCGAAACCCCTTCGCCGCCATCCCCTCCACCTCAAGATATTCCGGCTGATGAACAACCCGTGGTGTTAGCTGATACCGAATCTGTTCCCTCTGCTCCTGCCCCTCGACGAGGAGGACTGATGACGGCTGCAGAGATGCGAGCCGAAGAAGCAGAGGTAGAAGCGGCCAAGCAGGCCGCTCAACAGGCCGCCGAGGCCAGACAGACCGAAGAGGACAGAGAGGCGGAGAGACGATCGAGAGAGACGGTCTATCGAGATTCGACAGGACAAAAGATTGATCTAAAGAAGGAAAAGGCAGAAGAACGGAGAAGGGCAAAGGAGAGAGAGGAGAAGGAGGCGGCAAAGATGGAATGGGGAAAAGGAATTGTCCAACGGGGCGAGAAAGAGGAGAGAGCGAGAAGGGAGCAGGAAGAAAAGAGTAGAGACCTCGCTAGGTGAGGGCATATCCTTCATCTTTTTCTTTGCTATTCTGACTATTCTGACTATGGAGGACATCCCATGTTGACCAAACCCTCCTGGCTTGATCGTGTAAAGATATGCAAACGATGCGTCCCTTAATGCTGAGCAGAAAGAGACTGCCAGATGGAATGATCCAGCCGCTAATTTCCTCACGGTTCGTCCGCTCCCTCTCCTTCTCCTTCTCCTCTTTGTTCCCTCGTCTGTCTCGCTTGGGAGGGCTGTCTCTAATCGAGCTTCGTCCGCCTTTTGTTTCTTCTTGATACAGAACAAACGATCGACAGGCAAGACATATCCGAAATGTAAATTCGCAGGAACGCCTAATCGATTTGGGATTCCTCCAGGTTACCGATGGGATGGTGTCGGTTCGTGCACCTTTCCTTTGTCTCTTCTCTCTTGCCATGTCTCGTACTCTCGAACTCACTTTCTCTCCTGTCCAACGGATGATACAATCTGGATTGGTAGACCGAGGCACAGGGTTTGAAACAAAATACTTCCAAGCACAAAACTCGAAGAAACGAAGAGAGACGGAAGCGTACGCTTGGTCGGTTGATGATATGTAATCTCTCGCCCCGGTCTTATCTCTGGAAGAACGATTGACGTGAAGGATCTCGGGAGAACTAAACGAACGCCCTATTACCAAATCCAGAGACAACTCATAAGATAGGGAAGACACAACGACAAAAAGACTCGGAGATAAACCTACAGAAAGGTGCCTATCAGAGAAAGGAAGAGAGAAAGAAAGAGCGAGAGGAAGAAAGAGAGAAGAGAGGGTGAGGCCTCAAAGCCACAGAAGATGTATACAACTTTCTGTTTCAAAGCTACTTTATTGATTGTATCCTAAATTTTTTGTTACTATAACAGACTACTCATTCGATATGTAAGTTTCGTAAAGGATTCATCATCATAAGAGGAGGAGTTACCTTTGATTCCCATGTTATCCTCTCTCTCAGCCCGAACCAACCGAAAATACCCAGACTAAAAAAATTGAAAGAAGAAGAACGATATAAAAGAAGAGGAAAGATGGATCATTCAAGCATTCTAGAATCGTCGGTTGTTGTTGTTGTTGTTGTTGTTGTTATTGTTGTTGTTGAAGAACTAAGAAGCATCAAGAATAGATTGGGATAAAATTGTCAGTTCAAGACAAACAAATTGGACGGATCGCTCGCGAGGAGTAAGAATGAACGGAATACAAACCGTGTTTCGACCAAGAGCTTTGTCCTGCTTAGCCTCTGCGAAAAGAAAGGGCAAGGATAGAAGAAGAAGAAGAAGAGGGAGAGGCCAGAGGTCAGCAGGAGATAAAGAACGAGAAAGACGAGCATAGGTATACGCACTCTCTTCGAGTCGCCTGAGGACACTGGAAGCCTCCTCGAAATCGGAGCAACCGTCTGGGGATAACAAGGAAGGATAGAGGGTTAACTAAGCCAGCCATTTGATACGAAACAAGAAAAGGGCAAGAGCAAGAGACATACGGAGGAATCCAGGCTCGTGGAAAGCTCGGTCCATGTTCTCGCTCAAGATTTCCTTGCTAGAGGGAAAAAATTTAAAGTGAGGGTGAAGATGAAGGTGAAGACGAAGGTGGGAGAGGAGAGGTTAATTCTGAAAGGTCATCTGCAAGCAGAAAGGAGAACCAAAGGACGAACAACTCGGGAGCCTCCCAAGCCTTGTTAATAAGGTATCCTCGAACGGTGGAGATCGCGTAGGACTTTCCAAGACTAAAATAATAACGCAAGACAAGAAGAAAAAAGAAGAAGAGAGGTTCTGTTAGCGACCGTCCATATTTTCCCCTCTCAAATTGTGAAAATATCGACGTCAAGGGCTGATCTGATGCTTCTTCAGATAGGTTGACCATCAGCCTCGGGAAGCGGAGAGGAAAATAAAAAGACAAGGATGAAAACACCGGCATGTGCCCTTCCACATCCTTTCAGAGTGAACCAGAAAAGGAGCTACAATCTACCGACAAAGACAACACATATACAAACACACCAACACACACACACACACACACACACACACACCAATACAGAACCGACAGAAAACACACACGAAAGAAACACTCACTCAAGCTTCTCGGTGATCTCCCCGGGAAGGATACCACTCGAGAACATCTCGGCTGCCTTCTCGATTCGGTTAAGCCTATCAAGCTTGGCCTGGGCAAACTTGGGGTCCACAGACCCGGACCGTCGCTCCTGACCGGCAAATCGGACGAGAACGGGAGCGGCCTGAACGGGAGCTCTGACTCTGAGAGCGGGAAGGAGAGAGCTGAGAGAAAGCATGATGGATGGATAGATGTTCTATACAATGCTGGTGGTTGTTAGATCGACGGTGGGGATTTCTACACGGCAAGAGACGAGACCCGTGTTGTCCGTAGCAGGAGGTGTAACCAAATGTAACCAACGCCTGCCAGGTGTCAGGAATACGGGTTAAGTATCACGTGTTCTCTTACGTGGGTTACCCCTACAGGCTATTCGTTCCCTCCATCCCTTATGCCTCTTCGCCCATTTTCCATCATGCTCTAGTTTGCATGGTTCATGCTTCATCTTTTTAGTTCTCGTGATCTCGAGCCTCTCTAGGCTCGTCATATGTATATCTTTAGTGGCAGACCAAATGCGCGAGGGGTCCTGATATAAAACGGGGACGCCCTCGCGCCTTCTTGGATAAGAGTTTTCCTCAAGCTGAGATTCTTGTTGAAACCTCTTATCCAAAGTATATTGTTAATAGTTTGGTCTGCTTCAGATATATTAATCGCCAGAGCCTAAGTGTCACCCCGCGAACCAAGTGATTACACTTGGTTACCTTCTTAACAACCGAGCCTTACACCAGGTTCGCCCTTGGTTACGGCCATCGCTCAACGCCCATCGGCTGGCCTGGCTCGCTCCGTTGGGTGTGATGAGCCACCAACCATCAGACATCAGCCGTCGGATTCTCACTCTCTCACTCTGTATACATCACAAATGGTCGCGTTCTCACTCGCAGCAGCTGCTTCTAGGTCGGTCGGTCCGGCCAGGAAGACGTTCGGTCAGGCTCACAGGTCAATCGCCCAGTCGATCGCTAGAAAGAGCGACCATCTCTTCGTCGTACGTCCTATTTTTTTTTCCTTGTTCCTCTGCCTTCTTTTTCCTTCCTTCTTTCCTTTATTTCTCTCGTTCTCTTCTACGGGTAGACAGCGGTCGTTCTGTCTGCTGATCTTGAACTGCTTAATCGTATATTCTAAATGTAGCATCGAGATACCGACTACAACAATGCCTCGGTACGTTCCGATTCCCGTCTGGAGCCCCCTCTCTCCGCGATCACCGTTCTGACCAATACGCAGCGTTTCGTTTTGATTGACCATCCTTCTCCTTTCTGTTCGGACAATCTTACATCCAGATCCCATTTGAATTCTCTGCCGAGAACCAGAAGACGGTCAAAGAGATCATCGCTCGTTACCCTCCGCAATACAAAAAGTTTGTTTGCGCTTCTTCTCTTCTCGTTTTCCCATCGTCTACTGACACTTGGCTTGTTTCTTCGACCAATCAACAATCGACAGGGGAGCATGTATTCCTTTGCTCGATCTCGGACAGAGGCAGAACGGAGGATGGACTAGTCTAAGCGTGATGAATCGTAGGCCGCCTTGCTCATCTTTGTCCGGGTTCCTTCTTCTTTTGACTGAAGATCTTTCCTTTCTTCTGCTTCCAATTGGACAGACGTCGCCGAGCTTTTGGAGCTTAGACCTATGCGAGTATACGAGGTCGCCACGTTCTATACCATGTTCAACCGGTTCGTCCGTTCATTTTTCCTTGAGTCCCTACCTCGACTGACTTCTCTCACTCCTTTTGGTTTCTTCGAAAATAAAAACGAAAAAAAAGATCTCCGATCGGCAAGAACTTTGTCCAGTTGTGCACGACTACTCCATGCATGCTCGGTGGTTGCGGCTCAACCTCCATCCTCGAGACCATCCAAGGTCACCTCAAGATCCAGCCCGGCCAGACTACTCCGGATGGAAAGTTTACACTCGTCGAGGTCGAATGTCTCGGTGCTTGTTCGAACGCGCCAATGATGGCCGTCGGCGATGACTTTTACGTACGGCCCTCTCTTCTCGTTACCTCTTCCGCATTCACCATCATCTCAGACTTCAAGCAGAAACTGACCAGGTAGTCCTTCTTTCGTCTTCTTCTTCTTCTTCTTTACCACGAAAACAGGAGGACCTAACCCCAGAGACAACCATCAAGGTCTTGGAATCGTTCGCAAACGGCCAGACTCCTGCGCCTGGGCCTCAATCTGGTAGGAAGCAGAGTGAGAACTCGGCCGGACTGACCGCGTTGACGGAGAAGGTACGTCTGGCTCTCTCCCTCAATCCCGTCCCACCCGGGTGATGACTGATCTTCGATTATCGTCATCTGCTGAACAGCCTTACGGACCCGGTCAACATTGTCAACCCGAGTTCGCATAAACCTACCCATTATCTTCTTGCCTCCTCCTCCTCCTCCTCCTTTTTCCTTGTTCTCTTTGTTTTATCATTTGTAAGACCTGATCTTTTATCGGCTTCCTCCCTCCCCCGTTGTACTTTCCTTCTTATTCTATTTTCATGTTTTATTTTCATGTTGTCTTCTTACTTTAACTTTCCTTTTCGCTTTCCTCTTCTTGCCACATTGTTTCTGTTGCCCTCTATCCTTTTCTTAATCTTCTTACGCAATGATAATAGGGAAAACATCATCGTTCGATATCGAAAACAGACCAGGCTATTCCTAAATCAGAGTGACAAGAAAGGTCAAGAGGGGGTGGTCCAAGGAAGAAGGGTGTATAAGGTTTACATAAATATATCTAGGTCGATAAGTGGGTATATAGATTTTGATGGATTAGACAGCTCTTAGCTATCTTTGAAAGAGAATTCAGAAAACAGAGGAAATTGCTGGCCTACACGATAGAGCAGAACAAAAAAGTCAATCGGGAAACCTCTTTTTCTCAAAGATAATAGTCGTAAGACACATACAAATTAGCAGCCGCAGTCCTTGCTCTTGGGCTCGGCAAGCTACAATGAACAGATCAAGCTCCGGGACGATCAGCTTCTAAGCGCAAAAAACAAGCAAGAGCAGGTGGACGTACTTGGAAGAATCCAGAGCTGTTCAACAAAGTCTTGACGTCCACAGAGACGTCAGCCTGAGCATTGAGGTTGGCATCAACATTGGCATTGATGTCAGCATCAACATCAGCGTCGACATCAGCGGAGAGGCCAAGGTTGACGTCAGCGTTGGCTTGAAGAGCAACGAAGATGGTGGCGGATACGTCGAGGACGCCGGCGGCGGTAGTACCAGTGGGAACAGCAGTGGAAGCGACATCACAAGCGGAAGAAGGAGTGGCGACAGCGGCTTTGGTGGCAGGAGCGGCAGGAGCGGCTGGGACAAGGTATCCGCACTGAAGTAGGCGGTGGGAAGAAACACCATCAGCGATGAAGAGCGTGCATCACAGAGTCAGAATTTGGAACAAACTTTTCCTTTGTTTTGAGTGTTGTCTCCTGTGGGAAGGATCGCAGCGTTAACATTGGCATGGGCGAAGAGATCCAAAGAGCCTGAAATGTCAAGCTGAGCACGAGAGAAAATAGAAGATCAGATTGGATTGATTCGAAATAGAGCAAAGGATGAGACTACATACGTGAGCGTATCCTAGGCCCTGCAAATAGGTCTGGACCTGAGCCTGGTCGTCGACCCAAGCTCCCGTATCCACATCCTTTGAAAATAACGGAACGAATGTTAGAGAAATAGAAGGCCATTACCCATATGTTGCATAAAAGAAAACACAACTCACAAAGTAACCAAAGTTGTACTGAGCAGGAGGAGCCCATTGCTTGTCGGGGCACTGGTAGGCTAACGTATTATCTGGAGTCTTAAACAACCCATCGACGGACAATTGAGCCTTTATGTTGGCAGAGATGTCATCGCTGTCGAGAACATTCTTCAAGACATCTTCAAGCCCATCAAGACCATCAAGACCTCGAGCCGAAGCACGACTTCGTCGAACATAGGTCATGCCTCCTCCGTGGGACTACCCGGTGTATAACGATAGAAGTCAGTTGACATAGCTCAATTCTGTACCCTCTATACAGGCAAGCATGAACTCACTCCTCCGTATCCACCTCCAGAAACGTGAACTCGATGATCATCGTCGACATTGACGGAACCCCCACCATAGGCGGACCCTCCTCCAGCCGCACCCTGTGAATTCATAACCGATAAAAGGCACACATGAGCTAGGTTCCGTATGGGTCTAAGATGACAGTCACTCACAGAGTAGGAAGAAGGAGCCCGGACGTGAACACCAGCGCCGACCTAAATGGGGGAAAGAAGAGAAGAGAACAACCAGACAAGGGGTCAATGCCTATGTAAGTGTCTATTCCAGAGCACTCAACTCACTTTAGCGCCGAGACCAGCACCACCAACAGCGGCACCAGCCTTGAGACCAATCTTCGAAGAGAAAAAAAAAGTTGTCGTAACAACAACACATCGTTAAAGAAAAGGGTCTTCACCAGAACATGTTGAAAGAACACACTTACGACGGCAGCAGAAGCCTGGGAAGCAGAAACAAGGGCGGCGAGACCCAAAACGATGACGGGAGTAGAGATCATGTTGTTTAGTTAAAATGTAAAGGTAATCAAAGAAGACGGAGGGGATTCTCTAAGGCTGATGAGCGGAAGTAGGAGAAGAAGAGGATGAGGAAGATGAGGAGAGGAAGAAGAAGAAGAACAAACCAACAAACAAAAGACCAACCTTTATACATTCTCAACCAGCTGAAAGTGAAGCAAAGAGAACGAAGAATGTCACAAAAGAACAGGCACACCCACACACCAAACAAAGGGTCAGGTCAGGCACAGGGAACTTCCGGGATCGGACGGTCAACATAACAGCGCCCTCCATCGATCGAGAGTCAGTCTTCGTTCAGCAGGGCATGGCTGTTGATTGTTCTCGATCTATTCAGGACGTACATCCAGATCAGCCTGGGCAGTGATAGCTTCTCCGATCATCCAGGGCGTCAGTGAGAAGATCATCGGATGCACCAAGGACTGTCAGGTTGGGAACAGACGGACAGAACACACAAGTCATCTACATTCAAGTCCCCTTTGCTACAGTGAACCCAGGAGGAATACGCAAACAAGAGAAACCCTAGAAGTATAGACGAGATGGACAAAAATATTCGAGGGTAGGATTCAAAGGAGATCAAGGGAAAATAGAAGAGAAGGAGAACGTTGGCAGACGGAACATAAACCGGTTTACATAGCGTACCTGTTTTGAGAGAGAACAAGCCACAAATAAAAGTTGAGCGACTATATTTCAACAAACCTGAGGCACAGATACGTACTTCCTGGTCCACTCTCGAGCAGTAGCCTCGTAACGAGCCCGATCGGTCTTGTACGTATGAGCAATCCTATTTTTAAGAAAGGACAAAAGTGTGTTAGATTTGAAGAAAGGAGCAGGTGTCAACTCTCAGATTGAAGGATAGCGTACTCGGGAACCAAAGGATCATCAGGGTTGGGGTCCGTCAACATGGAGCAAATCGAAAGCAACACTGCATACGAGGACGAACATACACGCAAACACACACAAATGATTCAGACTTTTATAGATGAAGCGTTGCAAAGAACTGAAAATTGAACAAACCTTTCGAGATGGTCAAAGCGGGACTCCATTGATCTCGAAGAATATCGAGACAGATGGATCCGTTGGAGTTGATGTTCGGGTGGCTGAGAAACAAATAAGCAAGGTAAGTGAAGTACCTATATGCAGAAGGCTTCTAAGATAAATTTGAACATACTAAATCTTAGTGGTGAAAGCCACCTTGGGGGGCTTGAAAGGGTAATCTATAGACACAAAGGCCAAACCAACCAATGAAGTTGAACATCATCCCAACCAAGAGCGATACTTGAGGTAAGAACAAGAGTGGCTGACCAGTAGGGAAGGATAATTGGCTGTAACAAAGGTCATGTTCGTTAAGTTTGATCTAGAGGATTACTAAAGTACACATGCCACTTACAGGAAGAAGACACCACCGGCGTAGGGGGAGTCACCCTAAGAACACAGCGGGATAGAACGATGGAGTGTCAGGTTTGAAAACACCATCGGGACAATCAACAAGTACCATGTTTCCATACTAATCTCTACAAAACGTTGAATACATTACTTACAGGGCCCATGATAGTGGCCTGCCACGAGAACATGTTATCTCCGGTAGGTCCAGCAGAGCACGACGAGGGTGGATCTCGTCCGAGATCAATTAATTCCTAAGAGGTTGAAGAGGCATCGAGAGGAAGAGAGAAACATGATAAGCATTTGCAAGCGACAGCCTGAAACGAACAACAGAAGGCGAAGCGTCCGAAGGATAAGGGGAAAGAAGAGATGGGGGTTTGAGCCTCCAGTCCAATGTACACCGACACAGCCTATCATACTCCGTCGGGAACACCTAGTCTACAGTTCTTGATCTCTTTCAAGAATCGTCTCGGTCTTTCTGGAGCAGTTGGTTTTGATACAGCAGCAGAAGGAAACGCAAAAGATAGGATACAAAGCATGTCTAAAAAGACGTCCCCCAATGAAACAAACAATTTCTACTCTACAGGCGTCACACATCAGAAATCCGAGCTCACCTTGTTAATTCGCTTGAGAGCCATGTCTGCAAATCTACAAGCGGAAGATAAAATTCGAGAATAACAAGAACGATACCGTTACGGACACAAGGCAAGTGGCGAAAGAGTGATGGAAAAGAATTATCGATTCCGGGTCAGGCGAGCAGGCAAAGTTCGACGGATGGAGAGAAAAATCCCGGTGGGGTGAAAATAGTGAGAACAAATGGCAGGTAAGAATTTTCTTCCATGCGGTCAGTCAAACCTAGCATACAAAGATGTATATAACGAAGTCCAAACTGGAAGAGAAGGGACTGAAGGCGTACCTGTACGATGTGAAGTAGTGGTGGTTAGGAGGAAAGCCTTCGTCAGCTAAGAGTTTTGCTTGTGCTTGAGTCTACTTTAGCTTCGCTTAGTCAGCTGGGTTTCTACTCGATTCTCTGCCCTTCTTTTTGTCTCCTCACTTCGTTCTTTGTTACAATAATTCAAAGCTAATACTAGTTCAGGTAGTTGGGTTCTCTCAGAACTTCATTACATTTGTGAAAATACAGATATGCCTCTGATTTTGTATAGCGATCACCAATAGATATCCTTATAATTTACTCTACCTTGTTGGCTTGCTGTAACTTCTCAGCTTTCTCAGCCTCATTGAGCGCAAACTCGAACCACTGCTTGAGCACCTCAGTCTCCTCCATACCTACACTGATTCGGATCAAGTTTCTCTCCACTCCGAAGCTCTCTGCCCAGTCCAATTCTAGATAGTGAGCCAAGATAACATATGGGGACGCTAAAGTGAAGTTTGTTCCCAGACTAGGGCCTTTTGCGCAAGGCAGCGAATTAAAGAATGCCTTTGCTGCAACATCACTAGTAAGCGTCACCGAGAAGAGACCACCGAACCGACCGGTCTGGTCAACATCGGTAGGCAGGATTGGTCGTCGACATTGAGAGTACTCCGTAGCGGATGACCATTTGGGATAGTAGACATCCTTGATGACCGAGCTCGGAGGATGAGACGGATCGACCAGGGACCGTGAACGGAGGAGATCACAAAGAATCTCAGTGTTGGCGTTAATGAGGTGGATTCTGGATCGGAAGTCTCGGGAGTTTCGTTCCATGAAAATAGCATCTTCACCCAAGTAGGTATCTTCATAGTTGGCGTCAAGGACAGCTCGTAAGTCCGTGTAATGCTTGGACTGGGAGTTGAGTACCAAACTGATACACGAAGTTGCAGAAAATGAGCCGTTGTCACATAACCGCTCATGCAAAAGATTTGAAAGATGCAAAGAATGAGAGAACTTGGAGAGAAGAGACAAACCTTCCACCCATGACGTTGACATCACCACTGAATATCTTGGTCAGACTACTGACAACGATATCCGCCCACTCCAATACCTCCACATTCACAAAGTTTCCGATAGTCTCATCGACAACGATGTAAAATCCATACTCATCGGCCAACTTTCGAATGGCTCGAAGATCGGGTGATCGGAGAAGAGGGTTACCAGGAAATTCGCAGAAGAGTGCTTGAATCGGTCGAGGATTCTCGGGCGTTCGAGACTCAGCCAAAAGAGTTGCCAAGGATTCTATATCCTCAGATGAACCTTTTCCGAAGAAATGGCTTCCAGGCCCGAACTTCTGGAGCACCTTGAGAGTGTCTGTGTAGGGGAAGCTTCAAGTGTAGAAAAACAAACAAACAAACAAACAAACAAACAGATGAACGATTAACACCCAGGAATGCATAGATATGTGAGACGACTTCAACGACGAACCCAAAGCAGACACTTTTTTTTTCGTCGCCAGGCCTCGTCCTCATAGATGTCAAATGAGCATTATAAATGGCGCTCATTCCGGTGGAAAACAACCAGACATCATCCTCCGAGACTTTTCTACCCTCCACCTCCTCTCCCTTAAAGCCACCTGCGATCCTTCGTCTCAGCGCTTGTTTGGCAAGCGCAGCCGACGCAAGAGGTAGGTTTCGTCCGTATCGTTGCTCGACGTACACCGAATGGTCAGCAGTCAGATCCTCATGGGCAGTGACCAGGGATGACGATGAAGATACCCCGGTGGTTGGAAGTGTGGGAGTAGAGGCACCTCCTCTAGAATAGTGTCTGTTTCGAGAGTAGGAAATTGGCCGGACAGGAGCTTGCTGCGTAGAGTTGAGCGCGGCAGGAACTGGAAGAGTCATTTTGAGTTGATCCCCCGAACCACCGTTCACGAGTTTGACCTCGCTTACCGGCGCTGTGTTCTCTCCTAGCGAGATCAGACACCTTTCTGCCCGCCTGGAGCTAATTCCCTCTCCGGTGTGTTGCCAGAAAGACTTCGCAAGTGGGAAAATGGCTTCAGGGAAGAGAATAATCTGAAGTTCAATACAACTACTGTCTTCCGACGTAGCTGAGGTGAGATCGGCTGGGTTGCTCCCTCGGCTTTGGTCCTGAGCGCAGATGACAAAATCGACGATTCGAGTAGCGATCGGCTCGGGAGAGTGTTGACAGAGGAAGGAGCGGCATTGCTGAGCAATGCTAGGATGAGGAAGAAGAAGACAGAGCTCATTGGGCTGACCGAACTTCTTCAGGCAGATTGAGGCAAGCTGATGTGATCCCAAACATTCGGTGTCAGCTCTTTAGTGCAGAAGATGCCATCCACTTGAGAAGAAAGACATTGGCTGACCTTTTGAATGCTCTTGTGAATGAAGAATCTAGGGTATCCGGTTTGCATCGCTTCTTTGATCCACGGCTCACCCTCCTCGTACGCAACGTTATCCTCCCACGTCGGAAGCGAGACCGAAACAGCATGAGGCAGGTCGCGCGGGATGGGACACCCAACCGGAATCTGACTCTTTTGAGCAGTGATATAAGACATATGAAGCAATATCGTGTACTTTTTATGCGAGTGAAACAGCAGTAGATTGTATTATGTATGTTGAGGAAAAAAGAGAGGACTGAATAAATGATTATGGGGTGTAAAGATGATGGCGACTTTCCCTGATGTCGGTTATTCGAAATAGATGATTATCTTGTTCGCCACAATCATCATTCCATGTCGTCACGTGAATCAAAGCTATGCCGCACGGCTGCGTAACCACGATCGGCAGACACGGCATCCAGCTCGACGGAGAATGAGCGAGCTTCACGTTCTATTCAATCCCACCACCTATTGTTTCATCATCTATTCTCTTCTTCCCACCTTCATCACCATCAAACATGTCTGCCGGTCTCATCAATCTCGCTAGCAGGCTCGCCGGTAAGTTTTTGTGCTAGGTTTTGCAAAATAAAGAACCTATAAGGGAAGCAATTGATATGTGACCTGATTTATTCATCCTTCTTCCTCCACTATTTCTTCCTTTTTCTTCTTTCTCTATTCTGATCGAAATCTCTAGTTCCTGCCATCTTTGGAGCTGCCATCGTCCAGTCCTCAATTTACGATGTGCCTGGAGGCTACAGAGCCGTCATGTTCGACAGATTCTCGGGAGTCAAGAATGAGGTGCGTCGACCTTCTTCTTTTGCAGATGCGATCATACATGGTTGCGATCATCAGCGTCACGTGAGGCTGATGGGAGATCGAGAGGGCGAAGGGGAACGCATCGACAACCACATGTCTCTATATTTGCTTACTTTATCAATTACCTTTTGTTCTATGCGACAGGCCACTGGAGAGGGGACTCACTTCATGATTCCTTGGTTACAGCGAGCTATCTTGTATGATGTTCGAATCAAGCCCCGAGTTCGTGACGCTGCCGTTGATCTAACTGTTATGTGTACACATGCTGAATCTATCAATACCTTTTATCCAGAACATCAACACGACTACTGGGTCCAAGGGTAAGACATCTGCTCCGCTCCTTTCTGATTGACTCCAATGTATCCATAGAGCTGACCGATCTCCTCCCTCAAGACTTGCAAATGGTGTCTATAACACTTCGAATTCTCTCCCGACCTGATGTCGATCATCTTCCCAAAATCTACCAAAACCTCGGACAGGATTATGATGAGCGTGTGCTTCCTTCCATTGGGAATGAGGTTCTCAAGGCCATTGTTGCTCAGCATAATGCTGCCGAGCTTATCGAAGAGAGGGAGCTTGTGAGTGGTTATCTATTTATTTATTTTGGATGCAGTACCAGTACAACCGGCATGTGAGCTGATGCTCTATAAACCTTCATACAGGTCTCTGCTCGAATCCGAGCCGATCTACTGAAGAGAGCGGCTGAGTTCAACATCAAGCTAGAGGATGTTTCCATCGTGAGTGCTTTTGTCTCTGTAGTTTGACTGCAGCCTTGCTTTCTCTATCAGAGTACCACTGAGCAATACTTCATAATCCTCCTCAGACCCACATGACCTTCGGTAAAGAATTCACTACTGCCGTCGAGCAAAAGCAGATTGCTCAGCAAGATGCTGAGCGTGCAAAGTTCATTGTTGAGATGGTACGTACAACACTGGCCGTTTCTTCTTTCTTTGTCTTGTAGACAACTTATCAATTACTCGCCTTACTCTCTCTATAAACTATCTTTAAGGCCGAGCACGAGCGACAGGCCGGTGTTATTCGAGCCGAAGGAGAGGCCGAGGCTGCGACCACCATCGGTCGATCTCTCGATAAGGCCGGAGCGGCTTTCGTCAACCTTCGACGAATCGAAACCGCCAGGGAAGTTGCCACTACACTTGCTTCTTCTAGGAACGTGACCTACCTTCCTTCGAGTAATGGCAACATGTTGCTGAATGTAAACGCTCAGTAAACGGCTTTGCCTGGACGGAGCGAGTGAACGGAATAACTTCAGAAAAATCTTGTTGCATGTATAATCAATGAATCATACCTATCTAGTCTCATCACAGCTCTACCCTCAGCACACATATATAAACCAAGCTCTCTATGAGATATCTTCCAATGGACAGACTGATTGCGTTTGATCAACCTTGCCGAGCATCATAGAAAGTGGGGTGTGTGGTTATGTAACCGGACTGTAACCTTTTTTTACCCAGCAGAAAAAGTTCCAGCAGACTTTCCCTTCGCTCGTCCAACTCCCCGCCACGACTTCTTCCGATACCCACCCATCTTCCATCTTTGCCTCTCAACCAGACTCATCCAAGTCTTTCTCTCTTTCTCTCTTCTCTTCTCTCTCTCTCTCTTCTCTTTCTCTCTCTCCTCTCTCTTTCTCTATCTCCTTTCTCTTCTCTCTATCTCCGTTCTTTTCATCCACCTTTCTTGTCTGCTTTTGTCCAGCGAAAAAGCACTCGACCTATCTCTTCTTTCGCAAGGTGAGTTTTGCATCCTGATCCCATTCCTCAGGTTCAACATCCGTCGTATAACCTATCCGGATCATGACGGATCCGACTGAAACTGATTTTGAAATCTGTTTCTTCATGACTCTGTTGTTTTCATCCTGTCTTGTTCGAAATCTTACCTCTTGTGGTATTTTTTTCCTTGCCGTTTGCTGGATCTCTCAAACCGACCGCGATTTTCTTGTCTGCTGCCATATCAATATCAATCGCTATCTCCTTTGTTACCTGGCTCATGGATCCTGATGGTATTCCTTTAATCGACACCCAGCAGTCACCCTTTTCCTTGATATCTTTCCCACCCTTTCGGATCGATTTCTGCCTTCACAATGGACGCCCAGCAGCAGCAACAGCCCCAGCCCGCTTTCGACGCCAACGCCCCTGCTAACGTCGAGGGAGAGGCTCCCGTACGTTCACCTTACCCTTTTGTATTATCATATGAGCAACCCGTTCTTTGGTGTTTCACAATTGACTCGAATCACACCTTCGCTTCAAAAACTCGACCGTCTACCTTGGGGCGTTTTTTTCTTTGTACACACAGCGGTAAGCTTTTTCTTTTTTGTTCGCCGCGTATATTCCTCTCGCTTCTTTTTTCCCCTTGGACCAATCTGTCAGTTTGAAAGCTTACATTAAGCAAACCTCTGCACTGTTTCCTTTGTCAGACGAGCTCATCTCTACGTCGGAAACCTTTCCCCTCGAGTTACTGGTGAGTACGCCTCATTGTAATTGCGTTTAATATGCTCAGGATGTGGAAAGGATGCTGATGTGCGTTACTTTTTCTTGCTCTTCCAGAGTACATGCTTACCGAGATTTTCGCCGTCGCTGGACCTGTCCAGAATGTCAAGATCATCCCTGACAGAAACTACCAGCACGGTGGTCTCAACTACGGTTTCGTTGAGTAGTGAGTGTTCACGCGATTCTTTTTTTATATTTCATTGTTATCATCATCACAGTCGATGACAGGTGTTGACCCTGATCTCATCTCATCAAAGCATGGATATGCGAGCCGCTGAGACTGCTCTCCAGACCCTCAACGGCCGAAAGATCTTCGACACTGAGATCAAAGTCAACTGGGCTTACCAGGGACAGCAGAACAAGGAGGTCAGTGCTCCTGAACGCCTTGGGCCGTTTGGATTCAAGCTGAACGCATATATCGTATGTCTCTTCTCTTTTGCCACAATGTAGGATACTCAGGGCCACTTCCACGTCTTTGTTGGAGATCTTTCCCCTGAGGTCAACGACGAGATCCTCAACAAGGCCTTCGGTGCTTTCGGAACCCTCTCTGACGCTCGAGTCATGTGGGATATGAGCTCCGGTAAGTTTATCGTTGTGTCGTGCCTATTCATTAAGAGTGAGACACTGACGTTATCTGCCGTCCATACAGGCAAGAGCCGAGGTTACGGTTTCCTTGCTTTCCGAGACAAGACCGATGCCGAACAGGCTATCGCCACCATGAACGGAGAGTGGCTCGGATCCCGAGCTATTCGAGTCAACTGGGCCAACCAGGTTTGTCCTCTGTCAATGATTATGTCATCGACATTGGGCCCTTGTCGCTGAACTCGACAATGATTTCGACTTTCTTGGGCACAGAAAACTCAGACCGGAGGTCAGGCTGGAGCCGGCGGGCAGAACCAGCAGCCCCGAATGGGTGGTGCTGGAGGTGCTCCCGCCCCCATCAACTTCCAGGGTGGACCCCTCAGCTACGAGGTTGTAGTTGGACAGACCCCCGCTTTCAACACCACCGTCTACGTTGGAAACTTGATTCCATACACCACCCAAGCCGATCTTATCCCTCTCTTCCAGGTTCGTTTCCTTCGAGCTTGGCTGATTGTTTGTTTCGACGCATAGGATGATACTGATATTCTAGCCGATGATTTTGACTTCAGGGCTACGGTTACATTGTTGAGATCAGGATGCAGGCTGATCGAGGATTCGCTTTCGTCAAGCTTGACTCTCACGAGAATGCTGCCATGGCTATCGTTCAGCTCCAGGGCCAGCTTGTTCACGGCCGACCCGTCAAGTGTAGCTGGGGTAAGGACAGGTGAGCATTCGCTTCATACTTTAATCTGAGCATGTGTATGTCATGACATTAACAACGCCTTGGTTCGTAGGATGCCCGGTGAGGGAGGAGCTCAGCCCGGAGCTGGTGCTATGGGTGGACAGCCCGGAGGAGGTATTCCTCAGTACGGCATGCAGCCTCCCCAGATGTACGGCATGCCTCCCAACGCCTATGGACAGTATCCCTTCGCTGGCTACCCCGCTTACGGACAGCAGCCCGGAGCTCCCGCTGCGGGAGCTATCCCCGGACAGGGTGAGCAGGCTCAGGACCCTGCCACTCTTGCCGCTCAGCAGGCTTACTACCAACAGGCTCTGGCTGCTCAGTCCATGCAGGCCCCCGCTGCTGCCGGAGGAGCACAGTCCGGTTGGGGAGATTTCTACAACCAGGCCGGTGCTGCTCCCCAGAACTAGATTAGTGGTTTGTTAGGGTATGATGCGTAGATCCTCTTCTTTGCTTGAGAGGGTCAACCCTACGTCTCGTTTCAATATTCTCCAATTTCTTTAATCTATCGTTTCTGTTTGACTCTTACTATGTTCCTGTTTTCTCTCGATCTTCCCTCGTTCTCGTTTTTTTGGGGTCCTGGCATGTTCTTTTTCTCCTTCCCCTCTACTGATCTGGTTTTCCGGCTCCCCTGCATCCTATGGGTTGATCTAAATTTCTTTTTGCTCAGTTTCTTTTTATCTCTTCTCACAATCTATAAAACCATTTTGATTGTTCATTCCTCTGTGCCTCATCTTGTGTGGACTGACCATTGTACATCTAGCAAGCAAAAGTGATGAAGTATTTCTCTATCAGCTGAATTACATTGTCGAGATCAGCAGACGTCATCATGACATACAGCCAGTTCAGTTCAGCCCATTGAGCGTCTCTTATCTTCACCCAATCTTCCTTTCTATCTTATATCCCTCCGCTCTGTTCAGCATAGTTCCTTCTCTCGCTCATTCATACCACTAGAGAACCGAAATAAACATGACATCTTCCTTGAACGGCAGCTGCTTCTGCCAACAGACTCGGTACACACTCCATCCGACGTCGCTTACCGATGGGTCAACAAACTTGACGATGTCTGCCTATTGCCATTGCACAGGCTGCCAACGAATGAATGGAACGCCGTTCGTACATACCACTCACTGGAAAGAACAAGCGATCTCGTTCGAAGGAGCCGAGCCTGCAAGGTATGAACAGAAGGAAGGAAAGTTCAAGCTGAGATGCGAGAAGTGTGGGAGTCCGATAGGTACATGGTCGTCCAAGACAGATGAGTGAGTCATTCAATGGTATAATCTCGGTACTTACGAACTCCTTCTTTTTGCTCATGCGCACTGTCTATGACTCCGCGCAACTTTAGATATTCCATTTGGCCGTCCACCCTCAACCGAGATCGCTCTGGGAAGCCTATCGGCCTGGATCTCATGAAACCCACTGGCCATATCTTCTACGATACACGCGTGATCGATATAGATGATGGTCTGCCTAAGTGGGATGAGTACGAGATCAAAGCGGAAGGCAAGCTCGAGAAATGAACCTGTGATGAGCTTTGAGGGCAGTTACTGAAAGAAAAGGGGAGAGGACGAAGCTTTCTCATTTGTGGAATGTTGATAGATGCTATGTGACATTGATGATGTTATGTGACATTAATGATGATGTTCATTCTGTCGGTTCTTCAGGACATGTATCGTCGTTAGCGTCATTGAAGTTGGACGCAGAGAGACTGGACACGTTCGTTTACTTCAAAGTGCAGACTCTTAAGAATCTTGGTTTCACTAAAATGATACATCTTGTTCCAAGAGCATGTATTTGGGCTTCTGTACTCTGCCCATCTTGTCGGATCGATGGATGGTAGAGAGGAGCGAAATCTGGAGCGACGACTAGGTCGAAAGAAAATAAGAGGAGCAGTGACCACATATCACGAACTACCAACTCTCACCCTCTCTACACGATCAATACCGATACACATATGGCTCTCGAAATAGAATCAAGCACTCTGGCTAGAAACTCTCTCAAGCTTATCAAAGACTATCAGGGTTCGTGACCAATCATCCGACGAACACAGTGGTGCAAATCAAGGGATGATGTCAGGGGCGAAGAGCTGATCGTATTCACACTCTTCCGACAAGAAGACATGAATGGAACTTCTTATGAGACTCTATCTGCACCTCCCACGCCTCTTCAGTTTAGCAAAATTGTCCAACTTGGGCGGCCGGTCGTCATCAAAGGTGAGAGGACGATAGACGCTTTTCTAGATTGCGTTTCTGACGCCGGACTGGATCATCGACAGGGTACGGTCGGTCGATCCCTGCTTTTGGAAAATGGTCGGCCTCTTACCTCTCAGACACCATGGGCGAGCAATTGATCAGCGTGGCCGTAACTCCTGATGGGTAAGTTATCTCGACTACCCTGCCAGTCTTCGGTTCCGGAAGACTTAGCTCAATAATTGTCTGTTAGAAACGCAGATGCTTTGTATGACCATCCGCCTGAGGATCTTGAACATTCAACCGCCTACTTTGTTGAGCCTCACGCGGAGAAAATGACTATGCAGTCTTTCCTGAACAAACTGAGTGAGCTCGACAATATCCGTATCCCTCAAAAGTATCCTCAGACCTCAATAGTATTGATCCCCCCTCTTCCTTCTGCAATCTTCTGTTGACTCAGCATCGCCCTCGAATACCACGGAGATTGTCTATCTGCAATCGCAGAACGGAAATCTTTATAACCCTTACAGCGAGGACACGGAGTACGCCGCTTTACTTGATGATGTCCCTCAGGATGTTCCATGGGCAAACGAGGCCTTGGGTTAGTTGCTTAGCCCATCGTATCTTCTATTTGTCTCATCACACGGTTGGCTGTACATCATGCTGAAGGAGGTATCCTGTATTCACTTTTGACGAAGGTCAAGAGCATCCGGATGCAACAAACATCTGGATCGGCACCTCCGCAAGCGCTACTTCTTTGCACAAAGACCCTTACGAGAATATCTATGCCGTCATCAGAGGCTCGAAAACATTTACAGTCTTGCCTCCGACTGAAGGATTGTTAGTAGGAAGTAGGTCGATCTTACAACTAAAACTGTTCCGGATCGTCATATCTTATTGACTGGATTTTACTCTGACGAATTTGTAGCCAAACTATATCCGCACGCCAAGTGGCATCGGTCTAGCGAGTCTTCCTCCCTGTCTCTTTTGCCTTCGTCACCAGTTCAAGATGACAAACAAACCGGTCAAATTCCGTGGGCGTCGGTGAATCCGACTCTTCCTCCTTCGACGGCGCCTACTCCGTTATTCAGACATGCCCGTCCTATGTCTATCAATGTCGATGAAGGGGACGCACTCTATCTTCCCTCGGGCTGGTGGCACTATGTCACCCAGACCGAGGGCGACGAAGGATTCTGTGCAGCGGTGAATTGGTGGTTTGACTCTGATTTCACTGGCGAAAGATGGGTGATGAGAACGTTTCTAGAACGAGCCGGAAGAGAACTAAATTGGATCGAGGACGGAGCTGTGGATAGCGACGAGGAGGAGGAGGAGGAGGAAGAGGATGTTGAAGATATATGATTTTCCTGTGACCGATTCTATCTGGTTGTCTTCTTGCTCTAGAGAGACATCGAACGGCTTGCTGTTCTGCCATGCCTAAGCGTACATAGTCCCCAATATGAACACATCCTGAGTCCAGATCAAAGCTCGACATTCTAACCGGCCAGACGTTGCTATTCAAAGATCAGTCTGTTTGCTTACATAAGCCAACAGCGTCTGACGCAACGACTTGGCTTGTTCGCCCACGGTGTCCCTACCTGATTCGAATCCTCCATCATCACCATTATCATTATCGCCACATATGGCAGAAGTACGTGTAGACCTATGGTATATTAGCCTGTTATCTCTTGTCTGACGTGTGATGCTTCTGTTGTCATTGAAATAGGACTACTCCTTCCTTGGAGATCTCGCCCTCGAGGCCGTTCTCGCCGAAGTCGGAGAAGGAGCTGAAGGGTTGAGCAACGTCGGACTGGGTGGATCGAAACGAGCTCTGGGCAAAGACGATATCTACAACGACAACTGGGAAGATGATGAGGACAACTTGGGTGCGGGAAAGGGAAAGGATTGGGAGAAGGAAATCGATGAAGAGATGAAAACGTCCGTATGCTACCAGACTTCATGCTTGTTTCCATGTATGTTCTCTTTGAACCTAACAGTTTGGGATTCTCTTACACACATACAGCCAACCGGATACCTATGCCTTTCCCTCTACTTCTTCGACAGACAAATACTACCTTCAGGGTCTAGCCATGCTCAATAAAACTAATTCGAACGCCATCTCAACCGCATCCCCTTCGGCCTCGCCATCCTCTTCGGCGGTATCGTCACCAGCACCGGCAGCGACAGCCAGTCTGATGGATGTAAAGTCAGAACCAGTGGAGGTTTCCTTGCCGCCTGTATCACCTATCAAACCTCCTGTACGGGTGGAGAGAACGATCGAGGAGATGTTTCCTGATTTCAGAAAGGGAGAGACTCTAAACTTTGTCGATATGTTCTCAAATCCAAGTAGATTCGCTAAAATCCCCAAAGGAAAGCCGAAGAAGAGATATCGGGAACACAGTTCGTAGTCTCTTCGAGTATTGTTTCTCTCTATGTTTCGCTACCATCCGCGTCTTGCTCAGCTGTTTCTTTGATTTTCTAGTCAAGCCGCTCTCTCCTCCTAGAGTGGGGTTTCCCAGTCTGTTGGAATCACCGCCTGCCCCTCGCGTCAAGACATTAAGTAGAATCCTTCCAAAGCCACCCAATCTGGATGCTGAAAACGTCTGGGAAGACACAGAAGGAGTTGAGGACGATGAGTTGTTAGAGAAGGCTCGAGCTGTGAGTGTACCTCTCTACTCATGATTTTATCACAGCCAAACTTTGATAATCCATCTGATACACAGTATGTATTCTTTGCCAGCGGGTGCATTCGTGCACAGATTGGTATTGGGACATTGGGGTGAATGATCCCCGAAGCTATGACATGGTAAACATGATGGAATGGGAAACCCAAATCATGTTTGATAGTTCCGGACCGTGAGTCACATTCTTTCCCTCGCATCGCGTCCTCAACATTCTGTGTGGCTAACCATGTCTGGTTGGCTATGCGCTAGACCTCTCAACAAGCGACGCCGGCCGGACACGCTTACGCCTTTCAATCGGGAGTTGGATGAAGGAAGCTGGGCTAATCTTATCATGTTCGATAGCACAAAATCACCTCGGCCAGAGTTCTTAAGACCTATAGAAGAAGAGGAGAGTGTGGACGGTCAGTAGGAGATTTTGTCTCTTGATTATTCAGTTCCGTCTGACTGAAATTTTATGTTAAACTGCCTACAAAAGCAACAAACGTCGTCAAGAAGCCGTCCTCTCCAAAACAGGTTGTCTCTGCACGACTGGCGCCAACAAACCTCGATCCGTATAATATCTCCAACGACCATCACTATGAGGGTATGAAGCATCGAGTTCGACAGACATTTGGGTCGATTATTGTCCAGCACTCTTACCCCGCTCTCAAGCTCCAACTACCCTACGTAAGACTATCTTTAACGAATTATGCCAGTACTATCTTTTGATTTACGTTTGTTCAACAAATTGATCTACACAGTACAAGACATGCATATCGAAGAACGACGCTCGGTCTTGGCATCGTCCTGCTCTGCAGTTCCCATCCAACATAAAACTGACTTTCGAGCCGGTCAAGAGTGCAAAAACGTTTAAAGACAAGGTCGGCAGAAAGCTTGGGAAGGGTGGAGATATCGCAGAGGGCTTAAGAAAACCTGGAGACTTGACTCTGAAGGACACGAGTTCTTTCGTCCTCTGGGAGTTTTCGGTATGTTTCTCTTCGATGTTCAATATGGCTTATATGATTACTGGAACAGCCATTCGATTTTATGTTGCATAGGAGGAGCACCCTCCTATCATGTCAGGTTTCGGAATGGGTAGTGTGCTTGTCAATTACTATCGTAAAACCGATGATAACGACGAATTTGTTCCTAGGGTTAGTTTTGTTGCCTGACTTTATATCGATAGAATTTCTAATTTCTCAACTGCTAAACCGTGCCTTGTTGAGACTCAAAGTTGGATTTAGGAGAACCGTTTGTGCTGGACCCGAAGGACGAGCCACCGTATAGTACATTTGCACCCATCGAGCACGGTCAAACACAACCAACACTCTACAACAACCTCATCAAAGCACCTTTGTTTCGTCATAACGCCGAGCCTACGGATTTCCTTGTCATTCGGTGAGTTCATACCGGGTTCTACAACGGTTTGTCGTGATCCCTGTCTAACGTTTCGAGCGATCTTTCCGTCCTGATAGAAACACCGTTAAAGGAGAACCAAAATACTACATCCGAGAGATCAAAAACCTCTTCGTTATAGGACAGACTATCCCTTCCGTTCAGATTCCTGGTCCACATGCTCGATTGGTTTCTGGAACGGCCAAGCATCGAACTCACCAAGTAGCTTTCCGACTCCTGCAGAAGGCTAAGGGAAATCGAATGAAGCTCTCTCGTCTGATGAAGTACTTCCCGGATACGCACGAGCTTCAGATGAGACAGCGTTTAAAGGTGTGTACTTGTCTTGATATCACCAGCTGAAAAAAAAAAACTTGATGCTAACTCCCGTTGTGTTCTTGGTTTCTTGATTCTCTGAAAAGGATTTCTTGGAATTCCATCGAAGGGGACCTCATCAACAAAGTTGGCGTCTCAAGACTGGTATAAAGTTCCCCGATCCGACAGAGCTCATCAAGATGGTTGCTCCTGAATCCGTCATGATGATTGAATCGATGCAAGTCGGTCTCCGTGTCCTCCAAGATGCAGGTTATGGCGTTTCGGAAAAAGAAGAGAAGGATGAGGATGAGGCAAAGATGGACACCGAGCAAAAGCTGGCTCCGTGGATTATGACTAAGACCTACGTTCACTCTCAGAGAGACAAGGCTTGGGTTCAGCTATATGGAGAGGGAGATCCAACAGGTCGAGGAGAAGGTTTTAGTTTCATCCGTGTCTCGATGAAGGACATATTCTTGCGAGAAGGAGAAACTGTAGAGGATAGAAAAGGTACGTGATACAGTCTTGCAAGGAATCGTTGAGGACTACATGATCTGACATATATATATATATCCTTGTAGCCTTCGTTGCATCCCTTCCAAAAGGGCAACAAAAGCAAGGTCATGTCGTTCAAGAACGAGTCTTCCGAGAAGAAGCAAAACGGATCTGGGATCTTCAACACTCGTCCCTGAGCAATCCTATTCCTCCGGAACTCTCGGATGACGAGGCTGACGGTCAAGGTCAGAATCGACGCCGTAGTATTTCTAGTAAACCTCCAGCTGTAGGAAATCGGGACGACGAAGGCTACCCTTACGGTGGTTCATCACCAGCACAGTACTCCCCGTTCCCAGGTGCCTCTAGAGGAAGATCGCCCTCGGCGATGAGTAGAGCTTCCTCTGTCGACCGTGATGATGCAATAAGTGTTGGCAGCAAGGGCTATGGGGCAGGAGGAGGAGGGAAAGCATTGAAGATCAAGAGGCTGGTTCGTTCATTCTATCTAAAGTAGTACAATCAATGTTTCTGGCATTCGCTGATACACAGAGTTCTTTGGTTCTTCTTCCTCCCTTTCAATCTTTTATAGATTAAAGGAGAGTGGAAGACTGAGATCGTGCGAGACATCAACGTCATCAACGCCTATGTTCGGAAGCGACAGCTTATCGAGGAGAAGGAGACCGCTGCAGAAGCCGTCATGCCGACAGGTGATGTGGAGAGAGATAAGAGAATGAAGCGATTGTGAGTGTTTCAACAAGACCCCACTTTGTTTCTGAGCTGTTCTTATTCCTTCTGACGCTCTTTTTTCGACACCTCCGATCCAGTATTCAAGACGAGTTGGACAAGCTCAAGAAGAACCAGACTCGACGAATCAATCGAAAGAAGGCTTTGGCCGGAGACGAGAACGGAAATACCAAGCAAACAACCTCAGTTCGCCGATTTCTTCTTTCGTATTCGATTTCACCTTTTTGCATATTGTTGACCATGTTGTGGCGGTTGTCTGGTGATCTCTCTAACAGAGAAAATGTGCCAACTGTGGTGTCATCGGACATATGAGTATGTTTTCTCCTTTCCTTCTTCCTTCTTTAAAGAAGAATGAGATTTAAGCTGTCATCTCTCCGGTTATCAATCTGACCACTCTTCTTGTTCCAAACTTCGTCTTTTAGAAACCAACCGAAAGTGTCCTCGATGGGCAGAGTTCAACCAAACTCAAGAAGCCGAACCCCAGAGCTCGTTATCCGCGTCTGGCCTACCACTCGGTATCTCTTCTGCTGTTGATCATCTGCCTAGCTCCTTGTCAGTCAACGTCCCTTTCTCCTTTTTCTTTCTGTCTCGTGTATTATAACGGAGATACATCAGTGCTGACTAGTTTCTTTTGTCTCTTTTCTTCTCTTTTCTTTGCTTCTTACAGCTTTGCGATCCCTGAAGCTGAGCTCCCGAAATTGAAACTCAATCTGGGAAAAAAGAAATAGCCTCCGATATCCTGGGCATCTATCTTTTTGCGTCTTTTCCTTTCCATTCTGCCTACTCGGACGTGCGTAAGAAGAACAAGAAACAGGGTCGGAGCAGAGAGACAGGATGGGAAGGACTAAGGGGGAGAAATAGTATCTCGATATATGTACATACGTCAACGAAGAGAAAGAGGTCCTGATGGATGTATTTCTCTTGTCACTTACACTCTCTTTCTTTCTTTTCTTACATCACTCGAGGTGATTGTTTCTGTTTGCTCCATTCTCCAGGAGAACAAAGTAAGGGGGGGGGGAGGATGTGACAGAAACTTGAATTGTAACATAGTGCATAGATAGAACATTCAGAGGGACCCATCTCGTAAGCTTACGAGCTCCTCAACGAGCTTGGTCGAGGACATACTCTGAAAGCATCCTCAAGAAAGGCGTGCATGAGGAGGAGTAGAGAAAGAAGAGTGAAACGTGCAGGGATGTAGAGAAAGGCCTTAACTAACACGGCCGACAGAGACCGTGTCTGTCCAACTTTTCCTTGTTTCGAACCAATCAAAAGATAGATGGGCTCATCTAGTAGAGTTTATGATGTTCAAAGCTTGTCGCAGAAGGCAATCTATCGTCCCTCTTGCGCTTTCGTCGATTTTGGCTAGAGATGTTCACACTATGGAGCCAAAAAAGACGATGTCGTCGTGTTTGCTATTGTTGCTAACATTGTTTAAGGAGATAGAAACATTCATAAAAGACAACTCTGACACCTCGAAACACATTCGACAACTCTTCTCTTAAGCAGCCAACTCCTTAGCCTGGGCAGCAGCCTTGGCCTTGACATCAGCGATGTCACCAACCATGTAGAAAGCAGACTCAGGGAGGTGGTCGCAGGCTCCGGAAAGAAGCTCCTTAAAGGACTCCAAAGTAGTCTTCAAGGGAACAAGCTTTCCCTCGATACCAGTGAAGACCTGAGCGACAGCGAAAGGCTGCGACATGAATCGCTGGATCTTTCGGGCTCGCTCGACGGTCAACTTGTCCTCCTCAGACAACTCATCCATACCAAGAATGGCAATGATATCCTGGAGGGACTTGTAGTCCTGGAGGATCTTCTGGGTCTTGGTGGCGATGTCGTAGTGCTCCTGTCCGACAATTCGGGGGTCGAGCATTCGGGACTTAGAATCAAGGGGATCGACAGCGGGGTAGATACCCAACTCAGCGATACCTCGAGACAACACAGTGGTGGCGTCCAAGTGGGCGAAGGTGGTGGCGGGGGCAGGATCGGTCACTGTTTAGTTGGAAAGAGTGAAAGTTAGCGAGGCGGAAAGATGGCTTGTAGATCAGAAAACAGGACGAACAATCATCAGCAGGCACGTAGACGGCCTGGACGGAAGTGATGGATCCCTTCTTGGTGGTGGTAATTCGCTCCTGCATACCTCCCATATCGGTGGAAAGAGTGGGCTGGTATCCGACGGCGGAGGGAATTCGACCAAGCAAGGCAGACACCTCAGAACCGGCCTGGGTGAATCTGTTATGGGTAGAGAAAAGAGAGGAAGATTGTCAGTGACAAGAAAAGGGAAACCCCTCGAAAAACGAGGAGAAGAAAAAGGATAAAGATGAACGTACCGGAAAATGTTGTCGATGAAAAGCAAGACATCCTGTCCTTCCTCGTCTCGGAAGTACTCGGCGATGGTCAAACCAGTCAAAGCGACTCGGGCTCGAGCACCCGGGGGCTCGTTCATCTGTCCGAAGACAAGAGCGACCTTGGAGTCACCCTCAAGGCTAAAAAAGAAGGAAGAAAAAAGGAAGAGACAACGAGGTCAATCAACGAGGTCTGTGGTAAAAGGAATAGGTGAAACTCTTACTTGATGACACCGGTCTCGATCATCTCGTGGTAAAGATCGTTTCCCTCTCGGGTTCGCTCTCCGACACCAGTGAAGACGGAGTAACCTCCGTGGGCCTTGGCGACGTTGTTGATGAGCTCCTGAATCAAGACGGTCTTACCGACTCCGGCTCCACCGAAAAGTCCGATCTTTCCTCCTCGGGCGTAAGGAGCGAGGAGATCGACGACCTTGATACCGGTCTCGAGCACCTCAGCGGTGGTGGACTGGTCAACGAAAGAAGGGGCATCGGCGTGGATGGGGGATCGCTTGACACCGACGATGGCTAAGAGTGATGTAAAGGGGATGCAGGCATTGTCAGCCAACTGGTGCAACGATCTAGCAAATCGGTATGACCGACTTACGTCCTCGCTCGTCGACGGGCTCTCCAATGACGTTCATGATTCGACCAAGAGCACCAGGTCCAACGGGGATGGTGATGGGGGCTCCAGTGTCGACGACCTTGGATCCTCGAACCTGGTTGGTAGAAAATCGATGGGGTGAGTACCATCATCTAAAGAGGATAATTATCTAGGGGCGGAGAATAACGTACGAGACCCTCAGTTCCGTCCATAGCAATGGTTCGGACAGTGTTCTCTCCGAGGTGCTGGGAGACCTCAAGGACAAGTCGTCCTCCGACGAAGTCCTGGACCTCAAGGGCGTTGAGGATGGGAGGAAGGTTCTACATGTGGAAAGAAAAAGAGGTTTGAATCAGTGATCTGAAGGATGGAATCGGGTGGATCGAAAGGAGTGAAAAATAGATGTAAAAAAAAGCTCACATCAGAGTCGAACTGGACATCGACGACGGCTCCGATGACGGTCTTGACGGCACCGACCTGGGCCTTACCCTCGGTGGCGTAGGATCGGACTGGAAGAGAGGAACCCAAAGGTATCAGCATTGATTGAGAGGAACCGAGTGAAGGCTGAAAGTTGCCAGTAGATGGGTTTTAACGGAACGGAGGGGAAAGGAAGGAGAGGGAAAAAAAGTGGAGAGGAAAAAAAAACACGACCCATCCATCTGATCCCATCTCCAGTACAGATGGATGAGATGGAAGATACGTCTCCGTGATCTGGTACTGTCTCTAATTGATCCAACGCCCTTGCCTTCGTCCTTCAACTTTTTTTTCGCCGCCTACCTGAGCAATCTCACCACCGACGAATCCGATCTCTCCGTGGCCCATCGCTGTCTTTTTTCTCGCATCAACGACCACCACTCTCGATTGGTTTGCAAAAAAAAGACAGTAGCAGGCCGACGGAGGATATATGACAACAAGTGCCTAAAGGCAACGGAAGAGAAAGAAGAAAAGGAAGAAAGAACTACACTAACCGGCCTGGGTGACGGGACCCTGTCGTCGGGCAATCATCGGGGTGGTGAAAGCGGGGACGGTAGGCCTGACGAACCTGGGAGCGGCGGCGAGGGTAGAAAGGAGAGCCTTCTGAGCCTGCTTGGCCTTAGCGGCCTGCTTAGAAAGGCGGATGGCGCCTCGAGTGGGGTGCATGGTGAGTGTGTGTGAGATGAACGGGGGGAGGTTGGTGAGGGTGAAGGTTCGACGGAAGGGAGATGAAAAAGAGTAGGCAAGAGAAAAGGCAGAAAAAAAAGGGCGAGAGGGCGTTACATTTTTTAATTACGTAAGCTGTTCCTGGTCCTGGTCCTGGCCCTGTTCCTGGCCCTGGTTTTTTTCTAGTTCTGTTCTTAGCCTTGTTCCTAACCCTAGCCAGCCAGCCAGGAAGCTAACCTCGGTTCCTAACTGCGCATGCCATCAGCCGCCCCCCCCCCCCCCCCCCCCCCAAGCTCTCCCATTCGCCTCGCCCATCGGTTTCTCTCCGGCATCTCTGGCGGTCCACGCGCACATAGCTATCTCTGTCCTGCCATCGGCATGGCCCATCGAATGGATGTATGTCCGCTGGGTGTACAGCTCATTCATTAAGATTAAACAAGTAAGAGAGAAAGACAGAGACAGACGGAGACAGGCAGAGACAGAGATAGAGAAAGATAAAGGATAGAGGAACAGATAGATTATATAATGAGCTACGGGATAGAGGAAAAATAAAATGAAATAGAAAACAAACCCTTTCCACAAAGTCTTTCACTGTATTTGGTTACTTCTACTTTCCCTTTCAAACATGATGCACCCACCCGTTGAGCCCCGTCCTTCGCATCGTCGCTTCCTCTTCTTCCTCTAGAGATCGTTGGCCTCGGAAGAAGAGACACCATTGGTGGCAAGCAACCGGGTGGACCGTCTGGGCGAACTCGTGCTCGATCTATCACGCCGACCGTCCTTTCGGACCGAGGCTGTCAACGACCGTCGAGGACTCCCGGATGATCTTGACACCGGAGATGCGTTCAGCTTGGTCGGGCTCTCCTTCTTGACCTCGTCCGATTCAGCAGCGCTTCGGCCTTGTCGGACCAGATCGATGGATGACGCTGAAGGTGACACGGGTGACAACAGTGATGAGTCCGGAACGTCGGAGGTGTCGTACGTAGTAGAATAGTATCGTGCTCCCTGTAGTGTAGCCGTTTTTTATATAAAATCCCCGTTCATTGTCTCAGCATACCATCACATATACAAGTCACGGACACGAATGAAGAAGGAGAGAATATAGCTGACCTGCATGATCAGTACGCCGGTCAAGGCGACAGCGGTAATGGCGTGACTAGCGGCAAGATCTCGGATGGCGACGATGAGCTCCGGTCGAGTCTCGAGGTATTTGGAAGGGAGTGGTGACGGAATAGATCGCGGGATCTGCTGGTAGCCTATTCGAAGAGAGGGGGAGATGAGAATGAAAAGGTCAGATCGACGTATGTATTCGCCAGACATTGACATGTATGCACAAGAACAACTAATCAAGACCGATACATACTTGGGTTGATGGACTCGATGTGAGTGAAGAGCACATAGACAAACAAGACTGAGGAGAACAAGACAGAACATCAGCCCATCATTGTAAGAGACCGACCAAAAACAAAGACAGAGAAAGAGATCTCACAAAGACTAGCCCCATCAAACAAGAATTCACCGCTTCGGCCTCTACCACCGACACCCTTCCATCCAAGAAGGACTCTAACAGTGATCGCGGTCACTGCGATGAAGCATGCAGACGACCAGGTATAGAATACGATGGGTGGGGCGGAGACGAAGCTAGAGTAGTAGGTTAACGCTGCCAGCAAAGCTTCGTTCGTCACTGGGGATCTGATTACAAGCGAGCGGACGAATTTATAGATAAAGCGGATGGGTGAGCACTCTTTCTTCTTTCTTTCTTGCCTTTATAAAACATTGGCGGTACACATGAAAGCCAGAACAATAGACAGAAGAAGAATTAGAGACGAAGCCCGGAGCTCACCTCCATAACGTCCCCCCATCCGCAATCCAATGGACAGATGTCGTGCCTACATCGATTATACAACAAGGACATCAGAGACCATGTCATCGCTTGAGATCGTCTTGGTTCATCGTAGACGCATCGATATATATACTTACCTAAAAGGAAGGCGGTGGATGTAATGATACACGTCGTCCAGGATACCATATTTGAGCAAGCGTTGAATTCTCTACTTTTAGATAGTCGCCGTCGATGATCATCACGTGGAGCATCGGGTTGAAAGAGGTAGGCATGCCATTAATACGACTGATCCAATGCTATAAATCCACTGAAACAACCACATACACAATAGATTCTCAACAGAGGATGTTTTCACCACGAGATCCTTCCAATGATGGTCCTACCGAATGTCTTCTCAAACGAAAAAGATAGCGGAGGGAAAAGGAAAGCACTCGATTGGGAATGAGCACCCAAAGAGATCTTACTGCGCATACGAGGGTAAGATAGCTGTTAGGGTTAAATTTACATGCGATTCCCAGAGGTTTCTTCTTGCCTCTTCAATTGCATCGGCCACTTTATCCGAGTCAGCGCGGATGAACGTAATTTCTTATGATCCCTTTTTTTTTTTGACCATCTTTAACATACAATCACTCACTCACTCATTCGTTTACACACACACACACACACACACACACATAGCATGTCATCGTCGCAACAGAAAATTAAGGTCGGAATCTTGGGAGCCACCGGAACGGTCGGACAGAGGTTCATCACCCTCCTCGCCTCACACCCGTTCTTCGAGATCCACGCCCTAGGAGCCTCTCCCCGGTCGGCCGGTCAGGCTTACCCTAAGGCTACCAAGTGGAAGCAGTCGGTTCCTATCCCTGAGGCTGTCAAGCAGATGACCGTGAGGAAGTGTGACCCGGAGGACGGCTTCCAGGAGTGCAAGATCATCTTTTCTGGTCTTGATGCTGACGCCGCCGGAGATATCGGTTCGTTGCGCCTTTCTCTATCTGTCTCTTTTTTTCTTTTCTTTTTTCCTTCCTTCCCTGTTCTTCCTACGTCATTCTCACAAGTTCCTTGGTTTTCCAATTCCTCCTCCTACAGAACAAGCCTTCCGAAAGGCCGAGTTTGCTGTCTTTTCAAACGCAAAGAACTACAGACAGGATCCGCTTGTCCCCCTCATCGTTCCCACCGTCAACCCTTCGCATATCCAGGTCATCCCTGCCCAGCAGGCTTCCTTGTCGCCACCTCTTCAGAAGGGTTTCATTGTCACTAACGCCAACTGCTCCACCACCGGTCTCGTCGTTCCCTTGAAGGCGCTCGAAGATGCGTTCGGACCTCTTGACAAATGCATGGTGACCACCATGCAGGCAATCTCCGGCGGTGGATACCCTGGTGTTCCTTCCATGGACATCCTCGACAACGTCGTCCCTTACATTGGAGGTGAGGAGGAGAAGATCGAGTGGGAAGCTTCCAAGATCCTTGGAGGAGTCCTTCCTGAAGGCAAAGGGTTCGATCTCCACTCGGAGAGCCCCCTTAAGGTCAGCGCCTCGTGCAACCGAGTCGCCGTTCTCGATGGTCACACGTTAGTTTCTCCTTTTATTCCTGAAATTTCTGTGCGTTGCACAGTGTTTCCTTTTAGCTGACAACCATGACCTGATACTCCTTTTCTTCACATCTCTCCGCCCGGCGATCCTTCTTCAACAGCGAGTGTGTGTCTGTGTCGTTCAAGAATCGACCTGCGCCCAGCCCGGAAGCCGTCGCGGAGGCCATGAGGTCGTACAGCTGTCTCACCCAGTCTCTCGGTCCGTCCAAGGTCCCGTCGGCTGCTCCTACTCCTTTGGTCGTGCTCGAGGAGCAAGATCGACCCCAGCCTCGACTTGACAGGAACCTTCACGACGGAGCGACCGTGGTCGTTGGCCGAATCAGAGAGTGCCCTGTGCTGGACATCAAGTTTGTCTGCCTCAGCGACAACGTCCGAATCGGAGCTGCTACCTCTTCCATCATCAACGCCGAGTTGGTCAGTGGCTAAATCTTCTTTAAAATCTTCATTTCCATTGATGTCTTGATCCAAGTATACTCACTCGATCCATCTCCTTGCCTCTGTTCTCTTTAGGCCGTCGCCCAGGGTGTTGTCTCTTTGGAGTAAGAAGAGTACGAGAACCGACAAGGAAAAGCTCATGTAAAAAGACCAAAGTTTTCCGAGGAGAACATCCAGACAGAAATGAATATAGAATGAACCATGGTTGTAAAGAGAACGAAGAGTCATGAGAACATGCTGGACGATTCCGCAGTCGACCAGATAAGCTAAATCTTTGGAGGCCCGCATAAAAAGTGAATTACATTCGGGACAGTCAAATAGCAACGGCGGCAGCAGCAGCAGCAACAGCAGCAGCAACAGCAGCAACAGCAACGACGACGGTAGCCACCACTGCTCGGACAGATACAACACAGTTCGATCCGTAGACCATACTCTCCTAAGCTCCGAATACATCCATCTCAAACGAAGGACGCTTGGGAAAACGTTGCCTTCAGAAATCTCCTCCTTGCCCAGATGGCAACATCTCTGATTCCTTCCCGGATCGCAAAGGTCCAAGCAGAGACCCCGTTGTTGTTCGACTCGTTCTTCCTTCTTGTCCTTCGGCTCATCTTCTTCTTTGCCTGTCGAAAGTTTCTTAAGAGAACACTGAGTCCTGCGCTGAGAAGAGTGAGCAAGCCAGAGTACTTGATTCCCACATCGAGCGACACTGTCTGTTCGGCCAACGATGATGAAGGTTCGTAAGGCTCTCGAATTGTCTAGGTCTGTCACAGCACAGTACACTCTCCGGCTCTTTGTTTGACTCTCCTTGGTGCATATGATCTCTCCACACGGCTTCTTCTCTTCCCCATAGACTTGACCACACCCTTTCTCACTCCCGAACCGACAAGGCATCCGTCAACCACCAGCTTGGCTACGCTTCCCTACTCCCCCAGGGATGGATACGCTCGTCAAGATTCCAACTTAGACCTCTCAACGGAAACATTCATGCTCTCGGTAAAGTCTCCCTCGCCGACCGGCGGAGGGCGCGGGAGATTCCCCAGGAGCGTTGCTCATGTTGAAAACGAGGACGATGCTTCAATGAAGGAGGTCACCGGAAAGAGGTCGGCTCATCACGGAGGTCTCGCCAGGTGAGACTTGTTTCCCGTCATGTGGATCACGCCTTAACCTTCCCGTCCATGCTCGACACATGCTGACGTTGAGCCATGTCGATTCTGAACGAGCTAGAACGATATTCTCATGCTGCTTCTCAGAGAGTTGTATGCTTCTATGCTTGGTCTTCATGCAATCAGTTGGATTTCTCCATCCGAGGTATGTTTCGCGCACTTGTATTTACTCTAAAAGTCAATAGTCCACTCTCTGACGTGTATGACCCTCTTCGGCAAACCATGTAGATCACGCAAGATCAACTGGAACATCTCCATCAACTTTCTTCTCGTTCTCTTGCTTCTAGCCATCCCGTTCTTTCAATCCATGCTTCTCACTCGATATCGTCGATCAGGTTAGTCCCGGATCATATGTTTTCCGCTCGCCCATCCATCCCTTTTTTCTCCTCACCCTCACCTTTCGGTTCCCGTATACTATCTGCACGAAAAACACCAGCAAACACATCGAGTAGACCGACAAAGAGAGGCCTGAGTAGACGGTATATCCTTGCAATGGTTCCCTTCTCGGGCTGTCTATTCCTTTTTGCCTGTATTCCTGTTCCGGCTGGAATGAAAGAACAAGGAACAGGTGAGTTCTCTCTGTTTTGCTTGCCTTCGAATCCGGCAGAACAAGCCCTTCTTCTAGCTCTCAATACTCAAGCGCGCTCGTCATTCTGTGCTTGGTGTGACAGGCCTGTTCAACTTTGCGATCATGAGAGCATCTGTCCTTGGTGTTCTCATCCTGGGTGGACTTTCTGGGTTCGGATCGATCACAACGGCTTTGAGCTTTTTGGAAAACATGAGTCGTGGCCACTGGTTCGTCCTCTCCTCTCCACGTCATTTTTTTTTGTTTCCGGGAGGGTATCATCTTTCGACATCCTTATCTCTCTCTATTGGACTTGAAACAACAACAAACAAAACGAACAGGCAAGCGATCAGCTCCGAAGATCTGTTGAACGCTGAGCGATCTCTCTATCATGTTAGAAGAGATCTCTCAATCAAAAAAGAAGAGCTTCGAAGGACCGGGGCCAACCAGGTTCGTCTGTTATTGATCGTCTTGCATGCTACTCAGGCCCCGAACAGAGCATTCTAATAATTCATCGAGGCATTGTGTATGGGCATAGGTGGATCCTGGGTGGTTGAGACGCACATTAAAAACGATTGCTGGAGGTTCGGATGGTGCGTTGGCTGAGTTCATCACCCTTACGAGAAATCGATCACTAGGATGGAGAGAACAACGCCGCTGATGTCCTTCTCTCTTGTAGAAAGATCGTCTTTGAACAAGGAGATTGCCGGGCTAGAGATGATGGAGATACAGATCTCAAAAAATTTGGGCGCGATGAAAATCCGAAAGGTAGTATTCCTCTTTCCTTGATCAGACGGCGTATCTCCACCGGATACAGGTTAACAGTTTGCGCTTCTTTTTCTTATTATTTGTGTGGATCTCAATCCAGTCAACGATGGAGTTTTCATCTACTCTATATGGAAGAGTCTGGAACAGTATAGGTTGTGAGTCTAGCGTGCTTCGTTTCGCGAGTAGAAATTGCGTCAGTAGACCATAGGCTAACCGACAACGACAAAACCGGTCATACTTTGTGTACGGTACAGATTTATTTGCTGCTTGTGAGCTGGCATGCCCCTCTTCTTCTTCTTCTTCTTCTTCTTATATTTCAGTTGGAGCGAGATATGGGCTGTTTTGACCAACAGAACGTTATCTTCGATATCGGGATTAGACTGCGTCTGTCGAATCATCATGGCGATCGTGAATCTGTTTATCCTCCCTCAAATCTTTCTTTCCGATCCCTCGTTGTCGTTGTCAAGTCCCCTTGCCAACTCGACCAGATCCGCATCCATCCTGCCGTCAACGATGGGCACCATGCCCCATAATTCGTCTTCAACTTTGCTTTCTTCCTCATCCTCCTCAGCTTCATCCAACCTTCATCAGAACCACACATCCGATTGGATCTCTTACTTGATCGCCCTCGCATTGAGTCATCTCCCGTTCGAGGTGGACGTGCCGCTCTGGTCGAGACAGATCTCGTTGGGTCTCGTGGGAGTGATCATCTTGTCAAGCATTCAGTATGTGATGAGGTCGATATCGAGAGCGTTAAAGTTGGGCAGCGCGAGTGTAGGCGGAGTCGTTTTATTATTGGGGTTGGCTCAACTCATGGTCCGTTTGTTTATTCTGATCATTTATTATTATAAATAATGATACGTCGTGCGATCGCTTACTGTTGTGTCCTATCCGTTTCCGTCCTGAGGGGACAACAGACGCTCTACTTGTTGTCGCTACTGATCCAACTCCGAACATCATTACCTCCACCGGACGAGGACGATCCAGACCCAGAGAACAGTCTGCTCGTTTCATCCTTGCCACCTTTCGTGGCGTTCAACAGTCTGTTTGATCTGACGTATCTGATATCGGCTCTGTTGACGTTGGTCATCAGCTGGGTGGATAGTAAAGTGAACAGAGCGGACGGTGGGGTAGATGTCTGGAGGATGGGGGAAGTTTAGATTTGGGGTTCTTTGTCTTTGTTTCATTATAAATCTCATCTTAATCATCCGTCCATCTGTTTGGGGAGGCTGAATCTATAACAATGATCAGCTTCCTCTATCTCTCTCTTCTTCCTTATTCACATGTATTGCCTCAGAGGGGTCACACAGAATCTTGAACAAAACAGAAAAGATATATATGTATGTGTGTATGTGCATATGCGTCAGATACTCCCTAAGTCCCTGTGAGACTGACGATCTCGTCATCGTTATAGACTGAGTACAATGCAAGAGTCATAGATCAGTCGTCAGCGTTCACACGATTGGATGGCAAGAAGAAAAGGGAGAAGAAGAAAGGGTTCGTTGCTTCCCGGCTGGCTCCCTGCGAACTCCTGACACGATGGACGAAGAGAGATAACATCTGGAAATAAAAACGAACCTGCAGCCAGACCGGACCGGTCTTCCTTGATGAGATAATTGATTCCGTCTGTTTCTACTATCCCACGCCATCCGGGTGGACTCGAGGAGAACGGCCCTCCTTCGACATACTGTTCAAAAGTGCCCATAGATGCATCCGAGAAAGATCTTTATAAGGTTTGACTCTGTGCCGGAAGGAGAAGGAGAACAAAGGGAAGGAAGAGAAGAAAGAGAAGAAAGAGAAGAAAGAGAGGAGAGAGGCATCTGTTACCTGGGCAGGAATGACCTGAACCTTTTCAACGACGCCAGTGGAGACTTCAGAATTATCTGGACCGGTCAATTGGTCCGAGTTAGACGAGTCTCGACGTTTTTCTCGGGTGCAAGGAGTGGACACCTGTTGAGGTTTGGTCGACGGAATAGTTCGTGGTGATGTTGATGACGAGCAGGGTTGATGATGTGACTCTTCCGGCTGTGAAGGGTGAGGGTAGAAGAGGACTCGGTCGCCTACATTGTATTTCGAAAACACAGGAGGGCTTGTAGAAATTTTGTACATTGACCTGAGTCTGAAAGATAAAGAGATAAGAAGATGAAGAGATGGATGATGGATCAGGAAGGAGATGGTAGGTTCTAAAACGTTAGCAGAGAGATAGATGCAGAGCGAAACAAAAGAGACGACCACCCAGAGGGAGTGAGATGGAGAACGACGTTGACCGAGTGAGGTGGGTGGGGTGGGTTAGGTGAGTGGGTGAGTGGGTGAGTGGGCGAGTGGGCGAGTGAGCAAACAACAGATCCAAGGAAGTGAGCGGGTAAGTGCATCTCAGAGAAAGAACGGAAGGAGAAAGTCTTCTGATCAAAAGAGTTAAGTCTGGCGTTAGGGTGTGTGAGTAAGTGGGCGGAGAAGATGTTTCATTCATGTATGGTGCATCGTTAGCGGCGACGACGAGGTTAACAACAGCATCAGCATCAGCACCATCAGCAACGGCACCGTCACCGTCACCATCACCGGCAACATTGGGTTTAGCAGGTTTAGTGAGTGTTAGCATTCAACACGGTCGAGTCCGCCGGGTGGGGCAGTTAAATGAGTCTTACGTAATTGTATCACGTGTCATCGGATGACGCGACAGAACGCGACCTGACGCGTTCAGGCACAGTTCATTTACGCGTCACACCGTTCCATCACGCGACGCGTCGTCACACGCGTTTCGCCACGCACATCGGTGAACATACGTCTCCTCTTTTTTTCTCTCTCTCTTTCTATCTTCCACCTCGTTCAGCTCACTCGTCTTCCGTCATACATTCCTAGTTGTCATACCCACTTGATCTCAGCCATGTCATCATCAGTCCTTGCTAAAGATGCAGCATGGAATTTCATCTTTGCAAACCCTCCTCCCGATCCAGCTACCTTCCATCCTGTTCTCCAGGTCATCAACATCAAACGGGTCGCCCCTATGGGTGAGCAGTCAGACCGTTATCGGCTGATCCTCTCGGACGCAAACTACTACATCCAGGGAATGCTTGCCACTCAGTTCAACCAGATGATCGACGATGGCTCCCTTCAGAGATATTCGATCATCAAGCTCACCAACTTTGCCATCAACATGGTCCATTCTCGAAGGTTCGTCCCAAACATCCCATCGTACTTTTCCTTCCACCTGAGATGTACGATAACACTTGCTGAACCATAAGAAACCTTTCGCTGTAATCAAACACAGACTTGTCATCGTTCTCGGAATGGAGGTCGTTCAGTCTGTGGCTGAGAAGCTTGGAGAGACGGAGAACATTGAAAAGGTCGAGAACCCGATCGGACCTGCCAACGCAGGCGCCGGCGCCGCCACGCCTGCTCCTGCCGCTCCTGCTCCTGCCGCCCCCGCTCGAGCTGCCCCTGTCACTCGAGGAGGGTTTACTAATGCTGGCGCCGCTCGAGCACCAGCCGCTCGACCACCTCAGAGCAAAGGGTCCGACCATGGACCTCTCTATCCTATCGAGGCTCTCAGTCCTTATCAGAACAAGTACGTCCTTCGTGTTCTGAACTCTGCAAGGGAGTGCGAGAGAAAGATTGAGACAGACTATTGACCTCGTGTTTTTTTTTCCGGGTAGATGGACGATCAAGGCTCGAGTTCTCCAAAAGTCAGATGTCAAGGTTTGGTCAAATGCTCGTGGGGAGGGCAAGCTGTTCTCAGTCACTTTTATGGATGACTCTGTAAGTCTTCAAGTTTATTCACCTCTCGATATAATCTCAGCTTTTGGCTTACAGTCATCAACTGCTATTTGATATTTCCATCAATAGGGAGAAATCCGAGCCACTGGTTTCAACGAGGCAGTGGATTCATTCTACGATCTCCTCCAGGAGGGCAAGGTTTGTGTCTTTATTCTTCCCATCACAGCTGCCGACGTCCACCTAGCCTGGCATACTTGCTAACACGAGCCTATACTCAGGTTTATTTTGTCTCCAAGGCCAGAATCAACATTGCCAAGAAGCAGTTCTCCAACGTGAACAATGATTATGAGATCATGTTCGATGGAAAGACTGAGATCGAGCCTGTACGTACAACTTCCTTCTCGTCTCCAAGAATCAGCTGGTAATTCGTTATCCGGTCTAATTACGTCCCTCATTTTCATCATCTATGACAGGCTGGAGACGATGGCGCTGTTCCCCAAATCAAGTACAGCTTCGTCGATCTTTCTGCGCTCGAACAGATGGAAAAGGATCAGACCTGTGGTAAGCGTTCTTTATAGGCCGAACATGTCATGGAAAGGATTACAGATCGCTTGGCATTGACCAACCTCTTGCTTCTCTTTGGCCGGCTCTTACAGATATTCTGGCCGTTGTCAAGGATGTTGGGGACCTTACGCAAATCGTCGGAAAAGCTTCTCAGAAGCAGGTTCGTTGACCTCCACCCATTCAAATCTGTTTCCTTCTCCCTTCGGAGAGCCCGTCATTCCCCTTAGGCTGGCTAACAACCTATCTCCACGTTTGGTATGATAGATTGCCAAACGAGAGCTCACTGTCGTTGATCAATCCGAGTACAGCTGCCGACTCACTCTCTGGGGAAAGACGGCAGAGAGCTTTTCGGCTGGCGACCAACCTATCATAGCCTTCAAGGGCCTTAAAGTCGGCGACTTCGGAGGTTTGTGTCTCTATCTTCTGAACATTGGTGTTACTTTGCAGATCACCTGCTGTGTGATGTTTGTGCGCGATTCTAACTTGATCGACTGACTTGATTATATAGGAAGAACCTTGTCGATGTTTAGTTCGAGTACGATGACGGTCACCCCAGACATTCCCGAGGCCCACAGTCTACGAGGATGGTGCGCATATTTCCTTCTACCCTGTCCCAAGAATGTTGGTCTTCTTTTCTTACCGTCTTACCCTCCTGCTGCATTTCCATTTTCCCCTCAGGTTCGATTCCCAAGACAGTTCGCGATCGTACAAGTCCTACTCTGGTTCCCTAGTAAGCGGCGCTGGCGCTGGCACCGGCAGCGTCTCTTCCGGTCTTCGAGATACCTACAAAACGATCGGCGAGATCCGTGACGAGAACGTTGGGATGAATGATAAGCCAGATTATGTGACCATTCGAGCGACGATTATCTATGTCAAGAAGGAGAATATCTCGTACCCTGGTTGTCCCGGAGAGGGATGTCAGAAGAAGGTTACGGATGAGGGCGATCAGTGGAGGTGTGAAAAGTGTCAGAGAAGTTACCCTGCCCCAGAGTATCGGTTCGTTTTAGGCTTCTCTTGCTCCCTTTTACTGTAAAAAAGCGGTTCATTAAGACAGTCTCGTTCTCTACCTTTTTCCCTGTCTCCCCTTGATGATCCGAACAGATACATCATGACAATGTCTATCGTGGACCATACCGGGCAGATGTGGCTCACCGGATTTAATGAAATCGGAGAGCTTCTCCTTGGAATGAACGCCACTGCTCTCCAAGCTATCAAGGTACATCTTCATCTTCATCTTCTTCAACTCTGGAAACCACGTCTGACAGCTCCTATCTACCTTGTCTTGACGTCCGTCGTGTTTGCCCTGTAGGAGGAAGATGACACACAGTATGAAGCTATCGTTAATGCCGCTGCCAACAAGACGTTCAACTTTGCCTGTGTTGGCAAGATGGACACATTCGGTGTACGTCCCCTCTTTGCTTCTTCTGGCCTAACAATTCTGACTTTTTTGTGTTATACACATATTGAATCATACACTTTTCTTGTTTGCGCTGTCGAATGAATAGGAGCAAACCCGAGCTCGATTCTCGATCAGACAAGCTGCCACGCTCGACTACAAGCGGGAAGCGAAGTCACTCATCGAAAAGATTAAAGAGTACGGCGTGGTCTGTTAAAAAGGAAGGTATAAGTCTTGAAGGAAGTCTCTTTTTCTTCTTTTTCTTTTTCTTCAGAAATCTAAAAGTTTCATCGATAGACCAGTTTTGTTCCATTCGGCCGTTCTTTCCTTGAGATCTAAATGTTGTATCATAAATAATCGTCCTCTCTTCTTTGTTTCCTCTTCTATTCTATTACCTTCGATACCGCTTCTCCTTCTCTCCTTCTTTTCTCCCGCTTCCCTGCTGGCCTGTTCTTAGTTTTCAATCAACCATATACACATGCTTTTCGATATTCCCAAACTATCCACGTATGCTTCATGAGTTTTTCCAAAAGAAGAAAAGGGAACAGATAGAAATTGAGATGTCATTCATCCACTTAAGTACGTTCGCTCTCCCTCGTTTCCTCTCTTGCACCATTCCTCCCCGGCTCGTCGAATCTCAGGGGGGCATTTCCCCTTTTTGATTTATTCCTCATCTTTCTTCTCTTCCTCAGCAGCGACCTGCTCCAACTCTTCATCCAAATCAGCCACTGCCTCTGGCTCGCTCTCCTTCGACTCGTCGACTGGGTTCAACTCGGAAGGAAGCGTCTCGCTCTGAGACTTGCTGATGTCCTTGACGGCAGGAGTGTGGAAAGGCTCTTTGAGACCGCTCACTGGCTTCTCAACATCATCGACGTCTGCTGCGGATCGACCTTCGAGCCTTCGAATCTCTTTTTCGGCCTAACACGAAAAGAGGGAGGAGCAAGGGACGGATCAATTCATGCAAACGAGAGAGAAGAGAAGGAAGAAAAAAAAAGGAGAAGAAAAAAGGAAGCCTAAAGGAGAAAGAAAGCAATCGAACAAAAAAAAAACTAACCTTGGCAACGTTCTCCTTAGTAACTCGATCGTTGTTGACTTCGAACCAGGTCTTTTTTGTCTTCAAGTCCTCGATTGCCCTGGGCACATCCGAAGTGGAAGTCGGCGCGGGAATTGAAAGCTCAAGGATGGCAGCAAGGATGTGAAGGGGCAAGTTGAGCTTGGCGTCCACCTTGGTCGCAGCCGAAGCATCAGCCGGAGCAGCAGCAGCAGCGGCAGTGGCGGTTCCCTTCTTCTGTTGACCACCGTTCTTCTTCTTCTTTCCTCCGCCGACAAAGAATGTCTCATCATCACCTTTCTTCTTCTGAACCACCAAGTTCTCATCCACAGCTACTTTCCTACCCTCGAGCGCTGCCACACCTTCGATCGTCTTCTTCTCTTGAAGAGCTCGGCTGGTCTTGGCAGATGTGTTTCCCAAAAGATAGTCAATGATAGTCTGGCAGTCTTCGATCTGAGCCTGGAACGCAGAAATCTTGGCTTCATCCCGAAGTCGAGTGGCTGTCTCGAGTCGTCGGGCATCCTCAGTTGCCTTGCGCTCTGCCTTGGCTCGCTCGGCCTTTCGAGCTCGCTCCCTTTTTCAACAAGCGCAGACATCATCAGTTCAACGATCAACGTTTCCCTTTGCAGAAATCATGGAAGGACACTCACTCCTGAACCTTGGTCCAGTAAACATCCTGGGCGTCCTTGTAAGCTGCGGCCTTCTCTTTTCTCCTTCCGTGAACCTCATCCAACTTGGCCGAGATTTCCCTCCTCTCATTGTAGAGCTTGTTCCGGCTCTCGTACAAGGCATCTCCCTCCTTCTGCAATTCGTTGAGCTCTGCCTTGAGGCTGTCGAACTTTTCCGAGGCGGCCTTGAGCTCAGGATCATCGAGCTTAGCCGAAAGTCCGTCTGCCGTTGCCTTGAGATCGTCGATCGACTGCTGGACATCACCAAACGACTCGACGGACCGTCGGGATCGCTTAAGCTGGGAAATCTCGGCTAGCTTGCGCTTCTCGTTGGCGATTGTTAGAGCTCCAGACTCTACTTCCCTCTCAAGAGACCTGGTAAACGAAAAGAAAGAGAAAAAAGCATAAAAAAAATACAATTTCGAAAGAACAGCATAGGATGAGCTACGCTCAGTCTGAAGATAAAAATGCACTGGAGAGAACGACGAACTTGATCTGAGAGTCAACCTCATCGACAGTTCGGTACGGGAGCTTTGCCTTGGCGGCCTGCATGTCCTTGATCTACAGGTTCGAAGTTGAACAAAACCTCCAGTCAGTCAGTCTCTTCGATCGCCCATCTCCGTTCTACTTTTGAGGTTTAAATACCCAATTGTGACGGTCAGATTGAAAGAAGAACAAGGGAAGAAAACAGATCGCACCTTCTTGTTCATCTCATCCCGAACTTTCTTGAGCTCATCAAGAATCTTTCCTCGCTTGCCCTTGGCCTCAGCCTGGACACCCTTCAGACTGTCGAGCTCGGCCTTGAGCTGGTTTCGCCTGGAAGGCTCAGATGAGGCGTTGGGAGAGTTGGTTGCCAAGCTGATCTTGTTCTTGACCTCGTTCTGGAATGAAAAGTTGAAGAGTTCGAAAGACCCAGAGAGACAACGCATGAAGAGGTAAACGAGGAAGCAGTCAGCGAATGGTTCTATTCAAGTAGCTTTTTTTTTCTCACCCCTCCGATTGGAGATTCAAAGACATTCTTCCTTAGAGTCTTCCTTCTGACCTAACAGCTACCCACGCGGCTATATCTACACTTGAGAAGAAACGGCTCTTCTCTCGGTACAACTGAACAAGAAGCCTGGAAAGAAGAAATGAACAAGCACACGCACGAGTTGGGTTTGGAGAGCATCAATCTCGGACCGAATAGCGTCCTGCTCAGCCTGGTAGGCGGCTTGATCGGGCTTTACAGCCATCTCCTCTTTCGGTCGTCGCTCTTTAGGAGTGGACGTGCCGGAAGCATTGGTGGTGGTAGTCTTTTTTGACGGAGGAGGAGCCATGTGGGAGAGACTAGAAAAGAAAGAGGATATAGGACGAGTGATTGTTGTAGAATCAGAGGAAAGAGAAAGAAGTCCAAAGATGGGACAGCGCACGGATCTCGTTGCATCTGGCGTGGTTACGGCCACGTGCATACATACCTAGGTGATTGTCAAAAGTGTGGGCTGTGCAGATGCGAGGGGGATTACTAGACACGTAACCGATACAGGAACGAGCGCAGAAGCGCTAGTTCAGGCTCATAGACTGGGACTGGTGTAGGATTCAGGCGCGAAGTAGCAAGGTATATAGGTCGAAAGTAAAAGGGCTGTGAGCAAGAACAATAGGTAGGATTAACAAAGGATGAACAGGAAAAGATAGGGATAATAAAGGATTTGGCGAAAGGTCCAGGCTTGTGAGACCATGCTATCTATGGCAGAGGGAGCCTATCTTGTATATGATTCTCAGACTCCGATGATAGTGCATAGATAAGTAGACCTTAGGGTGCGATAGAAACGCCTGCGCTAGAAGGCTACATACCTGCAGATGAATGTCTTGAGTGAGCAAGAGAAACAGAAAAGAAGTTGAGGTAGGAGAACGAATCGTAGGTTACAGCAATGTAACACTCATATTACGCCCCTGATGCCACAGCACCGCAATCACGTGTCGTGCCATCCATCGTCATTCCTCCTTCATAGCCGGCCTTTCTTAACTTTCCCCTTCTCCTCTTATTACTCCATCCAGCATTCTACCTTCCCTTAAACCTCGATCGGCACCTAGGAGTTCATCCAAGATGCCTTCCTATTTGATCTCTCGTTTCGCAGACCCCATGCTTGGATTCGCTACAGGTATCGTTCTCTACCCCTTTCTTCTCTTCTTTTTCTCTGCCGCCTCCGCTGCCTCCCTTCTTCTCGTCTTGTTAGATATCCGTTCTTCATCCGCTCAACCCCCGACATCTTATCCCACACAGGTTTGCTTGCGTTCACACTCAACGAGACATCTCCTCGAACAAGTCCGGCACCTGGATACTCAATGCGCGAGTTGATCAGCTGGAAAATGGACAAAGTTCGACCGGCTCGACCGCCGAAACTTCGCAGAAACAGTGGGACGGACGAGGTCGATGTGGACGCACTGGCGAAGATGCTTCAAGAGGCCGAGAAGATAGAGAGGAAATAGCTGAAGAAAACAAAAACAAAAAGGAAATGCTTTGGCCATCTAGCTTTGATTTGTCCTTCTTCTTTCCGTCTACTTATGCTTTTCCCTACCAGCCGCGTGTTGTACTTGTATCTCCTGCCTACCACTGTGTTTATAATGGATTTGCTGTTGATCATTTCCGTGTACCGAAGGTGATGACACGGATGATGTTCTGCGTACAGAAAAGACGGGTTCATATATCTACGGGTCCACACATATGGAGCGTCAAAAAGAATACAACGGCAAAATACATCATAGAGCGACCGGCCTATATTTATAGAGGTATCTGAGCTCCATGTAGGGATATCAATTCAAAAAGTGATCATCAAGTTCACTAAACTTATGACAAGGGAAATATACAGCAATTTACAGAAGAAGGGCAGACTGTGGGCTCCGACATATGTTCAAAAAGATAGGCTCAAGAGACATAAAAGCTTAGACATCAGATACAACAAGGTAGAAAGATGGGTAAAATGTACTCACGAAGAATCTCACAGGCCTTCACTTATCTACGTATCATTAATCAAACTCACTATCGGAGCCATCATCACCATCATTATCGTTACTGCTGTCGGTGTCTCCTTCTCTCTCAACAGAAAAGATCGAAAACGTGTAAGGTGCACCCAACCGCGACAGCTCTGTATCGTCTGAGGAAGGAACCGATAGGGAGCCAGCCGATAGAGTAGGAAGCTGATCCAGGCGAGTCGATAGGGTATTTCTAGACGGCTCGAAGATCTGTCGAGGTGCAGGCGAAAACGTGATATCGTACTCTACGCGCGCGTCCATATTTCCACTCTCTTCGTGTTCGTTCTGCTCCTCGTCGTCGTCACTATCGGTATCCATTGGTTCGGCTGCAGTTCCAATATCCCCGTGTCCAACTCTACCCAGTTCTGGATCCTCTTGTGGCCTTATAGCCTCGATAATCTCTCTAGCCAACATCGCATATCTGTTCAGCACAGGGTCCAACACTCTCTCCACCACAACATCCGGATCTTCCGGATCAAATGGGTCGTCCTCCGAATCATAGTCAGAGTCAACAAATGGAATAGGTGGAGGCCGTCCATTTGTTGACGACGAGTCTTCAACCAAATTGACCGAACGAATATACGAGCGCGAATGAGAACGTAGATGATTGAGGGAGTGAGAGTAGTAAGCCGACAGAATGGAATGTTCCTCAGAGGAGGGTGAACATGGTTTGAATTCGAGGTAAGGGTTCTCAGGTGAAGGGGCAGAGGTGCATGCACACATGGCAGAAGAGTCCAATGGGTCCATTTGGAATGCAATCGAATAGAGGTATGATCGAGTCGGTCGGCCCATCTTCAATAGGGAAAGAACAAAAGTTCTCTATCACGTATATGCGTGTGTATGCGTCTCGGGAATGTGTAGGAGGAGCGGTTGAAATGATCTATCTTGTTCCGTTTAGAAACGTAACAATGGGATATTCAAGGAAAAGTTCTGACACGTGTGCTTGAACCATAGAATGTGTTGAAACTAGAGTTCTTACCAGCAATGAGATACCGATGGTGATGGTGATGTTGAGGGATAGATCAGAGTTGGCGAGAGGTGAAACAGACATTTTACATCTCCACAACCTCTTCACCTTCACCTCTCCTTCCCAATGGTAAAGCTCATTTTAGCCATCTGTCTTTCTTACGAGCAAATACTAAGCCGCTATAAACAAGCACATCGATGATGATAGGTTTGACTGAACTTGTCGGTACACCCACTCAAACCATGCTAGTTTCGTTTTCCAGCGCCATCGGATAGCCGAGCTCCTGAGGCTGTCCCTTCTTCAGACAGGATACGTCCGGGCGATTCTCAAGTCTTTTCAAAGTTTTTGACAGCCGAGGAAGAATCTCGCTTGGTTGTTGCATTGTTGGGAGCACAATTATTCTCTCGAGGACAGATACCGATGTTGGTTCTATTCTGTACTCGTGCAGCCTTTGTCCATCTCTTGAAGTGCTGAATGTATTCGCTAAGACCACGCTGAAAGGACCCTCTTAGGACATTACAACAGTTAATGAAACAACCAACAGACTCTTCTACGGCCACGGCAGTTGGTGCTTCAGCTTCTTCCAAGCGCAAACCGGATCCTGCATCATCCTTCCCGGCACTCATCGTTGCCTTGCAACATTCCTTGAAAGATGCATTGTCGAATCTGGCCTCGGCCAGTTCGCAGGACGGACGTGTGGTCCCTATTCGTCCACTCGTCCTCTTCTCGTCAGGGCCAAGCTTGCTCATGCCTAAATGCGTACTGGGACTTCGTCTACCATCCCTAGAGAACGATTTGAACACTGAAGAAGGTCAAAGGACAAGGGATCCGGGTCTGCTAGAACGAGCGACATTAAGAGAATTCTTCAAGAAAGAACTTGGAAATTCAATAGGTGCGCTTCGTTTCCTTCGAATCTTATCAATACGTGCGCTCAATTTATATTGTGTTTCGGGAATATATTTGCCGTGATCTTCATATGACTACATGAACAAATAAACAAAAGCTCGGACTCAGACGACTGTCCTTCTGCTTGCTCCTCGGTCGTTCTCTCAACCCGGTTGGCTCCCACGAACTAATATATCCCATAGGCTCTCTTCTCTCGTCGCGGATGAAGAACCTGTTTCATCTTCCATTCCAACCCGATGCAAACCCTTACCGAAACTGATCGTAGAGCGATTCGCAGTCACTCTGACTCAGCAGGGAGTTGCTACCGGAAACAGGCTCGAAGTGTCAGAACAAGATGATATTCAGACCGGCATTGAGGGTGACAGTAGAGACTGGGTTTGGTTCATGTGGGAAGGAGGCGTGGTCGAGGGATGGAAAGGGTGACCGGGCCCGATCTAAGAGCAAGATTTCATGGGATTTCTGTTCAAACCGTTACGATATCAATAAACATTCAATGAGCACACTGAAACCGTGATCCATTCCGGACGTTTCTAAGCTCCCGATGTAGAATGTTTGGTTTGATCCACGTGGATTGTTTGAGAAATTGCTTTTCCCGGGGATTTTTCTTTTTGAAAAAGTCACGTCGAGTTCCGGCCTAAACCCGGGTGATGCTCCGGATGAGTTTCCCCAATGCTCTGAGTGATTTCTTCTTCTTGCCATCGTCCCAAACGCCAATCCGAGGACTGGAAACATCCATGGCCCAGTCAACATACTCGAGCTCGCTTCCTTTGCTACCGTACCCGGCGTCCTCTCCCAGGCCAACATCGCCTGATGGTGGCTTTCGGGCATATGCCGATGACCAGGATGACGCCGGGCCGTCAGCCACTTCTAGATATCGACCTCCTCTGCACTACGCCTCGCGTTCATCTTCTCCTCTAGCAAACTTCTGTTATGAGAGTCTTGATCTCGTCAGGTCTTCAGCCTGGTTTGGGCTGGCAGCGGTCGGTGTGGTATTCCTTCTTGGAGCAGGCATAGGATCTTCCTTTGGCTCTTCATCAAGCACAGCCTCAACACCCTCTGTATCCTCGCCGACTATGTCGACCCCGGCCAAAAGAGACTACAATCCCTGGATTCTGCCTGGGTTAATCAGAAATAGACCTATCATCTCTCCAGCCGACCAGCTTCGGATGGGATTCGATATCTTTCCTTTCGGAACATATGACTCGGTTCGTTGGGAGCCTATCCCGGGTAAGAACGGCTCAGAAGGAGAGAGGACAGAGAGTCTTTTGGAGGATTTGAGAAAGGCGCTTGATATAAATCAGGCTCCAGAAGGATGGGATTGGGCGCAGAATAAGACGTTGGTGGTCTCTCTTTCTCTCCTCCTGTGACATGATCCATCAGCTTTCGCTCACACAATACGACGGACACAGCATTTTGGGTATCGGAGACTCGTTAATGAGGAACAATGTCGACACCTTTACAAAACACGTCCGTTCTCTAATGTCTTTTCTTGATTCATTCAGGACGTGCAGTTGCTGACATCCCTCTCTCGTGCTGATCTAGATTGGAAACATGACGATAGGTAGGCAACCACACCAATTCACAGATCCTCAAGGATCGAAATGGTCCGGCTCCCAACAAATGTATCTCATACATGTTCCGCATGTGAATCTTACGGTGTACGTCCTTCCCTATCCTTCTTGATATCTGAACTCTTCTTGGCCAGCAGTTAACACGGTAGCTTGTACTGCTATGTGTCGCTTCTTTTGTGGCTCAGAGCGAACTGGTTTCATAATGGAATGATTGAACATGAAGTTGTATGTTCCTTTTTCTTTTTTAAATTCCCATATACGTTCGTGGACCCTTGAACGTTCTGGACTAGCTAACGCGGCCTTTTTTCCGTTGATTTGGCTTGCGCCATCTTCTTTTCTTCTGATCAAATAGGATGGATTCTTTACGAATGAGAGCACGCCCCAAGTTTTCGAACAAAAGTTCAACAATGTCTTCCTCCCAACGCTCTACGAGGAAGGAGGGCTGAATGGTCGTGTTCCCGACATGATTATTTTCGAGAGGTGCGTGTCGAACACGAGGAACATAAGCATGTGGCTAGAGTTCACTAGTAGTCTCTGATCAGGGTCGACAAGCTGACACCCTCTGCTGTCAATCTTTGACTTCAGCCTCTCATGGGATCTCGTTTTGTTGGCTCGGCTGGCTAACGACGCAGGCGATACACGATATGCTGGGAGACCATTTGTACGCCCCTATTTCTTGGTCTTCGAATCACATCTTTGTTTTGTTGTCGATGCCAACATAGCTTTGTTCTCTTCTCTCCAATCTTCGACTTTTTATCCTAGGACGACATCGAACTCGATTGGTACAGAGGCCGAATGATTGAAGTCCTTGCGTTGCTCAGAAAGACATTCCCCAGGACGAAGATTGTTATGCAAACTCCTCATATTGGGATCAGGTACGCACCTCCTCATCTCTGTCCTCCATGGATAATTCTTCTGATAAAACTCTACCTGTGTCTTGCCTCCTTTCCAGACAACCTCAGAGCGCCTTCGCTCCGATAAGAAAGTTCCAACAAGTTCGTTTCGTCTTGACTATTTGCACATCCAAAACTTCACACTCATTGAAATCAATGTGTTTGTCTTTTATCACTCCATGTACCTGCTGCCACTTTCAAAAGGGTCAAATGGTCTCCTCGATTGCTCTCGAAACCGGGTATGATCTGTTTGACTGGGGACGAATCGTGTCTACGCTCGACAACGAGCTTACCGATGGTGTATGTCTATTTCTGTGTTCTTTTCATCAGCGTACCTCTTCGTGTTTTGTTAGTTCTTCGATTTGGATAGCTAAAGCTTTGTCATATGCGACCTATAGCTACATTTCTCAGCTGGTGTCAACTCATGGCTCTGGGTGAGTCGTCCTTCCTGTTCTCTACGGTTTCAATGATTTTTCTTGGCTCATATAGCTAATGCTCGTTTGTTGAATTCCTAATGATTCGTCCATGTCATCAACCGACGCATGCAGGGAGAAATGGTTCGTCGAACTCTGCTCTCTTTTCTCTCTTCTCTGAGCAGACATAATCTTACCAGTGTTCTCCACCTTTTATCAGCTGCTGTATTACCTCCGAAGAGCGTCAACTCACCCACACAATACCCCGCCGATCGACTTTCACCCCCCGAGGTTTACTCAGGACGAGCTCATCGAGTCGTATAAGGAGCCGAAGATCCAATACCCTGCCGATGGAAAGATGGACCATCGGAAACGGGCTGAGTTGGTTGATGCTCGGAAGCGTCAACTGAATCTGGACGCCGAACTGCTAAGCAGGTGATCAATAGCTGTTCATCGGTAGTCTTCCTGAAACCGACATATGTGCCCATGTGAATCATGAAACTCGTTCTCTTGCTTGTGTGCTTGATTTTCTCTCTATTTTCTCTCTGTGTATGAACTGTTCATAGCCATCGTTTTACATATCATGTTTGGGATCGTTTCTTTAGGCTCTTTTCATCTCGTTCCAGTACTGCTTAATTTCCTTGGACTCTTCTCAGCTTCTCTTGATTCTTGATTCTTTCCTCTTATCTCGCAATTTCTGCTCTGCACTTAAATCTATCTTGACTTCTTTCTATAACTTGATCCCTCTGTAGAGATTCATGAATGCGTAGAATATTGTGAATAAGACGTCAGCAGAGAGACTGATCGTTCTTGAGTGCCCGCTGTGGCAAACACAGGCAGATCTGGGCGGAATGGAAAAACGCCCAAAGACGTTTTCGTCGTCTGATCTACATTTCCACCCTAACAACATCAACATCAACATCACCATCTCTGATCATCATCTATCTCTCATTCTTCCTCGCTGAGCAAACAAATAAAAGTCCTTTCAGGAAGATACCTCTGAAAAGACATGTCGGCAACTACTTCGGTGCCTTTGAGCTCATCTCCTCCTTCGCCACACGCACCTCCGGCACACCCTCCATCCAAGCGAGAGATCGAACGGAGACTGAGTTTGAGTGTTCCAGCACCTCCAAAGATGAGCAGGGTGAGTGATTGGCTTTTTGTTCTGTTTACATGATCTCATATCGTTCTGTCCAGTTTGATGTTTGAGGACCAATCGTTCTGATCTTTCTCTCTCTCTACCTTTGGTATTCATTATGTTCACCTCGCTGGATTGACACCTTCTCTACTTTCTCGCGTGCCTGGATTCACCATAGAAAAAGTCGGTTGCCTCATCCTCTGGAGTACCAGGTAGCCCAACAGTCGAGTCATTACCTCCTCTGTTGTCTCCTGGACTTTCATCCTCCTTTCAAACGTCCTTCATGTCTTCTCCACCTTCGGGCACGCCAATCCCGATACAATCTCCCCCGGCTGGCCTTCACCCTGCTCCACCATCGCATAACCTGCTGTCCATCATCGAGGGCCCCCCGCGCGGCGCTGGTGTGACTGGTAGAACGTTCTCGGATTCGGAGAACGAGGCCGGAGATGAGGAAGAGGACGAAGAAGATGATGAAGAGGAAGGGATGGAAGAGGATGAGGAAATGAGAAAGAAGGTTGAAGGAGAACGCATCCTCAAGTCAGGATACCTGGAAAAGAAAGGAGAAAAACGAAAGGTGAATACATTTCGGCAGATATTGCTAGACTTCTCGTTCGATGTCTGACAGAGACTGTTCTTTTCATGCTCGTGGGGCGACCTTATAGAGCTGGAAGAAACGTTGGTTCGTCTTAAGAACAGGCAGGCTTTCGTACTATAAGGATAATCGGGTAAGGATTTGCGTTTCAATTTTGGTCACTTTAAAGGCTTCGCCTTGACTCACTCGGGATCACTTTCATATGTCATCTAGGAGTATAAACTTCTCAAATTGATTGATCTTCGCGAGATCCACTCGACATCTCTTGTCCAACTCAAGAAACATATTGCTGCCCTGGGAATCGTGACCCAGTCCCGGACATTCTACGTCAAAGCTTCATCCTCAATTGATGCTGAGAACTGGGTAGAAGCCATCAATGCCGCCTGCAGGGATTTAAAACAGATGGATGAGATGGAGCACGAGATGAAGACTGGAATGAATATGGCGGACTCATCAACAGGCAATCAGAGGAAACAGTCTAGAAGCGGAAGTAGTGGCGTCATGGCCCCGCCTATTCCTATTGCGACTTCGTCACATCAACGGTCACCTTCGCTGTCCGGATCATCTCTCCCGACGGTTGGCATCCTTAAAGGTCCTTCTCCTGTCTTAACTGCGAGCTTTCTTGGCCCTGTCGTCGGTCAGCCCACTCAGCCCAATGGACCTCCGACGCCTCTTCGGTTGAACACCAACCAGCCATCTTGGGGTGATGTCCAAACGCCCCATGCGGGGTCTCTAGTGACATCACCGATGGAGAGACAGGCCGCTCAATCCCCTACAAGAATGGGCGCGACGTCGTCTTCTGAAGATGAAGACTTTGAGGAACCGATGACACCTGCTCAAGGTTCGCCTGTGATGGCTCCCCCTACTGTCAGTTCATCCAGCTCAGCAGTGAATCCGAATAAGGTCATTTTGAAGGCGTATCTTATGAAGATGGGTAAGCGAAAGAACTGGAGAAAGAGATGGTTCGTATTGACTAGTGGGAGTCTGATGTATTCGTCAAGCCACATGGTGAGCCTTTCTATTTAATAGAATGAACGAATGTATTATCTTCCCGATCTGTTCTTCTGATCTGATGTCAATTATATGCTATCTAGGACACAAAACCACATCGAATCATTCCATTAATCAAGGTCCTCGATGCGTTGGAGTACGAACCGGTTGGATCGAAAGATAGCGGGGCTCGAACGGACAAGCTGTATCCAACCTCGTCCTCTAATTACGATCTTGCCGGAGTAGCTGAATCTCTTTCGTCCTCACCTCTCAAAGCGGGTCTCCATACTGCTGCTTCAGCTGTTGGCGTTGGTAGCGGCGATCGAGCGGCTCGAAATATCAACCATGCATTCAAGATCATAACTCCAAAGAAAGTCTTTATCGTCTGCGCACCATCCGAGGAGGAAGAGATCCAGTGGCTTAGCGCATTACAAGCTCTCATCGCTAGACGAGTCGCCGGTAACCAGGCGGCTGCCGTGTTGGGCGGAAAACTCAACTCGCCTATCCCTCCTGTTCAATCCAGAAGCTTGTCTCCAACGTCGATCTCAACAGCCCTACCGTCCGCTGGGGCGAGTTCTATCGCACAGGCACACATACCTACAATTCTGGAGCAGCCGCCCTCACCACCATCGTCGACGATGATTTATTCTCTTCCATCACCGGCGTTAACAACGTCGACCGTTGGACAAAACGCAGGGTCGATATCAACATACCCGACGAGAACACCTTCGCCCTCTGCCAGTCGAAGTGCCCCTTCCGATTTAGCTCAGCACCATCTGCCGTCGATTGCCTCGCAAATGTCAGGCTCTGTGGTTAAACCTGGATCCAGGGCCAGAGGGTCAGACGATTTGGATGAACGTGGGCGGTCGGTTGGGATGACGAGAGAGCACAACGACGAAGCCCGCCTTTGTAAGTTCTTTTCTTGTTGCCTCTTCCTTACAGCGAGCTAGGTCTTGACGGCTAAGATGTGCTTCATTGTACTTGTGTTATTTCTGAAGCATCTTGAGCTTTGATGAAACAAAATAAAATAACAAATACCCCCCTCGTCAGCTTGATATCGATCTGATGTGTATTCTGGAAGCTTCAAGTCTAATAACGCCTCGGCCTCCTCTACCATGTATATTCTTTAGCTCTTTCTCATGACTTCATGTTTTCATCCCTCTACTTCTTTTCTTCAACGCTGCTTCATCATCCGCTACTCTTGCTGTGACGGTATTGCCCGTGTGCCGATTCTCCTTCCTCCTCTATTCTGCTGTCCGGTCCGCGCTTTTTCTCCTTGTTCGTCTTTGATTTATATACCTTTCTGTCTATCTGTTTGCATTTCTTTGCCCCTTCCTTTTTTCTTCCCGCCTTTTCGTTGTGCTTGCAATCAATCTCTTTTGATATAGAAGAGAAATCTCTGTTGTCTTAAACTCCCTCGTCTTACTGATCGTCGAGCAAATCCTCCCGTGCGCCAAGACCTAAAACAAGCCAAAGGAGGCTTTGGTCGTTCTCACCCTTTTAGGGACTGGCTACTATCGAGCTGATGATGCTAGGCGTCGATTTCATCCCGAACATCTTGAGATAAGCCGTCATGGTTGATGGACTAGACGATCAGATTTGAGATACTAGCGGCGCGATGCTTGGTCTTCTTGCGTGTGAAAGCCGGTCTTTCCTCCCTCCTTTTCTCTCTATTCTTTTTCTCGTCTTGGATGGCTTAGCAGAAGGATGATGTCTTCTTGCTCATGTCAGTGTCAACGCTAGTTCCGCCAGATAGAGCCGGCCGGTCGGGTTGAACGCCAAGAAGGATCTCATCCAGTATCGAACCTATCTTTCGATTGCTCGACATTGTTTTTCGGGGTCGTTTCTGGGCGAGAGTAGAATCGAGGTTGTTGGGTTTCATGCCCATGGTAGACAGGTGGCTTCGTTTCTTACTTGTTGAGCAAGACAGCTTGGCAGGATCACCATTGGCCTTAGATGGACCAGGGGAAGAGGTTGGACTGATCGTCCTGACCAACACACAGTCGTCCTCTTTTCGTTCGTTGAGTGCCGGGCGCCGTCGAGACCGGTTAACTCGATGAGAGTCAGCTGTTGAGTTGACCGACTGGATGTGTAAGGAGACATAAGACGATTCGTGGGGAGACGGGCCGAGCCGAGTAGGTGTTGAGTGAAGTATCGTTTGGAGAAGTGAGGGGTGGGCTGAAGAAGATCCAAGCGCGGGTGACATTTTCCAGCGATCGGGAGAAGGTGAGGAGGAGTAAAGAGAGAGGTGTCGGTTCAGGATGCGAAGATAAGTTGGGAAGACACAGGCTGTCTGACGGAGATCTGAGAAGGCAGAGCAGAGTCAACTTTCCTCTTGCCGGACAAGAAAAAACCAAGGAGAAGAGAGAGAGAGGAGGAGGAGAAACAACTAACCGAGATAATTGAGACGGTCCCATTCGACAAGCCGTTTAGTCGAGCGATCCGTTACACCCTTACAGCCGTTCAAGCTCCAGGCAGCAAGTCTATACAGACCTCTCCGTTCCTCAGTTCCCGGCGGCTGATACTGATAATGTGTTGATACACAATAGTATCCATCGTTCAAGGTAAGGTGAGTTGAGAAGAAAGGACTAGGAACCAACAGGAGTCGACGTACAAGCGCGGATGCGAGCTGGTGAATTCCCAAGTCTGTTATGTTTGTCCTAAGTAAATGTGAGAGATACAGTAGTAAAGTTCGATAGTATTAAGCTCGGCCAGAACAAAGGATAGAATCAGAGGAAAAACAAACCTCTCAATTTCTAGGACAGTCAAGAACTTCAACTCCTTCAGGGCTAGCGCGTGAGAATCTCCAAACATTGTGTCGGATAAACATAGACTAGAGATCAATTCGGTTGACTGGGCGTTGAGTTTAAGCAGAGGGCAGGAGGAGGGGTTCGCAAGCAGGCTGTTGATGAGCTCTTTATACAAGATCTGGGCAACTCGATGGCGAGCGGTACTTGACCGGTAAGGATCTGACCCCGGACTATAAGGGCGAGCGAAAGGTGATGGCTGGCAAGGTGGTTTGCCTGAGGAGCAAGAGTCAGCCCAAAGAGGAGAGTTAAGGATCCCTTGAAGATGAATACGTCGATACTCAACAGGTTTCTAGCTTGCTCATATCAGCTTCCAATAGCTTCATAGAAAGAGCGCCAAACTGAGAAGCGAAACGTGCCCAATTACCGAGCGCGACATGGCCATCTGTCGATGCCCTCAGCCGGCGGATGATGAGTGCTGCCATGCCGAAGGAAAGGTAGTCGGGCGTTAGGACCTGTGGATCGTAGCGTTCCAGATTCTGAGCGATCACCTGAGCGGATAGATCGGTTAGCGACCGAATAGGTATAGCGACATCTTGTTCAACTATATCTAAAGCTGGATCCTGACAAGAAGATACCGAAAGGGAACGTATGGTCTCCATCATGGTCCGTGGTTGGCGGATGGTTGTCGAAAGGTGTTGAGGATTGTTTTGTCAACATCCGGCGGAGACCGACGAAGTTTCCATCTGCCTCTAGCCTTGACACCAATCGTCCAAACATGTAGAGCCGAAACTGTTGGCGCTCTCGATGTCGTTGTATTTCCCTGAGAGAGTATAGATCGACTTGTATATGACTCCAGACCCATGCGATCAGGCAGGGAGGACACTGACCAAAGCTGGAGCAAGAGCACAAGCGGAAGAACTATGGGCGAAAATATAATAGAGAATTCCCTAATGGCTTTTTGACAAGATATTAGAGAAAAAATGAGAATACGTGCCAGAGCTTGTTTCCTCCCGCTTTCCTCCGCTCATCACCACGACCGACGTCCCGAGCAGACACAGACTCACTCTTTCGGACACACACACACACTCTTTCTCTCTCTACCGGCATCCCTTCTGTGGTTAAAGGCAGTCATGATCTTCCAGATCTCACGCCGGACAATCCTCCTCACGGTCGTCCCGTTGTTCGGGATCACCTCGTTGATTCTCCTCTATCAAACAAGCTCAACACCAAACTCGGAGGCCTGGTGGTCAAATCTTTCGCTCCCTAGTTCTTGTCCGACTCCCGTCGCTACAGCCCCTAGCACTGGTCTCTCTTTGGCCGATCAGAAGAAGATGACTGCTGGTCAGACGTGTCTCCACTCGGTCGCCACCGGTGCCCTTGTTGATATCGGAAGTGAAGACGCCAAGGTTTGGGAGTCGTACAAAATCGGTAACAGCACTGGTGCTACCACCTTCAGAGACGACTGGGTTAGAGCAGGCAGAGGTGGAGAATGGCATGGAAAGGAGACCAGGTTCCTCAGAGGAATTCCCGGCTACTGTATGCAACCGTTCTTCTCTCATGGATGGCATCACATGCTGACCGTCGTTTTTCTTATTCCGATCACAGCTATGTTTCAAAATCTCTATGTTCAGAACGGAACGATGAGTATGTGTTTGTTCATCTCTTGAACTTACTCTTTCTCAAGGCGCCTAACTTTCTGGTCTCTATCCCATTTTTATCTATTCACTCTCAGTTGCCGTTTCGTCTGATCCGACAACATTGCCGGAAGTATCTAGGGTTCTCTCAGATATGTCCAGAGGAACGCCCGAGAACAAGTTCCCTGTGGCGGATGAGACTAGATGGCTCGTCATCTCTCCCGAAGAAGCCGCTGCCAGATTTGATGGTGGTCATTCTGCCAGATTAATCGGTAGCACGATCTTCCTCAATGATGGTCCAGGAGCAGAAGGCTACCTTGGTTCGCATATTTCTCGCCTTTCTCTCTCGTTTCTTTTGCTTGCGGCTTGTCAGATCGTTTGTTTACGCGTCAACTCTCATCCTTCCGTTTCACTCAGCGCACTACTTGTCAGTAGACGTTGTTCCTTAGATCTGTCCATAAAATTACGAATTGACTGGTCTCACCGTTCCTACCTTTCAGCCATCTTGCAGCAGAGTTGTTCTTTGGCGCATGGAGAGTCCTCTCTGCCTCTCCGGCCGTCGTCGCTGCTAACACGGCGATGGGACTTGAATTCCCTCGACGAACTATTCTCGCTAAAGGACCAGATTGGAAGGACGTGCCGTAAGTCTCACAGAAGAGACCCTTCTTTTTGACCTGAGGAAAGCTTGAGATGCTGATCTCATAACTTTTCCGCCTTGTATCCTTCAACGTCCGATAGAGGACTCAACGCGTGAGTTCTTATTCTCCTTGTCTCGATGTGCTTTGCTTAGTGCAATGCTCCCAAGGAGAAACACATTAACCACATATGAAATTCATATATCCTGGTTCTGTAGCTGGTTCTTGACGACAATGTTCCCAATGATGTCCATCGAGGACAACATTCAATGGACCGGTAAGCCTTTCTATCTCTTGTTTTGACAGATATCATCGCCGAGCACACCCTTCTCAAACACCTTTTATCCCCATTCAACATAGACCGAGCAATCTCGACGAACTTGTATTTGTTTGACGAGATCGTTATTCTCGACCGATGGGCTTCCCACCGACACAACCCGACGGCTCAACAGTGGAACAAGATGAACGCTGGTTTGTCCGATATCTCTCTCTGTCCTGCTCTTCGGTCTGATCTCTGAACATTGCTGGCAAGCTTACTTCATTTAACATTGGGTTCACGCATCAGACGTGTTCAGAGAAATTCATTCCCCATCCGATTGGTGGGCGCCTGTGAGAGAGAGCATGATGATGACTCTCGGTATCGAGAACATCCACGTCAAAGAGAAAGCCACCGTCGTTTATATCAGTCGGTCTGTACTTTTTTTCTCTTCGTTCTCCCTTCTTTTTCTTGTCTTCATTGGCTTTTCTCTCATTCAGTTTTACCTTGTATCTCCTTCTGACAGACAAGGAGCTTCTAAAAGGCGATTGACCGAGGCATCCCACAACGCGCTCGTGAAAGAGCTCTCGACACTCCCTATCGATCTCCACGTCGCCCAGATGGAGACGATGTCAAAGAAGGATCAGATGGAGCTCGTCTCCAAGGCAGACATCATCCTCGGCGTCCACGGAAACGGAATGACAAACGAACTCTGGATGAAGCCCGGTGGAGCTGTGATCGAGATCTTTGACGTCGGTGGTTTCACCAGGGACTATCAACTACTTGCCGAACCTCTCAAACACGAGTATTTCCCGATTTGGAACGACAAGGTTTATGCCTGGGCGGACGACGTGCCCGGGTTCAAGTTATCTGACAACTTTATGGGAACCAACCTTCAGGTATCGGCAACGTTGATCAAAGAGTTGGTTGAGAAGCTGTTGGGACCAGGTGGGTCGGTTGACATAAATAGAAAGTGGGAAGGTGGGGATACCATCCCTGATGATGCTTAGAAAGTAGTTTCCTTTGAATCTGTCATCTCTATTTCTCTATATCTTTCTTTCTCTTTGATCGTCTGTTCTCTCTTGTTACCTTTTCGTTTCTACTCGGTTCTCTGTGTTGGTCCTTTGTGTCGATTGCAACTTAGAAATCCCTTGGATTTTTGTTTGATCAGAGTATGTTTCGCGCTGCGAGAATTTAGAAAGACAACCACAAAAGGATGACATTCATCAAGTTGACGTACAAGAAGATTTACAGAACATTGAGGAATCGAGAAGAGGTAAAAGAACACGATAACAAGGCTACAAAATTGGGACGGGAGGGAGGTAGGTTGAACACAAAACGAGAAGAAGAATCCTGAAACACATGCGCCCAAGAAGACAAAAGAAAGTGCAAAAAGAAAAGAAGAGTACAGATACTTGTGGCAAAGAAAGTGGAATGAATTTGTCCTTTAAATAGATTGCAGTTTGGAAGATTCAATGCATTTCGCTTTGGATTGACCCTCTACTTGTAGAATGAGATCAGGTCGTTGACGTCATCTTTACTACCCAAGAAGACAGGACATCGCTCGTGAATCGACTTGGGCTGGATGTCGAGGATTCGACCAGTTCCAGTAGTTGCAACACCTCCGGCCTGTTCGATCAACATAGCCATCGCTAAATGACGCCAACGTAACAGTGAAAAGGGGGAAAAGTAAAGATTAGTCAAAAGATTGAAAGAAAGGGAATCAAAGAGAATAGAACGAACGGAAAGCCTCGTAGAGGAGTCTGAGCTTGCCAGATTTAGTCTTTTTATCACCAGGGTATCCGAAGATACCTCCATATAGGAGTGTTCGATGCACATCGGCCACCTAATGTAGCGCGAACGGATTCGTTTAAGTGCGCAAACTCATGAAGTAGGAAGGAACAGAAAGTAAGCGCACCATGGAACCAATGTATCGGGCAGAATACGGTTTCTTTCCACTCTCCTCTGAAGGGTACTTGATTGAGTCGAGGTAGTTCCTCGTGGGCTCATGGAAGTAGAGGGAGTTTCCCTCGTTGAACGAGTAGATCTTTCCTCTGTCAGGCAGCTTAATCTGTGGATAGTGCGCCCAAAAAACATGGACAAGAGAGTGAGACAGATTCAAAGATACCGCCTACGATGGAGAAAGATTAGCGACATACGTTGGGGTGGGTAAGAATAAACTCTCCGAGGGAACTGTCCAAAGTGTATCCGTTGACTCCCTGGCCGGTGGTCAAGACCAAGTTGGCGGAAGAACCGTACCTGGATCGATATAGGAATACGTCAGTCTTACGCATTTCCAGAAGACGTATTGATAACCTTGTTGTAAGAAGCAGAAGACAAACATTGTGTATCCGGCAGCGACCATCTCGGAACCAGGTCGCAATACATCTTCAACCGTTCCCTTGGATCCCTCTTGCTGTTTATCGGAAGAAATAGATTTGGTAGAGATCAGTTCTGTGATGTTCTAGTTTTCTTCGTCATGAGAACGCTGCCTATTCTAGCGAAGGTAAAGCTGGACGAACCACTCGGTAGATTCCAAAGATAGTACCGATGTTAACACCGGCATCGATGTTGCTGCTTCCATCAAGAGGATCAAACACAACACAGTATGTTCCCTTCTGGTTGCCCTCAGGGACAATGATGGCATCGTCTCGCTCCTCGGATACGAGGACGGCGCACTTTCCGGATGCGATCAATGAGGAGACCATGATGTCGTCCGAAACTAATTTTGCATGCCAGAAGGGAAGGGTCTCTATCAGGGATGCGCTCTTTATTTACCAATAGAAGAAGAGCAGCGAAGGATAGGGACTCACGAATATCGAGCTTCTTCTGCTCCTCTCCTTGCACGTTGGTAGCTCCGGCCAGACCGACTCTGCGATTCGGAAGACAAGTATATTCTGATGTCAGTATTCTGGAACGAATAACAGAAACCTGACAACGTATACTGACAAATTGATCAGCCCAGCTTTCCGGACGTTGCTAGCGATAAACTTTGAGGTAAGCTGGATAGCGATCAAGAGCAACGTCAGATCTCCAGATGCGGCAGTTCCAAGGTTCTGCTGCTGAGTGAGCACATGACTACGAAGAAACGTAAGGAGATGGATGTCAGTCGGAAGAACTCTCGAGCGATCATCATATGCACTCTCTTTGTGCTCGCACCCGAGCAAGACGACTGATGGCAAGAACTTACCGGGTAAGCGTCATGATCTCTGTCTGGATCGGAGTATCCTGAGGAGCTTGAGCTTTGGACATGATGGATATGATCTGTGTGGTCTGAGTAGAAAGAGATGAGGTCAATGATAGATGATAGATGATAGATGTACGTGGAGGTCTGAAGCGAAAGAACGAAAGAGAGAGTTGACAGGATGGATGTTCCTTCTTAAACAGGGCCGGGTGAGTGCGGAGCGATGCGGAGCTCCATCGGCTTTCCACGGGGCATCTCCAAATTATCCCGGTGCTCGGCCCGGCCGACCCCCGGGTAAGGTTCAGTTTGTTATCACCTTTTATCCTAATACAGACTATACGTTTTTTGTAGTGCCTGTTTGTAGTCGTTCCGTCTTTCTCCTTTGCTCGGTGAGCGATACGGACACCGATCGTAGTCTCGGCTCCCTTGGGAGGGTTGAGTATCAAACAGTTCTCCGGTATCACCGTCATCGGTTGCATCATCACTATCACCTTTCATTAGTGTGTTCTCCAAGATGAGGAAAAGAAGTCTAAATAAGCATCAGCGGCAGTAGCTGCTTGGCCGGGACATGTTCATTTCATCATGATCAGTTTGAAAAAGAAAGGTCTGAGTAATCGTCCTAAGTGAATCAACGTATTCTTGAGCAGAAGAGGATAGGCACAACCACGGCTGTGCATTAGAGTACAGGCCGCTCGTCCTACGTATATTCAATATAGACTAGAAGAAAGATGGTATTGAGATGATCGACAAAGATCTGATTGGTTTTCACTTTCTCTACTAAGACTAGATATCTATCACAGACCACGTATTCACAAATTTCGACCGTTCGCGGAGTATCGATAACCTATCTCTAACCTATCCCAATACCCCCCTCATCCCGTGTGTTATTCTACTGGATTTGCGTTGAAGACAGAAAATCTCAACTTGATAGCCAGACTGAATTAGATCGACACATCAGTTCTATATTCGTATTTGATACAAAGAAAAAAGAGAGAAAAAATGAACATACTCGCTTCAGAGTCTGATCATGTATACGATCAGTTGAAGTACCTGGACCATCAAAGCCGAGAAAACTTCACCACACGAGTCAACCAGAGGGAAAGCATATAACTAGCCTTCAAGGCAATATGCTTTCCACACATATCTCCAACTGGAAGAAGAGGTTTGCCTAAGCGTAAGCCGATGAGACGACAACGTAAGAGCAAGAGCATCATGTCGTCCGAGAGGTCAACTCACGAAATTCGTCTACTGGCATATTCCTACGTTCATGCCCAATACGTAGACGGATATCTACCTCCATCGGATCTAGGTCGAGTCGAAGAGGCTCAGTTGACGCCACTCAGAAAAACAGACCGGCTCCGCCACCATCACCTATTCTTTCTCGCCAGCTCCGTTTGTCCTCCTTCTCTATCTCTGCAGATGTCACGTACTTCCATGGAATCATCACCTAGCAAGTTTAGACCCAAAAGAGAGTAATAAAACGGAAGAAAGAAGTCAGCATGGCAACCAAACATTCAGGATCTACAGTCTCCCTGCTGGTCTGATCGATGAGAGAAAAAACACTCACCATCCCAACATCTCTCTCAAACCTCGGTCCCTGATCCCCTGCAGTAGGCTTACTCTCTGTCGTCTGATCTAGGATGATGTTTTTTGTCTTGTCCGTACAGATGAATGTTCCGGTAAATGTCCGGCCATCTTGAATAGAGATTCGGAAAGTTTTGTTAAGCGATTCTCGAAGCGCCTGGATAGCTGGGGTGTCTGGTCTATCTGATGGCATGGGTTCCAAGAGTTTGCTGTAAATGTGATCTGCAGAAGAAAGGGTGTCTTCATTCAAACCTATCAAGAAGATGGAGCATTCCGGTTGATTTTGCCACATGGGTCGTTCACGTGTTTGAAGTTCAGGCTGTCCTGTGTAGATGCTCGTCCAACATTATCCATCCGAAGTGTATTTGATACACTCGATACCCTTCATATCTCGTTCAATCATAGAAGAGCGCATGTCATCTTTCGTTAGTTTGAATCTTGGAGATCACTATTTCTCACCCGAGTATCTGTTGACATCTCAACACATATGCACCCATGCGCGCGCGCGCCGGCTTGATACATCAATCCTATAAAGCCTTTTGCTCCTCTAGATGGCCTCTCTCAGAGCATTCATCAAGAGATTCGGCCATACTCTGGTGCACCCTTGATCAGCCGAGAATTCATCTTCAGATCAATCTCCAAGCAAGACATCGGATGGGTTGTTCAAGTTCTGGAGATGAACAACGAGGAAGATGAGTTGGTCTGTTGGGAAGGAGGATATCGCGTCGGAAAGCCGCTGGATGAACTCGTGAGTCCGTGTCTCGAGTGTTGCTTGATATCGTCAAAATGCAAAACTATAAAAACAGCAGACCGATGCTGATTCACTCTAGTTTTGGGGGTAAACTCTGATGGAATCTCAACAACCACCGACAATAGTCAGAGAAAATTCCGGATTATAACGCTGCCGCCTTGTGAGTTTCAATCCTGGATAGAGTCTGGATGTAACGACGCGCCCATTTAAGTCGATCCGAGGACTCCGCGTAGAAGGGAATGGCTGACGTTCTAAGCCCTTCCTGTTCAAAATACCTTTCTAAACGTTGGACGACAGCTCAGAACGAATGGCTTCGCTTATACGAGCCGGGTATGTGCATTTGACTGGCCTTCACCTTTCTAAAGAGAATACATTCGAGGTCTGTCGGTTCTGTCTCCGTCATATTCGCCTCGCCCTGTGGGCGTCAAACTGACAAGAAGTGTACATGAACCAAGTAGCTCCGTATATCAGACCCTCAGAGAGGCTTTAGAGACTTTGTGATAGACCTCAATCGAAAACTTTCTGGAGTATCAGCCATTGCTTTCGAATTCTTAGCCGATGTAAGCTTTCGCAATCGAGCACGGTATCACGAAAGCAAGAGAACACATCGATTGAGTGTCTTTGTTTGATGTATAAAATTTGAACTGACCTCTTTCCATGTGGGATATGTTAGTCAATCCGTTTCCTCTCTCAGCTTGGGCCAAAATCCTGTGTCAACGGTTGCGCGCCAGATATCTTAACGAAGCCCATGATCCGTTCTAGTCCTACGCCAGAGAGTATGTACTCATATTTTCTCTAGATCTTCGAGCTGATACAATTTTCAAATCTCTTATCAATACCTTGATGTTTCAATCTTAGTTTCCTCCATTCCAACATCCCCTACACAATACAAGATACTCCAGGAAGAGCTAGTGAGGTCAAAAGCGACCATTGCTAGATATCAGCAGTCAATCGCCGAGAGCTCAGGCATGGTGGCAAGCGCAGGAATTGATTCAAGGACGCGCAAACCGCTCAAGAGAGCTCAACAGTTGGTAGCTCATCCTCATTCTAAAAGGTATCGTATTGATGTATCAAACACAAGACTTTTCATTCAAGTTTCCTCTGAATACAAACCAGCCCACTTATCGAATCAAATCAACTTTGTATTTATTTAGATCCAGGGCCTTACCACCGCCTTCGTCATCGTCCGCTAGGAGTAATCCCAGTTCTAAATCAAGCCAACAAGTCTTTCAGCCATTTGATACAGACACTAGTGAAGATATCGATATTGAGGTTGATAGTTCACGTGCCATAGGTAGTTCGCGCAAGCGCGCGTCAAGAGTCAAGAGAGAAGAGGATGAAAATCTCTCATCCGCGATATATACATCTAGGTCGCACGTAATCAAGACGTCTCGGGCGTTACCTAAAGCAAGTCATCCAGCGTTTGATTCGGCCGGCTCCAGCGCTGATGATAGCGACACGATCTTCGGAAAACCAGCCCAGACATCCAGCAAGATACTCACCCCTTCTGTGAAACGACCTTGCTTTGGTTCGTTTTCTTTAGATTCTCTTTTTTCTTCAAATTAATTCAGTCTTTGTTCTTCTGTCTCCACAACGGAAACTTGACTAACCGGTAGGCTGTCTTTTCTCGTTCTCACTGGACGACAAAAGATGAAACAAAGCGGACGAAATCAATGGAAGCTCGAAAGATCAAACCGGGCGCTTCAGACGATAGTTGTACAGAAGGTTCAGATTCGGAACAGACGATACCTACCTCGTCGCTCTTGATCCGTTCGTCTTTTTTTTTTCCTTTTCTCACCTTCTCTACTTGCAATGAAGAAAAAGAGAGATTCTTGTCGATTGGTTCGTGATCTTCATAGATAGATGTAAGGCTGACTATATCATTTTCTCTTGATTTATGTGATCGCACTCGCTCTCAGCTACTCAAACGTCAGACTTCGATCCTCAGTCAATAGCCCAGACCTCGGATAAAGTGTTGCTGTCGAGCGCAGAGCATTCGTGAGTTGTGTTTTTGTGATTTGCCCTCTACTGAAGAGATAATAGGATTTGGATCTGATACCTCAGGTCAACGTTTGGTTTCATCGTGGTAACACATTAGGCGGTTAGATAGCGACACGGACTTGGATATCTAATACTTTGCATAACCGCTCTCTTTCTCTCTCCCTTCTCTCTTTGATCCTCAGCTGGTCTGACTCCTGTACTATCGAACCAACGCCGCACTTGTTCTTCTACACATCTTCTTTGATAAGTTCATTGATTAGATATAGGTTGTGTCTCTATCACAGACTGTATCCATTATGTTATGTGCTCCCCTTGAGTAATCATGCTTCTTTCAAAACATGGTCTATTCAAGTTCGGTACATACATGCATATGTATTCACCGATACCGTTTCTTAGCTCGTCTGGATTGAAACCGATCCCCCCCTCCCTACCGACCTACCAACTTTTCTTTTGCCTTTCCGGATCCATCCGAGGCAATCCACCCATCGGCTTGGCCTAATCGGAGTTCATCCAACCTCCAAGCGTCCTGCCATGTCTCTAGATCCATCTTAGTTTGACCTCTGCTAAGAGCAAGAGATCGAGCGAATTTCATACGGAGCCCTAATTCTTCCCCTGAGAGGGATTGTGGGCCGTGGATCTGACGATGGTTAACAAAGTGGGATTGGATTGCCTGGTGGGAAAAGGAAGAAACGGATAGTAGACAAGAAGAAGGAGGAAAGTCAGCGCTGGAACAGAGATGTATGGTCTTGGTTCTGGATATATACCACATGTACACATGTGTTGTGCGTGAATGAAGAAAGAAGAAAGAGAGAAAGAAAAAATGAACCTCCGAGACATCAGGCGGCACAACGAGCGTGCCTTCTCTGGCTCTAGCAATCAACGCTCGGAACTGATTCATTCGTTCAGATCCTGGCAATGCAGCCTCAACTTCCTCTTCGGTCGCATATGATTTGGAAGGGCTTTGGAGGGGAATCTTGACGTCAACCTATTTTTTGAGGAAGGAAGAGTAGTTCAGAGGAGGTAGAGATGAAAAATGAAACTGATAACAAAGAAGAAAGTCGAGAGCATACTGGCAAGAGAGTTCCTCCTTTCGCATCACCGATAACTAATACGTTAACATCCTGATGAGAAAAGAGAAGAATAGATGAATCATAAACAGTCAGATTAGCGATGATCTATACACAAAGAAGGATGAAGAGTGGTGAAGAATATAATACGACACGAACCATAGGGAACCAGAAACTTGAGAAGGGGAAGCTAAACTCGATTTTCTGCTCACCCATTACCTTTTTGATTGCTTCAAAATTTCCTAGCCCTCTTTCTCCAAGAACACCTCCCTCGCCTAGACCGGCCTCCTCTATCCATAACGTACCTCCTTTAGGTAGCTGGAGTGCGCCCGCTTGGAGATCTTCGTTTTTTGTTGAAGACGGGTGAAAGTGAGATTTATTAAGGGTAGAGATGGAGATAGGTATAGAGTGGAATGTTGGGAGAAGGTGAGGGAGTAGGTACCGAAGAGGAAGGGGTGTGGATTGGGGAGGAAGAAGAGAAGCGGTCAACGGATGAAGAGGCGGTTGGCTTATCAAATGAATTCAGAAGAGGCACACATAAGTTATGGTTGGATATTGGAGCTTATCTCTATCAACTTGAAAAAAAGACAAGATATCTTGACGACCAAGCTTACTTTCGTTGGCAAATCAAGCCCAATACCCATTCTCCGACCCACGCTTCCTCGCCACCCAATCCAATCTGACAGATCAGATTCCTCAGCTCTGTTCGGATAGCGTGCCATTCCTTTCCTGGCTCTATCAAGGGAAGTTTATCGACCGGAACGAGAGAGTCGGTGTGGGAAGTCGTTTTGAGAACATGTATCGTAGGAAGTAGTGGCAGAGAAGAGTCAGGGGACAAAGAAGGACCGGATGAAAGTAGAGGAAACGCTGAAGGATCTTCAGACCTGCTCAGTCGAAAGGAAGAGAGGATTAGTAGAGGAGCAACGTATAAGGAGACGTGTCAGAGCAAATTGAAGGGACGGACGGAGCAAAGGTAAGGAGTCCAATAACAGTATGTATGGTGAGCGGTGAATGAGTCGAGTCATCGTAGAACTAATTCGACAGCCAGGAAAGAGGAAACAGTATGAGATAAGACTGGCAACCATTGCCTGTTTCATTCGTACTTCTACCAGTACAAAGCTTACCTTGATGAACGCGCCTGCTCTTTCGGCCTCGGAGCCTTCACCTGACTGCACACAAGGAAACTTGTGGGCAATCGATGGGTGAATCTCAATGGGTTTCGGGCTGGCAGAGAGCGAGCGAGCGTTGGGAACAAGAGTCTTATATTTGTGGATTGATTGATGGATGAGAGACCAGAGGTTGAGCTTATTGATGGCAAGCGAGACAGACAATTCAAAACTGAGAGAGATATCCTCACATCCTGCACCCAACTAGATTCTCCCGGGACACCAACTGCCCAAACGACGGCCCTCTCTTTCAATCGCGAGTAGTCGATGTCCTCCCCTTGACCGGTAGACCCAGACTCGGGTTCATCTGTTTCAAGCACAGGCATGAACACTTCTGGCTGAGATGTGGTATCCTGGAGCATACATCTGAATGAGACGATCGAATTGGGAGCAGACTCTGTTGGACGAAACGAAGGAATGGAGTGTATGTCCTGGAGAGCAGAGAGAAGAGCAGGAATGTCTGCGGCCGTTTCTGCTGACAGAGGCAACACGTATCAGACAAATTCCAAGGAATACAATCACCAGTATATATGAGCATACACACCCTCTTGAGCCGGAAGCTCTGCGAGAGCTGTTCTGAGGATGTCTGTGGTACCAAGTGCGCTCATGATGGATGATGGGAAGAAAGGACGAAAAACAGGGAAGACGCGTCGGATTTCATTTAGTTTGAGACGCGTCGACGCGACTTGATGATGTACTTAAGTAATAATCATATATATCAAACATTCACTTAGATAATCGTCATCGGATCGATCGAACTTCCCTCCTCCGGCTGACGTTCCGTTTTAGCCACAAACGACCATCCAAAGACTTTGACCCTTTCTGACCATCTCAACAATGTCGGCCGCTCCTGCGACTCCACCTGAAGGATCTCCAAACGTTAGGCCGCCTTACAATGAACGGTACCATCCCTTCTTTGACGAGGCGATGAAGGAACAGTCTAATGAGGAACAACTTAGAGAAGCTAGGCTGAAGTGGTGGAACAACGGATTGGCAAAGTGCAAGCAAAACCCATTCGTGCCCATCGGTTCGTTCGTTCTTTCTCTTCCCATCTTCATCGCCGTCTCCTTATCTATAGACCCGTAACCCTTATTCCATGTCGTGCTTGGGAACACCATGGCTCATCTGGCCGAGTGGCTGATGGGATCGGTTACGGACAACGATTAGAAAGGCAGATGAGTTAATATCGCGAATCCTTTTCTTCCTTCCCTTCTTCCAGGTATCGCTGCTACGTGTTATGCCATGTACGGTGCCGTTCGATCTATGCGAGCGGGAAACAGTGCCCAGCTTCAAAAATTCTTTAGACTTCGAGTAGGGTACGTTTCGCTTTGATTGTTTCTGTTCTCGTTCCCCGTTAAGCTTTGTCCTAATTTCCCTCATGTTTCGTCCACCTTTCTTTCCTGTCGGTTTTCTTTAGAGCTCAAGCGTTCGCAATTTTGGCCATGCTTGGAGGAGGAATGTACTTTGATGGAGCAGACCCCCTCAAGAGCTTGGGCACGATCCCAGACACTGTCAAGCGGTCCCGTGGTTCGTAGTTACTATCCTGTCTACTCATTAGTCGTTTGACTAAACCGTCTGATTTGTTTCGATGTGAACCCATTTTCCTTCAAAACCTCTGCGACGTCCTTTCCGATCTTCAATCGTCTTGTTGTCCGTTTCATTTATGCGCAACGTAGCGAAACCTGAAGAGAAGAAACAGGCCAAGGAAACAGTCTACGAAGCTCCTGGAGAGCATGCTGAAGCTACAGACGAGCCCGTGAAGAAGGCGCTTCCCAAACTGTCACCTACGAAATTCACTCCTCCTCGGTTGAACGTCTCTAACAACTCGACATCGGCGAACGACCCGGCAAGCAACAACTGGGCAGGCGAGACGAAGGAGGAACGGGTGGTGAGGATGACGGAGGCGCTCGAGGCCAAACGAAAGGATGCTCTTAGGGAGAACGAGAGACAGAGAGAAAGACTGACGGGCAAAGTCAGGGTGGCTGTTGATGACATTTAAATCGAGATTTCTTCTGTGTTCGAACGAAGATCGAAGACTAGGAAAAAAAACGAAACGTAGTTGATTATTAAAAAGAGAGTATGCGATGACTTGACTGTGAGTTCTCTTTCCTTCAATTCCCTCTCTCTTCTATCTTGCGCTTGACAGACTTGGTTGTACTAACTTGTCACTCAGCATGTTCTTGCCTTTCCTTTTTGTCTATACCCTCCCCCATAGATCCTTCTCTTCTTTTTTCATATTTTCTTTCTCTGATTTTTGGTTGGCTTCTTCGACATCCATGCCAACTTTTATCCAGCCTATCTCGCTCGCCTGCCAGCTAGGTCTATTACCCAATTAAATTCTTCTCAATTGCTTCCCATTTATCTTTTAAAATTATACAAGAGAATGTCGGTCATCTTTGTTTCTCATATCCATGAACCCATCTTATCTGTTTGCCTCTTCGCTTCTTCTCTCTTCGATCTTCTTCCTCTTTAACCGTCCTTTTTGTTTTCGCATATCATGTTCATTCCTGCACTGCAAGAGATGTCGCTCGAAAAGGAAAGCAGGAACCCCACTGTTTGCATCTCCTCGCTGTAACACAGTTATTTCAAACCTTTCCTACATGTATCAAGAAGAAGCCATATCCCTCAACTAGACACATACGTATCGGACCGAGCAAGATGGTCAAAGAATGGTTAGGATCATGTTCCTCCGGATGAGACGAGAAAGATAGAAAAAGAGACAGAGAGGTGAATCAAGGAAAGGAGACGTACGAATCGTCTGAAGACTTCGTGTCCTCTCCGTAAGTTTAATAATCTGATCCGCTCGTTTGCCAAATGAGCTAATTTCGACCACCACCACCATCACGAGAAGGAAGAAAGAAAGGAAAAAGTTTGCGCACAAACACAATGTCAGTCATCGCTTTTCTTGCTCTGTGTCTGTCCGTTCTTTGTGTTTTCATCATGGCTCCCTTGGACCGAGAAGGAGATCGAGAATCAATAGCCACAAGCAGACGAACGAACCGTTGTCAGACGCTTGACCCAACGGGACGTGCACAGCGTTCGCTCCAAACACCTTCTCCAACATCCGAATCCCCGGGACCGAGCCGCCCTCTCTGATCCGTAGAACGTTGGGCACACCCCACACGTCGGCAATACAACGTTCCATAAGAAGGTGTTCTGGCGAAGAAAGGTCGCCTAGCCAGTAATCTGCTTTATGAGGGATTTTGATCTGTATCAAGAAAATAAAATAAAGTACAAAAGGATTTCCATGAATCAGATTGTACTCGCAAGATGAATGCTCAGCTTTGGAATAGCAAGAAAAATCAAGCGAGAGATCCGGCGGTAAGAGAAAGAGAAATGGACTCACGTCGATATGATTAAGAGATTGCAAGCTTGAGAACGAGCTCTGCAAAAACTGGACGATGTTGCTCGCGATGGATTCTAAGTCTTGGTCCGGGACGATTCGGAAAGAAACCGACGCTTGGACCTGTGATGGAATGACGGTTGAACCTTAAGTAACCAAGAAAGATGAGTCGAGTTGACCAAGAGAAAATACGATCAAAGAAGAGTTTGATTCCAGAATCAGCCCAGACGATGATCGACAGAAGCCAAGGCCACAAGACGGTGAAAGAACCAAGTATTCCAACAGCACATAGACTCGACCTCTCGGCGACTGAGAGGAAAGAAGAAGAAAGAACGCTCACCTGCCATGCTACACGCCGTTCCCTTTCCGATCTGAGCGATCGAGAAACTCGGCTCGCAGAACCTAGACCGCAAGTTCTGAGGTGTCCTCCCTGTGAGCTCTGCCAGTTTCTCGTAAAGCGCTCTTTCCGGTTCGTCCACAGCACGGACGGATTCATCTAGAGGGGGAAAACACAAGGGAGGCCACCCGGATTTAAATTTGATATACATCAAGTCGACCGGGCAATAGAGACAAAGAGCTTACAAAAGTCTGGGATGGCAATTCGCTCGTTGTCCGATATCGTCGCCAGCAGACGAACCCTGATAGAACGCAAGAAGGACAGTGTGTTAATACAGAGAAGCTGACGGAAGGAAAGGAGCAAACATACATATCAAGCATCGGCTCGTTGCCTGCTCCTCCTTCAACACCAGAATGCTGGTCGGCCTATGATAGGTGTTAAGTGTAATGAAGAGAAGGGCAGGAAGAAAGATTGAGCATGTCAGTGAACAATACAGAGGACACTAAAAAGAGTCACGTACCTTATCACTAGTGATCTACAAGCATATTTAGGCAAAGAAGAAAGGGAAGTAGCAGTAAGATACTAGATCGTGATAAGGATAGGCACATAGAGAGAGAGAGAAAGAAAAAACACACCTGAATGCTGACATGGACGACTCCTCGGAGACCGTACAAGATACAAGGATTGACTTCGTCTATCCAGCTTGAATTCGACACCAAGATTACATCGACATCTCCGATCTCATTCTACGCAACCAATGTCATCGAGCCATAATGATCGTGTGGAGGGAGAGAGAACAAGAGCACCCGGAGGTCAGTGTATGTATTCTGGGCTATCTCATAAAGCGAGAAGGAAAGGGAAGCAACCTACCCGATGGCTTTGAGTGGCTTCTAGGAGACCAGCACTGCCTGTCTCCTCCTCTCCTTCAATCAACATGACGAGATCGACCTCGAGCGAGCGTTGTTCCAACAACGTCGACGCCGCCGTTGCCATTGCCAGAATCGGACCCTGTTGCAATGGGGAATGTAGATCGAATAAGAGATGAGGAGGAACGTTCGTATTCGGTCAAATAAACGGAACAAGTAATGATCAGGACGGACCTTGTTGTCGGCCACTCCTCGTCCATAGAGGTATCCGTTTCGGGCATCTAACGTCCAAGGGTTCGAATCCCAACTCTCCCGGACCGCACTCACGACATCATAATGGCCTTTTAGGAAGACCGGTTGGGAAGGCAAACATGTAAGCTACTCGAGAGTAAGTCTCTTGTCGTAGCGGAAGTTGACCTACCATAGAACAGCACTCGCTTCTTTGCGGGTCTATCGGTCTTTCCGGTGAATCTTGCTAGCACCAAAGGATTCTTGCCTAGAGCAACAATGAATGAGGGAGTTCTCCCAGAGATGTTTAGTTCGATGTCAACACAGGCCATGACACGAAGACTCAAGCTCTTCTCGGAGTAGTTTGATGTTGTCTTGGATAAACTCACCGGCAGCTCCGGTAATAAGCTCGGCTTCGGCCCCTAGTTGGGTCAATGTGTTTTTGAGGAAAATTGCGCCTTGTCGACAGCTGTGCCAACCAAACAGAGATTAGTAAGAAAAAAGGGAAGTCGCTCCAAACGTGAAGGCGAATGGAGAAGAGGACTGACTGTTGTCTGTCAGCATTCCTGGAGACTGTGCGGTAGGAGACCATTTTTGATAGAGAATAGATTAATGTATCTGTAAAGCGAACGATAGGAAATTAGTCTACTTTCTCGGAACACACTCTTCGGGCTGGAAGAGGAAACACCCTATCATCTGCAAGCTTACCACCATGGGCCTCATCATCATCTTTGTCGACATCTATGAGCCCATCCATCCGCGCTTTGACGCCATCCCAGACGTGTACGCCTTCTGAACCACCGGTAACTAGCTGTGCCCTGCCAGACATATCTGGCGCAGTGGCCATAGAGAGAATGGAGGATTTATGGGCTTGGAAGCAGGCTGTACACTCCAAGCTAGTGTTCCATCGCTGAGGGAAAGAAAGTCACTCCCGAGTCAACGCTATACATTCATCTCGAAGGATATCACTCGAACATGGACACATACACAGATAACACCATCCAAAGAAGCGCTGTAGAGATCGGTGTCTACCGGTGAAAGATGCAATACTGGAGCCTAGGTGAAGAGACAAGGGAGGAAATTTCGATGGTCAAGGTCTGAATTTGCCAGAAACTCCGAATATCGTGCGGCTAACCTCGTGTCCTAGGAGAAGCCTGATGATTGAGCCAGTCTCCAGATCGATCACTTTAATTCCTCCGTCCTGCATCCCTACAAAGAGAGTTGTCTCGATACATGCTAGAGAAAGTACGGCGCTATCGTACGAGCCTCTGTAGTGAAAGGGAAAGGAAAAGAAAAGAGAGGTGGTGCATGCGAATAGACGAGTGGGCGGACAGAGGCAGTGTACGATCAGCTTGATGATAATTTGTGTAGGAAAAGAACAGATGAACGCGCGCGCACTTAAAGTCATAGACAAGGCTCAGCGAGCAGTCGTCCTGCTGTTCCCAAATCTTTCAAACAACCAAAGAAAGGAACAGAGAGTCAGTTTGGTTGGTCGGGTCTAATTTTTCTTGACTCTTTTGCTCAGGACGTACTCTGACGTCACCGGCACCGCTAGCACTGGCAAGCCAGCTTTTCTGATTACTAGGATCTTTGACCCAGGTTAACGTGTACACATAACCATGATGAGCGGTAACAGAGTTTCTACTGTCCACTGTGAGCTGCGGGACTGGGATTTTGTTCAAAGGTGGCGAGGGTGGAGCGGATGGTTGTGGACTGGACGCAAAGAATCGGGCAGATGTCGGATTGGCATGCATGGGTTTTATGCTAGAGAAGTCCGGACGGGAGGGTTGGGGCAAGTTTGGTGGTAGCATGACCCACTAAGAAGCGAAGGTACGAGGTAACAAGCATGAACGAGTGGAGAAGGGAGACAGGGACGAGAAGGAATCAAAAGGACATGAGAAGTCCTGCTTGTCAGCCCAAAGGATGTACATTGCTCGGAAAGAGTCCCAGAAAGATACTCACTTGAATCGAGGTGGACTGACAGCCCATGTAGAGAACCGAGTTCTGTGGGGACCAGACCACAGAGAATATTCTTCCTGGTGTGAGAGGATGGATAACGAGAAGAAGTTGGTTTGTGCGCAAACACCAGACCTGTAGGATTTAAAAAGGATTTGCGTGGGTGATTCTTTCTTGTGTATCCAGAAATGATCTCTGCTCACTTTCACTGTTCCATCGCCTAAGGGAGAGACAGCAGAGGAAGAGATTTGATTGTTTAGCTTGATATGATTAAGGCTTGCAAGACGAATAGTGACGTTTGATAGGAGAGGGACCGACCTCCGCTACTGATGAGCCAGTTCCTGGAGTCATCTTCTACAATCAAGAGAGCTGTGAGTCCTCCTGGTTGGATTTACGTTCGTATTCGAGAAGGGAGAGATAAGCATCACGCTTGAATGAGTGCACAGCTGCACGGTGAAGCATAGACAAGTACGACAAAGCTGAAGCGTACCGGTATGACCAGGAAGGGTACATATCCGTTCGTAAGTCGATCTGTCCCACACATGGATCTCTGGTGCTTCGCAGCCCGAAAAGATACGATCCTTGGATACGCCTGGAAAGTGTATATGCGTGTGCGTGTGTGTGTATGTGAGAAGAAGGCAGAAAGATAGAGAGGCAGAAGGACGGGAGAGCAGAGAAGTGCATACAAAGTGACTGGACAGCTTGGTTGTTGAATTGAAGGGAGTGAGCTTTGGTCGGTAGATGAAGATTATCTTTTGGGCCTTTTCTACGAGATATCGAGGCTGGAATGAGCAGAAGGTGAATGGAAGAAAAGAAGTCACCAACCCACAAGGTTGTGTGAGCTATGTGTTTGAAAGGAAGCAAGCCAAGGCTGAACAAGTTGTGAGCAAAGGATTAAACGTCAGAGTACGGACACTCTGGGAGTTCTATCTGTTCCATGGGGACTGATAAACTTGGAGATATCCACAGGATGAGTGTCGACCAACTGCAGGGTCGAGAAAGCGTAGGCTGATGGAGGTGACCCAAAGGCGTCATTGTGGTGCATGCGGTGTTAGGGTTAGGATTAGGATTGGCTGCGTCTTTTCTGGCTCTCATACAGATGTGCTCTTGAGCAAGCGCGCTTTGCTGTGATAGTATGGCAGTCTCTACCAGATTGACTTGGTCTCTTCACGGACGACGAAAAACAAGACGAGCAAGAAAACATCCGGTCGATCGACGAGTGTGAGAGAGAAGGAAGAAAAAAAAAAAACAAAGAAGGGAGAGAGAATCCATCGGACTCTGTGCATCAGAAATGTTTGATTCTTCTTTACTGCTTCCTCTACTTTCTCTGGCTACAGCCATCCCTAGAATACCCTTATCCGACGAAAGCCGGCCGGTGTTTGGGCTGAACCGAGCTCTTGTGTGGGATGCGTGTGGGTGTGTATGTACATATGTGTGTGTATGTATGTATCTGTGTGTGTGTGTGTGTGTGTGTGTGTGTGTGTGTGTGTGTGTGTGTGTGTGGATCTGTCTGATGGCAGAGTGCGGTGTCTCTGTGTCCCTCTAACCGATGGGATCGAAACACAAGCAAAGCATCACTGAGCCGGCTCGTTTGAACGCCGCCGTCCCGGCCACCGAAAGAAGCAGCAAAAGCAGCCATGGCGGCAATCAAAGCTGTAGCGTTCGTTTCTCTCGGTGGTCACAAGGCGAACGAGAGACGCGTCGGGGGTGCGGTACCTGTTGAACGACGCGTAGACGCGGATCAAACGCGTCAGGCACACGTTCATATTCGGGCGATTGCGGAGTGGGCGAACATATACACACATAAGACAGCGAGGCACCATTCAAATTTCGCTTTCATAAATGTCATCTGACCCGACCCGACCTGCACCTTTCTGCTTCTGCCGCCTGCCGCCTACTGCTCGCCGCCAGGGTAACCGTCCGATCGACCTCGTGGCCCTTAAGCATCAAAGATTCTTCTTAAAAAGCCATCGTGTTTGTGTTCCCCCATCGAGTTCCCGACGTCGTTCTTGCTTTGATCCATAGCTTAATCCTTGTTCTCATTGTCCAATCCATAGTTTTATACCTTCTTACCAACACATCACATCTTTCTTCCCAATGTCTCACATCCCAGACGTCGAGAAAGCCAACTCTGCTCATCTGAACGGCGGCTCCGGAGGTAGCAGCGTTCCGTTGGGTGAACACCAAGGTCAACAGTACTACAATCCCAACCTCATCAACAGAGCTATCACTCCGTGAGTCAAAGCAGGCCATCAGAGTGATCTCAAGAATGGTATGAAGCGCTTGTGCTCACCTCTGTGTTCCCGTTTTTTTTCCTTCCCCGCTCTCGCTCTCTCTTTTCTCAGTGGTGGACATCCTTGTTTGTCTCACTTTCTTCTTTCTTCCGCCTTGCCGTCTCAATTGGTATTTGGACCTCATGCAACGGCTTGGAACAGAGTTCACTGACTATGCTTCTTCCGACTGATCACTTGACACCGATGCCCACACTCTTCCTTGGGATGGTATCGCTTTGCTGTGCTCTCTTTTGACAAATTTCTTCCTGCCTCATAGTGGATACCTCCCAGCCTGCTTTCCCCAGTTAGTCTCGTTTCTTGTGTAATAACCTAAATTTTACCGATCGTCTCTAATCCCGCGCGTACCTGTGTTCTTCTTCTCAACTCCTTCTTACTCTCATAGTCTACCACCGAAAGCTCGGTAACCCAGCGTACGAATCAATCCATATTTCTCTTCTCCCTTGGTCTCATTCATCTGTTTGATGTTCATTCTTCTTATTGGTTCCATAATTTTCCCTTTTTTTTTTTTTTTTTTTTTTTTGTTCTTGCTTCCCCACAGTCCTCTAGGACTCTTGGCTTTCGCCTCTACGACGTGAGTAGAGAATTTCACAAAATTAAATAGAATAAAAAACCCTCCTAGACTTTCTCCTAATTGGCGCGCTTACCCTCTCGGTCATTTGTTCTCGATCCTTTAATCTCATCTTTTCCTTTCGCCGTCCCTGTCTTCGTTCCCATCGCCGTCACCGCCCGCAGTTTCATCCTATCCTGGTTCAATGTCGGAATCCGAAACATTGACACCCCTAATATTATCCTCAGTATGGCTTTCGCCTATGGAGGTCTCTGCCAGTTGCTTGCTGGTATGTGGGAGGTAAGTCTACAATTCCTTCATCTGGTTGGTACCCGATCCTCTTACCCTTGTTCTGACAATCGGTACCCTCTTTCAGTTTGCCGCCGGAAACACCTTTGGTGCCACCGCTTTCTCCAGTTACGGAGGTTTCTGGATCTCTTTCGGTTTTATCGTACGTCCTGCTCACAGAAAATCGTCAATCTTACCTCGTACCTTTCGCCTCTTATTTGCTCACCTGGCGATCTTTCTAACTTAATCCAGTACTGGCCTAGCTCCGGTATCCTTACTGCTACTTATGCTCCAGGAGAGCTTGCTTCCGTTTTGGGAATCTATTTGATCGCCTGGTTCATCTTTACCTTCCGTACGTACGGATCTTGAGGTTTGTAATATCAAAAGTGAACCTCACTTAGCTTACCCTGTTGATCTCGCCCATCCAGTCATGATGCTCGGCACCCTCCGATCCTCCCTTGCTCTCTTCCTCGTATTCTTCTTCCTTACCTGGACCTTCCTTCTGCTTGCTATTGGGTCAGTTCGAAGGTCTCCTCCATTCCTATGTGTCCCAACTCATTTCATACGCTAATCTCTTTCCTTGTCCTGCCCTGAATCACCAACCAACAGAGAGTTCCAGGCGAGCGCCAACTGCCACAAGGCCGGCGGAGCGTTGGGTATCATCACCGCCTTTATCGCGTTCTACACGTACGCATTCTTTCTCAAGAGTCAAGCGTCTCTTTCTTTTATTGTGCCAAGCTGACGACTCACACATCCTTCCTTTTTTACTCTTTTCAAAGCGGTATCTCTGGTATCTACACTGCCGACACTACTTTCTTCACGCTCCCCACCTACAGCTTGGCCAGGGTACGTTCTGTGATTTCTCTCTGGTCCTTCAATTCATTTTCTTGTTTTGCTGAACCTGGACCTCCTTTTCATTTATGAGCAGGAGGCTGATAAGGCGAAGAACCAGTAAATCTCGTTATTGTTTCACCCGGGGCTTGACGTTGCGCAGCTTTCGGTCGTCTCTCGACCACTCTCCAACAATTCTACCCATTTCTCCTCTCCGTTTCTTCTTCTCTCTAATCGCTTCTCCTTCTAGCATCTCTAATTCGGGCTTCTCGACATACCATCACTCAAAACTGCTTACCTTCTGACCTCCCTCCCAATTTGTTCCATTCTCTCCCCCCATTCTCTCATCTGGATCCTCTCAAACCGAACACGCGCAAGTGTTTTCTTGAGTTCATCCTCATTTCTTCTCTCTTCTCCCTATATTCTATTTGCAGTTTGGGTAGTCGTCGTTGGTTTATGTAACAGTATTCATCCCCTTCTTCTCCTCGCCCCGTCCTTAATCATTCGCTGTACATCCTATGGTTCCTCCTTTATGTGTTCTCCATTCTTTTTACATCGTATAGTTTGGGTCCGCCTTCTTTCAGTTCTCGATGCTCTGGATATCCGCTCTGATCTGTTCTGAGGGAAAAAAGAAGAGAAAATGGAAAAGGAGTGCAAGGAGCGCAAATGGACTTTCCCGATTTCTTCTTCTTGGCTGACTAATCAAACTCCCATCAACTAAATGACCGTAATCAAGAGATCAACGATTAGACATCATCTCTTCTCTTGCAATCCAATCCGTCATCCCATTATATCCCGTCCTATCTGAACGACCACTCAGTCCCGATATCTTTGTATATTCCTTATCAGAACCGGCTAATCAAGCTTGATCGCTCGTTGTAATAATGGTTGACCTTCCGAAACGAATCATCAAGGTTCGTTATGTCAACCGATGTCTACTTTCCTCTAGCGGTCTTTTCTTCTTCTCTTCTAGCTTGGGAACCGAAGTTGAACTACCTCGATATACTCACTTATGATGAACCTGTATCTGTCGGTCTCGTCTGATCTCTACTCTCTGCTCTCTGTTCTGTTCTGTTCTGTCATGTTCTGTTCTGTTTTGTTTCATGTTGTTGGCTGGTCTTGTCGATCTTTCCTACGGCAACAACCTCTGCTCCAACTTGAACTTAAACTCTCATGAAAAAAAACTCTTTATCTCTATGGACCTGCTGTCTCGCTTCTACTCGAAAACTTTATCGGAGATAGGAAACCCAAAGGTTGATGTCCGATCCAGCTCCTGGGATAACAGCGGTGCCACACGAGGACAACCTTCGGTATTTCGATGTGATGATCACCGGGCCTGAGGGCAGTCCTTTTGCTGGTTCGTTAACGGGTTCCTCTCCTCTCCTCTTCACTATCCTTCTTGGTTTCCTTCTTCTCGATCCTACTCAAGTAGCTGAGCTGGGCTTAAATAGAAAGCGGAGATAGTGAAGTGGGTGTTAGATGTGCAAACAGGTTGGGATGATATGATGACATCCCGGCACAGCATTCTAATCAGAGGACGGCCACGATAGGATACCATGTTTTCCTCTTGCTTCTCTATCTTCATTTGGCCCAACCAAAAGACGGCGAACACCAAACTGATGAACGAACTTATTCTACCGTTTGTCTTGTCTTCTTCCTTATCTTGTCCTCCCTTCGTATAGGTGGAAAGTTTAAATTGGAGCTTTTCTTGCCGGATGGATATCCCATGGAAGCCCCTAAAGTTCGGTTCCTCACAAAGATCTACCATCCTAACATTGGTGGGTCTCTCTTTCTCTTCTTGTCGTATCGTTCTCCATCCATTCTGACTGTTTCGGCTTGCTAATGGTGTATATCTGTCGCTTTTGATGTCCTTCTCAAAAGACAAACTTGGCCGAATCTGTTTGGATATTTTGAAGGGTATGTGAACATATTCTCTACTAAACGCAACGCCTAGAAAGATTCATTTGTTCATATATACTAAACACCTATTCGATTTCCTCTTCCTTCAAACATACTCCAACAAACGAATAATGCATTGTTGTCAAATCAGACAAATGGTCACCGGCCCTTCAAATCAGGACAGTTCTGCTTTCCGTCCAGGCTCTTCTCAGCGCGCCTAACCCTGACGATCCTCTTGCCGTTAGTTCATTTCGTTCTCAACCTCTCATTTACGAGGTCATACCAGACTCACACATCCATATACATCCACCTGCGTACACTCGGCGCTGTCTCTGTTCTGATATCATAACAATTCATAAAAATATCGAAACCGGAAAAACTTACGCAGAACGACGTGGCCGAGCATTACAAGTCTGACGAGAAGGCGGCTCACCAAGTCTCGAGAGAATGGACCGCAAAGTATGCGATCTAAAGGGGGCTCTGGTAGAGTGAAGCGGACTGGGTGATATATACGCATCTCTTTAATTTGCCTGGATCGAGGTTCTCTTCTTTTCTCTTCGTCAGTCTTTCGTGTTCTTCGTTCTTCTTCGTCGTCTTGGTTTCTTCCCGTTCGGTCCGGACACGAACACCATCCTTCTCAAACGTTCTCATCCTCTCTTTCCTTCCTTTCCTTCCTTTCCTTCCTTTCCTTCCTTTCCTTCCTTCCTTCCTTCCTTTCCTTCCTTTCCTTCCTTTCCTTCCTTGAAAGTTCTTGATATTCTTGATTCTCGATACAGTTTCCGAACGTGCATCTCTCTCTCTCCTTTGCCTTTTCTTTTGTTCATGATCGAGGTCGACAGATGGCTCGTTGGGTTGGAGAAGATGTATGAACCAATCAAAACACCAAGATATCGGAACCCGGATATTGAAGCCAAATCGCCAGAACGACACAAACGAAAAGCAAAGAGACGGCCAAAGGGGAAAAAGAAAGAAAATGGGTTATGTGCATATTCATAACATTCATGATTTATTTACCGGTCTCGTCTCTGATGGCACCTCCGTCTTGAAAGTTGAGAATACCTGCTTCGCTCATCAGACCGACCTTTTGATATCATAGCATGTAGATGATGACAAAGAAGCAAGAAAAAAGAAGGAAAAGATCCGTTGAGTCTGTGCTTTACATCGACTGAATCACGGAGGGACAAGAGAGAAGGAGGAAACTAACCACTTTCTCCGCCTCATCGAGTTTCATCGAACCCAACACCTTGTTGACCTCATCCAAACTCTCCTTCTTGAGCGCGTCCTTCATCTTGTTCTCAAACGAATCAAAGATCTCCCACTGCTGCATCAGATAAGCCCTGACCTGGACAGGATCGAGGCCCTCAGTTCCCTCACCCTCCAAACGGATTTCTTCAGGTGGAGGTCCTTCAGGGATATTGAACGACACACTGGCACCTCCCTCGGCGACCAACTGGATCTGTTCCTCACCTTCTCCACCGGCGGACGAGGACGCTTTCTCAGCGGCCATCTCTTTCACCCGAGTGGCCATTCGTTGGTAGGTCGCTTCGACGTCCGACTGGAAGAGGTGTAATGCTTTTTTGCCAGCTTCTCCCGGTTGGTTCATCCTGAGAAAGTGTGTTGGTGAAAGAGAGAAGAAGAAAAAGAGATGAACCAAGTATAGACGTAAGAATGTGGCCTGCCCGTAAAGAGAATGAGAGATACAAAGGAAGATAAAGACTGAGACAAACCTTTGGAAGAAGAGTCTGACACCGTCTCGACCTAATTTCCTACAGTACTGGATCAACAGCCCCTTTTCCACACAAACCTTTGCCTTGACTTTCTTTCCGTCGATTTCTGAGTTGAAGGCTTCCAGCAAAAGAGAATCCGTGTTCGACTCGGCCATGATCGATGGGTTCGACTGAATAAATCGAAGGGCACCATCAAAGTCTCCGTATCGGATGTTGGTAAACTCCTTGGCGATAGGAGTCGCCATCGGGAGATCCTCATCATCATCAGATTCAACCGTTGCCGACTTCTAAAGATAGAAGAACGGGTTGAGTAATATACACACGTGAATTAGCAAGATATCTGAAAAGCGATACTAACAGATGATTCAGGGTTCAGGACTTCGATGGTAGTCTCCTTCTTTTTACTGCTCGCCGGCTTCGGCTTCTCTTCCAGAATGTTTTCTCCGGCCTTGTTGACAAACTATGTACGCGCGATTGAAAACAATGTGTCAGCTGAGTAATTGCTCAACAGAATAGACAAAAAAAGGGAGAAAAAGGAAAGATCGATTTACTCCAGAGCTGAAACCTTCATGAATGTGTTCACTGGTGATCTTGCTCTTCTCTTCCTTCTCTTCCTGCTCGATCAACGTCCCGCACTCTTCTGTCCTGTGATCGAGCTTTCCGTTATGGAACTCGAGCCTCTCCGTCAGCCTGCTTGCTAGCCTGTCCGTATCCTCTCCGTCTTTTGCGCCGTCTTTGGCTTCCTTGGCGACTTGCTCGAGCAAATGGAGGAGCATCACATCATATGTCGGTTGGTTTGGTGCACCGGTGTTGGGCTTATCAGGAGAGGGCTCGTTTGTCAGTTGAGAGACGAGAGAAGAGAATTTGGAAGTAGCCTCTTTAGGAGGAAGCGTCTTGAGAGAGTCGAGCAGAGAGACGATCCTTGGTCGAAGGGTCTCATTCAATGAGATCTCTGCTCGAAGTTTCGCAATCCGCTGTTGTCGCTCTTGTCGTTTCTGATGAATCGACTGCTGCTTCCATCTAGAAAGTGATAAGAACACGACCGGTTTGGTTGATGAGCCTGACAGATCAAGATCAAAGACTTCTATCAATCAGGAAACAGCTTACCGAATCATACTCTTTTTGTCGATGTTGGGATGCTCTTCGATATCAGAGTCATCCGAGAGCTGGCAACGAAGAACGAACGGCCAGATCAGCAAGTGTACGTCAAGCCTAACTGAACGACGACCAAATAACCGAGGGAAGATACCTCTAGCATATCCCATTTGGAGTAGTTCAAAGGCATGATGGAAAAACGAGATGTGTCGGTGATGGACAGGGTGAAGGTAAACGGTCGAAGGAACTAGAAAAGAAGGATGGAGATGACGGGCACAAGGTTCAAAAAAGAGTATTAGAGATCTTGCTGCGCGTTTGTAGTTATCCACTAGAGGAAATCTGTATTATTCGGGATTGGTATTTAAGGCGGGCAATTCAGATATGTATTCAATTATCTATCTATCTATCTATCCCTTTCTCCGCCTTCGCCCTCGACATTTTCTGCTTCTCTCTTCCTAACCTCCTACTTTCATCGTCCAGCTCTACTTTGACAAGATGCATCGCACTTGCAGATCTCTTGGGGCTCTGTCCACCCGAGCTACCGTCCAGGTCAGATCATCGAACTTGATCGTCTCCTCGTCCCGTTCTTTTCACAGCTCTTATACACGCTCTCAGGAGACAGCCTCCGCCTCGGCCTCATCTTCGTGGACTCCTCCGGTAACTCCTGGCCGAAACAAAAACTATGATGCCGCTCTGGCGTATATTCAATCGAGCATGGAGAATATGAACAAGAAGTTAGAAGAGTTAAAGCCCCGTATAGAGCAGCTGCGGGAGAAGGTTGAGGCCTCTAAGAAGGCGGCTGAGAACGGAAAGGAGCTCGACTTTGCTGCGTTTGACGATTTGGCAAGGCTGGAGCTGGAAAAGGAGAGGATCGAGAACTTGGGAGAGTTCCACAACCCAAAGACCAGATGGGAGTCTGAGAACGGCCTCCGTAAGTGTTTCCAAGGGGTTTCCTCACGGTGACGATGGCGATGAGGTTATCGAGAGGTGCAAGAGAGACAAGCATGCTTGTCCCTCTTTTTCTGTTCCTTCTTTTTTCCTATTCTTGTCTACTGACGTCAAGTATGTTCGTTTGCGTCGATTTCAAACATGACAGTTGACCCGACAACTCCGGTCGCTCGATACCTTGCCAGAGAGCGATTCGAGTTGAAAGGCTCGCTCGACGCCCACGTATGTACACTTTTCGCCGTCTTCCTCTTCTTCCTTTGCCTTCTTGTCTGATATACCTCGCTATCTCCTTTTTTTTTCTTTTTCTTACTTCAAACAGACTAACGCGTTGAACGAGATGTACGTGATTCCTGATCTGATCGGTCCTCCTTCCAAAGGCCTCCGGGTGGATATCGCTCTGCGATACCCGGTGTCTGCTCCACCTCCGCCTCCCAAGCCGGATCAGTTTGGTTATGTGAAAAAGGTCCGGAAGGTCGAGACGAGGGATCCAAAGGATGGAAACCGGGTGATCGTTGGACGAATGTTGCCTGTGGAGGAGACATTGAAGGAACCCGAATTGGAGATCAGGTACTTTGGCGAGAAGGACACGTTTGGAACCTTGTTCATGATCGATCTTGGTACGTGTGTCTACAGTTTTCTCTTCGTTTCTTTCGTCTTGTAAGCTCGTGAAGCCCGGTGGCTGAATTGAAGATGCTTCACAGACGTCCCTGATGTGGAAAACCACACGTTCAAGTCTCAACTGCACTGGCTGGTGCCGAACATCCCATTGTCGGCAAAGTCCCAGGTGTTCCCGTCTTCGGACCCGTCGGTGGTCGGTTCGTCGAGCGCTTTCAAGTCGCAACTTCCTCCGGCGGTTGTGCCTTATCTGGCTCCTCACCCCCACAAGGGCACGCCTTACCACCGGTATGTGTTTGTGCTCGTCCAGCACGACGAACCAGTGATATTCGGGCCAAAAGCCGGGAAGGGTGTGATCAAGACGCCAAAGAGAGAAAACTTCAAGCTACGAACGTTCCTGAGGGTGAACTGGAAGATGCAGGATATCGTCGGAATGTCATTCATTCGAGAGATTTATGACTCAAAGGTCTGCCCGAAGATCTGGAAGGACATCATTCGTGAGTATTGTGTGCTATCGACAGGACTCTTTCTTTAGAGCGCAAGCTGCTGACGGAATTGGACTATGATCTTTCTTCTCTTGTACTGAACTATATCTAGAACAACCAGAGGTCAAGTACTTTGTCGGTCAACCCCAATCGATGTTCTGGACGCCGGAGAAGAAGAACCGGGCCGAGGTGTACAACCAAAAGCTCGGGATCGTCTCTTCCGGACCTGATCTTAACCAGCGATTCGTTAGGACGCCCGGCTGGGAGGGTGAATTCAAGAGGTTGGAGGACAGTGTGGATTCGAACGGAAACCCGGTGGTTGTTGTCGACAGAGTGCCCAATGAGGTGACTGGAACCAAGGCGTGAGATAGTGTATGACCAAAGTGATCGACATGAAACACAAAAGTAAAGACAAAACCAGGCAACCGAAATGACGATAAAGGAAACGAGCCAAAGAAAGGAGACAGTTGACAGAGAGCGTCAAACCACGTGACATTGCACTGCATTGAGCACGGTACTTATCACGAGAGATGAGCGCCATACTCAGGGCCATTCGCCGGTTAATCACCCATCTCGCCAATCCGGCCAAGGTACACCGGCCGATTTGAAATTTATTTGACCAGGTGCCTTGCCGATGGCCGCCTCTTCCGCCCTGTCCCTTCTTTTTCGTTCTTGTTGACTCATTCAAGGGGATTTTTTTTTCTTCTGTTCCTCTTTCGACCATACACCTTCACTCAACCTGGGCTTTGTGTTCTCTCTCGCTACCACCAACACCAACACCACATCCTTCTTTCCGCTTCATCCGCTTGGTTGGATCTTATATGATCTACACAGAACGCGTATCAGACGACGTACGGTTATCTTTCTTTCTGTTAGCTTAATCTACAGAGACAAGAATGAGAAAAAGCTTATCAGGTTTTTTTCTCCCTTGTTCTTCCTGTTCTCTTTCTCCTTTGCCTTCCGTCTATCATCTCATCCATTCCTATCGGTCTGGGTTCCCAATACCAATCGACAGTACATCTCCGAACAGGTTTTCTCTGCTCTCGATCAATAAATCATCTCCAACAACATCTTCCAGCATATACCTATCTTCCCTCTTTCTTATCCGCTACTCTTCCAACCCTTAGAAAAAAAAAGTTCCCTAAGAAGAAAATTAAAAGCCGAAAAACATGCTTCGATCTATCAGACAACCTCTGGTTCGACTCTCCAACCAGACCGGTCGATCGTTCACATCTTCGCCCCTCCGAGCGTTCATCCGACCGACAAACCCGCTCAAGGCTGTCGCCGCTCCTGCCGTCGGAAACTACCACGAAGGCCAGGGAGAGCCCACGTTGAACTCTCCATCTGAGCTCGCCCGAAAGATCTCGGCTAAGGTCTTGCCCAAGATCCCCAAGCCTGATGTTAAACGAGTTATGGTCGTCGGGTCAGGAGGACTCAGCATCGGTCAAGCCGGTGAATTCGACTACTCAGGTGGGTCCCCGCTTTTCATCTAGTCTCTTCATCTCTATATTGTACTCTTCACTTCTTCCATCTTATCTATTTAACCGACTGGGCCTAATTCCCAATTGTCTATTTAAATTCAAATAATCCGATTTCACCATACTAAACTTTTTTCCCCTTCATCTCTTCTTATCCTCATCACATCTCAGGTTCCCAGGCCATCAAGGCTCTCAAGGAGTCCAACATTGAGACCATCCTCGTGAACCCCAACATTGCGACCATTCAGACCTCCCACGACCTTGCGTCCGAGGTCTACTTTTTGCCCATCACCCCAGACTATGTCGCCTCCATCCTCGAGAAGGAGCGACCGGACGGTATCCTCCTCACCTTCGGAGGACAATCTGCGTTGAACGTCGGTGTCCAGCTTGACAAGATGGGTGTCCTCGACCGACTCGGCGTCAAGGTGCTCGGTACCCCTATCCGAACCCTCGAGGTATCCGAGGACCGAGATCTTTTCGTCCAGGCTTTGAACGGTTCGTATACTATCTTTGTGCTCTTACTGCTCCTTCATATCTTCTGACTTTCGGGCCGCCCTCATGTACTCTTGACTTCTCACAGAGATTGACATTCCTGCCGCCCAGTCGACCGCCGTTTCGACCGTTGACGGTGCCCTCGAGGCAGCCGCTACCATCGGTTACCCCATCATCCTCCGATCTGCCTTCTCCCTCGGAGGTCTTGGATCTGGATTCGCCAACAACGAGGACGAGCTCAGAGATCTTTCCGCGAAGTCCCTTTCTCTCAGTCCTCAAGTGCTCATCGAAAAGTCCCTCAAGGGATGGAAAGAGGTCGAATACGAGGTTGTTCGAGATGCTGCCGACGTTAGTATTTCCATCAGACAGACCGGTCTTCGTTTGTTCACATCTCAGACCCTGACTTTTCTTTGTCCTTCCCTCTCTCCCTCACACTTGTAGAACACCATCATCTGCTGCAACATGGAAAACTTTGATCCTCTCGGAACACACACTGGTGACTCCATCGTCGTTGCTCCGTCTCAGACGTTGACAGATGATGAGTACCACATGCTCCGAACCGCTGCCATCAAGATCGTTCGACATGTCGGTGTCGTTGGAGAATGCAACGTGCAGTATGCTCTTAACCCCGTCAGCAGGGAGTACATGGTCATCGGTACGTCTCTTGGGTTCTTTCCCTCGTTTCAATAGATCTTTTTGCTCATCAACATTTCTTTTTCTTCCTTTTTTTCCTTCCCACAGAGATGAACGCTCGATTGTCCCGATCCAGTGCGTTGGCCTCCAAGGCCACCGGTTATCCCCTTGCGTACACCGCTGCAAAGATTGCCCTGGGCCACACTCTTCCTGAGTTGCCCAACGCCGTCACGAAGACTACCACGGCCTGCTTCGAGCCTTCGCTTGACTACATTGTCTGCAAGATCCCTAAGTGGGATCTGGCAAAGTTCCAGTACGTCGAGCGAAACGTCGGATCGGCCATGAAGTCTGTCGGTGAGGTTATGGCTGTCGGTCGAACGTTCGAGGAGGCCCTCCAGAAGGCTATCCGACAGGTCGACCCGAGATACAATGGTTTCCTTCCTTACTGGAAGCCTGAGGATCTTGAGACCGCGCTGTCGGCAAACAACGACCGACGACTCTTCGCCATCGCTCACGCCATGCTCAACGAGGCCTACACCGTCGACAGGTTGCACGACATCACCAAGATCGACAAATGGTTCCTTTACAAGCTCGAGAACATCGTCGCCGTTCACCGAGCGCTCGAGTCGACCTCGCTTGACCAGATCGATGCCGAGTTGATGCGAACGGCCAAGAAGACTGGATTCAGTGATCCCCAGATCGCCGAGCTTGTCAAGTCGACCGAGGACAAGGTCCGAGCGCACCGAAAGTCTTTGGGCGTCACTCCCTTCGTCAAGCGAATCGATACCCTGGCCGCAGAGTTCCCTGCGCACACCAATTACTTGTACACCACCTACAACGCCACCACCCATGATCTCGAGTTTGATGATAAGGGTACCATGGTCCTTGGTTCCGGTGTTTACCGAATCGGTTCCTCTGTCGAGTTCGATTGGTGTGCAGTCACCTGCGCTCGATCGGTCCGAGAGATGGGCAAGAAGACTATCATGATCAACTACAACCCGGAGACCGTGTCGACCGATTTCGACGAGGCCGACCGATTGTACTTTGAGGAGCTCGGCTTCGAGCGAGTCATGGACATTTACGAGTTGGAGAACGCCGACGGTGTGATCGTCTCTGTCGGTGGCCAGCTTCCCCAGAACATCGCTCTCCGATTGAAGGAGACTGGTGTGAAAGTTCTCGGAACCGACCCTGACATGATTGACAATGCTGAGGACCGACACAAGTTCTCTTCTATCCTCGATTCCATTGGGGTTGACCAGCCCGACTGGGTTGAGGTCACCTCGTTAGAGGCCGCCAAGGAGTTTGCCAACAAGGTCACCTACCCTGTGTTGATCCGTCCGTCCTATGTGCTCTCTGGAGCGGCCATGAACGTGGTGTGGGACGAGTCGATGCTCGACCACTTCCTTTCAATGGCGACTGATGTCTCGCCCGATCACCCTGTCGTCATCACGAAGTTCATCGATAATGCCCAAGAGATCGACGTCGACGCCGTCGCCCACAAGGGAAAGCTTCTTGTCCACGCCGTGTCCGAGCACGTGGAAAACGCCGGAGTCCACTCTGGAGATGCCACCTTGGTCCTTCCTCCGTTCTCGTTAGTCGATCAGGATCTTGCTCGATTGAAGGAGATCGCCGAGAAGGTCGCCGCCGCTTTTGAGATCTCTGGACCGTTCAACATGCAGATCATCCGAAAGCCCGGATCGGACGACGAGGAGCCTGCGCTCAAGGTGATTGAGTGCAACTTGCGAGCCTCTAGGTCCTTCCCCTTCGTGTCCAAAGTCCTCGGTCACAACTTCATCGAGACCGCGACGGCCGCCATTATGGATACCAACGTACCTGAGCCTATTGATCTGATGAAGGAGAAGAGGGATTACGTTGCCATCAAGGTTCCTCAGTTCTCGTGGACTCGATTGGGAGGAGCCGATCCGTTCTTGGGTGTCGAGATGGCTTCGACCGGAGAGATCGCCTCGTTCGGTACAGACATTCACGAGGCCTACTGGGCTGCTTTGCTTTCTACCAACGGTTTCAGGATCCCTTCTTTGAACTCTGGTGTGTTGATCGGTGGTGACATCACCAAGCCAGAGATGAAGACGGTCGCCAAGGGGTTGATCGATCTTGGGTTCAAGCTGTACTGCTCCTCTCCCAAGGTCGAAGAGTTCCTCAACTCGATCCCTTACGTCAAGGCGAAGAAGATCTTCTTCCCGTTGAAGGACAAGAGAAAGTTGAACGAGGTGTTTGAGCAGTATGAGATTCAGACTGTTATCAACTTGGCCCGACAGCGAGGTGCGGACACGGTCGACGAAGACTACGTTGCCCGACGAAACGCCGTCGATTTCGGAATTCCTTTGATCAACAACGCCAGGTGTGCTCAACTCTGGGTCGAGTCGCTCGCCAAGAAGATTCCTCAGGGTGGTCTGGACGGTTACCAGGAGGGTCAGATCCCTAGTGAGGTCAAGTCCTGGCACGAGTGGGTCGGGCCCAACTGTTAGAAGGCCGTAGAGTTCTTTTCTTTGTTCTATCTCTACCTTCCTTGTTCCTTCCCTCTCTATTTCTCTTCCTAATTTTCCCCTCTTGTCAAGGCTTCCCTGGCCTGAAACGCGTTTGGAAAAGAGGATAAAAAAAAGATGTGTTTCATGTTGACACAATCTTATACATATCGTTTCTCTACAAAGTTTTGTCTAAACATATTTATATATGAATGCTCTATCTGCTATCTCGGGTTCGTCTTTTCAAGCATTGATCATATTAGGACCAGTGAAACCAAAAAAACAAAAACATGGTATAAACACATTTGATCAAACAGGGGTTCAGAAGAGAATTTGCAAATATATGTATTGGAACAAAGACAAGGAATATAACAACATGGGGAAAGAAGCATTACTTGTGGGAAGGGAGGAGGGGGAGGACCATGAATTCTGTTTTGTCAAGTCGGGAGACGAGATCAAACAACGCGCTCGAACAAACAAGACGCTAGACCGTCGAGATGCAGTCGGTTATTCATAATGGTAGGCAGAGAGTACACACGGCGAAGAGAACGAGTGGAGGAAAGAAGATTGAGAGAAAAAGAAGGAACGGGAGCGAGGAACGAGAACGGGACGTAGAAAGGTTTAGTTGATAGCCTTCTTGACGTCAGCTTTGACCTGCCCGACTTTATCCTTGGCTTCTTCGACCTTTTCACCTGCTCGATCCTTAAGAGCCGTTGCCTGTCGTTTTCATTTATTTATTTGTATACCCCCAATAAATCATATCATGATAATTTGGTTTCGCGCAAAAAAAAAAGTTCGTCAGTACAAAATGCAAATCGGACGGAAGGAAGACAAGAGGAAGCACAAAGAGAAAAGTAGAAGAAGAAAAGATCGAGGAAGATACCGACCCGGAGTTGAGCCTCCTCTTTCATCATCTTTGGATCGTCGTTCGCTGGCCAGAAGTAATACGCCAGAACGGCAGCTCCACCGATGGCGACGTAGGTTGATGTGTCTGTTGATCCGTCAGATTTGGACGAAACATATTTTGAGAAATCTGGGAGCAGTCCGATTAGATCGGCAAAAAGAGAAGATGCACATACTAGACTTTGCGGCCTTCCTGCCTAATTGCTCTCCCTTGGCTTTCAACGTCTCTATCGTATCCGACTGTGGCGTAGGCGATGAAGGAGGAGGAGGAGAAGGGGATCCATCGCCTCTAAATGACCTGGTCTGCTGTTTCAGTATAGACACTCGGCCGATTGACTGCTCGCCGTTGTGTTCACAACCAAAAAGTAATCAAACCAAACTGATCGAGTTGAGCAAACAGACAGAGTGCAGGGAAGAAGTAAGGCGATCGAACGCATGAATGAACGGACAGCTGGCTGGACGATGGGCTTTCGAAGAATCGCCTGTTTGATAAGTGTGGACGACAACATGGGTTTGCTCTCTTTCTTCTTTCTTTTCCTGTTGTTACCGAGTAAGAATGCAAGATTTATGAGGATGGGGGTTGATATGAAGAGATGCAGACTGGACGAATGGACGAGCGAACATCGTTGAATTTATATAGCGTACATAACGTCGAGGGTAAGACTGAGAGCGCGCAGAGAGAAGACGAGAGAACAGGCGAGCAGAGAGATCACGAGAGACGGCTTGCCGCTGTTGCTACCATCATCATCATCGACATCATCGTCGACATCATCATTCTGTGAAATCGATCGATTTCAACAGATTGTGTAAAGCTTCCATGAGTGCGTGTGCGTTGCGCTCTGAACGAACGGAATATTGGCTCGAAACCTTTCCGATCGACTCCTCAACGTGGGAAGATAGGGTTGATCGCCGATCTCATGATCAAAATTGTCCGTCTTTTTGGAGCGTCTTCATCTTCATCAGCACCGGCACTGACACAATGAGTTCATCACCCGCATTCCCAATGCTCATGATCAGATTCACACTTATCCTCATGCATTCATGCGCCAGCTAATTTGATGGTGTCACAAAAACAGAGAAAAGATGGAGGTAAAGAAGGAGGAATTTCCCTATGCTCAGTCAGAATATCGACATGATTGCCCATGTAAATTCGCCCCTTAGAGCATTTAGCATTCGTGCAGATGGTTTCATCGATCGACTTTGACCACCGGCTTGACCAACTCTATGCCTTCGCTTGCACCAACATCAGCTCCGACCGGACCCTCAACCCGTTCTCCATTCGGCGGCGTTAGGATGTGGACCCCATCCGGGTCATGTCCACCTTCGATCGACCGAACAACCTTGGCGGCTATACCCTCAAATAGTTTGTAGCTCAACGTGGACTGATATCTCTCCAGTAAGTCAAAACCGGTGGTGGCCGCGGGTATGGTTTGCCCTCCTGTAGGGACAGCAGTTTCCCTCAACTCGACCTCGTCTGCTGCTCCTCGACGACGACTACTCGCGTCCAGCAGCTCAACCAGCTCACTCTCTACAGGGACTCTACCAAGAAAGGTCAAAGACTCTCTCCGACACATTTCTTCACCTCCACCCTGTCCGAACAGGTACGTCACATCGTTACAACATGGACATTTGTACCCAGACATGTTTTCAATCAGCCCTACCACAGGAAGAGAGACCTTTCGCGTGAACGAGAGAGACTTTGATGTGTCGAGTAGGGCGACAGCTTGAGGCGTCGTGATGATGACCGAGGTAAGCTTGTAAGCGATTGGATTCAGATGAGTCAGGAGTGAGAGATGTTCGTCGGATGTTCCTAAAAATCGAGCGAGCAGGTAAGAGAGAGCATTGGCAAAGGTAAAGCGGATAAAAAAAAAACGAGTCGTGGGCACGGCTCAAACTATGCAAACAACTATACAAGACGTACCTGGTGGTGTGTCGATTAAGAGATAATCTAGCTCGCCCCACCGAACGTCGCCCAAGAATTGTTTGATCATTCCTTCCTTCTTCGGCCCTCTCCAAACCACAGAGTCTCTCGAGCTCTTCAGCAGAAACCCGACGCTCATCACTCCCAACCGTCGAGTCTCTCCGTCGGCATAAACAGGAACCCAACCGTCTGTGCTTTGGTGTACGCCTTGACCGTCGAGACCAAGCATCCGGGGAATCGATGGCCCGGTCAAATCGGTATCCAATACGCCGACGCGTTTGCCCAACGAATGGAGTGTAAGTGCTAGCTGCACAGTTGATGATGACTTTCCGACTCCTCCTTTCCCAGAACTATGTTTTATCGTCCCCCCCCCGGAATCCCGACATAAAAGAGACACGAGTTCAGAGTCTAGGTCATGCATGCGTTGTTGGCGGGTTGCGACAAGTTGAGAAAGCTCGACTCACAGGACAAGCAAGATGGATGAGACCTTAGACAGACGTCTTGTTATAGGAGTCGACGTAGGAGGTGCTTCGGTCGACATGGTGGCAGAATAGATGATGATTGATAATGGTCAATGGCTTGTGAGTCGCTCGACCGTCGGTTTGTCATGATGGATGGAATGACGCCTGAGGATGAGAAGCACAGGTATTTTTACACGTGACTTGTACACGGGTGGCGTCTTCTACGGAGCTACCGGGCTGTGCTTCATATCTGCGCTAGAATTGCCCGGACGATCCATTAACTGTTTGGTACTCCCGCGTTGCTACAACGTCAAATGAAAGGAAAAATAGCTGTCGCTGATCAAACGAGAGTTTCCCTTGCACAGACCGCTTTCTTTCTTGAATGATTGGAAAAGGAAAGACAACGAAAATAATTGAAAACAGATGCTGCTAGCTCCGAGATGGAAATCACACTAACACGCTAGTCTGTTTCGACAACAAAATAGTTGACTATCTGCTGGACGAGTGATCGTTCTGAGCGGGCCGGTTTTTGTCGTCACTCTTGAAGCTAACCGGATATGGGACCATCTTGGGTGGTTGCTTTTCTCTTGGCCAGCAACTCATTGCTTGATTGATCGGCCTCTTCGTTTGAATGTGCGGTGATTAGGATACTACGTCAAAGTCGATACCTCGTCTCAAACGTTGCACGCAGCCCACTCTGCTTTCTTATCCGTCGTAACCGCCAGTATTTCTATCTATGGACTTTGATCCCGTGTGTGTGTGTGTCGCATATCATGCACTCAAGATAGGATATGGGGTTTCCTTCTCTGAAAAGATTTGATCCACAGTAAGAGAGAAGAAGAAAAACGAATAGAAATGAACAATATCACCGATGGGCCGAGGCGTTTCGAAGACTCAACATCCAGCCTCCAAGCCGCTTGCACCCGGTAATTAGGCGTTCAAGTATACCGTCCTTTCTTTGACGTCGATCGACCAAGGTAATCCCCGGCGCTTCATGTCGATGTCGCTACGACTTTTCCGTTCGAAATTCCGTTTCATCCTATTCTCCTTATCTCCCTCTCTCTGCCGATCTCCTGATTCCTGTTTGGTGGATTGTCCCGATCATAGCCCATCAGCGAAAGCCACAGCGATAAGAGAAAGAAAATCAATAAAGGCCGTGCTCTCTGTTAATCTCACGGACTTTTTTCTCTCCTTCTTTTTAGGATTCGTGTGTTTTCCTTCCCTTTTTTTATCCTTCTCTTTCTTTTTACCCGCTGCATGCTTGAATTAACAAGCTCCGATGCTGACCAGTGGCTTAAAGATGTCGGTCTTTCGGACAAACACAATCACCATAAAACTGATCTTGTCTGATTTCTTTTCTGAATTCTTTCCTCTTCCTTCCTCTTCTTTTCTCTTTCCCCTCACGATAGTGCTGACCCATCTGGCCATTGCTTACCTGCTTCGGCGTTTGTCTCTAAAGCCGATTCAACCTCTGACATTGTTCCTTCTCTTCGTCATCGTTTGCAAACAAGATTGATGACCATGGCCGAGGGTCTTTATCCGGTTGACAACATTTCTGGACAGGAAGCACCTGAAGCGTCTCACGTACCGTCAGTTGAAATTCCCAAACGAAACTTGTTCAAAGCCTTTCGGTCGAATAAGTCAATAATAGAATCGACACCGATCTCGACGGAACCTTCCGACCCACACCATCCACCCGGCTCTGTCTTTTCGCAGACTCCGAGTCCTACCTCCGAGAGCTCTTTATCACTCAAGGCAGAGAACCCACCCATCTTTTCCTTCAGAAGTACAAACAGTATGGTCCACTCAGTTCTCGTCTGGTCACCTCGTCTTTCTTTCGCACTGTATACGTCTTGGACGACTAAATCCGGTGTTGTTCTCTTTTGGCTTCATCAGAGGTCATCCGGATAAAACGGTGAGAAACACGTACCATCTTCTTCCGACTGTTCGCCTAGATTTATCTCCATACAGCTAGCTCAGATCGCACCTCGGTTGGTTTGTGTAGTGCGGAACTTCCCGGACCCGCACAAGATACCGTTGATACCAAAGCCGGAGAAACAGGGTTCAGGGAAGACCTCGACGCAACGCTAGCCAACGTTGTTCCTAACTGGAACCGAAGCAACCCGACAACCCAGTCAACCTCGTCGCTTTCCCGGTCTGGTTCTCTCGATGGATCATATAAACCGGACTCTTCGAAACCGGTCGTTCCGCCTTCCCCGAAAAATTCAGTCCGTTCGGACGCTGCATCAAGTCAAGAGCTTACCGAGTCAAAGATAATAAGTCGTCAGAGTAGCCAGATCACAACGACGGGGAGTTCAGGTAGTACAGCATCCCTCACATCTAGCTCTGAGAGAGCCCCAAGCTCTTTCAAATGGGTATCAGTGATGTCCACTCCGTCGACCAACCCTCGAATGTTAGGCCCATCTCAGGTCCCAACATTTGATCCTGATCATCCTCTCTTGCCAACTTTTGGCTGTCAACGATATGATTTGAGCTCAACCATCCTGCTGGCGACTCCTTTGTGGAAGAAAGAACTCAACGATTCAGCGGGCAAGGTAACTCACAGGCAGTCTATACGTGCTCGGTTTTCCAGTAACAAAGTGGAATGGTCGGTCCCCGTCTTTCTCTCTTCTACTCAGTATTGCCTGCTGACACACGCCATGTCGCGCGTCTTTTCTTGCTTAATAGGAAAAATCGAGTGCTAGTACTAACGAGCTGGACCGAAGAGCTCGCTGATCCCTCCGCGACGAACAAAGTCCAGAAAGTTCTTCTCGGATACCTACATCTCTTCAAAACAAATGCTTCAACGACCAGAGAGATTGGCCGAATGAAACTTGACGCAGAGTCCGAGGTTGGTCCTCTCGATGGCGAGAATCCTTGTGAATCCGATACGGACGGGCGGACGAACGTTCTGAATGTTATGCTAAGCAGACGGCCAAAGAAAGGGACGAAGAGAACTTGGGGAGTCTTGGGGGATACGTTGACAGTGCAGTTTGAGACCGGGTAAGTGTCATTACTCGATGTATCACAGGGGTTTCTACCAAGTCCAGACGACAATGCTAATCACAGCCGTCGATATGTAGTGCTTTGCTTCAGAACTGGATCCACGAGATAAACAGTTTCATCTTTGTAAAGAGGTGTGTCTCTCTGCTTGGCTTATTGAAGCGCGCCTTGCAAGTCCTGATGTGGTTTTTGTTTCATTTTCATCTCGCCGCTTTACAGAGCGGAATCAGTCGGTCTGGGCGAGACTGCTCGGGAATATAGATCAAAGCACTATCCTCTGACGGGCGATCTCAGCCTTGCGCTCGCCAACATCTTTGAAAAATCATTGAAGTCTCTTCCTCGGTCCGGTCACGATACCGCAGCCGAATCTTTCCGCGACTCTCCCATCCCCCCGATGACCAGACAACTTTCTTCCTCTGCTGAGTCGTCTAATGTGTCCCGACCACTGTATCCCCAAATTGTCCAATCCCCAGAGTTCAACGAATTCGGATCCAGAACGTCGTATAAACCCACAACGACAACAGAGATCATCACTCGACCTGTCCTCGTCGGAAGTTCAAACCCTAGAGTCAGTCATCTGGCTGCCTCCGCTACTGCTCCGACGGGTGTATCATTGCCATCTTCCAAACAATCCAAGACATCCTGCTATCTCATGAACGAACCAAAGACATCAGGTTCTGGTTCGACAAGAGAGCGGTCTTCGGCGAATGACTCCCTTGAAGGGTCTTTAAGACATAGTGATTCTATCTGGGCGCGCGAGCTAGAGATTGAAAGATTGAAACGAACAGAGTGAGTTTTCCTTCTCGATCATGTTGGTGGAGTTTTAGAAACAACCGACAGACGCTAACTGGACGCTTGACGTGTTGACCTCAGAGTGGAGCTTCGTGCTGAACTCGAGCTCGAACGGTTGAAGAGCGTGGAGCGACAACTTCGAGCGGAACTTATGCAGGAACGGAAGCGGAATGAAAAAAGCGCGATCATCCATCCAGAAGCCGTGTTAGACGGTTCCAAACCGATCGAGCAGTGTCCGTGAGTTCATCTTTCACCTTTCTATGACCTGGAAAAAATACGAGTTCGTTCGCCTGCTGATGTTGTGAGCACGCATGGATGCATGTGCGCCTTCTTTCTTCTCAAAGGTCATCTGTGGGCGATTCTGAGGATAGAACACCCAAAGTACCCTCCAGTCGACGCGCACCCGGAAGAAAACGATCATCGGCCATTCAGAGCGAAACATCATCCTACTATTTCGATTCCCAAGGAGGAAGAAGACCGTCTGATGGGATATCATATACGAGTGAAGACTACGTCCCTTCGACCGCTTCGCCTTCTAGCTCTATTCACCGCCAAACTTCCAAAATGTCTTTGAGTACATGTTATTCCGGTCTATCCGCTAAAAACACAACCAACTTTGGAGTCTCGTTTCCTTCCCGGGATATCGAAGAAAACGGAGGGTTGCCCTCGAAGGAGGAGTCTCTGTATCAGGTTCCATCTATAAGATTCGCTCCGCCAACGTCTCTCATTTATCTGGATAGTTATAGTACCTCTCCGACATCCATGGGTAACGTGGATGCATCATCGACAACAGATTCCCCGGCACAGCTTCCTATCAAGGGCCTGAGTTTACCTACAGATTTCAATCATATCGATAGGCCGTACACGACTACGGGGAATCGACAGCGTTCATCAAGTACCACCGCCACCGTCGCCAGGAGAGGATCCGACCATCTTGGATCTTCACCTTTATCGACAACCTCACCATCGTCTGCTCTTCCAGCCAGCAATGTCAACGGTTGGAACGATTTGTATGATGTCCAGTCTTTTCCGTATCGGCGATTTCCGTTTCCTCATGCGAGACCGCCTCCTCCACCCGGTCCGGCACCTATGTGTAGCTTACCGCCCCTCCCGCCTCTCCTACCTCTCTCAGTTCCCAAGACGGAATAGACAGTTTTCAATAAAAAAGAAGAGAAAGAAGGAAAAAGAAGAGATCTAACAGAGATTAGATCCTTCGTACTAGTTGTATATACCCCCGTTTAGGTAAGGGGAAAAGATTACCATGTCATTGTAAATCTATAAAGTAGCTTTGACCTCTCTGAAATATATGGAAGAGACGAGCTTTGAGTGTCGAATAATCGAAAGGAGTTTTAACAGAATGTATAGAAGAGAACTGAAAGGTCGCATGTCGATGATGAATATGAGAGAGTACACGACAGGCACAAAAGAAAATGAACGTCCACCAACGAGGCACATCAGAGGTCACCTCAGTACGATTCCAAACCGGCGAGCTTGCGTCCTACTTCCGAGAGAACGGGTCGTTCATCGGGAACTTGACGAACGGACCACCCAGGATCGTTAGGAGCAGGTTCTCTTCGAGGTCGGCAGGTAAACATCACTGGATCATGTGTCTACTCGTAAAAACCGTTGTATGAAAGCCTAGGTCAGTCTCAACAAAGGAGGGGAAAATCAGGGTAAGTATGAGAATCATTTTTTCTTACCGAAGTGAGCATCTGGTCGATGGCTTCCTTCTTCTTCTCCCTGTACTCCTCTGAGATAAGCGCCGCGGGTTTGTAACAAACATAGCTAGCCACCCTAGGGTTCGTCGACAACGGAATCGAACCATAGTGGACTGTTCGCGAGTCCCAGAGGATGACGGACCCAGCTGGAGCTTCGACTTTATGCCATGTGCACCCTTTCTCTTTGATCATCCACTCGAGCATCTCGGGTGTATGATGATAAGAGTCAAGTGGGGTCCAACCTTCGGCAGGTCGTTGATGGGCAAATCGATCGAAGCATTCGTTGTAGAGCTGTGAAGAAATGTGTTTGTATAAAACAATAGACTGAAATCAGATCATGGTGAGGGCAGATCACATGTTTTGGTGAGAGTGACGTACCTCCTTTGATCCTCTGAGAACCATCAGACCACCATCCAAAGGTCCATTGGGAGCAAGGTTGGCGATCCCTGTTGATAAGAGTAATCTAGAGATGATGAGTCCAGAATGATGATTTCACAAAATAGACGGAAGGACTTGCCTTGAACACAGTGGAAGAAACGCCTGTTAGGAGATCTAAGGGAAAAGAATTACGATTGAGCCGACATCAAGATAAAGAGTCAGACAGTCAAGCTTTGTTTGCTGAATATGAAACGGAATGACAAGCCATCACGAAGAACTCACTGGTCGACGTGTGGCCAGGGTGAATCGAGTCCTTTGTTCTGCTCTTCTTGCAAGTTCAGAGGAACAGATATATTGATGCCATCTGATGACGTCCAATGATAATTCAAATTACCACAATAGCTCTTATCGGTCAGCTTTTCTAGCCTTGTCTGAAAGAACGAAAAGGAGTCGTACCAAAAGAGACGAGTAGCTCTGATGTTCCCCAAACTGTAGCAAACGTATCGATGAGTCCCGGTTCCTGTCTTTATAGATGCGCCATTCATTAACGTCCATAAGAAGAAGATATCAATCAGTCATTCATGATCCGACCGCGTCGCCCAGTCGGAGGGCAATGAAAAGCATCAAAATATTCACCTGATATCCCAGAGAAACTGTTGATGACCGACTCCATAAGCCGAATAAAGACCGCCTTTGTTGTTGTAGGGTAAACTCGAGAGGTTCCAAGTAGACGGATCATCCCTGTTGTATCCCAGGTTGAATGATTCAAGGAAATCATGTGCTCTCGAGACGTACTCTCTCGCCCTATCGTCCGGGATGACGTTGGGTACGACGACCCACCCTGGAAAACCCCATCAAGTTTTAACAGATCAACCGACCAAAAGATTAACTCTCAAATCTATCGAGGATGTGCATGCGAACAGATTGATGAAATCTAGGGAAAGATGAAAAGACGAACCTTTGGAGAAAAGCTGGTCTCTGAAATCCCCATGGTGAACGGACGAAGACCCTACCGAAGCGGCTATGTCCGATGGACCGGCAGACCCTGTGAGCGACAAATTACCGGCCGCTGTCCCAGTGCTGGTATCGGTGTTATTGGTGGTAGTAGCCGTTGTAGTAGACGTAGACATTTCTTAACAAAGGCAAACCGTTCAGTGGCGATGGTCGATGAAGCAAAGTTGTCGAAAGGAGAAAGTGGAAAGACGATAAAGAAGGACACTCGTCTTTTTGTAGAAGAACTGTTACATATCTATGAATGAAGGGCACCCGGGAAAACTTCGGTAGATTAAAATTTAGTAAATGCCCGACCGTCTCAATCGGTTTGCTTGCGATGCTATTTCACATCGACTCCATCCCGTCAACATCACAGTCGTTACCTTTAATACCTCACCGAGAAGGCCGAAGGGATGGCCGTATCTGGATGCTGGGTACTGAGTTCAGCGTATAAGATGCATGATGTCGGTCATCAACTCTTTTGGCCGATAGTATAAATCGACAGCGAACTATTCGAGGAATAAAACACAGACACCATGATAGACACAGACTTGTAAATATTGAGGACAGACAAGAATTCCAGGGAGAAACAGACAGAGGGGGAAAAAAGAGAGAAATGATATTTATTGAAATAAAAAAAATCCGATCAACATGGCGAGGAAAGAGAAAGAGATAAAGAACGGAAACCAATGAAAGCAAATGACAAGAGAAAAAGACAAGAGCGGACAGGACCAAGGAGACAGAAGACTGCTAGACCAGGACAAAACACGTACACCACAGCAGACAATACGATCGGAAGGGATGACAAAGAATAAGATAACAGAATTAAGTAGCGAACGGATAATGGACATGACAAAGGACATGGCAAGGAGGTACTCTTCAAACGTCGCAGAAGGTGATGGTGATGAAATTGCCAAGAGAAGAAAAAGATATAAAAAAGAAACAGTATTGACAACCACCTTCATACTCGAGGAAGAAGGTTCAAATACACGGCAAGAAGTAAAGAGAAAGAGTCAAAATAACCCTCTAGTGGCCCCCATCGTAACGGCTGTCGTCAAATCTCGAGCCATGTCCCAATTGGGAAGTTCTCAACGCCCCGCCTGCAAAGCTGTTGTACCTCAAATTTCTTCCACTCCCGGGGGCAACAAACTGAGCGGAACCCTGTCGTTCCCTGATCTTCAGGTTTTCCATCTCTGTAGCCAAGTCGTGTTGACCTCGTCTGGGATGGGCCGAAGCGGAAGCAGCTCTGGTCCTGGGAGGAATTTGTTGCTGCTGCCCAGACAGCTGCTGCTGTTGAAGGTAATCTGGGTTGTTTGTCGATCCGGGAGCGGTTGCAGGGGGCGTGAAAGTGCCGAAGTATGCGCTATTAGCCGGGTCAGCCAACGATTGGATTGTCGGTCGGTAGTTCGGATCAAACGCCGAGGTTGGACTGGCGTCGACCCCATTACCGACGATAGAGCCTCGAGGACCAGAGATGGAAGAACCCGGCACTCGGAAACCGGACGTGGGCGATGGTCCAAGACCGGCTCCAGTGGGGGAATGGCTCGATCCAGAATACGGATCCCTGCCGCCACCAACACTCTGCTGCTGTTGGAAAGATCCAAACGACGAGTCATCCTCTCGCTGTCTATCGTCGATCGAATGGAAGCTCTCCTGTCGGCGACCGTCGGCCATACCGGACGATTGACTAGAAGCATACGATCCAAAGTCACCGCCGGCACCGTTGAGCTTTTGAAGGTACTGAGCATTTAGGTTTGAGTTGTTGAACCCAGCAGAACTGTGCCCGTTTATCGGGTTGAATCCGCCTAGGCCTCCCAGCTGAGCTAGCAAGGCCGGGTTAAGTCCGCCTCCGTCTATTCCATATGAGTGATCATCAATGATGACGTGTCAGCATGATTTCGTCTGAAGCAGGTATAACAAAAGAAAACGCACTGTGCATGGTCTGTCCACCTTGTCCCAGGCCACCGAGCGCACCTAAGCCGGCGAGGCCACCAAGACCATTGCCGAGACCGTTACCAAGTTGTCCATTGAGAGCCAATAGGCTTTGCAGTACTTGAGGATTTAGCCCAGCCAAAGCTCCCACATTGAGGCCTCCCAGACCAGCAGATGGATCATTCAACCCGAATCCACCACCAAGTCCAGTTAGGCCACCGAGCGCGCCCAACCCATTCAGCGGGTTTTGGTTCGCTCCGCGTTGATTGAATCCTGGGTTTCCACCCACACCGGCAGCAGCAAGCTGTCGAAGCAAAGCCGCATTCGCCGCTCCCCCTCCTGCTCCTGCCCCAACTCCAAGGCCCTGGAGGGCTAAACTGAGTTGGGCGGCCTGCGCGGGTGTTAAACCGTTGATGCCTGAGAACGCACCGAGCCCACCCATTCCCAGCTGACCAGAACCCTGGGTGGCCTTGTCTGTTTTCGTTTTCATGTAGAGAAATATATGAGCGAATGCTCATTACTCATTTGTATCAGAAGAGTGAGCATGAAGAACGAACATTGGCTTCGGCCCCAACTTAGTCTGATTCGACCGCCACCAATCGGGAAACCCTGCATCCGATCAATCGCCCTTTCAGCATCTGCCTTTCGGACGAATTGGACGAAACCGCATCCTTTCCCAGGAGGAATCTTGACCTATTTAATATTTTGTTTATGAACAGAAGATTGTCAGAGCTGAGATTCGCGGCGTGGAATTCCAAACATCAGAACGGTTTACTCACATAGGTGATTTCTCCAAAGGGAACAAAGAAAGTCTTAAGAGTTTCCTCAGAGATCAAACTACTCAGTCCTCCGACAAACACTGTTGATGTTGACTCGACGGGGACGGCACCAATATCTTGTTGCTGCTGTTGTTGTTGCTGCTGCTGTTGAAACTGGATAAGGTTTTGTTCAAAGCCAGAGCTCTGCTCGGAGGCTAGACTCTGACTTGGTGAATAGTCTTGACCATTCCCTGTCCCGTGAATAGAATTTGAAAAGGACGAGGTTCCAGGGAACGAGGCTGGTCCTTGAATACCACTCGGGGAAGTCGTCGACGAACTAGAAAGAGTGTGAGCCGTCTGGGGCGGTTGTTGTGACCGAGCAGATGTGGATGGCGATAATTTCTCCATTGAGTGTCCGATCGACAAAGCAGGCATCGCCGCCGGTGGAGACCGGTTAGAAACTGGTACAGGAAGAATTGTATCCGATGGTTGAGCCCGATACTCCTGAGTAACGGACGGATGAGTGAACATTGGAGATCCAGATGCAGGCGCGGGAGCAGGAACAGAGACAGGAGCAGACAAGGTAGTGGAGGACGGGACAATAGAGGGCGAGTTAGCAGAGGTCTGTGGGAACGGAGGAAGTGTCATGCCAGGGCCGAAAGGAAGAGTTCCTCCATTGGCGGCGGCAAGCTGAGTGAGATATTCGATCGTGCTGGGAGACAATCTCCTCTGGGGCGGCGGTGGTGGTGGTGGGTCGGAGGGAGAACCGGCCTCAGCTTCCGAACTCTCGGCTGGTCGAGAAAGGGGTGAGGGTAGAGGGTAATCTGACGACGGGAACTGCGGTTGCTGCGGTTGCTGCTGTTGCTGGTAGGCGAATGTCGATTGGTCATGTCCCGACAGAGGAAGCACAGGAGTTCCTCCCCTAGAAAGATCGCTAATCGAGCTGCCTCTTTGGCTGTTACTACTAGTGAGGGCGAGCCCAGGCCGGTTCTTCGCGGTTGCATGGGAAAGCCGCATCGGTCGGGAAAGACAATAAACACCCTGCATGTCTGCAAGTGCTCGTAGCTGGTCTGCTTCCTCCGCGAATCTATGAGGGAAAGTAAACAAAATTGGCGAGCAACGACAAACGTAAGTATTAAGGACGCGCGTATGAACGTTGCTAGTTGAGACTCACCGAACAAAACCATAACCTCTACTGCCACCGTTCTTTGGATCCAGCATAATCTTTGCGCTTCTCGTACTTAAAAAGCTCTTTCTGGGTTCACCGCCTGTAGCGGGGGATCTGACCGGAGGATTGAGGAACAGCTTTACGAGGTCCGCTTCTGATACTTCTGGTGCAAGATCACCAACAAAGATACTAAATTCTTTCTCAAGCGGCAAGTCTGTGGCCTGAGCTGGATTGACAGCCCCTGGGTTACTGGACGTGGTGGAGGATGCGGCCCAGTTCGCTTTGAAAGGCCTGCTTGAATTGGGCATCAAGATAGGCGAACTCGGAGGAACAGCGGTCAAGGACTGAAGAATCTTGCTTGCCGCTTGGCCAGTCTGGAGGAATCCACATCAAAAGACAAGGGTGAACGTTTGCTCGAGACAAGAAATAGAGAGAGAGGGAAACATACGGGAAAGGTCAAGAAGCAATAATTGTTTGCGGTCGGGGTGGATCCCGACTGATTGGATGTCTGTCGGATGAGCTGCCAGAGCGACGACCCAAGAAGTGTATGAGTGAGCGGTTGCTGCAGAAAGGAGAAAGGATATCAGACGTTGTTAAATAGAGAAACAAGAGTGCATACCTTGATAGACACAACGTCCCAACCGAGAGATGCGCCCATTGATCTGAGGTAGGCTTCGTCCATCCAACTTTCCAACTGACCCAACCAAAGTGTTCTCTTCTCACTAGGTTCCTTTGTCAACGATGGCGAGGAGGCGGCGGAGCCGCTGGCGCCAGAATAGCTAACGGCGGAAGCAGAAGGGGTGAACTGCCTGAAGTCTTGAGGAACGAACGCAGAATTTGTGGGAGAGAGCGCGGCCGGTTCCGATCGAAGATGAGGCGGGAGATAGGGTGAGCCCGGTGGCCCTTCCGAAGTTCCGTTTGGGAACGATACCAACTGATCTTTGACTTCGGTCGAGGAGGCGATAGTATTGGTAGGCAAAGAAGGCGAGGGGGAAGCAGAGGAGGGTTCGATCGATAGCCGATGGGACTGCTCTTTTTGTTGAAGGAATAGTTGTTCCTGATAGGTGGCCTGTTCGGCCTTGTGTCTCTCTACCTTGTCCTTCTGTTCGTGTTCGTCCTGTTGAGGTGTTATATCTGATGGCAAACACGCACCTTCAGACGGGGCAGATGGAGAAGGACTCGGTTGGGTGAGTTTGACGGCGGGTGTGTGGTGGCCATCGGTCGATGTTCCGGATTCAAGGTTATCCGTGACGGGTGGTTTACCCGGTTGAGACTCTTCCAAGAGAGTAGACATGGTGTGGATGAGCGAAGCCTCTTTGTTTTTGTTTTTGTGTGTGTGGGAGTGGGTGTGAGTGTGTGTATATGCGTATATGCTGATTATGAGTGTGCCTGAGAAGCGAACTTGTGGGGTGTACTAGCAGGACTGAAACCAAGGAAAGCAAACACCGAGAGGATAGGCTGTGAACAGGCAAAGATGGGGGAAGCAAATATAGAAGAATGGGGACAGGAGAGGAGAATGGAAAAGAAGGTTCAAGACACCAGGAAACAAGCGATGGATATGGTAAAAGGAGAAGTATTGGGGAGGAAAGCAAACGAGGAACGGGATGGAAACAGACGAGACAGAGAAGGTGAAGAACAAGAAAAGGAGGAAGAAGTGGGAGAAAAAAGGAGATGGAAGAAAAGAATCGAGACAAGAAGAGAAAAAGCTGTCAACTGAACAAGAAAAAGACAAGAAACCATGTTAAGTGGACAACATGCGCATATACCCGACATCTAGGTTAGCAGCATATACCCGATTTGCACTCTCACACATATGGACACGTTCGTACACACACGCACACACAGGGTCCATCCCCTTCCGGAATCTCACTCATTCACGCACATACATCCGTTCGCAACGATACACTCTATCAGATCCATCATATTGTAAAGCCCCGGCCGCGGTCAGATGGAAGGAGTAGATACTGATACATAAGAAAACACGCGTCAAACCGTATCACTCAACACTCGTCGCGTTGTCATTCTCATCCGGACGCGCCCGGATCCGTCAAGGTTGTTTCACAGTTTCACTCCCTGGGCTGAACGGTGGAGTCAATTGCCGATGTAATCAACTGATTTTTCGTTCTTCCCTCTCTTCTTTCGTAGACGGGCGGCTCTTCATTTGCTCAGACTTCTAATTTCATGTTTCTCAGCTCTTCCATGTTTGTTTTAGTCCGCATGTGGGTCTGACCTTATTTTCTTCTGTTTTATTTCATTTTAAATCCGTCGACTCGTCCTGCTCAACTTTAAAATAAACAAACAACCAAAGAGAATATGGGAACCTTATCATTCACGCAAATCCGATCTGCCGATCGAAATATACGTCTTATAGCTCGTCTCTCTTTTGATCGGCCTCTCCCTGGTGAGCATGATCACTCTGCTCATATTCTTCTACCATCTCACTCTTCTTTCCGTCCCGGTCGAGCTTATCAATCTCGACCGGTCCGGACCGGATAACGCTCTCCTTGGACAATCGAGCGGCCAGAGAGGCGACCTCCGAGTCGTATACCTCCCATTCGGGAATTCGTCGCGCCCTAGCCAGCTTTGGCTCCTTCGTCTGTGGGTCCTGACAAAGATCGATCCTAGGTGTACCAATTTATCACCCCAAGTTTCCATCTCTGTCAGTGAACATCCCCTGTCCCTTTTAGAAAAGAAAAAAGGATATTCGAAAGAAAGAGAAACCTACGTCTTGGCGTCCTTCAAGGATTCGGCACTACACCATGTCGCACACCACAGCCAAGACTTGTCGAGCGTGTGAATCCTGAGCTGATCCTGCATGCTATTTGGTAGATCCTGGTCCAGGTTGGCTGTGGATTTGGGGATGTGAGAGTATATGTAAAGTTAGCCTTGTCAACCATCCGATATGGTCGATCTAGATGGAATGACTTGCCCAGCGAGTTTGGATCCTGAGACAGTCCTTGATATTGTCCTCTCAGTCGATCACCAGCCGCAATCTGTATTTCTTTCATTCATCAGTTGAATTCGTTGAGAGCCAAAAAAAGTTTCTCTAAAGAAAGAAAAATAATCTCTCACTTGGCGGAACCGATCGAGATCGACGGCGTAGAGCGCGCTGATATGATACGGTCGTCCTCTCAACGCTTCCTTCCAGTAACCTATCAAGATCAAACATGCAAAGATCAGCGTGAGCTCTAAACTGAACAAACTCAAATCTGATCGGGTCAATAAACCTCTTTCTTCTTCTTCCTTCCTCTTTCCCCGTTTCACTCAATCAAACTCACCGGTCTTCCAGAATCGGAACCCTTCGACTTCTTCTCTGTCATCTCCCATGGGCGCATACGCATAAGGTGCACCGTGAAGATCCTCATCCACTAATTCCTTCAGATCCGTCCGTACGATCTGGTCTGATTTTTTTTCGTGTGTGTTCCGTGTCAGCCTTTCGGTATAGTGTCTGTCCACATTCGAGACCTTGAAGTTTGGATATGATACAGATGTACGAACCAGCGTCGACAAAGATCACTTTGTTCAGATCCATTGGGAACAATACATCCAAGAACAAAATCTTGTAACCTAAAGCCACGAAGAAAGAAAGTTCTTGCTTCATCTGGTCAGAATCTTATAAAATATTTCGAAAGATACTAAAAGCAGTCTAGAAGTCAAGCAGAATTGAGACGAACCCCAAATCAAGCGTTGCTTTTCTTTTTGACCAGTCAACCAACTCGGCCACTTGTAGGTCACGAGTTCGTATTCGAACCCATACTCTTTCGCCAGGTGAGGAATGAATTCCTAAAGAAGACACAGCTCCGAACCCAATCAGATCTCTTGTTTCTTCTTTTCCTTCTCTCTCGAGTACAGATAGGCAGACGGTAAACAATGAGATCTCACCAAGAATGAAGGAGAAAGGAAGTTTTCGATGAACCAAAACTAATCCCGGTTTGCCGTTATAAAGATTAAACCTTGTTAACAATGAGTTACCCTCTAGGTACGTTTCGAGAATAGTGTTGCATTACCTTCACAGTACTATTTGTATGGCGCATGACAGAAATAGCCATAATGTATGCGAAACTGTAGATGATCATCAAATGAAATTTCGTTAAACACTGGCCCTGCTCGTCAGATAAATAGGTTCAAGATCGAGACAAACCGCTCGTAGAGTCTCAACGTGGAAACGAAGTAAGGAGTGAAGGCTGTCAGTCCGATGACATGCATCTCGCAAAGTCAATAGGAAACGTCAATCTCACAATCCAGAGGCGACAGTAAAAATATTGATATCTGCATTCTTCTTGATAGGTGCAATCTCATCTGTCTTCGATCCGAACAACGATGAAATTCTATATGTTGTCAAGAGAGCATAGAGATGACAGAAGATGTAAGAACAAACAATCAGATACCTGACGTATCCCTCGCTTCTCCAGAAATCTTTTGAGAAATGACTAACCGAGACTTGAGGGAGTTAAGGAATGAAGGCTTCACATCTATAATCTCCAGCACATCATCCAGCTCTTTCCCCATCTTCCTCGACATCTGAGGATATATCGTCAGGCCGGTCGAGAAGCTGTAGATAGGAACTTCAGGCCCTGTCTCATTCGTAGGTGGGCTCTGCCATCCAGAAGTACCCACGCTAGCCAGTTCGTAGATCTCTCGACCACGTCCTTCTCGGATTCGCAAGCTGAGCACTCCCGGATTTGCTTTCCTGACACATCAACAATGATAGTAGAGCAGACCTTTGCTTAATAATTTAACTCTTCAGAACAGTCGTTCACTGTCGAAGAATCAACCCACAATTGAAAGTAACCTAAGTTTGCCATCACAGACGTATCCGCCATAGGCTGACCGTTTGAATCGGTTAATTCAATCTGAAGACCTCTTGGGGGGGAGCCTGTCTTTGTCTCTCGTGCATGACCCTGGTAGTATTTACAAAGAAGCGTATGACGATAAAAAGCAATACGACTTAACGAAGGGGTTTGATCTATCTTTACGGCGTGAAACAAGAATGAAGAACCTCTTACCTCCACAACCAGTGTCCTCAGCTCAAAGACGGGTTCGACATCAGACGTCAAATCAATAAGCTTCAAGTTGTCCAGATCGTGGACCGACTCTTTCGGAGTGACCAACCAGGAGGGAGGCGTCTCCACTCCAAGTGTAAAGATTGGTTCTTGAGGAAGATTTTGGAAGCTGACTCGAGAACGGGTTTGCTCACTGTGTCAATCGAAACGACACCAAAAGTAAGTATAATTGCCAACAACAACTTAACAAAGAAGAACTTGGAATCAAGGCTTCTTACTCGTCTTCAAAGGTCACCTTAGATTGCAAGTTAAGTCGGTAAAACCTCTTTAACGGGGTCTGGAGGTCGTTTTCCAAAACAACAATTCCTAGTTTAAATTATGTCCTTCAATACGTTATTTGCGAACTGTGCAAAAGGTTCACATACCTCGTTCAAAACGCCCGAAGGCAGCAGGATTACCTTGACGTATACGAAGTTCATTTCTGAAAGTACACGAAGGGTAGTTGACCATTTCTGGGCAAACTCAGTGGCGGGGTCCATAATGGCTACAATTCTCAACAAAGCAGTGGCCTTATGACCAATTTCAAATGATCTATTCAGGAAAAGGGATTTCTGATGCATCAGCTTTCCAATCATCATTATCCCATGATAGTATAAAAATTAAACACAAACGTCTTGTCGGAACGGAAGAGCTCGTAGGCTTGACTTCGAGTGGATGCGGAAGCAACACCAAACATCCCAGGGACAACATCCTCGGCTACAGCTTGCGAGACCGTAGAAGATGTGAAAGCGACCAGGTTCGAGTATGTCGTACTAATTAACAAGCGCAGGAGAGACAATAAGATCTTTGATCGCGAGCTGAACAAACCGATGATGACGGGCGAAGCTTTTCTCCTCAAAAAGAATGCATCGTTAGCTTACCGATCAAAGACACTAGTATTGTCATAGAACTCCTCTAGCGCGTCGACAATGGGTTCTGCCCGGACATGAAGCTCATGCCTCAAGAGAACCTCGTAGTCATGTGAATCAAAGATCCTGTTCGCATCCGATTTTATAATCTGCAAGAACAGACGATGAGACTTGTAACGGAAATAGGTGGCAGATAGTTCAAGACACTCACCCGTCCGTTGACTACCAAAATAACTTCCCCATCAGCTACATCCAATCCTCGTGGGCCAAGCGCATGCCGTCCACCTTCCCAGTAAACTTTAGCAGCTTCATCTTCACCAGACGGCTGGGTGGACGACTCGTGGACAGGAGCAATCTCTGCCTTATCAATTATTTCAAGCAGCGTCGAAGGAGTGGCGGATCCAAGGATGGGATCGTGCATCGTCTCGAACAAGAGTGTCGATAGAAGTGTTCTTGATGACCTTTCCAGAAGACGTTTTGGCTTGTGCAGGAAGGAAAGGCGGAACGGAGTAGATTGCTAAGATGAAGAAAACACATATTTTGTTAAGTTGGCCAGTGTATTGATGTGTTTGTCATTAGTATATCAGATGAACCACACACTTACCATCGCCACTAACGCTTCCCAGACCAATCCTAATCCCTGCTCACTATCAAGATCGCCTGCAATCCAAATTGATAGAGGAGTCTTCGACGATCCGTCTTGATACAAAGATTGAAGTATCACTTTGATGAGCATGCAAACCTTAGATGATTGATTAAAGTTGCACTCACCGGGATAGATCCATCGTTGACCAATATCCGAATTTTCGTTCACTTTTCTCAACACGTCATTCATATTGGCCACTTTAAGCCTAGATTCGTCGGCTCCTTTTCCTTCAAAAATAGCTCCAGTTCTTCGGTTGGAAGTCTGGGGTAGGTCGTAGAAGTAGTTCGCTACTTCGACTGGGATGCCGACGGTGTCTGCAAGATGACCAGCCTCAATCTATTGATCGAATTTAGCTCAATTTAAACAACTTCTAATCATGAATTCAGATGAAAGAATACATACTCTTTCGGTTAAGAACACCAAATCTTTACTAAGCTCCACTTGAAGCGCTCGAATCCATGCTTGAGTCTACAAGCGGAGAAATTTAGTTCAAGATTATAGCGTCAGAAACAAAAGAGACACCTAAATATCACAACGTGTTTGAACCCACTTCCGTCCTTTCAACTGCTTTGCCATTGACGAAGGTGAGTCTACCACCATCAGGTCCTTTTAGATCCAGTCTCTCGATCCATTTATAAGTTGCGCGTTCTCTCTTCTCATGAGCCTCGCTGATGACTTCTACGAACGAAAGCAAGCGAGGCGCATTTTGTCGGTCACCTTCGAATCCCAGAGGTTCCACATATTGGATGAACCGGGCGTAGATTTTCTCTACTAGAGTTAAAGAGATATCCGGGGTCGGAGAAGATTGAACCACCTATCAATATTCAGGCATACAGAGAATTTGAAAAATTTCAGTCAAGTCTTATCAAAGATGGGCATCAACATGTGAGAGAAAAATCGGACATGGGAGAGAAACTGCATCGTCGAAGCCCTTCCGTAAGTCTTGACGAGATGTCTGGTCAACCTAGCCATCCTGGTAGCTGACGTGTTTCAGACATTATCCATTTGTGTACACACACAATACAAAGTTCGTCAATATCTACGCCTGATCAATTAAACACCATCGGAGAAGTTACTCACCAACTCCGGCTTCGCCATCTAAAACTTCGACCATTCCAAATCGGATCCCTAGTCCCCGATTGATAAACTGGTTTACAGGCCCAATCAAGACCTCCATTCCAAACGTGGTCGATAAATCGACGGAAACAATGACGTTCAACAAATTTCGCTTGAGTTGGGGGACTTGGCCAGGCTGTTGGCGCAGTAGCTACCAGAGGAAAAATAATTATTTATGTTAGCAGGGAGTGATGTCCCTCTTACAACTGGGGCGTTTGGGGGATAACGTACCATTTTAAGATCAGATCTCCATTTCTTATACCTCGAGTCAGTCTCTAGGTTATTCCACCATAACACGACTCCCTCGACTCCTCCGCTCTTTTCAGTCTTCTCGCCCAAGTCTTGGTCTTCTAGGACGAGTCCCTCGGCCTCCATCTCCATCCGATCACTTGCGTCGACCAAGCCGTCAAAAATCGGGGGTTCTCGTTGAGGTAAGGTGAGTAGACTAGACGCTTGAGATGGAGTCAATCCGAGTTCGGTCAAAGCTAACGAGTGTGAGATAGATCGTCGAACAACGGGAAGTAGACTAGAGGAAAGTGGAAGTATCAGCAGAAGTCATCAACTTTAGAGAGATGAGAACTACAGGAATCACTAACTCAAAAATTCCTTCCTTCCCAGCTTGGATCTCTTTACCATCGATCCAGACTCTTCCCTCGACTTCTCGCCTTGACCCCTGCCATCCAACGCCAGCACCACCCAACTGCTCCCACTGCTTTCTGTTGAAAGACCCTTCCTTGATCAGCGCTCTGTTATCGGGTTCTTTTGGATCAAAAGGCAACCGAGATAGAGCATTGGTGAACAATGGAAAGGACTGTGACAACAACTCGAGCGCAACTAATGGCGATGGGTGCGAGAGAATAAGAGATGCAGTGGCGAAAGGCAATTCTGGATTGAAGCAGCAATGATGATATTAGGAGGAAACGCAAGTAGATATGGTTGAGGTTTCGTGTCAAAATATCTCTATACCATTCTCAGAAAAAATTTATCCAATAAGACTCACGAGTAAGTTCGACTTCGTTCAAGGGGGTTGCGTTCTCCCTCCATGGGTCGTTACCGAGCGCCTCAGTCAAAATCGGATCCTCCTCCGGGATAATCCGCTTCTCTTTAATCTGCTCCTCGTTGAACACGTTGTCTTGTCGATCATCTACGCTTGAATATTCCATCTTCTTAAGAACCATCTCCACTCCCCATCCTTGAACGGGCACACCTTTCTGTTTTTTGACCGGGACGAATGTCGCTTGGGAGCTTCCTTCCAGGTCGGAGACAAGCGGAGGATCCATTCTGTATCGAACCAGGAGCGGAAGTTCGGGGAACGACTGAAGTAGATGTAACAAGGGAGGAAATAAGGTGGACGAAGGTGCGAAATAGAGCGTAAGTGGAGGCAGGGTCGAATCAATGTTGAGACACAGCAGATGATCGAAAGGATACGATCGTATGGTTGAGTTTCTTTATGTGCAATGAAGGAAGAACGTCAGGAATTTGTTCAGAACCAGAAATCATATGATTTGAGAAATCTACCAACATGCTCTCGTCCCAGTTGATACCCTCCTTGCCCTTTCCCAGCCCAAGTACTTCGACCGCGCCGTCCGGTCCGCATCCTCTCTTTCCGTTCCATTCGACCCAAGCGCCACAGTCATTCATTTCTGGATCAACCAGCATCTGATGTACGCTCAGTAAAGCTTCTACTGCTGGTGCACTTTCTCCAGCGGCTAGACCCAAGTCCCAAGCTGGAATTTGTGAGGGGTGAAGGTAATTTGGTAGAAGGGCATGGGCCGCATGGTAGAGAGCTGTCGAGTTGGCAGCAAGGATCGGAAAGTCAGGGCGCTGAGAGAGATGAGTGAGTATAGGTAAATAGGCCTCTGGAGAATTCAACGATGTTTGTTCTCTGCCATTGCCGAGATAACACGTTGTAATTTCATAAGCTCTTGGACCTCAGAGCAGAAGATGAACCAAAAAGCTGAATACGGACAAGATGGAAAACAGAAACGGATGATCCTGCCAGACGGTTTCCAGTTGTAGATTCACATGCTTCTGGGCAGCAACGACAACAGTACATGTCATCAACAGAGCTAGCGACAGACGCATGCTTTTTGATAGTTCTGTCTTGTTTCAATCTGTCCTTTGCGTGATGCTTCTTCAGCTAAGAAAGACGGGCGAACGAGTCAGATGAGATGGTCGATGAAGAACTGAGATGACGAGAGTAAGATGAAGATGAAGATGGAGGTGGAAAAATACTATAATATTTTTGTAATGAACACCACAAAAACTTGATATTGTCTTTATTACTTTTCATGCTGTTTTCCCTCCATCATCCATCATCTGTTCAGGTCAGTCAGCGTTGTCTTCCTTTCTTTTTCTTTGTACTTTACCCTCCGAAGACAACAACCGAGGATGACAATTTGCCGGGGCAAGCAGATCCTCTCATTCCATGTTGGAGTCAAACTCGTCTGGATTGGAGACGGAAAAGAAAGACAATTCACGGTTGTTTTTGCTAAACACAAAGATTCTTTGTTTCCTTTCAGTCTCTCGACCTTCATTCTTACATGAGGTGCTGCGAATCTGAAAGGAGAGGAGATCTTCTCGTCTGAGGTTGTTGTATGGAGGGAATCTCAAGTTTCACTCTCGGCCTGTGGGTTAGAAAGCTGACCACTCACTTCATTCTCAATTCACAGGTCATCGATGAAAAATGATATCATCAAACACGGGTTGTGTTGAGCTAATTCTTGATTCAATCTGACGATTTACGTACTTGCCCGCTTCAGATATGCAACATAAGAGCTAGCAAGCATGTTGTTTCCGCTCATGTTGCTTCCCGCTTATTTGGTTCATTGTTTTTCTCATAGGCACGGCCTTAAGAGGTTCGAGACTACTGTTCTCAACTGTTCTTCAAACGCCTTCTTTGTCTTTTCCCCGTCAACTATTCATCAAGCTCATCTTCTCTTTTCCGTTGACTGTGAGGTTGATCTCCTCCACCTAAACAGTACTCTTGACCTCCAATCCCCTTACCGCAATTGCTTGTCGCTTGTTTCTCTCAGTACATTCAGTTCCCTCAAGCAGCCATCCTAATAAACGTCGACCCTTCCCGCAATTGATATCTTCACGCGCATTGTACACTTATTCGAATCTTCCAATTCGAATATATTCCACCGTCCTCCCTTCCTCCTACTTGCTGTGTCGTCAGGTCTCTCCCAATGCCCAACGGCTCATCAAAAGAAACTTCTGTCAGCCGAGATGTTGGTGCATATATCCTGAAAATACAAGGTAGAAGAAGCAGGATTGAACAATGTAGAGTGAGCGTGGTAAGCAAGGGAACAGCCTTCACGTTTGACCCGACAGGGCTCGAACCGATCATCCCGGAAGTTTCGTCAGCACGATGCCAGCCCGATAGACCGCTCGGGCTCATATCAGCTCCGACGGGTTCGACAATCGTCCATAAACTGCACACTCGATCCCAGAACGATAATATACCGATGGTGTCCCCTATCTCTTCAGATCGGGTTCAGACGGTATCTGACGATTTCAAACCAACATCTACGCACTTCTTCCAATTGTCGACAAAGTCTTCCTTGGGAAAAACACAAAAGATCCCAACGTACGCGGAGCCAAAGATGCCAGCCACCTCCGACAGTTTCACAATGTTACGAAAGGTCGAACTTGAAATGGCCAATTGTAGTTTAAGAAGATCTTATTTGAGAGGCCAATCGACGTATGGAGAAATGATGTGAAAGAGTCTCAGAGGGAGATGGGGTCGGTCTAGGTCAATCAGAACAGAGGGAGAGAGTGGTTTTCACATCGGCCTGTCGTTATGTTCGTTTCACCACTGTATCTATACCATGCGCGATAGACACATGTATTGTTTAGAATTACAAAACTCGATTCTATGCCTCTAAAGTCTCCTCATCCTGCAGCTTGAAAAGTTTCACTGAATTCTCCCAAGCAGCCTGTGCAACCTCTTCTAGGCTAATCCCTTTGACATTGGCGACGACCCAAGCGACTCTTCCGATTCCGCAAGGTTCTAGTCTGGATTTGACTGCCTGACCTTCTTTGAACTTCTCGGGTTTATTCGCAGGAGGTGAATAAAGTTCTTGAAGGGCAGGCGGGAGAGATTGGAGATGAACATTGGAAGCGTGGGAGGTTGTTATAGAGCAGTAAGGTGCATCTTTCGGAAGGCAAACAGCTGGGTAAGCGGACTGTAAGAAAATACGATCGCTACTGACTATAATGGTCTACTTACCGGTTTCAAGCAACAGCTTGTCTAACGGTAGAGCCTTGACCATATCAAGACCTTCTTCTGTTTTGAGCGAGCAACCATTGATCCCGATGAACAACCCGAGCTGAATCATATCCTCCATCTCGTTCTTTGGACCAGTGAACGAATGAACGACACCTCCCGACGGCGCCCATTTGGCTTGATGATCACGCATGATCCGAAGAAAATCTTGGTGAGCAGCTCGAGAATGAAGGAAGAGAGGAAGAGAATGTTCCGAGGCGAGAGATAGTTGCAGTTCGAAATGAGGGATCTGAGAAGAGATCGGCGAGAAATGAAGTCGGTCGTAGTCTATTCTCCAGGATTCACCAAAACCGTTGATGAGTGTGTAGGAAACATAATCGAACGATGTTATAACAATGAATAAAAAAAAGACCTACCTAATCCACATTCTCCGATAGCGATGATTCTTCCTTTCCCCTTTCCATCCCCTTTACCTTGTCGTATCAGATCACTTAATCTAGCGAGATATCCTTTTGGGTCTGAGTCCATTTCAGATGCTCGGGTAGGATGTATACCAGCCGTCGAGTATGCGCCTGATCTTGCAAAGAAAATTAGTGAGAACATGGACCTTCATGCGGACATACAAGCGGCACATGCCTACCATATTCTTCGGCTAGTTCGAGAGCTTCCTTGGATTCAGACAGAGAGCCTCCAGTAAACATCATCGTTCGGACTCCTGCCTCTTTTGCCCTCAGAACAACCGCCTTGAGATCAGCTATGATGTATTTAGATATTGTTTCAGAGATTGGATTGGGTATGTGTGATCAGCATCAGGCGCGCATGATCACATAGTCAGTACGAGATCAGAAGTATCATACAGGCATGTTTAACTTTTCCATGGTACTTTCCCTGAAACTATTCAAGTAAAGCGGATACTTCCTGGTTCAGTAATCAGTGCTGTATGAGTCGACACAACAAGGTCAAGAGGATATGATTAGGCTGAAAGTACCATCGAGTCTGTTGCGTTAAACGCTATGTCTGAGGAGAGCGAGAAACAGGTAGAACTGATTAACTTGATTCTCGTATACGTCGTCTAGTCTCTTCCCTTCAACGTTATGCAATCATGGAAAAGCTTACCAAAGTATCTGATAGGAGTAGAGACCATCTTGGAGTGCATCTATCAGTTAGACCTCTGAGAGATGTTGATGGTGATAGAAAATAAAAATAAAAATAAAATATCAACTGATAATTTAGTCCAAATTCCATTCCATCTATCATCCTACATCCTACATCCCGTCCATTCGATACCCTTCCTTCTTCGTATCCGTGCATCAGCTCTGTCTAGCGTTCTTCATCCTTACTTCTAACTATGACGAGCATGACCCGTTCTTCCTCGACTTCTTCCGATGGATCCACTGTCTTCCCTGTTAACCTTCCTCTCGCCTCGGCCTCGCCTAATGCGGTCGGACACGATCTTCCACAGAACGGTCAGTTTTCGAAGTCTTCGTCTACCCTTGCTTCTCTCTTCTTCCAGACGGAATCAGTATACTATGACGGTTCACTGAGGAAAGTCGTATCTAGAAGTTCGCACGATCTGATTGTTGTCTTCTTAATTTCTTATCGTTTCTTCTCTAGCATACACGCTTCACCAAACGGCTCAGCTCGAAGGGTTGCTCACGATACTCAGAGATAAGGAGACCGGCCGGTAAGCCTCATGATGCAACGCTGCAGAAACCGAAGCCGTTTAATTGAAATCTCATCCTCAATCCACTATATAATCTTTCTGCTATGACGAACCGGTCTTCCTTGATTCGCAGAGGTGATTTTGTCTTCACCGCTAACCGGGTAATACGACTCCTTGTCGAGGAGGGTAGGTCTATCTATTTCTTACAGCGAACGGCCCGACTTGGTCTCACTTTCCAAGATTCTGATTGTGTTATGCGTTTTTCAACCAAATTGTCCCTCCGCTACTTCTGTCCAAAGGTTTAAACAGTCTTCCAGTCTACCCGAAGCAGATCACGACGCCGCTAGGAGACGTCTACGCTGGTGTAGGCTTCAAAGGCAAAATCTGCGGAGTTTCTATCTTGAGAGCCGGAGAGGCAATGGAGCAGGGTTTGAGAGAGGTCGCCAGAACGGTCCGGCTAGGAAAGATTTTGATCCAAAGAGTAGGTCGAATACTTTTCTCTTAGTTTCGATCTCTGTAGTGACTAGGCGGTCCATCGTACTGAAAGCGCTGTAAACTTTCTTGGGCTGAAGGATGAGGAGACTGCCGAGGCCAAGCTGTTTTACTCCAAGGTTCGTCTACTTCACTGTTTTTTATTTATCTTCTTTGACCCTCGTTTCTCAAGCTTGGTCTTGTCTGTTTACAGCTTCCAGAGGATATCGCCGAACGGCATGTTCTTTTGCTCGACCCTATGGTAAGTTGGTCAGTCTTTGCCTTATATCGATTCACACGCTGATTTATTTGCTCTTGAATTTTGCGCGCGTGTTTTGATCATAGTTGGCAACGGGAGGGTAAGGGTCTTGATACAAATGTATGTGGAAAACGTATGCTTACTCTATCCTCTCAATTTTCTCTTCGGACCTGCGCGTCAAACAGATCGGTTATCAAGGCTGTTCAGGTTGTCATGGAGAACGGTGTGCCGGAAGAGAACATCATGTTCCTCAACTTGGTCTGTCTCTTCCGCTTGGTCAGACAACATAAGATGTCTTCTTGCCTGACCGTATTTTTATATAACTTCTTGTCTAGATTGCTGCCCCAGAGGGTATGAAAAAGGTGTGCGACCTCTACCCAAAGATGCGGGTGATTACCGCAAAGATCGACGTAGGACTCAACGACGTTCGTCCCCATATTATCATTCTCCTCTTATACTCTCCACTTCACCCCATAGACTCATCCTATCATCCTTGTCTTCTTGTTGGGCTGTCAAATCTGCAGAAAAAGTACATTGTACCAGGTGTAGGTCCCTCAATTTAACTCTGATAAGTCTTTGCTCGTTCCATGGCTCGGGAAGACTGATGTCGGTTGCTCCTTCAGTTGGGTGATTTTGGAGATAGATACTTCTAAGCAACACATACACACACCCATCACGAAAACAAACCAACACAAAGATAGACAAGAATTTGGCCGGATACAGATTGCTCATGGCCTGCAGTCGTTTAATCGTCTTATTTTCCGAACTACCTGTGATTCGCAAGAAATTATATATGCTTCTGTCAATTTCAAGGCCGTACTCTTGCATGAGTAAGAAAGAAGCTGGTACAGAGACGAGACGAGACGAGACTCAAACATTCCATCCAGTGATCCCAAACTCGTAAACTGTGATCCTTCCAAAGAAATCACTTCCTTTCTCAAACTCAACTTTCCACGTAGTAGCTCCGTCTTTTCTCACCTCGTCGTTCAAGCCGACTTCTTCGTCCGTCGGTCCTACGCTAAACGACTGAGACCTATTGCTATCCGCCGGGTAAAACTTAGCCCAAGGTCGGAACGTTTTAGAAGGACCAGGAGGAGAAGCATAGGACAAGGAACAGTGGGTTCCTACAAACCCACCGGCAAACGTTATGGAAAGGTCGGACGGGATCACTGCATTAGGAAAGACAAGGGTGATTGATTGAGGCAAGCCCTATAGGTTAGGAAAAATAGACAACATAAGACAATGTCAGTATGATAGAGTGGAGGACCCCTCTCCTGCCGAGGAATCAACCTGCTTCTCAAGTTGCTCAAATAGGAATGGAACAAAACGGAGGAATGAATGCAGATGAAGAACATACGTTTGCACTTGCCCAACAAGTTTCTGAATCTCCATCCGTCAAGTATTTTTTTGAAACAGATTTGTCCAAAGTAGAAGAAACTCTTTGCTTGACGGAGAGAAAGAAAGTACTTGTCAATCGGTCTAGTCACTCACAGAGTGTTTGGATTCAACGAAGGAACTCACCTGACGACTACATCTGGTGTGATCAGAGGAACAGCTGGAGATGATTTAGCGGAAGCCATGTTGAATGATAGTACGGTCATCGATAAGACGGCTAGTTGAAGAATTCTAAAGGCGTCTGATTAAACACAGTTTCTCGTTCCAGCCCGAACTCCTTCCTTCCTCTCCTACTTGTACACGGCTCTCGCTCTTCTGGTCGAATACTTCTGAACATGCATATTTCGATACCTCTAGCCGAGCCTCTCAAGATATCTGATTTAACGTATTGGAAGTATTTTGGAACAGAAAGCGTTTTGCTCCTTAGTCTGGCTTACTTGGCTCAACAGAAGAACACACGACCGATCAGGATTGGGTTGGCTGGTTTGGCTTATGTGGTTGGATGGCAGCTATCGGGAGGATTCGTTTTTAAAGGTTCTTTAGAGTTGTCCGACAACTCTCCTTCTGCTTTGTTGGCCAGCCAAATAGATGCGTGTACTGATCTCACGGTTGGTTGTTTTACGTTTCATCATCATCCTGAACAGACCCAGCACATGGGTTCTGTAATTATCTCGTCGGGTTGCTCGGGGTTTATGTTCGTCTTCATCAGATCCTCGTCTAGTCTTCTCAACTTATTTGAACAACCAGATGCTTAGTGATTTATTGATTTTCCACGACCGAGGAATCAGCTCTTCCTTCTCATCCCTCGGCTTGCACTTCTATCAGAACCCTACTACCATCCTACCCCTTGCCCTCCATCGACCACAATCGATCTTCTCATCAATCCTCCCCTAACTGGCTGGGCTCCTACTCCCTACTTTACGCCTCCTAGAACAGGTAAAAAACCGTTCCGATCAGCCGCAAAACATCTTGTTGTTTCACTTCGAAACGCTTCTATCTTGGTTGGAATTTGTGCCTTAGCAGCGCCGTACCCAGGATTCACTCAAACAGAAGGTTTCAGTTTATTTGGGGTCATGTCTGGACAGAAGGTCATTTGGTTACCTGGATTTATTCAGCCTTTGGATGAGCGATTTGTTGCGTTGAGTATTACCGCGTTCTTTGGAGTACGTCGTTGGTTTCTCTTTTCCTCATTCTGTTCGTTCTCTTTGCAGAGTCAATTAAAAATATCATTGATTCATATTTTGGAACCACAGTTTTGCGTGTACCTTTTTGTTGAAGCGCTCTATCATCAGGCTGCTTCTATCTTGATCTCGCTTGGATGGCCTGTGAGCTCCTTTGGGGAAATTTTTGAAAAACCTTGGATGGCCTCATCGTACGTTTGCGCCCATCTTGATCTTTTATGTACTTGACACTCCGCGCTAGCTAATTTCGATCAGTATTGTGGTTGATTGATGAATTTCTTCAGAGTCCATGAATTTTGGGGCAAACGATGGCATCCGGTCTTCACACCGACCTTTCATTTCTACTCCCGCCTCCTCCCTTCCTCTCTCAAGCCTGTGATGATCTTTTTGATCTCTGGGTTGATTCATGACGTCGGCCTCTTACCGCTCACGAAAGACACGATCTATCCAAGTTACATCACCGGGTTCTTTGTCCTTCAGGCCGTGCCTTTGGTTTCAGAGAGGCTGTTCGGAGAGATGACGGGTAAGAGAGTAGGGGGCTGGTCGGGTAGGATTTGGGTTTGGACGTGGATGATTCTTTCTGGTTGCCGATTGGTGGAAGGATGGTCAAAGTGCGGCGTGTCCGCAAGTGAGTCAAAGACAAACCAGATCATTTTTCTTCCCAGGTCTGAACTTCGAGGCTGATGGATGTTTCTCCCGCTCTTTGTTCACATCTTTGTTTTTCTAGAGGCAGTCAAGACGGTTCTGGAATTTATGGGTCTCTTGCATGTCCAGCCAGAAGGACCTCCTTGATCGCCTTCTCTTATATCTAATCATTTCTCTATCTGACATTCATATTTTCTTCCAATCCTGATGCATACACTACTCTTGTCTCGCTCATGATAGATATCTAGAATAGTATATACTCTATAGAATTAGAACAGATATTACGGTCTTGACTGCCTTCGATCTGTACCGGAGGACCGGTTATTGTCTGGAAATTGTTAACACGCGTTACCACCTAGATAACAAAACACATGCCACTACATCCGCTGTACTCTTCTTCTTCAACAACGAAATATCATCATCAACAATCACACATACATATCCCTTTTTTTTCTCTCTCTGAGGTACCAAGCAATCTCTTATGTTCGCTAAGGCTGCTCAGAAATTAGGTGTGCCTGAAGAACAGATTGGGGTAAGTCTCATCTTTTATATTGCTTCGCCCCAAAGTGACATCATCTCTCCTCTCGGAAAGACTCATCTTGAACTCCTTCGTTTTATCAGTTTGTCTTCTGCTTGATAGCTGCTTTTCCCTTGGCCTCTGTCTACAACAGACTTCCACTGGGCTCCGTTAGACATAGCTATTCCATAGCTGTAGCCGCATTCTTCTTGATTGCGGTCCTTAAGCTATGGTCCGGATTCTTTCAACTTGTGTTCTCCATCATCGGAACGTGCGTCTGGATACAACTTTTCTCGAGGAATCTTCGTCCCTCATGTTTTCCTTTCGATTATCAGATGACTTATCTTTTGTGTTTTGTGTGTGTTTGGGAAACACCCCTACCTTCTTTCGATATCAGATACCTGATCGTCATCTTTAACCGGACGAACAGGATGCCGTGGCTCGTTTTCGCGTATGTGTTTCTGATTATATCGTATTCCTGGATATGAATATACGTATCATCTGCTTAACAACGATTTGGAATGTACCTTGTCAGTTTTGTCATGGTTCATCTAACAATTAAGTAAGCTCCTATACGACTGCGTACATGCCTTTCATGTTGGCTGGAGCTGATCTTCAATGGCGTTGACGTTTAATGCAGCCATATACTCCGAACGATCATCGATCCTTCGCTTAACCTGATGGGGATTACCGGAGCTCAAATGGTACTTGTAATGAAGCTCTCGAGCTTTGCTTGGAACATTCATGACGGTAGACGAAGCCTTTCTGTATGTTTCTCCTTTGCAAACTTGTAGTGACACTAGGCTCCGAGGCTGGGTTCTGTATGTTGAGCGATCTTTTAGACATACCTCATCTGACTGACTCTTATCTCCATCAGGAACTCGATGCTGCCCAAGCGGCGACTAGGTTGACGAAGGTTCCTGGGCTTTGGTCGTTCTTGGGCTACGCCCTGTTCTTTCCTTCCGTATTGATTGGTCCATCTTTCGATTTCGCGTTGTACGACTCACATGTCAACAAGAAGCTTTCCACAGAGTCGAATAATAACCAACCTAGTACATCGTCCACTTCAGCTCGTTCAGTCCAGACGGCTTCTGTGACTATGTCTTCGATCAAGCAGCCTGACATCCGGGGTGATGATGATGTATCGGGATCTGTGGCCCGGACAAAGTCGCCGAGCGGAAGGAAGAGAGTAGCGTATGTTCATTTGGCGGTTGGACTTGGGTTTCTGGGCGCGTATGCTTTGTTGGGGTCGAAAGCTTCGTATCAGAATACTCTACGACCAGAATGGCAGAGCTACAGTTGGCATTTCAAGTGAGTAGCTGGTCATTCTATCTCTGTCAATGTCTTCGTGACCTGTTCTGTGTCATGGCTGGACACTCAATTAAAGATCATGATCTCTCCCTATGTTCCCCTTAATGATAGATTCCTGTATGTCCAGGCGGCCGGATTCATTGCTCGGCTAAAGTATTATGGTGTTTGGGAGTTGAGTGACGGAGCCATGATCCTCTGTGGTTTTGGTTTCAACGGATACGACCCCAAGACCGGACGAACAAAGTGGAACAAGGTTCGAAATATAGACATCATTCGGATCGAAACCGCGGAGAACTACAAGGTATTGTTTGATAGTTGGAACATGAGAACAAGCAGTAATTACGATTTTCTCCAACTTTCCTTAATTTGACACAGACAGTTCTTGATCGGTTCGCATTTTCTTTTGATTATCGGTGGCGATTATGTAGTTTGGTTAAGAGAATCGGTCTACAAGCGAATCAATTCTCATGGCAAAAAGCCTGGGTTTAAAACCACTCTCGCAACATTCACCACCAGTGCTTTCTGGGTAAAATCAGCGTTCTTCCTTTCTGTCTTTTATCAAGCTCCGGGTCTCACGTGATTTCGTGTTTCTGACAGCATGGAACTCAGCCTGGATACTATATGACTTTTTTCCACGGAGGTCTTCTCACATCTCTTGGCAAGCTCTTTCGACGAAACGTCCGACCTCTTCTGCTCCCTCCTGGAACGCCTGCCTCTGGGCATGGTCCGATGCCTAGCTCATCCATCCCTCCTGCACTTCGAGTGGTTCTCAAGCGCGCGTATGACCTTCTCGGTTGGGTTGCTGTGCAGGCGACTCTGAACTATATCGTCTCTTCGTTTATGCTTCTTCGTCTCGCTGAGAGTATTCAGTTTTACCGTGCTACAGGTTGGTTGGTTCTCTGACTCTGCCGAGGTTGTCAATGGACAAAGAAGAAGAACTGAAACTTTTGGCTATCTTTTTTTCTTTCTTTTCGTCGTATGCAATTTCAGCATGGTATGGGGACATTTTGATAGTTGGATCCTTCTTATTCTTCAAACTTGGCGGAGGGAAGTTCCTCAAGCGTACATTCGGTGGTCCGCCTTCCGATTCCATCAAGACTCCCACCAAGACGAAATCGGTACTCGTCGTTCATCAGAACGGGCAGCCTAATCCATCCATCGTGATTTCTCCACCGCCATCAATCGTTGATACAAATTCGAGCGGTACACGGTATGGATCGATCCCCTTCTCTTTGGGCGAAACGTCGGATTTTACAGACCTGTCAGCGCCTAGTTCACCGGGCGAAGAAAGTGGACCGGAATGGGCGTGGGAACACAACGTCGGTGGCAAAGGAAAGACGATTGCAAGTGAACGGACGACCGACGAAACCTCGGAGCTGTAATAGAAGGATCTATCTTTATGGAAATGAGATAGTGCATTGCTCGGAAAGCGTTGACAGCCGTACATAGGCCGATGGATGGTTTGTTAGGGTTACCGGCCTTTCCGGCCCGGGAGAGATTTGGGGCTAAGATTACCCCGAGAACTGATGGCTCCGAGTACAAAGTCCAAGATTTTACTTTCCATTTGATCTTGGTCTTTCTTGTTTCCATTTGCTATCGTCTGTTGTGAATCCATAAAGAAGCAACATCTAGAGATACATACAATGAGCCACCGAGTGATCACAGCGTCTGAACCTATTCTTCGGTCTCAATGTTTGTTGGGTGAGGGTCCTGTATGGGATCCCAAACGTGGATTGTTATATTTTGTTGACATCCAAAAAGTATGCCTGGCTCTCTATCTTTTTTTTTGTGGGTTCGTTTCAGATGGACTGACCGGATATGTTATATGTAATTGGTTGAAAATCGTAGGGTGTGATCCATACCTACAACCCAAGTACCGAAGTGCACTTGAAAGCTCATTACGAAGGCTTAGTCTGTCCAACTATCCACCTTTTTGCATGTATCGTATCACCTATGAACCTCGATTGAACCGGGTTTCTTCCTTCCTTCTTCTGCGTTTGGGTTGTCTCACATATCAATCTTAGATCGGAAATATCGTCCTGAGAAAGAATCATCCTGGTGTTCGTTAGATATCTTTGCCTGACTCTGACTAGATGTTTCTCTTGGAAGTTTGACATGCTCATTTATCAACCGAAATTCAGTTCGTTTGCGCAATCGGTTCTTCGTTGTTTTTTGCCGATCCAGCGTCCGAGCCAGGAAAACTCGTACCATTCGTGACTCCTGTAAAAGAGGATGATTCGAGTAGGGAATTCATCAGATTCAACGATGGGTATGCTGATCGACAGGGCCGATACATCACTGTTAGTATCCTTAGTTTTGAAAATCTATTGTCCTTCGGAGAGCTTGGTCTTCATACTCTTGGCATACCTCCAGTACTTGCGGTTGGATCAAGCTCATCCGTGATGTTATCTTGTTTCCTGATCTGAAATAACCGTAGGGAACGATGGATCTCAAAGGATCAACACCTAGAGGAGTTCTATATTCTATTGAACCGGACGGATCCATTCAACAACTTTTGGACGGAGTCACATGCTCGAACGGGACTGGTTGGACAGCTGATGATAAGACAATGTGCGCACGTTCTCCCTTCTACGTTCTTACTTTATCCCGTATCTCCAGCATGTGACTTGTATTTGAGACTAATGATATGCTGCTCATAATGATATAGGTACTATATCGACTCTGGGTTGGGCAAAATTCAAGCATACCATTATGACCTCTCTACAGGCTCTGTGACGAACCCGCGGACATTCACTACAAATACTTTCGGTGACGATGGTGTGTTTGATGGGATGTGCATGGATGCAGAAGATTGTCTCTGGGTCTGTAGATGGCGAAGTACGTGTCCTCGGAATCTCTTTGTCTTCTTCCTGTCAATAAGATCGCCTGTATTGAGTTCCTTTCTAAATACGGCCTTGTTGGGGGATCACACTTATCAACCCGAAGGCAATAGATTGGTGAAGTATACCCCGGATGGGAAGATAGATCTCGAGATCAAGTTCCCCAAAGCGGCGAACGTGACTTGTTGCGTCTTTGGTGGTTTGTCCTTTCTGTTGTGTTGAGCTTTCTCTTTAATCTAAATTTACATCTACTGACCCCATCAACTCTTTGATTGTAGGACCCAACATGGACGAGTTATATGTAACGACGGCTTCTTGCGCTGCATCTGGTGAGGATCATTTAATCGACCAATTCTCAGAGGGAGGTGATCTTTACCGAATCAAGATTGATGGAACGAAGGGTTTAGAGAAATACAAGTTTGCCGGTTAGAGTCGGCCCGAGGAGGAAGTGTTTATATCTTGGATGTTGTTATTCTATCTCTTTTTTCTCCTCGTTTCGTTGGCTTCGAGTGTGGATCTTTAAATGTTGTTTCCTATTTCAGCCTTCCTCTGATTGCGATAAAATAGAATCATCAATCATCAGCACATATCCATGTAGTCATCATGTTGTGTGGGTATCAGATCTGCAGGCGCTCTCATTTATTGATTCGATCGAAGTGATTTGTCCGTTGATCCGTTTTTGTCCGAGGACTTTTGTACTCGGTTAATTCTATCGGGCCAAAATCCAAGAAGTCGCCAGGAACAGGACACAACTTGTTCCAGTTACTCCGCTCATACTCACACCCACCCACGGTATGCACCCGACACGTCCACATCCTAATCCGCTTCCTCAGCAGACACACTCTCGACCATCCGTTTATCCCGTCGATTCTTCCTGGGCGGGTCAATCGACACCATCGTCCTTGTCCTCTTCATTTGAAGGCCCGCAGTCGCAACAAGCCTTCTATCATCCTTCGCCTCTTGATCGATACTCTCATCAACACTCCCAGCCCACACAGATGTATCAACAACAGCAACAGCAACAGCAGCATCCACAGCAGCACCCACAGCACCAGTTACATCATCAACATCAGCAACAACCACAGCAACGACAAGTTTCCCCCGCACACGCCTTAGTTAGTCTGGGGCAGAAAAGGCCGATGCCGATTACCGGTTCGGTAAACTTTGGATCACCTCTTCGCGATCAAGAATCGTTCGCCGAACCCCCTTATCTCGGTCAAATTTCATCGCAACAGCAGCAGCTTCAGCCACAGCAGCATGAGCAACTCCCGCCATCGAAAAAGCTGAAGAGACAAAGCAGTCAGACGAGGATGTCTCCCTCGCCGTTTGATGAAGCTTCGTCCGACGAAGGCGACGAGGACGATGATGGCGAAGGCGAAGAAGGTGAAGAAGAGAGTGACGTGACAGGGAGGAGCAAACCAAAGGTCAATAAGGGAAAGAGAAACACGGATGACAATGGGAGTGTGGAACCTGTGATAGGACCGGATGGGAAGCCACTCAAGGTCAAAGCCACTAGAGGATCTCGGTAAGTCTTTCTGAACTCCTGCTCTTCTTCACCCCTCCTTTCCAATCAGATAAAATATTAGCAGCTGAACCAAATCTTTCGTTTCTTGGAATGCCGCTCCGTTCTTGGTTGACCATAGAGCATGTACCGTTTGTAGAAAGCTGAAGATGAGATGTTTTTCAGAAAACGGCCCGCCTTGCAAGGTTCGTGAGCTCCTCATCTTTTTTTCTTCTTCGAATTTGGATGTATAGATGATGAACGCCAGCGGCGTGTTTCTATGCTCATTCCATCCATCCGTTGCCCTCTTTCCTCAGAGATGCGCCGCCAGCGGTCAGGAGTGTGTATTTGAGGAAAGCAATCGAGGAAAGAAGAGTACCAAGTATGTATTTTCCCTGGCAGAATATGAGAATGCGTGCTGATTGACCTATCTTCCCATTCCCCATATTACGCGTTCAGAAAACATGAAGCGATGGCCCAATCACTTCGAAAGATGGAACAGACCCTAGATACTGTTTTAAGATCTATCCATAATCCCAGCGGTGGTCTCCCTTCAGGTATGGTCACGAGGACGCCTTCCCCTATTAACGGCACCCCACCCATCCCGACTGGAGCAAACCCTCTCCTCCTCCTTCAGCAACATCATCAACATCAAGCCGGAACACCCCAACCGGCCACCTCGTTACCTTCAATCCAATCAATGGACTATCCGGAAGGTTCCCAGGGAGCTTCTATCAGATACTCAGGCGGTCTCACCAACAGTGCAGCCTCTCAGGCCGTACTAGATGGGATTCTTAGGACAGCACCGAGAGATCAACTATCAAACACACCTCTGCCTTCGACAAGAGAAATTCATCCCCAATCTCTACCCCCATCTTCGTTACCCGCCCCGCTCAGTCTAGGTATGGCGCCTGGTGGAAGCAACAGTGGGTACCCCGGAACATATACACCTTACAACAGAGCACCTTATCCTTGGTATAAGCCATCTTCCCACTCAGGCCCTAACCAACCCTCTGGTGGACCCCAACATCTCTCAGGGTCTACCTTTCCATCATCTACCTCGATGAGCTCTTCATTCACGGACGGGGTGAACATGCACATGATCCCTCCTCCAAGACCTCATTCGCCTAGACTTCACTCCTTACCCGATAATTCGCTCAACCCGCTCGGCTTGTTGGCAGAGGCTAGTCTGCACAATCACCGAAGACAGGAGCAGAGGGCATTGATGCATGGGGCTGGATTGACAAATAGATCCGGGCTGTTGATCCGAAACCTTGTTTACTCTGGAGGAACCAGCTCCAACAACCGGACATCCCACAGCACGTCATCTTCTTCATCTACAGTAGGTGGAGGAGGTCTAGGAGTGGGAGGAGAATACTCGAGGGGTTCAATCGAAGGAGGGTTAGGATTAAGCGCAAACTCGTCTTCTGTGTCTGCATTTGATAATGCTGCTTCCGGCATGACTCCGGCTGCGTCACTCAGTAAACGATCGCCTTCCAGCGACTTAGCCTCTCGTCCGAATGGATCTTTGATGGCTTCTCCACTTTCGAGCGCCGGTGGTGGGGGTGGATCAGGAAACGCATTGGCCCTGGCGAGTGTGTTGAGCGGTACTTCGAGTCGAGGAATTGGTAACGGTGGGAACAGCGATGTTCGAAGCAGAGCGCCTTCACCTATCGAAATTGATACTCAAGTTGGCGGTGAAGAGAATGAGAACGGTCAGAAACCTGATCGGAGCGAGCAGGGTGCGAGTGAAGAAGACGAGGGTGTCAGGGTAAGAAAAGGAAAGAAAATCAAGATCGAAGAGGAGAAACCAACTCCGATTGGGGTCGCTGCTTCAGGATACTTCAAGCCAGGTATGTCCGCTTTCCATTTCTCTTTCGAGTCGAGAGCCGATCTGCGCGCGTCGATAGAACTGCTTGATCTCAATTTCTTTGATTACGATTCGAACGTCCTTCTGTCCAATATCTGATAGGCCCAATGACGGTTCGTATCCTAAGTCTCTATCAATTTATACCGAGCAGCCTTATCTCAAGTCAATAATACTCAATTCGCTTTCATTTAAATTGAATTTGAACAGATGTTACCCCTAAGGAAGATAATTATTGAGCGGTCGATCCGACCTGAAATTCTTGATTTCTTAACAACAGAAGAGGTTGTGGTTAGTGTTTTTGTTTATTTTGCTTTTCAGCTGCATACAAGTCGTCCCTTCAAACAAGTATGACCGGATAGTCCGCGTTAATCGAATGGTGTTTTTCGAAATTTCTGAATAGGAACTATTTGATATCTACTTCAAAAACATCCATGGACATGTGCCGGTGCTGGATAACAACTTTCATACGCCTTCATTAGTTGCTAGTCGATCGCCTTTCCTCTTGACTACCAGTATGTGCCGTCCCGTTTTCTCTCACACTCTGTCATCCGCCCCTAGTCACTGACCGTCTCTCTGTCATAATTTAAAACCCTTCTTGCTTTCAAGTCTGTTCGATTGCCTCCAGGTATTACAACAATCCTGAAAAACCAGACTTGACGAAAAAGCTTAATGCTTGTGTCCGAAAACTCGCATTCGAGACCCCTTCTCTCGGCCACAAATCTGTTGAGATTGTTCAGGCGTTCCTTCTATTGTGTAGCTACGGCCTTCCTGTTGAACGGTTCGAGCAGGATAAGACGTGGCTTCTTCTTGGAATGGGCATTCGAATTGCGACAGATTTGAATTTGCAGAGAAAGAGTGTTCTCTCAGGGAAGAATACGGAAGAGGCAATGATTCGAGATCGCGAGATTGTGAATCGTGAGCGGACGTGGTTGTGAGTTTCATTTCGCATTATATAAATCTGGAGGCTTGCTCTCTATTCTATAACTTAAACTCATCTCTTTTAAATTGTTTTGGGTAATGCTTGGAATTTTAGAATGTGCTATATTCTGGATCGCTCGCTGTCGGCTCAGATGGGTATGTTCTCTCATTTCTTTCTAGACCGCTTTTCGCGATGAGTCTACTAACACTTCAGGTCACGCTTCGAACAAATAACAGGTAAACCATACACTATCCGGTCCGTTTGACACCTCGTCTCTCACACACTTTTCTGAGGGACACAATCTTTCGTAATTCTCTTATTTATTTCAAACTTGACGTTTTCTTTCTCACAGCGAGGACTTTATCATCCGAAATTCTGCGACGTGGAGAGTGAACAATCCGTTTGCCAATCCGTTTGATGAAGGTCTTCTCCACTACGTGCATCTTCAACAGATATTATCAAGATGTCTCGATCATCTGTATTCTGGCATCAGCACGGCTTCGGGGTTGAGATCCGACCTGGACTATCCTCTATTTTTGGCTTCGGTTGAAGCCCAGATTTTCATGTTCGTCCTCTTTCCAGATCCTCCGCTGGGCGTGTTAGAAACATCACTCTTATCATTCTGTCTGTGCCTTCAATCGGAGATGATTCTATAGGTGGCTGGATACTTGGGAGTCGACATTCAGGTTTGTCTCCGCTATAGTGGTTGTTCGGCTTGAAACTGAGTAGCTTTCTGTTGCTGATTTTTTATCCGGATATCTTCATTCGCCCTTCTTCAAACTATCAGTCACACTCTTGCTGGCGTACCGGAACATATGAGGCATCATCTTCTTGCAGCTGCATCGAGCGGACGGTTTTATTTCAATTGTGAGGCAGACATTCTCTTGAGAATTTCCTCTCATTATTTTATCGACTTACTCACATCTGGTCGTTCAAAATTTGGCAGATGCACTTCTTATGGTGAATTCTTTTGGCCTACAAGCGGCGCTTGACAAATCTCCTATCGACGTGGGGAATTTTTTCACAAAAGTGGCTAGTGCGGCATCAGTCAGTCCTTTGTCTGTTTGAATCTTTCTGTGATCTCGTTTACTGATAATTTTTGACTTCAAACAATCCTCTAACCCACATCAGAACGTGATTACTATCGCGTAAGTATCTTTGTCAAGTCAAATTACTACTGCGTCTCATTTGCTAAACCGATACGAGTGTTGGGGTCCCTGAAATTATAGGAAAGATGATATGGCCGCTACTGGCCGGCTTCGATATGCTCCAGATTCGAATTTCATCATGTTAAGCTATGCAATCCTCTCTCTGCTCAAGGTTAGTTCATTGTGAATTTATAAGAATTATTTATGCGCTTGCGTTGACTGACGTGTATCTCGGTTCTATAAACTCGCAAGCTTCTTCGACCGGAGTTAACTGCCTACTTAGATACTCCTTCTCGGATTCTCAATCTCGCCAATGCAGCCGTAGAAGTCCTTGATGAGATTTCTGTCTCGCCTCATCATACTCCTGCCATGTACTCTTCTCTCCTCCGATCTCTTCTCTCACCTAACGAGACCCGACCTCCAACTCGAGCGCCAAGTCCACTTGCCGCCAGTAATGGCCTCAACAAAGCTGATGGTTCAGCAACAGGCAACGCCGAGTCTGTCTCCAACGGGTTTACGGAGGCCGGGATGGAATGGGCTGTGCCCAGTTTTGCCGGGGAAGAATTCGGAGAACCTGTCAACTCGGACCTGATGAACGCATTCGAAGGAATGGACGATTCGTGGACAGAGGCAGATGGAGTTCACATGGAGAGTGTCTGGCCTGGAAATGGAGCTGGACTATGGGATTCGATGCTTATGCCTGTAAGTTTTTCTCTTGACTGCTTCTTTTTGACCGAGTATTTGCACTTCTACTCTTCTCATCATATGTTGCGAATAAGACTGACCTCAACAATTTATGTGCTAAAACCAGGGTTTTGGAGGGTCTACAGAAGTACACGGTCATGCGCCCCCTTTCGCAAACGGAGCGACAGGATTTATCACTCCAGCGTTGAACTCTCCTACACAAGATCCTCCTTCGTCGAGACACTAAATTGTCTCTAACAGTGTGTTGCTTTTTGGATTCCAGCGCATCCCCGTCTTCTTTTTCTCTTCTCTCAATCAATCATTCATTGCAAAGGAATTTAGTTACCCGATAGCTCATGTTTATAATTTATTGCTCGCCTCGATTAAATCTTTTCTGTACCCGACAAGCCTTCTCGAAGAATACTTGCAAGACTTCATTTTCTATCAGTGCAGCCCTTGAGCCTTCAATCGAGTGCATCCATGTATACTTCGACCAAAACAAATCTATCATCATACACGGGAGAGAAAATGATAATAGTACACTTATCCCATGAACCTGTTTCCACCTTTCCAGTCTCCAATTGTTGGCTTGGTAGGCTTAACCTCAGGTATAGGTTCCGGCGCTGGTGGGGGAACGGCTTCACCCTCGGTTGACCAGGCAACCTCAACAGAGACTCGAAGTCGTTCTTCGAGGTCAATCATTGCTTGTTGAAGCTCAATACCTTCTGGTCGATGAGGAACCGAGATTAGAAGATGGTTCAATACGGGCGTGACATCGGCTACAAGACACATTACAACGAACAGAAAGCAGGAAGCAGGAAATGGCAAAAGAACGTCAATAAAGGGGATTTCAGATGATTTGAAAACATGATAAGACGTACGGATTAGAGCCTTGAATTTTTCGACTAGTCGAGAGAAACTACCAAGAAGGTACATCTCCTCGTCAACCGTTCCCTTTCGGCCACCAGCCTTCTTTCGTTCATTCTTTCTTTTGCTCCGTTTCGATGATGAAGCCCTGAAAAAGGAAGAACATGAATTGTCAGTCATCAATTTGAATTGGTCCTACTATCACAAGGTGAATATAGATGCGTCAAAATCATCATCGCGCACGTACTTGGTCATTCCGGTCATTCCAGTCATCCGAGTAAGCACAGTAGACGGAGCAACAGTGTATCGGGTGAAAGCAGTCGCTTGAGTCGCATCCGTCATCACATCGATGTTCTCTAGAGCTGGATCATCCTGCATGAAGAAGGCGTCTGTGAAAAGAAAATGAGAAAGTCAAAACGCGTGTCGTCAGGATGAAGCGATGGTTCAAAGATATATGCGTACCAGGCTGTTGCGTTCGCAAGACCTTCAACTCTTGAAGTCGGTCGACCTGCTTCTCCATTTGTTCCTCAATCTCCTTCAAGTCCTCCATAATGACGTTTTGAGCCTCGGAGAGAAGCGGGTGGATTGTTGACTGAACAAGCTCGGGTTTCTTGTGAAGAGCAGTCTAAGCACATCCAATATAGAAATTGGTTTAGTCCACACGTACGCGACAAAAACGTTAGAAGAAAAAGAAGACAGATCAACTGACAACTCGGTAGGCCTCAGAGAAGTCTCGTCCTTTACAGAACGCATGAACGGCCTGATCGAGATTATGTCCATAATCCAACCAGATTCGTCCAGCTTCAACATTTCGCCCTCTAGACTCCAGGTAGTCTGATTAACATAGATGCGAAGGAGTGAATCCAGTTAACGATACGTCAAAGACTCTTAGAGTACTAATAGAATGTAGACGCACCACAAACGTTCTGACACAAAGACACTACTCGCTCATCTTCGAATCCCTCAGTGAAGGCCAACGTGAACAACTCCTTCCAGAGATGAGCCTTTTCGTAAGCTTTCATGGCTCGAGGGGTGTTGAGAGCCAAGGTAAAGACTGTTTGAATAATTTTCAAGATGAGCGTAATTAGTTAGAGATATGTCAGCTTTTGCACCAAGCCATAGGAGAAAGAATAGATAACTTACCGATTGCTGCATCACTGAACTCTCGCTTGTCGTAGAGGTGCTCTCCATAGACTTCGTACATGACCTGAGTATTAGAACACCGATATTTGAGTGAACAGAACCAGACGTCACATGTTTGATCAAGAAAGGCCACATACTTTGAGTTGATCAGCATCATTAGCCCAGATCGAGATCGACTCTTTGTGTAGGTCATACTTCTCTACGTATGCCACAGCCTCGTCAAACCGGTCAGGACCTAGCGTGATATAATGAAAAGGGTGTGAGTTGACTATCTTCTTCAATGTACAGATGGCACCTCGGAGGAGAAAACCTACCAGCTAAATGCAAGTTCTTCAAAGCACTTGCACGACGTTCAAGATGGTCATCGATACGGAATCGCTGATAGTATCGATCGAGAGCCCGGAGCTCCTTGAGGAACGGAAGATATTCACGCGGATCCTGGTTGAGACAAGTAAGATGAAGAAGAATCAGGATCACGTATCAATGTATGCTTCAGTTTTGCGCACGGTCTCTGACAAACTACTGACCTTTTGCGAGAATTGAGCAATCATCAGGACGAGCTGGAAATCATACATTCCGAGAGCGACATCAAACAATTGGTTGACATCCGCACTAAGATGAATCCCCAAAACGTTCGTGCCAGTCAGTTTTCATGAGTCAATCTGGATATGATACTAAGAGGGATAAGAGTGACATTCTCACAGGAAAATGACATATTTGACAGCATCCTCGACGATCTTAGGATGTTGACCTGTTCGATGAATTGGACGTCAAGAAGAGTTTAGGATCTGTCCGATCAACCTAACAGGAATGGCTGGTTTGATTAGATAACCTACCTTTAAGTTTGTGTAGTACTCGAAGAGCCTCCTCGTAGTCTGGAGGCGTCTTGACAACGTGAGCGGTAGATATCGAGTCGACGTATTTGAGCATCTGCTTGTTGAGCTCAACCAGCATCGCACCACAGATTTTGTTGACTTTTCCTTCGACAACAAACGAAGACCTGACGAGGAAACAATATGATGACACTTTACTGATTAGGTATAATCTAAATCGCCTCAAATGTCATAGAAAGGAGGACCAAGAAAAGAAAAGGAAGGACAACTGACGAGGATGCTGGAACACCAGGAACAGGATACATGCTTCGGGAAACATCCTCGTTTCTGGTTACGGTAAAGTATAAAGTCAGCTCAGTTTTACATCCGATGAAAATCATAAACTGAGTCTGAACCCGATACTGACTTCAGTCCACCCAAGAACAAGTTGATATAATCAACGTCTTCAATCTGCTCAATGAAAGTGGGTAAGTTTTGCATGAACTTCTCAGGCTCATGGTCGTAAAGGATGTTGAGATCAATTCGATTTTTTCGGCAAGTCAGGAAGGCATCTCGGTAGTTGCCCCTACAGAACGGAATTACGATGATGTTTTGTTGAGCAAAATCGATCTTGATAAGAAGGGGGTGACCAGTGGGGACTTACTTGGTGACGTCTCTCCTTACTCCCGCCAACACTAGCGGTCGAGGGTATACCGTCTCTAGGTTTCCTCTTGGCATTTGCAAAACCAAGCTATTACTCGACGAAACGACAGTTACGACGATAGCACCCCTCTCCACCCTCCTCTCTTCCCAAACCTTTTCTTGTTCGCTCACGATGTATCCACCGTCCAGGATCCTCGTTAAAATCGTCAATGGGGCATACTTAGATTCATGAGTAGTGGTAGTGTAAATAAGGTAATCGGCTGAAAGCCCGAAGGATGTGCTATTACTCGCGATTGAATAGACTTCGGAGGAAACAGGTGTCATTGCAAAAAGCTTGCCAAGGGGAGAGAGCGCGATGAGGAGAGTGGTTGATTCATGAGTGACGAGGCGAAGAGTCGGGCAAAAGGTAGGTAGGAAAGACTGGAACGGCATGAGATCACCGTCAAAGGAGACTTAATCATGTGTTCGTTTCACCACATGCATACTCGTTAGTCTAGCTCTAAGTGATCAATGATAATAGGCTGTGAGCCAAACTCACTGGCTGAGACTTGTCCGGTCTTGTCCTCCAGGATAAATCCGTCGATTCCAGCGATAAGTTTGCCCATACCACTCGATCCCACTGATACTGTCTGCCATTCTTCCTCTTTGTCTTGTTTGATCCAAACGGAGTCTCTGCTCTCTTTAGCATCCCATCCTAAGACAGCGATGGCCTTCTTTTCGTCTTCCCAGACCAAGGCGACTTGACGAGCTCTTACTTCTTCTGGAAGCGAGAAGGAGATGACAGGCTCGATCACCTGCGCTCGACCAGGGACACTTCGATCTAACTTTGTTCGAACAGAATGAAGCTCAATCGCACCGGAAGGATACAACTGAGCAAGGATGTCTTGGGCGGGGGAGTATGCGACGTGAATAGGAGGGATGCACTTTCGGGAATCCATCTCGTGAGAGTTGATGATCTTGTTGCTGGACATGGGAGGTGGGACGTTCTGGGTGCGGAAGGGAGTAATCAAAAGAGAGGCGCCGTCGACAACAGAGACCATCCCAGTATCGTTCGGAGCAGGTATCACAGATCCATATGTATCCCAAATGAAGGATCGAATCTCGAGCGAGTCAGGGGTCAAAGTGGCGATCTTGAAAGGCTCTTCCGGATGCCATTGAACCGAGGTGAACCTGGTCGTGTGAAGAGAAAGAGAGGTGATCTCTTGCTTGAGATACCAGTGGTAGTTGTTTCTCGTCCAAATCTGGACAACATCTCCCTCATTATCGTCCCCCTCGATCCAAACAGATAACAAGCTGCTATCGCAGTTCCAGCCGAGCTCTCTGACTCTGTAAGCCCATCCTCGGCCCTCTCCGTCCCTCTTCTTACCGGCTACCTCTCGAAGTTCGAATTCCCCATGTCTCAACCCGTTCCTCTCGAAAAACACGACGTCATGCCTTCCCTCTCTACCTTCACCTGCACCTTCAAATGTACCGAATCGCTGAGTGGAGGCGATCAGACTACCTGACGGCTGCCATGCCAACTGATGTTCCAACCCAGAGATCGCCTCTGATGTCGACTGAAGGGCGGCCATTCGAGAATAAGTTCGAATCACTCGACGCGCCGCGTTGGATGAAGTCGGGTCCAGAGTAGAGATGGCGAAATGAGCGCCATCGCCTCTCCAAGAGATTCGAGGCGTTTCATCGTCATCAGGAGTGCACGCGTTCTTTTCGGAAGAGACATTTGTCTTTGGTTGTTGGGCGGCTGCTTTGCCGGCTGACCCATGAAACTGGGTTTCCTTCGATCCCCAACCGACGTTAATTGCTTTGTCTGTGAATACATGCGAAGCAAAAATGAGTACAGAGTTTCTGAGGACCCAGATAAAAATTATTTTGTCTGTCCGTAGGGGGCAATGAATTATATGCACTCACCTTCTCCAAAATCCTTCGATCGCAAAGGGCTATCAGCCAAAACATCAAAGTCTTTGGTCATCTGCAGTAACTTGTCATCACCCGTGATGACGATCAAGAGTTCCTCATCTGGACTCCATTCTGCAGCTTTGATCCCAGCGTCGACGACACCGACGACCTCCAGTTGCTGCAGAGACGATGGGATTGCCCATGACGTATTTCTCGTCAGTCTTCTAGAAGGACAAGAGAGAAAGTCGACAACAGATGAACGTACAGAATCCCCAGTGAGGTCATACGAGATGAGCTCTCCGCTGGCCAAAATGACACAAAGACTCTGAGATTCTCCCAAGTACTCTATACACAGGACCTGCTTAGCCAGATGAGGGAATCGATGCTTGGCTGAAGGGGACGGATTGGCGATATAAGTGGCAAGCTATTGCACCGGATTAAGGAAGGAGGAGGAAAGACCAAACAGAAAGGGACATGAGCGTTTGTCGCTCATATTCGTTTAGAACCTATCCTTGATGATTGCTCAGAACATCAACGTACACTCAAAACGTCTGATTCACTGGGCCCTTCAATAGCGACCAATTCAAGCTCTATCGACCCTTGAGGCTGAGCCGATTCAACAGCCACATAGATCGCGCCGGTCTCTGGGTTGAACGCACAAGAAGAAGACCTCGAGTCCGGAGCTGCTGACGGAAGCTTGCGAGCTATTGATGAGAGGCAAGCCAAGGATCTCATGGTGGTTGATCGTGAGTGAGGGTCCAATCGTGATAGGCCTAGGATGAACGAATGGAGAGAAAGCGAGTTCCCAAAAAAGTTAACACTTGAGTATAATATTTGAATATCTTAGGTACCAGATAACCTGCTGACTAATCATTGGTCCATCCCACTTACCCTCATCATGTTCCACCTGGCCGGATCTCATCTGTCCACAGTCTCACCCACCTTGTCCATCTCACTCACCTTACCTTCTTTGAAATCTCGTTCCGACTCATGGCATCCTGGCTATTTGCCCCATCCCCATTCGATATCTTGGTGGACAAGGCAACGTCGCCATCCATACCTATCGGCACCCAGGATATCGTTACTAATCTGGAGATTGCTGATGAGATCAGAGCAAAGACAATCCAGCCCAAGCAGGCTGTGGCCAGTTTGAAGAGGAAGCTTGGGGACAAGAATCCGAATGTTCAGATGCTGGCTCTCAAAGTATGTCTCCTTAGAACTTCTTTCTGTGCACTGTTGTTTGTCCATGGGTAGTTCAAGTGGCGGTATGGCTGAGCGGTCGTGGGTGTGGACACACTGTGCCGCTCTGATACCGTCCTCGAATGCGGTGGCCGCGTCTTTTGTTCGTTCTGACTGTGTGAAACTGTTCATTCGACTCTTATTAGCTTACCGACTCGTGTATAAAGAATGGTGGAGATCAATTTCTGAGTGAAGTTGCCAGTAAAGACTTTATCGATAATCTGGTGTCTGTCTTACGAATACAGGTATACCTCTGCTCACGCGTGGCTTCAGACCAATTATATACACCATTCTGACCGATGCTTATTTGTGTACCGTGACTGGCCCTTGGATCCATCATCATTCAGACTGTCAATCACGAAGTCAAGAAAATCGGATTAGACTTCTTCCAGCAGTGGGCACTTGCTTTTCAGTCTAAACCCGAACTTAGTTATGTGTATGAAGTTTATAAGAGCATGAAACAAGATGGTACGTGTCCGCCCCTGATGGGTCATCAGGATCCTAGCCTTTGATCACTCAACTTTTCTCTTGTCGTGACATCTCTTCTGTGTTCATAGGCATCAACTTCCCTTCTCCTCCTACCTCAATCCCAACCGCGCTCCTTTCAACCTCGACCGCTCCGACCTGGATCGACTCTGAAGTTTGCCTTCGGTGTCGAACCGCCTTTTCATTCACAAACCGAAAGCATCACTGTCGGAATTGTGGTAAGGTGTTTGACCAGCAGTGCTCATCTCACTCGATGCCGCTTCCTTGGTTCGGAATCACCGACGAAGTTCGGGTCTGCGACGGGTGTTGGTCAAAGTCTAAGACGGGTGGTTTAGCCAAGGAAGCTGTGAAGCAACAACAGAAGGCACCTCAAATACCTGGCAAGTCGGCTGCTCCCAGGAGTAGGGCCGACAAGGAGAACGAAGACCTTCAGAGAGCGATTGCTCTCTCATTGGCGGAATCTAGTTCGAGTTCGAGAACTGGGTTTGTTCCCGCAGAACCGTATGGTGCAATGAGTGAGCCGCCACTTCGAGGAAAAGATGGTCGGAGACTTGAAGGAAACGACTCAAATCGTCATGCAGCACAAGAGAACGACGAGGATGATCCGGATCTATTGGCTGCGATTGAGGCCACGCTCAGAGATATGAGAGACGCTCCATCTGCACCGGCTGGTATTCCTTCGGAAGACGTCGAAAACACTAGAGCAATTCGACATGGGGTGAACGGACCGATCGGACCAAGAGAATGGGAGTTAAGTCCTAGAGAGGAAGACGCAATTCTAACATTCTCGCAAACTGTCGAACAGGCTAGTCGACTAGGCGAACGAGATTTGAGAAGGTGGGGAAACGAAGGGGAATTATGGGGGAAAGCAAGAGACATGAGTGGTAAGGTTGGACACGGGGTTCGGGTTCTTGAAGAGCGCCAAAGTGAGTGTTCAGCTTTCATCATACTATCAATTCATTCGAAAGACTCACAAACGTTAGAAAGCTGACATGGTCAAATATCTATATTCTTTACTTCTTCTCGTTCAAAGACACTTTGTTCAACATGCAAACCAAACTTTCCTCTGCCGTCAAGCTCTATGATCAGCTTCTGACTGATCAACAAGCTTATGCTGAGCGTCAACGGACACTGCACCAAGCCTCTCCATACCCTCAGCCATATCTTCAGCATCAACAGCAACCGCCATATGGCTACCCTATGCATCCTCAAACAGCTCAACCTGGTTGGCTACCTGCTCACGAGCCATCTTCTACTTTGGCACCCTATCCCGGCTGGAATCCGTCTCAACCAAGCATGTATCCTTCATACAACCAATATAGTCCTGCTCAGCCGACGCATCATGTAGCAGTACCCCAATCGCCGACCGGCTACGCTCCTCCGGCTCCTTGGCAACAGCAACACCCACAACAACAAGCCTCGAGTCTGTATTCTAACCAGACGTCTTCATATCCTCAACAACTCTCGGCGAATTCTCCATATCCACCTCAACCTACTTCGCCATACCCCCAGCATGTACCATCATCCCCGACGGTCGCTTCAACGAATCTGTCTAAGCCAGTCCATGCACAACCTCCTCCAGCATCATATCCCCAAATGGCTCCGCCCGAACCAGACTTTGCACCTCCTAGTGTCGTTCCTTCACACGCTTATGGACCATCTGAAACACAACATATACAGTCACAGCAATCATTCGCCACAGCACCGGTAGAAGAAGGATCAGCACCATCGTTCCCTTCAGAGTCCCAAAGCTCCAACCCTTGGGATCAATCTGAACCCCGGGTTCTCTGCTCTTCTCCTGATCAAACATACCCGGCTCAGCCTCCGACAATTCAATCGAAAGCTTCGCCACGCCAGCAGTCCATGCCAGCTCCATCGTTCCCGACCGTACCTAGTCAACCTTTTGAGCCATTTCCTAATGTGCCACAAGGAGAATTCACACATTTACCTACAGAGGAAGAACATCGAAAAGAAAATTCCGCACCAGAAGAAGGTTTGCTGATTGCTCTTTGAGAAAAAGACGGTAGAACGCATTTTCTCGCTCTTGTCTTTCCTTTGTATAAGCTTGGAAGTCTGTCTTCCTTGTTGTATCTTATGTACGAATTTCTCTTGCTTCTCGGGTCTACAATTGATGAGTGTTTGTCGAAACAAATTTCAAGTTAATGAGGTTCAATTCCCATCCCCCCCGCCGCTCGTACAAAGCAAGAACATTCTCATGGTAAAGTAGTTGGGTATTTGGTAACGATCGAAATATTAGAATAGATAATTTATAGGTAAGCTTAATTGCGAGGGCGTCGAGATGACAAGTTCTATTTCCAATGTTTGATCAAGAGCAGTAAGGACTTTCCGCGTCAGAATCAAATGCAGAATAAATTGAGGAGTAGAGAGACCTACAATTTGTTTGACCCAGCCAGTGATTCGTTGGTCCATCTCCGGATCTTCCTCCTCGAGATTATACACGACTGACTGATCTTCTTCACCTAACACTTCATCCTCATCAGAACCTTCATCAGAATCGTCGATCGGTTGATTTCGACTTATACTTTTGGCCTTAGCAGCTGCAAGCGCTTGATGATAGGTTTGTTCGAGCTCAGCAGAACGAAGAGCGAGGTACTCTTCCGTTCGGGCGTGTTCTTGAGCTCGTTCGTCCAAGACAGAAGGAGTCAGGGGTTGTAGCTTCCGAGGCTGGACCCTCGAGTTATAATAGTAGTATCTCCTGTTTTGAGAATCGACCAGATAAGCGAAAGATCTCAGATCATGCTGCACGCAGTTATCTTTCTGGAGAAAGATAACGAACCTTCCAGGTCCAACCTCAATCTCTTCCTCGAACCGAAAGGAGACGTCCGTATCGTCTTCGTCGCTATCTCCATCTTCGTCTGTATATGATGAATTCTGAGATGACGTGTCCAGCTCGTCACAGTTTGGGATTGGCGAGTTGAGGAACTTGACTGCAGTCCCTGGTGCGAGTTCAGTTGCAAAAGACATGGCGCTGATCGTAGTCATATTTTTCTTTTGATTGTAGAGCAGGGTGTTTGTTCTGATTGAGAGTGAGTAGAGTATTCTGAACAAAAACCGTCATCAAGGCTTTCCTTTTTATCTGAAAAGTATCATGTTCGTGGTCAAGATCGACTCGGGACAACAGATGTGTATGGAGGGTGTCGTGGTTTTGTCAAAAGGCGACGTGGCCTCGGTTAACTCCGATTTTATCTAGGATTATGTAAGTATTTTACTTGAACATGTGGTGTCAGGGTTCGGGTTCCGAAGGGTGACGGAGAGGTTACGAAGGTTGCAATCAGATGGGGAAATGAAGCTGATAAGGAGGAAGTACAGGCTCTCTGGCTTTAGTGATTATAACGAGGGCGCAAGGCGGGGAGATTGAAAGAACAAGATTCATATGACACTGGAAACAAGAATACTAGGAACCCAAGGAGTGACAAAGGATTTAGGCTTGAATAGCTGTACTATCGGTGGCAAAGAAGCGACGTCTTGTAAACTATCCTCAGACTTCAATGGTTAGGCTCAACAGAACAGATCATAGAAGGTGCTAGAAGTGTCTGCGCTGCAAGACTGTTTTCCTGCAAGTTGTTGCAACGAGAAAGCATAAGCAGGAACGAAGCAGGAGATGAAACAGAAGTAGGAGAAGGTTCCCGGGAGTGACACTCAGGTCACATTCCAGAGATGTAGACACTTCTTAGGGGTATCTTGTACAGGATCATACTTATTTGTATAAACAATATGAGTGTTTTCAAGCATATAGGTAGGTTTGAATTATGGGTCATAACATCATGAGTAGCAGATGAGCAAGAACAATGGTTAAAGAAGATACATTCTTTGCCGTATATTTCATATTTTTACAGCCATATAATTAATTTCTGATTTAGGGATCTCTTGTTGACATTCTCGAGCTTGGATCATCCTGAAGCTGCTTTAATTCCTTTAACGAATCCCTCATTTGCCTGAGAACATCAGCCTCCATTCTCAGCTCGTAAAGACCTTTGCTCTTTGATGACTTTGGTATCGATGAATCGCTTAGCCCTAAGAGAGGAGCGCTTGAAAACGGGGTTGCTGGTAGTTGGCCTTTAGGTGGAGGCTGGAAGTCTGAAGGAAGAGGTAAGGAGTGAGTGAGCCGGAGATGGTGAACAGTTGATCGTAGAACCAGTTGAACATCCTATCAGGTTGAATCATCACCAGCGAATAGGATGGTACAACGAAAGACAAAGGCGGCGGCGAAAAGGAAGATTGACACGACACAAATTCAAGAAGAAAGGTTGTCAGATAGTTAAAACTAAAAACAATCGGAATGACTTTGACAAAGACGGACAAACATCGATCTCTTGGTAGAATGATTTGGCCAGATACACAAATCGTTCCTCCTCATTCATGATTGAGCCATCCTCGTTCGACATCGGAGGATCATCCGGATTCGGCGGAAGAAGAGTAAGGAGTGACCGAGAGATGAGATCGAGAAGACCGGCTATCTTCTGTAAGAGTTCAGTAGTCAAATGTTAGCCTAGATGATACGTTAGTAGCGTTTGAGTATCGCAGATCAAGAGAGGTAGTTCAAGACGGAGGGAGCCTGATAGAGGAAAGGGTGATATGTGACCTAAACGCACTTGGTCAGTTTCAAATAACGATCGGATCTGGCTAGATGATGAGAGTGGAGTTGTTGTAGACATCCTTGTTGTCTTTGGCGTGAGAAGGTGAGGCAGAAGAGCAAGGTAAAGAAGGAAGATAGCCTAGATGGATGAAATGAATGAGGTTTACACAAGGCGATAATTGCTGTGATTAGATTACACGTGACTATGTATGTGATTAGGTAAACATACGGTGAATAGTTCACTGAGGTGACTAACGATGATGCTCGTTTGACCGCCGGGCCGGTAAAACGCTAAAATATGCAGCCGGGAGACATGGTGACAAACGTTTGATCAATACTGAACTTTCGGTCACCTTTCCAGGTGTTCTGTACTCCATTGAATCGCATGGAAAAGATGGAATGACAAACCTGACCTTCTGGGGTTCCGCTCCATAGAGTCGTGCTTGAAATGAACGCACTTGGAATCAGATTGGAGGCGTCTTTCGTGACCATTAGTCTGAGGATACCTGGTGATATATAAGCATGCTCCATCGATGTGGTCTTTTCTCTTTTAACTCTTGTTGTAATTTCTTCAATCAAAATGCTCAGATCCGTATACATACTACCCCTAGCATTCCTTATCGCCAACTTCTCAGTCATCTCACAGGCAGCTCCGTTGGTTTCCAGACAAATCAATGCACTCTCACGAGATCCCTCGGTCGCAGACCAAAAGGAGTTTGATTATATCGTCATCGGTGGTGGCCTGGCTGGACTAACGGTCGCGAATAGATTGTCAGAAGATGCCAATGTGACTGTACGTACTTGGTTGGTGGTATGTCTCTATGTGGCTTGAATTTGTCATGTTCAACTTTGATTTGCCTCTTTGAACATCATCATAGGTTCTTGTAATTGAAGCTGGTCGAGATGACCGCACTGATGGCAGGGTATATAACAGTAAATATGACTGACTTCATTCTGCCCGAAACAGAAAAGGCGTAATTGCTGACTTAGTATGTGTGATCATCATCTCTAGTCGCAAACTATGGTCAATTTTATGGAACCGACCTCGATTGGAGCTGGAAGACGACTGCGGGAAAAGCAATTGGTGGTGGAAAGACCCTAGGAGGATCAAGTTCTATCAATGGCGCCCACTATACTCGGGGTGAAAAAGCCCAGTATGATACTTGGGGAAGCCTCATTCCTAACAGCACTTGGAATTGGGACACCGCTTTTAAGTACATGAAGAAGGTACGCTGAGTTTTTGTTGCTATCTATGACCCAGCGAGAAGCGCACATGAGGGCTTACTTGATCATTTATGTCCTCATTTAGGCTGAGCGCATCTATCCTCCAAATGACGATCAAAGAGCTGCTGGCGCAAACTATAACCCTGAATACCACGGTACCAGTGGACCCCTTGAGGTCACTTTCCCTCAATACATGTATAAAGGTCCTGGTCAGCCTAACTTCAACAAGACAATTTCCGAATCTTTTGGAGTTCCTTGTACGTTGCACTTTCCTTGCTATCTTTTCTTGAAAGCAAAGACCGTTCAATCTCATTCAAATTACCATTCAGATTCGCCCGACTTGAATGGTGGCAGTGCAGCCGTAGTTTCCTTCACTCTCACTGTTTGTCTTGCCTTTTTCCATTCTTCATATTCTCCTCGCCTGCGCACATTGAATTGACCTTACTTTTGATGACAACATCTCACAGACACTCAATCCAGACTCCAACTACGAACGATCATCTTCGGCTTCGGCATACTTCTCGCCTATCGAGCATGTCCGAGACAACATTGTGGTTCTCATTGAACATCAAGTCAGTATTTCCATCAGCCTTTCTTTAATCATAGTACAAACGATGTGAGGTGGAAGTTCATTTGTTGATATGTTGTTTGACCTCTATATTTCTGAAAATCACAAAGGCTGTTAACATTGAATTGTCTTCTGAAGGCAGCGACACTGTCAAGGCTACAGGAGTCAACTTCAAATCGACCACAGGTGGAACCTCCAGTGATAACTATCTTGCCCTGGCCAAACGAGAGGTGATTGTCGCGTCCGGTGCTATCCAGGTAGGTTTCTTTGGTAGACTTTTGCTGACGCAAGTCGTTCTGCTCTACAGCTCCTGATTCTTCTCTGTATTTCTTGTTCATCGTTTCGATAGTCACCAGCTCTACTGCAGTATTCCGGAATTGGACCGGCTTCTGTTCTTGAATCGGCTGGCGTGACTGTCCAAGTCGATCTCCCAGGTGTTGGTAAAAACTTGAACGAGCAGACATCCACCGTACTTGGTTACACCCCGGATGATGGGGTCGAATTCGATGGAAGTGGTCCTTCCGATAATATCGCTTTCCCTTCTTTCAAAGCGGTAAGTTCACCATCATTATTTTTCAATATTGTATTTTTCGGAAGATCTTCAGCTCTCAACATCTTCTGTTCAATTCCTACGGCTTAGCTCTTCCCGAATGATTCGGACTCTGTTGCTTCTGACCTTCAAGGCAAAATTTCTCAATACGCGGCTGACGCCCTGAATGCGGGTGCCATCGTTTCTCAGTCAGCTGGAGAAACTTTGTTTGATGCCCAACGAAAACTGATTGTTGAGGGAGGTGCTGGTCTGGCTGAGCTTTTCTTCGATTCTGGATGTGAGTCAATACATCTTCTTTTCAATTCTGAGTGCATCACGCGCTTCTGGCCTGAAATTTCTGGATTCTATTTCGGTCTGGTTCATTTCGGTAAAGTCCCAAACGGCGGGTTTGGATTGGACACTTGGGGCCTTCTTCCTTTCTCACGAGGAACTGTGGAAATTACTGTGAGTGTAGATGCAGCTACTTGGACGTTCTTTTCCAATGACCATCAACCAGTTCATAGTGACTGATCTCTTATAATTTCTTCTCCCTCTGTCAATGAAATCCCTAGTCGAACGACTCTTTCACACCTCCCAAAGTTGATGCTCGGTACTTTGCGGTCGACTTTGACAAGACAGTACAGATCGCAGCGATGAGGCTCGGTCGACAGGTATTCCAAACTAGTCCACTGAGTCAATATGTCAGTGGCGAGAATTCGCCAGGATTGGATACCGTGCCTGATAATTCCGAGCATGGTTCATCTGACGATTGGAGTAAATGGATCGACGACTCCTGTAAGCCCAAATACTTGTTTTGGATCATCGGCAGTAGTAAAAATGTCGCTCAGACGATGTGACAGGAGAAAGCTAACCTTTCTTTCGTTTTTTGACTTGTTGATGGTTAATATGAAAGTTGGGTCGGTATCACATCCGATTGCGACTTGCGCAATGATGACTCGAGAGTTAGGAGGTGTGGTCGATGATTCATTACTCGTGTATGGAACTTCCAACATCCGTGTTGTCGATGCTTCCGTCATTCCCCTTCAGGTTTGTGTTTCGCTGCTTGCAATCTTTTTTTCTCCCTCTGATTAAAATCTAGATTGCGACATGCTGACGGCTCTGTATCATTCATGATGATGATGTGAATATCAAATAGCTTTCTGCACATCTATCGGCTTCTGTGTACGGGGTGGCTGAGTATGCGGCTGACCAAATTAAAGTATGCAAATTTCACACACTGTCGTTTGAATTGTTCTCAGATCTTGATACTAACTGCCTGGCCTTTCCTCATGCGTGTGACCACTCCTTCCAGGCTTCACAATAATCGCTCAAGAGTATATCTAGTTTTCATAGGATCTTTGTATCATCTCCTCTTTTGATGTTCTCTGTTATAAAATATGGTATCAAACACTTTTCTCTTCTGATTTGTATGTATGAGAAAGAAGATTATTCGAAAGATACATTGATTCTGATCTGTTACAGTAGGAGCTAACGCAACCCAATTGGATACGAGATTCCTTGAATGCGCTTTATATGCTCAAGATAGTTTAGTCTGTGAAAGAGACAAAAAGGAAACCGTTCTGAATGTCAGTTTCGCAGGAGGAGCATGTGACTTTTACAATGTCTTATGAAGAGTTACGAACAGTTCATGTTCTAGAAATTGTTGATCCGTTTCGATCGCCCAAGAGAAGATAGTCAGCATATAACTTCATGTATAGTTTGAAGAAACATACTCCAAAGAGACTCAATCTTACCTCGATGGCCTGGCGCTTGGCTTGTCGCTTGGCCTCCTCCTTGTCGTAAGCGTCCAAACCCTTGGTCTCGAACAACTTGTCAACCTCAGCACCAGCCAAAGCAGCCAGGATCTCCTTGGCTCGAGCGTGGTTCTCGGGCTAAATCGTCCAAAAGAAAAGTCGGTATTCATCCGAAAGAAACAAGAAATGTTAGTGACAAAGCGAGGGACTGCGCGCAGAGAGATGAGCGTTGACGCACCTTTCCGTTCTGCCTCTCGTGGTTTTCGTAAGCCTTCATGGCCTCGAAAGCAGCAGCACCACCGATCAACTCGTGAGACAAAGAGCTCTTGTGATCCTCGTTGTTGGGGTCAACGTTGTAAACCTCTAAGGTTGACAAAGGTGGGTGAGATGGCGCCCGATGAGATGGGACATTCATCATGTGAGATGGATGATCAGTTTGGAGTTAAAGACATCAAAGGAGATTGACCTCGACACTCACGGTCCTTGGCGTCTCGAGAGAAGAATCCCATGATTGTGATTTATGTGTCTGTTGGAAGGTTGGGTGAGGAGTTAGTGAAGTAGATGTGGGTAGTAAGCTGAAAGAGCGAATGAGATGGGGGAAGGAAGGAATCGAAACGATATGGAGCATGTTCGGTCGAGGTATTTTATACCATTCTCGCATGTGAAAGAAGGGACGCTGACGAAATGCTAAATATAAAATTGAACATGTATAAATAAGGAGACCGATTTAAGGTGTGTGTTGCTGTGTAAGCCGCTGCTGTGGCCGACGGCGATGGAACATTCGAAAGCCGGTTCTTTCGGGAGCAAGCTTGTCAACAAACCATCCGAGGTCACGAACGGCAAGCAAAGAGAACAAAGGCAATCACAGCAATCCCAACGACGACAGAGTTGTAACAGGCGTCAAAGGCGATGCTGTACATCCGATAGACCACAAGCCTACAGATGTGGTGCTGTGAAGGCTGTGACTGCGATGGTGTCTATGACAACGACATATGATTTCTTGTTTTCTTTCTTCCTTGTACAATACTTGGTCCGAGGCTATTTTTTGTTCATTCTTTCTTACTGAAGATGGGGATCAAACAAACCCAAACGTTTCTAACCCTGAACGGCGAGAAACGAAACTTTGATCCTTTTGTGTTCTAAAACTACACTACACACACACACACACACACACACACACACACACACGTCAAAACCAATCACAGCCGCACTCTAACGTCATCGTCAGCTCATCAGTCCTCATCCATATCTTCCAAACACATCATCTGGAAGGACTCGACGGAACGAATTCAGAAGGCAAAAAAAAAGGAGAAAGCGAAAAAGAGACATCACACCGATCAGCAAATACACTTCGTCGCACGAATCACACTAGACAAACGAGAACGAACAGAAAACTCCACGATTCCATCGTTGATCTCGCCCATCTTGCGACGTTCTTTAATCTCTCTCCTCCGGAGTCGTTCTTCTTCGTTCATCACACCAGTGGTCTCCAAAGGAATCGTAGATGGTACCATACACTATAGAACCGGGAATGAGAGGAATGAAGAAGAAATATTAGTCACATCTCTGCAAAGGAAACACAAGGAAAGAAATGGAGAGTCAAACACTTGCCTGCATGAAAAAAACCCCAGACGTATCGAGTTGGATGGATACTCTGGCAGATACAGTGATTGCGCGAAGCGCACGGAGTAGCAAGCTCTTTCGATACCTTTCATGTCCAAGCGACGGGCCAACAGAATCTGCTTTAGTACGTGTCTCTCGTGAACAGAGACTGTAAACGCACATACGTTTGTCTAATCGATTCAGTCCGCTGAAAGAGCAAACACAACGGTTGAGAGTTTTTGAAGTCCATCTGTGAGAGCCAACATCGTAAGTTTCGACAGAGAAGCTAAGAAGATGGATAGAGCCTATCAGCTTACTTGGACACCTCCCCATGTACTGTCCGCCTCGATCCGGAAGTCCACACCTGGGTCTTTCGACTTGCCACTTTTGCCCGCATAATCAGTTTCGGGCACAATGGACATGAAGGTCACTTTATCTGTCGACGCGTCCAACGAAGAGAGTGCATCTCGAAGCCAGGATGCCCGACAAATGATGTGGAGCGAGCTGTCGATCCAAATGATACGTGAGACCAGACAAATTGATCCAATAGATATACTCAGCATGTTGAGTGCACTCAATCAGAATTTAGACCCCGATTGACACGTACGATTCATCAGGTGGTGACAGATCGATATTGTCCGCCAGATCTGTCTCTGATGTTGACAGACTACACACTGTTGTAGGCGCTGACTCGCTCGATTCGTCCTTTCTGAGGAGAAACCCCATTGTCCGGAACAAGGAAACAAAGAATGACAAGATCAGGTGCGATTCAAAGGTCACACAATTCCGACGATCTAACACACTCACAACACAAGTTCCAGAGGTTCCCCCGGTCCTGCCCAACTGATTCTCCCTGCCGTGATTCTGACACCTTTGGCCTCCCCACTCATCAGATCCTTCTTCCTTCCAGGAAAATCATCTTCACTGTCCCCATCGTCCCTGGATTTACCTTTCTTGGTCTCATCCGATCCACCTGTGCTCGATCCGACCGTTCCGAAGATACTCAAACACTCAATCAGATGGGTCAAGTTGATTTCGAGCGCGGCATCTGGTAGAGGAGGTGGCGATGAGCTATCTTGGCTCTTCAAAGGAGTCTGATCCAGATCGGAAGAAGGCGGCGGATTGAAAGTATACGTCGTGAAGACATTGTTGGGGATATATGCGGTGCCTGAGGTTGATGTATGCGCTCACTTCAACAAAAACGGTCAAGTCGACAAGATGGACACTTGAGCTACAGGACTCACTCTTCAGCGTACGCGCTTCCTCAACGGTGATGCTTAGTCCAGCTTCGCTGATGATGACCTTGACGCGCTATAAAGTCAATAAAAACCGATATGATATCTCAGGATCAGTCAAGGGCTGAGCACATGAAACAAAGATGAAGAACAGCAAGAGAACGAGTAGAACCTGTTGGAATGCAACGCATCTCAAGAGAGTTGTAAAGTGCCGGACATCGTTCAAAGTGGCTATGAGAACCTGTTCTTGATGACAACACAAACACATCAGCTCAAGACGAGATCATATTGATATACACAAGATGTATCCTCACATGCTGTTTATCGTTCTCCATCTCACCTGTCCGTGTCTCTGGAGATCGCTTGGTGTGTTGATGTGTTGATGTGTTGATGCCAGATGTGAATCGCGGTGGGAATTATCTACCGCCTGCGATTCAGCAACGTCACCATCAATTAACATCTCGCTCGCCTTGTTACTTTCTTATTCACTTTTTCTTCCTCGACCGTGTCTTCAACAAGGATACACTCTGATCCTCTTGCCGGAAACCCTCCGATGGCTTCAGATAACCAACCAAGCTCGCTTCATCAACGTAAAGGGCAGACTCAGCCTGAGCGGGCCGCTCTCAAAGAGGAGCATGTCGAGGCGGAGATTCCCGTACGTCGGTTTGCGCTATCAGATCCGATCATCTCTGATCTTCTTCGTCATGGTGTCGCTGAAGAGCACACTGACATCAGATAGGCTTTGTCTGTCACTTTCAACCGCTCAGTCACCTAGGTCCCCTCTGAGGAGTCTCATACGAAATTCAATCATCTCTCTCTGTCTGGGTTACTTTGCTATCCGAGGCTACGAGGTCAGCGTTCTTTTCTCTCTTTGCAAAGATCATTCTCTTCTATATGGTTCACAAACGGACTGCTGTTCAACGGTTTTTTTTGCCTTTCACCCTGAATACAGACTTTCTTTCCGACGACCTCTGAAGACCTTCTAGGAGTCCCGGCTTACTTTCAAACAGAGCCCTCATTTCCCGCACCGGTTCTCACAGCAGACGTTGAGAAACGAGATGCCATCAAGGAAGCTTTCCTGGTTGGTCCGTCATTACACCATGCTCCTGAAAGGCCGAGGAAACTGACACACCTCTCCGGGTCTTCATGGTGCCTGACCGTCGCGTACATATCTTATTATACGCAAATCTAGCATTCATGGCATGCTTACGAACGAGACGCCTGGGGGAACGATGATTATCATCCAATCTCACGAAAAGGGGACAACATATCTGAGTCTGGAGGCATCGGCGTAAGGTCTTTATTTCATCAGCGTCTCTTTCAAAGTCTTTTTTACTGATTAACGTGTTTCGACGTCGATCTGAGTAGTACACAATCATTGATACATTAGATACCTTATTGGTCATGGGATTGTGAGTAGCAATACAGTCTAGCCATGCATTGCATATGACAGGCAATTCAATCCTTATTGACTTCTTTCTTGCATATATACTTCACTTTTTCTTTTTCCTTTTTTTTAATTAAAAAAAAAGGACGGAAGAATACGAGCGTGCTAGAGATTGGGTGGCGAACTCGCTAACGTTTGACGTGGACGTTGAGTTCAACGCTTTTGAGGTTAGCATGCAGCTCATTTCTTAAGTTCGATATTCATACAGAAACTGATACCTTTCATTCTGCCTAACTTTCCAATCGACTCTTCAAGCTAACAATACGTCTGCTAGGCGGTCTTCTCTCGGCACATCATCTCTCCCCCAACCCAGCGGATGCTGCACTATACTTAACCCACGCAAAAGACCTCGCCGATCGGTTGTTGACGACGTTCGAGACGCCTTCTGGAATTCCTCTTTCTAAAGTTAACCTGAAGAAGCGGAAAGGACTCCCAGACTTGGACAATAGAGGCGCAGCGTCATTGGCGGAGGTTGGAAGTATGCAGCTCGAGATGAAGTACCTGAGTGAGCTTACAGGCGACAGAATATACTGGGATAAAGTTGAGAGGGTCATGGATGTCATCAGAAACGAGCCAAGCATGGAGGGCTTATATCCTATCCTCTTAAGGTTCGTTTTCTCCCTTCAAGCATGTCAAGCGGCTACTTTTAGTTGTGCTAGCTAACCTGTTCCGGTTCTCTGTTCTTTATTCAGTACCGAAACGGGTGGGTTTTTCGCTAGTGAGATTCGACTAGGTTCTAGGGGAGATTCTTATTATGAAGTAAGGTCCTGCCTTGTTTCATTTTTTTTTCAATAACATTGATATCTGACGACATACCCAACGCCTACGCATAAATAACAGTATCTCATCAAACAATATCTACAGACGGTCAGTTTGATTGACTGTGTCATTACTCAACCCGCGCTACTGTCGTTGCGCCTCGCCTCGAATCTTTGACTGATCTTATAAATTCTGGGATATCAAGGATGGACACGAGCCCGTCTACCGACAGATGTATGATGGCGCAATGCAGGGCATCAAGCACAAGTTAATCTACAAGACCAAAGCTAGCCAACTATTGTATACAGCCGAGCTTGGAATGGTCCGGGATCCGAAGACTGGACAACAGTGCGTTCTTTCGCCATCATGTTACACAATTTTATATTCTCTTACCTTCGTTCTATATAAAACCAGAACCTGGAGGGTGAATCCAAAACAGGACCATTTAGTGTGCTTCCTCGGAGGTTCTTTGCTTCTAGGTGTCACCGAAGCTAGGCTATCAGTTCCTCCGAACCTGAACGAGTTCTCACAAGCCGATATGGAGGATTGGATCACTGGAACCGAGCTCATCAAGACCTGTGTAGAGACCTACAACACGAAGACGTGCGTGATCTCTAAATTCATATCTACCTCACATATCTTATAGAGAGATAGAGAGACAAATCGATACGACGATATGTTCAGCTAACGGAGACTTGATGTTCGACAGAGGATTGGCTCCAGAAATCGCGTTCTTTTACAATGAACAACAGCCGGAAAGTGCGATGCAAGATTGGTACATCAAAAAGTCTAGGTTAGTAATCCTTTTAGTTCAGGGGGCGAAATAACCCTCTTTGCAACTTTTGAATGTGACAAAATCCGTATATTGATCTCCTCAAACATCGTCGGGGTTCGATCTTGTTCACAGCGCGGAAAGACCTTTGATCGATGCTCGAAACATCCTTCGACCTGAAACAGTTGAATCCCTGTTCCTAGCCTTCAGATTGACTGGAGACCCAACTTATCGAGAACACGGCTGGAAGAGTAAGCATGATTCCCACCTCTTCCCTCTTCTCTCAGTCCTGTCCAAGCCTATATTATTTTAAATCCTGACTGATCTCTCAATCTGTGTACTATGTTATCTCCGCTCGTTTTGTAAGTCTTCCAAGCATTCCAAGAGCATTGCCGAATAGAGACTGGTGGTTACGTCTCGGTGTTAGACGTGAATCAAGTCCCGGTCGAGCATGAAGATCGGATGGAAACTTTCTGGTTGAGCGAAACGCTTAGTACGTCTCTAGTCCTTCCTGGTGTCTTTTTATTCTGTGTCATTCTCTCAACATATTTTCGACTCGTTTGCTGATGATTGGCGCAACATTTGGGACTTGACAGAATACTTGTACTTATTGTTCTCGGACGCTGATGTCATCCCTCTACGAGACAACGTGTTCAACACCGAAGCTCAGTACGTACCGCGACTCGATGTCCGAACGTTTTCTCAAAAGAAGATGACGCATCGCTTCTCATGCTCTTGTGCTGACCTTTCCTTTTCTCACCCTGTTCGTGTACGCATGGATGAAGTATCCTTCCTGTGTTCAAGCCGACAGTGAAACATGATATCTAGTCGTTCGGGCATTCAATTATAATAAAAGCTTGGTGAAAACATGTATTTTCTCTGCATTTTGCACGTAAACGTCGAATTGACAGACCAACAGGAATTCATAAGAGTGTCGTGGACCAATAGTGAGGTACAAATAAGAAAACATACAATCAGGGGATATACAAAACGATGAGTTCCACCTCTGTTCAAACAACCCGACCACAGAAAATAGCACAAAACTAAAAGGACAAATTTAGATCGGAAGACAGAAGATGGAAATAAAACAGTTAGAAAAAAACGATGAAAATGAAGTGATTGTAAAACAAAGATTAAAGTGTCAAAAGCAAGACCCCGAAAACCATCTACTCCGACCCAAGCCCAAACCCAAGGGCTCTCTTCCAATTATCCTCTGACAAGTCTCGGACCCGATTACTCTCCATCTCCACCTTTGATTCCTTATGGTCCTCTGCAATCGCTTGTGTATTAAGCATGGTAGAAAGCATTGTTTTTGACAACTCCGTTGCAGTAGAAGTCATCGTCTCTGCGTCTACTTCTTCAATTGCAGCCTGAATAATTTCCTCATCATCCTGAACGAGACTTTGCCATCTATCCAGAACAATTCTCGCCTGGCTGATCTCTCCGCCCCGAGCAAGGCTGTCGCTCAGTTTGAGCGTGCTTGATCGATTCGGAACCAGATTCAACTTGATCGCATGTTGAAACGACTCGAGAGCCGCCATCGGTTTCCCAAGTTGACAGAGTGCTTCCATAAAGTAGGCAAAAGTGGATTCGTCCGGTTGAAGAGACTCTCGGATGATCATTGTGTGAAACAAGGTAGTCGCCCGAACCATGGCGATCTCGGGTTCGAGGGGCTCAAACGTGTCGAATAGTTCAATCAACCAGCTAGGCCCTTGTCGAACCCCAAGATGCATTCGGAGAAGGATGTTGAACGTCTCTGTATCTGGTTTTGGACCATGATTCATCATTACTGTGAACTCAGCTACGGCGCGTGAGACATTTTCCTTTGTTGGATGTTGGGCGATAAAGGTGAGCAAGAGATTGTAAGCCTGAACAGGCGGAAGCTGACCAGAAGGATAAAATCCTCTGATGAGAGGTAAGATGTTGAGAGCATCACTGGCCGAGACATGTCCACGTTTGACAACGGTAATATCTTCAGGCTGGACGATTCGTTGAATAGATCTGATCACTCGTCCCCGTGAAGATTTGGCTATGGCCATTACAATATCATCCGTCACGATGGCGTCGCCCCATTTTTGGGAACTGTCTGCTAGAGCGCGAGTCGCCATCCCCGCTAATCTAGGTTCTCGACCAACGACTTCGAGAAAGATGGACAGAATGTGTCCTTGTAGAGGCGTTCCTCCCCATGCGATATGATCATCGTAGATATTTGCAGCAAATCGAGCCATAGGATGACATCGGTTGGAATGATTGGAATCATCCGTGATCTTGACAGGAACGTCTGTTTCTCGGATGCCCAGGGCCAACTTTAGGATCTCGATCAGAGTGTTTTCTTCGAATACGAATGCTCGCTCTCTAAGCCGGAACATCTCGTATAGTCGTCTAGTGAAAGGCAGATCCTGGTGACGAAGAAACAAGAGCAGAAGCTCGTGGTGATGTAGTGGCGATATGGTTTCCAACTGAGGATAAACTGAGAGTAGTGGGACGAGGAGCATTCGTAGATTCTCAACGGGGAGACAAAACTCTGAGGGTGCTGATTTCTCAAGGCGGAGAATTGAGTCGATGATTACGGAGACTCCTTCAGAACTGATATCCCCAGAGCCATTGAGAATATCTCGCGTGAGGATGATGGCCGAGGTCGTTCTTGAGAGTAAAGACGAAGCTTGCTCGTTACTCATCCACGCTTCCTCCTCGTCATCTTCCATCAATGACTCTACGACCTGGCCTGCCGATGAGGATTGCTTCTTCTCACACACCAAAAGATCCTCCACCCACCCGTTCGCAAGTTTCTCACCATCTCCGTTCAACCCTTTATAAGCACCAACAATGAATTTCCAAAGCCGCCGTCTGATGTTTCGGCTATAAAAGCTATCTTGTTGAACGAGCAACTCATCTTGAGTCTGTCTAGCGTCTAAGACGGAAGTTTCCGCTAGCTCGATTTCTTGTTTGAGTTCCTGAGAATTGCTCGAACTTCCCGCAGAGAGAGAAACAGCAAAGTTGTGCAGACTTTCGGGAGACCAGGATCCGACCTTGTCCAAAAAGAGAGAAAGGGCCTCGATTCGGTCCACTTTATCTTCCGGTTGATTGAATATCAGAGTCTGCCGACTAGCACCGAGATCTGGAGAACCATACCCAGCGACTAGACCGACCCAGCGCCAGAGATATTGTTGGTTGTCAAACGGCTGAACAGATGAGGGATCCGAAAGTTCAACCATCAATCTCCAAGCCTCTCGTAAGATGACAGCAGCTGCCTCTCTCTTTCCTGCATTCTCCTTTCGTTCTTCCTTGTCCAATATACCTAAATCCACCCGATATGCCTCGCCAATCTCTATGCCAGCCAAGAATGTTTGTCGAAGTTGCTCTGTACTGAGCCACCATTGCACCTTCCTTTGCCCCTTCCGAGTAGTTACTACTGGGTAAGATTGTGCGGCATGAAGGAAGATTTTGAGAAGCCGAAATTGACGGGTGCTTGGGTCGGCATGGCTGGCTTGCGACTTGAACAGAAGAGAGAGCATCTTGGGCGGCACCTCAGCAGGCTCGCACTCAAGATACCTTCCCCAAAGATCATCCGGATCCAGAGATTCGGCCTCGGCTTCGTTGACGAAAGGAAGCTTAGACTTATACGATGAAGACATATCAACGTTGTCGGAAGTCTTGGACGTCAGCGCGGATGGATCTGAGGTAAAGAAGTGCGGAGGAGGGACACGTTCTGACATAAATGTTGAAGAACTGTCTTCGCCTCCGGTCCTAACTTTGGGTAGCGTAAACGGCTGGATAGAATCTGAATCATAAGAAAATGCTGGCGATAAAGGAGTCGAACGGGCCGATCGGGAAAAATGAGTTCTTTGTACTGAAAGAGGAACCTTGCGGTAATCCATGATCGGTTCTTCGGACTCTTTCGGCCATACTTCCACGATGTTCGTTATATCTGCGCTTATGAGACCGAACCCAGACGGTTCGCCCAGTGTAGGTAGAGATGAAGGCAAAGCAGAAGATTGGGCTGTCCGCTTGGGTAAAACATCTGGTGAGATTTTAGGTGAGGGTTCAGGCAGAGGAGGCGGAGGCGGAAGAGTGGAAGAGGTCGGAGGAGGTACGACAGAGAATGGTGTCCAATTCGAAGTAGGGTTGGTCGTCCTATATTCGCGCTGATTCGTAGCGGTGTGGCGTGGTTTAGCCGGAAACTCTGTTCCCCTGGAGGGTGGTCCAGACGAAGCCTCCCGAACCAACCTCTGGTTGCATTGTTTAGCAGCTTTCCGAAGGGCAAGGGACGTTATGGACCAGGGTGCGCTGGGGTCTGTTGAAGAAGCTGTGGAAGAGACTAAATTAGGGAAAGCGGGAGAAGACGTCCAACCGGGATGCATAAAGACTAGATGGGAAGATTTGAGACGCGTGCTGGGTGAATGTGAAAGAAGAGAGCCATCGGAAGAAACCGAAGCCTTTTGAGGTCTAGTCGGTTCAAAGTATGAAGGATGGACTTTGAAAGCTCCAGAAGCAAGCACAGAGGAAGATGCTGTTGGCAGGGAAGAGTGCAGAAGAACATTCAGGAAGTTTGTAGTCAGTCAGCCAGTTATATTCAATTGAGATCATGCTAACTTCATAGAGATATCGATTGTAATTTGGACGCCAAAGGGGGGAAGGCTATACCCTGTCAAATTGATAAACGCAAACCCACTTACCATCTTCTACCTGTTCTGCACAATCTGATCTTAATCCGCTTTCTCCAGTGAGCGTGTTGAGATCTTGGCCGAAGCCCTCGACGTTAGGAAGGATCTCATCATAGGACTGCTCTGTTTCCCGGAACGATAGATATTCCTCGGAAGAAGATGATCTGTGAAAAGAGCGTTGACCAGTCGCTCTTGATAGACAGGGTGCTAGAAATGTAGGTGGCAGTCGGGCGACGGCCGGTGCAGAGAGAATGAGCATTGAAGAGGAGGACCGAGAAAGCCGCCTGGTGAGGTGACGTCTATGCATGCAGACCAAGTTGACTAGAAGAGACAATTGTATGAATGGCACGAAAGAATGAGATACGCTCGATAGGCAGCAAGAAGAGACAACAAGGTCAAGACTGTGAAGGAGACAGAACGTACGTGCAAGCCGCTGCTGCTGATGATGATATGCCTAAGGGTCTCAATCTTGTATGATGTCCAGGAACGATCCACTTATCGGAACAAATAGGAATCGTATAGTTTTCCGTCCTTTTTTTGTTATCTGCCAAGAATCTATCTCTGGTCAGCGTGGAGAATATCACACCGGGAAAGACGACTTGATTGATAGAGACCGACTGGACGAGATGGCAAGGTGGAACGGACGACGGGCGACGGACGAGATGGGGATGCAGCTGGTTCTGATGGAAGTGTTGTGGAAGCCCCGCGTCTTTTTTTGATTTGTCCTGTCAGCACGTCCAATCAAGCACGAGCCTTTTCCGTGCTGTGTAATCACTGGTTACGTAGCTCACAAGTTGTCACATCATCAGGGCCGGCCCTGAGCGTCTCAAGTTTCGTATAAATTTGGGAAGTGGCTCGTGTCATACTCTACCTTTTTCTCCTCAAGGACCATCTTGCCTCTGTGCAAGTTCAATGTCGATCACAGCGAAGCACCTCCTCTTCTCTTCCATTCCTTTCTTTTTTTCCATGTTTTCTTTCATTAGGAAACAGGAAACGTAGTTCGGGAGGGACCAGAAGAGATCTTTTTTCGATAGGTGTATATTTCCCGGTCGAGTGGCTTCCAACGGCGGAGTACCCAGATTACCATCCCCCCCTTTTTTCCCTTCTTGAGGAATTCCATATCACTTCCTTGACCGCTCCCTTTTCGGAGGGTGTGTTGACTCGGAAAATGGAGTTTTTCGGGTAGGTGAGAATCGGGAGGGAGGACCTTTATTTCATATCCGTCCCTATAGTCCTTGGACGATTAGGTGTTTGGAAAAACCAAAGCGTCGTAAATTCTTTCTCCCCTATCATATGGTTTCTTTATATGTATCAAGTCGGCTACAACAAAATAATCAAGAGACATACAATAACCAAATTTATTAAAAACAAACTAAGTATGAAACAGGACAGAATAAGACATGATAAGAATAGACATGAACGATGAATAGGTAAAAGAAAGACAGGCTGGTCAACCAGGTATACAGAGGCAATTAATATCAAGGGTGTAGCGTACGAAGATAAACTAATAGCCTGGAAGGATAAATGGTTGAGAGAATCAATTCATTAAATCAAGAACATCAAGTAACGTAAACTTTGCGAAAGAGGAAACCGTCAAAATAATTGGAGTGAGATAAAAGAAGACGAGGATATGAAACACGTTGAACTGGTTTGATTTTCAGAACATCGTCGCCAAAGCCTCGCCTTCAGCTTTGAGCTTTCCAGCCACCGCCTGAGTAGCTGGACTCGAGTTCTTTCCGAAAGCTAAATATAATAGTTTTGACAACGCAGAACAGATCAGAGCGACTTCCTATCACAACATCTGTTAGACAAAGAAGGATACGATCATCTGAACTGGACTGACTGAATCCGACCCAGACGCCTCGGTTGAATCCGTCGTTTTTCTCCTGGACGGCATCGACGTGTCGTTGTTTCTCAAACACCTCCCCTACAATCCCCACACACACAGAGTTTGTCAGCTGACTAGATGGTCCTATTACAACGGTAGAAGAAGACGAACCATATTTGGCCAAGTCGCCTTCGTTTGTGAAGTCGTCATAATATCCTACATCATCCTCTCCCTCCAAGCTGGGCACGAACGGCGCTTGGGTATCTCTCAGATTGTTGAATGGGAGCGAGGCGAAAAACGGTTCCATTTGGAGCTCTGTCAAAGAGCTGATTCGAGTCTTGTCGTGGGTGATCAACCTATATACCAAACCATCATTTGAATCAAGCTGTCAGGGCGCATGCCCTAGAAGGACTCATCATTAGAGAAAGAAACAGTGATTGAAAGACAAACCGAGTAATAACGTCCCAAGCCTCATCACTCATGTTGAAGATTAAATCCTTCGGGTTCGTGTACACTGGCCGAGTCAATACTCTTTGCCAATTCTTCAAATTCGCCCACGTCTCGTCCGGCGTAGCTCCAGAAAACGGCGGATAGGCCGCGCTAAGAGGTGGAGCAGCAAGTCAAAAACGATTCTCGTCAGTCTCAATTTGCACACAATCGACGCTCGGCTTCAGGAGCAGATTGAATGGAAAGGCGTACAGGAATTCGAATAAAATACATCCAAGAGACCAATAGTCCACCGAGTACGAGTATTGCTTTCCACGAAGGACCTCTGGAGGCATACTGTTCGTTGTGAATCATCAAACATAGATATAAGTCATGAAGGTGATGTTTAAGCAATCAAAGTCGACGAACTAGTCAGGAGATCCAACCACCGAGTCAGCCTGTTTCGGAGAAGAAGACAGTCAGGTCCGATCAGCAAACAGCCCGACCTGTGTCTCGAAGAAAGAATGACGAAATTGTTGAGAAGGACGAGATCTCACATATCGAGGCTCAGTCATCCGGATGCTCCGATAGATCGTCCTCCTCTCCAAAGTGTTTCTGAGGATGAGCTTGTCGTCTTTGGCTTGATCCAACTATCTCACATCGAAAGCAGGCACAACGAGTGGTCAACTTTCGATGAGCTTCGAAATAGAGAGTAAAGAATGATATGTATAAGCTGACGAACCTTGTGCCTCATACTCTCGATTTTCATCGGATTCAGCGCTCCCGTCGCCAACCCGAAGTCCGTCAGCTTGACATGCCCTGTACCGTCAACTAAGAAATTCTCCGGTTTAAGATCTCGGTCTAAGTGAAGAACAACATGAGATCGGAAGGGGTCAATACGAAAAGCGCCAAGCTTCAGAAAAAGAGGCATGTTACAGAAATTGACTGTGTTGGATAGACGAACGTATATATCCCAGCTTGTGCAGCTCGTTGACCGCTACAAACATTTCAGAGATATAGAACCGGGCATGTTCCTCCTTGAGGACCCCGGAGTTGTTTAGGAGCGTTCGGAAGTCTCCACCAGGGACGTATTCCTAGAATTATCCGAAAGATGATTATTTCGTAAACAGAGACGAGAATCAGTTGAGTCGAAATTTTATAAGAAAGAGGAAAGAAGGATTGTACGGACCATAGCTAGATAAATGTGCTCAGGATCCTGGAAAGCGTACATCAAACGGACCAACCAAGGAGTTTTGGTCGCCGTCAAGATATCTCTCTCAACCAAGACATGTTTGATCTGGGAAAAGAAGTTTGGTTAGAATCAGTTTGGAAGAGCGGTTGTGTCGATAACTTCTATGGCTTGAGCAGAGAAATGAAGGAAATAGATGCCCACCTCATCCATCTTGGCCAGCGTCCTCTTCTTCATTTTCTTGAGGGCGCACACCTCACCAGTGTCAGCTTTCCTAGCAAGATACACACTTCCGTAGCCTCCTTGTCCAACCTAAGACCATGCATTTGCAAAGGAGATAAACAATCAGTTACCCTCTCTGTAGACCAAAGTCTCTAAAAAAGAAATGTACCTGAGCGATGATTCTAAATTGATCGACTTTCAACTTCGTTCGTCGTTTTCGAAGTAGGACACGCTCTCGACCCAGATACGACCGTAGCTCAGATCTGTATTCGGACGAGTCGGGCGCCAGCTCACGAGAGGACGTAGATTCGGTGAAGGCAGTGTGACGCAACTGCCTAGAGTGAAGGTAATTCAACAGGTCGACTAGCATCACGTCGAAGGAAAAGAAGCACGGCAAGGTAAGAAATCTTTCTTGCAAAAATCATGTAACAGATCGGTTGTTACACGCACAGTAATAATCTAGGAAGTCTGATGGATGAGACCAGCAAGTAAAGCTATCGGGTCAGCGATCACTGTGAGGGAAAGAACACAAGTATTTGGAGGATACACTCACAAAGCTGAGCAACAGTAGCCTTTCTTCTGACTTCCGGGCTCTCTGTCAGTTTGAGTTCCCATTCTTTGAGTCCTCCACCTTGAGCCGCTCGGTCCGGTCGGGAGCCCAAGGTTCTGAGGTCATTCATATCAGCTTCAGGCGGAAGAAGACCGTTCCGTTGAGCTGCGAATGCCTTTATATCAGCTACTGTCGGAGTCGAGGGACCTCCGGCATTGTAGGCATTGGAACGAATGTCAACATTTGATGATGTGGGCGTACACGGGTCAATATTCTTGGTATATCGAGGGATACCAGATGAGGACATCAATGGGGACTGAGACGGCGAGGGGAAAGGGACGGGTGTTGCAGCAGCCATCTCGGATAATTCTACAGAGTTTGGCCGTTTGCCATGATCTTAAGTACATGCTATGTTCACTAGATTATAAGAAGGCAAACTCACTAGGAGAGACTTTAGTGGGAGACGAGGGACCTTTGGAAGGAGACGATTGGCCGGATCTGATATCAGAAAGAAAAGGAGCGAAGAATGTTAGGATCATAATAATAATAACCATCTCACGCACAGACAAACATAGCTGTTACCTGACTATAGATTCGACAAGAATTTGGAGAACGCAAACTTCCGACTGAATTAGTAAACAAACAACGTCCTTTCTCTCTGTTTTGGCTGTCTTTGAACCAAACAAGATTTGTATAGCCAACGACTGGCAGTCGAGAACAAGACTTACGACCAGAGTTGCTCTTTGAAGGCGATGACGGAGGATTCCCTGTCTTCTCCTTGTTGGGCGAGGGAAACGACTCTTTGAGCGACTCTGCCAACGATTGAGTCGATCTAACGATGAGGACCAAGGAACCAGGAACGGAAAGCTCAGGGCCACAGTTCAGGAACATAATCTCATCGAGAGCCAAGAAGATTCAACACAACCATCACACGTACCTGAAGACTCTAGATATCATACTGAATAGATTTCTAGGTGGAAAAAGAGAGCACGTAGATTTGACTGTATATGTGTATGAATGTGAGTGTAAGTATGAGTATGTATGATGTTTAACGAGCAAGCAAGGGTTCGTAGGATGAAGAGTGGAGCGGCAGCAGCGGTAACAAGGTTGATAGCCACCCCAAGAAATCATAAGCCTCATTCAGAAAAGAAATCAACACGTCGCGTCGAGTCGCGTCGAGTCGCGTCGAGTCGCGTTTCAACTATTTGACCTGCACAGGTCGTTCACTCTCGCACATACAGTAGCTTCAAAGACATCATACATTACATCCACAATGGCGCTCTCGTCCTCGCTTGCCTATCACCCGTCATCGGCAGCTCTAGCCGGACCATCAAGTTTAGCATCAGGATCACGCCCACCTCATCCCAATCTGGCTGATCCGACATTGACGCAGATCCCTACGAATTTTCCTCCATTCCAACAGCAATCCACCCAATTCCTTGCAGCGCTCGATGCCTTCGTCCTTCGGGGTAAGGAGGAAATCATTTTTAGAAAAGAGACTAGGGAACGGTTGGTCAAAGAGGCTGAGGAGCAAAAGAGACGTATGGAAGAAGGGATTGACGAAGCAAGTCGAGGCGAAGGAAAATTGCTGGAGAGTACGTACGAGTGGCCAGTTGTCAAGTTTCTAAATTCCTTGTCGCAATATGAATTTACCAACACTGACAATGACATCTGACGGACAACAGTTCTAGAGAAAGAAGCATCGGATGTCGCTGAAGTCCAAACGACAATCTCAGACCTCAAACTCAATCTGTCAACACTGGAATCTCAAGAAAGAGCACAGACGGCTGAACTCAAGGAATGGACTGTCAAAGTTGAACAACTCCGGGCGGAAAAGACACTGAGACTATCGAAGGAGGCAGAGATAAGAGCGTCAATCTCTCGGGACCTCCGTACATTGGAAAATGCCCTAGGATTTAAAGTAGAAGGAGTCGATAGTGTGTTTCTTCTTTTCCTTTTAACTTCTTCGATTCTCTCTGATGGCTTTACTAACCCATCCATTCTATCTAGCGGATAAACTCTTGATTCGGTTCACCAACCTTTCCCCAGATGACCCGTCCAAAGTCTTTTCCTTGCTTATAGACCTGTCTTCCCGTCTCTACAAAGGTGAGCGCTAGACATCCTGCTGCCGTTCTATATGCTCTTCTATATGCCATTATACTCAACAAGCCACATATTTCTGTGTCGCTACAGTTTCTTCGATCTCACCCCCGCTCCCGTCATTGCCATATATCCTTGAGACACTTAACCAAGACCGAGACTTTCATCAGTTCCTACGTAGAAGTTTGTCTTTCTTTGCCTTTCTTGGTACATTCGCAGTCTCATATTCACTGATCTCTCTGTTCTATGTTTCTTCTCATCTTTTAGTCCGCAAGGCATTCCAAATTGAGGCTAACTAAGATTCACCGTCATATTTCGACCTGATCTCCTTTGCTTAACCTGATACGACCCACTTAATTATCTTTCTATCTATATCATTGGTTTTACATTTTCAAAACCTTCTTATTAATCGTTGTGCCTCGCTCCTTCATACCGAGTTCTTAAATATGTTTGAGATTATATATCCACTTTTTTCCGCCAGTACAAATTCTAGGTATCTCTGTAAGCCACAAGTGTATGTGCGAAGAAGTCGTTTATCCTTCATCAAAACTCCTCTATCTCGTCCCCTTCGATCTCGCCTCCGCTGTCTTCTTCGTTCCTATTTCGTGCCGCTTGATCCTCATCGTCCTCATCGAAACCGACAGGAATAAAACGTTTTGTCATCATCTCCAATCCTGATATCCCTTCCTTGCCAGCATTCGTCCACTCATTCTTAACCAATCTCAGGTCTTTAGCTATGTCAGCATCACCGTCAAGGGAGAGGGGCAAATCGGCGACTGGGTCCGATGTGGCGCTCAGGATCGAACGAAGATTTGTGGTAGAACGAGTGTGTGAGATCGGTACGAAAGGAAGAGAGGCGAGTTTTGGGAGGGCCGCTGTGGGTCGGTCGTGAAATGGGACGGGAAGAGAAGCACATTGGGCATCTTCAGATCAGTAAAAAAGAGGCTTGATCAAAAAGGAAGGAGACTTCCCCTGCCTACCTGGATAATCCGGAGGGATAGGAAGTGACTTTAGTTGAGGAATCAATTGGCTCGTCATGACTTCTCTCGATATTTGACCTAATTCAAGCGATTGATGATCCACAGAGTTTATGATCAAATACGTGATGTGACGAGTAGAATCGGGTAAGAAGAGAGATTATAGAAATCACATAATCGACTCATACCTAGACTTGTATACTTAGCGAGCCAATTCCCGACGTCCGTTAAGGAGGTATCGGTCTCCCTCTGTATTCGGGCATTCTCAAACCAATCCGGTTTATACACCTTCTGGCCTCGTCTGTCCGTCAGAACACAAATCAGTTCATTTTTGTGTGGCAGAGCGTATGAGACATTGATGTTATTTGACTCGAACGAAACGAGCATCTGAAGCTCAGAAGAGTGAAACACGAACCTTAGAACGGGCGATGGTAGACCGAAGAGGATTCCTCTGGTCGCGAGATTGAAGGCGTACGAGATAGACGTGGTTGAGCTTTGCCACTTTGGTAACATATCCCATTACATAAATTGTCAGAACGTTGAATCATGTTTTCCTCTGGTGAGAGCGTCTTCAGAAGAAGGAAGGAAAGAAATTCTCACAAGATCATCGTCTGATCGCAATGCATCACTTGCGCTTATAGAATCAACCGCCTCGAAACATTCATCGACGTCCATCGTGAAGAGCGGGTAGTTTTGATGCAGATATAGGTTGAAGAGAGAGATGTCGACAGGAGATTGAGCAAACAACATCTGAAGATATTGTTTTCAAGTATTGAAAAAGAGTCAATCGACGGCATAATTGAGAATTTCACTCCGAGAGATATATTTTACATACCTCATGATCAACTTTAGAGATTCTTCGAGATTTTTGTTGTAAAAAGCTCGGAAGAGGAATTACATCAGAGTGGAACCGAGGCACATCATCCCTATCTTCTTTTTCTTCCTCGGGATCTCCAACGCCTATATCAGAAGCAGTTGTCGTATGACCATAACTTAGCTAGATGTTCGTCAAGTAGTAGAGAAGATTCGCAAGTGAAGAAGCAGTGAATCAACACGAACGCTTGTTATATAAAACCTTTCCCAAAGCATGGAAGAGAGCTAAAGACTGTTCTCGTCTTGTAACTGAGTTCAATCTAAATTTGATATTCAACGCTTACATTTAGATCAGTCGGCACATTAACTTCTCATATCTAGAGAAAGTCAAGGCGGAAGTGGACGAACAACTCTTTCAGTTCCTTGTCGGCTCCCTTTGGCGATTTGCCTCCTCGTCCCTTCCTCGTCTTCTTGACTTCCGATGTCAGATTGGACCTGCCCATATCGACTTTACATAAGAATTGCAGTGCGTTGATGGCGCTTCGGATATCCCCATTGGAAGAATGAACGATGAGCTCAACCGCTTCCTGAGGAGGCTTAATGGCTGATTTAGATAGTGCAAGAGAGATAACTCGATTAAGAGATTTGAGGAGAAGTGTTGGTGCTATCGAATTGAAACTGATGTATTGACGGGGGTACTTCATGTCCAATTCAGTATACACGCGTGTTTCTGTTCAGAGGACGCATAAATGCGAACGAGATCAATCTGGACACACATACCTGATAGTTTTCGTGGCGGGACCGTCCAGTACATCTTTGCCCAATAAGCTCCTTACATCCCATCCATTCTCTCCCTTCTTTCGATCCATCCAGCTTTCACCTGCGCGACCACTGTCTCCTGCCTCGGAGACAATTACAACGAGCGGAGCAGCAGATGGGACCCAGTTGACTGCGAAATCTCTAAGAGCCTGTTGAAAGCTTTCGCGTGTTGGAGCGTGGGAGAGATTTGGAAGATCATCCAAAAGAAGAATCTTCTTGTTGGATGTACAATTAGAGGAGGAGCTTGTGGATGGAGACGCAGACAAATCAGAATCAAAAGAAAGGGAGGGATACGCATAGCGCGCAAGGAAGGCCCTGAAGCGTTCTGTGAGAGATTCTCGATCTATTTTGTCGGGGACAAAAGTCAAATATGACCTTGCAAAAAGAAGCGAATTTTCTTTCGAATCTGGAGAAAATGTACCTACCGGTGATGCCTCCTATCCCGAATTCTTCAGATCCCTCTACCCAATCGATGATCTCGATGCCCATTTCTTGAGCCACAGTCTTTAATGTAGCCGTCTTTCCGACTCCTGCTGAACCACTCAAAGCTAGGATTCTCTAATACACAGACACGAGAAACGTAAAACGTAAGATGCCCTTCGCTTTGAACAGTAATTCGTGAGAGAGCTAACTCTGTATTTGCCTCTGAGAGCGGCTTGCGATGAGGTCTCTGGGTGATCGACATCACCAAGGGCCTCTCGCAGCCAACTTCTCACTTCGCTGATCTTCTTCTTATGCACCGCAAGATCATCCTGTTTCATCAAACAGAGAATTAGTTTTCGGGCAATCCTTAGTATGACTGTATCGACAAGGAGCTATACAGCGTAAGGTGAACATACTGCTGATGTAGGCGCGTATGCATCAACCCACAAACTCGCTGCATGGCTGTCAGATTTATCTGATGGGAGCGGAAAGCTTCAATGAGCGCTAAATGGCAATTAATACGAAACACCACGAGTAATAAGACGAACAGCCTGAAAGTTGGTACGGCTCTATAGGCGTCGTTCCTTTCCTCTTTAACATCCTGTCTGGGTTCGGTCTCGTTTCAACAGCCTCTTCTTCTTTATCGATCTGGTCAAGCTCGATCACATCAGCTTTTCGCTTGACACTGAATGTTTTGGAAGGGCCTATATCTGAAGATGTAGAGGGCATGTTCTGAGTGAAGGAGACAGTTTTAGACTTTGATTTGCCAATTTTAGATGCGACGGCTGATTGAGAAGATGTCAGAGATGATGCGCATGTTGATGGGGATGAATGCGTAATCAAAGGAGTCGTTAGAGAGAACTGTATTGTCCCAATTCAAAGCAGACACTCTCGGCTCAGCTCCTCTCTTCTATAGTTGTCGGAACTAAGAAAGCTCATGGGTATATCTCGATCAGTGAACGTACGGAGGTGAGCGAGCCTAAGCGCTTCATCGTCCGGGGCTTTGAGCTTGCCGAAAAGGTTGCCTCAACAGTTCCTGGAGAAGGTTTGAGGATAGATTGATTATCCACTGTTTTCTTTGACCTAGATGGTTGCTTCCTTGAAGTCTCCGGCTTTGGTGGCATCTTATAAAGGCGTTGTTTCACTGAGGAAGGTCGAAAGAGATAATGGAGGGGAAGGCGCAAATAGGATGATGCACAGATTAAATAAATTAACCCTAACATCGCGTCGCGTCGCGTAAATGGGTTTGTTGTATTACGTAACGAGGATCGCGTGGCGCGTCGCGTGTCAAATCGTTGACTGAATCTTCGCCGTTTCTATCAAGAGACGATCTTCAACTTCAACTTCTCGTAACAGATCCAATCACTCACACTCACTCACTCACTCGTTTGCTTTGTTCCCTTCCTTTTAGTCTCTATCGATCGAGCCATCCGGTATAATCCTGCCTTGACAGTCATGGGAGTCCATGTCCGTTCGAGCGATAGCGACGTTATCATGGCCACTCCAGACTCATCAACTACTACGTCCGTAATTTCTTCTACTCAAGATATGAGTAAGTCTATTCTCCAGCTCTGAACTTTTCTTGATTTGTAAAGGAAGGAAATACTTTGCGCTCGCCACTGACGATTTTCTTTGGTTATCTGTCACTCAGCTAATGAAATGCCTGCCTTTAAACTAAAGTCCCGTCGATCCGTCATCTTCTCCTCGGTGAATCAAAATCATCCTTATAAAGAACCCAGCCCCAGACGCCCGGCAGTCTCGGCTCAGTTTCGTGCGCTAGATTCGGCATCTATGAATAGCGTCAACCGTCCCACAAACTCACCAAACATGAAGGCGGGTGACCCAGGTTCATCAGGTATCCTCACTCCATCTAGAGGAATTCTCAAAAGAACGGGCTCGGAAGAAATTAGGCTCGCAAAGGATGTCAAAGAAGGAACCAGGATAAATGGCCGACTCAAAGACCCCTCCCGATCGGATTCAGAATCGTCAGCGATGGTCGAAGAAACATCCGAAGATGACACAGAGATAATTCCTATCTCCTTCTCATCTCATGTTGGCACTCCTAGGAAGGATAACACCATGGTCTCGTCATTCAGTGCCCAATCTCCGGCAGCTGCAAACCTATCTTCTCATTCGATTCAAACCCACATTAATACCCTGTTGTCTCCCAGAACCAACACCACTCCCTCCATCCATCAAGACCCTCAGGACCATCAGCACCAGTTTTTAGTTTCTCTTCAAGACCTGGCCGAGGCCTATACAAGCCTAACCGCCCAGTTTCGAGGTCTCCCTATCACTCCACCAATAGATAACATTGCATCTAAAAGCCCGCGCAAGCGGAAAAACTTGGCAAAAAAGAGTTCAATAGATGTGTTTCTTCGTCCGTTGATTAAGAATGCACCGGCATTGATTTCAGCTTTCACTAGAGATCTTTCCAGATTGTTCACACATCATTCACCCGCTCCTCAACCGGTGCGAATTACATCGCTTGCGCGGGGGGACGATTCCTCCCCAGGTTCTTCTTCAGCTGTGGGTTCGAGCGAGAGAGATGACGAAGACGATGATGAGGCTTTTGCATTTGGAAACAGACGAATGAGAAGAGGATTCTCAGAACATGAGATCACTAGAAGAAGGGAGGAGGTTTCTGTTGGACATGCTGTTCTCAAATGGCTAGCGCTGCTGTTTCATTCCGAGGTCGTCTGGTCTTGCTTTTCAGGTGAGACATACTTCTAACATTACACCTCTTCTAAATATTTTTCAAGATACTGGCCCCTCTGAATAAATTCTCGAATCGTTTCTTCTCAGATGCCGATATCCTTTCCCTCCTTCGACTACTACTTCAAATCCCTCTTCACAAACCCATCTCTACAACTGACTCGATCAGCGCTCCTCTTCCCCCTTTGTTTTCACCTACAACGGCTTCTAAACGAACATACTCTCTCTCCATCTATGCCTTGACTCATCTACGACTTCCCTCTCGAATCCTTCAATACGTTGTCGATGATATTCTTGAGGCCGTGAAGCGCGCTTGTTCACCCGCTCCACCCAAGAAGTCTGCTATGGTTTCTACCACCAGCGCATCTGTTGCTGGTTCCTCTCTCCCTTCCGTCACACCGGCAATCGAAGGTCAGGTAAATCAAAAAGCGAAGACCGAGGCTCTAGGCGCAACGTTCAACTTGCTCTCAAGAAATCCAACTCTTCTTCTTCCATTACATAGGGAATGGATTCCTCTACTTCTTCGAAGCTTGCTTGATTCATCAAGCTCGATCCGAGTTCGAGCAACGGCAGCTCTGGCAGCTGTTCTCGAAGGAGGTCACACATGGCTAAAAGAGCTGGAAATAGCCGTCAGGGAGGCAAGCGTTGGATCCCAAGACCAAGAGACAAGAGAGGAGAAGGAGGCAGAGCTGAACGCAGCTAGAAAGGTTGTAGAAGAGGAGGTTGCATTGACGGTTGTCAAAGTACTGGGAAAGAAGAATCCTGTCCAACCGACGACAACAGTCGGACAGTTACTTCAAGCAGGGAAGAGTGAGGGAAAAATGATCACGGCGTTGATGGGGTTGCTGAAATCGACTGTAGACAAAGAACGTAGGTCCCTCCGTCATCATCCTTTCATCGTTGTTCTTGAATCCCAGATGACTCATCCTCCGTTCTTGAACTCTTGCAGCTCATTGGGCTATTACCACGTGGTCGGTTCTAGTTTCTCTCCTGGGCCGAAATGTTCATACTAATACACATGAATTGCTCGACTTTTTAAATGTACGCAATCTGTTTCCTTCATCCAGTGACACCAACTTTTCAACTTGCTGACATCGTTCCTGAATTTGTCTCCCCAAAGGTCGCCAAATCGAAAGCTATTCCGGCGGTTTCTCTTCTATGCCGACTAGCTTGGGATCATGTCATTCATTCCATCATCTCTCAATCTTCACGTCGGATTACCTCATCTTTCATCACTTCTTCAACCTCGGAACATTCGTCGTCCCCTTTACCTGACAGAATCTCTGCGCTCGACGATCTTATCATATACGATCTTTCTTGGTGCCTCGCCGATAAGCGCACAGCTCTTTTCTCCGGCTTCTTAGTAGCTGTTTTCAACCGCCATCAGCCACCTTCTATCATAGAAAGCAAATCTGAGGATGGATCCATCAATAGAAAGAGGTGGAAAGAGAGAGACGGAGCAAACGGACACGGAGGAGTGCTAGCCAAAAACAGGTTGGAAGCAACAAAGATCATTTCACAAGGAATCATTAGCTTGATCTACGGCTACACCGGCGCTATACTCTTGACTGCTTCTCCTTGGAATGGTTCAAACCCTTCGTCGATGAAAAATTTCGAGGCCCCTATCTCTCGCTCCACAAAGAACCTTCCTATCCCCAAACCTACTGCTCCTACCGGTCAAATAGGTACAATTTCTGAGGAAGGCATTCTTGTTCCCTCTACTATAGATTCTTCTTTCCGAAGCTCGTTCACTTCCAGGTCCGACTCTTCAATCCCAGCTCCCTCATGTTTGGAGGTCCACGACAATCTTACTAAATTAATGAAAGAACTTATCGGGCCGCTGCTCACCGATCACTTCTTACCTGCAAAAGCCTTGGACGAGATCAAGCTCCTTGGGTGGTCGATCCTTCGCTCTATCTGTAACTCTTCTGCCCCTCCTTTGAACACATCCGTCTGGGAACTCGATCGACTTCTCTGCTGGTCGTTCTTGAACGGCGATGTATCTTCAGCCGAGATTCCATCTCTGATTCCAGGTGGAATTTCCAAAGCTGCGGCGGAAAGAGAAAACGCACTTTGGAAGGTGGCATCTAGAGCAGCGGAGAATGTAATCAGGGTCGATGAGATACCGGCTTGGCCGCGAAGCTGGATTGCAAGTCGACTCTCGGATTTTGTAGTGAAGCTTTTTGAGAAGGCACTTTTAGAGATGAGAGGATTGATGGACGTTGAGGCTGTGAGATGGATCAAGAGTGAAGAAGGAGAGAAGGTCATACCTGTATGTCCTCTATATTGTTTCGATCCATCATCCGGGTTTCATCATTTTGAGTAGCGCTAATCACTCAATAAGCAACGCGCACCATTTTACAGGAGACTCTCTTCTTTATATGGAAAGATATTCTGATCGCACTGAAGTCGATTGGTCCCGATTCAGGTTCGCCGCTTTCAGCTGTCCTAAATTCTTTCATGAGAACATAACTACTAAACTGTCATTCGATTCTCAGGTTCAGCACCTTCGAATTTGTATAATGAGGGTGTGATCGAGATCACTCGTTGTCTTACAACTGTACTTAAAACAGATCCTCGCACTTATGTTCCTCCTAGCTTGGAACATACTTTGAATCTTGCTGTATTGAGACTCAATTTAGTCAATCGGCTTTTTACTACCGCTGCCGAGACTCTAGGATCATCAGCGTTCGCTGAGAGCCTCCCTTTTGAAGATGAAACTGTCTTGGGTGCTGGAAGCGGTGGGTACCCTACTACAGCGGGTGTTCTTCTTACCTCCCTTCTAGGAGGGCCTTCTCCCTTGTTTACGTCGACTTCACCGGCTCGAGTTCCGTTTATACGATTATTGGAGAGCTTGTTGAATGTGGGCGTATCAGGTTCTTTAGCGCTCAACCTGTTAGGAGATTTAACCATGAATCTGGGAGATTTAGCTGTCGGAGTGGATGAAGAGCCTGGTCGATTCGAATTGTGGAGACTCTTTGGTTAGTATACTGCGTTGATACTCAATATCCCACAATCTCAGAGCTTCTTCTTATCCTGATTTTTGAATATGTTGGGTTCCAAGTGAGCCGATGGAATGCGCTCTGGCCCGAAGAGCCGATAGATAGTACACTGACGGTCATTCAGGATCAGAGCATCAACTCGGACGAGGATTGTAACGGAGCGCAATCTATGACTGTGAGTCAATGTTTCTCAAATCTTTTATCGCACATGAATCAAAGTTTTCTGATGTGACCTTGTTCTGAAATGATGCTTCTTTTCCAGCTCGGCCTTCTGAATGACTTACTCACCAGTCCTTTCCACCGATTCCCTCAAGCTTGGTCAAATGCCTCGAAGGAGGACATAGACATCTGGATTTCATTATTGAACACGTCTACGTCTCGAGCAATTGCAAAAGGAATGAATCCCAACATCGCGGTAGTCGAGCATCAAGCGGCCGGTTTGAATGATGCTGATATGGCCAAATTGTGAGTACTCAGCTTTCAGTTTTACGGAAATATATCCAACAGTCACTAAGTATTCATGCGCCGTTGAAAACAGACCTTGTGTTGCGACAATCAAGTGCCTCAGCGCCCTCATATCGAAGATTCAATACCCTCTCCCCTCACCTCCCACGCATGATACTCAGCTTGCCTTCAAGCGCAGGATGAAGAACTTCCCTGACAGCTTCATTCAACTTTTGAGGGATTGTCTTGATGTTGCCTATACTCAGATCTCTGGCAAAGAGCACAGTTTAAGCCATCTGACCACGCTACTCAAGGTGTGTAGAAATCCCAGAATCGAGATATTGTTGCAACGTATTGATTTGAGACTTGTCTCGTCGTCATTCAAATCGTTAGGACACTGCTTCGCTCTTGAAAGTTCTACCTCTAGACTTCACGGGCAAGGCAATTGAGCTTCTCATAGTTGTAGTAACGAGATGGGTTCGAGATACAGATGCTGTTCTTCCTCAAAATCTCTATGATGAATCAGTAAGCCCTCTTGACTCGTGCAGTCGTCGAGTTTCTGCTCACCAACCTTGTGATTCCTTAGGCTCCCGTGTTGTACGAAGCTGTTCTCGATGTACTTTCTGCTACGTCAACAACTCTGGAAGGAGAGCGCTTTTCAGTCATTCGACTCGACAACCCTACTCTTCAAAAGATATACCCTCTACTCTCTGTCGTACTCGATGCTCCTTCAAGCAAACATCTTTTGGTACAAGCCTTGAGAAGCTTCTGGTCAAAGACTTTTGCTGAGGTTGAAGGCTTGGAGAGTCCTGAGAATTTGAAGACAGTTCTAAACGAATCGAATATGTTTGAGACGCAACCGAACACGCTTCAGATCCTATATTCCCCATCTCAAGTATGTTCTTCATTATCTCATCGCATCATCATCACCTGCTGATTGAAAGCTCCGAACATGACTTCTTGGACCAGGCCACAAAGTCCACCGCCTCACCAGGCTTGTTATCAGAAGATACTTCTCTCGAGATCTCTGAAGCTGCCAGGGATCAGAGCTATGATGGGGATATCTCTTCCCTCGGTACACATCAATCAACCTACCAGCCCAATTCTCCTGCATCCCAACTTCCATCAGAGTCATCTATATCCTCAGCAACTCAGAATTCAAGTGGAATCACGAAGAATGATGAGGACTTCACCTCGCTTGAGGCTCCTCCTTCAAGGAAGCGCCGCCGGGGAAGATCAGGTCAGTCGTATCCTCTTGATTCTGTTCTGATCATTCGCTGAATTAAAGACGCTTATTTTTCATCTTGTGTGATTGTATCATGCAGACCGATCCTCTAAGCGAAGAAAAATATCTCCGGTACCTGAAGATGCCACAATTTCTGCTACGCCTGAGATACAAAGTGTCTCAGATCTTACTGATGGCGGTGATGGAGATGTGGATTGCCTGATTATGGAACCCTCGTCTGCTTCAAGACCTGTCGTCGATTCCAATACTCAACCCTCTTCTTCCGCTTCTCGATCTTCAACTGGTTCACGATCAGTCCTTGCGTCTGTATCGGCATCTATCACTCGGCTCTTCAGAGGCAAGACTGCTGATGATGAGCCTTGTCCTTCGTCTAGTCCATCCCAACCCGAAGACAAAAACGATACTACCTACTACAGTCAGCCAACAACCTCATCTGATATAGCAAACATCAAAAGTCGTCTTCGAAGCACAAAGGAATCAGGTTCCTCATCGACGCTTTCCACCCCGTTAAGAAAAGCGGCATCGAGCGCAACATTGGTAGCTAGGGAGGCTGAACGTCCTCAATCCTTGTCAGCGGGTGCTGGCACGCGAGAGCAGAGTCCAACGACTTATGAGAAGGAAAGTGAGGATGGACGAATCATGACTCAAATTGGTATGCTTCTCTTGACGGTTCTTTCAGTCGATGATCAACATCTCAAACGTTATTCCGTCGATTCTTTATTCATCTCTTCTTCTCTTAACGGCATGCGCGGCATAGAATCATCGTTAACGACCGAACAACCTTCGACCCCCAAGTCTGGCCCTCGATCGATACAACCTCCAAAGAGTAAGTATGGATACCGTCTCGCCAAGTGTCTCTCTGCTATGCGTTTGATCAAGGACAGACACACTCAATGTCTCTACTTTCATCCCAGGTACGAGTCAACGTTACCGGACAACACCACTCTACGAGCAAAGTATATCATTGACACAACCTGGAAACGGCAAGAGAAAACAATCTGAGGAAGCTCATGATAGTCTGTATGATTCATCCTCTGCATCTCCTCATTCTATACAATTTGGCGCGAAAGGTAAGGGTTTAGTTATATCACATCCTCGCTTTTTTACCTTACTTATCGTCTGATGATATTGTATCACGTTAAATTTCCGCCAAAGTGCCTTTGTTGGATCGGAATTCGCCTTTCGTCCAACCTCTATTGGGTCATTCGGGAGAACAGAATTCTCCCAGAAACGACGACCTGACGACTAGATCGCCCTCTATCGCTACTTCTCTTCCATCTCCTCCAACCAGTGTTGACCAGAAGGACGACATCTTGGCTTCGACTTCGACCCAGCTTGGACTCCTAAAAACCTATCTTGGCCATATGACAACGATGGAATTACTACAGTGAGTTTCCCTGATCAATTCTACATGTGAAGCAGCCAAAGGCATGTTCTCTGACCCATGTGTTTCATGAATCCCTCACGTAACTCTCAGAGCTCGAGATTTGTTGATGAATTCTCTGGGTGCGATAGACGATCGCTTCCGGGCTCGCTTTGAAAAAGAATAGGTTTGCTATCAAAGATATATGTTTTGTACGCTTTGTGTCTTTCACTCTTTTTGAGGATATTCACACATACACATATGCTAAATGAACGTATACAAGGTTACGGAAGGCAGAAGTATTTGGTGACAAATGACAGCAAGAGAAAGTCTTGGGACTGATTGTTTATCGAACACCCCAAGATCATGCAAAAGAATAAATAAAGGACCATAGAGCAGAATAAGGAATGTATATATAAATAGAAAAGAATGCAGTGGCCGAGCAAGCCAGATATTGTCCGTTAGCAAGAATGCCTTTTTAGTGGGCGTCATAGAGAAGAAAGAAAGCTGGCCGAAGCAAATATCATCAGTGATAACCTCCTAACCAGCACTCATGGCCAACATGCTCTTCTTGCTGATTGCTTTCCTCCTTCTCAACCTGGAGAGAGAAGCTCTGTCCTCGGGAGGAGGCAAGAAGCCCAGCACAGACTTCATTGGCTCCTCTGGCATGCTAGGTTGATCATCTTCCAATACGACCGCAGGGCTCTTGGAAAGAGCAACAGACGGCCGACGCTTCGGGACTTGAAGAGAGGGTCGACGACCCATCGCGTTGGAGACAGATGAACGACGCAGAGAAGAGCCGTTGTAACCAGGAACCGGCGACCGAGGGGAAGAATTACTGATAGGAGATCGAGGGTATTCTTCGCTTGATTTGATCTTTCAAGAACAAATGACAGAAGGTCAAGAGGATTAGTACAGCTTAAAAATGTGATGTTCAAGTTATAGCTGGAGATGGACTTACAAACGTGATTGGTTGAGGACTGTTGGTGCAGGTGATGTCATGGTGTTCCATGTAGAATTTCACAGCAGCGTGGCTACAGACGCCAAGAGATGGTACGTTGTGAGAATCAAGAATAATTTCAAAGTTTCTATACAACCAAACAAAACTAACAATCGAGTCCTTCGAGCATTCTTGGCTCCCCAATCTTGCCAATTGGCCATGTGAGGAATTCCAATTGTGAGTTCAACTGAAAGCATAAGTACATCGTAAAGATTAGTATGATACTAAATTCATCATAAGATGATGATGAAGTTTCTGGAAAAACTCACTATTTCTTTGGAAGTTGATGCTTTGGTACTGTTGGATATGAAAACTAGATGAACAAAATGCAGGTACGAGAGAAGCAGAATCGACATGGGTACGTACCATGATAGCAGTAGAGGGGGCAAAGTCTCTCTTGTCGTCTAAAACCATACATCATCAGTTTGGAATTAGATCACACCTTCATAAAATGACAGAGAGCGAACCTGTGGAAAGCCAGTTGCAGATTGATTTTTCCAGTGCATCGATTTGTTCGTTGGTTGTGTTCCATCCTACCTGAACAGTCATGTTCTCGAACATAGATCTATAGTGACGAATCATCAGTTTACATAAATCTCTGCAGCTCTAGTATGATAGAGAACAATACAAACTTACCCGCTTCGGCGCACTATGAAGATGGATTGTGGCAAGAACAAAAGTAGTGAGCAAATCAACATATCTTGATAACAATGTCAACAACGATCGAACTTGGAAAGCGTACCATTAAGGATGTTCAAGCCAAACAGTACCGAATCTTCGGTGTTATGAATCATCCTTTGGTCAGCCTCTCTTTCTTCATTTCTCGCGAAGAGCAAAGCACATACTGTAATAATAGGCTTCGGTTCCATCTGACCGCGTGAATTGCGTACTGAAAATGCCTGTAGAAGCAATGTATGGAGATGTCTTGTTAGTCGAATACCAAATAAGAAAAGAGGTTTCGAATATTTGTGCTTACCCATCTTCTTGACTATCATATTCTCGGTTCCAATAAACACTCGATCCCCAGTATCGAAAGGATGAGTGACAAACAAGAAGATCTAACGAACAGGAAGGGCCTGTATCAGTATTGAGGACAAGAAAATAAACGCATTCAGCGTTGACATAGGACTAAGGTTGGTACTGACCACAGCATCAAAGGCGTTACTAGCTGCCGATTTGAAGATAAATGACAGACCAATCATAATTGTGTACAGGGAAGTCAATTGAGTCTACGATCGATATCGAGTCAACAAATCAGATAAGTTAGCTGTTGTTCAACACACATACGACGTCGTACAGCATCAAAACCCACCCCAATGTTTACTCCGAAGATTGACAGAGAAACTGCCAGACGAAAAATTTGTTTAGCGATCAGCGGACATTGTTCTTGTTCAGCCATACATATGATGAGACTAACCGAAAAATAAAATTATAGCTCCGAAGAAGAGGAGAATAGAGTTGAGAGACCCAACAGCATGATCAACATCCCTATCAGAGCACATAGACAGGATTAGTGATCTACAAAAATTTGATTGAGAAAGTATAAGCATGAGCGCACTGCATGGATTTGGCCAAGAAACGTCGTTCTTTGTATGTCTGCATAATCTTGGACTTGATCTCAGATTTAGAGATATCGCCGTTTCCATCCTACCATGAACCACCCAAAAGAAATGAGGTGAGTCAAGGAATTTGAGACAGTTAAGGCAGTGAGATACATGATGCAACAAAGATATGTTGAGGAGACGAACCGCATCGAAAACCTGTGAGACCATCAGAGTATTGAAAAAGATGATCTATAAGACAAACAGCCAGGTGAATCTACCAATATTAGATATAGAATGACCTTACCCTGAATGCCTTCTGTGCCTCCTGTTCAGTATCAAATGCGCCGAAGAAATCCTCAGGAATCAGATATGTTCTCTTCGCCGAACCTCTATAAGACTTAAAAATCGCTCTGGCCAAGTTCTTTTGTGAAAGCGAAGGACAAAGGTCAGTAGCGTCATTCCTAAAGAGTGACAAAATGACTTGGGGACGATGATGTGGAGAAGGAACGGACCTTGGCGGCGTGAGGCGTAGATACCGAAAAGCTGACTTCCTTGATATCCTTGTTCCCTAGCTTTCCTTTAATATTCCTCGCATCATGCAATACAGCCTTCTTGACACCCTTTTTGAGTCCAGTCGCGAAGTTTTGTAACTTGATACCTGTTTTGCTCTCCTCTTCGCCCAGGTCCTCTCTAGGAGGTGGCGGGGATGACTGCGCGGTAGGTGGGTACGAATGAATGCTCGATGCTCTGTTACTTTCTTCCCTTATTTGGTCGATCGACTCATCCCTTCCCGAACTTTTGAAACCGAACAAATTTCTCTGGGAATCCACAGAGCGATCTCTTGCTTTACTTTGACCGAAGAATGTATTAGGACCGGGAGAAGATGATCGAGATCGGCTAGCCCAATCGACCGCGAATAGAGATGAGCGAGCTGAGGTGCCGGTGGTGGCATAGTCCTTAGATTTTGACCTTGTCTTTGGTCGATATAGATTGAGTCGATCGAGCACGGCAACAGTTTCCTTCATTTATTTGAATGGTTGAGTATTAGTGACAGTTTTATATGCTCTTGTGAAGAAAAACTGCACTCACTGTAAGGTCATTTAGTCGATCTCGGAAAGCAACCGTGTGGAACTTCAAAGCTATGGTAATAACAATCAGAAAGTCAGTTTGTACCTGATAAACATTCTGATTATATCACTGGATAGAAGCCTAACCAATCAACTGCAGCAGGATCTTGCAGATACAGAAAATTAAGATCAGGAAGAATAAGAACTCTACAACATCGAACATCTATGATGATCACACAGATGCAAAGCGCAAGAACGACGTCCTCAAATCAGTTGACTTCGTCTTGATAACGCGTAGACAAGGTAGAAGATCATATGGGCCGATTTTACCGTATCAGTATAAGGGGCTCGAGATTGTGTATCACCAGCAGTGTTGAGTTTGTAAATCCCCATGAAGATCACAGCCCAGCTTCCCCAGATACAAGCTGCGTAGAAGACTGATCGGTAGCATTGAAATGAGTCAAGATTCTGATAATTCACGGTATATACCAACGTCTGTGAAAGACTCACTAGGTTTGATCCAGCCTTTTATGACCGCGTAACTGAGATTATACTCGAAACAGATCAGACATAATGCGAACACCAGTAGAATAGAAAACACTAACGTTTCTACATGAGATTTCATGTTCTCCGTCATCTCTCCCCAAAAAAGGATGATCAACCCGGTCGCTGCTACCGGAATTAGATCCACCTGTGGCGGATTTAATCAAGAGAAGAGATGACGGAGGTTATGGGCAAGCTTCAGAGTTCAATTTCCGAATTCTCGACAAAAGAAGAAAACAAGAAGAAAAAAAAAACAAGACTAACGATCACAGCGAGATACCAAGACACCAAGACGTTGAAAGCAGTGAAATTCAACCAAGCGCTGATGTTTGCCTATGCAGCTCAAGACGCAACATATACATTAGCACCAGATTTAGATATCGGAGAGAAGAAATAAGAAGAGCGGCACACACAGTAACGTATCTCCTCTCATTAGTTGGGTTCTTGTTGAGCCAAGTATATCTAACGATCAACGGAATAGCGACCAATACCGCTGCCATTATAGTCGATCCGATCAGCGTTGAGAACAAGAAGGTGACGACCCTTATAAGATATGAGTTAAGTCAGTGATAACTATTCTTTCTATAGCAGAACGCTATGAGCAACTCACCTCGCGGGCCCCCAGGTCTTCTTTTTCTTCTTTCCGTTCAGCCCAAATCTTTCCTCGTGTTTAGCTTCGATTCTAGTTGGAAACAGGCAAAGAACGGATTCTCGTATTAAATCAACCTCCCGCTCATGCCTAGGTTGTATAAAACCACGGCAAAATGTATGGAAAACTCACTCGTCAAGATCCTCCTCAGCCGACCAGTCATACAATACGTCATCGTCGAAGTTCTCATCTTCACTCAGCACACTTGCGCTGGAGGACATGGATCTATCATAATCCGGTCTAGTTGGAGCACCGTATGTGCTGAACCTGCCTTTAGTCGAAGCATCCTCATCCCAGACTGCTTCTTCTCGTCGGTGATCATCGGCCATGTCTAAAGAATCCTGGATGATAGCCGTGTTGGCGAACCTAGCCTCTTTGGGTAGTTTTCGAGGCGGAGAGCGCTCCCTCTCTCTTCCCCTGTTTTCTTCATCTTCTTCCAAGAGTTTTGGAAGATAAGTCTCTGTTTCGGCAGTGATTTTGTTGCTAGGAACCGAAATTGAATCGAACTTGTGTACAGATTCAGGAGGTTGGATAGGCTGGACGGCCATATGATGGTCGTCCGAACGGGAGAGTTCGATAGCAGTCAAGGTCTCGGACTGAGCTTCGTCATATTCATCGGAGTTTGATCGTTGCATATGAATGGCATCCGGAGCGAGAACAGCAGGTGATGGAGCTCTGATAGAAGGCTGAATGGAGTATGAGCTAAAATCGGGTAGAGAGGAGGGTGAAAGAGGAGGAGGATTAATGACGGCTTGAGATTGAGTCGAACCGTGATCGGTCTTGCCAGACGGGACTGGTAGACCGTTAGACATGTTCTTCGGAAATCTGTCTGCTTGTTGAGGATCCAACCGAATGTGTTTGTAGATGTATGCACTTTGTTGTGTTTATAACAAGGATCGATGATGGTGATGGTCAGGAGAAGGAGAGGTGAAAAAAGAATGCTGGCTAGCTGTGTCGCTCCCTCCGGCCAAGTCGACACGGACAGAGCCGAAAGGCCGCTGGCTTAGGCCTTACACAGCTCTGTTAGAAAACAGCGTAGACTCTTGTATTCTGTACTCATTTGTCTCGATTCATATTTATCAAAGGTATATGCGGAACAGATGATGTATGAACGTGTATGGTGGAAAGGATGGGGTCTAATGTGTATAAGGATGTAGAATCCAGATAAACTACACTAAGAAGGATGATTCGTCTCCAGAAGAACGAACCGTATTTCTTCCTTCATCTCGATTTCTCAGACAACCACCCGACCGACAACAGTCGTGTGACATAATGCTGAAAGACAAACACAGAGCGTCAATTTCAACTCGACACAAAAGACACACAAGAGAAAAGGCATACGTTCGATGACTCCCTTCTTTTCGTCGAACATGTAGTTCCATACTTTCTCCAGACGAGCGGCTCCAGGAATATCAGATCCTCGACTCGGCGCAGTCCTACGGATACGCGAAAAGAGAGAAATGACGATGGAGTGAGCTTCAAATATGTTTATAAGAGACGCAGTATACGAGACTTCACTCACGCGGGGTGCATTCCGTTTTCGACAATTCCCACATAATCAATTTCTGTGTATAGATAGTATTCAAATTGGTATCGTCAGCCGCCTTCTCCAGCCTGGGACCGGATGCCTTAAGAAAGAAGAAGAGAAATATAAAACCTCACCAATCGGCTCGTTTCCAAACACCTTGAATTCTATACTATAACTTTCATAAGACTTTTCACTCGCGCTCTTCAGATGATGCCTAATATATTCTTGAGGAGGAGGCGTGTTGAAAGGCCAGGACTTGATTTTCGCGGAGAACGCGATGACTGAAGAAAAGAAGATTGAGCAATCATCATCAGTTTTGTGTTTTAATATGCAAAGAGGGAAAGACTTATCGTTCGTCTTACCTGGCCAGATCAATCCTGGCTACAAGATAGAAGAGAAACAATAGTCAGAACCAGGTATACTTATGAACGCTGGATTGAATAAGATTATCCCACATGATCCATTTTCAACTTGATCGATCTGATATCCGTCGATTTCTCGTACGTGTCCTCCACGACCGTAATCTCGAGCGTAGGGAGTCTGCCAGTCTCTTCGGGAGGACTGATCTTGTAGTAAAACGGAGCAAAAAACTGCAGGGGACGAGCGGCCAACCAATGGTACGTCAACACCCGATCGACGGTATCAATTCGAAAGGAGGCTACATACGTGTTGAACAGGGTAGAGAGCGTCCCAGGTAGGGTTCAAATCTCGCTCCTCAAAAGACACAGACTGAAGTTTAGATTCAGCAGGGAGATCAAGGATGGAATGAACCTCATCGAAGATCTCTGTGTAACCTGGAGCAGAATCCATCATGGCTATGTGGAACCTGAAATCTCCCGAGGTGGCCTGTGTTGTTGTTTTGAATTCGTTCGCATCTTATCAATCGACAGCATGGAGAGACGAGATGGCTGAATTGAACATCACATACATTGAATTCGTGCTGGAAGAAAACTCTTCGAGGAGCCGTATCGCTGAACGGACGCTTGAAAGAGAAGAATCCGACTGACACAGCCGAAGCAATCACCGCAAATAATACAACCCTTTTCTGGAAGGCCGGTCCAAATCTGTGGTAGAGAGGAATGATCGAAGATGCAAACAGGAAACAAAACACTCCAGTGATCTAAATATTCAGTCATGAATTTGAAATCAAGTGAGTATATGGTTCGAGTTCATGATTAAAAATGACTAAAACAAAGCTCTAGTTACGTTGGCGATGATCAGCTCGACAGGAGGGATGACGCCCATCCTACCCGTCAGGGGTACAAAGATGCCCAACACGGTTCTCGTGCAGTCTGTACCGGAAACTATCGGACCTAGCTGAGCAACTACATATACTGCCTGTATGTAGATGAACAGATGAAAGAATCTAAAAGGTGAGCATCGTACCCTCCAGAAAATCTGAAAAGGAGGAAACCACGTGAGAACGTACTAAATGGATGGATCCCTTTGTCTTCCTGCGCACCTGGGTGAGAATTTCAGAAGTCGAGAGCGTGATGACACCAGCCGCTGTCAAGAGCGCAAACAGGCAAGCGGACCTGATACGGAAGTAGGTAAGCGCTGCCATGATCGAAGCGTTGAGGACGACGACTCCTGTCTGGGACGCGTGTTCGAGAAGGGGCGCATCGACCAACGGAACGAATCTACTCGTCAAAGATTGGGAAATCTATCGATACAAATAGATATACAAGCTCAGGGTGTAAGTCTTGGCAGATGTCTCGATGTTCTTCCCTCTAAAATGAAACGTACCCAGATTCCAGCAAAGGCAGGGGGAGCGTATAAAGCTGAGAACGGGAAAATAAAGCAAAAGATGTCAACGTTGATCCGCAAAGGACATCAAGAAAAGACCTGGATGACATACCTAGAGGCAACAGCTCATGAGAGTACCAAGACATACTCCGATCCAATACCTAAGACATACATGCGTCAGCAACGCGTAATTGATACTTCAATCATCTCTGCGTAACCCTCACTCTGAACACGAAAGAAGTCTCACCTTGGACATCAATAGTGCCACTATGTTGACGCCCAAAAGCGCTCCTATGAAAGAGCTCACACAACCCGCTATTCCAGCCGCATACGCCTTGTATGACCTCCACTCTGATCTGTTGAGGACCAGCAGTGCTACCAACGAGATCAACACGGCTGAGATCTGTAATGGTTACAACCAAACTCCCTTGTTCAGTTTCTCGATGTCAAGGACAATCACAATGATTCAGAAAGGCAAAGTTTACCTTGGAGGAGGTCTCGAGCGAGTACATCAAGAAGTATGAATCGAAGAAGGACAGATAGACTGTAGTGGAGTTCATGACTCGTCCGTTAGATTTTGTCACAAGTTCAATCGAAATAAAAGCGAACAACATACCCAGATCTTGTTCTTTGACACCCTTCTCAATCTCGGCAAGAGAAGACTCCGGAGCGGTTAACTCATCGACTACAGCTAACACATTCTCTCCAAAATGCTATTGAAGGACACGTGCAAAATGTAGACTTGATTCGTCAGCACTAGAAGATCAGAGTTAGGGTTTTAGGGGATTATTGGTTTTTTACCTGAGTAGTTCCCTTCTCTAAATTCGCAATGGTATCTTTGCTTGTATGATAATACCTACCAGAACCGAAACCCAAGTTCAACCCGTCAACTTCAAACTGAAGCTTTAGCCTATGGAGACGCGAAGAACAGAGGTACATACCATGAGTTGTCTACCACTGCCATATCGAGCCCTCCAATATTCAGATACTCCTCAAATTGTCCGAAATCTGTATCGGAGCCGATGATACCTGACGAGAATATATCAGCTGCAAGTACGCTTCCGTGCGGATGTGGGACCTTCGAATATGCTTTGACCATGGCGTTGTTCGTTGCTTGGAAGAGCATCTCCTGGCCAGTCGTACCAGCAGCTTCAAGGTTGACCACCGCTTTGATGGTTTTGGCCATAGGATGTTGTGTCGAAAACAGATGGGATGCCTGCGAAGGGTAAGAAGCGTCAACGTTGATACTTTTGCTGTCCAAAGATATATCATCATTTTCCTCACGTCTTTGTTGTGAAATAAATGAATGGATGATTAGAAAGAACGTGACATAACTTCAGAGATCTGCCAAATGATACACACCTTGCAAACTTTCCTCTGCGTTATTGAACACTGAGGCGTCAAGCAAGGAGAACTAAAGACATCAGACATCAGAAACAACAAGCAAGCCTGAACTAAGACACTTACAGAAAACCACCGAGTTCGTGAACGATCGTTCTCTCTCAATCAGAATTCGCGCAATTTCCAACATGATGCCCACTCCGATAGCTTGAAATGACGGATTTCGATGGAAAGTTTAACGTGCGCGCTGGAACAGGTGGGTAAGTTACTTTGAAAATGCTCACCATCATCTGCTGCTCCAGGACCAGGCTGTATTCCAGACAGAAAAAAAAGGTAATTAAGAGCCACTTATCAGCCCAAAGTTGACGGCCTGACATGCGAAAGATAAAAAAACCAGACTGACCAACTGAGAATCAATATGTGAATTCAGTAAGAGCGCAGACTCTTTGGACTCCGATGAGCCGTTGGATATCCGAAGGATGACATTTGTCAGGCCAGTATAAGTCTTCAGGACATCGTGGTCTAGAATGTTGAACCTGAAGGAGATGGTTGTGAGAGGGAGAAAGAGAGGAGAGGGGGATGAATCGATGAGTGAAAGACTGATGAAAGCTTGTGACGAATCGTTTACCGATGATTGCCGTTTCCTCTTTGAAGATCAACTTCGCAGTCCAACCCTTGGACTTGATCACATTTTTCTTTCAATACCTTCACTTGGTTCCATACGTAATCTCTTCCCTTAACGTGTTCGTCCGTGCCTGTGGTGAATATCAAAAAGAGCCAGGAGTATTTAGCCACAATTGGGAGACAAATCAAACCTGATGGACACTTACCTACTATCCTCCACCCGGAATCTTCCAATGCTTGAATATGAGAGATAGCTAACGATTCCGAAAACTGGGGTTCATTCGTTATAGAATTTGTTCTGTAGGATTATTTTAGCATGTGAAATTGTAAAACGGCTCGTCAATTGAGTAGATCAGCTCCAATTGAGCCCATGTAGCTCTAACGAAAGAAACGATTCACCCTTCGGCCAATGGGGCAGGTAATCGGGACAGCCGATTTGCTGTAAGGTATGTGAGGACTGAAACAACAGGTATCAACACGACCAGGGAGGGGAGTGGTCCCCATGTGTTTGTTCTTCTGGATCGCATTGTTGAGACAAAGATGGAGAAGAGATGAGAGAACGACTGAGTTTTCTTGCATCAAATGAGATCAAAGCTTCTTCGTCATTCTCTTACGAGTGCCGCGCCGGTCCGGCAGGAAACTCATATGGGGCCGGTATGGGGATTATTTGGGGCCGTCCGGGGCCGTTTGGCCCATGTCTGGGTTCCGTCTGGGGTCTATGTTGAGCCGTTCGCCGGAAGAGATCTCATCTGATATACGGACGTACATCGGGGAGTAAGACAAAATATGGAGAGAAAGGTCATGGATGTCATATTGCCCATAGCGTTAGGAACACAAGCAAGAAGCAGATACCAAATGACATTTGACAAAATACAAAGTACGATATCTTGGTAGAACTCAGGTCAGAACAATATATTGGCTCGCTGGTTTCGCTGGTCTGGACTACTTGCTTGACCAATTCAATATGCGTTCGCTCGTGCAGCAAGGCTTCAACCGTGGTGACTAGCGCCTTCTGATGTTTAATACGATGGATATAATGTGGATGCATAAGAAGTCGATCTCTCAATATCATGATCTGTTGGCACACAAGAATGCTGATGAATCAATGTTTTCGTACGCTGCTGTTGAGTGCTAATAATGCTGCCTATAGACTGTTAGGGTTACTCTCTCTGGTGATATGACGTCGATTTCATTGGTCACGATCTCAATCGAGCGGATGAAGTCGTGTATCTGGCCATACGATACCTTCTCTCTCGTTGCCTGTTTGTTCTTCCATGTACAAACATGGATGATGATGATGATTGGGGACGGGTAAGAACGATCGGATGAGATGATCGGACCACGTTGGTTCCTATATATAACGTTGGCTTTCTGTTCTTCTTTTTCTTCTCTTCCTCTTTCTCCCTCCCCCATCATTCATGACCATCCTTAGAGGACTCTTGCCAACCTTATATAAAAGAACTCGCGCATATCCTCTTCAACCCTTCCTTACTCTACAAAGAAGAACCATGGCGAGCGTGACTAATCCAGATAAAGAGGCCGTGACGAAAGAAGTCGACTGCACGTTCGATGACCTCCTTGAGGGAAAGATGTTTGTTCCCTCTTTCTGCGCGCAATCTGCTCTATCGGTACTTGTTTCTTCTAGACACTCACCATGCTCCTTATCAACCATCTCACGGCCGGTCTACTCGTCATCTTCTCAGGAAACAAGTCGGTTTCGGAGAAGGAAAGATCCTCTTGAGCAAAATCGATGGCAAAATCGCAAGTTCCTTCTGATTATCGATCGATTGAGGTTGCCGATCTCAAGCCTATCGTCGTCTCCTGTTTCCTACGCCACGATAGTATGCAACCAGTGCAATCTGCACCCATTATGGAGCTCCTCTAGCCAGTCAGTTCTTCTTTCCGATTGACCAGAAAGGGCCTATCTCATGCTCACAACCGTATTGTGTATGATGGTAGAGGGTGTGTTGACTAGCACTGGCAGAGTTGTTTGGTAAGTTCATCATTTAGCAAACTCGCAAACTCCATATCATCAGCTAAAAGACCTTTTCATCCTCTTCGATTAAATGTTGTTCGGTAGTCCTTGGTGAGTTCGATGATTCTGACTCTCGATACTAATTATTCAATCTACTGATGCATCTCTTGAATATCTAGGCACGGAGCCTGCTTCTCTGTCGTGAGTATATCCATCTGTTCATCTTATCTCGTTTCTGGAAACTGATGTCTCGTGTGTCATGTTCCTTTTGGTCCCTTTGATTAGAAAACTGGAGATATCGAAGACGCCCCAGGCCTTGACGCCCTCCATGCTTACACGGTTATCCCATCTTCCAACACATCGGAAAAGATCAAGATCCAAGCCGACCTGAAGATCGTGGAGAGCAAGAAGGGAAAGAATCCTTGCGATGAGCGGAAAGGAGTAGCCAGAAAGACAAAGAAGAACGAAAGAGTGGTGATTGTCGGCGGAGGAAGCGGAGGAGCAGGCGCGATCGAAGGTCTTCGAGAGGTTGGTTGAATCATCTTCCCGTTCCTCCCTTCCTTCACTTGGGATGAACGTCGTAGGTCTGACGGATTTGATCCATGCATTTGTTCAACGTTAATAGCTCGGGTTCAGAGGTAAAATCACGGTGATCTCCAAAGAACCTCATGGCCCGATTGATCGAACCAAGCTCGTTCGTCTTCTTCATCACTTGTTTTCTCGTTCTCTCCTACCTTGCGCATTTCTGAGGGTCTATCTTTCTTTGGGAAAAAAATATCTAGTCCAAAGCGTTAACGACAGATGCATCCAAGATTGCTCTCCGGCCTGCTTCAGAATACGAGTCCCCACCCTACTCTATCGAGCTTATCACCTCTACTGAAGTGACTGCTCTGGATCTCAAAGGCGATAAGATTATTTATGGAGATGGGAAAGAGATGGTATATGATCACCTAGTGATGGCAACAGGGGCAGATCCAAATAGGCTTCCTTTGGACGGAATTGATCTCAAAAACGTTTTCCAGTTGAGAGGAATCGAAGATTCCAAGAAGATTGATGCTGGTTTGGTCCATTATTGTCTTCTTCTTGCATTTCTCTCGAACGTATCTGACGTGAACCTTCCATCACCTTGTCTGAATTATGCAGCTCTCAAAGAAGGATCTAAACTTGTTCTTGTCGGATCCTCGTTCATCTCGATGGAACTTGCTGTAGTTGCTTCTAAACGAAAGTTGGCCTCATTGGACGTGGTCGGAATGGAAAGCGTTCCGTTCGAGAACGTACTTGGAAAAGAGGTCGGGAAAGGTTTCAAGACTTATCACGAGTATGTCAATCTACTTTTTTTTTCTTCATTTATCTGCCTTCGCGCTCTTTTCGATGGTTTACGTATGTGTAATACAGCCAATAGATCTGATCGGTGTTGCTCGTCCTTTGAATTCTCCAGAAAACAAGGTGTTACATTTCACATGGAGGCAGAGATCGATTCCTTTGTGTCTAAAGGTAAATATGGGATATACGTTCAGAGTCCTACCATCTGCTAACATGCTATAATTTTCTCGAGATCAATCTAAAGATGGCACAGACAAGGTCGGCGGCGTCAAGCTCAAGAACGGAAAAACCTTTGAAGCGGATCTAGTCGTACTCGGGGTGGGAGCAAAGCCGAATACTTCCCTGCTCAAAGACGCAGGTATCGAGATTGAGAAGGACAACAGTGTGAAAGTCGATGGATTCCTGAGGGTACAAGGCTTGAAAAACGTTTATGCTGTCGGTCAGTCCCTAGTTTTTCGAGTTAACTGTTCCCGCTCTTGTCTCTTATAACGAACGGTTAGTTGGCTTTCAATTTTGTCATCTTAGGAGATATCGCTACCTATCCGTACAGAGGTGGAATGACTCGAATCGAACACTGGAATGTTGCTGCCAATCGTACGTCTACTCTGCGTTTTCTGACTGCATCGTGCACAGAAACTAATCTTGGACCGAACGACCTATGAACGTCTCGCTTAGACGGTCGAGCTGCTGCTGAATCTATCGCTGGAGATCCGGCAAACAAGAAACCATTCAGCAAGATTCCGATCTTCTGGTCCGCTCAGGGTGCTCAATTGAGATACTGTGGTAACTCAAAAGGATTCGATGATGTATACGTCAATGGGGATGCGGCGGAGTTGAATTTTGCAGCGTACTATGCGAAAGGCGAAGATATCATCGCTGTTGCCTCGTTCGTTCACCTTCATAGTTCTGTTTCGCGCCTAAACATTGACTGATATCTTTTTCTTGGACTTTTAACGACAAAATTGTATCACAGAATGGCTCAGGATCCACTCAACTCGCACTGCTCTGAGCTCCTCAGACTCGAGAAGATGCCTTCAATGTCAGAGGTCAAGGGTGGTAAGAACCCTTTGGATATCGCCCTGACCGCTTGATCTTTCTCTCCGTTATCTCTGATCTTTTCGCCTACTCTTATGATTCCGCGCTGTATGATCAAACTCGTGATTTTTCATCTATGTTTCCTTACCGTTGTACTTGATAAATATGCAATCTTACTTTCTGCTTACCTACTCCAAGGTGGTCATAATTCACACAGAGGAGCGAAGAGTCTGTTTCTGGAGCAGAAAGGTTGATAGTCGCCCGTTGATCTTGAGTGCTGATAGTAATGGTGCTGGAATGCTAGGGTTGACTCCATTTCAAGTAAATCTGTATCAATCTAATCTTATCGTATAAAGAAGCTTATTTTGCGATGAATTTGCTGCACGCAACACACTCAGACAAACAATTCCTATCATGAGGATCACAAATTTGTTTCTCTATTTCTTTGTCTCTTCTTCTAATAATTCCTCTGTCTGTTCATGTCTCTGTCTGTTAGCTGTATAGCCTTCACTTATGACTTTCAAGAGGGGTTTCATATGATCAACAGTCAGGCAAACCCATCAAACTGGCTATCTGCAAAGGAGGAATCAATATCAAAAGCTGATGGAAGTCTAGAAGTCGGATATGGAGAACAATCCTCCGTATCATCAAGTGTACTGGTGTTTGATACAGCTGCCGCCGTGGCTCTGGTCGCCGCCACCAAGGCCGATACCAACGCTCAAGCTGCCTCAGACTACCTATTCTGCCTGCGCTTCCTGATTTCGCTTTTTCTTCCCCTCTGCATCCTTATTCTGTTATACATTCGTCAACGCTTCAATTTCTTTCCTGTTTCTACGTCCTGGGATCATTCATAACTATATATGTATCCTCTCGTTTCATATCTTTTGCGCGAGGAGTTCCGATATGTGAAAGAGGACTATCTCACTCCTCTTTGAATGAGAGTTTCCCTGGCTATAATTCTTCTAGGAACGCGCTATCCATGTTCCTTGTCAGATTGCGACCAGAATCCAGTATTGCATATCCTTATAGAGAAGCTTCTTCAGCCAGTGAACTGCAAGTCGAGCAACCATCTGATAGAGGAACCCTAAGTCCCTTCTCCGACACACCCAATCAAGTAGAATTACGACAGTTGTAAGCTTTCACGTAACCACGTTGTAAACCCATGTAGCCGGCCTGGGTTCATCTCTGTAACCAGTGCCGCTTTCACCACAGAGATCGCAACGCCTTCTTCTTCCTCTTCTCTTTCTCACCATCGTCGTTTTCTTTTTTTTACGAAAAAGACAATGGCAGACTTCAAACCCATCTGTACGTTTTCGTCAAAATATGACTTGACTGATCTTATACGTATCTCTATCTGATCACTCCTTATCATTTTCTTGTTCGGGATCCTTGATCGGATGGAATGGCGGGGTGTTCTATCCCTTCTGTTTACATCTTACCAAACAAAACAGCCTTTGCCGAGCATCTACAACTAACAGCGCTCGGGATTCAACCTGCTTCAATCTCTTTTCAAACACTCACTCTTGAATCGGATCATTTCATCTGCGTAAGAGATCAGAACAATGTGGTCATCGTTGATCTGAATGATGCCAATCAGGTCATCAGAAGACCGATCACTGCTGATTCGGCGGTGATGCATCCGAAAGAGAAGATCCTCGCGTTAAAAGGTTCGTGTTCTTCCACTTCTTCTTCATATAGCATCCTCCCAGGCTGTCCTCTTCTAGGAGCTGGTAATGTCATGTAAAGAAACCCAGCAGACGAGAGACGAATGTCGAACCCAATGAGGTTTTGCCAATAGAGATGTATTCGGTCATCGTGTGAGATGAGGAAAGATATTTGAGATGGGGTTCTCCGAAGAGATTGAACGGTACCTTTCCAAAACAACGCCCAACATGATCCCTCTAGTCTGTGTTCTCTTCTTGAGGCCCTCAAACCTGAAACTGATATGGATTGTCTACCTTCAACTATCTAGCTGGCCGACAGCTTCAAGTGTTCAACTTAGCTACTAAGCAAAAGCTGAAGGCTCATCTCATGGACGAAGAGATCGTGTTCTGGAAGTGGATTTCTGCCGAAACGTTGGGAATAGTCACCGAGACGGCGGTCCTTCATTGGGATCTCCAAGGAGAAAGTGCCCCTGTAAAGGCAAGTTCTTCCTGACTTCTTCGCGACTTTTTTATATCACAATAATGTACGGCGGAAGATCTATCATTGGATACGGAGTCTAACTCGCCTCCTTTATACACACCTTTCTGTCAAATAGATTTTCGATCGATTACCAGGACTTGCTGGTTGCCAAATTATCAACTATCGATCGACAGCAGATGGCAAATGGCTTGTGCTTGTTGGAATCGGCGCGAACAAGGACCCCTCTGGATTCAAGGTTAAAGGAAACATGCAACTTTACTCACGAGATCGTACGTATCATCTCTTTTTTTCTCACTCGCCATATGCTTCTTTTCTTCCCTCATTTTACCAAGGAAGAAACTAAACAAATATCTTCCCGAATCATCAGGTAAGGTATCTCAGCCTATTGAAGGTCACGCCGCCGCCTTTTCTCAGCTCAAGTTGGACGGAGCTCCTGCCCCATCAAAGCTCTTCTCTTTTGCCGTGCGAACTGCTACTGGAGCCAAGGTTCGTGCTTCCTTATGATTCCCTGTTTTCAGATTCTTCCGCCGTGCAACGTTCGCTCACCTTTCTGATGTTCTTGTTTCTTCTAGCTTCATATCGTCGAGATTGATCACGCTGCCTCGAATCCGCCATTCCCGAAAAAGGCTGTTGACGTGTTTTTCCCTCCTGAAGCTGCGAATGATTTCCCTGTGGCCATGCAGATCTCTGCAAAGCACGGCATCATATACCTTGTTACCAAGTACGGTTTCATCCATCTGTACGACCTCGAGAGCGGAGCTTGCATCTACATGAACAGGATCAGTGGCGAGACCATCTTTGCTACTGCTGAGCACGAGGCAACCGGAGGAATTCTTGGAGTCAACAGACAAGGTCAAGTGTTGAGTGTAGGTTTAGACGAGACTACTGTCATTCCGTATATCCTTCGTAAGTGGCAATGTCTACCATGTATCTCAAAGTTTCTCCGACAGGAAAGGACGCTAATCTGTTTTTTTTTGCTTTGGTGTCATTCAGGAACCCTTAACAACACGGAACTCGCCATCAAGCTGGCTTCCCGAGCCAATCTGCCCGGTGCTGATGATCTTTATGTTCAGCAATATCACTCTCTCTTCCAAAGCGGCAACTACGGAGAAGCCGCAAAGATTGCTGCCAACTCTCCTCGAGGAATCTTAAGAACACCTCAAACGATCGAACAGTTCAAGGCAGTCCCTGTCCAGCCTGGAACTTTGTCACCTATCTTGCAATACTTTGGAATTCTGCTTGAGAAGGGTGAGCTGAACAAGATTGAGACGCTGGAACTCGCTCGACCGGTTCTAGCTCAGGGCAGGAAACAGTTGCTGGAGAAGTGGCTTAAGGAGAACAAGGTATGCACTGGGTTTGCTCACACGCGGATAGTTGGGGACGCGTATAGGTCACGCTACTGACAATGTTTGACAAATTACTTCGTGTTAATTATTAACTCGCTCAATAGCTTGAGTGCAGTGAGGAGTTGGGGGACATCGTCAGGACGGCTGACTTGACGTTGGCGCTGTCGGTATACCTTCGAGCTAACGTGCCTAACAAGGTCGTTGCTTGCTTTGCTGAGACCGGGCAGTTTGCTAAGATCGTCAGTCTATTTTCTTTCATATGTTACCTTGATGCTGATCTAAGGTCTTGTTCTGATCTATCCTTTATATGCTGTCGTTCACCATCGAACAGGTCTTGTATTCCAAGAAAGTTGGATACCAGCCTGACTACGCCGCGCTCCTGCAGCACATCACCCGAGTTAATCCTGATCAGGGAGCTGAATTTGCCTCCTCTCTCGTAAATGATGAGGCCGGGCCCTTGGTGGACGTCGAGAGAGTGCGTTTATGATCATACAAATCTGATCAGTGATTATAACCTATTCTGACATATCTTCTGTTTTCCAGGTGGTCGATATTTTCATGGCCTCGAACATGATCCAGCAAGCTACCTCTTTCCTTCTCGACGCGCTTAAGGAGAACAAGCCCGAACAAGGCCCTCTCCAGACTAGATTATTGGAGATGAACTTGATCAATGCCCCTCAGGTGGCTGAAGCCATCTTGGGTAATGAGATGTTCTCTCACTATGATAGACCTCGAATCGCCAACTTGTGTGAGAAGGCCGGTCTCTTGCAGAAGGTGCGACTGTTTTTACATATGTTAAATTGATCGCCTCAACCGCGCGTGTCAATTCAATACTAACTCCCTGAATTATCATCGGCTGCCTGAGAATTTCTAGGCTTTGGAGCACTATGAAGATCTCTCGGATATCAAGCGTGTTGTCGTTCATACCGATCTACTTAACACCGAGTGGCTTGTTGGATACTTTGGACGACTCACCGTTGAGCAGTCCTTGGCGTGTCTCGAAGAGATGCTTACTGTCAACATTCGACAGACTCTTCAGGTTGTTATTCAGATTGCTACAAAGTATTCTGATCTTCTCGGACCACTCAAATTGGTCGAACTTTTCCAAAAGCACCGAACATTCGAAGGATTGTACTACTATCTCGGTTCTGTTGTCAATTTGAGTCAGGACCCCGAAATTCACTACCAGTACATTGTTGCTGCTGCCCGGACCGGACAAATTCGAGAGGTCGAGAGGATCTGTAGGGAAAGCAACGTCTACAACCCGGAGAAGGTCAAGAACTTCTTGAAGGAGGCCCGACTTCCTGATCAGCTTCCTTTGATCATCGTCTGCGATCGATTCGACTTTATTCACGATCTCATCCTTTTCCTCTACCAAAACAACCTCACTTCTGCCATCGAGACATATGTCCAGCGAGTCAACTCCGCTCGAACTCCTCAGGTCATTGGAGGTTTGCTCGATGTCGATTGTGACGAAGCCACGATCAAGAACCTCTTGTCTTCAGTCACCGGCGCTTTCCCTATCGAGGATTTGGTTCGAGAGGTTGAGGAGCGAAACAGACTCAAGTTGATTCTTCCTTGGGTAGAGGCTCGAGTTGCGGCTGGTCAACAGGATCCGGCTCTTTACAACACTTTGGCCAAGATCTTTGTTGATTCCAACCAAAACCCTGAGGCTTTCTTGAAGGAGAACAACCTTTACGAGCCTTTGGTCATTGGAAAATACTGCGAGAAGAGAGATCCTTACCTTGCCTTCATCGCCTTCGCTAAGGGCTTCTGTGACGATGAGCTGATCGCCGTCACCAACGCCAACACCATGTTCAAGCACCAAGCTCGATACCTTGTAAAGAGGCGTCTTCCTGATCTTTGGGCCCAGGTTCTCGTTCCGGACAACATCCATCGACGGCAGCTCATTGACCAGATCATCGCTACCGCCGTTCCCGAGAGCACCGACCCCGATGATGTCTCTGTCACTGTCAAGGCGTTTATCGAGAACGATCTTCCGACTGAGCTTGTAGAGCTCTTGGAGAAGATAATTCTTGAGCCCTCTCCCTTCTCGGATAACCGAGCTCTCCAAAACTTGTTGCTCCTTACTGCCATTAGAGCCGATAAGGGCAAGGTTGTAGGCTACATCAACAAGCTCCAGAACTACGATTCGGAGGAGATCGCCAGGATCGCGGTCGAACAAGGATTGTACGAGGAGGCCTTCACTGTGTACAACAAGCATGACCAGCACGGACTCGCTATGAGTGTTTTGGTTGAGCACGTCGCTAGCTTGGAAAGAGGTTCTCAGTATGCTACTAAGATCGACAAGCCTGAGGTTTGGAGCCGTCTCGGAAAGGCCCAGCTCGATGGACTGAGGATCAAGGATGCCATCGATTCTTACATCAAGGCTAACGATCCCTCGAACTTCGCCGAGGTTATTGAGCTCGCTAATGCTGCTGGAAAGAACGATGATCTCGTTCGATTCTTACAGATGGCTCGAAAGCAGGCCCGAGAGCCTAAGATCGACACCGAGCTTGCCTACTCGTATGCTAAGACCGACCGCCTGCACGACATGGAAGAATTCTTGGCTACCACCAACGTTGCTGACGTTTTGGTTGTTGGAGAGAAGTGTTTCGATGATGGTCTCTACCAGGCCTCCAAACTGCTCTTCCAGTCGATTTCCAACTGGGCTCGACTTGCCACAACGCTTATCTACCTCGGAGAAAACCAGCCTGCTGTAGATGCTGCTCGAAAAGCTGGAAACACTCAGGTTTGGAAGCAGGTCAACGCCGCCTGTATCGACAAGAAGGAGTTCCGACTAGCTCAGATCTGTGGTCTCAACTTGATCGTTCACGCTGAGGAACTTCCCAACCTTCTTCGGTTGTACGAGAGAAACGGTTACTTTGAGGAGATCATCTCCCTCATGGAAGCCGGTCTCGGTCTGGAGCGGGCTCACATGGGCATGTTCACCGAACTTTCAATTTTGTACTCCAAATATCGACCTGAGAAGCTCATGGAGCACCTCAAGCTTTTCTGGAGCAGGTGCAACTTGCCCAAGGTGATCCGAGCTGCTGAGCAGGCTCACCTCTGGTCCGAGCTTGTGTTCTTGTATATCAAGTACGATGAGTTCGACAACGCTGCTCTTGCTATGATGGAGCGATCTGCCGACGCCTACGAGCAAAACCAGTTCAAGGATGTCGTTGTACGAGTTGCCAACGTCGAGATCTATTATAAAGCTCTCTCGTTCTACTTGGCCGAGCAGCCTCTTTTGTTGACTGATCTTCTTGTATCATTGACTCCTCGAATCGATCACACCCGAGTAGTCAGGATGTTCCGACGAAAGGACAACGACAACTTGCCATTGATCAAGAACTACTTGGTTTCTATCCAACATCTCGATATCGCCGACGTGAACGACGCTCACAACGAGTTGTTGATTGAGGAGGAGCAAGTCCCCACCTTGCGAGACAGCATCCTCAACTTCTCTAACTTTGACTCGATGGCACTTGCTCGCCGCTTAGAAGAGCACGAGCTTCTCGAGTTCCGACGATTGGCCGTCTTGCTCTACAACAAGAACAAGAAATGGGAAGAGTCCATCTCGCTCAGCAAGCGAGACAAGCTCTTCAAGGATGCTATCCTGACTGCTGCCGAGTCTGGCGAGGGGGAGGTTGCCGAAGAAGTCTTGACGTACTTTGTCGACATCGGAAACAAGGAATGCTTCGCTGCAACTCTTTACCTTTGCTACAACCTGCTTCGACCGGATGTTGTTCAGGAGCTTTCATGGGTCAATGGTTTGAACGACTTCTACTTCCCATACCAGCTTCAGGCCGCTAGGGATCAGGCGACGAGTATCAGCAAGCTCAAGGCAGAGATTGAGGCGCTCAAGTTGGCTCGACCGAAAGCTGCCGAGGAGGACAATGGACCGATATTAGCTCCTGGTTTCAACAAGACATTGATGATCACCGGGGGAGGAGGGATGCCTCCGATGAACGGTGATGGAGTTTACCCTCAGGCTACTGGTTGGGGAGCAGGATTCTAGATCTTTTTTCATTGTTAAAAACAAGTCTAACTTGTCCTTTCCCTTTCCTTTACGATCACGGTTTCTCCATTTTCAAACTTTTCGTTTCCTTGGTTTCTACATTTATATAAGCGTTCTTCTCGCTTCTCGTTATCTTGTGAATTTTCTTATGTTATAACCACTTTCTCTTTCTCTCTTTCTCGAGATGAAGTCTTGGCGCGAGCCGATGAGAAGCACAATGAAGCAGGACAGGACACATGAACGATCACATTAATTCAATCTCGGCGCTATGAATCAGCCTTCTTCTTTTTCTTACGAACTTGGAGAACAGTCACCGGTTGAAGTGTACCCTTCGATACGTCTCGGCCAACAAGCGCGCTATCACCATCAGCGTCTGATCTCTTTCTCTTCGAGTTTGTTTCGTCGTCGGTAGTCAGACTTGAGCTTGACTCGATTGAACGTTCGACGTACTCCAAAGCACCCCACTCTCCGGTCAATCCTCTGATTGAGTCCCAGATTATCTTGGAACTACTGATGACGAGTGGATTGGACGAAAACGACTGGTTGAGAAGCATCGAAAGAAGTCTGATAAATAGATTCTTGGGAAGTTCGCCTGGCCGTCGCTTTGGTTGGGTATGACTTTCCATAGTAGTCGGGACAGATATGGGAGTAAAGACAAGAGTAGCTGAAGCAGAGGTGGATGGTAGAGGGGAAGAGGAAAGAGTGGAGAGGATAAAGAATCCGACCTGGGAGCCAAGTGAACATTCTTGTCGGAAGGCCAATCGTTCGTAGAATTCGTCCTGAGGGATTGTAGATAGTCTAGCAGAAGCAATGGTTCGAGCAGCCAGTGCTTTATTCGACACTTCTTCGTCGTCGTTATCTTCTCCTTCGTCTTTGTCCATAGCATTCTTAGGCTGACCTGATGCGTTTGGAGTTGTTGAAGAAGAGGTAATGGAACTAGCAGACGCAGAAGGGAGAGAAGGAAGAGCTGAATTCGAAGAGAGGAGGCTTGAGGATCCTGTGCCTGCTCCGGGTGTAGACAGTTCGAGTAGAAACCTGGTCCTAGGATCATCATCGAACGTAGGAATCGTTGAGGCAAGCGTCGGGATCACTGAAGATGGATTCGGGGCTTGGTTGTGCAGAGGATGGGGTACGTTCTTGAGGTCGGTCGACCATGTAAACTCTGTGCGTCTGCCAAGGGTGTTCAGAGTCTCTCCTTTTGACAGACCAGGTAGGAAACATTCTAGGTCGACTTCCGAAGGTCCCAATCCGGCAAGTTTGATCGAGCGTTCTAAAACGTCTGACCACCATCTACAAAGTGCCCCTCCTGATAGGATCTTTTTGATCTTGCCTTCTGTTTCCTCCGGATCAAGTCCAGAATCCGGGAAAAGGTATTGCCGTTGACTTCTTGCAAACAGATGAACTTGAACGGTCGGTGTCGGCCGTGATTGAGGGCACAGGTAATAAGACAGGAAAGATGAGATGATCGTCCGGGCGTACGGTCGAGAAGGTAGGGATGAAGGCAGAGTGTACCCTGTAGAATCTGCTTTGGAGATGTACACCATTGTATGAGCTTCTCGAGGAAGGATAAAGATCTGTGCTTGGATAGATATCAAGGCGATAGGGTTGGTGCTCGATGTCGTGGTGTGTTCAACACCGGACTTGGTCGCGCAAGATTGTGAAGCGGCATCATCATCAGCAGCAGTAATAGGGGAAGGAGAACTTGATAGATCGGCCGGTTCGAGATGAATATAGAGAACGAGGAGGACGTCTTGAATAGTGGTCCCTTTCGGATGAGCTGCCAGATGTGTGTAGAGAGTATTTGTCCGACGGGGTTCTGATTGAAGCAAATGGACTGTCAGTGGTCGAGGAGGGCAAAGCGTGTTCAGCGCCTTAACGACAGTGTCTAGTGCGGACATTTGTCTCTTCACGAGGGTGAGTAGAAACGAAGGAGAGTGAGCGAGTGAAAGAACAAAAGGCCGGTAGATATTTGATTATGAAGCAACATGTAGCCGTCAGCCAAAAGATCAGCCATTGCACACGACGATCGATCATGAGAACTGACAAAGCGAACCAAACTTGAACGGATCCGGACAAACAGAAGAACAGGTGAGAAGGAGAATTAAGAAGAAGCAGCCTCGGACACGCAGAGATCAAGCAGTAAAGGTGTTTCATTTGTTGGATGAACGATCTAATGATCTGACGCGCGGGAATATTAAATGACGCCCAAGACGATATGATGACGCGTCAGTCAGATTCCCCGCGCGCGTGTTCAATGTGACGTGTGTGTATGTCCCCAAAGGAGTCAATCGAGATCGGTGTTTCCTTCTGAGGCTCGGATGGTCAAGCTGAAGATACTGAGAGTCTTGGAGGCTTCCAAAGAGCTGGTTGACCGAGAACGGATTGATGACGTCGTAGGGTTCACTCTAGATTGAAGCTGTTGACGCGCCCGAACGCGCTCTGCTGACGCGTCTGATTCGCGTCGCGTCGCGTCGTACGCACGTCCCTCTCGTCCCCCTTAAATTAGATCGATCAACTTTTCCGCTCGTCTCTCTTTTTCTCTCTTCTTCTCTCCCACAACAACATCTCTCTTTCCCTTCTTTCTTCGTTCATTCCTCGTTCTTCATCCCTCACACACATCCATATCCAAATACACCACCATGTGGGGTAAGCTTGCTGTTCCCTATCTGTCTTGCATTTGTTTCTCTTCGTTTTTCTGTTTTCCCCGTCCTTTTTTCTTTTTGCTCTTGTTCATTACCTTCTTTTTTCCGTCTCTTACAAATCCTTAAACGACTTGTTGTCGTCTACCTTTATCCTTCTTTCCTTCACTAACAAACTCGCTTTGCTGAACTCTTCACATAGTCTACAAGCGAGACGGACGGAAGGAGCGTGTGGCGTAAGTGTTTTTCTCTTTTTAAGCATCTTTTCACTCCCATGTTGGCCCAGCTTTCTCTGGGATACATCCTTCGCGCGACGCGCTCTTCATCACCTTTCCGCGTCATTCCTCCCTCCTTCTGTTTTATTGGCTCTTCGAGCCAAGTCCTCATTCGTTCAACATCAACACCCTCTTCCGTCTTGTTCATCTCTCTCCTTTGACCACTATTTTTCCTGACTGTCGTCAATCGCTCCCTCATGCCCTTCCTCAATCATCATTTATTGTTGCACTCACCTTGAACAGCGCTGACCAAGCATGGCTACTCTTCTTTCCTTCCACTCTAGTTTCGACAAGATCACCGCTCGTATATCCAAATTATGTTACGGTTTGGATCCCAACTTTGTGGAGCCAATTGAGTAAGGATTTTACCTCTCTTCTCGATCAATGCTTCCCATGCTGAGTGATACTTCTTCCGCTTCACATAGAATTACCAAAAAGGTTTGCATGGGTGTTCACCAGGGTGTCACCACCGTTGAGCTCGATGTGAGTTCTCATAATCTAGTTGTCTCATCGTTGACCTGTTTGTCCCTACCTCAACTGACCACCATTTCCTATTAAAAAGAACTTGGCCGCCGAGACTGCAGCTTACTTGACGACCAAGCACCCCGACTATGCCATTCTCGCTGCACGAATCGCCATCTCGAATCTGCACAAGGAGACAAAAAAGATCTTCTCCCAGGTGATTGATGATCTCTACACTTATGTCAACCCAAAAAACAACAAGCCTTCTCCAATGATCTCCAAGCAGACCTACGAAGACGTCATGGCCAACAAGGAGGCCCTTGATTCTGCCATCATCTACGACCGAGATTTCCATTACAACTTGTGCGTCCTTACTATGTTGTTTCTCACTATCTGAACATATTTGTACTGACCCTCGACTTTCTATGAACAGCTTCGGATTCAAAACGCTAGAACGATCATATCTCTTGAGGATCGACGGAAACGTTGCCGAGCGACCTCAACACATGCTCATGCGAGTGTCGGTTGGTATTCATGGAGCCAACGTCGAGAAAGTGATTGAGACATACAACCTCATGTCCGAGAGGTACTTCACCCATGCTTCCCCTACTGTACGTTCGTTTGGTCTTTCTTTTTGCTATTGCTATGTATCTGCTGACATCTCTGTCCTTGTTTTGGACTCTCTCTTCAGCTATTCAACGCCGGTACTCCTCACCCCCAGCTTTCGTCTTGCTTCTTGGTGGCCATGCAGGATGATTCGATCGAGGGTATTTACGATACTCTCAAACAGTGCGCCATGATCTCCAAAACTGGTCAGTTCTCTTTGCTCCATCATCTTATGTTACCAGAAACTTCGAAGGCTGACCGAGATTTGTGTCTTAACAGCCGGAGGAATTGGACTCAACATTCACAACATCCGAGCCAAGGGATCGTACATTGCTGGAACGAATGGATACTCCAATGGAATCGTGCCCATGCTCAGAGCTTACGACGCCACTGCGCGATATGTCGACCAAGGTGGAAACAAGCGACCCGGAGCTTTCGCGTGAGCTGATATCTTTCGTGTGATCTTCCTTCAAAAAAAAAGGTTCTCGCAACTGACGGCTTCTCCTAATAATTTTTGGGCGATTAGAATCTACCTTGAGCCTTGGCACGCTGATATTTTTGATTTCTTGGATCTCCGAAAGAACCATGGAAAGGAAGAGCAGAGAGCTCGAGACTTGTTCTATGCTCTCTGGATTCCTGATCTTTTGTTCGTATCCGCCATTTTATCTTGTGTAATGCATGATTATCGTGACTAACCCTGTTTTCGTCAATTTCATTCCCTTATAGCATGAAGCGAGTTGAAGCCAACGGTGACTGGCCGCTTATGTGCCCTAACGAGTGCCCCGGCTTGTCCGAGGTTTACGGAGACGAGTTCGAAGCCTTGTTCGAGAAGTACGAGCGAGAAGGCAAATTCCGAAAGGTTGTTTCTGCTCAAAAGGTCTGGTACGCCATCCTGGAGTCTCAGACTGAGACCGGTGGACCGTTTATGTGCTACAAGGTTGGTTCTCTGTTCCGTTCTTTCGAATTTACTTGGGTCCGCTTTTTGGTGTTAACATCGGTATCTTTGCACTCGCAGGACCACGCCAATCGAAAGAGCAATCAGAAGAACCTGGGTGTCATCAAGTCGTCCAACTTGTGCACTGAGATCATGGAGTACTCTGCCCCTGACGAGGTAGCGGTCTGCAACTTGGCTTCAATCGCGCTCCCGACGTACATCCAGCACGGAGTGTATAACTTTCAAAAGCTTCATGAAGTCGTCAAAGTTGTTACCAAGAACTTGAACAAAATCATCGATGTCAACTACTGTATGCTTCCTCCTCTCTTGTGCCTATCTTTGAGGGTCATAGGTATCACGCTAATATTCACATCCTATCTTCAAATGCTTTTAGACCCCGTGAAGGAAGCTCGAAACTCAAACATGCGACACCGACCTGTAGGTCTCGGTGTTCAAGGTCTCGCTGATGCGTTCATGATCCTTCGAATGCCTTTCGAGTCTCCAGAGGCCAAGCTTCTCAACATCCAGATCTTTGAGACCATTTATCACGCCGCTCTTGAATCTTCTTGCGAGATGGCTGCCATCGATGGTGCCTACACCTCTTACGAGGGTTCTCCTGTCTCTAAGGGAGAACTTCAATTTGATATGTGGGGTGTCGAGCCGACGGGTCTTTGGGATTGGGCCGAGCTCAAGGAGAAGATCAAGGTACATGGAGTCAGGAACTCATTGTTGGTCGCGCCCATGCCGACAGCTTCAACCTCCCAAATCCTTGGTTTCAACGAATGCTTTGAGCCTTACACCTCGTTCGTCCCCTTTTTGGATCCAATCGTTTTCTTGAATCTTTGTTGACTGACCCTTCGAATGTATATAGGAACATCTACACTCGACGAGTCCTCGCCGGAGAGTTCCAGGTCGTCTGCCCGTGGTTGCTCCGAGATCTTGTCGAGCTTGGGCTCTGGGACGATGATATGAAGGATCGAATCATCGCTCACAACGGATCCGTTCAAAACATTGCCCAGATTCCGGATGAGTTCAAGTCCGTCTTCCTTTAACAATCTAGAGTTTCAAGACTCAAAGTACAAGGTACTGACATCAACTAATCAACTTGGTTACTCAGGGCAATCTACAAAACCGTTTGGGAGATTTCGCAGAAGAAGGTTATTGAGATGGCTGCTGACCGAGGAGCTTTCGTTGATCAGGTTAGTCCTTCTGTTCATTTTCTTTCTCTTTCTATTCCGTTTGATGCTTTATACTGACTAGTCCTTTACCTACTCCTTTGTTGATGATAGTCTCAATCGCTCAACATTCATCTGACTAACCCTACATTCGGCCAGCTTACATCCATGCACTTTTACGGATGGAAGAAGGGACTCAAGACTGGAATGTACTACCTCCGAACTCGTCCTGCCGCTCAGGCAATTCAATTCACTCTCTCTGCCGACGCCATCAAGGAAGCCAAGGAGGCCGCCTCAAGACCGGCTTCCAAGCCCACTCCTACGTCTACTCCCGTCAAATCTAGCCCGGCTTCTGTCAAGGGACTCACCAACGGGGTGTCCAAGTTGGCTTTCGTTCCACCTTCGATCAGCAAGCCTACTCCTGCTCCTGCTTCTGCTCCCGCCCCGGCTTTAGTTGACGCTGTTTTGAAGCCGGTGCAGGTCGTTCCTGTGCCTGCGCCTGTGACCAACGGTAATGGGAACGGGAATGCTGTGAATGGAAACGGGAATGTGTCGGATGAGTCGGGGGATGAAGAGAAGGAGGTGACGTTTGAAGAGGCGAAGAGACTGGCTGCCGAGCGTGCAGAGGCTGCTCTTCTTTGCTCGATCGAGAACAAGGAGGCTTGCATGATGTGCAGTGGTTAAGCCTCTCTGCTTGAGCCAGGAGCCTCACTTCGTTGTTCTGATTACTTTATTATATCATATATTTACCCGTTCATTCATAAGCATTTCTTTGACATTTTTTCGTGCTAGATGTTTGTTCACCCTTTCTGCATTTTTCTCTTGTTGATATTCGTCTTCTTTTTCGTCTAGCTCTTTTCGTCTTTTTCTCCCTTTGATTGATACACCCCTCCTCTCTATTACCCTCATCTATCGCTTTCTTCTTACAATACGTAGTGTCCTTTGTACTTGTGTTTTATTCATATCCAATGCACAGTGACTCGTTTTGATCTGGGAAAATAAACAGAACAAGATTCTTCAAGCCACAGGAAGAGACAGGCTCGAACGGCCACAATCCCTTCCTTCCTTCGCTAGATCTAAGATCCGGAAAAACGAGCATCCACCTTCATTTTTTGTGATCGACTGACCGCTGTTGCTCGTGGTGACGACGACACTTGGGCCTTTTCCTTCGGGTTTTTCGTCAACACCACCCGAACCTGATTTTTTGTTGCACATCCAGAAAAAGACGTACGGCGCTGGTGTCGGCGGCGATGAGTGAGTTGGGTTCACATTTGTTGGAGGGGTCGGGTGAGAACTCGGATTGAACGACGTAGTCATCGACGACGACGACGACGAGGGTACGATCCGCCGGTTCGTGCTCACTCTTCCTCGTTGATCTGCTTTCAGAACGCAAGGTGATTTACAGTAACATAGTGGGGTTCCTTGATGGTTGATGCCTGGAGGTCCATCGAGCGATGATGACACAGACGACGAGGATGGGTGAGGAGCAAAGTCTGCTCTGTAGAATCTGTTTATAAACGGTCGGAGACACCCGTCGTTACCAAACGGAAGACACGCAAGAGGGAAGAAACCTTGCGAAAAGGAGCGAAAGGAGAAGGAGAAGAAGACGAGGGACGAACCGAAAAGTCACAGCAATCCTCGCTTTATATGCTTTCCTTTCCTCGGGTGGGATCCACTGCCGGTGGACATCATAAGATGGCTTATAGATATCTACCGTCCGTTGCCTCGGGATCGAATGTTTGTATCCCTCTTGAACAGGGGGATGCATGATTAAGAACTGGTCATGTAGATGAGAAGAAAATTGGATGGTCAGTGAGGAAGCGCGCGATACGCACTCTGGTCGCAAACAGGCGAAGACAAACGGTATTGTGTCCGAGGGGAATATCATATGTTCTTGGATCTGCTTGTTGGTCAGCTATAGCCGGATCCTTTGAGCTCACAGCTCTCAAGCGAAACTTTCGTGGTGTTCCAAGGGAAAGCGAGGCAATCGTTGGATAAGGTCCGAGGTCTTTTCGAAGCGAATGGTTAGAACAGAAAAACGAAAAGAAACACCGCAGGAGGAGATTGAATCGAAGGCGTACATGTAAGTTGGTCTGCATGCGGACCCACACTATTGAAACCCAAATCCCATGAAAAGCGCACGACAGTCAAGTATCTTTCAGGGTTCAGCTTTGAGAAGAAAAAGAAGGGAAGTTCTGAGAACATTGCGAAAGACCGTACCCTTCCTCACCGCCTTCATACCTGTTGCATGCGGCGACACCTGCTTTCCAAGTTCCCATCCATTCACCTTCGTAACGAGCTCTACTCTGAATTGACGCATTCACAATTGGCTCTAGTAAATCGGCTGCCTCCTGAAGCAAAGCTGGGAATTGTGGAGGTGGTGGCGTATCGGAAGACATATTGTGCCCTGTTGATATTGAACGAGGAGAGAGCAAGCAGTCAGAGAGACGTTGATGTATCGGGTAGATATCACACGAGCAAGAGGAGTGATATCTACAGTTCTTGGCTGTTTCTGTTAAGGCTGATGGTGTGTATGGTGGTGGATTTTTTGAAGACACATAGAAGCTCGTCTACATTACCGAAAGAAAAGACGTATAGACACATTTTAATTGATGGAAATATATCGCACCAGACGTCGATTCAGAAGACTGACTGTGTGTGGACTTTGGACCTCTCTACTCCCAATCCAGTATGCGAGTTGCTTCCATGTTTTACTGTCCTCGATCAGTTGCAAGAAGAGCGCGCTCGCCAAGTTCGATGAAAGTGGTGAGGGAGGAACTACTATTGCTGGGAGATGTTTTCTACGAAGATGGTCTGTTGCTAGAGTCAATAGAGGAAGAGACGAGTTGGAGTTAGAGGAAGGAGCGGTTGGATTTATGTTGGAGTTTGGTGAAAAGCGAATGGACAGATCAGGATGTATAACAGATGATAGCTGAGGTGGCAAAGCAGCTCTCTTGCTAGGTACCGGAGGAGAATCTGCCCGAGATCGCTTCGACTCAGACACTGCAGAAGCTGAGGAAGAAGATGACTGTTGAGGAGCCAACCATTGAGCTACCGAAGTGGGCTGGCTTTTCGATTTCTGCTCGTGTTTACCAATTGAACGGTCGTCTGCGAGGTTGGATAAGTGACGAGCTGCTAGCTGGGGATCACCTTCGTGATCTACCAAAGCTCTGAGAAGATCTTCCGGTGAAAACTCTTGACTCGGTGGGAGCAGTGAGCAAAGGATCATCAGCAAAAGCTCAGTATCCATCGTGTATGGTCGTGATGGTCAGTTCTAAATCTCTCTCTATCCAGAATCGGTCAGTTTGCTGATGATGGTTAGTGGTCGGATGGAGGAGAAGACTACGAAAATTCTGTAGTCGTCTATTAGAGAAAATTCAGAAAATCTCTAGTCGAATTCCTCCTGCCGACCGTCACCCGAATCAGCCAGCCCAGCGTCATCCTCTGTATCAATCAACCATCATCGACGAGAATGAGCCATCGGTCATTCCTTTCTTTTCTTTTCTGTCTTTCCATCGCCTTCGTCCTTCTGGCCAGACAGGCATCGGCAGCAGCGCTCACGACAGAACTCAATGCAGATGAGCGAGCCTGCTTCTTTGCAGATGTAGATCAAGTCGGGGAAAAAATCGGTTCGTCCCTCTTGTTAATGTGATGTCGTGCGATGGGATGGTCTGCTAGTTACGACCAGAATATGGTTCTACGTATATCAGATGCTTTGATCAGATCGAAACGACAGTGTCGCTCACCGGTTCTTTCGACACAGGCTTTTACTTTGCCGTACAGAGCGGAGGCTCGTTCGAGATTGACTTTGTGGTCCAGTATGTATACCAACCCTTTCATTCTTCAGTCAACTATGGTCGAACATCTCTGATCAACGACTCATCCTTCATCCTTGGTGGCTGACGCGAACAGTGATCCGGATGACAAGATATTACTCGAGGGACTGGCAGAGACCCAAGGAGATTATATTCTCACAGCAAACACTGTTGGAGAGTACTCGTTCTGCTTTGAGAACGAGGCCAGTCTCACTCACAAGGTCATCGACTTTGAGTACGTGTCTATGGCCCTGCTTGTTGCCTGCTTTGAACTAGACTTCAGCCACTGACATCTTTTCGTTGTTCTTATTTCTGGGACAATTCAACAAACAATTTGAACAGTATCATGGTAGAGTCAGAACCTCGGTTGGCTCTTCCTGGGAAGCAGACGGCTATCTCGGACCATACATCCTCGTTGGAAGAATCAATTTACAAACTCAACGGACTTCTTTCTTCGGTGGTCAGAACCCAGAAATAGTATGTCCTCCCTCGCCATTTGTCTTGTTCTTGTTTTTCTACGCGCATCAAGCTATTTATGCTAGAGATCAATTCTGTAGAGCTGACCTATCTCTTCATCGAGAAAATAGTTTCCACACGCGTAACAACCGAAACGAAAGTACTGTTCGATCCACTCAGTCGAGGATCTTCTGGTACTCGGTGATAGAAGCTGTGGCTATGTGTCTGATGTCGTTGTAAGTCTTGCTTCTGTCTCTCTGTGGTGGTGATGATGATGGAGGGTGATGATGGTGATGAAGACAGGTCTACGTCAGACGCGTTTGCTCACCTTTGTCGACTGTTTTGTGCATCATATGCGATCTTTTCCTTACAGTATGCAGGTTTACATCCTTAAAACGTTCTTCTCTCGGACAGCCAGTCGGTATCGCGTTTAGACATTGTGGACATTGTGGACAGAGGGGATGGGACGAGCGCCGGTCGTATTTTTTTCTTTCTTTCTTTCTTTCTTTCCCTTCTTCTTCTTATGTTACCTGCCTTGACTGCTGCTACTGATGCTGATGATGATGATGACGACGATGACGAGCTAATGAGCAGGTCGGCTGCCAGATTATCCGATGAATGGCCACATGAAGAAGATGTACAAAGAGATGAAAGGAAAGAACGAAAGAAAAGCAAGAAACAAAGAAAGACAAAATCAAACACGACAACTTCTCCTTTGAAGGAAACCATCATGGTCAACTCGATAAGAAGGCCGACACCATACAGACCTGTTAGACCCCATGTACTTCCTTCGTCCTCCGCTTCCACCTCGGCTCAGTCTCCTGCTCCAAATGCTCCGTCCGGTCCGGGTTCCACTCGGGCCCACAAGCCAGTTCCAATCAGAGTTCCCAGACCCCCAAGACCTCAAGTCTCCTTGCACAACAACTTGGGTCAGAGACCTCAAGCCAATGGTCCGTCAGGAATGGCTGCTGGAGTCCCGAAAGGCCCTTCTCGAGCTGAGGAAGCCAATCCTCGGGCTTTTGTCAAGATTGAGCCTCGGCTGAATCAAAGTTTTCCTCCCGCTTTGCCATCCAAGATGGAATGGTATCCACCTCGCTCGTTGGCTTCGTCTGGATCTGAAACGTTTCGACCTCCACCAGTGCGACCACTACCACCGGCCGCTCGATATGCACCGTCTATGACTCCTCGTCCATCCTTTGGAACAGATGTGAGAGCAACTCCTACAGGTCCTCGGTCGACCATGCCAGCTACAGTTCCTCCACCGCCATCACAACCGCGTCCGGCCTTCAAAGGAGACGCAAGAACAACGCCCACCGGTCCTCGGTCGGGGTCGACAGCAACAATTCCAGCTCCGCCAAGTGGACCAAGCATCTCAAAGTACAAGCAGGAGGTCAAGGTTGAATGGAAGATCCCCAAGTTGGAACCTGGGCTAGTGTCTCCTCCCATTCCATCCTTCTCGGCTCAGCATGGTCCAACCTTATCATCTCGACCCACTGAAGATCGGCAAGTCAGATCGCCAGAATCTGGGCCCACCATCCCGTCTCATTCGCAATTGCAACGACGAGAATCACCATCGTCTTCAAACCCAGGGCCAGTATCGTCTGTACCAACCGTTACCCATCATCAGACGCCCCCAGATGATAACATCCCTCATCGACCTCGGTCATCTATCGGTCGGGTTCCGCGCGAGCCTGTCCAATCTTCGCTTCAACCCGAGCTCAACCTTTCCGTTTCATCAACATCAGGACAAGCGTCGGACATGAATCGGCCCACTGAACCCGGCATTTTACAGCAAAACCCCTCATCAATGGGCCGTGTTCCCTCAGTTCATACGCCTCCAATCTCGCACCATGTGTCCCCCTCACCCACACCTCCTCCAATCCCTTCCACTTTAGCACCCTCTGTGGCCGTCAAAGCTGTTTCTGGTTTGGCTTCTGAACTCTCTACTCCTCTGTCTGTGCCTACTGTAGAAATTGTGGACGAAGACGCTTTAGACAGACTTCGCTTGGCCCGACTGGAAGCAGAAGCCAAGGCACTTCAAGAAAGGATCCGACTACGGCAAGAGAGAGAAGCAAATGAAGCACGAATTCGGGCCAGCTCAAACATCCCGGGAGATGGCTCAAAGGGGACAGAATCGAAAGTAAGGATAGGACATGTGCCAGTGGATGCAAGAGAGTTTGAGATCAGACGGTTCCTCGCCTCAATGGGATCACCCATGTACGTTGCCTCGCTCTCTTGTTTCTTACTTGTTTTCCTTGTACTTGTTCAATTGTCTTGTTACTTTGACAAAATTCTGCGCGCACGGAAACACGACTTACATTCGACTTCTCTTTTCATTTTTCTTTCACAAAAGTCTTCACCTCGCTCATCACGCATTATCCAATTCGTACACCGCAACTTTCCGGACATTCTATGAGGCAGCGAACATCATACGCGTCCTCTCCCTCGAGGATTTTAGACCTGGCTATCGACTTTCCCTAACTCCTCTCGATGAATCAACCCACCGCTCCCCATCTCTACCATTGCCGCCGCCACCACAACCACCGTCCTTACCTCTATCCTCTACGACGAATGCTCAGAATTCTCCTCAATCGCCTACCGGACAACCACCGACACCCGTGTCCCTCAATCCAACTCTGTCTCATTCAGAAACGCGAGTGGATCGGTCATCGAGTTCCAGATCTTCGTCTCTGAATCCACTGAATTTCTCAATCCTGCCTTTGAGTCCTTCAGTTGAGCCTTCGGTGCCATTGGTGAGCGATATCGAGAGAAGGACTCCGACAAAAAGGAGGGAACCTATGAGTGATGAGGTGATTGATTTGACGAGGTTCTCTTCGTCGTCGCCGTCCGCGGCGTCGTCTTCAGACAGAATATACTGGGAAGAAGATACGAAGAGAGATGTGAGTAGGGAAAAGAGTGATGATAAAGGAATTCAGAAGAGGAGAAGAACGATAGGGGAAGACGAATCGGTCGACGATGAGGAACTTCCCCCTTCTGAAGATGATAGGCAGAAGAGACTGAAGGCGCCTCAAAAAGAACCGATCAAACGAACAAAAGAGAATGTTCAACAGCAGGAGAAGGATAAAGGAAAAGGCAAAGGGAAGAGCAGAGAAGTACCCGCTTCTTCAACTATTCGGAACCCATACGAAGGCCCTTCGACAGGTTCGGCAGCTGGTTCTCGGCGACCGTCGACAGATGGTGTCTCCAAAAAGCTCGAGCTACATGTGCAAACCAAGACAAATCTAGAATTAAGACGGCCAAGCTCTCAGAGGACGAGGTGGATTGCCTCTGGCGAAGGAATGTGGATACATGGATTTACGAAAGGTGCGTTTCTGTTCTGATCTCTATGTTTTCAGTTAACACGATGATGCTGTTGACTCTAATGGGTTTGGAATGTGTGCACAGGTGTGTTCAATATATTTGACCGGGAGACAAGACTGTGAGTCTCTTTCTCTCGGTTCTCTTTCTCCTTTCCATCTTCTCTTGTACTCATTCAGTTTTGGATTCTCTCTTCAGCTCTGTCGGAAACCCTGTTCAGCTATCCTTTCCAGAAGGCCATATCGTAGAAAATTACATAGTTGCCGGCCAACGGGTCATTGTCGGACATCGACATCCAAAGATCGAGGAGTTCGCACCTCCAAGCATAAGACCGGTCCAGATCTCGTTTATCGAGCTTCCAAAAGATCGTATCAATTTTAGAGGACAGCACTCGACAGGACATATCTCTCTGAGTCCCCATCATGCATTGGGATTGTCCGCTTTAGAAGCGTTACCGTCGAATGCCTTGAAAGCAGGTGATGGGCCTCGAACATCTGCTTTTATAACTGGAGGGTTCGATCATTATGGTGCGCACATACAGTTTTGACAGCAGACGGCTTCAGATGATCGATGTGTACTGTCGAAGCTTACGCTCTTTGTGACTTTTTTTTTTTGGTTGGTCGGCCCTTAAAACGATAGTTCGAATTTGGAAACTAGATGAAGACCGAAAATCGTCATCGTGGGCAATCCATCAAGGTCATTCGGCTGGAGTGAACGCGTTGGCATATAATCATTATAAGGTACCATTTGACCTTCCTTGAATTTGTCTACAACCTGTCTATAATCTCCGTCTTGGTTATATCAGAGAGATCTAACTTTCATTGAATTTCATACCGGATAGAAACAAATTCTAAGTGGAGGAGCGGATGGTCGAGGTAATTCTATCTTTCAATTTCATGATCGATGACTCCATGCGCATTATCTGATGATATGTCTTGTTTTATATCAGTCCTGGTTTGGGATGCAAACTCTACAAAGCTCGGCTCTTGGGAGCTTCCCAAAGGAGGTGACCCAGTTACACAACTACACCTCAGTACAGATCCAAATTTACTCACTGTGGAGGTTCGTTTTTTCTTCTTTGCCATGTTCTTCCTTAGGCCGTTTCTAACCTGTTCATTAATTATTCACTGCGCCATCGATTGATAGTTCCGAAGGGCAAAACCTTTGTATAGAGTGTTCGACCTTCGAACGGACAAGACTCCTGTGCTCTCCATCGAGGAGGCTGAGGAGACAAACGCGAAAGGAACGACCAAGTTTTCGAGAGGGTTCTACAATGCAAACCAAAAGTTCTTCGCCAAAGGAACTAACCAGGGGACGGTCAAGGTATGACATCATTCTCAAATGCTCATCAAGATAAACTGAACTCTGTAACATGTTCTTATTTATTATCATCGTCAGCTTTGGGATCTTCGAAAGCTCGACCGTCAAACATCACCGAGTAACATCGTAAGTCCATCGGCCTTCACTGACACTGTGGACAAGTGGCGATCAAGCTTCCATCCACTTACGACTTCTCCTCACAAGAAGAGTGTTAGAGAACTTGAGTGGCTAACACAGTGCTCGATAAAACAGGTTCAACTACAACCGAAAGGAACCGAGATCCGACAAATTGTTTTTGAGGATGAAGGAAGTGTGCTGTTGGATCTGACCAAGGAAACGCTCTGCGTCAGGCGATACAGTTTTTGATCTTCTTAGTCACACAGTCTAATGATTGCAGCATGTTATCGGATACAGGTTGGCAGGTTGACATGCACATGTCATGGACACAAGAGAAATGAAACTTGATTCGTCATGAAAGACAAAATGCTTAGAGAGAAAAGAAGACGATGCTAGTGGTGATTATGATATTGTTACAATTGTTCTGGTGAAAAGAGCTCCAGCAAGTTAACCCAAGTTTGAGGTTTTGTATTTGCTGACGATGGACTACCAGACGAAGATACAACACACGTCAGAGATATTCAGGTACTAGACTCCTACAGAGCGAACGAGGAGGGCACTGACCTTTTGCTGAGCATTCCTAGACACTCGCCTGTAAGTCAAAATCAATCAAATTAAAAGCAAATATGAGTCATAGTCGAGATTGAACCAGTCTATTAGATTGTCAGAAACTAATTCAACACATACATATAATAATCGATACCGCTTTATGAAGGAAGGAAGGGCGATTGAATCGTTGGATCAGGAACAAGCTTCTATATAAAGGGGCAAAAGGTGCCAATGGTGCTTACTCCGCCTAAAACGATATGCAGATTAGCAGGTATTTCTCTTTAGCGTTATCAATGATGTGAAATGTTACCTACAAATGCAATTTCCCGAAGGAACTCCTCATCGTGACTAGAAACGAACATTGAAGTGGAAGAGAATACATGAGCTTCAAAGCGCTTGATAAAGGAAGAAGTGATCATCAAAAGCTCCTACGTGATGACAATTAGTTGGAAGTTTCCACTCGATCGTCTCTCCTCAATAATTCTTGAGAAAACAGGCAGTATTGGATTAGACAAGATGACTGATTCAAGAAGCCAAACAGAGCAGAAGCTTACTGAGCTAATGATTCAGCTAGCGATCGGATGTTTTCCTGAGTGGAGAATGAAAAGTTAGTTGATTTGTCGTATGGACGAGGTGAGTTCCCTTTACTTACTTTGTCCAAATTGGTTGTGGGCCTAAAGATATCAACATACGAATCAGCCAACTTCTCAACATGTGACGAAGACATAATTGAAGGGATTTACTCGTCTAAGGCAATGATTCCGCAATTGTGGCCAAATGAATCTGAGAGTGCTAGTCGGATGATGATCGAAGCTAGAACTTTCTGACCAGCACTACAACGACCGCGCATATCCATCTCGACCTGATCCTTGACCATGACGACCTAAATGCAATGCAAGTCCTTTTGAATACATGGTCTGATACGCCGGAGACTGAAAATAATGACATACTCGATAGTTATAACTTTTCCTGGTCGTAGCCGTCTTAGGTTCTTCAGAGTCACTTCTGATGAGAATTTGATCGATATCTGAAGGATGTACCAAACACGAAGCCTTCAGCTGATATATCCGGATGATTTTTTCAACATGACGGGTGATCGTTACCTGTTCCTTGATAAGTCCTGTTCCATAAATATCGGATGTTGTCATTGATCTCCGCCATCTTGACACTATGGTATCTCATGATAGCACTGTACAATCGATAGAAGTCAGCAGATTGCCCAATGACGATTAGACATAGCAAAATTGAATACCTATCCAGCGCTTTGCCGTATTTTTCTAGATCGATGTTGGCAAGATCGGAAGTCTAAACGAAAAGGTACAGTAAATTAGGAAAGATCGGTCTACGATAAGATGTTTTATTTGAGGACATGTACACTAGAACGTACTTTGACTTCGATAAGTTTGCTCATAAATTCTGGATTGATGTTCTTGTACTCTGTGTTCAGAGTGTCCTTCATCTCCAAGGCCTGCGCTCGAAGAGAAGAGATTTCTCCTAATAGAGTCGCGTGCTGACAGAAAGAAAATCCAAAAAAATTAGATTTGATTGTATGCTACCTAAAAAACTCAAGACTTACTTGAGAGGTCAACTGCTGCTCTTGCTCCTTTGCCTTCTTGTACTTCCTAGCATACTGATCTCTAGCTCTTGAGGCTTCCTCCAAACCGAGTCCTTGTATCTCTATCTTGGCGTTCCTAACTCGATCCTTGAATTGACGATGACGAATGTTATCTTCGATGTTCTTTCGGGAGCGGTCGGACTGATAGATTTCAGACTCGAACTGCTTGATGACCTCATCATGGTGAGTGATTAAAGTTCGAGACCGCTTCAGATCCCCCTCCTTTCTCGAGATCTGATCATTCAGATCTGACAAACGACGAGGACCTTCGCTTGCTGTCCACCTAAAAGACAGACAGAGTGGATAAATGATATGACCAGATAACTATCACTGAAGCATGTGTGATGAGGACGTACTCTTCAACCGCCTCTGATGATTGATCAAGATTCGCGATGGCTTGGACAAGTGATGCTAAACGCTCCTCCATCGTGGACAGCTCATTCGTGAAGCTACTTCGGAACTTTGTAAATTCTTCCTGAAGTCGCTGAATGGGTACATCTGCAGCAGCGACCTTGTGGTCGACATCCTATGGTAAAGATTACATGAAATTATTAAGTTATATAAGACTTGTCAATATAGAATGTACTAGGTTGACTTACTGCAAGTTGTTGCCTGAGATCGTCTATCTTCTCACGAGATGTGACAAGTCGTTTTTCAACTGTCTGAACTTGTCGAAGATCTGCTTCAAGAGTAACCAAACGGAGGTTAAGATTGTTGAGCTGATTACGGTATCCCTGACCTTGTTTCGATAAGTGGTCCTCGTCCACGCTGATCTGCTGGAGTTCTTGACGGAGTCTCTTTCTTTTGAAAACGGGAAAGGGAAATGAATTCAATTCAGCTTGGTATGCGACTGGAAAGATGATTAAGTTAATGAGAAAAATACAAACAGGTCGATATTTGCCTTCTGCAGGTCATCCTCAACATCGACGACAGGTCTCGTTGATCCACTGGCTGTCAAACTTCGATCCAATTCTTCTACGCCCTGCTTTAAGCTAGAAATTTCTTCTAGAAGTCTGGCGAGTTGGTTGGAAACTTCCCGGAGCTCTTGGAGTTGAGTCTCTTTCTCTCTGAGTGATTCAAGAGACGCAAGGGCCTGAGAATCGGAAGGGCGAAGGACATCAGTATCATTTGTTGTGGAAATAAATAAAAGTTGCGAATAACAAAGGAATGAGTAGAACTCAGGGGTACTTTTTCTAGATCTGACTTGGTTTGTTCCCTTCGCTTCTCAGATTCTCTGATCTGCTCTGTCAGCCTCTCCAACTCTTCATCCTCTAGAGCATGTATCCGTCTTTCTGGCTCCTTCAACTCGTTGAGCTTCCCTAATTGATCGGTCCATCCATCTAGGTCCTCTTGGTACTTTTCTGTGGAGTCTTCGACCGATCTCCTAGTCTTCTGTTTGTGGACCTAAGAAGTTTTGAATTCAAACAAACCCAAGATATGAAAAGTGGCATTGAGCCGCAAGCGCAACAAAAGCAAAGCAGAATGTTAAAACGTTTCTTCCATGAAATGGGACTTACGTAGGCCAGTATGGTCTTCATGTCTCGATCGTCCACAGATCGATTACAACCTAAGCATACGTGTTTGCTGTTGATAGATTTTTCAACCATCTCGAAGAGTGCAGGAAGTTGTCCAGCATATGCGATATCCCTATGACAACATTTGAACAGTTATTAAAAAACCGAGGTCGATCCATCTGTGATCTGTTCAAGATGTGATTATGGTGGTATAGATAGTAATATCACATACCCTCGTGCAAGCTCAATCTGTTCCAAGCAGATCTTGATTCCAGAAGTTAGATCCTCAGCTCCATCAACCTCCTGTATAGCCGCATCAATTTTGTCTTTTAGATCTGTTTGTTCAGACCCAAAAAGACAACTCGAAGTCAAGTCTCTGATAGGAAGTTCGATTTATAGTGATGACCCACCAGACAGTTCATGCTTTGCGTCTAATAGCTTGTCCTTGTCCCGCTGAACGGCTGCTTCAGCTTGAGCGAACACTCTGTCAGCTTTCGATCTGTCTCGTTCGGCGTCTGCCACTTCACCGTCTTTATCCCTGTTGCACAACCAAAGAGTATGAAACAATTTAGATCTGCTCGCAAAAAGAGGTGCAAAACAGTGAAGAGACCAACGATAGAGCTTTAACAACATCTCGAATCATCGTTCGCTGAACGATACTTTTCCCTACCAATCTTTGAAACTTTTCAGTATTTTCCGTTGTGCTGTATACCACCAGTATTGAATAAAATCAGTGGCTGAACCGTATCTAGCAGAATTTCCTTGATAAGCAGAGGATAGCTTTGCCAGAAGATCTACTCACATTGATGCTGCTTCCGCCTCCTTTTGCATCAGCCCTTCCTTCTTGATCGCCAACTTTGTCTGAGTGGCCGAATGATGCTGAAGTTCACTCAGCTCATCCGTCATTAAATTCCGGCGATTATCAAGAGCATTGATTTCTCCTCTGATCCTTCGCTTGGTTTCTTCATAGTTTGCAGTCTTCAACCCAAGCTCAACTTCATCCAAGCTTGTTTGCTGAGTGGCTATGTCCGCTTGGAGAGCTGAGAGTTCAGCTTCGACAGAGGAGCTAGTTTGAGTGACCCCTCTGGCATCTTTTCGAACCTGATTCTCAAGCTCATCCTAATGGTGAGAGGCAAAGCAGATCGATACGATCAGTGTCATGATGGGTGCGCAAAGAGACGGGACCACCTCAGAAACTGAAGACATGAACTGACTATTTGACTCTTAAAGCTATTTCTACTGCCTGATTCGGCAGCTTTCACATTATTCAAGTTTATCAACTCGGTCTGCATCCGAGCTTCTTCCGCCTGGGTTTCCTCCTGTCAACGTTACAAGTCACGTTGAGAAGCCAACCTACGATGAGTAAACTTGGCACTAAGGCTCGGACATGAGGATGACTAGAAAGAAGATCTCTCTCATAGACGTGGAAGCGTACCCTCTTGTTCTTGAGTATTCGTTCCTGTTCTCTTTTTAGGTTCTGTAAAGTATTCTTCAGCTCGTCCAGTTTTGCTTGGTCCTGATAAGGGAGACATAAGAAAACCGGAGTTAGCAAAGTGATATATATCTGTTGTCAAGTTAAGGATGGTACCATTAGTAGGACTTACCAAGGGAGTGTCGTCTGAATACCCGATATCGAATTTGGTGCAGATTTTTGCCGCCAAATTTTCTTGGGTTGAGAGTGCCGTTTGGTGAGCCTATCTCTCAAAAGAGAAGAACTCATCAGTACCAATTTCCACGTACCCATATAGGGATATTGGACCAAAGAAAGACTGAACAAACAGTAAATTCTGCATCAAGCCTTCCCCTCTTTTGAGCAAGATTCGCGAAATCTCTTTCAAGTGCTCGCAGTACATCCTCTTCGTCTCCTCTCCGATTCAATCGTGCTGTTCGGAGCTGTTTCTTATCAGCAAGCGTTTGATCAAATCCATGAAGCTGCCCTCTAAGCTCTTCTTCGCTTTCTGTGAATTGATATGCCATGTTCGATGTAACACACTCGTCAGCTTTAAGAGTCTCTCAATAGCTGTGTGAAAGACATTTGGGTAGAAGAGAAGAATACCGGAGCTAACCTTGCAATAAACTCATTGTCTCCTCATAATTCATGATCTGTTCCTCCCAGACCGAGATCTGATGCTTCAGGTTCTCCTGTTTGTTGAACGTCTCTGCAAACTGTTCGGCCTGGTCTCTGAAGCTGATATTGATAACCGCCATTTCCTGGGCTTTTTGGCCTAGATCCTCAGCTTGTTGGTCTTTGTCTTTGATATATTGAGTGACCTTTGCTAATTTTGTTCGAAGCTAGAGGAGATGAAAGACAACTCGGTGTTCATGTGTTGATAGAAGAGGGATTAGAGGACCAGAGAATCGGATGACGAACAATTTCGGATCGATCTTTCTCCATTTTTAAATGGTTGAGCTTTTCTTTCTCTACCTTGAGATCAGCTGCCCTATCCTTTCTGATCTTTTTGATCGAATCAAGCGCATCCGTAAACCTGGAGGTCCATCACCAAAATCAGCCAACATGTATGCCGATCAGTCAATCACCCTGATCAATGCGCAATGAGCTTTAAGAGGATTAGGGGAATAAATACATCCACTCACTTCGTCGCTTCGAAAATCTCATCGAACTTCTTCTTCAGTGTCGCGGGCTCACTCAACGGCCAGTTTGACTCCTCTTGGTGACAGAAGATGACGTTATCCAGTATCGCTCTGGAAACACCTAGCAAAAGTGGTACTTCGTCATCGATCTCGCTACACTTCGTAGATATCGTGTTTCTCTGTACTTGAACCGAGTCACACCCCAACATTCAGCGCAACTCTTCTTCCAGGAGGTAAAGAGTGAAAATAATATACTTTTTGATTCGATTCGCCTGCCTCATCTTTGGATAAAATCCCTTCTAGTGTCTTCATGCTCAACCCGGTCTTCTTGACGGAGACCGATAGGTTACGAGTGACAACCATCCGCTCGCTGTTTGAGTTTTGAAATCTCAGTTTCACCGACGCCTTGACTTCTTTCTCTCCTGCCATCTTTTATTTGTCCAAATAAGAGAGCATGAATGAGATTTTTTCCGATCTCTGAATGTTGTTCTTCCTTTTGGAAGTCAAAAACTTACCTTTGGGTCATGAACAAATGCGCCTCCTTTTGTGTTCGGAGGAAGTTCACCCGTTGTTGCATACTTCAAGCACTCGATAATGGTCTATTCGAATCAACCCCCAGAACCCGCAGGATATCAATAACTGATATGAAGACAATTCGAAGTGTTTGACTCCCAAGACTCAAGCTCCTAAGTTGGGCTGGTGTAATGGCTTATGTGAAAATACTGACGGTCTTGCCCGTTCCATTAGCGCCCACAATGACGGTGACAGGAGTTTGAAACTCTACCATGGCGGACGAGTTGTTACTACGAACGAGAAAGAAAGGTGAGTCTTTATGAATTTTCAGCCTTATAGATACAGTCCCAATCTTGATTTTCGGACATACTCAAAACTCCTGATTCCTCTGATGACAAGACGATCCAGGGACGACCTAGCAGAGTTAATGAAGATGTGATTGATGAAATGCGTGTGTGTGCGAGCCAGAAAGAGTCCAAGATGAGCAGCGCGTTCTTTCATCTGCCTATCCATCTGTCTCTGAATACAGTAAAACTTGGCTAAACACGAACATGATGTGTACCAGCAACTCTGGATGGAGAGGACGGTATCGACGATGAGGGGTGTATGCGCTTCCTGGGTTCCCTCTTCAAAGGGAGAACGAGAGATGGAAGTGGGGACACGCTCTGTAAAGATATTTGATTAATTTATCTTATTACAACTTTCGACGCGTTCGATGCGTCTGACGCGTCTAAGATAACATCTATGTTATGTTAATTTTCATATATTAAATCAGTTATCTCGGCTTTCGGAGGCTTTTCTTACTGCTGCAAACTAAGGGGGAGGCCACAGCTCCCATCGCCTTTTGCACGAACCGACACTCTCTATCCTTTTCCTCCCTCGTCTTCCCTTCGTACAACACCTCTTCCTATATACATCTCTAAGCACCATGTCTTCCTGGCGATCTGTCATGACGTAAGTACCTTCTCGTGTGTCTAGGCCTAAGATTGTTTTGAGGTGGGAGAAAGAAGACCGAACGAGGGTATCTGGTCAAGAATCCAATCAGAACGATCAAACGAAAGATCTTGAAAGAAAAAAGAAGACTAACGATGGGATTTCCCATTCATTCTGTTTATCTATTCCTCCCTTTATTAATTGACTTGCGTATGAACGAAACAGCTACAACAGGTACACTTCCGTTGCTGCCCGAGCTATCCGATCTGGTTTGAAGGAGGCTGAGCGAGTCAAGGCTGACAAGCGAGCCAACGTTACCCTCAAGAAGCAGATCTGGACCAAGGGAGAGCCCTCTGAGAGCGTGCGTTCTTGGTTGATTTATATCTGTTCCTTTTCCATCATATCGTATCAGAAGATGTCTCTCGAGAATGGACCGGATGGGAACGGGAATGGATCTTCGTTGAACAAAGATGGATGGGAAGGGCTAGTCTGGGGAAGAGTTGTTACTTTGAGCCTCTCTTTTAGGCCCGATACTCTGCGAGGTTCCAAATTCATAGAGCAGCGAGAAGAAGAGCAAGGAACGGAGAGGATTGTCGTGTTTGGGAGTAAAACCATACCTGTTGAATGCCGAAGGGAATATACCTTTTGAGTATTCAAGATGAGATCAAGACAGACGCGGTCACCCTCTTCGAGACTTCCTGGTCGCCCTCCTTCCGAAAGCATATGTCTTTCTTCTTCCTAAACACGAGGATATCAGGTCGAACTAACTCAGCATCCACTACTTTCCAAATTGACAGGTTGTCGTCGACGTCTCCGCTCCCCTCAAGTCTGCTTCCAAGTCTGCTTAAGATGAAGAGAGAAAATTCTGGAACAGGCTTTCCAAAGAAGGGTTCCATGTGTTAGATAGGTCGTTGGAGACAAAAGAAGAGACGGCTGTTGGTGTTTGGGAGGAGAAAGCTTGTGTGCAAGATAGGAAATGTTTCTTTTTGTGAACATTGAACGAAGGCGAAACGAGAGTTTCCTTAGTGAGTGAAAAAAGGGTTGGACGGATAAAGAGTAGACATCGGCAAGAAAACAAGAAGAGAGGTGAATGAATATCGGAAGCGCAGATTTCGCTGGGAAGAGGGGATACTTCACCGACCAGTCTAACAGGTTGGACTCTCCAAGAGAATCGTCCATTACGGAAAGAACGAGAAGACTAAGAGAATCAGGGTGCTCATTGACCAGAAAAATCTCAGTAACGGTCGTCGTCAATCTTATCGACTGACTCTGACTAATACACCAAGACAAGTGATTGGTTTTATGCAGGCTGGAATGAAGAGAAGAGGACACGACTGTAAAATAGAGATTAGAGGTTACGATGGAAGTCGATACAGAGTAGACGATAGACAATGGGGAATAGAGAAAAGAGAGTGGGGAATAAGGAAATAGACACTACCGACTACAGACTACAGACTACAGACTACAGACTACAGACTTTCTAATAGGGAATAGACACCGGATCAGGTCCGGCTATGGGGAGATCAGCTGCTGCGCGTAAAGTGATCGTCCGTTCTTGTGAACCATTCGTTCCCGCTTCTGTTCCTGAATTGAGATTTCGATTTCTGTTCCTGTTCCTGTTCCACCTTGCCCCTTTTCCATCCCGTCCGTCCATCTATCGCTCCCTCCTTCCTATCTATCCTCGCCTATCCATCCTCTTCTCGACTCTGGATGCAACCCATTCCGAAAGTGCCAACCTCCCAGACGGAGATCTCGGTCCTCCGGGATCTCGGTATCGAGAAAGAACTCGCCAGACTCTCGCTCAAGGTGGGTCTTTTTTATCCGTTCTTCGCTCTTTGGTCGTCAAACTCATCGTGCGCTGATTTTCTATCCATCCGTCTCTTTTCGCTCTTCTTTGCTGTGGTCAATTATCACCGGTCCACTCCGAAAATCATGGCTACCGTCGTTGTGTTAACTCTTGGGAAACATAGCAAGCGAACGGGAATGTGGACAGGGCAGCTGATATCGGTATGTGGACGACACCCATCGTGTATCTTCCTACTCTCTATCTCTCCACCCGGTTGTCGCGTGTCTGTATTCTCCCTATCTGTCTGCCAAGACTTTCCTGGCCTTATGAGGGACAACGGACCTCGAAGTCTGGATCGAGGGTTATGTGTGTGACCGAGTCAATGTTATTTGGGAGGCTGTGGGATCTGCTTGGCTATCATACATAAAGTGTTCGTCGACTAACACTCCTGATTGTACTCTTCCTCCACTTTGTCATCCATGTTTGTCCATCCAGCTTTCACGATCATGAACAGACCTAGCGAAGAGGTGAGAAAACCTCTCCCCCTTTCCACTTCCACAGTCACTTCTGTCCCATCCAATCGACACATTATCATTCCTAAATCAAGTGGAGTTTCTGAAGATGAGGATGAGAATAGTGAGGGCGACGATAACGGTGAACATGGTGGCGGAAGCGGTGGTGGTGATGAGAATCAGGAAGAAGGAACTTGGTCGGATGTCCGTTCGTCGACGGATCGTCGACCTCCCTTTAGAACATTTAACAATGGTAGCAGTGAGGATTCCTCTCAACAGACCTCTTCCCGCCCTTGTGCTCCACCTTCTTTATCATCTGCATCGACGATCACGCGCAATCCTTCTGGCAGCACGACGCTCGCCCGGCCAGCCGGCAGCGGTGTCAGAGCAAATTCTTCCTTTAACAGCTCTATCGCTTCATCCTCTCGCTCGTCGTCGCGCTCGAAACCTTGGTCTCATCGGCTGACCTCGACCGCTTCATCATCCTCTGCTTCATCTTATAAATCCACTTCGCCTCATAAGCGATCTCCCGCTGTCAGTCTCTCATCCTCTCCTCCAGGTGGTTCTTCAGGATCATCCTCTAGGCCGTTGAGTCATCAGGTCATCAGGTCTCTTCCTCTTGGTTCATTGGTCGCTCTAGGCGATCAAAAGCCTGACAAGGTTTACAAGCCTCCTAAGCTTAACAACGAGGCCATCAGTCAGTTGTCTTGCGTTCTTCCTTTGCTCTTTTTGACTTGTTTTTTCCTGTTTTTGACTTTTCTGTGACTTGGACGCCCTTGCTTATGATCTTTGTTCCGTACTTTCACATTTCACGACCAAACTTAGAATACGATGCAGCTGCCAATCAGTTGGTAGCCGACCTGTTTGCCAGAAGCGACGGCTCAAACGTATCGCTCGCCTCAATAAACTCGAACAAAGACTCTTCGTCCGACACCAAAAGCTCTCGTCGGAGTTTCTTTGGTCGGTCCAGATCTGAAAAAACCGCCAATCAACGAACAAGCTCACCCTATCGATCCACCCCGGCTATTCAACTTCCGACAGCGATGGCCAGCCCAGACATTGTCACCATCCCACCTACTCCAATCAATAACACCCCATCTGTCACGTTTGAGGAAGAAGACAGTCGAGGTCGATCGACCAGACGACTTTCCACTCGTTCCATGTCTCCTTTCTTCTCTCGAACTGGACGAAGTCGATCTAGAGCCAACAGTCCGTCCTCCGAAGTTGGACAACTGCGCGCCAGACAGGGAACATCCGAATTGGCGGATTCAGATTCGGAAGACGAAGGAGACGACTCAGAGTCAAATGCGGACTTTGCTTCAGGTGACCTTGATCAAGCTGCCGTCGGAGTCGACACTGGGGACATAGACAATTGGGAGGACGATGGTTTCGACGAAGAGACCGAGCTAAACACCGACCACAATGCTGAGACAGAGATGATCGCTTCGCCTTCGAGTGAGGGTTATATGGTCCCCTGGTCGGATCTCTATCAAGAAATTGAGCCAGAGTGGGTTCCTGTGCTCTTCTCATATTTGATTTTTGTTTACTGATTATGCTTCATTTGGATTATCTTCCACTCTTCTCACAGGCTGGGTGAAGGACCCAACGTTGTCATCCCTGCCGCAGACTCTTACACAATCCTTCGGAATCAAACCGCTCCGTCCACAGGACTCAAATTGAACATCCAACGACCAGATTTCGGTAGGGATCGATGTACAATCCGGATAGAACAGGGTGATCCGGAGACTGTGTTGGAGCAAAAAGCAAAGAGGCAAAGAAGATACGTTGTTGCTTCGGATCTCTCAGAAGAGAGTGGTTACGCAGTTGAATGGGCCATCGGTACAGTTGCTAGGGATGGAGATGAGGTAAGACCTCTTTTTCCGTATATCCTCGGATTTAGTTTTACTTGACTCACCGGAAGAAACCCTGAACATTTTTCATCTTTTATTTGATAGCTCTGGATCGTTAGTGTTCAGGAGAACGAAAGTAAAGGTAGGAAAGGTTCCTTCGTTCGACTGAGATTGGCTCGTTTCCAAATGTTGACTTGGATCCTTCTTTACTGGCCTCTTGTTTCTCAAACTATTCAAGTGGATCCCAAGGATCTGTCTTCGCAAGACCGTTCCGAGAAGCTCAAAGTCCAGAGAGAGGTATATCTATTGTGCTCAAATGTCTCTTTTCCCTTAATCTTCTTTCCAAACTAACGACATACATCCTTGCTCAATTTCTTGTCGAGAATTTAGCGTCAAACTCTTGCCTCGTTACTCATCAAACAAGTCACCCCCATTCTTCAACGAACAAACTTGAACCTGACAGTTATATGTCAGGCGGTTCACACAAAAAACGCGAGGCACATGTTGTTGGATCTGATTGATTTCTTGGAGCCAACGATCGTAATCGTTGGTAGCAGAGGGTTGGGAAAACTCAAAGGGTCAGTACAAATTACCCTTATATTTCTTTGTCCTTCTTTTGTGATACCAATGCTGAACTTTTGAGATGGTTATAACTACCACAAATGCCCCGTGAGCGTAGAACAATTTTGGGGTCCATGTCGCATTACCTTGTGCAAAAATCATCGGTTCCGGTGATGGTAGCCCGTCGTCGACTTCGAAGGTTCGTCCTCGTCATTTTTCAATCAACACTTTTCTTTGCGGATGAACGCATTGTACTCACCTCATTTTGGTACACTTGGATTCGACAGAAACTTGAAACGAACCGACCCGTCGCTCCTTCGGAACGGAGCGCACGTCCCGCTATCCCGGGCGAATGTCGAGAAGCTAGCAACGGGAAAAGAACCGAACATGCAGGACGCAGCAGACATCGAGAGAGAGGAAGATCTCAAATCATCCGAGGCGGACGACCGGACAAAGGCATTGGAAGCGGCTCTTTAATCTTCTATCTCTTTCGAACCTTTCTCTCACAACCATTTTGCTTTTCAATCTGTCATTTTCACTTTTTCTTTCTTCTCTACTACGTTCTTTTTTCTCCTATTTTCTCATCATCTCGGCAATGTAGTTCCTTGTTGCCCCCTATTCTATCTTTCCTTATACAGTCATATCATCATGTCCTGTTTTGCAGCCAGTCTCTCTGCCTCCTTCTCTTGACTTGTCGACAGAGTTGCCCTTCGGAACAAGGCAGAGAAAGCATGCTTACGTAACCCTGCGATCCTCTCGTCGTTCTCACCCTTTTCCTCTCACCTTCTCCGCTTCTTCCGAAGTAGTCCAAAGCGCTTTGGTCTCGAATGAAGACATACAACATGTTGGCATCGTCTAGGACCATCTTTAGAAGCTCGACTTCGGTTCTTCATGTGAGGTGTTACAGTTCCGCCTCTCCACTTTTCGGTTAGCTCCCTATCCTTCTTCTGTTTCTCTACCATCTTGAGCCCTTCGTTCCGACGGAGGGCCGGGAGGATCTTTTGGTTATCCGGCTGATATTCGCCTCCTATTCCTTCGGTTGATCGTTCGTTGCCAACAGGAACCGAACGATCTTCAATTCAGATCGAGGGTGTCACCTATCCGTCAGATGATTACACCAACGCCTCTCCTACCATTTTGTCTAAACTCCCATACGGACTACATAAACAACCGGATCACCCACTGGGAATCATTCGAAACTTGATTGAATCCCATTTCGATAAATTCACACCGGTCATCCCTCCGTCCGCTATTGTCTCCGTCAGACAAAACTTTGACGAGCTGGGATTTGCTGATGACCATCCTGGTCGAGCGAAGAGTGATTCCTACTACCTCAACAAGGACACCGTGTTGAGAACTCATACCTCCGCACATGAAATCGAAACATTTAAACGAGGATTGGAAAAATGGTTGTTGAGTGCAGATGTCTATAGGAGAGATGAGATTGATAGCTCTCACTATCCGGTCTTCCATCAGATGGAGGGTGCTTCCGTTTGGGGACCAAAAGCTCTCAAAGACCTTCCGAAAGAGAACCAAGCACTCAGAGATCTGATTGCTTCGAACCCATCTCCATTGCTGCTCGACGATCCTACTCAACCGTTGGATGCGGTCATCAACCCTTCCCAACCTGAGCACGACGAGGAGACTCTTCAACTCTTGGTCGACAATTTGAAACTCTCTTTGAACTCGATGATCCTCGCACTGTTCAGATCTCATACCGATCAGGCGGGTGAACCCTTACAGATCAGATGGATCAACGCGACCTTCCCATGGACGGCACCCAGCTATGAGGTCGAGGTGATGTTTGAAGGGAAATGGTTGGAGATCCTAGGATGTGGTGTCGTCAAGCAAGACGCATTGGTCCGATCTGGTTCGTATCCTTACTCTATATCTTCTCTCCTTTGTCTTTCCATTTCCAATCTGTGACAATGCTAAATTCTTCTGCTGCCTGAAAATCTTATCATCCACTCCTATAAAACAGACGTTCCTGAAAAGGTCGGATGGGCGTTCGGTCTAGGTCTCGAAAGACTAGCGATGATTCTGTTCAACATCCCGGACATCCGTCTGTTCTGGACTCAGGATCCTCGATTTGCGGCTCAGTTCGCCTCCTCTCGAGGAATCACTCAGTTCTCGCCTTGGTCAAGATACCCGTCGTGTAACCGAGACCTGTCCTTCTGGTTACCGGATGAATCGACCTCAACGGAAGAGAGGCTGCATGAGAACGATGTTTGTGATATCTTCCGAGATATCGCTGGGGATATGGTTGAAAGTGTCGAAAAAGTATGGTACCTTCCTTACCTCGCGGCCTTTTTTCTTATGTGTTCGTAGATTGATCTCTCTCACTGTTGCCTATCACCGTAGTTTGATGAATTCGTTCATCCTAAGACCGGTCGTCGATCGTTATCCTACCGAGTTGTCTATCGATCGATGGAGAGGTTCGTGAATTTACAAACATACTCTTCTAACTTACCCAACCTTCTTTGCGTGCTGAGCCATTTCATCCTGACGACTATTTGTTTTTATTTGTTTTGTCGTTTTTCTCGTTCTCTTCTGTTTGGATGTTTGGGGGGAACATGATTGGGACCATAGGACACTGACAAACACCGAAGTATCTGAACTTCACTCAAAAGTAAACGATGCTCTCATTGCCAAGTTCGGTATCACCATTCGATAAAACCAACTTGTTGTGAACGCAAAGAAGACAAGAGGAGAAAACATGCTTTCTGATCCTGACAACTATTGGGTGTGGAGCAAATAAAGTAGGAATATATGAATCAATTTCAAATGGTGGAAGTGATGCAAAAGCGCAAGTTTGACGAGGATCAAAGAAACAGAAGAGAAAAGCGGTTTCGAACTGAAAGCATCGAGGAGAGGCTGTTCTATGATCAAAAATACTGAATGTTCAGAGATGGAAGAGCTGAGGATGAACATGCCAGGAGGAACGAACACAATATGTAGAGAACTATAGCTGGTTGAAACAAAAGAGAGGAGGAGAGTTGAGAAAGATGTAGGAAAGATATAAGAAAAACATATCTGGTAGAACCGTGTGGTAAAAGTTTAAAGAAAACGATCAAGCATTACAAACGAGCGGACAAGGAAAACACACGAAAAGGAGCGCACTTCTCAAACACGACAACAAGAGATATCAAAAGAAAAGAAACAAGAAAGGAGTGGCAACAAGAAAAAACCCTTTATGGGAGGGAGGTGAATTCCAAAGTCACATATAGTAGAACGATATGATGGTCAATCTTATGAAATAGATTCTTCGTTCGTTGCTGACTCAGCTGGACCTGGCCCTGGATTGGGAGGAAGAATATCTTCAGAAAGAGCAGATGAGCTGTTGCTGAGTGGAGTAGCCTTAGACGGTCGACGGGCTCGGACTTTAGGCAACTTGAGCGAAGGTCGTTTGATCAACCCTCCTCGGCTACCCTCGTACGCGTCATCCTCGGCTGAGAGAAGGGATGGTCAAGATCAAGAGATGTTAAGTTGTTGGTCTCTCCTTTCTCTTGAGGAAGGAAGGAGAAAAATGCCTACCATGTCGCTTTCGATCGTCTGACGAGTCCAAACTTGAACTCATTCGACGCTCTTCTTCTACCATATCTAAAGTACCCTGAATGATGACTGCGAATGCAGTAAAACGTATCGATAACGACGAGAAATTAAAACCCTCAGTGAGTCAGAGAAAACAGAAATGAACGCCTACAGAGAAACTAGATCAAGTTTCAGGAAGAGAGCAAACATACCTCGATAAGCAAACACGAACTGCCTCAATGTCTGACACAGACTCATTCTCTGCTCTCTCATGTCCTCCAACACGTTCAAAACTGGATCCTGCAAGTCCGACAACGTGACATCCTGTGTGCTGAGTGTACATCTCGGGGGTGGTAGTCCCTCTTGGTAACTCATTGATTCAGAAGGTGTCGCTACTGACGTCGGTGTCGAGGTCGACGTTGTAGTCGATGTCGATACAAACGAAGGCGAGTCCTCTTTCAAGCTGTTTGAAAGTAGGGGTGAGCCGGTAGAGTGGAACGTCGTGAACGAAGGTCGTTTTGTGAGATTGAACGGCACCGAGCTTCTTCTGCCATTCGAACCGATATGCATGTTGCCTAGGTTGATGAGCGATGTGGTCGAACCAGTATGTGTAGAGAACAAGGACGAATTCTCATCCGCATCTGATGTAGCGGGAGAACCGGATCGAGATGTGTCCTTGGAATTATAAACGGCCGAGTAATCGATATCCATATCACTCACCCTAGGACCGTTCGTCGGGTCATCCCTCGATCGGGGTCTCGAAGTAGGTGATCGGGCTGCTCTGAGGTCAAAGAACGGTGAGCCGGGCGGTGGCGATGATGTCGGTGCGGAAGATGCGAATGGAGACGAAGATGAGACCGAAGGGTTCCTAGATCGATCCAGCGTCTGTTTCCTGTCTCTCGACGGTTTGGCTTCCCGTTTGAGTTGCATCTCGTGCTTGATTGCATCCAGCACGGCATCTACCACGACGTAAGAACCAGTTCTGCCGACACCGGCCGAACAATGAACGACGATCGGACCAGGTGAAGGTTGACCAGTGATATGTGCTTGAACACCTGCCTCATCGTTGATCTGGTTGACTTCTCGGATCAAATTTAAAAGATCCTCGGGAGTCTCTGGGATATCGAAATCAGGCCAAGAAACGTATTGGATCTGAGTAATCAGTCGCCCGGGTTCTTCAGGGTGGTCATCGTGAGTCACAAGGAAAGATCGCTTTATGAGTGGTCGAGGCTCGCTCGTCTTTGGGGCGGCAGCGGCGAAGAAACCTCCTCCTCCGTCGTGACCAGGCATATTCTCTTCCTCTCCTTTAACTTCTAGTAACTGTAATGTAAGCCGTCCGAATTTTCGATCGCTCCAGTAATCTCCACATTTGACCTGTCCGCCTTCGTGTTGTTTGGTCAACCTATCATCAGGTCCGTCAAGAAACAAGATCCCCCAAGAACGTCAATTGTTGGTAAGGAGCGACAAGAACGCGACAGAGACCCGGCTTACATGACGATAACCCTGACGTTTTGTTCCCAACATAACGTCCAGAAATCTTGGTATGTCGAAGGCAAAGGTCCCTGGGTAGCGATATACTTTTTGTTCGTCGCGCGAGGCTGCACAAGAGAAGCGTTAATGTAGTCCGATCCATCATCATGACACTTTGCTTCCAGTCGGACTCGAGCATGGTCGAACGGCCAAATATTTTGGAACCTAGAGATGACGCGTAAAATGAGCACTTTTGTAATTAGCGCAAATACACAAACACGCGCAAAAGAGAGGCATCCGAACGGACCTGTTCTTCCAGCCTTTCTCCAGGCCGGCGGTGATACTATACGGGAATCGATCCACCTTGTTATCGCCCGACTCGTCGCTTCCGGCATCTCCAAACTTTGAGTGATGATTCATGATTCCCTGTAGTCGTTTTTGCTCTCCCAGCTCGACTTTGTAAAACTGCTGAGCAAGTGTGTCCGCCGCCTGTGAAGGAGAAGCTAGGATGATATCCCTCAAGAAAGAGGGCAGATCCCCGGCTCGTTCGACGGTCGACGAAGGGAGATCGAGGGGAATTCGTTCACCTATACCATGTGAGAGCTCGATATTCTGTCTGATGTTATCAAAGAACGGGTTGGCTGCTTTGTGTTGGAGCCCAGCCGTCTGAGGCATAGTCAACGTTTTGCCAGACCCGTCCATACCGGGGAGAGTAAATCCGACGGTGGGTGCGCCTCCGTTGGTCGAAACTGTTAGAAAAAGACAAACGTTTTAGCTCCGGTTCAAGTTTGTGTTTATGAAAGTTTGTGTAGCTCAACGAACCTTGCTGGAAGGCGGCCAACTAGGTTTCAGATCGATGCAGAGATGTTGTTGTAGCGGCGTTCATCATGAAAAAGGAAGTCAGTAACACGTCCTTTCTTGATAGCATGAGCAAGAAAAGATTACGAAGAAATCCAAGAAGACAAACGAACCGGAAGATCACGACCGTTCACTGATTTGGAGGGTTTGGCCTGTTCCGCCAGAGGGGAATTGTCGACCAAGCCCTGTGTGTTTGATTTTGAGACCGCAGCAAAACCGCCTCTGACGATACAGAGCTTTCCTTTGAAGCCGTCTTTCTCAAACTTGTTTAACAATCCAGCAAGGATGCCTCCTTCGCCCGCTGACTGTCCGTCTTGATCGTAGCAGATAATCCGAGTGATGGCATCCGGTCCCTTCTGAAACTCCCATATTCTTGCCTGATCGGATTCTTGATCAAGCATGGGAACGAGCCTGGCGAGCGTAAAGTTAGCTCGACGGAGTAGAGTCGAAGGAATGGTGATGGGGATAGCAGTAGGAACACGGGAGTGTGTATAGCTGTTGTGGGTTCTTAGGTCCAAGATCAAATAGGTGTGAGGAATTGGCACTGGAATATCACTTGGATCCAACATTTGGATATGGGGATTCGATGGGGCCATGGCGCTGCGGGAGGGGAAAGCGGAGCCGAAAATGTCCAAAATGGAAAATCGCAACGATACACGAAGGATTAGCATCCGAGAACGGGGTGAGAAGAAAAGGCAGAAAGAAGAAGGAGAGAACAGAGAGAAAGGAGAAAGAACAGAGATGGAAACGCACGACTTTGCTCTACGGCTGGCGATACTTCCGCCTGACGGACCACCTAGCATTCGATTTGCCGTTGATGAGAACGAGTGTGGTGTCGAGTTTTGGACTGGAAGGACCGATGGGGAAGTTGAGAGATTGTTCAAACGCTTTCCGGTACCAGTGACCTCCTCTCCTTTCGAAGATTTTCCTGACGTTGACAAACTCATCCTCTGAAACCTACTGGCCATCGCTGGTGGAGGGGACGATGCGATCGAAAACCCGGTTGGACCGGTTCGGCTCACACCAGGAAACACTCCGACTCCATTGGAGCCACCTGCAGCACTAACTTCACCAGCATCTCCACTAGGGAAATTCAATGAACCGATCGGGTTGAATGGCGAGTCTAACGGAAAGAGTGACGGAGTAGGAGCGCCAGAGGACACGAACAAGTTCTGCCACGGACTGATCAGAGGGGTCAGAGGGGTAGGCGATGTGAAAGGTTGTCTGAATGCGAAAGGCTCTTGAGCCGAGGCAGATGCGGTCGAAGAATGATGAAAGATGTCGTTTGTGTTGCTGGTATTAGCGGTGGTGATAGAGGAATCTGCAGCAGGAGTGGAAGGTGGAAAGAAAGATGGGGTAGAGAGATCGCCTAAATTTAGACCTGTTCGCCTGTTCGTCAGCATTGGTGGTGGCGGTGGAGGAGACATCGACTTTGGAGAAGAAGGCAGCTGCAACCGAAGGTTTGGGTTGCTTTGCTCTGTGTCTACAAACATCCTTGGTATTGGCTGAAATTTAAAGAGGGAGACGGGGTGGGGTGCCAGCCAAAAGGATTAGTAAAGGAGACTGTATGAAATGGACAAGCGAGGTGCTGCTGAAGGCCCAGAACAGGAAAAAAAAAAAAAGTTCCAGAAAAAAAAGGAAAAAAGCACGAAAGAGAGGAGTCGAAGGAGGTTGTTGATAGACCGATGGAAGAGACCTCCACGGTGTCCTTGGGGATGCCACAAAGGAAGACGGAGGTGGGAAGGTGTCGTTGGTAGTATGAAGAACACTTGTGCGATAAAAGACCGGGCCAACTGTTGGCGGTGAGGAGGGAGAAAAGAACGTAACCAGTCGGTTGATTACGCTGGAATTATTATCTCCGGCGTAACCATTCGTGCGTCACTCATGACGCAATCGTTCGGCAAGGTCTCTCGCGTTTGAGACACAAACATGTTTGGGTATGTAGGTAGCGCTGCGAGGTGATATCTGTGCTGTGGGGTGGTGATATTGCTGTGAGGTAACCTGTATTCAGTGTTTGGAAGCAGTTGGTTCCTTCGTTGAAGGATGACAGTATGTCACCATAGGATTGAGGTCGAGGCGGGTCGCTAGGGAGAAGGTAGAAAAGTGGCAGTGGTCAAGCCAGTCGCTCATTTTTTTCTAGTTTCTCTTCATTCTTCCTGCCTATAGGTGCGACAGAGGAATAATCTGAGTATTTTTTTTTACCAGACCTTACACCTCTCTCTTTTGGCCATCAATGTCAGATAGCACGAAGAGAGAGTAGAGAGTGTAAGAGAAGGATTTCAGTTCTCTCACTGTTAGGCCGGTATCTTATCTTATCTATCCTGGTTTTCTTTTCTCACCAACAAGTCACCCCTCCTCGTTCATACCGTATTCCTTCTAGTCATCATAATCTTCCCTCATCAAACCTCACCCATCGTCCGTTGAGCTTATGCTCTTCAATTTGGTCTGATCTATATTGTAAGAAAATCCTTGTGATGTTCATAAACCCCCTTCTTGATTGCATTGCGGGTTGAGGGCGCCAATGCTCATGATATCATGTCAGATATTTCCTCTGTAGAAGAGAGCTCCTTCTCCCTCGAGAATGGCTTGTCAACCCAGCAACGACGTGAAATTGGTACTGAAATCATCTCACAAGACTGTAACCTTCAGAACGAGATGATATTTGAATGCAAAGCCCTTATTCAGTGCCGAGTCTATTCTATTTCATTCATTTCAGTCATTACTTTTGGGATACTTCAACTGTCTGTTCTTGCACTCGTGGATGCCTGCTTCGTCGTTCGGGCCATTATCTGATACACCATCCACATACGTCCCACTGCATAGATTTGTTGCTTCTTCAGTATATCCGCGATCAACAATGTTAACGATGTACAGTGTAAATACGATAACGCGGTCGGCAAGCTAATCTCTCACAAAAACACCACCATCATCATCGCTTGTAACCATTTGCAAACCGATGACGCAACTTCAATAAATCAATACATACGATACAACTTGAAAACATAAGGAAACAAATACCGTTCACGAAGGAGTGGAAGATCTAGTGTCCACTTCCTTATGATACTTTGATCTTTTCGAATTAATCCCGGACGACATCCGAGTCCAGGCTCTATCGAATTTATCGGATCATCAAAGTACAGGTCAGTTTTTTTCCATCTTCCAGATGGTCAAAGATACCGAATTAGAATGACCGTACCGCTCGTACTGGTTCGCGGGCTGGTGAATAAGAACCACCTCGGTCAGATCTGATGGGTTGATCTATCTAGAGGAGACAGGAGGAAGTGCAGCAAGTGCGAAGAGGAAGAAGATTGAAACAAACCTTGACGACGACCCCGAGTTTTTCGGCGCACTCAATCACGAAATCTGCATTCCTAAGGAGTTCTCTGGCTAAAAAGACGACGTCTGCTTGGCCTTCCTGTAGAACATCCTCGATTTGCTCCGCGGTGGTCAATAGACCAACGGCGCCCACTCTCAGAGACGTCTCGCTTCTGATGACTTCCGCAAAGTGAACTACAAGAGCTATAGTTGAGTGCCTTGGGTATCTTCATATGAAGAACAATGAGAGAGATGGCAAGATCTCACCTTGATAACCAGGTTTGATCTCGATTTTTTGTTTGGACCAAAGCCCACCAGATGAGGTATCAATCAAGTCGATTCCCAGAGTCTTCCAAAGTCGGGAACGAGGTTCATCAATACTGAAAGAAAGATCATATGTCACAAACATATAAACACTCACCTCAAGTTCCTTACTAAGCATGACGCTCTGAACGAGTCCCCACTGAACCCACTCTCCAGAGTTTTGATCTCTCTCCGGTCCGTCCGCCCAGTCGCTAGCAGAAATCCTATAGAACAATGGCCGATCCCAGATCGCTCGAACCTCTTTGGATACCAGTTTGGAAAGCCTGATTCGGTTCTCAAAAGATCCTCCGTACTCATCCGTTCGGCTATTCGATAGCGGGGACACAAACGAATGAATCAGGTACCCTTTTGTGTTTCCAATTCCATACATGATCAGCATCTACAAGAAATCCATCTTTTTCCTGGTATACAACTTGAGAAGCTCACCATGAGCACCATGAATCTCGATAAAGTCAAATCCAATCTTTTTACATCGCTCGGTCGCGTCCTTGAAGGCTTGAACCAGGTTCTCGATATATTCCTTCGAGGCCTCGATAGGCTGCGGGTATGTTTCCTGGAAAGGAATAGCAGAAGGTGCGTATACTTGTACCATCCCAACAAGATATACAAACATCAGCTTCATCCCTCCTCTTCTTCCCCTGCTTCATCACAGAGAGTATACATCCGAAAAAGAGACGCAAGAAACTCAGACCAACCATTATCGGGCCATCCTCCATCGTCTTCTGAAGCGACGTCCGACTGAGGTCCAGCAGGAGCTTTCGCTACCCACGGCGCTTTTGTAGAGGCCTTGCCTTTAAGGTTTGATCAAAAGTCGAGTTGAATTTTGGTCATTTTGGAACAGATAAATGAGTGCGATATGTCACAACTTACGGCCAGCATGAGCGAGTTGAATCCCAATCTTCGTTCCTGTAGTTTAGAGGAGAGTACTTATGTTCAGTCCAGTGTTGCGACACTAATGATCGGGACGGGGTTTCAAAAAAAAAAGTAACACGAGGGAAGAGGCTTACCATCTAGAGGGTTTGAAACCAGTTGGACGAGCTCACACCGGTCAATACCTCACAACCGTGCCATTAGAGAGAGAGAGAGACATGTATGGAGAAGGTGAGGACTGACGGGCGTGGCAAAACTCTACCAGCCGCTTTAGCGGCTCTATCTGAGAATCCTTCCAGATTCCAGCATCCTGAGGGGTAATCCTTCCCTCTGGCAAGACTGCATGAGCTTCCAGACATATCGCGCCTACGCCGCGAATGGCAAAGCCCTGGATGGAACAGGTTAAAATTCGAGTGTTTCAGCTCTATCTGTGAGCCAGAATCGATCAGTGAAGATTTAGGGTTAAAAAAACTCACACCTATATGCTGTGGTACAACGATTGATATCAACAAATCGTTGGCGTAATCACCGAAAGTCTAAATATATGGGACAAGCCTTACCACAAAATGCTGTCGAAAGATAAGCTGATCAGTCCTATGGATCTCACTCAACGCGGCAAGGGCTTACAGATGAGCCACTCACAAAGTCGGTTTGATGACCATCTTCTGCCGAATACATACACATAGGACTCACCCAGAGCCGGTTCTGTTGACGACAGACAAACCAGTCAAACTAGCTGACCTAGCCTCGGATTAATGAAACCAAGAGCATACTTTGAAAGTCACATCCCGGATATTAAGCGGCTCGAAACTTTTCAGTCTCGGACCTCCAACTTTGATGGTGTGTTCCACGATCTCTGACCCAATGGCCGGACTGTTGAGCGGAAGGAAATCTATTTTGTGTTGTTGTAAAGGTTACGATGGTGTGAGCGCGCACGAAGAGAGAAATTGAGCCAAGTTCTTCTTCTTAGTCACTCACATGGCATCCCTGGAACCGGCTCATTCCGAGAAAGAGACATTCTTGCGTCGACTGTTTGATCAATGTTGGCTGTGTTGGCTGTGTTGGTTGTGTTGGTTAAAGGAAACAGGTATCATGTAAACGGATGAGTTTGTCATCCCAACAGATTATGCATCTATTTAGGACATGGCCGAAAAAAGATGAGTAATTAGGGTTATGACAAACCCGGCATAGTCACGTGATATAATGAATGACGTCATCGACCGATGTGGCTGAAACCCCCCCCCCCCCCCCCCCCCCCGGAACTACACACGGGCTTGGCAGCTTACGTAAATCAGCCGTTGGACCCCATAAGCCCTGTTTTCTTCAGCTCGACTTTTCAACATCCACCGTCATCCTTTTTTACACGCTATCCATTCCAACCTATCCATTCCTTCTTCGGGCGCCTTCTTCGTTCTGTTGCTTCTGTAGTTGATATCATCATGGTAGCTCTTATTGCTCTGGCCGCTTCTCTGGCAGTCACCACTCCGGTCTTTTCCCGTGCGCTCACCGTTCCTCAACAAGTGTCGTCGTTACCCGTCGAGCCGTTTTCCCTTCCACTTTCCCATACACATCATTCTAGACGAATCGGCGAGGACGGTACGCTTTTAGAGTGGCTCAGGAAGGAGCATGCAAAAACCCAAGCAAAATACGGCCTTGGCGCAAGCAAGGCCAAGAGGGATTCTGGGGTTTCTAGGTTGGTCTTTGTTCCCTTGTTCCTCGTCCTTCCTTTGTCTTTCGGACTTGTACATCGTAGTACAGCCACCTCTCCCGCTCAGGCCATCTGATGTGATACATTGGGATCTGCAGTCTTCATACCCATTGTCTGCTATATCAATCATGCTGATCTAGACCTTCTCTCTCCAGTCTTCAAAACTCTGGGTTGGACGCATCTTATTCTGCTTCGGTCAATATCGGAACCCCTGGACAATCGTTCAATTTGATCTTGGACACAGGTAGGTCCACGTTTTGAGAACTCTCTATATATTCCACCGTCTCAGACAGCATTGACGGACTGTATGACCTGATAAAACCCTGTTTGTTCAATCAGGCTCTTCCGATCTATGGGTAGCCGGGAACGATTGTACGAGCGGGTGCAGCGGGATAACTACTTGGGATCCGTCGACGTCATCAACATTCAAAAAGTGAGTTACGAAACGCCATCATATTCTTGTCAATTATTCATATTGTCAGACGTTTGACATCTTGAAACTTCTCAGCCTTACTACCGATTTCAAAATTAAGTACGGATCGGGAACCGCCGAAGGTTATGCTGTCACCGATACCGTGACCTTGGCCGGAATGACCCAAGTGGCACAAAACATGGGTATGTATCTTGTACATGTTCTCGCGTCGTTCCTCTTGATGAAACGTTGTAGTCGATCGACTGACTTTATAGTTGCGCCTTCCTCACCATACAGCTATCGTCACCGCCACCGTTTCTGGATTGCTGACCGCTCCTCTGTCCGGTCTCATGGGAATGGGTTTCCAAGCCTTGTCCAACCTTAATCAACCTCCGTGGTGGCAAGCTCAGTCGGCTGATTGGTCCAAGAAGGTCTTCGGTTTCCGATTAGCCCGATGGAGAGATGTCAGAGGAGCCACACCATTCGAGGAGGAGGGAGGCTACGTCGATTTGTCAGTATCATTCTCAAGATGGTCAGACCACCTAGCTTCCGACACTGATGACTGCCCAATATCTTCCGACCTTAGTGGAGCGCTTAACTCGTCGCATTACACCGGCGATATCAATTACATCACAGTTCCTCACCAAGTCTGTACGTTCGAGGATTATACTCCAATCATCATCGACTAATAGATCTGACCAAACAAACTCTGTTCGACATGGAAACTAGACTGGCAAATCCCTGTCAACGGTCTCTCTATAGGCGGAGTTGCCATCAAGCTCAACGGGGTTTCCGACTCTACCGGCAGCTCGTCATATCCTCAAGTAGCTGTAGACACGTTCGTCCAATCCTATCTCTTCGCGCTTGTCTTTCCTTCCGTTTTCTCTCTAGAACCATCTTTTAAGCAACTTGTTTCTCTCGTTTTACCATCAGCGGAACCACTTTGATCAGTGTTCCTACTACTACCGCCGCCTCCTTCTGGGCGAACGTCGATGGAGCCCAGCAGATCTCTGTCTTTGGTCTTACTGGTTACTACCAGTTCCCGTGTAGCACCTCGCTCAACGTCAGTCCAATCTATCCTGAATACCTTTCTATTATATCATCCGAACTCTAACTTACATGATGACAATTGCCTTCTTCTCACACATATGTCATTCACAGGTTTCACTGACGTTTGGCTCGGTCACATATTTAATCGATAGTGCCGATATGAACGTTGGTCCGGTCGACGCTTCAACCAATATGTGCTTGGGTGGTATCTACGGCGTACGTCTTAGCTGGCTTTCCTTGTTTCGACTTTGAATACAACTAATTCCCATACTCACATTAAAGCTTACTAATCAATTTACTATGAATAGTCTAATCTTGAAAGTAATACTACCATCCAGTGGATCTTGGGAGACACTTTCCTCAAGGTGAAATTTCCATTCCTATATATGTCCATCTTGCTTCTCTAAGCTATCAGACACTGATTGGTAGTGTCTCATTGTTTCTACTGCCCGCTTCGTTCCGACAGAACGTCTACTCTGTCTTTGTCTATTCTGGTGCTAACACTGGAAGCCAAGTCGGGTTCGCCGCTCTATCCGAGTAAGCGTTACGTTTTGTGTCTCCTTTCAGTCTTAGTATCTTGAACGTTAACGTATCATTCTGTACCTTCTAAATTTTGAATTACAAACAGCGGAAGCACTGTTACGACCGGTAGTCCAACTACCACCACCACCGGTTCGGGATCTGCAGCAACGGTCACCAGTTCCGGTAGTTCCTCCCCTAACGGCGCTCCAGCACACGTCTCTATCTCTAGATTGACCATCGGATGGAGTGCGGCTGGTGTGGCTGCGTTGGCTGTTATGTTGATCTAACAAAACAAAAAAAAACAAAGCCCAAAATCCTTTTTTTCTATCGCGCATTCTTCCTACTTATCCTTCTTTCTCTTGCCGCCTACAGTGTTTTCTGCTCCGTGACGTATATCTCATCTGTATACACAAGAAATCATTCGGATGCATCTGTCTTAGGACTTTTTACACGAGCGTCTTTTTGCCTTCCTCTTTTTCGATATTCGTTTTGATTGTTACCTACTGTCTTCCAATTGTCTTCCTACTGTCTTCCTCCTTTCTTCTTGCTTTTGTCGCAGTCCGTCTGTATTCTCATGCCGTCTTTACATTTCTTGTTCACTCTGCTTTTGCATCGAAACGAGCACACGGACGAGACTTACTTTCCTCACACTCTGATTTCATTCTGTTCACTGGTTCTTTGTGTTTAGACTATTCTGGCCATGTATCGCTCAGTTTGATTTGTCTACATTTGGTATGAAAGGCAGTTCACTTGGAGTTGTTGAGTCAGAGCTTTGAAACGTAGGCCGTAGTGTCTTCATGTCTCTTTTCTGTCACTTTCGGGATCTGTTCGATTGATTTCGAGCATCAGGAGGATTTCATTCAAATTCATTTAGAGAAGTTAAGACAAAGCTACATATTCCAACAAATAGAAAAACCAAAAGTCAGTTTCCTTATCTTCCAAGCAGTCATGGCTAGCCGTTATGAGATCAGAAGATTGGGATAGGTAGGATTCTTTGGTTGCTCAGATACCGTTGTAGAAGATGTTTGACTTCATAACAGGGAGGTTATGAAGCTCCCTGATGCAGATAGTGTGAATACTTTTCGTCTTCATTGCAAGAATAAGACCCGGAGTGGGTTTTTGTTTTTGACGTTGATTTTGGATTGTGCAGAAATGTTTGTGTGATGGTGTCCAATCATGAGAGAGAGTACTTACAAGCAAGTCAGAAGATGAACCAGGGATGCGTTTGATAGAGAAAAGGAAAGAAAGAAAGAAGATTGAACAATCGGGCTTATATAGGTTTTCAGAAGGACGAGGAAATTTAACGCCGCGAATCACGTGTAGGGTCACGTGCGTGACACAATTCTTCCCTCTGGTGATTTTACTCAAAACCCATTCCGCGTGGCCATCGTAATGAAGAAACGAGCTCTATAATATAACCTGTAGAATGTTAGTTATCTGTTCTGATCAAGTTCCAGAGCAGGAGAGCAATTGCATTCCAGAACATGTTAACCCTCCTCGCACATCATATACGATGAGACATGGTTAGGATACTCATTGGCTATCATATTATATTGGTTCGTCAAAGCAAATGAACAAAGCAAAGGAGAGAAGAATCCGTGTGTTTCTATAGCTAGGTATTCAGCTCGGCAAGACGTTTCAGCTCAGAAAGTTCGCCCGAGGATTGACAAAGTTGGTAGAAATGTGAACTTGGATTCTGAAGAAGGTTTCGAGGTGAATCTAATTGAAAAAAAATAGATCGAGATCAACGTGAGACGCGTCAAGGTAGATTCAAGAGGATACTTCAGTCCGACCGATATTTACCGTATTCCATGACTTTTCCCTTTAAAAGGAAGAGAACCTTGTCATCTAGAGGCATAGTATACCATAATCCCAGGAGCTTGTTGTGAGCCATCTACTTCAACCAGGACCAATTGACTCAAAAGATAGGGCATACACTGAATGATTGTCCTTAACCGATGAGCAATTACGAGCAACGTAGAGTCTTGGAAGGCTTCTTGGATGGTCGCCGTCAACAGATGATCGGTCGCAAAGTCGATTGAACTGGAAAGAAGAAAGCGTCTCAGAATATGTTCTGATTGGTATTTTTGACATGTCATGCAAATCAGTCCAAAAGATGAGACACATGTACCTTGTCGCTTCATCTACGTAAAACCAGCGAGGGATGCATTCGAGTAAGCGTAATGGAAATGAGCAAGTTGGGAAAGAGAAACTCTGCGAACCTAAAATCATGACCTTAGAACGACGCAAAAGCGCTCGAGCAAGGAGGAGAAGCTGTCGTTGTCCCTGAGAGAAATTTCTATCGAGTAAAAGAAGTATCAGTGGGATGTGAGTCAGTAAGAACCTATCAAAACAGGAGGAAGACGACACATACGATCCATGCTGAGCAACCTCATTGTCTAGGGAAGAAAACACTGAGTCATTCTGTCCTTCATCCATATCTGGAGCTCCGTTGGTGTCGGAAGAGTCTTTCAGCAGATGGACTCGTCGGAGCGCATCAAATATTTCTGAATCAGTGCATTCGTCGTAGAGATCAAGGGCCGACCGTAGAGTGCCCGACATGATTGTTGGATCTTGAGGGATGATTGTCAAACGGGATCTTACAGCATTTAGCATCAATCTATCGATGCGATGATAATTTTGGAGAACCAAGTTCAGCATCAGAAAACGAACGATGTAGTACATACGAGAAGGTCAGAACATACTTGCTGATGTCAAGATCATCTAGAATAATTTGGCCTGAATAAGCTTCCATAAAACGGAAAAAGGACAGTGCCAGACTACTTTTTCCAGATCCTGTTGGCCCACAGACTCCCACCTTCTCTCCGGCTTGATGAAAAGAGAGGAAAAACATCGCGAGAACGATTCACGTGTATCAGAACCACTTCTGCTTCTTTTCATATGATGAGTCGCTCTACAATAGATGTACTCACGTCTAACGTGGAAGGAAATATCACTAAGAGCATCAGGCAGGTGGGGTGCATATCTTACGCAAAGATTCTGTACCCGAATCTCTCCCGCCATAGGCCACGCGGCTGGTGGATGTACGCCAGCTGTACTCTCTGACTTAAGTATCGAACCAGACTTCTGATCGTCCTCGGAAAACTGCTTGATACGCTCGACAGCAACCATGGTGAGCTCCAGAGAGACATACCGAAGCATGAGATCAAGCATCCCAGAAGAGATGCTCATAGCAAACGTGAGAGAAAAGCCGGCTAAGGCAGCATCTTGAGTTGAGTAGAGCAGGATCAAGCTGTCGCACAGAATCGTAGGTCAGAATGAGGACATCGAGGGTTTAATCTGAAGGTGACGGCTATCAGACACGACACATACCCTGCGGACCCAATCAGAATTCCATTCAAACCTGTAAAGGTGGTTATAAGCCACAGATAGACCTTTACGAGAGTACGTATCAGACAACGTTGACCAAGTTTGTCATAGTACGTTCAAGACTCACAGAGAATCCGTGAAAGTATCTAGAGGTTTGTGCATCTACGTTAGATAGCATCCGGTCCATGAAGCTCGAAGAGGAACCGAAGCTTCCAAATGTTTATGCAGACAGGTTAATCATGATCCCTACAGGCATACTCTTGAATAGATAGCAAGATAGAAGCTCACGCTCTGACAACGAGAATCCCTCCTCCACTGATAACTTCTGACCAGAGACTAAACAATGGCGACAATGACACGCTATCCAAACGTCTCAAGTCTCTGGTAATCTTGGCATATCTGGAGATTTATATACAACAATAAAGGGACATTGATACATAACAATTGTGATCGGACTCATTTATGCTCGAGAGACGAACCTTATTCCAACGACGACTATGATAGGGGCTATGACGGCAATGGCCCATAGGAATGAAGGCGTAATGATAGTAATCACACCAACACTACTTGCAAGGCTCAAAGCTAATTACTTCAAATATCAGCCAAAACCACTGAGGATCAGCTTAAAAAAAAAACTACGTACTGTACATTACCACTCGAGCCCAATCATCTCTGATTAGTAAGAGAATGGAGAAACATATAGAACTCTCATAAGTGTCAGAGCAACAGCTCATACAGCACGATGTACACATACGGAAGAAACCCGTCCACCCGACTCATATCCACACTGAACCTGTTGAGTAAAGTTCCATGAGCGGTGCTTTCAAAATATCGAAGTGGCTCATGAAGGACGTTTTTGAGGAGACCTAAAAAGGGATAAAAATTGTATGAGCCGAGAAGCAACAGGAGGCACATTGACATGAAAGAGGATTACGTTGATGAATTATAGAAGAGGCTCTAGTCGTTGCCCCGTTATAGAGGATGATCCATCTCAGAGCGCTTGCAATCACGCCGAAAAATGTTATGCACGCTAGAGTTTGATGAACGAGCAAGAGTGTGTTCAGTCTTCTAGAACAAAGATCGAATCCGAAAGCTAAGCGGAATGAAGTCACCGTAGATGGCTAGGTAGTAGTCTAATGACCGAGCCGGATGAGATAGTCCCGCGGCATCAGTCCATTTCCTGAGCCACCAAGCGGTTAAAAGATCCAAAGCCTGTGTGCCTAGATACACAATGGTGAACGCTGTCCAGTAGAACATTCCACCCTTTTCAAAATAATGTTTAGAAAGACCAAACTATTCAGGTTCAAATACGCGAGAATAGCGAAGCAGAGGTACGGAAAGGATAGGGGGAGTTCTAAGCAGACTCACACAAGACGACAAGAAATAGATATAAGCTGCTGATGAGATATTGCCCTCCTCTCGCGTCTCCTTTTTGATGAGCTTGACAGGCGATTTATGTTTGGTGTTATTATCATTGCTAGGCAGATCCTCGAAGGTGGATTCCAGACTCTCCACCAATTCTTCTTCACGCTGAGCTTCCTCATCTTCCTCCCGAAGAAAGTCCTGAAAGTGTGGAGATGTGGCGAACGTGTCGGAATCTCCTGAGTATTGAACACACCCATTATCTAGGGCAATCTATCATTTACGACGAAAGAAGGGTAAGTAAATGAAGAACATATGGTAGAGGGGTGAACTTACCACTTGTGTGCTTGCCGATAAGCACAGAGACACGTGGTGAGTGACGAGAACGACAGTCCGGTCAGCTACCATAGGTCCTTTCAAACATTTCTCGTAAATAATCTGAGCGGTGTGTGCTGTTTTGTTCGTTTCGTAAACCAAATCAGACGATGAATTGTAGAGATTTACCAATTGAAAATATAAGCGTTGTACTGACCGTCAACAGCACTCATGATGTCGTCTATGACGAGATGCTTTGCTCGAGAATAAATCGCTCGCGCCAAGGATATACGAGCCTAGAAACGGGACATTCGAAGACCAAGTCAATTTCTGAATAGAGATGTCAAGCTAGATGAGCTGGAGCTTGCCTTTTGGCCTCCACTGAGTACACGCCCGTTCTCTCCTATCTCAGTCAGGTCTTTATCCGGAAAGATCTCTAGATCTGGATTCAAGCTACACACTTCTAGAACACGTAGATATCTTGACCGATTGAAAGGCAGGCCAAACAGTATGTTGGACTGTATGGAGCCAGATTGAAGCCAAGGAGTCTGTGAAAGGTGAACAGAGTTGAGACATGTTTAGTCAATGTGCAAATAGACATGCTTAAACGCACACAGACTGTTCTCACTTGTGGAACGAATGCACTTCCTTCTACCAACCATTCCTCCTCTTTGATCATGATATCCTCCGAACGAAAACTTGAGTCTAAGGTTCTAGGAAACCCTATAGATCCTTCTAACAGATCGGCTTCTCCCAGCAGACTCAGCAATAGTAAGGATTTCCCAGAAGCTACCGGACCGCATACAAGTGTCAAAGCATTTGGGGGGATCGAGATAGAGATGGATCGAAGTGAGAATGGACGTAGAGAAGTCGGGGGACTACTAGTAGTGACGTCAGATCGAGATGAAGGGTACAAAATAGTTGCATCGATGATCCTAAAAGAGTTGTCCTTGAAATTCTCAGTGCGCGCCACAGGTTGAACCTCAGACCCGCGTAGATAACCCGCCAGACGTTGAAGGCTGACCAGTCCTTCAGTTAGTTTTATAAAAGTTCCAGGAAGGATGGTCCACACCTGAGTGAGCGAGTTGAAGATAGCTAAAGAGGGGAAGGCTACGGATGGTATAAGATCTCCATGTTGGATCTTGGTGAAGATAGTGAAAGTAATGAGAAGACAAAGAATCGGTAGAGAGCCCCTGATAGACATGAGAGGACGAGAAAAAGACCACATCGTCAGCCTCAATCCAGCAGATATGATGGCAACAGTACTGACCAGATCAGGTTGTATAAAGTCCCTAGATGGTACCGCAATCTCTGCAACCTAACCTCATTGTTCCTCAACATCCCTAATTTTTTTTCCCAATGGTGTTCTGCAGCCTCAAATTTGACAGTCCTTATTCCTCCTAGAACCTCATCCACACCCGCAATTCTTTGATCTCTTGCTAGACTTCTCCTTCTATCTACATCAAATGTTATTGAGGCTAGGCTTTTGTTTAACGGAATACTAGCTGTATTGAGTAAGATTCCAACAAAAGCTGATGGTCCAAGCAATCTATAAAGGAGAGTCGTCCCTATTACTAGATCAACAAAGGCGATAATTACTCCAGCTGCATCGCTCCCAAACCCAGCTAGCCGAGCAACGTCAACTGTAAACAAGTTGAGAACTTGGGTCTTGCCTACACCTCCTGCTCCTTCATCGGTAGAAGTGGGAAGCGCAACGATATCCATTCGGCGAAGGGTCTTCTGGAAGAGAAGAGCTCGAAGTTGAATCTTTATTGGCTCAGATACATTCTCAAGATCCCAATAAGCCTGGTGGCTAGAAAGAATCCCGGAGAGTGCCCCGGTCGCTGCCAGCGCGACACAGAGAGTAATCTGTTCTTTGGTCGGATAAGAAGAGTTGGACTCTGTTGGAGTCGGAGAAGATGCTATTTGGCTGAGAATGAACGAAGGAGAAAGGCTGGGAATATAACTCTTTTTCTCAAGAGATTGGATGAGAAGAGAAAGAATGTATGCAGGTAGAAAGGTGAGAAGCGCCTTGATGACCGCCAGTAAGAGCAAGACCAAGATTCCTGTTCGATTGGTATTCCAGAGCAATCGCAAGAGAAGTTTCCAGCTCTCAGTTTCGTTAGTGTGCTTCTGACCGGCAAGCAGTTTATCGAACATGTCCTTTACTGCTGGTCTGGACAAGATTTCTCTGGACCGTAGCTTTCTAGGCAGATGAGGAAGATCGGATGGATATAGAAGTGGTTTAGATTGCGAAAGCCGGAGAAGAGGCAAAGGCTATATCGACACGCCAACGGGTCAAAACGATCCTAGAGATTAGAATTCAAAGAAGAAAACGGGTGAAAGAAGGTATGAATACCGACCCATTGGAAAAACAGCCAGCCCAACACGCTACTGCTTGCAGATCCACCAACGTTTCCTTTGCATTCCTTCTCTGTCTGTTCAGTCCCTGTTTCGCTAATTTGGAAGTCCTTGTCGAAGTCCTGAGGGATGAATTGCCTCTCAGGTTCGCATTGAGCTGTTCCACTCAGAAAAAACAAAATAATGGAGATGACCTGAAGATATGTACTTCCGGCCTGAAAATGGGTAAAGTATATTGGAGGAAGCAACAAGATGGTGCTTGGCAGATGCCACCGCGCTCTGCCTAGTGAGGAGAGGGGTAAGAACTATCGGTTCAAATCAACACAAGAGAGTTGCCGATGGGTCCTAGTCAGCATTGAGGATTTCAGGGATAGGATACAAGTGATCCACCTGGACTTGCCCAGTAGAGACAAAATAAAATGGGCTTCAAAGAAGATGTTTGGCCATGTCCGATGCTGTACGACAGATGAAGCACTGCAGCTATCAACTCAGCCAGACAACCGAGAAAGTTGAGTATCCTTCGCCGGCCATCAGAGACAATCCAATTGGATTCATCGATAAGATCCACCTGATCTGTCTGCATCAGAAATTTCGACCAAGCGAAAGAGTCAACAAGAGCGAGATGATTGTGAGAGAGGAAGTAAAGATGATGTAAGTTGAAACTCAAGAAGGTTGTTTCCTGACGAAAGACTGTTGACCGCGTTTTCGCTTCGAACTATCATCAACTCACAATCCCCATAGACTTTTTCCTTTCCTCTTCATCTATAGCCTCTTGATTGCTCTCATATGAACAACGACGAGTTTAGCTACCCAGGTGGACTTCCATATGATGGCGATGATGAATCTACTGTCCCACTCCCTCGTCCGTCAGCTGTCGACAACAGCGTGTCTTCTTCATCGCGTGCCGATTTATTAGACCGTCCGTTGGACGACTTTATCCAGGATGACCGATCTTCTCGACCTCGAAGACAGAACCCCGCTTCGAATTCGTTCGACAGACCGTATAGACAAGCCAGACCAAGAAACTACTCGGATGAACCACCTACCCCGAAAATCTACCTGTTGAGTGAGCTGAACCCGGTCATCAACCACAAGATGGTCTGTCCTCCCTCTCGATCATGTTTCTCCTCCTTTTATATTCCCAACTGTACTAACATATGTTTTATGAATATCCTGCAGGCTTCAGATCTTATGGAGAGCAAAGGCCGTGAACGTGAGATCTTTGTTTCTTTGTCTTTCTTGCATCTGTTGAATTCTATCTGAATTTGTTCTTCCGTCCTCATTTATTCATCCGTCTAGCCGAGCTCGAAGAAGAGTCTAGTCTGCCTCCTCCTCCATTGGACGATCCGTCCATCCGTCGAAACGCGCTCTATTTTGAAGGATCCCCTTTGACGGAGCTACCAACCGAGAAAGTCTTTACATACATCACTTCGTTTTCGACCTCTCTTCCCCTGGGAATCGAGTGGATTTCGGATGACCGACTGTGCGCGGTATTTCCTTCTCAGACTAGTGCCTCTGTCGCGCTATCTGCGTTGTTGCTGAAACCTGTGGAAGAGGTGTTGGAGAACTCGAGATCACTGTTAGACGCGACGGCTGACTCTCAATACGTACCTACGTTCCTCTGGCCGGCGGAGATGAGGCCCGGACCAGCAAGATCAAGAGTCGATGAGATGGGAGAGGGGAAGGACGATGCGGTGATGAGGGCTAGGATGGGCATCCGATGGGCGAAAACGACAGACAAGAAGGCTGGAAGGGTTCGTCCCGCTATTTTCTTTTTCTTTGCTGGCTTTCCTATTTTCGATAGGAACTGACGATACTTGCTGTCCTGTCTGTCCTTCCTGATTTATGCTTCAATACCGTGTTCATCATATTGCTGGACACCCCGAAAAATATCCAGGCACACAATGCTTCATCGTTCTATCGAAAGCACGGACAATCTGCCGGTCGACCGAAAATCGAGCATCAGCCTGGTAATCCGACAGATGACCGTGGAGACGATCTCCTGTCCGGCTCTTTCACCATTGATTCGACCGACCGGCATGATAACGAACGTCGTCGTCGTCGATCAGATCGATCAGCTTCTCCCCGTCGTCGAGAGACACTTCGGACCCGACTAGACCGTTCGGCTTCGCCCGACGCTGTCTCTGGCGAGGGGAGCAAGATGCGCGCATTCGGAGGGGACCTTGAAGGCCGAATAGGTGAATTCCATGTTGAACGCCGGAGAAACATCGAGTATGACCCCAGACGGTCCGACCGGTGGACTCGAAACGGGGAGGAAGAGGTGGATGACTCCCTGGTGCCTGTACGAATGAGTCGAGTCAAAGAAGATGAGGAAGAGAGAAGAGACGGTCGGACGAGTGGAGGTCGAGGAGGGAGAAGAACGGAGCAAAGAAAACCGGCGAATGCGGACGATCTGGACAAAGAGCTTGAGGAGTTCTTGAAAGGCCGATAAAAAGAAGGAAAAGAGGGGAGTCTCAATGAACCATGACGAACTTGATCAGACGATCCATTGATCAGCCCAAGACAACTTTATAGACAAAGAGTAATCACTGTTGCAAGACAACCTGTGCAAGAAAGGTCAAGCAAGAGACAAATCCGTTCAAGCATCAGAACAGCACAATCTCATCCATCAGAATCCATTGAGTATACACTAGGAGCGGACGGAAAGAAGGTGCAAACAAAGGTTACATCCGTCGTAACCAACGAAAGGTTGACTTTCCGAGTTCTTCATCTCTCTCTCTCGTTGGCATCGCCCATTCCATCAGCATCGATCTATCCGACGATACACACGCACTCTCTGTCCAGCATCGATAAGACAGTATCCACGAGAATGCCTCCCCGTAACCAGCCGACTAATCCGGCGGAGATTCTGCCATCTCTTCAGTCACTCGTCCAGACAAATGCTTGTACGTGTTCACTTTGTTCTTTCCCTCATGAAGCTCCTCATGTGCCTGTGTGTCTGCTTGCTTCAGAACGGTAGCATCGATTCACTGGATTATCTGATCTGGTCTGTTTGGAAATATCAAACTTGTGTTCTCAAAGACTCTGCACACCAGAAGACCAGGACGACTGCTGCCCGACTTTCCGCACATGGCCATGTGGACGCTGCAACAGAGGTCCTGTTCGAGATCTCCAAGGCTCTGCTCAAGAAAGGCGAGGTCGGGAGTGGAGTTGATCTGGCAGTGTTCATGATCAATACTACCGAGAGCAAAAACGAATTGTTTGGTGACGTTGTTCGAGGTTAGTCTTGAAGCTTGAGATAGCGGTGTCCCCGAAAAACGTTTCCTAGCTCACACTGCCGGCTTCGATTCTCTATATGACATTCTCTCTGGCGGCTACCGAGCAGGCCGAGTCACCAACCTCATCGCGCTTTGCCCATCGACAGCCAACTGGAGGAAGACCGTTGTGGACGCTTCGATAAAGTGGGTGAATTTCACTGTCACTTAATAATGATCTGCAGTTGCTGACTGGACGCGTTCTGCTCTCTCTTCTCGATTGTCAATCGTGCTTGGTAGCCTATCGACTAAGGCCCCGAATCTATCTCCTGCAGGAGATCCTCTACTACTTCAGTACATTGGAGAGTTATATTACAAGGAAAAAGATTTTGTCAAGGCCGAGCCTCACTTGATCTCGAGTGGAACCAGAGATTCGGGCAAGATCCTCGGAGCCATGGGTTTCGAATGGTTCGTTTCTCTACCTTCAGGTCTCCATTCAAGCATAGCGTTCAAATGATTGTAATCTTCTCTATCTATCGCTATATCTCAAACATCCCTACAGGTGTCAAGAAGGAGCAGTGGATCCCTCTCCTTACCTGCTCCGACTAGTCCTTCCTCACTTACTCCTCTCGCCTCCATCAATCCTTCCTGCGCGCTCCACGCTCGATACTTTCCTCTCCCATCTACTTTCTAGCAACCCATCGTTTTTGATAGAACGAATCCCATTCCCCTCCGCCGACAACGCCGATGAAATCTTGTACACGACGTTACCTGTCGCAAACTACCTTCAGCTTTTGATCCGGAGCGTCCAGAGGAGCGGAAGTGAGACGGCCAAAGTCAGCTGGACTGAGCTTGGAAGCAAGTACCGAAGCTGGGGTAAGCCTTGGTTACGAGATGAACACATCAAGGAGGTTGGTATCTTTCTTTTCATTTTCAAGAAGACATGAAAGATCTTCACCGAGCAACTAGCTGACATCAGCTTGTCGCTTCTTCTTCGGCTAGGCTGTCCAATATATCTCGACAAACACGTTCAAAATTCCTGCACCACGAGGAGCTGGTGGGAATAACATGATGGCGGACCTGATGAGCAGTCTGTTTGGTGGAGGAATGTAGACATGGCCAAACTGAGCTTCGTTTTCCATTCTAAATCTTGATAATCTTGGTTCAAGCTTTTTATTAATATCATAGGAAAGATAAAACGATTTTTGGATGGTCAAAATATGATGAGTACAGGTGGCTTTGTTCAACGTGATCAATGATGACAATGAGCATGGAACAAGAATAATAGGTAAAGAACCATCTGGGGAAAGAAACATGTGTCGTGAACATTACTGTTTCAAACACGACAAAGAAGCAGAGGCCAGTTGCAAGGGGAGGGAACGAACGGCCACGTCCGAACCGGCGAATAAATTGAATGGCTCGTTAATCATACTCAAACGGACTGATTGGACGCTCATCCACTCTGGTCTACGCGATGATTCGCACATATGAGATCGTCTAGGAGGCGCTCAACATTCAAAGTGATTTGTAAGAGAACCTCTCATCAAGGAGTGGACTGTAGAAAGAACGAAACAGAACAAAGAACGGCTTGTTTGTCATCCAAAACGGTTTTTTCTTGCTTAGTCAGGTTCGCTAAATGGTTTTTTTTCCCTGAAATATACATTAGTCCTTTGGCACTTCTTTCTACTCTGGTAAAGGACTATCTGTTCCCTCACCTCCGGCTCTTGTTATCCCTACATGGACTCTCAGACACTTCTAGAGGCAGAGCGCTCGCTCCTGTCGGCTAATTGGTCGCTCAGCTCGTCCTCTTCCTCTTCTGCTCTAGATTTGGTCAAACAGACTACCGAGGCAGCTTATCAACAAGTTCTTTCCTCTCCTCTGGCTTCCAAGGTCCTTAGCTTTACTCCCTTCAAGACATTCTCTTCAGAGTCCGACTCGGCCTCATTCGAGGCCACATATGATATTCCTTCCCGACTTGTTTCTCCCTGGTCTCAATCTCCTCCGGAAAGTTTGTCCGAGGCCGAATGGGAGCTAGTTATCCTCTCCGTTGGGGTGTCCTTCCTTCAATCCTTCATACAAACGAACTATACTGGGCCTCTGCTCTCATTCCGAATTCTCGACTTGTTGCCGTCCTCCACGTTTCCAGAGTCGGAGGGAAGCGCTCAGAACGTTGATCAGGCTGCGATCTCTTCGTTGTCATACCTTGGTGAACCTGCGTACCACCTAGCTCAGAACCCGGCTTTCCTTGTTCTTGCTTCGAGGCTTCTCTCCCCTCCGAACGGTTGGAAGCATGTCAAGAGTGGCCCTTGGTGGTTGCTCCGGGCTACTAGAGCGCATCATCAAACTCTAATGCTCAACGGTCCTCTTCCTCTTCCTGATTCTGTTCTGCCAGGAGCGAGCAGCCTTCTCTCACCTTCCTCCGAGCTTCTTCCTCTTTCCTCTCCTCCGGTCTCACTCATTCAAGATCTTCGAGCAGCACTAACGCTAGAGATCGGTCTCGTTCACCACCTTCTTCTCGGGTCGGAGAAGGAGGCGTCCAACTTGTTTATCAAGGCGGCCAAAGACGAGGCACGTCTTGAATGGGAGCTTACCGGTGCGCTTGGTAAGCGAACTAAGTGGCAGGAGAGGGAGATTGGTCAGCTCGTCGTCCTCGCTCGTGGCCGACAGAGAAAAGAATGGGTTCCTTTGGAGGGGGATAACGAAGTTGGTATCTATGACAGGGCCGGCGTCGTTCCCACAGAGGGTGTCGTCAACGAAGCTTCCATCCAGGACTCTACTGAGGAATCAGATCAAAAGGATACATCGACGAAAAACTCTCTGATTCCCGAGACCTTGCTCTTGAACGATGACACTCTATTGGAGAAGACTGAGTTCACTCCTACGACGGCTTCTTCTGGATCGACTGCTTCTCTTTCTTCAATCGATCCCTCCAACCCACCTGTGCTTCATCCGTTGGATCAGTCGCATCTTCTTTCGCTTCCGTTGATTCAGTCCCAGCAGCCGGAATCGCAGTTGACGACTTCTCAGCTTACTCCTTTCACTGCGGTCGTGCTTTCTTCTCCTCAGAATTGGTCCGTTCATACTACCGCGCTTCTTCTGAGGTCCAGAGCCGAGGCAGGTAGGACGAGGACGGTAGAGCGTTCAGTTTTGCAGTTACAGGCTCTCGTCGACCAGATTCCATTGAATGATGATGGAAAGGCCAAAGGAATTGCTCCAGCCAAGGAAAGGCTTAGGTTCTTTTGGGTCCTTGTCTTGCCATCCAAGTGGGACATGGAAGGTGAACTCGCCGAAAGGTTAGTCAGTCTCGGTGTCTTCCGAAGTGCTCTTGAGATCTATGAGCGATTAGAAATGTGGGAGAAAGTTGTGGCCTGTTACAACGTGAGTGAATTCTTTCCTTTCTACTTTCACATTGTTTTGGGTTTGTCAGGACGATACTCATGTCATACTTCGCTCTATTTGAATTTGGTAGCACCTGGAGCAACAAGAAAAGGCGCTTGCCATCGTCAATGATCTCCTCTCGGGATCCTTAGTCGAACAAGCCCGAGTGACCGCGCTGAGTCGAACCGGTTCGGCCGCGCCGTCGCAACGACATCAAATCCGGATGTCGGTAGCCCGACGAGCTACCTTGTTATGTATGCTGGCTGATCTTGAACAGGAGGGCAAGCTGGAAAGATACACTCAGGCCTGGGAGGGTACGTCCTTCGTTTTCTATGTCATATGCTCGCGAGATGGTTTCTTTCCCTTCAACCGGTATTAAAATACATTTTGTTGCCCTCTCTTCTCAATAACTATTTGGTCTAATTGCACTCAGAATCTAACCACACTTCTTCTCGAGCCGCCCGATCGATTGCCGCTATACATTACACCCTCGACAAGCCTAAGGATGCCATCCCCTTTTTTGAAGCCGCCCTGGCTATCAATCCGCTGTACTCTCGGTCTTGGTTTGTTCTCGGATGTGCTTACGTTAAGGAGGAAAACTGGAAAGACGCAGTCAACGCATTCCGAAGGGTTGTCTCTATCGAAGAAGAAGATGCCGAAGGCTGGGCCAACCTGGCAAGTTGTTATCTCCGAATGGGTGACATCGGTGGTCTTGTAAGTGGCACATGCAATACCATATTCTAATCTGTCAATTAGATCCATATTCAAATCTTGGTTTGCTCTTTTCACCCTTTTTTTTTGTTAGGACGGTCTCAAGAAGGTCGCTGCAGGGGAGGACCTGGATGATGGCCTGGATAATGAAGATGTTGATGAAGTGTCTGAGACTGCCAAGGACCTTGTGAGTGATGTCTCCATGTATGTTGAGCTCTATGATTCAACTAACCAAGGCAAGGTCTATCAAACAGAACACACAGCCAGATCGAATTCCGCATGCCAACAAGATCCTCGCCCATCGTGCCTTGGGTCTGGGTTTGAGGCATGCTCATCGGAACTGGAGGATGTGGTCGAATTATCTCCTCGTTTGTGTCGATCTAGGAGAGAACACCGAGGCGTGTCGAGCTTTAACCCGTGTAGTTGAAGAAAGAGCCGACAAGGTCGGTGAGGAGTGTATCGATCTCGAGGTTCTCGATCGACTTGTCGCCTCTGTCACTCGGGATGCAGCTCCCGGCTCGGCCGAGGCTATCGAGGAGGCTTCGTCCGGAGCAGAGCGGGCGCATACGTCAAATTCTGGTCGTGGTCTTCTTCCGTTCTTGTCCAGGGTGCTTGAAGATGTCATCCTGGCTCGAATCACTACATCGCCTCGAATCTTCCAGGCTCATGCAAAATTGCTACTCTGGCAGGGTCGAATGGGTGATACCCTCGATGCGCACCTGAAAGCGTACCGGGCTAAAGTCAGCTCAGACGACACAGTTGAGAGAGACTTGGCGAGATGGAAAGAGGCTGTTCAGGATACTCAGGATATCATCGAAACTCTTATCGCATTTGGACCGAGAGCCCTAGAGGAGGAAGAGAAAGCTGTCTTGAAGAGCGATGAGGAAGGAGCCAAGTTGAAGTGGAAGGATTGGAAGTTCCAGGGAAGGAGTCTAGTCCGAACGTTCATGGGTATGTTTTTATTTGTCGATGCTCTCGTCTCACAAGATGACTGACTGAAACTGGTTTTCTCCTCTCATTCTATCTTGGCCATGGTTGTTTCTTTTCTGGAACCATGCTTTCCTCAGGTCGAACCAAGGATTCGTTCGAAGATCAACCAGAATGGGACAATCTCAAAGAAACTCTGGAGGATCTGAAAAACGCGTGAACAATAAATGAATGAACACGTCCAGACAGACTTCATGACAGCCATTAATTATACACCATAATGATAACAGTCATATAGACATGGACGAGAACGATACAACTACTGAAGTTTGTATGAACAAGCCTTCTAGATGAGTGAAGATCCGTAAGCGAGGGTGTATAGACGACAAAATACTGCGCCATCTATCCATGATGTCACCGTCGTTGCGACATAAGTCAACGTCTTGTGAACCAGCCAGCCTTCTCTAATTCCCTCCAACCACCATCCACTTGAACATCTAATCTTGCCATCCGAGCCTTCCTTATCAACCAATCCACTCTTCAAAATACATCTTCTATCAGTCAGTCTCTTGCCGCACTCATTTCAGTTGGGAATTACTCTCGTGTGATTGTTTGCTAGAAGGCTGTCGTTCTTACTGCTGTTCTTCCGTCGTGTACCGCTATTTAGTGGCTTTCACCGGATCCGATATTATCAAGATCATCTTTGCGATCCTCCTTCCTCCCGTTGGAGTCTTCCTTGAGCGAGGTACGCATGTTTTTGAGATTGTTCCATACAGAGAGTATTTAGATCCTCCTAGTTGAGAAATCGGTATTGACCCTTCCACATCGCTTTGTGCTCACCTGCGTTTTAGGCTGCGTGAGTCATCACCTAAGATATCCGGGAAGGCATCCTCATTCCTCACCACACACAGCCTGACTGATTCAATTTTTTTTATATTGACTCTGTAAGAACGCTGATTTCTGGATCAACGTCCTGCTGACCATTCTTGGGTAAGTTCTGTGATGTTTCTATTTCTAGATTTGGTTTGAGTACGTTTCTTACTCATTCACTTCCTTTGACGGCTTTCGTACCTCAAAGTTACATTCCTGGTTCGTCATTTCTTGTTTGATCTGAGGGTTCATGACGATGGTCTCCTGCTGATATGAAAATTCATGGGGTTTCGTCTTCCATCCATCAGGAATCATCCATGCTCTGTACATCATCTTGAAATATTGAGCTTGAAACATTGAGCCAACGATAGTCACGGCTATATGCTGTAAAATAGACCGTCGTTCGTTCTCTGTTTGGCCCGGTCATTCATAATTCAGACACTTTCTTCTGAGTCATATACTGTATCTCGTTACGTTCTTAGCATATGCCGTTTTTTTGATATTATGACTGCTGTAATTAATAATGAAAAGTTTCTGGCATACGACCTGATCTTGGAATCGAAATGAGAGAAAATCGACGAGGAAGACCAGCATATATAGATGTAAATACACGTAGCTGTGATCAAACAAGAGGGAGTTTGAATGACGCGGGATTAGACTTGGTCGATCTATATCGCAATATGAAGACCTAAAGAGAATGAAGCGGTCCAGGACACAAATTTTCAAGCTCGACCCCGACACAGATGCTCAGCATGTATGTTGCCTCAAGACTAGGAAACAAGGGAATAGGCAAGAGGCTTCGGTTTTCAAGATGCGTAGAGCGAAGCTTGGGAGTTTACTCGACGGACACGGAATTCAGAGTCTGGAACGCGTGAGTTGATCGGGCTCGTAGGACCGCGCTCGAGTTTGAAAACTTTCGTCTCTATGACCTCTGATATCCGAGACCTATATCATCATGGAAGGCAGGCAGAAGGGCGAAACTCCGAGTGGCTTGAGAGATGCGCTAAATCACGGCGTAGGTGAGCAGAGGATTTAGCAGGCCGGGAGAGCTTCATTTTTCGATCTTTGTGCCTGACCCTAAGAGGATTGATTTGGGTATTTGATGAGTCGGTCACTTAGTTCTGATACGAGGAGGAGAACATGAGAATGAGGATTAGTGGATTATACAATGCCGTGCTGGAACGAGGAAGATTTGCACATACCAAACCGTACCGTATGAAGGTCGCTCAAAATGACTTGTTTATAAAAAGAAAGAGTGATCAACCCCAGATGAGCCAGCCCCAGATGATCCAGCAAAAAACCAGCCCCGATACCCAGCCCCACCTGATGTCTTTCTCCTCATCATTGTCCGACTTGATATGATCGCCTGCTGAACACGCTGACTCCGGTAACCGGGTTTCAATCAAATAGATCTTGTCTCCGGGAACTGTAAAATTGAGGGCTTGGCCGTTGATATACATTGTTTCTACCGACGGAGTTTCATGGTGAGTTGTCACATGAAGTATCGGTTTAGCCATCCTTCGGGCGGTCGACATCGTCCCGACGGAAGGTGTATCGTTGATGGGCGGCACTGGTCAGGTTCTTTGGACCTAGGCTATAACAGCGATGCTTCATTTACATATACTTATGTGAAACTTGAATTTTGTAAATATATCAAAAATATCAAAAATTCAAACTATCTGGGATATTTGGTATTTGAGAAACCAACGACTCAACGACCAACATTCACACACTGTACATCAAACTTGGTTGATTGCCCCGTATTTATCGCTTGGTCATGGCTTTTGGGAAACAGAAACGATCGAACAAGAAGCACGACTCGAAACCGTACGACCATCCAAACTCGAACGCTGCCTCTGAGCCCTTGGGTGCAACTCCGTTCGCTCCTACGGACGAAGCTCTCAAGGGAGAGGAAGAGAAGGACCTTGAGTCGTACTTGTTTGGAAAGAAGAGAGCTCCCAGGGTCGACAAGACCCTGTTGGAGCTGAACGTCGAGAAGAACAAACAGCAGGATGATGCAGTGGTGGATTCTGTTATGGGTGGGATGGCAGATTCTGAGGTATGTTCTAATTACTTTCCCTACAAATGATGCCCCTTCCGTTCTCTGTATATTTTGTGTTTGAAGATTGATATGGTTGATTCTCGACTGTATGGCGCTACTTTTCATACGTGCCTTGATTGTTCAAACTATGAAAGCTCTTCTTCATGGACGCGCCTGGCCGTTCAAAAACCGGTGAGGTTGACCAAGAGGAAACCAATCCTCTAGATGCCCCCTTCTCTGACGATGATGAGGAGGATATAATGGAGAGCGATAACTCGGACTCTGATTCAGAGCCCGATTCTGAGTCTGGCTCTGAATCAGATTCCGATTCAGAGTCTGAATCGGATAGTTCATCTTCCTCGTCAAGCAGCGCGAGATCAGTCAAGAAGTCTAATTCGAAGAAGGCAGCGTGGCAGGACCCAGATGACGCAAACATCAAAGTCTCGTTAAAGAGTCAAGCCAAGTTGAAGAAGTTGAGGCAGGACGCGGATGAGGATGTAGTTGGTGGCAAGGAGTACGAGCGAAGGTTAAAGACCCAGTATGTACAATCCTCTCTTTCTCATTGGATCCAGAATACCTGCGTATATGTATTGAGCTGATTGTTTCGATGAACAGGTTCGAATCACTCAATCCTCGTCCCCAGTGGGCCACCGCATCCACTTCGAGAGGTATCGCCGGTCAGGATCCGCTTCAGTCACTACTTTCATCCTCCTCCCCGTTCATCGCTTCATCCAGGGCCCGACAATCTGTCCTGCCTTCTGGAGAGCTTGATATCGAACGTATCAAAGACGTCAAGGGTGGAGAGGAAGGGCCGGTCCGATGCCTTGGCTGGGCTCCTTCTACTGGAGATCGAGATATCCTGACAGTTGCTGGAAGTGATAGACGGGTACGAATCTACAATGTACGTAATCTCTATCTAGGTTGGGTTTATAGATTCTTCATGATGCCATAGAATGCTCAATCACACCCTCGAACGATATCCCCAGATCAACGGTCCTTCGAACCCTTTGCTATCGACGATTCACATTCCTTCTTTGCCGATAGACAACCTCAAATTCCACCCACATCTACCCCAAGTTCTTCTTTCTGGTAAACGACCTTTCCTTCATGTGCTTTCCCTCGCCACGTCGACTTCTGCTCGATTGCCATTGCTCCCGCCGTCGTCCAACATACCTGCCCCGAAATCGCTCTCGTCCGTGTCGTTCTCGCCTGATGGAAAAATTCTCGCCTGTGCTGGTGCGGGTGGAACGGTCTACCTTGTTTCTTGGGGAGCTGGAGGACCTCAGGGTTTGATTGCTATGTTGAAGAACCCGGGAGGCAGCGGTAAGGGAGATGGTATCGATGGACTTCACTGGGCCAAGGACGGAAAGGAGCTCTGGACTATGGGCGCGAACGGAGGAGAGGTCTGTGTATGGGACGTCGGAGCAAGGAGATGTATCAACCGGTGGAGAGGTACCAACGGCGGTGATGGCTGGGGTGGATTTGGAGCTAGGATTCTGGAAGGAAACGAGCGAGCCGGGCTGTGTGCTGTTGGGTAAGTATTTATTCACAGAGCGTAATCTCCCATGAACGTCGCGAGAATTAAATCAATCGAACGTTGTTTGTTTTCACCCATCAGATCATCCACTGGAATCGTCAATTTGTACGAGAACGACTACACAACCGAGGCCGCTCCTCCGAAGTTGGTTAGGACGTTCGACAACATCACGACCTCTATCTCGTCATTATGCTTCAACCCGGACGGTCAAATCCTTGCTGCTGCCTCCAAGGAGAAGAAGGATACTCTCAAGCTGGTTCGTCTTTCTTTGACTAAACTCGTTGTACTCTTCAACATGAACTGACCTTTCATACAACATTCATCTTTCTTCGCGTATCGAACAAACAGTACCACACCGGGTCGATGACAACGTTCCAGAACTGGCCTACGGCTTCAACACCCTTGGGCGTGGTCACTGCTATGGGCTGGAGTCAAAAGAGCGAGTATCTCGCAATTGGAAACAAGAGAGGAAAGGTTTTGCTTTACCGAGCGCGGGCCTACGGTACATATTAGAACAGAGAATATCGATGGCTATATACATGTGTGCTTTACATGCTCTTAAATGAATCTGCAAATTAGAAGAGTCTACCTTACGTAACGTGGTATCCAAGTCAGGAGAATCCCGGGTAAGCCCGGTTAATCCTTACCGGTTCAACCCTCCCTCCATCAAACTCGACCACTTCATATAAATACAACGTTCTCCTTTCTTCCTTTCCACTTTCATCAGCCCAGCGTTCCAAGATCTTGTCTCTCGTAAACATCCTATCACAAACACTAAGAATCATAGTTTATTATCATGGCTTTTCCTCGCCCCAAGCCCACTACAGGAGAGACCCTCGCCATGGTTCGTGTCGATGTGTCATATCTGAAATCGATCTGTCCGAGATCCTTTCCCGCGTCGATTCGGATGGACTGATTCTCCTGTTCCTCTCTTCTCCTCTCCTATGGTAATATCGACTCCCATCTGATAGGAGCGAGCTAGCCCTCCATTTAATGTTCGAAAGGTATGTCTAGTTCCTTTTTTCTCTCTCTTAAATCGACATCGAGGGTACGTTCCTTTCTCACGTGTACTTTTCGCATTCTGTGCAGCTCGCCGTCTTGATGCACAAAAGTGAGAAAGATCTGGCAAGAAAGGAACGATTTATGGCCGAGGTAATACATATGTTCCCTTCTCTTGACATGATATCCCTAACCAAATACTGGACGGTTGTATCTAACTAGTTTTCATGGGAATCTTTCTTATCGCGGCGACTATAGATTGCTCGAACTCCGGCTTTCCGGCTGGATGATATTCACGACCTATCGAAGGATGAGATTCGAGAGAGAACAATGGAAAAGTTTGCAATCATGGTAGGTTTTCTAATGGAGTTTCTTTCTTTTCTGCTTCTAATGGCTTGGGTGATGAGAGCTTCCGATTAATCTCTTTTCAAAACAAACAATTAAGGTCCATTACGTGACGAATGAATCTTTAGAAACTTTCAACCTCAGGATGCAACTGATTGGTACGTTCTTGGTTGAACATCTCTTCCGATGGTCTACTTTGACATACACGCTAACTTGGTCTGTTTACTGTCTGTTTGGTAGGTATCGCCGATCCCGCTTTTTGGGTTCGTTTTCTTCTCAGAATTCGAGTGATGAATTTGCATTGACCGGATTGTACCTGAACGAAATCTATCTCATCCGTAGACAAGATTCGGGGTTCACTACGGTTTGTTTTTAGGTGCAGTGAGAGGTGGAGCAACGACTAGTCAATTGAACTACTGGGTCAGCATTTTTGCATTCTCTATTCGGATCAAAATGTCTCGGCGGTGCGTCACTGACTCGCACCACTCTGATCACTAGGTCGAGAAAGGTGTTCTTGGCCTCAATGGAGTTATCGGATGCTTCGGTATGACCGAGCTAGCCCACGGGTGAGTGTTCTGTTTGTGGTGAGCTTCTAGCGTTGAGTGAGGACAGTCAAATTGAATGATCATCGTTATTCTCTTTTATCTTGTACATCAGTTCCAATGTGGTGCGTCTTCTTCCTCCTTGATTCTCCTCTATATAGTTGTATCAATATGCCATAGATCAGTAATTAATGAGTTTTCGTTTCTACAGGCCGGGCTTGAGACCACTGCTACTTTCGATCGTTCATCCGATGAGTTCATCATCCACACCCCTCATATTGTTCGTCCGTTCTTAGTCTGTTTTGTCCATTCAAGACTATCTTCGTGCGTTCTCGTTTTGACAAGTTCGTTTGGGATTCTTCTCGACTACTCAAGGGTGCAACTAAATGGTGGATCGGAGGTGCGGCTTCCACAGCGACGCATTGTGCTGTATTTGCCCAGCTGGTGGTCGACGGTAAGAAACACGGAGTCAAGACGTTTGTTGTCCAGTTAAGAGATACCAAGTGAGTGGCAGTGATTCATTCGAGGATGAAGAACATCTAAGCTTGTGCTTTCACTATTTTCTTACTCGATTGGACTGTCCATCTCAACAAAAAGAACATTCCAGCTTCTCCCTGGAATCAATATCGGAGATATTGGTAAGAAGATGGGACGGTGAGTGTCTATTCTTCCTGACGGGACCGAGGTCCATCGATAAGAAGAATATGTCTATAATTTGCTCATCTGGTTCTTCATTTGCATGGTGAAGAGATGGAATCGACAATGGATTTATCCAGTTCACGTTTGTTAGAGTACCTCGAAGTCACGTACGTTCTCTATTGATACACTTTGGTTTCTTTGTTTGATCAGGCCTAACATTCCGTACCCTTTTTTTCGAATTCTGGGGGCTGATGTAAATAAATAGATGCTGATGAAGTACACCCAGGTTAGCAGGACGGGCGAGGTGTTCGAGCCGCCGCTCGCTCAACTCACGTACGGAGCGTTAGTTGGCGGCCGAACGTCGATGGTTTCGGACAGTGCGAATTCTGCAAAGAAGGCGCTGACGATCGCGATTCGGTATGGAGCAGTCAGAAGACAGTTCAGTAGCGGAGGAAACGCTGTAAGTAATTTTTTTTTCCCTTTTTCCATCATGTTTCATCTTTTCTTTCTCTCGAGGGTAGCCCATCTGAATTTTGAAAACGTTTTGGTGTAACTGTTCAGATCGAGACCCAGTTGCTAGATTATCCGATTCATCAACGAAGACTTATGGTAAGGCTCCCCTTCCTTTTTTCTACTCCTTTCTAGGGTTAAGGATAGGAGGAAAACCAATGCGTCTTCTTCGTCCTCTGTTAAACAGCCCCTACTAGCTCAGGCGATCGCTAATGGGTTTACTGCCCATAAGATGGAGGAAATGTATGGCGAGCTGTCTTCCGCTTTGGAGACATTGGAACCTAACGATGTGAGTGTCTGTTTTCTGTTGTCCTGCTTTTTGGTGGCTTTTGTTGTCACTGACACGATTTGCGCATGCGCATGCTCTATAACTCAGCCAAACACCCAGGATGTGTTGGACAAGCTGAAAGAAGTTCATGCGACGTCGGCCGGTCTAAAAGCGTTCTGTACATGGTCCTGTCTGAGTACAATCGACACCTGTCGACAGACTTTAGGTGGCCATGGATACAGTGCTTATTCTGGTTTCCCCTCGATGTACAACGATTTCGCTGTCCAGTGTACTTGGGAGGGAGACAACACTATATTGAGTTTGCAATCTGGTAGATCCCTCATCAGTAGTTATACCGACGCGATCAGGGGTAAGAAGCTAGCACCCGGGGTATCCTATCTGGCCCGACCGAACGTGTTTGAGGCAAAGTCTTCTGGGAAGCTTGATCTTGAGGACATTGACCAGGGTTGGGCTTGCGTAGCGGCGAATCTGGTGAGGAAGGCGGCGGAGGATTATGAGCGATTGGTCAAGGACAAGGGGATGACAAAGGAGATGGCGATGGAAGGTTGTTCCCAGGGCAGATTTGTCGCCGCCAAGGTAGGTTTCTATCGTATCTGCCTGGACTGGCAATATGAGAATTGTGAGTTGGCTGACGATGACATTGCTTCTCTAGGCTCACTCCATCGGTTACATCTTCCGGATGGTAAGTCAAGAGATCCGCGTTGGATGATGAGGAAGAACGTTAGCTCATTCGACGTACACTGTGCTGAATTTTCGTTCTACCTACCCTTTTCAAAGTTCAAATCCGCACTCGAAGCCATCCCAGCAGAGTTTGAGAACGAGAAGAAGGTGTTGTTGGTAACCTGCAGGCTGTATGGTTTGCACCAGATCGAAGAGCAGGCCGGCGGTTTCCTCAAGTGTAAATTCTTTTTTTGACGGCAGCTTTAAATACAAGATGTCTGCTGACAAGGTCTTCTTTCTTTGTTCAGACGGCTACTTTGAGAGAAAACACCTGGATGCGATTGAGCTTGAGGTGAACGACCTTTGCGCCCAGCTTCGGGCTGTAGCCGGTGAGTTACTATACAAGCACTGGATGCCCTACGAGAACGGATGAAGTCTAACGGTGTTGCAATCAATTGCGTCGCCCTGGTGGTAGTCCCTGTGGTGGATGGTTTCGCGTTGAGTGATCATATCATCAACTCTCCTCTCGGCCGATGGGACGGTCAGATCTATGAGGCCTACTTTGATCATGTCCGACGGTCGAACCCTCTTCCGAAGAGTGAGTCCTGGATGAAGGAGAGAGACAGAGGAACGAAGACGGAATGCTGATCATGAACTCTTTTATTCCTGACCAGTCCATCCATACTTTGAACGGCTGATCAAACCGTTACTCGAGCGACAACCCGCGACCGACTTTGGCGGGCCGGAGATGAGAACCGAGCTGGATGAGGAGATTGCCGAGCTCGCTGCTGAGGCCAAGCGGGCCAAGCAGACGAATGCGTAGTTTGGATATTTGGGCGTCCGAGTGTTTTAGTATATTGCCAAACATTCTTATTCTTATTTTTGTTTTCTTGTGCTCTGGTTGTAATCATCATTGATGTCTCTGTATATACCTTGTTCTCTGTCTGGCTGAGGATGAGTGTGGCCTGAAATCGAGACAGAAGAGCAGGCTCGAGACAAGAGTGGAAGAAGACCTGGGGAAGATATATACAGGAGATTGTGAGAGACACTTTACGAGGATTACTACAGAAGCTCTATATCATTGCCACAGAAGCTCGATGTCGATATCTTGGATGCTGTACATCCATAGGTCGGGTACTATACGGGTACACCATCGGGACACCCACAGGCAGTACGGATGATACATTGAGAACACGCTTACGACTAGACTGTTTATATGTATATTGACACTCTATACACACATACTGTGACACGCACGGACGCCACTCAAATACACATCGATACTACTACACACACATTTCCTCCAAGTGCACTCAGTGTATGAAGAGACCCAAGATCGGGAATGTGTTCCGCTGAGTCGATCTCGATCTGGACGAGAGGAGAGAGTCGATGGATCGGGAAAATGTAATTTTCAGGAACAGGCCATCCGAGGCGGCGGCGAGGAGGAGAAAAAAAAGAAAGGCAATAAGGCAATAAGGCAATAAGGCAATAAGGCAATAAGGCAATAAATCAATATGGCGGCGCCGGCAGAGAAGAAGCTAATAAGCCAATAAGCCACCGAAAAACACCAGGGCATCAGGGCACTAGGGCGCCAGTCATTCTAATCCACCGGCCGGTGACGTTGTGGATGATCGATCGAGCGAGCCAGGGCAAGCCTGCTGCGCTTTTAACCTCCAGACCTCCCACCGGTCGATCCCAGTTCCTGAGCGGGGAGAACGCAAGAGGTCCGTGCGAGGGTGCGTGCTCGCTAATTCGGTCTCTCCAAAGGAACACCACCACCAGGGAAAGCTGAAGAGTTTGTCGTTTGGTCTCTTGTCTTGACTGCTCTCTGTCGTCCATCATCATCATCATAGATACTCACACTTACATTCCCACTCACACATCATCTTACTCTGTACAACGATACCATTACAAGCAGGTTTGACTCTCTGCTTGAAAAGATTTCGTGAATTCTGCCATCCTCGCATGGACTTGTTGCCTTTGTCACCAGGCCAGCGGCGGCAGCAACTTCAAGAGCAACAGCAACTCCAACAGCATCACCATCAGAGAGACCACCTCCATCATAGGGATTCTCGATCGGTAAGTATCGTCCTGGCCGAGTATTTCTCGTTTTCTCTCTGTCTCTCTGCCTGTTTCTTTTTCTTCTTTCTTGTCTGTTCACTGTCCGTTTTCCTCGTCTGGTTTCGGTCAAGTCCCGTGGCTCACGCTTTCATTCATTTCTTCTCTTTGGGTCTCTCCCTCTATCTTTTGCTCCTCGCAGTCGTCTCCCCGGGATCTTTCTGCCCAACCATCGTCTCAGTCACCTCGTCCTACCCAGTCGGCCAGTCAAGATAGCTACACTCAAATTCTGGACCTTTCCGGATATCCTCACCAGCCATTCCCTCACACTTTCAATATCCAACCAGAGCAAGAAGTCATGTCGTCCACCAGATCGGCCGATCCGATCAGAACTCCCGATCAGTCATCTCCCGATCAAACCTTGGGCGATCAGACGTCTACACAGACTCTCTCCCAAACTATTCCTCAACCGGTCATGTCCAACACAACCCGTCCCAGTCTTTCGTTGACATCGTCCGCTCTTTCTTCGTCCTTACCGGACACGTCTGCTCTGCCTTCGCTCTCACTCTCGTTATTCCCCTCCTCCTCCGTCTCCTCTGTTCCACACAGATCGTCCAACCTAGTGGCCTGTCCTGAACCACATACGGACCTTCCATCGCCATCGGAAAACAGCAAAGCCGACCGGGAAGTTGAGGATGACACTGAAGCAGACGACGAAGAAGACGAGGATAACGATAATGACGACGAAGACAGTGAGAGAGAACACAGACGGTCGTTTAAACGGTGGAGAGATCGGTGGAAGGTTGTTCAAGATTGTCTCAAGTGGTGCGCTCGTCTTCTTTCTATCTGTTTATTCTTTCTTTGTTCTTGTCTCGTTGACATAGTTTTTTGTGTTTTATCTGTCCTGCCTTCCCACACATACCGGCATACTCATAAAATTAATTCACCACTGCATCCAATCTCTCAGTCCCCTCTGCCCGCCGGACCACCTGTTGACTCAGCCAGAGACGATCGTATGCGGTCACTCGATCTGTCACCTCCACTACTCGCTCGCAGGATACCGATGCCCGGTCCCAACCTGTTTCCTTCCTCCACAGACCATCAGACCGGACACCTTACACGCTCAGTTTAAACCGGATGTTATCCTCTCCAAGCTTGTCGAGCTTGTTTCGGCGAGAGCAAAGGCGATTGCCGAGGGTAGGCTGATCGAGATCGAAGGTTCTCTTTCTGAAACCGGAGAGGAAAGCGAGGTCGAAAGACTTGCGCTCGGTTCATCCGATCTCGGTCCCTCCGCGCGGACCACGCCCAACCCTTCGCCGCTCGGCCGATCCACTCTCGACCCATCCACATCGCCTGTGGCCGAAAGACCCTCGGCAGCCAAACGAGCCAGGCGTCATCAACGTACCTTATCTGCCTCCTCTTCTTCTTCTTCTTCTTCCTCTTCTTTCGCAGCGTACAGCACACCCACTGTCGGTCTTCATGATGACTCCTTGCCTCGGCCTTCTTCTTCTTCTTCTGTCCCACTCTTGCCTTTGCCCTCCTCATCCAACCTGCCCCTCTTATCTACCCTGCCTGGTTCGATCTCTCGATCGCCCTCTCCTGCGTCCTCTGTGAGCGGTCGACTCTCGCGGACTTCGTCTTTAAACCGCCAACCGACGCATGCAGCATCCTCTAGGAAAGGAAAACCTAGAATGAAACCCGTTTCGCCCGCTCAATCAGTCGATTCCTCCGCCGATCATCTTCGATCGATAAGACCGACGACGAGGACAAGAACGAGGACGACCAAAAAGTCGGGCATCTCAGTATCGACTGTTGGAAAACAAACGGACAGCTCGTCAGACACGTTGGGCATCGGAATGTTCGAAAGAGATCTATTAGGTCTGTTGGAATGCGATATTTGTGCTAGTATCCTCTACGAGCCCGTTACTACCGCCTGTGGTCATGTATGTTTAGTCTTTTCACTCCTCTTATTCTTTCTTCCTCTCTTGCTGACACACCATACTTTTTGACCTTTCTCAGACATATTGCCGATCGTGTTTGTCTCGCTCAATGGATCATTCGCTCAAGTGCCCGATCTGCCGATCCGATCTTCAGATGATGAGCTCTCGAAATATGGCCCTCAACAAAGTCCTTCATGTCATCCGTAAGTTTATGTCCTATTACAGTCGGCTCAACCGCCTCTCCATGCTCATACTTTCCTTTCTCCAGTCAATTCGGCGTTTGCAGCAGAATGTACAGAACGAAAGGCGATCCTGGATCATATCGAACAAGAGGCCTCACAAGACACTCCGATCTTCGTGTGTACACTGGCGTTCCCACACATGCCTACTATTCTTCATGTCTTTGAGCCAAGGTACGACTTTCCTTGACTTCTTGTTGTACCAATTTTTGATCAACCTTGAATGAATTTCCTTATGTTTCTCCTAATTTTTTCCTTTCTCGTAGATACCGGCTCATGCTTCGTCGATGCATTGAGTCAAATTCGCCTAGGTTTGGAATGACACTACCACCCAGACCAGGCTCGGGCGTCAGGTATGGGACCATGCTCGAGATCAGAACTGTTCAGGTCATGGCCGACGGCAGGAGCATGGTCGAGACTGTCGGTAGCTGGCGGTTCAAAATCTTGGAGACTTCTACTCTGGACGGATATTCTGTTGGCAAGGTTGAGAGGTTGGTCTTTCTGCTATTCTCATGTTACGTGACCTCACCTTCGCTGCATTCAACCACACATATTTATCGCTTTTTGTTTTGGGGTTGATACAACTCTCGATAGAATCAACGACATCACGTTCGAGGATGAAGTCGAGTTGGAAAGAGCAGCCTTAGTAAGAGCTACCGCCGCTCGACAAGCCCGATTGCATGCCTCGTCTTCCTCGACCTCGGCCCATTCTTCATCCATTCCGACCTCGTCGTCGACAGAACATTCTTTGCGAACAGACATCGGCGAAGATCTCATTCCGACCACCATACCGACTTCTCCGTCCCGAACGACAACTCGACCAAACGCTCGCTCTCCACATCCACCCCCTCCACCAGGATTATCATATCCGGAAACTAACCCTGATGGAACACTCAAGGATACACCGGCGGATATGTCGACGGTCGATCTTTTGCTCATCTGTAGATCGTTCGTCAGCCATCTCCGCTCAGGAAGCGCGCCTTGGTTGCTGCAAAGGTTGAACAACACGTACGGACCGATGCCCACGGATCCTAGTCTCTGTAGCTTCTGGATGGCCAGCGTATGTCCTTTTCTCTTCGCTCCTTTTCTGCCAATATCACTGACGGGTCTGAGCATCTCTTTTTTCCATCTGAACAGGTCATTCCGATCGACGAATTCGAAAAGGCAAAACTCTTGCCGATAAGATCTCCGAGGTTGAGACTTGCGCTTGTCGTCCATTGGATTGAACAGCTTAGAGCTTCTTGGTGGTTCTCTAGGTGTGTCTCTTTCTCTCTCTCTATCTTTTTCTTTCTCTTGTCGGTTATCTGTTTGTTTGTTTTTTAATTCAAGACGTGGGAAGAGATCTCTAGGCTGACTGCTGTCTTCACTTTTGTGCAAATAGCGGTTGCGTGTGCAATTAGATCCCCCTCTTCATAACTCATTATTTCCTGCCTTTCGACTCCCTTGCTCTCAATCGGTTCATTTTACATCTCAGTTTCATTCAAATTCGATCTCCCCATTTGATTTCTTTCAATTCTTCCATTTTTGCTCGCTCGTCTCGACTGGACCTTCCTCTCTCATCCTCCACTCACTACCTCATCAGCTCCTTCTCGTTTCTTGTTTTCACTCTCTCTTCGTCCAAATCCAGGTTTCGATTCATCAATCTCAAGTTCAATCCACGGGTTTCTCTTTATCTTCTGACGTCTGTTCGTTCCATATAGCCAGCTCCAAGTTGTATACCTTCATCAAACCCATCTGTCTTATCGTTTCCCTTGTCCTAACTGAATACGAAATACAAAACATCAACCCCTTCAGCTTTTTTGCACACGTCTCCGTTCTGTGTTTCGTTAAACCTGCCTTGGCTGCTTCTGCTCGATTTGAACTGGCTTCCTGATTCTCTGATTTTGAAGATGGGACGTCGGTTGGTTTGGGCGGCTTTGCGAGTGACGACCATGTTTCAACATCTTGGATTTTGTGTGCCGTGTATCTTAGGTATCATCCATCGCTCGCCTATCTTGATAGTTATTCTATCCAGCTCGGTGAAGCCGGCTGGAGTTACGTATGCTCAAAATTTAATGATCATCTAGTGGACAACAGAATTAAAAAACGCGAAAACGAAAACACAAAGGATGTTAGTACAGAGGCTCGTTTCGACTTTGAACCGAGTCCGGTCCTCCAATGCCTGCCGTTCTTCTAATGTCAAATCGTAAGACGGGGGTGACTCGTGGAAAGAGGGAACTCACTTCTTCACCCGGACGACCTCCTAGATTGACGACCGTTCCTTTCCAAACGTTCTTATCGTCCTTCTCTTCACCACCATTCGAACCATCACCGTCTCCCTCTGGTTTCGAGGCCGCGGAAAGAACGGTATGACGGGCATCCCACTCGATGACCGACGGATGGACTGTAACTCTATATGTGGTTTTCCAGCACATGTTCGTTCGTTTTCCCGATCAACCAATCAACTGATCAAAGAACCGATCGAACTAAAGAAAGAAAAACAAACAAGGGGAGGGAGTGGACTGACTTTGAAGGTAGAAAGTTCACGATCTGTAATGTTTCGAGTGACGTACACCTGTTTTTATTTCATTTTATTTTATCCCCCCCGAGCGCCCGAAGTTCCGATAACCCAGAAAGAAACATCACATAGCAGAAGGATGACAAGATACGCTTCAGGACTCTCTGTATGTGGGGAATCAATTGAACGAAGAAGGGACGATAAGAACCTTGAGACCGCAACGTATGTTTGGCCTGGTGATGCCATCCGGAAAGAAAAGAAAAAAAGAGAACTCGATCAGTTCGTACCGATCAAATCTTAAGAACGACGTTGCCTCCCCTCCTTAAGTCTTCTTTCCTGACTCTCCAGCGTTGTCTTCGTCGGCGCGCACAACGTGAGTAGGAGAAAGGAAGAGAACGGACCTTTTTCGAAAGCGCGAGCTAGGTCAATCTTTACCCTTGAGAGTGTTTGGCCTTGGCTCTGTATAACGTTCCGATCGCCCAGTGTGGTTTGTTGTTATTATATTTCAATGAGTAAAAAGAATTAACGTTAGCATCTTGGTATGTTGTCCAGTGAGCGCAAGAGAAAGAGGGGGAAGGAACGATAAAGACCTTGTGAATTGACATGGCCCCTTTCTCATTGGAAAAGATTAACCAGAGAATCAAAAGTTCATCAAAAACATGCGTACTGAAAGCAAAAGAGAGGAGATGATGGAAATGTCGTACAGGCCAGAATCAGAGGGACTTGTCGTCTGGTTGCCTCTGTTATGAGTTCTCCTTTCGTGAAGCGTTGTACTTTAAAGTCTATTGGAGGCATCAACATCTTCTGTCCCGAGACAAACTTTACGTGTAGGACCAGATCGAAATATCAATTTGAGACTCAATAAGGACAGGGTGAAACGAGAATTCAAGCGGAAAGAATTGCACAGACCTGAACAAGAGGCCACAGACGTTCATCTTCTGATGAAGGTGCGTTCGCTGGATCCCTGAATGAACTCAACTGTCCGTCCCACTTTCCCTGCCTAGTTGCAACCGTAAGTAACACAGCGAACATCACCGCTTCCGAGATACTTCACCCATAAAGTTGACCGAGGCACTCACTTAACACCAAATGCATTGTACATCTTGGAGTCTTGAACAAGCGCATTGATCTTTGGTTGTCCAAGCCGAGCTCTCTTGTTACAGCTTTCACCAGTGGTCTCTTCTGGTTCAGTTTCCTCCAACTTAGCGACTTCAATACTGTTATCACCCACTGAACAGACCCCACAAAGAAGGAACGTCAAGTCAACACAACACATAGGAGGAGATAGAGGAGTGATTTCAGTTCAGCAGTTGGCGTACAGGCTTTCTCGATTGACTGAAAGTCGATCACCTTCCCCAGCGAGCCGTTGACCAGCTTCCCGTTCGTCAAGTTCTGTTCACCGTCCAATCAGCTGTGTGTTTAGTCTTCACTGGTGAGAGAAAAGGAAGCTTATGAGCACTACATGGTGTAACAAGAGATTTCTCACCTGAATGAGCATGACGACCGCTCCGACCTTGAGAGTGAGCTTTTTGATGGCTCTGCAATCTTTCAATAGTCGATCACATCGCTCTGGTGTGACAAGACGGTGATTGTCGTCTTTACTGAATATAACGGATCCATTGCCTATGGTGAGTATGCCGACATCTGGACACATACATATACACGGACACTAACCCAAGGATATCTATCGGTTCAAATCAGTGTATCAGTTCAAGGAAAGCTTACAGAAGCGTTCAAGAATAACAACTGACCTTCAGCCAGAAATATATGAGGCGATCCCGGCAAGTCATCTAATCTTTCATCATTGGCGGCTTCGACTTTATCCTTTGTTGGATATCTTCTATGCAGAAGGAGACAGATCCAGACAAATGAGTAGGTCAAGTGATTATCGAGAAGTATCTTACATCTACATACAGTTCGGAATAGATGCCATCCTCATAATCAATCTTTCTTTTGAGACTAAACAGGATCCGTCTGGCTTGTTTGTCGAGCTAATGTGCGCAAAATCGGTCCCCACTCGGACGGACACGGACGTGAGTTGGTCATCCTGTGAAGAGAGAGCTCGGAGAAAGAGCACGTACTTGACCCTTCCTCATTTGGTCTAGGACACGCACGAACGCTGATAAAGCACCAAAACATAAGACCGCTTGCTCTCTTGCATAGGAGCTCAACTTTAGGAGAAAAATAAACACACACCATCATCTTTCTGCCGGAAAACCTAGCGGAGATATATAAATTAGCCACAAAATCAACGATCGTCTCGTGGAGAAACTTTAAGTGCAAAGAAACAAACCTGCTTCAAAGCAATTGTTTTGGGTACGCATGCATCCCACGTGAGGGCGTTGAACGCGAACACGGCCAGCCCGTCTTCTGGCACTGGTGGAAGTTGGAAGAAATCTCCAACCAAAACCAACTGTAAATAATTCAGAGATCTTCTCGGACGAAGGATGAAAAAATCAGATGCATCCCCAGCTTACTTGAATCCCCCCGAAAGGCTCCTGATTCCGTCGTGTAAATCGGGCAACATACTCCAACTTGTCAAAGAATCGTCCATCGATCATGGATATCTGTGAACAACCCTTGGTATCATCAGCAGGTGATTCGAGAAACACAACGGCTGTGGAACATACTTCATCGATGATCAGGACATCAGTGCTTCGCCAGCGTTCTAAAGCTCGACCTGTTTAGGTCGCCGAGATGTGACAAGGTTGTTCGAATAATGATCGAATATAATTCTGAAGAGATCATGGAGAGGGGACGTGAGCGTACGATGATTCTTATCTCTGTGTATCCCGAAGGTTGAAAGGCGAAAATTTGAGATTGGCCACAGATGCTAGGATATATTTAGTATGATAGATCTAGAAGGTCATACCGATGAAGCATGTTCTCTCCCAGCGTCTTGGCGTCTTCTAAACCCAGTCCTACTCCTGCCCAAGAATGAACGGTTCGTCCTCTGATTCCAATAGCAGCTATACCTGTCGAGGCCGTCACTGCTACTTCTCTACGTGCCCATCGAAGCTGCTTGATGATCGCTTTGAGTAAGTATGATTTTCCCGTTCCTGTCATACGAGCCGCCGAGTGAAAGTAAGGCGACAAGAATCCCGCATCAGGTATCAGGTTTCTAGAGTCCGAGGCCGAACCAGAGACACAAAAGGGTTGTTCACATACCGGCAGATCCTGTAAAGAAAACACTAGTTCCTTCCATGACTAGGTCTAGTATTTTTCTTTGCTCCTGGCTCAATGATCCAGAGCTTTTTGACATGTCTGTCCTATGCCTAGGCTTTAGTATCCTCTCTGGATCATCCGTTGAGGCCGCTTTTGAGATTGAACACTGTTCTTCCAGTATATCATAGGAAGAGTCCACGTCGATCGAGATAAAGGAAGTGGGTTTATAAGAAGGTTCTACTGGACTTTCTTCTTGTGAAGAGTCCTCTTCCTCTTTTGCCTTCATGGTTGTTCATGTATGAGTAGGTCGAACTTTGTTCTTTTTTTGATCGCTCAACTTTTGGACGCGACGGGACTGTGTGCGTCGATAAGACTAGCTGATTAGATAAGGATCAGCCAATCGGCAAATATCACATCTTTGCGCAAGCCTGTTGCAGTTACTTTCAAAGGCAAGAGAGAAGCCTGAGGCTGCATCCGAGAGAGAGAAACATGTAGAATTCTATATTGATACACCTGGCATTGAAAGAAGCAGAAGATACACCGAACGCAAATACATTTCCAAATCTCTACCAACCCCCTCGACATCAGTCGACTTTCCAGAAATAGAAGGGACCAGAAGGTGATTCTCCATCCGTTGAGTTTGGGATAGACCAAACTCCGAAGATCCCTCGTCGACCACCTAACCCTCCAACCTGAACACCCTCTAGAGACCATCGATCCTCTCTGTCGTAGCTGATGGTAAACCTCGCTCGAAGCTGGGGAGGTGAGTCAGGTGAAAGGAAGAACTCGGCTCGAACCTCAGTGGCATGATCTGGACTAGACATGAATGAAGATCCAGTGTAGTGAAGAGGATGAAATTTTGTGGAAAATGGAGAAGATGAAGAAGGGGAGGTGCCAGGTGAGCTAACAGAAGACGGGAGTTTGGATTTGGGTTGGCTTGAAGCAGGAGGATTAAGGGTCAATGTGAGATTCATCAAATCGCCAGTCTGTAATCCAGATTAAATCTTCGTTTAGAAGGATGCTACGCCATCCTATGATTAAGAGAACAGAGACTCACATGTTCCTGTTCATCACTCAGTAGTGGAGGAAGATTTCTTCTAACTGTCCTAGGATAATTTCTACATAGACCATTTTAGAGTCGTATAGCCAGAAAGAAAGGGAAAATGGTCAGGACGGGACAAGAGAATGCGCCGCACACGACCAAGAATAGCTAACAGCATACGCACAGTTGCATGAATACTGGATAATCCAAGAAAGCGTACATCCCTTTCCATTTTCCACCTGCGTTCGCCCAGTCTCCGTCGTTTTTAGTAGATGTACCATCGGCAAGCCCCTTTGGACGTGCGTGCTCAATGTCCCAAGGCAACGGCTGCCCAAGGTCTGCCTCGAGAACATCTTGGAAGTCTGAGATGTTGTATCTCATCAGAGTGGAGATTGAGTTCAATATATCCCAATTGACGGTACCATCCGCATTAAAGGGTCCCCGATTGGGATACGGTGAGTAGGATAAAACGGAGTAAGTTATCTTCCGAGCCTGTCTAACGAGTACGTTAGGTGCGATCTCGGTACGTGGATCAAGGTGAAGTTGAAGGATAGTCAGAAGTGTCTGTGCCTCTGGCGATAGAGGAGGGAGGGGAGGAGAGGTTGGCAGGAGCCGTTTGGACAGGGCTTGGATATTCTTTGACTTGTGGGGAGCCGGAGCAGCGGTGTGTAACAAACGAACTAGAGAGAGAAAGACTGATCTGAACGTGATCTGGTTTGATGGAACTCAATCGAATTCAGTTCGGCAAGATGAGAGATGATCAGCACTCGTTGGATAAAGATCCATCAGAAAGAGCAAAACGAACAAGAAGAGTGGTAGAATGGTATCTTGATATAGAGATGAAGGTGATAGCAAAAGAGGGATAGACTCACCTCTTTCTTTGGATCATCTATAAAACCGTTCTCCCATCGATTCAATGCTTCCACCGCTCCTTGAAGGTTTTGTTTCCAATCATAAGCTTTGTTTCCATTGGATGAACTGTCCGACGAGTCCATCCCTGGATCAATTGCCCAACCACTCGTCCGAGGGTCGTCAAACAGATTTAGATAAAGTGATCTCCAAAGGTAAGTCGAACTGTCGGGTCCATAGATGAGCTCTCTAGCCTGAGAGCAAGTCTGAGCAAAACCCGAGACCGATTCCGTAGGAAGCAAGGCAAGAATCTCGACCAGAATCTTCATAATGTCCAGAAGGTGGCCGAAGGGTTTTTCCGGAAGTAAGAGGAGAGAAGGATGGTTGCATGATCAAGGAAGAGAACATTACAAGGATATCAGTACAGTGCAGCGGTCATGACGCTGCTCGACTGGAAATCCGTCAGCCATCAGCCATCAGCCATCAGCCATATAGAAAAGACCGTCTTACCTCCGGAGGAATCTTAAAGATGGTTGGAGTGTCCATTTAGATTGACTAGCACGACGGAATGGTTGGTAGGACCAAACTTGGTAGATGAGCGTTCTTCCCCGACCATGGAATTTATGACGACGAATTTAAGAGTGGCCAAATTCCCCGGCCAGCGCCGAACAGATGAGACCTCCACTTTGGAGGACTGGCTCTTTCTCTTCATCCTTCGTTCTACAATCCTTGCTCTCGGAATGTTGTCCAGGTCTTTGTCTCGCACCTATGTAGCACCTGTGCTCAGTGGCACACCATCTGGTTTGATCACCAGTAGATTGGCTTCCTTTCATTCCTCTGCCTTTTCCTCGTCCTTGCCGCCACCGTCATCTGCACCACCAATACCGCAGAAACCCTCTGCTGAAGACGAATCAGCTGAAACTCCTTCCGCTTCGGCCCACCTATTTCAGCAGGCTCTAGAAGAAGAACGCGTATCGAAACCTTCTAAGCCTAGTGTTTCCTCCGCTCGATTGCTCGCCGCTCTCGAGGACCAACCATGGACGGGAGATGAGCCTCTCGAAGCGACCGTGCTTCGAATGCTAGTCGATAAACACAAACCAGCTCGATCGGGCAAGATTCGCTCATCGGATGACAAGATTCGTGAAGAAGTCCAAAGGGGTGCGCTGAAACGAATGATGGAGTTTGGATCGGGAGGAGGAACCAAGGGGATGGGAGGTTCAGCTATTGAAGGAGGTGGCGGACAGGAACGACTACCGACTACAGATAGCCGAGTCGACTTTGTTCCCCGAGTGGCAAAAGATGGGTATACCAGAGTAGCTGGAGCTGAAGAAGAAGAACCATGGCCGGGACTGAAAGGAAGCCCAGATCATCGACCTTGGCATTCGACCTATGTTTCTCCCACTCTCGCTACCTCTCCTCTCATCAAACGGGGAAACGTCACATCCGATCAGCCATCGTCCGTCGAACGATCGGCCCGATCAAATTATCAGATCTCAACGGATCCTCAGGCAAGAGCTGCCCTTCGGAGGGCCAGAAAGCTTCAAGAGGGCGCCGTTCGACTGGGTAGAGCCAGAGAAGGGGCTCTGGACTATGGACTCGGAGGAGGTGAGTGGGCAGAAAAGGACGAGGCCCATAGGGTCAACACAAAAGGAATCGGTAAGGTCGGAGAGGAGGATGGAATGGGCGGAAAATTAGAGGTTAGAGTTGGAGCTGGTGATGAGACATTAGGCGCTGGGTGGGGATCATTGGTGGAACTAAGGATAGAGGTGCGTCTCGATGCCTGCTTCATTTCCAAATTGTTCTTTCCTTCCATCGAACCTGGTCTGATCAAGTGAACCCATCTCAACAGAGAGCAAGAGCGGAGGGACATTTCAAGAATCTTCCAGGACAAGGCGCTCCCATTCCGCATCATGTCGAACAGCATAATCCCTTCATTGGGCGTACGGCCTTCTTTATGTAGGTCAACTTTCTCCCCAGTTGAGGATATGTTTATCGTATATGTGGCACTGGCATGGGAGTCACTGATTCTCTCTTTCCGTGATCAAATTAAGGAACCGGATCGTCCAGAAGAACGAAGCGCTTCCCATGTGGATAGAGTACCAAAAAGGTAGGCATTATCGTCCTCTTCTCCACTTCTCCTCTTCTTCTTCCTCCTGAAACGAGTCTCATCTGATCGGGTTTCTCCGACGTTCTCCGTATGTCAAATAAACTACAGAGCACACCAGGACCATAGAAGAGTTTCGAACTCGGCTGGAAGACTTTCTCGTCAAGCGATTACACGTTCATCCACGGCTAAGAATGAGTTTGAGCCCTGAGCAGATTGCTCAGCTACGAGTAGCTGACGTCGCGGAGAACGGTGCAGAGCGAAGCTACTGGGAAGGATCGCTGAAAGAAGTCAACCAGGTTGGACGAAGGGCAGATGGAGTAGCGCGTGTGTATTCCTCTCACTCTGTCTGTATGAATTATCAAGATCCAGGGCTGACCGAAGCTCACACTATCTGATTCGTATGTTCCTATCGGATTTCTCAGCGCCAACGGCTAGGAGAGGGTTAGTATCATTTTGCTTGATGTCTTCTATCCGAACGACGATCTCAACTTGACTCATCTCTTTGCTTTTGATATCGTAGACCTCTCTCGATCGAACCAGAGATCGAACGAGCCTATCGGACAGCATCGGCCATCGTACATGCCGAGCTACATCGGCCTCTTCCTCCACCTGTCAAAGACCTCGACAAAATCGGATCCGACAAGGTCAGTTGGAAGATGGATCTTCCGGACTGGATCTGGGAAAGTTGGTTGGTCGTTCTGATCCGCGGGTTGAGAGAGAGTCTGTTTGGGGGTCGACGAATGCTTAATTCTCAGGGGGTGGAAGAGTCAAGAGGTACTCAAGAGGGGAAGAAAAGCTAGTTAGATATCTTTTCACCAGATATACACTCGCCATATATAAAACAACCCAATAAGAGAGTATCGAACATAGGTCTCATAGCGAGATTAACACCCCCATTGGGCTTATGTATAAGACGGATAGTTGATTTATATATATAAATGTTAGGGTTAACCCAAGAAACTAGAACATGATTCATGTCGAGGCGTATCTACAATCATCTGATGATCATATTAGCATAAGATCCATTCGAAACAATACGCAGGAATAACCAAGCAGGTCTTAGTTGATAACTTCGGATCGCATGGATGAAGGCTTAACACAAAGTCTGCCTTGATCGCCATCGCCAATATCAGTCGAGTCTAGTCTAGTCTCTCATGATCAATACAGACCACGCGTTGGTTGGAGACTTCACAGAAAACATCTCGGCGACTGAATGGCAGGTTGAATGTCTCACAAGGGGAACCTAATGAAAGGAGGTGTTTCACTCTCACATTCACTTTGCAGCCTTGGTGTGACGTCTCTATCAGTCATAAGTCAATGGACACCAGACGTCTACAAAGACTCGTTTGAACCAGAGGTAGGACCAAATGTGCCGTTCGATTGTACCAAGCCGTTGTCAGGACCTTGTATGAGCAAACTCAGAGGCACACACAAAAACATGTAAAAGAGTATGAATACCTCCAAAAAGAAAATAGATTTGTCAAAAAGAATATAAAAAAAGCCAGGAAAGATCGAGTGTAGGAAAGGACGTAAGGCTAGAGATCGTCATGTAATGGTACTTGGAATGTGAAGAAGGCGAGCTCAGGAAAAACTCAAGAAGGCGAGGAGGCAAAAGGAGAAAGGCTGAGTGAACAAGGGGAAACCAAAAGCTTTGTCAACCGTTCGTTTTTAGATTATCCAATTAGTTTCGTCGCTTGAGGTTCACGCTAAGCCACTCGAGACCTGAGAGTCGTCGCACGAAGAACAAAAAAGGACTCTAGATTAGTTCATGAATCATCTACTCCGAGCGAAACAGAGAAATATCGTACCCTCGTAAAGACCGTCACCAGAGGTAGCACAGGTGGCCTGGATGTACCAAGTCCTCTGTCGAAGTCCGTGAAGTCCAAGCTTGTCGGTGATCTCAGCAGCATTCATAGCGTTAGGCAAATCCTAAAAGAAATTGAATTTAAGTACAACACGTTTGTCAGATACTTATCAAAGAGAAGCGACGACGCGAAGAGGGATAGAATGACAAACCTGCTTGTTGGCGAACACCAGTAGGAGAGCGTCCCTGAGCTCGTCCTCATTGAGCATTCGACCAACTACAGTATGTGTAATGATGGTAAATCAGATACTCTTGCGTATATAAACAGCTGTTTAGCACTAGTATGAAACAGACATACGCTCTTCACGGGCCTCAGACACTCGATCTCGATCGTTGGAATCCACCACGAAGATGATACCTTGGGTGTTCTGGAAGTCTGTAGGATAAAAGTTGATAGTTAAACACGGTCCAGTTCTGTAAAGCGGACAGAAGCACTGATGACGTTCTGAGCTGTTGGAAGGAAGAACAACAACTTACAATGCCTCCACAAAGGTCGGATCTTATCCTGTCCTCCCACATCCCAAACAGTGAACGAGATGTTCTTGTACTCGACAGTCTCGACGTTGAAACCTAGAGATTGTGGCAATAGGTCATGTAATCAGTAAATCGTCGTGACGAGAGTTGAGTTCAGAGCATCGTGTTCGTGAGTGAGGTGCGAGAACACTAACCGATAGTGGGAATGGTAGTGACGATCTCTCCAAGCTTGAGCCTGGAAAAACGAGGAGTAGAATGTAAGACTTTGCAGTGGGCGTCGATAATGTTGCAAACTTAATACTTACTTGTACCTGGAAAGAAGAAAGACGAGAGAAAGAAAGTCAATAAAGTTTGAGATCTCAATCGACTGCCCCAACCGAGTTGTTTTGATTCCAATCAAGACTTACAAGATGGTGGTCTTTCCGGCGGCATCAAGTCCGACCATGAGAATTCCTGTAACGATCACCCAGTGACAACAATTGAAAGTATGTTGTGAGAAATGGGAGCTCAAAGGACGACATGGCGATATGGAAAAACATGCGGGTGATAGGCAGATGTGGCCGATGGAGAGGGACTTTCTCCAAGACCTCATCTCTCACAGAAGGCCCGAGAGGGTCGATCATCAGGATGTCATCCGGTTAAAAGGAGAATAAGATCTCCAGACAAGAGCAATGGAAAAGGGAATGGAAAGCCCAAGATTGAAAAGAGATCTTGTTTGTTTGGTGATAAAGATCTACGTCCACTATGGATAGCCTCGTGGATATCACTATCATTCTCTACAGTCTTGTTTCCTTCCCAAGACTAGGTCGGCTTGTATGAAGCCTGTATGCTCTGAGAAATGCATATACAGAAGGTCTAGCCAGAGATCCACCATGTGTCTGTCGGTCCGTTCCACCCAGATCGGGGACGCGAAAAAGGAGATGGCAGGCGACCAGAAGAAAAACATGGTGGAAGAAAAAAATAAAAACAAAGCAAAGAAACCAAAGACACGTACGCATTTCCTTCTTGCCGAAGAGGCCGGAGAGGAGCTTAGAGATGGAGAGTCCCATTATGAAGATGGATGTACGTGGATGTGTGTGTTGTGGGAAGAAACAGGTCTGAGAGGATGTGAGGTGCAGGTGTGGGTGGAAGGGAGAAGGAAAGGAGGGGAGGAAAAGAAAAAGGACAAGATTCAGGGCGGACGTGTGTTGGAGCCATCGCCCGAGCTCAAGCCGCCCAACGAGGTTTGCCTCCGAAACTCCGAATGGGTTTATTAGGAATTTTGTTCTTGTTTCCTAATCGGCCATTACAAAATATTCCCTAATGTCCTCGACCGGTCGTCTTCCTAGTCACTCACTACACACGTTTTGTAGTGTGCACACTACGACTTTTCAGGAACAACACTCAAAGTACGAACCGACTAACCAACCATCCGACTAACTAACTGACTGGCTGTTCAACTAACCCTTCTGACTCAGAGTGCTCATGGTCGGTTCAGATCCTATCATGTTGAGTGTGACACTGATACTCTTGTTCAGCTGGCTGAGCAGATTCTTTCCTTGCTGTACCCATAGAAAAAACACGTCGACGTTCTCTTTCTTGGAACATCAGCTGGAGGCGGTCCAACCCGATCGAGAAATTGCTCCTCCGTAGCCCTTACTCAAGATGGAAGATCGACTTGTTCGTCCTGTTTCTTGTTGAGGTCCTGGCCTAGAAGAACCATCGGATTTGTATATGTGTCCTTTCTCTGTCATCTTAGACTAACTTGTTGTCAGATATCTCCCTGGCTGTCCTACTTGACAGTGGTCGACTGTGCTGATGGAACATACCGACAAATGATCACGTTCGGGTTCAAACCCTCGAGCGTAAACACAATATTAATCACACATCTTCATGGTCCGTTTGTCTATCGGGATATTTTTCTACTCATCAATCAATGATCGTTGATCCGACTGACCAGGAGCAAATGTGACGTTTTATCCAGGCGACCATGTCTTAGGTCTTGTACCTCTGCTGGCCAGCATCCTATCTGGCGTGTCTAATTCGAAAGAGTTCGTTGCAACATTAAGAACACGGAACCCGTCTCCAAAAGTATGTCGTCCCCTGTTTCCTCAAACAATTATCCGGCCGTGTTGGCCTATCCTCATTATGTTGATGAAACCAATCTCATCTTCATAGCCCTCGGTCAATATCTATGGACCCAAAGGACTTCGTTCTCTTGTCCGAATCACACTCTCCCTCACCTCGATGGAGCTTGGCGGAGTATATACTGTTCATGAACTCTTACTGCCAGGAGAGGAACTTACTTCGTGCGCTGCAGAAGACATGCATCTAAACGAAGTCCCAGGGAAAAACATTTTCAAAGGCGAGAATGGATGGGAAAACATATCTGACGATAGCTTTGGTCTGGTCATCGACGCAGGAGAAATCCTTCATCGTGGTACGTTCAAACCGAACTTTATCATCCTCAATTTATCCAAGCCATTTCTAGGCTCGTCTCGCTTGGTCCCATCCTTGACTCACTCGTACTGTGCTGTCAATTTGTCATCGGTTACGCGCACACATGTCCGATGCTTCAGTAACTTCTCTGGGCTACGTCCTTCGTTATCCTCGCACACCACTGTGCGTACCTGTGACATACCTCGCTTCACTCAAACAGCATGGTCTCTCTCCTGCGCTACTTGGAAAGATGCTCAGAACGGGAGACCCCATCGAACTGCCGACGGGTGAACAGTTAAATCACCCAGGGTGGGACGAAGGCTACCATATAGCCGTCCTTGGAGATACGTCTGATGCCAGTGGGATGCTTCGACTAGCTCGGGGAGTCAATCTGTATGTACTCAGATGCTTTCTGATAGATTAACCAAACACACAATTGTCTTCTCGTCCTCCGCTCATCATTTATTTCGTCTCTCTACCTTTCAGGCTGATTCACGAGTGCACAAATGCGCACATACCAAAAGATCCGAACAGTATCACATACCCCAATTCGAAAGGCATGGCACAAACGTTTGATTCTATTCGAGAGAAATCAGCGCTCAGAGGACATTCCACACCAGACGTCGCCGGTGGTTTTGCTCGGGCCATCATGGCAAAGCATCTCGTTTTGAACGTAAGTACTGAGATTTTTCTTATTTGATTTTTTTTTTGTTTCCGCTTGTTAAGAAACCCCTCCAAGGACAATACCAAAACTAATTTTGGCGTTCCTATTCTTTGGTTGACCTTAGCATTTTTCAACAATGTTCTCGACCTCGGAAGAATTTTCACAGATCGCTCTACAAGCTCGTGTTGCTCTACTGAACACGGCCGCTGTTCCCGGAAGTGACACAACCAATCATAGTGATGGCAATGATGCTCAAGGAGATCAGGCAGATCCAGGCCGACGAAAGGTCATTTGTTCTGAGGATGGTATGCGTCTGAAGCTTAAAAGTGTAAAGGGGGTTCGTGTAGATGAAGTCGACGTAGATGATGTGTTGGAGATCACAAGGTCAACCTATCAGAGTTGATAGATGCATTTTTCAAGATTAAAAAATAACATTATCTGCTCATCGAAGAGATGCGACGAAGGACTCGAACACAATATTCAGGGTCAATACAGATACTAAGACCAAGCTCATAACACATTTATGATAACGGATACATGATGAAACTTTCGTGTGATTTGCAGATTATCGGCAACTTCAAACTGAGACCTCAGGCAGAACAGCACGGACGTAGTCGAGTCCCAACCAGGCACTCGCCTCCCATGGTCTCAGCATGATAGCCCTCTGTGCGTCACTCTTCGCCGACATCTTAGCAGCTTCCTCAGCAGATTGGTCTCCAATAGTAGCAGCAGCTTCAGAGGCACCTGCAATCGCTCGGAGATGTAGAGCTTCCCAACCGGTTTCAACGTCTCCATCGGTAGCGTAAGCCGCTTTAGCGAGACGAGATCCACGCGTAGAATCTCGCTGTTGAAGGTGGAGCTTGGAGAGCGCGAGAAGCGGTTGGGATGACGATGGGTACAGATGAGCAGCTCGAGTGAGCGTAGCCTGCGCAGTAGTAAGATCGTTCTACAGGAACATAAATATGTAGAGTATCTTAGATCCCACATGACTAGAATTCATAGTTGTAAAGGAAGAAGGACGAACCTTTCCAAGATGATGTCGAACCAAAAGCCAGTCCAGATCATCATTAGGATCCAAAGCCTTCTTCTTGTCCTGAGGAAGTCCAAGAATCTCCGACAGAGTGGCATCAAGAAGGGCAGAGTCTGACGAGAGTGTGGCTACAGCAGCAAGCGTAGCCACGGCCTCCAGGTTGGTAGAGTTTGATGAGACACTGTTGAATCCAGAGGTGTGCGTTAGTGGCACTAATTACTCGAAAAGGGCAAGTCTTGTTTCAGCGAATGATAAAAACTCACCACTCTAGCAAAGTCTCTTTGGCAGCTTCCTTCTCGTCAGTACCACCGAGACTCCATAAGACCCGAGCAAGCATGACCGAGACCTGATCCTTCATCCTGTCCATTGGGTCTTCCTGCAACTCGTCTAAAGCGGATTGGAACATGTCGATACTCTCGTCTAGCTCGCCTTGGAAGTAGTGAGCCAGACCAGATCCAAACTTAGCGTGCACCCGTAATCGACGGGCTTCTTTCTCTGTATCCTCCGGAGTAACAAGTCCGAGGGTACCTGAGAACGCTTCAATAGAGGCAGTGTAATCACCAACAGCCAACTTGAGTCGACCAAGGTTGGACTGGGCAATAGCGAACTGGCGCTCTGTTGTCGGATCTTCAGATTCTTCATACACGGATTCTAAAACATCCACACACTTCGAGATCTGGATAGAAGCGGCCTCGTAGTCTCCAAGACGTTCCGAGATGAGGGCAAGCAAGTGAAGAGCTGTAGCATCCTTCGGCCGCTGTTCACAGTATCGTTGAAGAGCAAACATTGGAGCAGCGAGGATAGACTTTGAAGGAGGACGGATAGGCGCGGAGAAAAGATCGTGAGTGGTCTTTGAGAACAGAAGATTTGCTTCAAGCTGAGAAATAGCAAACAACGAGCGGGTTAAAAATTCAGCAATTTAGCCAGATCGCTTTTCGAACAATATATCAAGTATCAACAACTAACCAAAGAGTCATTCGACAGCTCCGCAGCATGTTCGAAGAACGGTCTAGCATCGGCACTTCGTCCAGCTTTCAAGGTCAGAATACCCTGACCCATCCAAGCTAGAGAACAATCAGGATCAATAGTCTGGGACTTGAGGAACGCCTGAGCTGCCAGATCAGTATCTCCATCCTTGAGATAAAGGAAGCCAAGATTGCTCCATACAATCGGGTTCTGACGTAAAAACATAAAACGTTATCTGAGCTGATCAGAATCACACAGAAGAAACGCCACGAAAAAGACTACATACCTTGTGGTTAATCTCTAGAGCCATGATAAACGCGTGTTGACTAAGCCGAGAACTGGTTTCAAACACAATAGTTCCTAGCGAGACCCATAACTGCTCGTCCTTGGGTCGAACTCGAAGCGCAGCCTTGATAACGAACGTGGCCCTCTTGACGCAAGCCTTCTTGACCTCTTCCTCGCTGTCGGGAAGCGAGCATCCAAGATGATGCAACGCAATAGCCATGTCGTGCGAAGCAGAGGCGGAGGACCTATCGTCTCCGACAAGAAGCTGGTGCCTATAAGCATAAGCGCAAGCCGCGAGCCTGAGGATGAATGAAGCATCTACTTTCGAGGCTGAGAGAAGATGTGCAGGAGAAGCGACACCATCAATAGATGCACTACCAGCCTGATCTTCTTTAGCCAACGTCTCGACGAAGGGGAGGACCGTTTGCTTGACCTGTTCGGTGTTGAAGGAAAAGGCCAATTGAGATAGATGTACGCAAGCATCCGCCAGGAGCTTCCAAGCGATAGCTCCAAACCCTTGTTTGGCATTTAGAATGGATTGCACGGTTTGCAACGCGTGAATAAACGAGCTTTCTGCTCGAGCGTGGTAACCAGCCATAGCTTCCTCTATAGCAATCGCTATGGAAGAATGAGCCAGAGCAATGAGCACTCCCACCTCTTCTGGTCGGGTTGTTAAAATCTTTTCGAAGCATTGAACCGATTCGGAATGGCTTCCGAGTTGAGCATAGACATCTCCGGTCACGAAGGTTACGAGCCAGTTATCGGGCTCCAGTTCAGACGCTCGGGAAAGAGTCTTGAGAGCGGCAGCCTGTTTGCCCGATTTAGCGTAAGCTTCACTGAGCTGAAGCCAAGAGGACACGTCCGTGGGGTCAGATCGAAGGGCAATCTGGAAATTTTCAATTGCTTTGGCGTGTGCGTTCCGAGTCTATATATGGATAACACATATGTATATGGTTTCAGTATGATTGCATATCCTTTCTAAGAAGTCCAGATGGGACAAAGATAGACGAATGTCAATTCAACTTACTAAAGCTACAGCTCCCAGAGCCTTCCAAGCCCAGACGTTTTCAACTAAAAACCTTCCTTTCACCTCTCTCTCTCGTTTGTTTGCTCCACTGTTCTCTAGGCCACCCTCAAGTCCACCTTCACCCTCAATGACTCTTTTAGAGATGATCTCAACCAGTTCCCACTCTTTAGCATCGGCAAAATTATCAGCCAGTCTTTTAGCCGCTTCGCCTTGTCGGGGGTCAAGCTCAAAGGCATGCTGGAAGCATCGTGAAGCTCGGACAGTGTCCGAAGGGGAAACAATATCGGAGTAGTAGATTCCTAGAGAGGTGAACGAAGGAGCATAGGTTGGGAAGTGCTTCAAGGAAGCGACAAACAAATCGTGTGCCGTTTGGCGGTTTTCTAAACAAATTGGAGACAAGATCGTGGACAAAGAGGAAGATGTCAATTTCTGTAAACCGCTTTGAACAGACTGATCGAAATTCACATACCAGGCGTCATCTCCCAGGCACACATGCCCAACTTCCAGAGCACTCTAGCCCTTTGCTCGAGAGACCTCTCGTCCTCACCTTTTCTCTCTCCAAGCTCTGTTTCCAGTTTGAACAGCAAAACTTGACCCTCTTTGTGTTCTCCCAGTTTGAATGAGCACCAAGCGGCCTCTTCTCTCGCTTCTTCCTTCATCTTTCCCTCTCCATTATCTAACGTTGCTAACGCCTTATCGAATGCGACCTTGGCATCGGCCCAATCAGCTCTGGCCTCTAACACATAAGCCTTGCCTATCAGAGCTAATGAGTCTTCTGGTCGAGTTTCAAGAACAATGTCGAGAAGAGGTTCAGCCGTAGGATGGTGCTTGGGCGCATAGAAGTGCACGTAAGAAGTCGCCAAGATCGTTTGAAAGGCTAAGCGAGACTGAGTGAATTTGATGCCAATTCGGCGCTCCATGGAGGCTACCACGGAGAGACCCTCAAGAGAAGTCGTGATTGCCGATTGGTAATCTCTTTCAAACAAAAAGATTTGAGAGAGGATTCTTCGACAGAGGAGGGATTGAGGGGATCCATCGATCCCGTCCTATGGTATCAATAAGAAATCAATCCAAAAGAAGTACATGATTTGCGAAAACTTCAGCCTCCACGCCGCCATTTGCAAACGAATCAGCTGCTTCTGACTTACAAACATCAATTTGAAGGGATCCTCTCCAGAAGGATTCGTTGAAATTTCCTCAGTCCTATCTGTTTCGGCGTCTTTTTTGCTCTTGTTCTTCCGGCCCTTCCTGTCTTTTCCGGTCTCGTTATCTTCAAGTTCCGGGACGTCTTCGAGCCCGAAGTACTTTAAGTATCCTCGCATAAACAAAGTGAGATGGGCATCTGGAAATAGATCAATATATTTCTTGAAGTGGGTCGTAGGATATTGATCTAGAATGTCCGCAGGATTATACCAATCATAATATCAGATCGAACGTTCTCCGTGAGAAGATGAGAAAAAAAACGGATAAACGTAAACAAGACTGACCAATCGTCTCCCAGTCACCCCATTCCAAATCCACCTTCCAAGCATCTCTATCGTTCGATTCGATAAGGACTGCTCCCTTCGCGAGGTCTTTTACTTCTTTCCTTTCTTTTGCCTTATACGGGGAAGTGATAGGGAGCGCGTAAAGGAGCGCAAGATGGAAACTGAACAGCTTCTGCTCAATCTCCCTGTATTCCTCGAGCGCTAAAGAAGGGTGATTTAGCATGCTCTGGTACAGCTCAGGTAAGGTTGATTCGACCGCATTTTCAGCAAAGACGGCTTCTTCCACCTGACTCTTTGTCTGTGGTTTTCCACCGCCAAGTCGCATCCGACGCTTTTCGACTTCTTTAGCGCGTATCTGAAGGTCTTCCTTCTCTGTAAGCTCCACTATCTCTTTCAGAACACAAAGTTCGTCTTGAAGTACTGTTTGAACGTATTGGGTAGTTGTGGATGTCGGCTCGCTGGGCGTCGGGGGTGGCAAGAGGGAAAGAGTATGGTAGTACGGAGATGAGGACCGAAGGTAGGACAAAGCGGCAATCAACTAGGTATTGCATAGATAACTTGAGATCAATCTCTAAATCGTGGACTGAAGAACAAAGCATCAAAGGTAGAGATTGAGCCTTACCTGAATTCGAGTGCCTTCTGCTCGAGTCAATTCAATGAGTCTTTGAATAGCCTCTCCTAACTTGGTACTCTCCTCCCTGTGAGATGTGGATCAATCAGCATCAGGATTTTTGTGTCCAAGGTGAATAACTTGGTCTTACAATTGGTCGTAGATTTTCAGTTGCCTTTCGAACACGTCTCTCAGCTTACTCCACGCTTTCTGCTTCGTATAGAAATCAGCCAAACCCTATCGTCATCGTCATCGTCATTAAAGGAGAACCAAAGATAGAAAGAGGTTTGGTTAATCTGTTGAGCGGCGACAACGTTTAGAGATTGTTTCTTTTGTGAGGAAAATAGGAATGGAACATACCTGCCAAGCAGTCGGAAGATCTGCAGAGACAACTGTAGCTTTTCGATATGCCTATAAGATCATAAAGTTCAAGAAAGAAATACTTAGCACATGATGGTCTCAGTAGGGGAAAGCTATCGATCAGAAAGTATACTTACGGCCTCACTCTCATTCAAATTACCCGTATTTAGATTGGCCAGACCTAAGAACACCAAGCTGTATAGATAAAAGTAATCAACCAAAAACAAAAGACAAGAAAGAAGAAGGCTTAAGTATTTCCATCTTTGCAACTAAAAAAGGGCAGGAAAGGAGCAAGCGACGTACGCAGTGTAGTTCTCAGGTTCATGCTCCACGATCTGCTCTGCCAGACTTCTAACAGTTGGCCAATCCTTTTTCGAGATGGCTTCTTTAGCCGATTTTAGTTTGCTCTTTGCAAACGATGAGCTCATCTAGGTGTAACTGTAGATAAATACGGCGACGGTGGTGGAGAGAAAGAAGGAATCGGAGGAACCGATGGAAAAGACAATGTCGATGACGGGTGTAGTTTGTTGTTGCCATGACGACAGGTTATTCATCCTTTTTTTTTTTACCCCAGTTCACCTCTTGCGGTCTCTACCAACTTTCTACTCAAAACCTCGTTCGAAAGAAAAGGGAATATATGTGGAGGCCTTGTTTTCGACAACCCATCCTTAATATCGTTCTCAACAAATCTACACCCACATCTAAATCTATACCCTATCACTCAACACGTTTGATGTCCGACCGTGTTTGCTCTGAACCATCTGGGTTTACGACTCCTCTTTCTTCTTCCCCTCCTCTCAAGAAAGCTCGACTAAACAGTCCCTCGATAACGGTGGCAGTAACACCACCACCATTATTACTACAACAGCCTACGATTATGGAACCCGGTGCAAACCCTTCTGCCGCTCAGGATACGAATGGTGCAAGTGAACGACCGATATCCACTGTAGACTATCGAAACAAGGCCTGCTTGGCTCCTATGGTCAGAACGGGAACCTGTTAGTTCAAGTCTTTGTCCGCGCGCTTCCGTTAGTAACAAGAGATACCAAAGTATCGGGTTGACGTTCTAACATGTTCTGCTTTCTTTTTGTGTGTGTTTCGGACTTCCTCCAGTACCTACTGTATGTTTTCTCTTCATGTTTCCAGTACCCTTCTGGGATAACTAATTGACCAAGGGTCAAGGGCTCTCATTTCGGGGATGATTGACACAGCGCTTGCTAGCTCTTCAATATGGATGTGACTTGGTCTGGGGTCCAGAAATCGTCGACAAAGCTGTTTGTCCTGAAAGGTTCTTCCGGCTGTCTCTTTATTGTAGTTCATGGACTGACTCTCAACTCCAAATGGTCTTATCCACGGGTGTGTAGATGATCGGGACAACTAGAGTGGTTGACCGTGCGTTCTGTTCTTGCGCGTATCTCTTGTAATAATCGAAGATTGAGGTACTAACAAAGTCTGACCTTCTCACTGCAGAACGAACCGGATTGATCAGCTATAACCGATCAGACAAGCTGGTCTGGAGTACGCACCCGATTGAGAAGCCGTATCTGATTTATCAGATCGGGACGTCCGACCCGTAAGACCTGTTTTATGTGCTTTTCTCTTCACAAGTCTTACGTATTGACTTGATTCGGGCCTCAACTTCACATCATTCTCTTCACGCGCGCGTGTATGACAGAGAACTCGCGGTGAAGGCGGCGTTGACGGTTCAACAGGACGTGTCCGGTGTAGACCTGAACTGTGGATGTCCGAAACCATTCTCGACACATTCCGGAATGGGGGCTGCTCTGTTGTCGACGCCTGATCTGCTGTGTAGTATCCTTCGGGCACTTGTCGGCGCACTCGACGTACCGGTGAGTTGCAAGATCCGATTATTGCCCTCGCAGGAGGACACGTTGGAGTTGGTCGACCGGGTTTGTCAGACGGGGATCAAGTGTCTGACAATTCACGCGCGAACGAGAAACATGAGAAGCTCGGAGAAGGCATTGATGGAACGGTTGAGGGATCTGGTCGAGGTGGCAGAAAAGTACGGAATTCCGGTCGTAGCGAACGGAGATGTAGGTGGGATGTGGGATTTTGAGAAAATCAAGCGCTTAACGGGTGAGTATATATCTTTCTCTGTTTTCCCGTTCCGCTCGGATGAGCTGTCCCACTCATCTACTCTTGTTTGTACTCGTCCCATTTTCTTACTGGCTCTCACTCTTAGGAGTTTCTTCGATCATGATCGCTCGAGCGGCTGAGAGCAACCCGTCGTGTTTCTTGCCGGACCGGCCGTTGGACACGTCTACGGTGGTGGTTCCTGAACTCGTCAGAATTGTTCGTCTGGTTCATATTTTGTCTGTTTCATCTGGTATCTCATCAAATACTTACAGCTTTTGTTTTTTGGTTATGTATTTCTAATCCTATTCCATCCTTAACCTGATGATGTTCCCTCCCCAAAATAAAATACTAAACAAACACATTGATCATTTATTGTTTATTCGTGATCGGCTCAAAATGTTGCCTCGTTCTATTCAAACAACAACAACAAAAACGCGGACAAAACAAATGACTTTATTCTTCCCCTGAAGGCCTACCATTTTGAAAACCCATGGGGTAATACAAAGTTTTTGCTCGGCCAATTCTCTCCGTCGCCTAGCCCGTTATCAGTTCTATCAAAAACCGAATCCAAGGCGCTCCGGGAACGTGGGACTCGATGCAAGACGATAGAAGATCTGGCCGAGGTATATGGTGTCTCGTTGAAAAGAGTCGAAGACGAGGAGGATCTCGCGAACGAAGGCGATGGTGGCTTGGGGGCGATAGTGTTGGCAAAAGTCCGACAAGGCCTCGAAAGGAGGAGAAAGGAGAGATCGGATGGGGTGTTGCCTCTGGGAGGGGAAACCGAAAAGGCGGACGTGTTGGGGAGAGGAACAGAATATGTTGAGCGGGACAATGACGGGAAGGTGTTGCCCGTGTTCAAGGTGCTCGGGGAGAATGCATGAACAATCGATATGCTTACAAGACGTATCACATTGTCTGAGCTATGTGGGGCTCCTTTCAGCATTTGGTTTGCGCAACCCTGGTCTCCGAAAGTACCCCGTTCTTTCCCATTCCCCCGCTCTCTTAATCCATCTTCCTTCCGATCATGCCCTTAGACTAACCCCATCTGCACTCACGTTGTTCTTTCATCTATTCTTTCATCTATTTATCCCTTCATTGTCGCGATCTTCTGACAGGCAAACCTTGGTCAGCCACCGCCACTCTCTCTAATTTTGGTTTTCTTCGTGCTAGTTTTCCATGTCTACAGATTAATCTGTTTCGCGTTGATTAATTTAATCCGCCTTTCGATAGTGAACACTACTACCGTGATTAATCTAGACACTGGTTTCATCAATCTTATTTCGTCTTAGACAGGAGATTGAAAGACGGATTATGCACAGGCAGATCTCCCGACTACTCATTCATCATCGTATCTCATTTGAGTTTCATCGGTATCAAAATCCCCGCGGAAAAGGTTTCACTTGTTTTAATCATGCCCAAGTATGACGATTGCTGAGAGCAGAGGGCAGTGGGAGGTGTAGGATTAACACGATCGACGGCGGGTGAGAAAAGAGAAGTTAATGAAGCCGAAAGCTCATCGCCTTTGGCAGGAAGATTTTCAGTAAGGAGAATTAACAAGAAATAAAAAATTATCTTTTCCTTTCAGCTCGGCTTCTCCGCAGTTTATGTCTGCGGACAATTGTGGGGTTTCAATGGAGGATCGATCAGCTATCATGCATCTTATCCATAAGGTTATCAACCGATCAGGGTAACGTGCTGCGGAGCGCCGACGTAATATTTTACCTTTGGCCGAGGAGATCTTCGATCGAGGAATAATTTCTGCGAAAGATTGTCTGCTGAATACCTCGGGATCTGTTGGCCTCTAGTTCAGGTGTGTGGACCAGCCGGCTTGGGGCAATCTATCTCGGTTCTTCTTTTGATCTCACTCTGTTCGGTGAAAATTTCCCTCAGTATCTTATGACGATAAAGCTCACTCATCTTGCCCACTTTACTCGCTTCGGTCGACTCCACGTAAAGCATACTGGGGAAAACTCCCGCGATCGAGCCGGCCGGCACGTTAGATTCATCTACCGTCGAGCGCTCCCTTTTCATATCCCTCATTGATTACATGTCATCATCGCCTGCCTGCTCGCCCACCCACTCACCTGCCTACCTGTTCGACGTGCGCTCCTTATTGTTCTGGCCCTGTCCCTACCCCTGTCCCTGCCTGCCCCTGCCCCTGCCCCTGACCGCCTGTTAGTCGGTACATTTAAAATTGCCCACCGCCAATCACTTATTCGGGACAGATCGTCATTGGTTTGGGTGCACTCTCACATGGCCACAACGTTTCTTGGGGCGGGCGGATGAGCAAAGGTGAAAGGGGAATTTTTAAAAAAAAAAAAAAAAAAAAAAAAAAAAAAAAAAAAAAGGAAAAAGAAGAAAGGAGAAGTTCCGGTTTACTACATAAAGGTTTCTATACAAAAGTCCCGGCCGAAAAAAGAGAAAAGAAAGAAGGGATTGACCCAAAAGAATCTCGATCTCGTTCCTGTCCCGGTCACTCCCTCGTTCCTGTCCCGGTCACTCCCTCGTTCCTGTCCCGTTCCCGACGTTCTCTTTACATCCAATTCTTCCTTCTTGGCCAATTCTCCTTCTTGGCCAATTCTCCTTCGGGTGGATTCTTCTCTGTATCTTTATCCTCTTGGTTCTCCGTCATAGAGTAAGGAAAGACTCATCTTGGTCGTCGTTCATTCTTGATCTCAAGCTGACGGCTCACGTCTCGCTTTCTTGTTACGCGTGGTTGCTATCATTCATGTGATTGAATTCCGGTGTCCTACTCGCTACTTCATCTTCCTTGATTTCGTCCGAACCCTTCGATTGACTTTTACCCTTCGTACCCGAACGTCACGTTCGGGACTGTTAGCCAGCACACACACATCTTCATTCTCACACACAGACACCAGAAATCCTTCTCCTTCTTCCTTTCGCAGTTTCTGTTCTGAAATATATTCTGTCTTATCTCTCCCGCCCCTCACAAAAAGCACATACACACACTCTTCACGCTTTCGTCCATCCTTCCTTCTTTTTGGAGCTTGTCTGACTTTCTAAAAACACCTCATCTCCGCTGGACCGACCCTGCCAACTCTTCCTTTCACTATGGCGCCCGAGTCCATATCTTCTCCAATCAAAAAAACAAGGTCGCCAAAGCCCATCAGGGTCCCAATGGACAACTCCCTCACGCGGGCAAGAAAACATAGGCACTCTGCGTCCTGGTGCGGTTCGCCGACCGAATGGGATTTCGAACCAAGCTCTGGTCACAGTCAGTCCAGTTTCTCTCATATTTGTTGAGAACCTATCCAGGGCGCTGCGGTCTGTTCGCTAACACGTCGCTCCTTCTATGAACACCTCCTTCTCTCCGTTTGGTCGGCTATGCCCGTCTCACAGTCTCGGGCGAACACGCTCAATCAGGACTTATCCCGGCGGACCATCAGTTACCGGCATCTTTGCTCGACCAAGGACTTACCTCAAAAGGACAACCGTAAGAATTCTTCTTCGTCTTAACTCTTATTCTTTCTCTCTCTCCTTTGCTCCTTTGTCGTTCATACTTCAAGCGCTCACTGTCCGTCTTTGTTTCCTTCTCCTTCTTCATTGTATTCCCAATCATGCCATCTCAGAAAACGACCGTAAGTGTCAATAAAAACTCTGTTGCCATCTTTCTCTTCGGCATATACTAACGTCTGTTCCTCTCCCGATCTGACTATACTTGTATGCGTTCCTCATTCTACCTTCCGATGGATCACAAGAATGAATGCCTTCTTGATATTCGCCCGATGGCGACGGCCAATACTAAAAGAAGAGAACCCTAGTCTTTCAACAGGGGAAATCAGTACCTTACTCAGTCAAAATTGGGCCTCGATGGATGCCGTAACGCATTTTCTTCATCTTTCTAATCTCACTTATCAAGCAAAGAATAAAGCCTGGGCTGATTATTTCTATTGGTCATTGGTCGTTCTCAGGTTACAAGAGATTTTTACAGTTCCCATGCACTCGCTTTGAAGGCGACATTCCAATCTAGATATCCTGCCTATGAATACACTGTATGCACCTTATATCCTCTTTCCTTCTCTGTGCTCTTCTAGTGTCTTACCACAGTCTATTTGTTCTTCTATTCGTTCTTCTGCCCTTGCCTGCATTCTAGCGGCGACCGAATAACACCCGAAAACGTGGGTCTCGTGGAGGGAAAACGTACATCAGTCGGCGAGATTCGTCTTCTTGGAAGTCGCCTGACGATACGTCAGCGTCCACAGTGCTAGGCGGCTCTGCACTCGGACTCGAGAGAATGAATCCTAGAAATCAAGACGGCTCCTCAGGATGGAATCGTAACGGTTACAGCATTGGAGAAACAGAGCAGGATTCTGATACGGACACCAATAAGCATGATAACGATGGGTCGTCCTCATCCCAATACTCTGACCATTCACAAGGTAATCGACCAGCATCGTCCATTCACTCCGAGCTACCTACACCACAGCTTCCCTATTATCCCCTGACGACGGAGTACGGTCCACCAAACGAGCTGTCGAGTTCCGCTCCTGCGTACTATAAACCGGAAATAACTAGTTTTTCCTCAATGTCGGCAGCTACTTCTGCCTCCGCTACTACTCATAACAATTCCTCCGGGACATATGGTCACTCCCCCCATGTGTTCGTCAGTCCTTATGGTTGGCGCGCGAACCGGTCTCGACCGGTCTCGACGTCACTCATGGGCTCATCTCCATACTCTCCTTCTTCTTCTCTCTCGTCGTTCTCGCCTCAACTGAGCGTCAACGGACGCCTGCATGGACATGGGAAAGTTCCGGTCGAGAACGGGACGAACCAGACGTACACGGCTGCCACCCAGGATTACCCAGTACCGCGTGCGTCATCTCGTAGACCGGACGCCTTAATTGAGCCGAGCCCGGCCAGTCAGAGTCAACAACTAGCTACCGCAACATCTACTGCCGACCCCTCAGCCCCGTCGTTTCATTCGAGTGCATTGTATCAGCCGTCAGCTAGGGATTGGTCAACCGACCCTTTCAGGCGACATTCCGTCCAGAGAGCTAGGACTGGCCCGTTGCATGCTCTTGGGTTTTTGAAATCTGAACAACAACAACCACAACAGTCATCCTCGTACAAATGGACCGAATCAGACAGTCATCATCGTCCCCATTCGGATCCCGCTGTCGAGGACGAGAGCAGATCGGAAGGAGGGTACAGAGCCGGAGGTAGTCAGGCTGAGAGTAGGGGTTGGAACTCCACTTATCAGGAAGAGTCAACCTATCCACCTGCTCACGCTCAATCCCACTTACACTCTCACTCTCAATCCTACACTCACTCCCATTTTCCCTCGGATCAAATGCATGCGTACTCTCCTCTCCCTCCGCTGGCGACGACAGCGACATCCATAGAGCCGTCTTCGACCATGTCATCAGCTCCGATCGGAGTGCCCTCCACGTCTGGTCTCCTAAAATATTCAAACAACGTCTATCCATCTCACTCTCATTCACAGTCGTTGATCTCGACGAGTGCACCGACAACATCCTTGTCGCCCTTCACATATTCATCCTACCAGCAAAATACACACCACCTTCAACCGCTCGCTCGGACCTCGGCGCTCTCCGCTCCAAAAACGGAATACCCAGGATCATTTGTCGATCAGTCGTCGTATCATAGCTCCGGCTCTGATACTGTGCATAGAGTAGGCCCATTTGACCAGGATCATATGGCCGATAGAGTCAGGGATTCTCAGAGACATTCATATCAAACGGACCCGCAAACCCATGCGAAATACGAGTCTTGGTCTGCAGGCGTCGGCGTAGAAGCGAATGCAAGGGACAGGACGCCGATGATGGATTCTTACTATTACGAGTCATGACGGTATACTCCCCAGAGACCTGTGTTGTCTTTCGGTTAGCCCTTTACGTTTATTCCTTCGTCGCGTTGCTTCGTGCGTTTGGCTCTTCGTCTCGTGCTTCTTTCTTTTCTTTGTTCTTCCTGTCTTAATTTTGTCAGCTTGAGCTATTTCTGTTTTTTTTTTCGCCTTGTAGCATATGATCTTGTCCTGGTTCTCATCAAGTTAATACGTCTTGTTCTGTATCTCTGTCGTATGATATCTGTCTTTTTCGTTAGTTCCTCTATTCTACAGACAATCGATCGGTCTCTTAATCCTTATTGTAATTCCAGCTTCATTTCTTCCTTCTTTTTTTCCTATGAAAATAGAGAATTGATAAATATATTCATTGGAAGGCAACCGCCATTGATTTCCTCTTTGATGCCCTATGCTTTCTTTCTCCTTGTTTCCTCTTCTTCTTTTTATTCCCGCTCTTTGTCCCTTTTTCTCTTCTTTTAATAACAACTTTCTCGTCTGTTTCTGTTTCTGTTTGGGGTTGGATCTTTAGTATTCATAGAACGTTCTTTTCTTTCGTTCCCTTTTAAAGTATAGGGCCTTGCTTGATCCATTCTGGTCAGGCGATGTTGTAGCTTCTTAAGATATATATAACTTTTTGTTCATGCTACTTCCTCTCTCTTGAGAGTTTCTCTGCTTCCGTCTCTCCGCTCTCTTTCTTGGTTTTCTTAGCAAGAATTTCTTGTACATTTTGTTCTGTTCTGCTGGTTTTTTTTCTTCCTTGCACTGCTCCGCTCGGCTTTTTTTTCCTTCTCTAGGCAAATTAAGATTGCATCGTGCTTCTGTTCTCTCTCTCTGTGTCTTTTCTCTTACGAACGTGATGTATCTTCGAGTGATCGGTCTGCTATCTGGCCACCAGTCCTCTCCTTTCTCCTGTTTCCTTGATTCGTAAAACAATCGACTCATGATTGAGCAGGCAAGGGGGTGAGCAGCCGAAGATGTGGTACATTCTATCCTATATATGAATAGTTGAACGTTTCTGATGGTCGGTACGGATGATCCGGGAGATCCCCAGAAGAGATGATTTACAGCGAGAGTGAAAGGGAGGGAGGGAGAGAGAGAGAATGTGTTTAATTGAGGAACGATAAACAACGATCGGATGTCACAGGACAGAAAATGAAACACAGAACAGGGCGCATATCAGCCCCCAGAACGACGGTTAACAGTATCGTCGGACCAAGCAAAAAGGTGGGAAGAGAACGAACGGTTGTGTAGTTGGAACTTTCCACTTCTTGATGTAGCCGGATCATGCTCCCCCCCATCGTCTCTCGCTATCCAAATCTCGCATGTGAGATCGTAGGATCTTTGATCATTTACCGTAAAGTCTAGGAAACCTAAATGGTGCACACGTATATATATATATATTTATGTGGACGTACATGTGGATGTGGGTATGTATACATTCCGCAACAAAAGACGAGGTGGATAGTAGTCAACGAACGTTCGTTAGTCTATCAGTCTGAATCGCCACACTGATCGAATACGAAGATTCCGTACCTTCGACTCTCTCACCCTATCCAACCGTTCAGAAAGGAGAGAATTACTTCAGTCACAAGCCTTTACGTGACTTTTTTTTCCTAACGTTTGTTGGTTTGTATCTCCTGAAAGATCCGACAGGAATGTACTCACAGAGTTCGTAGCCAAGGGCTCAGTTCTTTTTCGATTGTTTGTTTGTTTTTAAATTGTTGCACCCCAGGCAGATCTCACAGTCGATTAATATGATACATAGAAGAGAAGGACATGGGTGAAAATAAAAGGCACGACGCACAGTAGTAAACGGCATTGCTGCCAATGGGTCTTTCCAGCATGAGGACTCGTGCTCAACACGGTGCTTACTCCATTGGCCGGTGGGGGTGGATAAACGGTTGGGCCGTAGATAGGCTGCTGGGCCTGTTGCCCGGGTAGCTCGTTTGGCGACCAGATCGAAGCTTGCCAGATCAGTTCCGCTGTCGGATTTGGGGTAGTCGAGGGTGGTGCAGCAAACTGGATGTCAAACCTGTTGACAGAGGCAGGCGGACATGTCGGAAATACGTTCGCGAAAGAGATCACGTCAGAACATTGGCCACGAGCGATGTGATTGAAAGAGTTGATAGGTGTACCAGGTAGCTATGCCGTGCATGAGCGATGTCCTCTCGATCGCCCAAGATATTGGAATTCTAAATTCTTTGAGGTCCTGATAGGAAAAAAGGTAAACCATAAATAGTGTTGATTGGCGTAAGAATAGCAAATAGCTTTTGACAAGCGTAAAGGGTTTGAAATTAACAGACCTTGAGAGATACGTCGTAAAAGTTGATATCATGGATTGCTGTAGTGCTTGTGGTGAGTTGGGATGGGGGGAATAGACCCACCACAGGCTGGGCGAACACCTCGGCCATACTGACATAACGACATGACCAAGTTGAGTTAAGTTAAAGATTAGATATAAGCGGGTACGGTCATATGCATAGAATAGAGCCACTTACGCAGGTTCCGAGAGAATAGACAGGTCCACTCCGTACATATTCTGTCTAAAGAAAGAGGCCTAGAGAAAGAAAGAGGAACCTGGTATTGACCCTCGTCTTCTTCTCGTAATAATCATTTATGAGGCGCTGTGTACTCATACCTTGGTCAAAGTTTCCATATAGAGTGCATCGTCGGTAAACGGGGCCAGATGGATCGCGCCTCCAGAAGGGAACATTGCTGTTTAGGTGTAGACGTGTTCGATCAATACTGACGTTCTTCACCATGAAGGCAGACGACAGAAAAGGATGGAATTACCTCCTCCGGGCTTCAAGAAATTATCTCTAGCATATATGTATGATTCGACCTAAAGGATGGATGCCACTAGACGATGAGCCAAGAAAGTTTCTTCATGACCGAACAGACGTACTCAAACCCACCATTCGCTCATGGAGGAGTAGAACCCCTATCGGCTCAGACACCAACGTGTCCACTTTTGGCCCTTTGCGAGCCTCAACCTTGCCTGATACGTATCCCATCGATAGCGCCAAGGAGAAGAGAAGGTCAGTCTTTCAGCGCAAACGAGCTCCACAGAATACATCGTCAGAGTTCTTCATACCTCGGTTGACTGTAATCTTGTCTTTCAGGTGAATATTAGCCTCTCCTCTGTTGGCTTGGTCAACGATCTTGAAGAACGACATATGCAGAACGATGCAGTCGGAGTACGTGTGATAGGAGTCAGGCATACGGTCAGCGTCTGATCCAAGCATTTTGAAAAGGCGCCTGTACGATCTACGGGAACTCTGAGTAGAACATGAACGTACAAGTTGCAATTTAGATGCCATATCACTTGCTTCACAGGCATAGACATGTTTTGCGCCAGCCTAGAAATAGTTACGTATGGAATCAATTTTAACATGTTTCGACGACGAGAAAGATTGAGACACAGGCTACACCAAAGGACAAACCTCGACAGAAAAGAACGACAGGATTCCTGATCCCGCTCCGATATCCATCACGGCTACAGAATGATGGTCACTTATTATTTTAATTCGTTCGAGTAGGCTGTATTGAAAGGAACCCAAGACGACTTACTCTTGTTCTGAAACGCCGGAACAGAGTTGCCCAAGATAGCTTTCCTAGTGTTACCAGGTTAGAGAGGAAAAGGAAGGATCAGCAACATTTTGAGTAGAGTATAGACACGGACCAGTATTGAGGTGAAGAGGGACGAACCTGTAGCCTGTCGTCCTCAAGGTGTCGGACAGCATGTTGGCTTGATTCTGCAGGCTCGCATAGTAGCTTTGAATGAGAAGAGACGAGGCATGTGTAAAAGTTCAAAATAGACACAGGAGATCAGTCTACCATCTGAGATGATGAGAGAAAGTTCGGATGTAGACAAGAGGAAAGAATGCGAACTGAAAGTAGGGGTCTAGACCATCAAGCAAGAGGATCAGAAAAGAGGATACCGGGGTGGAGGTGATTTTGTTCAGCTCTCGAGACGATACAGGTTAACCGTCGAAAGATCCGGTCTCCTTAGGGTCGAAGAAAGACAGGAGCGACGTGTAAACGACTGACCATCAACTGTCTCTGTTTTGCTAGGTGTCTTGGTATCTTGGGCTGACGGCATGTTGAGAGATGGCTCTACCAACGCTGCTGCTGCTGCTGCTAATGATGATGATGGAAGGCGAAGGGAAAAATGCGCCTGAACACATATTTAAAAGAACACGCTCGATCATTACGCGACAGGCTTCAGCGACCGTCGCTCTGTAAATTATGATGTACATTCTTTCTGCTGTTTCTATATTTCACTCATAAATTTATTTCATCTTAGTGTATGTATATATGAGGAACAGCAAGGACAATCGCTGTCACTACATTGGCACGGCGTCTTCTCTGGCCTGTCTCTCTCCTTCTTCCTACGCGAGCCGCATTGATCAAAGCGACCTTTCGGCATTTCGCACAATCATACCTTCCTCCACACTGTGAAATGTCAAACAAAGGATAAGGTCTATCAAATGAGGATCAGGAGACACGCATAGATTGATATGGAAATGATGCTCACAGTTTCATTCGAAGGATCGCCCTACGCGACGCTGCTTGACAAGCCTCTCCTTCCTTCAGTGTCATACGGAACAAAGACGACCGAGGATCTGCTTTCTGTGTACTCAGGATCTGAAGATCGTCGATCAAGAACAAGGCATGCGATGAGTGTCGTGAGAGGGTAGAACAAGATAGAAAGAGACTGACCTTCTCGACCAAATCAATCTTGGCAGCAATCTCACCGCTATCCACTAGATATGTTGCCTCTGTCAAAAGCGAATCTTCAGAACAACCAAAAGCATCGGCCATTCTTGACAACTTGACGGATTGAAAAGGCTGATAGTATTGAACCAACGCTCGGCGACGGATAGAGGCGGTTAAACTAGAGACATGGGGCGAAAGAAATGGTGTGAGTCGATGACGCGACTGCACGATCCCAGAAATTAGGCAAAAGAAGAGGATCAATAACGAAGTTTTGAAAAAGATTGCTATATCGGATGCAACTCTTACCGAGTACTTTTCGAGCAGACTCAAACAATCTTTGTATTTTCCATCCACAAACGCATCCACTAGATCCCGAACGTAGCCCTCCTCATCCACATAGGCTCGGAAGTCATCGTTCAAGAGAAGTTCGGACTTGAGCGCTAAACGACGTAAGGATGCTAGCGCACAAAGTGAGCCGCAGATAGCCACTTCTGTCGGGGAAATGACCTGTACATGGCACGCGTAAATTTCCCAAGAACAACGCGTGTTGAGAGAAGAGGCAGCTGAGAGCATATACGATGTGGACATACTGTATGAGCCCACTCTTCAAAATCACCCTTGACGGCCAGAAACTCCCTGGCTGCCTTCTCATACGCACCCAACCCCAGACTAGAGAGTGCCCTCGCGATCTGTAGTCTTGTCAATATTCTTGTCCTCTCCTCTTTCCTTCTGATGGCTTCCTCGACCTTCGCTGAAACTTGAGCAGCCGATAGAGGAACAGATGAGGTCGGCGCGGATGGTACAGGGCGCTCAAGCGCTGCCTCGGCCTTCACAACATAGGGTAACAATTGATTGTACGATCCGGAGGCGATATGAATCTAAACGTTGTTTGAAGAATGATAGATAATAAACATCGCATGTGTCAGGAGAGCTAAAGGTGTGACCATCAACGTAAGAAAAAAAAGGATGCGAATCAAGATCTTGCGCACCTCGATAACTCTCATGCACATCTCGAGATTCTGAGCGGATGTCGAGTTATAGTCCCGCGTTTTTATCAGATGTTTTAAGGCCTGTTGATTATCTCCGACTTTAATGAATAGTTTTCCGAGATCCATATTGCACATCTATCGGAAGAGTGACGTGTTGGCCATGTTGGTTAGTAGCGCATCCGTTGGAGTACAGGGACGCTAGCTCGTTCGGGACTTACACGGACGCTCTCTTTGATGAGATTGGCCTGAACCGATTTGAGTTCTGTTTCGAGTTTCTCTAGTTCAGAATTAGCCGCTAGATCTACCTCTTGTCTCCAAAGGTCATCGTGGTCTCCTCCAAAAGAATCGAAAGAAGCGACATCGAATGTCTCTGCCTTGATGACAGGAAGCGCAAGGGCGGCTGCTTCCGATCGAAGGCTCGGGCAGGAGGCGTAGATGAGGGCCAAACGAGAGATCAGAGCTCTTCCTGTAGAGTGTTTTGTTTTCAGTGGATTATCCATAACACGCTTTGAAGGATCATCTAAACAAAGCAAAAGAGGTGAAAGAAGTTCAGAAATGCCAACCTTTGAATTGAGCAACTACAGATCCAAGATCGAAAGGATGAAGATCGTCCACCGGTACAGTGTTAAGCTGAGAGGGCTTTGAGTCTGCATCTGGCGATGGCGGCCTGGCATCTGGAGGGACCATGTCCTGATCTTCAGCCATCGACATGCTCGTGTCACTGAGATTAGTTGAGCGATGAGTCTGAGAAGAGTGATGGTGTGTACGTGTACGTGTATGTGTATGTGTGAGTGAGAGATTGAGAACTGAACGAGGGCGGACGGAGTCGATGATACGAAAGGGTTACGTAATATTATCACGTGACTCAACCACGTGATAATATTACGTAAGCCCAAGTGGAGGTTTGTCCATCTCGGCCAAGCTTCTTTTGTTTGTCTGCTCTTGATTCTTTTGTCTGGAGACAACCATACATCATCTTGTTTGGTTGACCGCTCGTTCTCTTTATCTCTTTCAAGGATCTCAGCATGTCGGCTGAGCCTGTCGCTACGCGTTGTCTTTGGTGCATCTGATCCAGCTAACCTCATCGTTTGAACGTTTTCCCTTTTGGATCGCACGCTAATCACAAACTCCCACTCAACTACTCTTTCTTCTTTCCTTCGAAGCTTCAGCTACGATCGATCTCTCTTTACCTACTTCTCCCACTGACTGTTTTGCGCATTTGATATATATATATATCGGCTGGTAGTATAACATTTTTCGTATAGCTGTTGATCCTATGTCATATCCTTCCATCAATGCAAAGTCTCGTGCTCTGGTACGTACGTGTCCGTCCTCTTTGATCCAGCGTCTTCTTCCTGATTGTCCTTGCTCTTGGCTTCTTCTTCTTTTCTTCAGCCTCCGGCAACAATGCCTCCTAGGCGACGAACATTCAACCTTCATTTACTTGTCCGTCGAAACTCCCACGAGCTTCCTCTCATGAAGCCATCGTACGCTCTCGACATCCCCTCAGATATATCTCCTGTCCGGCCTTCTCGACAACTCTCGTCCAGTGTCGACGAGACCAACCAATCTGTATTCGATTTCGCTCACTCTTATTCACATAGCCCTCCCCCAGCTACTCCTCAGCTTCTTCACACCAGGAGTGCTTCATCAACCCCTCAATCGAGGTCCAACCTCCTTCCGACCTGCCTTCTCAAGGAAGACGAGAAGGTAGAAGATGAGAGTGGTAGCATCGGTAGCCGATCGACCAGCAGTAGTGGTATTCCTATTTTTTTCAAGGAGCGAGGAGGGGAGTATGAACTTTTTGATTCTCCATTCACGCCACCCACCCTGCCCATCGGACTTGAGGAAGAAGACAAGATGAATGTCTTCGGGTCTTACCCGATCTCACCCCGCACAACATCGTTTCCCCAGGCTACCGTCCGACCCCAACCTCAAGACTTCTACTCACCTCGTGATAAATTCCCTGTCTCTATGTCCTACAGCTCTAGTTTCTCTGTTCCGTCCATATCCGTATCTCCGTCTTCGATACCCTGTGCCCGTATGTCACCCATCTCTCACGCAAAGGCACCCTTCAACGCGATACTTCTTTCTCAAAAGACAATGCAGCTTCCTTCGCAACCGGCTGGGTTCCCATCAAGCCAGCGGAAAAGCTTAACACTCATCCAACTTCAAGTGGCCGCCTCGACGTTTGTCATTCCGATGGAGCTGATCGCGCGTTATCCAAGCCATCTGGCAAGATTCATCAGCGGATGTACCGACGATGACTGGAGGGCGACCGATAGCGATGATTCTTTCAGCGAGGCAGAAACAGACTTCGATGACGATCAGACATCATCCGAATCGAGTTTTTCTTATCTATCGTTCGTTCGCCTTTCTTTTGTCTTTGCATTCGATCCTCTCTGTCTAGCACAGCTAGGTCTTTCTCTATAACAATCCGGTCCCGTCTCACGTCTATCTTGTAATTGTAAACAAGACAGGATCAATCCTCCCTTTCCTTCTCCTCCACTCAACATCCGAGCGACATCAGTAAACAAATTACAGAAGCTCGGAATCCTTCCTTCTCTTCATAGGCCATCTGGTTTTTTCGTCAGTGATGGTGAGATCGACGGACCAACTACCCCACGAGCAGCGACGACCAACTTTGCACGTGTCCCGCCTCCTCGGCCACCTCGACCAGAGACCCCACCGATGTCACCCAGTCGACCGTCTATGCGTCGGTTAGAAATTCTTCTCTGTCGGTCTCCAGAGCCCTACATTGCGATCGACTACTTCTTCTCGACCGGCTTGTTGCTGCCTGATCTGAGAAGCATGCTGGAAAGCGAGAATATGTTGAAAGGATGCCCTCTTTGTGGAGATTCTCAAAGAGCGAGTAGACTACGGGAGGTAGAGAATGAGGCATCCTGGCTAGGACTCGACTGCCTGGCTCAGGTCTGTAGAGCGGAGAGGAAGAGGAGCGGGATCGAGGAAACCAGGCCGACAAAGAAAGTCGGGGATGGCTGGATCTAGAGACAGCCTGGCGCGTGTCATTCCGACCTTATCTTAACATAATTCATGCTGGTCGTAATCTCTTCATCATCCAGTCTCGTTCTCATTTCATCATGCCTAATTTCGTTCTCGTTGTGCTTAATCTCGTTGTCGTTGTGGCTTTTCATCGATCACGTCTCTCTCCTTGGTTTGTTTCTCACATGTAGATAGTTGAGCTTGTGTTCACCTCACCATATTCCTGTTTCTTTAATTCGAATTAATCTTAATGTCCTGTTATATACACCTTCCTTCTCTTAACTCTGATTCAATGTAATCATTCAACGTTCCCGAATGTGAGGGTTTCATTCTCAATCCTCACAGATGATTAGATGTGTGTCTGGCTGTACATCAAGCCAGGATGTAGAGAGTGGTATGACGCTAGTGGTGACAAGCTGTGCAATCCCTCAGCCTGATGTATGATTCTATGATCAACTCACAACAAACCGATCAACATCGTCGGCTTCTCCGCACAAACAAATAAAACTTTCTTCCTTCGAAGCCAAACATCTCTCTACGATATCTTTCATTCCCTCCATATATCTGTAGAGATGTCCTCGATTTTTAATCTGTTCGTGCTTGATCGTTCCCGTGGAGGACAGTTCATCTCGACAGCATTGGTTACTAACATCGAGCCGAGGTTTGCTTTCTTGGTGTCAACAGCCGAACAAGAAGTGAGTTCTTTAGGGTTTTCCGTTCTTTCGATCATCCTCCTTGTCATTTTTAGGTGATGTTTGGTATATCTGTCTGAGCCTTTTTTAATTCTACGCTCCTCTAGCTTTCAAGCCCAAACAAGCCCCGTCAGGGTCAAAACAATATCAACTCAAGAAGTTCGCCGAGTCTACTTTGGTAAGCGTCTATGATGCTCATGATTGGCTGTGTCTATGCACAAACTAGTGTAGCCTAGCTGATGTTCGTCAAGCTGACGTGAACATCTCACTACCTTTGTCTGCTTGCCTGTTTGTAGGGATCTGGTAATTTAAGAGCGGCTGTTCGTCTTCCTGAAGGAGAAGATGAGAACGAGTGGATTGCGGTTCATAGTGAGTCTTGTCTTTGTTCTTCTTCTCATTCGGTTTCTACAGAATTGGATAGATGGATAATCGGTGCGATGTTTGTTTTCTTACTGTGCTGATCAAACCTAACGTACATGGCAAACTACAGTCGTCGACTTTTTCAACCATATCAACATGCTCTACGGCACGATCTCTGAGTTCTGTACGCCCGAAGGTGTGAGTCCAGGCCGATCGTCTTTCTACTGATGACTGTGGTCGCGGCCTTCCAATGCACAGAGCCTGTGCGCGCGGCACATGCTGATCGTGTTTGTATATCCGGACGCGTGAATATAGTGCCCTATCATGTCTGCTGGACCTCGGTAAGTTTGAAGGATGGTCGACGTGTTGTTTGCTTAGAACCGGCGTTTCTGAAGCTCGCCTGTTTTGTTTCCGCTGTTGACGGTGGTGCGTTCGTACATGCGGGCGATCACGTTCCCAGGTTCGAGTTCTTGTTTGAAGACGGGGTGACATATAAGCGACCGACGGCACTGTCTGCTCCTGCGTATGTGGACGCTTTAATGAACTGGGTGCAGAGCATACTGGATGATGAGACTGTGTTCCCGAGCAAGATCGGTGGGTCGCGTCATAAGTTCTGGCAAGGTTGATTGTCGAGCAAAGAGACCACGTCGGTCTGACCGCCTTTTACCTTTCTTGTGTTCTCCCGTTCTTCTGTTTGCTCCTTGGCCGATTTTAACCTGGTCGTTGTTCTCTCTCCTGTTGGTCAGGTGTCCCGTTCCCAAAGAACTTCCGGGTGATGTGCCAGACGATCCTAAGGCGTCTCTTCAGGGTCTACGGTCACATCTACGCTAACCACTTTGATCAGATCTGCGCTCTTGGAATCGAAGGTACCGTCCTCTTGTGGCTTGGATTTCGTGTCTTTGTCGGGCAATGACGTTCCATTCAGGAACAACATCTGACGATATCATCTACCTATTTCTTTATTTTTTTTATATACTTTCCTTCCATCAGCACATCTGAACACAAACTATCGGCATTTCCTTCTGTTCGTTACTGAGGTGAGTGTTCTTCTTTTTTTTCTTGGATCATTTCATCTATCTAGATCCAAAGGTCAAGCGATAGCCGGTGCTAAACCGTGTCTGGTCTGGTCTGTAGTTCCAACTAGTAGACAAAAAGGAGCTTCAGCCCTTAGCCGAGTTTAACGATGCCATCTTGACTGAAGAAAAGAGATAGGCCTGTTGGCGGCTTCTACCTTCTCTCTTCGCCTTCTTCTTTGTGTGCTATGATCATTGTCGCATTGTATCTTTTTCTCTCGCCGATTCACTCCTCTGCGGGTCGAAATCTCATCCATATATACCTCCATGTTCGATATTCGATATCCCTTGACTTCTATAACTCTCTACATATCACAAACATGCGAGTGTCCACCCAAGCTGCTGCGTCTTTGTAGAACAAGGATGATGAAGAGGAAGCAGCATAGCGATCAGTCGGATCGGATTTATTTATAGTCTAATAAGCGTTTTGGTTGAGCGAGACTTCTACCGAGTGACCGCTTCTGGACTGATTCTTTTTTAGAGAGAATATTCAAGATCAACATCCTCTCTTGTAGTGCCGTTCCCTGTTCTTTTTCTTTTTCTGTTGACGACACGCGGTTGCAACAAAGAAGACGATCGAACGGAAGAGGAAAGAAAAGAAGAAACGCGCTGTCCCTCAGCCAGAAAGAGAGAGACAAGCTCACACACATCAGTAGTCTTTCCCGTAGAGATTGAAGTAAGAGCCGGGAATGGCAACCGTTGGGCTGACTTGACTGCGGGCTAGGTGAGCTTTGAAGAGTTATAAACCTTTGGAACTTGTTTCCGTTTGTTTGCTTTCTCTTTCTTTCTGACCATCATTCCACCCATTCTCTCCCTCGCTCGTGTTTTCTTTCAGGCTTCGTTCCCTTCCTATTCCTCTTTTCCACTCTATCCTTCATCTTCTTGCTCGCAACTAGCTTTGATAGCAGTTGTCGTTAATATCTCCACCACCACACCACACTGCAATCTTGGAAAGTCCTGAAAAGTTCCCACGTTCGACTCTCTCTCTCTGTTCTTGACTAGCACTACCTATCCGGTCTATCTAAACCAATCACTACCCACGAAGAATCTCATCTGCTCTTTCGTAACAATGCTCTTCCCTACTACCGCTGCTACCCTTCTTCCTCTCACCCTTCTGCTGGCTTCTACCGTGGTCGAGGCTTCTTCCCATAATGACCGTCGAAGAATCTCTCACCGACGACGGATCCCTTCGGCCCTGGAGGTCTACAACTCGGACGCCGAGAAGATCAATGCCCCTACTCAATCGGTAGAACGAAGAAAGAGATCGTCCTGCTCTGTGAGCACGGATGACTCCTCCTCGGTTTACGCCTCGGCTTCCGCTTCCGCGTCTGCTTCTGCCCATGGTTCCTCTTCTAGCGCTACCGCTGCTTCCTCCTCTGCCTCTGTTTCCGCACCCTCTTCTTCTGTCGTAAAGAATTCCTCGACGGCAGCAGCTGCCTCGACAACCTCGGCGGTGGCCGTCCAGGCCGCCGTGCAAAGTGCCACCGCAACTTCCTCTTCAGCTGCCGCCTCGGCTTCTGCAACATCCACTTCTTCTTGGAAGCTTGACCTCGAGGCTGTGAGTTGCCGCTCTTTTTTTCTTCTTTTTTTTTTTTCTCTTCTTAAAACCGTCCAACTTGATGCTGATGACGTCCTTTTGGCCTTTCTCTCAGTCTGGATCGACGTTCCTTGACTCTTGGACCTTCTGGGACTACACTGATCCTACCCACGGAACGGTCACCTATGTCGACCAAGCCACCGCTACCAGTGGTAACCTCACCAGTGTCAACGCCGCAGGAAACGTTATCTTGAACGTCGATCAGTGAGTCTCTCATTCTTCTCGGCTCTCGGTGACCGCCCGTTCTGTCGATCTCATCTGTGCCTTGTTTTCATCTCCTCAGGACCGAAGTCGTCACCGGTGGCCGGAAGTCTATTCGACTCCACTCGACTTACATCTTCAACGGCGGTTTGATCATTGCTGACATTGCACATCTCCCTACCGGCTGCGGAACCTGGCCCGCCTTCTGGTCCAACGGTCCCAACTGGCCTGCCGGTGGTGAGATCGATATCATGGAGGGAACCCACAGTGTCTCGTACAACCAGGTTTCCGTTCATACCGCCCCTGGCTGCACGATTCCTGCCGACTTTGGAGCGACTGCCGTCCTTGCGACCGGAGACTTCACTTCTACAGACTGCAGTGCGGCCAATACCGGTAACCAGGGATGTGGAGAAGTCGCCTCGTCATCCACCAACAGTTTCGGCTCCGGTTTCAACTCGCAGGGAGGAGGAGTCTACGCCATGAAGTGGGACGACTCTGGAATCTCTGTTCACTACTTTGCCCGGAGCCAGGTGCCTTCCGATATCACCAACGGTTCTCCTGAGCCCTCCGCTTGGGGAACCCCGATGGCCAACTTCCCCAGTACCACTTGCAACACTTCCACCTTTTTCAAAGATCACTTTGCCATCTTTGACACCACCTTCTGTGGAGACTGGGCCGCAGGCAACTGGGCCACTGCTGGCACTGCCGGTGGATCCGAGTCGTGTGCTACCAAGACTGGATACTCGACCTGTGCGGACTACGTCCTCAACCAGGGAAGTGCCTTCTCGGAGGCATACTGGGAGGTCGCTTCCATCAAGTACTACCAGCCTGCATAAAGTGATCCTGCTCTTTCTCCCTATCTTGTCTTATCCGCTTGCACACACGCTCTGTCTTTTTATGTCGGTGATACATCACTGTCCATAAGAAGTCGAAGTGTTGGATGTAGATCGTTCTATTGTTATTTCTACCGCTTTCTAGACTGCAGGTTCATAGTCTAGTCGGCTCTTTCGATACTTATCTCGGACGGCTGGACCGTCTTTTGTGATATCTTACTGGTTTTAGATTTCTTTGTTGTGATTTATGGAATATATGTAACCCTGTACCCATTCTAGATGTGATGGCATTCTTATAGATACGTGGACATGTGTATGGATATCAATGTCGATGTCAGACGTGGAGGTGCTAGTGAGGACACATTGGAAAACAGAAAGAGTTAAGCGATGACTGCATGAGTGACGACGGTGCAAGTGCGTCATCGACCAAAAAAGCCATGAGAATGTGGCACGCGGGAATCCTCTCAAAAGGCGAGTTCTCTTTTGGTCTCGAGCCTTTTTCTTTCTCTTTCTTTTCCCCCATCTTTCTCTTGCCTTTCTCTTGAGCTAGCAATCAATCAAACACTTTGCATCTTACTCACTTTGTTCTTCCTTCTTAGTATCTCTTGAAAGTAAGCGCTTCCCTTCGTGTGCTTTCGTGTCCTTTAGGAAGTAGAGACGCTTATCTGGCTTTCGCTTCTTTGTCCCTTTTCTTTTCTTTTCTCTTCTCTTCTTTCTTCTCCCTTTTTTTGCACTTCATCTTTCACCTTCTGTTCCGAACACACTGCCTCTTAGAATGTCCACTCCTGCTTCCCAGAACCCTACCATTCGAAAGGTCTTGAACCACCCAGTGGTCACTAACTCTGTTAACACTGTTAACCAGCAGCTCAACACTCTCGACAAGGAGGTCAGTTCTGTTTCGTCTTTCATCGTGTCTTTGAGAATCCCTTTGCTCCTGCCAGCCTACTCGTCTCATCTCAGTGGAGCTTCATCGCCTCGTGCTGATACATCCTTTTTCTTTTTCTTCTTCTTCTTCTTCTTCTTCTTCTTCAACAGCTCGGCCGACACCAGATCGCTCGGGATTTCGAGGCAAAGACCAAGGTCCCCAAGACTTACGGTTTCCTCGCCCTCGCTGCTACCTTCTTTGCTTCTGGTAAGTGACATTTTCTCGCGCCCGGCTTGAAGATGGGGCGTTCGAAGCTAACGTTTCTGCTCTTTCTGGTATCAGTCTTCTTCAACCTTTTCGGTCTCGCTCCTGCTGTCACCAACATCGTCGGATTCGCTCTTCCTGCCTTCCAGACCATTAAGGCTCTCGAGTCGCCGTCTACCGGTGATGACAAGCAGTGGTTGAGTAAGTGGTCGATCTCGAGGGTCTTTTTTTTGTGCTCCTCAGATGATCTCAGGCACTAACCCTGGTCCTTTCATTTGTAGCCTACTGGATCTCGTTTAGCTTTTTCACCTTGTTGGAGAGCCTTTTCCTCCGAATTGTGACCTACTACATTCCTTGTAAGTGTCTGGATTTATCTACTGCGAACCTTCGGATAAGTAGCATGCTAACTGTGTCTGGTTTCCATCCAAATAGACTACTTTGTCTTGAAGACAGTATTCATCGTCTACCTCCAGCTCCCATCTACCCGAGGTGCCTCCATATTCTACGATAACGTCATCCGACCTGTCTTTGTCCAGAAGAAGGCTCCTTACGTCTCGACCGGCACCACCAGCACTACTTCCAACAACACTTCCACCGGTTTCTCCACCGCTACTTCTACTTCTCACGCCACCCATACCGAGTCGGCCATCCCGTCGACCTCTGAGTGTGAGTTCTTATGTTGACTCTCTCTGAAGTTTATTGCCTGCCCTTTTAGTCCCTCGCTCATCAGATACATCTGTTTATGCATACAGTTGAGCGATCCATCTAAGTTTCGACTTCCTCGAGGCTTGCTTTTCGCAGGCTGTGTCCTTTTCCTTTTTCGTCTTCTCTGGCCAGTACACTAGGTTTTTGCATTCGTCCTCTTCTTCACGCTGCACTTTATCCTTAGTTTCTTGAAAACTCTCAATGCCGTAGTATGATGTTTTACCACTGTATCAATGTTTCTTGACTGTTTCTATACTCTTGGTTCTGACGATATGAGGACGTAAGAACTGTCGAACCAGAGGAATACATGCTTGAGAGAATGTGTCAAAAGCCACTTCGAAAGAAAACGCACACCACCGAGTGTGTTTAATCGTCGATAGATACTAGGTTAAACTATAAATGTGACTGGCGATGACATCATTCCATCTCTTCCGATTATCAGTCAATCCTTCGTCGTTCGTCTTTATCGTCTTTGTCCGATCTGTTCTGTTGAAGCAACGCCCCTATCCATCATCTTTCATACTTGTCTAAACAATGGTACGTTTCATAGTTTGTCTAAGAGTTCAACATGAACTCTTTTCAACCTCTCAGAAGATCTATCGCTGAGCTCTTTTCGTGTTGTCAAATTCATAAACACCAACACACACATACAGGCTCCTAAACTTCGCGTGCTTGGCTCATCCGGATCGGATGCTCCAAAGGTCTTATCTCCAAACTCATCCGAGCCGACACACGTCTCATCTGATAGATTCGAAGGAGACATCCTCGTGCGGATCAAAGACTTTTCTGGAGAGTCTGCCGATGGAAAGGAACGAAAGAGCCCGGAGGGAGAGACAGGTTTCTTTACCGCAGGTGAGAGGGAGGGATCTTCATGGAGTATCTTTGTCAAAGGGTCTTTCAAAGAAGAGATCAATGGTTCGTCCGTTTATCTGTCCTGTCCAAAACAACAATGCGTGTGCTTTGTCCGAGGAGACGGCGGACTGATGATGTTCCTTTTGGGTGGCTCTTTGGAAATCATCTTCCTGTCTAGCGGATGACCTGGTGTTCGGAAATGTGTTCGACAAACCGATCAGAGATAGCCTCCCTTGGGGAACGTCAGTGGCTCTTAAGTTTATGAATTTCATCGATCCAAACATGAAATCAGATGTATACGCGGACAAACCATGGGCGCTGTACGTTCATGTTCTGATACACTGTGCCTATGTCCCTCCTGTCTTTGCTTTGATCCCCTGTGCTGATCGCCCTATACTTGTGTGCGTGTATCCTCAGATCCCCACTGCTTTCGACGGTGCCTTATCTTGTTTGGTCATCGTCCAATTCAAAATGGTCGACAGACGATTTGAAGCCGATCAAGGAGTCAACATACGAGAGCATCAAGGATCGTCTGAAGGAGTCGCCTGAAGGGAAGGATACGCTGGATGATTTGGAGAGAGTAAGTGGCGGTACCGAATGGGACGCTGGAAAGAGGAGAAGCTGGTTGACGAAGGAGGCTAACCGAAAGGCCCTCAAGATCAAACCCTCCGTTCGTCTCTTTGTATTCAAGATGTTTGATCGCGTTCTTTGAAGGGTTCGGTTTCGGTAGACTGATTGGCTGTTTCCGATAACCTCATGGATCTCAGGATACCATCACTATCGGTTAGTATCTAAACCGAAACAAGTAGCAATCGTACACGTCGATCTGAACAATTGAATCTTGGTGATCTCTTTTTCTTTTTTTTCTTTATTCTTTCTGAGTCATCAGACTTTGCTCAGGGATATCTTGACTTCAACGATCTGTCTGTCTCTATTCCTGCCGTCAAGTTTCATGTGAACCTGCTCAAGTACTGGGACGGCCAGTGAGTATTGTATTTCTTTCTATCTATTCTTTCTCTGTTCTCGCTTTTTTGTCTTTGTTTTTTGTCTTCCCGTGTCCGTCAACGTCGCATCCGTTCAAGACCGGTTGCACTAAGTGTTCGGTGGACTGATCATCTGATTGTATGACCTCCTACTCCATCTCCACATCAAAATTCACATGATCACACCCATCGCCTCCTACGGGGAAAACCAACTACAGACCAGTGACATTTGTGTGTCGGAACCGATCTGGTAGCAAGGAGTTCTTCAAGATCATCTTCCAAATTATCAACGTCGATCCGGCCGAGATCTCGAAGGCGAAAGAAGAAAATGAGCAGGACGAGAAGGGCGAGAAGGACGAAGGAGAAGATCAGCAGATTAGTGACGAGGTTGATTAGATTGAATTCCTCGACGGGCGCTCCATGAGATCATCAGTGCTGTTTATGTTCACCTCGACCTTTGGCAAAACCACATGGTGTCCACTCGAGAAATATAGATAAAGTATCCATTCTATACTTATAGCTATATGAATGATGTCCTCGGCTATGTTCGCTTTGGCGCTCGTCGTTCTATGCTGCTCGTTCTTCCCCGTCTGGTCTGTGGTGTGTCAAATTCGAGAGTTGTGTCGCTCTGTCTCCGCGCTCTTCCTCTCGTTCGAGCTGGCTCCACAGGGCAGCTGTCCGAGAAGAGCGCTCGGAGTATTCGGCTGCTGTTTGCCCAACCAAAGTTAGTCAACCGCTGAGCGCTCGGAAACCTATTCAAACAAGACTACGGGGAATTCAGTGAAACGAGGATAGCTTTTACCGGTATATATTGTTTCTAACTCTCCTTGATTTTTCTTCCTCTTCTCTTTCTCACTCTCATTCATCCTTCCTTGTTGGGTTTCTCTTGTTATAACTGAAGAAAGAAGAGGTCTGCTCACTCCGTAAAGGATATCTGACTCGTCCAAGGGGATGGTTTTGACTGATAGGCAGTGTGGGGAGATCGTTCATGATGAGACTCACACAGTGCACTTGAAACAATTTTTAGGTTGTTATACTATTTTTCCTTGGGTCTCTGACCCACTGTCGTGGCTAAAATCCGTCTAACTCCTTTCTTTTTGTTCATTCACCATCACTGATTCCTCTCTTTTCTCAAACAGAATCACCCCTGCTAACTCATGATCTTTGGTGTACCAGCAACTTGAATGATCCCTCCCTCCTTTGGGACGGGAGTTGGAGGAAGCCTATCTCGAGCTCTCATTTCTGGAATGCAGGCAACCTCGCACTTGGACCAGGTTGCTGGATCGCCTTCCCTCTCATGACAACTTTACATGCGCTCCCCTCATTTTCCCACTTTTTTCGTATTCTCTATGTATTCTCTCTTCCTTGTTTCTTTCTAGTCTTTTCTCTCTCTCTCTCTCTCTCCTCTATTTCTCCACATTCTCTCTCCTCTGTCCGTGTCTGCTTCCTATCTGTTGGATGGCATTGGATGCTTGATATCTAAACGACATTCTTGATAGAAGTATGCAGCAAATGGATTCCTCACCATCTACAGCGGTCGATGGGATTCACACATGTTTGGGCAAGGGCAACTTTAGTGGTCGTACGCTTAGGTCGGTCCTTTCTTTTCCCTTTTTTTTTCTCCTCTTTCATCCTGTCGTTTTCTCTCTCTCTCTATGATGGCTTTGTGTCGTCGTAGCAGATGCAGGACTCTTCTCACTTTGATCGATCGTCTTAACACATCATGTATCTCTCTCAGGTTCTCGATGGAGGTCGCCCAACACCCTACTATAGGAAGAAAGGTAAGCGATTGATAAGCGTCTCTCGCTTTTTCTTCTCTCTTCTCCTTGGGGGGAAAGACGAAAAACACAGCCATTTTTAAAGACCGGAATGTGAATAAGTTTAGTTCGACTTTTTTCTCTTTTTGCTAATTGACGATGTCTGGTCTTCCATCCTTTGCCTTTCGCTTCTCCCTACCTCAACACATTATCAGTCAACTGTAAGAGATCGTCGGCCGATAGCTAGCATACCCATCGTTCGACTTCGAATTTATGATGTCGAGACCAACGAAGAATTGGATGAAGAGTACGTTTTTCCCCCATCTCTTCTTCTCTTCAAATCCGGAAACAATCGGAGATAGAGACTTGATCCTCATGACCTGACTATCTCGAACGTATCATGATCAACTCCTTGGATCTATAAAGGGTTATCGAACGATTGGATCTGAGCAATTTGATGTGTTCAGTCGATCTACATGCACCCTTCTTTTCGACCGAGACCGAGCCACGCTCGGATACGTCTTCTACCGGAACTACTACCACGGCCTCGACATCCGCCACGTCCATCCTGTCAAACTCGGCCAACATAGAAGATATCCGACCAGGCTACTCTGTCGCATCCAGCTCTCGGGCTCCTCCCATGGATCTGGTAATGTCGGCCGTCTCGATCAGCTCGCTCAATTCCAAAGCAACCTCAAGTGAACGTCAGACAATCTCTGACACCGAAGAAGATCATCCCTCCCACCAGCAGCAACAACAGCAACAACTACAACAACTACAACTACATGAGTCTATATCAGTCGAAGGGGAAGGGTCTCCGTCGAGGCAACAGGAACCGAGATATTTACTCAGACCGAGACTCTCCTCGTCGTACATCTTACCCTCGCCTTCCTTCAAAGAACCACCCAGACGAAGCCATTTTGTGCTCCTCCCGAAGAAACGATCAAAGTCTGGGAGTTTCACTTCGAGAACGAGCTCAACCAAGTCCCAATCGGATAATCAGTCTTCAGAGACCGCCTACGGTAGCACAGATGCTGAGGATTCGAGCGGATCCGAACAGCTAGCCAAAGTCCAAAGAAACCTCTTGGGTGGTGAGCGGAGTTCTCTCTTTCCTTAGTCTCCTCTGCCTGTCCTTCTTGCTATGACGAAATGGTGTACTGAGGTCCCCATTAACTTGTTCCCTCTCTTTCCACTTAGCATTGTATGTAACTGCAGTCGCGTACCGTGACCTAGAAGGAACGTTAGGGATATGGTTCATGTTCCATGTACGTTTCACCTCATACTCTACGAGCCAGCTCTCACCCAGAGGGATCAACTGACTGATCTTTCGTTGATCCCTAATGACTCCTCTGTCTCTCTGATCACCCAGGACGTCGCCGTACGAAGTGAAGGAGTATATACCCTGCAGTTCGCTGCTTTCGACTGTTCGGCCGAGACCCAGCAGTTTTCCACCGATGTTACGCCCATCTTGGCTTGGTGTTATTCCAAGCCGTTCACCGTCTATTCACCCAGAACGTTGGTCGATCACTCTCATTTATCCTTGTTTAGTTCCACAAAAGACGTTAGCAAGAACAAATGCTCATATATCTTCTCATCATCTACTTTGTGTCGCCTATCTCTTGTCACATTCTGTAGTCACCCAGGCAATCCTGTTGTCAGTGATCTAGGGAAACATTTCCTCAGCCAGGGATACAAAGCTCCAGCCAAGAAGGTTCATCCCCTTTAGTATCTTTCCAACCCGACATCTCCTACATTCGAGTCTAGCTCGTTAGGTTTTCTCTTCCACATCGGTCCTCGAAATCTCGTCTAGGGTTCTTATTCACTTCCTTTTCCTTTAATCAAAATTCTTTAGGAGACTTCGGATACCGCCGGGACTTACCCTAGAGGTCTAAAAGTCAAGCCGTTGACCGATGGAGACTTCGGGGATGTCGACGATGACGAGATGAACAGGTCTATAGAGCATCACGAGTACCAAGAAAGAGCAGAAGACGAGGACGATGATGACGAAGACGAAGAGGGTGAAGTTGGGAATAAATTTGAAGAGGAGTTGAGCGAAGAATGTTCATAGCAGTTCGGTGGGAGAGAAATCTTAAAAGCGGGAGGTGGTAGTGGTGCTAATGATTGATACCGATCGGGCCCTCTTTACGGGCCTGGGATGTCTTATTGTACGATCCCATTCAGTTCGTTTGCTTCTGGACATGTGGATACTTCCATTATTATATATTTTCTGTCATGTTTCGAAGTCCATTCCTCTTGAGTCGACCGTCCAGGAAAGAAAGTACGCGCGAACGTTCAAGATGAACCCCTTGGAGATACAACAAACATTTCAACCAGACGATACATCGATACGGGACTCTGCGTCTGTTAAAAGACTACTTTTGGTGGATAGTAAACCGATACAACAAAGAAAGAAAAGGTATGGAGGATAGGAGGTGGCAAGAATGTTGATCTCGATGGCATCTTGCGTACCATGCGTGATTCTACACGTGAATCAACTCTGCAAAACAGACATGAATTCAGTCCTTGGACTATATCAGAAAAGGCGTGTTCGTGAATGCGAGGGAGCAGATGGTATCCAATCTATCGACGAACCTTTTATATCGCTCACTTCCTTGAAGCGCTCAACCTCTAGTCTATTCGAGTGCATACGCACACACACACACACACACATCTGTAGGACCCTCTTTGATGCTCAAGAGGACATGGCAAGTTGTTTACGGACGGCCTCGTTGTACAGCTTTTCCCGAACAGCCACTTGAGCCTTTTTGAGATCTGGTTCCTGTCGAGCCAGCAGATATTGAAGTTTGGTTTCTCGATAGCGTAAACTGAGAAATCCACGGATCAGGCGAACGAGGAAAGAGTATTGATACATCAGTTGATTCTTTCTGTCGGGGAGACCTGCGATAGGACGTTCACAAAGGGAGAAGACAACGTCAAACACGTACTCTGAGATCAAGATATTCCTGTTCTTCTCCAGTATTGCCCTTCCCTCCGGAGTCTGCGCAAGCTTCTTGTTCTCTTCATCCTCCCATGCTTTCATCTGCCTTCTCTCTTCTTCTTCGGCTTGATTCACGGCTAGTTGGTCAGCTTTTCCCTGGTCGGACATCAGGTATGCTTGATGTTGACGATCCTGGAATTCTAACAAGGCATCGATTTGATCCTTTCGATAGATCTGCCATGTAGAAAGCCCATAGTATGTAGCTAGATGTGGTCGATCGTTTGCTAAGATCAGTCCGAGCGATCAAACGGATAACAACAAAAACCGCGTCTTCGGAAGAAACAAAGCATACCAAACAGCACACCACCTATAAAGGCTCTTGGGTATTTTGGATGAATCGTCGGGAGCCTCATCTTCAAAGCTGTAGATGATTAGGATGAAGGCGAAGGAGAGTCTCTAGCTGCTGGAAGAGAGAGGTGTAGAGCACATAGCTGTTAGGGTTAGAACTACGAATCGCCATCACATTCTATTTCCTCCCTTCCAGCTTGCCATCTCTCTACCTTCTTCCTATCAATACCCAACTCACAAGTAAGACCGGCACATATCAAGCATCATACAGCTTAAACACAATGTCGGTAGTTGTGTCAGATCCTGAGGGGAAGCTTCTTGCTCAAGCTCTAAAGTTCGTGTGTCTACCCTGGTTATCTCATTCTGATCGTCCTCGGAGCGAATCGTAGCTGAACTCCTACATACATCCTGTGTATGACGATATTCTTTGAATGGTCCACTCCTCGAACAGTACAGTCAAGATCGAGAGTGTTCAGATGAAAAGATGTCTGGTATGGGTTCTATCTTCTTCCCTTTGGACATAAATGATTCGGACTGGTTTCTCACCGATCTGTGTCTGATGCGTGTTATAGGATGCAGAGCTGCTGATGGATGCTTTAAAGAGTGCATCCACCATGCTCGCTGAACTAAGGACATCCTCTCTGTCACCAAAGCAGTATTATGAGTTATGTGAGTTCGTTTCTGTTCAAGGTTGTTTACCTTAGACACGAAAGTCTACTCGAAGGCTAATTTCAGGCGATTGTGTCTCCTCTTCTCGGTAGACATGGCTGTGTTCGACGCGCTTCGACATCTATCTACTTATCTCCATGAAGCTCACCTATCCGGCAAGCACCATCTGGCCGACTTATACGAGATTGTCCAGTATGCTGGAAACATCCTCCCTGTAGGTCCCCTGAAATGTCTCAAATGAAATCTGAAAAGACAATAGGATCGAGCCACTCATAAATGTTCTGTCTCCCATTCAGCGTCTATACCTGATGATTACTGTCGGATCGGTCTACATGTCCATCCCGGATGCACCCGTCAAAGAGATCATGAAGGACATGATGGAGATGACGAGAGGTGTTCAACATGCGACCAGAGGTTTGTTCCTCAGACATTATCTGAGTGGACAGACCAGAGACTGTCTGCCTATCGGAGACGATCAAGGGTTTGTGTGTTTCTCCTCTACAAGTACTAAGTTGATAGACACGAAGATTAAAGTCTACTTATCTTCATGACCAGATCTGGAGGAAACCTTCAAGACTCTATCGGTTTCGTTCTTACAAACTTTATCGAGATGAACAAGCTCTGGGTTCGACTCCAACACTCTGGCCACTCGAGAGAGCGAGAGAAGAGGGAGCTAGAGCGAAAGGAGCTTCGGATCTTGGTAGGAACAAACCTGGTCCGGTTGAGTCAATTGGAAGGTGTCGATCTGGACATGTACCAAAAAATTATCTTACCAAGTATCTTGGAGCAAGTAGTCAATTGCAAGGATGTGATTGCGCAGGAGTACCTGATGGAGGTAGTCATTCAAGTGAGCCTATTTCGCGACCGTCTTGTTTTCTTTGCACAAATGATACATCTGCTGAAAATCTGATTTGTACTCCATCATTCTCTCAGGTCTTCACAGACGAGTTCCATCTGTTCACGCTCTCACCCTTCCTTTCGGCTACTGCTCTTCTTCATCCTCGGGTCAACATCAAGCAGATCGTGATTGCTCTGATAGATCGACTAGCATCTTATGCCGCTCGCGAAGCCGAGAACGAATCCCCCGAAGAGAAAAAGAAGGGGGAAGAGGAAGCTGCGAAGAGGCTAGCTGAGAGAGTCCAGGCAAGGAAGAACGGAACGGATGTCAAAGAGAAGCCTATCAACAAGCAGGCTGGAGCCGATGTCTGGGGTGCTGCAGAAGTTGATGACGATGAGCCCACCAAGGACAAGGAAGCTCCAATCAGCGAACCGAAAGAAAAGGAGAAAGAGAAGGAAGAAGAACAGCCGAAAGAAGACGGCTCGACCGCGGAATCGACGACACCTGCTCCTCCAGTTGTCAAAAAGTTTAGAGGTATTCCAGACAACGTCAAATTATTTGAGGTGTTCTGGCACCAGGTTGTAGAGCTTATCAAAGTTCGTCTATTCACTATCCTTTCGTTCGCGTGCGTTGCTTTGATCACTCAACTAACAACCGATAATCACTGTTCCGTAGGCTCGACCAGATTTATCCATCCAGGATATCACTGCATTATTGGTCTCCTTAATCAACCTCTCATTGAGTTGCTACCCAGATCAACTCGAATACGTGGACCAAATCATTGTATTTGCCACCGCCAAAGTCCAAGAGTATGCCGACAGGTTGGTACTTTGCTCATTTCTTCTTCAACCCGTTTGGTCGCTTCATTTTTATGAAGGGTCGCAATTCGAGAATCCCATGCTTATCGAGCTATTCCTCGTTCTTCCTTCAGTCCTGATATCAACACACCGGCAACGACTGCAAACCTTCTCTCCCTGTTACTGTCACCTATCAACTCCTATCTAACAGTCCTAACTTTACTCGCACTCCCTTCATATGTTCCTCTCTTGTCGTCCCAGCCGTTCTCCACCCGCCGATCTATAGCACATGCTATTGTTTCTTCCGTTTTGAAGAATGAGACTGTGATCGAGACCCCAGAGGACGTGAGTGGTGTTCTAGGGATGTGCAGTGTTTTAGTAGTCGATCAGAAAGAGCTAGGCGTGAGCGCAAGCAGGACAGGCTCGATGATAGGCGCGAACGGAGGCAGATATAGAAGTGGAAGTATCACCGGTGGATCGAGCGGAAGGAGGTCCGGTCACCAGAGGGAGGCGTACGATGCGGAGGATATGGCAGAAGAGCAAGGATGGGTCGCTCGGATGGTGCATCTGTTCCAGTCGGACGATCTGGATGTCCAGTTCCAGGTCAGTTTCCGTTTCGTTGTGTTCTGTTCTATCTTGTTTACTTCTGACAAAGGTCCCCTCATGCATGAACTATGTTTTCTGTTTTTCAGTTGTTCCAAACGGCGCGAAAGCACTTCATCGACGGCGGCGATCGAATACGCTATACCTTCCCTCCTTTGATCACCTCGAGCATTAAGCTGGCGAGTCGATATCGATCATTACCTATAGATGAGCAGGTGATCTTCAAGAATGTTTTTGATACCAACCCACAGAACGTTTTTAGACTGACGCATCGCATCTGCTTGTTGAACAGGATGACGAATGGGAAGTCAAGCTTGCGTCCATCTTCAAGTTTGTGCACCAGATCATCTCAATCCTCTATCATCGAGTAGAGTCATCGGAGACTTGTCTTCGACTGTTCTTACTTGCTGCTCAGGTGGCTGATGAGGCTGGGATGGAAGAGCTCGCTTACGAGTTCTTTGTTCAAGCTTTTGTCATCTACGAAGAGTCCATCTCAGAATCTAGAGCACAGCTCCAGGCGATTACAATCATCATTCGAACTCTTCAGGGGACCAAGGTGTTTGGCCCGGAGAACTACGATACGTTGATCACCAAAGCGGCGCTCCACGGGAATCGACTGTTGAAGAAACCTCAACAGGCGACTGCTGTTCTCTACGCCAGTCATCTTTGGTGGCAGAACGAGCTTCCAGACCGAGACGGAAGAAAGGACAACGTGAGCGGATTACAGTACTTTGCTGTTCAGCATGCGAGGTCTTTTGATCTACGGCTTACTCCTCTGTCCTCTACCGTCTCCGGGGATATTCATGCTATTGATAGGAGCTCTTCCGGGATCCAAAACGGGTGCTCGAGTGTTTGCAGAAATCTATCAAGATTGCTGGATCGTGTATAGAAGAAATTATGAGTGTCCACTTATATTGCCTGGCCCTGGACCAGGTAAGTCTTACTTTATCTTTGCTATTGATAGCTCTGGTTATACAGTCTTATTCATCGAGTCTTTCCCGTCATCAAAAGTTCTTGTATTACTTTGAGCAAGGCGTCGAGACAGTCAGTGGTATTCTTCTTTTCATATGCATATACTTCAGATTTGAGTTTGACCGTCTCTGCGACTCTGTGTTGTTTCTCTTACGAAATTGTCCGGCTGTTCTTTTGTTAGGTGACCGTACGATTTGTCAACTCTCTTGTGGGGGTCATTACCTCTGAGATTGACTCGATCCACGGGACCGACGTTCATCCGTCATCCAACGCTTCGCCCGGTCTGGTCGATGGCGTTCACTCGCCAGACATGATTTCTCGACATTTCCGAAACACGTTGATCTATATTCAATGTGAGTTGTGGTGGTTTTATTACTCTCAGGATTTCTTCTTAATCTTGTTGTTGACAGTATCTGCATCTCCCTCTCTGGGGGCTTGGTTTCATTCTTATATTCGCAGCTAAAAAAGCAGCTAGCGCTTCATATGAACTTTCCGGTCCAGGCACACAGCCTTCATCAAAGCCGAACGTTGCCTGGGACACAGTCGATATCGTTGGCGCTCTCCTCAAGATGGGCCTCACTGCTGCTTAGAGTCTTTTCGATCTAATTCTTTCCGGATCTTGAGCTGCATATTAAGTCTCGTTCGTACATTCTAATTCCGCAGGGCCTTCTTTATCTCTCACCCCGTCGGATGTATCCCTCCCCTGCTTTTGCTCAACCCTCAGAAGTTTCACTGTTATGTGTTATTTTTTATTTTTTATTTTTTTTATTATAAGGGAAATCAGCCGCCATGCCGCTTATTGTTCTATATCTTCCGTGCCTTTACACCGATGCATGTATCAATCATGTCGCCAAATATGGACTAATCTGCTTACGTCTCTTGGAGGAAGAAGAAAAATCTAGGTTAAAATGGTCAGAAAGTGGATCTGGAAGAATTCTTGGTGGCGGGATCATTTCTCTGGCGTTACTGACAAAGTTTGACACGGGTGCTCATGTCGAAAGGCCGAGAACTCGGGTCTGCAGGAATCATCAGTCATGCAAATCCAAAGAAGATTGCCAGCTGATAGGCAAACAAGTATGTCACCTCGCGGCCCGTCGCGGCGATGAGATGTCGAGCGATCGAGATCTGCTGCCAGGAGCTGCTTAATTTTGAGCTGTTGGCCTTGGTACCTAATTCGATCGTAAATTAGACGCGAAAGCTACCGAGATGCGTCTTGTGTGACGTAGTCCAAGCCTTTTCTTCCTTAGCTCTCTCATCAGCTCTGAATGCTCATCTTCTCAAACATCTACAGATCCCAACATTTGTTCCTTCCTTTTTCTCATGCCTGACCGATTCGGTCCGCATATTTCAAAGTATATGCATACGTGCGCCAGCACGCACGCATAGCCGATCTTTCGTTCACAATTATACTCACAGGTCAGGCCAGAGTAGAGAACCAGGTCTGACAATAATAACAACAGCAATATATCTCGAGAAAGGACTATCTGTCTACGTTGAATGATCCTCTATCCTCGTGGGGCCTGGCACAGATACGCCCTAACTTGCTAACCGGCTATAGAGTTTTTGCGCTTCTTCTCTGTTGCCTCTCCTATTTCCCGTCATGTCTTGGCGGGTCCACTTATAACGTGGTGGCAAGGGCTTGCCGTTTGCCGTTTGCGGTTCGATCGTTCGTTCTCTCTCTTCGTACCGACCCAAAACAGAACACCGTTCACATCGGTGCAGAGTCAATCTTCCCTTCTTTTCAAGGTCAGCTGACCTAGTTCTTTGAATAACACAGGTGCTCCTTCCGACTGTTGCTGCATGAACGCTCAAGAGGGTTCTGAGAGCTGCCGCCTCATATTGTACATCTTCTAGATTCGGCGGCAATCACGTTCGGGAAGAAGACAACACAAACTATGGGTGGAAAAGCGGAATCTCTATCTCCTCTGATCTGTTGGCCTTTCCGTGTCTGTACTCGGCGCTCTCTTCCTGACCCTGGGTTCTCGGGTGCCATCTGATGTACCCAACTCATTCGGCAATTTCTACCCTTACCCAACCGTCCCGTTCTGTATAAAGGCGTTCCCTTGAGGGGGTAGCTTTGGGGTTCTTTCTTTCTCTTTCTCCACACATCCAACTACACTCAAGAAGGGATTTCTAACATAAATAGTCCCCCAAACACTCTCAAGACCCTTCATCGCGCCTTTCTAAGCACTAACCCTTTCGTACAAAAACAACATGGTTCGTGTGCTTGTCTTCCTCGCGCGGTAGCAATAACCGCTTTCTTACCGACCTGTACAACTTTCCTTACGTCTCTTGTATCTTTCTGTCTTGTGAATTTTATCCAGGCTGGAGGACCTGGTGGCACCGGTGCCGGTGTGAACTCTGGTAGCACGGCGGTGGCTATCTTGATGTCTGCTTTTGCTGGTAAGTGTTGTCTTGGAATTCATAACTGCCCACGTCACACCCGCTACTATTCGGTTCTTCCGGTCACAAGACTAATTTCATTCTGATCGATGGATCCCCTCGATCTATAGCTTTCGGTGGTATTCTTTTCGGATTCGATACGGGAACGATCTCTGGTATTATTGCCATGCCCAATTGGCTCGAGACCTTTGGATCTCACGGTTCTAGGACAGCATACTATGGAGGAGGAGTCGGTTACTACCTTGCTATCAACAACAAATCTTTGGTCGTCTCGATTTTGTCTGTTGGTACCTTCTTCGGTGCTCTCTCGGCATACCCGATGGGAGATATTCTCGGTCGACGATTGGGTATCATGGCTTCCTGCAGTGTCTTCTGTCGTATGTATTTCAAATCGTCGACCCCCTGTCCCATGTCTCTCACGTGCAATGGACTGATCATCTTTCTGTCCTCTTTCCTTAGTCGGTGTTGGCTTGCAGCTCGACACCAGCTGGTCCGTCTTCATCGCCGGTCGAGTGGTGGCCGGTTTCGGAGTCGGTTTGATTTCTTGCCTTGTTCCTGTGAGTGATATGTCTTTGCACTGATGACCATTTTATGTACACGAGCTCATTATTTACGAAACAAACAACAGATGTACCAATCTGAGTGTGCTCCGAAGTCTGTTCGAGGATTCGTCGTCGGTTGCTACCAGTGGGCCATCACCATCGGTCTTCTCCTTGCCGCCATTGTCAACCAGTGCACTAAGAACCGGGGCAACCACTCTGCCTGGCGAATCCCTATTGCAATTCAGTTTGCCTGGGCTGCGGTGTTAGTGACTGGAATGCTGCTCCTTCCTGAGTCTCCTCGATGGCTCCTCCTCAAGGGCAAGAACGAGCAGGCTCGACACGCCATGTCCCGATTGACTTCCCGACCGCCCGACTCTACCGAGGTTGACCAGGAGTGCCTCGACATTTCATTGGGTTTGGAGGCTGAGGCTGCGCTTGGAAAGACCTCGTACATTGACTGCTTCCGAGGAGGTGTTGCCCGAAACGGTTTCCGAGTCTGGACTGGTATCCTTCTCCAGGGTTTCCAGCAGCTCACTGGTATTAACTTCATCTTCTACTACGGAACCACCTTCTTCAAGGCTTCTGGTATCTCCAACCCTTTCTTGATCACCATCGCCACCAACGTTGTCAACGTCGGAATGACCGTACCCGGTATCCTATTAATCGATCGAATGGGACGACGAAGTATGCTTCTATGGGGAGCCGCAATCATGCTTGTCTGCGAGTACCTTGTGTATGTGACGTTCATCTGCTTTTGTTTCATCTAGATTGATCCGTTTAGATATCTAATCCCTTACTTTGCTCTCGACATATGTAGTGCCATCATTGGTGTCACCGTCGGTAAGACTTCTGACGCCCAGACCATCAACTTGACCGCCCAGCGAGTCATGATCGCCTTTGTCTGCATCTACATCGCCGCCTTTGCTTCCACCTGGGGACCGATCGCTTGGGTCGTCATCGGAGAGATCTTCCCGCTTGCTATCCGAGGAAAGGCCATGTCGATGGCTACCGCCTCGAACTGGCTCTGGAACTTTGGTATCGGATACGCGACCCCCTACCTTGTCGACCAGTCTACGCCCGAGCTGAAGACTGCCTCGCTTGGAGTCAAGGTATTCTTCATCTGGGGATCGACCTGTGTCGGCTGCTTCCTGTTCACCTACTTCTTTGTGCCCGAGACCAAGGGGCTTTCTCTCGAGCAGGTCGATCTGCTCTACCGAGAGTCGACCATCCGGGGCTCGAACGCCTACCGAAAGAGGATGCTCGAGACCGACGAGACGTTCCTCCACCACGAGGTTCCTGTCAGAGAGAAGGGTGGAGAGAAGCACGAAGTCGAGCACGTCTAAGGATGTTTTCGAACCATTCAACTCTTCATTCCTCTTTTTGAGATTTGATTGTCTTCTAGTTTCATTCTTTCTACTTGTTCACTCGTTTCGTTCGCTCATGAGTTTCTAATTGCCATTCAAAGCTCCTTTGTCGTTCGTTTGTACTTGATACCTCTTCCCCTTTTTTTATTTGTTCTCGTTCTTGTTTCTAGTTTTTCTACTGCTACTTTACCGGGCTTGTTGTAACCTTAACACTGTGATCACATGTGCACACTTTTTCCTCCCCTCGACCACGCGGGCCCGTTCTGGCGGGTCCCGTGACTGACTAAAAAACTATCTTTATACCTTTGACCCGGGTCCTTCAATTCGGGCTGACCCGAGTTTAGATCAGAATTGACTCCCTCTCGGCTTGGTTAAACGCCGACTGAGACAAATTTGTTTACCCGCTCGACCATCTGTTCCCAAGGTTTTTACAACTGACGGGATCATATAGACCCTTTGCGGGATCGGCTGCTAACCCATAGGCAATTCCTTTTTGACTTGACAAAGCGGACATCATTTGGTATAGATGGATTTGACACTGTTTGGGATCTTGTTGGCTCAGCATCTGGTAAAGATCGGGGAAGGATTGGTCGATGGATGGTCGGATCTAGCTAGGAGGAAAACACGTTGAAGTAGGGTTGTTGGATCATGTCGGTCGAGCCTGTTGAACGAGAAACCAAGAGGACAGGGCGATCGAGGTCGAGAAAAGAACCCAAGATATTCTCACCGAGTATTACAACAGATGACGAACCGCGCGCGAAGTCTTCTGAAGAAATAGTCGTACAACCGACATATACACACATACATATACAAACATATACATATGCATGTAGGAATACATGGGTTATCACCTGATGGGTAGGATGATTGAACATGAAAGACTGACGACGAACTTTCCGGCTTTGATTTGCCGAGCTCTGAGATTGTCTTTATCTGCTTGAGTTTTTCGAATCAATTTTCCTCTCAGTTTGAAGCAATAGCTACGATCACTTATTTTCTGTCTTCTTCTTGACGATTCACGTTTTTGAGTGCGCCGATCTCTTGTTGGATGAGGACCACACATATTGTCTAACCCGGGTTCTATACTAAGGATCACACCTGGCTGGATGACTTTCAAGCGGGATGTGGACAGATCGAGATGGAAACTGATTTGTTAATAGAAAACAACTACGGGGATATTTCACTTCCAGTATTTGACTATAACTCCAGAACTCGATCAGACTATGGAAGTCTAGTGTGGCCCAGTCGTTGTAGGTATTATGATTTGTCGTCGGTCTGGTCTGGTCTGGACTTGGAGGAGGAAAGGATTGAGGGAACGGGAAGGGACTGCTCAGTGATTTGCACTTCTTTTCTAGAGGTCGCCTTGTAGTAAAAGGTGAGACTCTCTTTCGAATGACTCGGTCCTCTCAACCATTCCCGCTTTTCTCAACACCATTGCCGATCTAGACCTTCATCGATTCTTTTTGACGCAGGTCTATATTCATAAGGCTGATCGCACTTGCCCTCCGCCGTCTCGTGCAGGTCGGCTGTTCCGGTTACTTGCTTTCGACTCTCTTCTCTAACTCAGTCCGAAAAATATGCCGGCTCGTTCGCCGCCGTTCTGACCGGAAACCGCTTTCGTCTGCCTTTCCTTTCCCAACGTGTCTCTCCGACCGAGCATACACACACTCTGAGCATACCTGGGCGACTTGGCCGAAGTCGTTCCCGTACAAGCGATCCCATAGGTTCTCGTTCTGTCGGGTAGCTTCCTCGTCCTCCTTTTTCCTATAAAGACCATCCAGTCCAGCACCCATCATTTTCTTCTTTCTCTCACTCATCCAAACAATCAACACATCCTCTCTTCTTCAAAGGAGTTTCTCAACTCACTCAGCAACAACAAAAACAACTCGCCTTTTCCTTCTTACACTACTTCAACATGGTTCGTCGTTGTCCCTTATCTCTCCGTTCCCTTCGCATGTTACCGTTCATTGCTAACACTTGTCCCTTCAACAGCCTGCCCCAGGAACAGGTGCCGGAATTGAATCCGGTAGCATGGTCATCAGCATCTTGATGACCGCTTTTGCCGCTTTTGGTGGTATTCTTTACGGTGAGTCCCCCATTCTCCCATGTCCTCCTCAAGCGCTTCCGACCTAATCGACTGCGTATTCCTTCAGGTTTCGATACTGGAACCATCTCTGGTCTCATTGCCATGCCCGACTGGCTTAAGACGTTCGGAGCTTACGGTAAGTCTCCTTGCGGATCCTCCGATCTTCATCGTACATAAATCTGAGGCCCCTCTTCGTTCTCTTTATCCTCTAGACTCCGCTACCGACGCCTATGTCCTTGCTACCAACAAAAAGTCTCTTGTCGTCTCTATTCTCTCTGCTGGAACATTCTTTGGTGCCTTGCTCGCTGGACCCGTTGGTGATAGACTCGGAAGGCGAATCGGTCTCGTTGCCGCTTGCGGTGTCTTCTGCCTCGGTATCGGACTTCAGCTCTCCACTAGCTACGGTGCCTTTGTCGCCGGCCGAGTCGTTGCCGGTCTCGGTGTTGGACTTGTCTCTTGCCTTGTGCCCGTACGTCTCTTGTCTCTCCCAGTCCCTCTCTCATCTTCCGTTCCAAACACTCAATCTCACTTTGTTCTCCCGATTGTAGATGTACCAATCCGAGTGTTGCCCCAAGTCTGTCCGAGGATTCGTCGTCGGTTGCTACCAGTGGGCCATCACCATCGGTCTTCTCCTTGCCGCCATTGTCAACCAGTGCACTAAGAACCGGGCCGACCACTCTGCTTGGCGAATTCCTATTGGCATTCAGTTTGCCTGGGCCGCCATCCTTGCCACCGGTATGATCATTCTTCCTGAGTCTCCTCGATGGCTCCTCCTCAAGGGCAAGAACGAGCAGGCCCGAAAAGCCATGTCCCGATTGACTTCCCGACCTGTTGGATCTCCTGAGGTTGACCAGGAGTGCCTTGACATCACTCTTGCTTTGGAGGCCGAAGCCGCCATCGGTCAGACTTCCTACTTTGATTGCTTCCGAAACAACGGCGCCCGAAACGGTCTCCGACTCTGGACTGGTATCTGGCTCCAGGCTTGGCAGCAGCTTTCCGGTGTCAACTTCATCTTCTACTACGGAACCACCTTCTTCGAGGCTTCTGGTATCTCCAACCCTTTCTTGATCACCATCGCCACCAACGTTGTCAACGTCGGAACCACCATTCCTGGAATTCTCTCCATCGATCGACTCGGACGACGAAGCATGTTGCTTGCCGGTGCCGCAGTCATGCTTGTCTGCCAGTACCTCGTTGCCATCATTGGTGTTACCGTCGGTAAGACTGATGACGCCCAGACCATCAACTTGACCGCCCAGCGAGTCATGATCGCCTTTGTCTGCATCTACATCGCCGCCTTTGCTTCCACCTGGGGACCGATCGCTTGGGTCGTCATCGGAGAGATCTTCCCGCTTGCTATCCGAGGAAAGGCCATGTCGATGGCTACCGCCTCGAACTGGCTCTGGAACTTTGGTATCGGATACGCGACCCCCTACCTTGTCGACCAGTCTACGCCCGAGCTGAAGACTGCCTCGCTTGGAGTCAAGGTATTCTTCATCTGGGGATCGACCTGTGTCGGCTGCTTCCTGTTCACCTACTTCTTTGTGCCCGAGACCAAGGGGCTTTCTCTCGAGCAGGTCGATCTGCTCTACCGAGAGTCGACCATCCGGGGCTCGAACGCCTACCGAAAGAAGTTGATCGACAACGACGAGACCTTCATGCACCGAGAGATCACCATCAAGGATAAGGGAGCCTCTGTCGCTCACCACGAGACCGTTTAACTAGTTTAATTTCTTTTTGGTACTCTGGGCCTTTTCTCTCTTTGCTTTTCTCTTCGAGTACTCGATTATCTTTGTGCATTAGTTCCTGTTTGTATACCCTCCATGTAATTCTTCCCTACGTTCTTAACTCCATGTTGTTCGCTATCTTTCCTTTTGTAATCAAAATCTTTGCTCTGCATGTCACTTTTTTCATTCTTTCCATCTATTTGATGTCTTAAACAAAAAATCGGACACAAAAGCGAACTTAAACTCCTCACAAAGAAGCGTCCTATCCCAACGAGTCCTTTGGCTGCTCAGGACACTCTAACATAAAACCAAAGTATTTTGAAAGTAAACACCCAGAAGCCTTTGCTAGAGACTCTTTTCAGAGTCTTACAGCGTTCAACAAGACCTCTTGCTCCTTCACTGTTCGATCCGTGTCAATAAAAAGATAAACAGCCGAGAATGATATATCGTGCGGAAACCAAACAGAACGAGCGCCGGTCCGCTTAAATAAGAGCAAGGAGAAGGGAGACTCTATCGACGAGCAAAACGTTTATTTCGTCGTGTCATCCATATGAGTTAGAAGGAACGGACCGCGCGAACGATTCTCAGAATGTCAGAGGAGGATATCAATCTTTTGTAGAATCATCAGTTCGGGTTTCCCTCGGTTGAAGTTCGACCTGTCCTTCTGGTTTTAAAGTCCGGGTGTTGTTCACCATCAGGCCATGACAAGTTTTCCTTTGCTAGTCAATACGTGGCTTATCTTCCGAGCTCAAATGTATGCTCATTCGCTTCTCGCGAGCCAGAGACAAGATGGTCTGACAATAAACATGGTGATTTTATGAGGTTTACGATAGTAAAAGGAGAGAGAGAAGGCTTTAATACACGGAAGAGTACGGGTAACTAGACAGAAAGATCACAAAGAGCACAGAGACCAATCGAAGGAAGAAAAGGAGCCAAAAGAGTAGGAAGCCTACGAGACAATCATGCGGTAGCCTCGACTGATCCTGCTTCTTCTTGCTGCTCGGCTGCTTCTTGAGCCTCCAACGCTGCCTCTGCGTCTGCAATCATCTTTTCCTCCTCAGCGGCTTGTACTCTCTCTCTTCTCTCCCTTCGCTCCCTATCCAACTCGGCATACTTCATCTGTAGATCCCGCTCTCTCGCCAACATTTTGTCAACCTCGATCTGAAGACCTTCGATTCGTCTAGGTGCAGCAGCACGTTCGAACTCAAAGAGCGAACTGAAGCTCTCAAGCTCTCGTTGGGTTCGTTGAAGATCGTCGTACGCATCGACAATCCGTTTTTGTATTTTTGCATTGACGACCTGGTAACCGCCGAGCACTTTGGAAAGCTTCTTCTCTGTCTTCGTCGCCTTGGTCGCTTCGGCGATCATGAGCTCTCGATCCTGAAGAATCCGAGCAGCATAACCCTCTATGCGTTCCGAGGAAGAGACCGACCCGGCTTCGACCCAAGAAGATGCCGAGGCAGAATAGCAGAGAGATTCTCGCGTCTTGCTCCAGCTCAAGTCATCCAAAGAATCGATTCCACTCTCAGTAGCGATGGAGAGGATGCCCCGTTTGAGGGTCTCCTCATTCGCTCCAGGGAAGCCTAGGGAGTTGGCGAGCTCAGAGTGTATGAGCGAACGAGCGGTTGCTAGATCGTCATCCTCAGGTAGTTCATATGTCGAAGATGCACCTCCAGCACGGGAGGTTCCAGGCACAGGATGAACGATTGAGTCATGCTCGACCAACTGAACAAACTCTTGATCCACCAAACGAAGCGCTCGGTCCAAAGCGTCGTCTCCGGTGGAGGTAAACTCCAAAGAAAGAGCGCCGAGGAGGCCATCGACGTCAACGTTGGCTGGTCGAGGAAGGTTTTTCTGAACGGCCTGACTCCTCCTCTTAAGAGCTTTGGCAGCCTCCTCCTCAGCCAACCTTTGGAGCTTCGCATCTCTCTCAGCAGCATCCTCCTCACTCAGTGGGGCCTCCTCCACTTCTTCCTCGATCTCCTCCTCTGGAAGAGCAATCTCGAAATCGTTCTGAGCCTTGGGAAGGGAAGCGAACCCTCGTCGCAAGAGATCCTTGGCCCGTCGTCTAGCTTGAGCAGGAGTATCGCCCATAGCAGGAGTCATCCCACCATCAGCCGAGTTGATGTTCAGGCTGTCTCGCATAGGCGTTCGAAGAGGGGTGGAAGAAACAGATGAACCAGCTTCGGATCTGGGGGTAGCTCCAAAATCGACACCTCCGGTTCCTCGGAAAGGAGTAGCGAGCGGGTTAGGAGTCGAAGCGACCTGGTGGAGTGGAGTAGCACCTTCAAATCCAGTCCCGCCCTGAACTTGGTGCAGGGGAGTGTTCTCGTCACCAAGCAGAGGAGTTTGCGTATGAATCATGTTTCGCAAATTTCGAGCCTCAGCCATAATGTTGTCCTCTGACAAATTGATGAAAGGCGTAACATGAGTGATTAGTGTCTACACAAGGAAGAGAACCAGAAGGAGAAAGGAGGAGGAAACTCACGTTGGGGAGCTGTCCTAGGTGTCCTAGCCATCTTGGCCTTGCCCAAGCTCTCATAATCCCCCAAAAGTCTACCACTTGCCTCGTCACCCCCTTCTCCTTCCACTAGTTCTCTCGATCTCTCTCCAGCCTGTCCGATCTTCACAATCTCCTCCAACTCAACCTCACCCACCTGAGGAGCGGGCAGATCCAGTCTCCGTCGAGTTCCGATTTGCTCGGCCTCTTTCAGCTTCTGAATCTGGGCTTCTCTGGCGGCCACAAACGTCGGGTTTGCCTTCGCGTTGTCGCTCTTGGCCTTCTTTCGCTTTTCTGCAGCTTCATCCTCCTCGTTGTTGTTCTTTCGCTTGCCTTCGAGCTTAGCGAGCGCTTGACCAATAGGGGCGGCGTATCGTCGGTTCTTCTCATCCGTGGTATCGTAAAATCCCGGCGCGGGTTGCTTGTTAAACGGGATGTCCTCGTTGTACTAAAAGATAGTTATAGGTTCAGGAAGGCAGGCATTCTCGTCAGCATTGGCCAATTGATGCATATTCAGATGGGAAGGCCAAGGATAGAGATTCAGTTTTCAACTCACATCCATAGCGTTCTTTTTATTCTTAGGCTTACTCCTCGTCCTGAGATGAGAACAAGACAGATCAACCATGTTCAATATGGAATGTCTTTATTCTAAGAAGACAGCAAAACGAAGTGTCTACTCACATGATACCGGCAGCCTTCAATTCTCTCTTCTTCTGCAGAACGGCGAGCCTTCGGGCCTCCTCAAGCTGACGTTCTCGAGCCTTACGCTTCGCCTTCTTTCCCTGAGTGTTAGCAAGACGAGCTCGGGCTTCCGAAAGCATTTCCTTTTCTATAGACATAGCAAATCGAGACACAAACAAAAGTGAGAAAAGGAAAAGGATAATCAGCCCACTACTATTCGCGTAGTGGTAATAGAAGGGGGCTAAGGAAGAGGGATGTCATACCATCCTCGTCCATATCAATAGGATCTGGCCTGGCCGGCTTGGTCTCGGGATCTGGATCCACCTCTCCTGGCCTCAATCGCCTGACATCGTCTGCACTGGGACCAGCCTCTGGCCCTCCTGGCCCAGACAATCCAAGCTCATCGTTCTCCTTTGCCTCGGCTTCATCGAGCAGCTTCTGATATCGTTCAAGACACTGGGTGGCCGTTCGACCGACAATAGGAGCGATCGTTCGCCACTGAGTCGGCATGAGCTTGGCCAGATGGAGGAGTTTCTCATCTTCGGTCTAGAAGTGAAAAGGCGTGGACGGATGGACGGACGAAAGAAGTAAGCAAAAAGTTCAGGAAGACTACCTCACACACCAGATCGAAGTAGAACATGCCTTTGACCATTCGACTTTCTTGATAGAAGGATCTAGCCATTCATACCATCTAAATTATATATCCACAGGCGTAGGAAAGGAGGACGATGAAAAGAGTAGAAGGAAATGAAGAGAACGTGCGTAAGTATCCTTCTCATATCAACTGACGCGTCCGCATCATACTCAGGTGACAGTGGAAAAGTGACGTTTGGAGCAGAAAAACTGTGCTGACCTTGCTTTGCATTGCTTGGGGGTCTTTCTTACAAGGAGCGAAGAAATACGAGCCCATTGCTGTTGGTGATTTGGAACGTAAGCGATGAATGTAAGCAAACGGAGAAGATCAGAACACGGCCCTGGAACGAGCAATTCTACTATGAGTCTATTCACGTTCTTTCCATACTTGGAGATGGCAGCCTTGAGGATCTCGTCCTCTGTATTTCGCCAGATACTACAGAGATAGACCAAAAGGAGGAGGATCAGATTCACTGACGACTATACTTGAAGGAACAGTATTAGCTGAAGAAATCCTGATCGTGGACTTGGACATACCCTCCCTTGATGATGATTCTCTAATGAAAGTAGCCAGAGAATCCAAATTTAAGCACGACGAGCAGGAAGTCGACAGTGAAGATACCAACAAAAGCCGGAATAAGCAGCATTCTCCACAGTTCCTCTGAGTCTCGATCAAGATGATGGGAAAGGCCAGACTTACGACCATGTTTCTCAAGCGGATGTTCTCGTCTGTCTGTGGGAGATGTGGGAAGAGGAACGAGCCAACTCAAGGGCGGGGGGTCCGTGCACAAAAGAAAGGGCTTACAGCCATGGTTACGCACGAACCATTCGAACCGGATGTCAACCGCTCTCAATCAGTGTAATCATAACCGGTTCATGGCATTGCACAGCTTTTACAGTTCCCGTGCCACACCATCTCGGTCTCTGGCTTTCTTGTTCTGCCTGCCTTTCATCTCTCGACATCAAGAGGTCCATTTTATTCTTTGGACTCCATCTTAGCAAGCCATGATCTCTGTAGGTATTTCTTCCTTAGTGGTAGATGAATGGCGAGATAGTTAACAAGATGTGTGAGGCTCCTTCTTCCATCTTCACCTTCAGGCTTTCTTTGTGTTCAATCAGAAGGGCGAGGTTCGTTTCTCTATCGTCTGCCTCTCTCTGTTTATCTTCTATGTAGAAAGACAGAAAAAGGTCTGTTCAGATGTTTGAGTGAGAATCGATTAACATTTGATCTCAATGTTTTATTCTCAGGTCCTCATTTCTCGGCTGTTCCGTGCGGATCTCAAGTGCATATCTCTTTCTCCTGCTTTCCCTAGGTCTATCCTTGCATTTGCATACTGACCCGTTCGATCTGTCCATCTTACCTCGGCTCTTCAGGCGATCTATAGCAGACGTGTTTCGGATTCAGGTCGTATCGAACGCTGATGTTCGATCTCCAATAATCACATTGGGATCGACGTCGTTCTTTCATGTTCGTGTAAACAATGTTTACGTTCTAGCAGTCACAAAGTACGCTCCGTTCATTTCTATCCATGTTCGTTTCTATCCAAATAGCGAGCTAACTTAACTATTGTGGCTTCAATAGGACGAACGCGTCGGCCGCTCTCGTGTTTGAATTCATCTATCGGTTTATCTCCATTTCTAAATCATATCTTGGGAAGCTGGACGAGGAGAGTGTGAAGAACAACTTTGTGTTGATTTATGAGTTGTTAGATGGTAAGCGTATCCCTCGATATTACGACATCCTCTGTCTCTTCTATCTTGGATGTGTTGTAAACTGGTTTCGGTTCATATCTCGTTATGGGTGGCATACAGAAATTCTTGATTTTGGGTACCCTCAAAACTCTGAGACCGACACTTTAAAGATGTACATTACCACAGAGGGAGTCAAATCTGATCTATCTTTGGTAAGCGATTACCTCTCTGGGTCCAACCTTGCCGACGTTGGTTGACTAATCAACTTCTTTTCCGATAAAGCGAGACAATTCTTCAAAAATCACCATTCAAGCCACAGGAAACACGTCATGGAGAGGGACTGATGTCAAGTACAGGAAGAATGAGGCATTTGTCGACGTAATCGAGACCATCAATCTGTTGATGAGCTCTACTGGTCAGTCTTTGAATGCGCAACATCTTCCATTAAAAGAGTCAAGGACAGAGCGCTTAACACTCTTTCCGGTTGATATGCAATCATTCGAACAACTGTTCTTGGACGTGACAGGAACCGTGTTGAGGGCGGACGTAGACGGTCAAGTGCTTATGAGAGCATATCTGTCTGGAACCCCAGAGTGCAAATTCGGACTGAACGACAAGCTGGTTTTGGAAAAAAGGTAACCTCAGTCCGTGTATGTGCACACAAAGAGATCACGGCACTTATTATACCTGGCTACGTGTTTTCTTTCTCGAGAACAGTGACCGATCCCGCTCAGCAGACGCCGTCGAGCTAGACGATTGCCAGTTCCATCAATGTGTTCGGCTCGGCAAGTTTGATTCTGATCGATCAATTTCATTCATTCCTCCGGATGGTGAATTCGAGCTTATGAGGTCAGTCGTTATATTCGGACCTGACTGGCACCAAGCTCTCTATCTGTCTTTATACGCCCGGTTATTAACATGGATTTGCGCTTTTGTGTCGAACAGATACCGATCAACGACAAATATTAACTTGCCGTTCCGACTACATCCAATCGTGAATGAGATTGGAAAGTCTAAGGTGGAATACACGATCAATTTGCGGGCCAACTTTGATGGCAAGTTGAATGCAAGTGGAATTGTGCTTCGGATTCCGACACCGTTGAACACGACTAAGGTTGACTGCAAGGTCATGGTTGGGAAGGCTAAGTATGTTCCGGCCGAGAATGCGATCATTTGGAAGTAAGTCCTCTCTTGCTATCATCTTTTTCTCCCCCAAAGTAACGTTGCGAGTCCTCGCGTTGGTCACCAGTTCTTACTCTCCAGCTCTTTCTTTTTTCTTCGGAATCTTTTAGAATGCCTCGTCTCCAAGGTGGACAAGAGGTGACGCTGCACGCAGAAGCCTTCTTAACAGCTACCACACACCGACACGCATGGTCTCGACCTCCGATAAACATTGATTTCTCTGGTGGGTTCTCTTTCGACTCTGATATATCAAAATTCATTATTGACTGACGAATGATCTCTTTGTATCGATCAAAAATGATTAAAATAATTCGATATAATAATATAAAAAAACCCTATCAGTCGTCATGTTCACCGCATCAGGGCTGTTGGTTCGTTTCTTGAAGGTGTTTGAGAAGAGCAACTATCAGTCTGTCAAATGGGTTCGGTACGCCCTTGTTTCTCTTCCCTCTGTTCTCTTCGCTGATAAGTAGAGAAAATCAAGCTGATAGTTGGATGCGCTTGTTGTGATCTAGATATCTGACGAAAGCACAAGGGTCATATCAAGTTCGGGTGAGTGGCTGTTCAAGCACACGCTGTCGTATCATCAGGTAACCTCTCCGTTGAACTAACATGCGCTCTTCTTCTCACCCTGTCCTTCAGTTTTAATGCATCCTACGGCTGTCAATTCGATTACTCTGTGTGATGCTTGCTTGTCTCTTTTGAGATGCTTCCTGTTTCTGTATTATATATTGTAGTTTGGACTATTCCTCATGACACGTCTATACCGCGTCAGATACGTTTTTACCATTGCGCACTTACGTAAAGAGTGTGGAGAACGCGTGATCAAGAGAGGAATGCGCAGCAAGGGCAGATGATCTTGGCATAAAATTACTGTTCCTGAACGTTCCTCCGGGTATTCCACTAGTTCCTGTTCCTGAAAGTTCCTCGAGGAAACGGCCTGGGTCCTTCCCGCCTTTCCTCCATCTCCGTCGATATCCAATACTGTTACTACTACCATCATCATCAACAACAACACCACCAACATCACCGCCAGTACAATTCCCTTTACCAAATCATGGCTATATGCCATTCACATCTAGACCTACAAGATATCCAGGAGGGATCATCTGTCCGAAGCTTCTCTCTATCACCCACATTTCGAGAGGCACGCCTGCATGAGCCTTCTAGAGTCGAACACAGCAGTGCCCGTTCAAAAATCAGTTTACCTGACGATAAGAGCTCTCGACTCAGTGCTCACAACCAAACAAGCACAAGCACTCTGACCAAGAGACATTCCCGTGCCGTCGAGTTTGAGCCCGTCACACATATCATTGTCCTTCCTGATGCCGAGAAAGGCAAACCTAGAGTTCAACTTAGGAGAATGTATGCCCCATTTATAGATCACTTTTTGTTCAATAGTGTTGGACAAGAAGTGAAAGGCTGACAAGATGTCGGACGTCACTGTGCCTCAACAACCACCTTCAAGGTCGATGTCACTCTCGTTTTCCAAAGCTCCTTCTGAAGAATCCTTGGATGATCGTAAGTGTTTTCATATCAACAAGTTGTTATCTTTGTTTAGATTCTACTGACCTCGAATTGAGTTGGGGCGCCCGATAATCGATACAGCGTCCTTCATTCCTACATCTCCTCGTCGGATATGCGTACGTGTACCATCACTGACACGGTCTCATACCCGGTCAAATTCGATTGATCGACAAAGCAATAACCAGCACCTACGACCATGCTTGGTTCATAGTAGCGACAGCTCAGGATCCAGTTGGACGAGATTGGACCATCAAAGTACTGGACACGTCAAGTCATTCATATCGCTCAAGACCTCGCCTATATCACCAAGAGAACGAGTCCCTAGCGCACCTATTGCCATGTCTTCTTCTGCCCCCTCGCACGAGAGTTCCATGCTATCAGGATTTATGTCTCGACCGCGGCCGAATAGATCATCTTCAACGAGTAGTAGTAGTTTAGCCGGTCGATCCTCGAGTCATTTAGATGATCCAACAGAAGCTCTTCGAGCATGCTGCCTGGCCTGCTATCGTGGAACAGATTTAGGTCTCCAAGGCGAATGGGAAGACGCACCTTGGAGTTCAGGCGCTAAAAAAAAGAAACGAAAAGATGACGATGAGAGGGAGAAGAAGAAAGCGGAAAGGAAAAGAATAGGAGAGAAATATGGGAAGCTATCTCCATTGTTACCGGGTGGGCTTATGGACGAAGTAGACTGGGAAAACAGTGGCATGTTCAACAGGTTCGGTACAGACGTAGTCGTCGATGAGGTCACACTGACCCGAAGAGACCCAGCAGATCGTTCTTCTGGCAAAGACGGTCCAGTTGGTCTCAATCACTCGGTCGCTCTGCTTCGGCTGGATCACTCGCCCTCTTCCAGTCCTCAAGCGGATGAATCTCCCCTCCTCTCTCCAAGCCAGATGCGAGGCGACCTTTCTATGCCTTCCGTCTCTCCTCCCTGGATGCCAGACACGAAATCACCTCGAATTGATAAGCCGGCCGCTTACGACGGCATGCCTTCCTCAGAAGCCAATAGCTCGTTCTTTCCCGACTTTCATTCATCCTCCATCTTTGGAGGCGAAATCGTCAAGGCCCCATCTCCAATTGAGACTCCAGAACTATGCCCGTCTTCTACCACACCCAATGCAGGGCTTGATTCCGGAAATATCCCTACAACTCACTCTCATTCCTCTTCTTCCTCGACAGATAGCCATCTGAATCAGACCTCACCGCCACCATCGTTACCTACCTTACCACTTTTGCAATCTTCATCGATCGGTCCCTCGTCTTCAGCGTCTCCTGTCAGCTGTCCAATACCGACGACGACAGCTCCACCATTGGCGAAACGATTCTTATCTGGATTCTCGTTCGGAGGGATTAATAAAGTCTTCAAACATAGCACAAAAGAAGCAGGCGCTGGTCATGGGTTCTTTTAGTCCAGGTCGAGTCGTTTCCCGCCTGCACACTGTTCCTCCCAACCTTCCTTTCTTCCGTGGGAGGATCATCTCTACGAAGCCGTTTGCCTTGTCCATCTTGCACCTTGAAGTTTATATCTCCAAATGTAGCTATCTTGTTTTATCTCATGTCAACATGCGTCTTTCTCTTCACTCGCGTCTTCTCTTTTACTACATCTTCAACAATTTGAGAGTTTTCTTCTTTCATATAGTCAACCGTTCTGTCTCTGTCTTTGTCTATGGTTATTAGATTCTACAGCTTTCTGAATGAGGTGAAACTTCAATCTCCCTTCGTCCTCTTTTGATTTCGTCTTAATTTCAATTGTTCCCTGTACCAATAAATGTATTGTTCTACTGATGGCTCGTCGTTTTCGTCCATGAATGTGGTGGAAAGGGGAGGGGATTTTTTCTTCTCTTTCCCAAAAAGAAGACGAGCAGAGAGTAAAACACAGAGTAGTAACACACTAGAGTAAACAATGCACGGTATAGAAACAGAATGATAACTAGAGGAGAACTAATAAAGAATTAGAAAAAAAAGGAGGAAAAAAAGTACAGTCTAAATTCCCTTGTTACAGTTTTCATCGAATCAAAATCGATACAACAAAAGAGTAGAGTAGATTAAGGAAGTAACGAAGAGAAAAAAATGATGCGAAGAAATACTGGGATTGTGATTAGAAGAAAGGGCAGAGGAGGGAAGGATCCAGTTGAATATGATTGTTGATCATCCGGTCGCAGAATCTTGATCTGACAACTCTGACTCTGAGCCAGCCGCATGAACACGAGCGGCAACTTCAAGCTCGACCTCTGCATCAGCCAGCATATCTTCCTTCTCTTCTTCATCCATCTCTTCTTCAATCTCTGCCTTGACCGTTTCCTTTTTGGATCGTTTCTTGGCTGGTACTGCTCTGGGAGTTGCTTTGGGTTTTGCTTTGGCCGCCACTGGCTTCTTGACCGTAGTCTTTGCCTTTTCAGGTGATTCGCTCTGTTTGGTTTCGATCTCGGTTTTAATCTCGGGGTCGACATCAGCCTTAGCCTTAGCCTTTGGCGAAGGTTTCGCCTTTGATTTAGCAGTCGAGACTGCTTTCTTTGACTTCACACTCGGTTTCTTCTCGTCCTCGTCCTCGTCCTCGTCCTCGTCGGCAAGAGCGGCGGCCTCCTCAGCAGCCTCCTTGTCCGCCGCTTTCTGCTCTCTTCGCTGTCTGGCTTCAACTTTGGCTTTCGCTTTTGCCTTCTTCGCCTTTGCCATCGGCGTCAACTTCGGTTTTCCAGAAGTGGCCGAGACAGAATGCCCTTCAGCGTCGAGGATGACGGCACCGTCATCTTCCCCTGAATCAGTGCTTTCAGCAAACGTCGGTGTCGGTTTCGGAGGAAGATAAGATCCTCGGTGGACCGGGCCCAGATTATAGAGATTGAATAGGTGAAGAACGGCTTGTTCTTTGTCTGTCAACGTCATGGTCGGGCACAAAACGCAGAACGAGGATCAAGTTAGCCAAGACAAGAAGTCAAATTCAAAACAAGAACGAGTCTCAAGTTTCTCACCTTTAGCCTCGATCATCAAATCGACATCATCCGGCAGACCCATCCTGAGTCCGAACTCTGATAGAATATCCGGCTTCAAAGCCTCATGCCTTGGATTCCCCTCTTGCAATCCCAGTAACTTTGATTCCTCCTCCGAGATGGTCTCGCCTGCATCCTCCCTTCGTTTCTTTTCATCAATCGCCCGTAAGGTGATCTCCCTACTCTCATCCAGGGCGAGCGGCAGCCGGTCACATCGATCCGAATGCCCACGGCGTTCCATGATCGTAAGTGCGCCATGCCTGGCTTCAGATAGATGCTGTTTAACTCGAATCCCTTTAGGTTCCCAAGTCTTGAGGATGAAAGGCATCAGCAATGGGGGAGGTAGATCTGATGGGTTGATCCAGTCATGATGCTGCATCACGGTCAACGTGATCGAGAAAAGTAGGCCAATACAGAGACAATTAGCCTAGAGCAACGCAAAATATCGCCTTAAAAAGAAGCGTGACATACATAATCGAAGACCAAGGGAATCTTCAGTTCGTCACAGACTGGAAGCAAGTCCGAAGCAGAATAGCATATCTGTTTAGATCGAAAACATTTGATGTTCAACCATGCATAGTTAGTATCATTGATCTGTACCAAAACCAAGAAGTACATGCCAGCTAAAAAGAGGAGAAAGAGTTGGGTTCCTACCTCATCATTTTCCAATACCAAGCGCTGTTTGACCTTCTCAGAGCACCTAGGATAGTTCTCCCTGAACCTCTCGAGCGTCGCCTGTTTGTCGCCATACATTCCTCCCTGCGGTACGCATGAAAAGCACATAATGAAAATTCGAAGAAGAGGACACCATCAGCTTGCCAGTTGACGTATCTGCCAGCCAAAGACGGAGATGAAACATGAATGAAGAGGAGGGAAATCTCGAACCATGTGTATGATCATGACGCCGTCTTTGCCGATGCCCATCGACTCAAGCATGTCGCATTGATAATCAAGCTCTAGAAGCGCGTTTTCGACCACGCTAGCGGTCGGACTCGCCAGTTGGGTCCTGTTAGGAGTAAATAGAGCAGACACAGGTATGTTTAATGACAGGGATTCATCCGCGGAGAGCGAAACGAGTCAGTCAAGCAAGACAGCCAAAAGCAGGAAAGAGAGGGTTATATGGAGACGAACCATTGACCCGGGTGGACGGTGATCCGCATGTCGTGTTCCTTGGCGATCCTTCCTGCTTCTGCCATATTTTTCATTGCTTCGGGCAAAGTCTCTCGGATATTGTACCCATGTTCCTTGTGAGACGCGAAAGGAAACATCTGATTCGGACAAGGAAAAGATAGCGAGAGCGCCGTCAGGACGGTCCAGCCAACAAAAAAAGAAGGAGGAAGAAAATCACTTCAGAGCTCAGCCTGAACAAACGGATACCGTTCTTCGCATTCCACTCAAGAATGGTGATCAAGTCCTTTGTGTTCTGGGTAGTAAGCTCGACGAGCCTATTCATACCATTATCGTTGAGGAATCCTTTCAGGCGGAGCGTCCGGGAGCAGAATATGGGAGGTTTCGCGTTTCGGAGGAGCGAGTTCAAGCAGGCCTATAGAAATGTGTTCATTTCGACCTCATTGAGGGACCAGATCATCGTCAGAAGGGACGATAGATTAGAGTACGGGAATAAACGAAAGAAAATGACATACATAACCCAGTCTTCCTTTAAATGTCGTAGGCAGTTTTTCCACCACCGGCACATCATGGATCACTATCTCCTTTCCCTTCCCTCTAGGTTGCTTCACCTTCAGCATTGAATTCCCATCTTCACCCTTGAGGACCTCGCCGTCTTCTCCAAGTTGGTATTGCGGTGCAGCCTTCTTTCTAGCCCGTTTCGGCTTTGGTGTTTGTTCCTCCTCCTCTTCGTCTTCTTCCTTCTTAACAGTCAGGAGGTCTTCCATATCTTTATCGTCGACGACGTATGCAGCTTCTTCACCCGCCTCAAGATCTCCGGACTTTCGCTTCTTTCCGTGTTTTGCCAATGTCTTGGATGCAGCCTTTGGCGGTGGGGACGGCGTAGCAGGGTCCGACAAGGAAGACGCGGTAGTCGGCGAGGGCGGTGGGTTCATCTCCACATCATTCGTTCCTACGATTGGCGTTAGCTTTTTGCTCTTTCGTCGAGCCATCCTCTTTTTCGCAGGCGCAGGCGCAAGATCAGCCGAAGACGATGGCTCTGGCGAAGGAGAGACGGACGAGACGGACGAGACGGACGAAGAGCGATAGGATGTGGCCTCGGCTGCAGAGGCAGCAATCGCTCTCGAAGCCGCACTTGAGGCTCGACGGGTAGGCCTAGGAGGCATCTGTTGCAATGGTCTGCTTGGATGAGTAAAATTCGGATGAGCTCTGGATGTGAAAAGGCAAACGTTTCGAACGGCTTGCAATCGGAACTGGGCGATCGGGTGAAGTCTGGACAGGGACGAGCGTAGAAGGAAGTGACTCGCGGCAGATTGGTTCAGCCGAGGAAGAAGAACGGAACTCAGTTTGAAAGAGCAAGATTCGATGCTTAGTCTGTAAGTCCAGACCCAAAGTGAGCGTTATGGTTGAGGGAAGAACAAGACGAGGACGAGAGAACGAAAAGAGAGGACGGGAAAAGCTGCAAAGAGAAGGGAATTCTCGATGGAGAGTCGCTCGACGAATGACTTGATGACGTATGCACTCGTTTTGTGTCTCAGCCTGATGCCAGCCTCACACCAGAGTTCATTTTAAAATCAGCCTTCAGAATGGGATCCAGCATGGGCCGTTTGTAGATTCGGATGGGCACTCTGTTTGCCTGGAGTGTTTTGAGCATTCATTCATCTATGATGGGAAAGATTGAAAAAATGAAAAATCTATGGAGACGAATCCCGTTTTTTTCTCTTTCCTAATAGAAAATAAATTGAGAAAAAACAGACAGACAGACAGACAACACGTGTGAAAGGGAAAAGGCCGGTCTGATGTCTAGATGTTCAGCCGGTAGTCTGTCTAACTTTATTCTCCACCGCACAGGTTCAACAACCGGCTGTCTAAAGTCTCTGTCGGACCGTGCCCTACGAGATGCGAGACATCTGCCCATGTCTTGAGAACACCTAGACCCTGCCGGTTGAGGTGGAGCGTCGTGACAGATGTATTGGGCAGGAGGGCAGGGTGAATGTCTGGAGGAAGAGAGAGGAGTCCTTCGGATACGAGATGGTTCAAAAGACAACGGACTGTTTATGGTTCATTTTGCAGTGTGTTGAAATAAAGAAAGATAAAGTCCAATAGATCAAACATATTATAGGAGAGGCTATATGAGCAAGACTCAACAGACGTGACTCACGGAAAGCTCCGTGGGAAACCAATGCAACGGTGTCTCCGTTGGCCTTCTCGGCGAGGCTTAGGATTTCATCTTTCCAGAAAGCGAGCCCTCTGGCTTGCATCTGCGGAACCGTCTCTGCATTTGCCGGCATAGGTCGGGAAGAAAGTGCCGAGATTTCAAGCCCTTGGAGGGACGACATGTACTAATGAAAATGGGGACAAACCAGACATGCGGGCATGAGCTTTCAATAGACTGACAGATCTGGGAAAAACACAAGAGGAAAAGAGAGGAATAAGAAGAAGAAGTTGCTCACTCTTTCACGCAGTCTTGGTGTAGTCATCAACGTAGGAGGCGTCGCTGATGCCGACAGCAGGATCTTTGCGGTCTATAAAATAGAAGAACGCCATTAGAGCAGGGTGAACCATGAAGAATGAGGCCTTTTAAGTCTAAAAAGAGAAGTAAACAAACCTGGGCTGCTCTCATAAGATCGCTAGACCAGACGTAAGACCAACCGTCGATGACACTCGGAGCAAATGCATTACTCGCCAAGAGACTAGCCTGATGGATACCTGCCTGATTGAGCGGAGTGTCTTTCTGTCCCTTTTGTGTAAGGTTGCATGAGTGAGTCAGTAGGAGAAGGGAAGCGGAAACGTGGAAAATTACCACTTCTGGTGAAGGAACGTACTTGAATGATTTTGTTGGCGTTGTCGTCCGTTTGTCCATGTCTGATGAGATGAACGATGAGATCAGCCATGTTGATAACACGGCAGGGGTGTGCTTATGTGCGTTAATGTGGACGGTTGGGCGTGTGGTCAGGATCGGATCAGGGTTTGTGGTGTTTAAGATACAGAGTACATATTACATATTACATATTACATATTACATATTACATACTCAAAATACACAGTACACAGTGCGAATAAGCAGGAAAAAAAGGATCCGTGCCGAACGAAGCGTCCAAAGGAACAGAACGTAATTATTCATCTGTCATTGATCGTCTACTTAATTAGAACGACCTTAATCAGAACGACCCGACCAAGTGAAACAACACGGTTTCATCTGAAGCCTAGTTACGGATTTCCCTTAGTGCGATTACAAATAAGAAGTATTCAGAATTCTTGAGAAAGTTGAGATTTTCCTCCGTTTTGAGCCTGTTCTTCCCTTTGTACATCGTTCTCTTTGAGTATGTGAAGGTTGTTCTCCATTTTGCTCGGTGGTAATGAACGATGGTACAGAATGCCTCTCGGCGGAAGGCTCACTCGGAGAATTTGGTTAAACTCTACGTCATATCTGAAAATCAATTTGAATTTAGGCCGGCTTTGCCTGCGTTCTATGTATTGCCAATTGATACTTTCAGCATTCGGCCTGCGACACGTGGCGATTTCCGAAGGCTGCGAAGGCTATCCGGACGAGGCGCCGAACGGGAAGAAGAAGGAAAAAAAAAAGAGTTAAACTAATTTTCCATTAATGCACAGCCACGTAAAGAAAAATCATTAATAACCCTCGCCCCTTTTTTCTTGAACGCTGTCGTCATCTGAGGACCCGCTTGTTTACCATTTCCACGTGACATGATCAATAACGCCGTCGGTTAGCACCAGACAGCGGTGCCGAAGGCGGTCGGGCAGCTGGTGCTCGGATCCTCCTTCGAGCGGGCGATCTTCCGTCTCTTTTGTGCCTGTCCCTGGGAGGTTATTTTTTTTTGTCTGTGCCTTGTGCCTGTTTTTGCCCTCGATATACTCTCTTCATTCATTCATCCATCCATTCGTTCATTTCCTTCTTTATTTCTCTTTTCTCTTCGTCCTTTCTCGTTCTCTCTCTCGACAAAAACTCACCCCCAACCCACTCACTCACTCGCTCATACAATTGGCTGTTTCGCTCCGTCTCTCTCTCTCCGTTGACATCAGATTCACGGGAGAGCTCATGGAGTCGTCTGTAGGAAAACATCCGGATCACTTGCCTGATTCTCATTCGTCCTGTCCTTCAGAACACCGGGTCAGGTACGTTCCATCGAATGGTCCACCTTTGACGACAGGCAAAATTGGTGTATGCTGACAACGTTTTCTTGTTCTCTTTCGCCTTCTTCTTCCCTTTCCCTCTCTTTCTTCTCCTCCTCCTCTTACACTTTTGTTCATCTCCATTCTGCTCTTTATGATTTCTTAATGATGGATTTACTGCTCTGGATGGCGGATTTTTTTCCCTTACTTTTTTTTTTCCCCTTCGCTCTCCCCTTATTCTCGTTCCACTAACCGCAGAGCGAGAGCGATGCTGACTCCTGAACAGTATACCGCGTTGAGTGCCCTTTGGGCTGAGGTTCGTATCCTTCTCTCTTCGCTTTTTTCCTTCACATTTCTTACTTGTCTCTTCCTTTCCTTCTTTTTGCCTTTCTTTCTAAAGACTCAATTTCCGACGACCCATCAGCGAGTCGAACTGGCAGAACGAATCTCCATGCGGCCCCGGACAGTGCAGGTGCGTTCCCCCGTGCCCTTCATCTCGTTCTTTTCCTCGTCATTCACACCATTTGAAGCATCAAGGCTGACTCATAGAGTGTTTTCTCCCGTATCACTCCTGGCCGTTTTTATTAAAATCGTGTCCATCATCCATCATTTCCAATCTCCGTCATTAAACACCCATCTCGACTGAAGGTCTGGTTCCAGGTAAACAGTCTCCGTATTCACTGCCCAGGGCGAATACCAAGACAAGATGCTCAACTTCCTGGTCCTCTTTCCTTTACAGAACCAACGTCAAAAGACAAAACGTCAGTCTGTCCTTCAAGCAGGAAGCGCGTCAAACTCGGCTCATCATATCTCGACAAATAACGAGCAAACATTCTCGACCCATATGACCCATTCCTCTCAATCCCCCATCTATGGCACATACTCGTACCACCATTCAATTGTTGCTCCTGCAGCGCATCATCACTCAACCTCCACCCCATCAAGTCATCCTTTCTCGTCCACATCTGTCTATAATCCCTCTGGACATAAATTCTCAGCTCCTGCCGAGCCAGCCCTCCCTACGCCTCTGCCCCCGGTGAAAACCTCTGTAACAGCACCTCCCATAACTATCGACATTATCGTTCATCCCACAGACAGAAAACCACCTTATTTCCCTCCTACCAGCATTGTCTCTGAGCCAGGCCACCGGACCTGGGATCTTGAAAACAGGCCCTCGCATCCTTTCGACAAGCAAGTTCAGTGGGGCTCTCCAAGTAGGAAGCCGTCTTGGCCTGTCGAGCATCCTATTCACCACCCCTTGCCGTCGTCTTCATTCCCTTTCGGTGACTCATCAACGGCTCATCGATCTCAGTCAACCCATCCCCACCCGCCCTGGGGTCCGCCGTCACCCGTACGCAGACAATCCCTTGGCCACTACCATACATACGGTAGCAGCGTTGGTGATTCTCTTCATTCGATCAGGCCCTTGTTTAGCGAACCTCTCAGGAGTCATCAGTCACAGTCGACCCGTAGACAGGATCCGGCGTTCAGCTCGGCCCCGGCTCCTTTCCCGTCCATTCCAAAGCCTTATCCAACCATCCCAACCTCTCCAGTCCTTACGTCTACCTCTACGTCTGGGCTGATCCCGGACGTTCCGGCTTTCGAGTCGTCGGCAACGACTTTCTCGTCAACAACGACAACGACGACAATGGTATTGAATGCAAATTCTATCAACCAAAGCCCAACGTCAAGGAAGCTTCCTTCGTTTAGAGAATTTCTGCAGTCTACCGTTTCGTCCGAAGCTGATCAACCGGACCCGATCCAGATGTCATTGGCCGAGAGTGGGAAGCATAATCCTCACTCTTCCTCATCATCGTCTGCGTCGTTCGCGCCACCAATCCCGGTTTCTTCTCAAATGTATCCATTCTCTTCTCTTGAACGATCTTTCGGATCCAGATCAGAGTATAATCCAAGGAGCTCGGCATAGATCCGCTTTAGCTAGCTCTATTTTCGTCTTTGACCTGGAGGTAGATACCGGCTTTCCGTCCTGTCTTTCCTTTGCTACCTATGTTTCTTTTCGCTCTTTTTAGGTTGTTGTTTGTGCTGTCGTTGTGCGTTTCTCTCTTCTATAATACCTTTGCCCTCTCGTGTCTTGTTTCCCATCATCTATCAGGTATATGCGTGCGCCTCTTCCTTTCTGTGCCCTGCGCGTCTTCTTCTCAAAGTATTTGATCTGTGTATCGCTAGTGTCTTCAATCATCTTCTTTCTCTCGGTCTTCGATCTCTCTTTATAGACTTCTTCTGTGAAGCCTTTCGTGCTTCCTTCCTATCTCTTTCTTTCCAGTGAACGTATCTTTCTTCGTTTATTTGTTACTTCTTTCATGCAATCCTCCCACGCACTCTCTCTCTTTCTCTTTGCCCCCTTTTGCCTATGCGCTATAATGTGTTGTTTTTGTCCCGACTCCCAAATCACAGCTCATGATATATCAACTGGCTGGTTCACTGTTGGAACGGAACTCGTTCTCACCCTTCAATACAAATACAATTGTAAGCCTTAGGCTTGGTGGGAGTGACCGCAACCGATGGCAGCCGATACATGGCCCTTTTGGATTTGGGTGTGCTTTGATCGCACACCACTAAAACCCCATGTCTCATGAGTTTAATCTACCCCCGCCGATGAGGCATCGTCAGCCTCAGTGTCAACTCGAGCGTAAGCCTCAACCTCAGCGGCCAGAGCAGCAGCAGCGGTAGTGTCAAATACCAGCATTCTCGCCCCCCACGCCTTGTTCCTGGTGGAAGGCTAGATGGAGAATGTTGCGCGATGCATTGGAATCTCTGTTCCACCAAGTCTGAGAGCAAGCAGAGAGAACGGTGAGTACTTGAGACAATACATTGAGATGTCATTTTGAGAGAATATCCTGATGTATACAATATACGCGATTCACTCTACAGACCCCTCGGCACTCTTTGACTGCCCACATCTTGCCTCTCCCCGAGAGCTCGCCATGGCCTAAAAATTTATTTTCCGAAGGATTCTTCCTTATGTATTTATCAGGATCAACGTAGAGCAGAAGATAAAGATACATCAGGACGGGCGGTGAGAGTGATCGAGAGAATGCATTGCGGATGTTTATACATAATCGACATGGAGCGAAGAAGAAGCGAATAGACCCAAAAGAAGATGAAAAAGAAGCAAGAAGAAGAGCACACATCGTTCATCATGGTCGTAATGATAGACACGCATGAAATAGAATTCAAAGAGAGTGTTCCTTAATTAACACGGAATGAATTGCAATAAGTTAATATAGAACTAAGTAACACACAAAGTATAACGGAATAAATTTGACGTAAAATCGGCTGATCACCCGAAGCAAGGTTTTCACAGTTTCAGGGCTGGGTTATCAGACAGTGATAGAGTTTGTCGTCCGTCCGTTAAGCCTTCTCCGGAACAGGGACAAAAATAGAAACAGAAGAGTTGCTCACTCGCGAGCTGAATGGCTGGATGGTAAAGATGGCTAGATGGCTGGATAGCTGGATAGCAGGTCGAACAGACACGATAGTTCGGCTGGATTGCCTCAAATAGACTTGGCCAGAGAGCGGCCATCATGATCTCTTCGTACGGTCTATCCTTGTCTTCGTATCCTACATCCTTCCGTTTTTTCTTCTATTGATCTCTCCGCTCCGGTTAGTCCGGTCCTTTTTCTGTTCTTGACAAAGAGACGGAACGGGAAACATCGAGCAATCCCAGAACAGAGGCGAGACAAGAGGACTTAACCAACAAGTGGAAGAGAAACTTGAACTAGGGCCTATCCTCGCAGATGTGTCATTCTCCTTTCCGGTTCTTAGTCTCGTAGTTTATTCATTTATTTTATAGTTCAACGTCTTGTCTCGTTGTTTCTCTTCTTTTTTCAAATTTCCACCAACAACTCTCAACGACGTGACAAGAACAAAAGAACAGAAGGAAGATCTGAAGCATGACACACGAGAGTGCTCAAAAACCTAGGGGGTGATGAACGACGTGTAATTCATCAACCAAAGACAACCAGGAAAGCAGACGTTCCAGACGTCTTTCTTTCTCGTTTGTTCCATCCGTGGCTATCGATACGGTATCCCAGATGAACGACAAACGATGGGCGAAAGAAAAGGGATACAGAATAATGATAATGAAATACCCAGATGACGACACAGAATCCCAATAGACACCCGAAAAAAAACACCACATATAAATAGGATGTGTACGTATATAGAAGCAAAAGAAGATAGAAAAGAAATCTCAGGCCTTCTTCTCCTGCTTTTTCTTGAACTAGCTTGAGAAGAAAACAAACATAAGCTAGCTGAGGTATTGTATCAGTCGAGACCGGTTCACGGTTTGAATATAATATCGACCTAAAAAGGTAAGAGAGACAAAAGCGAACAGAATCAATTCCATCTTGTTCCTCCGCTTTTGAGGGAAATATGCTTTGACGAACCACCTTCATCAGTCCACGAGACGGAGTGTCTTGGGAATCTAAACTCTTGGAGCTGCAAGATCGCCTGAGGGGACGAGCACTTTTAGTGTTTCCCCAAATTGAGTTGAGAGCACACAAAGAAGAGGAAACGAGTAAACAGATCAATTCTCGTTTCTTTGTCGAGATCCCTTTGAAAGAGAAAGAAACAAAAGGAGAGAGAATGAAAGACTCACGTTGCGCTCGGTCAACCTGAAGTCAGGATTCACAAATGGTTTTAGACTGACAATCTTTGCTCCTTCTTTCAAATCGAGAAAGAGAAGCGAAAGTCTGTCGTTGAGAATGGATGAAAACGCGTAGTTGTTGCAAACCTGAATGCGGATAGAAAGATGTTTGAGGGAATTTCCAAAGACCAAGTTAGTCGAACAGACTTGCCAGAAGATTCGCTCTTGCCTAGAAAATTGAACGAACCAACAAATCAGCCCTCTTCAACACTTCTCCTACTTCCTTTAACTCGCAGAAATCTCCATGCCAGAGTTTGACTCGACCCGGCTTGACACCCCACATCCCAGCCCGTCGTTTAAATTCTGCAAGCTGATCTTTTGCCAACCCGGCCGGTCCGTCCAGTTGCTCGCACCCGAATGACTCGCATCCAACCTGAAGAGCAGTCTGAAACACACAATTACCTACCCCCGAGCCAAGATCTACAAACGTCGACCTTGGTGTAAGACCGGTCTGACGAAGCAAATAGGAAAGAAACGTCGAGTTGAGCTCTCCATACGTGTTTGACGAGAACGGCACGTAATCCTGTAAGAAGGGTGAGTGGTCAAGGAAACGAACGAAATACGTAAGAGAGGGATCTTTAAACGACAATTTAGTCTATCTTTTTGGGCCACAACGTACCTTGAGCTTTTCCATCCGCGGCCCAACGACTCGCTGGTAGCCCTGTTCACATATCATTCCCCAAACATCACCGTTTAACCCTCTCATTCCTTCGATCGCTTTTCCGATCTCTCCCTTCTGTCTGAGATATCGGATCAGGTTGTTGTATTGCTCAACTGCCTGGAGAAACATAGGTAAGGAAAGCACGTTGGGCGCAATTGACCGGGTAATCGCTCGAATGATTTGGCTAGGTGTCGGGTGAGCCGCCGGAAGAGGAGACGAGCCTGTGGAATTTGGGTTGAAAGGAGAAGACACCGCAGGCGTTGTCGGGTTGGATGGAACCAGAGAACGCGGAAGTGGGAGAGGTGTGTTGAGTGAAATGGGTTCTGTTGTTGAAGGTGATCCTAGCGGAGCAAGGGGAAGGGAGGCAGTGAGCGGTGGCGACGATGGTGTAGGTTCCGATCCGAGAGGAGAAGCAAAATCTTGAGTTGAACAAAAGAGGCGTTGGAAAAAATGAAAGGATCAAGGATATAAGCGTCAATGAATCGTTATGGGACCAGAAAGAACCAACACTCACGTTCCAGCACGATCTTTATCACGCGACATATTTCCGGAACAGGATGATATTCTCCTACGGCCGACTTGGGTTGTAATAGAAGAAACCTTTCGGATGCTCCAGACGGGTAGTCTATCTTCACCGATACGGCTTCTTTACGTTTCTCTGTCGAGTTGAAGACTTGTAGTAAAAATGGCCTCGACACGAAGAGTAGAAGATGGATGGTAGAAGGGAAGAAGAAGACCACTTTGCAATCAGCGCCTGTTTCAAAGCGACATCTCACAGACGGAAGAATCGCTCACAAGGTACATAGCCAATCCTCTCTAACTCCATCATGTCGGCTGAATGAATGAACCCGTCCCAACTCTTCCAGCTCTTCTTCTCTGGCTTTGCTACCACAGACCTGTCCACAATATACTCTCCGATCGGCCCAGACGCGTCGAGCGGTGTGCCCGATCTAGCTCTATCATCGAAAAGGGTCGACGGATCGATTCCATCCTCTGACTCTGACGATAAAGATGACGAAGACTCTGGATCTGACGATGAGGAAGAAGTAGAAGAAGAACGGCGCCGGCTGGACGAGCTTGGGCGATTCGGTTTTGGCCGCTTGGCTGAGGATGGAGTTAAAGTGGAGGTCGAGGCAGAGGAAGAGGCGCTGTGGCTATTAGACGTGCTCGTCGAGACCTGCTTTCGCTTTCGATGTGGAGATGTCACAGACAACTTGCTATTCTGAGATTTGGAAGACGAAGAGGATGCTATTCTTTTCGGAAGAGGTACTGGATTTGGTTTGCTCACAGTGACCGTGCTGAGCGAAACGGACGAAGGCAAGAGTCGAGGAAGGTAAGGACCAAGAGAGCTCGGAGAGAAAGGACTCGGAAAGAAAATACGATTTCTACATACTGGGTTACCTTTTTGATAGTCACACCCGACGGCTGCCTCTGCCTTTGTACGGTGGATTGGCCTGGCTTTCTATTGAAGAAGTCCATCGAGTCGAAGGTGACGACGGTGTTGGTTGTAGATGATGGTCGAGAGGGACGGGATTGAGGACGAGAGAAGAATCGAACGGACGAATACAAATAGAGAAAACGCGACTACAACTTTCGGACAAATTCCCTAATATAGTCTCAGCCACACTACCACCATTACCACCATCGTCAATCCCGACGACAGAGAGTAGCAACCGAGCAGGATGTGTGGAATCGTGTGCAGCATCGTTCATAAAGACCATCAGCCCAAGCCAATACATGGTCTCATTCAGGCCAGCATGCGTCGAGGTTTGTCACCGTGTGCAACCATGTTTCTGCCAGTCCTTGTCCTCGCTCACGTTTGCGCTTTTGATCCTTCTTTAGGCTCCGATCATAGTTCCCTATACAAAACGGATACTTCTGACACCAACCTCTCCTTCTTCTCTTCCGTCCTTCATCTAAGAGGTCCATCCTTGGTCCCACAACCAGTTGTGTCCGCTGAAGGAGACGTCTTGTGTTATAATGGTCAGATTTTTGAGGGTCTACCCATAGACCCTCAACTAACCAGCGATACCAAGGTTATCTGGAATTTGTTGACAGAGCAGGTATCTCAGTATGGAGAGCAAGGCATTAGAGATGCGTTGGCGAGACTAGAAGGCCCGTAAGTGGGATTTCTGATCTTCTCTTCGACTTCCTTCTCACCAACTGGATATTGCCTTACATCTGACCTGTTCCAGTTGAATGCTCGTCTATGCACGTACCTTTGCTTAGAACAGATACGCCATTGTCTATTATCAAGTGCGCTCTCTATTCTTCCTCTTGTTTTCACACCAATCTCCTTAAGTGAATATTACCTAAGCTCTCCGTTGCTTCTGTCCTCGACAGGCTGCGACTCAAACTCTATACTACGCTCGAGACCCTTTAGGCCGCCGGTCACTTCTCGTCTCAACTCCTTCAGGAGAGAGATCCCAGTTCGTCTTAGCCAGTGTCGGCGAGACGCTAGGGAACGGAGAATGGGCCTGGGAGGAAGTTGGATGCGAGAGTCTTTGGAAGGTCTCATTGTCAGACACAGTTAGCGCGTTCTCTTATGTTTTTCTGCGTTTGGTCCGAACAAGGTATCTGATGGCGAATATCAACAATGCGCAGAATGTAGATAACCTTTATACCCCTCAAACCGTAGAGAGAGTTAGTCGTCTTTATTCTTACACTATTAAATCGGTCTATTAAGCGATTGACTGGTTTTTGCATTGTGTATGAACAGTTCATCAGCTTGGATCCGGTGAACTCTACCATTCCTCCAGCATCCTTCACAGTCCCCCTTCTGGATTCAAAACTATTTCCTGCTGAGAACGATGCGCTCAACGAAGCCGCTGATCGGCTCATCATCGAACTAGACGAGAGCGTCAAGAGAAGGGTCGAAAACATTCCAGCACTTGAAGCCAGCAACTGGTCCGTAACTATGTTTCTTTTCTTCGTGTATAAATGTGTCTCAACTTTGCGAGTGATGACTTTTTTCGCTGTCAAATGCATATTCTCAATACAGCGAGCATCCTCCTGCCCGACTTGCCATCTTGTTCTCTGGTGGCTTAGACTGTACTGTCATAGCGCTGCTAGCAGACCGGTATATATCTCTTTCACTCCATATATGCAGTCGTCCTTCAATCTCTGATTGTTCTATATTTTGAACACATGATCGCTCAATAGATATATTCCTACGAATGAACCTATCGATCTGCTCAATGTGGGGTTTGAAAATCCTCGATCGCTCGCCAACCAGCTCAAAGCCTCGACCGGTCCCAAGAAGGTCAAAATTAAAGGAAAGGGGAAACAAGACGAGGCCACACTAAGAAACGGATCACCGGAGGAGTGCATCGGTCGGGTCGAACCATACCAGGCACCGCGTTCGGTGGACAGCGACGAGGAGAGGAGGACAAAAGTCTATGGAGTGCCGGACCGAAAGACTGGATGGGACACTTTAGCCGAACTGTGAGCTGGTTCTCATGTAACTTTCCTATCCGCCAACATATGGATCGTGTACAATCGGTAAAAGCTCTCAAAATTCTGACAGATCATGTTGTCTTGTTCTTTTCTTCTTTTTCTCGTTCTTTTGGGTTACAGTCGGGAATTGAGACCGACTCGGACCTGGAACTTTGTAGAGATTGATGTTCCGTACGAGGTGTGGCTTCGTCAATTAAATCTCTGTTTTCAAAAACGTATTTCGCAACCGGAGTTAATGCGTACTCCACGTATTCTTGACTTTTTGGACGATCGTTTCATAGGAATGTACCCGTCTAACACCTGTGGTACGCGGCTTGATGTACCCCTCGGAAACAATCATGGACTTGGTCAGTCAATCTTGCTCTCAGATATCCTGCCTTCTTGCTTTCATCTGCACACATACAGTGACGACTGATGGTCCATTCGAATCATGTTCTGAACGAAAAAGAGTCTCGCGCTAGCCCTGTATTTCGCCTCAAGAGGTGAAGGAACGGTCGTCGACTCTACGACCCGGAAGAGATCTCCTTATATTAGTCAGGCAAAAGTACTTCTTAGCGGGCTGGGAGCGGACGAGTTGAGTTTTTTTTTTCCGCCTTTTCATTGGACAGACAGAGGATTGTCATGTTAATCTGGGAGTGATGGTTGCGATCATCATTGATAGACAACTCGGAGGATATGGCCGTCATCGAAGAGCGTACGAACTTGGCGGATGGTCTGGACTGATCGATGAGGTCCGTCTGCCCAGCTCATCCTCACCATTCTTCCTTGTTCTTCTGCCGAACCTAACACCTCATGCCATGCCTTGTACGTTTGCCTCCTTTCACTCAAGATCCAAATGGACATCACTCGGCTTCCTACTCGGAATCTTGGCCGGGACGATCGAGTGATCTCGACCCATTCAAAAGAAGCCAGATTTCCCTACCTCTCTCTTTCCTTTATCCGATACCTCTCTAGGATCCCTATCCAGACGAAATGTGACTTCCGGTATGCCGAGCCTCGGAAGGATTCAGATGAAGCCATTGGAGACAAGATTTTGTTGCGTCTCGCGGCTGACAGATTGGGGCTCAAGAGGACGAGGGGAAAGAAGAAGAGAGCTATGCAATTTGGAAGTAGAAGTGCAAAGATGGATGGGCAGGATGAAGCCCAAGGAGGAAGTGGGGGAGGGATGAGAAGAAGAGGAATGGGAGCGGAAAAGTTGGGCGCCGCGGAGGCGAAAGAACGTATCAGTCTGCGAGTGGAGGAAGAAGATTTATGATTTCGTCCTTACCTCTTTGCTTAGCAAGGTTAATAAATTGTCGATCTTTCTATCAAAATGCAAAAAAGTGATGTGCTTGAAAGCTTTGCTTGTGCTAACAGAGAGAACAGAGGTACTCAAGGCTGAAGGAACAACAAGCAAGAGCGGAAGAGAGTGAACAAAAGTATAATATCTCATGATTAATCCGAATCGTAGTTGACCCTGAGTCCGTTCTCCTCCGCCTCTTCCTCTCGTCTGGCGGCTTCCCTTTCTTCCCTCGAGTACTGCGAGAAGTCCACCGCCACGGCGTCCTCGTCTCCTCCGAGCTTCTCGTCCGAGTTGAAAAGAGTTTTGTCCTTCTGGAAAAGCTGCTTGCCTATGATCGTATGTTAAGATGGAAGCCATAAGAGAAACGACGAAAGAAGAAGAAAAGTTAGCTAAACTGGTTGAAGGAGGCGAGGCTCAAAAGGAAGAAAGAAAGAAGGGTGAGAAAGAAAGAAACTAACCAGAGAGTTTGGCCTTTGCCCTCTTGACCTCTTCTCTCTCTTTCGGTGGCAATGCCTTCAGCCGTTCATCCTCCTCCCTATCTCTTCGGGCTTTTTGTTCTGACAAGAATGTCTTCTTCCAGTTGAGGAAAGATTCTGAGGTCACTGCCGTTCCTCTTAGCCGAGCAGCTTGAGCCTATATGATGTTGTTTCCCGCAACACATAACATGATCAATACCGAAAAAAGACAACATTGGAAGAAAGGCTATCAGCAGGATGCGCCGAAGCTAGGGAGAGAAGAGATATAAACCCGGTCAACTGGAGAAAAATATCAAACGAACCTCCTCGAGCTGCCGATGTTTCTCGTCCTCAGCCTGCTGCTTCAACACCACTCGTCTAGCCACCAAAGAAGACATGGTCTCTCTGAGATGAGAAGCTAACGTGAATACCATGGCCATTCCTATACTTTCCTCTCCCTATGACAAAGAATCGGTAATTGAAAAACGAAGTCGCAAAGAGATCCATCAGGTTGGTTGTGATTAGCGAGGCCATGCCATGATGCGAAGAGGACGGCAAGGACAGGTATAGGCAAGACATCAAAAGCGAGATAGAATTGAGAGGATAAGCACAAGGACATACAACAACTTTCAAGTCTTCTAACAGCCACTCCCTCTCTGAATCTTCGAGTTCGCCGTCTAGCACGTCCAACGACATGTCCGGTAACACATCTGGATAATCAGGAGGATACTTGACAGTAAACTTGAGGGACACTATGATCGGTCCGATGTGAGCATGTTTTTCATTGACGCGCAACACGAGTTTCGAGACCGTTTCGGATCAGGACGTTAAGATACAACACACGAGAGTCAAGCTTCGAGTTCAGGCAAAGAGTTGATGAGAGAAGACTGACGAGGTTCAGTCGTCACCGGGACTTCCGGGTCAATCTGAAGGCACAGATGTGTTGGTGAGATTTCTAGCAGGATCAACACAAGTTTGTTTTCATACATAACCACACAAGAGTTCAGAAAAGTGAGCCGTCCAGTCAACTATCGTCTGAAGTATTTAAAGACAGCTCGAAGCCTATATAATAAAGACATCTGGACTAGAAACTGAAGGACTCACTCTCTAGCTCATCAGGGTATATCGACTCAAGGACCTGGATCAATTCAAGTCGTATAGATCAGAGGCAGATATCAAACTAGTCAACACTCCGCTTCTTGGATGACGGCATAATCGATACACCTAATAAATGACGACGGGTTTGAGGTAACGGAAAGAAGATTCGAAAGAAGGAAGCGAACCTCAAGCTCCTCTGCCAAAGTTTCTTCGTAACCTATCCAATTCAAACAGATTTTGAAGAACAGTATCAGAGCTGAGAACGACTGTGTTCCAATCAAAAGATTAGAACGGCAGAATACTCTGAAGAATACTCACTGGCCATGTCTAATGATGTTGCTGCTGATGGTGAAAGACGCTCAAACATACAAGAAGATTCCCTCCGTCTGAGTTACTACGACAGAGCCGTCGATGATGATGGTTACGATAACCTTGTTGTGACTTTGCTACGATAAGATTAGGCGATTGCTGCCTTGCTTTCGCTCTTGCTCTTGCTTATTCTCCTTCTTTCTGTTTCTCTTCTCTGGTCTGGCCTCTGCCTTTGATTTGCCGTTTCCAACAAGTAGCAAGAAGTCATACAATCAAGTTTGAAAGATCTAACGATGTCCTGTTTTGGGTGCCAGTTGGCATCATGAGAAGTACTGGACTTCAAGCCCGATCCCTCGGACGGGCCGCAGACTGGATCTAAAATCGGACGAGACGCCTACAGAGAACAACAGGTTGGAGACCCGAGACATATACAACAGAGAAACGTCCTGTAATCGTTTAATATGGTCAAAATATCGGTCGTTCAGTATCGGTTGTAGATGGGTATATAGATAGATAGAAAGAAAGATAAAAACATACCCCAGTAGTCGAGGCTCTCATCTTCAAGACTGCCGATTCTTTCTCTCGTTCTCTCTCGAGCCCAATCCCGTCTTCCAGTTTGATGTTCCCAGCCTCAACGTCAGCGTCCTCCGTTCGTTTCTTTAGTTTCCATTCGCCACCGACTGTCCAGTCACTTTCGTAACTGTAGATGTTGAAATCAAACCGGGAGGACACTGCAAGATCCCGACCGATCTTGGACGACATTGAGGTAGACGAATGACCGATGAGCGGATTGAGAATCATCGTGAGTGTCATTGGTGGTTGCAGGAATGGAGTGGGTGCGGTGATGGCATCAACAGTTAACCCAGAGGATTGAGTACCGGGAAGGAACGGAGGAGGAAGGAGTACATCTGGGATGGTACAAAACCTGCCTGCGAGAGAGACTAGAGATGAAACATAAACCGGTGGGGGAACATATGAGAAAATCAAGAACTAAGCAGCACGCGCAACAAGGCCGTCTACTTACTTCCTCCGCTTTTCTGTTTCATCGATAGGTAGACTTCCCCTCCGACGGAGAACCGACCTCGCAATCCTGGGAAGAGCGCTTCTTCCTCGTCCACTCTGTTCTTCCCCACCTCGCTGTGAACGTCTTCTGTGGTCCATGAGGAGCTAGCCGGACTACTGGGCTGGAAGTTGTATAGACTTCGGAGACCAAATAGACCATCATGGGCAGAGTAAGAATACTCGGTCGATGTGTGGCCTTGATTGTGTTGAATAGAAAAGAGAAGGCTGGATTTGACGGCGGGCGTCGGGGAAGAAGGCGTGGGCCCAGGTCCGGGGGAGGATGAAGAAGAAAATGAGTTTGGTGCGGAAGATGGGGTGGGAACGTGAACGAATGCTACAAGGGATTGCTGTTGGATGGACGCGTCAGCGGAAAGGGATCAAGCCGAAAGATCAGTCGGTGTCTATCGATGTTGGATAAGCGAGTGATATAAGAAAAGTCCCAAGCAAGATACAAGACTAACTGTGGATCTGGAGAGCCTGCTTGTATAAAGACCGTCCACTCGCCAAGATGGAAAGTTACATCGTCCAAACATCAGATAGTCTGTGAACGAGCAAGCGGACAGGATCAGTTAGATCTGACGTTTGACGATGATCACCAGAGAGAGACAACCAAGACTGACCTCTGACATCTACTCTCCGTCCGCCTTGCCAGATTTCATCTATCTCGGGTCTCTTGGGCATGTCCCATACTTTGAATCCGTCTGCGAGTTTGCTCAGGTCGACTTTCTCTGACGAGCCGAGGGCGAGATCTCTGGAGGTCGCAAAGTAGGCCAGTGAGCCCACGAGCGTGGGCAGAGCGACGGCTTCCAACGAGTTATAAAATCCGGGGACGGGCGCATGGCTGTAGGTAAAGTGAAAAGAGGTGGGGATTGAGAAATCAAGGATCGCTTTGCTTGACCGAGAAGGAAAGAATAAAGACGGAAGGATATTAGGTATGATTCGTTCGATGTCTGATGGAACCACTACGTGCCATAAGAGAGGACGGTACCTGTACTTGACCGCGTGAGATTTGAGAACAGGGCGTCCTGGTCCCAACCTGTGACATCAAAGTATCTTCTGAGGAGGTATGTCTGGAACGGGAGCATCGCTATGAGCTGTGATGAGTGTGTGTGTGTGTGTGTGTGTGTGTGTGTGTTGTATGCTATGTGTATGCTGTATGCTATCTGTGTGTTCCGTCCGTGAGAGAGCGAGTAGTTTGTCCGTCCGGGTAGAAGGAGAAGAGCGAGATCACGGTTACGGGTGGTTACTGTTCAATGACGTAAGCAGAAGTCATGTAGCCATCAAACTCGCCCTGACTTACGTAATTACGAAGGTGCCTGAAGCCACCTGTAACCACCACCCGTGCCATCTGTCTCCCTCTCATCCCATCTCAAGCTCATCCCGCTCGTCCCACCACACACGACAGCATACATAGCATACAGCATACAGCACCCAGCACACACTCATGGCCTTCCTGGCAGGTATCCAAGCAGGTGCAAACCTCAAAAAGACAGTCACAGTAGATAAATCCGGGCCTGCCCTTTCCGGTCGGATCTTGGACGGACCGGCCGGTTCATCCTCCACAGCCACTCCGCCCGCACCCAGACGACCAGCAGCTGGGAACGGCGACAACGACGATGACGACGCGTCAAGCAAACCACCTCAGCTCGGAGGTCTGTTTGCTGGAGGTATGCCCACGTTGAAGAAGCGAGGAGGTGGTGGAGGTGGAGGCCCAGCTCCAAGTCCAGCTCCAGCTCTTCCTCCTCCCAGAGCACCTCCTGTTCCTCCCGCTCAGGCACCGTCAGCCCCGTAAGTGTCTTCTCGATCCCAATCCTTTCTGATTCCTCCTGTGAAAAAGTACAGTTCTAGAAGGCAACCCAAGCTTCCCATGGTCAGACGAGACTGACGATGTTTTTTGAACGACCCATTTATTCAATCTCGACCCGTCTCTCTCACAGCTCCCGGCCGTACGTGATGACTTCTCTCGGCTCACTCTCTTTTCTCGACCATATATCTTTTTCTTTACTGATGTCTTCTTAAACATCCTTGCTCCGGCGAACAGACCGCCTCCACCAGCGCGACCACCCCCTCCTCCAGCTAGAGGCGCTCCGTGAGTACAGCAAAATGTGTGCTTGTTCTCTGCCTATGCTATGCTAAGATCAGCTCTTGGTGTTCGGTTTCCTCCTAGCGCGCCTCCTCCTCCACCGCCTCCTCCTATGGCCACACGACCGTCTGCCCCAAGCCTGGTTCCAGCCGTTTCTACAGCTCCTCAGCTACCGGACGGTAGACCCAACCTCGGAGGTCTTTTTGCTGGTGGTGTTCCTAAACTGAAACCTTCTGGTGGAGATGGATCAGAATCTCCCCCATCTCCTCCGGCTCGCGTTGCCGCGCCTCCAATTAGAAAACCTGTACCGGCTGTCGCTGTACCCTCTGCTCCTTCTTTGCCTCCTAGTCGACCCATGCCTCCAACTCAGCCAACAGAAACAAGCTCAGCTCTTCCAGATGGAAGGCCCAACCTTGGTGGCTTGTTTGCTGCTGGTGTACCCAAGCTAAAATCAACGGGAGGAGGTTCTGACTCCCCCGTTCAACCCTCTCCCAAAGCTTACGTGCTGCCTTCAAGAACTCCTATTCCTACAGCTCCGAGCAGACCTCCTCCTCCTCCTTCTGCGGCTCCAAGTCGGCCCCCTCCCCCTCCCATGGCTCCCAGCAGACCTCCGCCTCCTCCCTCGGTTCCTACTGGAGGGTCGACTCTTCCAGACGGTAGACCCAATCTTGGTGGGCTATTCGCGGCCGGCGTACCATCATTGAAGTCCACCGGAGGAGGTGGTAGAGAAAGTAACGAATCAGACGAGCCTTCCCCTAGAGGCGTTGGTGGTGGTGGGTCAACCCTTCCGGAGGGCCGGCCGAATTTAGGAGGCCTGTTTGCTGCTGGTGTCCCGAAGTTGAAATCTTCAGCCGGAGCTGAAAGTAAAGTGACACGCGAGGATGACGCGCCAGCTTCCAAACTAGGCGGTCTGTTCGCAGGAGGAATGCCAACATTGAAGAAATCGGATACCTCGGCCAACAGAGACGTTCCTCCTTTTCCTCCAGTCAGACCTGCTCCTTCCTCAGCAGTACCTCCACCTCCGCCTCAGATGGCTCCTCCCCCTAGACCTACCCCTGCCCCTCCAGCCAGACCCTTGTGCGTTTTATTCATGGGCCACACCATAGATTGGAGATTTATTGACTCTTTTTCTCCTTGTTCATGATGGCAGAGCCCCCCCGACGCCTGCGCCGCCCCCACCCTCTGCACCTCCTGGTCGAGGAATGTATGTCATTGATCTCTCTTCTAACTCGTATTATCTAAGCACAGTGAGACTCAGGCTGTTCTTCTTCTGTCCTCATCTCTTCTAGGCCTCCTCTGCCTCCCGCAATGCCCAGTCGTCAGGGTCCACCGCCTCCTGCTCGGCCTGGAAGTGGTTCACCAGCGATGCCGCCACCTCCGCCACCTCGACCTTCCTCAGGGTATGAGAATTTATCCTTTTCTCCGGTTCTTCAAGCTACATGTTGAGACAGGATACCGAACTGGTCGTTCTAACTATAAACTTCTGTTTCTTTAAAACTCGATACAAAGAGCACCACCTGCTTTACCAAGTAGAGGCGCATCACCGGCGTTGCCCGTCCGATCAGGAGGAGCGCCCAGCTTACCAGCCAGAAATGCAAGCGACTCGGGCTCACTTCTGAGGACGGCAACGGCCCAATCTGGTGAGCTTCTATGTCACGTTCCGCTTCCTTGTTGGTTGCTTGTTAATCTGATGTCGTCTCCTTTGATAGTTCCTCCGCCTCCTCCGGCTCCTCCTTCGCTACCCTCCCGGGCTCCTACTGTTTCACAGAGGAATCAGATACCACCTGCGCCCACATCCCGAACTTCTCACGCACCTCCACCTCCCCCTCCTCCGCCAGTTCGACCTGCATCCTTCGCTCCGGCACTTCCCGTAGATAACTCGAGTTTTTATGAAGAGGATCATGCAACACCGGCCACGCCTCCTCCTTTACCTGGAGGTAGACATCGGGCAACCAGCTCGGTCGGATCTGCCGTAGGTGTTTTCGCTTCTGCAGGCTTTCTGAAGAAATGTTACTGATCTGATAATCTATCGAAACCCTGGTTGCGTACCCACAGAGATTTGCCCCTCCCCCTCCTCCTCCCCCTCCCCCGGGTCCGAGTCCAGCCGCACGAATCACATCTTCATTTACACCTCCTCCCCCTGCTCCTCCTTCGGCTCCGGCTAGGCAGATTCCTACAGCAGCCGCGCCTATCACTCCTCTTGCGCCTCCCATTCAGAACTCTAATCATTCTTCCCATAAACCTACGTCCTCAGTAGCTAGACCGGCTTCACCCCCTGCTCAGGCCGGTCACCTCAGATTCCCTACCTCGATGGTTTTCCCACCGCCTAGGCCATTCGAGAAAGGAAGAACTTATGAGTACGGAAGTATGAACAAAAAAGGGCCAGGTCTTGGCTTCAACCTGCAGGGCATCCTCTGAGGAGATGATGACTCTGTGTTCTGGTTTCTTATTCTCCTCCTCTCCCTCTTTCTCTTTCTCTTTCTCGCTGCAAACCCGCCGGTCCACTTTGGACCAAGGTTTCTTTTTCTTCTCCTTCCTGCCCTTCCTCTACATTCGCTTCCTCATTTGCTTTTATTTATTTATTCACATCTTGATCTATCAATGTACGTGCGCGTGTTCGTGCAATCAGGCATCAGTTCTCATCGTCAGAAATGTTGGTTCAAGCTTCATACTCTAAGACTCACTCTTCATCAAACAAGCTTCCGGTGCAAGGTCACTGAATGGCCGACAAAGGGCAAGAGAATCAAGACAAAGAAAGAGGGACAAAAGAAAAGGGGAAGGAAGAGGAAAAGGAAAACAAGAACAACACGATACATGAATAGCACACGGAAAGAGACGATAGAGAAAATAATAATTTAATGAAGGATACAACGTTTATAATCAACCCTCTGTCATACACGATGGCACGGCAATACACAAAGACGAAGACAAATCATGTCGTCAGACAGACAAACATCAGTAAACAAAGAAAGGGAAGGGCGCCAAGAAAGAAGCGTCACGAAGGGCTAATCCGATATTTAAATTTGGGTAGTTAGAGGTACCGTAGCGCTTAGTTGTTCCTTGATCACTTCCAATCTCTATCATATTCGGAGGCAGAACAAGAGAAAAGGAACGGTCTGAGTTTTTTTCCCGTTCGATAACTTGAGAAGAAAGAACAATGAATAAAGGGCGAACCGATCTCCAGTTATCAACGTCCTTGAGGTTCTCTCTGATACTCTGGATCTCAACCTCTAGACTCTGCTGTTCTTCCTCGGTTCCGATCTTGCTCAGTTCCCAGGGAGGATGTCCGTCGACTGTGCCGGCAGAACCTGTCAGTCGGAGGAGGATCTGATGATATTTCATTAATGAGGGTCGATGACTGGCCGGTTCCCAGAGCGCGAAATATCATAAACGTTTGTTCCCCAGGAACAAATTTGTTCGAGTGACCAGATTGACGAGCCAATGAATGGAGAATGAAAAGCCGTGTGTTAAGAGTCACCGAGCGGAAAAGGAAGACAGAAAGATCAGAGAATGCAACACGGGTCTTGGAGCGCAGAAAAGGGAAACCTCCTCACGAGATGGTTATCAGTGTGATTCCCATATCTTTTGCATGTTGGCTGTTTAAAAAAAAGGGAATCGGTCAGTAGACGCTCTATCCTGAGAAGACAGAGACAAGAACAAAAGGACGTTTTTTCATCTACTGTTTTATGAGAATTCGGAGACTTACTACATCAACCCTTCCACATCAGTCGACACGGCGGAGGAGCAGTCATCTAGCACGACCTGAAAGAAGAGATAGTAATAATCTTTAGAGCATATTCAATACTACACCCAACCGCAATGAATTCTACTCACAAAAGAAGGTTTGTGATAACTTCATCGTAGCGAATCAGATATTGAAAGCTCATCGTTAGCTCTTCCCAAGGAAGAGAGAATCAGGTACATAGATTACCACAAAGAGCATATGAACTTACAAGACTCTAGCAAAACCAACACGTTGCTTTTCTCCTCCAGATAATACATCCTTCCATTCCTTTCTCGTCTCCCAGCCTCCTTCTCTGGCCGGAATGTATGCCAGATGGACAGCCTCGAGAATACTCTGCAGACCAACAACAATCAAACCGTAAAACTAATTTTTAATGTTGTATCAAAATGTGCATGATAGAAGCTAACTCACCATTAGCTCCGCGTCAGTTCCTATGAATTCATTGTCGGATGAACGCAACCCAATTTGTTCATCAATCTTAATCAAAAAAACATTTGAAGAGACAGAACTCACGACCGGCCGCTTTCATATCTGCGTATGAATCTGGATAGATGATCTATCGTTTTCATATGAGAATCGGACCTATTAGCGGATGTATGGCAGTAGAAAGATTCATCTATCAGAGCGCACCTGATCTCGAAGTGAGCCAAGGCTTAGATATGGTCTATTTTACAAAGTTTAGATCAGAAAAAGACACCGCACAAACGAAGGGGAGGGAAAATGAAGAGCTTACTTTTGCGGAACAAAGAAAATATCCTCCTTTGAAGGTCGAACGAGATTGCCAGACCAAACTGGCCAAATCTTTCCGATAACCCTAGCGATGGATGACTTGCCTACTCCATTAGCTATCATTTACCAAATTGGAGAGGTTCAAGGGTGATGAGCAGACAGTTCTATATGATATATGAAGCGCGATATCTGAACAATAGACACAAGAAAACACTTACGACCAACTATCAATAAGTGGTTTCCTCGCTGCAAGTACAAAGGTAGAGTCTTATCATTAGACACACTAGAAACCGTACTTGAACATATATGAGAGAAAGAAAAATGACAAGTTGGTCTTGGACAAACCTCTACTCTCAAATTCAAACTTTTCACCAATTCTTCACCTCCTCTTTTAGCTCCCTCAGCTCCTCCAGCAGGTGCTACTATTGGCACGTCCATCAGCTCCACCCTATTCACACCTTCTTGTACCGTCCCCGATACGCTAGCTAGATCGTAAAATGGTTCGCCATCTGCCAAAACTGAAGGCCTAGGATTCACAGGGTAATCTTCATTATTGAGCGCATGCAAAGCTTGAAGCGCCAATCAAGACAACACCCGAATACATCAATTCGGAGGCCAGCCATGATGATTAATAGGATAGAACTGAATGATTACACGAACAGGAAATCAGAGTATACACTCGATTGGTGTACCCTGAGAGTTGAGCAATATCCTTATAACTCAACATTAATCTATTTTCAAGTGAAAGAGCACGTCGATCAGGTTCAAGCATGGTCAAGCTAGGCTATTCAGAACGCAAGCTGGAACACCAACCTTCCACCCGCATCTGCTAGTGCAATTAATAGCCTTCGGTTCGAGATATATCCTTAGTGTTGGAATACAAGTATTTAAGTCAGCCATGTTTTATATGAGTCGATAGCGCGGAGCATGTTAATTTGCGTGAAGCGCCGAATGAACAACAAAGACTTACCCTCTGTTCTACTAGCCACTTGCTCATTTTCCTCGTTTCCCTCGGTTGCGTCCTTCGCCGATCCCAGAGATTTCGTACCCAAAAAGATTGGAATTGACATCAAGCTGTATCCGGCTACATTGTGATTATGTCGATGAAGCAATTGTCAATATACGAGACCCCATCTTAGAACGAGCGAAGTATCATATCTTACCAGCACTGCAAATAGGAGATTGTATGCCGATCGTCAGTCTCCCATTTATCAATCAACAAGTATGAAAAATACGACAGCAATCAACTGACCTCCACAGATACTTGATCACACTAGAGATACCACCCATCGAATACGATTAGATGATAAATATAGGTTTATCGGTCAGTGGATTACACTCGCTTCCTTACTCTAAAATCGAACAGAATCAACATACAAATCCTCGGTCATCCCATACGCAATTCGAATCTTGAATATATTGTTGCAGTGTTTCATCAACTTCAGATAGGCCTTCCACAAAATTGCATGCTCCGTACGACCACCTTGGTAGAAACTGCCTTGCATGATTGTTAGAAATATTTCTGTTGGTTAGTTGGATCTCCCGATTTCAGGAAAGAAAATAGACGTACGCAATTTCTTCGGCTTCTCTGCCGATTCTGCCTACTCCCTGTCGATATTCACCTTCGAGTCTTGCCTGAATCGCAGCTAGCTTCCCAAACGCTGGACTCACGCTTCGGAGGATCCAAGCAGTAAATCCGTAATTTCTGTCGATATTAAATGATACCAATGACATAGAATTCAGAAACAAAGAGTCAGTACAACGATTGATAACTCATCGACCTTACAAAAGGAGGGTATTTGATGAAGGAACATACGCAAACAAACCGATCGTTCCGTATAGACCCAGAGACGATGACAGTTGAGCCGTAAAGATAATCAGATCGAGCATCTATGCATCGATCGAGTATATCAGCTTACATATTGGTCATTGTATCCAGCTCTCCAAGAGACATCAGGAAAGGAAGGAAGGGGGAGAGGAACGAACCGGCTTGCAAACGTTTCCATATAAAGCTGCTAGTGTGTCACAAAACATAGCCACGTCTGTTGTGATAAATTGATCTGCTCCACCTCCGCTCTCGGCGCCTCCCTCTTCAAGAGGCTTTCTTTTCCGGCCTAAGAGTGTTCTCCCTTCATTGATATTGGTGTTGATAGAGGAATCCATACCGGGTGGTACACCTAAACCCATACAAAATTTATAATAGTTTTGTTTGTCGTTCAGATAGAGATCGTGGACGTATCGGGTGAGCCTTGTTCGAAATGCCAAGGCCAATTTGCTTTGTAGGTAGTGAATCTGAAGAACAACAACCAAAATGAAGATTTTCTCCATTAGAAAAGGTTATGAACTTCTGGACAAAAGGAAAGGACTGACCATGGCGTTTGTATCTAAACATGGTATTCAGCAATCACCTCGAATTCCTTAGCAATACATCCGTTTATTAGCCGGGGATGCAAGAAGAGAGAACAAGGACAAACAAGTACTAGGCAGAGCCAACGCAAACCACAACATGATACCTTTCAAAAAACCTTCTTTGTCGGCGCTGATTAAATCTCTAACAATCCTTCCATCCAGTCTGGCCCCAACAACACTCAACAATGTTCTTTGAATTAAGAACCAAGAGTGAAGAATCAACATGAAAGTTTCTCTGCATCGAAATCTAAAAGAAAGAAGAGTGTTAAGACGTCTTATTCGTTAGTCAAGCGGGAACATTGATTAGATCTTGAGGGAAGAATGAACGCACCGAGGGAGCAGGATCATCATCACCGCTCGTAGTTGTTTAAGGAATGATGCATTGACGCCAAGTTTAGTATTGGGTGGTAGCGGCTTGAAATATTTGACGTGAGCTGAAAACGTTTTCTCAGAAATTGGCCTGATCACAACTTTGGAGACGCGACCTTTGAAAGGGAGCAGAAGCGTTCGGGACCGTCCGTCGGTCGATCGAATGAACTAAACATACAGGAAGGATGATAAGTCAATGTACTTTGGTCAGTCGACATATCAACAGAGACAGGTTGGACTCACAAGGTCTGCACTCTCCTTCTCAAATCTTTGGTACGCAAGCAAACGTTCATTATCAAATTTGATTAGAAAGCAAGCGAGCAAAGGTAAGCAGATGATCGAAGTGTATTCAATCGAGCAATGAAGCGAGACTCAGGATTGAGAGGACGTATACGTACTGAGGTGTTGTTAGCGGTGTCAGGGCTTCCAGACGCTTTCTTTCCTTACGCTTCTCGTCTGATTCTGTCCATGGACTCTTGAAAGCGGCTGACCGGGCCAAGATCAAGGATATCAAGAGAGAAAGGTAGACTCTCCTTCGGACGGGAGACGATTGGAGAACAAGAGCATGTTGAAGTATGAACGAAGGGATATGTTTGCCAGCCAGTTTGGACAGTACCGCACCAGACATGGGTGTAAATGATGTTTTGTGGTCCTACACTCGATAGCAGCTGCGGTTGTGAAGATGATGGATGCTGATGAAGGCGATGCTGATGAACAGAAACAATCTGGAGGAGAGAGTGAAGTGGAATTACCTGCTCTCTCACGTTCTTGCCGGCTATGACCGGACGTAATTAGGCCGGATGTATTTGAATGTGTATAAGGTCGCCTATACAGCTAAGGGTGTATGCTTACCTAATCATTCATTCCCCCCGTTGTTTGTCTACCTGTCTCGTTTGTGTTCCTCTCCTTCAGCTTCGACCACTCCTTCCATCCCAGCCATCCCTTCTCCATCTCTCTCTCTTAAAAACATTTCTTGACCCTCCTCAACTCATTCGTAAACATGGCAGACACAGCCGTCCACCAGCCCACTTTAGGATCTTACGTCGGGTTTGACAGTCAGTCGCTCGCCATCATTCGAGATCCTGTACCTTGCTTCGTTGCTTCGAACAGGATAGTGCGCTGATGGCCTCCGCCCTTTATTCCTCTCATTACTTCATTCCTCTCTTTGCTCTCATCGTTCAACCAAACAGGCATCACCCAACAGATCGAACACAAGCTTCTCAAGCGAGGCTTTCAGTTTAATGTCATGGTTGTCGGTACGTCGCATTTCATCTTTCGAAGATCACGCTGCAGAAGTCAAACTATTTCAGATGAACAAGGAACCGCTGAGCTCACTGATCGTGGTCTATGCGCATATACCCGTCCTTAATCTCAGGACAAACTGGACTGGGAAAGTCTACTCTGGTCAACACCCTCTTTGCTTCACACCTCGTTGACTCCAAGGGTCGGATTGAGTCGGACGCTCCGATCAGACAGACAACAGAGATCCTTGCTGACAGTCATCGTGAGTTAATCGCTTGTTTCAGCCAGAGTGGATAGTTGGAACCGATCAGGGCCGAGAGGCACACTATCCTGCTTGTGAGATTCTCACAACTTACTTGAGATTTCTTCTTGACAGTCATCTCGGAGAATGGCGTTCGTCTCAGACTTAACATTGTTGACACCCCTGGGTTTGGAGATCAAATCAACAATGATGCTTGGTAAGTCTATTGTTCTGCGTTTCTGTTTCGGCCATATGCTGACTTGGTTTTGTTGCTCGTGCTGCTCCAAAAGCTGGGACCCTATAGTCAAATACGTATGTCTGTCTTCTCTTGCGCTTCTTCACGGAAATCACATGTCTTCAACCCCTCACTATGTAACTTTCTTCGCGTCCGGAATAGATCAAAGATCAGCACTCGGCCTACCTTCGCAAGGAACTTACTGCTATGCGAGAAAAGTTCATTCCGGACACTAGAATTCACTGCTGCTTGTACTTTATCAACCCGACAGGTCACGGCCTCAAGCCTGTACGTCCAAATGCATCGTTCCCCTGTATCAGACGATTTCTTTGTACAGACAATTAATCGAGTGCATGTATGCAACCTAATCTTGTTTTCTTTATCTAGATCGACACCATTGTGATGAAGAAGCTTTCAGAGGTTGTGAATGTGGTTCCGGTCATTGCAAAATCGGACACTTTGACTCTGGAGGAGAGGGATGATTTCAAGTCGAGAGTACGTAGCCGACAGATGCGCGATGCTCTTAATCATGAACACGAATGAGGAAAAAAACTGACAGGAAACTCTCATCACTTCATCAAACCTCACTTTAGATTCGGGCAGAACTTCAATACAACAACATTCGGCTATATCCTTTTGATACGGACGAGCACGATGACGAGGAGCAGGTCTTGAACGCTCGAATCCGAGTGAGTATTTTCTCGATTGATTTTATACATATCTTCTCTTGATAGGATTTCTGGGTTCCTGACACCGCCATAAACACTGCAGGATATGATCCCTTTTGCTGTAGTTGGTTCCCAGAAAAACGTGAACATTGATGGTAAACTTGTTCGAGGGCGACAAAACCGGTATGGGGTTATCAATGTGGAGGACGAGAGGCATTGCGAGTTTGTGTACCTGCGCAACTTCTTGACAAGGTACGTAGCTTAAAAAAGAAAAAAAAAGAAAAAACTAATCGACTGAGACTCTGTCTTGCTTGATGCTCACTAGACGATATTTGGTCTCTTTCTTCTAGGACCCACTTGCAAGACCTGATTGAATCAACCGCACACACTCATTACGAGGCGTTCCGTTCAAAGCAGGTCAGTCCTCTGTTCCTGTTGTCTATATTTGAATCTCTACATGTTTGTTCCTTAGCGTTAACCACGATCTGTCTTGATTGTCATATTGGCATTCTGTCTTGTCGACTTAACAGCTCCTTGCTTTAAAAGAGGGATCTAAGGCTCACCAACCTGCTTCTCAATAAACTCTATGTCATGACTGGCTTCTTGTTTCCCTCGGGTTGATTCGAATTGCTTTCTGTTTCACTTGTTCTTCCAGATCTCCTGCTTCTATCAGTTTTCCAAAATATAGCTCTCATTTTTCTACCCTCTTGATCTTTCCCCGTATTTTTCTCTCCAACGACCTCTGTCCAATTTCTCCTTATTTTCTTTGTCTTCCTCCTTTACGGACTCTAGTCTACCATGTCCTCACTCATATACCTTCCGGATCTTTTTGCAGACCAATTTTAATCTGCCACTAGTTTCCATTCATACTCTGAACGATGTAGAAAGATTGAATACGTTCGGATTTGAAAGTGGTCACTCAAGACTGCCGGTAACTCACCCGACTAACCAAACTCAAAAAAGGGATGTCAACACTTCACTTCGACTTCGTACGCTTAATCCTTATTCACGGTTAATCTATCCTCTTTAATCCTCATGCCGAAGATTGTCAAGAAAAGGAAAGCCCCCATCACGGCGGCCATTACGGCTTCCAGTACTGCTTTGCCCGCAAGAAACACTCCGGCTGGGTCTTCAGCACATGCTACTCGAACGCTCAGTTCGTTTACTTTCCTCTCGCGACCTACGGTCGTATCTCGTGATTCTCGAAACAAACTTGACATCCTCCAAGAAGGAAGACCTCTAGCTTACGAGTCCTTTGTTTATCTTCCTCTCTCTGTTTTCATCCTGATGTTCATTAGTTCGAAAGTTCCATGTCCTTCTCAAACGACAAGCTCAGCTCAACCTCAAGGTTGCCTCCTCCCAAACTGCTTCCAGTTCGACGGGCGTATTGAAAGGAAAAGGTCGAGAATCTGATGGTATAGGTGCTTTAAGAAGTGAGCTGAAGGAAATTGAGCAAGAGATGGAGGACTTAGGAGGACTAGAATGGTACCAACGAGGTATATTCTTGATCGTTGAATAGTCGTGACCTTCGCCTTTCTCGTCGTACTAACATGCTGGACTTTCTACCTACCCTGATGGGACGAATCATCGTGAGCGAAATTAAGCATCTGCCTTGGGTCAAAGTAAAGAGCGCGGAGGAGATTCATCGCATGTGCTTGTTGGGTGGTTGAAGGAGTTGAAAGCAAATGAAGGATATTCAAAATCGAAACCCTTTCGGTTCGTCTGTCTATCTTTATCTCTCTCTCTATTTCTTCTGTCATCACCTTTCGCATCGTTGCCTGAGCCCCCTTCTTTGTTTCTTCTCGATTCCGTAAATGTTGATATACTGAATTTGTCGACAACCTTGTTTAAACCAATTCTTTGTAGTGTACTCGAGATTGGCGCTTTAGAGCCTGATAATTTTGGACCTCATCCATGGATACACAATACGCCTTTAGATCTTCACTCTCGACATCCGGCGATCGAACAACAAGACTTCATGGACCGACCGGCGCCTACGAACCCGGACGGCTTGTTCGATGTTGTCTCGTGCTCGCTTGTGTTAAACTTTGTGCCTGAACCAAAAGGTCGAGGTGAGTATAATCTTTGTCGTGTTCTTTCCCTCTCTCTCTCTCTCGCACATCTTTCTGTTCTCGTCGTTTGTACACATTCGAGAGAGCGGACTCGATGGACTAAACACGACCTAAAATTTGGGGAACTTTCCGGGGTTTATCTATACAGGAAACATGCTCCTACACACTCGATCCTTCCTCCACCCACCATCACCGTCTTCACCTGCGTCCTACCTATTCCTTGTTCTGCCTGCCCCCTGCGTCTTCAACAGTCGGTACATGACGTCTTCCCATTTGATTGGCCTGATGAAATCTATAGGATACGACCTTGTGAGAGAACGGGCGAAGAACGAGAAGGGTGTGGGGTATTGGCTTTGGAAGACTGGGGCGGCTGATGGAGGGGTCGGTGGTTGGGAGAAAAAGACGTTGCTTGCAGGAGACAAGGGCGGGAGAAACAACTTTAGTGTGTTGCTATAGTAAGAGAAAAGAAGGAAGGTTCAAACTAGGGCAACTGAGCGTCAGAGATCCGTCACGTCAAACTTAGATGGGAATGCCTGATAGATGTCGCTTCCTTTGAAAACTCGAGCTACCATGTTTCGTTTAGGCATCTCTATCTCTTTACAATTTAAGAGCCAACAAGATATAAAAACAAAAGCTGTCTGTACACATCGCGTCGCATCCTCTGTTCATTTCCCGAATCGTTGCTCGACCCCATCCCATGCTCTGAGCGCCTGCGCCCAGTCTTCCGGTCCGAGCGGCCGAATCGATCGTGTTCCAAAGAACGAAAGCTTTGAGGAAGCTAAGGAGCTAAATATTGAGCTGTATGATGTTTGACTTTTCAATTTGTTTTCGTGATTCATCGTGCCGATGGATAGCAAGACAGAGGGCGCACAGAGTTGTCAGAATGGGTTAGAAGAAGAAGAAGAAGAAGAAGAGGAAGAAGGATAACATGAAGCGCAGATGAGAGAGAAGAGGAGAAAGAGTGGACATACTAGATCTCGGTCACTCGAAGCCCCCAGGGTGGGTAGTCCCAGAGCCGCAACCCGTCAATCTCACCCCACGAAGGAGATATCGAAAGCGCCAATCGAGCCCATAAGGAAGGAGTCGACAGTCGGTGGATCAACAAAAGGTCGGGCGAAGGTGACGTTTGAAATGGAAGTTTCTCTGTGAAAGGAAGAGAAAACCGGAGAAAGACAGGCCAATGCTTCCGTCAGCTTTTCCTTCGGTCGGTGTTGGAGGACTCTTATGATTGGAAAAACACAATTGGAAGGAACAAGCAAAGAAAAAGAAGATCAGAACTGACCATGAATCAACCGGTCGAGTTGTTTGACGTCGAGCGGTTGCCTTCTTTTGGGATTTCTTGCCAAATCTCGAGAGATTTGCACCAAGACATCATACGACGTCTCGGCCGTCATCAAGACCAGACTGATAGTCTTTTTCGACGATTGTCTGCTAACTGATACTGAATACAAGGGAACTTGCATCTTGAGCATGCCGTTCGACCAGAGCACATCCTTGGTCGAGGGAGGGGATAGTAGCGAAGACACCGAGGACGACAGAGACGGCGGAGACGACGACGACGATGGCGGTGGAGAAAGAAACGATGAGTGCGAGAAGGAAGAGGATAACGAAGATGACGATGACGAAGGCGAGAGCGCCGAAGTGGTAGAAAAAGGCTCTTGGGTGTGAACTGAGTTGGGTGAGAGTGGTGGTGACTGAGTTGCTTGCGGCGATGTTGGTGCTAGACACGACAATGTACGACTGAGAAAAGCCGCCATAGAGGGGAGGCAAGGATTTGCTAAGAATTGTGATACCAGCAGACCAAGGATGAGTTCGAGTCCAACACGACCCGAAAAAATCAGAGGAGAAGGACAAATGAGTGAAAGAAGACGGAGAAAGAAACAGAGAAGACCGACTGACGACCTGGTTCAAACACACTACATTCCTCGACACCTTCTTCTGCCGCCCAGGTTAACAGCCTTCGTATACTCTCCAGCATAACTTCCTCGAGTTTTAAATCGGCTTGATGTGTTCCGCTCCTCGGCGGGACGAGTATGAGCGAGACATGTCTCGGCGGAGGCTTCCTCTGAGCAGAAGAGGAGGAGAGACCGGTAACACTTGCCCGGGGTCGGGAAAAAAGCTTGCTGGCCGAGGAGAGGACGAACGAAACGAAGGTAAACAGGACATGCAAGACGTGCAGGACGATTAAGATGGATACTTGGACCAGATGAAGGGCGGCCATGTTATCTTCTGTTGTCTGTTCTTTCCTTGTTCTCTGTGTTGAGCGAGGGATTGATGCAAGAGGTGTGATCGTTTGAGTTCTGAACTGGATGAACTTTCTACCCGGGCGGTGACGACAACAAACAGCAGGGAGAAAAAGACTAGGAAAGTCTTCTAATGGGCAACTACAAAACCGAGAGATTTCAATAGGGAAGTTTTCGTGTTAGGGTTGCGTAGACTAAGGGTGAATGGTGACGTGTCAGTCTCTTGTGGGAGTTTTGATGCTGGCAAGTAAGAAGAAATCGGTCTGAGACTTTGAGGATGCTGATCGATCAGAGACAGATAGACAAGGAGCGACATCGAGAGTCCCTCAGAGGGTGGGTCTAGTGGAACACGAGCCAGAGAATGCCGTTGGAAAGTGTGCATAGGGTAGGATACTGATTGATATATATGAGAAGAGAAGCAAGATAGGATTGTAGACACAGATATTGTTGTGTCCCTAGGCCAGCAGCCCAAGACGAAGGAAAGGAGAGAAACGAACAGGAAGAGAGAGACTGAACGAACGAATGAAAGAGACTAAGCAACGGAGGGTAGGGCAAACTAAAGACGAGAGAAGAAAGATGAAACGGAAAAAGGCTCGAAAAGAATGAAACGTTATACATAAAACTCTTTCTACCATGAAACCCCTCTCGTCTTGAAAATATTAAGCTTCCTCTTTGACCTCTCTCCTTGTCCTACGGAATCTCATCCACCTGCCAACCTATAACCTCGATAAACTCTTATGCGAGACGCTTCGGAAACTCAGTCTGCAAATCAGAGTCACAAAATATGGTTGACGTCAGTAAACAATCTCAATTGTTGCAGATAAAGAAAGAAAGAGAGAAGGGAGGAAGATTGACTGGATGGAACGAACGAACCTTAGTGTACTTGACTTTGGCCGTGGCAGCATCGTCTGTGAACCAGAAGATCTGACCGGGGGCAGCCGGACGCACTCGACTGCTCGGCAAGCCGGCCTCGGGCTCGTCCAACACCTTTGCCAAGATATCTTGCTTGCCCTCTCCGGCGGCGACAAACGCGACTCGGTACGCGTGGTTGATGACTGGGTATGTGAATGTGATTCGCTTCGCCGGCGGCTTGGGAGAGTCTTCAATGAAGGCCACCCATCGGTCCTCCTCAGTCAGAAGCTCGTGTCCGGGGAATAGAGAGCAAGTGTGGCCGTCGGGGCCCATTCCGAGCAGGATCAGATCAAACACAGGGTATCGAGCGGCATCTCGCTGGGCAAACGTGGCGATCAACTGTCGTTCGTACTCGTCAGCGAGCTCTTCAGGGTCGTTCAACAGCGAAGTGTTAATGGTGTGAACCTGATTGGGCGAGATGGTGGTGTGATCGAGGAAGAGCTTCTTGACAGAGGCATAGTTGGAATCTTCGTGATCGAGCTCAACAAGACGTTCGTCACAGAAGAAGACCTCCCTAGAGTAGAACAAGAGATTTTTGTTTTTTGTTTAAAAGAAAGAAGAGGGAGAAAGATAGAGAAGAAAAACAGGTGTGAGATAATAGGTCGATATGATTCAATATCCCGAGAGCGTCGCAGATGATCGTCGGAAAGACTTCAGAACATGCCAAACTCGTACATAACATCCACACATCCAGTACATCCTTTCAACCGCTGTCCCATCCCTCGACTGGAAACGACCAGCTCTGCCTCGACAATCCGTGAAGATACAGATAATCTCCTCGGTTGGACACCCTTCTAGCCATCCGAGAAAGAAACGGTCTCAACCGAGCAGAGTGTACCGAACCGGATCAGAAGAATATCAGAAGAAAGAAAACGTACCACTTTTCCCAAAGGACGCCTTCCTTTCCAATGAGACCTTTCAAGTTGGCCGGCAGACTTCCACCAGAGATGGCCAAGGTGAAGGCTCCTCGCTTCCTGATAGCATCGTTCTGAGCTTTAAGCACAAAATCGGCCACGGCCGAGACGAGCTCGGTGTTCTCGGGGAACGAGTAGAGCACGGGAGGAGCAGGACTGGGATGGGACATTGCTTGTATATATCGGGTTGTGTGTGTGAGACTGATTCGATAGAACAGATAGAGAGAAGAGTCAAGACGATCAAGAACACAGACGTTGGCTTGAAAGATGTGTGATGGGCAAAAGCAGATTCTCGTTTTTTCCCTCCTCTCCTCTCACCACGATTGGGATTAAGGGTCAGTCTGGGATGTCTATGCGACATTCTTGACCTAAGGCTTCTCGATGACGTCACTCCTTGATATCTTCCCGAGCCTTCTCTCTACTCTGTTTTGTTTTGTGTTCTTCCTGTTCTTCTTCCTGTTTTTCTTTCAGTCGTGTCGTGCTCGCCGTTGTCGTCAGCAGTGCTCACTTATGTACACATACACGCGCGCGGAAACAGAGGGGGAATTATGTCATCTAATCGAACTTGATCTTCTTGGCCGCGGGTGCATCCGAGATATCTTTGAAGAACGCTCCATACGAGCCGTGCTCTGTACGGAATCAGGAGGTAAGAGAAAACGTTTGAGGATCAGGGTCAAGAGAACACAGAAGAGCAAAGAATCAGACATCATGCACGTAAAGAGTGGGACATACCTTTCTTCTTGATCGTGGAGGGGAACCGGTCCATTTCTTTGGGAACGACGGCGCCGGCATCTCGGATGACTCGCATGAACTCTCCAGCAAGTGCGGTCTCGTGGTTCTCTCCGGTCTGAATGCATGTCCAAGAAGCAAAAAAAAAGTTAGTTCAAAGCACGCGAAGAAAATCATGGTGAAGCCAAAGATACTGACGAAGAATGTCACACTCTTTCCGAGCTTTCCTCCTCGTCCGGTTCGACCGATTCGGTGGATATAGTCCTCTATGGGACCAGAGCACCAAACATCGATAGTCGAAAAGGATAGGATGAGCACCCAACACTTCCAAATCAGCAAAGGAAAAAAAGAAAGCCGGGCTGACCGACGGTCAACGGGAATGTCACGTTGATAACAAGCGAGACATCTGGAATATCAAGACCTCGGGCGGCAACATCTATACTTGCCATTGAACCAAAAGAGAATAAAGATTAGAACCACAGCCACAGAAGATCAGCGCTACCAATAAGAAAGATGAAGCAAACGAAATGGATTTTAATTCACGTACCAGTCGCGACCAAGACCCCAACTTCTCCGCTCTTGAAGCCCTCCAACGCACTCATTCTCTCCTTCTGTCCCATATCTCCGTGAAGACCAGCGACCTTGAATCCAGCCCTTCGGATAGTCTGCTCCAATCTGGTAGCCTCCTTCTTGTACAAGGCGAACACAAGAATTCGGAGAGGTACCTTGCTGTTTCCGCCGGCATAAGCAGCCGAATGCGATCGGAGGAGAGAAAGAAGTCGGGGATCCTTATCTCGCGAAGTATCGAATACTTCGATGTCTGTCGATCCAGAGAGCATTAGAAAGAGAGCGTCAGGTAAAAGCTTAAGACTTTCTGACGCATAGCTTGGAAACACGTGAAGATGAACACATACTCTGCTCGACTCGGGTGTTGGCAGAAAGCTCATCAGAACCGACGGTGATTCTGACAGGCGTCTTCATAAAGGTAGCAGCGAGCTGTCGAACAGACTCTGGCCAGGTAGCAGAGACTGAGAAGGAAACCAGCATAGGCTCGTTAGTCCAACCCATCGAGACCACTAGTAAAAATTGCATGACATTCCCACTCGTCCCGCATTGCAAGAGAATGAACACTCACACATAAGGGTTTGTCGACCAGCTGTAGGAGTTTGGCCAATAATTTGTCGGATGTCATTCTCGAATCCCTTGTCGAGCATTCGATCAGCCTCGTCCAAAACCATGTAGTCAACCCTGGTAAGAGGAAACGAAAAGCAAACGACGTATGCGCGCGTTAATTTGAATGGCCTGTCTATGCGTACGACAAATCTACTGGAACATACTTGTCAAACTTGACCGCTCCGTCGTTCACCAAATCAAGAATTCGACCAGGAGTACCGACCACAACCTTCAAACCGGGCTGTCGGAGCTCTTGAATCTGCTGTGTCTTGGGCATTCCTCCAAACAGGCAGACACACTTATAGCCGAGCAGCTCGCATAGAGAGCTAAGAGTCTCGGCCGTCTGAAGCGCAAGCTCTCGGGTGGGGGAAACGATGAGGACCTGGGGTGACGCGGCCACAGGCTTGCCAGAAGACGCGGCGGTGGCGATAACGTGTTGCATAGCGGGAATCTGTAAGCGACCAAGTGAAAGACACAAGTTGAGTAAGCGCAGTCAAGTCATCAGAACGAATGCCAGCTACTAGGGTGAAGCGCACACATATCATAGGGGAACATTATTGAAACTAGAAAGGTAAAAAAACTCACTCCAAACCCGAGGGTCTTTCCGGAACCTGTCTCGGCAATACCAACGACATCCTTTCCGGTAAACAAAGCAGGCCAAGAGCAAGCCTGGATGGGCGTCGGCTTGGAGAATGCCTTCAAAGCCGGAGCGAGCTTTGCAGAGATCGGGATAGAGGACATTTCGAGCAGCGGGTTGAAAGGCTGGGAGAGAGTGATGTTGTGCTCCTTAAGGTAAGCCTGCGAGGCGGCGGTCAATGAGGAATCCATCAAGTTGGACGACGAAGCCACAGGTTGAGCAGATTCGGGTTCGGACTCCTTCTTCTTCTTATCCTTCTTGGACTTTTTAGCAGGAGGCTGCTCGAGAGCAGCTTCAGTTACGACGGCGTCCGCCTTGGGGGTTGAGTCTACAACATCGACGCTCTCTACCGATCCGGCAGCCTTGGCAGCCTTCTTCTCCTTCTTGAGTCTCTTCTTCTCCTTCTTGGCAGCCTCGTCATCAACGTCCTCGGTCGTAGAGGGCGCCGACTCCTCAGCAACAGTCTCTTCGGCCTTTCGCTTCTTGTCCTTCTTTGTAGGCTCGGGAGTGGCAGAGGCGGATCCGTCGGAAGTGGGCTGAACTCGGGGATCCACACCGTTCTTGCCGAACGCTCCCTTGGACTTTTTGAGCTTCTTGGGTTTAATTTCAGCAGAGGACATATCTAACAATGAATTCTATTGGACGGAGAAGTAGGAAGACGAAAGGAGAAGGAAAGGTGAGTCCGAGAGTTCGATTTGGTTGTAAATAAGAAAAAATGTTTTTATCTAATAAATAAAATCAGACAAATCGAGCCACGTGACTCTGTTATGCACAGCTTTCTATCTGCCCGTGTTATCTCTGCATCTTTTAACTAGCCAAGTCACTTTATCCCATTCTGTTTCGTCCATCCATCAGATTTACATCGTTCTTTTGATCCAGGAAGCTCGAAGAATGGCCTCGAAGTGAGTGGGCAGAGATCTTAATGCGGTGGCCTGAACGGTGTCTTTCTCGATTCCTTGCGAAAGAAACATCTGAAATTGATCCATGTTGTTTCCTGACGTAGCGACGACAAACGCCCTAGACCTCAACAAGGTCCTTCGACATCGACTAGTGCAGCTGTATCTGCCTCTCGGATAAAGAGAAAAAGAGCTCCAGCCACAGGAGATGATGATGAGACTAGCTCTAGGTCGAATAAAGTAGCTAAAGATAACGCAGGGGGTAAGATATCGACTTTAGCGGGGACGGCCGCTGCCCCAGCTGCTGGAGCATCTACCAACGAAGATGTCAAGAGAGAAAGCAAGGTCTGTGATTCCTCGGAGTTCATCAAACTCGGATCGGTCTATCTGGTCCTTTAATTGCTTTTATAGATCTGATGATGTCCTTCATACTGACACCATCTCATCTCGTTCTTTGATCGATACATAAAAACTCCCAGCTCGACTTCCGTCTGTTTCCTCCGAATACGTTAAAGAAATACGTCCTTCACAACAACCTTAATCCAGTCATCGAACCATCTCCTCATTCCGACTTACCGGCCCCGCTTCGTAGGTCCTCTCTGTAACATCTTGCTATCTCCGAGCCAACTCACAGTGGTCTGACGACAACAACATAACGGCTTTATCGTATTTCAGCTCAAACCCTCTATTCCTCTACCTCGGGTCCTGGCTCATCTGGGGCCGAGCCTATCGAGAAGCCCAAAGTCTCGCGTCGTAGAAAGAATCCATTGAGAAGGACAGCTATTTTAGCTGACATCCAGGCGGCTCATGAGATCTTTGCGAACCAGGCCAAGGAGCATTGGGAGAAGACAGCAAATACAGGCATTCGGGAGGGAGAAGTCGTGACCGGGTTCTTATATTCTTGTAAAGTTGGAGGTACGTTTGTATCTTGGCGAGGTTTCGCTTCAAGGGTTGTGAGCAAGGGGCGAAACAATGATGCTGACTAAATATGTGGATATCATTCTCTTGTGATCTCCTCTCTCATTAGATCGAGTACTCAAGATTGTTCCTCGTGAGCCAATTTCTTTCATCTGATCTCTAATGTATATCATACATGTTCTGACAGGGCTCTTCTCTTCTTGGATCTTTCGACTCTAGATTCGGTATAGCGTCAATCCTTTTTCGTCTTCCGTTCTTCGCATCACATGCTTTATCTCTGGATGGAACTATGCCATCTACCATCGTTTTCTCTTCATCTTTCATCTTTCATATTCGGATTCATCCGTTCTATCCCTTGTACAAGTCTTCATATGTGTTTCATGTCCGTTGTTGTGTGTGGAAAAAGACGATGTTTGTGCTTGTGTGAAGAATTATACTGCATTGCAGGATGCACTGACATCAGCCTGACGTCAGGCCTTCCGTCTTGATTCCTCTCTTCTAATCCTACTTGAAACCCATCATCTTCTCCGCCTCCTCGCCGTTCTTCATCTTCATCATCCATCAACTCCCACCATGTGGCCGTTCTCATCCAAACCTTCAGAAACTAGCTCTGCCTCTGTAGTCTCTCTTCCTCCTCCTTCTTCCCTTCCACCAACTCCTGTCTCTCCACCAACTCTTGAGCCTATCCGAGCTGGCCCACCCGGTGGTCTTGCAGCTCCTTCCAAACCAGTCGTACCGGTGACGAAGGCAGATGAAGGATTAGGGTCTGCTAACGTTTTGCAAATTCCTGATTCCGGTGGAACCTTTGTCCGGGGACTAGTTCGTTTCGTTTCCTTCCTCTCATTCGGACCATCCGTGTTTCCCCAAGGAGCCTGCTCTAAAAGATTGCTGGTGTAATCCTCTTTTACATATGCTCCATGCCCCGATGGTCTTCAAACCCTTAGGATACAGGATCTTTGCTCACCGTACTTGCCGGTGTCTTCATCAGTAAATCATCTGTCATGTGTTTAAAGTCTCTCTATTGATAAGGGTTTTTTTAAGTAACAGCCGCTCCGTACTCATACTTTGTCTGTAGGTACAACTGGTCCTAGATTCTTCGGAATCACTAACCCGTCTCGCCGAACTTTTTTCGTACTCGGCACATGGTCTCTCACCTCCTGGGCGCTAGTAATTCACCTCACCCAGCGGTTCCGTGATCAAGACCTTCAGAATAAATGGGCAGCGGCCAACTCTGGGCCTGGAACTGGGCCCGACTTTGAGGGTGGAGTCGGTGGGCAGGAGAGTTTGAAGGACAAGTACGCGACGACCAGAGGAGATCATTGATCACTTTTTCTGCTCATTGTATTCTGTATGCTTCTTAGTACGTCTTTCTCTCTGATGCCTGTTCATCAGCGGGCGGAAACCAGAGGCAAAGTATGTTGAGGATAGAGCGTCTGTCGATCAGACGCCAGAGCCGAGGATGAATTAAGAAAACATATGGTTATCCCTACATCAAGTAAACGATAGAGAGAGTGTATAATTCATCCAATGGTTGATATGGTTACACAGCAGATAGTGAGAAACACACACGGACATACACACAACACTTGGGATAGATACGACTGCCAGAGAGGAGAAGAAAGAGAAAACGTCCACAATGTGGGCACAAACCGACAAGCCATACAGAGAAGGAAAGATGAGAGACAGGACGGAATGGTTTTGGTGGCCGCTAGCTAAATCGAGTGGATTCGTTCGAATGGAAGTGCGAGAATCAAAGCATATACAAGACAAGATGAAGGAAGCCTGTCCGAGTATGATCCGACCCATCTACCGATCCACCAAGCTCGCCCAACCGACATCTGTCCCTCTTTCAGCCTTTGACTTGAGATGAGGAGCGATGAACCCTTTTTCATCGTTATCGCTCTCCGGATCACTATCACCGCCCGCCTGCTCTAACATTGGTCCCGGGTCTAACGAACTGGCTGCCGAGAGATAACTTGCTGTTCGTTTCGACAGATAGGACGGTCGGTCTTGGGTGCCAGCATTCACCCTAGTGATCAGAGCGGATCCATCATCAGAAGGAGCAAGGGTCGGAGGAGGGGGCGGAGGAGGAGTCGATTGAGGGCTTTCAGGAATAGGCGAGGGAACCTGAGTGGGGTGTGAATACACCCTACGAGGTCCGAACGGAGTGGGATGGTCGGTCAGATCGGGCGAGGTTGAGGCCCGACGGGCGGCGGTTGAAGGAGACTTTGAAGCGACTCGCATAGCTTTTCGGAGTGGAGGAACAAACATCTCTCGGTCGGCTAGCGATGTCTTTCGCTCCAGTTCCTTTCCTTGAGGAGCGCCTGGTTGAGAAGCGACGTTAGATGGAAGGGCGATGGCTATAGGCAGAGATTGTCCGTAGTGGACTTTGGGGCCTGTAAAGAGATGGGAACGGAGCGTCAAGAACAACATAGCAACAAAGTCAGAACTTTAACAAGAGAGCGGAGAGATCGACAGAGAATGGATACAAGAAGGAAGACCAGACCTGAACTGTCGACTTCATCTGCGAGACTGTGGGGAGGGGGAGCCAGCCGACCGTATAGGTGCCATTTCTTATCTTTATCTCTGGAGGCAGCTCGGTGACTTGGTAAGTAGGCCGCGGTACTGGTAAAAACAGAGAAGGAAAGAGAGAGGGAATTCCAATCAAGTCGATCAGTCCATCGGTCATGGTTGGCTTCGTTCCGTTTATACGAAGTCACTCACAGTTTCCCCATCGAGGCCGCCACCCGGTCAACATCCGATTGCTGTTTCTGCTCCCGCTCTACTTCTCTTGGATCGATTCTCTGTTTCTCTTGGGGTGCATCTCCCCTACCACCAAAAGTGCTCGTCACCGCCCTCAAACTTTGTGATCCGTCAAGCGCATACATTGGTTCGTCCTCTTCGACTTTCTCGTCGGTCAAGCCTGTCCCAGAGGGTGCAAGAGAGCTCAATGGTTCGAGCGAGAGCGAAGAGGGGTTCCCCGATTCATAATCAAGTAGAGATGGTTCCGATACGAAAGATGCATGGGGCAGAGGAGGCTCGAAGTCGAATACTAGAGTTAAAAGAAAGTGTGATCAGCTCAGAAGGTGCTTGTGAGTGCACGGTAAATTCCGAAAGATCTGAACGGACCATCTTCATGGTCGCTTTCATCCTTTCCATTTCCCTCGTCCTCTTCCTCCTCTTCTGTATCTCGTTTACGGTCCTTGGGTTCCTTATCTGCTATCTTGGATTTAAATTTTTCCTCTTCGTTATCTGCCTCCTTGAATGCCACCCGCTTCTTTACTCTCTTCTCAGATCTCTCTCTCTTTTCCTCTTCCATCGCTCTCTCCAACCCTCTGGTTGCTTCGTCTTCTGGCCGAGCACTCACAACCTCTGCGGTATCAACCTTACGGGTTTCGACTCCTGGTCCCACTCCAGTGACTCCCTGGGCAAGATGGGCTCCCGTCTGATTTACAGTCGACCCTCTAAAGATCAAGTTTGGAGGGGAAGTCCAGTTGGAGACGAGCAGCGAGGTAGCCATATCCTTGTCTGCCGGACAAGCAGCGATCTGAGAATGGTGGGTAGGAGATGCAATCGGACGGGAAGAGACGGATGAAGACGCGTTGCTTGATTTAACATGGGCAATGCCGTTTAAGACAGATAGGGAATGGGAAGTGGATGTTGAAGGGATAGATCGGTTGGGCATATAAGAGTTTCGGAGCGACGCTCCGAGGAGAGAAGGACCGTGATGTTGATGAGAAGACGATATCAGGTTTTCTGCAGAGGAAGAAGAAGAAACAGGCCTTGATCCGATACCGTTGGAAGCAGGCGAAAGGGTTCGGTCCGAAGCGTGGGTCGTCATCTTAGATCTCTTTGGTTCAGCCGATGGGTGACGGCTCGGGCTGGTTTCGGCGCTGCTGCTCACTTTGGACGGGACGAAGCCTTCTGTCCGTTGGCCGTTCCGAGGTGAATTCGGAGTGGACCCGACGGAAGCGGTCGTGTGAGTATTGTCGGTTGTTGTCGAACTATCGGGCTGGGACTTGTATTTGGTCTCTCCAAGTTCCTTCTCAAACAATTCCCAGATCTCACTGACCTCACGCTTGACTTGATCCTGAACAGTATCCCATCTTTCTCGGTGTACCTGGATGGCCCGTTCGATCTGAGACAAAAATATAGTTCTTTGCCCGTCTAGATAGCGTTCTGCCTTTGAGGAGAGCGCGTGGAAGGCTGGGTGGGCAGGTGAATACGGAGATGGAAGGAAGAGCGGTTCGGGGAGAGACGGGAGAAAGGAGGAAAGTGATGGCGGAGACGAGGGAAGAGCAGGGACGGGTGGAGAGGGAAACATATTCTTCGGATTGTTGTATCGAGGCTGGGTCTACATCGTCCAGACAAGCAAAGACACAGACCGAGAGGAGGATGATCAGATATATACGAAGAACGAGCCACACAGAGAAAGGCGGAAAACAAGTGGATGTAAGTCTGTGGCCTACCGAAGGGACGAGAGTGAACCCTGGAGGATCGTCCTTTAGCTGAATTTGCACTAGCAGATGTATATCCGACTCAGGACTCCCTGATGTGATATCAGGCGAGGTCATACGTGTGATCGCTTGGTCTAGAATCGATGTAGATGAGAGTGTATGATGGAAAGGGATGGAGAGAGGTTGGGCTAAAGAATGCAAAGAGGCAAACGAATCATCACCCCGTTTGCTGACTAAGCACGAGCTTTCTTGGTCGACCCGTCCGTCCTACACACCACCTCGTCCAGCTCGTTCATCCAGGCAACAGATGATTATCGATCAGATGTCTAGGTGAGTGCTCATGTCTACAGGGTGTGCAGTACGCATGCTGATGGTTATGCTGATGCTCCTTCGACCGTTTGAGCTCATAGAAGGAGAGAAGAGGCAGAAATTCGGTTGGCTCTCAGACTATCATCCACCTTGGCACACCCGATGACCGTTCATCCTACCACCGATTCTTCCACCACACATCCAACTATCGCATACACACCGTCCATCGTGCCTGATACGTTCTCCTCATCCTCATCGGCCGATTCGTCATTGATCGTCTCAAACACATCTCCGGTGTCGGCCGTGATGGCCCCGATACATTCATCTTTGCATTCACCCGCGGTGTCGGTGGGTGAGAGCCATGTTCGGCCCTCCCCGTTCTCTCTAGATTCTCCTATCGGCACCGGCGGAAACCTCCTTAGCACTCTTCCTCCAGATTCAACTCTTGCAAGGGAGCTCGAAAGCGGATTCGACGTATGGGATGGACCTCCTGGCCACCCATTTAAGCTCGATGGCCCAGTCAGCAGTCTCGGTGGCAGATCAGAGAAGGCCATTCAGAGTAGTGGAGAGAGAAGCTATCAGGAAGAGGATCGGGCGCACACTCCGTCGCTTCAAAGATTGGATAAACCAGGCGGAGTCACTTGGAGCTCCAGCTCAAGAGAGAGTTAGTGGAACTTATCCGTCTTTGATTATTCGACCTGTCTATGTTGACCATCATGCCACTCTTGTCCTCAGCTTCATCCAATCCCAAACAGTTTAGCTCCCTCTCCACATTTACTCCGAATCCGACAGCCGGTCCCTCCTACCACCCTTTTCAAGATCCTACTCTTCTTCTCAGCGCTCCAGCTGCCTCTTCCGACTTTCCCGCCTCGTCCGTTTCCTCTGCTGCTCCTTCTCCTCCTAATGTATCTACCCCATACCCCGTTGGAGTCGGTGTTAGTCAGGTCGAACCCCCTTTTGAGGCGCGAGCTCGCCCAAAACCGAAACCTAGGATGTCTGTCCGAGAGAAACCTACCGATTCCGGAGGTATAATTCTGACTCCAGCCACAGAAAACTCGACGAAGAGTGTTGGAGGTAGCAAGGATTGGTCGATGGGTCCTCCTTTGGTCCTTCCTTCCTCGAGAGCACCTTCAGGGCTGACGCCCGAGGGGATCTATCACACACCTACTCTATCGCCGCTTTCCATACGGTCGGTCACTTCAGCCGAATCCGATAAGGAAATAACTGGACAAATAGAGAAGCCATCCAGGAAAATGGACAAACTACCTGTCAAGCGAAAGACCAGGGACCTGTCTGATGAGGAGGAAGGCGATCGAGAAGAGGAGTGTGAAAAGAGACGGTTGTCAGAGCCCCGAGGAAGAAAGCATTCTGCTTCAACGAAAGGAAATGGGTCGACAAAGGAAGAGCGAACAAAGGATCGACGGCGCGCCCCAGAAAATACTGGCGATGATGAGAGTGATCCCATTGGACTGTCATCATCTTCAAAGAAGAGTTTATCCGGAAAGATGGCGGAGGTGATCGATCTGGTGGCTAGCTCTGAGCCTGGAGATATCCCTCAGACAACATTAAAATCAAAGACGAAGACGAAGGACGTCTCCAAGGCAGACTTAAAGGCTAAATCGAAGATCAACGGCAAAGGAAAGGAAGTCGATCGACGATCCGGAATTAAATCCGCCACAGCAACACCTCCACGGTCCTCCTCTTCCTCGTCCGGTAAAGCTGTACGAGCCAAACGACCAATGATGGTCCCTTCTTCTCCTACTTCGGCCGCGTCTGAGCCAGAAGCAGAGCTAACGCCGGCGCCAGTCTCGAAACCCCCGACACCTCAGCCTCAAAAAGCCAAAACACTCGCGGAGGGAGGTATGTCTGTACCTCATCTGGTAGATTCTCAATCTCCTTCTCTATCGCCTCCTCCTCCGCTTCTTAACGAGATTTCGGCAGAGATAAACCCTGAATTCAAAGGTGCATCCGCCTCCACCACTATAGTTATCAAGAAATCAAAGAAGAAAGGTCCACCAAAAGAGTACGCCTACGAAACTGATGAGGAGGAGCCTACATCTAGACCTGTGCTAGCACCGGCTTCAGTATGGATGGACGAGCATTCAACGAGAAGACGTGGGAAACCCCAAGTCAGCTACCAAGAGATCCCACCGGACGAAATTGACGAACGCCTGATGGAGATCAGATCTAGTAGCACCGGTCTTGGAAGAGATATGAAGAGAAATGGCGAGGGAGTACTTACAGATGACGAGAATCCTGCAAAGAGGGACAAGAAGGGATATGACGACGAAGCTAGACTGGTTGACCAGGCGAATATCGAGTCCAATAAAGAAGTTTTGGCCACGTCTATAGAGGAAATTCAGGGGGCTGGAGAGGCTCAGGATCCAGCGGGGGAAGCGTCTGCAAAGAATAGTAAGGGACTGACGGCTAAGAAGGCGCCGACGAAGAAAGGAAAGGTCAAGGGCAAAGGCAAAGGAAAGGCAAGCGCGAAGGAGATTGAAACCGAGGATCAGGTTGTAGTCGAAGAGGAGGACATGATCGAAGTAGAGAAGGAAGAAGAGGTTGAGCAAATCGAGCCGGATGAGGAAGCTCAGAAGGAAGACGTGGACGAAGATGAGGATGAAGATGAGAAAAAGGTATGTTTCTTGCGTGTTCTCCTCTCTCTTCAACTTTCATTTCTAACTCACTTAACGTTGATTTTGCTCAGGACTCGTCGGCGTCTACGCCTACGCAAGTACCTCCCCCAGTCCCTCCACCAGCAACAACAACCGCGACTGCGACGAAATCGAGTTTGAAACGGTCGCAAGGTCCTGCTTTGTCTTCTTCAAATTCTAGTCTAGCGGCGGAGAGTCCAAGAGTAAGTATCCCGAGACATCGGCCACCTTTTAAGCGGGAGGGCTCGGCTATCAGCGGACTTTCTAGTCCTGGACCTGGAAAAGTCCAATCAGGAAATGAAGCACTTCGAGGTCTGTCTTTCCTTCGCTTTTCGTCTCAGAGATTGAAACTTACCAACCCCTATGTTTCCTTTCATATTTTCCCTCCTCGCGCGTTTCAAGGCACTTCATTAGCATCCATTATACAAAAGCATTCGACTCCACTTCGATCTCCTTCAATCCAGACATCGGGACTCGTACGTCCGTCTGGTCTATCAAGACGTCATCGGATCGTGCCGCTTCATCACAACATTCTGCCTCAGCCCAAGAAGTTGCCGCCTCCACCGGTGAAGAAGGTAGCAAAGAAGAAAGGAGATCTGTGCGAGGATGACTTTTCGGAAGGAGAGTGGGAGGAAATGGAGAAGGAGCGACTTAAGAGGGAGAGGGATTGGTGCGAGTGAGTTGGCGAATGGCGTGGGTTCGACATATCCATCGTTAACTTTTGTCTATTGTTTGAGTTGTCTATGTTTTTCTCTTTTGTATATCTTCTCATAAAATACCCTGGCTGTCGCCTCTCGTTCTTTCGCTCCTTCTTTGACTTTGTTATCTCCCACCTTCGTATGTTGCAACCCGTATCCTCTAACTCTGCCTTCATCCTTGCGTACCCTCTTGTAGTTGACTATGAACGCTGTGTGTTATAAAACGAAAACAAAAAGGTTGTCCATGATTTCGCGCAGGTTCAGGCACAGGCGAATATCATCCGCGCAGCGATCACATCGCGCAGTCGTCAGGCACATCTGCCCCTCCCCTGTTCCCACCCGTTTGTGCCTGGTCCCCGCTCGGATCGCTTCTGGACCCATCTCGTCCTTTTACTCATTCTTTTCCCTTCTTCTTTCTCAACGATCATATCATTCTCTCTTTTCTCTTCTCTCTTCTTTCTTCTCTCTTCTTCTTCTTCTTCTTTCATTTCAAAGCAGAAACATATGGCCTTCTCGAGATCAGATAGGGACATGCGCTCAGTCACGCTCTCCCCTTCGGAATCATTCTCGGCGGTGGACCGAACACCGACATCCGGTCTTAGCAGCTCAACCGTTGTCTCCCAACCTACTGTCTCTCACCGTGTACAAAGCCACGCACCACCCAACATGACCACCGTCGGGCCAGATGGTAGACCACCCTCGAGGATAGAGAGAGGAGAGGACGGGTCGATGTATCTTGTCTGGGAGCCAGGAGTCACAGAGACCACGTTCGTTTCACCCTTCCCATTTTCCCTTTGTTTAGGCGTGCCTTCCACTTGCTGACTTAACATATCTCCTCGCATATATCCATCCCTGTCGACCGCCTTTCGTTTTTCTTTAGAACCACCCATGTCACTCGCACAATCACCACATTTCCTCCTCTGCGCCTTCCTGCGCCTCTCCCTGCGTCCACTTCTAACCCGTTAGGATACCCTCAGATACCTCTTCCTACCCACCTCTCGCCCAGCCTATACCCTCTCGCTCTAGAGCCAACTCCAGATGACCTTCGATCTTTCTCGATGAACCTTGGCGGTAAAAAAGTTGTCTTCACCGATCGAGGGCTGAATGAAGAGGATTTCCTTGGAGAACGTAAAGAACGTGTAGGACCAGGATGGAGGAAGATGAAGAGTTCAGCGAGTGGGTCTGAGATTGCCTGGCAAGGCCTACGCAGAGTTGATCTAGGTGAGGTCTTGGGTTCGATGGAGGCGAAAGACTCTTCTAGGTGGAAGGGCAAGAGCCGGCAGACAGAGCCTCTGGAGGATCTTAGCTTACGAAGCCCTACATCTAGTAACCGTCACACTTCCTCCCTGGGTAGTTCCACGTTCTTCGGAAACGAAGGAACGACTCGAAGTCCGCCCAGAAAGCGGCTTCGAGACGCCAGTATAGGAGGAGGAATTCCTTCACCTTCTCCGATGATGGACGATGATGTCACTCGCTCTCCGATAGCAACAACGATGACAGCGACAGCCGCCTCCCGTACACATGATGTCCCACTCGACCCACATCAGCCGAGTATAGGTTCCGGAGCCGAGATCACTACTCTTCACTCTCTTCCTGCGCTTCTCGCCCAGTTTGATCACCTTCCTCCAAAGATAAAAGAACATTTCCTAATCCAATGCCTGCGCCGGACAACCCGTCCATCTATTCAACGCGTCTCTCAATTCATATCGCCAGCTCTCAAGTTTGACTTTGTGTCACTCTTCCCCGCCGAGATCTCTATCGCCATCTTCACGTTTCTCGATCGACCAGGTCTGGCAGCTGCCATTCGGGTGAGTCGCAAATGGAGCGAGATGATTGACAGTCAACGGTCCATCTGGGCAGGCAGGCTCAAGTCTGAGGGATTCTGGTATGGCTTCGGCGCAGAGGAAGAGGAGGAAGACCTGATCAGGCGTAGATGGGAGGTCATGGATGAACGGGAAGAACGCGCGAGGAAGTCGGGCAGTGGTCGGTCATTGGGTACGCCGGGCGAAGTGCCGGCCGATCCGTTCGATGGATCGTCTCCCAGAACGCGCACTCGAGACGAAGACCGACCGGATAGCAATGAAGCATGCGCAAGTAGCGATGTCAAAATGGGAGCAGATGAAGGGGATGACGATCGGCTTGGCACGGCTACCATTTCTCGAAAATTCGAAGAACCTGGAAAGGAGGGTGAACGGGAGGCCGATCTAGGCAAGAAAAGGCGGAGGAGCCATCCACTCAAGCAGGTATATAGGCTCAGACAACAGCAGAAAGCAAATTGGAGCAGGCGGAAGCCTAGAGGAGGTCGGTTCATGTTTCACGGTGAGTACTGTTTCTTCTTAAATCTAGATGGGCTGAGAAAATTTCTATCTAGAATTCCAGTCCCATTGTGACTTTCAGCTTCTTGTGTGACAGGCGGCTAATTCCTGCTCGATGACTCTTTTTGCCCTATTTCAGGCCATGGATCTTACGTCGTTACTTGTCTTCAATTCGATAATGACAAGATTGTGTCTGCAAGTGATGATGTACGTATTCCTCCACTTGCCTCGCACCTAGGTTGACCGCATATATCTATGCCTCCTTTGTCAGCTAAACGTGCTTTTCTTTTGCTGAATTGAAATAGCATTCAATTAATATTTATTCCATCAAGGACGGCTCACTTCGCTGTCGGCTTGATGGCCACGAGGGAGGTGTCTGGGCCTTGCAGTACAAAGCGGATGTCCTAGTCAGTGGGAGCACTGACCGGACAGTCCGTATTTGGTCTATCAAGAGACACGAGCAGACGCATATCTTCCACGGGCATACTAGCACAGTTGTGAGTAATGCCCCGTGTTTGAGTTTTTAGCACGATGAGACTTTACTGACAATCTTCTTCTCGCCTTTTCTGTCATGTCAAAAAGCGATGTTTGCAAATCGTTGAGCCAGTCAAACAGCCTAATGGCGAGTTCCTGCCACCTTACCCGCTTATTGTCACTGGTTCACGAGACAACACCCTCCGAGTGTGGAGACTGCCTCGGGATGGAGAGCCCGAATATAAATCGAATAAGAACGTGGGTTTCTCTTGATAGTTTCTAACGAGAGCCTTACCTACCTGACTGCTGACACGGCTATTCTTGGGATTGTCAATTTGGTTTGCTATCACAGCCGTATAGGAAGAAGACTGAGGGAGTCAATCCGGAAGAGAACCCATTCCACAACCATCTGCTCGAAGGCCACACGCATGCTGTCAGGGCTATAGCCGCACATGGAAGATACTGTGTATCGGGCAGTTACGACTGCACGGTTCGGGTGTGGGACATTGTGAAAGGAACTTGTTTGTATACCTTGAGGGGACACGCGCAGAAAGGTTTGTGCGCTAATCTAGAATTCTAGTCCATTCTTGTTTGACGTCCCTTGACCCTGGTGCTTCAAACTCTGCATTCTATCCTCCTGTTCTCATCTCTCCGCTTTCAATGGTATAGTCTACAGTGTGGTGTTAGATACAGGAAGAAACAGAGTCGCCTCTGGATCAATGGAGTACGTATAGCTATTTCGTTCAAAGGAAACAAGCATCACGAGCTCTCTTCTCGCGACTGACACTCTCAGTTTGCTTCTCTACTCAGTGGTACTGTCAAAGTATGGGATCTGATTACCGGGAAATGCCTTGCTACGCTAGAAGGGCACTCGTCTTTGGTCGGTCTTCTTGGCATCTCTCCTAACCACCTTGTCTCCGCCGCGGCAGATTCGACGATCAAAGTCTGGGACGCAGCCACACTTGAGTGTCAACATACTCTCAAAGGCCACCAAGGGGCCATCACTTGTTTCCAGCATGATGAAACCAAGATTATCAGCGGGAGCGAGGGAACGCTCAAAATGTGGGATATTAAGGATGGCACATTCGTTCAAGATCTCGTGACGGGTGTGCAGGGTGTCTGGAGGGTCTCTTTCTCCAACCGATATGTCGTCTCGGCTTCAAATCGAACTGGGTTGACTGTGTAAGTTAGAACATACTGTTTAGGTTCCCTGTGATTCTCTTCTCGATTCAGCTAACAAAGAAATTGACTCTACATGTCTTTGGTCTTGTCTTCTTCATTCTTCCCGATCATTCTGGACTCGTTATAGGTTCGATGTGATTGACTTTGGAGATTCTGGGTATGACGATGGAGCAGGCGACGAGACTCTCGATGAGTTTATCATTCCTGAGTGGGAGCGTGCCAACCGGCTGGAACCTAGAACGTACCAGACGAATGAGTCCACCACCGAGAGCGGTGGACTCGTTACTCATTCTCTCAGCTCGGTATATCCATCGAACCCTCTTTTCGGTAACACGAAAGACTTGACTAGAGTTCATCTTCCGACGACACCCACTAAGATTCATCTCCGAAAGATCCGAACAACTCAACTGAACCCATCGTCGACGGCACCAACAACAGCAACAACAGTCGGAAACCCATCTGCGTCGGACACCTTCGCGAATGCCTCTCACCAAGTCGAGACACCTTCCCAGCCTTTGCAGAACCAACTGCCCGGAGCATCCCCGGTCACGGTCGTTCATCCTACAGATACAGCCTTCCCTAATGCATATTCAGATACAGCCGGCGCCTCGTCGACGATGTCGAACTGGCTACTCGGTACTGCTAACAGTGGTATTGGTAACGGACCACATACCCATACTTCGTCGTTCCGGAGACATCCTCACTCGCATTATCCCCATCATCAACCGAGTCAAGGGTCTGTTTGGGCGACCGGAGCAGATTCAGCGGGTGATCCACCAGAAACGGTTTGGGAGGATGACGATGACGTAGCTTCAACAGAGATGGAAGAGGACAACTGAACATATCTCGTCCACATTCAAACTCTTTCTTTTTTCCCTGCCTCTTTTCCTCTTCAATTTAACTTATTGCTGCACCTGAGGTGTTTTTGTGTTCATCATATGAGCTTTCTCAATTTATAATCTTACCAATTCCATATCCACGCTTCATGTTTTCTTTTCCTCTTCATTTCCCATCCATACTATCCCGCTTATATCCCGTCTGGTCATCCACGCATCATTTTCTCATCTTAATTTTGAACTATATCAGATCTGAACCGAAAAGGAAAGTAATGAGGGTGGAAACGACGGTCGGAGAGAAACAGGTTGCTACGACGGGGAGAATAGGAGAAACTGAGCATGTAAAGCCAGACGCAAAGAATGAAGAAAAAGATGGGAAAGCCAAAAGAGGAAGAAGGAATGAAAGAAAAAAACAAGCAAGCAGGCAAGCAAATGTATAACCAAAGGAAAGAACGACGGAAGCGGAAACGAAAACGGAGTTTCGGACGAAGATAACTGATGGAAAGAAATGATATGAAACGATATGAGATGGGAAGACCATGAACGTGCTTCGTGACGAGAAAGAAAGAATTGGTTTGATTTGATTAGATGTTGGGATCTTTTTTTCTGTTTTTTTTTCTTTTTGATATGAGTGACCAAACTTTTGCAAGAGGGAACGTGTGATAGGTCGGCCACTCAGTGTCGTGGTGGCTCAATAGCTCGTTCGTCTGAGAAAGGAGAGAAGAACCCCCTCTATTGAGGATTACTAGCTTTCCTTGTCTTGAGAATCCCACAGATGTGTCTCCTGTGATACAACCCGCGATGTAAAATGGATGAAACAAGCCAGAAGATCATCATGATCAGGGACTTGTCCGATGTGTTTTCCTCTCACGCTGAACATAGAGAGGAAACAGAACAAAAAGAGAGAGAAAGAACGAAGGAAAAAAAACGATACTGACTTTCCATCCCCTGCGCCCAACTCGCCGATTCGACACTGTCTCGAACAAAATCTGATGTGGCACTTTGGACATGCTGGAAGGTTGACTCCTTCCGTTCCGCACACATCGCAAAATGATGCCATCGTCACTTTGGAGTCCATCTCGAGTTGTCTAAGTTGAGGGTCTAGCGATTGATCTCCAAACTTCGTTAATCGAGTGACTTCGTGTACTCGCCGGGTTGAGCTGGCGGGTGAAGAGACGACAGAACGAGAAGAAAGAGGGGAAGGAGGAAGGAGCGGAGATAATGGTTGGGGGGAGCTATCAGAGATATTAGGAGAAAGGGGTTCAGTCGAAATTGAGAGTGCTGGTTTCGGCTTTAGTTTAGTTGAAGGTGTGACTGGTGGTGTCAACCGGTTATCGTCTGAGCTTTGAGTCGGAACGATGACATTCCGCTTGGATGGGGCGGGGAAGACGGAACGAACATCTACTCGTCCGTTCGTTCCTTCTGGATTAGATGCTAATGGACTTGAGAGCCTGCTTCGTCCGGTATTCGTCAGACTTGATCGGTCGAGAGGCCCTGATTGCATCCTTTTCAACGAGCCTTCTGCCTGGCTCTTCGGTCGAAACCAGTTCCATCCGGATGGTCCCCAAGTTTTGGATCGAGAAGCAGAAGAAGAGGAAGCGGAAAGGTAGTTGACCGAGGGCACTAAGACCTCACCTTCGACAAATAACTGATCGACCAGTCCCGGGGCCGGACCCGACCGGGAGTCCTGAAGCTGCAGACTAAACAAACTAGGTGAAAGTGAAGCTTTGGAACGGGCAGTGTTGAACGAATAGGTCGATGGCCGTCGGGACAGATGAGCCATGAAGCCCGTTGGGTTAAATACTGAGGACGAATCTGAAGGCGTTCGATCATGGGAGGGCCTGGCTGATATTTTGGACCCATTGATCTCTACGGGTGAACCCGGCCGGCTGGAGGGGTGATAGGTATGCGATTGGGTCGTACTCACATACGAAGACGTCTTTGGTGGTGCAAGCTGGCGTGGGAACGGGAACGTGGGAAGTCCGAGCCCGGTAGAGGGAGCTGGGGAGACGACAAACGGTCGAGAAGGTTTTGTTTTCTTCGGTCGAGCTGAAATTCGAGTAGGGGAGAGTAGGTTAGGATTCATAGAGGCTGAAGCGGCTGCATGTCGTGCTCTGGTGGCTAACTTGCGCTCTAGGGTCGATGCCCGAGGCCGAGCAGAATTAACTAGCGCTTGAGCTTCTTCGAGATCAACCGGGCCGAGGGAGAGAATGTCCTGAAGGTGTGATAGAGAAGCCGCCAGGTCCTTCTCGTGAATGGTCAACGCCAACTAGAGTGTAACCGGATCTTAGATACATCAGTCGGTTGTACTTCCATGATTTCTGACTGGGAAGATAACGCGATCGAAACAAAGAAGGGGGAGGGGAAAGGAATGAGATTAACTCACCAAATAATGCGCGTGCATTGCCAAACTCTTGACGAGCTCTCGATCCGCCTCGTTGATTCCTTCTACATCATCAATCGACACGATCCAGCTTACAGTCAGAAGCTTGCCAGCCGCAAACTCTCCCAGCGCCCACATGTTCATTTTTGCTCCTTCGCTAGCCTGAAAGATAGGAGAATCTCGAAGGAATGACGATGGATCCGGGACGGGTAACGGGACAATAGGATCCGAGGGAAGAAGCAGGCCATGCCGATACAGGGTAAGCAGATTCGAGAACAAGTCGTTCTGATCGTATCAAGAGAATATACACAGGTCGTACAATGAAGAGCACGGTAGCAGAGACATGATCAGTACATGACCTAGACCGACGATAATGAATGGCATACACAGAAGGCCAGAGCCTTCTCGACTAAAATGGAAAGGGAAAAAGATATACTCACCGCTAATTTGAGCGACACGATTGCAGGCCACGCCCTTTCCTCGAAACCGCTACTGAATTCACTTTTGGTTTCCTGGACAAGCCCGTCGCCATACGACTGTTCCTTCTCATGCGACTCTTCCGACCTCCTTCTGATGTCCGTCGAGCAATCCTCCAGGGCGGCTAATAGGCCGACCAGAAACGCACCCGCCGCCTTGTTCATCTTCTCCCATTCTCTTCTTTTGGTCTTTGCATGACCATTTCCGGTCCTGGGAATGCTCGACTCTCTATTGACGCTACCCGATAGCGAGCCGGATGGGAGGGACGAACCGAGTGAGGGTCGGCTGGAGGAAGATTCCGGTCGGAAACCTGCTGACGAGATTGCTTTCCCGCTTACAGACTCCGAAGCTTCTGACCGAGGTGTCCACCAAGCTTGATCGGTTGATCCTTCTAGATAGAAGCTTAGCTCACCTCTGGAGATGAGTTTACCTAGAGCGAGCGAGGCGAAGGGCGAAGGGCCGGAGGGAAGATGTAGTGCTCGGAGATATAGGCCTAGCGCGTCATCCGTTCGATGTGACACCAAGGCTTTCTGTAATACCAAGATTACGAGCGGACCCGTTGAGAGGAGACGTCAGATGCAGCTCAGAGAAAGACACGGCAGGGAACAGAGTGAACCAAAACCTTTACAGATACTGACCTCGGCATCCCAGATGAGTTCCTCTTCGTCTTGGTCGAGTTGAAGGTCTGTGTTCTTGACCAAGGTAGGGCAAGTATAGTCGGACAAAATCATCCGATACGGTGATGGGATGGTCTTTATCGGATAGGATCAACCTCTCTTTCTTTCTGAAAAGTTATAGCTTAGCTTTACAAGCAGGCAGCAAGCAGAGATTGCCTGAACAGATAGTCGTATAGACGTTCTGGATGAAAGGACGAAGCAGGCAAGAGAAGGATGTGAGTCGATAGAGAAAACGTTGGACCAAGAAAAGGCAGGCCAAGCAACAGAAAAACGTTTTTCTACTTGCGCGCACGTGAACTTCCTGCCTTCTCTCAGGCTTTTCTCTTCGCTCTCGTCCTTCCTATACATCCGCTTTCTTTGTATTCTTCCCTCTTGCACATCAAGATGAAGTCAAGTCTAGACAGTCATGGAGATGAACCGTAGGGGTGTTCATGTGGACAGGAGGAGCAGATCCGAGTTATCAATCTCTACAGCATCCTAAACAAGCATAATCTCACACTCGAAAGGCGGGCCCATAGATAGACGTAGAGCTTCAGATGCAAGTCTCTTTGAAAATAGCAAGAGGGGAAAGAGGGAAAGCCAGGAGCGGAAGAAGAGAGGATTCCTTAGAGGGGACATGACGCACAGAAAACTACGGCAAGGCAAAAGAGCAGTTTCTGAATAGGTATCTACCGCTAATTACAACAAAAGCTAGGAAAAATGCTCCAGGTTGTTTCAACTCGTCAAGCTTCATCCCACTCAACCACAACCAAGGCAGATAAATATTTTATGATCCGACAGCCCTGCCAGCCTGGTCCACTCTGTCAGCTCAGAATGAACTGTTGGCGCCGTTGCTCCCTCCTGTTCCCTGCCAGAGGCCGTAAGATCGACCAGGATGAGTCTGCCACAGTCGAATCGTTCCATCCTCACTCGAGCTTGCGTACATCTCTCCATCCGGACTGTATGATACCGAGTGGATAGGTCCGTGGTGCCCTGTTTGTTCAAGTCCAAAAGGAGATTTGGTATGTATAGACATCGGAAGCGGCATCAAACGGGATCAGCTTGGCAAACAATCAAAATTGTAGGCAATCACGAAACAATAGAAATGTACCCTTGTAGCATTCTCGCTCCTCTCCTGATTCAAGATCGTAGACTCGAACCCACGGATCGGCTGAAGATCCAGCTACGAACCGATCTCTCAGGAAGGGATGAAGTGAAGCAGACGTAGGAGCGTGAGGAATAGGAATTGAAAGAGGAGGGTCTCGCCTGAATTATTCAGGAATAGCCGATTGCAACGATTATCCTCACGTCAGTAACTGGTTGTATACGCATCCGCTGAGTGCTTGAAACGCCATCCAACATGCAATCAGGTGAGAAACATACCGAGCAATATCCAGAAAGATGACCGACTTTCCACTGGTCACACACAACGTACCACCTCCATGGGCAAGTTCCATAGATGTCACTGCATCAGGCAACTTCAGCTCTGCTGTCTGCTCTAGAGTTCGAAGATCCCACCATCTAAAATCCAATTTCAACCCAGACGAACAGAACAAGTGGAAGACTCAGTGCCCACCTCCCGACAAACCCGAACGAACGATCTATATGCCAGCTACTTACCTGACAACCCCCTCTTCCCCAGCACTGACTGCGACATTGCCGTCCTGAGAATCCCAAACAACACTTCGGATATTGCCCTCGTGCGCGAGACCTTCAGCCCCATCCAGATCTCCTCTTTTTGTCATATATAACGGATCAGCATCTGGCCTTGCCAAGTTGAATATCCTGAGCTTCTTTTCTTGACCACCGGTAAGGACATAGGCGCCCTCATTCGAGTTGGCCGAGGTCGAGGGGGAGAGCGCGACGGTACGGACGATATGTTTGTGTTCAAATGTATGCAGACAGGAGCCGGTATAAGTGTCCCAAATCTTGCTGTGATGAGGAGGGGGGGTAAGGAATAAACAGGGCGAACATATGGGGATGATCAGAAAGAGATATCTCAGTTGTGAATGCAACATTCCGGTTGAGAAGTATTCAGGTATAAGATAAAGACGAACGCAGAAAAGTCGGCGCTACCTGTGGCAGCTCTGGACGTGTCCGCACTGAGCTTACTCTGCCATACGGCTCCCTTATGGCCTGTTGGTCGTGTCATCACCATGGTGTATTGTGAGTATAAAGAGTATGCCTGTGCATCAGTTCGACTGTATGAGTGACCCACGCACCTAGGAACGTCCCGACCCAGTCACCTGTCCAGTCACGAAGCATGGGTTTTCCATCCTTGCAACTGGAGATGAGCATATAGCTCTCGTCTTGTTCTTGTAGAGGAGAGAACTACATGCCAAAACGAACGTAGAAAAGTGTAAATATGATGTGGACTCTATCTATCCCATCCCACTTCTCTTTGTTAGCATAAAAAAAGACAAACTGACATTGAGATGGACAACAGGTCGTTGATGCCCTGAGCAGACGAGAGGAACGGATCGAGGAGTAGGATTCATGGCTAAGTTTTGTCTTTCCGTAGGCCGATCGTGATGGTGACGATGAAGAAAGGAACAGAGTTACAAGAGAGATTGCTCAATAGAGAACACTTGGTTTCTAGAATGAGTTAAGGAGTCGTTGTTGTTATCGTCGTTGTTGTTGTTGTTCGTGTGACGGCAACGAAACTCAGGGCAGGATTATTAAAGGTAAGTGGTCTTAGACTTTATTTAGAGTGAAGAGTGAAGAGTGTCCAAATAGATGAATGGTATGATTTTAGGAAAGAGAACCAAGGAAAAGAGGAGACAAAAGAAAAGTCGTCAAGAGTCGTTTGTATGTGTTCGTCAAGGAAACTGAAGAGATGGAAATTGGAACCGGAAGTCAGAGGTTGAGGGTTGGACGATGAGGGGAGCCCAAGCTTTTCGACTGTTGAACGAGACGGTGAAGGTGAGAATCAAGAAGCTTGTTAGGGTTACATCAGGGCCCGGTACGTTTTTCAGCCCTCTGATAGAAATAGAAATCTCAATGGTCTGTAGGACGTGTATGGATGTCTGTATGCGCTTTGCCGATGATCTCAAGCTCGCTTCTGAAGAACCGGGAGATAGTTTCCTATTCTACATGCCACCAATGGTATTTTATCAACAAGAAGATGCACAATCACAACTACACCCACACTGAGATCTGCTCAAAACACTCTATTCCATCACTTTCCTGGACCGTAGTTGGCTCCTCCGCTCTGTAGAAGAGAGTTGGAGAGCATTACAGTTTCGTGGTCAGCACCTCATTCAGATGTACGATCTGATTTGAGATAAACAGAAGTGTAACACACCTTTCGTAGCTTGGTAACGATGTCGTCCTCCTTGAGATCCGCTTCCGAGGACGCGTTGACTTGAACGGAAAACACAGAAAACACATTCTTCACATCGGTTGTGTACACCGAGGTCTTCTCAGGCGGATCCAATAGAACAGGGCATGAGTATAAGCACAGAGCGCTCAGAAAAGAGACAAAACAAGAGCGAAAGGCGTACCTTTGCGCGACGCATCACCTTGACACCCTCACCGATCCAAACGATCAACACAAACTTTTCTCTAAAGCTCTCCCTTTAGATTTGTTAGTTTGCAGACAAAAAGAATTAAGTAAGAGTCGACCATCAGAAAACGTCTTATAGATGGTATCGAAAGATCATCGGAAGGAGGAGAGAAAGCATTAACTTACTCATCGTTGGCGTACTTCACTCGCACATAGGCGAACGAAGCTTTGTCCTTTTCGAACAGTTTGCTGACCTCTGGAATACCTCCAGATCCGGAAGAGGTTACCTTGAGGACATTGGACTTATCGTTCTGTTTGTAGAGACAGTAAAAGGAAGTATGAGTTATCGAAAAGTTGAGCTTGAATCTTGGCGCTCATCGTCTCGACTAAGTGATTGGGGTCGGCGCACCTCATAGTCGAGCAAAACCCAGTTAGTCTCGGATTTGTCAGACCTGACGTCTTCATAAGCTGTAATGTAACCGAAATTTTGAGGACGAACCTATTTAGTATAGGTCTGTTGATCTGACGACCCGAATGAGGAAACCAGGAAGAAGAAGGGAAAAAATAACAAAAAAAGAAAAAAGAAAAAGAGATGGATCTCTGATGTTAGAAGGACAGACCTTCTCGAATAGCGGGATCGTCCAAGTTTGCCATGATGAGTAATGGATTGAAGAAACAGGATTTATAAATGTCTAGTTGTCAAAGAGACGAAGCAAGCTTATGAGTAGAGATGGGCTGATGGACAAAGACGGACGTGTTGAAGGATAAAGCGAAAGGAAGAAGGTAAGCCTAGTAAGCGGGTAGCGCTTCCAAATGACGCAGTCGAATGCTGATTTGTAGTTATCTGACTGCGCGTTTGTTATTGACTCGCTGCGCGATCACAATGCTTTTGTGTATTATCTACCTCCAAGAATCTCTTTTCCGCTTTGCCTAGAGTTATCTATGAGTAACACGCTTGAGTAGAAGACGCACAGAGCATCTGAACAATCGTTTGGAGAATTAAATGGGAGGAGATAGAAGGAAGAATGAGCTGAACGGCAGAGAAGGAAGTGGTGAAGGAAACTAGAAAAGCAGAAGCAGGAACAGGCAGTTGGAGCATCGAGACTTCAGATAATCCAACACAACAGTAGCCCTGGCGACATCTCAGTTTTATAGATGCAGTAGCATTCAAGATGCTTCCTCCGCTATATCGTATAATGTTGATCCATACCGGAGCACGGATAAGACAGAGGAAGGCTTTGGTAGTTCTGGCGTGGATTCTCAACCGAACGACTGATGCTTATATAGGTCAGTCGGACTTGGCCGAATGTGAGACACACATGGATCTTACAAGCATCGCCCGCCCAGACAAAGCAAGATCTATCATCCGTTCTGTTCTCATCAACTACTTGCCCAAACACAATCGATAGCTCCTCTACATATTTGATCGATAGCCCATCTCCTTCTCGAGTATTTAAGATGGAGAAAACTACAGAACTCCCTACGCGGATGACTGTTCAACCTGTCCCGTCTCATGGCACTGCTACTGAACCCAAGAAGTTCGTCTTCCTCGATCGTCGTTTCATCCCTCTGGCTCTGTTCGCTTTATACATCTATATGTTCGGTCATCCCATCAATATTCCTTACTCCTCATCATTGGCAACTGCCTCATTTGACAACGTCAAATGGCACGCCTGTTCGGAACAGCCAGACAACCCCAGGTTTCAGTGCTCGACAGTCAAGGTCCCGCTTGATTATACCAAAGGATGGACGGGAGGTGAGGCCGAGATCGCGGTTAGCAAGTGGATTGCTGAAGGTCCCAAGGATGGGAAGTTGCGAAAAAGTCTATTCATCAACCCTGGAGGTCCAGGAGGATCTGGATTTGGTTCGTTCGATTTCTTCCTTCTCATCGGAGTATGTTCGTGTGCGTTACGACAGATGATTGATATTATGGGTGAGATGTGATGATTTCCTGTTTCGTCAGGATTCACCTTCCGAATCGCTAGCTCTTTATCGCAACTAGTACTTGATGCATATGATATTATTGGTGAATCTCGTCTTGTTTCTTCTGACTGGTCACTCACCTGGTCTAACCTATTCTTTCGTTCCAAATTGAAATGCCCTACACTGATAAGGGTTCGATCCTCGAGGAATCAGTAACACCTCTCCCAGATTGCAATGTTTTCCGACCAAACAAGCCGAAACGATCTTTCTGTCCTCCTTAGGTCCAGGTTTGGAGCCTTGGGCCGGAAAAAAAGAACTAAGAAGGATGATTGCTAAGGCAGATGCCGAGAACATGGTGGTTTCAGAAATGTGCGAAGCATCAAGTCAAGACGCTGGCAGGCACGTAAGTGATTGATCTCAATTTATACTGTTAACGATTGCATCAGAATGTGAATCATCAGTGGCTGACGTAGTCTTTACAATAGATGAGCACTACAACGGTCGTTAAAGACATTGCGTTTTTGGCAGAGTTGCTCACCGGAAAGGATACACCAATGTATGCAATACCCAATATCAATTGTTTCATGTACGCAAACGAAGAAACTATATTGATGAACACCCTCCATCTACTACAGTAACTTTTATGGGTTCAGCTACGGAACAGTCGTCGGAGAGTATTTGTAAGTTGATCATTATATAGATGAATCTAGAGAAGATACTGAGCGCTGAGACATTGATTTATTTGACCGAACAGGATTGGGATGTTCCCTGATAGAATCGGACACGTAGTCGTTGACGGAGGTTGATAGTTTTCATCACCCTGCGCTTCGCTTGTCTTCAAAGCAAGAGGTACTAACAGCGGCGTGTTTGTTACTCCTGGGTGTAGTTTGTGATCCAGTCAACTGGAGGGAGAATGCCCATCATCTGTGGGGTCGAAGTGTTCGTATTTGGCATGTTCAACATGTTTTAGCCTACTCGCCTCGATCAGATAAGATACTTTCTGATCAACGTATGTTTATGCGTGTGGTTTTGTTGCTATGGTCCAAACAGGATTACGTCGATTCTGAGAAGACGTACCAAGCATTCCTTCAGAGCTGCGCTGAAGTGTGTGATCTCCTTTTCTACACGGCGATCAGAACTACTTATAGGAAGGTCACGTACCTAATCGTCTGTTTTGGTCTTCATCTTTTTCTTCACAGGTTGGACCAGATCGGTGTGCTCTGGCCGATCAGAATTCCACTATGGAGTCTCTCGAATTGGATGTAGATAAGGTCTTGCAAGAAATGGTTGAACACCCCATGGTCATCAAAGATTATAGAGGTATTGGCAAGGGTGTCCTTCATTCTGCTCAGGTGATTATATTTCATCCGTCATATGTGCAGAATGGCTAGCTAAATCAAGCGCAATATATTGACTATGAGATTTAGGTTCGAGAGTGGATTTTTGGATTCCTCTACCGACCTAACACCTGGCCTCAACTCGCCCGAGTTTGTCCTTCACTTCCTCTGTCTCTTCCGAGGCTGTTCCGCTGATATGTCTTGCACTTCTTCATCTAATCCACCTTCCTTGGAAACAGGGATTGAAAGAGCTAACCCAGGGAAACGGCCTGTCGATTTTCGATGCAACTGAGATCAAGATTGAGTTGAATGCCAAGGAGCCAGGTTCAACAGCATACGCCAACCCAAGTATGTTCTCTTTTTCTGATACGTCGGCTGTGATTTCAGGAAATAGTTCACTTAGACAAAATCACCATACGAAACAGGTGTAGAGTGCACGGACGCGCTTCCTTACCCCGAAGACATGTCAACTGAAGAGATCATCGATCTGTTAGTCGAAGAGATATCTTTCCAGATCAAGAATGTCAGCAGACATTTTGCAGGGCTAGACGTCGATAAATGCCCGAGATGGAAGATGCGTGATCCAGACATGGTGAGTTTTATATATACAAAATCAATGCTCCATTTCTCGTGCGCATGTTTAGAAATCAGTACTGAAAGGATGATATATTGTACAACTAGTTCACTGGGCTGTACGTTCTTCGATTTTTTCTATCGCTCTCTGCATCCTTCATATCGGCTCTTTATTTCCTTCGACCATCCTGACGCTTCTGCTTTTGATCATCCTTCTTCAAATGGCGATGCTTGTATTGAACCATACTCAGCATGAACCAAACGCTCTCCAACGATATTCTCATCATCGGTAACACAGCGGATCCTATCACATCTATCAAACACGCTCGATTGCTGAATGAGATCCAGTCAATGAGTCGATTGATTCACCATGATGGATTTGGCGTAAGATTTTCTCTTCTTTTACGCACGCATTTGCGAGCGATACCAGTCAAAACGGAACTTGATCTGATTATCGGGCTTATTTTTGGGAATGACAGCATTGTTCTTCTGCTATGGCGTCTGTATGTCTGCCTTCCTTACATCTGTTCCATTCAGTTAACGCTTGGCTCAGACTTCTCTTCTTGTTGCTTTGTTTGATATTTAAATAAAGGTTTGTACAGCGCAAACGATCCGGTCCTACTTCACAGAGTCCAAGCTTCCACCCAACAACCTATTTTGCAAAACCGACCAGATTCTCTTCCCCAACAACACTGTTTCAAGTAGCCTTGCTAACGGACGATGGGTACACGCCGAAGGTGGAGAGATGAGTTCTGAAGAGAACATGTTGCTTTCTGCGTTTATGGGAATCGGAGAGGCGCTAGATGGGTCATTCGTCAGGAGATGAAATATGTTATCTCCTTCATACAGCTGATAATTAAAGGTTGACATCCAACTGACTACTTGGTTCATTTTTTTTGAATACCCTTTGGTATGCTTTGCCCTTCTATCTTCATTTGCTTTCTCTGTATGTCCATTCCGATTACGTTCTCAACGCTATATATCATCATTTTGTTACACCTCAACTATTAGGTCGTCGGCTTGCCTATGGACAAACATGTACGGACTAGCGGCACTGCATACATTCATTCAGGATGGTGAATAAGTTTGCGTGTATCAATTTCTATATAATGATGGCAGATCCGGGTTTCGTTGAGAAAAAGAGTTGTCCCAATCATTCAGTCCTGCACATCAATGGCTCAGGGCTAATATACACGAACTGGCCAAGACGTCCTGTCTAGGTTGCATCATCATCATAATTCTCTCAAGTGCTCATATCTATGGCCATGAATATATTGATTAGTATTGACGTCTGGGGATTTAACGGCAAAGTCGATGACTAGAAACCTTCTGTGTAGCGCGCTGTTTATGCGTCACAGAGGCCACTTGTTCCCCACTACGTCATAGAAGACGCGCGAAAGTCCATATTAACACAACACGCGCTCACTGACATCTATCTTCATCCACCCAGCATCCTCTACCTATCCTCGAAGATTTCATAAATCCAGAACACACCCATTAAGTACACGCAAACAAAATATCATGACCGACATCGGACGACTTGAGAAGACTCTTGCCTCTGAGGTATGCACGCGTCTCTCTATAGTTCCGGCCGTTCTCTCGTTCTCATCTCGCCACGTTTTCCTTTCGTCCTCTCAACCTGCCCGGTGAACAAATCAGGCTAAGCGAGAGGAGAAGGAGATAAAAGCAGCAACCAAGGCGCTTCAGTCCGCAGAGAAAAGCGAAGGCAAGGCCGTTAAGGTTTGTTTATCTATGTAAAACCCTCCTTTTGGAACGATGCATGGCTAATCGATCGCCGATCGGTATTCTAACCTTTCTCATCTATCTTCCGACATCCACACACATAATCTTTCAGGTTGAGCAGAAGGCAGTCGCGGCGAAAGAGAAGGCACTGAAGCATGAGCACAACGCAGCTCACAAGTTGACGGATGCCCAAGCGAAACATGACAACGCACTGGCCGACCAGCGAAAGGCCGAGCAGAACTTGGAGAATAAAGCTGAACGTATGTCCCTCCTTATATTCTGAGCTCGTAAATCTTGGAAAACTCTTCGATCGATTGGCCGAAGTCTTGATGAGAGTAGTGAGTCTGATTACAAGGTTCGGACGAAAAACTGGATTGGAACGAAACAGAACATCGCAAACTTGAGCAAGAGATTGCAACCAAGAAGGCCGCACTTCAGCAGGCTGAGGCTCGACACCGACAAGGCGAAGTTTGTCCATCCTTTTACTTCTTGGCCACTCTATCGATTCCTCTGCTTATGTACATTATCTTTTTGACAAACATTCAAGTCTGTCCGAACGGAGCGACTGGAGGGAGCACGAGAGCCAACCCCCGTTGCCACAACCGAGGCCTCTCAGGCCCACGCGCAAACGACCACCGGACAGATTGTGCCGTCCGAGGCGGGCGTGCCGGTGGCTGGAAACCCTGTAGTTGGTTCTACTGCCGTCAACTACTGAACGTGCCGTTCGTTTCTCTTCTCTCCATCTGTTTGATTAATTCATTTCAAGCTCTTACGTCTATGTAGGAATCTTGAGAGTGGTTCATCACGATCTATATCTTAGTCTCATGCTTCCCTACGATCTGTTCTTGTCTCTACTTTCTCTTTTTGTATGTGTGTATGCATGTCTGGGGGTTTCTTGTTCAACTTGTGTTCGATCCTCGCTCGCTATATACATGTCATCAAGGGATTTATCAACTGGGCGACATATGCCCGAAGGTGCGTCAGAAAAATGACGATAGAAAGCACCTCTAGACAAACCCTCGAGCCTCTCCTGTATCCTTCGGCCACAACTATCGATTTCTTTTTCCTTCTTCGTTTTCATTTCCAACATGTCAATCTCATACGCCATTTGAAGGAAGATGAGATCAAGGCGAAGGCGATCTGTAGATTGAGACGGATGATTCCGATCTAGATCTAGATCTAGACCGGGAAAGGGATCGAGAGCGCGAGACGTCTCTGGCTCTGACAGGACTAGAACTTCGTCCTCTCATCTTTCTGGACTCGGGTGGGGTTTCATCCCTTCTTCTTCTTTCCGGAGTATCGTCATCTCTCCGTCGCATCTCTGGCGTGTCGTCCCTTCTTCTTCTCTCCGGAGTACGGCTGCTCCTCCTTCTCCTGCCATCGTACCCGTCTTCTCTCCGCCTGGACTCGTCATCTTGCCTCATCATCCCCGACGCGGTCGGTCGCCTTCTTCTGTCTCCGGGAGGCGAGGACCGACTCTGGGTCGGACTGAAGGACCGTCTCCGTCTCCTGGCCGGGGGAGGCGATCTCGAATCAGGTCGGCTGTATCTGTCCTGAGTCCTAGTCGGAGGGCCAGGAGGCGATCTCGAGCGAGGCCGCCTTCTGGAATCAGCATACCTTGAGGATGGTTCAGGAGACCTGTTTCGTCTATCCGAGGACGATGTGTGATAAGGAGGCGGGGAGCGCGATCGAGATCGCTGCCTGGAGGTGGTATTGGCATTGGTGTTAGTAGTTGTGGTGAAACCCGATGACTGGGCGGGTTGATCAAATCGAGAAGGTCGGTTGGCTCGAGCACCATATCCCTGGTCTCTAGCTTGGGGAGCAAAGTTCTCTCGACCTCCTCCCGTATAGCCTTGTCTTCCACCTCCGGCTCTACCTGAATCAAACCCAGGGCGAGATTGAGGAGGAGGTGCATTCGATGAACCATATCCGCCCGCCGCTCCAGAAGTGACACCCGGTCCGGGCTGTCTCCATCGTCCGCTGACCGCAGCCTTCTCCTTCTCTTCCTTCGCCCTCATCTCTGCTTTCTTCTCCTCGATGAACGCCGAAGGGATTCCTCCTAGGGATGTCTGGGCAGACACTAGCAGATCCCAAAGTGCGGTGGTGAACTCTTGAGTCTTTGATTCAAGAAACCCGGTAAGAGCGATCTGGATCTTTCGAGGATCGGGAGACTTTGTAGTATAGAAAAGAAAGAGGAAGACGAAGAGGAATTCAGATCAGGAGTGTCACTACATAAGAAGAGAGAGAGGGAGAAAAAGATACCTACCACTTTCTCAGAATCCTCCAACAGACCCATCTGACGGAAAGAGTAACAACAGACCGGTACATTTGAGATACCACGAGCATATGATAAAGAACAAGACCTACAGAAGAAACAGAATCAAAAGACTCACTGCATACTCAACGACGACCTCATCCTCAAAGCCCAGAAGCCTGGTGACCTCTTTGACCATCCAAGGCCGCATGACGGCGAGGTTGACCTTCCTGAGATCTACCTTGGCAGAATAAGACTCGGGAAACTTTGTGTTTCTGAGTAGCTTGGACTCTTTGTCCGCGAACCGACGGTCCTGGTCGATCTGAGGTGGTGTATAAAGAGGTCACAACGTGAGAATGGAACGAGAATGTGAGTGATGGAAACGGTAGCACGAGATGGACAGAATGGACGAACCGATGTGCCTTTGAATCCAGAGTCACCCTGGGAGTAAGGAGAGAGTCATGTCAGATGGATGGTTAGGCGAGAGTGAAGAGGCAGGCTGAACGGCTCTGTGTAGTAAAGAGCAGACGATGTGACGTACCATGTGTGTTAAAGATGTATAGGATGAGGATAGAACAAGGATGAGGATGCAGAGAAAGTAGGAGAAGAAGAAGTTGCTTGGAATTATCCATTACAACTTTTTGTATTCAGATGGACACTATTTTTTGTAGTCGGCAGGTTGACTCCAAAACGTTGTAGTCACTGTTCTAATCCTTTGGACATCGGTTCGTAATGCGTTGAGAATTTTTTGATTTTTGTAATACTCGGGTCAGTATTTCCTAATGCATCGATTGCATTTTCCCTATTGGAGTCGTCTCTAATACAATCATAAAATTTCCCTAATGTATCGACAGGAAATTCCCTATTGTTTCCCCCAATGCCTGCTTACATCCATCTGGCTCCTTTCCTCCTCCCTCTCTTTCCCTTCCACTCATCACGCTGCCACTATCCCCATCGACACCATCGTCTATCACATCGTTCAGCCCCATCTCCTTATCTTCTCTATCTCTAACTCGTCGACAACTCCTTCCACATGGGTCAATCTTGCTGTGGTTGCGGTCAGTTTGTCGTTTCTCTTTTGTTCTTGTCCTTCCCTTGCCTCCTGATCTCATGGTTTCCCTTCCATCGTTCCTTGGCCCTCCTTTGTTTCCTTCCCTGTCGTATCATCTTTCACTTTCTTCCTTGTTCTGGTTCTCATCGGAATATCATCAACCCATTTATTGTCGTCCTCCAATACGTTCCTCATCTTGGTTGTTTTCCTTCGTTCTTTCCTCTCAGGCTCATCCCGTCGGTCCAACGCCTCGGAGCCACTTCTGCTGGAGAACGAGAGAGAGGCGGTAGCCGATCTACTCCAATATCTCGAGAGTAAGCCGTTTAGAGATAGAGAAATCCACAAATTCATATGCAAACACACACATACAGCCTCTTTCTGTTCGTTTACTGACCCTTCTCTTCACTCTTGTTTCCCCGGTTGTCATCTGGCCGAATTACGACTCGTCCTGTGCACTACCATGGCCACTATCATCCTTTCCGTGGAATGTTCTATCTTCAAAAATAATAGACCGGACCACCACCAATTTCTTTACAGGTTCTCCCCTTGCCGCTCTCACTACACTCTCCTTCAGCGACAACGTCGATCTTCAACGTTCTGCTGCTCTTGCGTTTGCAGAGATCACCGAGAAAGAGGTTAGAGAAGTTGGCAGGGACACGCTAGATCCCGTTCTGTTTCTGCTTGGTAGCCACGACAATGAAGTTCAGCGGGCAGCTAGTGCCGCCCTCGGAAACTTGGCCGTCAACCGTTCGTCCTTTCAGAGATTTCGGATTCTCTTCCGAGAAGAACCGTATATGTTCAGAACGTAGACGTTCCGAGACTCATCAGTGAAAATAAAAATCTATCCGATTTCATTCTGAAAATCCCATACAGCCGAAAACAAAACACTCATCGTCCGGTTGGGTGGACTCGATCCATTGATCCGACAGATGCTTTCCCCAAACGTTGAAGTTCAATGCAACGCTGTTGGATGTATCACCAATCTCGCTACCCATGGTTCGTTTCTCTTCTGCACTGTGGCTTGCGTGTGTACTTGTATCTGCATCAAGATCCGAAGAATACGTCGAGCACGTGTCTGACGAATTTTCTGTCTTGTCACCTTCCTCTAAAAACATTCATTCCGACCTTGAATCCGGTTGCCTGTTCAGATGAAAACAAGTCGAAAATCGCCAAATCTGGTGCCCTCGTACCGTTGACTCGATTGGCTCGGTCGAAGGACATGCGGGTCCAACGAAACGCTACTGGTGCTCTTCTCAACATGACTCATTCTGGTAAGTTGTCAGACGTAAACTAGTTCTTCAGTCTACCACGCAAACTGCTTCTCAAAAGCTAACTGCCCTCTGCAACTCTTGTCTTTTCGACTCCTAGATGAGAATCGACAGCAGTTAGTAGGTGCTGGGGCGATCCCTGTCCTGGTCGGTTTGCTCAACTCGGAAGATACCGATGTCCAGTACTACTGTACCACCGCGCTTAGTAACATTGCTGTAGATGGTTCGTCCAAAACTCTTCACTCTCCTCGTTACTATCTATCATGGTGCTCTCATTCTGTGTATGCTGATCATCCGAGATGTGGTATCTGTTCTACCGATGACAGGCGCCAACCGAAAAAAACTTGCCCAGTCTGAACCAAAGTTGGTTCAGAGCCTGGTCACGCTGATGGATTCACCTAGTTTGAAAGTTCAGTGTCAAGCCGCTTTGGCTCTAAGAAACTTAGCTAGTGATGGTTCGTCCTTCTTCTCTCCCCCGTCTTTTCGTATATTCTTCGTTTCTCGAATAATCAAATATGCTTACTCTCCGTCCTACCATGTTTCATAGAAAAATACCAAACAGAGATTGTTAAATCCGAAGGTCTTCCACCTCTTCTCCGATTGCTTCACTCCACCTACCTGCCCTTGATCCTTTCTGCTGCCGCGTGTGTCCGAAACGTGTCGATTCATCCGTCAAACGAGTCACCGATCATCGACTCTGGATTCCTCCAACCGTTGATAGATCTGCTTTCGTTTGAGGAGAACGAAGAGGTCCAGTGCCACGCGATCTCAACGTTGCGAAATTTGGCAGCGAGCAGCGAGAAGAACAAGGGGGCTATCGTCGAGGCAGGCGCGGTCGAGAGGATCAAGGAACTGGTGTTGGCTGTTCCGTTGAATGTGCAGAGCGAGATGACGGCCTGTGTCGCCGTCTTGGCTCTAAGTGGTGAGTTCTGTCCGCTCGCTGGGTGTAGATGAAGGATCATAAGGATTTGTTTTTGCTGAATCCATCGGATTTCTAACCTATCTGGGCAACTATCTTCCTCCCTTTAGACGAACTTAAACCTCAATTGTTAGAACTCGGAATTTGTGAGGTCCTGATCCCTTTGACAAACTCGCCGTCAGTCGAAGTGCAAGGAAACAGTGCTGCTGCCATAGGAAATCTGTCGTCCAAAGGTTAGTGCAGAGCATTTTGTTATTCGTTAGACTGTCATCTCAAGACATTCTACAACGATTTAACCATACCTTCTGTCTTTGCCTTGCTTGTGATTTGGTAGCTGCCGACGATTACGACGCGTTCAACAAGGTCTGGAACAAGCCGGAGGGTGGCCTTCATACCTACCTCGTCAGATTCCTTGGAAGCACAGACCAGACGTTCCAGCATATCGCAGTGTGGACTTTGGTCCAACTGCTTGAGTCTGAAGGTGTGTCCTTCTTTATCTTTCTTCGTTTGGTCTGGAACGCGTCTGGCTGACCAGTTCTCTTTTTAATTCGCCATCCAGACGAGGTTCTATACAAAAACATCAAGACATCTGCTTTCCTCCTCCCATCGATCCGTCAGTTGGCCGAGGCCAGATCGTCAACTCCGCACGGGTCGCCTACGGCCGGTGGGACCGATGGTGGCAAACGAGTCGGCTCGGATGCGTCGATCTCTGATCAGGAGATGGAGAACGGGGCGGATGAGATCGCAGGACTGAGTAGACGAATCCTTGACTTGACGGACGATGGAGATGAGCTCGGTTCCGACAGAAAGGACGCTGGCGGTGCTGGAGAGAGCCCGGTGGAGGGCGGCGACCAAAACGGGCTTGGCCTGAACGGGGTGGATAGCGGCGCGCTTAGATATGGTGTCGTCGAGCGAGATGGAGAGCCTTGAGTGAAGAAGGGAAGAGTTCCATTTTTTTTTCCAAATATGTTTGCTGTCTGTTTTTCTCTCATTCTCGCGACCCATGTCTCTTTGTAGGGAGCTTGCCTGTTTCTTTTCTTTTCTACCTTGATTCACGTCGTTTTCTCTCTCTTCTGTTCATGTGTTATTTCTTTCGGTGATCTTTCTTTCTCTCCCTTGTCCCTTGATAATTTTTCCTGGAATCTCGTCCGTACGAACAAGGTCTCTTTCTTCCTTCTAATCATTCTTACTAGTCAACTCCATTCTGGTCTGGTCTTTTTTTCCTCTTCCTCTCGCACCGACCATCTTACGTCCCCGATCGATTTATCGTCTTTCCTCCTCTTGCCTGGTCGATTCCCTTCTTCGATGTCCGAAACTTGTCTTTGTTGTGACTGAAGCCTCTGGTGAAGACTCGGTCTTTGTACCCAGAGAGACTCCAGTTTGAAAAGTACATATCTGGATTCATGATGAGAGGCAGATAGCTACAGAAAGAAAGGAAGAGAAAAAGAGAAGATGCGTGGGCGAGAAAGAGAAAACAAAGGAAGGGGAGGAAGACCTGGTCAATGATCCAAACTCTGAGCGAGCCAAGCTCGAATATCTCTATCCATCATCAGCAAGCCATCGGGTGATCTCCAGAAGTGATCGCCGTCGACTGTTTCGATCAGCCGAACGACAGACTCGTTCCCTGCTGAACGGACCCAATCGCGCACGGCACGGATCGAGGCAAACATGTCGGACGTGCCGTGAAAGACGAGGACAGTCGGTCGATCGAGAAGCTGAGAATGAGAACTCAGAGGAGGAGAGAGTGGAACAGGTAGAAGACGGAGAGTCGGAGTAAGAAACCATTTGTAGGATAGAGGCTGTAAGGATATTTCGTGGTGTGAGACAACGCAGTGATGATGAAGAAGAAGAAGAAGAAGAAAAGGTATGACTAGTAAGGTCAGTTGTATCTCGATTTAAAGAGGTTCTCGAATTCTGGACCGACAGGAGAGATGATCACGTAGAACGTCCTCAACGGATCAGAACACGGCGGCTGGGCCAGCGCGAGCAAGGCGCCATGCGAGTATCCCTATAGAGTGCATCTCAAACATAAACACCATCAGCGTCTAGAGAAGGAGAGTCAAGGTTTTTGGACTATGAAAACTAACACATATAAACACCTCTCCCGTTCGACTGCCCTGATTGGTACCCGACCAGACTTCGTCCATTCCAGCCTTCAGAACCTCGGCATAGTCATCTGCCTCGCCTCTGCCTGTCCAACTCGGACTTTTGGTGCTCTCACCCGCCCCTCTAGAGTTGAAGATGACCGTAGGAACGGAAACCGAGAGGAATATCTGGAGCACGTGCCGGACGACACGATCGTCCCAAGATCCCCCCAATCGGGCCCAAGGATGGGCGATGACGGCCAGTTTTCTACGATCCGGATTGGATGGAAACACTATTCTTGCCTCTATCTGAGGGATCTGAAGAAGCTTTGCAGTCATATCGTCTGGAACCAACGGGCTGGCATGACTGATGAGAAAGATGTGAGAGATTAGGGAAGAGCTGGGCAAGAGATAAAGAGATAAAAAGTATTTGAATACATAGACAAACATTCAGACATTAAGTATTTTCTGTAAATTCTCGGTGGCTCACATTTATCGATCCATCCATCCTTGATTCTCTTCAACTCATCCATCTTCTTTTCTCTACTCTCTTTCTTTGGATAAACACTATGTCTGCAGCCCTCTTCCGTTCACTCAGGCAGGCCCTTCCCGTCGCTTCCAGGCTTCCCGCTCTTGCCGTCAGAGTCCAGCACGTATCTGTCTTTCGAACGATCCCGTCCGTTGTCTCGATCCGATCGTTTGGAGAGTACGGTAACAAGCCGTCGTTCCGATCTAGAAGGGAACCCCGGGAGCCTCGGGAGCCTAACCCTCCTTCGGCCCACCTGTTTGTTGCCAACCTGTCTTATGATGTGACCGAGTCTGGTGAGTCTTCTTCTCTCTCTTTTACTATCGTCGGGTGTTGTTGTATGCTTCAGACGCCTGTTTGAGCTCAAATCCCATCTGACGCCGGTATCCATGCTCTCCGTTTCGTTCATTACTCCCGCTTTTCTCCGTTTTCATCAACTTGGACAACACAAGATATCAACACCATCATCGAGCCCTTCGGCCCTACCAGCATCCGAGTTGCTGCTGATCCCGACGGTCAACCGAAAGGATTCGGATTTATTGACTTTGCCGACACCGAGTCTGCCGTCGCTGCTAGAGGTGCCCTCGAGGGTATTGATCTCTACGGACGAGAGGTCCGAATAGATTACGCAACCGGTCCCAAGGACAGGGCTGCTCCTCGAGCTCGAGACCCATCCGACACTCTTTTCTTCTCGGGTATCCAGGACCTGAGCAGGGAGCGATTGGCCGAGTGGTTGGAGAGCTACGCCCAGGGTTCTCACGTGTCTGTCAGGACGACCGTCTCTAGGGATGGTGCCGGCCTTGCTTTTGCCGAGTTTGATAACATCGAGACCGCGTCGCTGGTTAAGCAGCAGATCGAGGGTCTCGATCTCGACGGCGTCAGGTTCACCAAAATTGACTTCAACATTCCTCGAAGGGAGCCTACCGGTGGCAACCGAGGAGGGTACTCGGGAGGCAACCGAGGAGGGTACTCTGGAGGCAATCGAGGGCAGCGCTCGGGTGATTTCGGTGTGCAGCGAGGTATGTTTCTCTTTTCCTTTCTTGACTTTAGACTTCATCAACATCCGATCGTCGCCAGCCGTCTTTGCTCTATTCATGGCTGATCTTACGCGGCTCACCGACTATCTTTCTTTTTGCGCTTTCTTGAAATTCAGAGGGCGGCTTCCGAGGTAACAACAGGGAAGGTGGTTTCCGGGGAGGAAACAGGGACGGTGGTTTCCGAGGAGGCAACAGAGAAGGTGGTTTCCGAGGGGGTAACAGGGAGGGCGGCTTCCGAGGAGGAAACCGAGGTGGAAGCAGGGATGGAAGTTACCGGGGCGATAGGGAGTAAGGAAAAGGGAGCAGAGCTTTCTTTTCGACCAAACGAATGCACCCCTCTTTCTTCCTTTCAACCAGATTCCACAAAAGAGCGAAACGCAACTTTCCGGATGACTTAACAAGAGTCTGACACCCATCTATATGATACTTGACTTTCTTTCCCTCTGTATGGTCGTAAGACTAACGCTGCTGGTGTGAACATTGCTAGCGCTTCATCAAGCAGATGCAAGTAGAAAGTCGGACTAAACTTTTAGAGCGGTTCGGTTCGAATGCGAGCTACAACGATCCGTTTCTGATCCTACACAGCTCCTCTCGACTGTTCGCATATCTCGCAAACGTACAACAGGCCAGAATTCAAAAACGTACACGCTTCACAGGCCCATACAGGAGGTTCATCCTTTGTCTGTCGAGCGAGGTCTGTTCTTGGCCTTGCCGGAGGATCTGTTTGAGCGACTTCAAGCGGCTTGAAATCCTCATTCGCGTCGGTTGACAAGTCGATAGGCTCAGATTTAATCTTGATAGATTCCAAATAAGCGTCAAATCCATTTTGGATCGTCCAGCTTGATGCGCCCTTGAGGTTGCTTTTGGTCTTGCCTTTCTTTTCAGACAAAAGGCTAGTCTTTTTGTGTTTATCGTCTGCTTCTTCTTCTTCTTCTTCCAAGAGGGAGGTTTGTTGAGCGATCCTCTTCTCGGCGTCCGTCTCGGGTATAAGCTCGTATTCTTCGGGATCTGATCTGAACAAGTCGTGATCCTCGCTCTCGTCTGCAGAAGGATGGGGAGATTCCTCATCGGATGTTGTAGGGAGACCTGTATGCACATATATGTATGTTTTGATAGATATGAGTAAACATTTCCAGAGATGAAACTAGAAAGAATTGGTGGTAGATCTCTTTCTTGCCTTGGAGTTTCTTCATTCGCTTCTCAGCGGCATTTGCCCTCGATTCGGCCGCGCTACGGATGATCAGTACATCGTTAGATAGGATGAGCAAGAGTGTGTCGCCTTTGTGAGCGCCTATAGAAGAACAGACAGGACGTACGATCTGGATCCGGCTCTGTATAAAATGAAATATGATTTTTCGTCATTCAGAGAAAAATAAATCAGACAAGGTCGAGATGGAAACACATGGATTGGATCGAACTGATCCGACTACCTTTTCCTGTAGGTTGACCCTGGGTCGAGAAGGTTCGTTCCTCCCTTTTTAGACTTTGCGTTTATAGTTGACAACTCTCGTTTTTCCTTTTCTGTCAGGACTAAATGTTGAAGCCGATGGAATAGTATATCAGTGAGGATGAAAGATCAATCGGATAGAAGAAAGATTCAAGCAAGCGAGGATAAGAGAAGAAAGAAACGAGAGGAGGTCCTTACTCTTGAGACCGTCCACCCGATTCCCATCGGCCGCTTCTCGAAAGGCTAAGACGTTTCGGGTACCAGACTTTCGCTTCTTGGCTGTCTGGGCGCCTGAGTGTAATGAAGGTTGACCTTTACTCAGCCCGAGTGTATTGTTTCTTTGACGGCGACGGGAAGACGTTGGTCTTTGTCTAGGTAGAAAGAATTCAGTCCATAAGGTAAGTGGTTGCTGGAAAAGCGAAAGAGAGAGAAACAAGGAGAGACAGACCGTCTTTGAGCTCCACCACAGATGTTTTCAGCAAAGTCTCCTGCTCCTAGCAAGACGTTTTCATGGTCGGCCAAGCTGTCTTTCAGTCTTGCTCCTGACGACCAGAAACCTGAGGGAGGAACGAATGCAACGGATGAGCTTCCAACAGGATTGATCACATACATGGTCCAAATAGAGGCTTACCATCTCCATAATTTCTGCCCGTGTCGGTAGTTGTACAGTGTACAATTGGTAGAGAGCGAAGGCGTGTCAATTTCTGATCTGATCTGATCTAAACGACCGGAAATGCTTAGTTTGATGAAATACCCTTTAGACTGCATGATGGCGACTTCTCGTTTGAGTTCCTCGTTAAATTTCTGAAATCCAGGCCCATGGTTCATGTGCTATGGATGGCACATAAAAGGAGTATCAGAGAAAAGAGTTCGATTGGTTCAACTGGTGGGGGTGATGATCGACCGACCTTGATATGGGCAAGCTTTAAAGAGAGCGGAGAGAAAAGGGCAAGAGAAGTCAGTCCGAGTCATCTAACAGAGTGCTCACATAGCAATTGTACCTCATGGCAGACTACGCTGATTAGCCAGGGAGAAGGAAAGAATTCATCGTTCTTTCTTCGAAGAACAATCTCTGTGTAGGTGTAGGAGGTTTCTTTGTTAGTCGGTCGAGAATAGTAAGAAGGGTAGTTGAGACCGAGATAACAATGAAATAGCTACCGATGGCCTCGCCTGCGTTCCAGTTCCTACCAGCAAATACGGTGTTGTATGGGTGCTTTTTGAGTGGGTGTAAGAAATTCCAAGTAGTTTAAACCTGTGTATGCCATGGAACTCATCGGTGGATATTTATTTTTAAAAAAACGAGCTCACCTCCTCAAAGCTGTATACCTTAAGGCCATGTGTTTTGCATATAACTGGCGAAAGGGAATAAACATATGCATAAATAGTTGGGTATCAATATCGATCTATCATCGAATTGAAAGGCTTCACTGTAACTGACCTTTGACTTGGGCTGCGAGCGCCTTCATTATTGATAGTGCTTTCTAACAAAGTGTAGAGAGAGGAGTGGGCTGAGCGTTTCGATTGAGGTTCGATCCGGAGCAAGAAATACCAATGTGCTCACCTCTTCTTGGGGCTTTCCTGGGAGAGCTGTGATGAACCCAAACGAAGGGTTTGGGTCTGCTTCCCTCTGGTTCAGCCTGGTAAACGCCGCTGGTTGTGACATTGTATGTGGTGAGAGGGTGGGTGGATGTGTACCAATGTGAGTGAACGCGATATGTTTGTGGGAATCCAAGTGCTGATAAGAAAACTTGTTATCTAATCAGTAGCAAGCTGATTTGAGCCTGACAGCTACCTCGATGAGGCTCCCCCTAGACTTATACCCGATGGAGAGCTCGAAAGATCCCGGACGGTCGTCCGAAAAGAGCCGGGCCGAAAACGTCCGACTGGGCCAAAGACTAGGAAACCTTTGTAGTCATCGATTAGAGAGCGTTCTATTGACGATCGATCAGGCACGGGTACGTAACCAGGCACGTAGCCACCCAGGCACGATCGAGCGGTTCCCAGCCAATCAGGCGAGACTTGTTAAATCGACCGTCAAACAACTCTTCCTCTCTTTCTTCGATTCATCCTCCAGCATCCATCATCCTCAGAGAGGCATAGCGTTCTTTCCCTTCCACTAAGCATCACTCATCTCTCCAGCATGCTTCGAAACGTAGCAAGGAGACTCGCCACTCCCAAGCCAACTTCGCTTTCTAAGCGATCTATCATCGTTACTCCTAACCCTCTCCGAGCAAAGGCCAGCGATACCGTTCGTCCTATTTTTGCCTCTTCTTTTTTTTTCTTTATTATCTTCTCTCTTCGTCTTTCTTCTGGCTCCACACATACATGCTTACTGGTCGTCGGTTCGTTTCGCCATGCCCTCCCTTAGCAAAAATGGGCCATCAACGGAAAATACCCTATTATTGATCACGTTAGTCCTTGTATCTTTTCTCGTCTTTCTTCCCCTCCTTTTTTTTTTCTTGCCCGTTCTTGAGCAAACCCATTGAATCAATCCCATACTGATAGTTGATCTGGCTTTATTGCATCAATTTGATCTCTACAGGAATACGATGCTGTCGTTGTGTGAGTTGACCCTTTCTCTACACCTACTGATCAGAACGTCGCACGTCACTTTTCTAAACTGCTAGATCGAATTTCTCGCTCCAAATTTAATCCAGTGGTGCCGGAGGAGCTGGTCTTCGAGGTAAACATTCTCTCACCTTTCCTCGTCGATTGAATCGTCCGCCAATCTAAACATACGCATGTTTGTTCTTTCATCAGCCGCTTTCGGTTTGGCTGAGGCTGGCCTTAACACCGCTTGCATCACCAAGCTTTTCCCTACCCGATCCCACACCGTCGCTGCCCAGGTGAGAAAGCTCTTTTCTTGCTTTGTTCATACTTTTCATAATCACAGTCTTCAGGTGATTGTTTGACTGAATTTCGCATCACTTCCCACTTATCCCTCCCAATAAGGGAGGAATCAACGCCGCTCTAGGAAACATGACAGAGGACGATTGGAGGTGGCACATGTAGTATGTATACGATCCCTCCGAAGCGCGTTTTATTCGCTTACATTCTGAACACACCTGACTAAACGTTTTGTCTTGTCGATCGAATTCTTACAGTGATACTGTACGTTTGACTCAATTGAAAGCTTTGTCTCTCGTGTCTTCCCGATTCTTCCCGATTCAGCTTGTACCCACTTTTCTAATCTTGTAATCGGCTCGCTCCTATAGGTCAAGGGTTCAGATTGGCTCGGAGATCAGGACGCCATCCACTACATGTGTCGAGAGGCCCCCAAGTCCGTTCTCGAGGTACGTTTGGCATCTGTCGCTATCGAACATTCTCCATTCTGTTCTCATCATTTGCTTCCTGGCACAAACCATTAGCTCGAGCACTTCGGTCTTCCTTTCTCCCGAACCCCGGAGGGTAAAATTTACCAGCGAGCTTTCGGAGGACAGTCGTTGAAGTACGGAAAGGGAGGACAGGGTAAGGCTTCCTGATTTTATCGTCCACCATAAGCCTCTTCTTTGAGTGCGATAGCGCGTCTTCGTTTCAGCTTCACTGACTCGGCAGGTTTTTCTGTCTTCTCTCCTTAGCCTACCGATGTGCCGCCGCTGCGGATCGAACTGGACACGCCATGTTGCACACCCTTTACGGACAGTCTCTTAAGCACAACACTAACTTCTTCATCGAGTACTTTGCCCTCGATCTATTGATGTCTCCTGAGGGAGAATGTGTTGGAGTCATTGCTCTTAACATGGAGGACGGAACTCTCCACCGATTCCGATCCCACAAGACCGTCTTGGCCACCGGAGGGTTCGTTCGCGTGGTTCTCTGAGACTTAGGCTGTGAACCTCTTGACTGATATGTTTGTTTGTTTTCTCTTTCCCCTTTACGTGTATTTTCTTGTTGTTGCACGTCTCTCAGTTACGGTCGAGCCTACTTCTCTTGCACTTCTGCCCACACCTGTTCCGGAGACGGTAACGCCATGGTTGTCCGAGCCGGTTTGCCCCTTCAGGATTTGGAGTTTGTTCAGTTCCACCCGACCGGTATCTACGGAGCCGGATGCCTGATCACTGAGGGTGCGTGATATCATTCTTAATTGCGCACACATTCGATAGACCTTAGTTTGAATCTGACAAACCTCTTTCTACTACCCCAGGTTCCCGAGGAGAGGGAGGATATCTTTTGAACTCTGAGGGAGAGCGATTCATGGAGCGATACGCCCCGACTGCCAAGGATTTGGCCTCCCGAGATGTCGTCTCTCGATCGATGACGCTCGAGATCCGAGAGGGACGAGGAGTCGGACCCGAGAAGGACCACATCTACCTCCAGCTTTCCCACTTGCCCGCTTCTGTGCTCAACGAGCGACTCCCCGGTATCTCTGAGACCGCCGCTATCTTCTCCGGTGTGGATGTTACCAAGGAGCCCATCCCGGTGTTGCCTACTGTGCACTACAAGTGAGTATTGGTTTCCCGATCTGGGTTGGCTTAATTTTCGCTGGCAGTAGGGCTGATGGTGTATCTGTTACATCTGTTTCTCCTCTCTTTCTAGCATGGGAGGTATCCCCACCAAGTACACTGGAGAGGTTTTGACCGTTGATGAGGTTAGCTTCCCATTTCTACCTTGTATAGTCCTAAATCCGGAATAGATGCTGACCGAACGACGTATCCACTCGCCAGGCCGGAAATGACAAGGTTGTTCCTGGATTGTATGCCGCCGGAGAGGCTGCTTGTGTGTCTGTTCACGGAGCAAACCGATTGGGAGCAAACTCGCTTCTTGATATCGTAGTGTTTGGTCGAGCTTGTGCTCACCACATCGCTGAAAACCTCAAGCCGGGTATGCCCCACAAGGAGCTCGACCCAGACTTGGGCAAGGAGTCGATCGAGAACCTCGACTGGGTGAGAAAGTCGGATGGAAAGTTGACGACGGCGAACGTCCGATTAGAGATGCAGAAGACGATGCAGACTGATGCGGCGGTGTTCCGAACGCAGAAGTCGTTGGATGAGGGAGTCGAGAAGATGAACAAGATCTACCACAAGTACGACGACATTGGAATCAAGGACCGAAGCATGATCTGGAACTCTGACTTGGTCGAGACGCTCGAGCTCCGAAACATCATGCAGAACGCCGTTCAGACCGTGACTTCTGCCGCCGCCCGAAAGGAATCGAGAGGAGCGCACGCTAGAGAGGATTACCCCGACCGAGATGATGAGAACTGGATGAAGTAAGTTTGTTTCTCTGCCTGTCAATCCTTTGTTGTACATTTGTCTGACTGATGAGTTTCTCACCTTGTCAACCTCATTTTCTCTCGTCCGCTTAGGCACACTCTTTCGTTCCAAGACCCCAAGACCGGAGAAGTCACACTCAAGTACCGAGGTGTGATCGCCAACACGCTGGACGAGGCTGAGTGCAAGGCTGTGCCCCCGTTCAAGCGAACGTACTAGATAATTGTAATCCGATTTAGTCTTCGTGTACTTCTCTCTCTCTTGTTTCTTCCCTCCTTTTCTCTTCATTCTTTACTTCTTTAATGAACCCTTTTTTCCCATATGTAGCTCCGGAATGACGGATTATTTTGGAGAAGAAGCGCGGGCTCTCTATGGTGTTGTAGAGTGTGTGTGTTTATTTTAGTTCTGGGGAAAGAAATTGACAGTAGAGTCTTGGAACTGAGACCGTCCGGGATCTTGCAAGAGAATACAACAGAGAATAGAGAAAACGACAAAAATAACTTCGGGCCATGATTCTCTTGTTATTCGAAGAAAGACAAGGAAACTTTCACTGCGAACGCCGGTCATCACTCTCATACGTGTTTGTGTGTGTGTGTTTACAACAGAGAAAGAGGAGCGGGAGTGAGAAGTAGAAGTAAGACGAAGACAAAGAAAGAGAAGAGAACGAGAAGTCTACTCGTCCGTTCTGTGAAGGAACCAAGGACCCCTCCTCAAACAAGGGATGACATAAGCTCTTTCTATGTCTCTTTCTTTTCTCTCCACCCTCCCCCCTCCCCCGTTGTTTTCCCCGGGACGCGAATGAAGGAGCCAGAGGGAAGAGGAAGGAGGGAATACACCGTACGACGAGGGTCCGGTTCGAGACGTTTCCCTTTCATTGATATATACACGAGATCTAGACTGTGGACGCGGTCGTGAAAACGGACGTGAACAGGACGAACGAACCCGTCTGGAGGAAGTGAACAGAACGGTTTCGTCATACCCCGTCTCGTCCGTTTGTATTTCATCAATCGATCGATCGACCGGACCAAACGACAATGAGAAAGGTAGCCGACTCGATTCATCTCCGTCTTGAACTCTGCTTTTCATTTCGGCTGCTCCTTGATCCGTATGAAAAGATGAAAGAACAGAAAAACAGAACGAGACGAGTTGAAACCGAGTGAAAGGAAGGACGGGATGTAGTCAAAGAATTAAGACAAGTAATGATGAAAAGACGAGGGAAGGGATCGGAGTCTCCAGAGAAGACGATCCAGTATTGGAATTGGAAGCGAAAACAAAAGTAAAAGTGAAGGAAGGTATCAAAATCAGAATCCCAATCAACATCGAAAAACAAAACATAGGTGTGACACAGAAAGAGAAAAGATCATGAAACGTCTTTCGTTTGGACCCTCGGGATCGGATCGAACTGAATCGAATTAGACAGAACAGAACAGAACCAAATCAATTCAATTCAAAGACCAGAGAGGAGAGAGAGAGAAGAAGAGGTGAGATTGATATACGTCGGAGAGACCGAAAAATTGAATGTAAATGTAAACAGATGAAACGAGATAAAATTGGAAAACAAAGAGGGAAAGAAGAAATCGACCATATGGATTCAACGGAAGCTACCTAGCCGACTGAATGGGATTGAACCGAATGAACCAAGATCGAACATGGGAGGTAGATGGGTATATGGCGAACAAGTCTATTCTTCCGTCCGTTCATCCATTCATCGAGATTGGAATGTGGGTTAAATAAGAAAAGGAATTGGCTCAGTGCGGGCAACATCCACCGATAGGGCTTAGCCGAAACTTCGTATTGTCTGATCAACTCTTTTCTACAAGTCTTGTCGATCTCGCTTGTTTATTTTATCTTATTCTACCCTTCAATCAACTTTGGGCCCATCTTCGTTTGTGACCCTTCTCGATCACTATAGAGCGCGCGACTCTTAGACGGATTTCTCTCTTTTCACATTTCGGATAGAGGCGAAGAAAAAGAAAGAAGGTAAATGAAAACAGAGCAACTCAATCAGGAGAGCCGCCCATCGGATCTATTTATGATACCTTATTCTCATTTTTTGAGCCAATCAAGGTGGGAAAAAAAGGGCTCACTTTTACTAATCTTACTCTGTTGATTCCGAGTCTGGTCCTCATCAAAGAATGTTCCTTCTCTCCTTTCCTTTTTCTCGCTCTCCTATCTGCTTTGAAGTTAAAACTTTAAAGTGAAAAACCGAATTGCACTAAGCATTGATAATAGTGAGAACGAAGAAAAAAGATCAGCCGCTTCTATCTTTCATTCCTGCGGTCTGTTCGGATCAACCGAACAGAACACAAAGAAACACAGAAGGGAAAGACAAATGCAGTTATGAGGGATAAGACAGAGGCTCGACAAGACAAGATCCGAGAGACCAGAAAGAAGGAAACCAAGGGAAACAACCCGTATTCTAAACGATCTACGCTACAGGAACACCAAAGCAAAAAGGAGAACTTGCTAAGGCTTTTAGATATATACTGATGATAGTGACAAGAAAGTAGTAAAAACAATAACCAGACAGATGACGAGAAGAACAAATGAAGACATGATGAAGGAGAAAAGATAATGGAAATCCGAGGAGAAAAACAAGACCGTGAGAGCCAAGAAATCGAAGAAAAGAAGAGTATCGTAAAAGAGCGTTCCAAGAAAATATGAGAAAAGAGATGAGATGAGAAGAGAAGAGAAGAGGAAGATAAGAAATCAGAACACGGAGTGTTATACCGAAAAAGCTATTTACAGATGAGATGCAAGAAGGGAAAAGAGAATCTTTCAGTAGATCAAGGCGTTCTCCGACTGATCTGAGTTGACAATGTCAACCTTTCGACTAGCCAATCCTTTGGACTTTCGATCGGCTTTGGAAGCCTTGGTGTTGAGAAGCCTGGAGAGGAAATTGCCAGAGGCAGCCTGGGCGACTGGTGAAGTTTTTGAGTTTCCGTTGTAGCCGGTAGCGTTGCCTAGAACCGGTCGTTCTGCCGCACTTGCCACAGCGTCCAGGTCGATGTTTCGCTGACTCGAACGGACAGGAGGACCGTTGTGTGTCGACCGGGTGGTCGGCATCGCCTTCGACGGTTTCGACCTGGAAGACTGAGGTCGACGGGGCGAAGTAGCGAGAGGCGAGACCAAGGCCACCTTGATGGGAGGGGGAGATGAAACCATTTGCGGGGTCGCCGGTCCGTCCGAATCGGTCGAAGCGATGGAAGATAGCGAGGTCGATCGATCCATGGGAGGGGCGATAAAGACCTTGTCGTCGATGGTGGCTGTGCGGCGATGGGAGTAGAAGACGAGGTCTGGTGACGAAGGAGGAGAGTAGGCCGGTTGCTGGTGTGCAAAGAACGGAGAGAAGTGTTCGATCACTTCCGACTCTGTGATGGCAAGATCGTAGTCGAGCAGGAACAAAAGTTGCTTTTCCATCAGGTTGACTTCGGCCTGGCTGAACAGATGGGCGTATCGGCACTAGAAGAGAAAGATTGGATAAAAATGGATGTCAGAGACAGAAGCTATCGACCTGAGAAGCAGGTAGATCTGAAGACCAACCCAGTGTTTGTTTTTCGGAGAAGAGTCGTTCAGATACTTTGCGGCACAGATCAGGGTAGCCAAAAAGACTCTGAAAGGGAGAAGGGAAGACGAACAAAAGGTGTTTCAGTTTCCTGCAAAGATCGAGTCAATGAGAAAGAGAAAAACGTACCGGTGTCGGGTGCATGGAAGACCTTGGGTGTCGGTCTTGGGAAGTCTGTCTCGGAGCCTGTCGAGGTAGACGAGTGTGCTGAGCAGAGTGGAGACCTGAACGTTGGACTCTTGAACGACGACCGAGATAAAGGCCTCGATTGAGGGCAGCGAGTTCTGTGGTGGGCACCGACTGGCTGAGGATGATGATGGCCGAGTAGACTCTACCACGGCTGTTGTTCGTTCTCCTAGGTGATCTGAGAGGGAGAAGGACAGAGGTCGGAATAGAAAGAAAGTTAGCATTCAGCCTCATGCATGAAAATGTAGACAATGACGGAAAGGAGGAAAAAAATTAAAGAAAGAGGCAGACAAAAAAAAATGAAAAGGAGGTGAGGCAGGAAAAAGAGAACTTACAGATCATGTCGACAGTGACTTCAGAACGGATGAGTTCAAGAAGGTCTAGCGAATGAACACCACAGGGCATAAGGCTAGAAGGATGAATGGCATCCTTGAATGGGACAGGAGGAAGAGGAGATTCTGGGCAGGTCATGCTGCTAGTAGAGGCGGATGATGCGATCAGACGAGACATGGCTTATGCAGACAAGGTGAAAGTGTGATGGGTGATATGCAGAGATGTATGAGGAGACCGGCCGAGAAAAAAAGTAAAGGGGGATCTGCCGAGCTGGATTGGACTAGCCAAAGCGAGCTTGTGTGTGTGTGTGTGTGTGTGTGTATGTGTGATGGGACAAGGGAGAGTGAGATATGAGAGGAATAGAGAGAGGAGAAAGAAGAAAAGGAAAGGAGAGAAAAAAATGAAAGAAGAGAGAGTGTTTGCTTTTTACAAGACGATATTCTGCTTCTTTTCTATCTTTCTATGGGAGGAGGGGGAGCGAATGCTGTTAATGATGGGATTTGCTATCCAAGCCAATCCGGGGCCGGTCGGTGAATGAAGCGAGAGGAGCAACAAGCGACGGAGAGAACGTCGAAAGAGGAGAGAAGAAGAAAAACAAGGCAGAAGGTGATGCAAGGAGAATGGGTCGGAAGAAGCGGGAACAAGAACGCTCAGGGCTCCAAACAAAACAAAGTCCAGGGCACCACGCGAGGCGTCGAGGCGTTTTCAGGCACAACAAAGCCCTTCGAGGCACAAAAAGGCACCGTGATAGCCGGGTGTGATGAACCGATCGGTGTGAAAATGAAAGAGAGTACGAAGGAAATAAGAGTAAGGTGAAGGGGCGTGAAATGCTAGGATCTAACCGGCCTTGGGCCTGGGCTGCCTGCCCAGTACGCAGGGGGACCAGTCACAGAAACAAGGCGCCCGAGCAGCGCCGCCGGCAAGATGGAGATCTTTTTCCACTCGTCTCTTCTCTTCTTCTCTTTATTCCGCCTGTTTCTCTCCAGCTCGATCCCTTTGTCTATCTTTTTCTTCGGCGCGCCCGGTCGAGAACGTTGTGAAGGCGAGCGAGAGAAGAGGCTCGACCCGGAAATAAGAAGGGCACGACGCCGACTGAAAGGGTGACTTGACCCGGCCGACAGCCGCCAAGGCGCGTGCTGGGCACAGATTTTAGAATACATCTGCGTTAGCTATCCCAACAAAGCCCAGTGGGGATAGACTATAAAAAAGACTACGAAATAGACTACAGAATAGAATGTATAGAACACACAGATGTGAAGGGTGCTGTGAGAGAGAGAGAAAAATCAACACACAATCACACGCTCCTCATACACATCGAAGGTACATCACATCACATCACATCACATCACATTGCACCACAATGCAATGCAATACAATACAGTATGATACCGCACAACAAAACAACAACACAACAAGTACGATGTCAAGTGCAAAAATACAGCCGCTTGACTTTCGGTACTTTGGTTGGAGATATCGACTATGTGTTCAACCGTCGCTCATGTGCGGTGTCTATATAGGGCGCTCTCGCCCGGGTATCGAAATCATATCGGTTAATCAATCTACACTATAAGCATCACCACCAGGTTCTTCTTCTCGTACTGTTTTAGAATCCATTCTAGCTGTGCTTCGGTGTGGAAGCTTTCAGTCCATACGGCTGCGCGTTTTGCGTCGGCTCCGCCTGTTGTCACCAATTCCATTCCTCTCTTTCACATCTCAAACTCACACCCACACTTGTCTCGCCCTCTTTTCTCTTTTTTCTCTACTTGCTTGTCACGTCTGATCTGTTTATATCGCCCTCGTTGCCTATCTTGCCTCCGTGTTTGGCGTACACGCTCTCTTCCTTCTTACATTCTCTCATTCGCCCGTTCGTTCTTGTTTACTTGTCTTCTCTTTCTTCCTTCTTCTCTGCGATTCTCAATTTCTGGTCTCTATTTGGATAAATGAGTATATGCTTTTGAGCACACCCACGCGCGTTAGCTCTCGTCACTTTATTTGTTTTTCTTGTCCTCTTACATTCCACAAATGTTTCCGCTCCATAACCCTCTCTCTTTCTTCCTCCCACTCTCCTCTGCCCAGTCATCTGGGATCACACTTGTTGTTCTCCACCTCTTTTCCCACATGTCTTTTGATTGATTTTTGACTTTTGGTTTTTGCCTTTTACTTTTAATATATCGTCACTATCGTCTTCTTCCTTCCTTTCGACACTCATTACTAGTTCCGATTATAACAATACAGACTCAACCCGGTTCTTCGGTCTCTCTCAAATGTTAAACCCGATCTTAATCCTTCTTTTTGTATATATACTTTCTTTCTAACCCTCGGTGAGTGATCGACAGAGCAACACAGATTGGTCGATCAATTCAACCGGAAAATGATTGCAAACAGCTGTGGACCGTCTGATGTTGTGCTCGCTCCTCGTTGAGCGGCCGGCCAGTCAGAGTCTTCTCTAATTAACTTTACATCGATGTCCTCGATCGGAGGGTGGCATTGTGCGTTGTCTCCTTCTCTGAAGCAAGGTGGCAAAGATGGAGGCGCAAGAAGGTCTTGTCATAGTAGCCTTCGGTTTCACATAGCTACTTCCGAGCGCGTCTAAGTGGATTTTCTCTGTCTTTTGGCTGCCTTGGTCTTTCTCTTAATCCTCCTCTTTATCATTGAGCCGATCAACTTGAACAAAAAAGATGGTTCCCTGTTCAGCAAGGCTAAGCCAAAGAGAGAACGGATAAGGGCGTGATTTCCCTCCGTCGAGGCGTTTCTTCTCTACGGATAGGCGATCCACTCAAACTTATCTCTGTCTTATTCATTGCGGCGCAGCATTCGTTCTTCTTTAGTCCGTCCACCGGCTATGTGCATACACTTCTTTACTATATTCTATCATTCATCACGCCTTTCTTTTCACATTCCGTATCTACCCACCACCTCCAAGCCTCAACTTCTAAGTCGTTAGCCGATGGATTTCCTTCGTCAGCTCTCCTAGCCGCCTCTCCAGAGGAAACCGAGCCGCAACCGTCGACACCGCCTCTTTAATCATCGATCCTTTTCCTAGCGATACACTGCCAGCCACGTGTGGCGCCAGAAGCTATCATATACCCATGTATGTATTTCGATTTGGTTCGGTTCGATTCGGTTCGGTTTTATTTTCGACGTAGTTTCGATATGGAGTAGTAGTAGTAGTAGTAGTAGTAGTAGTAGTAGTAGTAGTAGTTGTTGTTGTTGTTGTTGTTGTTGTTGTTGTTGTTGTTGTTTTTGTCATTATGATGTTTCGTTTCATCATATTGTGTTAAACACCCGGTCGGTTATCATGAATTTTCAACAACAAGAAGAGCGTGAGAAACCCAATGTCAGCAAACATCATTACACACACACGCACGTTCCTTTCTCTCTTCTCTCCTCTCTATCTCTACATATCGATGCTCATTCAAACTGACCACATTTCCAAGTCCAACAGTAGCCCGATAAGCTGCTTCGCCCTCTGACTCGTCTACGATGAACTATCGAACGCAACCATAGCCGAAGAAGAAACGAAAAGAAAGAGCCTTTTTGTCAGCAATGTCGTCTAGATCGTCCGGATCTAGACCAGATCGAGAGAATCGAAAGAAATCCATGTTTACCTTGCAGAGTGTGTTCAACAGGACCGGGCCGATATTCGACTTAAGTGACTTACTAGAGAGTGTCAGGATCGAAAAGCTAAGCAGAAGAAGAGGCGGAAGAGTGGAGAGAGAGAGAGAGATCAGGGTACAGTCTAGACAAGATCTCGGGACGTCCCGTCTATCCAGCTGTACACATGCACACGAATATCGAAAACTCTAAAGATACTCACTTCAGAAGAATAGTAGAAATCGCGACCCGAACGTTCTTGTTGGTCTGCCCGATAGGGAGCTCGCTAAACGAACGAAGAAGCTGCAGATCGTAAAAGAAGAGAGTCGGAAGCCTCCTTGTATCAGTAAACCGAAAACGACATCTTGCCTGACCTGCTCGATGTCTTGATGAAAACACGTAGAGGCATAGAAGACCTGGTGAACGCACCTTCTCGATAGTCTGTCCTTCGACGAGCGCGGCCTGTCCGTTCGCCGTGCTGAACAAGTTGGCAAGCGCACGGAAGCCAAGCATCGCGTTCGTCTCCTTTACCTTATTAAGCTCCCATGTCCCATCCAGCGGCCACTCAATCACGCTCAGTATCAATGCCGGGATGGTCGCCGGTCCGGATGTCGCTCGGTACGCAGACAGACTAGGCGAGATCGGCGCGAGTAGCCGCAACAGATCCAGAACTGGCATTGAGAACCCCAAAAAGAAGAAATATGTTCCTTAGCTCGCACGCGAAAGACCTCAAAACAGACATGCCCAAACACATACCTGGAAACCGTTTCTCCGCCGGCCATCTAGAGAGAACGTTCACCAACGATCGCACATCCCATCCTTCTTCCGCCTTTTTGGTTAAAGGATCAGGCAGCGCCCCAAGAGGCAACCCCAAGAACGCGACCACGTCCTTCATCGCCTTCGTCTCCTCCGAGTTCATCTCCAACCCGGTCCCGGCCGCACGCAACTCTTCGTCGAGCTCGAACAGTTTTTTACTCAGAGCAGCCACGTTCGCTTGTTTGAACGTCAGATACGTCTTGACCGGTAGCACGTCCGTCGGTTTTCTTTCAGAAGGGGCGATGACGGTAGCAGCCGACGGGCCCGAGGAGCCAGTATATCGAGACGTACCGGTGTACGGATCGACATATGTTCCCGTGGCTTGATGAGTGGGCACTGAGCTAGAAGATGCTCGATAGCGAGAGGCGCCTGTGTACGGATCGACATACTCGTTTGACGCACCCTCCCCGATCGTCACCTTGGATGTGTTCTTCTCGATGAATCGGACGACCTCGTCGATGTATGACACCGGAAGCTCATTGCGGACCAGGAACGCCTGGGCAGCAGCATATGGGTTTTCTGTGTCGGCAAGAAATCTAATGTCAATATCATTCTCGCGCCATTCCAGTTGTTTCACCCTAGAGAGAGGAAAGTTTGATAAAAAGAGAAGAAGAGATTGCTTCTGACCAGACGCGTTGTAGGGCAATTTAAGAGGAGGCTGTCCTTCAGCAATATCGACATCAAACACATAGTCGTATTCAACCCCGTTGTAAAGCTGCTTTCGGCCAGAACCAACAGCATCGACGACCTCGCCAATCTTCTGCCACACACCGCTTCCACTCGACCACTGATTGGTAGTTACAAAGATACACAACATTGGTTCAGTCCGGTGTACAGCTAAGAGGTCCATAACGCTTCAAGAAAACAAACCTGATAGGCCTCCACAACGTTCTTCTCGTTTTTGACCATGATCACTTGACCTTCTTTCGTACCTAGAGGAAAAATGGACACATCCAGAGTAGAGCAAGTTAAGAATCAGCCTCAAACTCGCTCACAAGGCGAGTCTAGTGGGGAGACACTGACCGTCTTTAGCAAGCGCCTCCATTCCAGGCACGTTCTCTTTCTTTACATCTCCAACTTGCTGTCTATGCGATATAATATTTATTTTAACATAGAAAAATCGGTGGTGGCCTCGGTTAATTCTCTGCTGTAACGGGCGCTATGTGTAAGACAGAGAACTAATACGTACTGATCAACCTTCTGCTTCGATATCTCCTCCTCAAGAGCCTTGATTTCTGCCTCTGGAGCCACTCGACTCGCACTCCTTGTCCAAACGCGCACCACGCCGTCGCTACTACCGGTGATAAGATCTCCGTTCGAAGCAGCTGCCACAGTCCAAACGCTAGTGGCCGGGTGGGGGATTGTTTGGATGTTCTTACCAATCTCGGACCAAATTCTCAGAGTTCGATCCTCGGACACACTGGCCAACTCCGGTCCGGCATCAGGACTAGTAGCGGGAATGACAGCAAGGTCATAGACAAAAGAGGCGTGACCGTGAAGATCGATGATTCTATCCCCAGAGAGAGACCAGATGATGATTACACTGTGTACAAAGAAGGAGTTCCGAAGGGTATATTAGATCGGCGTCGAAAGGGTAACAGTTTGTATATTGGAATGGTCGAGAGGACGAACCCATCATTACCGCAACTTGCAAACGTATCTCCTCCAGGAATTGGAACCAAACCACGCACTGCGTCTGCATGTCCCAGGAACTATCAAGATATCCCGGAAAGTAAAGAAGAAGAAAAAAAAAGAGATGAGTTGGTCAAGACTAATAACAGAAATGATTGATGGTGCACGTGATCTGGACGCTCGATACCTTTTTTGATTCTTTGAACAAACCGTCAGCACCCTTGGTCCACAGAATGATTGACTTGTCGGCCGAAGCAGTAAGAATTTGTGTTGGCGAGATGGATCTCACGGCCCAGACCGTCTGAGAGTGACCTTTGAGAACCTGCTGCTGCTGGAAGTTAGCAGACCAGACAATCGCTGTTCTATGATCGAGAACTTTAGTCATTAGAAATGAACGCGTCGTTTATCCAAAACGTAGCGATCAAATTACTCACTGATCCCAAGACCCAGAGACTAGACACGAATAGCAGAATGGTTGTTAACTTGACCGAAAGTGAGTGAACATCGAATATGGCTTGATAGATCAGTCACTCACCTAGTCCGCCACCGCCGACGAGACCATCTAGACAGCAGACGTTGGCTGAATGGCCGATCAGTGTGACACTGGGCTCACTCGAAGTCGTCTGTTGAAAGTCAGTAGGTGATTTGGAGGCAAACCCATTGGGGGCTGCATAGGCACTGATAAGAGAGTCCTGAGAGCCCGTCAAGATCCATTCTAACAGACAGGAGAATAGAGGTGCGTCCGAAGTCAACAGGTGTGTCTGATGTTGCAGAGTAGAAAGAGGAGGGGAACAGACCTTGGTCATTGATGACACCTGCCCAGGTAGAGCTAACGAACCCTCCGAAGCCGTCCCAATGCCTGCCGGCAGACCATTCGGTTCCTTCTTTGGTCCAGGCGATGGTCGACTTGTCTCTGGATGTTGATACAATCAACGTGGGTGAAGGAGCAGAAACGGAACGAACCTGAGGTTGAAAAGCGGAGCTATCGTCAGTCACAGACGTGAATGCAAAAGGACGGCACTAAGAAAAACGGATGAGGGAACAGACATCTGCTTTATGACCCAGAAGGGAAGACGAGAGCTGAAACAGATCTGGGTTGTTCATTATCTTACAAGAAAGATTCTACGATGAGTTGATGAGTGGAAAGGATGCTTGGTAGGTAGCGATCACTCTCTTTACTCGGTAGAACACACCTAAGTGAGATGGAGAGGAAGACGTGGAGACTGATGTGGTCATTGTTCGATGCTAGGGTTATATATTACGTAAGTGTATGTGCCTTGCCGGCAGCTGCCACATAATGACTGTAGCCACAATGGACACTGTAACCATTGTGATATCCAGCTGTCGGCTCCGACTTCAACGGACTTCTCCACGGAGCAAGCGCAGCAGCCGAGCCCGTTCCGACGGATCCCGTCCGAGGTCGACGGTGATAAGGATCGGGGCGAGATAAGCAAAGCGGTATGCTTATAAGCAACATGGTCATCTCGTCGGTCTTGATCACTCACACACACCCATTCTGCTTCTTTGTTTCAACAGGTTCCTTTGCTTGATACATCCTCACACATAGCATACACTCACATATATCATTCATAATGGCTACCTTATCCGTTCAAGCACTTCCCTTGCCTCCTTCGGCCAACCCAGCGTTCTTCAGCTCTTTCGGTAGAGAAGTAAAGGGCGTCGATCTGGATGTCGCCTCAGATGACCAACTCGAGCAGGTCAGTGTTCGCCGCCGGTGATGTCGCTTTCTGTTTGACTGTATGTTGTACATTCTATCTGACCCTGCTCTGATGTTCGTTTTGAACATAATCACCTCCAAATAGATCCAGAAGCTGCTCTACGAAGTGAGTGCCTGCATCTAAGACCGATGAACTGAATTGAATTCATCGCTTACCTCGTCGCCATCTCTAACTCAATTCCCTTTCTAGCACTCTTGTCTCTTGTTCAAAAACCAAAAAGTATCTCCCGAGTCTCAGTATAAGCTTACCAAGGTTTGTGCGGGTTTATCTTGCATGCGCGCACACCCAAGTCTTCTCTGTCATGCACACGTTCTGATCTGCGATCGCATCGGCTGACTCCGAATATCCCGTCCACCTGATAGGTCTTTGACCCCGAATCTGATAGATATGGGCACGGGAACAACAAGACTGGAGGAGAAAAAAAATCAATCCTTCACCCTGACCTTAAGACTATTCCTCGACAGCCTCAGGTTCAGGTTCGTTCTCCAAGCTCCCACTTATTCCTGTCTCTGACCGTTTAGACTGCTGAGCATTGGAAATCTACCCATCACATCTAGGTCATCGGAAACGGAACCGTCTACGACCATGAGGGACTCCCTGAAGCAAGACTCAAGCACCCCCACCACAAGACGTTCCACAAGACGGCCGTCTCGCCCGAGGATGAGGAGGCAGGTGTGACTCGATTCTACAGATGGCACATCGATGCCGCTCTCTACGATCTGTCTCCTCCCAAGGTTACCACGCTCTATGCCCTCCAGGTTCCCAAGGGAGAGCAGCAGACACTCCGATATGACGATGGAACAGGAGACGAGCTTAAAGTGCCTCTCGGGACCACAGCTTTCGTTAGCGGACACAACATGTTTGAGGTACTCAGTGAAGAGGAGAAGAGTCTGGCCGTCCGACTTGGTGTCGAATACGCTCCCCACCCTTACGTCTGGATGTCATCCGCCCACGCTCTCCCCACTGGTCTTGGACTAGAGTCTGAGGGACTCGAACTCGACTTGAACGATCTCCCTCCTTGGTCGCAAGACAAGATCAAGATCTTCCCTGCCCTGTGGAAGAACCCTGTTACATCCAACCTACACCTTCAGATCCACCCCTCCGCAATCCGAGCGCTTCACATCGCTCCTCTCCCCTCAACCGCGAAGCGGACACCGGAATCGCTATTCCCAGACGGAGCCACCATCACCTCGCTCCCAGAGGTCCGTTCGGTCGTGTATCGACTCCAGCGGCAGGGAATCCGACCCGAGTTGGTCTACACCCAGGATTGGGAAGACGGAGATATGGTCTTGTTCCACAACAGGGGTGTCTTGCATTCGGTCGTCGGCGCGTTCACCGAGGATCAGGTCAGGGTGTTCCATCAGTGCAACTTGGCCGGAACGTCGGATCCGTGAGTTCTTCTTTCTTCGTCGTTCTCCTTTCCTCTCCTGCCTCCGTGTTCATCGGGCTGACTGAGTAAATGTTCTTGTTACTTGTTTTCTCATCACTAGTGAGGGACCGTCCGAGGAGGATATCAAAAAATGGGCCTAAGAATGAAAACAAAATTGCTTCTTCTTGTCGGCCAATTGTGATCATATTTTTGCTTTAGTTGTAAGATGTTTCCAGAGTCTCAGATTCATTGTATTTTGATAACGTCCTGTTCATGCTTCTTTCAGTCTTATATATACATATGTTAGTTCTGTCCTCCCGGGGGGGGGGGGAAGGATTGTTTCTCAATTATTCATATGATGCTTAATCAAGGGTTCGTTCCTCCAAGTGGTTATAAACATCCAACATTCAGACAGATCAATGCCGCAAAAATAATACACATGTTCAACAAGCTCGGTCGCAGATCGATCATCAGATGTCCCCTGCCCCAGATGCACCACCTGATCCATCATCTTGCCCAGACTTGGGCTTCCGACTGAGCAGCGCAATCTGACGTTGCATATCGAGGATCTGCTTATTGTGTGCGGCTTGCTGGGCTTGCAACGCCGCTTGAACAGTAGGGTCATTATGAGCCGGCTGACGAACCGACACATCCCATTGATAAGGAAAAAAAAGGGGAAAAAGAGGGAAGCACTTAAACGTTAGACACGATGTAAGAAACTCCCTAGCAACAAGCAAAGGGACATACCAAAGGACCAGTTGAGACCCCTCCAGTTGGGAGATTTGACTGAGGCGCGTACCCAGCCGGGCTCGTTCCGTACATATTGTACATCGGATAGCTCGATCCTCCGTAAGGTAATTGAGGTTGTCCCGAGGGCGACATATTATACGCTGCTTGATAGGCAGCTTGGTACGACGGCCGGAAACCTCCTTTGGCGCCTGGATGGGACGGATACATCGGCATTCCAGGCTGGAACGACTGAGGTCGGTATACTGGTTGACCAGGGTTGAATGGAGGTTGACCCGAAGAGTAGCTCGGGTGTGAAGAGGAAGTAGGCAGAGTAGTGGGAAGGGAAGGAGGAGCAGAGGTAGAGGTAGAATTGAATTGACCAGTGGCACGAGCAATGGCGAGAGACGTAGGAGACATAGGTTGCCCAGAGGGTTGTTGGGAAGGAGGCGATTGGGGCCGTTGAGGCAGACCGTGGGTGGGTTGCTGAAGTCCTCCTCCTGGGTGGTTCATGGCTTGGCCTCCAAACGCAGGTGAAGGGAAGCCGGGGTTGGAGAAAGACCCACGAGACCCTGATTGTGCTCCTACAAGTCCTCCTCTGCCTCTTCCTCGATTCGGCCCGCCTCTACCAACACCTTGCATATTTCCGCGTTCACGTCCTCTCCCTCCTCTGGTACTCATCTCCCCTCTTCTGTCATCCTCATCCTGTTTTGGACCCTTCTTCTTCCTTTCTCTTGCCCGCTTCTTTTTTCCTCCTCCAGCTCCATCGGCTCCAGCGGAAAGTCCAGCCCCAAGATCCAGATCATCATAAGGTGCCGGTAGGGCTCGACCGGGCAGAGCAGGGCCCGTACTCTCATCAGAATCATAGTCAAGCACGGTAGAAGCATCATCGTCATCAGATCGGCCGCTGTAAGCTGATTCGGCGTATGTCGAGCCGGCTGCAGAGTAGGCTACCGGGGGGAAAGTGCTCGAGAGTGAAGGGGTGGGCGATCCTCGGTTAGATGGTGCTCGAGAGTTTCGACTACAAGATAGAACGGAGGAATCATCGTTCAAACAAGGAAAGAGATTTCACAGTCAGACAACGATACATCGAAATAGACAAGGAACGATAGAAACAGAAGCTGACGGACCTGAGTTTTCGTCTCTTCTTCGCCTCCGCCTCGAGTTCGTCGTCACTCCACTCCATCTCATCCGCGCCGACCTCCTCGTCAAACTTGTTACTCGCATCCGTCCATTTTTCCAATCTCAACCGAGCAGTGGGTACGAAACGACCCATGTCAACCGGATAATACACCAGCATTCCGACCAAAGCTGAGAGTGGAACAGGAGGTTGAGCTTCCTGGGGTACAGAGATCTCTTGCGGGACCGAAGTTGACTCAACGATGGGTTCTGATATTTCAGCAGAGAGATCATCGTCGCTAGTTTTGGGGGAGGGAATCGAATGTGGCGTAGAGTTTGCTGGTGGAGAAGAAGGCGCAAGATCAGCGGTAACGAGAGCCTCAACTTCAGTCTCGGCTGAGCTAGGAGAATCTGGCTTATCGGAGATGAAGCTTGAGACTTCGGCTAATTCGGACGATACAGAAATCTCTGGTAGAGTCGAGGGAACGGAGGCTAGAAGAGACGGAGGAAGCGTGAAAGGTGTGGGAAGAAGCATAGTGTACAAAGGAGAGGCAGTCGGACCGAAGGTGTCTTGAACCTAAATAAATTGTTTGGCAAATAAGCAACGCTGAGCTCCTGTTTCTGTTTTGGAGAGTTAATGTGAAGAAAAGGACCTTACCAATCCGAGCACTCTTCCATCCTCCCAACAAACGATAGTGTTCTCTCCGAGCACATCCTCTCCCTTCTTGTCTACACATTCGACAACCACCATCTTTCCCACCGCACTTTTGATTCGCCCAAGCTCCCTCAAGGTTGATTCTGGATCGACTCTCTCCATAGGCAATGGCGGGGCTTCCACAGGAGGTGGAAGTTCATTGGCGGAAGCAAACCTTGTCGTGTCTAGTCCTTCATCTTCGTCTGAGTCTAGGATTGGATCAGCTGACGCAGGCGAAGGGGAACGAATGAGAGACTTCAATTCACGAAGATGCTTCTTGTGAACGGATCGAGGGGAAAAAGGCTTGGTAGCAGAGCTAGATGAAGAGTCCGAGTCTGAGTCTGAAGACGAAGACGAAGAAGAGCTGGAAGCAGAATCCTCATCGCCCGACGAAGAGGATGATGGAGAGGACTCGATGTCGGAGCTGTCAGGAAGAAATTAAGTTTCAAATAGGTTCTTATTTCGTAGGAAATATCAGAGAAGAAGTAGACTCACTCTGGACCATTCACAGCTCCAGCAAGGGCTTGTTCCACTGCGCCTTCATCGACGCCGACCATCTCATGGATAAGTTTCAGATCCAGAGGAACATCCGTAGCGGAGGAAGTAGAGCCCTGTTTCGAGGGAAGTGTAGGTAGTTTAAACACAGATGGAGGAGGGGGTACTGCTGTCGTTGTCGTCGTAGTAGCGGTTGTCGCCGCTATCACCGTTCGGGCCGATGGAGGGATAGGCCCGGTGTGGGAAGGAGAAATGGCTGAGATTCCATCCATAGGCTCAACACTAGGAAACAGGATACAAGACAAAATAAGCGCTCAGCTATAGATTTGTAACAATCAAACAGATGCACAATAGACGGTTCATACCTAGTTGACTCAACATGTTCACTAGAGACCACGGTCTCTACAGTCTGAGCCTGGCTACTCGAGATTTCATCGGCAGCAGAAGCGTTTGTCTTGGATGGAGTTTGGGAGCCTTCTACCTCCGCCAAACTTCCTATCGAGAGGTCTATCTGAGTGTCCTGATGGACTTCCTGTTCTGTAGACATGTCTAGGTAGTTGTTGTATAGATAATATCTGGGACACACTCTCGTTCTTACCGTATCCGTTGAAAGGCAAGCTTCAAATTAGTGTGGCAAGATAAGGAGAGCTGTGTTCGACGCGCTGCACGTGATGACATACATCGCTACAAAGCACGTGCCCATAGCCAAAATATGTAGCCGTAACCAACGCCTCTGCCATCACCGTAACCATGTGAGGTGAGACAGATCACCTCGACTTCCACCGAATCAGTCTTCCCGTTCTCTTCTACCTTCCATCCGTCATCCCCATCCCCCATCGCATCACACAGCTTGTTAATCACTCCTTTTACTCTAATTTAAACCCTCGATACACATATGAAGACTTCTACAGCTTTGGTAGCAGCCATTGCTACTGCTTCCTCAGTATCTGCGGCCATTCACAAGTGAGAGAAGTCTTTCCTCGTTCTTGGTTCTTCCCTTTCCGTCCAATCATTTGATCTGACCACTTTGTCCTCCTGTTCTCTTCTCTACCTTTTGTTCATCCTGCCCACCAGACTGCCCTTGAAGAAGCTTGATCCTCAGCCTTTGTCCGTTCGATCCGTCGACCATGAGACCGCTTTCTTGGCTTCCAAGTACCTTCCAGGAGGTCTTGCTTCTCACCAGGCGGCTCTTGTCGGATCCGGTGGCAATGGACGAAAGCTCAAGTCATCCAACAACGCCGATGATTTGTTTTGGACCCAGGAAATGATGAATGAGAAGGGTCAGGCCGAAGCTTTGAAGGGTGGACACGGTGTTCCTTTGTCCAGTGCGTATTGTTTACTTGCATCTCAATGGGCATTGATCACAGTGAGACGTCATTGGTGGCGGTTCAAACCTGATCGGCATTGACACCGTCTGCTTTGATCTTTCCTTAACGTCAGACTACTTGAACGCTCAGTACTTTGCAGAGATCGAGCTTGGAACACCTCCCCAGCTTTTCAAGGTCGTTCTTGACACTGGGTCCAGTAACCTGTGGGTGCCTGGAAAGGGGTGCTCTTCGATCGCTTGCTTCGTACGTCTATTCTTCTATAATCCTTTCGATTCACTCATCTCACCCGTTGCCTCATTTATAATCATCTCTAGTTGCATGCCAAGTACGATTCTTCTGCCTCGTCAACCTACAAGGCCAATGGATCCTCCTTCGAGATCGCATACGGATCGGGATCTCTCGAGGGTTTCATCTCCAACGATGTTCTCAGCATCGGTGACATCACCGTCAAGAAGCAAGATTTTGCCGAGTCCACCAAGGAGCCTGGACTTGCCTTTGCTTTCGGTTCGATCTATTTTTTTTCCTCATCAATCCATGAAATCGAGTGCTGGATCTGACGACGTATCATGTTCTTTATAGGCAAGTTCGATGGAATTTTGGGATTGGCCTATGATACAATCTCTGTCAACAAGATTGTTCCCCCTTTCTACAACATGGTGAACAGCGGTTTGCTCGACGAGCCCGTGTTCTCATTCCGAATGGGATCTTCTGAGGAAGATGGAGGAGAGGCTATCTTTGGAGGAGTCAGTCTTTCGGAACCTTATGCTTTTCTTTCCTGTATCCTAACGCTGTCTCTCTCTTCCTTCTTTGTGTGTAGGTCGATGATTCCGCCTATATCGGCAAGCTTGATTATGTTCCTATCAGACGAAAGGGATACTGGGAGGTTGAGCTTGAAAGCATCACCTTCGGAGATGATAAGCTCGAGCTTGACAACACCGGTGCTGCCATCGATACTGGAACCTCCCTCATCGTCATGCCTGTCGACGTGGCAGAGATGCTGAATGCTGAGATCGGCGCCACCAAAGGCTGGAACGGAGCCTACACTCTGGACTGCGCTTCCGTGCCCTCCCTTCCTCCTCTTACTTTCCAGTTCGGCGGAAAGCCTTACACCCTTGCTGGAGAGGACTACGTCTTGAACTCTGGAGGAACCTGCATTTCTGCCTTCCAGGGAATGGACATCCCTGCCCCCTTGGGACCTCTTTGGATCGTTGGAGACGCTTTCCTTCGAAAGTACTACACTGTGTATGACCTTGGCCGAAACGCTGTCGGCTTTGCTCCTTCCGCTTAAAGAGAGATTTCTTTACGATGTTCTGTCTGACCAAGAACTGAGCGTTGCGTCTTGCTGTCTTTTTGATCGCCTGTGTGTGATGTTGGGTCTCTTCTCTTCGTTCGTTTCGCTGTGTTGTCTACGTCTGCCTTTTTGTATTCTCGTTCCTTCTGTAGCCTGATTTATTATGAATTTGCTTCGCTATAAGTTGTCACATCACCAACGTCGCATTTGTTCTTGTTTCTATGAATAAGAAGAGAAAAGTAGACAAGCACGAGAGGCGCGGACGATATGCTGTTCGTTACAGAGGCAAAATGAGAAGATGGAAGAACAGGGAGGGAAAGGCCCTGGTTCTTGCAAAAAGTCTCGATTTAAGAATTCTTCTTTTCTTTTTACATAAACACATAGTGAGGGTGGATTGGAAATAAAGAACAACGATAGGAAAATGACGAGAAGAGAGAAGGAGAGATAGGAAAAATAGAAAAGATAGGAGAGATAGGAGAATGGCCGGGCGAGTTTTTCTTTTTCGATCCTGTCCGTCTATACTTCTATACATCGCCTGCCTCAGCAGGGGTCGGTGCTGGGGCAGGAATGTTGGCAGGTGTAACAGGAGCAGGCGTCGAGCCAGGAATGATCTTTTCGCCACCACTTTCTGTCTTGGAGACGAGTCTGTCCGATATATGGGTCTTCTGCTCGAGACGGGACAGAGGAGACACAGGCTAGTCAGTTGCGAGACAACCCAGCGACCGAAAGGAAAAGTCTCAAAGCAGGAGAAAGAATAGAAGGGAGCGACAGGAAGAAGTGAACAGGCTTACGGGAACGAATGGTTTGGCGTTCGCATTGAAAACAACCGATCTGTTGGCTCCCGCCGGCCTTGTCAACGACGGGTTAGAAAACGTCTTTGAATTTGAGGTAGAGTGGGCGTAAGGATGGTATGTTGTCGACCGAGGGGCGGGCGCAGTTCGACCGAATGGGTGGGTGTACTTGCAATCCGCTCGGGTACAATGTGACTTGAACTTGCAAAGCTTTCCACTGGCCGTTAACGGTCCATCCAGTCCCCCTATCGCTGCTGCCGTCGTCGCTGACGAAGCCGGAGCGGCCACCACGCCATCCAGATCGCCGATCCCTCCGTTGCCCGTTCCTTTCTTCTCTTTTGGCTTCTCCGCCAGAGCCGGATTTGCCAAAGCGGGTGGCGCCGTCGGCTGGCCGGCGGCGTCCACATGAAGGAACTGACAGGAGGGATTTGTGCAGTTTTGGAACTTGCACAGTACCTGTGTTGGACCGGTGTGGTCGGCTGAAAGGACAAGAATATATGAATATAGGAAATCGAACACATGTTGATATAAATAAGGAAGAAGAAGAAAGAGAAGGAGAAGTGGATGGAGAAAAGATAAAAATGAATAGAACGAACCTCCAAGCTGAGCCGGGCTTACGTGGCTCTTGACACACTCTTGGTCCTTGCAATTCTTACCTGCCTCACAAGCCTCGGTGCTCAACACCAACTGAGTCTGTGGTGTGGCCGCTGGTGACGGGTGAGAATATGTGCATGCCGCGTTCGTGCATCCGAGCGCAAACTTGCAGAGATCTGTCTCTGTCGGCTTGGTCGGAAGCGGGGCGGCCTCCTTGGCAATAACCGGTACGATCGCTTGCGAGGCCGGTCCAGCAGCGCCATTGGTTCGACGAGGGTTGTTGTTGTTATTGTTGTTGCTGTTGTTGTTGTTGTTAGCATTGTTTCGGTTGTTTCGATTGTTGTTGTTACCAGATTGTTGAGATGCTGCCAACTGCTGCATTTGCTGTTGCATTGCCTGCATTTGGGCCATCTGAACCATCTGTTGGGAAGAAACCAAGGGATCGTATCACGAACAACGAGAAAAAGCATAGTCAGCCCCATCCTCGAAGCTTATCTGAAAGCTTGTGAGTGGACCTTGACATGACACGTCAAGAAAGAAAAAGAAAAAGCAACAGACCATCATCTCCTGAAGACCCATCCCCATGCCTCCTCCCATCATGTTTCCCATGAACGCTTGAGGATCCATCATCATGTTGTTCATCATTCCAGGGTTGAATCCACCCTGCATGCCGAGACCCATATGTTGCTGTTGCTGCTGGAGGTGTAAGGGAATCTGCTGTACTTGTCCTCCTAGAGGCTTCGGAGCGCTAGCGGCGACACCACCGGCTCTTGTTATCGAATCGATCTTTTGCTGCACGGAATCTTGACGTTGACGGGCTAGTTGAGAAGAAATAAAAAGCAAAAGATTACATAAGTAACTAGGAAGGATATCATAGATATCATAGAAGCAGGAGAAAAATGAGACGAGAACCGAGAAACACACCATCGTTGGCCTCTTTACCGCCTAGTCTCTCCAACAAGTTCTTTGACGCGTCCCCAGCGGCCAGTTTCCTCGGGCCTGATGGCGGAGTACTATCGGACACGCCTCCAGAGACCCGTCTCTTGGATGAGGGTTCCGAGCCTTGAGACGGAGCGGGCCTCTTCTGACCGACGACGGGAGCTGGCTGGACTGGATTCAAAGCTGACGAGGAGAGAGCTCTGGCAAAGAGACCGTTGGCTGGTCCGGTAGGAGGCCGACGACTATGTGGAGGGTCATCTCGAGCTACTTCTGACGGGGCGATCACAGTATCTTTAGCAACGGGGACGGGAGCAGGGGCTTCTACCGGAGCGGGCGAGGGTTCAACATTGGTAGTGGTAGATGGAGCGAGCAGTTGGTTGGTCGCTCTAGCAAAGAGCCAGGTGGTGAAGGACTCATCTGGATATAACGCGATTGATGGCAGAAGAGGTGTTTGAGAAGCATATCTGACATCAGCTTAACATTCAATTGGATGCAGTTCTGTTTCTGTGGAAAGACTTACCATACTGATCTCCAATGAGATCCATCAACTCTGCGGTGATTTGATCTTGGGTCTTGCTGTTAGCGAGCATGACAGTGATGTACTGTCGTTCAAACCCAACACACCCATACGTCAATATTATCGGTCAGAACGGTTCCGAGGAAGAGAGCACCAATATGACACGTACCTCGGCCATAACAGGATCTACGTCGCGAGGAAGAAATGGATTCCGATAAATAAGAATCTAAGAGTTCGCGTATTTGCAGAGAAGGAGAAGGAGAACGAGAGGAAAAAGGGGAGAGCTATCGACGGGGAGCTTGGGCAAACGGGTGACCTACCATCATCAGGCGCGTACTCGAACTTGGCAAGCTCTGCTTGAATGGAATCCTAGGTATGGGCAATCGACCATAGTGGCAAGAGAAAGCAGGGTGTGAACGAGAAAAGAGACCAGAGAAAGAAGGTGGATGGAGATAGCAATGGGGAGTCAGTCTCTGATCTGAAAGATACCACACTGAGAGCCAAAAAGAGGACAAACAAAACACGCACCTGAAGCTCCTGAGCGTGAGATGTTCCCATGGTGACCTGTGGTGCTGGCGACATGGTGATGGCTGATGGTTGATGGTTGATCGTTGGTGGTGGTGGATGAGGTCCAAGACACGGCTCTCATAGATTTCCTGTAGGAAGCCTGGCGTGGCGAAATAAATTTGTAATAGGAATATTCTGTAGTCGGATGACTACGAGAGACTACGAAATCTGTAGTGTTCTCGTTGTTCGAGAAGTCCTAGTCCACGGACTACAACGGGTTCTAGTCGACGGACTAGTAAACAGATCGGGAGAATAAACTACAACGCTCTCTAGTACGTTGACTAGAAAGCAATAGGCGAGGGTTTTAGTCGGAAAACACTACAAACCCAAGCTAGAGATTTCGGGAAAAATCTCTAATGAAACCGGCCGGAATATTCTCACCGCCAAACTTGATCATCCCGCTCGATAGCGTGAAGCAAGTCCTCAGCTAACGCCAGCTTGGTCCATCATGAGCATCGTAAGTCAGGCAGACAGTCAGGAAGGCGAGGGAGGAGGAATGGAAGGAAGCAAGCGGGGATACATCCATCCGCTCTCTGTTCAGTCTTGTTGACAGATGAATGGTCTCTCTCTATCTCTCACCAAAAGTCTTCGTTCGACCCACAATCGTTGATCCCTCGGGTTAGGTCCATTCTAGAAGGGGCCGACCTAAGCACAGTGTGAGCTCTTTCTGTGGTACGCGCGTTCCTTCTCTCATTCAGGTCTTGGCTTACGCGATCCGTCCTTCCTCCCAATAGGTCCGCACGTCAGGTCCGGAAACAGTTATCTGAACAGGATCCCAGTTTGACTCCTGATCTGTTAAAATCTCACAAGGATGCGATTGACGATATCGTACGTCCATTCGTTCTGTTCCCGCGTGCGTTCGGCGCAAGCGCATCGTACATTGGATTGATCCGGTTCATCTTATTTCCGGCCATGCCTTGATACGTTCTCCTCTTTGTCAGGTGATGACCATATTTGATGCTCTGGCCGCTCCTCCATCCGAGTCTTCGGATGATAACGACGACGACGACGACGCGCCAGAAAGTCCCCCTCGAACAAAGAAGCAACCGAGTTCAACATCCGACTCCTCAGTAAAGTCAAAGGCCGAACCTCTCTCTGATGCTCAGCTCGCTCAACAATTGTCCGACCAGATAAACGGTGCCCCGAATGCCCGCTCTACAAGAGCATCTTCCTCATCCACCTCCAAGACTGCCAAGGGAAAGGGAAAGGCGAAAGCAAGCGCTAGCAAGACATCCAAAACGAATGCATCCGGTTCGTCAAGATCAAAAAAGAACACGGTACTCTCTCAAGCGACGATAGGCTCGTCCGACGATGAAGACCATCCAGATGGAACAAAGAAGGCAAAGAGAAAGCGGTCGACGGATTCCGACAATGCGCCAGAGGCAAAACCAAAGAAACCAAAGAAACCAAAGAAAGAACCTAAGTCAGAGGGCGAGGCGGACGGAGAGCCCAAGAAGGGCGGAGTGTTCATGAAACCCTGGGGAATGAGTGCACCACTATCTGCTCTCCTTGGCGGACAGTCTCAGGTAAATTCCATTTCCTCAGCCAGATTCGTCTTTTACGAAAGTGAGAGCACTGAAGATTCTTCTCCTGTTCACAAACACACCCAGCTGCCTAGACCCCAGGTGGTCAAACAGATCTGGGCATACGTTAAAGAAAACAACATCCAAGTTGGTCCTTCCTCTCTTCCCAAGTTTTGTTTACAAGGATCATAACCGAACGCACCCTCTCATTTAGGATCCAGCCAACAAGAGCTTCTTCTTGTGCGACGACCGTATGCAAGCCGTGTTCAAGACACCTAGAGTAAGTAGGGAAGACGTTTTGCCTAGTACTCCAGTTCATAGTGATCTGATCCCTGTTTCCAACTAACTGTTGTCTCCGTTTTCTTCTCCCTCCTCCTTTTCCTCTTACTCTTTTTTTCGTCGAAAACTATTAAAGTTGCATGTACGTTATTCATTGTCTATGATTTATCCGTCCTCTCTTCCCTTCAGTTCTTCTCATTGATTCCCGCTCTTATCAATCTACAGATGTTCACGATGAACAAACTCCTGAGCGATCATCTGTATCCGGTCAAAGAGGCCCAGTCATAAGAATCCAGCCTCCCTTTCGTTTGTCTACTTGTCCCAAGGGATTCAACATACTTTTCTTACACACACATTCATATATATATGTATCTACATGTACAGCCTCGTCCGCAAGTGAGAAAAGACAGAGATAGAACGCTGGACAGAGACAGAAGAGAAGCTCCTTTATTCGCAATTGTGTTCTATTCAATACAGAGCAGGCTGCATATAAAAGAGCCGTACAAGCTCTCTGTATTCTATCTAGAGAGCGTGATCTCGGTATGGTTGGTTCGATACATATACAGTATATATCATATACACGACTCCCCTTTAGAGATACACATGATACAATCTCGATTGCATCAGGACTCGAGAGAATACTTCTCCCAAGGATGATTTGAAGTCCTCTCAGTCTCTCCCTTCTGGAACATAATCTAATTTAGCCGAGAGGAGCAAAGAGATCCCAGTGATATAGATGAGACTGGGGAGGGTCTTAAGATCTAGATCGAGAAACGATACGCAACAACTAAGGTCATTAGCGTGTGTTCCGATGGAAGAGCAAGTAATAAAGATATAGTGAATCCGGTTCTACCTCTCATGTGTGCGTCTGTCCACTTGTTTGGTCCGTCAACCTATCCAACGCGTCCTTTAGCTTGATCTCTTCCTCCTTTCGGTTCGACAGCCATTCAGCTGGAGCAGTATGTTTCGTGATTGGATCCAGCCCTATCAGCACATGATCTTGCGGACAAGAGGGGCCGAGCGCGTAGACATCTTCAGGAGCAGGAGAGAACGTAAGGAGATCCCTATCTAGGGGAAAGTCACAAGACTCTGATAGGCATGAAGATAAGGACAATCTGCGACTCGGCCGAGAGACTGATTTCGAAGGAGATGAGCCTGTAGGAGTTATGGGACGAGGCAGCTTGGAAGGTGGTGGAGATTCCAGAGGTCGAAAGCTGTAAGCAGGACTGAAGTGAGAAGCAGAGTGATCCTTGCCGTCGGCCTCGTTGTCTTCGTCGTGACCTGAAGATTCAGACAGAGACAAAGATGTTTTGGCTTCTCGCTTGTTCCACCTCTCCCGTCTGTTCTTGCTCTTCCGTCCAGGGCTTCGAGACCGTTTGTTTTTCCAGTAGAGTTCCTCCTTCCGCACGCGTCCCAGAACATTATGTCTATCTTTATCCGTTTCGAGTTCTGCAGAATCCCATCCAGGTGGCAAGGCCTCTCTGTCCCCTTCCGATTCTGTTTCCGATCCTTCCCCTAGCTTCCAGCCTTCTTCTAAAGCCAAAAGAATTAGACCTCTGGCGAGAACGACGAGATGATCGTCGTCCCTGTCGACGACGCTGGCTGGACTGATATCTGAGAAGCCAGCAGAGACCCGAAAGCTTAGGATGCCCAGGATGTACTTGACAACTTCAATCTCTTCCCTCCGTTTCTCGATATACGCGTTCGATCGGTCCGTCAAAGGTGGAAGCGGAGGTAGATCAGGTAGAGCCTGACGGAGCGTCGACGACAATGTCTGAAGGAGAAGATGAGGGGAGAACGAGCGCAGAGTGAGAGGCGCGTCTAGGGGCCGGGCGATCTGTAATGTCAGCAGCAGGGAGTTGAACGCTGGGATCAGCGGAGGCAGTTCAGTCGAGCTCGCAAGTAAGCACATTATCGTCAGCTTTGATAGATATGATCAGCGTGAGAACGAAGGTCCATAGGGTATCGCTGAATGGATGATGATGACCAAAGGGAAGAGAGGGTGAACGAAGGCATTGAGAGAAAACCCAACAAAAAAGGAAACACCAACGCTTTTCCTTTCAAACTCCCATCGTCACTCTGTCTCGTTCCATTTGAACTCATCTAAATCCATTGCTCTCCCATGTCTCATCCTTCATCGGCCCCAGCGGCTTCATCCTCACAGATGCCTGCTCCTCCTCCCCCTTCGTCAGCTCCGAAACGTAAGATGACTGAGCAAGACGCGCTCAAACATTCTAAGTAAGTCTTTGTTCGCATTCGTCGCGTTCCAGTTCTTATCTCACTGTTCTTCTTTCTATCCTTTCGCTATCATTCTTCTCTCCAGGCGGTTTCGAGCCCATGTACCCCCTCTACCAGTCATACTCAATATACCGGAGAGTAGAATGTATCAGGATCTCGTTCAGATGGAACAAAAGCTTGACTGGACAATCACAAGGAAACGTGCAGAGATTCAAGACGCGGTCGCTAGACCGACAAAGGTATGTCTCCTCTTCTCTCCGTCACTCTTGTTCTACTCACCCCAGATATCGCTGCTCTTCCTCAAGAGCCGCTCCCTGGAATTGTGCTCTGCGGTAGATGTAGACCAGGAATGATCATAGCTGAGCTCATTGGATGCATGCCTTTCTGAACTCCAGACAAAGCGACAGCTGAGGATCTATCTCTCCAACTCCTGTGTTCTCCCAGAGACGTCGGATGTTTCCGGTCTTGACCGTTCACCTCCCAGGAGTTGGACTCTCAAAATAGAAGGCCGGTTGATAGACGTTCGTTCTCTCTCTCTCTTGATGTTGGTCTCCGAGATTTCTCAATGCTTGTATCTGAAACACTTCCTCTTTACGGTTGTCGTTCTGATGTTTAGAGTGGAAACCCAAGACAGGACAAGTTGACGAAAAGAAAGTTCTCAACCTTCATTAGATCTATTGTCGTGGATCTGAAGGGACCAAATTATACAATGGCCGGGCCTACTAATGGGAACCTCATCGAAGTAAGTTCTTTTGCCTATGTTTCGCTACAGAACACTTTCCCTTTAAGTCTGACAAGCATCTGTCGTGCCTTCCTTTATTCTGTCTTAATCAGTGGTACAAACCTCCTTCGCATCCCCACCAGGACGGATTTACCATTCAACGGCCTCTATCGCCCTCACACGATTCATCAGAAGGGCTTCCCTGTCGAATCTTGATGCAGCTCGATTACGATCCACCAAGGTTCAAGGTGTTGCCTCAGTTGGCAGACCTGATTGATATCAAGGAGGACACGAAGGCGAGCGTGTTGCAGGCCGTTTGGAACTATATCAAGATCAAAGGTCTGCAAGACAAAGACGACCGACGAAGAGTCAGAGGAGAAGGCGCATTTGGAAAAGTTTGTCTGAATATTTTCTGTCAGAATAGCTGTTCGCAAAACCGTCTTGCTAGCCAGGAGTCTGATCCGTGATGTCTGTCTCTTGTAGCTTTTCCCAAACCAGCCTTCCATCCCGATGCACATCTTACCAGAAATCATCAATCAATATTTGACGGTGCCTGACCCTGTCGTCATTCACTACACCATACAGACGAATGTTGAAAAGTATACCCATCCGAGATGTTTCGACGTAGAGGTTGAAGTCGAGGACACTAACAGATCTCGAGGAAACGCTATCCTAGCGAGCTTCGCCGAGGAAGGAGCGAAAGAAGTTGCTGGTTTGGAAGAAGAGGTTTGCTCCCTTCCTCGCTTTCCTGTTGCTTGTCTTGCCGTTCTCACTAGGGTTTAAGTTTTCTCTGTCTCTCTGCGTAGATCTCGAACCTGTCAATTGCAATTCGGAACGCTCGTACCAAGAGAGACTTTCTTCAATCATTTTCAAATGACCCTTCAGGCTTTATTCATCACTGGCTTGATTCTCAGGCTAGAGACTTATCCCTTACATTAGGTGTGGAGAGCCAGGGCGGATTCCCCAATAGAGGGCTAAGCGCGGAAGATTTGAGACGGAGCGAACTGTTTCATTTGCCATGGGTATGTTTGAAGGTTTCCTTGTCTGAAGTTTATTGGCGAACCAAAAAAACCGACTGAGCTGATATCTCTTGCTGTCGTCATCAATTAAACTTCACAGGCGGAGGAAGCTACTGTGTTATACGACGGAGCAAAACTCATCGAATTACAACTTAAAGCTCAGCAGCAACAACAAACCCAACGTCGTTGATCTGTCTCCGTCTCCCTCCCGCTCTGTTGTCATTTGTATAAATCCCTTCGCTACCGGTCTTTCTCAATCGCCTATACTCCTTTTCTGAGTGACTGTCCGACTTGTACTTTTCTTGCCTGATCTATCCATGGCCTTCTTTTTATCTCGTCGTGCGATGGAAACCCTTTTCTCTGGCCTGCTGACTTCCCAAAATACTTCATGTTAAGAGCAAAAGGACGTTCAATCACTATCCCAATGCATCTGCTGCAGGCGTTCGTCCACATTCGCATCTCCTTCCCCTGTCTGCTCTTGGTCGACGTCCATCATATACGCTTCTTGTTGTCCGTCAGGGTATCCGTTCGATTGATGATTAGGTTCGAGATTTTGGTCTAGCAAAGAAGGGTCTATCAACTGTTCCCTCACTTGCTGTCCGTCTGTGTGATTTAAGAATGAATGGGTTTGATCCATCAGAGAGTCCGCTCTAAGTGATGGGTCTACTAGAGAAGGGTCTATCATTCCTCTCGATCCCGAATCCCGTGCCTCGACTGGCTCGTCTAGATGGCCCATCAGACCATCGAGGGATCGCCCGTTATGTTCAGATACATAGGGTGACCATTCAGGAAGTTGGGATGACGAGTCGTGATTATGAGATAACGTATCAATGAGTGATGTGAAGCCCTGCACAGCTTCACCATCCCCAATCTCGATTTGTTGGTCTTCGAGGAGGACATTTCCCTCCAAAGGATTTAGTTCTATCGGATCCGTTGATTGATCAAGAATAGAAGGATGAGGGTGGTGATCATAGTTGGTGGTGGAAGTCCGTAGTCTGGATCGAGATTTACGTCTATTACTTGGAGTAGAAGTCGAAGCTGCTGATGATCGTTTTGGGTCAACGACTTGCCAGCCTGAAAGATTTCGGTCGTCTCCTCCGTCCGGACGTGTCCGTTCGATTGGAATTTCATCTTCCGAGTAGACATTCGGTCTTGCATCATCTGACGCGTCTTCCTCTTCCTCCTCTTCGGCAGCGGCATTTTCGTCATCCGTCAACGCACCGTTCTCTTCGTCTTCATCCATATCCTCTTCACCGTCTTGGTCATTTCCGTTCGCACCACCGGGAGGTCCCGATAAATCGCTTCGCGTTCTTCCCAACTCGGCCGGTCGACCTCGCGGTCTACCTCCGCTAAGACCGTATTTTTTCTTTTGTGAGAACGAGCTATAGGAAGACGAAGCCGACGGCCCGTCTGTGGGTACGGTAGGGTTGTAAGTTTGTGGTGTGAATTGAATAGTCTGAAGAGAGGGGAGCATGGGATTTGTCGAAGAGCCTGGATGCGTGTAATGGGCGGAATGTAGGTGTCAGATTGTATGAAGAGGCTTACGAGGAATACACACCGAGTAGAAGGTACAACGATTACGAACCAAGAGCCGGAGGAGTAGACAAGGAGGAGGAAGAGGTGGATGGGCTACCAAATATCATTTCATTTCCTATACGTTCCATCAGTTTTCCTTTGAAGAGCGTATTATTGACTTTCAAGAATGGGGTGGGTGTATTGAGACCCTGTTCGAAGAGAAAGACAAGCAGTCTGTCAATCAGCTGAAGAAACCGGAAAATAAACAAAAGCAGTCAGACATACAATCAGTGACCATGTATGTGATCTCGCGAGCTCGGCATCGCCCTGGGGGCTGCCTTCTATCCGTCTGGAAGAGCTACCGTTGGAATTATTGTCGGCATTATGCCTAGATGAGCTTTCAGCTTGACCGTTCACTGGACGAGAGAATTGGGTCGAAGGTTCTGATACCGGAGCAGAAGAGTGAGCAGGAAATGAAGGAGGAGATGCAAGAATAGATGTATCTAGCGCTTGATCCAGAGAAATTGTTATTATCTCTTCCTAGGCTTTGCAGAATTGCGAAGGGAAGTGAAAGATCAGAACGGCGAAACAGGCGCGAGGAGAGGTGGGATAATTACCTCTATTTCCGAGTCCCACTCTTCATCTGAAGCTAAATCTCGATCCGAGGGTCCAAAGTGAGTAACTGGAACAAACGTTGGAGGCAAGAGTGAGGCCATGCTCGATGATGGAAGGGGATCACTATGATGTAGAGGTGTTGTAGAATGGATGGAGGAAGTAGAGACAACAGTTGATGCATCGGGGGTCATCGGGGGTGATAATCAGTCGAAGCGGGGATTACATTGGGGTTATCTGGGGTCACAATTTGGGGTACATCTGGACGCACAGACTCAGGTTCTCTTCTGTGCCTGTTGCGTCACCGTCCCTTCGATCGTTCCTGATCGTACCTTTTCCCTTTTTTTTCTTTCTCATTCGTACCTTTTCCTCCATCATCTTTTCATCCCTGGTCTATTTTTCCCATCCCGCATCTCCACCCAGTCAAGACAGAGCTCTTCCGATGACGGCGAAGACTTCCAGTGCATCCGCTGGAACGAGAAAAAAGAACCAAGCGAAGAAGGCGGCAAAGCAAGGCTCAAACGAGCAATCCTCCAAGTCTAGCCAACAGTCAAACTCAAACAACTCAGGGAAGACCAAGAAGGAGAAGCAGGCAACCAAGCTCAAACGAGGAGTCCCTAAACCCTACACCCCACCACCCAAGCCACCTCAACCAGCCGTTCCCGATCCGCTTGACGCCCTTGGCTTAGCCAGTAGCTTACCTGCCGAGTTAGTTGTTGTCCTCAGACGGTTAGGCAAGAAGGACGAGATCACTAGGAGGAGGGCATTGGAAGAGTTTGATAACTGGCTTGAAAAGGCCAAAAATGACGAAAACGAACACTGGTGGGTCGAGGTTATCGGACCTGTCTGGGTATGTCTAATTTGAATCCTCTTGTGTGCAATTTCTCTCAACGTTCGTCACTCGACTTACTCCTCTCGACTTTCTGGTTTGCTCTCCCTTCCTCTACACAGCTCCATCACCTGCCTCCTCTTTTGTTCACCTCAAGGCTTACCCCAATCACTCTTCAAACCCACCAAACAATTTTGACCCTTTTCCCTTCGCTCCTTTCCACCACCCTTCCCTACTTGCTCGAGTTCCAACAACGTAACGTCCTGGGTACTCTACTCTCATCCTCACTCCAATCTTCCTCAGTCTTCCTCCAGACGTTCATCAACTCTGTCTCTTGGTCTGTCAATGAATCGACCGAGTCCCAGCTGGAATTGAATAGCTATCTTGGTCTCCTGACTGAATACCTCTCAAGTTCTATACTAGATCCCTCGGCCATCTGGGAGAGCGTGTTTCCTCCTGTCAAGATTGCTAGCGCTGGCGGGCAAACTAAAGGCGGAAATCAGAGAGCAGCGCAAAGTTACAAGGGCCGAATTGAACAGGGCGGAAAGAATAACGCCGGGAAGAAAGAGGAACTCGAAGAAAGTGAAAAAGTGTTGGAAGAGGAAAGAGTCGAAAGAGAGCTTGGACTCAGAATCGGAGGCTTGGTCGGTCTGAGTTGGGTCTTGAGAGGTGAGTCTTTTGTCGGTTATGGTCTCTGCTATTGCCGTATATCCCCTTGTTTGCTTCCCTAATGATTTGCCTTACCACTTTGCGTTTTCAGAATATCCTCAGTCTGAAGAGACTGGAACTAGTCTATCAGAAGATCTAGTCGCTCTTCTCTCGACTCCTTACCTCTGGTCCGCTCTCTCCAACACTACCCCAACATCGGAGACGTCTGCTCCTCTTGGGTACGGTCAGACCTCGATTCGGAAGGCTGCTTGGGACTGTCTGAAAGCGTTACTTCTCAGATGGCCTGGCATCGCCAAAGCGAACTTGGAGATCTTGACTGGAGAAATCTTAGGAACTTGCTGGAATGAGTCTGAGGTGGTTGTCTTGAGTTCTGTCTGGGATCCCTTACTTCTATTTTTGACTAGTGAGTCAACATCACGGTTTCAATCCTTGGACTTGGCTCAAAAAGAGACAGATTTGTTGAGCAGATTATTCTCATTTGTCTGAACAGAATTTCCTGAGGCTTGGACTATCGAAAAGACCATGAACGCTGAGGAAGATCAAATTCCTGCTGTGCAAGAGACTGAGCAGGCAAATAATGATGACGGTAATCAGAACGATGTCGAATCGAAGATCGAATCCTCGAGATGTGCCTCTCCTGAAGGAGGCTCTCCAGCATACTCTGCTTTCCTTGATTTTCTTCGTTCCGGATGTAGAGGAGCACCAGTCAATGGATATCTCATCCTTGTTGTCGTTCTATCCACTTTGCCAACGGAGGTACGTCTTTCTTCCTGCACATTTCCTCTTCTTTATACATACAGGTTCACAGCTTTCTCACTTTTCGTACAACTACCCAATCTTTTCTGTTTCCTCTGATCTCTCAGATTTTCCCTCTCACAGAGAGCTCGTTCGATGAGCTCTTTCAGGCTATTTGGGCTCCTCTTCCTTCGCTACTGTCTTCCAGTATTCCACAGATTATCGAGACTCTCCTTTCAACCGTCCTTGAGACCGCGACCTTCCTTTTTACTAAACAAGCCCGGTTGTCTCCTGATAATGTAGACTCGTCGCGCAAGTTCCTAGCCGGTCAAGTTGGTTTGTGCTGGGATCTAGGTGTCCTTGGACTGCTTCGTGTTAGAGAGTCAGAAGATACATCTTCCCGACCTCGTAGAGGAGTCTTGAGAGGAGGTAGACAAGCAGGAGAAGAGATTGGACTTGGGGTTCGAGAAGCTAGAGTACTAGGCACAGCTTTAGGGAAGATTGTAGAGATCGATCCCAAAGCAGGAGAGCTCGGATGGTCCGAGATTGTCTCCAACACCCTAGGCTTGCTAACAGGTCCCTCCGGTACCCACGCTGCGGAGGAAGAGCAAAGAGATGATGAGGAAAATGAGACGCTCTTTCCGTTGGCAAAACTCCCGTCCGTCTTGGCAGCGCTCCGGACGAAACTTCCGGCGGAGCTCGAAGCATCGTTTATTCACCTTCTAGGAGTCGTTGGGCGACTGACCGTCGGTTCGTTGATCCAGGAGTTTGGAGACTGGGAAGAAGAAACCAAGAACGGAGGAGAGGAGGAAAAAGAGAATCAAGGAGCTCAATTGAAGAATAGGACTGAGCTCGTATTGGAGTTGATAGCGCTCGAAAGTCTGGGGGCTGTTCTGAGGGAAGACGAAATCTTTGCTAGGGTTTGTCTGCTGTCACTCTGCCTTGATCTTCACCTGCATCTTAGTTCTGACAACTGTGGCTGATGGTTTGCTGGAGTATCAGGTTGTCGACGCTCTTCTTGCCAACGAGACTACCGCTCTTTTCTCTCTTCTTCCTTCATCCGCATCTGCCAGACTCTATAGAGTCTACTTCCACTGGAGAGCCGAGAAAGAACCTTGTGAAGAATCTTACCATTCTCTTTGTGACGCTCTTCGTTCCTCTTCGAGCTTGTCCAAGGATGTTCGATTCCCGATCATTTTGGAGCTTACTGCGGAGTTCATGGGGTTGCCTATAGAGCTAGCCGATGGTCAGGAGCAAGGCGAGCCGATAGGATTGGATGATGTTGCGAATGTCTTGATTGAAAGTCTGGAGAAGGGCAATATTGATGAAGAAGGAGCGGAAGTCTTGGCTTCCCTGGTAGTCAGGCCGAGTATGTTTCAATCATCTGTTGAAGATCTTTATCTTTTACATAACAAAGTGTTCATTTATCTGATGTGTTTGCTTCCTATTTGTGCCCTTCTAGCTCCCTTCCTCACTCCGACTTCGGTTCGAGGCGCCGTCGAGAAGGTTTTCCTTCTACTCAACACGACTGTTCGAACCGTCTTGTTCGATGATTCGTCCCTTACCCGACTCTCCCACCTCGAACCCATTCTCTCCTTGCTAAAAGATTCTCTTCCTCAACAATCAATCCAGGATCTGCTTGCATCTGACTTATCCCGCGATCTAGTGGTATCTCTGTTCGACACTGGACACTTTGTTCCCTTGCTATTTGGACAAGGTCAGGCTGAGGACGTGAAGAACAGTGCTAGAGATATCTGGAAAACGTTATTGGGACGCGCAGGAGATCAAGAAGATGAGTTGATAAATTTAGTCATGGTCGAAGCTCGAAAAAAATTGGAGGATACCTCTAGTCAGATCTCGTATGTCTTTTCTCTTGCTTTTAAACACGCTCTTGGTGCTCTTGGCTCGCTAAGATAGAGATATATCTTGTCAGTGTCGAGATTCTTTGGTCTGGATTAAATGAGGCCAGTGTGCCTTACGCCGCCAGATCCGTACTCTCTCCTTTCGATCTATTTCATCTACTACCTCCGGCATCTACCATAGTCGACCAACTCAATTCCATCAGCGTCCGTCAGCTTCCTCCTGCCCTCGCCGTGATCGACCCATTGGTTCCTCAACTTTCAGAAGACGAGATTCAGCCATCTGTTGATCGAGTACCTACAGACTCTGCCGGATTTGGATCCTTCGCTAGATTAGCTACCACTTTAATTGCCTGCTTTGCTGCTGATAGGTCTCTGCTAAGACAAGACCCGTCATGGTTGAGGATATTGACAACGTTCGGAATTTTCGCCTCAGACGAAGTTGCTCTGCCTCGGTCGTCCGCTCATGTTTTCGGAGAAAGGGTCTCAAAAGACGTCTTAGGTGCTATCGTCCTTTCCACCGACTCTCTTCGGTCGTACGCCCTCTCGTCTCTATCAAGCTCGATCGAACCCGTTTGGTATGGAGCTGCCACCTCGGCACTTACAACAGGCAAGATTGACAGCGAGGACAAGCTGGTCTTCCTACTGGCAGGACTTCTTGGTGTGGCCAAGTCTGAGGAGGACATTTATGCGGCTAGAGTTCTGAGGGATTTGTTGGCTGGTGTGCTTTTCTATTCAGGAGCAAATGCCGAGGATGCTGAAAAATGGCTAATGTTTGGACGAACGCTTCAGGACAAAGGTGAGCTCTTGCGCGCTTTGATTGTTCTTTCAGCCTATCTGAACATAAAGTTACCATGTTGAGTCTTTTTTCCGAGATCATACAGCTCCTCAATCATCAGTTGCTATCACCCTTGCTACTAAAGACATCTGCCTCGAGTCTACCAAGCTCGATCGATTCCAGAACGAGCTTGCCGCTGATCTAACAGGTCTCAAGGCTTCAGCTGTCAATACAAAGGGCCTTCGGGCCCTCCGACTTCTAGCAGCCACAGCCCCTCCTCCAGAGTCCTCTGCGATCTTTTTACCAGAACTCCGAGCGACTAGGTTGATGCAGGTTTTACAGGAGTGGATGACAGGTGACGAAGAGGATTTGAGCGAAGAGCTGGACTCAAGAGTTGCAGAGATGTTTTTGCATCTCGGTCCTATTGTCCAGAACGATCTGAGTCGGTTCGAGTTTGTGTTTGATCTTTTGGAGGCCAACTTAGAGGTCCGTTATCCTTTCCATTGCGTTTATCCTGGTAATTGACCTGGCAGCATCAATCCCGTAAACATCATGATTGACTTTCTTTGATCCTGATCTTTACTATAGGCCGCCTCTTGGGATGACCCCGCCTCTTTACCATTCTTGGCTCATACTCTTCGACTACTCGCTGTTGTCCGAGATCTCGCGTTTGCCAACAAAGCTCTGAAGGAGGTTTGGATCAAGAGGAAAGACGCATCTTTGGATTTAGTGTTCAATCTGTTCCTCTCCGAAAAGGGTTCGTTTTTTTCCCTTGTTGACGAGTTGATTTACATCTAAATGAAATCGACGATCACTAAATTATTTCTTCTTTCACAGCTGGGGAGATGTCTCAACCGCTCTCAATCTGTCGTGGCCTCGTTGTTGATCTTGTAGATCAATTGTCTATCAACACACTCACTCCCGACCGATTTGGACCTGTAAGTGCTTGGTCGTGGCTCCTATCAAAATTCGTCTGCCGATTGACATCTTAAATTGTTCTATCAGCTGTGTTTGCTCTTGAATGACCCGTCTGTTGATGTTCAAACCACGGCTCACGGTTTACTCAAACAAATGATCGAGAGAACAACTGCTGATTTAGTTGTCCAGGTGGAAGTTGAGACCGATAATGAGATCGATATAAAGCTGCCCAAAGAGTTGATCGAGACGGTAGTTACTTCGCTGGAGTTGCCTGTGGCTGACAATCCGGCTAAAAACGTAAGTTTCTTTTCAGACGCAAAATGGGTATGTAGATCTCCTCTGATTTCGTTTTTTTATTGTCTCAATATACAGTTTGGAATCCTTCTTGGATGGGATCTGATCTTCTCCCACTTCAACGGAGCGGTGAGTTCTGTTTCGCGTCTTCTGTTCCAATGCTCGATTGGTGACTGATCATTATCATCCTTTAGTCTCTTAAAATCAAATCAAGCTATATCGAGCAACTCCGAAACGAGGAGTTGGTCGCTGCTGTCTTCATACCCACCATCCTCACGCTCCTCAATGTTTCAGAAACCAAGATCCAATTGTTTGATCTTGCTCCCTGGGCGGTGGATGAATTCATAATTGACTGTAAGCGCCGATAATTCATCAGATGCGAAACTCTTACTCATCTGACTTCTCTCTATTGGGTATGGTTTGTACAGTGTATGATCCGGAGACTCCCTACGCATCGGCTCTTTTCGGCGCACATCTCTTTTACCAAGCATTGATTGTTGCACCTGTATGTCGCAGACGTTCGCGCTCATGATCCCTTTGAATCACATTGACCGTCTTCCTTATATACTGCCAAATTCTAGTCGTTAATCCGAAACTGGTGGTCAGATCAGAAGGATCGTCAACTCTCGATGGCTGTTTCTACCTTTACCTCTCGATTCTTCTCTCCTGTGGTGATCGACCACGAGCTCTCAACCCTGCGAGATCCAGATTCCATGGCGGATCTTCAAGACGGCGATTTGACTGTTAAGATTCTACCGGCAGTCAACGAAGTTAACGCGTCGTACGTGGTGGACGAACAGCCAATGGAAATTACCGTTCGGTTGCCTTCGGATTATCCGCTACATGGAGTCGAAGTCAGAGACGTTCGAAGGGTCGGTGTGGACGAACGAAAATGGAAAGCTTGGTTGTTGGCCGTTCAGCAGGTCGTCACTACCCGGGTTCGTGATGTCTTTTTTGCGCACTCTATTCCTATTCCGCCTTTCTAATCTTTCGACGAGTCTGGTTATTGATTGTTGTTCTCAATGCCTTTATCGTCAAACAGGATGGTCTTGTTTTGGATGCTCTGACACTGTTCAAACGAAACGTATCGCTTCACTTTGCCGGAGTGACAGATTGTGCCATCGTATGTTGACTCTTCTTTATTTTTCTCATCACGCTGTTCTCGATTTGTGCTCAACGCTGTCTTCATTTCCTCTCTCGTGAAATCTTGTAGTGCTACTCAATTATCTCTGTCACCGATCGAACACTGCCGACAAGACAATGCCGAACGTGCGCTAACAAGTTCCATGGCTCTTGCCTCTACAAGTGGTTCAACACATCCCACTCTTCGTCCTGCCCATTGTGTAGAACTCTCTTCTAGTAGTTCACTTCCTTTCTGCAACCCATGTCTTTCCTCCTTGGACGGTATAAGAATACTATCCTGTCTAGACTCAATTAGAACTGTATCACTTATCTATAACATTGCATAGGCTATTGATGTTGCATCTGTTTTTCTTTCCTTCTTTTGTCTCTCTTCTTTACCCCGCACCGTCACCGAGTTGATCAAAAAGTTTCAATATGTTGACTTGATACGACAGCTTGACGGAAGGCGTGATGATTTGAGCTTTCGGAGAAGATCCTTTGAAGATCGAATGGTATGGAAGAAGAGCGTGGACCAGAAAGAGAATTTTCGAGTATTTCAGAGGCTCGAAAGGAGAAAAAGAAAGAAGACAAAAGTGGAAGAACACGCAAGACGAGGCGTCATTTGTTCTATGAAAGGCAATGTCCCGCATTTTATCTATACGCTCCATCACTCTTGATCAGAGAGCTCTAACCTGACGAGGTGGTGGTTGGCTGAGCAGCAGATTCAGCTTGTGCTCGCTCAGCTTGAGCTTGAAGTGTGGCGAGCTAATGCCATATTCACGAGCGGATCGAAGAATAAGAGAAGGAGAAGAAAAGAAAAGGAAGAAGAAAATACACATTAGTTCATATCATGCTCGTTCTGAACGATTGTATCGGGTAAGATGGATACTAACATCCGTGAAGATCAAACTTTGGTTCGAGAAGTAAGCGAATTGACAGATGACGGCGATATCAAGGAAGACCGTCAGAATGGATCCTCTACCAAGGCATGCAATCCAAAGGACAACCGAAATAAGCATCTAGATCAAGAAAATAGGCGAGCTGAGGCAGATTTAGCAAAGACGTACAGTAACCAAGGCAAATTGGTTTTGATCCAATGCGAATCTAATGATTTGAATAGGATACTAGCGATATCTGTCAACCCACCCCCCGGACGAACCGATTCGATTCAAGATTCCAACAAGACTTTAGCAATGATCGAATCGAAGTTGAAGAGTCGAGTGTCCGTACGTACAGGTTAGGTTACCGCTGATGGTAAAGACAAACATGCCCAGTGAGAGGCCAGTACATCTAGTCTCCCAATTATGGTAAATCTGAGGGACTCTGGATCCGATGTCTTCATCATGAGAGAGATTGAAGCACAACCAGAGAAAGTAAAAGCGGCGAGTGAGAACCAGCTCAGATTCAGGCCGACTTCGACTTGTCTTTGCTCCTATGGTATCTGAAAAGCAAAATGACGTATAGATTCAAAGAAGAACGTACAAGTGACGGCTGAGATCCAACCCAAGGTTTGACTCTTCCACTCTATCTTAGTGGAATTTTCTCCATCGGTCGGAGGGTGTGAGTTTCCTTTCCCCCAGACGTTGACACCCCAAGCAACGAGAGCCGTTCCGAACACGAGGCCAAACGCCAAGAAATGAACAGCATTCTGAATCAAAAATGATTTCTTTCTAGCTGGTTCGACTGTCGTTGATTTCGGAAGGAGCGGACTAGACTCGGTGTTATCGTCTGAAGAGGGAACATGAAGTTGCTCGACTTCAGAGGAAGGAGTGGCCACGGCAGGGTTCTGACGATAATAGTATACTTGGAACAGGAGGACGATATCGCAGATTGAATAGTAGCCTATCGATCGATTGTGGAAGGGAACAAGAAACACATCAGCTGATTCTATCAATTAGGCTCGGTGGGACAGCTGCCAGTATCTAGCTACTCACTAGCAAGAATGATCATTGTAGGCAGTAGACCAGCCATGGCTCCTCCCACCTAGAAACACTCGATCACAATCGCCACTATCAGCCAATATCCCTGTGTACACCATGAAGATAGAGAGAGAAAGGAATTAGATAGAACGGGAAGCATACCAAGTTGGTGACATCGCCGATGAACCAAAGAACGATGAAAGCGATAGAGAGACCTTCTCCCGATTGGAGAACGTAGTTTTCCCAGATCTGGGGTGTATATACGACTAGAAACAGAGATAGAGAAGCAGAGCAATGAATGAAGGACGGTCAGAGAGAACATAAGATTAACTCGGCCGAAGCCGGCCTCGACGAATATAGGGAGAACTAACCAATCCAGCAAGCGATACTGATCCAACCAAAGATACTGCTTAGTTGTGTGTCAGAGGGTACGATCATGACTGAGGAGGAGCTTGTCTGAGCTTTAGTTCAGACAAATAGGGAGTGAAAAGAGGAAGAAATAGACCAAACGACCGAAGGGTGGATAGAGAGCAAGAGGAGAAATCTGACGGCGCTCGACTTTGGATGGAAGTCTTGACTCTTATACGTAATTTGTTATCTGCCCGTCATTCCATCATCCTTCTCTCTCACCATCACATCTAGTTACATCCACAACTAACAATGAACGTCCTAGTCAGTGATCTCCAGCACTCTCACGTTGTGTTTATACCTCTTTTCGCATTCATCTGAAGATCTGTCATATCTTATGTGATCTGTTCCGTCGCTTTATAAGGAGCTTCTTTTCGGCAAGTCCCTAACTCCAGCCGAACGACTGAGGCAGCATCAACGAGCTCTGCAGAAAGCTCAGCGGGAACTCGACAGAGAGAGAGGAAAGCTCGAAAAGTCAGTCCGGACGCTCATCATCATCATTCTTTCTGGCTCTTACAAAGTAGCTAGTCAACTTCAGTGTCCCACCTTGTTGACTCATCGTTCTTTCTCCCGTTATGCTGGTTGTCTGTACAGTGAAGAGAAGAAGATTATGAGCGAGATCAAACGAACAGCCAAACTAGGTCAAATGGTAATGTCTTCTTTGTTTTCTCGTCCTTCTGCATTGCAGGCGAATGAACCAGTGTTTTGCTTCCCTCTTTTTCCACAACAAACGTGGACACAGAACGCCTGCAAGATCATGGCTAAAGATCTCGTTCGAACCCGTCGATACATCCAAAAGTTCTATGCGATGAAGACGCAGCTTCAGGCGGTCTCTCTCAGGATTCAGACACTGAGGAGCAACCAACAGATGGGTGAGGCTATGAAGGGAGCGACACGAGCGATGGGCATGATGAATCGCAGTATGAATCTACCACAAGTTCGTTCCCGATCCTATCGACTGGCTCGATCCTCATGGTTTGGTTGGAGTCAAAGATGAACAAGCGAATCGCTAATTCATCGTGTCTATGGATCTCTGTGTGGTCCTTGGTTCTTCCTTTTCTAACAACATCAGATTCAAAAGATCATGATGGACTTTGAGAAAGAATCTGCAACTATGGATATGAAGGAGGAGATCATGTCGGACGCGGTCGACGACGCGATGGACGCGGAAGGTGAGGAAGAAGAAGAAGAGGAGGGAGACCGAATCCTCAAGGAAGTGTTGGATGAGATTGGAGTCTCGCTTGGCCAACAGGTCAGTCTTTTTGACTGTTCCTTTCTGCCTTTTTTGATTGTGATATGTTGCTAACTTGAGAGAAACCCCCTTGATTCTTCTTATCCTCTCACTCTGTTACCCTTCGTCCAACCACTTCCGCTGCTAAACATAGTTGGGAGACGCACCGTCTTCTATCCAAGAAGCAAACAGTCCAATGCCTTCATCCCGTTTAGCTGTAGCAGAGGGCTCTGATCTCCCGCCCACACCGGCGTCTGCTGGGGGAGGGGGCAACCCTGACGAAGATGCTCTCCAGGCGAGACTAAACAATCTCAAACGATAGGATTTCTTACATCTCTTGGAGCCTGTTTGTCTGCAACGGACCGTTCTATCTGTCTTTCTGAAATCTGCTTGGGTTCTTTTCTCGAGTTGTAACTGTATGATAATTAGTGTGATAATTAAATATGAATAACACCTAAGTGACAGATAAGCCGAAGAATACAATCAAATCGTCTACAAACCCAACCTTCTCCGTTTCGACAAGGACAAGGACAACGACCATCTCCTCACCATCTCAGATCCTGTCACTCATCTTTTCCAGACAGAACAACATGCTCGTCGATACATTCCTTGAATACCCAAGTCAGTAGTTGTCCCATCTGAAAGTTGCAGTGTTTCACAACAGACAACTCAGGGTCATGAGCGGCAGCGGCTGAGAGTTTGATTTCATTCTGGTTCGGACCTTAATCATTCTTCTCTTTCAAACACCAGCTGCCTCAACATTCCTTGCGTCCATTGGGTCTCTGTTTGTTCTTGTACAGGCATACAATCTGCTCAAGCTTGTCGCCCAGTTGACTCTTATCAAGGGTACCAATGTAAGGTTTCTTGTCTCATCGAGCATCCGGAGAAGAAAGAGCGAAGACAGGGCTTCTTCGCCGGGTGGTCTGTGCGCATCTCACTTTTCCTTCCCAGTTGCTCACGATCTCAATGGGAACTCGTTGTATGCGCTGTGTTTGTTTCTCTAGCTCACTAAGTATGGTGCTGGAAAAGGGTCTTGGGCCGGTACGTTGTTCCTATCCTTCCTGTCTGTCCGAACTGGCTACAGTCTGCTTGGTACCTGGTTACTGACGCTCGCTTATGACTTATGAATGAAATGATACAGCCATCACTGGTTCGACCGGAGATCTCGGTATAGAGTTTGCTCGACAGATGGCGAAGAAGGGTTTCAACATCGTTCTCATCGGCCGAAACCACGATAAGCTCGAGGCGATTGGCCAGGAAATTCGTTGGTTTCTTTTCATACGATGATTCCTGGTATGTTCTCTTTGAAGCCGGGCTGATCATGACCATGAATGTGTATCATCGCAGGCATTAAATACAAGGTTACGACGAAGGAGGTCGTCATCGACTTTGGAAATCCCCAGCCTGAGGCTTTCGAAGAGCTAAAGAGCCTTGCCTCCGATTTAGAGATTAATGTGCTAGGTAAGAGTTCATCTTTCGCTTAGTGAGAGCAATCACTGAATAAGCTCTTCGGACGGTTTTATTGGCAAATTAGTCAACTGCGCTGGGCTTTCCCACGAGATGCCTGTCTACTTCACCGAAACCAGCCAGGATGAGATGCTCGGTATCGTCGATGTGGTAAGAACATTCCATCTACAACACGAGTAAATGCCTCTATAGATCACTGATCGTTATCGTTCTACGTGCATACACCCACATCGTAGAACATCAAAGCTACGCTCCTCACTACTCAGGCACTCCTTCCAGCCATGGTCAGCCGGTTAGTCCCTCTTGTCGAGGTTCCAAGAAGTATTTACAACCCGCTGAAATTCGCTTGTTTTGACCACCATAGACATAATGGCTTGGTTCTTACTGTTGGATCCTTCTCGGCTCTCGTTCCTTCAGCTATGCTCGCGACCTACACCGGGTCTAAAGCTTTCCTCGAGAGGTGGAGTCAGGCTCTCGGAGAGGAAGTTGAAGAGTTTGGTGTTGATGTTCAGCTGGTTCTGCCCTACTTTGTGGTCCGTATCAGCATCGATGTTGAATCTCGAGTTCCTCCTTCTTTTAGGTAGATCGAAAGGCTAATATTCAACCGAATGAATGAACAACAAATAGGTCTCTGCTATGTCCAAAATCCGACGATCCTCTGTGTTGATTCCCCTTGCCTCAGACTTTGTTAAGTCGACCTTATCCTCTATCGGACTGTCCCGAGGGGCGGTTTCTAGACCTTTCACTATGACACCTTACTGGTCTCACGCATTGTTCGACTGGGCACTTGCTACTTTTGCACTTGGAGGTCGATTCGCCATGGGTAAAGGGTTGGGTATGTTCTGTCTTTAATTGTTCTTCAGCCGTGCGCTGTACCGTTAAAAAGTTTACATGGCTAATGAGGCACATACATGTGCTTGATTGGTCGGCTGATTCAACAGCTATGCACAAGGATATTCGACGACGAGCTCTGGCAAAGAAGGCCCGACTCGCAAAGTCAGAATAGTTTCGGTTATCGGCCTTTATAGATTTGAGATCTCTAGCTTTTGTCTTTACTCCTTCTCTGTACCCTTCACATTCCTCTTCGATCTTAACGAGAGAATGAATCTATTTTGAATAAACCACGTGATGTACGCTTAACATGGCCGAGAGATTATGATGCGATACGAATACATTCCCTTCTATCTTTCTTGGTTGTATAAATTAGAAAGAGTAGGGTAGGCGTCATGCCGTATAAGGTTGACTGTCCAGTCAAAACAAAGGGCAGGGTATACAGAAGAGAGATGTTACACCGGACAGACTCCTCCGATTTATGTTAGGCAAGGCAGAATAGGGCATACAAAGTGTTTAACCCGTTTTAAGGAAGAGGTGATAGAAGACAGAAGACAGAAGGTTGATAAGGACTACGAAGGAGCATTTATTGCTGGGTCGGTCCAGCCGGGATAACATAGTTCGAGTTCCTTCTGTATGCGCATTTATGGCAAGGTCAAGAGGATTAGATTTGGACGTAGCGGTCAAATGCAGCGTTTCCGAACAAAGAAACACGTGGAGGAGAAACCAACCTGAAGTTCTCTGGCGTCATCTTCATTCAGATCACTAGTTCCTTCCCAGGCCTGATCAAATTCTAAATCGATAGCGACTTCTAGCCCTGTTCCCGCGTGGGGATCTCTCTGTCCTATCCCTCCAGAGGAAGCGGCGCCGGTCGTTCCAGAGCCATTGCCAGTACTCGAAGGTGTGAACACAGAAGGCGACGTCGGCGTAAAAGGAGAGAGATTTGATAGCGGTGACGGTTCGTGGGACGAGGGAAGAGATGAATTGGACGATCTGGCGAGACCACCTACGAGAGGAGCGCCATTTGGACCTATAATAGGAACTGTGCTAGAAGCAGTACTATTTGTAGTGGTGGAGGTTGTTGTCGATGATGTGATGATGGTAGTAGGGGGGAGAAAGGTAGCCAACCGTGGAATCGTAGTCGATGGATTACTCAATCGGGGGATAGGAAGTATCCAGATCCGTTCTCGCAAGCGTTTGTGCTGAGGTTTCAATCACCATTCAAAGCGAGACGGTTGAGATATAAATCTGAAAGGAGGAAGTATTAGAAGGAAACAAGAGAGTGTGAAACGGAAACGAACACGTTCTCGATCTTCTTCCATCCGGCGCAGAGTCTCAGCCTGCGAAAAGTTTTCAAAGTGGCCTCGTTTTTTACTACTCGGTTTGCTCTTTGAGATTTCATGCACTCTGTTTGCAGTCCAATAGGTGCAACCTGAAATGGTAAGTACCACACTCGGCGAAGTCTCATCGGCCGGGTAGACAAATTCAAGAGGAAGGAAAAAGAGCAGATACGAACCTTCCTTTCCTTAGCTCAAGTGTCTGAAGAGCTTCGTCCACGATTTCTGGTCGAACCACCCTCTTTGTACGCCAACTTTCCAAGATCTGTTATTGTACAAGTAGTTAGCCAAAAACTTGTCTTACAACTAGGATTCGTTCAAGGGAAAAAAACCCCTTTTGAAGGCAGGAAAAATAAAGCAGAGGCTAGTCAGACGAACTTGTTTTGCACTCATCAAGTTCAACGCGCCCTCCCTGGTTTCTGGAACCACATAATCAACGACTTTGAGAAGGTCTCTGGTGATGTAGTCGACATACGGTCCATCTGGAAGGCCGACCAGAAGGGAAGTCTCGCATAAAGAGTCCAGGAAGTATAGTACGTTGATGCGAGAGTTCAGCGAACCCTGATGATGAACAATGGAACCATGAAAGAGACGTAGGGAATGTTAGTGACGGTAGATCAATTCAAAGTGTGAAGAGGGAGTTCCAAACCTTCTCGGCTTCTTCCAGTATACACTCCCACAGATCTTCTCCACATCTGGAGCCATACTTTATAGCAAAGCCGACGACCCGGTGAATAGAAGCCTGGGAGGCTTCGAGCCGACGGAGAAGCCCTAATAGCTGCATCCTGATGTCGAACGGGTCGAACGAACTCATGTCAGGAATGAGGATTCAGAAGCTGTTTTCGTCGTCAGAATGGGAGGGACGAGTTGGTGTGGCCAGATGCAGGCTAGGATGGTCGATCGATTTTGAAAGTGCTGGTGGAGGTGATGGTCGTTGATGATGATGATGATGTCGGTTCGTCTCTTTTTTGTCGCGCTCGGCATTTGCTCGACCAACTCTGAGCCTCTGTTGAATTGCTTCGTTCTGTTCTTTCGATCTTGCTCTGTTGTGTATCTCTCATGCTGATATTTTCTATATGTGTTCTTTGATCAGAAAGACAGAAAAGCAGAAAGACAAAGGGAGACAGGAAGGCACGAGAGGTCTATGACTTTTATACATCGAAACTGTATCTGATAGATCATCTATTTTTTGAATCCCTTGATCATGTCCATCCCAATCTTTTGCATCATTTGAAGATCCTGTAGATATGAGGGCCACAGTCAGCCTTAATTGTAGCACACATATATGGACACACACAAATGAAAGAACTTGCCTCAGCCGAGATATTTAATCGCTCAACGACCGACTTCATTTCGGACATCAGATTCCTGAACTCGGGGTCCATCACGAACTTCATCATTGCTAGCTTCCCCGGAGGGTTGGCCGTTGTGTAGCCTGGCCAGAAAGGTCAGTTAGCGCACGTGAGCCTGATGTCCTACGAGAGGCCTCTATAAAGAGGAGAGAAAGGAAGAACCCACCTTGAGTTTCGACGTAAGTGGACATTTTCTGGAATAACTCGACTGCCTGCTGGTCTGCCATGAGCTGGTCCATCACATCGGTCTTAGAAGTAAGCTGGTCTAGCAGCTGCTTGTTGGACGGCTCCGATTCTGATGCGTACGATCGGATGGAACCAGTGTTGAGGTTGGAATTGAAGCCGATGATCGGGCGGATGGAGGGAAGGACCGCTCTGGAGACGAATCGCGGCCGGGAAGCTTGAACAATGTTCGAACGTGAGCTTACAGAAAGCCGGGAGAGCGTGTTGAGTGAGAGACGCATAGCTGTTGTTGCCTGTGGTAGTAGTGGTAGTAGTAGTAGTGGCAATGGTGGTGGTGGTGGTGAGAGTCGTGGCCGGTGGTCGTCAAGCGGCTACGGTCTAGGACACTGAATGATCTTGGTGGGCAACTACAGAAAAGACTACAAACAAAGAGTACAAATAATCCGAAAAAGACTACAAATTTACCCGAGAACAAACACTACAAAACGTCGTAGTCCTCATCTGTAGTCGAGACTACAAAAAAACAAAGAACCAACTTACGCCCAACAGATCCAGGCACAGACGACTTTCGCCATCTCGCCCGGTCGTTTCCATCGTTCTACGACCATCACGATCGTCTTTCGTTGACCATCTTTCGCTACCTTTCTCTTCTGAGAGCCTCGCTTCGGGTATCAGCTCACTTCTTGTTGAGAGGAACAAGGCAGAAATGGCGGCTTCAACTACTTCGGCTCCTCCGCTACCGACCAATGCTCCCCCACAACATTCACCCTTCGGGCTCTCTTTAGGATCCCCTACCTCGGAAGTACCTCGGCCGACATTCGGTCGGGGCCAGGCCCATGAGAATCCACTTGTGGCCAAGCGAGGGATCCTTCTTCGGGCATCGTCCTCACGCTCAAACAACCTGACAGCTAACCATCCAGAAGGCGAGCTCGATCAAAGCCGACTCGATACCGAGGAGCTCTTCCGCGCCCTAGCCATCGGAGAAGTAAGAAGGGTCGAGGCAAGACTGAGGTGAGATTTTTCGGGTCTCGTTCCTCTGTCTCTTCGGGTTCATATCAGCAAGATCGCTTCATAGACTCACCCGGGTAGATGTCCGTTCTGTTCTTCCTCTCATGCTCATGGTTGATGGCCATTTAGATCCTCGGCACTTTCGAAGCAGACTGAGCTAAGGACGATGGTAGGGTGCGTATCTTGTGTTCACCCTTGGTCCTTTCAAGATTAGTCTGAGGCTGGCTCAAACATCAAACTCCTTATCCGCCTTTCTCAACTCTCCACAGAGAACGATATAGAGATCTGCTTTCTTCTTCAGCAGCTCTATCCACCTTGTTTGCATCCTCAAGCAGGCTGTCCGACAGCCTCAAAGTCATGAAGGCCGTCACGTCCTCCGCTGGCGAGGGAGGCGTCGCTTCGATCTCTGGCAGCATCGGCAACCTGCGAGGAGGTAGTGTCAAGAGTGATGCTGGAGATGACGCTATTGCCGAAGGTTCGTCTTTCTTTTTCTGCATCTCGAGGGTACCCCTCACTAACCGGCTTCATCTCCTGCAATATCTATCTGTAACTCCCTCTCAGACTTAGACACCCTACTTCCGCTGGCTTCTCAAACAAAGCTCCTGTTAGATGCACCAGAAATACTTTGGCGGCTGCTCGAGCGAAAACAGTTCCTACACGCCGCCTGGCTCTTTTCTCTAGGTAGAATCGTTCATCAAGAGGTCGGAGAGATTTCAGACACTTCTGTTAGTATTTCGCCCTTGCTTCTCTACGCTAGCGATCGACCATCTGAAACTTGATGTCTGTCTCTGCTGTTTTGATGTAAGATCCAACTTCCTCTCTTGCATCGTCAATGGGAATCTCTAAGCACCTTCCGGTCACAAATCGTTCACAGAGCAACGCTTGGACTCAAGGAACTATCTCTCTCTCCTTTGGTGGGTTGTCACGTTCTCATTTTATCCCCGTCGTCATCATGCGCTATGCTCTCTTTTGATGACTAAGATGCTGTTTATACGTCTCAAATATCACACTCAACAGGACATGTCCCAAACTTTGATCGCTATCCTCCTTCTAGACAATATCTCCCTGCCTCAGGCGCTGAACCTCCTCCTCAGCCAGCGGACAAAACTCCTTCAGACTGCACTTATCTCTTCAAACCAACCTGCTCGTTCACAACAATCCGTCAATAATGCGCTTCTCTCATCTGACGATATCTCTGCCGTTCCTCCTTCGAATAAAGAAGGGTTTCATCGTGAAAACATGACTCAAGACCAGGTCCAAGCGCTCCTCGAAGAAATCGTTTCCGTTCTTGGGGGTACCATCGGTCTTGCTAGGGAAATCTTTGCTTCCGAGGAATCCGATCAAACATCCGGAAGCAGTAAAGCGGAAAAGAAGAGTTTGATCGAAAGCGTCATTGGAGGTATTGAGAGAGGAGACGTCACGGACACTTCATCTCAGGCCCTGCCCTCAGATCAAACTCTCCGGTCACCACCGATTGATTCGGTTGACGAAAATGGTGATGGCATGGGTAAGCTGATCAGTATGTCAAAAGAACGGATTTACAAGCGGCGAGCGTCCCGATTAGCAATGTCGTTCTCTTTTCCTGCTGGTGTCTCGCCCAACCTGTCCTCGCCGGCATCGAGGTCTTCTCCCTTTGGTCTTTCGAACGCACAAGGCGGTTCACTATCCACTTCATCCCAGCTGGTTCCAAATCTCACAACAGACTCACTCTCGAGAGAACGGTTCCTGTCGGAACCAGTAATCACCTCATCAGGTCTCCTTCGACAACTACCCTCTTCTCCACTCCTGCTCCGGTACCTGCCGCCTTCGATAAGGAACTACACTCCTTTTATTCTTTCCTCTGAGGCATCGACCTCGTCGTCGATGTCGAATCTGAGCCCACCACAATTAACAAAATCGCTCGCTGCATGGTTTCAGCAAAACACTTCCCTCCTTCATTCGACCTTACACTCCATCCTTGCCTCACTCTCGACCACGGCCGATGTTTGGGCCGTTCGGGCTCACGTTGGTCAGTTGCTAGCCAAAGTACCCGGTTTGAAACCGGATGAACGGAAAATCCTTGAAGATGTACTGGAGGAAGGCTGGGCGGGCCGAGTGAAGGACGTTTGGGACTCTGCGTTCAAGGATCTAGGTGATAGAGTTGAACGGAGCGTTCGGTCCAAAGTCAGTACCCTCAGCGAGGCTCCCTCCACATCTGGCGGACCACTGTTGGCTGGAGGAAAAGAGATCGAGGGGGATCTTAATCCATCGAGTTTCTTGTTCTCCGCCTCGATTCCGTTCCCTTCGAACGCAGAGTCGATTCCACCTTCAACGAGCCTGCCGATTTTCCGGGCTGCGCTTCGGAGAAGGGTCGCCGGCCGGACGGCTCTATTGGATGGCGTGTTGAGAGAGGCCGAGGCTGCTGCCGGTGCCATCAAAATTGACCTGGAGGGGCTCAGAAAGCTAGCTGAAGGCGGAGAAGGAATCGAGAGCACTTTGTTAGGAAAGTACAAGGTGTTGGCGACAGAGGCACTTGAAGGGCTAGCTGTCCGGTTAGGAGCTGTTTTGGATGATCAAAGTTTACTTGGTGAGTCCAGTTGTGCGTGTATTCCATGTGTATTCCTTCTGATATCCTTGTTCCATTCTGTATGCAAACTCTTAGCGGATTCGATCAATACCGAAATCTTTGTGGGCAGGGTCGCGCTTCATTTGGTATCAAGCGGTTCATTTTACTCGGATATCATGGGTCCGGGCGTCTCTCCTGGTAGGTTTCTTTTTCTCTTGCATCCATTTAATACCCGGCTAAGATGACCAAGGTCTCACTCTCATCCATCCTTCTGTTTTTATTTGCAATCCAGATATCTGGCGTGCTCGTCTAAAGGAGATTCATACACGGTCTCTTGTGAAGTTCGAGTCGGCCTCAATTCACCGGGCGCTCGACCATGTCCGGCGCATCTTTGAGTTGGATGAGGTGGTAGCAAACACGACATCATTGTATTTGTGGAAACGTATGTCCTTCTTTCCATAAGAAGTCCAATTCTTTTCTGTCTGGTATTGCGCTCGGAACTGACTAGCCAAGATGGGATATCATAGCATGTACCATGAACCCCTCAGTTGTTTTACCTGGACTCCCATCGAGAGAACTCCACCTCGCCCTCAACTCGCTCGTCAGTTCGATTCAGACATTGGGTACGCCACCTTCGTTCGACCTCAAACTATATGGAAGTTCTCTTCTTGAGAACTTTCTCAGAAGATTCCGTGAGTCGGACAGTTGGGAGACTGTCAAGGGAAAGACTGCTGTCCAGGTGCTTTGGGACGTGTTGTTCTTGAGAACGTTGAGCTCCATCCAACTGAGATCAGAGCCGGGCACGGATGGCACTGTGTGGGATGATTTGATTGATCGGTTGACCATAAAGGTATGTTTTTCTTTCTTTCTTCGCTTCATTATCACGTACATCTAAACCGGTACTTTATCGTCTAATTCACATTCCTTTTGAATACATGACAGGCCCGGGATGTTCTCGCCATCGACCAACAATCTGTAGATTTATCTGAACTGATGCGACCATCGATTGAATCTGAACTCATTCGTTGCCAAACTGTGCTTTGTCCGATATTGAAACTTGGGTCCGCCTCGCAATTGAAAATGGATTCCAACGGGTCGGCAGAGAAAGCACAAGGCGAGGCCGACTCGAAACATCAAGCTTTACTTGCCCTTGGGGTCTCTGGGTTGACGACCACAACAACAACGGCTGCAGCGGAATTACAATCATCTTTGGCTCTGATCGCTCCTTCCCAACGGTTCAGTCTGTTGTCAATTACCGCAACTTTCCGATGACTTCTAGTATTTCAACCAGGTTTTTTTCACTATCGTCGCTACATATACATTATACATATACCTTTCCTTTGTGATGTTTCTATTCCTATTTGTTTGTTCGCCTATGGCAATTACGTGGCTTCTTCTACTCGTCTTCAGCCTTGCTGAATTCTTATAGAGTGTCTTTTACAAAGCGCGAAGACCTTGCATACGTGAACGCGATGCTTGGTTCTACTTGCCCGCCTGTGTTCATGTCTTTACCTTCTTCAGGGAAAAAGCAACAAGAATCGATTTTAAAAAAAGGTCATTGGTTGAACAAATACAATACACGTTAGCATCTCTGCGCTAGATGCAGCTCTTTCTTCAACAGGAAAAGATTAAAGAAGATAGATCAGAGGAGGGGAAGAAAGAGAAGACGGAGAGAAGAGATATCTTAAATCAGACCGAGCCCCCACCATCTCTTTCTCTTTGGCTTCGACTCTCCTTCTGTTAACGACACAGGTGCCGACTCTGCCACCGTAGCCTTTACCGCTGATACTGATACGGGTGCCGGGTCTGTTTTAACCTGTCCGGTAGCTCCCTCGACGGCCTGAACGATAGCCTCTCCTCCTTTAGTCGTACTGAACATATCACGGAGTAATACTCCAACGGATCGATTTCGTTTCTCTTGAAGATCAACTAGCTCAGCTTCAAGTAGGTTGATCCTTCCTTGAGCTTCATCAAGTTTTCTTTCAGTTGTTAAAGATAATCGGATAAGGTGAAGTCCCTTGTTGAGTTGTTAAACGGAAAGAGCGAAAAGTTTGGATGAGAGTGGAGTAGACAGAAATGGATCCAAACGAACAAAGAAGTCGAAACAGGTTAGGCTGGGTCTGACAACATGAGATACGACGATCGATCCAAGAGGCCGTCGTTCCAATATGACTTTGACACTGGAAGCGATGGCTGAACGACATACCATATAGATTCCGATGGCTACTCCAAGAGCAGGTAGAGCGGCAGGGACGAGCTCACTGTACCAGATTGGTCGTTTGGGCGAATGCGGAATTCTTTTTGAATGAGCATGTCCGGAGGAAGAGAAGTTTGAGGAAGACGACGACGACGACGACGATGATGATGAGGACGATGACGAAGAAGACGAGGAGAACGGAGATGTTGACTGAGACCCTAGACGAGTGGCTGATGAGGCAGAAGAGGGATATAAGTGAGATTGAGAGGGAGGATACGAGATCGGGGAGGACGTATGGAAAGGCGAGTTGTGAAGGTCACGACCGGAGCGTTCAAGTTCGAGTCTTTGAAGAACCCGAACACAGGATCGTGGGATACCCATTGAGCGGAGTGTGAACGACATCTTTAGTCTCCTGCTTGATGATTTGGAGCAAAGGATACTGCTGTTCTTGCTGTTGTCGCTGCTGTTGCCGTCGCTGCTAGAGAAGAAGGGAGCGTTGCGTCGTTGCGAGAGCAAAAGACTTAAGCCGAAGACTTGGTTACGCGGGTGACGTAAGTTGGAACTGTCGTGGTTACAACCCAAGTAAGACGTACACTTACGTAAGCTTCTGCACAGCCCGCTTGAAAAGTTAACTAATTTCACTTTCCAGCCTACGCCTTCTTTCCCACACCCAACCATCGACACCAGCCTCACTACTCTACCACTAGACGACACAGCAACAATGGCTAAAGACGAAGAGAAAAAGTCCAAGAAGAGAAAGTCCATTGTTCCCGGAGAGGAGGCTGCCGCCCCTGTTGCCGAGGCCGAGGTTAGTTTTGTCAGTGAAAATATTCGGCCCAATCCTCGGCTAATCCTAGTTTCTTGAAACAGTCTCCTGCTAAAAAGTCCAAGAAGGAGAAGCGCAAGTCCCTTGCTGGCGAGGAGGCTGCCGACGTCTCCATGGTCGATGCCGCCGACGTTGCCGATGTTTCATCTCCTGTCAAGAAGGACAAGAAGGATAAGAAGGATAAGAAAGAAGACAAGGACGAGTTTGCCGTGCCTTTGGAGGCCATCGCTCCGATCGCTGCCCCGTTGGCCGGAAAGAAGCTCAGCAAAAAGTTGTTCAAGACCGTCAAGAAGGGTTCGTTTGTTGTCATTCTGGTGGAAACATAGTAAAAGGCGACGCTCGTGTTTTCTTCGCAAACAAAGACTGACTGGATGTTTACCGTGCTTCTTCCTTTCTACCGCTTGTTGCCGCGTCATTGATTTTTTTCTTTGCTAACGCCAAAACCCAATCGGATCTTTTATCTTGTCTCTGTTGGCCGTCGCGTGTCTTTTCTTCGCATTTCTCCCACATCCTTTCCATACCTAATTCTACAGCTTCTAAGGCTCGACAGCTCAAGCGGGGAGTCAAGGAGGTTGTCAAGTCTCTCCGAAAGGGAGAGAAGGGTCTTCTCCTCCTCGCGTCCAACATCACTCCTATCGACATTCTTTCCCACTTGCCTATCCTCGCTGAGGAGTCTGGTGTGAAGTACGTCTGGGTGCTTGCTAAGTGAGTTTATGTCCTTCAATATTTGTCTTAATTGTATCCTCTTGCGTGAGCTTCGGCTTTTCTTTTTCCGCCCTTCATGGGGGAAAACACACAGAAAGAAACCAATCCCCATGATCTCTGTCTGTTCTTCGGAATGCACGGAGGGATTTGCGTCTGAGTCTGTAATACTCTAGCTTTGGGATTCTGACTTCTATTGTTGTTTGTCCTTTTCCTCCCTTGCCGGATCTTTCCTTCTGTGTTACTCGCTCCTCGTGCCCTGTCATCTATCGTCCGCGCTCTCGCGCCTTCGCTATCCTTCATCTCCACCAACTCTTCATTCTTGCCTCTGTTCTTAAATTCCTCTCGTTCCTTCTTTGAAAATTCAAATGAAAAAGGGAGGAACTGGGACAGGCTGCTGGTACCAAGCGAGCTACGTCTTGCGTCTTGATCTGTGAGGCTCAGAGGAAGCGTAAGGCGTCTGCTACGGGCGAGGTTGCCAAGGGTGGAGAGGACTGGAAGGAGGGATGGGACGAGTTAATCAAGGAGGTTGACGAACTTGTGAGATCTTTTTTTGTCTTCTTTTGAATGTTTATATTCTAACGGTTTACGCAAATTCATCTTTCGGTGGCTAATCCTAAACTTTATACACTTCAATTTGGTAGGACCAGAAGATTGCTTTCTAAAATCAGAAGGAAGAAAGAAAGAAAGAAAGAAAAGTGAGACCGTGACTGGTATACTGGCATTTGATTCCTATGTCTTTTCTTTGTTTATATTGTATCTAAGATTAGAGAAAATTGGACGTAATTAGAGGGATACAGAGAAATTGGTTTGTGAAAGATAAATTTGTGAAACAAGTAATAGACTACGCATGATCACAAGAGGAAGTATGCAAATATGTTTTGTATTGTCGACAGCACAGGAAAGAAAGGCAAGGAGAGAAGTAAAAGGGTTATAAAAGGGTGAAAGATAAACGAGTGTCATTGAGAAAAAGAAACATCATCAATCATAATTTTCCGGCTTGTGTAGCTCGAAGTTGAGCTCTTAGCTTCTGAACTTCGTCCTGAAGAGAGTTCAGTTCGTCAAGAAGAGCTATTCCCGGACCTTGCATCTCCCTTGGTGAGAGAAATACAGGAAGATACCGCAAGAGTCGAATAGTCGGTTGGCAAGTCTCCCATCTCTTCTTTGTAGCCTATGAAAGAAGAAAGAGGACGAAAGGAGGACGTACTTTGCTCTGTAATCATCCAGGTCATTTTGGGTCTTATCCAGTTGTACCCTCAGCCTGTCGATCTCTGACTCTAATCTCTGCTGGACCACTCGTTTCTCCTGGGACGCCTCGTTCGCTACTGTCATCGCTCTGATCGATAATGCTCTGTTTCAAGAACAAGTTCGAATTCAAATGTTTCGTTATTTTCATGTCAGGGTCCGCTTCCAACAGAACAAGAATTACAAGAAAAGGGAAGCTGTCCGCACTCATTAGCTTCACTCAGAGATTCACAGGCCTCAATTTGAGCGGCGAGCGAACTTTCCAACCGTCGTTTGTCTTCTTTGAGTGAGGTGATGGCCGCTTCCAGCTCATTATATTTCTGGAAGCTGTGTGTGTGTGTGTGTGTGTGCGCGCGCGCGCGGAAGGAGGCAAGGATAATGGAGAAGAAGTGTCGACCGACAGTCAGAGAAAGTGAAAGACAGATTGCGCGCGCACAAGAGGAAAAAGAAAGAAACAGACTTTTGATGATCGACACCTTTACCAGCATGCTCGACGTATGCCAACCTATCTTCCAACATCCTGACTTGTCGCTGGTATGTCTCTAGCCCGGCTTTACTGTCCATCACAAGCCGCTGCGCTCTTTCTGAGTTACTTTTATGGATGTCTCTCTCCCGCTTGAACTTCGCTGTTCGTTCGATCAACATTCGACCGTCCTCGATCAATGCTCGGACTCGTTCGGAAAACATTTGGATACCAGGATAGGGAGTCGTGCCGTTTGTCAAGTTGTAAGAAGCGACAAGGGATGAAAGGTCGGGTGTTTGTGACAAAGAGGACGACGACGATAAGGCGGGGGAAGAGATAGTTGGGCCTAGCGGCCGAGAGAATGAAGAGGGAGCCAAGGCAGAAGACGAAGGATGAGACAAGGACAGAGATGGGCTGGGCATTGTGGACGATTCGGGGAGAGATGGGCTCGAGAAGAATGGACTAGACGATGGGTTTGGTGTGAAAGGGAACAATGTTGTGGTCGATCGAGAAGGAAGGAGACTCCATAGATTTTGAAGGTGGGCGAGTGTCGTTTCTTGTTCGATAGATATCGTCGACTCAATCGACTTTGTCTGTATGCTTTGGTTTGACCTTTTTTACGTGATAGAAGAGAGAAGATGGAGAAATAAGGTTAGCAATGGGAAAGAAAGAATGACGGATAGAGGAAAGAGAAGAGCCTGACAGACTAGCGATCTTGGCCTTCAAAACTTCTCGTTCCTCACTCCATCTTTTTTCCAGTTCTTCCACCCTCTGCCTCTCTGCCGTCTTTTCTTGCTCTAGTAAGACCCGTTCGGTCTCTGCCTTCTGACTGACTGCCAGTAGCTCTGCCTTTCCTTCCTTTACCTGAGCTTCCAGACTGAAGAATTCATCTCTTACGAGTCGGGCGACTGTATCTATCGGCTCCCCCTCAACGGAAACATCTTGACCTATCGACCGGGATGAGAGAAGTGGACCAAATATCTTATTGATGGCATCGGCAGGGCGGCCGAGTCGTTCGACCTCTGCAGTCTTCTCCTGCAGCGATCTTTCCAAACGACAAACAGTGTCCTCCAATCGATCTCTGCATTCGATGTGTTCTTTAACAAGTACTCTCTCGGCTTCAAACGACTTGGTGGCGTGGTCTAACTGACTGGCGGAGCTATTCTCTTTGTGTTGTGCATTCGAGATCGATTCTTTCAGTTGCACTACCGTACATTCTAGCCTTTCGACCTGGTCAATCAGAGACTGTTCTCGTTCTTGATCTTTTCCCGACGCTGAGGCAAGCAGAGGAGACGACTGGGTGCCTAGCGTCCGAAGTCGACGGGCCTCCCAAGCGAGGGCGGATGCGTAATGTTCGTTCAAGCGACGACGGAGCTGGGTCTCGCGTTCCATAATGACGTACATATCCTGAAAATGGAAAGTGATGCATTGGAAACAAAGATCAGGACAACAAATTTCGAGCATGAATAAGATAGACGAAGACAGAGAGGAATGGAGAGAAATGAACATAGAGGATAACAAGGACGAATGATGAAAGTGACGAGCTCACCTTTTCAGCGGAAGCCGAGCGCTTTTCGGCTGTCTGAAGTTCTTCCGTTGTTTGCTTGCTCATTCTAGATGATGGGGTTTCCCGCGATGTTTAGATAATTAACAACTCTACTCAATTTGGAGAAAGGAAGAGAAAGAGATGGTGAGCTTACCGTTTGTGTCCGACATGTAATCTGTCCAACGTCCTGGCAGCCGTCAGAATCTTTTGCTCTCTTCCAAACCTGAGCTTGAGAACATCAAGTCTGTCGACAACAAGGCCCAGTTCTTTCTTCAAGCTCTCTACCTCTTCCCAGCTGAGGGTGTGATAGGAATCCTGATCGACGTCGAGAGCGGCCTGACCTGCTAGAAGGGAGAGTCCGAGTTGTTGATCGTTCGGTTGTTGAGGGGAGGATGAATCGGCAGAAGAGATGGTCTCGTCTGAGGTCTGTCTAGTGTGAGGCTGTCGATCATGGTGGTCGTACGAAGAGCTGGCGTAGGATGAACCGACTGAAGAGGATGATGGAGAATCCAAATGTTGTTTGTCTTGTAAAGAGTGGGAGCGAGGATGAGAATATGAGGAAAACGATTGCTGTTGGCTGGATGATGAGAGTGATGATGATGGTCGATGAGGTTTCTGCTGTTGTTGTTGTTGTTGTTGTTGTTGTTGTTGTTGTTGTTGCTGTTGCTGTTGCTGCTGCTGTTGATGAGGCGGCAGATCGAATGCTGGGTAGAGTTCAGTGGACGAAAGATGGGGAGAATGACCCACGGTGACGATGGGAGAACCAGGGGCGGATGATTCGACGGACAGCGGTGCCGAGGGAAGTGGACGAGCTGGATTGTTAGTGTTTCGCTGTTTCCAGAACGCCCCAGCATTTATCTTGCCAGAGCCACTCTCAGAGAGAGCACCTATCGGTGACGGAGGTGAGCGTGATGTAGACGACTTCCAATCCCCAGACGAGCCGGGATGTGGATGGGACATGATCGGTGTATCCCTTCGTTGGTGTGTGTATGTGTGTATGTTCTGATCTTCTCTTCTGGATTCGGCTGTCTGTCGTTTTTTTGTTGGCTATTGTTTGGGAAAATCACACGACGCGTCGAGAGGTAGCGCGCGTCGAGCGTGTTCACGCTCGGAGGGTTACACACTGGGAGGGTTACACACTGGGAGTAACCGTGAGGGACAGTGAGGTTAGTCAACCACGTGGCCTTTTGGTTTGTCACCTATGGGCCGATTAGAAGATTCAGAACCACACCCGGGTATACTTTCGGAAGGCACTTTGCTGCACATCAATTATAGTCTGGGTCCAGAACGGAAGAGACATTGGGCCGAGAACGTTGGTGAAGCAAAAATGAGCTATGAAGGCTGCAGGCTCGGATCGGTTTACACAGGCACGAGGATTCAGGTACATAACGGGTGATCGGGGAGCTCAGAGCTTGGCGGTAAAATGAGCAAGCACTCACGGGCCGGTCGTTCCACGTTTAGGCATCCAGAGAGAGGGACACAGAGAGCATTTACCGATCGGGACAACGATAGAACCCGTCACAAACAACGTGGCGGCGTGCATCGCGAGGGCTCAACGGCACGAGAGCGCGAGAACATGAGAATGGATGAGAACAAGGATACACCGAGGGTCGTACCCGGTGAGTGAACACGCCATGTATTATTATTATTATCATTATTATTATTACCATCACTCACTCTTCCGTCTTGCAAACCGCCTCGGGTACACTCCCACTTCCGATGCTTCTATAAGGGAACACCCTCGCACCTCTTCTTCGTCTCTTCGACACTCATTCATTCAACCAACCTGCATTTCTCTCGTTCTCTTCTTGCCTTTCTTGCCTTGCCTTGCCTTGCCTCGCGTCACTTGCTCTGCATCTTCATCGTTTGCTTCATTATCCCACTCGTTTCCTGTGTCCACCATGCTCAAACTACAAAAGTCACCAAATACCTCGGTGTATGATTTACCCACGCTCGCTTCAGAAAAGCTACCACCACCAACAACAGCACCCACTCAGGGCCGCATCCACTTTATTGTCCTTTCTAAACGGACCTTCTTCTCTGTCCTTGCCTTCCTTATTTTAACCGTCTCTTTAGTTTCACTCTCACCAACGTTCCTGTCGCTCTACAACTCACACTCCCATCGCCACGGACATTCGCTCACTATTTCTTCCACCTATCCACCAAACGCGACCGTGGTCGTCGTTGGCAATCACGTCGTGAAGGCCAAGATCCGGATCGGCACATGGAACCTCAAATTTGATCCACTGGCCGCCACCACCATCCCTGTTGGTCAAGACGGAGATGGCAGCGAATACAAGCCAAACGCGGACTACAATACCCAGATCAGCGGTCTCCGTGTCAACGAGAGGGTATGTTCGGATGTATTTCTCTTCCAGCCTTGCTTGTTATCACAAGCTTGTCCTCTCTTTGGTTTCAACTTCTAATCATTCGCCTGTATTTGTAGCCCTGGGCGGAACGACGGTGGAGAATTGCGGATTCTATTTTCAACTCGGCCTACGATATTATTGGGTGAGTCCACTTGCGTTCCTTTATAGTTCGGTATACCGTGTTGATGTCGGCGTCTATATTGGCATGTTGTTCTCTCCCCTCCCGGACACCTCAGTTTCCAAGAGGCTTTGGTCACCCAGGTGACCGACATGCAATCCCTTCTTGGCTCGTCCTGGTCACATTTCGGAGTGGGCAGGAACGATGGCGGGCAGAAGGGTGAATTTAGCCCAATCTTTTACGATTCAACCCGATTCACACTGTTGAACTCAACCACCAGGTGGTTGAGTACCACACCTACCGTCGCCGGGAGTATAAGTTGGGACGCAGTGAGTAGCATTCCTTCTTCCAAGTACCTACTTCTTCTGACTTATTCGATGTGTCTCTCATTTTCTTCAAAAGAGCCAAACAAGAATAGTGACGCTGGTGACTCTGGAAGACAAACAATCCTCGGCCATACTTCACCTCGGAAACACTCACTGGGACGACCAAGGTGTCACCGCAAGAGAGATGAGCGGTAGATTGCTCCGAACTCTCCTCCCCGACTATGCCAAACAAGTCGAGAAGCAACTAGGCCTCGGAGATGGAAAGAATTTAGTCGGAAACGTTCTACTCATGGGCGATCTTAGTAGGTGTTCCCCTCGTTCTTGTCTACTTGTGTCGTCTTCTGATCATCTCCATTTAACCCCTTTCCATAGACTCCCCTGCGGAAGAACAAGGCTACCAGGCATTGACAAACGTTACTCTCACCGCAAGCTCCCTCGACGCCAACGCCTCCCTCACTTCGCCTGCTTTCCACGACACTCTTCGTATCCTTCCCCGTCGAGCGGCGTCGCCGTCAAACATGACGACCCAGTTACCTCTCCTACCTTATGGGCCGTACCTCACCTGGACGTCTTTTAACCCTACCAGCTCTGTCGTTCAAACCAGGATCGACTTTGTCTTCTTGTACGACCGTTCGTGGCTCGGTTCCAATGACGCTACCACCAGCTCAGCGACGAACGCGACTAGTCTGACGGTGTCCCGATTCGGTGTAGGCTCAAACTACAACGAGGGTGACCTGTATGGATGGAAGGGTTATCTCACCGATCATCGACCCGTCCTCGTCGAATTACTCGTCGTTTGATGAAACCTACACCCCTTTGTACTTCTCCCCGTTCATAGTTTATACACATCCTGTTGTAATCATCTTTGCAAAATATATGTACCTGTTTGTATGATTCAGTTCCACTCAGACGGTCGCAAGCAAAGTGCCACTAAAACATTCTCCGACCAGATTGTTACATGAATTGTCTACATCAGAGTGTCCGACATGAGATTTTACTGTGGCTCAAAACTAGAAGCAGATTACATTTCTGAATGCTAAAGACAGCGCGCTAGACGCTCTTCACCACGCTTACTGCTCGTTTTGTCTTGGCAGACGAACGGAGCCCTTTCCATCGTTGGCTTATGTCGATACAACTGATTGCCTTACAAACATTTCCGCAAACTCTCTTTGTCTTTTCTTCTCTTCAGAATGTTATCTGCGTTCCTATTGACAAGCGATGGTCATATGTGTGCGTCGGGGCACACACACAAGTGCTCAATATCCTTTTCTTCTCACTCTGCCTTAAAACTTCGGGCATCGACCTCTAGTTGATCTAAAGGCTCAATGTTTTCTAACTTGATGAAGATGACATTCTTCCGTCCAGAAGTATGCAGTTATGAAGCACTGATTGATCTCATGTAAACTATCAAGAAGTGGAATGAGAGGCTTTGGCTTGGAAACCTTTAATAATGGTTGTTCAAGGTACGTTCGAGGTACGTTCGTCCCTGGAAAGCTCGTTCGATTAGTTCGCTTTTGATATTGATTGATTTAATTTCGAAACAAAACGAAACTTGTACACTCGTTTACCCTCGTCTTCTATGGATAGCAATACTGCCTAAACAGGTACGCAAGATATCTCAAGATATTGGTTTTGTTCTTCTAGAACGTTCTTGACATCATGCGTGATACCTTTCGTCACCCTGTTTTCTTCCATCTCCTTCTCATACTTGATAGACGTTACCTACTTCGAGTCGTTCGGATCGAAGAGTTCTAAGTCACATCATATAAGAAATTCAAACAAGTGGAAAGATATGACAAGAGGAAGCACAGATAGTAAAATGACAGAAAGGGAAGAATGCGACAGATAGTGCTTGTCGAGAAAGAGAGACTAGGGCAAGAATCTATAAGAGGTGTATCGATAGAAAGATCTCAAACCTTGCCGGATCCAATGAACTGCCCATACAGCCACGGTCCAACGAACTGTGAAATCGATTTGAGATAATACTCAGCGCCCTCTCGTGTATCGTGCGCGCGTCGAACTATCGTCACGGACGAAATACGAAAGAACGACTCACAAATATGAATGCTACTACCTGATCGAGACAAGACAAAAACAAGGAAGCGGACAAGACAGAGTGTTTTGTTTAGTCAACAATTTAATGAGACGATGTTGCCAAGATCAGATGAGTATATATGAAGAAGAGAAAGAAGAAGAAAATGAGGCCACGCACTAAGAAAGGGTTGATACTAGCCAACCCACCGCTGTTGGTGCTTATCCCAGCCGGCTTCCCACTCAATGTGTTTCCAGGACCAGCAGGCCACCCCCCAGCTGGAGCAGGTCCGGATAGTGAGGCAACAAGCGATGCAAGCTTTGATGGATTGGCACCTTTAAGTCTATCAACTTCTTTGCCGTTCCGAAGAAAGACAAAAGTCGGCATAGCCGAAATCGAGAACCTAGACGCGACGGATCGATTGGCATCGGTGTCTACCTTGACGAAGGTGGTTGTCGGATACTGGTTCGGGAATAGATATCTCGGATTAGAACATGTTGTCTTGATAAATTTGACATGGATTGAATCTTATATCTAAGACAGAAAGAGTCATACTTGTTTGGCGAGTTTCTTTCAAACAGGAGAGACAACAGTGGTTAAAGATTAGCTCAAATGTTATAATAAGCCAACGCCAGGCATGATTCCACCAACCTCAAATACAGGCGCAATTGCATGGCTGTCGGCCATGCCTTGACCGAGGTGGCCGCATCAGCACGATCCCGTTTGTCATGAATCACTCTCCTACGATTGATACTAATGGATCAGTAAACTCACCAAGGTCCACACCATGTGGCATGAAAGTCAACGCTGATCATACACATGATGTCCAATCCCAGTCAATTCCACGAGATTTTATATAATCAATACAGACAAAACGCCAAATCAGTATCCATCGTACTTACACGACGAGCCCGGACGACCCAGCAGATGAGACGAAAGAGTCGAATTCTGGACATCGAGAAAAGGCAAAGTGACATGCGATCAGCCGACGGAACGACGAAAGAACCTTATGTAGAGGGTTTGGGCGGCTACTCACCAGAAGCTGAAGAGGCGATTTTAATAGACATGTTTCTAACAGAAAAGCAGAGATAAAGAGAGCGCGATGCAGATGGTTGAGAAGTAGAGGCAATGGGGTCAAGTGTTGAGGCGGAGAACACAGTGGTGACACATCTCGAGCACAACACGAAACACGTGATTAATTAAGCTTTGGCCAAGAGTTGTTCGGCTGTGTTTGAGGTTAAGTGTCAGGGTCCGGGTTCAGAGGGTAACGGGAAGGTTACAAGAATGTAACCAGGCAGGGAATAGGGCTGGCAAGAAGGAAGTTCAGGCTCTCTAGCTTGGTGACTGTGACGAGAGCGCAAGGCAGGGAAATCGTATGAATAAGGTTGATACAACAATGAAACAAGAGTATTAGGGAACCAAGGAATGACAAAGGATTCAGGCTTGGTAGACTATGCTATGGGTGGCAAAGGGGGACCCGTCTTATATATCATCCTTAGACTCCAATGATTATGCATAATAGAACAGGTCATAGAAGGTGCTAGAAGCACCTGCGCTGGAAGGTCATATACCTGCATGTTGATGTAATGGAAGAGCATAAGGAATACCGAGGCAGGAGAAACAACAGAACCAAAAGAAGGTTACCGAGGTGTAACACTCAGGTCACATCCCTAACATTGAGTATCCAGATCACGTGACTACTGATAAGATGATCAAAACACATCGTTCTTCCTTTGGAGAACTCGACTTCTTACATAGACTCGCAAACGACTTGCAAAGATGCAGAACTCGTCTTCATCGCCACCGTCTTCAGTAGAATCTCTGAGTGTTTTGGTCGCTTATGCTAATACGTTCTCTGATCAATGCATCCAGCCGAAAGACATAATATGGGCACTAGATCTGCCATGTGCACCTCCAGTGCTGAACTTTCTGGCAGAATTGATTGCTTCAGAAGACGACAGTATGCCGGAGCGAACGTCCGGGTTAGACAGAGAGGAAAGAGAAACGTCAGTTTGCTTGTATCGAATCATTCCAGAAGCACGATCGCTGACTGTTGTTCATAAATTTAGCGTCACAGTTGGGACAAAGCCGTTCAAGCAGGATTAGTCAACGCAGAGCCTTCAGATGAGGCAGATCTAGAACTATCCGAGCCTTATCTAACACCTGCTCAACTCAGGCAAGTCTGTTTCTCAACGAGGGTGCCCTTATCTTGCACACTCAGCACGCCAATAGCTGATAGTGATTCAAAACTGAACAGAGAACTAACAACCTATGACCAACAAATCATCACAATCAAGGAACAGCAAATTAAGCATGTCCTTGCAAGAAACGAGATGCTGCAGTAAGGGGTTTCTTGAGTGGCCTCTTCTCATCGAATTCAACCACTAATGGCAGTACTGTACCTTTTTCGTTCAACTATAGGGAAACATATGATCAGATCTCTTCGGAAATCAACGAGTCTCGACAAACTCGCACTCGCCTCGGAGAAAAGATCAGAGACGTTGAGGCATCCTTACTAGAATTTTCAATCAAGGTACCAATTATCTACAAAGTCACGTTCCAACCAGTGTCCTTGTCTCATATGCTGAACACTGACCACTGTATTGGCTCTACAGATGAATTACGTCCTGCTTCCTCAATTAACCGCGCAACTCTCCTTGTCTTTCAACCCTAAGCCTCTTCAAAACGAGTTGAACCATCTGATTGAAAATCTGTCTACAAACCTTCCTACTCCACCATTCCTTCCATCCTCTCGAGCACCACTTTCAAGGCTATCTCCCGAGAGCCTAGAGAGAGAAACCTTTCGTATATCAGACTCGTTGAGGTCTCTATTGAGGCAGAAAGACGTATTGGAAATGTCTTCGGATGATAGCATGGAGAAAATTTGGGAGCGCGAGATGGAAGAAATTCTGAGAAGAATGGATGACGAAGATTTCGGGAGTGACGACGAGGATGAAAACGAATGGGAAGTGGAGGGTCAAGAATCTAGCCAAGGAGAGAGAGCTCCCATGACACTCGTGAAAGAATTGATCGAGGGGGCTTGGGAGTGGGATATGATGGACGAACTAGAGAATTCGATTGAAAGGGCTCGAAATGTAAGTGACTCTTTTGCTCTGATCCCTTGGTTTTCTGGAGTCGAGTTAGATTCGTATATTGAGTCTCTTCATCTTTCTGATTCAACTGACTATTTGATCGGCTCTTTAAGGCAAAAACGACGTTGACTGAGGTTCAGCTGCCTATACTCTTACTTCTCCAAACAACACTACAAACTGATTCTGAACAAACGCTCAGCTCTCTGGATGTCTGGCAAGCCATTCAGCTCGAGATGAATCGTTTGAGAATCCAGAAAGTAGTATTGAACTCAAAGGGAATGGTTTCAACAGCTGAACTAAGCAATATAGACGAAGAAGGACTCAAATGGAAAGGTAACCTCAGACTTCAGGATGTCCTGTTTTACAAGTTTATACTTACTAGGTCGGACATTCTCTCTGCTCAATCATATTCTCCCAGAATCAATATGGACGATCCTCCGGTCGAATTTGACTACATCAACGCCTTTCTTAGTTGGCAAGACGGTAGAACTAGCCTCTTTCGATGACGTGCTCGCCTATCTGCACTCTTTGAAAGCCCAAGTATGTTGGCTGAGGACACAGACAAATGAAGAGCTTGACAGATTGATCAGAGGAGGAACTTTCAAAAGGTGTGATCCTTATTTATCGATGTTCTGACCAACTTTTTCTCTGATTTTCATCTTAACACAAATTCACTTGAAACAGCCAACGAATCTTCTCTGTTCCGATTTCCTCTCAAGCGCCTACACCTCTACACTCCACTCTTGAGCCACCGAAGGAGATTCGACAGGCCAAGGACAGTATTCAAAAAATGATGCATACTGTCGAAGGGCTAGTGAGAGAATGGGTAGTACTAGGTGAATCTTTGGGAAAGAACAAAGAGGGCAAAAAGCAAATCACGAGGTTCGTTGCCGAGAATACAATGCGTACATGATGTATGATTTGGTAGGATGCCCCTGGTTGTAAGAAATCGACTCTGTCTCCTTTGTATATCTCAGTCATGTCACTGTTGCAACTAATAGTTCATCATCCGATTACATGAGAGATAGGCCAAGGAAATTAAATGCAGAAAGAGCAAATTCATTCATCATCATCCTTCAATTCTTTCTTTGCTTGAACCTTTTTCTCGTTTTTTGCCTTCCATCTTGCGTTGATCACATCCGGGATCTCTCCCCTTTTTCGCGTCTCCAACGGAGGGTATACGGAACATCGCTCCACCTTAAATTCGTTCGCTCCCAATGGGGTTTTAACGATCAACCCACCTCCCTCTAATTCTCCATTGGACATTTTCTTTCGGCCGTAACCAACAGGCGCGTCCAACACGAGCATTGGATTATGCTTCCTGAGCGCGGCGTGGAAATGGGCGTTCATCAAGCTCTCAATCACGTTCTGGTGGTAGGACTCTAGCATTGAGGTCGAAAGCTGAGTGTAGTTGAACAGGAGGTATTTATCTGAGTCGAAACCTAGATGAGATAATGGGGTAGCCACCGAGTCTTCCGAGGCAGATCTGTCGAGGGCAGGAACCGAGAGAGGGATACTTCCGTACTGCCATTCGACTGAACCTTCGGGAAACCCACAATCCCACAAAAGAAGAGGTCGCTCGTCTGCCATTTCATATGACGGTTTGGATTCCCATTTAAACAGATCAAGGATAATCGTAGGCTTCTCTAGACGTGATCCGACGAGGAAAAGAACGGCCATGATATGACGAACTTGGTGATAGAGGAAAGCCTTGCCCATTAAATCCAGTACGTAGAAGGTCCCTGGCTGCTCAGACGTGGTGGTGGTAGAAGGCGTAGGAGAGGTTGCCTTAGGCGTGATGTTTGAGTAAGGAGACGGAACAAAAGGAAGAGCCAAGAGTGGGTCGACAGGAGAGATTGTAGCAGAGTGGATACCCCGAATATGATGGGTCACCTGTTTGCTGCCGTCAACTTTACATAAATTTCTAAAATCATGCTCGCCTACTAAATACCCAGCCGCTTGTCGCATCGCTTCTAGATCCAGCCCAGGTCCATCTCCAGAGGGGCATGCATTGAGGGAGAAGAAGTACTTGTAGTGTCGAGAGATGCAAGAATGTCGGGCATCGAAACTGTCGTCTGGAGAAAGAGATGACCAGGCAAGGATCCGAATGGTCGGCGGAAGAAATCTATTGATGATGCTAACATATGGAAATTCTAGCCGCTTGGATGGTGTTTTAGGGTTGTTGATCGGGCTGTAAGAAAGAGTGGCCGTAGATGGAATGGCAAGAGCTTCTTCCTCAGAGAGCTCGTCAGAAGACAAAGCGGTCTTGCTCCCGTTCTCCAAGCCTTCCTTTTGAAGGCTTGATTCTTCAAGCCTCTCTGCAATTTCGTCCACTCTATGTTCATGCACCTTTCCGTCATAAGCGATTCTACTTCGCACCCACAGGCTAACAACCTGACCGGCAGCGCTTACTCCTCTGTCAGTTCGGCCACAGCGACTGAACCCACAACCCTCCCAGCCCTTTCCCTTGTCGATTAGGTTCGACTTCTCGAGTGCACTCATCAAAACAGCCTCAACCGTGGGTTTTGGAGAGGACGCCTCGTCCTGGATGGCCAGACCGCAATAGGGCGTACCAAGGTATGAGAACTTGAGAGCAATCTTTCGTCGAGGGAGCTTTTCAAAAGGAGACGCATCTGTCCGATGCTTGTTCTCGTATTTGTTGCGAGTTCGAAGTTTCCTTTTTGAAATTTCTTGGGTAGCCGTAGTTCCCTGGGGAACGTTAGAAGTAGAAGCAGCTGCAGGAGAAGGACTTGACAAGCTGGACTCAAGCTTGATAAGATGAGCGACGAGCTCTTGCTTGGACCACGAATCGTACTTGCCAGCCATTTGAGTCAATGAGCGAATCCTACCAAACCCAGACATGTGCTGTTTGACTCAAAAGAGCCAAGTTTCAAAAGCGTGTAAAAGAAAGAAGATTAACCCTAAGAAGTTTATTTGAATATTTTGTAATTCATATATTCTAGATCTTATCTTTGACGCTGACGACAACCACTACTATAGCCACAACCATCACTAATCTACGTGATCTACTTTCGAGTTCATCATCTCTGAATTCTGCTCAAAAACCAAGACGACTCTCTATCGTTGAATCTCACATCAGTATGGCGGAGACATTGTCGTACGGAGCTCAGCTTCCAGATCAGGCACAGCCTCTACTCAATCATATCCAATCTGTCCTGTCATTCTATGCGGATGTCGAGAAGTTTACCTTAGAACGAGCAGCTTTAGAGCGAGAGTTTGGACAGAAGCTTCAAGCGCTGACCAAGAGAATGATGGAAAAGAAAGCCAAGAGAGGAGACTCTCTTTGGACCGGGGAATTGGCCGGTCATGGAAGTGGTTTGGGTGATAAATGGTGAGAAACTATCTTGAATTCATATACTATCAACTGCTTCTGACACCCGCCTTTCCATCATTGTTTGCAATCAAAAGCACATTGAGCACGGCCCTAGATAGCGTTCTCAATTTCACAGAAGAAGCTTCGAACGCTCATGTGACACTGGCGGACCAGCTCACAAAGCAGGTAGCCGATGTCTTGCGCGAAAAGGAGAAGCGAAAGGAAGTCATTAGAACTAGAGTGAGTACTCTTGATCTCCGCTTCTGATGAAGCATCAGTTTGATATCACTAACGTTAACAATCGAACAACAGTACGGAACCTACTACCAAGAGCTGCTAGATCAAAGAGACAAGTATTATCAGGATCGGTTAAAGGTAGACGAGTCTTCTCAGTTGTGATTCACGACTTGGAGCTCTGCAAGATCAAATAACAGGTAGTTGATCATGTATGCTCTAATTTTCAATCCAGACTAAGCAGAAGTACCAAGAAGCTTGTAATAATGTAGAAGCTGCCCGAATCAAACATGATCGATCTGCCGCATCTGGAGATCGACATGTTGATCGCGCCCACAAATCATTCTTAGAAGCCAAGGATAAAGCAGGCGAGGCCAAGAAGTAAGTACCTCTTCTCGATGCAGCTCAACTGTGCCCTAATTTGCTTTCTCACACGTCGATGCTTGTAGCGCATTTATCATTCAAACAGGAATCGCCAACAAGATGAAAGAAAAATTCTATAGGATAGATTTACCAGCTTTCGAAGATGTAAGCTGTTGTCGCCCTCTCACCGCGGTACTGGATTGTGCAATGCTGATCTTTCTCCTTATCCTATCATACAGAAACTTCGTAAGAACATACATTTCCAGGTTTATCTTCAGAAGACGTTCTCGCATTAAACACGTCATTGCTTCTCATTCTTTTCAAGAGGACCTCCATCTCTCGTCTTTGAACACACTATCTAGCTTGCTAGCAACAGATCAATCTCTTCAGGTTGCCCACCTCTCATCACTCTCAAAAATAACGAATTCTTCCATAACGTCTCTTCAGAACTGTGACAATATAAAGGATTTGGAGCTTTTTGTACGATGCAACACTCGAGTTGGAAGTTGGCAAGAACCTCCAGACTGGGTCTGGGAACCTGCAGAAGGCCTATACGAAGTCGGTGTATGGTGTGCGTCTATCAATTCCTCCATCTCTGCGTTGATTGTTGTCTGTCAAAGCAAGTTTGGCCTGACTTTTCAAGCTTAATATATGCTTTCGACTATCTGCCGTAGGTCTCGACCCGGGACCCAAGATAGTTCTTCAGAACAGTGAGTATATCCCAACGATATTCATACTATCGAGTTTGCGTGTATAACTATGCTCAGCTTGTGCGGTTATGGTCGATTTATAACGATTGTAGGGCTTGCTCGATCTGCTGGACGGATTGAGTCCACCTCTCCTGTTCTCCATACCAAACAAACAGAGTTGACGAATCTGATTGGTTTGGTCGGCAAGTATTCGGCGGATCCTAGTTTGGGAGATCCGGATAAGATTATGGAGGGTATTCTTGGCAATCTAACTGAAGTTGCTACACTGGACAACCAGGTGGCTGCAGGACATGTAGTTGCAGATCTATTGCAGGATGCGCTGGGAGGTAAGTTTATCTTTTGGCTAAGTTCGATAAAAACCCTTGAAAGCTCAACTTGAACAATGGTACAACAATGTGCTCTCCTCTGTCATAGATGATCAAGGCTCGCTACAACCGCACGATTTCAAATCTTCCTCTTTCACCATTCCTACCCATTGCGCTCATTGTAAACAGTCAATTTGGGGTCTTAGCAAGCAGGGAAAGACATGTAAAGCTTGTGGGATTACTGTCCACAGTAAATGCGAGTTGAAGGTATATACCAATGCTTACATCTTATTCGACATGCTATTATCGAGAGTCATCATACGACAATAATTTCTGACCTTACTGAGTTATTTGATCTAGATCCCCTCTAACTGTCGATCGACCCCTGCTTTAGCCCGGCGCTCCTCTATGACATCGAATCTAACCCGATCGTCTTCATCCGCGTCTCGAGCTTCTGGGTTCTCTGCTCCACGAGGAAACAATGCCTCACATATAACGGCTAACCTTGCTCCCTCAGTCTTCGAAGAAGAGGAAGAGGGAGATTCATTTGTGGATGGAGGTAGAGAAACTAAGGTATTATTCGATTATGAGGCAACGTCCGAGTCTGAAATATCTATTCGCGAAGGCCGGACTGTGAGGGTTATAGAGGAAGATGATGGATCGTAAGTTCTGTCAACTGATCTTTGATCAACGTGAACAACATGCCATATCTGACGGTCTGAGTCTTCTTGATTTGACATTTGCATAATAGTGGATGGGTGAAGGTGGACGACGGAACGGGTTATCAGGGTCTCTGTCCGGCGGCTTATCTTGAGGTTGTTGATACATCCCCGAAGGAGTCCTCTGCAGCAACAACCACGAATAATGTAAGAGATCAGGGCGATAATTATGGTAAGTCATGCAGACTTTCAGGAACTATCTATCCTCTGTAACGGCGACTGAATGGCCGATCGCTCGGTCTTTGAATGTCTGGAATATTGTACTGTGTTGCGCTTGATAGTCTCGGCAATTTATAGTTATGACTCTCAGGGACCCGATGAACTCTCCTTGGTCGAAGGAGAAAGAGTTCAACTCACACCAAACGGGAGGAACTACTCTGATGGATGGTGGGAAGGCATCAAGGATGGAAGAGTAGGAATTTTCCCTTCGAACTATTGTCAAGGCTAAGGGGTTTGCAGGTGGCGTATCCACATGGATCACAGCGGTTAGAAGGATGATGTATGACCGGTTGTCTTGAGTTCCAATAGTTGACTGTTTTGTAAGGTACTTTTGGACCCAGCTGACCTTATTGACGTGCTAGAACATCTGCTTGTCAGGCACTTGCCCTTGTTTGCCAACCCGGGCCTCCTTCGAGCGCATGGACCTCCTTGACTGACAGCTGTCCTCCTGTCTTTCTCTAACACCTCGGCGACTCCTTCCTTTTCTTCATCTGCTTTACCCTTTTCTTCTCTTCTTTCTTGCCACCTCTCTTCTTTCTCCTTGCCACATCTCCTCTTTCCTTTGCCACCTCCGAATCCTTTCTTTCAACCCCTTCCTTTGCACCACCTTCCTGTCCTTCGAGAAAACAGCTCTTTTCAATCAATCATGTATGTGTCAATTCTTCTACGCATTAAGCGCATTGACAGGTCATCGACTGATCTGATGTGACCTTGTCAATCATCATAGATAACCTAACGATCTAGTTGCTTCAACGACATCATGAGCGCTGTATCTTCCGTGAGCACTTTCACGGAACATCCTGAAATCGCAGTGAGTCTCTACCTTGTGTTACATTTCAGGTTATATCTGTATTCAATCTTGTAGATTAATGGGACTCGTGCCTGATGGTCTTTTGATCTAGCCTGTCGTTAGTGAGTGGTTTGTCTTGACCATGCATTTGAAGTCATAGCCAATTTTGACTAATCTTTCAATCGTCACTGTTCATTCAGTTTTTCCTAGACCGGGTCTGCAGCTACTGGCTGCTTTTGTTTGTAAGTCTGTTCCATCTTTCCATCCTCCGGATTGATGTGTCAGAGACTTACCGGGTTTTCGTTCCTGTCCCTGTCCCTGCTTTGTGCTGAGCGCATATAGTCATGGGAGGTTCGTCCGCACATCCGATGTTCGACATCGATCTTTAGTCGATACACTTCATATTTAACCCATTCTATAGGTCTCTCTGTTCTGTCATTTATCCTCGCTCGTCGATCACTCAATCTCGGCGCGCTTTCAACGACTGCGTGGAGGCGATGGTCGATTCCTAGGTTGGCCTGTCTTGCCACTTTCTTCACATCGTAAGCTATCTCTGTATCACAATTGTCTCTATCGTCGAAGATTTCACGATGTATCTGATCGCTTAGTGGAAATGCAACGTGAGTAGTTGGGCCTTTCTATTTTCGTCTGGAATTTTGGTGTTTGGTGTAGGGACTAGCTCAAGGGCAGCGATCTGTAGTTTGGGGATTTTCAGCTGTATCTGTAAGCACCACGTAACTGCCAGGCATAGAGTATCGATTGGAATGTATCACTGATCGCGTTTGTGAGACAGTGTTCTATGCGTTCTCCAAGGTCTTTAGTGAGTAACTAGCCGCGTTCTGATTTGTTTCATTAGCACTGACCGAGTTTCTGTGATGATCAGTCTATCTCTTCCTCATTGAGAAGGTTCATATTGTTTCGAACACAAAACTGGCGAGAACGCAATCTTGGATGTACCGAGTTTGCTTGGCCTGTTGGGCTCCATATTTGATTATTGTGATCATGATGATTATCGGTGCGCCTTGCGATGTTGTTTTGTCTCGATCAGAACACTAGATAGTGTGCTGAACTTGAGCTTATCTTATAGGACGTATCTCTACTATCGATCCTGAGACTATGGTGTGCCATATTGGACTCGAGACTTATGCGTTTGTCCTCTTTTTTTTCGTTCATTCTCATACTCCTTTTCCAATTATTTTTGTCCTGAATGACTTGTGATTTTGTCCTGATCTTTAGATCACTATCTCTCTTGATCTATGATCTCTTCCTCAATGTTTTCGTCCGTCATCCGCTTCATCCAATCATCCCGAGTCTCGAGGATCTAAAAGCTGATTCTTTGAACAAATTTGATACAGCTCACGAGTCTATTTGTTTGGCCTCTCCTTAAATCTAAGTGTGAGTTACATACGAATATATGACCGAATAAAAGACCCCACTTATTCGTCTTGTCCTTGCACTTCTAAACTCAAGTCGTCAACCCTAAGATTCGGGCGGTCGCTATGAGAACTGTACGTGCAATTCCCATCAACGTGATGAACTTGTTTTTGCTCAAGCCTCATAATTGTGTTTTTGATCATTCGGAATGTATCTCCATGTTTTTTTTTCGGTAATAAAGATGTTGTGCGTCCGCTACTTTCTTGCCTGATTTCATCATCGCGCTCTATACTAATGGTTTTACTGTTTCACTTGTATCCTTCAGTGCGGCTCTTGCGGCCTTGACGACGTCTACGATAAACATACTAGTTCTCACTCTGATGCATGGGCGGCAGTTAGGATGGTTGTGTGTAAGCCGGACTCTCTCTTTGACTTTCCATCACATCATGTACCTCCATATCCTAACAACATCGCTATAAGCGCCCCCTTCGATATAGCTCTCTTCCTGTGGAGGCGATGTGAGTTTCTTGCACATCTCTACCACTCTATACCCTACTCACATGCTTACTCAAAGTTAACTCTTTGGGTCTGTCTTAGGTGACAATAAATGTAAGGGAGAAGTTCCTGCGTAATATCATGGAGATTGACTAATCTTTGTCTATTCGGCCCACTCCACTTTAGGCCCTGGTCCTCTTCTACGTCACGATGGTAAGTTAAATCTTGGAAAGCTTACAAGCTGCTGCGTATCGCTCACTAGTTTGTACATATGCCCCTGATTGTCTGGTAATTACAGAGCCCTGGTCAGGGTCGTCGTGAGAGAGATACCGCTGCCGCTGCCGAGTCATATCTGGACACCGGCGTTCGAGCATCCATCAAACTTCCAACTATGCCCGGACGGGCGGGTCATCCAGGCACTCGTGGCGCTGCGTCGCAGAATGAATACTTTGATTTCCCTGAGCCGACTGATGTTCACAAACAAGGGTTTGTCGAAATCAATTCAATATACAGCTGTAGCTGTACCTGACAAGACGGTGGTCTCATATTCTCTCATGTTTTTATCGTTCAGGCAGACCGCTATTCCTGCAGAAGAGGGAGGTGGATATGTTGTGAATCGCGACGAGGGTTCTACGCGATGCCCTCTAGGTTCTGTCGCCATCATGGCCAAGGATGATGCTTTCGTGCAAAGGAAAGTCGATGCTAACTATATGCAGGAGCGAGAGAAGAACAGAGCAAAGGGCAGAGCGAATCAAGAGAGCAAGAAGTCGAGCTTATGGTCAACCCTGAAGCAAGCAACAGGCATTGAGAATACCGAACGGCATGGCGTGGAATTGGGTTCAAACAGCATTCAAGTATGTCCGCATCTCAGTGGATGGACCTCCAACTCTCACGATCAGCGTTCTTACAACCTAATATTATTTTTTGCTTAGATTCGGGTGAATACCGAGGTTGCCATGTCCGAATTACAGCCTGCTAACGAGTATGATCTTGACAACCGGCGAGGACGGGGCATCAACAGAACTCCCTTCAGCGACCCTATATCTTCATCATCTCCTCTTCCCTCACGACCAGAGAGTCCTCACTCACCATCCAACGGATCGTTCGATTGCGAGAAAGATTCAATCGATGACCTAGGCGATCTGACCTCAACCACAGGACTGCGTGATGACAACCGACCTGATCATCGGAATGAAGAATCACTCGCAGAGTTCTTAAATGATACCAGAGTCAAGTTTACGTAGAAACCTTGTTTCGCAGACTTGTAACTGTCACCTGAATTTCGACTGTCCAGATACCTAGCCACTTGTGTGGACTGTGCCTCCTTTGCTTTCAGACTTCTTATCTCTTACATATCTTCGCTTAGTAGTGAACCTTTGTCACTTTCGATTCTTCTTCGTTATATATCTTAAACGTCTGTATTTCGCCAGGTTCTTTCTTGGTCACTACACTATATTTTATCTCTTGACGACTTTTCTTTTATCGCCGACATTCTATTGTCATTCAACACCCTCTTATACGTATGACTTGGTATCTGTGTTTCTCTGGTTATACTCTCATAATCTGATTATTGACGGCCTTGTAGGAACGAGAAGAGAGTATTGCTGAAAGTCGCGATCTTTCAGAGACACATAAAACTGATGTCATTCAGAGACACCGTTCCACACTATACCGAGTTCCCATTCGTTGTTGAGGGTGGCAATACTCAAGACCGGAATGAAGGTCACAGCGCATGATTTCAGATAAGGATGTAGTGACAGGATTCTGTCTTGAACTAAGGCGTAAAGAATGACAATAAGATAAACGCTTGCAAGTGACACAATCTGAAGAGAGTAGACAAACTTTCAGAAACCCGTTGCTTGGGTGAATAGAAAACTTTCACGCTCAAAGCAGCATTCAACGAAGACTTTGCCCATTCGGGGGCTATTGCATTTGAAATTGAATCTATCCGATCGAGAAAGAGGAGAAAGGAAAGAGAGGTTTCAGTGGTGATTCTCTCGACGAAAAGGGAAGAGGAACCGACCGATATCGTTGAAGCCGGCTACTCCCCATCGGGCATCTCCCTCTCTAAACTCAGATTCGATCCATTCCACCGATCCCTTCTTTTCGAACGATCTTATAATTGGTTCTGGACTCTTTCTATTCTCTTCGTCATCCGAATCAGAGTCTGAGCCCGAGGTTCTGGAAGCAAAAGTGGATATAGCGCCTGTAGGCCGAGGAAGACGGGGCGACGTCTGCCCGGTGTGCAGGAAAGATTGCCATTCTAGCTTGGCAGATCGAGGAAGAGATGATGGTTGGACAAGCAGTGTTGGAGGCGGAATTGATGATGTCAGGAACAAAGGATTTTCTGCTTCGGTCTGTTAAGTTGATAATATCAAGGGTGTTTGATAGATAAGCGAACGCAAGAGACTGATGATAAGGAAATGACCGGAACATACCTCGGCCTCTAGAGTCGTCGTCCATGCTGTCCTTGCTCCATCCAAATCAGACCAACTGCTGACCCATCCGATAGATCCTTCTATGAAGCACCGTTTTAGATCGCTTCCACCAGTGCCCTCTTTGAGCGCTCGGATGAGCGATCGAACGTGTTTCAAGCAAAGCGCTGCCTCCAAAGGAAAGGACGGAGGATCCGGAAGAGCCAACGTAGCTGGAATCATCGGAATCTGACCCGATAAGGTAATGCGAGAGTTGACCTGTGAAAGGTCGTATGTTTCGGAACAACGGAGCAAACGGTCAGTTATATTCGTAATCGACATGACACCAGTGGCGAGAGGGGCTGACGATGACCGCTTGTGAATACGGTCCGATATTGGCGGGAGCCCAATGGCTCAGTCCTTGAACATGCAATCCTCTTCTTTCTCTACCCATCTGATTCCGGGTGTTTCCCTTTTGTCTGCTCTCTTCAAAAGCGATCGCTTCGAAGAGAATCCGAGTGCCCTTAGGAAGAGGAACTTCCACACACGCACGCGCTGGCGGAGACGAATGGAAGTGAGCTGAGTAAGCCTTATTGATGACTGGGAAATCAGCCATATTTGCAATGTATACAGTCAGAGACTGTACCACCGAGAGAGGAGTCGGATGGAGTGCGTCTGTTTGGTAGAGAGAGAAGAGGGATTGACCAATAAGAAACGTATATGCATTCGCATTCAGAACGAACCGACAGACTTTTGATAATTTTGAAGCATTCATCGACCTCCTCCTCGAGACTCATCTCGTCTTTCTTTTTGATACTTGGTCCACTAAAAGCAGTCACATCACCAATTGAAATCCATCCACCGTTTCTGCAAATGCCAAAAGTACGATCTGAGCGTTGTTCTTCCATACTTCTGATGAGCTCAGATGAGCTGCTCTGTTTGGTGATCCCTGATAAAGCGCTGTAGACCTGAGAGACCGACTCTCTGACCTCCTTGCCTTGTTCGTCTAACCAGTCATCCCCGTATTCTTCTTCTAGATCATATCCCAGCAATGCTCGCGCATCAGCAGTAGTGAGAGGTTTATAGTCAGGTTTAGGTTGGAGGGATGCCTTTTGAATCAGCAGGTGGGCCACAGGTGCGACAGGGGACGGATCGGTCAGCTCGGTCATCGTTTCATCTCTGTCAGAGAAGACAGGTTGGCTCAGTGAGCTCATGATCGGTTGTTCGTCCGTATCGAAATTTGGAATATGAATGGGTAGGACAAGACCTACAAGACTATTGTGTCGTGAAACATGGGGCTATCGAGGGTTACCGTCTCATATTCGCCTCCTTCTCCGCAGATATGGAGACCATAGATCGAGTTCTGTACCGAGGACGGGTAACGAGAAGAAAAGTTTGGTAAAAAATCAAAGGGATCTCAGTTCAAATGAGCGAAAATAAAGTAAACACGAGAAGCAACGTACAAGTTTGAATAGTTCTCTCCTCATCTGACCCAAGTCTTTTCCGAGGTGCTCCTCCTTGAGACCTACTCCTGCTACCTTGACCAGGATCGCTCGAAGGCCAGAGTTGATCATCCGGGGAAGCAGTAAATCTTGAGGCTGTTGCCATAGATAAGCCAGTGAAACCAAATCAAGACGCGCGCACCTGATGGGTTCCAAGGTTGATTGTGATGATAGGCTGTATGAGTCCAAGACAATGTAGACCAGCGACAGCTCGAGGAAATAAAGACGGACACATGTTCAACCCGGATCCGTTGATAGGAGGACAGGATGGCCCCTACCGAGACTGCTTCAGCGTCTGGGTGATTTTCCTGTGCGTCATCATTACACAAGGAAGGCAGAGGGAGTCAGGAAGTGAGCTACAGTCTGCCTTCTCCGAATACGTCGAAGCAAGGACGGAAGCAGGACGTACTTTGACGAGCTTGAGCAATTCAAACAGATCTTCTGTCTCATCGCCTTCTGTTTCTCTATCGCCATATTCAGCATCTACATTGATCGGTTTCCCTTGGATGATCCTGGTGTATAACGGTAGTCTCAGCGCCTGAGAGATCGTCGGTATGAGAGATAGTCCGACAGTTTGGTACATGAAGCTGTCGAGCTCATCCGTCTGAGGCGGAGGAAGCAGGCCGGCAACGGCAATAGGAGGATGTCCGTTGGCTAGACATTCAAGTAGATTGAAGCATGAGTCTTTACCACCAGAGAGAAGACCGATAACCTTCATCGTTCGAGGGATTGTCGAGTGTACGGCGAGGGATGAACGAGAATGAGGGGAAAAGGCATTTGCCAATCATCAGAAATCAACGGTCAGGGAAGTATTTACGTGCGGCACACGAATACATAACTAAACCAACCGCTACGCACTCGAGGCAAACTCTGGCTACTCTGAGATATACGTTGTGTATTTATCATCCATCCTGACGTGCTTAGCAGTCACTGGCTTTTGCAAACATCTCATGACGAAAGCCATCGCAGATCAAATTCTAGATAGAGAAGAAAACCGCTTTCTGCCGGATCCCAAGACGCTCAAAGCCAACACCTGTTGAAAGGTGGGAATAGTAGCCAGTGCGGAAACGTAGAAAGTGTCAAGACAAAAAAGAGACCAGATTGAATAGAAGAAAGGCGAAAGGTGAAGGGAGAAGGGAGAAGGAAGGAATAAAGAGGAACCAAAAGCCACAAGGTAACTGGAAGAATGAACAGATGAACAGAAAGAAATATAGACGAAACGGATCTGTAAATGAAGGAGGAAAATAAACTTCAACAGCATTCAAGAACAACCAGACCCAAGGCAAGATCATCTACTGTTGCTTGCCTGTAGGATAGTAGAAAAGGAGCAATATCGAATCAGCTTATCAGCTGCCGTTCCGAGATGGCAGATAGCAGATGTCTGAGAGAGAAAAAAACATACATTCTTGAGGATCCTGCTGAGAGCTTCCAGGTACTGGGTGTCGGACATCCTCCTCCTCCTCATCCTAGGAACCGGCCGTAGAGACGAGTTAGTTCAAGAACCAGGGTTCCCAGGACAAATGGTTTCGTGAGGATTAACATGTACTCACATCATCACCATAGTCATCTTCATCAAATTCGTCACTGTCATCCAAATCATCGAAAGCCTCCTGCATTGCCTTGCCGGTGTAGAAGTCGATGGCTCGGGGAATAATCTGAACAGGAAAGCACCCGGGTTAGCCAACGTTGCAGCCGACACAAAATAGATACTATTTGGATAGTTACTTACTCGCTCTTTGAGGTCCTCTCCGATCTATAGTCAATTCATGTTGAAAAGTCAGTCGAGTGAGTAACATATCACGATGGAGTTTAAGTGCTCACCTGGTAGTCAAGCTCCAGCCTCTCGTCCAAATCCTCGAGCTCGTCAGGGTTGAGATCCTCCTCAGGGGTATCATCAGAGGGAGGTGTAGGGGGTTTGAAGAAGTTGACTGAACAAGAACAAAAGTCAAACTCTGTGTCAGCGACAAAGAATCACTCAGGGTTGTGAATCATGCGTAGGGAAAGACATACAGAAAGAATCGGCAGGAATGACCTTCTTGACTACTCGTGTTCGGTTAGTGTCTACGGGTTAAAATAAAAATGATCGCAACTGCGGCAATCAGCCAAACGTTTCTTCTATGATATTGTGAACACTCTAAGACAAACTTACTCTTGTTCCTCTGCTTCTTGATTTCAACCTTCTTGGTCAGATCCTTGTCCTCCTTCCACTTAATGTCAGTTCCCTCGGCTCGGTCGTAAACTAAGGGAGAGATCACATGTTAGTATAATTTGTGCGAATGTTGAACAAGAATGTGAACACAGACGTACCGAGGTCGCCCTCATACCCGACCTCCTCCTGAATAGAAATGAACATTCGAGATGGGCAAGTCCGTTAGAACTGACCAATCGAGGGTGAACAAAAATGAGAGTAACGAACCTGGTAGTGGTAGGTTTTCTCGAGTTTGGAGTCCTCAAAGTATTCGTTGGGAGCAAAGTGGAAGACAAGGGTAAATCCAGGCTTCGTGCCCTCGAGGAACTTAAGTTCGATGTTCTTGAGTGATCGCAGGGCCTGTGTTTGATAAGTGAGGAATGAGCATTCAAATCGGGTTTACTGAAGGTCACACATGAGGCCGAAAATAATTTTGAACATACATCCTCATCCTGCTCAGTGACTGGAAACGCAGGAGAGACAGTTAGTCCGGTACGCACGACGCCACAGGTCTATCAAGTCTCAGACTTACTGAGCTCATTGATACCAATGTGGTTCTTCAAAGCGGCTAAACAAGGTAATGGAGTGTCAGCTAGTTAGCCGAAAGGAAGATCTTCAACGGACGCATATTTGATTGAGGTAAACTTACTGAGCCAGAAGTCAGGGATACCCTTGGTCTTGTCATCGTCCTCGTTGATTTCCTGAACAGATGCAGACTGCTCTTCTTCGTCATCATCAACGGCTTCACCGGCAGCGACCTCAGCATCAGTCGGCTCAGCCTCTCCAGAGACGATAGCCGTTCGTCGAGCATAGATAGGGGCGTATCGGGCGGCGAACTAGGGAATTGAGCGAGACCCAGGTCAGTCGTGACATTGGAGAAAGAGAGAGCAGAAAGGAAGAGCATAGACAAAGATGCCTACCTTCTTCTCCAGAGCAAGGATCTCGAGTTGGAATTCACTCTCAACCTTTGCGTGCTCCTGCTGAAGACCCTTGAGGCCTTCCACTCGCTTTCGGATAGCGGGAGGAAGTGTCTCGAGGAAGCCAGAGTTAGAAGACCCACCAAACGCTCGGGATTCCATCAGGTTCAAGAGGGCGGGGTTCTGTCAAGGCCAATGAACGAGGGTGAGAAGAAAGGGCCGTGTTTGGGTGAATCGCACAAACAGTGATTGGCAGGGGAAAGCAAAGAATTGAAACGTAAGACGGGGGTGTCAGAAGATCAACTGGACAAATCACATTGTTTTGTTCTGACGACGGAGAAAAGGAACGTCGAAAATGAAAAAGAGAAAAGAGAAAGAAGAGCAGGGTGGAAACCAAGGAGGAGGCCTCTCTGCTAGAAAGATAGCAAGATACCTCGACACTGATAGATGGACGATATCGTTGGGGAAGGATGACTTCGGGTAAAAAATAAACGGTCATCACTGTGTATTATGAAGACGACAGCTCAACTCGACCCCTGCCACCTATCGGACAAAACATCCACTCATCGCTCACAACGCTGATATATCTTATGAATTTTCATTTCCCTTTATTGGAATTACTTGATGGCAGCAGTAGATCGGCCGAAGGAAGATGATGACAGTACTGTATCGATCAAAGACACAATGCACTCACGTTGGCCAACAAAGAAGCAGGGTTTCCACCAGTGTGCTCACTCTCATCCTCCTCCGGCACGTTCGACACACCTGGAGCGGTCGACGAGGCGGTATGAAGAGTAGAATTAGCAAACGAGTTGGCAGGAGTGGGAGCAGAATGACCGGAAGAAGAGGGAATATCCATCGTGATTGTTTTGTCAATAAAGAGCAAGATGGGCGGGTTCAGTCGGGTTGGGGAGAGAAAGAGGGAGAGATGAAAGAAGGATTCTGATCAGGGTAATAGAGGAATTCGGATGTTGTAACTATGTCACGTGACTGTCATTGTGTAACCACTAGACCGCCATGCATCCACACTATCCGTCTGTATGTCTGCCAGTCGATCGGTGCTTTCATTCGCCATCGTTCGAGGGGGAGAGCTTGTGAGGAGGTTGCAGGCTGGGTCGCTTTGGATACATATAATATTAACCGTTAGAAAGAAAGTATAGGACAAGGATTGCTATATATATGTGTATATAAAGAGGACACCCATTTCGAGTCCAGTCTCTACCTATTCAGAACACGCCGAGATCTAAGTGGACAGACGAACCCGTACAACAGTCAGGGAATAGAAGAGAGAAGACAGACCCTTTGGACGATTAAAGACACTGGTTCACTCACCAGTTGACCTCCTTGGCTGCTAGTCGAGCCTCAAACTTTTCAAATTCGTCTAGGGCGACCTGCTCCTCTTCACCCAGGACCTGTAATGAAGCGATACATCAATCAAGCACACAGATGGTCAGCGGTGCAACGAAGAGACCTTCTGATAAAAAGAAACCCCGACTTAAATAGTTGGGACATACCTGTTCGACACCCTTGACCTCAGGCACGTAGTGCATCAACATCCTCTCCACTCCGCTTTTGAGCGTCACAGCACTGCTCGAGCATCCACGGCAACTACCCTTCAGCTTGATCTTAACCAGCCCGTCGGTGTCCTCGCCGAAACCCATAAACTCCAGATCACCTCCGTCCTCCATGATGCTCGGCCGGATCCTTGTGGCCAATAGCTCCTTGATCATCGCAACCACCTCCGAATCACTGTCCAAAATCCTCGTGTCTTCCGGCTCCGAATCTTCGGCCTCCTTGGAGCCTTCTTTGAAGAGAGGCAGTCCGGATGAGAAGTGTTCCATAATGATCGAGAAAACTTCGGGCTTGATGAGCGACCAAGGCGTAGCCTCATCCTTCTGAACAGACACGAAGTCAGGGCCGTAAAACACAGAGAGTACACCCTCGATCCCCATCAAACGAATTGCCAGTGGAGAGGCTAAAGCAGACTTTGTGTCAAGAAACTCGTGGGTGCCTCCGGACGAAAGAACCGGTGTTCCGGGAATGAATTGAAGTGAGTTAGGATTCGGTGTGGTCTGGGTCTGAACGAAAAGTGAACGGGCTTTATAATCGATTGATAATGTTTTGGAAAAGGTTCATAGTCGGTCCTCTACAGATCAGCATTTTGTGTTTGAATCAAACGAGTTCAAAACATATCTCAAAGCTTACACAAAGAAGGAGTTGACTTGAGGACCGAAGACCGAGAAAGAGTCGAGCGTGGCAACCCGATGAAAGATCTTTGTTGGGTCAGATACGGCGACGATACGTAGGACGATCGAACCGGTGCACGGACGGCCTGTTTGCCCCATGAGGCAGCTGACGGGCGAGTAGCACGAAGAGCTGAAGCAGCAATTCTTGAAGTGGAAGCCATGGTTGTTGGTATGAGGATGTATAGGGTTCAGAGAAAGGCGAAAAAGCGTCTTGTCACAGGATGGATGATTAATATGAGGATGTAAAATGTCGAATGAGAGCAAAGCTGATTTATTACGCGAGTTCGCTCTCGCTTGTGTTTTGCCACCTTTTTAAATAAATTTATATCTCGTTCACGGCAACCAGTCCGACTGGCCGGCCGAACGGACAAAAAAAGAAGAAGAAAAAAAAAGAGACACACTCTATTAATCATGCATAGATGAGCAAGCAGAGACACTATACAGATGTATTCGGCCAGAAGAGAAAGACAAAAACCGTTATATATGGTCGGAGAGAACGCATGTAGAAAATAAGTATGAGGTAGAAAAGGGAAAGGAAATTCTCAAAGTATATAACAGAGAAGCTGTCATCAATTCAACCGACGTTCTCACAGAGACCAAACTTTGACGGTAGCATCCTTGCCACCAGAAACCATGTATTTGTCTTCGTAGCGCAGCCTCTCGGCAGGAAGCGTATGTCCATTCGTGGTCAGCCTAGAATGCTGATGGGACGTCCGGTTGTAAACCTATAAGACAGAAGGTCCAATATTGATCAAGGTGAGGAGAAAGAAGCTGTCAGTCTACGGAAAGCCGCAGTGAATCGCATCAAGAGATACTGACATCAATCCCGTTCTCGCCTGTGCAAGAAATGATCTTTCGCGAGTCGAACTGAACAGAAGTCACAGGGAATTCATGTTTCAGAACTTCCGAAACAGCGCCCATACGCAGATCCCAAATCTGTTAACACGACCCAGGAGAAACAAGAGCGCATGGAATCAGATTTTGAAGATACGACCAGACAAGTAGTTCAATCATAACATACCCGGATGGTCTTGTCTAGACTTCCAGTCACTATGTTCATCTCATCGAACTGGAGACAGGTGACAGGCCCGGTATGGCCTAGAAGCGTCCTATGCGCTTGACCAGTCCTCACTGTGGAAAAGAAAATAAGTGATAACATTCAGTACTGAGCATGATGGGTGATTTAAAGCGTAACGACTTGACTCACTATCCCACATTCTTACGCCGCCATCCCCACTCGCACTAGCCAACGCATATCCCCAGAACTGAACACCGCCGACAAAATCTTGATACATGTCCCAACTTCCATCCGAATATGGTGGTGTCGGTACAGCAAATGCGCCTGATGTCACAGAAGCCAATAGGTTTGAACCAGGCAGGATGCTTTCCGATGTCAGCGGGCCATAGGGGTCGAAAGACGTGGGTGCTGGCTGAGGAGGAGGTGCGCTAGAGATAGCCCAGAGAATATCCATTGTCAGGACACATTGGCCTGTGTTGACATCCCATTGTCGGATGGTCTTATCAGATGAACCGGTCACCTGGTAGCGGTTGCGAATGATTTGAGCCAGACGATCAGCTTCAGCTCGTCATCTCTGTATGCGTCAAACAAAAGACGCAAGTCAACTTACTAAACACCCGCTTTCGTAGTACAAACAGCTGACAGCCTTGCTGTGACCTTCCAATGTCCTTATACACGGGTTTCCAACAGAAGTTTCTTCCTTTGAAGCCTCTCCCCCATCCTCCTGAACATTATTCGACGCGCTGGCGTATATCACCGATGAGTTTTGCATGTCCCTTGCCAGCTTGTCCTCATAATCATCAACTAGACGGAGATCCCAAAGACGGATATCCCCATCAACTCCTCCTGTGAAGCAGAGCTGGTCCTCGCATTGAATCGCTTTGACAGTTCCTGATCGAAAGAATGAACCATGATAAGAAAACCCGCTTAGACTTTCCACCTTCATAGGATGCAAGAGCGGATAACTTATACGAACCTCGATGTCCTCGAAGTCGACCGCTTTCTTCTCCACTGCAAAGATCCCAGACTCTCAAAGAGTCATCGGCCGCGGCGGACACAAGTACTCCGTAAGGTTCAGAAAAGTCCAACGCTGTTATCGGTGCTGTATGGTTGACCAACGTCTGACCCCAACAGCATGTTTTTATAACCGGTTTTTAGTCTAGTTACCAGACAGAAACGCGTTGCAGGAAAAACACTTACCATGAAAGCGACACCTGAAGGTAGATCATCATGCTCTGAAGGAAGGAAAGCAGGTCCCTTCCTTCTTCTAGAGGAGGGTCCGGCATGCTGACCGGTGGCATCGGCTATACTTCGATTCCCCTCCGGGGTTATCGATAATAGCCTATCCTGAATGCCTTCCACTGATTTAGAAAACAAAAACGGACAAATGAAAGAGCTAGTTAGTCCGACCATCTTATGAAAGAATCCGATGGTATTTGTTTCAACTTGTTTGGTGAATCGAGGAACGGGGCACGAACGCTCATCTTGTAATCCTAAATCTTCCTCTTTTAACTTCAGGATGTCTTGTTCTAGTTCCATACGGATCTTCTCCAGCGCGGATATTTTTGATGAAAGCTCCTCGATCTCGGAGTTGATTAAAGACTAGCATGCGAAACCCAACACAATCCGTCAAGAATATATACCAAGAGTATTTATTGAACAGGCTGACTGGACGCATACAGATAGATGACACAGAGAAATTACACTAACCTTCCTGACAACCAGATTCTCACGGTCCCATTTGATCTCATCCTCCATCCTCAAGAGTTCCTCTCTTCCGAGTTCATGCTTGGCAAACGACCCGCCCTTTGAAGATGAGGCCGCGAGCTTTGCTTTTTCCCTCCTTCTCCTTCTTCGTTCCTTCCCGGTCATCATCACACCCTCTTCCACTTCTCCATCCTCGTTTTCCTCTCCTGAGGCTCCAAGAAGGCCACTATTTTGCGCTGCCAGTCTTTTCACACCCAGCCGACCACCACCCAGTCCGACCTCGGCCAAGTTTCCTCGGACCTTTCGCCTTCGCTCCTTCCCACGTTCAGAGCTCGGCACGGTCGCCTGAAACCCTCGAAGCAAACTAACTGCCGTGTTGCTATCTGTAGATGACGATGAAGGCTCTGGGAGGGGGGCAGACAGAAGAGAAGGGATCGCCTCAAGGATACTGAGCGAAGCCGAAGTTTTCTGACGGGGTCCCAAAGAAGGCATGGTCATCTTGAGAGGGGTCATGATGGATGTGCGTGACGGAGGTGCTAAGGTTTGACGATTGACCGGATGATTTGATGCGTTGGCTATAAAACGCGGATTGAATATCATAGGAGCCACTATTTAATTGATGAGGTCGCCAATATCAGCATGTTAGCTTGAGTTCAGAAGCTTCTTGACGAGTACCATAGCAAGGAGGAGAGAAGAGAAAAAAGAGATCCTCTCTTTTTCTGTCCACACATCGTCTTCGTAAATACAGAGACATGAAGACGTACTTTCATGTAAAACGTCTCCACCATTGGACCCGGCGTTCCAACCAGAGCCTATTCCCTTGACGGCATGTCCAAGGACCGCAAAGGAAGAAGGAGCGGTATCAGTTATTGGATCCAATGCAGCTTTGATCGGCCTCTGGGATTCATGAGGTTGAGATCGATCTGCAGAAGATAGAGATGGCTCCTGCGGACGAGAGGTCGAGTCGGAGAAGAACTTTGGCATATAGACTGCCGGAAAGTATCAGACTCTATCTATATACGTAGGGTTGTGTATGGAACTGTCTTTCCTCGGAGATAACTTGAGGGTGTTCAAGAGGAAAGATGTAGTTTGGGTCGCCAGACCGAGATACGCACAAGATCTTTCGCTGAGGTCATTTTCCAGCAAAGCTCTAGCAGCTTCAAATAAACTACGGAATTGTCCAGTCCGTCTGATAGTGTTCGCTCGTCGATTCTCTAATACTTTTCTACTCACCCTCATCCGCTTCTCTGTGTCGTTCTTTTTCCTCTTCCATCATCAGAGCCTTGTCATCGTACGTCCTCTTCGTCATCTAGTCAACATGAACTCATTCCATCAAGTCTGTGCTTACTTGTTCTCTTTGTATCTGCCCAAGATAGATGTCTGCTGTGAGAAAATCTGCCAAGCTTAGCGTAAAGTCGCTCACACAGTACCTCAGCAGCTACCCCTCCGACAAGCCAATTGCACTTCCGGCAGCCATTGAAAGACTGAAGTTCTCTGTCGCCAATACTGGTTCGAAATCGTTAGTCGCCGTGCTCTTCTCTTAGTTCGTTCGTTGCTGTTTGAGTTCAAACTGTTAAGACTCTATCCCGATTCTTGGATCTGGGGGTCATTTTTTTTTAGACAGCAGTCCCATCGGTTTCTTGGAAAGACATACCTTCCAGAGAATCTTGATGAGAAAGAGTTGATTCAGCGACCCCTTCGACACTTAGCCTATAACAACGTCAATGTTCCTTTCGAGTTTGCTCTCCGTAAGGACAACAGGCCAACAGAAGAGACTAAGGCAAGCAAAGAGAGTGCGAAAACCCTCGACCCATATTGGACCCGAGAGTTTGTCGACATCTGGACAGGTATGTTTTGGAAGCAATCCATGACCTGATTTTGTACTTATTACCTCTTCAACCGGCTGATCTTCTCTTCACTCGCACCAACTTCATAGAGGGTTCATCTTCTCCTATCCGACTGGACATCACTCGACAGCCCCAATCGAAGATTGTCGAGCTTCTTACCTCATTCGATGCTTCTACATCTTCGAGCCTTCCGTCCGTCCCGTTGGAGGAGGGTCCCGAGCTAGATGCCTACGTAGTCGCCCGAAACGCATCTGATCTAGCCACCTACAAAGCTTCTTCCGAGTGGAAGACGCCCGAGCAGCTGATGGCCCATCGGGAACATACTAAACTCACTGTCGAGAAGACAAAGGCAGAGGCCGCTGTGAAGGAGGCAGCCGATGAAGCGGACAAGCAGGGGCCCTATGCAGCTCTCCCTCTTTTTGGGACGAGCAAAGTTGGCTCTAAGCTTGGAGAGAACGTTCAGAGGACATTCAATAGCGGAGTAGAGAAGGTAGAGGAGACGTTGGAGAGCGTAAAGGAGGATTTACAAGAGATGGTTGGGTCGATCGAGAAGCAGGAGTCGAAGCCATGAAGAATAAAAGGACGACGTTCAGTAACTTTGGTTCTCGGTCATAAACATTGGTTGTCATCCAAGCTTTTGTATCATCGCAGCAACAAAAATTGAATATATTGAGATATGTTATACATATTGAGCTGAACTAGCGTATCATAGCATACTGCTCTTTCTGGTCAAGTGAGCTGATCGCGTCGTTACAGGTACTCATAGCGACTGAAGAAGTCACTATGTGAGTGTCAACGCAAGTGATTGATGGTTTTTGTTTACGGTAATGATGAACAAAAGGTTGTTCAAAAAGAAAAGATAGAAAAAATACAATCTAGACCGATGCCGGGATCGAACCGACGACCAGCAGCGAACGAAATCGATCTTGCGACCGAATACCGAAAACTGCTGTGATAGCCACTACACCAATCGGCCAATTATATCTGGCACAATTGGACATATTGAATATTTCCTTTGGAAGGTTTCTTTTTGGCTTCACATCTTCATTTTCCTCTTCTTATCAGCTTCAATCCACTTTTTTTTATCATTTTGAGGCAACACTCATAGACCTTGCGTGAAGCGTTTAAACGTGACTCTGAAGAGCTTCAAAACTTCAGTCAGTTTGTCTGTATTTTCCTGGTTTCTCAATCCACTCTTACCTAGACACCTAGGTGGTGTGTATATGATCTTGGAAGCCAGCCAGACAGACACTGAGGACTCAACTAGGAACAACCGCAAGAACGAGAGTCTACTTTCGCTCTGAATTTTAGTGGAGTTTCATTGCTTGCATTGACTCTTGTTTACAAATCATTACAAAACTGTATGTTCTCCGGCTCCAACGGTGTGAACAAAGAGAAGAGGACAAAAGCGCGGCTGGCAGTCAAAAAGAGTGGAGATTGTAAGAATCGAACTCACGACCTCAACCATGCTAAGATTGCGCTCTGCCAACTGAGCTAAATCCCCGTCATATTTAATGCTGTGAATGCATTCTATAATGGATGGAAAAAAATAAGAAATTGAATTAGTTTACTGAAATACAAGGGTGCAACTGGACTTTTCGTTCCGGCACTTGTTCCCACTCAAGTCCTCACTGGTTTCCCACACCATATACACACCACCCAGGTGTTTCAGTAAGATGGATTGAGAAATCAGGAAAACAGAAGGGAAACCCGCTAGAAATTTATAGCTCTTCGGAAAGAGAGCCTTGGGACTCCGCGCAAACGGAAGTCGGAAGGTGATGCCTCAAGAATAGATAACAAATAACAGATGAAATCATGTCAAAACTGCTGAAACTCCAACAATGTTGAACAAAGGGAAAGAGGGACGTCCACATGACAACCCATCACTGTTTCCTAGCCAACATAAGTTTCGAATCATCGTTGGACATGGTAAAGAATACATGTCTCATCATTGATAGGTCGTCAGCGTTTCAAGATATCGAATATTTCACAATCAACTGGCTCTACTGAAGAAGGAGAATCATCTTTTTATCTCCTGTATAACGTTTGTGTTCATTTTAGCAAATGTATCAGAAGGATGCTCGGCAGCAACAAGGCATACGAGAACTCAATCTAAAAAAATGAGACTAGCCCCATGGGGGGGTCGAACCCCCAACCTTCAGATAATCGTAGTTGTAAAAGTCTGACGCTCTACCGATTGAGCTAACAGGGCGATTGTGACAAAACATTGTCGATGTTCATATGATCATGTTCGGAAAAGAAAGCCAACAAGAATAGAAATCAAGAAACAAGTTGTGTTTCAACTTTAGTTTTCTATGATATTTGGATTCAGAGAACTCTTTGAAATCAGAAAGCCTTCGTTTGCGATCTCGTTGATTGATGATGGCAAAACAGTAAGCATATCCAACCCACGATCCTCGGGAGTGGCCCAAACGATTTGACTGATAAAACCTAGCTTGGCTCCGTGCAAATTACTTCTATCGGTTGAGAAGGCGATCGGCTGGTAAACCCAGGGTGCACCATTTTCATCTAAGCTTCCATTTACTGGACTTGATTGTCAGTCCTTCAACTGCATGTTTTGTTTGTTTGACACCTGGACATAACTTGACCTGAAACACCCTTCCTTGTCATACTCTTGGTTCGATTCTTGGAGAGTCCAGATTGTCTGGGTGTATTGTCAGTGCTGAAGTTCGGGCGGATCGACTTAGCTTGTTCCGGCTGGTTGCATCCAAAGAAATATGGCTGTTGACTTGAATTGCATTGATTGGTATTGCTATTGCCGTAGACGTGTCTTTGGTCGTCTTTTATTTTGACCTCCTTGATATGCGCCAACAGAGCCGTGGTCTTATGTTCTAGCAGGCTTCGAAAGTTACCATCGTATTCAGGAGGACTCGGACACTGTCGAAAGCCAAGTGTTAGGCCTTCAATATTGATGTCGGATAGACCTCGTACGGATTGCCCTTGAGTCTGTCGAGTACGCTTTGGAGGTGTCCCTTGTTCAAGATGTCTTGTTTAAAAGCCTCAATCTCTTCCGGTGGATGTCCATCCCATCAAGATATGTGACTGCCTTTATGTGTGGGCATCGCGCCTAAATATATTTCTGTTGAGGCCGTATTATCTGAGTACAAGTGGGTTTGTCATAGTCGTCCTCCGAAGTATCTATAGAGAAGACACGATGCTTGCTTCTTTCTGGACGATGCCCTATCTGATGCTGATCTGTAGTATCGACAGCACAGTCGATGATGCCTTTTTTTGACCTGCCTTCGAGGGTAATGACGCGGCCTTACCCCTTGGACTAAGTTTTGTAATCAGAGTGTCCCCATTGTCTATAATTCTGATACGATTGACCGAGACTTCTCCTAGCAGAACATCCTTGGCCTGGTAATTCCAGGAATCAAAGTATCCATGCAGATTGAGCAAGACAGGGTGCGTGGTGTATTCACTCAGGGGTTTCCATTCTCCATAGGCAACTCTGATCTGGGTTCGCGATAGATTGGCAGTTAACCCGCAACGCTGTTTCCAAATCCAAAACATATCAACATTAGTCTTCAGAAACCGGATTATATGTGAACGACATAGGAAACCAACAGAGATAACCTGAGTCAGAGAAACATACCTATCTCCCAGCCCAAGTATTCACCGACCGTGGCAGTCAAAAGATGGAGTCATTGTGCGACGGTAAAGAGATCATCAGTTACGGTTGATATAAGTGATGTCTACATTGCCTACTCTGAAACTGCACACAAGTGAAATGGTCAGGATTGGGAACTTTCGAGCAATGCCCCGAGGATGCATGAGATGAAACAAAAACAAGCCCAAACGCGGATTTGAACCACGGACCTCACCGTTACGAGCGGCGCACTATAACCACTTAGCTATTCGGGCCTATTCGACTGCAAACTTACCCATGAATATATCGTACTTGCATCACTGACCACCGACAGTCGGATGTAGCGGGCGAGACTTGTCCCAAATCATAGCTCTTAAACTTGTTGCAGTGCAGTCAGATACACAGATTTTGTCAAATGTGATAGTATATGCTTACACTGTAGGTTTCTGTTCTCTAGGAGACCAGTGAAGCATGTTGGTTCGTCTCTTCTCTTTCTCTGTTCGTCTCTGTTCGTCTGTTTTGGCTGTTTTCCTCCCTCTTCTCGTCTTTCGGCTCTCGGATACACAGCAGTAGCCAGCCTCTTCCTCTTGCTTTTCCAGCTCTCTCGGCCGTCTTGCTTGCGCCTGTGTATGTGTATGTGTGTGTGTGTGTGTGTGCGCACACCTGAAAGAACCAGTGTCAGGCATAGAGAGAGCTGGGACTATATCTAAGTGATTTATCGAATCAATCAGCGCAGAAAGCTCTCTGGTTTCGCCACAGGTAAGAACTATGAGGATCTATATATGATGTATAAGAAACATTCGCGCTAACAGAAACTTGATGGGTTGTACGAAAGAAAAGAAAAAGTTGAAAAGCAAACTCTTCGTTCTTGTACTTGTTCCCAGTCAAGTCCTCACTGCTCTTCTAAAGCCATACACACACCATCCAGTTGTCTCGGTAAGAATGGGGTAAGAAACCAGAAGAGAAAGAAGAAACAGAAATAGAAAAGGAGAAGGAAACAGAAAAAGAGGAATAAATGAATGAAAACGCGAGAGAAGAGAGTCAAGTGATAGCTAGGGTGTTGTATCTTCTCAGAGAGAAGACCTTGGGACTCCGCGCAAGATCTGAGGGTGCTATCTTGGTAAAAGCAACGAACTGCAACTGAAATTATAACAAGACTGCCGAAATGTCAACATCAGATTCTGTGCTTCTGTCTATGTTCCTCTTTCCGGTCGTCTACTCAAGAAGACTCTCACTATTATCTGTGATGTGTATTTATCACGATGATACTGTTCAGAAATTAAATAATGCGAAACGATGCAACATACGAACTCTGATGCCAAGGTATGCATTTATATAATTGAAAACTAATTCCTCTTTGACTTCTTAACCACACGCTTCCTCCCGTTGTATGATCTAGTAGCTTGAAGGTCTCCGAATTTTCGTTTCGCATACGCCTGGGACTCCTCATCTGCCATGAGCTCCTTGAGGATCGAGCCTGGGCGAGCAGAAGACTCCGAACGAAGAGTAGTCGATTGGAGTACTTTGGATTGACTATGAAGTGTTCCAATCTGTGAGAGCAGAGCGAGATTGAACAAAGCAGAAGAAGAAAATAGGATAAGTGATTAGACTACGAAGGTCAACTCACAGCAGACAAAGAAAGAAGGCAGAAGATACATACAGCGAACACTTCAGGCACATGCTTAATTGATCCCTGACCCTTGTAGAACCGCTTGGGATCTAGCGAATTCCGAAGCTTGAGAGCGTGGTACTCCCTGACCATCTCTTTCCGCTTATCTTCGGGGATCATAGGCAACTCTCCCCAAGCAAGGGGAGCGTTGGCTTTCCTTGCCTGGAAGTAAAAGAGGTATCAAAGAGCAAAGTGAATCAGAAGGTATTAAAAGAGAGCAAATCAGATGGACAACTGAGGATCTCGAAGGATAGATATCGAGCAGGCAGAGAACAAACCTCTTGAGCTTCTTTCTTGGATAGAGCTCGCTCGACCACCGTAGTATCTAACTCATGTTGCTTTTTAATAATTGATGGTCCAGCTTCTGCATTTGGCGTGGCGGTAGAGAGCGAGTGAGGGGCTCTAGATAGCTTGGAGCTCGATGTTCGGGAGGCCCGAGAAAACTTTCCTTCTTGTTTGAACGACAAATATGGTGTTGGGAGCGAAGGCGCGGTTAAAGAGGGAAGTTTTCTTTATGATTTTGTGAGAAGGAAACAATCAACATTTTCAGCACAGTTTTTGTATTCTTGAATTCCAATCAACAAGAGAAAACGAACGTTTCTTTGGTTTCCTCTTCCATAGTGAGAACCATCTCCTCACTAGCCTTGCGCAACCGCTCTTCCTCCTCTGATCTTTCGGCGTTCGCGTACGCTTTCGATAGAAGGGATTCTAGATATGCTTCCTCGTCCGAATGATTCTCTCCCTCTGTTTCGTCATCTTCTTCTTCATCATCGTCATCAGACGATTCTTCCGAGGAAGAACTCTCGTCCTCAGAGTCTTCAAATAAAATTTTGCTGTTCCCTATATCCTTCATCTTTGGGATCGAGCCATTCCCCTCAGTGGAGTCTGACTCTTCGATCAAATTTCCAACTTGGTCTTCTACGTCCTCCATACTTTCATCTGGCTGTTCGCTCAGTCTTTCGATCTGAACATGCTCGGACACGTCGGTCTCATCATCAATTGTCTTGTTAGAGGGGACGGACGTGGTCGAGCTCGATTGGGATGCAGAGAGGTTAGAAGCGGCAGAGACGGGGGTAGACGTCGAGGTAGAGTGGGCAGGAGTAGGTATCAAACTCGTGTCGGATGAATTTTTTGATTTCGAAGGGCTTGTAGTGGAAGGAAGCGCGACAGAAGCAGCAACGGGAGTAGACTCTGTTGAATACAGAATGATCGTTCCTTCTTCTTCTTCTCCGTCGTTGCCATCAATATCGACGGCCTCAATGGTCGACCCAGTCCCAGTCTTGACTGAAGACTGCTTCTTGCTCAGCGCCAGTCGGGAGAGACCCTCAACGTCTCCCTCGAACAAAGGCTCAATCTCCTTCTGCTGTCTTTCCATCGCTTCTTCCTCGAGCTCATCATGGACTGCTTTGGCAACAACGTCAGCAATTACATCTGATAATGGCTGGTGGGATGGGGAAGGAACGGCCCCTCGAGCTCTGGAAGGTGACGTTGATCGGGTTGAATAATGATGCTGGGCTGGGGAAGCGATGGCAGCGGCAGTATGAACTGACTGACTGACGGAATGAGAATTAGGAGTCTGTTTTCCTGATTGAGCCGATGAGGGTGGTTTAGGTGAGGCTGTGGATCGTTTAGGGGTAGAGTCGTTGCTATGGATCTTAAACGCCTTGGAAGGACTAGCTTGTGTCTGCGAAGGACTAATCAAGTTTTTAACCGATTGCGAGGAGCTAGCAGGAGAGGAAGCAGCGGACCGTGTGGACGCTCTGGTCAATCTACGAGTGGTCGGAGTGTCTGACATAGATGCTTGAAGAAGAGGAGAGGAGAGGAGAGGAGAGAGGAATGGAGAAGGCTGAAAGACTGTCTAAATTGGTTCCAAGTCTAGGATGAGAGGAAGAGTTTTTGGATGGGAGGAATAGGAATTTGGCCGGTGGCGTTTGATACAGCATATGTCACGTGTCAAACCACATGACGTCCCTCATGGGCGGCAACATGGGCTCATCGGGGGTCAATCTGAAATGAGGCGTCATCCGACCGTCTATCTCACTCATTTTCCTTCTTTCCTCTTGCACTTCATTGTCCATTGATGTCTTCATGGTGCTTTCAACATCACCAGAACAAATAGGGTGGAGCAAAGAGTTAGGAATATTTTCTGTTTTCTTAATTTTGGTTGTTTTCTTTTTTGTTTGATTTGGTTTCTTCGAGAGGTCTCTGACTGATCGTCGTCCTTTCACACTTGGAAATCACAGACCTGAGAAACCAAATTACCGTTCGTGCTTTCCTTCCTCGATCTGGTCAAAGATAGAAGACAACTACTCACATAAGGAAGCATTACTTCATTGTGGCTCAGTAGATCAGGAAGTCTCAAGTTCACCGACCCGTCTATACGTTCTTCCCCGTCCAACGTTCTATCACGATCCAAGAACATCCTCTTTCAGCGTTGTTTCAGATATCACGGCCGAATCGATACAGGAAGAAACTAGCTCGGGCGAAGACTTTACACCATCCTATCTATATATAAACCAACCAGATCCAGAGGAAACCGAGGGTTCCGCTCTGTCCCTTCTTTGGGATGATACAAACTCTCTGGACACTGTCGGATCGACAGCATGCTCGGCCAGATCCAGATGTCGTCGTCCTTCGCCTGGCCAGCGCCGAGAACGGAACCCTGAACTTACCTCTCAGGCTGTTTCGGACACGCCCGATAACGCTCCTAGTAGTTCCCCCAGACGGTCCAGAGGCCTTTATCCTTCCCAGAGCTCAGCCAAGAGACGTTCAGCGTCAGCATCATCATCATCCAACTCATCCTCCTGCTCATCCGTACTTCCATCATCATCCTCTTTGACGCACACAAGGACTCGATCCCAATCGTTCTCGCTCGAGCCCACGATCATGGAGACCTCGAACGGATATCTCTCTCCTGCACCACGACCAATACCTACACCCCGATCCGTTCGATTCAATCCCCGAACCCTTCTCCGAACTGCGTATGGATCCTATTCATCCGACAGATCGGGTGAGCTCGACTTGGCCTCCCCAGCGGTCAGTTTCATCGGTTGGCGATTTCCGAATGCAAAGGTAGCAGGCAAGAGGAGGGCAATGTCCCTCTCGGTCGAACGGTCCGCCTCGATCGATAATTGGACAGCATTCTATGGGTCCATAGGCTCGACCCCGCGTCCAGGAGGAACTTCACTAGAACGTTCATCGACCGAGCCCTCAATATACCCTTCTAGGTCTTTGCCCGGATCGTCTTACCTAACCAATGCGCCTCTTCTTGCAAGACCGGAAGATCCTTTGGCCCGTCCGGATTTGATATCAGATAGTTCTGAGCCTCCGTGGTGGGAGAGAATCTGGGAAGGGTCTTTTTGGGCGCAAAAGTTTGGTGGATGCTGCTCTTTCTTGTCTCTGGAGGACGAGGATTGGTCGGGTTCGATCAGCTCCATAGATCGCGGGGTAAGATCGGCAGGCGATTCAAACAGAGGATTCTTCTGACGTGCAGACACAGTTGTTTGCATCGACTCTTCTTCCCTCTATCTATCGTTTCCTCTTTTTCTTTTTCTTTTTCTTTTTCTCTTTCTTTTTGGTTCAATTAATCTTTGACTTTTCCTTTGTACTCTGTTTGATTTTCGTTAGACTTACTGGATTATGCCCGAGTCATCTCCTCCATCATAGAATTCTTTAAAAATCTCATTCTATCCTCTCTTCGCCTTTGTAAAGCTAAGCTTCTTGTTCAACTGTACAATTATATGCCACTTTCACAGATCCTCTCCTGCTTTGATGAATTCAGCTATCCACCCAAGTCTGGATACGTCTGATAGGAATGAACGAACGCGTAACCAACCCTAACATTCTGGTTACAAGTCGTAACCACAACATCTCAAACCGAAATGTCCAACACGCTTTCTCCATTCTCATTCAACCTGACTCTGGAAGAAAAGACCTGGAAGAGCAGACGGACGGACAGACAAAGGAACGAACGGACCTACTGTTAGAAAAAGCTTGCCTTCACCACCCGCGAACTATCGATTAGACACCTGAGGATGGATTCACCCAAAAGATCTTTTCCGTCCGAAAGTACCAGTGGTTTGCCCTCCAGCCTGGAGACAAAACGACTCAAGCTCGCCGGCTCGCCATCAGATCCCGCTTCTACTGCTGATGTTGCCGATGCCGGGCCTGTTTCAGAAGTCGAAGGAGCAACCGCCCATGAAGCTGCATCTGCGCCCGGTAAGATCATGGAGAAACAACCTATCGACTCGACCGCAATTGGAAACCTCAGTCAAGCTGGAGTGGATGATGATAGAATGGACGTCGGTACGTGACTCGCTTCTTTTTCTTTTTTTTTTCTCTCCCTCTTTTCTGTACTATTGTTTCCTTCTTCAGCTACTCTATCCCCTGTGTTTCGCTGAGAAAGACGTGTCAAACATCTGAAGGAAGAGCTTACTGAAGCTACTTTATGAAGTTACCAATGGGATGGAAGGGAGAAGCTAACAAAACGCGTTTTTATTCATCCACATATGCCTCGCTTGCTCGTTCAACAAACAGTTCAAGATACTTCCATCCCTTCTTCCAATACCTCAGTTCCAGCTCTTGTGACTCAACTCGAATCTGTAACTGACACAGCATCCTCGATCGAGACTTCCAGACAAGAACCGGTCTCCACTACCCTTCCGAACGCGTCCCAGCTCCCGGAATCTCAGCCACAAGACGATGTTCCTTCAGAGCCGGAGGACGCTGAAGAGGACCTACCCGCACTCCGAGCTCGAGCAGCTGCCTACTTGGCCGCTCAGACCCAACCGATCATCATCCCTTCGTACTCCGCGTGGTTCAACTTTGCCACGATTGCTCCTATCGAGAGACGGTCGATTCCAGAGTTTTTTTCAAACAAGAATCGAAGCAAAACCCCTCAGATCTACAAGGATTACAGAGACTTCATGATCAACACATACAGACTTAATCCAAGCGAGTACTTAACTGTCACCGCTTGCCGGAGAAATTTGGCAGGTGATGTGTGTGCTATCATGAGGGTTCATGCCTTTCTGGAGCAGTGGGGATTGATCAACTATCAGGTATGTTCTATGAATGGTCTCCATGGATAATGTTCGTTTCGTCGCGTCTTTTTGCCTGTTTGTCTAACTCAATTTGTGCTTTTCGCTTTCTTTCTTCTTCACTCTACTTCCGAAACTTTTCACTGTGTCTGTCAGATTGATCCAGATACAAAACCTTCATCACTTGGTCCACCCTTTACTGGCCATTTCAGAGTCACGCTCGACACCCCTAAAGGTCTTCAACCTTTGCATCCTGGGATCAAGCCAAACACATCTTCTCCTCAGCCAGTCGCGTCGACTTCGAGACCGACAACCGGATCTCTTAACCTAGATCTCCGAAAACAAGTCTACCAGACGACGTCTAAAGGACTTCACCGATCGATTACACCGACCGAGGGGTCGACCTTGGCGTCCAAGAACGCCGGTCTGAACGGATCCTCTGTCGGTGGTCAACAGAAAGCGTACTCATGCGACACGTGTGGGGTCGATTGTACTCGTGTTAGGTACCATTCCCTCAAGGATGCTAAATACTCGGTCTGCCCAGCTTGCTACCTTTCGGGTCGGTTCCCCTCTACGATGTTCTCTGGAGATTTCGTTCGGATAGACGATGCAGCTTTCAAGCATGCCTCGACGGATGACTGGACCGATCAAGAGCTTCTCCTTCTCCTCGAGGCAATCGAGATGCACGACGAGGATTGGACATCGATCTCGGACCACGTCCAAACAAGAACAAGAGATCAGTGTATCCTTAAATTCTTGCAGTTGCCGATTGAGGATCCGTATCTGGCAGCCGCTTCGGCAGAGACTGATCTTGGTCCGTTGAAGTATGCGGTTGGGCTAGGTGGGAATGCCGAGGCTTTGCCATTCGCAAAGGCGGACAACCCGGTGATGAGCGTGGTTGCCTTCTTGGCGAGCACGATTGGGCCGGGCGTGGCCGCAGCGGCTGCTGGTCGGGCGATGGGTGAGCTCACAGGAGACCTCAAGCAAATTGCGAAGAAGCCGGAGGAAGGAGACTCTAGAGCGGACGTGTCTGAGAACAAGGATGAGAGCGAGAAAGAAAAGGAGGGAGAGCAGAAGGAGAACGTAGACGAGGAGGACAAGGATAAGCCGAGGGAGGTAGTCGAAGGAGATGTGTCTATGCAGGACGACGAGGCGGTCGTCGGAAGCCCATCGAAAGAGATCAAAGAGGAGAAGGAGGATGGACAGACGACGACCGACCAATCTGACCCGGTCTCTGTTGCTCCTGCTCCATCTCGGTCGGCTCTCCAACAGGCTGCGTCGGTTTCACTCTCTGCTGCTGCATCAAAGGCATCGGTGCTGGCCTCGGAAGAGGAACGTCAGCTTCAGTCGCTTGTATCCCGGCTAGTAGCTGCTCAGTTGAAGAAGCTCGAGCTCAAGATGGCTCATTTCGAACAGCTCGAAGAGATGGTTGAACACGAGAGACGGGCGGTTGAAGTGGCTAGACAGAATGTGTACAGAGAGAGGATCAAGGTGCTTGAGCAGACGGCCAAAGTTAAGGCAATGATGGAGCAGGCCCAAGGTGCAATCAGAGCCGTAGAAGGGCAGATTGGAAACGAGAGAGCTGCTTCGGTCAACCCAGCGGTTCGACTAGCGGTCAACTCTCCTTCTTTCTCTGCTCCACCGCCTGCTCCTGCCCCTGCCTCTACTTTTTCTAACGCCTTCACATCTGCTCCTGTCTCTACTCCTTCGACTTCAGTCGTTCAACCTTCTCTGCCTCCTACTTCTTCCTCATTGGCTCCTGCTGGTCCCTCACCCGGTTTGCTTCCTTCTGGGTCGCCTTCGACCGTTCCATCCGCACAGCCTCCGGCTACTGAGCAAAGCTTGCCGACAACTGCCACCACCATCATCCCATCTACTGTTCCCACGCTTACTGCTCCTACAACTAATGCGCCGGTTGGATCGGCAAATCCTGCGATGGTGTTCTCGGCGGACATCCAGGCCGGATTAGATCAGCTCAAACAGGCGACGGACAAGTCGACAGGACCTGTAGTCGGCGAGGCGGATGTATCGATGGAACCGAGTCTATCGACCGACGAATCTGCTGGTGAGTGAGCTTCTAGAAGAAAATTGTTTCGTTTCGTTTCATAATCTGACGACGGGGCTTTTATGTTGATTGTCTCGATCTTCCTTCTCTTTCCACAGCCTTGTTGCCTCTATAACAAACATGCCTAGTTCTCTAAAGGCCAGATAGCCTATGGAGATCCTTTTTATACAGAGGTCGCTCTACCACATATACCACTTCTTTGTCTCTACCTCTACCCTTTCTCGATCCTTTCTTCTTTCGACCTTCTCTCTGTGTCCTATTTAGTTATATTTCCATCTTTCAATTCTTCCTACCTTTGTCTTGGTTTCCGAACATTTATTTTTCTTGTTGGTTGGATCGACCGTGTTATACATTTGTTCATGTGTGTTAGGGAACGGATCCGTCGGTTAAAGCCGGTATGTTACATAAGCTGCTAAGATCGAAGCAAGACACAAACCCTCAGTCCGAGGGAAGAGAAACCTCGTCAACATGGAGACATTGACTCTCAACAATGAGGACAAGCAAATGAACGGGGCGCGCATGGAGAGGACACGGCTAGAGAGAAAGTAGTTGGCATGAGAGCGACAAAAAAAAACAGAAGCAAGATCGTCAAGTTGGATGTTGAAGATGTCGAGTGATCGAGGATACCTCGTGACCTCCAAGAGTGAGAATCGCCCGCTGCCGACCAATTGCCGTTCTCAAGTGGATCTTTCATCCACCTTTGCTCTGTTCAGCGTCCATCCATTTATCTAATCATACTAGGCATACTCAACTCGTTCATCTGAACTTGCGCTCACCCTGCCTCAAGAAGATATGTCAGACGCGTCGAGTCAGCCGAAGAAGAGAAGACGGTCATCAGAGATCGTCGAAAAGCCTCGACAAGTGCCTTCGTGTGATTGTTGCCGCATACGAAAAGGTAAGTCGGATCTCTTTCAACTCTTCCGTTCTGTACTTGTCTCTCTCGATCGATCATTGCTATATATACTCCACTAGGATCATCTGAGTCTTTCCCTTAGAGGATCATCGCTCTTTGTCGACCTACGGTAACGCGCTGTTCGACGGACAAAGCCGTGGGTAGGGTTCACAACCAGTCAGAACGCAAGCTTACCGTATGCGTATGTCGTTGGTTCGATGAATGGACAAACATCCGGACAAACGGTTGGGATCTATCTGGATCTACCTCAATCTGCACAGTGAAATGCCACAGAGAACCTCCGTTGGATCCGTCTATCAACCTTTACGATCCTCAATTGAAGATTCCGCCTTGCCGACATTGCTTATCTCTCAAGATTCCATGTCTGTACACATATCATCCCAAAAAGAGAGGTCCCCCAAACCAATACGTGAAGTAAGCGTCTGAAGTAATGTTATCTTGAGAATCGGGCTTATAGTTTCCTTGTTCTATTAGAAAAATGAACCGGGAAGCAGCTGAGGCTGCAGAAAACAGAGAATCGTTAATGTCCAAAGGTTCACTATTAAGCAACAATGGCAGCCGTTTCCCGATGCCCGAGCTTAAACATCTTTCGAGTGCCAACAGCCTTTCCACCATATCCATTTCAACAGCTCAATCGAGCTCCGAATCGCCGGGAGGTTCGTCGGGTTCGGTCTCTTCGGAACCTACCGGTAAGATGTCTTCCTTTGTCTCGTCAGCTTTGTCCGCCCTAGGTATAGACCAGGCCGCCCAACCGACTCCCCAGAGACGACATACTGTTGATGGGTTGATTCAGGACAATTCTCAGCTCACAGAAGATGACCCGGTGAGCTCCCAGTGGCCAAACTTTACGAGGAGCGGATCGCTTTCTCGGGTGGACGATCATCCGAATCACTTGGGTTCAGATCTATCCTCTCTTCAACGACACGCATTTCCCTCAATGTCGTTCGCGTCATTAACGTTACCACCCATTGCACCTTCACCACCTGTGGGATCCCCGACTGGATACTCACAAAGATCACCGTCGGAAAATTATGCCCTGAGTCTTTCTGGGATGAGCGAATTTCATGCAGTATCTCAGGCGCCGTTGCCTCAGTCACAACATAATCATCAATTACGGCAACCCCAACTTCCATCCGATCGTTCTCCTAAGGAGATGTCCAGTTCGTTCCCCAAATCCCATCTTTCGTCTCATCTCAGAGGAGATTCTTCATATTTGATGTCAAGCCAGATATCAAGTGCTAACAAGACTTCAGACCTTCCCTCTGCCATGCACGAAGATTCACCCTCATTTGCCGAGGAATTTAATAGTGGGACTAGAGGATTTCAACACATCTTGTCCGAAGAACGTTCCTCGGCCATCACACCTCCAACTTCTACTTCTAGCAATGGCCCTGCTCCAGCAACAATATTCACCCCTCCAGCAGTCCATCCTTATCGATCGAGCGCGGAAAAAATCTTTTCACAGCTTGGTGAGAGGATGCCGACTGGATTGAGTGATTCAGGAAGTACCGTCGGGCTTGAAGTTGCCACGAGTGATACATCGACCCCAAGGAGTGACGCGACTTCTAAAAGGTTGCATTCCATCGAAGACATTCTTCCGAGAGACGCTGCAATCTATATAATATCGCTCTTTTTTGATTATGTATGTCTTCGCGCTCTCTATCTTCTTCTGGCTGATCTTCGGATGATCCAGGAGGACCTGATCAACTGACGGATGATGCACATACTTCTTTCAAACGTTTGGTCGCTACAGGTATGGCCGTTGACACCGTGTCTCCATCAACCGACGTTCATCGCTGATCTCAGCGCCCGACGAGGTTCATGAAATTCACATGATTTATGCTAGTCCAAAATATCTCACACTGACTATGTCACTTGTACCGGCTTGCCCTGTTTGCTTCATATAGAGGAACGAGATTCGCTGTTCTTCGCTTTGGTCATGAGCACCCTGGCGGCGACCCTAGTTCAAGTATGTATACCTTTCCTCTAAATCTTGCTTTTTGACTGTTCGCCCGATCGATAGACATCTCGTTTAACTTTCGCTTGATATCTCTCGCTGTACCTCGCATCGGTTTTACACAACCTTTCTAGGTTCCGAAAGTTTACGTCCCAGTAGAAAACAGTCAGGTCCGAGGACTCGCTGGAAGGTGTCAAAAAGCATCGAGGGCAATCACAATAAACGCGTATGACCCACCTACCTTCCTTATGGTTATCATCAGGTATGTTAAGTTGACTACACATGAAGAGAAGAGAACTTTGTAGGGACCTCATCATATCTCTTGGTCATGATGGAGGACAGGTATTTCGATTGCGTGTACCATTTTGGTAAGTGAGCGTACTTCCTGATGATACTCCTGAGGTTTCGTCTGAATAAACTTTGTTCCATATGTATGGTGTCAGTCATCGGGAAGCCTGGAGCAAATAGTATGTTGTCAGATTATCCATGCGTCATGTACATTTCTATGCTGACGACCTGATCGCTGGCTTTCGGTCAATTAGCTGCCTCATTCGCCGAAGCCTTAGATATCGCTGTGTCTTTGGGTTTACATCGTAGGGAGGTAAGTCTTTCGACCGCAACACCATTAGAATCACAAACCTTATATCCTTGTAAATTTTCCCGCTTTTACGCGCAGTCATATATAGACCTAGGTATGTTAAGGCCTGCTGCTCATAGGTTATCTGTCTGTCAATTTGTCTTGACCTATCTTATTTCGGATCGAATCAATCTCCTCAAGATCCAATCGAAGATGAGCTTAGGAGGAGAATATACTGGCTATTGTTTGTCGCAGATAAATCGATGTAAGTGCTAATCTTCTCTTCCATTGTTTACGACGCAACATAAATGGCAAGGACTCCACTGACGATATCTTGTCACTTTGATCTTGTAGGGCTTGTCTGATAGACAGGATTATCACTATCCAAATCGAGAATATATCAACCCCATTGCCTACAGAGATTGATGATGAATTTATTACAAGGCAGGCTTATCTCCCCCAGCCATCGACTAGGACTCCTATCATCGTCGGTCAGTATATTTCGTCAGGCTGGATTGTGAGATATAAACACAAAAGGACTGGCCAGCTGATTATTATCAATCGCGCGATGATCAGGCTTCAATCTCGCTACAAAGATTTTTGCTTTACTTGGTTCTATTCTGCAAGGTGGGCCTTTGTTGTTATCTCGCCTGCAAGGGAATAAATAATAAGTCTTAGAGAAGTTTAACAATCTCACGCTGTGCTCGTCCTCCTCACCAACAAAACCAGCTCAACGAGAGACTAAACGGCATCCTCCTGTTGGGGCAGAAGAGGTGTTACATAAACTTCGGGTTGTGGCGTCATTTATATCAGACATGGCCAGTGTCCTTCGAGATATACCTACCGCATTCGTTCAACAGGACTCGTTCGATTCGGCGGCCAACTCGTGAGTCAATCTTCGTTGAAAATCTCACAGCACACAGAAACCACGTAGAAGTCTTAACTTTCTGATCGCTTTCTCTTCGGACGCTTTATCTATCAGACCATGTCATGGCTGGGAAGAGGAAGCCAAAACCCAACTCACACTTTTCTTCTCGGATCCAACCTCTTCAAGAGAGAATGCAAAAGATGCGTTCCTGGTTAGTCAAGGAAACATATACGTTACCCAGGCCCTAGTGCGATTTGTTCTCATGTACGCTTTTTTTTCTTGACTTGCATCATGTGATTCTCACTTTCGGGCTGAGCCCGTATGTAAATCTTAGCTGATCCATTGATTGGGGTCTGTAGACAATACCGAGATGAACTATTGGATATGAGTGGCGCTATCGGCTCGCCAAGTCGGAAAGGTGAGGACTTGTCCCGTTTCAGAAGTATTTGTTTACTATATGCTATATCCTGACAACGGTATCACTATCTCTTAACCGCTGTACTCAGCCGCCGAACTGGTTATACAAGAGCGTGCGGGTGCGTTTGACCGCCGAGAAGCCGTCGCTGTGGACTTGTTGAACGCTGTGAGTGGAATCTCTTCTTATGTCAACATTCGAAGGCAAAGACGTGCTTTGTTCAATTGACTGGGTGCCCAATCTGGCTGAAACAAATCATCAGCTTCATCGAATCCCTATTCAATCTGTAAATTCAATATTTTTATTTTTCCTTTTCCTCAAAGGCTCGAACTCTATCCTTCTTCCTTGATTATGACATACTAACTTAAAACAACGGCACTGATGACGGCGATGGTCAAAGCTTGCTGTGAACGGACCATCGTTGGTTCAAAAAGTCCGTTTTGTAGCGTCAACCCTACGTATGTTCTCTTTCACTTTTCTTGAGCGCTACCGAGAAGAGTTTCATCTGATCTCATACTGATGTCTTTGAAAATGTTGTCAAAATGGTTGTAGTGGAAATCGATGCAGACACCACGATGAATAAATCAGAGCCGATATCCGGCCGTTTAAATGCGTATGTTTGCTTCTTCCTGCTTGTTGGACTGTCTAGTCGTAAACTGGGGCTAACGTTCACTTGGCCGGACTCATAGATACCTCTGGGGTACGAGTCTCTGCTTTAGTTATCTACCTGAATGCGCAGAAAGAATTTATTTGCCGACTGACCCTTCCTTTCTGAACTAGACTTCCTATCGGTGCTGAGTGAGATCGAAAAAGTAAGGTCCTACCCACCTCTTTCTGTTCTCTTGGACTACAACTTTTGTGAGAACCCGTTCTGATCTCTTCTCTTTTCTCTTCTCGTCTTGATTCTCTAAGAACTTCTCCGAGTGAACGCATTCCTCAAAAGGGTCGTCGATCCTATCAAGATAAGTTCTGGTCACGCACGATGTACTGGAGGCGAAAAAAAGATTGTAATGAACAGACAAACGGATGAACGCATATCATATTTACCGATAATTATGTGCTTTGACAAGAAATAAGTTTCTCGATGTTAGAGGAGAAAACGGAGGTACATGAATGAAATGAGTGGGGTCAACATATCAGTCTACAACCACGATGGGAAGAGAAAGGATGGGAGAAGGTTGTCGATGTGTGATGAGGAAGGATTAGAAAGACTATTCAGAGGCAGGCATAATTGCGTCTTTGAAGAAGAAGACCTCTGGGCACAAGAAAGACACTCGGTTGATCAGATCTTTGATACTTTGCAGGCTAACAGATGTTTCGGGTTTCGTTACCTGGTGCTGATTGGATGAGATCCGAGTTTTCCCTATACGAAACGAGCTTAACAAGGTTAGCGCTCTGCTCAATGTACATAGAGGTGAAGTGGACTTTAAGACACACACTAGGAGCTGAAACTCTTCGCCTTTAACGTATGAGAAAGAAAGCAAAGACAAGGTGCTATGTCAATGAACTGTAGACTGGTTGCAATTTTTCTTTTTGATGATAAGAAAAAATAAAAAGTGATTTACTCTGCAGATGAAGGTCAAAAGCATCGTCGTCCATGAATCTGTCCGAAACAGAGCGAGGACGTGGATGGACTAGTCAGCTCCTTGCTTAGATGAACGATCGAAAGCGCACGCATTCACTCGAATGTTTCAGAAAGGAATACCTTCCCTATGTCTAGATAGAAGAGACTCACTCTGCATAAGCTAGAAACTTTGTGCCTACTACATCGTCATCTTCATCATCCACGCAACGCAATGTTCTATGGAACAAGACGCCGGCTGAAATCATCCAGAAATAATGAGATTGAACAATGTTCCTCAGATTTGACGAGTCAGCAATTGTTAGTGTAGACTGACGCTCCTTTTCCAAGATGCGCTGTGAAGCTCTGGAAAAGCAAGACAGGGTTGATTGATCTTGTCAGCTCATCATAAATGATCCCAGCTCGAGTTGACTGTGATTGTGACACATGCAGCAAGATATACTAACCCTGCCAAGAACGTTGTTAGTTCTTCTGCAAGTCCCGGCCTGGATCTCAACTGATCAGAGAAGACTCCGTAGTCAGGGAGTCAATGTCTGAGCAACGTTGTTCATATAGTGAAATTTTGTTTATATTCTCAGTGAGTGCACCTACCACGGTCATCCATACGAAAGGGGCAGCCGCAGAATTTGAGCTCGAGACGGATCCTCCTGAAGGCCGTGATATTGTTTGGTGTTTGTTTTTGGTTTGTTCAAATAACAAAGAAAGGAGTTTCTCGTTTCACGTTAGCTAATCTATCGCCACATCAAATAGAACGCATAGATCGAGTGACCCGTTCATACCGTTCGAGACGAAACTCTCGGCATTGCTGCTGAGGCTGTTGCTTCTCGCTCTAGCAGACGATCTGTACATTGAGAAGGCCTCGTTAGCGGAGTCCGAGTTTCTGGAGTAGTCCGAATGGATCTGAACTAGTTTTGATGGGCATGTGTATGGTGAAGACTTATTCAATGACATCTGAACGGTGTGATGGTTGAATAGATCGAAGATCGTGAGATGTGACTACGTTGATATGCCTTGCCTTCAAGCAAGTTTAGAGGAACCCTAACCAATGATGATGGATACGTAATCCTCTTGATCTGAGTTTCTTCAGACCACAAGTCACCAGCATCTCGTAGCTCATAGGTCTAGTTTCCTTCGTCGATGAGGTAGCTTCGGCGGGAAGAGCAGCAGTGGCAAACACCAGCACCACTGATGAGTGTTGAACGTGGACGATTGCCCTCATCATCCTCGACTTCTTTATATCTTCTAAGCTGTTGGGGTCTATGCCTGCTTCTTTGCAGGAAATCCCTCTTAATCGGTTCAACCGACTGCAGGTCATGATGAACAACCTGGTGAAGGCTCTAAAGCTCATAGTCCACAGACAAAGACACAAATAGTCAAAGAGAAAGAGACACAAAGAGACAGAGACGATATGTCGAATCGAGCCAGGTGCAGCTGGATTAATTATTCGTCCGGATCCCCAATGTTGAGTATACAAAACGAACATCAAAGCAGTCGAGTCAACCCAGCACTGACTCCGACATGTCTCAAACAGTGAACGTTCGGTGAAGCTTTCGTATCTGTTTCATCAGTCGCTTTCTGTTCTCTTGTGTAACGTAGCACGTACAAACATGTATATGACACACATCTTATCCTTCCCGCCAGGACACTGGCGTCTGGACAGAAGGGCATGATGGTGTCTGGGAGGCAGACGCACAAGCAACTTGCCACATCACGTGACCATAATTTCACTGCCTTGAATTTACTCACGCTCAGAAATTTCAGATAGTCCTTTCCCCGTTCTCTTTGCCTCTGCTGCTTGCCGACCAGTCTTTGCACCAACAAAATAACGCTTGATCGCCATGCCTAAGGACAAATCTGATACCACTTCTGTTCAGAAGAAGGAGCGAAAAGAAAAGAAGGAGAAGAAGGAGAAAAAGGAGAAGAAGGAGAAGAAAGAAAAGAAAGAAAAGAAAGAGGAGACCGCTTCGGAGGTCGAGCAGCCCAAGGTGGAGGAGGAAGCCAACGGAACTGTCGATACGTCTACCCCTCAGCCGGAAGCATCAACATCTTCGAATCAGTCTCCCGCTCCGGAGGAGGTCGTATCTGATTCTATTGAGGATGTTGCCCCGACAGATGATGCCGATCTTCTCGAAATTGATCCTAATGCTCCTGCTCCCCTCTCTCGTGCTGCTCTCCGAAAATCTAAGTCAAAATCTAATCTCCGAGAAGGCGCCGAACCCTCGACAGACTCTGCCATCAGCACTTCGACCACCTCTGCTACTACCTCTAGCAAGAAGGCTAAGGACGATTCGAAGCCGGGTAAGTATTCGGTCTGGGTAGGAAATCTGTCGTTCAAGACCAACGAGGATCAACTCAGGCAGTACTTCACCAAAGCCTTGGTCAACTCGGCTGCTAAAGGAAAAGGGAAAGGAAAGAAGCCGGCCAAGAGTGAGGACGAGTCTGGAGAGGATAGTGAGAGTGATAGCGAGGGAGATAGCGATAACGAGGAGGAGGAGAGTGGAGAGGCACGGATCACAAGGATCAAGATGCCCAGAGGACCCGCTCAATCGGGCGGACGACCTGGCCAGAACAAGGGGTACGTTTACCTTCATCTCGATCTCTTTCCTTAGATATTTTTGCGCAAATCAAATTCACTGTCTGAACGCAATCTATCAACCTTAATATGCGAACTCGATACAGGTTTGCCTATGTAGACTTTTCAAATCGAGAATCGTGTCTGGAAGCCGTCAAGCTATCCGAAGGGCACCTCAGTGCGTACATTCGTTCCTTCCATGAGTTTGCTCGTTCAATTCCTCTGACCTGACCAGGTTTCTCTTCTTAATTATGTTCCCTCTAGACGGTAGAGCATTGCTCATCAAGCTCGGATCAGACTTCACCAATCGACCAGTCGCACCCACCGCAGCCGTCGCCTCCCTTCCTGAAGGACAGTCCAAGTCCAAAACCGCCCAGGCTCTGTTGGCTAAGCAGAAGAACCCGGTTGGTAGTACGCTCTTTGTCGGAAACTTGGGGTAAGCCTTTCCATCTTATTACCTCTTCTCGGCTCGCGCCCAAGCATGCTATACGCACGCGTCCTTATTCCCATTGATTTCTCCATCCATCAGATTCGCCGCGACTGAGGAGATCCTTCGAAATCTAATCGAGTCTCACTGGTCCACTTCGCTTTCCAACTCTAAGAAACACGCTCAGAAGCAACCTCGGTCCAAGTTCCTCCCTGAGAAGAGTGAGATTGATGCCGCCGCTGCCGCTGCCGACGCTACTGCTGCCGATGACGAAGACAAGACTGAGAAGAAAGAGACCAAGTCGGACGCCAAGGATGGGGCGACTGAGACAGCCGTGGAGGAGATTTCAGGAGCTGGGTTGAGAAAGGTTAGGATGGGTCAGTTCCAGGATACCGGTCGATGCAAAGGGTTCGTTCTGTCTCCACTTTCACCCTCTGTCTGTGGTATCCTTGACTGACATCATCAACGACGCATGCGTCCCTGATAGGTTTGCCTTCTTGGATTTCTTCACTCCCGCACAAGCGACGGCTGCGTTGATCGACATGCGAAACCACCGATTGGACGGTCGACCATTAAGCATCGAGGTTAGTGCCCCTGTTTCAAGGTCTCTTTCTCCTTCTTTCCTCCTGAGTCTTATCCGTTATTATGCTTTGTCTCCTTGTTGTCGAGATACAGTTTGCCTCGGCAGCCGCCGCCGCTCGATCTGGCACGGGCCGCAATACGTTCAACACCCCAATCATCGATCCCCACTCCTCCACCTCAAACAGCTCTTCGAACGCGAACCAAACGACGGATGACGCCGCCCAACCTCAGGTTCAAATCCCAAGGAAGAAGGTCCGACCTATGAAGAGTGAGCGAGCGGCCCTCAAGGCTGCCGCTGCTGCTGCTGCCGGTGGGGCCGCCGGAACTGAAGGCGAAGGAGAAGACGGCCGAAAGAGGAAGGAGACCGCCGATGACGATGACGCTCAGGGAGAAGGAAAGGCAAAGAGACCGGCCAAGATGGCCAAGTGGGAGAAAGCAGGTAGACAGAGACCTGGTGCTGCTTTGGCAATGGCCAAGAGAGAGAACGTGGGGATCGTGGAGAGTTTGGGAACAAAAGTCACTTTTGACTGAGTCCCCCTTCTTCGTCAGGTTGTTTCGTCTTGTGTTGTCATGTCGTTTCTTTCATTGCATGATTAATTCTGTTCTAGGAGAAAAGGAAGAGGAAAAGAAAAGAAAAGATAAGAGACAACGTATTCATGCCGTATGCAAGTATGTAGTAAGGCAATGCTAGTCTGGATGAAATGATCCAGACAATGGATTTGAAAAAGGAAAGAGAGGAAGAAGGAAGAAACCCGTAAACGAAAAAGATGAACGGGCTCTTTATGCAACTGTGTCAAGAAGAGAGTGAAAATGAACGAATAGAGAAGAAATAGAATGGTAACAAATTTCTCTATGGATAGAAAATCGAAAGCTAAAGAACAGCAAAAAAACTACGAAAGCTGTAGAAAAAAATCAAGACTAAGAATAGATAAACAAATAGATGGATGGACGAACGGACTGACGTTTGGACGATAAGAATAAAAGGAAAAGGACGACCAAAAAAGGAGAAGACATTGCTAGACATGCACATGTCTATACGGTCGTCTGTGAAGTCTCTCTCTCTTTCTCCCGTCCCCGCTCTCTTTCTTCAGCTTCACGAACGAGCGCGCAAGCGACTTTTTTGATTGAGTTTTGTCACAATCACGCGATAAAGAAACAATTGATCAACTTGAGACTCCCAATAGATGATGAAAAAGGGGCGAGAGCAAGAAAAAGGACATACTTTTAGACCGGGCACGTAACTTCTTTCCATACAGAAAGATCAGAAGCGGACAGAACCCGCCCACAAAGGCTATGCAACCTAGTAACGTCGATGCACTGCATTGGAGAAGGAGACAAGCCCCTCATATATTCAATTCATGTAACGGACGAGCGCAAGATAGGAAAAAAAAAGCGGGATTGCTCACTAAGGATACCCAAGGTTTTCGTACAACGAAGGAGCAAATAACGGGAAGACCGCTGCAAACAAATTTCGAAGGAGCGATTGAGCGGCCTGTGCCGAAGATGAGTATTGCTCATAGCTATCGGAAAAAGAAAGACGATGATTTTAATTAAGCATATAAGCCAAAAGAAATTGGTAGAGAGGGAAGAAAACGGACCAGTCGCTCAAATAATTGAAAACGCCGGTGTAGCAGAGATAGATTCCAATGTTTGCAAAGAGCAGAGCGGCCGCTGGTGAAACCCAGGAGATTCCCGGTCGACCTGTCCATGCGTACCAAAAGATACCTACCAACGTGAGGGAAGCGTGAAGTAAATTAACGAAATGGACAAGGCCGAGCGCATGATGAGTCAGGGCGAGGGATGAGATGAAAGCAGGACGTACCTGCAGGGAAGATGAAGGCTCCGATCAATGTCCAATACAACCTAGCCTCTGGCTCGGCACGGCCGCCCGCTCTGGCTGTAGCCTTTTGGTAGAGTACGTTTTGGTGGAACTCGATCAAGACTCCGATAGTGGCTGCAATTCCCAACGTTCTGTATTCGTACATGTTCAGAGAGGAAGAAGCAGTCAGAGGGGCGAAGAGAGACGGTGTTGTTGAGAAGACAGTGGAAAGACAACTGACAGAAGAACCAAACCGGATTCACCAGAATTGAATCCGTACTGTCCAAAGACCATGGCGACAGAGTTGATGAACAAAAAGAGGCATCCCCATACGAATCCGACCCAAAGGCTGATCGCGGAGACGATCGGTTCGGTGAACAGGAATACTAAGATATCACAAACAAGTACAAAAACCTTCAATACATTTGCACATAAAAGCGACAGAAACCAAAGATGGAAGGAAGTTGCAGAACGGAACTTACTAAGAGGCCGACTGATTGAGATCTTGACTAGGGTTTTGATATCCTTTCGTTCAGCGTCTCCCGGAGCGGCATGTGGCTTCCCAGTCTGTTTCGTCAACTTGACCGCTCGTCGCGATACTGTTCGATTCAAAAGAACCGATCAAGCGACCCACAGATGTTCTATCAGCGATGACTTAGGTCGGAAAACGAGATCACCGGACGAATACAAAGACGTACACAAGATCGATCCTCGAGTCTCTTTTAATGCAAAGATCAGAACTACAAACAAGCCTCCGAACATGATCAACTAGAGAGGGAGATAAGGTTTTCAGTTCCAGAGTGGTCAGATCATCAAGATCGCAGACAAGACAAAAAGGAATCGCGTACCTCTAACCAGAAGGTCCACTGGTATCCAAGCCGGATAGACACCCAACCCATCACTAAGGACCGCATGGGGAATTCAGACTAGAGTATCAATGTCGGAACGAGAGATACATGTATAGTAACCTTCAAAGAAAGCGACGAAAGAACATACTGGCAGGTCCTAATGCTTGACCCCAAAAGACAAACAGAGAGTAAACGCTCATAGCTTGCCCTCGAGCTGTGTTCCAGAGGAATGAGCAAAAAGATTGGAGACTTCAACGAGATATTCTGGGGCATATGTCAGCCTGTGGAAGAATGGCTGCCACTCACACTCTGCAGGGAACATGTCGGCAATCGAGCCTCCGACCATAGAGTTTCCAACGGAGGAACACATTCCCTGGAAGAATCTGGAGACAAAGATTCCAGTGGGGCCACACTGCAAGATGCCAAAAAGAGAGTTCAGGAATCGAGAAGAGATGACACAAAAAGTTACCAAAGAACAAAGACACGAGACTGACCAATGCCTGAGGAAGACAGAGAATAGTGTTGAGAAAACTAGTGACGAGATAAATTTTGTTTCTTCCGATGAGCTCCGAATAGGGCGCGAGGAAGAGAGGGGTGAACGAGATTCCAACAAGAAACTATCGGCGCCGAGACAGAAGTAGCGTTGATATTGGTTTAATAAGAAAGATTATCAGCAGATGAGAAAGAGTGACCTACACCCAGGTAAGGAGAATACAGGGAGAGAGGACTTACCAAAGTGTTTCCTATCGTCCAAGTGACTTTGGAGACTCCGAGCTTAGTTTGTGCATCTGAAAAGGCCAAACTGTAGGCCGTGGCGTTGAAAGCGGTGAGGGAGGTAATCGACACGCAACACAGGGTGATGATCCATTTCCTCAGGTTTAACCAGTTCAGCGGGTCCTTTGGGAAGAAGAAAGAGAAAATGTTATGTCAGAACATGTCTAAAGAATTTAAACCAACGAACGTACTTGGAAACACAAACAAATATGTGGGACATACCTCTGGATCACCTATAGGAAAATCAATGTAAATGATTTCTTCATGCGTACGAACATCGGTGAGGGGTTCTTCAAAACGCTCGCCTCTACCGGACCTGGTAGGGTAGAGTTGGCCGTCCATCAGGACGGATCCGACCTTGTGGAGCGGTTCGCCCGAGATGATTCCAGGTTGGGTCTCCTTCGGACGAAGCTCTGATTCCTGGGTTTCCTCCCCCACTTTTCCTTCAGGCAAAGAACCGAGGTCGTGAGACTTTTCCCAGCTGGGAGCCAAGTGAAAGAGTTTATCTTCCGCGGACGGAGTGTTGACGGCCGTTTGAGGACCGGTTGAAGAGATCTCATAATCGTATAGCGTGTTTGCGCACGAGACGTCCTCTGAGGATTCGTGTCTGTGGTGATGATAGTGGTGGAGCGGGTGGGGATGAGAACGGTGTATCGAGGAGGAAGATGGAAGGGCAGCTATCGAGGCTGGGGAGCGAGGCGAGCCAGGAGCACTCGGAGAAATCGATCCATCGGCAGTCGTGTGATCGATCATGTGTATATGTGTATACGTGTATATGTGTATATGTGTATATGTGTGTGTCTGTGTGTGGGTCGATAGAGGAGCTATTTGGCCGCGGTGTATGTGTCTGCGGCGACGGTTCGGAGGGACGAGCTAGGCTAGCAATCTGAGCTAATTGGAGAATATAAAGAAGAGTGAATGAGTGCGTGCACGTTGTGCGCCAACAAAGCAGGTTTGTCTGACCGACTGGACCAATCAGGTTTTGACGATGATGGTGACAACAATGTTGTAGTTCAGCAGGAGACTCCAACGAAGAGGAAGAAAAAAGAATGAAAAATGAGTGTATAAAGAAACGGATAAAGAAAAAGCCAGCGTTCAAGAAAATGACTAGTTCTGATAAAGCAACTTGAAATAAATAGATGAATATTTAAGTTGATTAAGGTTGAGATATGGGTTCAACTAGTGAATCAAGCCGCCCCGGTTGAAATCCCGGACCGGATTGCCGGAACCGAAGGCCGTGGAGATACCGCGTTGTAACCAAGAGTAGTGACCACTCTGCGCATGAGCATGATGAGTACAAGAGACCGAGTGACATCCAGACAAGCGATCAGGCCAAACTCTTTGAATACATACACATGCACATACACACAAATTCCGTTTATACAACAAGGACCTTATTGATGTCTCATCAGATTACATTTCTTTCTCCAATCTGCTCTCTCCTCCGCTATTGAATAGTATTTTTTATGGAATAGCTTTTGACGAGATGCAGTTTACACCTTTGTCATGTTTCATGTTTCATTCATTCTTGTTCCATATGTCAAGAAAAGATTGGTCAATCCCGTGTTGAATCGGGTCCGTCATTCTTGCCAAAGAACAAGCTACAAGAGAGACTATGATTGTCAAGATGACTGGTTTGACGGCCACATCGACGGCACATTTACTAGAAACCGATCAGATCGCGTCATGTCACAGTTCAAGTTACCTGGATGTTTTCGCTACTGTGAGAACATGCGTTGGATCGAAGATCTATGTGAACGTTCGTGCGGACGCCCGCCTGTTTGACTGCCCCGCGTGCTGACCGAAGAAAAAAGAAGAAGAAGAGATAAATAGAATTGAAAGCCAAAAAAAATTCTGAAGAAAACCCTGCAAGCAGAAGAAGAAAAAGAAGAGAAAGGCTGGGCTCCTAGATCCGGGGAGGAAGGAGAAAGCCATGAAAGAATGTTAACCAAATTCGAGACTAGACCGAGTGGGCAATCAAGTGCAACGTACTTCGTACTCATTGGAACCCGCAGTTGGGGACTAAGGTGAAAGAAATATAAAGACGACGAAGAGAAAAGAAAAGATCCGAAAAAGGCAAAGAAGACAAGCGTCACTCGGGCGGAGGAGCAGAGGATTTTTTTTCCAATTAATACAGGAAAAAGAAACGAAACAAAACAAAATAAGATAAATACAATAAAATTTAATAGACCGTCTGGACGACTAACGACTGACGACTGACTCAGGCAGGATTGGGCGGCTCTTCTATCATTTCCATGTCAACCAACCGCCTCCACACGACGCAATCTCAAACACATGGTTGTCACTTGTCATTAGATCCCAGACTGCGAGCTAGTTCCGTCCTGGGGTGAACGGTCGGTCGCCGACCGCCGTGGGGCTTGATGTGCCTCTACTGCGTAATCCTGGGCATCCAGCCCTTTCAATTGCCTATCTCTTCGGATTTATTTAGCGGGTTTCCCCCTGTCCCCTGTCCCCTCTCCCCTTTCGCCTTGTCGTCCAAACCTCTGGGCCCTTTTAGTCTTTTTCTGTTGTCGTGCCTATTTGTCGTCGGGTCGATCGGGTGCCTGCTTGTGTGAAAAAGTAAAAACAAGGGGAAGACGGCCGTCGTCACATTCAGATGACAATCAGGAACAGACAGCGAGCGACCGACCGACCGATCATTCTAATCGGCCTTTGGCCTTTTGCAAGTTCCAGTTCGAGCTGTGTGTCCATATAAAATTCAATTTCGCACGGACCGCCTACAACCTAAATGTTGACTGCGTCGGCCGGCTCGCTCACTTTTGGTTCAGTTATAAATCCCCCCGTTGTCTGTTCTCTTTTATTCTCTCTTTTTTTCCTTCTTTCTTTCTTTCCCTTCTTGTCTCTTTCTTCGTTTTATTTCTCTTTGCTTCCTTTCCGTGAATCCTTCTCGATCACAAACCAGCATCCTACTCGTATTCGTATCAGCATACTCCTCCTATCATCATTCATAGGGAATGTCCGCCGTCGTTCGTGGTGGGTCGAACCAGAAGTCGCTGAGCGAACTATCGATACATACCTGTACGTCAGCATGTCTGTCCTTTTGTCCGAGATCATCACCCTTGGCACCGGCTGACATGATGCGCGGTTCAACTCATGTCTCCAGCGCGCATGGCAACCTTTATCTCTCACCGGCCACCTCCGTTCACTCAATCACACCAACACCCACACCCAGCAAACCGACTCCTGCCTAGACATCTCGAACCTACCCCGGCGTTTGCCAGCTTTGTCTCGACCGTGCTCGAGTCCACTCAGATCAATCAGCTCGTCGTCGTCCTTGCCTTGCTCTTTCTTGAACGGTACCATCGCCAAAGATCACTACGCCAAGACGTCGACGTTCCGACTGACGCGCAGCTGGATCCGGAGCACACTCTCTTTCTTAGCTCACTCCTCGTCGCCAATAAGGTTGCGGACGACTGCAATTACACCAACCGTTCCTTCGCTGATGTCTCGGGTCTTTCCCTTCCTGAAGTCAACGCAATCGAGCGAGCTTTTCTTCGAACCATCGCTTTCGATCTATGGGTCTCGACCGAAGAGTTTCACGCCTGGCTCTATCGTCTCACTGATCTCGGCAAGGCTCGCCATCGCGCCCTCCAGGCATTCGTTCATCCCTATCAGCCGTTCTTACCCTCCTTCCACCAACGACTATCCACCCCTCTCTCCGTCCCTGGCTCGACATTCTTATCCCTAGCCCAGGTCGTTCCTCCCCCAGCCGGTTGCTACGTGCCCACGGCCAATAAGTCTCCCAAGCTGCCGTCGGCCCTGCTTACACCAAACTCAAATTCTCAACGGACCGTCAATCATCCCGGAGGTCACGCTCCCCGACCGTTCAAGCGTTCTGCCGAGGACGCGTTTTCTAGTCTCGATCCTTCATTTGGAACAGACGTCCGGCCAGTCAAGAAACAGCAACCCTCAGGAATCTCACCTACGACCGTATCTGTCGGTCAAAAGCCCAACCCGGCTGTCTCCACCCTTCCCACTCATCCATCATCACTGTATCCGTCTGTTCAGCAACATGTTTTCTTACAGCATACCACCCCATCTGCACCTATCGTCACATCCTACCCACATCCGCACCAACTGCATCTGCATCAGCCGTCTCTTCCAGCATCGCGCTTATATACCCAGACCGGTCAACCGGCTTACCCCTCGCCCCACCATCCTACCTATCCCTCATGCGCACCTCACCAGACCGTTCTTTCCGCTGGGTACAGCCATTTGCTTCCTCATCTGTACCCGCATTCGTACCCGTACTCTTACCCGTTCTCAATCCCAGACCGATCCAAACCATACGACGTCATCCGTCCGGATCCGTCCGTCTTGCCGGCCGCTCCGACGACGATAGCGATGGCAGCAGTGATAGCTCCATTCGCCAGTTTGAAGGCCTCGGCACAAGGAAAAGACGATCCGGATAAGATGTCGGCCTCATCCTGGCAAGCTGTCGACCGGTGGCGAAAGGCTGTCGTCCCTCTCACCGCCGACGAAGGCATCCTTCCTTGGGCTGGCTTGGACGTCGTTCTCGTCTAAATCTATATTTGCTTCTCCCATCTTCCATCTCGGTTTCTCACTTGTCCAAATAGATATCTGGAACTGCATCTACACTTTTCATACATGTATCACCTTACACCCATCATTTGCTCCCTTTTCTTTCTCGCTCATACAGAGTTTATGTAAATTTTACTACTAGCAATACCTCTCATGAGAAACTTTCTTACGATACACATATATATGTCTTTCATTGTAAACGTCCTAGTCATCTTCTATTTCACGAACCTGATGATCCTTTCCTCGTTATTTTCCAAATTTCGGATGACCGAGCGAAAAGGGAAAGAATGAAAAAAGCACAAGTTTTTGATATATCTGTAAGCGAAAACAACGGTATCGAAAGGTAGAAGGAGGAAAGCAAGATAACTAGAGCAGGTTGTTCCTTCACCCCTCCCCCCCCCCCCACAAAAAAAGATCACGAGAAAGAATGAATAGAAAGACAGGTTCGTCTTTTACCTTGCGACGTTTGTCAGAAAGCCGCGGGTCAAGGAAAAAAAAAGAAAAAGGAAATAACCGTTGATGAGAGTCAAAAAGGATGAGAGATAGACAGGCAGTCCACACACGAAAAAAAAAGTTCGAAGCAATCCGAGAAGGGGAACAAAAGGAGACAAGAACATCCGGAGAGAAGAAAGGGAGAGTAGAGACAGAAAAAAGAAAGAAAAGACCACAAAGACCCAAATGTTGACAAACGAAAAGAAAAACAATGAAAGACAAAGAAAAGATCATTCTCAACCCCAAACGCCAGTAGACGCGTTCAACCTTACTTGTCCTGCACCATCACGGATGTCTTGACCGTTTTCGGTCTCTGGAGTAGGCAACAACGGTCTTCCCAGTTCGTTCGGATCCGTATTCAAGATCTGGCTCAGATTCGAATTTGTATTCGAATCCAAGTTAAAATTAGGGTTCCGATGATTGTTCGAGGCAGATTGGGAACGGAGATCGACACTTCGGTTGGCTGACACTCGAGATCTTCTCCGAGCAAGGAACCCTTGGACTCTGGCCGATGGACCTGTTGTGTTGGTACTGTTGGTGCTGTTGATCCCATTAGGTCCAGCGGGAGTGCCTATGAAGGTCGGGGCAGGAGTCGTTGCCGATAAAGAAGGAAGAATAGCGTTTTGCGAGAAATCTATGACAAACCAGAGAGAGAGAAGAAAGGTTTAGATACAACATCGCATGAGTCAAGAAATGATAAGAATAAAGAAGGAAAGGGAACCTTTTCGACAAAGAGGACAGACTGCGCTTATCTCAATGAGCCAGCTGTCGATACAATCTAAAAAAACCAACCCCGAAGTCTCTATTTCAGCGAGAGCTTCTTTTTTCATGCTGGAAAAGAGCAAGTGAAACAAACCTTTATGGAACCGATGAGAACCTTGACAAGGTAAAACTCTAATACCATCCCCATCTTCGAATTCAAGCAAGCAGATTGGACAACTCTCTTCGACATCCTCGACCGACATGACATCTTGTGTCTTTGATATTGTTTCATTCGCATCTGATGCCTCTTGACGATAATGGATGTTCTGTTGACCGGGGCCTTCATCAATCGTCCGAGACGTCCCGTCCGAAGCGAGTCTGGATGTGGACGAATTTCGAGTGCGACGGTCGGTAGGGGAGCTTGGTGATGATGGGTCGTCGAACTTCGACTCATCCTCCTCGTCGCCGAGGGATCCAGCTTGGTTTGATTGTCGAAGCACATTTAATGTCCATACCTCATCTTCTCCCAAGTGACGATGATGACCGCCCAGTCCTACCTCGGCTTTCTTTTTCACCGGACTGTCACCATTCTCTGGCAATGGTCGATGAGCCCCTTCTGACGATGACGCGCCACCTCGACGAACATATCGAACGATGGGAAAACTATCGACAATAGCTCTAGCAAGTCCTGCTGTTCTTGTCTGAGGGACGTAAGATTCAGTCCCGGATGGACTGAAATCGTCAAAGGCAGGATCATCGTAGTTGTACGGATACTGTCTGGCGGCGGGAACTCGTCTTCTAGGACCGTACCGCTCAGGATGACGTATTGAACGAAACACCCCTAGGGCGATCACGCTGATCACAATAGCTGCGACACAGCCTGTGGAAAGAACACGACCAAGAGGTAAAATTTATCAAAGACTTAGTAAGCGCGAAAAGCAAAGAGGATCGCGTCTGCAGAAGGGTTCTCACCAATCACAACGTATAGAATGATCATCGCCAAGCTCTTGCCCTTCCCACCTCCGGATTGAGCATTGCTGCCAGAAGACGAGGTCGACCCTGGAGCGGTTGCAGTTGCCGTAGGGACAACAGTGGTGTCTGTACTAGTAGCGTTGAAGGCTCTGAGGAAAGCAACGACATAGGTGTTTGAGAGAGGATATATTCCACTCAATAGAGACGTCACCGAGCTGTAAGATGAGTTTAAGAGTGAAGGGTTGAAGTTATGAAACGCAGCAGCGCAGTGTTGTTCGAATCTATAAAGACAAGGAGATGAAGAGAGACAGGACATGTGATGTAAGTCGAAGCTTTGGCAGGTCGCAGAAAAAGAACTCGCCAAGAAGGAAACGTACTGAGACTCGATGATGATGGCGTCATTTTTGTTCCTTGTTGTATACACATCTAGGGGTTTTTCATAATTATCTAGATAATTCTGGGTGATCTGGCATCCTTCGGACGTGTTCGAGTATAACAACTGGAACAGAATCGGAGAAAACCCGCTTCAGCCATCCATCATACTCAGGCAACATAATCAACAGAAACAACAGACTCACTGCTGCCATAGCTCCCCGATCCCGCGCGAGGGAAAAGATGTCTGAACAGAGTTAATCAAAGGACGGTCAGGAAGGGCCAAAGGAAAAAGAAAAAAAGGGATTGTAGCAAGAGAAGTTTGTATGATTGACCGTTTTCCATACTCATGTCTGTGATGTTTGAGTCACAAGACACGAATGCTATTGAGATCAAAAAACTATTTAGCAACTTTCTTACGTAAAAGTATTACACAGGAATCATACAGGAAACGCACCAATCCAAGGAGTATTGGAAGAATCGTTTGTTTGTGCGAGATCCTCGCTGTGAAGAGACAGAGGTGTCAGAAAAGAAGGTGAGCCATCAGTAGGAGTTTCAATCTCCCTCTTTTCGATCAGCTCGACGAAACAACATTTACGAAAAGTGCACAAGAGCTCCCTGGACGACGGAGATAAGAACAATGTTTGATTAGCTTGGAATATCTTTTGTATTAAAAGGGCCAAGAGCGACTGGGGGATTGGCGATGAAACATACCCTGTCCAATCCTCCATTTGCGAACTCATTTGGAAAGTAGTCAGACGTATTGGCATCGGCCGTGCTGAATTGATAGCCGAAACGAGAGCCAAGGTCAACACGCGAACAGACCTCGACTACGAACCAAAATTTCAGATAGAGGCGGGTCGGACAAGGGAGCGAGAAAATAGTTAGACAGACAGTTGAAGCGATATGTAAGCGTTGTATGTTCCCTGTACCCAGATAAAGTCCAGCATAGACGAATCGTTTCTGGAGAGGGCCGCAGTGTTGTTCAAGGCGAAAGCTAGAATCAAGCATGCAAACAGACGATTTAGCTAGCTTGCAAAAAAAACTGATTGAGGGATGTAACGAACTGACCTGGGATGTATCCCCGAGCGCAAACCGAACACACAAGAACGATCCAAACAACCATCATGTTGAAGATAGAGAGCACCACGTCGGGTTGTTTGTCCTTGCCTTCCCTCTTTGTTCCTTGAAAAGATTTTACCTGACTCGCCTTGAATCTCCTTTGGTTTAGCTATTGCCGCCTAGCCAGGTTTGAGTAAAGATACGATGGACCAGTATATGTTTGTATCCAGAGTCCAACAGATTGAATGAAAGCTCGGTGAATGTATAAGCTGCTCCCGCTTGGGCACTTGGCCCGGCCGGTAATTAACTCCGGTGAGTCACCTGTGTGATCGTTGTAACCACAGAGATGGCTGGTTGGTCAGCGGAAGTCTCACGTGTTTACATCCTGCACCGCTCGATCGTCGCCGATATCCTACGTCATAGACTGATGATGCCCAGGGTTGATTACACTCTAATCGGCCCCTGGGAGACCACTCAGTCCGTATATGCAATCCATGGACTTTCTCTCGATCCTCTCGACGTAGCCCGGGAACGGCAGAACGCCCGAGGGAGGCCTAATGAATCTAGACTATGGATCCAGATTTGTATTCGATCGGTAGGAACAAGGTACGGGAGAACAATTAGATTGAAAAAAGGTACACAACAAAGCGCGAGGACTATTCTTCGGAGAATTCATCCAACAAGATCCATGGCTGTCTCTGCTGGACGGCGTAGGATATGCATGATTACGGTTGATGGCGGATCATCAAGCAGACAATCCACAGAATGCTGATGATGCTGATGATACTGATGATGACGATTTGAACAGAACAAACAGAAAGTACGGGAAGATAAGAAGAATCAAAACGGAAGAGAACAACGGCTTGATCCTTCTTTCGTTCGCTTCAATCCTCGATTCTTCCCATCTTGCCTTCTATATATCTAGCTTGATATCTGGATTCACACAGCATTCACCGCAAGATGTCAGGTAAACTTCAACAGAATGGGTCGCTTCCGCTTCCTGCTTCGGCAGAACCGAAGATTGAACAGTCGAAGAAGCAGGAACGAATGACCGACCTTAAAAACCATTGTAAGAAATTATTTTCAGTACTGGATTCATTCTCGAGCGCATCGTGCACGAGCAGTCACTGAGATGGTTTATCACCACTCGATCTGGAACAGTCGTAGCTGCTATTGGTTGGTTTGTCTTCATATATAGCGTCCACAAAGGTTGAGTTGTTAACTAAACCATGTCTACCAAATTCCAATCTCAGGAGAGTTTGTCGGCACCACGATGTTCTTGTTCATGGCCTTTGGAGGAACCAATGTCGCTGGCGTTGGAACAGGTTCGTTTGAGAATACACCATGAGCAGGTGAATCCTCAAGTTCGCTCATCTGAACTTTTCTAAATTTTTATCATCACCAACTAGATACTAATGGCCTCAACGTCAACCAGATTCTCTTCATCTCCCTGGCTTTCGGGTTTTCCCTTTTAGTCAACGTCTGGGTGTTTTTCCGGTATGACCTATGCACCATTACTCTTTCCCTTATAGTTCCTTTTCTATGCTGACGTCTTGCACTAAATCGACCGTCCCTCAGAGTCTCTGGAGGTCTTTTCAACCCGGCGGTCTCTCTAGGACTAGCTCTCGTCGGAGCCATCACTCCGGCACGAGCCGTGATTCTTGTGATCTCTCAAATGATCGGAGGTATCTGCGGGAGCGCCTTGATTTATGGTCTGCTTCCTGGCAGGCTCAATGTCCGGACAACACTCTCTGAAGGGATCTCGATTTCACAGGGCCTGTTCCTGGAGATGTTTTTGACTGCCATGCTCAGTACGTCTGTTGAGGACAATCTACCGAGACAGTGTGTTCGATCTGATAAAACTTCCCTTTCTGGCCGTCTCCAGTGCTCACAATCCTCCTGCTCGCCGCCGAGAAAGTTTGTGAATCTTCATGCGTTTAGTTCCTTCGCTATTTCAATCATATTCTTACGTACTTTGTTTTGCGTCGGTGAATAATAGAACAAGGCTACTTTCTTGGCTCCTGTGGCCATCGGACTGGCGTTGTTCATCTGCGAGATGGTGGGAGGTAAGTCCTCAGTTTCTCTGTTCTTGTCAGCTCAACATGGATCACGCCAACTCTTATTGACTTACAAATTTCATCGCATCATCGGTTGTCAGTATACTAGTAAGTACATATCTCTTTCCGCAATCAACCTTGACAACAAAGTCAGCTAATATGCATTATTCTTTCGTGGATTTCTCCCCTATAAGTACTGGTGGTTCTCTCAATCCAGCCCGTAGTTTTGGACCCAATGTAGTGCTTGGTGAATTTGAAAGTTCCCATTGGATCTATTGGCTAGGTGAGGATTTAACAACTTTTACACTCTTTCGCTTCCATCAAGTGCGTGATTCAGATAAACACACCCGCTGAATCTCGTTGATGTATTACTTCTCTGATCCGAAGGTCCTGCCATGGGTTCCGTACTGTGAGTGCACCCATTGGTGTATCTTTTAAAGACCAAGGGCCTGATATCCGTCAATCTTTTTACTACCTCATAGCGCCGTCGGATTTTATTTGCTCATGAAGGCAATGCATTTCGAAGAGGTTGTCCCCGATCAAGATGCCACATCCGATGCCCAGGGTGACCATCAGAAACATTTGATTGCTCGAAAATCCAAATTGTCGCAAAAGCCCTCGGATGGATCTCACGCTCTAGGAACCCACAATGACGACTCGCGATCGATGGCTACACTTTACGGCAACTCGGTTCAGGCAAAGCACGAACCCGAGCCGGAAGAAGCTGATGGCGAAAACCTTGATCCCATCTACAGACGATTCGACGAACTTGATGCAAAGCTCGATGCGCTCCTCACCCAGAGAGAGCATACCGCTCAACAGAGCATTTCTCATCGAGTAAAACCTGCCGACAAAGACGTCAGCAATGACGAAAAGTTAGAGCAACGTGTTGACTTTGGAGACGCCGGTAGAGAGAAAGATGGGACATCTACTTTGCTTGGACGACCATACAAAGTTGAATGAACGAGTACTCACGTCCCATGAATCTGTCTACCCACCCTATTTATCTTCTTTATTCCTGTGTAGATCTATTCAAGCAGACCCAGCCTGTACCTAAAGAGATTCTAGAGCTTACTCATTTTTCCCTAACCCCTTGATATGGTACTTATGAATCCATCTATAAATTATCATTAAAAGTTTATCGAGAATCACATGTAAATTAGTCTTTGATTGTGTCTCTTTCCCTTCCTCTTCCTCTTTCTGATAAATACCTGGTAGCCGTGATGACTTTCAACTCTCTGACCTGATTAGTACTCAATATATTTTCAACGGAGAACAACAAGAATCGTACAAATATTTCACATTATTATCGGGTCGAGAAAGAGCAGAACGGAAACATAGACTAAAGAGAACACGGATGAACAAACCAAAAGAAGAGGGAAGCGGAAGAGGAACATAAGGTGATGTTGGACAATTGTCTATCCATCTATCGAGCAGCCCTGGCTTGACCTCTGGCCCCTCTAGCCTGTTTTTGTCTTTCCTTAGCAGCAGCAGCATCTGCTCGACGTTTGGCGCAAGTAGGACAATGCCATGTTCCTGCCGGAGGAGCATCTAGATTGAGACATGTTAAGTGGAACTTTGATGGAAAGTTCAAGAGATGACAAGTGTTAGTTCTCGTTGAATCAAGACGGATAGAAAAGATCCAGAGAAGAAAGAGACGAACCCATTCGATCTCGCAATCCATATCGTCACAACCAATCATCTCGCCGTAACTTATATCGTTACAATAGCAGTAGTTCCTCTTGTCTCCACCTTCACCACCTTCACCTTCCGTCTCTTGCGAAGCTCCCGTCGGATTCGTCGACCCTCCTCCAGCTGGTCCGACTCCGGGAGCACCAGAAGAGCCGGCGGCAATGGCAGAAGCAGCAGCGGCTTCGGCACCATGTCCGATGAATCTGGATGACGGGAAGGGTCCACCACCTGATCCAACGACAGCCGATACCGTCCTCGTCGGTCCGTTTTCATCAGAATCGGATGAACCTCCTCCTGCTCCTCCGCCTGTGGCCATATCTACATCAGGTCCACCAGGTTGGGATGAAGCTTTGGCTTTGTGTGATCCATTTCTCTTCTTGACTCCTGCCGGGTTTCGTCGGTGTTTTGAACCGCCAGCGGTTCCAGTATTGCTGTTTGTGTTGTCGTCTTCATCTTCCAAAGCTCTAGAAGTGTTAGCAGTGCTCGTTTCTGGAGAGGAGTGTCGACTGTTCTTCTGACCAGCGCCAGCACCAGCACCACCACTACTACCACCATTTCCACGACCACCCCGGCTTCTAGCTTTCTTTCCAACGTCACCGGCATCAAGGTTATCGATCCCTGCACCGTAACCGTCGCCAAGGGAAGTCACAGAATCTACCAGGTTGAGATGTTCGACCGCGTTTGGAATTTCTGCGTTCTTGGGTTGAGAAGACTCTGCTCGGTTTCCTCTGGGCTGACGCGACGTTGGCTCGGCATGAGAGATTCGGGGAGATACTCCGCTCGTTCCGATCTGGGAACCAAGGGTTGAAAGTGCAGGTGAACCGTTTCTGCTAGGATCACTAGGGGAAATGAAAAAGCAAGCAAGAAACGGTCGAAGTTGTTCCCATTGGCACTGAGATCAGTCTGCAAGCCTCAGATACCAAAGGAAACAAGTCAAACAAAATATTACACATACGCTTTCTTCTTATCTTTTCGGCGACCTCCAGCTGTGGAACCATTCGTCTTTGCCGGACTTTTCGTCCCGGCCGGTAGACTTTCATCCCAGTCATCCTGCCTTGATTTCACTTTCTCTGCGGCAGCTGCAGCGGCAGCGGCGGCGGCGGCCGCTCCTCCTGGGTTCCTTCTCTGTTTCTTCTGAGGCGTACCCGAACCGGATGGGTCAGCATGAGCGTTTGCACCTCCTCGAGTCGCCCGAGTTCGTTTGCCGGGAATAGTCGGTGGAAGAAAGAGAGTGCCTTCTGCTTGAACAGCGGATCGGGCTGTGAGAAGAGTGGACTGAGAGAGTAGATTGAGTAGATGGGTTTGATGAGAAATTACCTGAGGAAGAAAGCGTCAGAAATCCATCCATCCATCCATCAGTTTTCATCACCTCGATCGAATTGAGCGGTCGTTTCGCCTGATTGAAACACGAATTCCATCCCAAAGGCAACGGGCGACGGTGACCAAAACAAAGCTTGACTCACTCCTTCACAGACTCCACCCACGACTCGGATCTTGTCTTCTCCTCCGAGTTTGAACCGTTGAGCAAACACGGCTACTTCCCGGAGGATAGCTAACCGTTCGGCGGGGGTGGCCGTCGGGTCTAGCAAGATGGATGTGAGTGCCTTGATGGACTCTGTCAGATGGATAAGCGAGGCTATACGTAGAATCAACAGATATCATGGGTCTGTGAGTTTCATGTCTAGAAGTATCCACCAATGGAAGTGAGGCTGAAGAGAAGATAAAAGCGAAAAGCCGAATTGAGAATGATTGAAGTGAAAGAGACACGAACAACTAAGAACAGCGTCCAGCTCTCGCAAATCCGAGAATCCCCTCGTCAGTTCGAGTGGAAGGGCATCAAGAGTGTCTGCAAAGTTAGCGACCGTGATCAGGTCATGAGAAATCGGAGAGTGAGCCATCTCGAGGCGATGAGTGGTAGTTGTTCAATGAATGCTGATCCAGCAGAAGGCAGAGGATGCTTTGTGGTAGATGATCTGAGCCAGAGCACAGCTTTCACGTCTGGCCTATATGTTGCATATTTCTGCCAAACATCCAAGCTCCTTCTTCACCATGATCTTGTGCATATTTCATTGACCGTGTGGAAAAACCAGATGGGTTAAATAACATGTAGATACAACGTCGTTGGCATTCGTCTTTTCTTTTGTTGGCAACAGAAAACTACAGATGAGGAAAATAACATTAACGACAACAATAATCAAGCTAGTTCCTTCCGGACCGGCGGTTGAGGAACTCCCCATCCCAACTTTCCAAACCTGAATCCGTTTTCATCCTCAAACGCGCCGTCATATGCAAAAAATGAGACGAGAAGGCCTGTTCCGATGATAGGCACTAGAGCCCAAACCCAGAAGAACGGAACGAGCCATCGCCAAAGCTGTTCTTCCTCCAGGTTTTCCCACCAGAATAGGATACTCGCCGGCCTGTCGGCCCTGGTCGGAGGGAGCCCCATCTTTTCTCGAACCAGGACCCAGCCATTCGGATCGTCGACTTCTGCATCAAACATATCCCACGCCTTCTGAACCCAGCCTTGATCTTTACCTTTCACAGGCCTAGCCATGATACGAGCTCGGTATAGCTCAGCCATCGTTTCTGGAGGGAGATCTCTATACCGAACAGTAGGGAGGTGATCTACAGGCCGAGGGGATGATGGGAGCACCGGTTCTGGGTAGGCCGGCACGCTAATCGGTCGAGGGAACGTCGGTAACGGATTGTGCCGTTGGTCATTTGGGCGGATTTTATCATGAATGCTAAGGGATTCCCACGGGTGATCCGGAGGGAATGCTAGAGGTACGAGATTTTCTTCTCGTAGTACACTCGGCTTGAAGAGTTGCCTAGGATCATCGGGCACAGCGGCGACCGGCACCTCGATATCAGCTTCTTGAGCGAAAGGAAGTGAAGTCAGGGGCGATGACGTCGGAAGGAGTTGACGCTGGGCATGAAAAGATTCCTGACGCCGGTATAACGATGGACGAGGGGTATCTGACGAGGAAGAATGCGATGAGGGAGAAGGCGAAGAAGCTGGAGAAGATGGAGATGGACTTGGCGGAACGGATGGATCTTTGGAATAGCGTACGTGGCAGGAAGCGAATGTACGATAACTGGGTATCGAGCTATCCATGATCTGATAGATAGGAAAGTTTGAGCAAAAAGCATCATGAGCAACATGCGAGGAAGAGACTATCGTTCTTACAGGTCTGAGTGGGAATCTAGTTCTATTGATCGACATAAACGTCGACCGGGCAAGACGGCTTGTCGACGAGACAAACATCTAGAGTAACACATAGAAAGACGAGAAGAATCAGAGAATCAGCCAGTGAATTCGATCGATCGATTGGCCAAATAGGATGTCAAACTGACTGCCTAAGAGTTCCTCTGGACTGATAGGAAACTGGAGAGGTGAGCGATAGGTAGTAATTCCTAAGTGATGGTGTTGATGGCTCGAATGGTCGAATGGCGTTAGCGACAAATAAGCGCAGTAAAGTCGATCGAACACAACATTCTCCATCACCCATCGTGCTCACCATCTCATACGATGAGCAACATGTCGGACTGCAACACAGATACAGATCAGGAGCCAAATCTACTCGCAAGTCTTACACCAACAAACACTCTCGAGTGTGACATTGCTATCGTTCATTTGTACGTCTGATATTGCTGGGTCGATCGAGACTGACCCCTTCCGTGCCAGGTCGTCCATCCGTCACTCACTTTCGTTCTCATTTTGGCTGGATGATCCTCTTCACAAAATCATGGGACTAGTCAACTGAGGGATCTGATAGTGTGTCCAAACAAGCGAGGGGAATTGTACTATGTCGGCTCGGAGAAATTGATGAAAGGGACGTTCAAGTCACCTACTAAGCGTTCGGTACGTCTGATGCTGCTGGTTTGGTTTGACAGAGCGTTGAAATTAAGCTTTCTAATTCTCACGTCAGGCCTGTGTATGCATCTATTGAGTAGAAGCAGCAGCTACAAATGACAACCGATTTCACAGCCAACTGCCTTAGCTTTGGGTACAACCACTTTCTTTCTTCGTAGTCTTGACCGCATCCACACGTATGTACGCACGCTGACCTGGACTTCGCTTAAACACTTTAATATGCGCTACTCTACGTGGCTTGGCCGATTGATTGGTTCACCCAATGATTCAGCTGTGGCCATCTAGCCCTAGGAGGCTCTCGATCGGACATTCTGCTCTACCCTGTCAACTCGTCCCAGTCGGTCGCCTCTACTCAGGTCGTCCACAAACAGTTGCGCTGGCCGGCGACGATCAATAACTCGATCTTTCTGACTGATAGTCTGAATGAGCGGCCCAGTGATACGCAGGATGGCTTTCAGGTGTTTGTGAGCAATAACGATGGGACAGTGAGTTCCTCTATATTTGATGGCTATCTGTTTGAAAATGGCATGGGCATGAAAAAATGGAAATGGAATTGAAACCATCTCTCACTTCCGTTGACCAACTGAGCATAGATCAAGGTTTTGACGCTTGATGAAAAGCCTGGCTCTGCGTCCACACCGACGAGGACGCTCTCGAAGTTTAGCGAGATCGAGATCGGTGTGTGTGTCAACCATTGTGTGTATCAGGCTTCTTCTTGACTATTTGCCAAAGCAGCCTTGGAGGAGATGCAAGATACTGATCTCTCTTTCCGCTTTTCGCTCACGATGATAATCCATGCAGCGTCTCTCTCGCCTGATGGACGGACTCTGTTATCTGTTGGAGATACAGCTGATGTGTTTTTGGTATGAGTTCAACCGCAAAGCTCGCTGATACGATTCATGCATGCCAAATCTGACTGGGCGATCATCATTGTCGTTACAGCACCAAGTGATGCCTGGAGGTACATCGTTCCCACAGATTGCAAAATATACTGGAGGGAACGAAGGCGGGTTTTCGTAAGTCATTATCCCTTCTTTTTTTTTTTTGTTTTGTTTTGTATAACTTGTGATCTAAACTTGTTTATTGTTCGTGTACCTACCATGGGGCGTTTACACGTGCGCGAACTCGTCTCGAACAGGACTGCTTGGTCTCATGATGGAAGAAAATTTGCTGTAGCCAACCAAGGTAAGCCTTGTCTGATTACGAAAGTTCGAACCGATTAGTTTCAAAGGATAAAGCTGTCTCACAGAGTATGTCCGGTTTGGTTATCTTGATGCGTCGAACACAGATGGGACGTGAGTACTGTTCCGACACGCATACACTCAAGACTTACACCACGTTTGAAAGTGTTGACAACTCCTTTTCTTCCTGACAGCGTGGCCGTGTGGGACCAACGATCCTCCCATCGATTAGCTACGTTGACAACTCGAGGGACGACTGGTGATCGAGCACCAGCGGCTAGGGTTGTCAAGTTTTCGCCACCTGGTTCACCTCAAGAGGTCCTCATCTTTACTGATGAGACGTCAGGGATGACGGTGGCTGACGGTCTGTCTTTCCAGACGATAGATAGAGTATCGATTCCTTGTGGAACGAATGCGCAGACTGGGGAGGCCAAGACTCTGCAGGAACGAGCGGACCGGTTGATTGAACTTGGAGAGAACCGGTCCAGGGTTGGCGGTGGGGGTTACGTCAGAGGTTCTGCCGGTTGGAGTGGAATGAATGTCGTACCTGGGACCGCTGGTTGTTGTTTTAGTCCATGTGGCCGGTGGGTGTACGCGGCAACCGAGGTGGGAATAAGTGAGTGGGAATTGGCAGCCGGGCCGGGAACTGATGGGGATAGAGGCGTGGGAACTTTTGCATTCTGAACTCTGTCAACAACACTGGGCCGTAAGGGTTTTAAGCCGTGAGAAGAAGAAGAAAAAAGAACGAGAACCGGGAATGGGGCGCAGGCTTATCTTTCAACAGACGAAGGGCGGAGGATCACTTAATCGTAGTCTGAATTTCGGATTCATTCAGAGCCTGTTGTATGTTCAACATTGTTTGACTCACGGTCACGGAGATAATTAAGTTATTGCTTTTCTAGAGCATCCATCATCCTGGTTGCTTTTTTTTTCTTCGTTTGTAAAGACAGACGGATCAACTGATGATCGATGTCTATCTAAATCACTCAAGCTTTCGGCCGGTATCTGTCAGACTATCACCATAGAAGAACGAAAGACAACCAGGCTCAAACTTGGGTTTCACGTGTCCTCAAGTATCTTATAGGACCCGAGGCGTGGGCGGGTCAAGATGTAGAGGGTGTTCGTTCTCAAGAGGGAGAGATCTGGGCGAGTGGGCACTCTGCACTATCTTTTTATCAGATTATACTCTTGTCTTTCTATGTCTTTCTACTGCCATGTTCTTACTTTCGATCCATGAAGTTTTCCCTTTCTTTCTATCTTTGTTGAATAGTTTCATCTGGTTACATAAAAGGAGATGTACAAACCAGATCATCCAAGCATCCAAGCGTTGGCCTAGGTAACTCTGCAGCCGACCGGAACAGGCGGACCAGACGGACCAGACGGACCAGACGGACCAGACGGACCAGACGGACCAGACGGACCAGACGGACCAGACGGACTGAACGGACTGAACGGACCAAACGGACCAAACGGACCGTCCACGAGCCGGATGGATGGTACATGTGAGATCAGCTGAGCTGGAAGATCGACTACCTCTCGTTCGATCTGGATGGAGGCCTCATCGACGAACGGCAAAATGAAACATCGAACGGTTAAATGAAGGGGGAAAGAAGAAGAAACTCTTGACTAATTTTAGCTTTGACCGAATTCTGGTGGCGGTTTACTCTGAATCTTCCGTTCTTAGGCCACGCGCGCGAGAGAACACACACCACACACACACACACATACACACACACTCTCTCCCTCTCGCACACCCGAGAAGGTGACCCGGTAAGTTTATTCTAGTCGTGTGTCTCGCCACGTATCTACATTTCGCTTACTAACACCTACGGTTGCATCCGTCCCAAGACTGACGCCGAGACTAATGCTGACATCTCTAATACATCTCTGGTTCAAACTCTTTCCTTGAGCCGCTCCCGGACCGGATTCTTTCCGGCCGAGCCCCTCATGTTTCTTGCCTCTTCTCCTTCGGCGGTTGAGATCTACTGACGGATTCGCCCGAAGAGCCATCCTCCCCATATACTCTCCACATTGGTACCACAACACTTTATAAAGCTGACAGACCAGTCGGTCGATCTACAAGAAGCCTCTCTTTCTCTTCATCAGACTCTGTCTTCTCCTTGTCCTTCTTTCGACTTTCCCTTACAATTCCTTTGAATCCTTCTCCCGCATCATACCTACCCCTCCCTTGAGGCCGTATAAAGCGAGACTCGACTAAGCTATAAACGCAGACAAACTCGCACACACCCACCCACACCTGCACACACACATACACACATCATGGGTTTGTTTGGCAAAGCCAAGCCCGACAATAGGGTCTACTCTTCGGGTGAAGATTCTAGAACTCAGAATTCCAGGGTGTATCTCGTTGGTAAGTAACACACTCCTTGCCGTCTGTCGTGGCTGAATAGAGAATTCGTTCACTTACCCGGTCAATCTCTTCTGTCGCATGTAGCATTAATTGCGTACATGGGCATCTTTCTTTTTGGTACGCATGGTTTCTCCGCTCCGAGTCACGATCGTTCTCTTCTCTCTATTCCTTGTTGCGGCTTCATGCCGCAGATTTCAATTTCTTTCATGCGATAAGCATCGGGGTCACTTACGCAAAAATCTTTATTTGTACTTCTTCTGTATGTTTAGGTTACGATTCCGGAGTGGCCGGTGGAGTGATCAGCTGTACGTATCTTTCCTATCAACCGACAAAGCGATTGCCACAATACTGATATCACACCGTTCATCTATTCAAATGTAATACATTATTGACAGTGACATCTTTCCAACGAGACTTCAATTACATTAATGACACTGCAGTTCAAAAGGCAAGCAAGGGTTCCAACGTCGTTGCCCTCCTTCAAGTTGGAGCCTTCTTCGGAGCGCTTGGAGCAGCCCCGGTCTGTCAGAAGATAGGTCGAAAGAAGAGCTTGTTCATTGGAACAATTGTCTTTATGATTGGAGGGGTTGTCTCCGTAAGTCTTTCTTCCCGGTTTGTTTCCATAGTTGGTTTTTTTTCAAACGCGGATGATATTGACTATATGTTATCCGGGCATCTGCAGACCGTTGCCATGAAACATATCGAAATTATGATCGTCGGTCGGTAGGTGTTCTCATTGGAGTGATCGTTCGACTGAATAGATGAAAACTAATCCAGTCATATCACGCATCATCTTGTTTTCTTCTAGAGTGATCTGTGGGCTTGGTATTGGTCTGCTGAGTACCGTTTGGTAAGTTTCCCTGCCATCTTTATCACCCTCAGGGTTGTCATCATTCTAACTTCTCGATCTTGGTCCTTTTCGACTGTCAGTCCGACTTACGTCGCCGAAATGACCCCTAAGAACGTTCGAGGAAGAATCACTGGACTCTTTCAGATCATCGTCGTCATTGGAGTTGCCTTCAGGTAAGTAGTTCAGGGAATCGTAATAGTCTTGCGCGTCCGAGCACGACTGATAGTATTATGTACGTTTCTATTCAATCCCATTCTAGTTATTGGATGTGAGTACCTTTCTCTTCAGATTAATACACCACGATATTTCAGACACCCTGTGCTCACCTTGAGTGGTACACTCTGACTCGGTACTCTCTCTTCACAACAGCGAATACGCCATATCTGTCACCATGGGTTCCACAAAGTCTGCCACATGGAGAATCCCCATCGCTTTCCAGCTTGTTCCCTGCGGTCTGATGCTTATACTCCTCCCATTGATCAAAGAGTCCCCTCGATGGCTCATCCTTAAAGGCAGAAACGACGAAGCTCTGGCAAACTTGGCTTGGGTGAGAAAACGTGGAATCGAAGACCCAAGAGTAGTTGCTGAATTTGACGAGAATGTCGCCGCCATCACCGAGGAGCTTGCCGTCACTAGCGGAGCTTCCTACAATGAGCTCCTCAAGAGTCAGTTCCCTCTTTCCGTCTGCTTCGATCGTCCATAACCCCATCCTGACTGTTCCAATTTGAAACCCTGTGGTTGGTTCTATCGATTCAATAGAGGGAATGAAAATCAGAGTCTTCATCGCTTTCGCATGTTTCTTCCTGCAGCAGTGGTCTGGTCAGAACTCGATTTCATACTACGCCCCCACAATCTTCCAATCGATCGGTCTCCGAGGGACTTCTGTCAGTTTGCTCGCCTCTGGTATCTACGGTATCGGTGAGTATCTCTAGTTCTTCTCAAATGCACCCATCGCGCACACTGACCAACATTCTCAAAACATATGTCTCCTCTTCTACAGTCAAAATCTTCTCCACCTCGTTGTTTATCTTCGTTGGTATCGAGCGAGTCGGTAGAAAATGGTCGCTTGCTTTCGGAGCTCTTGGAATGAGTCTTTTCCTCTGGATCGTAGGTGCCATATTTGTCACTCACGTACCTAACGCCAAAGCCACCTCACCATCCGGCGCCTCGATCGGAATGGCCGCTATGATCTACATGTTTGTCGTACGTCCCATGATGCGCTTCCCTCATATGATTTCTCTGGGTCATCGTCATCACCAAGCTTACTCAAGCTGGATTGATATTCTGGCGAACATCAGATCCCGTACTGTTTCTCTTGGGGACCTGTGCCATGGGTATACTGCTCCGAGATTTTCCCCACCCGAGTTCGAGCACAAGGAATGTCCATCGCTGCAGCCACTCAATGGTGCTTCAACTTTGTGTTGACAAAGATCACGCCTTACCTCGTACTCGACCTCCCGAACGGAAAGATCTTCTTCCTCTTTGCTTGCACAAACCTGCTTTCCGCCGCTTTCGGATTCTGGATTCCTGAGACCAAGGGTTTGAGTCTGGAGCAAATGGATGTCTTGTTCGGATCGATTACCCAGGAGGAACGAGACAAACACGTATGTCTTCTGCTTCGTTTCTTCTCTGACCTCCTTTGTTTCAAATTCTCTCTACTTGGCTAGGAGCTGACCTCTTTCTCTCGACTAATGCTTGTCTCCTTAAACAGATTGCCGAGGCGGAAAGAGCCCGAGAGTTGCAACAGGCTGGCGGTTACCTTTCGAAGGAGAAGGAACTCGAGATCGATCATGTCGAGCACGTCGAAGGTGTAGATGCTTCCTCTAGGGTATAAGCACGAGTTCTCTTTTCAACGCTCTTCACAGGCTTCTTTCTCTTTGTTTCGTTTTCTTCTTATTCTCTTGGTATTTAGTAGGTTACTACACAAGTTGTATTCATGTATCTCCTGGTTTTCAACAATGTTGTACGATTCTTGACGGAACTTTAATGTATGGTTTTTGTATGTGCATGATAGTCAAGCATGAAATTGATTGCAGAAAGACAAAGAGAGATCGTGTTATAGAGAGCGAGAGAGATAACTAGTTATACAAGATTCACATCTTTTTCTGAAAAGCCTCATGATTTCTTTCTCCCCCCCCCTCCTCCCCCTCTTGCGCCATCAGCCAAACCATCCAGACCCTTATCTCACAAGCCAAACGATCAAAGCTCGACCCAGATGACTTGAAAGGAAGGAAAGGGGTTTTTTTTTTGGCTTTCTCTTCACCGCTGCCTGCTGGCTCCCTGTTCCAGCCGCTCGCTCACCATTTCTCGGAAGTTGGCAACGATCATCGATTCTCGTTTCTGTTTGAAGATTTTCATGTAATCGTTTGTTTTGTTAGGACGATCAAAGCAAAGGTCAGAATCACTTTGCGAAAAGCTAGAGAAAACAACGACAATGCAAGTAAAACAAGATGAATGGACGAACGGCTTTTTCTTCGGCTTGCATCTTCAAGATACCACGCCTATTAGATGAGAAAGAAAGAGTTGGAAATAACGCAGGGTCAGGTTCTCTCACTAAAAAGCCGTTATTCGAGGCAAGCCCGATGAAAGAAAGAGGGCCCTCAAAAGGGGAAAAAAAGGAAAGGGACAAACTTTTCCTCGGCACTGATGACTTGGTTCTCCTTTCTCATTCGGACTGCATTCATCCTGGTATGTCTCGAACCAGACATGACATAACCGGAGGCTTCGAATTGTTCAATCGCGGTCGACGCCAAACCGATCTCTCCTCGTCGGGGGATACGTTGTCCGTCTGAGACGAAAGCGGCCATGGCGGAACCTTCTCCTGGTCGGAGATGGCCTCCGAAACTAGAGACAACGGACAGTGGCGACAAAAAAGGTAAAAAGCGTCAAATCAAGAACTGAGTCTACTGGAGAAGTGAAGAGAGAAACATACTCTCTGGAATTTCCTCTTTCGTCTTTGGATTGTGCCAGGACAGGTCCCACTACATCGTCGTCATCGTCTTCCTCAACTTTTGTAGGAGGGACAAACGCATCTCCCATCTCGAGCCTTATTCTGTCCTCTCCAGCCTCATCTTTACTCTTGATGACAGCTTCCTCTTCGTCTGATGAATCGTCCGAGTCAGACGAGTCGTCCGTCTTACGCTTCTTGGACGACCTACGACGAGATCGACTTCTATCTTGTCTATCAGAAGCTGTATCAGCATCAGATTCTGGATCAGATCGTCTGCTAGAACTGGACTTCTTATACCGTGACGATGACGACTTGTGTCGGCTAGATCGAGACGACTTTTCTTTATGTCGACGGTATCGACGGTCGGAGGAGTCAGAATCAGTATCCGAGGGAGTTGTTCTTCGTTTTCTGCTTGACTTTTTGGAGCTATGCTTTGTCTTGACGGGCTTGTCCCTCCTGAGAATTTTGGTACGCAAGACATTAGACACAACGAACGGCACAGAGAACGACGAAAGAAATGATAGAATGGAAAAGGAGGACAAACGCATTGGACGCAGGCCCTTTGGGCGAAGGAGGCCAAATCGATAGCGGGTTTGCATCTCGTTGCTTTCGTCGACTATAATTTGCGATCCGAGCGAAATTGTTAGTCTCGACCGGCAAGTGTGCGTTTGAAAGCAATCGATGCAAAGGGACTCACTCGGCCAAAAAACTGGGGCCTTGCACCAAGAAATTGCCAGGTCCTCCGCCACCACTTCTTCCGCCATATCCTCCACCTCCGTTGAATCCAGAATCTTGATGAGGTGCTGATTGTCTCTGCCAGCCGCCTGCTCCAGGTGGTCCGGATGGAGGAGGCCCTCGAGATCTATCATCCTCTCTTCTGTCGTAAGGCGCGTATGATGGCGATGCTCGTCGTTCGCCTCGATCTCGAGGTGGATAATCTCCGGATCTAAACACACACACATGATACAGTGGCAAAAAGACTCAGCCACGATTCTTTTTGGACGTGATATAATTGACACTGAAGGTGTTGAACTCACCTTCTATTATCACCTCTGTCATCATAGTCTCGGCCTCGACCTCCGTCCCTATCTCTTTCATATCTCTCCCTATCCCGATAGTCAGCTCGCCTATCGTCACGTCTGTCTCTGTCTTGGCCATCTCTCCTAGCATAAGAACCTTCCCGACGGTCAGAGTTAGATCCTCCAGCTCCTTCGGTGGCATCGTGGGATCTATGGATAGCGTTTTTGACGCGCTCTTTGAGATCAGCCTCCCGGTCGGTTCCAGACTGGGAAGGCTCGACAGACGACGCCGAAACTGGCGGAGCAGAATAGTGGGGAGTGGACGCCAGTGATCCCTGTGGGATGTTTGCCAGTCTAGACGGATGAACTGACATGGTTCTGCAACGCTCGTTAGATGATGGGTGTATGCTAAGGGAGAAGCCTTCCAACAGGCTAACGAGAGAAGGCGAGAGGTGACCACATAAATACTGTCAATTAAGGTAGATGAAAATAAATTTCGAATATTTTGTTTGCTTTCCATCTGCTCTTCAGCGTTTGCTTTCCCTTGGAAACTCTCACCCTTGACCTCAATCCCGACACACATACACTTTCCCTGTTCTTTCTCCAGCAGACCATGTTTGGCGGAGGAAATAATACCTGGGGACAACAGAACCAGCAGCAGCAGCAGCAGCAGCAGCAACAACAGCCAACCGGAGGTCTTTTCGGTGGGGGAGCTCCTGCCAACACGGGAGGAGGCTTCGGAGCACCTGCAACCGGTTCGTTTGTTCTTCCTGATCTTGTTTTTGGTTCAATTTTTCCTCGTATCTCTATTTTTCTTTCTTCGCTTCGCTCTACTACTGTCGTTGAGTGAGATCGCTGGCGATAGTGATGACGATCGCCATTAAAAAAGTGATTTTCTCGCAAAACCGGGCGAAACAGTCCGGCCATGTTGAAGGATTCAACTAGAGATGATGGCCAAATTGATTTCTTCAAGAAAATCCATGCATCACTTCGCATCATTGCTTGGATTTCAAGGACCTTCTAGACTGAACAAGACCTTATCAACTACACATCAAACAGGCTTTGGAGCAACCCCATCACCTTTTGGTCAGCCAGCTCAGCCTCAACAGAACTCGATCTTTGGAGGAGGTGCTGCCCCTGCATCAACTGGTTTCGGTTAGCTCTCGATCCTGCTCAATCTTGTTTCGATTCTGTTGTGTTTGACTGACTGGCTGTATTTCTGACTTTCACGCGCGCTCTTGTGATTAGGTGGGTTCGGAGCTAGTAATACGGCCGCCAGGCCCACTTTTGGAGCCGCCCAAACCCCTGCGTTCGGTGCTCCTAATCCCCCTAGTGGAGGTTTGTTTGGCAGCAACCCTGGTATGTTTTTCTCACTCGCGTTTCCTCTTCGGAACCTTCGTCTTGGACTGGAAATCTAAGGAAAATTACGTGTTCCCACATCGCAGCCCCCACGAGTACATTCGGAGCGGCTCCTACCTCGACTTTTGGCGCGCCTCAGGCAAACACTGGAGGAGGGTTGTTCGGAGGAGGCTCTACCGGCGGATTTGGTGCTCCGGCTACAAGTGGGTTCGGTCAGCCTGCGGCTTCGGGTGGCATGTTTGGAGCTCCCAAGACCAACGCTTTTGGTTCGACTTCCAGTCCGTCTGCTTCTTGTCTGTTGCCCTAAGTTCTTGATAATGACAGATGCACGTGCTCACGCTTCTCTTTTTTACGTTCACAGCTAATGTAATTCCGGGCGAAGTCCCAGCGAATGGTACCTCGGCTCCAGCCTGGATTCAAGTTCAAGATCAGGACCCCAACACTGGTGTCAAGAATAATGATTACTATCAAACCATCACCGCCATGCCCGAGTACAAGTTTGCCAGTTTGGAGGTATGTTCTGACAGATTTACGCGTGATTAATCAGTTTTTTTCGTTTGCCGGCTACGAGTCTGAATCAATATACGAATTACTGGTTTGGCCAACATAGGAGCTTCGTTTGAAGGACTATGAACAAAACCGAAAGACCCCTCAGCAGCAGCCTCAATCAACCTTTGGGGCTCCTGCTTCTACGGGGTTCGGAGGCTTTGGATCCGCCCCCGCCGCTCCTTCCACAGGGATCTTCGGAAGCTCCCACACCGCTGCGTCCTCCCCTTTCGGAGCTCCCAAGCCGGCTGGAGGCCTCTTCGGCTCTTCCACTCCAGCTGCTACCCCAACCTTTGGTGCCCCTGCCGCCTCCAACACAAGCGGGGGTTTGTTCGGAAACACCGGTTCTGGTGGTTTTGGACAACCCCCCGCTGCCGCACCCTCTACAGGGTTTGGATTCGGTCAGACGAGTCAGCAGCAACAGCCTCCGAAACCTTCTTTCGGATTCGGAAGTCAGCCCGCCGCTCAGCCTGCTACAAATGCGTTTGGAGCACCAGCGGCGCCAGCCACATCCTCTTCCTTCTCTGGGTTCGGGCAACCTCAACAGCAGCAACAACCACAGCCACAGTCAACCGGGTCGACTTTCGGCGGATTTGGACAGCCTCCTCAGCAACAGCCCGCGACTGGCTCTTCGCTCTTCGGAAACTCCAACACTATGGCTCCTGCCTCCGGAGGTTTATTCGGTCAAGCGCCCAAACCGGCTGGAACAGGACTTTTCGGAGCTTCCACAGGAGCTCCTCCTGCCTCTAATGGCATATTGGGTGGTCAGAGCAACACAGGTGGAGGTTGTACGTACATGGGTTTTTGCCTATTGAGAAAAGTATTGATCTAACTTCTTGCCCAACTCCTTTCCTCTCCCGCGAACATCATCACGTCACAGTGTTTGGAAACACCTCCTCTGCCCCTTCTTCTGGGGGTCTATTCGGAAACACTAACAATACCGGCACTGGCTCCTCGCTTTTCGGAGGGCAGCAACAAACTCAACAGCAACAACAACCTGCTCAACAGAGCACTTCCTTGTTCGGTGGAGGTGCTGCCGGAGGAGGTCTCTTTGGCGCAAAGCCAGCTGCCCCACCTGCTTCCGGCGGTGGACTCTTCGGCAACACCGCTTCTCAGCCTCAACAGAACACTACCGGAGGTGGACTCTTTGGGAATACCGGCGCGGCCGGAGGGTCAGGCGGCCTTTTCGGCAGCACCTCCACCAACACGAACCCTGCGCCGAACAACACTAGTCTCTTTGGTGCCCCCAAGCCCGGAGGATTGTTCGGCGGGGGTAGCTCAATGTTTGGAAGTTCTCAACCACAACAGCAACAGCAACAACAGCAGCAACCTCCCCAGCAATCTCTCCAAGCCTCGATCGATCAAAACCCGTACGGTAGGAACCCTTTGTTTGACCAGCCCACCACTACTCTCCCGCTGCTCCAGGATCTGCCCGAGAAGAAGACGCCTTTGCCCAACTTGGCTAGCCGAGCTCGATCCTCTCCAGCTTCCAAGAGTTTGACTCGACTCCGAGGTTTCGCCGTCTCGCCTGCTGCCTCAAACGGTCGGTCCAGCCCTGGACTAAACAGCTCATCCGGTCGAGGATCCCCCATCATTGGAGAGGAGCCCTTCGTACCACGAGCGAGTGTCAAAAAGCTCGTGCTTGATCGAAGAGACGGCTCGGACTTTCTCTCGTCCAGCGGAGGCCACTTGAACTCGTCTGGCTCCCGAATTTCGAATGATAGACGATCCGTCACATTCGAAAATAGTCTGGATGTCGAAAGCATCTTCCGAAATGACTTTTTGAACGGTGTGCTTCCCAATCGACAGCTTCCCAACGATCTTCCTGTTGAGCCTGTTCGAACCACTACCGTCGCTTCTCCAGCCGCTCATGTCCGAGGCCTTTCCTCTTCTGGATCAGCAGCCTCTCCCGCCCCTAAGCAGGCGTCATCAAAGCCTGCTTCTCAAAAAGGACCTCTACTCCAACATGGTGACTACTACACTATTCCCGAGATCAGTACGCTTGTCAAGTTTGGCTACCAGGACTTGACCTCGCTTTCCAACTTCGTTGTCGGTCGAAAGGGTTATGGTGAAGTCGCGTTCCTTGAGCCGGTCGACCTGACTTCAGTATCTTCCATTCAAGACATTCCTGGTCACATCGTCCTCTTTGAAGAAAAGATGTGTGAGGTCTACCCTGACAACGTCGCTAAAGCCCCGAGAGGAACCGGCTTGAATGTTCCGGCTCAGATCACTTTAGAAAAGTGCTGGCCACTTGACAAAGCCAAGAGAGAACCAATCAAGGATATCGCTAGTCCAAAGATGAAGCAACACCTTCGAGTTCTTAAAGGAATGGCCGAAACGGAGTTTGTGAGATATGAAGCAGAGAGCGGAACATGGGTGTTCAAGGTTGAACACTTTTCCCGATACGGTCTTCTTGGCAGCGACGACGAGGATGAGGATGAGGTGGATGAGGAAACCGCTGTGGTCGAGACAAAGTCGGCTGAGCCTTTCAAGGCTACTTCCAAACAACCGTTCGTTAGTCAAAAGGCTGGAAGCGTGAAACGATCGATGTATCCTCCTTCGTCCGATGAAACCGAGGCTTCCGACGAGACCATCGGAGAAACTGATCTTCCTCCTGTAACGTACGGCTCAGAAGACGAACAAAGTGGTCCGGACAGTATGTCAAACTCCAAACGACCGGCCGATCGACATTCATCTCGAACTGGCTCTGTTTCCGATAGGAGGCAGCATCAGGATTTTCAGTACGGCCGTCGAACAGGTTATGATGAGGAGATGTACGACCATTCGACGGCCGGACAGAGTGATGTAGGAACCGAAGATGAGGAAGACGATGATGAGGCTGAAGAGACGGAAGAGGATGAGATGGATGACTCGGAGTACGACGAAGAAGAGGAAAGGCGACACAGAGCTTCTCGACAGGATTCTTTGCACCCCTCGGATCTGGATGAAGCCCCTGGAGATTCTATTCGGCCGTGGGGAGCGTTCGTTGGTGTCGAGCCGCGCAAAGTCCAGGTTATGCAGGCTTCCTTCTTCCGAAATGAAGAACCCGAATCGACTGAATCAACCATAAGATCAAACCGGGCGCCGAGGTTGCGACCGAACACCTTGTCCGGCTCGTTCGCTCAGTCTAGAATAGATAGGATCGGGCAACACGATCACACTGATCGTCAGACTTCGTTCGGAATGTCCCGAAAGGTGGAACAGCTGGATGAAGAAGACGAGGAGCCTCCCTTGAGTCGACCGAGGAAGAAATTTGCTAGAATTGAGATCGGGAGAGACACCATTCGACCAAACGAGGGTCTCATGCTTGATGCTGGAGCTTCCATGAGAGGCTCCTTCAGGGTTGGATGGGGCCCAGACGGGACGATTGTTCATCTTGGTCAATTATGCGGTCTGCACCAATCTGCCTCGCCGGCTCCTGGATCTTCCGTTATACTTGAAAAGGTGCAGATGTTTTCTGCTGCTGCTTCTGTTGAAAAGACCCGATCTGAACATCTCCTAGACACTCAATTGAGAAACACTGAGATCTACTTCGAAGACGGGGTTCCTTCCGCCTCGCCCGCGTCAAACCTTCGGTTCCGACACTTTACTTCCTCTCTCGCCCCTGACGATCAATCCTTCGAGGCGCAGCTTTGGAGATTAGGTGCTGCCTTGTTTGACGAGATCGATCTTGGACTTCCGGACGCTGCTAGCGCCCCTCTCTTCGACAGAGTTCATCACATCCGACGTAAGCTGGCCTTTTCGAAATGGCTTGCCAGCGCTGTCGCTCCCGCGGTTGATCATGATCTCATCAACTCTCAAGAGTCTGGCCCCTCCAGAGCATTCATCTACTTGACCGGTCATCAAATCGAGCAAGCCGCACAGACCGCTTTGAGTGCTGGCGATCTCCGGTTGGCCACTCTTCTTACTCGAGTAGGAGGAAATCAGGCGTTCCGAGATGAGATGTTCCTACAGTTGGAGAAGTGGCGAGAGCATCGGATCGACTCGGACATTAGTCCAGATTATCGAAAGCTCTACTGCTTATTAGCTGGTATCGTGGATGTTTCCGAAGGAACCCGAGTTCGGGACCCGGTGGATTCCTCTCCTCAACTAGAAATAGCAGAGGGACTTGACTGGAAGCGAGCTCTTGGCTTGCACATCTGGTATGGATCCTCGTATGATCTTGATCTTTCTGACGGGCTAAGGCGTTATCAACATGCGTTGACAACCTCAGTCGCCCCTGCTGCCCCGCTCCCCTGGTATGAAGAACGACCGTCCTTGGTCAAGAATCTCACCAAATGGAAAACTCCTCAAGGCATATCCGACGCTCTTTTCCTTCTAATCAACCTTTATGCTGATACGGCCACTCCGATGGAAGACGTGCTCGATCCATCTGCATTCGGTCCAACGCCTCTGGATTATCGGTTGCCTTGGCATCTCTACACTGTCTTAGCTCTAGCATTGAGGACTAGAGACTTTGGGGATCGACAGGAGCCCAACGAAGAAAACAACGTGGATCTAGGGTACAGTCGGTCGGCAAATGCACTGACAACGAGCTATGCTACCCAGCTCGAACGACTAGGACTTTGGGATCAGGCGATCTTTATATTGCTACATTTGGAAATACCTGAGTTGTGAGTCGACTTAATGGATTCGACTCACTGCATATAATTTTTGTTTGTGTACTGATTTTCTACTCATTCGTTCATTGCAGACGTTTGAGCGCCATCAAGGAAGTCCTGTTTCGAAATGTCGGAACCGATGCAAAGAAGGAGAAATTTGTTGTGGAAAAGCTTCAGGTTCCGGCTGAATGGATTTCAGAGGCCAAAGTGAGAAAGAAACGTCTGTCATTATGCTGCACGAAATTTGTTCTAAACGTTTCTCTTTTTCTTCATAGGCCAATATCGCAAACTACGAGGGAGATCCTTATAAGGCTTATTTCCTTCTAATTGAGTCTAAGCTCTACGACCGAGCTTGTGCCGTCGCCGTGCATGATTTGGTACCTGAGGTCCTGCTTCGGGAGGACTTTGCGTTGGTCAAAAAACTGTTAGCACCACTCAAAGAAGTGAAGGTGACCGATTGGCAGATAACTGGCCAGGTAGGTTTCTCTCTTATACGCGTTGCGTTTCTTATCTTGTTTTGAATTGGGTTCATGGCAGTTGCTCAAACGTTCCATGTGCTCCTCCGTTCGTTCGATCAAACCCAGGTTTTCCTTGATCTGGTTGAAGCTCTCGAGCGTCTGCCTGTGCTCATCTCCGAGACGCTTTCTGCCCCAGATGCGGCTCAAATGGACGAGCTCTCTCGCTTGAGTAGTCGTCTGCCGACAATCATCAGGTTGCTTCCTTCCTTGTTTGCTGATTCCTCGTTGCAGTCGAACGTCGTCTTGTCCGACATGTTATCAAGGTTATTACGCCTTGGTAGCAGTTTGAGCGTCAGCAAATGGGTAAGATTTTTCTGCCTGTCTTGATTCACGCTAGAACTCACAGGCTGAACCTCAATTGTTTTCTATTCCTCAAGTTGGATGCCCCTCCAGCTATTCCTCATGGAGATCATTTATTGGAGAGTGACGAGCTCTCATTGCTGCAATCTGCCGCTCTTGATCGGTACGTGCAACCTCGAACGTTTGCCCTTTTTTATTGCGCCGCGTAGTGACTTCATCGTTTCTTTCTCTGAATAGTTTCTCTATGTCCCTGGAGGCATTCGCCTAGATAATCTTTTCTTTCATCTCCCTTATGTCTCACAAATTTGTCTCCTTTTTTCCTTGCGCCTATTTCTATCTTTCAGTCCAGCCATGCAATGAGAATTTGGATCAAACTGTTTTATTAGAGCCCAAAAACAAAACAAAGCAGATAGTCTACATTGTGATTCGAAGAGAACGAATGATTGTTTATATTGTGATCTCACTTTTGTTTTCAGTTTCAAAGACTACCTGTTCTCATTACTCTGACAGATGCTTGAGATGGCAAAACGCAATAGATAAAGAGAACATGATAAAAACGACTTCCTTGTACTTAATTTCTACCGAACCAACCACCAAGCCAACCTTTCTTTTTCGGCTCCCCATTCGCAATCTCTTCTTCATCTTCCACTCCATGCTCCTCCTCCTCTTCGTCTTGAGCCTTCTCATTCTTAGTGGCTACCGAAGATTTGGTTTCTGGTTTTACGAGCTCCCCATCTTCGGGTTGATCGTCTCCTCGCTCGAGTTCGACGAAGTTGAACGCTAGATCCAAGAAAGTCTTCTCCTCTCCTTCATCCTGGGTCGACTCCCAAAGGCTAACTTTGACAACACTCTCCAATTGACCCACGGACCGTTCAAGCGCAGTTACATCGTCCTCGGATAAGGGTGTTAAATCTGAAGGATAAGTTGATGGAAGGCCGTGTATCTGCCGAAGAAGGAGAGATGCTCGGGACAGAAGAAGGAGGGCCTGGACCAAGGAAGTTGAAGTCGCACCCGAGGAAGAAGTTGAAGAGGTGGACACAGAAGAAAGAAGATAGTGCAAGGTTGAGAGATAGCCAATTCGTTTGGCTCGATAGAACGCGATCTTTTTCTCGATGCATTCTCCTACTTCAACCTCCTCATCTTCTCCATCAGTCGGCTGGATCCTCGCCTTCTCAATCGTCTGTAGCACCCGAATCTTTTCGAATGATCCTATGACTGAATCATAAAGTTTCAAGATCCCTGGCAATGCTCTCATGAAGATTTCTTTTTGAGCAGGCGTTTGACTGCTGAGAGCGTTAACATGTGGAGAGGACAAATGATGGGGGACAGGATCGGGGAACGGTCGGAGGATAGCTCGAATGAGAACAAGATCTCGAGTGATACGTTGGGTGAGAAGGATGTGCTGTAGGTAGTCAAGTAAGATAGGCAAGGTCGACGCTTGAGAGGTGGAGTTGGTCGAGTTCTGGGCGTTGGTCTGTGAAAGTTTGTTATAACGACAGCAAAATAAGAATTCAACAGCAGGTACAGTGAGAATGTTATCAAAGGAGGTCTGGTTTGAACAGACGGAACAAAAATTGACCGACCTGGCTCTCATCCAAAATTCGCTGAACAACACCCACGGCCTCACCCAGCGATCCTAAAGCTCGATCGAATGCCTTCATCTTGCCACCTCTCTGCTTCCCCGCTTTCTTCCTTCCTTCAAACTCATCCAACCTGGCAAGTGCTTTGCTGACTTTGGACAGAGAGCTCACAATGTCTGGGTTTCTAACTTCAATCTCTTCTCCCAGCCAAGAAATCTTTCTCTCACCTCCAAACGCTGGTCCTTGCTCTATTCGTGTGCTCGACGCTTTGAGCTTCTTGAGATCTTCCAGCATGGCCTTAACACCCTGATCCTCCAAAAGTCCGTCCATCTCGTCTTCGAAGTCGGCGACAATACCCTCAACCCCTTCGGACGCGCTATCAGACCTCCTACCTAACTTCCATGCCCCGTACCGGATCCTCGGATCGACTTGCTCATCGACCCATCCAAGCGCCAGAGCTTCTTTCCTACCACTTTCAGCAGCATGAACATCAGCGAGGGCGAGAAGCAGTTGTCGAGTCACAATAAACAAAGGCAAAGCATCCATGAACGACTCTCTGAATAAATGGAGGTGAATCGCCTGAAGCAGAAGGTGGTTGATCTTAGCCTGGGCGATCGTCTGAAGGCGAACGGAGGCTTCGGCTGGGAGTGCGATGAGGAGAGCGTAAAGGTTACCAGAGTGGAAGAGTGAACGCTGAGATCGCATGCGTACTCGGTGCATCTGAGCTGACGTTCGTCGGTCCGAGGGAGTCTGGAGCCATGCTTGATGTAATGCGAGGGAGGTGGTGTGAGCTCGCTCGGCTTCAAGCAAAACCATCTCAAGATATCTGATGATGAAGTGAAGCGGTATATATATAAGTGGGCATGCTTAATCCGTCTAAACTCATGCATGGGTCAAGCAGAGATAGAGGGCGTACCTAACATCCTTGACCTCTTCCGGCTTGAGGACCTCTGCTTTTTTGAAGGGCTTGACTTTGGCACCATTTCCTCCTCCGGACGAGTATTGCAGTCCTAAAGACGCTCTAAGTTTAGCTAATCGGGATGATAGGTGTTTGCTGAGTAAAGCAAGAGAGGTCGAGCGAATGAGCAATTTGCACATGAAGACAGAGAGAAGCCACCCTTACTTGTATCGGTCGTAATCTCCCGAACGAAGGCCGAATGTATTTCGCTCCTGATGGAGGATCTCGAAAACTACGGATAGAAAGGGTGAAGGAGTGAGAATGACAATCGAAAAACAATACAGAGAGCAAGAAAGAGTGCGGACTGACTGTCCAGGTTTAGATCTGTCGACATGAAGGTTCTGGAATCAAGAGAGATAGAGAGTGTAATGCTGAAAGGAAAGAGATGGGAAAAAAGGCACGACTGAGGGCGCACAATGAAACTAGGAACAGGATTTCCTTATGTAAATAGGTGAAGTATATGATTTTCTCGTCGTCAACCCAAACGGATTACGTAACACATCACCTCCTCCCGGGGCTAAACGAAGAATTTCGTTTGAAACTTTCGTCTGGCCGATTTCAACCAGCGAGCAACCACACATACCAGACCATAGCAAACATGTCATCCCAAGCAGGCCCATCTTCGTCCTCTTCAAAGCCTCAATTCATCTCTACTTCCAGGGAGGATGAAGAGATGGATTCCGATGATGAGGTCATGCTCGATTCGACCGCTCTTCCTTCCACTTCTGCCTCTGGCACCAACACACCTGCTGAAGGATCAGTCGAGGACCCTTCCTTGCCCTCATTCAAACCTCTACCTGCTCACGCTCAGGTGATTTCTAAGAAGGATGAATTCCGAAGAATCCCTATCCCTGGTCACCGAATGACCCCACTCAAAAAAGAATGGATCAACATTTACACTCCTTTAGTCGAAATGGCCGGACTGCAGGTCAGGATGAACGTAAAGAGGAAGAGTGTCGAGATCAAGGTGGGGCCTGTTCTTCTGTTTTGTTCTGCTGCCTTCAGGAGTTTCCTTCTAGTTTCTGTTTCACTGCCGAGTTCCACTCAGGATAAGGCTCTTGTGTGTAAACAGAGCTGTACCGAAAGGCAAAGCTGTCGAAGCAATCGGTGTGGGGCGACTAAGAATGAAGCGATATTGCAGACATCTGATAAATGGTGTAGTGCTTTTCAGGCTAATCACTCTCTATATTTTCCTCTCCGTTTTTGTCAATACAGACTTCGAAACACACCGATGATGTTGGACAAATCCAGAAGGGAGCTGATTTCATCAAGGCTTTCACTCTGGGATTTGACGTTGCTGTAAGTCACTTGTCTCTATTTGCCATGTATCATCGATTGATAGTCTTCTTTATTAAATATTTTTCTCAATCATCGAAATTCGTGCTTCCACCTTTTTGTCCTTATCAAATTACTTCATAATCAATATTGTGCACTTCTTATTCAACCGCCGAATAGGATGCTATCGCCCTTCTCCGGATGGACGACCTGTACATCGATACTTTCGAGATCAAGGATGTCAAAACGCTTCACGGAGACCATCTGTCTCGAGCAATTGGTCGAATAGCAGGTCATGCCGGAAAGACCAGATTCACTATCGAGAACGCCTCCCGAACTCGAATTGTTCTCGCTGATACCAAAATCCACATTCTCGGAAATGTTCAGAACATCAAGATTGCTAGAGACGCTATTGTCAGCCTAATCTTGGGTAGTCCACCGGGAAAAGTGTATGCTGGTTTGAGAACGGTTGGAAGCAGGATGAGAGAGCGATTTTAGACGTCTACATTCGTCCTTGTTCTATACACATCAATTTTTGCTTTCCCTTCTCTTTGCTCGGTGCAGCTTCCTCCTCCACACATATTCCTCCGGCTCTCTTTACCTCCTTCATCCATATCTCCCCTATCATTTCTTCTTCGTTCGGGGCTCTCATTCACTACTCTTTGATTGTCTCTTTTACTTAAAGATTCATAAAATATATATATATCTCTTCCTAACTGTTCTTGTTCTTCCTCGCCACGGGCTTGCTCTTGTTTCTCAAAAGGTTCCTGCCCATATATCTTCACCTCATCCTCATTTGACATGTGCTTTAATCACTTTCTCTTCTTTCCTTCTCCGACCCTCAATGTTATGGTTCATCATAAATTCCAAATCCTCGTATACAGACAGAAACGTTTGATTTTGCGCTAACAGTAACGAATTAACCTCACAACTTGCTTTCCCCCCTCTTCCCACTTAGATTTGCAAATCCAACATTATTCGGTTTGCCTTTACCCCGTTTAGAGAATGTGGCTATGGCCTCAGTGAGATCTTGGGTTTGGCCCATCACAGAGTTCCAGAGTGCAGTGTATTCTAAACCTTCTTGAATTCTTTATCATATGGTATCACAAAACAAGAACGTATTTAAAAAGGGATCAGTTAGGGTAGTTCTAGACGAGGAGAGTTGGTAATCAGACATACGAATGCTCTCTTCCATCTATCCGTCCGGTATGTTTGACCCAGAGGGTATTCATCAATGACGAGTGATGTATACAAATGCAAATGTTGTGAAGAGTTAAGGTGAACGGCTTCCTACAATCAGCATCGCAAATCGACGACGACGAAGGAGAAGATTTGATGTTAGAACGCACGGTCGAGAAGGTGTTTGGTCCCCAAGACAGCGATAGGCGAGTTCTCCGCGATTTGCTCTGCCAGCTCCAGCGCTTTTTCTGAGATCACGATTGATAATGAAAGATTCAAGTCAAATTCTAGAGAATCCGTGAAGAAAACAAGAACAAAATTAGGGACAGACCAAGGACCTCTTTCTGACTACCTGGAATGATCCGACTAATCAAGCCTAATTGAAGAGCAACCTCTGGCTTGAAGAATCTTCCTGTCAGAGCTAGTTCTCTAACGAGGGAATCATTTCCCGTGATTTTTGGAACCTGAAGTCGATATTCACGAATCAGAAACAAGTTGAGCTAGTGTGCTGGTTTTATGCTATAGATGGATCCAACGCTCACTCGCTGTAGAGAACCGATGTCTGCAGCCATAGCTATGGCTACTTCCTATGAGTCCGCACCGACGCGCTCAAAACAAAGTAAGAATCGCTTGTTTCATATCAAGTTGAGAAGAGAAGACGCTGAGAAGATATGCTCACCCTGATAGCGAAGGTAGTGTCGGCGGCTGCCAACCTTATATCACACGCGGATGCAATATCAATACCTAATCCTACACAAACCCCATGGATCGAAGCGATCACAGGAACTCGAGATTTTGATATCTTGGTGATACACTCTTGGAAGTCCTTTTTCATCAAGATCGTCGACAAAAATCATTGGATTCAGAAGATTAACTCGGTTTTCTTCCCAAAATTGCGGTGAAACAGAGTTTGGCCTACTAGAACGTGATGTCGAAGCGGGATCGATGCCCTAGCTGGATCTTTGAGTCCCTTCGTTCCACCTAGTGAAACGTTTTCAGGAGCGACCACTAGATGTATAGTTGGTATCAATGTATCAGTTGAAGCTTCTCAGCTAATTGAAATTTCGGAACAATGAGACGTACAGTCCAGCCCGGCTGAGAACCCTTTAGAAACATTAGACGCCAGGACAACACACCGGATGTCATCCATTGAGTTCACCTTGTCAAATACCCTTCCTAACTCTTGCCAATATTCTTCGGAAAATGCGTTGACAGGATTTCGGGAAAGCGACAACAGGAGAACATGAGGCGATGGATTAGAGGAAACGATGTAGGATGGCATGGTTATCGGTTTAGATGTGTCAATGTATATAGTAGTCTAGTTGGTCGATGAAAGTTGAGATGGGATGTGAACATTGGCTAGTAGCCGGTTAAACAAATGACCGTAAAGCCGAGAATAGATATATTAAGATTTTGAGAAAGATTCTCGATATATCGACATCATCTTCCTACTCAAAAGTGATGAGGTGGTTCGAGACAGTGTTCACACTCACAGACCGCTCAAAGCAATGAATCATTCATAATCAAAGAGAAACACGAAACCCATGAATCCATCACCTCTAGCCTCCTCGAGTCATCTCGGTCCACTCCCTAGCAAATTCTCCCCGTTTGACCAGCGAAACCACCTCCTCGAACTTAGGAGTACTTGATGAGGATAGTTTAGAGAGCTGGAAGATAGTTCGGAGGGCACTCCGTTGGATCTCAGCCTTGGAAACAGAAATATAACGAAACAAAAAGTCAAATTCATCAACGTTCTGTTCTATCAACCAAAATCAAATGAGGACATACCTTTCGGTCGAAATCCTCCTTGACTGTATCTTTGGTACCAGTGAACTGTAGAATAAAAGATATACACAAATCAGTACGCAGAGAAACAGATGACGAATTGTGGGCGAAAAAGGCCCAAGACAAACCTGCTTCATGGTTTCCTGGAAGCTTTCGCTGATATTATCCAAGACCTGGATAACAGACGCAGGGGCCACATGTGCAAGTCTCGTCAACGACAAGAAACAGATGACTTGAAACAAACATGAAAACAAAAAAAATGTAAGTCCCAGTGATTTCACCTCTCCCCAAGCAAACAAAGACCGACCTTTGATCTCATCGGCATCCGTCAACCCATTGACGACCTTAAGTAAAAATGTAGAGATGTCTATCTGAGACAAGCAGGTGTCCAACTACAAAGATATAAAGTAAGCGTCCTGATGAGTCATCCGAAAACGAAAAAATTAGGCAGTGAGAACTTACTAAAGTATACATGGTCTATCATTTGAAGGACAAATGCACATTGATTAGAAAATGTCTCTTTAGTAATGACACGACAGCTGAGAGAAAGAAGAGGTGGAGACATGACAAACCTCAAATGCCGTTTCTAGAGATGATGAGCAAAATATCTTGATCAGTCAGAAGTGCACAATACACTATCAAGAAAGTATGAGAACTGACTTCGAGTCTCGAGTCCGTCATCGAAGGTCTGCTTCCATGGTCCCATCTGGACAACTCGTATGAGTTCTTGCTTGATCTCGGTTTCATCGTACAGTAACGGGAGCAACGTTCCCAGATGTGTCCGAATAAGTTGAGGCTTGTGCTGAGCAGCCGCGTTGAGCGATCCAAGAGAAACTCTTCGGACAGTCTGTAAACCCAAAAGTCATATTGAAAATGCAGTCGAATCAACAACACGTAAATTGGAATCTCTTACTAGGTCGGAATCATGCATCAAAGATAAAAATTGGACAATAAAAGGCGCTAGGATTCCATCATAAGAAACATCAGTGTCGGCAAACGTGTATCGGATGGCCGAAGCGACGGTCGCTCGGATATTTGCCGAAGGAGATTGTATCTGTGCCTATATACCAGTTGGTATCACATATATTGAATATTAGAAGCAGACGCTGTTGATGATAGGAAACAAGACGAGAACGTACCTCGAGTAAAGGAAGATATTTAGCAGGATTCGAAGTCGTCAACTTTCCAATACAAGACGCATTGACAATTCTGCTCTCTTCGGCCTGATTCTCAGAGTCCTCAAACAGAGGCTCCCACAATGAGTCTGCGAGGTTCTCCAGTTGCAGATTGGATGAATGAAAGATTGCCTGTCGAGGATATCACATAATCAGAAGTACAGATCATCAGCTCGGCAGTTTGACATAGAAAGAGGAGGGACCTGTCAAATGTAAGCAAACCTCTCGCAGAGCTTGAAGTGACAAAAGTCTATCAGACTTGTCACTAGACGTTTCGACCTTAGATAAGATAGGCTGCAAGTACTGAGAAGCTCCAACAGCGAAACACCCTGACAACTCAAATTACTAGATCAGTATTGCAGACATCAAATTTGGCTGATTCAGCGGAGAGCATTTATACATACCCGCAGCGAAAGCGGCAGAATTTCTGATCTCAGGCGTAGAAGCGTTAAAAAGCTCCAAGACTCTTTTGAAAACATCCGAATACGCCGAAAGATCTGTAGCTCGGCCAATCTCTCCCAAAGATAGAAGGGAGACCACAACAGCAGATTCTGAGGATGTATTGGACTATCAGCAGTTAAAGAAATACAACACAGGCACTGTCAAAATTGATTACTACAAAGGACACAAACAAGAAGATTCAAGACTGACCGATATATTCTGCGCAAATTGAAGCACAATTCCCTTTGGGTCTCGGCCCGAAGCGCTCACAACTGCACCTACGCATTGTGCTCCTACCTGAACTGCACCTGCAGAGCTGCTCCCCACTGATATTCGAACCAACTCTGGAACAACCTTTTCTGTCAAATTTTGATCCACCTCGATAAGAGCGGTAAAGAATGAGAGAAGAGCCTCAAGGGACGATCCAGATATTGAAGGAGATTGAACCAAGCTGATAATCTGAGAGAGTAATGTCTGTTCGACAGTCGATTTAGCAGATGATGAGATGCTAAGGAGCACGACGAGAAGGTCCAGCACGGCAGGAAGATAGGTCAAATCGGTCTCCATGATGAATGGCTTCATATTCTCAATTAGGTTAGTGATAGATGTATCGGGAGCTGAGCCTCCCAAGCTGAAGACAAAAGCAACAGCAAACGTGAATAAAAGATATTTCTTGAACCCGAACGGAAAGGAGAAACAAAGGAGAACTGACCGATTGGTGACAGCTTGCAAGGTTTTGAAGGATTCAATCTTAATCGCCCGCCCTCCCTTCCTAATCAGACCGGAAACGATCTCTAACACTTCTCCTAGCCAGCTCTCAAAAATATTCCCGCTACAGAGCCCACTTCTCGCGACCCTACCAGCCGATTTGATCGCTTCCAATCTAAGGCTCTCTTTCTCAATTGACGTCTTGACGAGACCTAGAGATGCCTCGTAGTGAGCCTCCAAGACATCTCCCTCGTAACACAATAGGTCTGCGAGAGTATTCAATGCCTTGACTCTCATCTCAAAATCGGCCATGTTACTCTCCAAGACAGCTTCAGATGCCTTGTAGAGTTGCTCGATGATGACCGACAATCCGACAGGAAGAGGGCCATCCGAAACAGATTGCAAGCTCTTGGCGAGCTCGGATGATACAACCAAAGCCTCGGCGCTGACCTTCTGCGATTTATCTCTGGTGAGGACAACGATTTGTTTGACAAGTTGAGGAAGACTAGACTGGTAAACTTTGAGGGTATGTGTAGCAAAGAACTGAGCTAAAAAGGAGAGAGTCTCAATGGACAAGAGAGGGGATCCAGTTATAGCCAACGTCTCGGATACTCTGGTGAAGATGACAGCAGCTTGGGCCTCCAGTCCTCCTCGAAGTACGGTGACAAGTTCCCGGAGAAGGGTGAATCCAGCCTGCTTCGTAATAAGAGATTTCGTGCCAAGTTGCTTAGCGACGTTCTTGACAAGAGAGTTGACTTGAGGAACAAGAATTTCAACAGGTCTGCAAATCAAAAGTTTGTGAGTACAATTAATGCCACAAGTCGAAGTGGTTCTGATAGGGAGGGAGACAAGACTTACGTATCTTCGGCATCGATCATGTCCTCATCTTCTTTCCGTCCTCTATCATCTCTCATAGCCCTCTTCCTCTTCAACGTTCCAGGGCTCATTCCGCCATCCTCTTCAATTTCTTTAGTAATAGTCGAGGCAGGTGCTCCCTTACCCAACACATGGGTTTGTCGGAGGAGTGTCGAGATGATGCCAAAAATTTCTAATCGGACAGATTCCTCTCGCTCGGAGATTCTTGTGATCAACACTGGAAGGACATCTTGGTACAGGCTCGAAAGGATTTCGGACCTCTGTTATAGATAAAGGCACGCAGGTGTATCACTTAGACACTGAGAGAGGAAACAAACATTGGTTGATTGAGACACAAGAGCAGGTTGTTTTGCTTACAGTCGAGATAAGAGCTCCTAGAACCTTGGCTGCTCCCCTTCGAGTCTTCCAGGTGATGTCATCATCGTCATCGTAACTTAATGAACACGGGCGAATGCGGGTTGGTAAGAATAGTACAGTGGTCCGGGACAAAATGTAAACCATACTCACTCATCCTCGATCTCGTCGTCTTCATCCTCGTCGTCCTCTTCATCATCCATATCCTCATCGTCGTCCTCGTCGTCTGCTCCTGCATAATTCTGCCAACAGGAGAATAAGTTGCAAGACAATTTTAGTGTTGAAATCCAACTGGACAAAAACCTGAGAGAGAAAAAAACTGACAGGATCGTAAGAAATCAGTCGGATGGCAAGATCTGCTATTGAAGAAGTGAAAGGAATGATTTCTTTCGGGCACTGGAGAATTAAGCTTTCCAAAGTCTGTAGAGTTAAGAACATAGAGCGCATATATGAGTATGTATGCAATGCCATCTGAAAAAGAACAGCCTTACTGTCAACCCGGCTTCCCGGTCCTCCTCGCGTCCATCTTCCTCTTCTCCGTTTTCAAGCTCGCAGCTCTGCAATATCACGCCCATAACATCCTTCAAAATTCCGCCTGTCTTCTGAGGTGAAGATCTAGCTAGCGTACCAACAAGCTGAATATAGGCTCTGATGACTTCTTCAGATTCGGAATTACTAGAAGCGGAGGAAAGAGTATTCGTCAAAGATTCGGTCAACGAGCTAAAAATGGCAGGAGTTGAGGCAGGAACGAGGGATCCTGTAGGGCGCGAAGTTGGCTTGTGTTCAGAAAACGAGCTCCATCATAGGTTGAAATCGAAATGCACACAAACCAACCTAAAGTGACAATAGCCTTCTTCTTGACTGCCGGTCGACCACTGAGTAACAGACCCTGAAGAACTCGCAAGGACTCTCTCTGCAGCTCGATTTGGGTGATGATCAACGGCCGAAACTTGATGAACAAGTCCGATAAGGTATCCAATGTCTCAAGAGTCTGTTGAGGGGGAAGTAGAGCCTGACAGGTAATATAGGAGGAAAAAAACATCGAGTATTAAATACACATCAAAACATATATGAACAGGATAACAATACATACAGAGTCTAGCTGTTCAAGAAGCTTCAGGGGAAGTTTCTCGATCACGGTGAAAGCGATGGGAGATTCAGATGTGATATTGTTTGTCATAGTTTTCAAAGCTATGATAGTTAAGCCATAAACCATGTAGTCAGACTGATGAAGGCAAAGTATATTCAAGCAAGCACGAGTCGAGTGCCTACCTAAACTAGCCACATCCCGTAGATCCTCGCCTTTTCCACTCTGAGCTCCAGAGGACATGGTGATTAACCGATCGATTACTCTAGCTAGCTGTGCTTTTCTAAGCTTCGGAGAGATTTCAGCAAATCTATTGGGTTTCGAACAAAAGGATGAGAGAACACCATGGTCAATAGCTGTTGCAACTCCAGGTGCTGAAAGGTACTGGCATATGCCGCTAATTAGAAGAAGCTTGCTTACGCCCTAACCCCTGCATTTTTGACCTCGCCATTTGAGTCTTCCATAGACTTCAGAACCATCTCATTCAGCTTGGTTTCTGTGGCCTCGTCAACGGAAAAAGAAGGACTAGAAGCTTCCGAGATCAGATCGTTAAGGGCCATGAACCTTGTTGGACGTGGAGACAAATTGTCAGTAATCGAGCCATAGTTAAGAATCATACGCTTAGAGGATCGAGAAAGATGAAGAAAGTAGCAGACCTGAGATCTGGATCATCACTGTTTGCCTTCTCAAGAAGGCTCTGAACATGAAAATATACCATATGTGGGAGGAGCACGCAAAGAGATGGTCAGTTGGGATTTATTCAAAGATGAGCTGATCAGTGAAGAGATTCCAGAGATGGACGATCTGTTTCCATTGACATGCTGACTAAGCAGGTCGTCATATTATGTAGCTGGAATCTTAACCTTCTCATCATTTCCTCCCTTAGAGCATATCAATCTAGCATGTCAGAAGGGTTACCACCGCTAGAGTTGTTCATCTCGACATCCTTAGAGTCTTCTCTAGGAGCTCCTGTCTCGGAGGATAATATTGAATACATCGCTCGTCTTGTTGAAGAAGAGGTCGGTCCTTGTATCAATCTTCCAAGCTGTATTCCTTGCGCTTTTCATCCTGGGAGATGAGTGATATTGAAGGAATCCTAGAGTTTTTTTACACTGCTAGGCATTGGAAGATGAGGACAAGATAGAGGCCGTGAGAGGTATCCTAGAAACGGAGTTCGAAGGAAGAGAGGTCAGTCAAGTCAAGCCATGTTCCTTAGATTGACGCTAATATGCTTTTCTGACGAACCCATCTTGCTGACATCAGGAAGTAGTTATCGAACAAGCTGTTCTTAGCATTTTAGAGGAACACCGACGGTTGTTGGCCGAGATTCCCTCTCCCACTTTGTCTGAATCTGAGTCTTCAGAATCGGAAGATGACGACTCATGTTTGTCCTTCTTTACATGATCGTTCACAGTATCGTCCTCTAATAACCTAACGGCCTCATTTCTCTCTTTCGTTATCTGATCAAACCCAAATCTCTTTGGGCCCTATATTAGCAAATAATCCGGCAATTCAGGATCCTGCATTTCAAGAACGACTGCGAAAGGCACTTCTTATACAACAATACGGTCTAGTAGAAGACGACTCTGCTTCTAGCTACGCTGTGAGAGAAGGTGGTCCTGGACCAGGAGAGGGAAAGAAGCCGGCAGAAGGAGGGATTGATGAGGCTTTATTGAGAAGCGAACTCAAGAGGATGAGTATGAAGAAGAAGACAAGGAAGAAGTATGATAGCGTGAATGAAGGTTTGTTTGTTGTTGTTTTTCCATATAAGGAAGGCAATTGACCTGAAGTTTGACCTGCACATCCTTAGACTACTTTGCGTCTGGAAATCTTAACAGAGAGAAGATGAAGTATGAAGATGCTCAGGTGAGCTATCCAGCTTGCACAGTCGCTTGTATCTCCTGCTGACATGAAGGTTTTCTCATCTCAAAATAGAAACGTGCCGCTGCTAAAGCGACAGCAGCTGAAAAGAAAGTTAACGACAAGGCAGGTTATGCAAAACAAAAGTGAGGATATTTCTCTGCTTCTAACCATGTCCTTGTCTTGCTCGGTATTGATATGTTCATGCTAAATCCTTCTCTATCATCGTCCTTCAGAGCTGATCAGCAAGCCAAACTAGAAGCTAGGAGGAAAAAAGCTGCCAAAGGAGAGCGAAGAGGATAAATCTTCCTTACCTCATCTATAATCTCATGTCCGGTCACAATCATTCACCTATTACTACATCTTGCTATCAATTCAAAAACGATACTCATACACAATGTAATCAAACCAGATGGAATTGAAATTTTTAGTGTATGTAGTATGTTATTCCTCTTAAGAGCATATGATAATCTTCAAAATAGATATAACCTTAACCAGGCCTTGGCCAGTTCAGAGCGTCTTTGCCGCCGCCGCCGCCCAAAAACTCTGAAGGATCCATATCCTCGTTCCGATCAATCTCTACATCCTCATCCGAATCACCCCACATCGCCTCCCCTTCTTGCCCACCAGTTATTCTATCCTCATTATCATCATCAAACTCATTATTCCACGGGTCATCTTCTCTGTATCGATCCCTCTGAATGATTCCGTCGGCATCATCCCCTGGAGCTCGTCGAGCAGGGCGGGCGGAGTTGGAGGAAAGTGGGTTAGATAGATTCGGGTTAGAAGCGGAGGTAGAAGGAGAGACGGCCATGTCAGCCATCAGGCGATCCAATTGGGACTGAGCGAATGCCTTTTTCTTGTCCTCCTGTTGTAATCAGAGCAAAATTCTGCAGTCAGAAATATGAAAATTTTAGATATAAACAAAGCGAACCAATGTCCACCTTCTGCTTGGCCAGCTTTTCCAACTCCGGACGGTAATCGCTGCAGAATCGACAAATGGAGCAGAACATGAGCCAATGCTTTCCGACGAGGCAGAGTCTATGAGGAGGAATATGCGACAAACATACCTCTCGTACTCCTTCCGAGCTTCCTCAACTGCTGTGAAAAACTCCTCCATACCTTCTCCAGTCATTGCTGACACACCGACCGCTCTCAAATTCTTATAGAACTCGTCCAACACTAAACTCATACTGTTCATCAAACCATGCATGTACCCTGGCTCTCCCTCTCTCCCTTCCTTTTCCCTCTCTCTAAGCGCATCTTGGAACACCTCAAAGTCGCTCATCCAATCGAGTGCGAAGCCGTGACCTTGGACATCAATTTTGTTGAACACAAGGATGAATGGGAGTTTGGTTTTATAAAGAATCGAGCAAGCATAGAGCATGTTCGACATGAATGTTGCTGGCGCGGTCGTTCGAGGAGTATCAATGATGTATGCAACGCATGTCGGTAAGGAAGAAGCGATGGCGTCAGTGATAATGGATCCCGAGGCAGACCAAGTGAAGATTTCGATCTGGCCCGGAGTATCAATCAAAACATGGCTAGGAAATTTGTTCGTGAATATGTCAATACTTGTTAAGGCGGTTTTAGAAAAAGGCAAGGATGTATCGAGAGACACTTACTCGACCGTCTCTGCTCGTTTCTCAATAAACTGAAGAACCTGATCAAACTTAGTAGTAAATAGATTTAAAGCAGTCATAATTCCTCCATTCGGCCCAAGGTTATATCTGTGTCAGAAGCAGGAGTTCGATTTTATTAGACAACGTCCACCCAGATAAATAATATTCGAGGAGGCTTACTGCTTCATGACCTCTTTGTAGTCAACAGTATCTCGGATATCAATATTGGCTTGGTAGGGCATGTGTGTAACCGCCGGATCCAAGTTAACGACGTAGGGAGGTTTGCCCTGCTGATGGAGGTACGCATTTAGACGCTGCATTAAAGTTGTCTTTCCAGAGCCAGCCATACCTGAAAGAATCACCAAGGAAGGTAATCAGGTCAATTTCCATTTGCCGGGATATATGATTATAACAGGCAAGGTATGAAGCTAACCAATACAGAGCACGACGGCCGGTGTTTTCTTCTCAGTAGATGGCTCTACATTTGAAGAAGCCGGAGCCGGGCTGATTTCAGAAGCAGCTCCCTTTGAGAGTTCAGATGCCATAAGAATAATTCTTTTGTAACAAGAGTGGAGGAGCAGGTCGGGTAAGGAGGAGAACGATAAAAGATGGTTGCTGCAGCTAAAGAAACAATTTGGTCGTTGCGCCTCCACTTCGTGATGACTAAGCGGTCATAGGAATACATTCTTTCAGCCCTTCCCTCTCATTCTCATCCCTGTTCTCGTCCTCTACCATTCTATCCTTTTCAGTCGTTTAGGTCAAATGACGAAATTATCAAACAAGAAGAGGAAGGCCTCTCAACAGCCCTCTAATACGGGAAAGAAACAACATGCTGAGGCAATATCTTCAACGCCCGCTACTCATGAGCAGGCCGAGCTGAAGGACGCCCAGAGTGGAGCTGAAGAAGAACTTATTGGAGGATTGATTTTTGGCGAAGAACTCGATGTGGGTGCAATCGAATAGCTCTCTATGTGTCTCTTTTGCGGAACCTTATCTTCGACCATCTTGATATGTACTGTAACCCTCAGTCGACTGTCGAGGTCCTTCAGACCCTAGCTCAGAATCCCGCCATCCTGAAGTCAAAATCCATGAAGCCTTTCAAATCTGCAATGTACGAATGCTGGCGGTCGATGCAGGAAGTCTCTGGCACAGGTTAGTTTGTAATAGTTGTTTTTGATTAGTATTCTCCTGATATCCATGTTCTGTTGCTGACATGATGTTCATCTGGATTTGCGCGTCTCAACAGGCACGAGTCTTACCTCTAGAATCAGCACCACTCTTCAATCCTCTTTACATCTTGAGTCTCTTGTATTGCTCTCAGAACTGCGCCTTCGAGGACAAACTCCTAAGTTGGGTTCTCTTCAACGTTGGGTCCGAGAGTGTGATGCCGCTGCTATTGCAACTGCTTCTTCAACCAGAAAACGTTCTAAAGCGGAGGAAGAGCAAGAGGAGCGTCTAGTTTGGGAGGTCTTGGATGCACTACTTAGGAGCTGTACAACTCTAGCTGACGATGTTGTTGCGGAGGTGAAGGATGGCGAGGTTGAATCTGATGTGAAGAGAGGTGGAAAGGGAGTCAGAAGGTGGAAGCCCTGGGATGTAAGGAAATTACTGGGAGAGGCGCACAAACACAGAGCCACGGGTCGAAACTATACTCGTGCCGTCGAAGAGGACACACTGGTTTGTACGTCCGTTCCTTTTCATTTAAATCGCCCATCGTTAAGGATGCCCTAACGCCCTCATTTACCTCAATGTATGAATAGCTTCTGAACTGAAGGAGTTGTACAGAAAATCTGTTGTTCCTCTTGACGTCACTCCTGGACCCTCTCGGCGGCCTCCTAATCTCTTTCCCGCCATCGTTTATCACGTTGCGTCTTCATCTCCTGACACCCTTACCTTGGCATCTACACCCACGCAAGTCGCCAAGCGGTTCGATGTTCCAGGAGTTCCTGGGGCTTTAATCATCACTGATTTGCTAAGCAAAGAAGAATGTGAGGATCTGATCGGGATGAGTGAGACAATTGGAATGATTGAAGATCAACCAGTCGGCGGTTCTGCTGCTGAGCTCAATTCTGTAAGCCTCCTTGTGAATTGCGTGGCTCATGCATGGATGTTCTGGTCGAATTTCTCATATTTTCTGCTCGACTTCGCGCTTTCACCAGGTACTCGCACACAACCTAATTCTCCTAGCTCCATCCCAGTTCTCAACCCCTCTGTTTGAAAGAGTTCGAAATCTCTTACCAAGCCACGTTTCTGTACCTAATGGCTCCAAGTCTAGTGGAGCGCTCAAGGGGATAAACCGGAGGTACAGAATTTATAGGTATAAGGAGGGAAGTGTATACCGTCCGCATATCGATGGCTCTTGGCCTTCGTCTGCAGAACTTCCGGCTTCGGAAGATGGATTATCACCTGCAAAATATGTTTACGATTCCGATCCAACAGTACGCATCATCTTTTCATACATTTTACGAGAACTAGATCTGCTCACATCGCCTTCACGCTCGGACTGCAGTTGTATTCTAGATACACGTTCTTGATCTATCTGAATGACTCGTTCTCTAACGGATGCACTACGTTCTTCGTCCCGGATCCGGACAGAGACGGAGTGCTTGACGCCCGACCTGTTCGGCCGTTGGCCGGTTCCGCTTTGGTCTTTCCTGTGAGTGTTTGTCAGCCTTTTCTGTCTGATTTCTTTCTTCCGTTAGGCTCGATAATCTCGAATCGACAGCTGACATCGGCCTTTGCATATGAATACCTACAGCATGGGGCTACGCTAGGAAGTCTTCTTCATGAGGGAAGCCCAGTGTTCCCCAATGAGTTGGAGCATGCCAAGTACGTGATCCGAACTGAGGTACTCTATGAGGTCGACCGAATTGCTAGTGCTGGTGAAGGAGGCGTCGTCGGTGGTCTTGTGTAATCATTGTAATCTTCTTCCATACGATCTGATCTTCCTGTTGAACAAAATGCGCATTCTGCTATCTTACCGAAGATGTTGCACGTGATCTTTGAAGCTCTGGATTGACGTTAGGGTTATGTTATCTGATCTTTTCCGTTACCTAATTAGCGGATCTCCTCAAACATCATAGTTTTGTTTTTCAGTTGCAACATCATTTCCAGAAAACAGGAGTGATGTCTCCCATCAACGCAAACACCGTTCTCATAGGCGAGAGAGTATTGCTGGTGCCATACAAGTGAGGTTGTCGATGCATCTTTTGTCCAGTCATGGCTTTGTTGGCTTATCCGAAACGTTTGTGCGGGATTTCTTTGTTGTTCCTGCCTCGGACGAAAGAAAAATCCATGTTGACGTGAGTATATGTTTTAATTGAATGAGTTCAATCCTTCAATCACACAAAATTGAGTTTGTCCTATTATTCCTCATCTCAACTTCATTCAATGAGATGTAGAAATACCATGAATGGATGATGAGTGCGGAACTAAGAGAGATGACTGCCTCAGAGCCTCTCTCCTTAGAGGAAGAGTACGGAATGCAAGGTATGGTCTGTCGATAACTTCAGTCATGTCCATCTTATCTTGCATTTGGACCACTTACTAGTCCCTCCTTCTGACCTGTTGTCTGTTTGAATGGAACATCATATATGCGGTTCTCATGGGAAACAGAGAGCTGGGCCACGGACGAAGACAAATTGACATTCATCGTGCTCTCTCGACCCTCCGCCAACTCGTCGGAGGATCCTCTACCTTTGTCAGAAGAGATCGAGAAGGCTCGGATGATTGGAGATGTTAACATGTTTTTTCATGAGCCGGAAGAGGAAGGTAGTGTGGGAGATGCCGAGTGCGAGGTGATGATTGCAGGTGAGTTTCTGTTGCCTCTTCCTGTTCTGTACATTCAGTCTCGGTTGATCATCATTCTTTTTTTCTTTCTTTTTCTTGTTTGCGCCGACAGAACTTGATGCCAGGTAGATCTTGAAATACTTCAGACTAGCTTACCTCGAGATTGAAACTGACACCATTCTCATGTGTTCGTCTTGTACAGACGTAAAGGTCTAGCCTACGAAGCCTTGAGTGTATTCCTTCGATATGCTACCTCGCCGCCTCTGTCAATACCAACCTCCTCGAATCTGATGGCCAAAATTTCGACATCGAACCCTAGCAGTCTTGGTTTATTTAATAAACTTGGCTTCCAAGTTGTCAAGTTGTCTGAAGTCTGGCAAGAATGGGAGTTGAGGTATGGGGTCGAGGTGAACGGAAAGGTATCCAAAGGTGACTGGACAGAAGGAATCATACAGATCGGCGTATATCAGTGAACACAAGACTACGAAGAAGGATACATTCATAGACAAATGAACATGAATAATGAAGCAAATGATGCTCAGTTGCTCCTCTCAATCCCTAGATTTGCAGATCTATAACCATATAATCGTGTAACCGTGTAATCATGCGCGTCATCGTTCTTAGTCACAGCGACTCTCATAAGAATTCATCCACTTCGTCATCATTCCATTTCCACCCATCATCTCGTTCCACCATTCGTTCGTACAACATCTACAATACTATCATGAGCAAAGCATCATTCCCCCAAGAAGATCCTACTATACGCAGGTCTCATTTATCTAAGGATCTTGTTCAGGGACCAGAGTTATTCCCGGAAATCAAAACGGTCTACGATAGTATGTTTCTCCCCACTCATTCTTGTCTCCTGTCGCATGTAGTCCCACACATTAACTCATGCAGAAACATGCGGAACATCCACGTCTACTCTGTGTAGTATTCCCTGCTTTAGCAAAGAGATATGGAGACAAGAAAGCAGCTGCATACCGTGATGTTGTTACTATCGTCGAGGAAGAAAAAGAGGTAACGAAGATAGTCGAAGGAAAAGAGGTCAAGGAGAAAAAAACGTGGAAGTAGTGAGTGCTGATTATTTCATGTTGTGCTTCCCTGATTAATCACCCGATCTTCGTTCGTTCAACGTGTCAGTAGTTGCTGACAATCTGATGTCATCCCTTTCTGGAACGTGTCGGATCGACTGTCTGGCAGCTTCACGCTCTCCGAGTACAAATGGCTCACTTACAACCAGGTCTATGATCGGATCCAAGAAACTGCTTCCGGATTGAAGCATCTCGGCTTGCAAGAGGGCGGCCGAGTCGGCATCTATGCCGATACTGGGTACATATCATCCATCTGTTCGATACTTTGATCCTGTTCTATTACATAAGCTGAAATATCTCTTCGGTGCGTAACAACATATAGAGTGAACTGGCAGATCGCTGCCCATGGTTCAACCAGGGCTCTCTACACTATCACGAGTGAGCGATATATAATAGTTGTGAGGTGTAACCTGTTTGAATCTTACCAGATTCCTTTTGGAAACATACTATCTTTTACCCTCTATAGCTGCCTATCCCACTCTTGGTCCTTCCGGTAAGCTGGTCACGCAATTAAGTAGATGACAAGAGATCATTTTATCTAACCGTATAAGTGTATCTTCACATCCATCAGGTTTGGCTCGGTCGTTGACTGAGCCGGAAGTTCAAGCAGTCTTCACGAACGCTTCCCTGCTTTCTACGCTTGCCAGCGTCCTTGAGAAGGGCGCTAAGAATGAGGGCAAGCAGGATAGTGAGAAAGATGAAGAGGGAGGTGGTGAGAATGTCAGATATGTGATCTATGACGGCAAATTGGAGGATCAGGTTTGTATCATCCATTCCTATACTACACTTTGAAGAAGGCGGAGGTTTTCAATTCAGATCGACTCACACTGTTAGTGATTTCTTTTCTGGCGTGGTTGTAGGCTCTTTTGCAAAAGGTCTCTTCCGTACTTGAGGCCCGACAGGGTAAACTGTTCCATCTGGACGAGCTCCGAGCGCTGGGACGAGAGCACCCGGGATCGTTTGAAAAGAAGCCCACCCAGGACGACACGTTCTGCATAATGTACACCAGTGGATCTTCCGGGGCGCCTAAGGGAGTCATTTTGTCTCACCATAACATCATCTCGTCGCGTGAGCAATTCTTTCTTTTGTCGAGATTGAGAACATAGTTGAGAAACTGAACACTGGTTCCCTAACTCTGATAACAAAAAAATGAAGTGGGAGGAACCACCCTCCTCTTGAAGGACATTGTCAATCCTGAGGATACCTTCCTTGCTTTCTTACCGCTTGTATGTGATATCGCATTCGAAATTTGTTCATACCCTTCACTCGGAAGTAACTGACCCGTCTACTAATCGCTCTGACGCATAGTCTCACGTCTTGGAGTTGCTCGTTGAGTTGACTTTCTATACTAAGGGTACTCCTGTTGGATATGGAAGTAAGACCCTCATTTTCAACGTTATGTCTAATTTCTCTGTGCTGATCCACTCAATTCATTCTCAGGCCCCAAGACCCTGACCGACGCCTCGGTCCGGAACTGCCAAGGTGATCTCAAGGCTTTCCAGCCCAGCATCATCGTCGGTGTCCGTAAGTATTATTGTTTATCAAGCAAAAGAAATGATAGGAAGAAAGATAAGCTGTCATATTAACAACTCATCTTCAACTTCATATAGCCGCGGTATTTGAGACTATCAGAAAAGGAATTGTTGGAAAGATCAACGCGTACGTGTCTGTTTCGAAATAGTTAATCACTTCCCAGGAGGCTCATGTTTTCTGTCCCGTTTCGCTCTCAGCGCTGGCGCCGTTACCAAAACTGTTTTCAATGCTGCTCTTGCGTTGAAAAAGAATGTTCCTCTTTTGGGAGGTGTAGCCGATAGTGTTGTCTTTTCCAAGGTTCGTGACCTATCTGCTCCAACACGTAGACTGAAATCTAGCTCACAACGCCTCTTGTCCAATATTTAGATCAAGGAACAGACTGGTGGGAAATTGAGAATCGTCATGAACGGTGGAAGTGGTCTCAGCAAAGTTCGCTCGTTGATCCCTTTTCTTCCGAATCCCTGTGTTTACGTTACTCATCAACATTCTCGATTGCTTTTACATGGCCACATATAGCCTACTCAAGAATTCTTGAACACCAGTTTGGCTATCATTTTACAGGGTTATGGTCTTACCGAGACTTGTGGAATGGGTGCCATTCTTACGCCTCAGTTCTATCAAGTAGGTCTATCCAGAATTTAACGTTGCATATATCTGGTGGTATCTAATCCCCCTTGGTTTGCTCTTGGACGTGTAGTACGAGTGTGTTGGTGTACCTGTCCCGTCTGTAGAAATCAAGTTGTTGGACTACCCTGATGCAGGCTACAAAAACTCCAACAACCCTCCGCAGGGAGAGGTCCTGCTCAGAGGAGGTAGTGTCACCAAGGGCTATTTCAAGCGAGAAGACCTGAACAAGGAGGTCAGTTTTTGTTCTTTTTATCGAGGTGCCTACATACTTAGATGATTTGAAACAAGATAGGTCTGATCTCTATTTTGTGTCTAGGCCTTTACGACAGACGGTTGGTTCCGAACTGGAGATATTGGGCAATGGAACAAGGACGGAACCTTGTCATTGATTGATCGAATCAAGAACCTCGTCAAATTGAGCTCTGGAGAGTATATTGCTTTGGAGAATTTAGAGTCAACCTATAAGGGTGCCAACTTCCTCAACAACATCTGCGTCTACGCTACTTCAGAGTGCAATCGACCCATAGCTTTGGCTACTCTGCATGAGCCGAACCTTCGAGCGTTCCTTAAGGGTCACTCGATCTCTGATGTGAACGCAGACTCAGATTCGCTCAACAAGCTTGCTGAAAGCAAGTCGGTCCGGTCAGCAATGCTGAAGGAGTTGAACACTGTTGGAAAAAAGAACGGTCTTAAGGGACCGGAGACATTGGCCGGGTTGATTCTGGACGCTGAAGACTGGACTGTATGTTGTTTCAGCCTTCTTCCAAGTCTTGGCATATTGGTATATTGGCAAAATCGTTGACATCAGAATCTGCCGACTGTTTGTCTTGCTTAGCCGGATAACGGTCTTTTGACTGCTGCTCAGAAGCTTGATAGGAAATCTGTTGTAAAGAAGCACCAAGATGAGATTGAAGTGAGTCCTTGCATTCTCTCTTAAATTTCCTGGAGTAGAAGTAATTTGCATGATCAAGAACGCTGAATTGTTGGTGATTCTATCTTTTTTTTGTGAAAACAGAAATTGATCAAAGCGACTTCGTCATAAACTATCTCTTCTCCATAACAAACTTTTCTACACATCGCCATTTCGTTCCCTTCCTTTGGCATTCCATGAAATCGGACTTGGTTTATTATTACTCTTCGAATGATATTTAATTTTCTTTGTTAATGATATTTTGTCTCATCGTATCTACGGGTTTCCACGTCAAGAACCGGTTCTCGTTTCTCGTCCGATCTGTTCTTATATGATCCTGTTATCATCATGATCCGACACAGACTATAGAAGAAGGGGAATTTTACTTATGATACAGTAGATCATCAGAGCGCATGTACAAATCCACATATGCACGAGTGATACTTCAGTTCCCAGGGGCGACCGCCACCCTACCCTGCTCCTCAGCTCTTTCAGTCTTTGCTTTTGTCTCGCTCTCGACTTTTTTCAGCCTAACCATCTCTTTCTCAGCCAACTGAGCCTCCTCCAACTCTTTTGCTTTCTTCGCTGCCTCTCTCTCCTTCCACGTCCCCTTTCTGTAGCGCAAACCTTCCCAACCAGGGCCAGGAAGAATGACACCCAGTTCTCGTCGGAGATCGTCCATGTCTTGCTCCCATCTTTTCTCCCAGTAGACTCCGATCAAAGGCTTACATTCTGCCGCTGCTTTGAGGGCCCAAGGGAGGTAGTCTCTCAAGAGGGCCGATCGAGTAGTGGATGTAAGAGTATTGAAAGGAGAGAGAACGGTGAGCGAGGAAAGGAAGGGCATAGGAAGGGACGTTTGGGAGGCTTCGAAGATCTTGAGTGCGAGTTCAGGGACCAAAGTAGAGGGAAGGTCAAACAGAACATGGCCAAAATCATGCGTTTCTCTGAGACATTTGGGTATTTGAAATGAGACGGTGCCGGAAGCAGGAGGAGGAATCAGAACAGACAAAAGAATCAAGAGTGAGTTCGTATGCGCTCATCAGAATCCATTGGCGATCAAAAAGAACGATTGGTTGAGAACACAAGATGAATTCGAGTTGAAGAATATGCTTAACGAACCGATATCTTTGAAGAACGTATGCCAACTCTGGATCATCTACGTGATGAACCGGCAACCTGGTGTCTGGACTGGTCCCACATCGTTCGAGCCAATCGCAATATACCCGACCAACCGTGCCCTCCTTGAGTTCTCGAAGGTAATGCAAATTGATGACTTCCGAGTGGATTCGAGGTCGCTCGTGAAGGATCAAACGGCCCTCCTCGGTGGAAAATAGGGTGTCTCGTAAGCCTGGTAAAAATGGTGTCGAAGTCGTTTCTGACAGAGCGGCGATCATGTCTGAAAAGGTTCCAAGAGGCGTGTGTCAGATAAAGATAGAGTAGATCAGAACATCGATTGACAATGAAAAACTGCTTGAGAGACCAGATGCAAGCGATAAACACAACGTGTAGAGAAAGCAGATAAAACAAGACAAACCTGCCCGACGAGGGTTCAATAAGGCTGCTGCCGCACTTCCGATCGTGAGCACGACCTTCTCGACCCCAGTAAGAGGAATATGCCCAGGGTACCTAGGAGGCATAGAAGACACCATCCTACGAGCGGTGATCGCCGGCTGTTTAGATAGCACACTTCGAGCGAGCTTCATGATTAGAACACCAAGCAAGAAAGAGAAGTGACGAAGAGTGATGAAAGATTGGGGATGGCTGATGGCTAGAAGATCGATGACGGCCGACGAAACGGGATACCTTCCTTACCCCAATCTATTCGCCGCCATCCAACCACCCACCATTTCTCTAACCAACTGTATCCTTTCGTACATCGACATCGAAGGAAATGCACACGCATGATATAGTCATCATTGGTGGTATGTCGATAACAGTGACCCGGTTATCTGCTTGCTTGACTGTTCAAATCGATTTCATCTGATCTGGCCTAGTCGAACTTGACCTACTGTTCGTTCTTTGCAATGCTTTCCTGGCGGACAGGCGGACCTGCTGGTTTAGTTGCTCTCAAGACACTCACCGAAAACGGGTTCGATCCAATCCTATATGAGGCAGAGGAGAAAATCGGTGGAACTTTCCGGTATAGAGGATATGAGAACGCTGAGCTCGTCTCGTCTAAGTATGAAGAAAGCTTATTTTCTGTTCGATTCATACCACGATCTCATCATCATAGCTTATCCCTTTCTTGCATTAACCCCCTTCTCTATCCACAGACAACTTACTGCGTTCTCCGATTTCAGGTTTCCTCCAGAACAGGGAGATCATGTCTCCTTGCCAGAGTATGTGGCTTATCTTGAACGATACGTCGATCACTTCAACCTGCAACGCAGGATTCGCACCGGACACCGGGTGGTTGATGTGAGGAGGTTGGATGAGGGAGGCCATGAAGTCAAAATTAAGCGCAAGATGTCTGAAGGTTGGCCTTTCTCTCTTCTTAATACTGGAGATGGATCCCTAGATGTTGACGATTGTTATTTGCTTCGATTTGAACCAGATACTCAAACGATCAGGGTCAAGTACTTGTGTATATGTACCGGACTTCACGTTTTGGTGCGCAACATGTTCCACTTCTCTCTGCTGTATTTAGTGTGGATGTAAATGTCATTGATTGGATCCCGTATTATGGTAGCCTCAAATTCCTACCATCAGAGGTATCCAGGTTGGTTTTCCTTCTCTCAATATATTTTGCATCTGCGCTGCACTGACTCAAACCGTATCTGGCTTGGCGTCAAGAAGCATATCTCTGCCCATTCAGATAAGCAAGTTCTTCATTCATCATCCTATAAAGGCCGAGCACAATTGGCGGGGAAAAAGGTTTGCATCTTGGGTACAGGGGAGACAGGGATGGATTTGGCCTACGAGAGCATAAAGAGTGGAGCCAAAGAGGTCTGGATGTGTACCAGAGGAGGGTGCGTATATGTCTATCGAGATGCAGGATACATCACACCTTGCAACAAATCACTCATCTCTAACGGGTGTGCACACTCAGATTTCTTTCGTTCCCAAAAGTGTTGAACAATTTCTCGATTTTGGGAGTCACCTTTGACGGTCATCTGCCCATCGATGGCCTGATTACGAATCTATTTGAGGTGCGTTGCTCATCTTGGTCTATCTCTTATCGACCGACGACTAATACATCTTGCACAATTTTTGATCTGCCAGTCTACATAGTGAGTCTCAGTTGCCGGTCATCGTATTCTGTCAATTTCGTTGACTAATCGCGCTTGTTCTTGATTTTCTATTTTTCTTTTAGCGTGCATAAATGGGTCGCGGCGTCTCATCTTAGATGGTATGTTTTTCAAAAGATCACATCATGTTCAAATCGTCTATTTTCTAAGCATCGTTTCACTATACCTTGGTCGTGGCCAAATAGGTTTGTATCTGATTTTGTCATCAAACGAGTACTTTGGCTGTTGACGGGTACATCGGGAGGATGCAATCAATGGGTAGGAGAGCTACCGGAGGAACGACTTGGAAGGGTACGTTTCTCTACTCATCTCAAGTGACATATATCACTAACCATCATGCAAATATGCTTTTATCTTCTTCCCAAAGGCCTACGTGTTTCTCAACAAATCGCATGTGCGTGATATATTGCTTTTGTTGGTCATACCGACTGTTGATGGAGTCCTTTCTTCTTTTCACAGAAAGCGATGATGTACTTGAATAGGCCATACAAATCTCGGTCTCGATTGCTTTCTTTCCTCTCATCTTACCATGATCCACCAGATGATGTGGCGACACCTGGAAAGGTTGAAATTCTTCCATGGCCTATTGGGGTGGACGACCGTGGCGGGTTTCGATTCGATTGGGGAACCGCCCGGGCTAAAGGAGGCAGCTGGAAGGAAGTCGAGAAACGATTGGGAGAAGCTAAAGTTGAACCTGAGTATGTCATATCGTTCAGTCATATCCCTCTCTGTACCATGGTTTTTCTTTACTGATATCCATTGGTTTCGTCATTCAGTTTGGTGCTGATGGCTACAGGTTACACTCAAGAAGTAAGGATTTATCAGCTAATTGATCAGTTCGACTGATTCTAAATCTCGACATAAGAACTTAACGCAAAAACCGCCTTTCTGTGCATTGTGTTATAAGTTTGATGGGTGGTTGGGTCACGAGTACCCTCGACCATGGGAAGCAAACTCCCGAGACATCATTCGAGAGGGTTCTGAGGACGTATCTTTCATAGGTTTCGTTCGACCGGGAGTAGGTCAGTCATCTTTTTGTTTGCACTTGAGCGCGTAGCCTCTTACTTGAATTAACCTCATCCTGCTTATTCGCTCATCACTAAAAAATCTTGGTGTTCGCAGGCGCGATTCCTCCAATCGCTGAACAACAGGCTATGTGGTGGACACTTCTCATCCAGAAGCGGATGAAGCTACCAATGACCCCCCCACATTACTACCTTCTATCTAAGCCAACATCTAGAATTCAGTACGGTGTAAGTGCTTTTTTTAATAAATATCTTTCCGAGACAGTTAAGTGGTTGATATGAAGATGTTGATTGTTGTTCTCCTCTTCAGGTTGATCACTCGACGTACATGTCAACATTAGCCAAAGATATGGGTTCTGCTCCAGGGTTACTAGATCTTTGGTGGCAACATGGATGGTTCATTACCTTGGTTTACTGGTCCGATTGTCTTTCTTCTCATCTTGAACTGGGTGTGTGTACTAATCGAGTTAATCATTGACTCCATAGCTTCTCGGCCGCTTTTACGACGAATTACCGTCTTGTCGGTCCATTTGCCGATGTGTCCGCTCCAGAGATCGTCCGAACTGTTCGTTTACTCACCATTTTCCTCATCTTTCGATATAAAGCTGACCACTCTGCTTCATTGCGCTTTTCGCAATCACAGGAACTTTGGGAAACAGTGACCCGGCGGGGTGCGCTTGGCAATCTGTTTATGGGCGTCATTCCGATGCTCTTTTACTGCTCTATCAACCTGACAGCTTGGTTTCTAGAGATTATCTGGATTCTTCTCGGTCACCCAGACGTCATTGGGTTTGCTCGCCAATGGGGACTTATCAAGCCAGAGACGTTTTCTGACTCTCCATCTTACTCCTCTATGAGATCGGATCGTTCGAAAGGAAATGTCCAGACGAATAGAATGAGAACAAGATCGGACAACAAGACAGGCCCCATCTCAGGTTGTGAAAGCAGAGAGTTGAAAAGTCCACCAGGAGGGAATATGGAGTTAGAGCTAAAACCGGAAATGTAGTCCTCATGCTTTGTCTACCTCTATTCTATATTCATGATCAACGAGATTGTTCATTGCTATAGCCCCAGCACACTTGTTGTCACCGTTGCCATTCTTCGTTTGCATCAGGGAATGGACAAACAAGAACCGATTTTTTTTGAAAGCATCAGGAACGCATGAACAAGAAACTACAGAAGATAAGAAAACGATCCACCATTGGAGTATCGTCAGACTAATATCTATCATTGTTTTCCCTACCAAATCTGCGCTCGTTACCACCTTCGTAGCCTCCTCTTCGACCATACTCATCACCACCCCTGTATTCTCGACCACCAGGGAATCCTTCCATAAATCCACCTTGCCTCTCTTCTTCAAATCCGCCTGGACCACCGAACCTACCATCCGGAGGTGAGCCCCCTCCATACCTATCAGGCCTCCCGTGACCACCCCGACGTTCCTCTTCGTATTCACCCCCATATCTGTTTTGTTCTTCCGCGCCAAATCTGTTTCCTCCCTGAGATCCATATTGCTGTTGACCATGGCCCGGTTGAGGAGGTCTTCCATTGAATCGATCTTCTCCTCGACCGTACTCATCAGGTGATCGTCGCCCGTGAACAGTGCCACCTGGTCCACCAGTGTTACGATGAGGTTCTTCGTATTGTCCCTGTCGACCAAATTCGTTCTGACGACCAAATCTTTGCTGATCACCATCGCCACCACCGTTGTTGCCAAAAGCCTCATGAGGAACTTGAGGCTTGTGATGTTGCCTTTGAGGAGAGGACTGGTAGGTAGACTGATTTTGGCCATGGAAGGGTCGACTTTGTTCATAAGAGAGCTCATCAGTCTCGTCCGACGTCCGACCTTGCGTGTACGACGATTGGGTCTGACTGTATGTTGCCGACGGTTTCTGTTGGCCATAAGAAGGTCTGTTGTCATTCTCGTCATCATCATCTTGACGGCCATGCACCCGATGCTCGCCGTAAGCAGGTTTGGACTGTCCGTAAGCAGGCGTAGGTTGACTGTAGGAGGACGTCGTCTGTCCGTAGACGGGCTGATCATCATAGGAAGTCTTGCTCTGGCTATAAGATGTCTCGTTTTGAGTATTTCCATAATAAGATGCAGCCTCGCCTTGAGAAACCGTAGCATTCTGACCATAGGAAGATTGCTGACCATGGGAAGATTGCTGGCCATAGGAAGATTGCTGGCCATAGGAAGATTGCTGGCCATAGGAGGATTGCTGGCCATAAGACGGTTGCTGGCTGTGTGCAGATTGCTGGCTTGTTTGGTAGCCAGAGGATGCCGGCTGACCATAGGAAGCCGTTTGACCGGAAGAGTAACTCTGATACGAAGTCTTGGTGTCGGGCTTGGACTGGTTGTCGTTCTTGTTTGAACTACCTCCGATGTTGAACACTTTGCTGGCAAAGTCAGAAACGAGAGAAGTCATGGCTGCTTGAGCTAGGAAAGAAGAAAATCGAGTTTGTTATAGCACAAAAGAATATGTATGATAGTCAGCCGAACAAGTTACAGGCAGACTTGTTAGAATTACGAACGAGAAGGCACGAACGATTATTCGCAAACTCTTGAAGAGTTGGGGGCTTGACACTCATCTATAAATTGTTCAAATATAACATTTAGCGCTAACACATCAGAAAACACGACGATGAGAGAGATGCACCTTATTGTCTTCCCCAAGATCTTCAAATGATCTGATGTTTCCATGCGTCCGAATACTAGATTTGATTCATAAGTGGTGATTCAATCAGAAACTTATCAAACGGAGATTCAAAAAAAAAGATGGTAAGATCACTGACTTTTCCTTTTGAAGCCTTCGGATCACGTCGTCGACATCAGAATTTCCTCTAAGCCAGGTCTCAGTCGTCTGGATCATATCCTTCTGAATCTGAGAGTTCCGATCAATATTCTCTGGATGGAAGCTAAACAGAAGCAGAAAGAAGGGAATGAAAACGTTGTTCATATATCAAGTGATCTCGTTCATGTCGTTTAAAAATTGACTTACAACACCTCGAGAATTTTATCGGCTACATCGTTTGGATCCTGTCTACGGTCGGTCCAAGCTTCCGTGATGAGTCCGGCACCATACTTGACAATGACTTGCGCCACTTGTCCTGCTGGATGATTGAGAACGAGACCTGAAGTATGAAGGAAGGCATGATGTATCTGATCGGCTAATCATTCTAAAAAGACTGGAAATTTCAGGCGAGCGTAACGTACCAAAATGATCTTTTTCGAGGAAAACATGAAAAGCGCAGGTTCAACAGTTATTTCTCACGGCGATGATACTAAGAGAGAACGTACCTTTGCTTAAGAACGAATGAGTAGGATCGGAAGCGTTGTCATTGTGAAAGACTTCTTCCTGTTCAACACTATTGTGTGGAAATGGGGCTCGGATCAGGCAGTTTGCAAAAGTAACCGAACAACATGAACTGATTTACCTCTTGATCACGTAGGATCCACCTTCTCCAAGAACCTCCGTAAAGTTCTGGAGGATGGGCAAAACAACACTGATATGAGGAAACAAAAGTCAAAGATAGGGGGTTAAAGTTGGTCAACCCACAAATAACGAATAGCAAACACAATACATACGGTTCGAGGCAAGTCAACACATAAGTGTACGTATTATCCGATATCTCCTCCAGAAAGGCTTCCAGGAATCTTTATAAAGGCAGAAACAAGTCACGTATTTTCAGTACACATGAATTGAATAGATACAAGGTCGACAAACAGAAGACTGACGGAATGGACTCGATTATGGACTCAATCTTTTTCATCAAGTCTGACAAGTTCAGTAGGAACCACATATGTCAGTTAGCTTTGTGTATCTTTCAAACTGAGAGGACGATGCAAATCATGGCCGCACTATCTCTCCACTCAAGGATGCTCCAAATCTGGTCCCTAATCTCCTTGATATCTCGCTCGCTCAAGCCAGCGCCGCCTCTCATTCGCTGACCCTTCTGCGATAAAGAATCTTTGGTACCATCGATCCGGTTTAGTTTTTCTTCGGAGGTAGCATTGTTCTCCTGCTCGTTGTCACCTCCTTTGGATTCCATGAATTTGGAGATCAAAGTTTTGATCAAAGCCATATTGCCCGAGTCAGGTTTCTTCTTGGCCGCCTCCATTTTTTCATAAAGATTAGAAACCGACATCTATAAGATGAGGTATCATAATTATGGAACCCATTTGAGAAGTGAGTAAGTTTCAGTTTTGCGCAAGTCAACGAAGGATAACTAATAAACCAACCTGAGTGATGTGATCGGTAGTCTCGCCAAGTAATGAATGCCTAACAAGAATTGATGGTTGCATGATTTAGTATATAAAATAATACCGGACTGACCGGGGAGTGGAAAGATAAAAGAGAAATATTTACAAGAAGTCGCTAGAGGCAAACGTTCCTGTCACCAAGGGGTACACAACCTTGCCGTTCTGTAGGCGGACTTTAGTGTTTGCTCCTACATGAGGAAACACCTGCGCATCACCAATATGAAAGACTTGAGAAATGAGTAGCGCTCAAACAACATGATGCAATTCGATCGCACCTGAGTATAACCGAGTTTAATCAGAGTGAGCTCCAAGAAGTTGGAGTGGGCCGAGAAATCTTCGAGAGTATGCAACAATGTGCCGAGCAATCTAAAGGCCTCATATTTGTCCTTATCATTATTCTGCCTTCCTTTGGAGATGCACTGCTGAACAAGCCGTCGGACAAGGCCAGCAGACGAATCGTAGTCTTGATTCTCGGTCGCGATATAATTCTTCAGACCGGTTTTGAGATTGATGTCAAGCTCCTCAGGTTTGACCTCACTATAGAATTCCACCAGATCAGGTCGGTGAACCAAATAAACTAATCGAGAGACAGACGTACGCTCGTAGCCGGGGATCATAATCGGTAGCCTTGACGGAAGGATTGGTAGGATCTGTTATCTCAGCAAGTCAATGCCAGACAGTTAGCATTACAGTTGTACATGTGACATAAGCATCATACTTACCAGGATATCCTCTGTAGCAAGAACAAGGAGATAGAGTGAGTGGTGGCATTGCAAACAGAGAATGTGAGACACTTACTTGGGGTTATCGATATGCTCCGTGGTCAAATAAACACCAAGCCTCTCTTCGGTTACCTGAGCGAGTGACGGCCGTCAGATTTCATATCTCGAAAGAAGGAAAAGAAATAGAAGGAAGAAAAGGGCGAGTGGATGTAGATGCTTTATGCTCTCCGCTTCATAGCTCTCGGAGTAGAAAACGAACCTCAAATTCTTGAGTAGCATACCCAAAGCTGAGAAATCCCAACAGGCCAATGACGAGAAGGATTGTTTGCTTGGAAACTTTGGACAAGGCACCTACGTCCATCGCCTGGGAATAGTCTCTGTTGAAGGTTCCCAGTTGAGAATGATCGAGTCAGAGACCTTCCCTCGACAAACGATCTTGACACCTGGATCAGAGTTCACTCTACCTTAGCCAGTTCCCAAAGTAGACCCGGTTTCTATCGAGATCTTTCCCAAAAAGATGTTTGAATGCGATAGCGAGCGCAGCCTCCTCTAAGTGGTCCAAGGAAAAAATCGAAGATACTTATCAGGTCGGCCGTCCTCCGACGATTACAAAAGGAGAAAGAGTGAAAAGACAAAGACGAACCGATGTCACCATGTCGCCAGGCCTCTCCTTCCACGAAGGACTTGGCAGGAATGTTCTATTATGGATTAAGATGACTCTGATCAGCTATTTGTAGCCTAATTGACTGGATGAAGAATAGTTCATAATGCTAGTGTTTACTGACCCCTGCCCCGAACGCACGAACCGAGGGAGCGAGGCAAATCGCCACTAGAACGAGAACGAGAGATAGTTTGAAAGGATTTTTGTGAAGAACCATAAGAAGACGATGGGTGAGTGAAGTTTGTTGGTGGTTGGAATTATGGAAGTGGAGATGGAAAGAGAGGGGAAAGAGAGATCTCCATTTTATATCTCCTGCCAAAAAAACGAAGGTGCTTGCATAAAATGACGTTTCTCCCTATCTTCACCCTCTATGTTCACCCGCTGTACTTCTTTTGTAGCTTCTCTTCTACTTCTGAATATGGTTAATTACATATGTATAGAGTATAAATTGGGTCTCAACCATAACGATAGACAAAATAAGAAAAAAGCCCAAGGCAAGGAGAAGATTAAGTCTAGAGGTACTATCAGCCCGACATCCGCTCACAACTCTACTTTTCCTAATCCTTCAACTACCGAATCATCCTTTGAAGCAGAGCCAAGTAGTCCAATCCAACGGGCTAGGTTCGAAAAGTCCTGAGTGTCGATGATTGATCTAGACTCGTCTCCCTTGATGTAGTATGCCGCTCGTCGACTGAGAAAGCCGACATGAACCGGAAGATAGAATAAGATTGCGAACGAAAGGAGGGATAGAACGACGAGAAGTATAGAATCTGTTTGATCATTCACATTTGATCGATTGATCGGTTGACGGGAGGCCAGACAAGAATAAACGATGATAAGCATTAGTGATGACGCTCGTTTTTTAGTTGACCTTTTGATTATACGTTCCAGATTTACAAGCAGAAGAAACATACAAATGATGATTATCTCCCAGGTGTCCATCATGGCGAGTCCTAGGGAAGCCTCGAACCAGACACGTTGCCTCCAAAGGAACAGACGAAGACCAGGCTTGTTCGTCGGCGGCCGATGAGGAAAAGTCATAGTAGAGAACAAGCTAGAGTCGACAAACGGAAGGCAATGGAAGGAAACCTGAATTGGATGGAGAACGAGGGCGAGCTTGAGTGTTTGCGACTAGCAAGACTCGAGAAACCAGGTAGAAGATTCTGTAAACAGAGGTGAAGGATCAGAGGAATTATCAAGCAGACGATCAAGTTAACGACAACGGAGAGAGAACATCAAGCGGTTAATCATTCTTCCAGAGATCCAATGAAGAAATACAACAAGACAAGAACAATAGAAACGCACCCAGATTAGAGACGATTGATGGGATCCAAACAAGGAAGCAGGGTATGTTGATCGTGGTGGAAGTCGTCTTCAGATGATCTCTCGAAGTCGGACAAACAAATAGGAAAACTGTGCGCATTTTGTTTATCGAATTTCTTATTTGATACATATACCCCTTCTCATCAGACATCGTTAAAAAATGTGTACATAGTATTATAATCTCTAAAAGAGGCACATGGTGGGTATGTAAGATTGTATAGATCGCAATCACAAAGGATAAATGAGAAAGCCCAAAAAGAGGATAGAAGAAACTAAGAGAAAAGCCCATCTGTACGAAAGAGGAGGAAGCAAAAGAGATCACCCAAGCAGGCGAAGGAACTACAAAGCTTGGGTACGCATGTATGTATATGACTATACATGTTCATCAGAAAGCAACGCGGAAACTGCGACGATCTGTTGATACTTTGCTTTCAGAAACCTTAACGATTCTAACACTGAATCAGGGGTAGATGGATCGCCTTCTTCCAATACCCTTCTTTCCAAGGCATCCACGTAGGACAACGCGACCGCCTCTGAGATGATCGGCGGTGGTGCAGCCTGCAGATCATCCATCACGAACTGGGGGAAACCCCCTAGGCCTTGGTCGTCTACTCCGTCATGCGTATGATCCGGGTGATCGTCTTGCTGAAGTTCGTGCTCCTGATGATGTGGATCCTGCTGGTCATCATGAGATTGGTGTCCTTGCTGTTGATGGTCATGCTGATGATGATGTTCATCCGACTGAAGTTCTTCATGTTGATGGTCCTGAGGGTCATATACACTCGGTCCTGCCTCAGTATCTATTGAGAGATCTAGGTGGTCGTCTGGTTGAAGACCATCATGTTTCCCGGATTCTGATGGTTCGGTATTTGCAGTCAACATGCCTTCCTGTTTAAGTCTGATCTTGGGTCGAAGACCGTGTCTGATATAAAATAAGTAGGACCAGTGACACAATTAGCGCAATGTGTAGATGGTTGGGGGATGAAATGAGGCGTGTCTGGAAGGAACAGCATACACATACGTCGACAAAAATGAATCTAACCATCCGTTCGTGCCCTTCAGCCTCTCTTCTACTGGCACACCGAGCTCAATTTGAAAGGCCATAAATCGCTCCTTGATGCGAAGACCTGTCGGTCTGTATTCTCCCTCTTCAATCCATCTCAATAGAGCGGCCTCAACATCTGGAAATTTCACTTTACGGGCCCGCTTGAGGCTGCGCCCATTATGAGTCGTCTCTGCACGTTCCTCGATCAACTGGCGTTTCTTGAGGTTCCGAGAGAGCGTCGCCTGATTAAAAATCAGAGAAGGACCTGTATTCGGGAACAGACATACAGATGATGAGCCTGGATTATCGAAGAAAGATGAGAGTGGGTGTCGATGTGATGTTCAACGAACCATCTGGATTGTTCTTGAAATGCTCAACCGTTCGAAGCTGATTCGATTTTGGGTTCTTATCCATCCAATCAAATACAATCAACCTACGAGGTGATGTAGACATTGAATCAATAGAACAGAGGATTTTGAACATTGACCCAACATAAGATTATAGGATGTTATGCAAAGACGTGGTGCACAAACGAAAATGACGAGACCTACCAATCTCCTGTGGTAAGACCAGTCCTGTGCAACTCTTCCTTCTCCTTCATTTCAAGGTGATTGTCCATAAGGGATAGCGCGCCAGAAATGTCACCTAGTGACGGACTAAAAACCTCTAATTGATGGCAAACATCTTGCTCCAGTTGTTCTCGGTCATGTTCTTGTTCCCGATTTCGCTCCTGATCGTGCCCTTGCTCGTGCTCGTGATCGATGGCCGGAACGTCCACAACATGACCGATATGTCCGACATTACCGTCTTGCCTTGGGTCATCATGTTCTATACAGTTCAATTGATCATCTGCCGCGACCAGCTCGTCGGTCGGCTCAAGAGAGAGTTGAGGGTCATCATGGGGAACGAGAATATGATTCGATGGGATTGGTTCGATCTCAAACGGTTCGTCCGACGGAGAAACCATTTCCCGCGAGGAAGGCAGCACTAGAGAGGGCTGATTAAAGTCCTCCGTGGAGGATGTCTCCGTAGACATGATGAGTAGACTACCACGGACAGAGAGCAGAGGTCGATGAGGGTGGTAAGAAGGAGGAGAGGATGGACGCGTCATTTGCCATCTAATCATGTTTCACCTTCTCAACTTCATCCTCATCCATTGATTTTGACCAGACCTTTCTGTGAAATCGACACTCATCATCTTCTTGTCGGTCTATCTAGAGCTCACAGTTCTTGGAAGCTTCTCATATCTTTGCTTTCTCTCTACAGATGACACCAATTCCAGTTATCCTTCTTCGAGAATCGACCCGGTCATGTTCGTCCAACACGCCGGATCCATATGCTTACCTGCTATCCCAACCTTCTTCCAATTCATCTCAGCCGTCTTATACACCTTTCTTCTTGCCTGTATTTGAAACTGTGTTCTCTAATGAGTCGGCTCTCGATCAAATTGTTGAACAAGGTGGAGATAAATGGCGAGGTGTGATTGTGACTAGCCAGCGCTCGGTCGATGCGTGGGAGAGCAGTGCAAACAGGGTGATCAAATTATCGGCTGAGAAGTCTGGCAATGTCAAAGGGAAGATGAACTCGGTCGAAGACGAGAGTGGTGAGTGCTCATGTACTTCTTTTAACTAGGTCTTTTATCAATGACTGACTAGATTCGGCTCTTTTGGTTTCCGACGATATCGTGTCGCTTACTCTATAGCAACCCAATCAAATTGGTTATCTACACCTTTCTTCACTGTCGGACCTTCGACCGCCCGAGCTCTGGCCGATCTCGGAAGAACAATTCCCTCCTGTCTCCGTCCTTCTGCAACCAATATCGTCGGAGGTGATTCCGCTGGGAATTCGCCTGCTCTTGCGCAGATCATCGCCGAATATGTGGCTTTACCATCGCCAAACCTATCATCGTCATCATCTACATCATCTTCCCAACGTTCGCCACCACTCTTGATATCCGAAGACCTGTCGCTGCCTATCCAGGACAACCGGCCACTGCTGTATCTCACGGGAGACAAAAACTCTACAGTCTTGGCCACCCATCTCTCCATGCAAACTCCTCCAGTTGATGTTCAACCCCTGGACGTGTACCAAACAATACCTTCTCCAACTTACCCCGCGCGCTGTTCGAATCTTCTGGCTCAGCTATTTCGGTCCGATATGCAGGTGTCTTTGTCGCAGAAACCATGGATCGTGATGTTTTCTCCTTCGACAATACCGTTGATCGTGCAAGAGCTCGAAGCGAAGGGTCTGACGAGCCAGTTTCGATATGCGGCTATTGGTCCCACTACCAAAGATGCGATGAAGAAAGAGCCTGCGTTGAAATCAGTATGGGAAGACATTGTGGCCAGTACAAAACCTACGGCGGGCGATCTGATCAGTGTTTTGCGACGTAAGGATGGATTGAATTGAATATCGATCCTTCCAGCCATTCAAAGGATATACTTGGTCGTATTTATCGAGATATATGAGTGATTACGTCGTCTAGGCTGAGACCAGCAATAGATGCTCCGGTTGGCTATGAACAGAGTAAAGGAAGAGACAGTGAGGAGGACCTGAGATGTGACGAACCCCGCTCGTGTTTTTCTTTCTGTGTTTTTTATTTTTATTTCTTTCTTTCCTTCTTCCCATCGTCAACATCTCTCTTCCATTCTTTTTCTTTTCTTTTGTAAACGAGCTGGACTAGTTTAGGAGGAAGATACGGCGTGAATAGAATCAAAACGATCGGATGCACAACTCTCCACCGACGGAAACTATCAGACAGAGGAGGCCAAGTGCCATCTCATCGGAGGGAAGAGTAGAAACAGCGCGAGCGATTGCAGAATTGTCCGTTCTTCCTGTTCAACCACCATCGTCCCACTCTAATCCCCCTCCGTCGACCTTGTCGTCGTCCCTATCGCCGTCGAATCTCTCTTCCTCGGCTATCCCTCCTCCCCAACTCCAACCTTCCCTGCAGCTAGACCAGACAGTACAGCAGGATATGCCTATCATCAATAGAGCCCCCAGGATTCCCGGATCCAACAACACCAACTATCGGACCTTTTTGCCCAGGCGACCCAACCTTCAATTCAAACGAGGTTTCCGTTCTTCTTGGCAGCAAAAGAGAGAAGAGTCTGATCCTCTTCTCGGTCGGAAGGCTGGAGAAGAGGGACCCAAGAAGAAAAGACGAGGCATGGGTTGTACGTGTTCTTCAACGATCATTCTTTTTTTCTTTCTTTTCCCCCTCTTCTCCCCCTTTCGTCCTCCTTTTTGGATCCGCTCTTCGTAAGCGGAGGACACCGTTTGTCTCTGCATCGTCCAGATTCACCCGATAAATCCACTTCTACACTTCATCTTCTTGTTAAATCGAACATCTGTTCAATGTTTTACGATGATTGTCGATCGGTTCGCTTATGTTCTCTTGACTTCATTTTCGGTCACACCCCGCTTGGCTTGAATAGCCCGCTTGCACTCGGCTTGGAAGTCGACCCCCACCAGATGGTATCCTATCCCTATCGGACTAGGAGCTTTGTATCTAGGAGCCCAACAGGCTAAGAAAAAGTGGGACGGTGACAAAGGTGTCGTCGGCATCGATGGAGACAACGACGAAATGGCAGTCAAGCTAAGGGGTCCCTGGCAGGTATGTGAAATCGTTAAAAACTCCAACTCATCTTGTTTTTTTCTCATCCACTTGAAGAATATCATACCCTCGCATGCCTTTAACTCTCGATATTCCACCGCTAATCACACACATGCCTTTGTTTCGGTGCTTTTAGGTTCATGTCATGGGTGCTCTGCCTTTGCGATCCCTTTCAAGATTATGGGGATATTTGAATTCCCTAGAGGTTGGTGTAACGTTCTTGTACAATTCTTGAAGGCCGAAATAGCTGCTGAAGCATTTGTCTCAATCCGATTCGATCCTCTCTTCCAATAGCTTCCAGTGTGGTCTCGAGAACCCGGTTTCAAACTCTATTCTTATGTGTTTGGCTGTAACCTCGACGAACTTGACCAGCCTGATCTCAAATCTTACGCTAGTTTGGGAGACTTTTTCTATCGAAGGCTGAGGGACGGTGTCCGGCCAATTGACGACGAACCTCTTGTATGTCATTCTATCTATTGTGATAAAACCGTCTTGTGCGTTTGCTTCAATATGGATCTAACCGAGTGTCATACTTCAAATTTCTCCATCATAGGTTTCTCCTGCCGATGGTCGACTGCTCCACTTTGGTGCTATCAATGGAGCAAAGGTTGAGCAGGTCAAAGGGCTGACCTACTCGCTGGATGCCTTGTTAGGTAAGACTGGTGGACCGGGCACTCCTGCCGCAGAGGATGTGGAATTTGATACCAACCGAGCCTTCGACGGTAAGCCATCTTGTTTTTGTGTCCCAAAACTTGTTCCTACAGTTTCAAACTTTCACCCACGGTCATGGTTCGATAATTGTACTAATCACCTATCTCCGATCTAGATCATGATTTTGCCAACATCAACGACATTGACTACTCTCTGGGTGATCTCCTCGGGTCTTCCCAACGAAAGGTCGATGCTAACTCGTCTATCAAGGACGAGCAAAGTTCCGAGGATGAGTCGTCTAGCATGCGGTCCAGCTCGCCCTCTCCCTCGACTCCTGGGTCTCCCAACGAAGACGCCTCTGTTCCTCAGGAATCCACCACCGACAATCTTGTTCGTGATGCCTCGGTGGCCTTATCAATGGGAACCAATGTTGTTCCTGCCGATGCCAGTAGCCCTCGAAGCTCAGTCTCCAAGTTGAGAGAAGGCAACGGCTTGTTCTTCGCGGTCATCTACTTGGCACCTGGTGATTATCATCGGTTCCACAGTCCAGCCGCATGGGTCGTTGAACGAAGGAGACACTTTGCTGGTGAGTGTCTTGCTAAGATGATCAGTGTAACCTTCTAGCATGCTGACGGATCATCATCTATCTCACTTTCTGTGTAGGTGAACTTTTTTCTGTCTCGCCGTATATTGCTCGTCGACTTTCCAACTTGTTTGTTTTGAACGAGAGGGTTGCACGTGAGTTCAAATCAATTCGAATACTCTATTATTTCTATAGAGCGCCATGTGCTTATTGCATCACTTCGCCCATTCAGTTCTTGGTCGATGGCGATACGGCTTCTTTAGCATGGTTCCTGTTGGAGCTACCAATGTCGGTAGCATCAAGATCAACTTTGATCAGGTATGTGATTTCATCAGTCACGATGTCAATCCAATTCTTTCCTTACAAATTAAAACCCGATATTCTTATCTTTCCATCTCTTTCAATTTTTAGGCTCTACGAACGAACGAGCGACGACCTCGATCTCACCCTGCAGGAACTTACATCGAAGCTGGCTACTCAAAGGCCTCCTCGTTGCTTCGAGGACAGCCTTTGAACGCCGGAGAAGAGATGGGTGGGTTCCGGTTGGGAAGTACTGTCGTGTTGGTTTTCGAGGCTCCCAAGGACTTTACATTCAAGGTCCAGGAAGGACAGAAGGTCAAGGTCGGAGAGGCATTAGGTAAGTCATCGCTTTATATGTTTAAGGCTGCGAGTCAAACTCCAGATTCACTGATGAATTGCCGCTCTATCTCACCGTTGGTTAGGTTACGTGCCGAGTGATGCCAAATCTAAATGATCTTCTCAAGATCATTGAGGACGATCTAGTCTACTGTTTCCCTTTCTTCTGTTCTTTTCCGTTCGCTCTTGATTTGTTTCTTCTTTGTCTCAAGCTTCAACTCTTCGGAGGATACTTTTCTCCCAAACAAAAAAGCATATCGACGCGTCTCAACACCGTGCATTTTTTCTTTTATTGTCTCTGCGTTCTTCTTTTCACATCTTTTTCCATCTGAAAGATTGACTACTTTTTCTGATCTACTCACACACACTGTTTAAAATCATTTATTTGTTTATTTTCTATCCGCTTTATCCACAGTTGTTTTCTATTCTTACCGCGACATCGTTCTTTTTTCTTTTCTCCCTTATTGTTAACCTAGTCTTGCCATACTTTCTCTCTCTTCTGTTTTGGTCTTTTGTGTTCGTGCGGACGGCGTTCTGGATGGTGCTGAGCTATACGATAAATCCAGCTGAGAATGCCTCAAACAACGTGTTGAACGGCTAGACGACACGAGTTTCCGAAATCATGATTGATCGATCACATTGATGGAACGAGACTCTTATTCCGGAAAGACATGATAGACGAATTTTAAACTCTCAACTGCTAACTTTAACCCAAGCCCCATCTCAATTCTTTCTCGTTGATCACCAACTATGGAAATTGTTGACGTCTGGGTAATAAGAAGATAGAAAACCGATCCTCTCGCAGCGCAAATTTGCATCTGCCTGTTTCAGTTAACATAGGAGGAAATTGAGGCGAATTAGGGAAAACCCCTCGAGGACCAGAAGAACCGTCTGGGATATCTGTAAGAACCTAGAGAACTTGACCCTTCATCTAGTGAGTGAATCATACTCCATCCTTTTTTAGGACCTGTGGAGCTACCAGAACACGAAGATTTGGCAACATTATTAGTGGTGATCCTCATATAAGTCGTTGACTTGACACGCGCCTTAATCAAGGTTACACCTGTCTGTAACCATCTGACATTGGGCTTGGAAATGAGAAACCTCAACTTTTTCCTATCATCATCGACCTTCCGCACTCTCCTCCAAAGATAACCTATCCTTCTGAATCCCTCTTTTCGTGAATCTGCATAACGTTCTTGAGCAGATCTCGACAACCAGATGGCTGACTCGACCAACGCATTCAACATCAACCAGGGTTTCATCGCCTTTGAAGTTTCACCCGAGCCTGAAGTCGCTCCAAGCTCCGTTCACGCGTCGACTTCCAAACCATCAGACGGACATAATGCGGTCCGGTCGAGCGGGAAGGGAAAGGAACCAGCGCGAGAGTCGAACAAGCGATCAAGAGAAGACGGAGAATTTGACCCGAACGATCCAGACGCGTATAGAAATCTGAAAGAGGAGAGGAGAGCAGCTGGGAGGTTTACGCCTTGGACGGAGGGCCTTGACTGGAAGTGAGACGAACATCTTCCCTTTCTTTGTTTCTATCGGGGATTCTTATGACTCTCTATGGAGGTCTTCGAGAGGTCAAATCAACTGCTATCTTACATAGCGCTTGATAAGGGATCCATCACTCTGTGTAGTTTGCTAATTATGCGCTCTTTCTCTCAATTACGGTCGATCTTAGTTCGTGTAAAAATCCGGCAGAACTGTGAGTGACTTGATACCGTCTTGACTCTTTACGCATATGTACTGAAAGCTCATTGTTCGCTTCTGTTACCGATGATGACAAAATATAGTTTGAATCGAGAAATTACTTCCTTCGTGTCGTATATCTCACCAACTGTCAAAGAGCATGCAACTCGAACACATATCGTGGAGCTGATTCGGCGGGCTGTCGTTAATCAATGGAAGGACGCAAAGGTGGTTCCATTTGGAAGTTTTGAAACGGGTCTCTATTTACCAAATGGGTTAGTACTGATCCTATAGATAACTCTCATTCATATGGTCGTTGTCGGTTCTGAATCCCTCAGCTGCTTTGTTTCCGTTGCGCATGCTCAGAGATATCGATTTGGTTATTTCTTCAAACACAATGGACCGTCAAAATAAGGTCACCGTGCTGCATACCCTCGCTTCAGTCTTAAGAAGGGCCAATTTGGCAGAGAATATTCAGGTCATTGCCAGAGCAAAAGTGCCAATTGTCAAGTTTATATCATCTTATGGTCCGTCGGGTCTGTTATCGCTCTTTGACGCGTATTTCGAGGATAACGATCTGATTCATGGTCTAAATGCCCCCTTGTTCGACAGGTCGTCTCCCAATCGATATATCGCTTAATCAGTTGAACGGTATATCTGCTGGGAAGATTGTAAACAGTTATCTGGCAGCGCTTCCTGCTGTTAGACCTTTGGTTTTGGTCATCAAGTCGTTCCTTAATCAAAGAGGGATGAACGAGGTCTACTCGGGTGGGTTAGGAAGTTATAGCGTGATTTGTTTAGTGATAAGTTTCCTTCAGGTATGTGGTTCTTCTTTTGTGACAGGTTGAAACAGGACTCATCGTCAAATCACGTGTATACCTACCTAGGTTCATGCAAAAGTTCGAAGAGCAGAGATCGACCCTCTGGAGAACTTGGGTGTCCTTTTGATCGAGTTCTTTGAGCTATATGGGAAAAACTTCGGGTATGATGATACTGGTATATGCCTTCGAAATGGTGGTTCTTATTTCTCCAAATCAGAAAGAAACTGGATCAACGAGAAGCAGCGGTATCTACTTTCGATTGAGGATCCTCAAGATCAGAGTTAGTCAATGACCTCTCAATAGCACTTCGCTCGTCCTGTCTGAACATGTGTTCTTCTCTTTCCCCTTCATCAACAAAGCAAACGATGTAGCTCGTTCATCTCATGGTATTCTTAGAGTTCGATCTACATTTGGAGGAGCGTATGAGGTTCTCACTTCGAGGCTTTACATCCGAGCCGACGAAATGGCCAGAAGTCGTCATGGTCAAAGGCACTTGAGATTCACTAATAGTGATGAGGCAAGCATCCTGATGGGAATCATGGGAGTGACGCCTGAGGTGAGAGTGTATCCTACAAGTTTACCTGGTTTTTCAACCGTGCATAAATTAATGCGCCTGCGCGTTGTTCTATACATCCTCTAGGTGGCCAAGCAACGACGATTCCTCGAAGATTTACACAATAGTGGGGTTCTTCAAAACTCACTTAACATTCCAAAGAATGCACCCCTTCCAGACCTGCCTGCTTTTCTTCAAAACGCCACAACTCAGTCGTCGAAAGCAACAAAGCCAAGGTCTCAGACATCGTCGTCCTCCTTCTCGGTTCGTTCGCCTCCGACCGTGAAGGCGCCAAAACAAAGCATGGCTGCGATCATGATTGAGGATGACACCGAGTCTGAAGCTGGACACATCCGAAAGTCTATCCAAGCGGGTTACGTTTCGTCAGACTCAGAGATTTCATTCATCGACAAACCATTCAAACCTGCCTCAGCCGTCGTTTCGCATACCGTTGTAGAACAACCGAGATCGAGATCATCAAGCGCCAATCCTTACTCTAGATCGTCCCTCCTTCAACGCCTGAACAGTAATTCTGACGTCAAGGAGGATTCAAGATACGCTGCCACGCAGTCTCCTGCCTCGAAACGTCGTCGGATGAAGCAAGATGCTTTCTCGCCTGCGCCTCCGTCGCCAATAACGAAGAAGAGCCAGAAGAAGATGACTAGAAAGATATCCTTGGGCTCTTCTGATTCCTCTGGAGAGGAAGGAGAGATCAAGGAGATTGAGGCTTTCAATGAGAACGGCGATGACGACGATGATGATTCATCGAGTCATATCGAGGGTCAAGAAGAACTTATATCAACATCAGACGAGGAAATAAGGAAGGCAACGGCCAAATCTGCGAGAAGGAAAGCAAGGCAGATGAGGAGAGATTTTTGGGCAGCCAAAGGGGGAGACTCGAGAATGGATTTAGCGTATGGATCGTTGGATCGGGACTGATCTCTTGGTCCCTTTGATCAATATGGAGGTCTGCTTTGTTATTGCATGCAGTTCTCCTTTGGCCTGATTTGCGTTCCCTATTCTTGCAGTTTAACTCGCTTGTAGGTCTGGGAGGGGGCGTCGTTTGGTATATGGTTAGGCTGAGACAAGTGCGCATATAGTCATCCGTCCTGTCAGCCGTTCCTGAGACGGCAGTAACATGTCAAGGACATCACCCCTTCTTTTTTTATCTACTCGCAATCTTTCACAAATGAACCACCACCACCGTCCTTGTTCCTCATCATGCCTCCTAGGAAAGTACTTCAGTCAAGTAAGAAATCTCATACACCTTCGGAAATTAAGGAACAAACGATAAGTAATAGTCAGGTGTGTCCATTTGTCTTATCATCCTAGGCCCCTTCTTCGTGAGTTTCTCAAGTTGGTTCAGCTCTGTGAATCATCTTGACTCGACAGACTAGTGAGGTCTCTGATGGGGGGTAAGTTCAAAAATCCAAGAAAAGCCTCTGTAGATGTTTTCTCAGTTGACCAATTTGATCACTACAAAGGGATCTGGCCACTCTGCTGTCTCAACTACAAGGTGATCGCACTTGAAATTCATCAATCTGAATTGGGGACCAAATCTTGTTCTCTCTACTGGATATAAACTGACCGAGACGTTTCTTAACATCTCTCAGGCGCGGTCGCCAAGAAACAGAAAGCGAGTAAGAAGGCACTGATGATACAGTCAACGGACGAAGCCGCTCTCTGGGTACATTTTCCCTGTTATATTCCTTATCGGAGAAAGAATACCTGCCCGACAGTTTTCTATATTGACACAGAGCTTCTCCGTCCCTTTTCTTCTTATGTTCCTTTTTCTCTCTTTGATCGAGTAGATCTCACGATTGGAAGAAACATATGCTGAACGAAAGAAAGCTCAGTAAGTATATGGAGCTCTCGACACACTCATTTTTTCAAAGCTCATCTGCCCAATCACCTTCTCCCTTCTCTCTCTGAAATCTCACAAACAGCCAAGTCTTATGCGACGAATCATTCGCTCTGTTGGAGAAGGATCAAGAAGAAGTGATTGACTCGATCGAGAAACTTATGCAGCTAGAAAACCAGTTCAAGGTCTCCACCATTCATCTCTTTCTCTATTTCTGATATCAGAAGGCCATAGCAATACCGTAGAACTTACTCTTGTTACCCCCTGGCGCGGTAACATCGCGGCATTCGTTTAGGAATTCTGTGACCATCTCAAGATCGAACAAGTCGACTCAGCCCGGTTCAGGGAATCAGCCGTGCATGGGTATATGGTCGATCTTGAGGAAACACTTCTAGGTACGAATACCACTTGACGTTCTGCGCCTCACATCTGTTGGTTTGTGTTTGGTATTTCATACTCGCTCACTATTTGCTTTGAGTTGGTTCACGTTCTGCCACGTTAATCATCGTGCATCGTTTCGATGCCATGACACAACATATACACAGCCGAGAAACATTTAGGATCATAATTAGAGTCATGCGGGTACCCATCCCCCTTTTGACCTGCTTGCTTAAATTCCTCTCGTTCCTGATAGATGTCTTGTATTGTGTCTGCTGTCAAGAGCGAACAGACTGGGCGATAGTCGACAAGGCCATGAGCGGATATGATATCAAAAAAAAGGGAAAAAGCGAAGAGAAAGTAAAAGACGAAAGTTCAACGATGTAAGAAAAAAGATGGAAATGAAATCCTAGATAAACGAAAGGGCAAGAAGTAATAAGGGAAGAGGATACAGAGAAAAAGAGGAGGTTACAGGAAAAAGAGGAGGCTTATGATGTTTCTCCAGCACCTCGAATACAATCAGACTTGGTTAAGTAACAAACACAGACACCACTGAAGCATCCTCAGGCTTTGACATCTTCCATTTCGACGTCGGCATCGGTATTGGTCTTGTTACCATCGGCCTTCTCGGCTATCGCCTCGCTCTCGGAGATCTTGTCCCCATCTACTACTGGCGAGATCTTTTCTTTGCTCGGTGAAGGCGACGAGGCCGAAGCATTAGCAGCTCCAAGTGTCTTTGGGGGGGACGGCTTTCGGTCATCCGTCGACTTGACTTCCCCGCCGTTCATGGTCGAATCCAAATTTACAGTCATGCTTGGCAAAGGCGAACGTTGTGGAGAAACAGCTGTTCGGTCCGGCATCGCTTTCGAAGAGCCGTCTAGAGCTGATGCAGGTGTCGACGGAGGTGCTGTTGTCGCAGAGACGGGTGTAGGATTGGGTGACAAGAGACGACTGAGATGATTGCTACTACTGCTCGACGGCTTAGATGATGGCGTCGAAGTGGAGGCAGGAACAGCAGGACATTTCTCGTGATCGCTCGTCATTGAGACATCTTTTACAATCGATAAAGTAGGCTCAGCCGGGATGGTCCCGGAAATAGAGTCGGGGGCAGATGTGATTCTTGTGGGAGAAGAACTAGTAGACGTTGATCTCATCGGTTCGTCAACCTCCTTTGAACGAGCCGGGGTAGAAATGGAGGGCGAGCTAGGCGTTGCTCCGTTTGCACCGACCTTGTCTTGTCCGGAACCTCCATTGAAGGCATTAGTAGAGGGCAGACCTTTGTCTTCAGTAGATTCGATTTTAGGAGATGTTTCGGTTGGCGAGGTCGCAATAGTCTCATCGATAGGTGCGTTCGTGGCCGAAGCAGCAACGACTGGAGTTTGAGAGTTCACCAGCGACGATGACCTCTTTGACGGGGTCGAAGTTGTAGACCCAGTACCCAGCTTAAGGTCTTTTGATCCAGGAACGACATCCATCGGTGTTGTCGGCCTGGACGATCGAAGATTCTTCAAGGCTTCTTCAGAAAATCCAGGTTTGGTCGTTGGTACGTGGATCGTCGTCACCGTTGTCATCTTTGTCGTCGTCGGTTGAGTCTGAGAAGACAAGGTTTTAGGCGTCAGAGTAGAAGGCGCGGTTGTAGACGGAACAGGGATAGAGCTGGGACTCGGGCTCGTCAAATTGTGGATCGACGTCACGGATGGGACGGGAAACAGAGGAGGCGCAGGGACAGAAGGGACCGTTGGTTTCGACACTCCATTCACCTGCGGCTGGGTCTGTGGCGAAGAAAGAGATGGAAGAGGGAGCGGAGCGGGTTGAGATGGAGGCGGTGGAGGTTGAGATTGGTTTGAAGAAAACGAAAAGCCACCAGCAAGACCCATCAAGAGATCGGCAGCGCCGACAGCGTCCGAATTAGACCCTTCGTCCTCATCATCATAGTTGTCATCGACGTATCGTAGGGCGGCAGCAGCAGGGGCTGGTCCGGATGCCGATCGCCCAGTGGATGCTTGTTTGTGATTTTCACATAAGATGAGATGTTAGTCAGAGAACCATTTACCCTTCAAGTAAAGACCAAGAAAAATTGACCTACACTGGGAATTTTTGCCAGACTTGTTGTTGCCCGAGTTTGCATTTAACGTCACCTTGAGCGAAGGGCCGTCCCCTCCCTTCTTTCCATTCTTTTCTGCTTTACTTGACCCGTTCTTCTCTACCTTGTCCACCTTTTCGGTCCGGTCGTGTCGGCCTCCCTTTTCTGGTTTCTCTGCCTTTTCGCCTCCCTCATCATCCCCGCCACCCGTCCTGTCGGCCTTTTCGCCTCGTTCTCTCTCTGCCTTTTCCGCTCGGTCGGCCTTGCTGTTTCCACCGGAAGTCGTCGAGTTTCTCGACCGTCTGGCCTTCTTCTCTTCACCCTTCAATCCTACCTGGGTACCATTTTTTCTCTTTCTTGAGCCTCCCCCGCCACCTGATTCCTTGACAGCGGCAGCGGCAGAAGATGAAGATGGTCCGCCTGCAGGACTAGTGCTCAACAATTCCTCTTCGGCAGCCATTCGGGAAGAGCCTTTACCGACCGAGGACCTTCGATGTTTCGGCACGCTGTTCGGAGAATTCGATACTGTGTTTGAAGATGGGTTCATCGTGGGATCATACCTCCTTCCGGCGGAGGCGCCGACAACGCTACCGGCAGCAGCGGCGGCAGACTGTGAGTCGTGCGAACTAAGAGGTATGATGGGTGATCGAGGGCGTTCCTGACCGGCCGGGTGACTATGGAATGGGTGTTGAGGGGGCTGTTGCTGTTGTGGAGGATGGTGGTATCCAGCCGTGGGAGGATAAGCAGATGGGAACGGAGATCTGGCGCCTGAACCTCTTCGGTCTCCCCTGTCTTCTGAAGCAGCCGTACTTTCATCCGATCGTCGACGGTGATCAAAGGGAGATCTTCTTCCACCGTGAGAGCCTGTGCCAGAGTAGTAGCCCGGTCCCCCTCCGGTTGTTGTACCTGAGGCACCTCCATGCATTGCCGAGGCTTCTCGAGATCGTTCCCATTCCATCTCAACGGTGGAGGAAGGGAGAGCTCGCTCGGATGGACCGGCATCAGCGGCACCGGCTGTGGGATAACCATGTCGGACGCCCATCGGGCCAGCCGTCATCGGTTGAATGTAGGGCGGATACGGGTTGGTGTAGGCCGCCTGGGAGGCAGGGTAGGTGTCTGAATGTCTAGCATGAGGCGAAGGGGCGGCCGAATTTCGAGCGGCATCGAATGGGGCTCGTCCGTTCGGTAGATTTCGACCACCACCACCACCGGAAGAGGGTGGTGGGGGTCGATCGACATCCATTGCGGATCCAACCGATCGAGACGATCGAGAATCTTCTGCTAGCCCGGCAGGGCCTCTATAGTGAGCGCTCGGTCCTTGTGGAGGTGGGGGTGAGGGAGGTCCTCTATAGTGATGACCGGGAGGACCGGTCGGGTAATATGGGTTGAAAGCTGATGCGGACGAAGAAGGAGGAGCTCCGGAAGCAGTTGGGTGTCCCTGAGAATCATTTATTGACTCTGCGCGACCAGGACCGGACTGAAGAGTGGAAGGAGGAGGAGGGCCAAGATCAATTGGACCTGACCTGGATCCCCCAGGCGCACTGGTTCCGTTCCCACTACCACCGATGACGCCCATTCCAGCTCGAAGTTCTTCCGAGCTATTCTGGTTAATTGCGTTATTGTACGCGGTCGGGTGAACGTCTTGAGGCGGAGGTGGCACTGGGGACGGGCCACCATTGATTTGCAAGTTTTTCAAGAGGGAAAGTCTAGATTTGATGGTCTCGTTCGTTGGGTCGAGGTCAAGTGCCCTTCCGTACGCGTCGATGGCGTCCGCGATCTGGTTGTTGCAGCTCTCGTAGAGTGAGCCCAGATCGAACCAGACCTCCGAGATATACGGGTTCAGTCTAATGGCTCGAGAGTAGGCATCAAGGGCGTCTCTGAACTGGTTGATTTGATAGTAAAGGACACCGATCGAGCACCAGAACGTCGGGCTTCGACCATCTCGGTAAACAGCCTGCTGGTAGTACTCGTAGGCCTTGTTGTAACGTTGTTCAGACATGAATACTCTTCCCAGAAGATACCAAGTCTGAGAATCGCCTCGGTCTAATCACGTGCCAGAGGAATCAAACATCGGGTTGTTAGCCATACTACTCATGATTTTGATCCAGTTGGATGAGGAAAAGATGATGGACTTACCGGCATTAAGACTTCTTTCAAGATACGAGATTGCTAATTCTTGGTTAGCAAAACTGGCCTCTCTCTGGTGGTAAAGCCAACCGAGTTGTTGAAGAACCTTCGAGTGGTCGGGATTCTCTGCAAGCACACGTTCGTACGCTTCTTTCGCCAATCCATACTACAAAAAGGGAAGGGGAGGGAGCCGAAGGAGATCAGTTCACAGGAACACCCATATCAGGTGATGATGAAGGATGGGAAGAGAAACAAGAACGAGGTTTTACCTCTTTTTGCTGCTCATGAACGTGACCAAGCTGAAACCAGATGTCTATCTCTGTGAGCGGTTTCGGAGGCGATTTAAGAATGTATCGAAAACACTGTGTGTGGATGTGGAGAGCCGACGCGTTCCTTTTAGTTTCAATCACTTTGTAGACATCTTAATGAACGCGTAAACAGATATACTCACGTCGAGAGAAGCACTGAATTTATTTTGCTGTTTGTAGATGATGCCCAACCTAAAATATATTTCATTGGCTTTCTCGAAGTCTAGACGAAAGGTGATAGCGTTAGCCGGACGAATGATGGTGGGAGCCACGAAAGGAAAAGAAAAAAAGACTGACTCTGTTCCATTCTCAATACACTACTGAAAGCCTCCTCTGCATGCTCCAGACTTCCGTATCGATCATACAGAATACCAATCCCGTACCAAAGTTTGGGTTCCTACACGTTGTTAAGGAAAAAACTCGACATCAGAAGAGAGTTTGGTGATGTCGGCCGTTGCCGTCAATGTGATTCTGTAAAAAAAAAACTCACCTTGGGATTCGGAAGATGATACAACGCCTGTTGGTAAGCGGTGTACGCTTTTTGAAGGTCATCCATCATCAGATAGCAATGGCCTAGATGATTGTGAGTCCGTTAGCACAGGATGTTAGTTTGGTATGATGAGACGCTACTTTGGATGGAAGAAAAGGAAACGCGACGGACCTAGGGCTCCCCAGATTTCACCATTATCTTGCGAGATGTTCAGCACTCTCTGGAAGAACTCGATAGCCTGTAAGAGATTGGTGAAGAACGATGAAGAAATTGACATGTCAGCATGAGCTTCAGGGGGAAAAGAAGACGAATGGAGGACAATGATGACGATGACGATGACGGACCTTGACAAAATCGTCCTTGGCTCGAGCGATCCCAGCGACTTGAGTAAGAGCACTGATGCTCATCGGATTATGTCTGAGGGCATGTTCGTAGGCTGCGAGGGCGCGATCCAGGTCGGAGAGTTGCTCGGCGACCGCTCCTGCGAAGAACAAGGACATATGAACACAGCATGACAAAAAGAGCGGATCAGACATGACTAAATGAAGGAGAGATGACGATTAAATGGGAAGCTGCATTGCAAGAGGGACGTTTGCGTGTTCTCCTCTCAGAAGCAACATCCGTCCATTGGATAACCTCTCATGCAATCTGTCTGAAGAACGGGAAGGAAGGCAAAGTATATTAGGACGTACCCATGAGGAGCCAGGTGGATTCGTTGGCCAACGCAAGAGCGGGGATAGGTGTAAGCACGATAGGCTGTGATGATTGATGGCCAGGAATAGGTGGCTGTTGTGAAGGCTGCTGTTGCTGCTGGGAATGAGAAGGAAGGATCCAACCGGGTGCGCCACCGTTCATGTTGGTGCTCACTACACTGTTTCCAATCGCCATGAGATTGGAATTGGGAGACGAAAGGAGAAAGGGTGGATTAAGGTTCGCTCGAGCACGAGAGGTTTCCTAGTTGAACGCCGACCAGGAGAATGGCTTTTTTTTTCTTTGTGACAAAGACAGATGGAACGGAGGATGGGAGGGTTGGATGGGTGATCTGACCTGATCGATTATGACTGTGACTGAGAACGGATGATGGGAAGAGGACGATAGATGGTGGCGTCAGTGGATCCAGACGACGAGACAGATGTATCAGCCAAAGACATAGGCCAGGATGGGGATTGCAGGAACAGAATCGACAGTGTGCACGGAGACAATTAGAGTTGGCCGACCGGCTGGTAGATGAAGGAACCAGGTACGTAAAAAGGAGAGAAAGAAGGAGGACGAAAAAGAGGAAAGGAAGGAACCAAAAGAAATAGACCGGCCAAGAAGAAAAATAAGAGAACGGATGGACGAACGGGTATGTGTGTGAGATTGAACGAGCAGAAACGATCTGATGTCTGATCGAACGAACGGACAGATAAACAGATGGATGGATGGATGGATGGGAATGTGAACAGACGGAGAAGGCAAAAGAGAGAGAAAGAAAAGTAGGAACAAGGGGAACAAGAATGGATGGAGAGAGAAAAGAGAGAGAGAAGAAGAGGAAAAAGATCTGGCCGGGAGAAGAATTAATAATAAAAATCCGCCAGCAAAGAGGAAAAGGAGAGAAGCGGAAGGGAAAGGGCAAAGAGAAAGAGAAAGAAAGGCGAGAAGGGAAGTATAATTACCTGGGCAAGAAAAAAGAGTAAAGAAGAGAGAACCCAAAGATCAGCGCCGGAGAGGAAGAAGACCGCATGAAGAGCACAGGGCACCCAGTCAGAGGCCGGTGGCAGAGAGATCGGGACAGAATCCGCCCAGGGCAGAGACGGATGATCGGGATTTCCCCGGCTTTTTTTCCATTCTTCAACGCACCTGCATCAGATGGCGAATGAACAAGAGGACGAACGAGGCGTGCGTTCGTGGGCTCGCTCACAACGCGGCAAGCAACAAACATTCGCCCCCACGCGTGGTTCCAAAAACGTAGCAGATGGCGGCGGGCCGACCAGCGGGAGAGTTTCCTCTAAAAGATCTGATCGATGATCATCTCTACGGACACAGGCACAGGCATAAACATAGATACAGATACGCAAACACAGGGCACGCCGATGGTCGAGTACGAAAACAAGGCAAGGTCTGACGTAATTTCGGCTCACGCGATCCGCCGTTCGTCTCTCTCTCTCACCACCCCAGAAAATATCACATGAACCCCGCCTCCCCCGGGAAGGGCGTGGAAGGTAAAAACGCGGATGATTGCGCTCGCAGAAATAAAACAAAAGAATAAATTATAAACGATCGCAAAGTCCGAGAAAGGAAAAAGAAAAGGAGAGAAAAAATATGCTAGCCGGCGATTCCGCTCAAAATCAAAAGAGCTTTCTTCTTTGTTAAACTTTTTTTTTCTTTCTCGGTTTTTCGCCCTTCTCTCATCCCGTGGTTGTCTCGCTTGCTTTGTTTTCGTATCTTCTCTAGCTTCTTTCCTTCGTTGCACTCTCTCCTTCTTTTCCTCCTTGTTACACCCGGATACCAAGTCCGAAACTATGTGTGTTTTTCTCTCTTGCTTTTGGCTTGATTTGTTGACATCTTTCGCCGCCTACTTCGTTCATCGCTCGCTTTGATTTTTTTATCTTTCTATCGGTGTACGTAACGCATTTACCATTTATCTTGTTTTTGTAACCACCGGCATTCGTCCATTTGCAACCGTGTCCATGGATGTAACCGAGTATGAACACGTGCTCCACCAACAGGGTTGTTCCAGCCGGTCGGTCTCCTGATTTTTAGTCTTCAACTGATCTCAAGCTGTGTGTATTCCGGGTTTCAGTAACCACCCCCAGTTTGTTCACACACGAAACTCAAGAATCAACAAAGCAAAGCAAATCGAGACGACAGAAAATAACTCACAAAGCTAAAAGCGCACAGCTTGGGGTCCTGAACGTGTAATCCTTGTGGGTTCCACGTTGACTCGTTCGCTCTCCTCAATACGACTTCTAGCCCTTCAAGTTTCTGTTTTGGTAAAAGAAATTGAAGAAATTTTGAGTTTTCGAGATTAGAGATAGATTGAGACACACAAACTAATCAAAGCGCACGCATGTACCTTTTCGAAATGACTCTTTTTGAATAAGAGCGAGAGATGCATTGTCGCTACCATCAACATATTATCCCACACCGCGTGACGGAACGAGTTGGCCTCTAATAGTACTGTATTGACGGAATTTATTAAATCCAGAAATTCGTTCTGGGTGATCTGAAGGGTTTGGAAAGGAGGAGAAAACAAGACAAGAACACAAGAGGCTCTAGTCAGATAAGAACAAGGGCGATAGCAAAAAGATCGACCAACTCTTCCTTCGAGTTCTGAGGGATAGTCCGGTAAAAACCTTGGCCGCCGAACAAAAAGACGGAATAAACAATATGTCAGGTACCACTCAACGAAAGAGTATTCAGAAATACAGTGGGAGTAATCCAATATGTACTGGGCAATGTCTCCTGTGGTCCAATCTCTCTGTATTCTGATGACAGCCTGTGGATGTTCGACTCTTTCCTCGCGACCCTGGAGAGGTCCGGCTCGAACTGGTGGGCTGTGATGACCCATTTTCAAATGACAATCTGTCCTTGCATCAGTCTCTTTTCTCTTTCTCAATTTTGGAAGAAGGAAGAAGGGGAATAGAGAGGAAAAGATCAGAAGTAAATGAAAACAAACACAAAAGATCGAAATACCGAATGATCATCGCGAGATCCAGTCGGTCCAACCGTCCCATCCGGTACATCCATCTCCAACCCATCCGCCATTACCAGATCTTCATCTTCCTCTTCCTCTTCCTCCTCCTCTCCACCATCATGACTACTCGGACGTCCAGTCGAAGGAAGCGGCCGTTGGGCGAGAAATTCTTGGATATTCATAATCCGGTGTTCGGCTCGTGAATCCCGTTCCGCATGAGTCTTCACTGGAAGATTGTCTTGAGGAGAGAAGACGATGTCCGAGCGAAACAAATGAAAGGGAATTTGGGCGGGCAGGGGACCGGGGTGACTAACTGTCTCATCATCTTTCAGATCTTCTCCTTTTGACTCTCATCGTCAAACCCATTCGCTACCTTCTTGCGTCGGTGTTTTTCTTTCGTTTTTCCTTTTATCAACATAGCTCTTCGCCATGCCCCATCTGTCTTGTTTTGTTCTCAGGAAAATCTTTCATAACGTCTTCCGACACTCCGTTCATCTTACCATGTTCGCCAATACAAAAATTGGTGTAAAACATCTTTCTCTCTCCTCCCTGTTAAAGGCGCGAAAGAACGCATATATACATACAAACATACATACAAATATTGAGACAAAACACCAACGGTGATCAACGGTGACCAACGGAACATAAAAACAGGGCACGATGATAGCATAGAGGGGAAAAAATAGAATTAAAGCTCGGAATGATAGTTCTTGCCGATCTGATCAACGGTTGACAATGTAAACATGAGGTCGAATCAGATACGATCGTCCACATTTGTAAGCGGATAGACGAGATGAACGAAACTGACCGTCTCTCTGATATCCTCAACGTACGCACCAGGATTGTCGACAGCGGCAAAATGACCTCCTCGAGCATGTACTTTGTAGTTGACAAGTTTGCACGAAGACGCCACCCACGATCGAGGGTATTGACTACGACGATCAATCAGAATGATGAACCCCAAAGAAAAGACTCTCTCCCGTCAGTATCCGAAAGTTCTGGTCGTCATCGATATTCTCTCGGTCAAGGTACTAACGTGATTTCAGCTGGGAAGATAGAAAGGCCTATAGGCCTTTTCTTGCCGACTGCAACAGCCATTGGAGATAGAGTGTACTCTTTATAAGGTCTAAATCGAGATACAAAATTAGAAGTCCATGGGTTAAGTCTTCAACTGGTTTCCTTAACGAATATTATGCAAAAACATGAGATAAGGCTTACAAGAAAGAGGTGTGGATCGAACCGGTCAGAAAGTAGAGGGCAGTAACGGTGACGATATGGTTTGGAGTGACTTGAGAGGGGGCACTTGGAGCTCTAGGCTAGATTCGCATGTTTTGATTGATGTAAGTTGTTCTCCAAGATACAATCCCACCATGCAGAATTGAAAGAGAATTGATGATAACAAAACTGCGCTGACGTACATCCGACCAGCCATGATATTTCTCGCCAATCCAAGAAAGGATTCCGACCGGACTATCGAATAGCGCAGCCCCCAGTGTCATCGGCTTTGAGCCTTGAATTTTTTGATATCCCAATCCTTCTTTCCAGAATTTATCGGTCCGCTCTAGTCCGTTGATTTCTGCCTCAGTATAAACCAAAGACTGAAGCCATCGGGCGACTCCCTTGGGAACGAACGGTATCTTTCCTAGAAGGATTGGGAGAGAATAGATTGGATTCAAGATAGGGACCGAAGCCTTGATCATTGTAAAGTGCGCAACGACAGCGAACTCAGAGTAGTCGTGCAGAATTTGAGCTGTAATCCAGCTCCCCTTTAGAAACCAGCACAGAAGTACAAGCCTGTTGAATATTCCGAGCAGAGGATACGGATATAAAGAACCAGACAGAATCACATACCCAATCCCCAGCTCCGCAGGTATATGTTTCTATTAAGATTGGACCCGACTGATTAGCTCCTATGCATTTCACAAGCACGATTTTCACTTACTGTAGCCAAGAACGTTGACCATCAACGAATTATACACTCGCGCGGTGTCGACCACGGTCCATCCTTTCCGTTGCGGACCAGAGGAGAATGTGTAACCCGGCATGGAAGGAATGACCACGTGGAACCTGATGAAAAGGTGATTGGGATTTGTACGCAGCACCAAGAAGATCAGCCGCGACAGATCTATCGTAGCTCTTCAGAGCATGAGCTAAGATTAAAAAGAGAAAACTTCGTACGCAGGCTGTCCAGCCTTTGTAGGGTCAACGAGCTCATCAATAACCTCCCAAAACTCCAAAAACGATGAAGGCCATCCATGAGACAGGATTAATGGGATTGCATCCGGTTGTTTGGATTTGATGTGCACAAAATGAAGCGAAATTTCTTCGATATCGACCCGAAAGTGAGGATATCTTATACCGGTCGTTATTGGGAGTTGATAAGTAGAATTGTTGTTATCATCATCATCGTCTTCGTCTGACCAGTTGTGGTGTAAAAGAACGTATTCCAGACCCACTTGTTAATTCTTTTTTCGGTCTCTTCCCAGCTCCACTCGTTGGCCCAGTACTTATGTAGCTCAGTGAGCCAGTCGAGATCAATACCATAGTCCCAGGACGCGCCTGGCACGATCGGTGCTGTTGGCAGCCTGGTGTCCCTGATTTTAGCCATCATTCGGTCAACATCCTGCTGAGCAAAAGATACCTGAAAGGGGGTAGGAATGTTCGCAGACGTCATGTCGGGTCGTAGCTATGAAGGTAGATGTTGATCGTCAGCGCAAGAAAGCTATGATCAGTCATCAACGTCTTTGTGCTTTTAAACGCGTTGATGGACATCACATGGGGCGAAGGACATCGACGTCACTGCTCGGTGTGGTTACGGGAGCTTACCTTAGCAACTGTAACCCTAGTCACAAGTTGAGTTATTGGCAAGGTCTCCCTCTTTAGTTTGATCTCTCTTTCAATCTCGTCTAAGACCTCTACTCCCTCTCTAACTCTCTCTCACGACCCTCATCTAGTCTTCTTACACTTCGCTCCTGTCCTTATTTTCCTTCCATCATGGACGTGGATCCACCACTTCCTGATCAAACGCAAATCGCTCAAGAGCCTGCTCTTCAATCAACAATAGAAGAGCCTTCCGAGTTGGAAATCCTGAAGGCGGAACAACTACGGAAAGAAGTCGAACAAGAACAAGCCGTCAGTGATGCTCTAGCCGAGGTCGCCGAATTAAAAGCAAAGCTTGAGGCTGAGAAGAAGAAGGGAGGAGAGGTCCTAGCTGATAAACAAGGACTCGGTTAGTATCAGCGTTTCTTTCTTGCCATATGACACAAAGAGAACGTGCGATGCTTCTTCCTTTAGTTGAATGATCAAAGCAGAAAAGTGTTGATATGAAGGTTGAGAGGACATCGTGGCAACTATTGTTGAAGGCGATACTTTCTAGTACTGCCCTGTGGCCACAAGCTGATTGTTTCTTTCATTGAACGACGCTGGTTTCATGGTTTGTAGAACAATCTCTTCAACATCTCCAGCAATCTCACTCTTCCCTTCAACAAAGCCTATCGTCTGAAACGTCTAAAGCTACGCAAATTCAAACCGAACTTTCTAATGCTCAAAATCAAAATAAATCTCTTCTATCCACGATCGAATCGCTGCAAGTCGAGAGAGATACCATCAAGACTGAGGTTCTCGCCGCTCGGCAAAAGGTGACAGGGTGGGAACGACGTGTTGGAGAAGTAGAGGGTGAATTGGAGGTCAGAAGGATTGAAGGACGGAACCATAAGGTTAGTCTCATCTTTTCTCTCTGTGTCCTTGTACATCCTACCCTTATATATGTTAAACATCAACGGAACTTCAAAAAAAATAAAATCATGCGCAATATAGTTCAAAATCGAGGCTCTAGAGCTCAACGTCGAGTTGGCCAACAAGGACAATATGTCATTGTCTGATTCGTTGACTCGCCTAACATCAGAATTTGCCAAGTATCGATCAACATCTGTACGTATACTTTTTCTCCTAGTTATGCGTAGCTCATCAGAAACTGAAGTCTCCTCCATGAATCTCAGCACGCTCAAAATCAAAACCAGGCTCTGGAGATCCAATCTCTCCAGCAATCACTATCTACCGCTCAAATCTCACTCAAGCAAATTGAGAACTCCTCTGCTGCTCTCCAAACCCGATTAACCACTTCTCTATCCATCAACTCTCAACTCCGAACTACTGTGGCCGAGATCAAGTCAAACTTTAAACAGGAGATCACCGCTCAAACCAGAATGTTGGAAAGTGCTGAGCGCCGATCAGATGAAGGTCGTCGTAGATTGGAAGAAGTCGAGCGAGAATGGGAAGAAGATCTTGAGAGAAGGTCAGAAACGGAGAAAAGGGTCGAGAAGGAGAAAGAACTGTGGGCTGCTCAGCGGCTGGAGTTAGAAAGCAAAGTGTCCGAACTTCGTGATACAATCGAGCGACTTGTCGAGGCATCCGGAGGCAAGGATGATGGAGACAGGACCGGAGGGTTATCAGGAGCATCTCTTGATGGAGATGGAGCCATGGGAATGATGTCACCCACAGCCTCGCTAGCTAATTCTTTGATGAGAAAGAAGGGACAGAGTGTGACCGACTTGTATGTGGAAAATGTTCGGGTTAAAAATAACCTGGTCAAGCAGGAGGCCGAAACAAGAAGACTGGAGGATTGCTTGCAGGAGGTCTTGAGAGACATTCAAGAACGAGTGAGTGACCCTAATTCAACGTTTTGTCTAGTCAAGCTATATTGAAGAGTCCAGCCAAGATCGCCTAATACCTCTCCACCTGTCACTTCGACAAATTCAGGCCCCTCTTCTGAAAGAGCAACGCCAAGAATACCATCGACTAGTCAAGACCGCAAACGAACTCGCCAGCCAGTTATCCGTTGTGACTTCCGAGAGGGATTCTCAAACACAAGTTATTCTTGACCTGACTTCCAAAGCCAAGCAGATGTCGTCTAGCATCACCGATCTCGAATCGCACATTTCAGATCTCTCCCGTCAAATCATCGCACTCTCTCGAGAAATCGCCGTCCGAGACGATCCTGCTATGGTCAACTGGCAGGATTTCCCGGTCGAAACTGAGAGTGGCGAGGAAGGAGACGACATGGAGAGTATCATCTCCCGTAACTTGATTATCTTCCGTTCCATCCCCGAACTTCAAGCGCAAAACCAAAAACTTATCAAGATCGTTCGCGAGTTGGGTAAAAAGATGGAGGCCGCCGAGGCTGCTGCTGCGTCGTCATCGGCATCTTTCGTCGAGGATGGACTAGCAGAGGGTTCAAAGATAGACGTCGATACTCTTCAAGCGATTGAAGAAGCCAACTTGTTGATCCAATCGCTCCAACAAAAACTTCTCGAAAAGGACGTCCAGATGGAAAAGTTCATCCGAGAGAGAGATCTTTTCTCGAGGATGCTTTCCCAAGCTGGTGTCAGCTTACCTTCTGGATCAGCGCTCGATGAAGCTGTTGCCGGTGGAGCTGGAGGGGCAGGAGGTCTGTTGGATGTCGTCAAGGCCAATTTGGAGAGCTACAGAAAGGAGCTCGGTTTGGATGCTGATCGGCTGAGGGAGGAACTGGCAACAGCCAGAAAAGAACTTGGAACTATTAGTGGAAGTCTGGCCAGGTTGGAGGCCGAACGAGACTTTTTGAGTGGTGAGCGTATCTTCATATAGGTATTAAAATCAGTTACTTCCTCGAGATGTTCAACCATATCATGCATGTTATAATGCCTTGTTTATCCTATGACAGAGCGAATCGTAGGTCTGGACGAGTCCAATCGCCTTCAGAGGGTACAGTTTGAGGGTATGTCATCTCAGAACCAAACCCTCAAGACAGAACTCGCTCGGGTCAACATGGAACTCCGATCGGTATGCAATTTTTTCCCCCTCTATTTGATGATGGTGCTTGCCTCTATATGGAGATTCTTGTTCTTCACTAACTCAAGGGGAAACATCTGTCTTGGCTTCTCTTCTAAATCGTAATAATAGGCTGAGGATAAGAGGATACAAGCCGAGGGAGTTGCCGAACGAGGTAGGACGGATGCTGCTAACCTTCGAGCTGAGAAGGAACTATGGAAGGTTCGTGTCTTTGTCTGAATGAAAATCAATCCTTTGTTGATCTCGTTCTAATCTGCTTCGTGAACGTACCTTGTTCTCTCTTTCTCGCCACGGAGTAGACGATTGAGAGTCGACTCCAAGCGGATCTTGCCAATTTGGCTAGAGAGAGAGCATCCCTTCAGTCACTTACTCAAAACCTTCAGTCAGTGGAAGCCGAGTCGGCTAAGGTGCTTTCTGAGGCCAAGGCTCGGTCTGCAGCTGCTATCACTGCTCTAGAGACAGAAAGGTTCGTATATTCTTGTGTTTTTCCTTCGTTTCTTCAGAACCGTCGTTTTTGGCCTAATTTATTGTCGTTGAAATGTTCTCAACCAGGTCGAAACTACGAACGGAGATCTCAAAACTCAAAGAGGAGAAAGTGACAGAGTTGTCGTCCCTCACTTCAGAGAGGGACTCACTCAAGACTGCTATCGAGACGTTAACAGCCGAGCTCGAGGCCGCCAAAGTGAGACATCGTTCTCTCCTTTGTAGATATCGGTAAATTCGCACTAACACGTATAATGGACTTTTTTTTCCTCGATCAAATTGAAGAATGCGACAGCTTCCGAGAACGAGAGTCGTGAGACCACTCTCCGAAAAGCATTTGATGAAGAGAAGGAAAAATACGTAGTGTTCGAACGAAAACGAAGCGAAAGGATCTTCCGTGATAATGTAAGTCTCTTTCAATTGTATTCTAACTTCATCAGTATTCCTCATGAGACTGACTAGTGTATTGCAACAAAAATTATAGAAAGCATTGTTAAAAGATCGGAAAGAATTTGACCAAAGCAAGGCGACGTACGAAGCTGAGATTGCCCAGCTCAAGACGCAGTTATCTGAGGTTGAACAAAAGCTTTCCACCGCTACATCTGCTGCTCCTCAGCCGGCTTCGGAAGAATTGATTGCTGCCGCCGTAGCGGCTAAGGAGGCTGAGCTTCAGACAGCCCATTCAGAAGCTCTGGAGGCAAAAGAGAAAGAGATTCAATCAGCTAAAGAAGCTGCTGCCGCTGCTAGTGCTTCTCAACCCTCGGCTGTGTTGTCTGAAGCCGACGAGAAGTTTGTGAGTATCCCTTCTTTCGTTTGTCTCACAAAATGACCGCCTGATTGACTCAAAGAATGGACATTGGTCATCACAGACGGCTCTCACCTCGGAGCGAGACGCTTTGGTGGCTCAGCTGGCATCTGAAAAGAAAGCTTACGAAGAAGAAAAGGCGCAAATCATTCAAGCCGAAAGAAAACGAGTTCAGAACGTGCATACCGATAACGTTTGTCCTATTCTCTTCTTTTGGATAGGCTGTGAGACGTTCTTCGGAATTATGAGCTGATTCGCTTTATTTCTCGGTCTAGGTCAACTTCCGAAGACGTCTGGCCGAAAATGCGACGAAGGAGAAAACGCTGACTGATAAGATCACCGAGCTCGAGGCCAAATTATCTGAAGCCGAGAAAGCTGTGGAGTCAGCTCCCCAACCTTCCGCTGGCGGTGAGTCCTCCACCGGTGAGGTAACGACGGCAATCGGTCCTCCTTCGGAGAAGGTCATCAAATCAGCTGTAGACACTGCTGTGTCGGTTAAGGAGGCCGAACTTCAAGCTGCTCACGCTGAGGCACTTGCTGCTCGAGAAAGGGAACTTAAGGCCGAGTCAGAAAGAAAGGTGGCTGAGGCTGTCAAGGCCGCTCAAGAAGCTGCCGCTGCCGCTGCCACTCCGGCTTCAACGGCGGCTGAGACCGAAGCGGCAATCAAGACGGCGGTTTCTGCTCGAGAAGCCGAGCTGACTGCTGCTCATGAGGAAGCCTTGAAGACTATCTCTGCTTCCACTTCCGGCCCTGAATCCGCTGTGTCATCAGCGGACGTACAGACTAAGATCGACGAGGCGGTCGCCGCCGCTTTGGCTCGAGCGGCAGATGAGCAAGTTATGAAGACCAACCTTCAGAAGACGACTATCCAACGTGAACGAAAGAACAGGATCAAGGCAGAGACAGAGCTGAATACACTCCGATCAGAACTCGAGGCTCTTCGGACTTCCACTGGAACGGTTGCAGTCGATTCTTCAGAAGCTACGGCTACTCCTAGTGCAGCTCCAACAGCAACGGCTGCTAGTCCGGCATCGAAACCTGGGCTGACTCGGCCGTCGAAACCCCGGGTGAGCTCAGGTTCTTCATCGACAACTACGGCTGTCGAGAGTGGGCCGGCTGGTAGAACACGGGCGGCGGCTGCGACGGGGGGTGCGGCTTTAGGCTCTGCAACTGCGTCTGGAGCAAGTGCTGCCACTGAGGCGGCTGTGGCATCACCGGCGATTAAAGGCGCGGCCGGCGGACCATCCATCAGAGGTGCAGCCGCTGCTGGACGAGGTGGGGCCTCAACCAGGGGTGCTAGAGGTGGACGGGCGCCGACGACATTATTCGCAGGTGCACTGGGTAAAGCCCAGGCAAGTGGAACGGGCACAAAACGAGCTCGACCGGAAGATGATGCGGCGGCAACTGGTTCTGGGCTGGGGAACACCCTATTCGACCGGTTGAATGAGTCACAATCGGCCGGCAGCCCTGCTGCAGGCACCGGCGCAAGTGGCTCCGGACCGAAGCCTCGCCAGCAGTTGATCAAGCGAACCAAGCCGAACAATCCTGGCGCGCCTGGAGGAGCGGGAGCGGGAGGAGCAGCAGGTGATGCATCGGGTGGACAGAATCAGTAGTGTGTGTGTATGTGTGTAGTGTAGTTGGGTTGTCCCATGTGCTTCTTCTTATCATCATCATTTCTTTAAAATCTCTACATTGAATGTTTACCGGAACGGGCTTTGATGATACTACGGACCACGTTGTGTAACCAGTTCGATTGAGATTACGATTAGATAGCCGATCCGTCGATCAGATCTCGATCTAGAGCGACATCTGGCTCGATCGGTCCTTGCCGAAAATCAGGGCACCGATCAGGGCAGAGGAACGCCGAGGCCGAACGAGACAGACACACCATCATCATCAGCCATGTCTTTTTTGTGATCGTTTTTACATACTACCCGTCGATTCTAACCTTCTTTCTTCTTCTCTTGCCATCTTTGCATTCTCTATCTCGTGTAACATCGATCCGATTCTTGCCACCTACTTTCTCCATATGTTCATCTTGGTCTTGCTCACAGGTGCTTTAGGCCTGGCTGCTTTCTCATGGGCATCCATAGCGTTCTTCAGTCTTTACCTCGCTCCGAGGCGATCTTCACTGTATAACCTTCAGGGTAAGAATTGAGCTCTGGAATCATGCTTGTGTAAATCCTATAATCTCATTCATCCTATTCCTCTTCTTCATCCTCTCTTCAGGCCCGAATCATACCAACTACTTTACAGGCAATTTTTTAGACATCCTCTCGTGAGTTTTCATCATTGGCTCAGTCGTCCAATCTTAACGATCATCGCTAACGACCTTTCGGACGCGTTCTTCTTTCTATGTGAAATCTGATCTTTGGTTTGTTACGAGAGCACAGAGCTCGTACAGGTGAAGAGCATGCGAAGTACAGAGAAAAATACGGAAGCACCCTCCGGTTTGCTGGGATCGCTGGAGCACCCGTCTTGAACTCGACCGATCCGAAAGTCTTCAACCAGTTTGTCCATCCGAACCCTCATCCTCCTCTGCTGATCAATTCAACTGTAGTTAACGCACTTTGAATGGACAGTGTGATGAAAGAAGCCTACGACTATCCGAAACCTGGTATGGCCGCTCGAGTGCTCAGAATTGCTACCGGAGATGGTGTTGTTACGGCGGAAGGTGCTTTTCAAGTTCTCTTATATCACATCTAATCCACTCGGCGCGATTGAACTCAACATTTCTGACGAGCCTGTCACCTTGTTTTCACTTCATGGTCTCGGTGCATCTTGTCTCATCTCATAGGTGAAGCTCATAAGCGACATCGAAGGATCATGATCCCCTCTCTGTCCGCTCAGGCCGTTAAGTCGATGGTCCCAATTTTCTTAGAAAAAGGTATGGAACTTGTCGACAAGATGATGGAGGATGCGGCTGAGAAGGATATGGCCGTGGGAGAGTCGGCCGGTGAAAAGAAGGCAACCAGACTCGAGACCGAAGGAGTCGATGTAAAGGATTGGGTCGTGAGTACCCGCCTATTCCTTCACCTTGATGGACGAAGCATATCAAGGAAAGGTTCATTGACTGACAAACACTATCTTACCAGGGTCGAGCTACTCTGGACGTCATGGCTCTTGCAGGTCAGTCTACTCTCTCTTATAAATGCTCCACATATGTATGCATGTACTGACATGCTCTTCCTATATTCGATACGACGTCATATGTCCAGGATTTGACTATAAGAGCGACTCGCTCCAGAACAAGACCAATGAGCTCTATGTCGCTTTTGTCGGACTTACCGATGGGTTTGCTCCTACCTTGGACTCGTTCAAGGCTATCATGTGGGATTTTGTACCTTACTTCCGAACTATGGTATGTCTGCCATTCTTTGATATCCAAAGATTATGGATAGGTTACTTGCTAAAATTTCACCTATCGTGAACAGAAACGGAGACATGAGATACCTTTGACTCAAGGATTAGCAGTTTCCCGACGAGTTGGGATCGTAAGTGCCAGATCAAGCCTCTCTGAATATTCTTGGTCATCATCTTAACCTCCTAGGCTCATTCATCCATGGTGCGCAATAGGAGCTTATGGAGCAAAAGAAGCAGGCCGTGCTTGGCTCAGCTTCCGATCAGGCTGTTGATAAAAAGGATGTTCAAGGTCGGGATATCCTAAGTCTCCTAGGTTAGTAACGTTTTTAAACGTATATACAGAGCGGCGACATTCTTTCCCTGACAACTGTCAACATGCTCGTTACTAGTGAGAGCAAACATCGCCGCCAACCTGCCTGAATCTCAAAAGCTGTCCGATGAGGAGGTACTCGCTCAGATCAGTAACCTGTTATTTGCTGGATATGAGTGTGTATCCTTTCCCCTCTCTATCCTTAGCTGATTAAAAGCACTAATAGAGGTCTTTATGTTTCCTGTTTGATCAGAACTTCTTCGACAGTCTTGACATGGATGTTTCACCGACTCTCAGAAGACAAAGCCGTTCAGGATAAACTTCGAGAAGAAATTTGTCAGATCGACACGGATATGCCTACGCTGTGAGGATGTTTTTGATGCTAAATTACTTCTTCTTGCAAATGACTAAAACGGCCTTCCATTCTTGATCCATTTTAGAGACGAACTTAATGCGTTGCCTTATCTCGAAGCGGTTGGTTCTCGATTCTTGGTCTTGTCTTCCAAATACAATACGGATTATTGCTCATCTGATTTGCGTCTACGGGCTGTGGAATTTAACTAGTTTGTTAAGGAGTCTCTTCGTCTAGACCCTCCTAGTCCGTATGCTAACCGTGAATGCTTAAAGGATGAAGACGTATGTTGGCTTCATCACGCATAATTTTCATTTCATATTCCTTTGTACATACGCATACAGGCTGACCGAGCTCAAATTCCGGCTTCCTCTTCTGTGCTTCTTTTTCTGGCCTTTCTTATCTTCATTCTTCAACCAAAATTTGTCACAGTTCATCCCACTTGCCGAGCCTGTCATTGGTCGAGATGGGTCGGTCATCAACGAGGTCCGGATCACGAAAGGAACGATGGTCATGCTTCGTAAGTTTTCCTTTATTTCATCTCGTCCATGAAATAGTTTCTGATAGACGCGGACCAATTCAGCGTTGTTCAACATCAATCGTTCAAAGTTCATTTATGGAGAAGATGCAGAAGAATTCAGGTACAATTCGTTTTCTTTTAAAAGCCAATCGGTTTCGTATCGTAATTGACCGGGCTCTCTTTTAATTTCTCGAAAGACCGGAGAGGTGGCTTGAGGACGTAACAGACTCGCTCAACAGTATTGAAGCACCCTATGGACACCAGGCGAGCTGTATGTTTTATTGATTTTATCTTTGTGAATTTTGCAAAACGTTGAACTTCGCGCTTCCCTTGTTGTTGAAATCCCAGTTATCTCTGGACCCAGAGCTTGCTTGTAAGTTTCTTCTCATCTGGCGCCTTAGCAGTATCCGATCAGCCATCTAGTTCTTTGTACGATTGTTTCTGACTCTCTCGACTTTCGCAGTGGTTGGCGATTTGCTGTCGCCGAGATGAAGGCCTTCTTGTTTGTCACTCTCCGTCGGGTCCAGTTCGAGCCCATCATCTCTCATCCAGAGTACGAGCACATCACCTTGATCATTTCCCGTCCTCGAATCGTTGGTAGAGAGAAGGAGGGGTACCAGATGCGTTTGCAGGTCAAGCCGGTCGAATGAGTTGATTCTTCATATGTTAAGAGAAGTTCTATATCTGAGAATGTGTGACTAGGACAATGCCTTCTTTGTATCGATTTGTTTCTCATACCCGGGCAGGCGCTATGACTTCTACGTCGTCTATCGTCGCTCTGGACTCTCTTCTTACCCTATATATTATTCCATCCGTCTGTATATTTGTCTATCACGACGTCTGTGTCGTCAACTCAATATTCAGCCTCTTCATGCTTCTGTGTCTCCATAGATGTGATCTTCATGTTTGTCGACTGCAGAGGATCGAGATCATCAAAAAAGCAAGTGATCGGGCCTGACCGAAGTTTCTCCACAATCCGGGGAACTCCATCCAGACAACTTTATCTTCCTTTCTCTCTCACCATGTCGATCTAATCGACCTCACTTTCCTCTCTAAGAAAGAAGATATTAGACCTTCTCAAAGAATAAACACGGATGTCGGACACTCCTGTTCGGATACTTGTCCTCCACTTGTTCTTACTCCTTCACCTCTCAATATTCATCTTAGGTCTTGGTACTATCACTTGGATAGGAGTCGTGTGGAGCAGAGATCAGGATGAGAGAGGAGGTAGACCAGAGCACACTACTTTGCTTCTATGCAGCCTGAGTGTGGGGCTCGTAGGAATCTCGTTAGTCCTTTTCTTGATTCCTTCCCTTGTTTCGTATCAGAAACTGTCTCTACGGAAAATATTCGTCTGGATTGAAAAGAGATGCGATGCCAAGATGTATACTTTTTTGAGGCCTACTAACTCACCATCATTTCCTGAACTTTCTTCGCTCTTCCTTTTGGTGATTGTTACATGTCGGGGCGACTAAACTCCGACAGCCGGTTGATAGATATCTTTCGACTCTCAGAATGGTTGACACTTGTGAAGATCAGAGCAGAATTTGTCATGACCGGCTTGATGACAATCTCTTGGATCGGTTCGTCTAATTTTCGATATGTGATGTTTTCATATCGTTGTCTGGTATATAACGAGAGATAAGGTAACCGTTGCCTAACAACTTCTTTGCGACTAACGATGAACAGCAACAAACGGAGCGCTTACCTTGTCATCACTTTCTCAACGACCTCCTTCGCCTTACCTATCCTCACCACCTTCATCCCCACCTTCACCTCCACTAACGAACACCGACCGATTCCCTAAGACGATTCTCTTTCTCTCCATCGCTTTTCAAACCTTGTTCTTCCTCTCTTCGACATGTTTGCTGGCTTCAGGTCTTTCGGCGCTTCATCAGGCTACTCTTAAAGGGCTCGATGTCGAATGGGTTATGTGGGACTTTGACGTTGAGCGTGCGGCAAGCGCCAGAGATGTTCGTTCGCTGGATGAAGAGACAGGACTCTTAGATAATGTTGATAGGGTTCTAAGAGGATCGTCGATGAGAGGTCGCGAAGAGACATATGGAGCATTAGGAACTGGTCAGGATCAATCTCACGAAGGACTACTGGATGGAAGAGTAGAGGATGAGGTAAAGAAGTTTGGGCTGGAAGAGCAGGATGAGAATGGGAGGAGGAGAGTTCGCTGGGTCTGGGGCTTGACCGGGTTGAGTGGTGGTGTGTTGATCGGAAGCTCTGGTTGGGCCGTCTTGGGCTGGGAAGGTTTCGGTCGGTCCTCAAACTGTTCTTCTTCTTCTTGGTTATTCTTCTCTTTCTGGTTTTGTTGCTGATACCTTTGTCTTTTGTCTATTCGTAATTAAATGCAATAGATAAAGCAGATATATCTCTCTGGGTTCTAAGTTCGATCACCTTTTTCCTCTGCTTATCGACTTTGTTCCTACCCTCATTCTATATCTTTAAACCGAGTTTCCTCCGCCCATCGACTCTCCGTACTCTTCTCATCTTACACATCATTCTTTATCCCCTTCCCACGGCATTCTTCACTTTACCTCTTTCTTCTTCCTCGTCATCATCGCCTTCGTCCGAGCAAGGTGATCCGGACGGACCCCAATCGGAATTCTCGAAGCCGATCCTTCCGTCACCCGAACAGGTCCAGGCAGCCGTGAGTGCTCTACCGGGATTTACGATCGCTTGCGCTTGGGCAGTTGTCGGTCTTTGCCTATGGTGGCTTGTTCAAGAGACCTTGCTGCCCCCTCCGTCGGCGTCTTCATCACGGAACGAGGGATATGATGATGGGGGAGATGAGGAGGGAGACGACACGGGTGGAGGACGGAGAAGACGAAACCAAACCCGGTATCAAAACCGTCAAACTTATTACAGGTCGGGCCGGTCCGACACACACACTCAATCACATGGACGAACGCTCTATGACCCATTGGTGACGACCCCACCATCGACGTCGCCATCACCATCGCCATTACCGTCAAAGTCGACGTCGAGTGTATCACCCCTGAAGAAGATGACGACAAAGACGTCTGGTGGAGAAGGTTGGAGAGCGTTCGCTTTCGAGTTAGAACATGATGGTGACGATGATGATGATCATGATGATGATAACGACGATGACGGAGAAGAGTCCTTGACCTCGTTCACGAGCGTTTAGAGGGTTGGAGTATGAGGAGACAGGACAGACTACGACCTTTTCTCTCAGCTTGCAGTGGGGTTCTTCTTCTTTCTCTTTTTACGTCTTTCTCAGCTTGGTCTTCGTTTTCTTTTTCTTTTTCTTATCTTTTTTTTTTCTTTTCTTTTCGGGCTATTCTCGCAGAATGTTCTTGTAATTCAACACCCAGACCTCCTCCCACCCTCTCTTTTTTCCTTCCTTATTCACTCATTTTGAATTTCTTCCTCTCTTCTCTTATCTTTTTTTTTTTAAATAGTATTCCACCGTCCAGTCCTTGATATGATGTATAACGTAGTACAGCGCAGCGCAGTGTAGTCTCTAGTCCATAATCCGTATCATATGTTGTGTAGTATGTAGTGAAGTGTGTAGTATAGGAAAACGCAGTGTAGAAAGATGTACACAGCGTACGACCGAAGAACCTCGTTGCGCTCCAGAAAATCTGCTTATCACTTTGTGATCATCTTATCATAACCTTCCATCGAATTGTCTGTTCGTTTTGGTTTGTTTCGTTTCGTTTCTGACTGTGTGATGCGGCGGAAGGTCCGCATAGATCGGAACGGTATGGACAAAACAAGAGATCAAGCAAACGGACGGACGGACGAATGGAGCAGGAGAATGAGAAGAAAAAAATTAAGAAGAACGGTGGGAAAGAGAGATTTGGGCATGATTGGACTTTCGTGATTCGAGAGAATTAGGAGGCATTCAAACAAAACGAAGGGTGAAAGACAAACAAACGAATGAGCGAACAAAGAGGAAAGAAGAAGGGTGGTGAAGGGGGGGGGAAGGAAAGCAGGCAAGCAGAACCAAGTAGGGCAGAAAAAAAGGTAGGTACGTTGATCGAATGTTTGGAGAATAAACGAGAGGTTGATCTACATCTTGACTTCGTGGATAAAGATGTCGTCCTAATATTTTTTTTTCAGGGGGATTCAGAGAAAAAACCGAGACGAAGAGAAAAGGCGTTCAGTCGATTTGAAAACAAGCGCGTCCAAGGTCAAGGGGGTTTGACCGGATGGAACGAAACGAAACGAAAAAGAAACTCACGACGTTCGTCCAAGGGACATTATCCCTTCCTGCCCGACTTCGCTCTGACCAGTACTCGAGCTCGCCCAATTCGGTCCGTTTGGGTGCCCAGACCCTCTCGTTGGTGTCCGGGTCGGTCTGTGAAGAGAACCAACGGGGCTGATGAGGGGGCAGTTCGCCGGTCTCTCGTTTCTGTCTCGTCGACCGTTGTTTCGCTTCCTGCTGCTGCTTCCCGAGGTTCGCTTCGTCATACTTTGGGTGCAGCGATGAGGAAAGAGTGTCGAGGGCGAAAAGAGAAGAAAGATCGTCAGCACGGGCATGTTTGCGAGGGAACTCAAGTACAGGATCATCTCGAGGTGCTTACCTTGGCAAGCTCGAAGGCCCGTTGATCGGGGCGTAGACGGCAATCGGTAGGAGCGAGCCATCTCTCCAGGCCGGAAGGAATATCATTCTGCGGTTAATGAAACAAAGGACGAAATAGAACCCAAACAAACGAAATCAGCCCTGAAGTGAACTCTGGGTGGGAGACGAATCATTCTCAAGCCCGAGAGGATAAGAACCGGACGAACCACTGCAACACACAGTCATAATATTCATGGAACAACAGAATCAGCACAGACGCACACCTCATCTACAACATAGACAAAAAAAACCCTCTTTGGAAACGCCCTTACAAGTGACAGCAAAAGGCGAAAGATTGAACGGAGCAGCCGGCTTAACGGTGTTCTTCCAGAGCTAAACGGTCGCGCAAGAAAAGAAAAATAAATTAACAGGAGACGCAACGAGAACAAAAAAAAAAGCCAGACGAAACGTACAAGTAGGTATTCTTTGGGCATGTTTGACGAGAGCACGCTTGCGTTCGCTGGCAGCTTCTCATCTGGCAAGAGAGAGCCATGTCCGGCTCCATGCTTTCGGGCTACGAGCTGAGAGTTCCATCCTGGAAAATAAGAAAGCAAAAGGAAAAGGGGGGGGGGGGGACGGGGAAAATATATCACCAAGTCAATGATGAACTTGGAGAAAAAGATCGGCTGATTCAAGACAAGCAAAGAGAAAGAGAGAAGAAAAGAAAAACGAACGACCGGCAATTTCCCAGTGAGTCTGGCCGCGCGCGTCCTTGACGACACCTTTGATCTCACAAGAATCCCTGGCCTTCCAACCTCTAGGCTTGAACGTCAGGACACAGACCTCGCCGGTTCGCTTATTGGTGACCTCCATATCACCGAAATGGTCGATGATCGGGGAGCCCATGATAAAGTTTGAGACGCTGGTAGTGACTTTCCGCCAGCTGTAGTGCTCGAGCACCATGGGCTTCGCGTCCGAGCTCATGAACTTGTCTTCTGGATAACCGGGCGCTTTGGCCCACCCGGCGGGTATGCAAAGCTCGGCGTGGGCGATTCCCGTCGGCCTGATCTCGAACGACCGACCGAGGAACTTGTTTTTCGCGTCGACCTCGCCGTAGTATCTCCAGTGGGGGGAGTCAGAGTAACAGGCCGAGATCGGGGGATGGTGGGAGACTTGTTCGGAAATGTATCTGTACTTTTTGTCCGGTCGGCAGTACTCGAACGTCTCGCCTAGCATCGGGTTGAACGGCTTGGCGATTCGGCCCTCGGTGGACGAGTAATTACTCATCGCGAATGCTGCCACGTACGCCAGTCGTTTCAAAGAGTCCGCCTCGGCGGCGGCAGCGTCAACTGTGTGTGTGTGTTCGTTGGGAAGGAGAAAGTCCCCCGAGGCATACAAGTCGTGAGAAGGAGGACAACCAAGACAAACACCGGACAGAGAGCAGAAATCACTTACGACACTCTGAATACTCCATATCCTCTGCCATTCGCTCCAACATCGAAGTTGGCTCGTTGCTGTAGCGAAAGACGGATCACATCAGCCATGGCTCTCACTATTCCTACCACTATCACCACTGCTATCGAGATAAAGATCGGGAGGTTGTCGACTTACAAAAAGACGGGAAACCTGCGAATGGACGACAGATTTTTTAAAAAAAATAAAAAAAGACACCCCGAGTCAGTCAGTCAGTCATTCGTTCATACAGTCAGCTCCCGGCCAGACACACACACACACACACACACACAGAAGATTTGACTGACGAGATCTTTGTGAGGTCCTTTCCGATACTCGACTTGAGGATCGCCCAGAGTGAGATCGGCGGTCTCTCGTCACTGGAGATCGGCAGCCGGCTCCTCAACCGGTTGTACGGCTCGTACTCACCCCCGTCCAACGAGATCTTGTCTCTGAGGAGTTCTTTCGTCTGCGTTGCTTCTTCCAATCGGTCTTCCAACTGGGGCTGGGCCTGGGCCGAGGGTTGGGTCTGAACTTGAGCGATCGAAGACGGGATCTGGAGGGGGAGGGTTCCTTGTTCGATTGCGTCGTAAAACTCATCCTCATCCTCGTCCTCGTCCCCATCGTCCTTGGTGTCGTCCTGGGCACCGATGCCATGCTGAACGGTGACCAGGCCGGTTCCAAAGTCTGATACAGATACCTCCGGAAGGTCGATCTTGACGTCTGGGGAGCTCGGGAGCGCGACCGGAGCTCCAGCGGTGGTGGATGTAGCCGGAGGTCCGGAGGTTGGCCCTTGGGCAGAAGAGCTCGGTGTGGTCAGGTAGTTGTCTCCTTGGGGTCCCAGTGGGATCCCGGGTGACATTAATCTAGCAGCTCGTAGCTCTTTTTGTCTTTTGGTGTGTTTGTTAAGGATTAATTAGAGGGAGAATGGGTGCGAGAACAGAAGGGGCTTTGAGATGAGCAAAGGAACAACGAAAGAAAAAAAAGAAAGAAAAAAAGAAAAAAGACAAAACGTACTGCTTCCGGTTATGCCTACCGGCTTCGGCCAACTCCCTCTCCATCTCTGCCTGCTGTCGGGCGACGTCCTGCATGCTTTCCTCCCAGAGCCTCTTTGCGTCTACCTCTGCCTGGTATCTGGCCATGAGCCATCGTTCTCTGACGGCGCTCATGGACTGGTACTCGACCACCAGGTCCTGGAGCAGCCTGAGGGATTGCCTGATGGAATCCTTGACGGTCTGCTGCCTCGAGTTGACGGAGGGTGTACGGTTCAAGTGGGCGGGACCGTTGCCGGGGATGGCGACCGGGGCGGTGGGCGAGCCGGGGAAGCTATAGACAGACGAACTGGAGGAAGAGTTGACGATGAGGGAATCCAACAGTTGGTCGGTGACCTCGATGTGCGCTCTGGTGGAACTGGCGAGGAGCTCGAACTTGTCCTGGTACGGGATTCCGGGGCAGTGCAGATGGGTGGACAGCTTGGTGGGGTCTCGCCTGAAGCTGACCGAGTCTGAAGGATCGGCCTCGTAATCGTCGTCGATCGTGTTTGCGTCGTCGTCGTAGGAGGGCGCGATCGAGGGCGCTCTGGGGGTGGTCGATCGCTGGAAGGACGTCCGGGAAGGGGCAGGCATTTGGAGGCTGCCGGACGTGAGTGGGACGGGCGAGGGTTCCCCAGTAGTGAGCGCGTGTAGAGAGGACTGGGTGTTTTGCCGACGGATGGTGGTAGAAGGCCGTTTAGTGGATGTGGCCGACTGATTGTCTAGGGTGCCTCCGGGTTTATAGAAATCAATGTGCTGTCTGAAGGCCTGGGGTTGAGATGAAGAGAAAGGCAGAGGGGGTTGATGGTGAGGTCAGCTCTAGGGTTTTATATATATTTTATTTTATTTTCCTTTTTCTTTCCCCACTGTGAGAGAAAGAAAGAGCGCATAGAAAAAGGACGAACCTGAGACCAGTTGGCCGCTTCCTGGGGATGACTCGCACGGAGGGAAAACTTTGGGAACCTGGCATCATGTCCGGCACTTTGAATGTCAAACCCGGTGGAGGACGTTGGCTTTAGCTGGGCGAACTTGAGCGAGACCGAGCCTCGGCAGGCCCTGTTTTCTTCCTCTTGGTTCCGGTAGTCTGTGAGGCGGGAGAGGGGTTGATGTTAGTGTCTTGGAGTTTGTATCGGAGAGTGAGGGAGTGGGGGTAAGAGAGGGGATACTTGCAAGAGAGGATTCCGTGCTCGATGACGAACCATCGGGATTTGTACCCTCTGGCCACGTTTGTCCATTTCATCTGGGGCGGTGTGAGAAGTGGAAACAAGTTAGGCTGATCAGGACAGAGAGGAGAGAGAGAGAGAGAGGAAAGAAAAGAAGGAGAAGGAGAAGAAGGAAGAAAAAGAAACCAACCAGGTAACCTCTTTGGGTGATCGGTTTCCCATCCGGTCGGCTCTGGAGCAATGCTTTCTGGTTATTGGAGGCTGAACGGGGAGGGCAAGAAAACACCAGAGGTGGTGAGACGGAAAGCGAGTGGGAGTATGGGGGGTGGCGAGTGAGACGGTGAGAGAGCGATGGACGTACCTTGCTTGAGAAGATTGTTAATGTCGTCGTTGCCGGCGCTTCCGTCGTAGGCGCTCTTGCCTTTGCGGTCTTTGACAAACACGTCGGCGCCCCGGTCGAGGGCGAGAAACTTGACGAGGGCGGTGTCCTTTCGGCGGACGGCCTCGTGAAGGAGGGACACGCCTTTGTCTCTGTCGAGCGCGTTGAGGTCGAGGATGGCGGCTCTGGGGGATTTGAGGAGTTCGAGTAACGAACCGGACGGGCCGGGCCCGTGTTGGGGGGCGTTGATGTATTGGGACAGAAGGGCGAGGTACTGGTTCTGGAGGGCTGTCCGGGAGTCTGTGTGTGTGTGTGTGTGAGAGAGAGCAGCGGTGCAAGTATAGTGAGTGAGGGAGGGAGGAGCAATCTTGGAGGCGAGATGGAGGGAAAGAAAGAGAGAGAGAGAGAGTAATCTTACCGAGAATGACCTGGACGACCTCTTCGGTCGAGGCGACGTCCATGCAGGTTCTGTCTTGGTCGTCTTTGATGGTGTCATCTATGATGGGCTGTTCGAGAAGGAGTTGCACTGGGGGCAAGGCATGATTTGTCGTTGCATTGCATGGCATTGCAAACAAGAAAGACATCGTATGTTAGCCAAGGGGGGGGGAACAAACGATGACTGAATGAAAGACCGACTGCGAACGGACCGACGTCTGCCCGACCGAGCTCTGCGGCCAGATGGAGGGCGGGTGTGCCGATGTGGGGTTTGTTTGGGTTGATTGATTTGTTGTCGAGCACGATCTCTACCGTTTCGTCTAGAGAGCAAGGGGGGGGGGGCATCATACACGAATGAAAGGGGGGGGGGGCAATAGAAGGAAGAAGAAGAGGAAGAAGAACGAATGAATGGATTCAGTAGAACGCCCCCGGGGGTGTAAAGAACAAAGCACAAGAGAACCAAAGCAAAGAACACGACTCACAAGATGCACACTTGATCGCCTTGCTCAACATTGCCGCTCCTTCATCTGGGGACGAGCCTGGCTTGGAGAGATCTCTGAGGAAAGGATGGATCCGTTGGATCTCACCCGATCTAAGTGCCTCGAGCAGTTGGAATTGATAGAAAGCCTCTCCATCTGCCACTGGTTTGCCTTTTTTTGGGGGGGGGAAGACAGTAAGAACACGATGGACGACGTTTGTCAGACACTTTCAACCACACAGCCAACGAAACCGAGCCAAGAGATGGGGAGGAAGCGAGGGAAAAGAGGGAAGCCAAGGGAAGCCAAGGAAACTAAACGGACCGTCTGATGATAGCGTGTTGAACTGTCTGACCGATCCAGCGATGCTCATTCTGGGGGGGGTTTTGGGGGGGGGGGGGGGATTCGATCCTGCCACACACTAGGGACTACGGGCAAGGGGGGGTGAGTGTCAGGGAGCTGGGGGCGGGCGTCGTTAGGTCGGCAACCGGGGGGGGGGGGAAGTTGGAGAGATGATGGTGATGATGAGAGCAGACCAACGGGGGCGAGCGGAGGGAAAGAAAACGGAATCTTTCCATCTCGGCTTAATCTTTAGCAGCGCGGGTGATGATGGGATGATGGCCGTCGCTGTTGTCATCGTTGCTGCCATCGTCGGTAAGGCAACACCATCAGATGGGGTATCACCAGATACCCCTCCTGCTGGTCTACATAGCCCACCTCCCTTTGGATAGAGAGCGTCGAGGGCAAGAAGGACAAACAACAGAGCGCGCTCACCGTGTGGCCGTTCCCGAGATGATTGTGTGTGTGGATGCTCTCGATGGCTTTTCTTGTGTTCTTGTGTTCTTGTGTTCTTGTGGGTGATGCTGTACTTGCCATCGCTGCTGTCACTGCTGCTGCTGCTGCCGCCATGCTCTGTTGATCTATGTTATAAAACGCGCTTGCATCCCATCCCCCACAGATGATGTGCAGCACACGCTCTCTCTCTCTCTGCTCTATCTTGTGCGCACTCTCTGTTCTCTCGTGCTTGACTATCTTGCCCTTGCCATCGCCTTCGCCAGCATGCTATCCACGCTCTACCTACCCTTCGTGTCATCTGTCGCCCCTCCCGATGGTCTCTACATGCTAGCCCCCCCTCCTTGCCACCCCCCCCCGGGGGGGGGGGGGGAGACGCGGTCTGCTCACGTCACACTTAGGGCTAGGGTTATTTCCCCCCCCCCCCTTGCCTCTGGCTCCCCCCCCTTAAGGCTCCCCCCCCCCCCTTCCAACGTCCATCCCGCCCAGCGTTCATCAGCTCCCCCCCCATCATCAACGACCCCCCCAAGAAGGAAAGCACAGAAAGTAAACATGCAGCCCACAAGACAGTACGGGAGATCACTCGGGAGAACAAGATCGCTCGCTCTAGGCCTCAATCTGGCAGCGAGACTGGTGAGAGCATCACCCATGTTCCCTACAGAGCTCACGGGAGCAAACGATACGTTCATCGTGAGCAGCCATCATCGGGATCCGCTCACAAAGGAAGAGTACATCCTTAGATGTGCGATCTCTGTGACCTTGGTGCTCACCGGCGGTGTGTTTGGTGAGTGTTTCTCTGTTGTTGTCGTTGCCTTTGTCGTTGCTTCCCCCCCCCTCGCTCTTCCATCCAACGTTCGTGCTCTTCCCCCGGGGGGAAGAAACATCTTAGGATCATTTTTTCTTCCTTCTCTTCATTTTTTTCTCTCTCTCTTTCCTTCTCTGTTTGCTCTCAGTCTCGTCCCCGTTCCTCCCCTTCGTGTTCTCATGGTCGATTGTGAGCAATGACGATAGCTAACGCGCTTGCGCTTGGGATCCACTCTCCGATGGACTCCAACCACCATGCTGCCCTCCAGCCGGACTCACCCTTGGTCTCATGGGACTCGATCCCCTTCATCTCCGAGTGCTGGAGAACAGCTCGAGTGATCCCCAGGAGAGGAAGAACGCGGCCAAAGTACTCAAGCTGCTCAACAAAGGAAGACACTGGGTGTTGACCATGCTCTTGCTCGGTAACGTCGTACGTATCCTTCTGCTCTCTTTGACCTTGCCCTTAGCCTTGTGCTCACTCTTTCGTTCTGTTTCTCTCTCTCACACACTCACACACTCACACACTCACTCAGATCGTCAACGAGTCGTTGCCCATCTTCTTGGACTCTATCCTTGGCGGAGGAATCGCCGCCGTCATCGCCTCCACCGCTCTCATCGTCATCTTTGGAGAAATCATCCCCCAGTCCCTCGGCGTCAGATACGGTCTCTCCATCGGCGCATTCTCCGCTCCCTTCGTCCTTGCTTGCATGTATCTCTTTTCCCCCATCGCCTGGGTAGGTCCCTTTGCCTTGTGCTTGTGCTTGTGCTTGTGCTTGTGCTTGCTCTTGCTCTTGTCCTTGGACTCTGCCGTATCTGCAACCAAAGCGTATCCCTCTGTGTACCCTCGCTCACTCTCTTTCTTTCCTTTCCTTCACCTCTCTTCTCTTTCTTTCCCTTTCCCCTAGCCCATCGCGAAGCTCTTGGACTTTTGCCTGGGAGAGAACGAAGAGCACGTTAGTACATCTTCAACTTTATCAATCCCTCCGCTCCGCACACAGCTCATCCAATCCCTCACCTCTTTCTCCCCCCCCCCCCCCCTTCCTTCCCCCTCTGCAGACCTACAAAAAGGCAGAGCTCAAATCATTCCTCCAGTTCCACAAGACCGGAGAAGAGCCTCTCCGGGATGACGAAATCACCATTCTCAACGGAGTCTGTTAGTCTCCAGTCCTTGTTTCGAACCAAACGTCTCTTCTTCTCACCCAATCGCTTCCTCTCCTCTTTCCAGTGAGCTTGAACTCGACCCAGGTCCAAGACAGTCAGTCATCCATCCTATCTTTTGTTCATTCTCCTTGTCTCGATCACTAACACATCTCTCAGAACAGTCATGACACCAATCAAAGACGTCATGACCTTGTCGTCCGATGTCCTTCTCGACCATGCAAAGATCGACGAGATCATGCAAGTTCCTTTTCTTCATTCGCCCCTCGCCCTTTCTCTTGCTCCTCCCTTTCCCATGCTGACCGTCATCTTACTCACCCAACAGCCTGAGTGGGTTCTCTCGAATCCCCATCCACGAGCCTGGAAGACCCAGGGCGTTCATCGGTATGCTTCTCGTCAAAAAGGTCAGTCCAGATGTGTCTCTAGGTCGACCTTCTCCTTGTCCACGGCTGCTTACTCACCCTCCTGCCCGTCCCAACTCACCCCTCTTCCACAGCTCCTGCACTACAACCCGGAAAACCCGCAAAAGATTGCCGCCCTCCCGTTGTCGACCCTGCCAGAAGCAACGCCCACCATCAACTGTTTCCAGGCCCTCGACTACTTCCAGACCGGAAGAGCCCACCTGTTGCTCATCAGTTCTACCCCAGGCAAGGAAGGTGGCGCCATGGGTCTCATCTCGTATGTCTCCCTATGTCCTGCCTCTCCTCTTCCTTTGTCTCACTTTCCTCATTCCCTTCTCCTTTCTTCTCTTTTTCCTCCTCTCTCTCTCGCCCCGTTCTAGATTGGAAGATCTGATCGAGGAAATCATCGGTGAAGAAATCGTCGACGAAACGTAAGCCTTAACGTTTCCATTCTCTTTCTTCTAGTTCTTCCCTTTCCGTCAAACACCATATTCACGCACCCGACCTATTCGTTCCCTCCCTTGCCCAGTGACCGTTACCAGGACAACCGATGCAAAAAAGCGGCTCGGCGAACGTCCAGCGCCGAGATCATGCAAGGGTATCGTCCTTGTCGTCTTTTCTTTTTTCATTCTCTCGTAACTCCAACGGACTTCTCCTCCATCTCTGACCCCTCTTTTCGTCTTTCCGAATCATCCAGAATCATCGAGCGTGAACGAAAAAAGTTCAATTTGAACCCTAACGGCGTTAACGTTCGTGTCCATCTCTTTCTTCACATTCTCCCCTCTCTCTCTCTTCTTTCTGGATGGCAATGCTGACCGGCCCGATCGGCTGATATCTTACTCATAGGGTCTGAGCCGGGCAAACTCGATCGCCATCATTGAGGAGGGCGACCCTAACGAACAGACCAGTCTGTTGGCCACCGTGTCTGGTCCTCAATGTAAGCGTCCTCTTCTTTGTCAAACACCGGTCGTCTTGGAATGCTAACCGGCCGTCGTTCGATCGGGTAGATGGTTCCTCAGTACTCAGCTCGTCACCGAAGTGATAAGGTAAGGGAAACCAGGCTCTCCAAAGTGATATATTTTCATTTAATATAAAAAGGAAGGAAAAGAACTCGTTCTCACACCGACAGCTCAAACCTGTCCCCTTCTCTCAGCCCATATATCGATACCATTACCCATCATCCACAATCTTCCTCCTTCTTTTTCTATTATTATTTAAAATTATTATTCATCCATATCTGCCCCTTGCATCTCTTCCATCGTTTCTTTTCGTCGCTTTAGTCCTCTACGCTCTTGCTTCTCTTCTTGAATTCTGCTATCGGTCTTCTCCCTTCCTCCTCCTTCTCTCTTTCTTGCGATCCAGCCTCCCTTTTCATTTCATTCCATCTTTACTTCATCCCAATGTAGCCTACGGCCCTCCCGCTCTTTGTCGTCTTTCGGTATGTCTGTGTGCGCGTGTTCGTTCGTGATTGAGAGCCGTCTGATATCATGTCATCCATGTTTCGATCGAGAGAGAGAGAGAGAGATTTCTTTCTCTCGCGGGATTTTATCATCCACCGTTCTACCCATCATCTATAAACGAATCCTGAGGCACACAGTGCATATCTCCTGAAAGACGAACCCTATCGATCTGATCCTGCGCCCTGCGCTGTTTCCCCTTTCTCCAACCGACGGACTGTTTCCTGTGTGTACCGAGCGGGGCGAAGAAGAAGAAGAGAAGGAGCGTAAGCGAGAAAAGAAAGGGGAAATGGACGGAAACGGAAAGAAAAGAAAAGAAAAGAAAAGACGAACCTCTAGCTCAAACAGATATGCATCCTGACAATCCCCCACCAGACCTCTCACCGCTCCTGCCAGCCTGTACAGATACTCTCTGTTTGGTCCAGAAGGACCTTGACAGCTCAAGATCCTCTTGGCTAGAAAGTCCAGTGGTTCGGATCCAACTTTTGAGACCAAACTAATCGGGTCAGAAGAACAGCAAGGGATGGGGTTCGGATTCGAGGTAGAGCGAGAAAGAAAAGGGCTACATACCGAATGCCTCGTTGTCAACCTTTCCGACATATATAGTTGCCTGTGTTTCCATCAAGACCATTAGAAAGGAGGCCCAGTTCAAATCCTTACCGTCTTTCCTCCCTCCCTTGTCAAGAAAAAACAAACGAGGACGGACTGACATCGGGTACAATCACGGTCTCCACTCCATCCACAAGGTCATAGATGGCGACCTGCTCGACGGTGTATCCGTTCTGTTCGCGCGCACACATACAAATACATTCAGCGTTTTCATAGTGTAAAGCGCTCCGATAAAAACACACCGTCCGTTTGGTCCTTACCTTTTCTCTGTGATCTAGATCAGCTTTGACTTTGGATTCCATCGAGCCGTCGATCTCCCATCCGACTGTCGTCGACCGTAGGACGAGGCCATCTCGTGTTTGATTCAGCTTTTGTTTTCCTCCAAGAAACAGAAGAAAGAGAAAGAGAAAGCAAAAGAAAGAGAGAAAAAAAAGGCAAAGAAAAAGAAGAACCACTTCACGTACCTCCCCAGACCTTGGCATCTTCTTCAGACGTCCGTTCACCAGTGATCCCCTCCCAATCCTGCGCGCTCACCAGCGTGACGACTCTGCCTGGCCTATCCGGCACCCCTCGATGGTCGTTTGACGACTGGCCGATTCAAACATCGACATACACACCCACAACGACATGAAAGAGTGAATTCGGTTTCAGTCTCTCGAAGCGTTTCGGTTTTGCCTCGTCTGCTTTCCTTTGCACCGCGCGTCGGACTGACCTGGGCGAACCGGCGGATGAACCCTTTGACGTAGCCTTGTTTCTTCCCGACCGTATGCGGCGGGGGTCTGTTTTGTAGGTCGAAACGGACGAACATCACCGCCATGATGATCAATCGAAATATCGGAGGGACAGAACGCTCGTGGTCAGCTTGATTCCGCCCGGTTCATATTAGCCCCCAAGTCAAAGGCGGCATGGCTCGATCAACCCTTGGGGTCGTCGTCATCAGTAGTAGTAGCAGCAGTGGCTTTGGCTCTTGGAGTTTCTCTTTCAACACACAAAGTCATCTCTCCACGTACTTCCATACAAGCGATCCGTATCCAAAGAAGACCAGTGTCATGAGTAGGGAAGAGTGAGGAATGTCGGATGGACGTTTGATGAGATCGACAAAATCGTGTTTCTAGCGCGTGTTTTTTTTTCTTTTTTTTTTTCTTCTTTTTCTTAATTATTCCTCCCTCCGCCCCCATCATCGTCATCACCATCATCATCATCATCGGCAACAGCAGCACTATGTCTGCTAGGTTTCTTTCCTCTAGGATACCTATCCATCTATCTCGCCGTGCCGCCTCGTTGCCTAGACTAGGAGCGCCAACCAAGAGACTATGCGGCTATGGGTACTCCTCGATGGTCAACTCAAATACAACCGTTCGCCCATATCCGGAAGAATCGCCCGAACCTTCAAGTCCTTATAAACCTCTTCGTATTCACTACGGTTCGTGCTCCCTCCAAAGATCCGCATCCTGTCAGCAGCATCAGAAAGAAGATACGCTCCCGTATGACTTTTGACTGACGGCTTTGCGTTCGATCGGATGACTGGGAAACACCTGAACACTCTTAGGTCCCCTGCCGAAACGAAGCCATGAGATTCACGAGATCACCTCCGGACTCGTCGGCCAGACGGTCACTCTTGAAGGCTGGCTGACGACCTCTCGGTAAGAGACGGACTCAAAGAACTCGTTCCTGTCATCCTCCGATCCCACGGACGACCCTTTTGCTGATCACCGAGCGGGGGGGGGGGGGGGGTCCTTTTGTTTTTGGTTTCTTATCCGAGCAGAAAGGCGTCTGCCAAACTCTACTTTCACACCCTCTCAGACCCCCAGACGTCCTCATCCGTTCAGCTGGTCCATTTCGGAAAGGTCGCTGGGGCGGAGCTGATGGAGGTCCCTGTGGAGAGCGTGCTCTGGATCCAGGGCGAGGTCAAAGAGAAGAACGGAGGTGGGGTCGAGGTGGATATCAAGAGCTGGAAGCTGTTGAACAGTGCGGAGAGAGAGCTACCTTTCAGGCCGAACGGCAGTTACAACCTGGTACGTCTTCTTTCCTTCCTCTTATCTGTATCCGCCTTTGCCTTTGCTTTGTTTAGTCGAGATGGTGAAACCGAGTCGGATGTAATCTGATTCATACCACTGGAACGATAGCCCTCGGAGGACTTTCGATCCGAGTACAGATATCTTGATCTGAGAAGGCAGGCGCTTGCTGAAAACATCCGAAAGCGAAGTCGGATAGCCCATGTCGTTCGAACATACTTCCATGAACAGAGTGTGTCCTTTGTGTCCTTTCTCTTCATCTTTATTTCCCTCTTTCATTTCTTTTTCAAAAATCACAAGAAGCGCCATTTTCCTGAAGACTTTGTCGTTCATCAGAATTCATGGAGGTCGAAACTCCGATCCTACTCCAATCATCTCCAGAAGGCGCTCGTGAATTCCTCGTTCCCACCCGTCTTTCCTCTTCTCGCATCTCGTCCGACACAATCCCCGAGCCGCTCTTCTACGCGCTCCCTCAATCACCCCAACAACCGAAACAACTGTTGATCTCGTCCGGTCTGACCTCCCGGTACTTTCAGATCGCCAAATGTTTCCGAGACGAAGACGGCCGGAAGGACCGACAGCCCGAGTTCACCCAGATCGATCTCGAGATGGGCTTCGTCTCTGGTGCGCCCCGGCCGGACGTCGGCCAGGCCGACTGGAAGATCGGCGGAAACGAGGTCCGCAGGGTGGTCGAAGGCCTGATCGGTCGGATCTGGCACGACATCGAGGGGGTCGACGTGCTGGGTCCGAAAGGAGAGTTCAGCGTGATGACCTACCGGGAGGCGATGACTCGGTTCGGGACGGACAAGCCGGACATCCGGTTCGCAGTCGAAGTCGTTTCCGGATTAGATTTCCTTCCAGACCCGGCGCGGGAGAAACTCGTCGAGAACGAGGAGACGGTCGATTTGTTGGTCCGTCCTAACGATTGGGCCGGGGTCGGTGAGGACACCCTCGGTATAGACCGACAGGTGGAAAAGTTCACGATCGGACAGGGTTCAGCACAGGGTATACTAGAGGGTGTAGACTTGAGTACAGAAGGCAAGCTGGCTACACAATTAGGGATCGAGCAGGGTGGCGTCCTTTGGGCCGCTAGAAGAAAGGCAGAGCCTGAGGTAATGTTCTTTCCTCATTTTGAATCAGAAATCCGATCACCGTCCTTTTCTGACGATTTGTCGGCTTCTCTCTCTTTCACTCAGGGTGGATGGACGGCACTTGGCAGACTCCGGTTGGCTTTGATGAATGAGGCCGTTCAAAAAGGTTTGTTCTGGCTCCTTCCTTGTCTGTATCGTTTCGTCCACTGCAGCTCACACTCATTTAATCTATCTTGTAACCTTTCCTCATCAATTAGAATTGTTTACCCTTCCTACTGCTCCTCACTTCCTCTGGGTCGTCGAGTTCCCTCTGTTCACGCTAGCCGATCCTGACAAAGACTTCCAAGCGCACGGCCGGTGGAGCGCAACACATCATCCCTTCACTGCTCCTGTGTGGGAGGACGTCGAAGCGCTCAAACAAGGTCAGGTAGAAAAAGTCAGAGGTCAACATTACGATCTCGTTCTTAACGGTCAGGAAATCGGCGGTGGCTCGGTCAGAATTCACGAGGCTAGATTACAAGAGTGGGTGATGAGAGAGGTTCTCAAGGTAATGTCTTCTCACCTCTTTGCTCTTGTGCTTGATCCAGAAGCAACGGAAATAGGTATGAGAATGAAAAAAAAGAAAAAAAGAAAGCAGCAGACTGAAAAAGGATTGACTTAAATCACAATCAGCTTACCGACGACGAGGTCGGCCGGTTCTCTCATCTGTTGAAAGCACTTTCGTTCGGAGCGCCCCCTCACGGAGGACTCGCGCTCGGTAAGAAACCATCCGTTTCCTCTTCCTTTTCCTGCTCCTCCTCTTTCGCCTTCTGTCTCTGCTCTGCACACATGAAAATTCTAACCTTCAGATTGCTCTTATCGTTGGAAAAAAACTTTAACTTCAGGATTCGACCGATTGGTGTCGATATTGTGCGACGCATCGACGATCCGGGATGTGATTGCCTTCCCCAAATCTCCCGCTGGAGCGGATCCGGTCTTCAGAGCTCCAAACGCAGTGCCAAGTGAATCTCTTAGGGAGTATGGGTTGGGAGCTACCAAGGCCGGGTGATCGGATGAGCATGTGTGGACGTGATGATACAACATATATAGATGAATACAGAGCTGTATGTCTCTTTTTCGGTTCTAAGGATCTGAAGTGATTTAAAAGAAACATGCGAAAGAAATGAGCGGAGAAGGACTTTGTCGATTGCTCGCTTGTATATGAGTTGGAACGTCTTTGACTACCACAGAATGAATCGTCAAAACATGCTTGTTAGTAGAGGGCTTTTTTGTGCTATATAACGAAAACAACAGTATCGAAAGTTCATTTACTTTTATAAGTATCTCTGGCGTTCAACGTTCCTCTACGTTCACTCCACGTTCTCGTCCAAAAATTGGCGTATCATATTCTCGACATCGCTCTTGACGTCTTTCGGTACTGATGCTGAAAGGAACACATAGGAATGAAACAAAAGTGAGCCCATATAGACCAAGACAAGCGTAGCCGGGGAAAGATGGATGAATGACATACACGAAGCGGTGGGTGTGATTGACTGGAGAAGAGCTTCTAGGTTGAGGGTCTCCATCGACCTAGCTTGCTCTGTATATCCGAAAGAGGTCAGTGTTGGCGATGGAGTTCGGTACTGATGTGAGCAGAGATTCAACTTAAACGACGATACGAGGGATCCATGCTGCCTTACCTCGGGCATCTGCTCTGACTCTGGATGCAACAATTGTTCGAAAGTTAATGTCTGGTTGGTCATATATATAGCATGTTAACAATCACGAATGCTTACTTGTCCTCCCAGCCTGAATCTTCTAATCTAATCTTTAGTGTGCGTAGAATTCTTGAATAGATATCACCATAAGGAGTTCGTGTAGAAGTCAGCTGGGGTTTGTTAAGATAATGAGGGAGTACCAACGATTGACACGTTAGATTCACCTATTCCATTCTCCAGATTCGATCATTCGCTTCTTGATGGCCTGTGCGATGTCATCCTGATCGTCATTGGCAGACATTCTATTCTATCTGATACTGAAAAGAGACCTTTGAACAGATGTTGTAAGGTGATGATGACGATGCTGCAGATGATGATGATGATGATGGTAAGTGAGCAAGAGTCCAAAAGACTAGGAATATATTAGCTTTTCTGTAGTTTTTTTTGTAACCTTTCATCCTACTCAAACTCACTCAACATCCAAATCCACTATCATATCATCAACCACCAGTTTGAAACACGAACATAACATTCTCAGCCATCATGACCTCCGATCTCACACCTAGACCGAACATCATCGTAACCGGAACGCCCGGTACAGGCAAGACGACTTTCTGTCAAATGCTCACTGAGATCTTACCTCCAGGTTTCAAGCACGTCAATATCGGAGACGTCGTCAAGAAGGAGGGCGCTCATACTGGATATGATGAGGAGTGGGATACCTATGATATCGATGAGGATAAGGTGAGCTTTCTTGGTCTCAAGTTTTCTCATACATAGAGGTATATATTAAATTGTGCGGTTCGTTTTGGCCGGTTTGCTGTGTCTGATTATCCGGATGGACAAAGCTACTGGACGCTCTAGATCCAATGTTCCCTGCATACGAAGACGAGGAGGACTCGGAAGCTTACCTTTCGAAAGGAGGCATCATCCTCGATCATCACACTTGCGATATGTTTCCTGAACGGTGGGCCGACTTAGTACTTGTGCTCCGATGTGACAACAAAATCTTATGGGAGAGACTCGAGTCCCGGTTCGTCTCGTCGTTTATAATCCATTTTGTTCGTTCTCAGAGAAGGAATTGCTTGGTCTGATCAACTCGCGCACTGGGCTCTTCTCTTTTCCTCGTATTTAACAGTGGCTACTCATTGATGAAGATTCAGGAGAACAACGAAGCAGGTGGGTGTCCTTCTTACGGCTTTCTATCTTGTCGTAAGCCTTGCGTTCTGAGAACTGTCACTGACCCTCTCTATCATCATATACTTCACTCTTTTTGTCTTGTAGAGATCATGCAGACCGTATTGGACGAAGCTAGGGAGGCTTACCCGGCAGAGATTATCGTTGAATTGCCAAGTAACGAACAAGCGGATATGGAGAGAGGTCTCGACCGGGTAAAGGAATGGGTCGAGTTGTGGACCAAACAGCGACTGGAAAGCTTAGAAAATTAATGTCGATTTAGACTCTATAGCCCAAGTTCTGTTCTTATTCTTTTCACGAGTTCTTCGAACAATACACACGACCGATCGTCTTGCCTATACAAACTTGCCATGCTGACGAGCGATGAGAACAACGAATGGCCTATAGATGGGCAAACGACATGCATCGGTATCAAACGACTGCGTGTAAACCGGCTACCTCCCTTTTGACTGTATAAAATATATCTCCCGCCCCACCTTCGACCTCTATCTTTCCCTTCGCCAACTTTTTGACAGTGACCACTTCGTCCGACTCTTCGCTCTGATCCACATCCACCGTCCCACAGACTAACATTCCTTCTCCTACAAACTCGGTAGCAATCCCCAATGTCTGCAGTCGAAGCTTCAGCGCCGTGAGCTTCATGTCTCCGATATAGAGTGATGCAGGGACAGGTGGAAGAGTGAGCGCGAGCGCGGAGGAAGTCGCGGTGGATACTTTCGACGACGGAACAGCCAGTACAGGTTCGAGCACCGGAATATTAGAGTTTGATGGGAAGGTGTATCGTCCAAAGATCTGGGCGACTTCGAAATCCTCGAACTAAAAGAAAAACGGACGTATTCAAAACGCGCATTCACGACAGAACAAGATATTTGAGAACGGTGTATTGAGCAGTTGGTAGTACACTCACTTTTGAGAATTTTAGACTGGCCATCAAATGGTCTCCCAGACTAAGCGGGTAGGTATGCATGTTCTCTCCGATTTGGAGTGCCTGTCCGTCTGCTGGACCATCGATCTCGCTTGTCATAGAAGGCACAGCCTTGCAAGAAGAGATCAACTCTTCGGACGCAGAGTCGGTACCATGTACTAGTATCTAGATTGAGAGGAATGTGAAAAAACAGGAATAGAGGATCAACGGCCGGTTAAAGAGCAGGGCTCCAATACTTGAAAAAGAAAGAAAGAAATGTAACTTACTAGACGCCGGGGGTTGATTTGAGGGATGATCGTCTTGATGGCTCGGCCGTCATTCAATCCTTCCATGTCGATGTAGAACAAACCGCAACGCAATTGGATTGTTTGAACCTCCGAGATGTATTTCGATGGTGGTTCTTGCGGTTCCTCCTACCAAAGGTATGCGAGCTAAGGTTAGTTCGTCTTATCTGGGTACAGAGCTCCTCGAGGGAACGATTAGAGAAGAGAGACAGGCTTTACCTGTTTTTGTTCCTCTTCTAGTTTCCGTTTTTTGGCATCCCTCACCACCTGATCTACCCCGACCTCCTCGATCTCCTTCCCTTTCCTCAACCAAACCCCCACATCAACCATCTCTCCATACTCGTCTACTTTTCTCACCTTCCTTTCAACAAACGGAAACATCCTAAATCTTGGAGCCTGGCCCTGTGCAGTCTTGTAGAAAGACGTTGCTCTCGTAGCTTGACCTTTGACGTAAATATCGAACGAGAATTGACGGGTCTCATCCTCCCAAGAGATGTCGGTTGCCCCTCGACCTCTGGCTGAGACATCCCCAGCTCTAGGCTCTCCGTCCTCGTCGAGCCCTTCGCCATCGGCATCGCTATCCTCGTCATCATCATCACTTTCAACTTCATCGGCCTCTAGAAGTTGCTGGGCACGGGCTTGGGCAGCCTTTTGAGCGGCTTCTTTGGCAGCGGTCGCTTGCTTTGCTTCTTGGAAATCGATAAGCTCTTGGCCCGACAATGGGACTTTGGTGTTGACCTATCGGAAGGAAAGAATAACGTCGAAACAGGCGATGAGCACAAAGTCTCAGCAGCACGAGTTTTGATTGAATAACAGGAACAAATCAACAACGGAACGGACGCACGGTGATCTCCAAGGTTTCGTCCAATCCTAGTGGAACTCCTGCCTCGCCTTCACCTGCTTTACGACCAGGCGCCTGTCTCTCGTTCCATTTCTCGAACAGATCGTAGCTCAGCGTACCAGGCTCCGAACGAGACGTCAAGACGACCAATGTGTTCAGGTTGGAAGCCAGTTGGGTGAATAATGCTCGGGAAGGACCGTGAGACATGGATGGAGGGATGGCAAGGATGAGTTTTGGACGGGAGGCAGGATAAGTGGCTGTCAATGCGGCAACAGAGTCATAGAACCGTAGATGTCTGAACGAAGGCAAGTCACATGTATAAAAGTATAGTCGTGTCCGCGCGAGTTTTTTTGTCAGTCACACGGCCTTTCCCCACGATCAAGCAGCAAATATGAAGAGATATATTGACCTGAATTCTAAAGGATGACCTCTCATCTCGTTTCCACCCCCTCCTCTACCAAAGCCCATGGTAGCCTCTCCTCTGGCGACATCACCTCCCATCCACTCCATCAAACTTCTGGTAAAGTCCACCATTTGCTTCCCTGTACTACTCACCAGGCAAAGCGGATAGGTCCAAGTTGTTCCAGTCGAATGAGCCTGAGCTATGGAGTAAGACCAATGCTGATCGAGTAATATGAGAAGCTCAATGAGACGTGTAGATGGATCGACAGGGAAGAGAATGGATGATTGGGACACAAAAGTTTTTGTGATGAGATCTGAGAGGAAAAGTTGGTTTACGGCCGATGGGGAGATGCCGGATGGAACAGACGTGAACATCGATATGATATGATTAGAGAAAGTCCGAAAGAGCGCGCGCGACAAGAATAAGAAAAAAGAGGCACTCACCCAACAAGGTTCCATCCCTTTCTCTACGCTTCACGTTCTTCCACTGCACCCTATCGGCATCGGTGATGAGTAAATCTGGTCGACCAAGCCCTTCATGAACGCCTTCTCCCTTCTCTTTTAGTAGCGCTGTTCCGTCAAGATGTCTTTCTCTAAGATGGTTCATCCCGACCGCGTAGAGGATGGTTCCGGACGAAGGTGAACGAATCTTCCAGATCGTACCACCGAGAGAGTGACCGGACGAGAAAGCTGTGAGAGTGAGGGAGGATAGAGTACCTAAATTGGAAATACACAAGGCCAAGTGAACATGTGTCACTTCTGAACATTCAACTCGAGTGCGTGTTGCTTTGTAGCGAGATCTCTTGTCATGCTTCCCTAGGCGCTCGATCTATGACTGAAATCCACATGATAGGGAGCAGAAGAGAAATGGAGAAAGAAAGAGAAAGAAAGAGAAAGAAAGAAGAAACTCACCCATCAGACGGGTTGGACTCTCGTATTTGACTCTTGTTATCGACTCAAATGCATCAAGTACCTCTTCCGTAGTAGCGACCCATTTGACTCGCTTCGTCAACTTTGTACCGTCTATCTTCCCATCGACATTACCTGTTTGTCCGTTGGTATATTCGACCCCGGTCATCTCGGTCTCATCTTCCTTCGCTGATTCCTCAGCCGGTTTGTCTCTGACATCCCACTTGGATCCGTCCATCTCGGCTCTCCAGCCTTCGACCTCGGACGTACAGGTCACTCGGCCCATGGATGCAATTGGGACAGTCGCGTATACCGGACACGTGAGCCCGAGGTGAAACCGAGCGAAGGGAAAGTAACCAAGATGAGGTAAAGACGAATGGGTGAGAAGGAGCAAGTCTATCGATGGGGCGTGTCTGATTGATTTAAGAAACGAAAGTGAAGCATAGCGAAAAAGATTCGGTAGGGTTGATAGCAAAAGGTGAGAGATTGTCACGATATGTAGGCTGACAAGAAAGGGAAGAAAAGACAAGACTATTTGTGTTCGACCTGGACGTACAATCTTAATGCTTTCTCATAGTCTCCCTCCATCTCTCCTCCTTCCAAAGCTTTCCGAAGATCTGGACTTCCACAGTCGACAAGTATTTTGAGATCATCCAGTTGAATCAAGTAGGCCAAAGGCGGAAGAGCAGCGGCTGCCGATGTCGACGCTACACGAGATGAAGACGAGAGAGGAGTGAATGTGATCATTGGAGTTTAACTGCACCGGGTTCTAAGCGATGATTCGGAGAAGGAGGGGTGATAAGCTGAGAAGAGAGGCGTAGGTAAATGTATGCGTGGATGTCCGAGAAGTTCATTAAGAATTGAACCTATAGAACGACCTTTGTGAACAGTTGGACTCCTCTTTTGTAAAGAATGAGGCCCAGATTTACGGCAGAATAGAAAAGGCGTCTGGATTTGAGCAAGGGACTGAGCGATGGGTAAATTGAGGATAAGACAAGAGGATGAAGTTGATTGATGGGAGCTTATTCTATCAAGATGATCGTAGGCCGGAGCGGAAGATACAAAGCGGTGATGGTTGAAGGTGACTGAAATCGAAACAAATCTAGTCTGTTTGTGTAGCACACTACTTGCCTTCATCTTCATCTTCATCCTCTTGCTTTTTCTCTTTCTCTTGATTCCCTCTCCTCGAATTGTTCAGGGAAGGCATATGCCACACATAGATCTTTCATAAAACAGTATCATATAGACGGCAATGTTTCTGATTGATATCAGCTCTATCCGCTTCATCCGGAGACGCATACAGGGATAAACCACGTCCGTTGAGAACTCATTGTATTGTCTCATATTGTTGTCAACAGGATGCATCGTATTAAGGTATGGAGGAAAAAGGAAGATTGAGGGGAATATCACACTACACGGAGAGAAAATAGAGGCAGAGATAAAGTTTAGACGAGAAGAGGCGAAGCGGTCTCGATGATGGACAACGCTTTCGAATACTCCTCCGATTGTACAAGTTCAGGTTCCGATTCAGACACAGCCTGAGACATGTACAAGCCATAGAAGAGAGGCATAATCAGACAACTGGACCCCTGCGCAACTGGTCGGAGAACACTCAAAGAGGGTACCCACGATGACATCTTTTAATTGTTGAAGAGCTTCTAATGCCCTCTTCTTTGAGGGCTCGATCATTTGTTCGCAATCGCCCAGGACCTTGCGCTGATGATATTTGGGTCCCGACAGGATAAAAGAGGCCAGGATATGAATCGGAAAGAACAAGAAGAGGGTCTGATGAGTTTGACAGTCCCATGAACGTTGTAAAAACCGGCTGTATGCTGACCGAGTTTTGAACGTCCCACTCATCCGCCCCCTCTTTGGCGGCCAGTCTCTCGACAACAGCCCTCTGATCTTCAGTTTCCTTCTGGTAAGACTTGAATTCGTTTGCCAACCTGAATTAATTTGATTATGGGAAGATGAACGAAAACTCAAGTCAGTTCTATTCTATAATCTCAAGAGCAGCCAATGGATAGGTATAGATAGAGAGCGAAAGATAAAAAAAGAAGCCTAGGTAAAGACAGTGAAAAAGATGAAGTTAGAGAAGAACAACAGCTCACCTTTTAAGAACACCACCTTTGATGGCGAGCTGTCGTTTGGCTGCTTTGATCTCCTCTGCAGACATTGTGGACTCAACGACAAGGCACGGACAAAGTGAGATGGTAGTAGGCCTAAGTAGGACTCTTCAAAGGGGAAGAAGACCTGTCTAGTGGGAGGAAACGTGTAACCAGGATGGATGGTAAATCCCAAATGAAGCAAGTCACGTGACCCACTATGCCGTAACCACTTTCAAAGTAGTCCCCTCTGACTTGACCCACGGGATGAATCAAATCATTCAGACAAGCTGCTGTACATATCTATGTACTTGCGCGTCCACGCCCAAGTTCACATCCATACTCACCTCTGCACACGTTGTGGTTCGTTGGACGATGCTAACGATAGATAGATCAACTCCTTAGATAAGATTGATTAATTGAGGGGGCTGACTGGATGGACGGTACTCATCATATATATAAAACGATATAACCCTCAGTATATGAACGAGCATAATTAACCGTTTGCGCCTTTTTTGCCAAGCTATCTGCCCTAGCCTTCCTCATGGTGAGAGGTTTCAGGGGTTTAACCATGGGTGGCCTTCAGAATATGCTCTGCTTCTTCCCTGGAGGTCAACGCCGATAGGTCAGTCCCAAGATATACCTTGGTCTGGGAGGCACTTTTGGATCGGCCGTCATCGTCTCCTTCTGTTTATATAAAGACCTCATCGTCTGAACAAGCTCTTGGATTCACCATTCGATCATACACCTGAGACACTCTATAAATCCATTACGATAATTCTTTGATCTCGCCCTTGTTGCAACACGGAAACAACAAACAATGACTTCTCTCAATCATGTTGGTATGGATATGGATATGGATATGGGATCTAGCACAATGACGTCGATGAAGATGTATGTGCCAAGGCATCCCCTATCTCTAAATATGTTCTTTCGAAACTGGAACAATTGCTTTATCTTCCCCTCTTGACTACAGGTATTTCCACGGTAGTAGAACTGATCTTCTTTGGTTCAAATCATGGGCACCACTTTCCCCCGGAGCGTTTGCTGGTGCCTGTATTGGTCTATTTATCATCGGGTTACTTGATCGGTTCATCTGTGCCGTCCGGGGGGTGGCAGAAGTTCGATGGAGAAGAGCGTGAGAACAGATTTCTTATTATGATAGAATTCTGTCCGTCATTCGAGATCGAATTTGCATATCTTATCTTTCTTGTTCTTTCTGTTCGGCTCCGTCTTCTGCTTAGCACACAAGATGTGTACGATCAGCAATCTGTTACGAGTCCATCACTCTCGCTTCCAGGACCTAAATGTGACGGCGTCCAATCCACCACATCTAGTACCAATCCCAACGGTTCTGTTCTTTTCTCTCCACTCGCTACTTTGCGCTCTGCCAGTACAGGAAACCGGCTAGTTCCCCCTTTCATCTGGAGAATCGATGTGATGCGTGGGTTGCTGAAAGCATTCCAGTTCGCGATTCATTATGTTCTTATGTGAGTCTAGCTTCCGTATATATATCGCTTTATATTTGCTCCAATTCTGCAATGTTTTGGCCTGACGACGAAACGGATGTTCTTTTAAATTTCTTGATTCTTTCAGGTTGGCAGTCATGTAAGTCTCGGTGTTGATCCCCTCCTCGTGGACTGAAAATAGGATCGATTACACTAACAAACGATCTTCTCCAGGACATTCAACGCGTATTTCTTCCTTTGTATCATCCTCGGCGAGGGTTTAGGCGAAGTCATGTTTGGCCGATTCGCTTCGGACCATCACTGAAGTAATCTAGAAACAGATAAACAAAGATCAAGATAAGATGAATATCGATAAGGACAATATCTTCCGTTATATACACTTGTTCCCATAATATGCTTCACGAGACTCGATGCTATGTACATTATACCATACATTAAAGAGCTCACTTTCCCTAGCGCAAGTTCTATGCGGAATAGAAGAAAAGGATAATAACCCAGTCCAGAGAAACCAAGTTACCAAGATAGTATTACCCCTTTTTACATGGACATAGATACCCTGGGAAAGATTGTCGATAACATCTATGGGATTTTGGTATGAACTGATCATATGCTCTTCAAAATGATAGTCAATATATACATAAAGCATCGTTCTGAAGGAGAAGCTTGCCTCTGAGAGGGATTTTTCCTCTTCGGCATCGGCAGATCCTCACACCCTCGTAGAGGAGTTGAGATATTTTGTTCCCTTCCTGAAAGATGCTCATAATATCGCGCAAATGCTTCGTCGACTGATACAATTCGGGTGGCAAGGAACAATTCCCTCTTGTTTCATCAACAAACCCGATTGCGTCGCTCGCTTCAAACAACACACACCCTATCTATCTCATCTTCTCTTCTGTTCCCTGCGTGAACCGGTCTAGCTTTCTTACAATCACAAGCTTGAGCTTCCGAGAAATAACTCATGACGTCCGAGTCCTTCCGTTCTGTTTGGCTAGACACTCACGGAATCCGTTGAACTCTCCGTTTGACTGGACCCCGTGGTCCCTCAAAGTTGATTTATTTGGACTCGTTTCGTGATCCTTTATAAGAATGGCTCGAAGAAAAGTGGCTTTTTCCCTCTTCTATATTACTGATTCGTTAATCAAACCTCTCTTCTGCTTCATTTCTCCTGGATTTATTAGTTATCAGTCGTCATGCTCTTTCCTGTGATTTCCCTAGCTCTTAGCATGCTTACGCTCACGCAGGTGGCTTCTGCTCATTTTACGTTGGACTACCCGCCTACCCGAGGGTTCGATGAGGACCTCGAGCCCAAGGTACATCTCCAGCTTCCCGTGCCATGTCTGTTTATTATCCGTTGTGCCCGCTTCCTGATTACTGCTGTGACTGATCAAGGCGGATTCGGGAATATCTTTTTGATAGTTCTGTGGAGGGTTTGACACCCCTTCCGAAACCAGGACGCCATTTTCGCTAGGTAACACAACGATGACGATCAACAATCATCATGATTCGGCCACTGGTAAATTAATCTCAAGAATGCGTTGCTGATTGATCCCAGTTATGATACTGATCTGATATTTCACTGCCACTCTTATCATCTCTGTGCAGTGAGCGTGTTGATCGCTCTGGATTCAGACCCTACAAGCTTCTTCCAGTTCTCGAATGGAACGACTGTACGTTCCTGCATCTGTCCATCAATCCATCTCCCCTTCGCGACTTGTCATATGCTTATCATCTCTCTACTCTTCTAACTTGCGCGCAGCTTCCGTTTGCCAAGACATACTTCACTGTCCCCAAAGGGATCAACTGCTTTTACGTCGACCTGTCTACCGCGCTCAAAAACCAAAACATTGCGAATGGGACTTTGGCAACTCTGCAAGTCCGGTTTGACGGCGGTGATGGTGATCTCTTCCAGGTCCGTCCTCTTCCCCTTCTTCTTGCCCCTACCCAGACGACTTTTTTCCCTTCGTTCTTATGGATTGCTCATTGGATGTATGTTTTTTGTTCTGTTTGGATGGACAGTGTTCGGATGTCATCCTCCTCTCTGAAGACACTACCGGTGTTTTCAACCAAACCACTTGCCCTGCTACAATCAGCACCTCTGCCACTTCTTCTGCCGCTGCTCAAACCCAGGCTCATTCCTCATCCGCCATGTCTGCCTCTGCCGCTGCTACCGCTGCTGCTAGTGCTAGTGCGAGCGCAAGCTCAAGATCCGCTGGTTTCAAGACTATGTCTTCTTCTGTGCTCTCAGGGCTCATCGTGGGTGGACTCGGACTTGGCCTTATGATCATCTCGTAGACAAAGAAAGGAAACAAAAAAATGTACTCAGTTTGCTTCCATCTACATGTTTGAGGGGTCTATATGATTATGTTTCCCATCTTACTTGCCCTCTTTCCTTTTGTTGTTGATGTTCGTTTCTCTGTGTTTATCTTTTCCTTTTTCAATTGTCTTCGTTCCACTTCTTCAGACTCAAGGTAAGAGTGACATGATTTATAACAAAAGGGAAGCGCGCTAGGCCAAGAAGAAGGCTCGAGTGAAAGAGAACAGAACAGATTGATGAATACGGGATATAAGAGCTTCTACGGTATGGCGTTATCGACGTAGGGAACTTCGTGGAAGAGGTATCTGTTCAGTTTTAGAGTTTGTTTTCAAAGACCGAAAGGAAATGTTTGGTGTTCGGTTAGCTTCTCTCACTCTTATGCTATCAGACGAGTGGTCTTTCTTGTGTCTGGGAATAAAGAGGAAAATGGACGCACGAAACACTCTCTCCAAAGTGACTTCTCCTGATAGTCTCTGCCAAGATCGGTGAGATATCCAGAACCTCCAACTTGTCCGTCACTTCCCTCCTCTCCTCTTGCGGGATCGTGTTCGTCACAATCATCTTCGATAAGCCCGAGTTTTCGATCACTTCGAGTGCTTTGCCGGACAGAATTCCATGAGTGACAATGGCGAGTACTTTTGTCGCTCCCTGCTCGACCAAGTTCTTGGCAGCAAGACCGATCGTACCGCACGTGTCGGCCATATCGTCTACCAAGATAGCGATCTTCCCGGTAACTGTACCGACAAGAACCATTCGAGACTAGTTTTAAAATTCAAGAAAATGTTAGAAAGACGAACAAATAAGTCCTAGCGCAGGATGATATATACTAGATGAGAAAAGATGAAATAGCGATGAGATCAAAACTCACCACTTCGTTAGCCTTCTTTCGCTCCTTGTGGAACAATGCAAAATCGATGTTCAACCGATCAGCGATCGACGTTGCTCTGTTATAGAGAGATAAAGTCAGCTCTTGCCGGGTTGCTTCGTCCTTCTTACAGAAAAATGAAGAGGAAATATTTAACGAACCGCTTAGCACCTCCGGCATCGGGTGAGACGATGATACAGTTCTGGACGTCGTAGTTACTTCGGATGTAATTGATCATCGAGGGCTCGGCGTAAAGCTGACAGCGCAAAGTTTGAAGAAAAGAAGAGAAAGAAACACAGGCTCAATAGCTGCACACAAGCATCTATTTATGACAAATGTTTCTTCAAGAGCTTAGCTTACACTGTGATCAGAGAAGAAAAAGTTGCCTGGACATCAGCTCGGCTCTGAAAGAATTTAGAAGAGAACAGTTTGAAAGAAAGATACCATACGTACTTGTCTACAGGAACGTCAAAGAATCCTTGAATCTGAGAAGCATGGAGGTCCATTGACTGGATTGAAGAGACAAAGTATAAGCTCATGCTTGGAAGAAGTAAACAAAAACTGACCGATGAATGATACTCACAATTACATGGTCACAACCAGCCTTCTGGATCATACTAGCGACGAGCTTGGCGGTAATGGGCGCTCTGGATTTATCCTTCTTGTCCTGTCGGGCGTAAGGGAAGTGAGGAATCACGGCCGTGATCCGTCGGGCCGAAGCAATCTTGCAAGAATGGATCAAGATTAAGAGTTCCATCAAGCTATCAAGGGTGATAAAGTAAGGGAAGTTGTAAGATGCCGTTAATGTCTATCATCCCAGATCATAATTTTCATAAAAGCAGGTGGTCCAACAAAGAATGAAGAGAAACATACGAAGTATTTATCTCTCCGCAGCCGGTGTTCAGGATGTACACGTCGTACTCTCGGACAGACTCCAACATCTTGACCTGAGATTCACCAGCCGCATTCTTGGTGATTGTGCATTTGGCAAGGGGCACATTGAGTCTATGTAATAAAGTATGGTCCAGCATAGGATCGACATGGGAGAATGCGGATGAGCCTCGGGTCTGCGAGCTCAAACCAGACGGAGGGCTGGAACGGACCTTTTGGAAACCAAGGCAGCCAACGCCGGGTGTGACGTTCCTTTGGTTTATTACAGGAAGCGGCAGCAGTTGCACGTGCCAAACACATTCCAACCAAAACCAAACACAAGCGAGAGTGTCAGAAGGCGGAAGCCTTTGTTGAGGAGAATTGAGGGAGAGCGACAGTACAGGACGAGGCGAAGAGAAATAGAGAGAGAAAAAAAAAACTGAAAGAAGCCAATATCGGGCAGGTCCGGAATGGAGAGATGTTTGTATGAGGAAGGGAAGGAGTACAAGCAAACAGAGTTTTACCAACCTGCAAAGAGCTTGATGTTGGCAACCGAACCTCCGGACATTGTTCTAGGAAAGAAGAGATGAGGGAAGAGGAATGATAGCTTGCCGAGTTGATGAGTCTTTCTTGCTAGGTGATGAGCAACCGAACGAATGAAAAATGCAAGAATGCGATATTTAGGGGGATGTAACCTTTGTAACCATCGAGTTGTTGTGACGATGAAGCAAGCATCAGAGAACAGCACAAGGAATAAGTCGTCAACACGAGGCATGTCATTGAGACCAAGACTGAGCTAGATGCATCAGGATCTTAGAGAACTACGGACGATTTTCATAATCAGACGGCAGTCTCGAGGAAGCAAGAGGCTTAGGGAAACAAAACGTAAATAGCAAACGTTATACACAAAGGGGAAGAGTATTTTCCGACATTTCTAAATCAAACTATTCAAGATTACTACGACGACAAAAATCATGTCAGGGAGAATCAATTAGAGATGGATATCAAGAAAAGAGAAACGTCGTCTGCTTCAGCCTTTGTGCGCCCAACAGATAGAGCTGATAGTCCAAGACCATATAACAAGCTCATCATTATATTCAAAAGTACGCGCAATGAAGCGTTTTGGGTCCAAAGCTTATCGGGGGTCAGACTAGTAGGACGTCCCCCATTGATCTATGCTGATTCGATCGTCTGTGATCTTCTGCTTGTTCATGTATCTAAATTCCTCCGACAGAACAAATCTACGCGATGTGTGGGATTTGAGTGCGCTCTTGGTGTATCTCGAACCGATCACATTTGTCATCGATTTTTATCGACTGATCGGCAGAGCGACTAACAGTCATGAATCGGAGAAAGACTGCAAGATGACATGCAGACAAATGAGGCCACCATCAGTAAAAAATAAGAGGAGTCAGTCCCTTCATACCGTCTTTTAATCTTAACTGGCAAAACAACATCCCATCTTTGAAGCGTGTTATTCCGCTCGGGATGTCATCCTTTTTTAAAAATAAAAAAACTTGTCTGTGTTTGTCTAATTCAGTTCATCTGAGAACCTCATATTCATGTCTCGCTCTCTTTTCTATCTGCTTGCATCCATGTTTTATATGATATAGCATGGTATAATTTCGAGAAAAGTAAGGAACATAAGGAATCTGTAGGCACCACAGAAGTCTTCAACAGTTTAGTTTGTAACGCCTGGGTGCTGACTAAGCTCACTCTCGCTAGTGCTCTTTTTCGCTCGTACCGTTGCATCACTTCGACTCTTTTCTCCTATTTCTTTTTTCTCCTCTTACTCTCTATCTCTTCTCTCTTTCAGCATTCACTTTCATCATGCTCCCTAGAAGGATCTCCTCTGCCCTTCGATCCGGCTCGGCATCGTTTTTTAGCCAGCCTTTGCCCTCGGTCCGGGCGATTAGTTGCTCTTCTCCCACTCATGCAGACGGTCTCTTCCCTTCCTATACGAAACAACAGGTTGCGTCGTTCGTGACCCCAGCGTCGTACCACTTGTCTGAGCTATCTAAGCTTACTCCTGCTCAAGCAGCTCAGCTTCCTTCCCCGACCGATTCCTCCCGACAAGGAGTTCCCCAGATTGGGTCCGGCTCTTCTGACTCCCCAGCCATTCTTCCACCTTCCTCCTCCTCCTCATCTAGTGCGTTCATCAAGACCGCTATGGACGCTACCTCGACCTCGGTTAGGAATCTCCACACCAGGTTCCATTTGGCCGACCTGGGAAGCAACCTAAGCCAGCTCGAAGCTGATCTTGGTTTGACCACTCCCTCCTTTCCTTCGACCGATACAATCCGGTCGATCCCAGTCCTCCGAGTGGCCGTCAAGGTAACTAGAAACAATATCATTTCCAATTTGTCCTGGCTCGAACACCCGAAGCTTGCGGGAGTCTCGATCCCCAGAGGAAACATCTCTGCTGGTTCGCTTGGCTTCAAGAACGCGGCTCAAGGAGGGTTTGAGGCTGGTCATCAGGTCTCGATCGCTACCTTCAAGCGAATCGATGAGGAAAACGCACGGGTGCTTGAGGAGAGCCGTCAGCTCTCGGCCGACGCGTGGAGGGCCTGTTTGGAAGCCAGACGAAATGAGCTCGGAGCGGTTTACAACGATCTCTCAAGCAGGCAGCAGTCCATTAGTGAGAGGCACCAGGCCGTTGCTGATCTGGAGATTGAACTCAGAAGAGCCAGAGAGGCCGAGGAGAGAGAATACGAGGCAGAAAAACTCGACCGATTGTTGAAGCAAAGACAGGCTAAAGGCGCAAAGTCGTCGTCTTCAAGTGACGTCTTCAAGCAAAGCTTGAAAGAGGGCACGTCTTCCTCCATTCCTACTCCCACCTCCTCCTCGACGCCCACCGGAACCATGGCGTCTTCTCAAGAAGTGGCCATCCTTGAATCCAGACTAAAGGCCGCTCGAACTGAGGTTGAAAACATGTCGGCCGTGCTGAACAAAAACCTCCAGAGTTACGATAGCTTGGCACGAACTCTTCAGCAGAATGAGGCAACGCTGGCAAAGGGCGATATTCCTACCGGCCAATACACCCGAAAGTCTATTCTCACACCTGGGACGTTCTCCAAGCCGATGGGTATCAACTTCCAGGTCTTCTGCAAAGGTTTCGGTCAGGGTAGAGAGGCATTCTTCAAGGCGCTTAGCTCCCCGGAGGGAGAAAGCGTGAGGTTGTTGTTGACTGGGGTTGCTGATACTAGTCCTGTACCGTGAGTCTTTTTTTCTTTGTATTTCTTTCATACTCATCTCACGCTTTGTGATTATCGTGACCTGGCTCATGTTTTTGTTGTGTTCTCCTTCTGCTTTCTATCCGCATCAGCCGTGGTACCCGACGAGGACGAACAGCCCGTCGTATTTAGATGGATATCAGAACGAATGAGAAAACCACGCAATCTATACACTCACATATACACAAAACATACTTATCACATTCAATCACATTTGTTCACACGCCTACATCCGCCTCAAACACAGAGAAAACGTTCGTGAAACCAGAGGGGAGCATGATTTCTCAATGTCAACCTCCTCTGGTTTGCAATCCTTTTGAACTGAATGGGCGTTGAGAAAACACTGAGAAGATCAAATAGGCGTGTGCTTCGTGACTGATGAAAGGCTCGAGTCATACAATGTCGTTCAAATAGGGCTCTGACGCACTTGGCTGGTTGTATTGCCATTTAAGTCTACAGACAACTAAGTAGAATAGAAGGCAAAGCCTCTGTGAAGGTTGAAAGAAGAATAGAAAACATATATTCAACTGAGTCAAAAACTGAACACTCGATGCGCATTAAGATTTATGGCCCGAATAACGTGGTAAAGAATACGGGTCGAACCATTTGCCGAATAGCCGGGCCATTCTTTATTATATTCCACCCAAATTGAGTCGATCACGAGGAGAATCTCATCTTATCCTCTATCTCTTCCATCTTGTATTGTTACTTCCACTCTTCCACCCTAACTTCAACTCTTCACTTCATCAGTAGCAGATTGACCAATTTCAAGATAATAAACGGAAACGATGGCCTCTTTGACTAGATTTATCAATACCACTTCGATCTCGGACGCCAATCTTGCGCAGGCTACTCGATTCTTCTCGACGTTTGGAGGGACCGAGTACGTATTCTTTCTTTTCTTTGTTAGTTGCCTTCAGAAATAGAGTGGCTCAGTTTAGTTTCCTTCTTTGTCTCTTTGTGATGCCTTTGTTGTTTAGTAAGGCGTTGATGATCCTTCAGTACTTTCCTCTCGTAATCCTTCCACTTCTTCCTCAGGCCTCAGCTACAGGTTTGGCCATCAAACCTAGAGGAACGGATAGGCTTCGGATCAGCTTGCAGGCTTTGAGCTCCACTGTAGGAGACTCTCGAGTGTTAATTAGACTTTTCGGTAAGAGGTTTTGCTTGACTTGAACGTTTGTATGAAGGATGCATACGAGAAGCCGCGAGAAAAGCAAGTTATTAACGTATCTTATCTCTTTATATCTGCGCAGGCCTGATTCCGATCCTTCAGTGGATTCGGTCCATTCAAAAAAGATACGCAGCTCGAAAAGCCTCAAATTCCGAGATCAATGAAAAGAAGGAGGATGTTGGACCAAAGAGATGGTTGTCGGATGAGAATCTGGAAGCTATTCAGGCACTTTCAATCCTGGCATATTATCCCATGGAGCACACCTGTTCGTTTCTGTTTTTCTTCTTTGCAAACTATGAAGAGATCATTCATTGACAGCTTTGGAACGTATCATTGCTTCTGTCCTATCTATCTTGATCAGATTATCTGGCAATGAAGGGTGTGGTTCCTTTGGCAGTACCTAGGATTGTACAGATCGCTAGATGGAGTTGTCGATGCTGGGCGTGGGTCCCCTTCTTCTTTATTTTACTCTTTACTCCAAGAAAGCAGAAGAGCTTAAAATCTTAGACTGCACATTCAAAACAATCCTATCAGAATCTATGTCGTACTCTCATTGGTGTCCCTTCGACGAAGATACAACCTTCTCAAAGCGAGTGATGATTCCCCTGGTAAGCTACCTGGAAACACACGGAGAATCCTTTCCAGCTCTCGCGTTGATGATATGTGTTCTTTTCCTTAAAACAGAGATTAAAGCGAAACAGTATAGCTCGCAGAAGCTTCAGGCACTCGTAGATCTGTCGTACCTTCCTTTGACTGTTCATTGGTCTCTTCCAGATGGCGCTTGGACTTCTTCTGTAAGTGGATCTCTATCTTCTTCATCTTCATGGTGTCATCTTTCAATATGAGCTTTCATCAACTGATAAAGACCTCGAATCACAACGGTGAACAGTTCCCTACAGGGGTGTTTGGTACCCTCGCTGCTATCGGTCAGATTGCCACGAGCTGGAAAGCGGTTGCTGCGCCCTAGACTGCCTCCTTTTCTCTTCGCTTTCTTTATTTCCTTACGTCGTGGCTTGGTCTTTTCCATTGAACATACTTCTGTCTACTCGCAGAAATGTCTCTTCTATTGAATGCTTGTTTCTCCTCTTCTTGCAATCGTTTGTTTTGAAAGACAAGACCAATTCGTACCATCGTCTTTTCTGCCCATTCAGCAGGCTTCAGAACTGGAGGGTTGTTCGTTAACTCAAAGGAAAGACATATATCGATAACAATTATCCAAACGACTATCTGTTATCCGAGAAGAAAGAATCTTGAACTTTTTTAAGTCTTTCGTCCTTTGTTCTTAGAAGAAACAGTACCCGCTCGGGCTCGTTTTGTAGGTCGGGACTGGGCTTGTTCCGTCTGTTCTTCTTCCTCTTCAGCCTCATCGATTTCTTCCTTCTTTCCTTTCGATCCTTTCTTGGCCTTCTTTGCTTTGTCGGCAGACCCTCCAGGAGCGTACTTTGCTTCGAGAGAAGCTATCAGATCATTGGCTCTGTTCGCGTTCTTTTTTAGGATCAAAGCTCGAAGAGCGTCAAGGTCAGACGATTCTTCTTCGTTATTCCCAGAGGTGGTTGATGCCTGTTGATCAACAAAAGAGATGCGATTTAGAGATGTTGGCAGAATCGATTTCGATATCAAATGAACCTTCAGAGTCGTGTTGAAAGAAGAGAAATTAGACGAACTTTACGCTTTGCTTTTCCTTTGTTATCCTTTTCCTTCCTTTCTCCGCTTCCATAGAATTCATCCCAAACACCGATATCCTTTGCATGTTGTTCGGCCTCACTCGCTTCTTTTTCAGCTTCCTTCTTTCTCTGTCTACTTGCTTTTTTATCGCCTGAAGATGATACCCAGAGATCCGTTCGCTCAATGTCGCCCTTCTTGATGGCTTGATTGATGAGAGAGATGAATCGAGCTTCGTCTACAAAGGTTGAATGAGGTATATGGTCCATGATAGTAGGGAGCGAGCCGGAGCTGGATCGATAGGCTTCTAAGAGGTCTGTGCGTTCTTCGGATGATTCTGATAGACAGGACGGAAGAAGTGTATTCAAAGAATTAGTCATTGATTTCTCGCAATAAGGGAACGGAACCATATCCTTTAATCGAGAGGTGATCAATACCTTGGTAGGACTTCTTCATTTCGTCTAATGAAGCTCTATCCACAACGTCAAACACCTCAGCAAAGTAGGCTTCCCAACCCATCTCTTCACCCTGTGTCAAGAAGTCTCCTTCATTCGTTCGACCAGTGGTATCGTACCTGTTGGGAAACACAACATCAATAATGGTAAATCGCGCGCAATTTGAAAGAAATTCCTTATCAACAGGAAGCAACGATTTGAGTAAGAGTAGCGAATTATAACAGGATAAAATCTGACCTTTTACGTCTTGTCTCATCTTTCAAAACGGCGTAGGCGTATCCAACCTGCTGGAATTTCAATGCTTCGGCCTGTTTCTTCTCGTCAGACGCCGAGCTATGTTTATCTGGATGATGGACCAACGCAAGCCTTCGGTATGCTTTCTGTTAATACAGCAATCACTCGAAACAAGATCAGATCACATGGTCATTTAGTGGAAAGAAGGTCAGAACGACAGTGGTATGTACGTACAGTAATATCGGCACTCGACGCGGTGGGTTCTAAATTAAGCGTGGTATATAGCAAGTTCTCGACGTCTTCCCCATCAGGGAAGAATTGGTTGATAGGATCCGAGTCCATTTTGATCTGGTTTTGTGTATTCTTGGAAGGGTTGTATAAGAGAGAGAACAACAAAGATCTAGTTGATGGAATGATGGGGTTGTATGTCGTTGAGGGAAATCTCCTGAGTTGGTTATGACGCGTGAAGAAATGAGACGCGTCGCGTCGAGTTCAAATGATTTTCTCCTCTCCTTCAGGTCCCATCTACAATGTTTGATAAGACTCTATGACCAGCTAGTTGCTCTAACATTGATCAGGTATTGATGGTGATAGTCAAAACTAGACTATAGCCATTATCATATATGCGGCTATGAGTCTTTCAAACAGAGATACTCATAGTTTCCTTCCATCTTTGAAGAATCTCTCCCAGAGACGTCAGGGGTTGAAACTAGCATCGTGTTGAGTAACCTCATCTCGACGAAAGCACAATACGCAAATACTGCTTCCGGGCTATATGTCACGTGATACACTGGCGCGTTCTGTTGTTTACCCTCTTCATGTCGAAATCATCCATTTCATCCAATATCTCCTCCCTCTTCGATATACACTCCTATACATAACTCTTCCTTCCAAATACAAGTATCTCCATCTTGGACTCCACATACCTTCTCTTCCATATCTCTTTAACTTCCCTGGCAGATAGGTTGAAATGGCGGCCATCGCTTCCGCCACGACGGCACTGATGACCACCACAATAGGTTTGTTTCCTGCCACCCTTCTGAAATTTGTGTAGTTCGAGTCCGAGTGGTTTTGACAATCGTTGGACCTTTTCGTATAATCATCTTAGCAACCCCGGCTGGAACGGTGTCCACATCTACGTCTGGTGTCGTTCCGGTCATTACCAACTCGTCTACGGTCGGGTCAACAACATCCTTGACGGCCGATAGTTTAACTACCAGCTCGCTTTCGTCTTCTACTACACAAAGCACTATCAGTACAACCAGCAGCTCTAGCACGCTTCTAGCTTCCTCCAGCACGAGCTATACTGTGACTAGCTCCTCTTCTGTATCCTCGTCATCCCTGACTTCGTCATCCTCAATCTTCTCTTCTGCGTCGCCGACGACCACTTCTTCATATACTTCTTCGTCATCCACTCCTTCTTCTTCTTCTTCTTCTTCTTCTTCATCTTCATCTTCAGCCGTGTATTCTCTCTCTTCTATCACGAATTCAGCTTCATCTGCCGCCTCTGCCTCGGCTTCTTCATCATCCTCAGGCGAAATCACACCGCTCGTTCGATCCCTCATCATTGCTGCTGCGGTTGTCGGCTCCTTCATCGCTCTTGTCCTTGCCTTGGGCTTCGTACTTCGACGACAGCGCCATCGCCGAAAGACCTCTGGAACGCACGAGATGGACAATCATTATGGCAGTAAATCCAGGGATACATATGAAGCGGAGGATGAGAGGGAAAAGTATGGAATGGCTCGTGGCGGTAACGGATATGCAGCCGAAGGAGTTTTCACTCAGGCTATGGGCAGGCACCATAGACCTTCAAGTCGACTTGGAGGAAGAAGCGTAGAGGAGAATCAAGGAATCGGTTATCCTTCACAAGGAGATCATGTTCATGGACCATTCTACGGAGGAAGTGAAGTATCACTTTTCCAGCCTCCATTAGGAGTTGACCAAGGCCAAGCATGGGAGAACAGAGTGAGTATCTCAGGCGTCAAAAGATCAAGGATTTTTCTGCGCGCATATCCTGATCTTCATTTTTTCATTGTTGTCCTTGATTGCTTTACTGGATCAGCCGTTCAATCCAATGTCGACTCACGAATACCAACCTGGAGAATTTCACCCTTCTTCGCCCGATCTGCATCGTACTTGTTCGCCCCAGCCTCAGGCATTTAATCAACGCCAGCCTGAGAACCCGTACCACTCGTTTCATCCCTCTGCACCTCAATTCTATACCGCCTATCAGGCTCCAACAGATGCGACCACCACCCCATCAGTCATTGTCACCGCACCTTACAAGAACTTCAACGATGCTCAGGCTTCTAACGTGGCGCTGATGTATCCTCAAGGGTCTGAGGCGCCAGCCTATCAAGAATCAGTTGATCCTATGAGCAAGCCGGCAGAGAAAACAAAATTCCCTATGCGGTCAATGCAGGGGGAGAGCGAAGAAGAAACATTGGCTCTTCAACCTGGTGGGCCGTATTCTTCTAAAGGAATCAAGATGAGAGTGGTTAGAGGGTTCGCAGCCTCGCTTGAAGATGAGCTTCATGTTGTACCCTTCACAGATCTGAATCTTCATCAGACCTATGATGATGGATGGTGCTTAGCTTCTACGGCGACCGGAGAACAAGGCATGGTCCCCCGGGACTGCCTCTCCCTCCCTGACGTCCTCCACGGATCGACCAATCGCCGAACGGTCTCACCCACACTCCCAACTGCCACTTCTTCATTCCCCTCTCCATCTATGAAATTCGCTACTTTGGCACATGACGAGCCGTCCGCCCCACGAGCGCTTCCTCATATTCCGATTGGCAGATCAATGGCGTGGACTCCAACCGCAAAGACAGCAACTTCATCGCCTGAAGCACCTCAGCTGGCTGATCTTGAGTTTTCTGGTAGGCTGATGATGGATGACATAGGAAGTAGCGGGAATACTTTCTCTGAAGACAAGGCGACTCCCTTGCCTCTATCTTTTTCTGCGCGAGCCGCTCGACGGAGTTCTCTGGTAGACTCAGCTTCGATGCGCGCTAGACACGAGTGAGGGAGAGATGTACTATATTATATGATGCGTTGAGAAAAGAGACGCGTCGCGTTGGGTTTGAATAATTCCTTCTTGTTTTTTATAGAGCTCGTCGTCCATATTCGAGTCGTAGTTTGATGTTATAACAAGGGGGAAAGCTGGACGGACCACAGGAATTAGGACACAAGGAAAAAGGAAAGTGGGAAATGAGAACAGGATCAATAGATTGCAGGCGGCTAGGACAAATTCACAAAACGAGGAGATATACAAGGAGGGTGGACAGTGGCAAACTTGTTCTATGAGCCGTTAGGATCTTGGTGGTTTGTAGTTGGAGGACACCCAAGACCAAAAGGTCATGTATCGACTACCATCGGTTAGGGTTACTCTTACCCGGCTTAACGGTAGCGATTGACGTAATGCAGCAACTGAGGTGTGTTCGTGCGTGGTGCACATCTACTTTATCTCTTCCACCAAGAGAGCTCTGATCTTTCTCTGTTCTTGTATCAAACTTTAGACAAAGCCATGGTAGAGATAAACATATCCTCTCAATCAGATCCCACAACATGCACGGACGGTCCTTCAAAGTTACTCTATTCGAAATCGAAAGTCTATGTCCATCCGTCATCATACTCAAAAGATAACGTTCCCGGTTTTGTTGCCATCGTTCAGCAGGATGTGAGGTTCTCCATCGACTTTGCTTTTGCCCATACTTTCTCACACATTCTTCATCTTTCTATGATTCGCATTCTTTGCTGTATATCAGAATCCTCAAAAGACGCTATTAAGTTGGATTCCAGAGAGTCTGGCTAGATCTAGGAGGGACTACGATGCGTTTGTTAGGGCGGAACACCAGGATGGATGTCAGCCGAGCATTGCCGAGGAAAATGGTATGATGTCCGTACTGCCTCCTTTCCAATATTAAAGTTCTGGTGATATTGATGCTTCTGTGTATGCTTGAATAGATTGGGTTTTATTACAGCCTGTACCCGAGCGAGGAGAGTCTTATGCGTTCTCAGTCCCGCTTTCTACCATCTATTCGATCATTGTGTATCCACCATCTTTGACAAAGTGGTATGGATCCCTGACCATTAAGTAAGTAATTTCTTGCCATCTGACTAAAGATTTGTGTGTCCTTGTGTCTGTGAACGACCATTCTGATTCAATACGATTCATTTGTAATGGAAAAATACAAAGTGTAATCGGCGGACAGACACTACCTACCCTTCACTTTCACGACGACGAGTCTCCATCGACAATCCATCAGCTATCCTCCAGAGGTCAAAACCTACCCGCAGCAAAGTGGGGCGGTGAAGATCTATTAAATAGAGTTCGGACGTATGCTCATCTATTACGATCCGTTCTTGAACCGGATCTGTTCTTGGTGAATCCAAATCGACAAGATATTGAGATTCACTCCACTCCAACGTTTTCTGATTCAGCCGTAGACGACATCCTTTCACCACTTCCACCTCAAGCGTCCGGATCCGGATCTGGGCATAACTTGAACGACCGAGTGACGTACCCGCCTTCGAGTTCGGTCCATTCCCCGCGAACGACTCTCCTCTCCACATTCTCCCAATTGACTCGGTCAATTACCTCCATCTCGAACCAGGTGCTAACTCACCCCAACGTTCATCCTCACTTGCCTAAACCGGTCAAGTCACTCATCACAGCTGACCAACCGCAGTTCACAAGATGGTCTGATCTGACGGGCGTGGGCGAGTACGATTCTGCAAGGATCTACCTGGCCAAATGGGCGAGATTGGTCGCTGAGGAGGGTGAACGGAGTAGAAAGGTTGAGGTGGTTTCGAAGCATGAGGCTCTGCCAAACAAGTCTTCCTCGTCTGCCTCGCTCTCAACCACGGCTTCCGCATCAGAGCCCGGATCAAGCGCAGAGACGGAGAGTGGATCGGGCGAGTTGGGTGTGTGGGAAGTCTTGAGGGTAACAAAACGACTGGGATTGGAGAACATTGCGAGTACAAGAAAACCGGGAAAACCCATAAGAAAGTCTGAGTGGGACGGTTGGTTTGATGGATGGGAGGGAAAACCGGTGGTCGAGGAGAGTTGGATGAGAGAGGAAGTTTTCAAACGGGTTCGTCTCTTATTCTTGGTATATGTGTCCCGGAAGACGACAGTCGAACTCTTCTGAGAGACGTTTTCACATTCAAAAGGGAATCGACCCTGGCTTTAGATCGGTGGTTTGGCCGTTCCTATTGGGAGTCATCCCTTGGCAGAGCACAGCTGCTGAACGTCAACAGATCTGGAATCGAAAAGCGTGTGTCCTTCTCTCTGCTTTCTCGTCTTGTTATGGCCTTCTCTGGATACATACATTCACATGTACGCGAGTACTAGTTGATCAATAATTTGGGTTGAACTATGACAGGGATATGTATCATGCACTTCGAAAGAGTCAAACGCTCGATCCTGAAGTCCTTGCCCAACCGGAGGTGATTGAAGAGATTCACCGCATTGAAGTCGATTGTAGACGGACGGACAGAAACGTAGATATGTTCCTTGCAGAGAAGGGTGAAGTTGACTCTGATGGAGAGGATGCGGGGGAGCAGGGGAAGAACGGTTCGTCCTTTCTTCAATATTTAGTGGTGCTCTTATGTCATTTCTCGTTCTTGTTTAGGATTCTAGTGTTCAATGGAAATTCTTTTTCTTCACAATTAGATAATGTTCAAAAGATGGCAGAGATCCTGCTGACCTACGGATTCTTCGAGAAAGAGCTCGGATACGTTCAAGGGATGTCTGATCTTTGTGCGCCAGTATATGTGGTTATGAAAGGGGATGAGGTCGGCACGTTTTGGTGTTTCGTTGAATGGATGGAACGAATGGTGTGTACCATCGCTGTCTCAGTTCGATCATTCAACTTTCCCCTGATAAGACTGATCATATCTCTGTTCTGGTTGAAGAAACAAAACTTTCTGAGAGACCAATCAGGAATGAAACAACAGCTCTTGACACTCCAGCAGTTGATCTCTGTTATGGATTCCGAGCTATATGGACATCTTGGTGAGTCTTTCTTGGCAGTCTTATAAGGCTAAAGAAAAAAAAACCATCCGGAAAATAGAAGGACTAAGCTGACTGAGTTGGGAAGGTGGCTGGTGGAAAATGATGAACCATGTGACGGACGTCAACTGTAATATAGAGAAGATGGAGTCGCTGAATCTGTTCTTTTGTTTCCGGTACGTATCTTACTTCTCATTTTGGCATCACTCTTGAGTACCGGTGAATGACTATGGTGACGCTGACCTCGATGTGATTTGACTGGCTAATAGATGGATTCTGATAGCATTCAAGCGAGAGTTTGCATTTGATGACGTGATTAGGTTATGGGAAGTCTTGTTCACGAACCACTACAGCTCCCAATTTGTTCTGTTCATTGCGCTCGCCGTACTCCACTCTCATCGAGACGTCATTCTCCGATATCTCTCCGAGGTAAATCCCTCGTTTACTTTTGTATCATAAACCGATAAGGATTTTAGAGCTGATGTTGCGCGTTACCTCAGTTTGATGAGATTTTAAAGTACTGTAACGACCTTGGGGGTTGCATTGACGTAGATTCGACTATAGCCCAGGCTGAGGTTCTATTCGTGAGTTCTCTTCCGTTTTCTTGAACATCCTAATGATCAATTATTATTGACCTCAGCTAATGAAATGTTGTATCCGGTCGAACGGCAGGTCTCATTCAAATCTCTCGTCGAAGATGTGGACCGAAGACAGGCCCTACGAGAACCTAGATCAACGGATCGGCAAGGAGGTATACATAGGAGGAAGAAGGTGAACCAGTCGGCTCAGCCAATGGAACAAAATCCGCACGAGGAAGACCAATACGGGGATGATGATTTTGACATCCCGACGTTGCCTGTGATCTCTGATGAGCTCCGTGCGTTATTAAGTTAAGATCTGATGATGTAGAATATCCAGATCTCACTAGCTATACGACTCTTTTTATATTTCCCTCCTAACACACGTCACGGTTTTTTTTCTTTTACATGTTTCCTCTTGTATCTCGTTCCTTACTCTTGATGATTCTCATGTAACATTGCTTATGATAGCGATGGTGAAGACTGTGTTTGATCATCCGTCGGACGACACAGGCGATGATGAACGAAGCTTATTTGGGGTGCCATCGGGGTCGACATGGGTAGATCTGGGGAAATCTGGGCAGACTACCATCTTTGACGGCCCCAAACTGCGTGCTTAGTTTTCGGCCGACGAGAGAAAACATAAGAACGTGTCCTAATGAGTCAGACTAGGAAAGTGTTGCGAATTTCTAATAGAATGCTCCATCGAGTCAGACTCTTCAAAAATTCATCGGGGAAAAAGAATTAAAGAACCAGTCAAACGTTTTTTTTTCATTCTTTTTTTCGCTTCTTCCTTCATCCCATTGCCTCGTCTTCTTCTGTTCGTTTCATCCTCGAGCTTATTCGCTTATCAAAAAGAAGAGACCACTCTCTTGGCCTTCGTCGTGCTCTCTTTCCATCTGTTTCTTTTGATTCAGAACCACACTCTCTACCAACATACACTCGCCTAGCTTTCTATCATGCTTCGAACATCTACCCGGCTCCTCAACTCGAGTTCTAGGTCGGCCCTCCCCGCCACCGCCACCGCTCTCGCCTCTTCTTCATCTTCTTCTCTGGCATTCTCTAAACGAGCCAACTCGTCTCTCCCGCCGTCAAAATCCTTGTACGCAATTTCGCCAGAGTCGAAATCTAGGATTGCTGCCCAGTCTCGATTAATCAGCTCAACGACCTCCACCGGCGCCGCTGCCGCTATGTAAGTAGTGACTTTGTGATCTTTCCTCTTCGCTCCATTCTTTGTGCCTCTGTATCAGTATGTCGTAGAGAACGGATCTATACTACGCGGCATCTAGTGGCGTAGAGCTTCTTTTCCTTTTTCAAAAGGGCAGCTCTGCCCACTGATTCTATCTCTCGAACTGAGCAGGTCCGTATATAGCGGCTAAGAGGAACTTATAATTTCCGGCGGTCGGACGGCGACTGTTCCAATACCTTTTTTCTTTCACCGCTTCTCGTTGCCTCTTACTTTCCCCTTTGTTCTCGCTTAAATCCACCTCCAATGACTCGTTTACAGAATTGAGCATTGGACACAAAGACTGACCGTCTTGTTTTGTGTCATCCGATAGTCGACCGGCGCCGTCGCCAAATTTCCAACAGTCAAAGGTTGAGACCCCCGCTAACTCAAGACATAGTAATGCCGAGTGGGACTACAGGTGAGTCATATTTGTTTGGATCTATCTCGATTCCAGACTCAGTCAACTCGGATTCTCCAACTAAGCTTCAACTTGAATCTTGAATTTTCTAGCTTTGTTGGAAAGTCTGGAGGAGAGATTTTCCACGAGATGATGGTCCGACATGATGTCACTAGCATCTTTGGATACCCTGGTGTGAGTCATTGGTCTATAATTTTATCTTTTTACTCCTGACACGTGCAAAGTGCCTGAAACTAAATATTCCGACCACCTATTCCCTTGACATCCAACCCTTCTAGGGAGCTATTCTTCCAGTCTTTGATGCCATCTACGACTCTGATCAGTTCAACTTTATCCTTCCCCGGCACGAGCAGGGTGCCGGACACATGGCCGAGGGTTATGCCCGGGCTTCCGGTAAGCCTGGTATCTGCTTGGTCACCTCTGGACCTGGAGCCACCAACGTTATCACTCCTATGCAGGACGCCATGAGCGATGGTATTCCTATGGTTGTCTTTTGCGGACAGGTCGCCACCTCCGCTATTGGGTCCGACGCCTTCCAGGAGGCTGATATTGTTGGAATCTCCCGATCGTGCACAAAGTGGAATGTCATGGTTAAGGACATTTCAGAGCTTCCCCGACGAATCAACGAGGCCTTCAAGATTGCTACTTCTGGTCGACCCGGTCCCGTTTTAGTGGATCTTCCCAAGGATGTTACCGCCGGTATCCTTCAGAACCCTATCTTGATCAGCTCCATCACCCCCGGGTCGTCTCCTTACTTGCCCACTACACCAGCCATCCCGAACGCTTCCGACGAGGCTCTCATCGCCCAGGCTGCCGAGCTCATCAACCAGGCCAAAAAGCCTGTTGTATACTGTGGAAACGGTGTGCTCTCCTCTCCCGAGGGACCCCGATTGCTCGAGTTGTTGAGCAAGAACGGAAACATCCCGGTCTGCACCACTCTCCAGGGTCTTGGAGCATTCGATGAGAAGATCGAGGACCGGGCCTTGCACATGTTGGGCATGCACGGAAGTGCTTACGCCAACTTGGCTATGCAGGAGGCCGACGTGATCATTGCTTTGGGTGCCCGGTTCGATGATCGAGTCACCGGAAAGGTCGACACTTTTGCACCCGCCGCCCGAGCGGCCTCCCTGACGGGCAAGGGTGGAATCATTCACTTTGAGATCCAGCCAAAGAACGTCAACAAGGTTGTTCAGGCAACTATTCCCGTCCTGGGAGACGTTGTCACCAACATGGCTTCCCTTGTTCCCAAGATCAAGTACAGCCCGCGAAAGCAGTGGTTCCAGCAGATTAAGGAGTGGAAGAACAAGTACCCGTTCGTATACGAGCCCAGCAAGGACGGAGCCAAGATGAAGCCCCAGGAGGTCATCGAGGAGCTCGACCGAGTGGCTGAGGAGATGGGTAAGGAGAACGTCATCGTTTCCACTGGTGTCGGTCAGCATCAGATGTGGGCCTGCCAGCACTACCGATGGAGGCACCCCCGAACTTGGATCTCTTCCGGAGGTCTCGGAACCATGGGTTACGGTGTGCCCGCCGCCATCGGAGCCAAGGTGGCCTCTCCCGAAAAGATCGTGGTCGACATCGATGGAGATTCATCCGTTTGCATGACCGCCATGGAACTCCAGACGGCTTCGGCATACAACATCGGTATCAAGCTCTTGTTGATCAACAACGAGTTCCAAGGAATGGTTCAGCAGTGGCAGGATCTGTTCTACAAGCAGCGATACTCCCACACTAAGATGCACAACCCTGATTTCCAGATGCTTGCCGCCTCGATGGGTTGCAAGACCTTGAAGTGCTCCAGGAAGGAAGATCTGCCCCGACTGATGAAGGAGTTCATGGAGTACGACAATAGTCGACCCATCCTTTTGGAGTGTGAGGTCGCCGACAACGAGCACGTTTTCCCTATGGTCGCCGCCGGAAAGGCTCTCCACGAGCAGATCGTCCACCCTCTGCTCCGAGAGGCCACAGAGACTCCTGCTCCTTCATCTGCCTAAAGAAAGACGGTTCAGGCCTCTTGGATCATCTTGACTTCTCTGCTTCCCCTCGTTCATGATCTTTCAATCTTCGTTCTTCCGTTCCTCTGCCATTTCTTTATTCCCACTTCTCGTTTTGGTTCTTGCTCGTTGTTGTCTTAACATCCCATATTTTTTCATCACGCTTTTAAAAAAGGAGAAAAAAATTATCGTTTGCTTCTGTCATTTGTATCATCGCTATCCTTTCTTTTGAATACTTTTTTCTCTCTCGACTGTCCATACTGAAAAACCAATAATCGTGCATGATTGATTCGCTCAACGCACAGGCAGCTTTCTGAATGACTTACTCATGTTTCTAGTAAGAAAAAGTCATTGTTCCAGTGGTAACAGCTAACCTGTTATAGAGGCAGAGAACGATAGAGATACACGGCCTTCCTTGTGATCCTCCCGGAAAACAAAAGAGGAAGCGAGTTTCACACTTGATCAATCAACCAACAAAGAAGCAAAAGAACAATGAAATCAAGAATCTAATCAAAGAAAATTGATGAGCGATTCAAGATCTCTATGTGGATTCTGAGAAGATGGTTGCTCTTCTCTCCGTACTGACATCTGTAACCACGCTCTGCCATTACCATCAGCTCGGAGTAAAAGACAAAAGGAATCTATAGATCATCTATTGATAAACACGCATTCTCACACAAGCACTACCATCTATCCGTTGACCCTTCTCTCTTCGATTTCCTATACTCGACCTAGGTTAGAGACCAAGGAAAAGGGAGAGAGTAGTTCGGGAGGGAAAGAAGAAGACGAAGACGATAATGCCCGTTACTCGATCGACATCGTACGTTCCTATAAGGTCGGGTTCGAACTTGACGTCACCTACGACAATGAACAATAGCATCGTCGGGAATCATAGTCAACCTCAACCTCAGCACCATCAGTATCAACAGCAATATCAAAACCAAAATCAGAAACAGCAGCAGTCGAGTACCACGCCCACCTCACCAGATTTCTTGACCCCTACTTCTTCAGTATCATCTTCATCCTCCCCTTCAGCTTCTTCCCCTTTCAGACGGACATACGCCAACCAGCCACCGCTGCCCACAACATCGACGGCCGCTCGATCAACTGCCGTCGTTCCGATCTCCTCGACTGTCTCTGTGCTTCAGTGGAAAGAACCAGAGATAGCTGATTTCCTCCATTCGATCAAATGTGGCCATCTCATCAGAACGTTCGAGGCACACGATATCACTGGATCTGTAATCCTCGAGTTGGTCGATGTCGCTCTACTTAAAGAAATGGGCATAGACAGAGTAGGTGATAGAGTCAGATTGATTAATGGTCTCAAGGCTTTGAAAGCTTCATCAGTAGCAGCAGCAGCAGCGACAGCAGGAGGTACGGCAAGGTCGAGCAGGCAAGGAAGTGCTGATGGTGGTTCGTCAGCAGGCGCAGGCCAAGAAACGTATAGAGCAGGGCCGAGAGTGATTGTCACTCGCGGAGAGGGACTTTCGGTTTATGGTCGAAGTGAGTTTTGTTCTCTTATGGTCATTGATGTGAACAGTGTGGAACGTTGAGCGCTGACATTGAGGATCGTGAATCGAAAAGCCTCTCCTGCGTTTTCTCCTACTCCTCTTATTCCTCCCCCTCCCCCTCCTTTTCATTCTCCCAGTTACGTCCACCATCAATCAGGCGCGGCACAGACTTACGCTCTACTTGGAAGACGACCGGCTCCATTAGATATTGCTCCTCTGGGACAGCACGTAACGGATCCTCGAAATGCTCAGGCTCATCAATATTCACCTGATGTGCGTGATAGCATATATCATTTGCTTTTTTGTCGATCAAGCTAACTTCATCGGTTGACATATCATATATGTACTGGAGCAGGCTTCTCATGTTTCGTCAGCATCTCAACAAGTCTCGAGAATATATTCGAAAGAATCTTTCCTACATTCTCCGGCTTCGCAGATGAATTCAAGTCGATTACCCCAATCACTGGTGGCACCTCCCGATGCCCTGCCAATAGCATCATCACAACAACAGCTGTTACCGGCGCCGCCTCTTTGTCCACAGCCTTCGGCGTTCTCTGTTTTGACATCTGAACCATCGTCGACGTCGATAGTCGGCCACCTTGATGGAAACTCCCGGGCGATCGCTTCAAGTCTTTCCGGAGGCTCGTTCACCGAACGAAGAGCTCATCTCGCTCGAGAGCGCCAAACAGACTTGGTGGCCACGTCTGCATCACCATCTTCTCCATATTCTTCCTCAGCATCGTCATCCAACCGACCAAACTTCCCCAGCCATCCGAATGAGAAGCAACCGACAGGGAACAGAGGTCTCAACGGTCGATCCGTCCCCTTCGGTGGTGGATCATCGCATCCGTTCGCTACCACGCCAGCTACGCCTTCCTCACCGACGTACCCGCCTTTGTCTTCTTCTAATCCTCCTCACCCTCATACTGCAATGTCGACGTCAGGTTCAGTAGCTGGTTCAATCAGCCAGACAGGCCGTGCTACCTCTCCTCTGCTTCATTCTTCAGGCTCAGCTTCAGGCACCGGCTCAACGTTGTTGGTCCCTGGAAAGTCATTTTCCGGATCAGCCCCGGTGGCGCTAGAAGACCTACGACAGAAGTGTTTCAAGTTTACTAATGCAGAGGATGGAGGGACCAGGGTCGTCAATCTTGGAGGTCTGACTGATGGGATGGAAGTCATGGAGAAGGCGCTGAGAAAGTTCGGAAAGTGGAGAGATGGAGGCGCAAAGGGTGTGAAAGGTGTGGAGTATCTGGAGATTAGCGATGAAGGCGAGACGGAGAGAGAGATGGACGAGTGGAGGGCAGTTGGGCCCGGAGGCGGAAAGGAAGAGAACGGGTTGGTGGTCGATGGTTGGGGGATCTTCTTGAAAGACTATGGAGGGGAGGTCGACACCTGTACGCTTCTTTCAATCTTCGTCATCTTTTCTTCAACTTCTGATTTCAAGTTTTATAGACAGAAAATTGACATGTTTTTGTGGCCCATTTGGCAGCTAAACCGCTTACAGCAAAGGAACTTGTTCAAGTCTGTCAGGTTCCATTTGATTCGCCGACCCGTCAAAGTGGGTTGATTCTTAAGAGGATTCGGAAGCTTCATAACCGGAAAGCGATGGAGGCCTTCTTTGGCGAGACACCACCAGTGCCAGAGTCTCCTACATTACAAATCCATCAAACCAACAAACACGCCCGCCATCCAGTCGACCATAAGGACGGCTCTGCCTTCTATTCTGGAAGTTCTGGTTCCGGATTAACCAGATCAAGTTCTAAGAAGATGAACAGGGCTAGCACTATCAGCGTGATGAGTGGGCTAGGAGTTCCGTTAGGTCCTCAAACCAGATCCTCTGTAGTAGTTCCTCATAGAGAACCTCCACAGAGGACAGCGGTCTCGCCAGCAACAGCTGACTCGACAACGACATCGACCGAGCAGAGTACTTCAACTGCGCCAGCGGTGAAATCGCCTTCTACCACTTCGTTCTTGGGAAATAGAGGCCGGAAGATGTACAACTTTTTCGGACACCGACCGCCTTCCGAATTGATCTCAAATCACCTCGCGGATTATTTCCCCAAGGTTCAGAAAAAAGTGCTGGAACGAACAGCTAGAAATTCGATGATGAGAATTGCATCCGGTCCACCTGGTTCATCGGCATCTGGAACTCCATTCTCTGAGGGAGGAGCAGGAGGTCCTCCAAGATTGAGCTGGGAGGAAGCAAGGTCGAAGGACCCAAGAGCTTCTGGTCTAGGCTATGGAAGCTTACCTCGAGAGAGACGAGTCAGTCATTCAGGGAAATCAGTCAGGTCGTTCATTACGACATCCTCCAAAGGCGGTATGATACCTTCGGAGGATGTTCCTGAAGAACTTCCTACTACTTCCACCCCCGAATCTTATATAACCAGAGACGAGAGCTTTGATGTGCCGAGACTGTCGATCTCGACAGACGGTTCGGTTTCTGAACGAGCCTCGATGATCTCCATGCCACCTTACCTCCCTGATTTTATACCCTCTGGCGAATCTTTTTCGGACTCCTTAGCAGTATACTCGCCTTCGTTCGGTAGTTTCTCCTTCGACTCTAGCCCTGTTGGCGTCGGCGCTAAGGGTAGAAAGTCCTCTTTCGATTCGTCAAGTCGAATGAGTCTCTTATCCCAATTCAGAAAGAAAAGAGACATGTCGGATACCGCTTCGATGAGGACAGTAGACGAGATCACGGCCCATGTGGAGAGTAAAAGAGCAAGCACAATATCTGACTCCTGGATTGTTTCCGGTGACGGAAGGAGTTCTTCAGGAGATGAGCAAGAGGATGAGGATGAGGAAGAGCATGTGGTGGATGAGCAGGAGGATGAGAGAGGTGATTTGATGAGAGGATTTAGGAGGACGAGGGACTCAGATTCTGTCAAATTTTCCAGAAGCTTTGCAAAAAGATCATCGTCGTACAGAGGGAAAGAACACGAGTTTTCTGCGGGTGTGGACAACGGGGATGAGAGTGAGCTGGGAGAAGAAGAGAATGAACGAGAAGTTAGCGACGAGGAGTATACCGAGGGTGAATCGGATGGTGAGGAGTATGATGACGAGGAAGATGAAGAAGAGGAGGAAAAGGAAAACATTGCTTCAGTAGAAGATGAGCATGGAAAGGCATTTATGTCTGAAGGAAGTAAGTCATACTTCATTTGTTTTGACTCAGTCTTGACCGTTTAGCATTTGCTATTGATCCTAATCTGCTCCCCTTTCTTATCTTACTTCCTTCTAGATAAACGGTCATTCAAATGGATCAAAGGCGCGCTTATTGGATCTGGATCCTTCGGCTCAGTGTTTCTCGGCATGGCCGCCTCAACCGGTCTACTGATGGCTGTCAAACAAGTAGATATTCCGACTGGTCAATCGGCGAATGAGGAAAAGAAAAAGTTGATGTTGAGCGCTCTAGAGACGGAGATTGAGTTGCTTAAAGAACTACAGCATGACAATATCGTTCAGTATCTAGGTACGATTTCTGATTATCATCTCGAGGGTCTGTGCCATTCTGGAAGAAAAACGCTTATCAAAATGCGACATGTTTTCGTCTTTCTGATAGATTCCTCGATGGACGCCGCCCACTTGAATATTTTCCTCGAATATGTGCCCGGTGGATCCGTTACCGCTCTCCTCGGAAATTATGGTGCTTTTGAGGAAGCTCTTGTGAGGATCTTCGTTCGACAGACTCTGCAGGGACTTGTGTACTTGCATGAGAAAGGAATCATTCATAGGGATATCAAAGGAGCGAACATCCTGGTGGACAACAAAGGAGGCATCAAGATTTCTGATTTTGGAATTTCGAAGCGTGTAGAGACAGGTGAGTGTCTCCTATTCAATTCAATTCATATTCAAAACATTACCTTGTTCAACTTCTCTCATATAACTTACTCTCGTTCGGTTGTTTGCGTACCGTAGATCTCTTGACTGGAGTCAATCAACGCAGATCCCTTCAGGGAACAGTGTTTTGTTAGTCCTTTCCATCTTTGAATTACCGGTTTTCAAATTCTTTTTGCTCATTATCATTCCTCGATTCAACGCCAACCAAACAAAGGGATGGCACCAGAAGTAGTTAGGCAGACCGCCCATACACCGAAAGCCGACATCTGGTCTGTAGGTTGTCTTGTCGTAGAGATGCTCACAGGCCAAAGACCGTGGGGTCATCTGGATCAGATGCAGGTCATGTTCAAGGCAAGTCTGCCTCTCTTCTCTTCTCCTTTCTGCCTTTCCTATGTTCTTCAATATACTCAACATACATATCTATCTTCGCATCTTTGACTGTATTCGGTTGGGTCCACAGATTGGAGGTTCGGCTCGACCAGAATATCCGCCGGATATAACGTCTGAGGCTGAGGATTTCCTCAACAAGACATTCATCTTTGATTACAACGATCGACTATCTGCCTCTGACTGCCTTGTCCATCCTTTCATCGTTGAGTCTTTGGAATAAGTGATTGGGTTGTGTCTGGAAAAGGTTTGATCTCACTAGTCTGATATATAAATATGTGGTTGAACTATATGGCAAGGTATGGTAAGAGCAGTGTGCAGGGTAATTGAGATCATGAACAAAGTGTGGAAATCAAATTTATGAAAAGGGTAGCCACGAGAAGATACGACTTGAATGCACAATGAAAGTCCGCAAAGTCAAAATTATTCTACACAGAGAAAAGATCATGACAACAGCTACAAAATGAAGGTCCTTAGTTCAAGGAAAGAATATAGATAAGGAATGAGGCATAATGAAGGTGTCTCCGTTAAAGTTGAATGGTGCCTTTGATCTGAGAATCGTCAAACGAGTCTTTGGCGACTATAACGCTGACGAGCGCGCCTTGTGGTTGAGTCCATCGCTATCAACCCACAATATGCATCAAGTCAGAAACTAACCCCACGCCTGTTCAAAAGAATATATAGAAGAGGAACTTGCCTGTTTAGTAACGTCCCAGTACGATAGATCGTACAAAGAAAGAGGAATCGTAACCTGATCGAGTATATGATGAAAATTTAGATCTGGTTCATACAGCCTTCATCAAGGTAAAGAATATATTCGCTACTCACATTCTGGGTATGACCAGCCTTAACCCATACTTTCTCGAAGCCTTTCAGTATTTTAGGCTGATGATAAAAAGTGTGCTTACAAACCATCAATATCGTGTCCGCAAAGAAATATAACGCTCTCTACTATTATCTTTGCACGCGAAGAAGAAAAGATACTGACTGGCTCTCCTACCCAATCGGGGAATGCAAGATATACTTGTGGGATCTAACGAACACGTGATATGAAAAGGATATTAGCAGTCGAATTTCATAGAAAAGACTTCTTTGAAAAGACCTACGTCATGTCCATTGACCTCTCCGCTATTCGTGATGTCAAACTCGACGTTCCATCGAGGTTTGTGCAGACTGTAGGGGAAAAAGGTTATGGATATCAACTTATGATTCGAACTGTGATTCTTGTATTGATCATAGAGCATGAGAGTAACGAACGAGTTCCAGAGTGATCTACCAGTCTTTCCAACCGAAGTGACATTCCTCTCACCAGCAGATGTAGTTGCACACCCAGCTGCAGTGACTGTCTTAGTGACGTAGATTGTCTCCTGTGCTCCATGCCGAGCCTTGACGTGTGTGGCATCCTGTCGGTACATGTTTTGCTCGGCGATATCCTCTTTAGTGGGAGAAAGACTTGTGATCTGCAAGTTAGAGTAGGAGAATTCGGTGTAGGAGAGTCCGTACCCGAAGGGATATCTCGGTGTGATGCCTTTAGCCAAGAAGTGCCGGTAGTCAATCTCGAGGGCCTCGACGTAATCTTTGGAAGGCGAGATCAGAAAACGTTGTTTGTCAGTGTGTGTCCGTAGCCAAAAGAATCTCGCGCAAAGCTATATACCAATTTGAGGAGTGACGCCAGAAGGGTAGAAAGGAATCTGAACAAACCACAATCTCAACTGGGATCAATAAAGGTGAGAGTTGCTATTGTCGATGAGGAGAGACTTACTAATGTTGGGTAGTCGGCTTCCTTCTTAGCAATAGTAAAAGGTAACCTTCCACTGGGATTCACTCTGTGCGTAAAATGAAGATGTCAGCAGTTGGAGTTAACCACTATAAGAAAGACTGTGCGCTTACTTTCCGTAGATGATGTCAACCAGAGAGTTTCCAGCTTGTTCTCCAGGAAGACCAGCATATACAACAGCCGTGATGTTCTCATGCTGTATATATCAAAATATCATCAGACACCGATGCGTGACCGATATCTTAGATTATATGACAACTCACATCAATCCAGGGTTCTAACATGATTGGCCCAACCGAGTGAATGATGACGATTGTGTTCTAAAGTTGAAAGATGGTAGCATATGTAAATGAAATCGCAAGGGGCCTGAAACACCTAAGAAGTATGTACGTACGTTGTTTTGAGCAGCAACTGCCAAAACAAGCTCGTCTCCGTTCATCCACGCGGTTAGGTTGTTCCTGTATACAATAACGGTGAGTGGCGAACATACAACAAGCTGACTCAATGATAGAAGATGACTACTCACCGATCTCCCTCATTTCCATCGACAACAATATAACCTTCACCAGAATCCGAATTGATAAACTGATATTGAAAAAATAGATCAATGCAACCAACATGTCTTAGCCAAACAAGGAAACCATAGAATATCAGAATAGACTGCTGGAACTTACAACCAGGGCCACATCATTGTAGGCCGCAGTTGCTGCAGCTGCTTCGGTGTTAAAGTTATCGAGATACCAGTTGATGATTTGGTTTTCTTCAACAGCTTTAGCTTGAATGGCCTCAAGTGGCTTGAAGATGAAGCAGTACATCATCAGAAAACTTAGATAACTCATCCAATGAAATGTGATCGACTTACTGAGATAAGGTATGGGAAATTAGCCGTTCCGGATCCCCAGCCGATAGCTAGAATACCATCTAGGCAAGAATGATAGAAATGAAAAGCCGTTAATTCACATCACTTATGCCAGATAGTTCAACTCTAAATACGTACCATCGCCACCTCGATCAGCGTACCCATTTGCACCTATGCTTGAGGGTCCAGCATCGTTTCCAATCACAGCGATGGTCTTTGTGCGGTTGGTCAACGGAAGCGCACCATTTACATTCTTCAACAGTATAGTTGAAGCCGCGCCAATTTCTCGGATCAGTCTGGAGTAGAGAGGGGTGGATAAGTTCAGCCTAAATACAGCACAAGAACGGGAAAAACCTTATAATTTCTTCTTTGATATAAAGCTTGATACGAACTCTGCGTGTTTTCCATTCTTTCGGACATCCACATGCTCATTAGTTCTAGGATCATTGATATTGTTAGTATCTGAGCGAGACAAAATAAATGAATGACATAAGTTGGTAGACAAAATTTAGTATCTTGGAGCACAATCATACGCTAAAAAGCAGGAAGGTCTCACTGAAGTTTACTGCAGGGTAATCTGGGTCATCTTGCTCCACCAAATAGTACCCGGCAAGAATTCTGACAGCCATGTCCTACCAAGATAAAAGAAATCATATGAGTACGAATGAGTATCGAAATACAGTCGGTAGAACATGCTTACATTCACCCTAGCTCGTGGAATCGTTCCGTTATTGACTGCGTCAGTAAGATTCTGACCGAAGTATGACACTCCGCTGTTGAAGACGGTATCTCCTGGCACTGTGTCGAGGATTACGGCATTTGTATCAGCAAGCCAGTCTCTCATGATTGTTCGGATGTGGCTATGATGGACTTACTAGTCATATCTAGCCCACTTTCAATGGCGGCAACTCCCTAGTTGATATAGTGTAAAGAAATTCAAAAGATGACCCTAGTCGGATTGTCAACAGAATAGACTTACGCTTTCAGTGGCCTGCCAATCACTAAGGACGTAGCCTTGGAATCCCAATTCATGCTTCAGAAGATCGTTCATAACCTTAGAGTTCTGACACGCCCAAGATTGATTGACTTGGTTGTAGGAGCACATGACTGAAGCCACATCCGCCTGGACACTCTTTAGGAAGGGGTGCTATATAACACCAAATTAATCATAGAACAACTGGTACATGAGCGCGACTCGGCACAAAAAACAATGTCTCTTCGATTTTGATTGATGGATACCTACAAGATAAATCTCGTGCATAGTACGATCATCGATATTACTGGAAGAAGTCGTCCGGTTGTGTTCTTGCTCGCTATATCAATGAATACCAGGACGAGAATGAACAACAGGAGGATGCGATATTTAAGAGGTCAACAGAGCCTTACTTTCCAATAAGATGTTTCGCACAAGCTTGAACACCTTTGCCTTTGGTCTGTAGCCCTTTGATTGTCTCGTAAGCAGCTTCTCCAGCCAAGAAAGGGTCTCCTCCGAACGCTATGTTGCAGATATATTCAACAGAAAATTAGCTTGACTAAATTAGCTATTTGCCTAATCCGAAGAGATGAGCAACTAGTCTTACCTTCCCAGTTTCGTCCTCCCTGATTCGTGCGATCGCAACGCGAGAAAGAGCGCGTATGTCAAACTTGAATTCGTTTCGTTACTTTTCGAAGACTACCAAGGAGAATCACATACCTGAGCGTTTCGAGCCATGTTCATACCAGGGCCCAGAGCAATGTTGACTCCCTTTCCTCTGAATTCTTCGCCAAGGGCAAGACCCCTCTGCCGCATCAATTTTCGATCAAACGTGGATGCAGAATTGATTCCAGCAGGGAACACAGAGACTCGATCGGCAAAACGAACACCGGTAGGCTAGTTGGACATAGACATGAAAATGAACAGTTAAGCATGTCAATGTCTCTCAGAATTCGGACTAGGTTTTTCAGTCAATAACACCTACTGAGTCTTGGAGGCATAGGCCATCAAAGCCTACATCGGGTTGAGCGCCAATGTTACCGACGCACTGTCCAACCTGCCAACCTGAGACATCAGATTCTACTAATCAGTCCCGACAGGTGATTTTGAAAAGTATGGCAGCAGGGAGCTCACCTAGTCCTGTAGTGATATTGACAACTTGCTCGAGCGTCCATGTGCTGATTCTTGCCCGAGCTTTTGCAACCGCATCTGCCCAGGCCCCCTCCCCCCGAGTCTCTTCAGTTGCATACTGAGGAGAGAATGAGTAGGGTCCAGAGAGTGTCAGCGTGGTGTATTCCGAAGAGGCGGTAGGCAAAACCAGAAGAGGATCGGCAGAGCTAGTAGGGGTTGACGAAGAGCTAGCAGAACTCGAGGGGGAAGCGGCGTATGAGCTGGCATCATAAGAGCTCGGGGCGGCTGATCCGGTTGGAAGCGAGGTGCCGGTTTGTGAAGCGGTCGCGGACTCGTTACCGTAAGGTTTGACAGCAGACGAAGCCGTTGAGGTCGTGTTGTCGACCGGTACTGCTTCTGAGGGAATCAGAGATGTGAGAAAAATGAGAGCTGGGGCCAAAGTTCGGATCAGCATTTTGGGTCAACCTGAATGAGGGTGTATTATCCACAGAAGTATCTGAGAATAATGAGAGTCTAGCAAGCTATAGCTGAAAAGGTTTCACAGGCTCGAAGACAGAAGACAAGATATAAAGAAGAAGTGAAGACACGAAGGAATGTCGATTGTGAGCAGGTCGAAGAAAGAAGAATAACAAGCTTCGGAGAGTATCTATATATGCGTTTCCTGAAATCTTCTTGGCGAGGATTCCTATATTCAATAACAGGTTAGTATGTATGTACATATGTGCATGCTTGTCAGTTCCTTTGTTGTTAGGTTAATCCGAACAGATGTGATGGGAAGAGGGGAGAAGGTCCATTGACAACAAGTCGTCATTCAGAATGAGCACAAGATCACCAACCAATGATCCCCATTCTTCCCAATCTCTGAACATCTCTCTTCCATCGTCGTCTCGCTTCGATTAGTGTTTAGGCAATATGACAACCAAGCCGAACCGAACCTTCGTTAGCACGATTTTGAGTTCGGCTGACTAGAATGGAGCTTTTGCTGAAACTTGGATTTGCGCAAACAAAAAGCCACCCGGGCCGAGTATGGTGTATCGGGCATTACCCATGCAATTCACTTTGCCCATGTTCATTTGTGTATGTATACATACATCTGGCCTACATACATCTGGTCCACATCCACCTACATTCGAACTGGTCACTATCCTCGTCTTCAAGGAAGCTATAAGAGAGTTGTATATAGATGTTGATCAATCGCGTAGCACCACACGAACCGACCACCGCAAGTGATCGACATCGTACGCCCTTCGTTTCGCTCGTGACCCCTGCCGGCGGGATTTCCTCGGATACACTGAATTCTTTTCTCCGGTCTATAGCAAACCCCATCTCTCTAACGGTGACTAAACTGAACCAAGTCGATCACACGGGTCTACAGGAACATTGTCTTGAAGTTAATCGTAAAAAAATTCTTTTGTTTTCACTCAACGCAGACGACATTTAGAAAGAACATTTATATAACGGTTGACTTTGAACGCCACTCTTAGGCATCAGTCGGATGTGTATGAATAGAGAACGAAGAGGCGAGGGTGGTCAGTATGGAAAAAGTAAAGACGTCAACAATCATTCTTTTCGAACGGCCACCAACACGCAGTGCAGTCTATGATCCAGACGGAAAAAAAAGTCCAATGCAGGTCATCAGTTAAGAGTAAGAGAGCTACTGTTTTTTTTTGGTAGACAGTCAGATATGAATGCGTACCCTCCTGCCGTAGCATCAATGACTTTGAAGTCGTTCAAGACCTGGTTGTTACAACAAGGCGTGTCCTCTCAAGGGCGATCAGTATACAAATCAAGATTTTCAGGCGGGAAGCGTATGAAAACAAGGATCTACACGTACCTTGCTTCGAACTCGAGCTGGCACAGGGGCGGTTTCTACATCAGGTCCAAGTCCAAGTTGGCACTGGTCTAAAAGTTTTTTTTTGTTGATAGAGGGAAGGAAGGGCGATTCAGTGAATCAGTTTTGTTGATACATGCAGTTACTGTAGCGAGAAACAGAGAAAACTTACTTCCGTATCCCCACGCATAGACATTTCCGTCTCTGGAGACGGCTAGGTTGTGTTGAGTACCAGCGGAGATGGCAATCATAGGGTGCGCAGAATACTCTTCGGCCGAGCTCGGGTAGGGAGAGAAAGCAGGGGCAGGATCTGACTCAGTCGGAGGAGGAGGGAAGAACAGCTATCGAGGAAGAAGTACCCAAGTCAAATTCATTGATGAAAATAAATCGATAAGCGCGTTAGACAATCTACTTCGGAGACACGCATTTCAGTAAACTTACCTGGACAGGCTCCGGGATGTATTCGTCGACAGCAGGAGGAGCAGCCAGCAACGCATATTCGTCTCCCTCATCGACAGCCGCTGCAGCCTTGGCCTTTCTCTCCTCCATGATCTGCTCCAGCTGTTCCTTCTTCCTCTCCTCCAATTCTTTCGCAGCCGGATGTTCCGGTCCCAAACCTAATTGTGAACCATCAGTTCTTCCACAGCCCCAGACCTCACCGTTGTCGAACAAGAAGATTGTGTGATGCTCTCCTCCACTGATGCTCACGACTTTGCTTCCACCATGCAGTTCGGGATCGAGCGCATCCACCAGTGTAGGAGTCTGGATGATCTCTTCGGCTCCGCCCCTGTTCTCCGAAACCCCGGTCTGTCTCAACGAGTTCAAACCCCAAGCATAGACCTGACCGTGCTTGTTGACGGCAAACGAATGGTAAGAACCAGCGCCAATATGAACAATGTCTCTCAGAGCGAGTCTCTCGGGAGAGAGTCCGTTGATCTTTCGCCTTTCGATGATCCGTCGACCCAGCTGGTTCTGTTGACCGTTACCCCAGACGTAGACGAGACCGTCGATAGTTAGGGCCAATACATGATCCGTTCCGCAAGCTACGGAGGAAAATCGGAGGTTCGAAATTGCCGGGAGTGGGATCGGGTCAAACTGAATCTTGGATGAGCCAGGCACACCGTCAAACCCAAGCAAACCCTCGCCTGACTATAAACCACAATCCCAAAAGACGACCGATATGTGTAAGCAAACCAGCTATTTTCCAGATCTTTCTTACAAGTAAGACGTACTCGGAAAGATCCCCACGCTCGGACATCTCCCTCCTGACCGACTACAACGGAAACACTGTCTCCAGCAGCAGCCTTGACAGCTCGGAATTTTGCCTCAACAAGCTTGGTAACCGTCATTGGTTCTGTCTCGAGGACCTCGGTGTCGATGATCTCTCCCGGGTTTTCAGGGTCCTCAACACCAGCAGTGACTCGACCGAGAGAGGCGTTATCATTGACACCCCAGGACCAGACCTAGCGAAAGAATGAGGAAGAAGCGTGTCGTTGAGCTTTCATCATGATTTCGGCCAGCAATATGGAACACAAAAAGTGTTGATACTGACCTTGCCCTCGGCGTCGATGACGAGCGTGTGCATACCGCCCGCAACAGCCTCCTCGATTCCTTTTCCAACTCCTCCAAACTTCCCTTCCTTTATTCCAGCCTCGAACCCTTTTTGTAACAAACGTGATATAAAAGGAACAAACGTAATAATCAGCAAAAAAAAGTTTAGTTGTTGCCACAGGAAGAACAAGGGAAGATACAGGCTTACACGTATGCAACCGGGGTCGAGTGATCTCTCCCAACTCTTCGGTACCCAAACCCAGCGCGCCCATATCGCCAGTACCAAAGATAAACACAGTCCGGGCCGGGCCGTTAGACACTATCCCATGATGAGAGTAAATCGAGCAAATCGAGCAAATGTCGCGTGTTGATTTAGCTTGGCGTAGACGAAGAAATCCTGGATGAAAGGATCCGCCACATTATCCTCCCGAGAGGCAGAGACGAGATTCGGTTCCGTAGGAAGGAGAAAAAAGACGCGACTGACGGGGAGGTTGAGGAATCTCATTCACGACCACCTTTACTTTCTTTGCAGCTCCACCAACGGACGGTCGGCCAACAGATCGTCGGGGAGCAGGAGCTTTGCTCACAGATGATGCTCTCTTTCTCTTCAGGCCAGCCGTTCCATTACTAGTAGTGACAGTAGCGGTTCCGTTCGTCTCCGTCTTTTTAGGTGATTCACTCATGTCAGCATCGGATGGGGCTTCTTTACCAACCTTAGAGGCAGGCTTGGTCTTGATGGTCTTTTTGACGGGAGTAGCAGGCTTGGGAGCGACAGAGAGTCGTTTGGAAATACGAGACGAAGGAGGCTTGCTGTCTTCTAAGGAACGCGTTTTAAATACCAAGTCAAAGGAAAAGGAATGACACTCGATGAACACCATCTAAGTGGATTTCAAAGAAGAAAGGAAGGAGGACTGACTTTTAGGAGGCATGTTGAAGATGGATGGATTGTCAAAGTGAAAGATAAAGGAAGAGGATGAGTAAATGGAGGTAAGACCTATGGCTCATCAGACTCTATCACCTGTACATAAATTCCTCTGCTTCCCCATATGTAACGGTCAATTTTTCCTCTGAATCTTAGTTTTTATTGTAAACAACTATTCTATCATCTCACATGTCTGACCAGCCAAAAACGTTTTTACAGCCGTCAAAAGATGAACGAGTTCGTTCGGCAACATAATATTATCCCAACCATATCGTGAAACAAGGTTTTAAAAATTGATGAAAATTTGTGGTGATGCAACAATCAAAAGGGTATCAATTACTAAGACAACTAAGAAGCACCACGGGTGTCATAAAAGTAATTATATAGAAAAGGAGAAGTCAAATGGTTGAACGAAACATTCAACGAAAAGTTCAATGAAGAAAAGGCACAAAGTCTTGATGAAGGTATCAATATTGCCGTCGTGGTTGACATAAAAAGGAGAGCTCATTCCGTGCCTCAGAATTCTATCATCATGGAAGGTGAAGTGTATGCGCCTGTGACATAGTTTGTAGCGAATTGACGGTAGACAATAAACGGACAATTAACGATCAGGAAGGTAGAAGACTTGAGTATTAGAGATCTAAGGTGTCCAGATCTAGAACCAAACCAAAGAGGATCAGCACTTATGTCTCTAAGCCGTCAGCCCGAATAAGCGCTGAAAGAGGATCACTTTACCTTGACCGTCTGATCAACTGAACCAGTCGCTATCACGTTCACCAACCGATCGCTCCCAGCTGCTTCGGATGCACCTTTGCCATCTCCCCCAGCAGCAGCCCCAGATACGACCGTTCTTCCCCAAGCCATACATGTCACAAAATGGCCATGCGCATCTAATGACTTTGTACAACGTCCGGTTTGAAGATCCCATATCCGAATGGTCTTGTCGTCCGACGCAGAGAAGAGGAATTTGCCGTTAGGGTGAAAGGCGAGCGCGCGGACCCAGTTCTCATGGCCCACCTACCCATGTATCATCACAGTTGGAATCAAGAATCAGTAGGCTTATTTCGAATGATATACGGGGATGCATATCTTACCAATGTTCGTAAGCATTGCCCCGTTGTGGTGTCCCAGATTTTGATGGTTTTGTCCCTTGAGCCAGTAGCGACAAATCCTCCAGAAGCTTTTGCTCGGTCGTCTTTTGAATTATTCTGTTTCTAATAAGATGAAATACACCGTTGAGCCGAGGTTCACTGCTCAATGTCATCTTTTAGTAAGAAAAAATCTGACTTTTATTCCACCCAGCTCCTGAATGGCGGCATATGATCTAACAGGAGCAAACACAGCTACCTCTACCACATGTTCATGTCCACGAAGCTCCATCTTAGTATCCCCTGACAATGAATCCCATATCCTTGCAGTCTGAGAGGATAGAAGAAAATGACATACTCAATATGACACGTTTATGAAAATTATAAAAAATATCAACTGAGATGAAACATAGTTGGACATACCTGATCGTTCGAACAGCTGACGAGCAGATTTCCTTGATCTGCTGGAACGACGTAACGAACCCATTCAGAATGCCCATTGAGAGTCTTTACGCAAAATCTGAGAAATATGACGGATCGCAAGCCATTAGCACACTGTCCATGTCATATTCGAGATAGTCTACAGAGAGAATTATTAGCCTACCCTGTTGCAACCTCCCAAACTTTGATCGTACGATCACGACTCGCGCTGACGATGAAATCTCCCGAAGGTAGAAATCGAGAGCTTGAGACAGAATGATCGTGACCATAGAGGGTCTTGACGTTTTTGTATTCATTTTGAGTATCCCAAAGTTTTATAGTAAGATCCGAAGAGCATGTCACTATATGCATGAGGATGAAACTAAATTAGCTACTTGTCAAGACCAAAAATTTCGGGAACGGAGGCTGAAGATTTACCCAAATAGTTTCCTTTCGGGTCGAAGTCTACATCTTGAATAGCTTTTGTATGACCCTTAAGGGTTCGTTCAAAATCACCTGTCTCCCAATCCCAGATCTTGATGCTTGAATCTTCACTAGCTGTCGCTAGTACACTGTATATCGGATGGAATGCAACCCGGGTGATTGGCAACCGATGTCCGGCCAAAACGTGCCTGGCTGGTGTTCGTGGGATCCAGTCTACTTGTGATGCTGATCGACGAGATGAAGGGGCCGAAGAGAGCTCTTCTAACAAGGAAGCATTTCGATTCTCAAGATCCATGATTTTTTTCTGCAATCGGATCACAGACGTCCATTTCTTCTCGAGTAACCCAGCGTGTTTTGACTTAGAATCCGGGACAAAGTCCTGCTGACTGGTTTCTGCTCGGAAAGCATCGTACGAAGACGTTAGGCCAGAATTATAGAGATAGTCAAGAATGGACTTGTGGCTTTTTTTGAATTCCAGGTTGTCCGAACATGTCGTCCGAAGTGGAGAGATAAACAACGATGATAGGGTAGCCAAAAGAAGATCTAGGCGTTTGTTTAATTCAAGAGACCGGAACATAGACAAGTGAATAGACGTACAGCTCATCCTTCTGCCTCTCGCTTAATATGCTTGTCATGAGGCGATTAGACTTATCAAGCGCCGCTCAATTGATCCAAACAAACGATTTCAAGTTGTTGTAGTAGAGTGACACCTTCAGAGATGGGTGAAGAACTCTCAACATCGGCTGTCAGAGGCAGTCTCATCACTAGCTGTCCCTTCCGGAGATATAACATAATAACTATATGGCATTGGTTACTGGAAGGTAACCGTAATTATTGGTGGTCGATGCATGGCTCTTCTGCACTAGGATGCCTTCCGGCTGCAAACCACCAAGATCTTATGGCTCATGGGTTCAGTCTTTCCCCATCGATGGGGCAGCGACGGCGTCAGCTTCAGCTTCGGCAGCCGGAGCAGCAGCAGCAGCTGCTTCAGACACCAACATCACTGATGGTGCAGAAGATTATCCTCGTCACCCCGACTTCTTTGTATCTTATCAGCTGTAGAGATCGATGCCTGGTTTTTTGCATTCAAACCTATTTGATCGGTTTGAGTAATCGTCGGTCACGATGAACAACGTCGTGGAGGCTCTACATTCCACAGACAGAGATCATTAGGTAGAGATCATCAGATAGAGAGGCAAATCTATAGAGAGATAAATGGACGGTGTGGCAGAGTCGGCATACTCATAAAGGAGATGATATGTTCGATCAAGCCATGTGCAGATGATAAAGCAATAGCATTGTGTCAGGAACTTGATCTGAGTGTTACACCCCGGTAACCTTCTTCTTCTGTCGCTTGTCCTGCTGTTATTCCTTATGCTCTCTTGATACATCGACATACAGAATTATGATCTTCCAGCGCAAGCGCTTCTAGCACCTTCTGTGATCATCTTCTTATGCTTAACCGTTGGAGTTCGAGAAGGATGCACAAGACAAGCCTCCTTTGACACCCGTAGCATAGTCTCCAGAACATGGATCCTTTGTTGCTCCCTAGTACTATCGTCCCCTGTGTGATATCGATCTTGGCCTTTCAATCTCCCCACCTTGCGCCCTTGTGACTCTTAAAAATTAGGGAGCTCTTTGGGATATTCTAATGATGGAGTCACACAGACAACAGTTGATTATATCCAGTTCTTCTGAATGTAGACCTTCGCAACTGATTCTTCCAAGCTAATTCTCTGATCCTGAATCTCTGGATCAGAATTAGAACTAGAGAATCAGATTCAGAGATTCAGGATCAGAGAATTAGCTTGGAAGAATCAGTTGCGAAGGTCTACATTCAGAAGAACTGGATATAATCAACTGTTGTCTGTGTGACTCCATCATTAGAATATCCCAAAGAGCTCCCTAATTTTTAAGAGTCACAACCACTCAAGCAAGAGAGTCTGAACTCCCTCCTTGCCAGCCACATTTCCCTCCTGATTGCGAACTTCGTATCCTTTCCATTTCCCTTTGAACCTGGATCCTAACACATTGGGTGCGTGAGCTGTGTTAGTAACGGAGAAGGATAAGAGACATGTGACCCGCAGTGGGTTACAGAAGTGGCTGCATGAAGTTCGAGCTCTTTGGTTGACATGGTCGAGAACAGTGGCACAAGGAAACATGATGTATCGTAAGACGATGATTGAGTCACCAAGCTTGATATAGAAGAACATACAACACACTGTAGCACACAGAAACTGAAAGAGGTTTGAGAATAGATTACCAGAAGAGAGAGATTGGAAGGAAATACTGTGCTTAACGAAAACGATTGAAGGTATGGTAAGGGGACAGAAGTTGTATGAAAATGATGATAATAATGGATAAGTAAAAAAAAAAGGATGCAGCACCATGAAAGACGACAGATAGAAAAGACTAGATGTCTAAAAGACGGAGTTTGGAGAGGAGATCATCTACAGACAGTATTTGCCAAGGAAGCGGTATGTCAGATCTTAGTACACATATAAAGGATTTGTAGAGAAAAGATGGCAGAACGAGAGAACGAACCGATCCGATATGGCTTGATGATCACTTCATCCATTCCCATTTGGAGTGCCTGTTCAATCTGGCCTTGTCTGTTGAGAATTTACGTTTGAAAGCGAGTGATCAACTTTAGATATGGTCTTTACTAGAATACCAGCAGACAAACGAACAGACCTGGCGTTTCCAGTGAGCGCATAGACAGTGTTTCGCTGGGCAAGCTCGCCAGAGGCTTCCATTTCTCGTATCTTTCGGATAGCAGTCAACTAAAGATCAAAAACAGGAATAGAAATCAGATTCCGATCGCAATCCTGATAGCGACAGCGTGACGAGGCACTCTACTTACACCGTCCATCACAGCTATAAGAGGTCAAAATATCGATGTTTAGCCATCTTCGTTAAAAAGACAGTAGAAGAAGAGTCTTATTGGATGACACATACGCATCTCTAAATCCATCAGGATAACTGAATATTGGAAGCCCAAAGCTGCGGCAGCCATGATGAGATCAATCCCTATCTGCCCGTTATCAGCCACATCGGCCATCAACTGCGCCTTTACAAGCTGTCTTCTTAACACTGCTCACCAAGTCGATCAAGATAGTCAGAATCAAAAAACTATGAAGAATCATACTGATCGAGACATGAAGACGTACCCTTTTGGTTAATCAGGTTGTCTACAAGCCAAAATCAGATTCAATCATCAATATATGGTCAGCTGATTACATCTCTTGCATGATACAGCCAGGAGTACACAAATATACCTTCCACGATCAGGACAGTGCTCATTTTGACTGCAAAAGGGTCAGACAAGACGATTGCAGGACTCTCGATCGGAGGAGTTGTTATTGACGTCGACACGACGGATAGAATTTCCAAATCTCGATCTGTTGGAGCAGACATTGGGACCAGCGCAGCTCTGACATAAAACCGGAAAGCTAAGAAATTTCGAATGAGGAAATAGCTAAAGACGATATAGTTGTTTACAGGCGAGAAAGACTCGGTTCGGTACATACTGCTGCCTTGCTCAGGTTCAGACACGACCTCGATCTTTCCATCCATAAGTTCACATATGCGCCGGCAGACATACTGTTCAATTGAGACCCCCAAAAGAATTATATGTGAAGTTTTGTCAATCGAAGGAAAAAAAAGTTGATAGAGAAAAGACAACATATTTCAACACAAGTGGAAGACACATACCAATCCTAGCCCGGACCCGCCAAAGACTGTAAAATGTTTTTATAGAAATGAACATCTTATGATTATGTATCATCTGTCAGCTCCAGGTCACAGTTTACAGAAGAAACTTACCAGCATGAGTCTGAGGTGAGGCTTGTTTGACTGTTGTTTTTGAAAACGAAGGGGTGCGACATAAGCAAAGTTTGCCAAAGGTCTGTTGATCAGAATCATATAAATTCACATACATCGTTGAAAGAGCTGCGAAAGCTGTTGCGCTGTCAAACCAGGTCCTGTGTCTGAGACTGAAAAGTGATGTGCAGAAAACAGGAGGGTCAGACTGAGAAATTGAATGAAGTGCAAGGATCACTACAGACCTGCTCCGTAGATGTAGATATCTTTATCCAAGGAACTTTGAAACTCAACCGGGCGGATTTCGGCCGTAGGGGGTAAGCATCGGTCATCTTGCGGAGCATCTTTTCGAACCTCGATAGACACAGTAATTTCTTTCCGAGTAGACGTAGCAGTAAATCTAGCAAAGAGCCAACATGAGCCACTCGTAGCACCGCGGATATTGAAAGTACAAAAATCTTCTAATATACATACCTGATAGCATTCGAAAGCAAATTCACAACAACCTGACTGAGCCGTCCCGGATCTGCAAATATCCTGTTGTTGTGGAGATACAGCCATCGACGATGAGATTGACAATATTTCGAGGGAGAGGACATCACATTTGGCAGAAAAGTGATACTTTGTGAATCCGAGCTTCTGAAGACCAAGAAGACTTTGCCCAAATTCGATTGTTAGATTGATTCGCTTCAGACGACATTCACTTGCAAACGTGGAGACAATCCGTTTTACTTCCTTCATGAGATCCATCTGAATTGGGAAGATACTGTAATGGAAACAAAAAGAAGTCAGACTTTCTCGCTGTCGTTCCCAATGATTCGCATGGGACTGATTTACTCGAAGGTCGACAATTGTATACGAGCAAGCTGTGGATATATGTTTGAAATCAGCGGTTGAAAAATGGTTGTGTTTTACGTTGAAATCACAAAGATTACTTACACTTAGGACATCATTAGCAATCCTTTCTTGGGAGAGGGCCATAGTATAGATCGCATCCAGGGCATCTGATCACAGAAGCCAAGTTTAAAACCAGTTCATATGACAACGCGCAAACGATGCATAATGACAGATACTCACCTATATCTTCTTCAAGCATACAGAGCAAACTCGACGTGGGGCGAAGCCCTTCGCGGGAATTAAAAGCCTTCTGTAACTCGCCATGTAAGACTAGGTGTACGAAAGCTAATTAGTCAAGGTATGTACGCTCACCACAGTTTGACCAAGACTTACAATTCAGGTTTTCTCTACATAGCCCAGCGTTCTGAAGAATGGCAGACACAGGATTACGGATCTCATGACTGGTCGAAGATGTGTATGTCGAAGGCCAAGATTAGCACGTCTTCCACAACAATCTAATCATCGGGAAAAGATGTATACCTGGTGACATCGACCAAAAGTTCTTGTTGTCGTTTTTCTACGTCGAAACAGATCTCGGAGGTTAATATCTAAATAATAAGTAACACGTGTTTTTATGCGTAGTACCAAACTTCGATTTGCTTACGTTCGATTGCTTCATTTCTACTTTGCTCGGCTTCATTCATTCTAACGTGCAATTCTAGCGTGCGTCTACAAAAAAAAAAAAAGGAGAAGAACATCAACACAAGATCAATTTCTTTTGACAGCGAGAAAAGCTCACTCGGCAAATTTTCTTTCGAGCTCAATACGTCCTATAAGGAGAAGAAAGGACCTGAATTAGTAACGTGCGGCTATGAGCCTGGTTACACTCGAACCATGTACAAACGTTTGCCCATTTGCATCTGAGACGAAAAATTACGAAAAATTGTCAGCATCAAATAATATTTGTGAGTCGGAGATATAATTGAACAGACCTGAAGGTGAGATCGAGCGACTGTAATGTGAAAGCGGAGAGTTGAAAGATCAGAATAACATCAAGAGGGTTTAGAAGAAAGGAAAAGCCTGCATACTGAGAACCTTAGAACTAAAAGGTTTAGAAAGATGATCTAGGAATTGAACAAGCAAATGAATACGGATCCAATAGGTCATCTATCATTTGTAGGATATGCTTACCCTCAGCGCCCATCAGTAACCCGTTCACGACATCTTCTGGGCCTGCCTTGGCAGTGACTATAAACATGGATATCGATCAGTATTAGACCGAACCTGGTATAAACCGGAGACAGGACAAAGAAAATGAGAACTGACTCAAAATTACTGGGATCAAAGCGACTTCAGAGTTCGTACCTTTAAGTAGTTGAATCAGGTCATATCCATCCGCATGAGGCATCATGACTGAGCAAACGCCAAAAAGTATACGAGATGAGTCCGATAGACAGGCACTCGATTTGGGAATGTGAAGTGATGAAACATACTATCGGAGATGATAAGATCAGGCTGATGGAGACAAGCGAGATTATACGCATCTTGACCATCCACTGCCTGTATGACTCTACAGTATTGGGAAAGAATAGAGACCAAGTATGATCTCATATCTTGGTTGTCCTGCAAATTCGTAAGTAAATATAGATTTTCAATATGGACAAAACATATCTTTGTAAACATTATGTCAAGGTAATCGAGAGGAGGAAGAGACTGGAACAACCGAAGAAGGTCACTCACATCTACAATCAAGATCAAATCTTTCTTGCTCCAAAACAAAGTGGACGGATCCATCCTACTGAACGTTGACGAACTCGCCGTAGGCACTGAGGAACTTGGATCACTTTCCGGGATCGAGGATGATCCTTGACCATGTAACGTGTCCGAGTCTTTAACAGTCGAATTAATAGACGACGTGTTCTCGCTCGACCATAGAGCAGCTTCTTCAATAATTCCATGAGCGTGGCTATTACCAGTTCGAGTGCTATCCGTGACAACAACGCCGTCTTCAACAACGCGACCAGCGGGTAGATGAGAGTTTCCTAGAGGGATTTTGACAATGAATTTCGAACCATGATCCCCTGTAGGAGACTCATCGATAGCTGTAGTAGTGTCAAGACATACGTAATATGAATCTTTATAGTTTCCACGGGTTTTGTGTCACGATAACAAACGACGTGCAGGATACGTACTATTCGAGATGATATCCAGAACACCACTGAGAGAACAAAGATCAGGGATAAGTGAGAGTCAGTCTCGCCTCTGATGATCGTGCAACGGGCGATGCTAGATAACTGACCCATGCAGTTTGACAAGTTCTGAAGTCAATGATAAACCTATCCCAGTTCTATTAAAAGAATACAAAGAAAATCCTTGATTTCTTCAGACTTGTTCATTTAAGAAGGATGGCAATGTCAGATGACAAACCCCTCAATAGATCTTCCAATTGACGCAACCCTGTGGAATCGCTCGACGACATGAGGTATATTCTCCTCTGTAGCGACGGAATCATTCAGAAAGCAATAAATTGGATTATTATTCGACATATCAGATCAGACATAGAATACAAATTCTTCCTTACGGGGAATCCCAACTCCTGTATCCTCTACTCCAAATTCGATTGAGTTGGTGTGATATTGAAGATACACCCGGATTTGTCCTTTGAGACAGTATTTGAAAGCGTTGGAAATCAAGTTAAAACAAATCTAGAGAAAGGAGATAAAGATTAGGTATTAATGACCGCCTTGATGACAGTAGATAGATGGTTCAAGCATGCCTTCTCCCAAAATTCAGGATCGACTACGTAAGCGTAGTGAGCAGATATGGTCAGCTCACGAGACCAAGCAGTGATATTGGATATAAGATTTCTTACCGTAAACTGGTCTTGTATCAGTCACATCGCATTCCACAATGTATTCGATTCCTGATTTCTCGATCGCAGATCTACATAGATGCCGTGAAGCATGTCACAGTAGATTAGACGAGTATGATTACATATAGAATCGACGAGTACAAACCTAAATAGTAACGCTAGGTCGGCAGAAACGATGCCCAGCTGCTTGGGAACATATTCACCCTGAACCATGTCGCGAAACAGATGGATACACACGTCATGAAGAGTAAAGTAAAGCCTCTATTGGGAATAGCGATGACAGATATAACATACCTCCAATCTTCCTGCGTCTAGTCGGCTTACGTCCATGAGCATATCAACCAGACGACTCAGTCGACGAACATTCCTGGACACAAGTGAGAGTAATGACTTCGATATTTCGCTTTGAACGGGATCATGCAAAAGATCATGGACCGGTCCAGCAATCAACGTCAACGGAGTTCGGAGCTCATGGCTCACGTTACTAAAGAAGGCTGTGTGAAAAGTTGTCAGGAACATGAGTGGAACGATGATTAGTCTGTTTACATAGATGTAGAGAGGGGGTTGATTGAAGTTAGCTTACCAGTCTTTGCCTTGTCAAGCAGGGACAATTCCTCAGCTCGATGGATCTGAGCCTCGTAGCTTGTCACTCCAACGAGCCCTGTTGACAATTGTAACCGCAAGAGTTGGATCCAGGACTATGAGTCAAAAGAAGAGTGGCATCAGTCGTCTATGTACGCGTTGAATGAACAGGCAAGACGCTGACGCTTACTCTATAGTCATCTTCAAAAGGTCTTCGATTCGATGGAAAAACGATCCCAAGATTAATTGACCAGCTACAGTGTTCTCATCAAGATAGAATTGAAAGTAGAAATATGACTCGACATAAGGAAGGATCAGTCAAGAATAATATTCACCTTCTGCTATTAAGCCCTATGATTAAGACCACATGTCTAGCCGTTTTTGGATCTTCCGAATCAGCTACTGCAATGACCACTGCCTTCTTCGGCAACTCGCCCCAACTTCGGCTTTCGAATCCTTCAACCAACTTTGAGCAGTCATCAACTATGACCTTTTCCTTTGATAAGAGCGCAATATCAATTGGCCAGGGACAAGGCGTGATCCCGTTCATTGTGGTAACTGTGATCAATGAGCCACGGGAGGAGTTTGTGGACGATATCGAGTCTCGATGAGACAACCGTCCAGGATTTGGAATTGATTCTGAGTCCACCGGCCCATGCTCTATATCGGGTACGACGGTTGTACCGGATGACCCCAGTAATTGGTCTGAAGATGATTGATTGGCAGAGTTGGAGGAAGTATAGGACGAGAAAGGACTCGATGGACTCGGTCGAGTCAGAGGAGGATTCTTGTGATAGTCGAATGAAATCGAATAAGATGGAGGAGCAGAAGGGTGGTCTGGAGGAACCCCTATAGACTCTACCAAATCGATTTTTATGTATCGCCGATCGTCCTGTCTATACTTGAAGTTGTTCGTGGTCGAATACGCCATGAGGAAAGGAACATCGTGGGGACATTTTCGGAGACAATCGACTGCAGTCTTTACGAAAGCCGCAACGGACTTGGTGGTCGAGGTCGATTGAACGACATCTTGTAGTGTTTTCAAACGTCGCTCGGCCAGGACAGTTTCGGTGGTTTCGACCGAACGACTCAACAGGCCTTGTATGATTCCTCGATCGCCAACGACTGGGACCCACGACCACGTGAAGTCTTTGGGTGTCAGGAGAGAAAGAGAAGAGAAAGAAAAAACTTGGATGAGCAGTTACTCAAGCGGGGATGCAGAAGGAAAACTAGACTGACAGGTCTCCTCGAGATAGTCTTCAGAGTTTCTTGGTAGAAACAACAGGTCTATAATTTCCGAATAGCAACCGTTAGTCCAATTGACTTCACAGAGGTATTGAGGCTGAGCGCTTACGAACCATTGGTGCGATGAACGGTGCCTCCTTTATACATCTGGGATTTAAAATATGAACAGCCAGTTCGTATTTGTCAATCTTCACATCATAGTCGTGATGACCAAAAATTTGAGGGAGGCGCAAACTTCTAGTCGGACTCACCACGTTCTCAGCATCTGGCTTTAGGGTCGTCCAGAGCTCTTTCCCCCAAGCGTCATCTCCCCCTTTGCCCAGAAGACCTGGATGTCGTTCGCCGGACATCTCGGCGTGACTATCGTTGTAGATCATAAGAAACTCGGGTCCCCACCTGAGTTTTTCCAGATGTACAAAGGAAACGATCGCATTCAGTAATCTCTTTCTCCTTAGAAACGAACGCTATAGAGTTTTGGTAGATTCTCTTTTCGCTCATTGAAGGTATGGTAGCAACAGGAACCACTCACCATAAGCAAGATTGTGTGTCTGTTCCCAAAACAATTGATAGCGCCGTTAATAAACTTTGCGGCCATTCTGATTTTGGTCCCAAGCTGGTGGTCTCCCACGGGTATTCTTCGATAAGCTGTTTCATCTTGAATGTAGATCTTCTCACATCCGCTTCGGCTAATGCGTTATCAGAATCAGATTTATTTGAAGGTCTTTCCTGTGTGAGAGCAGGATCCAATCTCTTCAGCTCGGTGACAGGCGGCAGACCATGAACGACCGTATCTACCGGCTGGGGATAAAGCTGAAGGATGACAAGACCAGGCGTTTTATCCGAAGATGACGAAGGTAAGAGGGTGACCTGAGGACGGAACGCTTTCGAAGAATGCTCAGGTGTCGGCCGAAAATATACAAGATCGTAGAAAGTGTTGGCGGCATCTGCAATTGTCGAGTTTGAAGTGTTTTCACCAAGGAAGACTCTGTTGAGAAGGCTCTCGAGAAGAGATACCGAGTTGTCATCGAAGAGGGAGATCACGGTGTTTGTTTGACCTTCAGTAACGAATGGCTCGTGTGTAGATGTTGCAGAAGGATCAGAGCTGGGAAGACTGCTGATTATAGCTGCAGGGTTGGCCCATATCAATCGCAACGGCTGGTCCAACTGTGTGAAAGGATGAAGGATGATGGAAGGAAAAGCATTTGCCCGGAGAAACTGAATCAACGGAATCGTCTCGATGTCGACAGTGGACGGCATCTTGTAAGAGGTAGAGTAGGAGAATAAACTGGGAATCTATCTGTCTGTCCGATGGACAGTGCTCAATACGTCCGAACGGTATGGTGAAAATCAGGCAAAAAGGGTGTATCAATTTGCAACTCGATCCGTCCCGTTTTGACCATCATCATTAATTATCGAATGTAGAAGCCGATGCGCGACTGATGGACTCGGGCCATTTTAAGGCGCGCATGTGTAAGAGGCGAAGGCTGGGTTGGTAACAGGAAGGTTACGACATGGTAACCACATAAGACTCTTAGGTTCTAGTTCTCAGACCCTGTGGCCAAGTAGTATGATGCGCTGATAGTAGAGTGCGCTGACAGTATGGTGCGCTGGTAGTTTGATACGTCGGACATAGAGCTTTCTATAGGTAGAGTTTTCTAGAGAATAGGGAAGGAAGAAGTTGTGGAAGTGGAGAGTTTACGGATCACAGCTTACGAACCAGGTGTAACTCAAATTACATCCCCGACAGCATGTGAACAAAAGCAGTAATATAAATAGTAGTAACCGTATCGGATTAGATAAACTGTGTGGCTTTCAATATGTGGATTCAGTCACTTGGCGGGATGTGACCAATGCAGCTATGTCTGTAGATGTTATCCACCTCTCCATCCACGAAGTGTCAGCGTATATCTTGTCATTATTACAAGACTCCTAAATCCGAAGACTGACCTCTACCTTCGGGGATGTGGAAGTATCGAGCCATACAATCTCATGGAGCCGGGTGGAGGACTGATACTTGGCGTAGACATCTGGAGTGACAACCCCTTTGTTGGATCATTAGGAGAGTTTGGTCGCTACGATAGACTTATGTATAGATTTGTCCGACTGGAGAGATGAATTTATATAAAATGATTCCAACAGAAGTTCGGGAGGGTCAAGAGTCAAGTATATAGCATAGTCAATATCAGTGGTGATCCCTATTAATCCAGGCGCAACATATGTTTCTATCTCGAGACCAACAATCAAGCCAGCTAAAATGAACTTTCGACTCCGTCTTGATGTCTTTCTGTTTCTTTGTGTCTATGTCTCGCTATTCCTTCGTCTCTTTGCCTCTCGTTCTATTTTTCTTCTTGTATGTTCAAGTCTTCGTATGTGGAATGTATATCCTTCACAAGTAAGTCGAAGGGATGAGAATCCTCTTCCACATCAGATCGCTCTTCCTCAATAGAACACTCATCGGTTCCTTTGAGGAGTTTCGTTCTTCTTGTGTTCGGAATGAAGCACCAGAGGGCGGATAAGGCCTCGACACAGCCTACTGCCACGACCGCAACTACATTCACTATTTCGAGATGCCCAACTTGTAAACAAGTCGGACACTCAAGGCAATCCAGCCACCTCTGCCCGTTCTATCATGCACGCCAGAGGGCGATAGCTCGCGCTACTTCAGTGGTTCATCTGGTCTTGTGGGCAGTAAATATTGAGTTTAGCTCTATACTCGCCTCCAAAGCCCTTGCCAGTCCGATCAGATCTGTCAACCCCCGGCTGAGTCAGGTAACCCTTGACGCACCCAATTGATGAATTGACACGTCCAGAAACTCTGCTCTCGTCAAGTCACCATTTCGGACTTCTTTTCGATGATGCGCTCACACTTTCAAATGGTCAACACAAGCAGGGTTGGACGAAATCCGCGCCAAGGGGCGACGACACGAAACCAAGAGATCAACGACCTCCGCAACGCCTCGTTGCCTGCTGGGCACCAGATTACAGACTCAAAGTAAGTGACCTCTATATGACTCGGACACTTGGTGGAGGCTGTCGTACCATATATTTAAAGTCGAGACCGAACGGCGACGGTTCGCCCGGTCGATCAGTATGGACGGGATTGGAGCGACCACCAGAGCGCCTAGATCTACATCGGCTCCATCTGACATCGACGACTACAGGCGGAGATAGGAAGGTGAAGGCAAAGCCCGTTATTGAGCAGAGTACGTTCCGTGGGGTGGGCAGCCAGAGGGCGAGGTCATGGGTCTGAACTCAGGTCGTCGGACGCTTCTCTCGATAGCCATAGGAGAGCTCGACATATCTCTAGATAACGGTGGTCTGGCTGAACGGGGCACGCAGTGGTCGCTCTCTCAAGTCATGGAAGCACCTTCCGGGAATGGACCGAGACGTTCGGAAGCGGCGGCTGTGAATGAGAATCAATGCGGAAGGGTCAACAGCTCTCCGTGGTGAGTGTCTCTTGGCCTCACGTTCAAGCTGACTTTACAAGTTGCCTTCCTGGCACTTCAGAATGCCTTTCTCATCACAGGTGTCTTGCTTCGGTTTTTTCTTTCCAGACCGTCATTCATTCCGACCTGCCAGGCCCGATGGTCTCCGTGCTGCTACTGCTTCACGATGTCGGTCATACTTTTGGCATTCGACGTTCTTCGCCGTTTGATGATAGGAACACCTCCACTCAAGCGCGCATATCATTCGGAGACAAGTGTACCACAAGGTAGCGCTTTGGCTGGCTGATGGACGTCTACGTGCCTTCCTGGCGTTCGGAAACGGCGCTTTCCCCTCATCTTCACCTGAATTCACTCCTGGCCGTGCGAAGACGCTGTCTGACAAGCTTAGAGCCTTCCTTCTGCTCCAAGTTTACAAATTCCAGGGGTTTCGGACGTCAAGAGTGTTATCTAAGTGCCATGGCGAGTTCCCGGGACGAAGCAGAGTGTGGGCGATCAAAGAGTGTCGAAGCGTCTGCCGAGTGGGTCACATATATATTGGATGTCTGTCGAATGTCTCAGGACAATGTGTTGAGTACTCACAGTTCTCTTTTTTTTCTCTACTTACTCTCAGACTCTGTGAAATAGAAATGTCAATTCGTGTTGCAATATACTGCACTTAGCCCCTCTCCAAGAAAAGAACGAGAGGACAAGAATGCTTGTATTGCTCACTGCCGCTGCTGAAGCTGACGCTGTCGTTGCCCCCATCGATGAGGAAAGACTGAACCCATGAGCCATAAGATCTTGGTGGTTTGCAGCCTGAGGGCACCCTAGTCTAAAAGGGCTATACATCGACCACCATCGGTTGAGGTTACTCTCACCAAGCCTGAACATCATGATTTGTAGCACTACACTGTGTCTTGAAACAAACAGGATTACGTCCGCTCCAGGAGGTGATATAAACCCCGATGGTCAGCAAACAAATATCAATCGGTGAATTTTCAGTGGTCTTCATCGCCTGCGGCCGCTAATTTGATGTTTTATACACAAGCACATACGCTATCTAGAACTCTGGGCATGCTCTGATTCTCGCTCGCGTCTATCTTTCATCTACCTTTAACTCAGCACCTCTTCTTCAACCATACGACATCGCTTCATCAAATCGCTCCTCTCTATTTCTGTAGCAAAGGTGGAAGAGATAGGAAGAACGAACACAACAAGAGGAACAGTCGAGAGGATAGCAAACGCACAGCATGCCCCCGCAACAATGCCAGCCGATAACTGAATATACTGGCCTGGACGACTCTTCGTTGCAGCTGCCGTTGATTCCATTCCTTCGAAACCATCCGACACCTTCAATCATTATCGCTCTTCCCCATCCGACTCAGCATGTGCCGTTCAGAATCCGCCCGATCTGGTCGAATCCGGTGGCCAGAATAGGGACGAATCCTCTTCTAGGCTGCATAGATGATAATTCAAACTTGATCCTTCAAGTTATGATCGCCAAGCTCGCCAGACAGCTCGCATCCCAGCGAGTTTTGCCAGACGGCATAGACCCATCAAAATCACAATCGACTCTTCACCCAAACGTCTCAACAGGTACAGATTCGACTCACGAACGAAAACGGATAGATTCGTTTCAGTTTGAGAGACCCATCGATCCGAGCATGGTCTCTGCCTCGGATTTGATATATACTTGTCCTCCTGAACACGATGCGCCAGAGGGCGTTTACTTTCCTACTTTGGTTCCTATAGACTCGGATGGGTCGTACTCTTCACCGAACCTCTCAGAACATCGACTTGCGGTACTTCAGCTATGCCCCGTTCAAGGCGCTATCGCTCTTCAGTTCCAAAAGCCATACATTTCAGACACGCTCTCTAAAGCTATTCCTAGTGCACCCTCGGCAGGCAAAAAGGTCGTCGATGAACCTACATTATCAGTGAGCATGGATAGCATGGGGATTTCTCCATACGACGGCTCAACAGATACGTTGAGAGAAGACCCAGAGAACTTGAAAAGGCCCACTCAAATACCACTCTCACCTAGACAAGCGAGGAAGACTATGTTCAATGTGCAGCAACTTTTAGATAACTTTGATTGGCAGAATACACCGCTGGGACCAAAAGCGCTATGGCCCCAATCTTTGAAATCGCTGATTTCTGTAGTGTGAGTCAACCAAGGTTCTTGACTACCCAATGAAAATCCATATGGCTGAACACTTCTGTTTGTCCACATATATGCCCGTTGGAATATTTATTTATTAAATTGGGGAAACTTCTATGATTGATTTGTTAGGATGAACACCGATCATGAAAGTACACTTTGGTGGGGAAAAGACCTTACTCTCATCTGTAAGTTACGTCGTTTCATTTAATCTGAAGACTTTATAACTAATCATGTGAGATCATGCTTTGTAATGTTCTAGATAACGATGCTGTGAGTCTCTTCGTTTTTAACTATTTTCGAGTAATCTCTTCTCTCCTCCTTTTCGTCGTTCACAAACATTCTTTCTTCCGCTTGTATTTCGGTTTTCCGTAGTACGCAGAAATGGTTGGTCCAGTGCCCCTTCACTTCGGTTTACTATCAATCATTCATCAATTAGCACCTCGTTTGTTTGTATCCGATTTGATTTCGGGTGGAACAGCTGTTGCGAAAACATCCATTCAATTTTGGAAAAGTAGCATCAGTCGCGTGGTCGGAGGTCTGGCCAGAGCTCAAGTCGACTGCTCTCAATATGATGGCTGGTGGAAGAGCGGTCAATAAAACTGATGGTAATTTATCTTTCGCCTTCCCTTCTTCCTCTTTGACTTGCCGTTTCTTCGAGTCATTACTTCGAAGCATAACTCCCATTACAGGCTATTTAGAATATGAATTTTTTGTTTCATCCTTTCTACGCAGATCTATTGTTTTTCCAAAGAGAGGTTACCAAAGCTCCTGAAGAGACTTACACTACTTGGTCTTGGATTCCAGTCGCGGTTGAGAACGGGTAAGATCGTCAAACGTCCCTATGTATTGATTCCTGAATTGATCAATAAACCCGAGCGCTAATTCTGCCATGGACGTCATTTCAGCGAGATTGGTGGTTTGCTCAATTATTCGGTCGAAACCACAAGCAACGTCCTTGCTAGACGTCGGTTCGAGATGCTTCGTTCACTCGCTCAGAGTCTTTGTGCGTTTCCCTCTCTCCTTCTATGTTTGACTGATTCATATCCTCAGTAAAGTTTATAGTGCACGGGTTCGGTAAATATCTTTCTTTCCACAATCTATTTCTCTTAACACAGCCGTTTGCCAGAGCTTGTCTCAATTTTCAGAGGCAGCTTTGAATGCGATGGCAGAAAACGTACACGATCTTCCGTTCATCATGCTTTACTCTCCGCCAACTGTCCAAAATACATCGACCACTACTCTCGACCTCTTGGGCACCATTGGAGTCCCCGGTAAGTATTCTAGTGTTTATCTGATCTTTATGCAAGTGCTACTCAGGTCTAAGTCTTGTTAAATGGGTTTCCTCCTTTGTTTCATCAGCCGGACATCCTTCTGCTCCTACGAATATCACTCTTGACCTTGATATCGATGCCAACTCGACACATCCTAGCGTTACTTTAATGGAAGTTAGATCCACACATTCAGAACCGAGTCTGGCCGAAGACACAGAGAGTATCGTTTTGGCTGGCTCAAGCTCTCGATCGACATCCACACGACCAGACTACCAGGCGGGAGAAGCGACTGGATGCCCTTGGCCGATAGCACAGGCGTTGACAACGAATGAGATGGTATTCGTGGAAGATTGTTCTAGTTTGGTGACCGGATTCGAGGTGAGAAGTTGGCCAGAGCTACCAGAGACAGCCGTTGTGATCCCGATCTCGGATGAGGATTCCAGGAAAATAGTCTTCATATGTGGGCTCAATTCTCGAAGACCTTGTGAGTTTACCGTAATCTTCTTGTTTTATGTCAGCTTCTTCATTCAGTTCGAAATTCTTATTGCAATATGTATTGTAACATGCTTCTCCCGCGATTCTAGACGATAAGGATTATCAGAGCTGGATCCGTCTACTCAAATATCAACTTGCATCAGGCCTCAAAGGAGTTGCCAGTTTCCAGGCACAACTTGTGAAAGCAGAAGAGCTCGCAAAGCTCGACAGAGCCAAGACCAGTGAGCGGTTCTTCACAATATGATATACATCATTTACAATTTATTGACGGACTGTGTCTTCGTAGCCTTTTTCTCGAATACATCTCATGAGTTGAGGAGCCCTTTGACGCTCATTCAAGGTGCGTTCATATTCTCTCGTACCTGGCCATACTATGTGTTTCGCCACTGACATATTCGTGATCACTCTTCTGCTAAATGCTTATCCAGGTCCTATCGCAGATCTGTTAGCGATGGAAACAAACGGAGGCAGCCGAAAACGGCTTCTTAGCCTTGCTGATCGAAACTGTCAAAGACTGACCCGACTCGTCAACATGCTAATGGATGTCTCCCAAGTAGATGCTGGACGGATGAAGGTCAGAATACTGTTTTCCTTTTGCTCAACCTGTGGTTTGATAGATATCCACAGAGCCTGATAGTATTGATGTTACTCGCTTTTGGGCTCACTCTCATACAGGGTGTATTCTCACCGAAACAACTCGGCGTCTACACTGCGGATCTGGCGTCTCTCTTCCGGTACATATCTTTTTTTCTCTTGTTGAAACGTCGTTATATACAGGCCGGCTAACTTCTGCCCTTTCATTCATGTTCTGCGCCATAGTTCCGCCATCGAGAAAGGCGGCGTGACTTACGATGTAGATTGTGACATAGAAGATCCAAGACTAGTGTATATTGACCCAGGTAAGCTTCTCTGCTCATTTGGTATATATACTCGTTGATGTACAAAGTCTCTCAAATACTGTGCGCCCACCTTGTTATAGATCTATACGAGAAAATCATATACAACATCATCGGTAACGCTTTCAAGTATTGCCTCGAGGGAACCATCAAAGTCTATCTTCGATATCACGCCAACGAGGTGGAACTGAGTGTTATTGATACCGGAGTCGGAATTCCAAGTATGTTTTTCATGGTTTAAATCACATTTTACCATAGCGGATTGGCTCTGATGACTTGATCGGCACAGAGGACGATATTCCTCGAATTGTTACTAGGTTCCATCGGGTCGCCTCTGTTGGCCGAAGTTTTGAAGGTACCTTAGTATAACCTTTTCTCAATATGATTCATGAACATATCGTTCGCTGTTTGCTCATCAATCTCTTGCGCGATTCAACTCTCGAACCCCAAGGCACTGGAATTGGTCTTTCTCTTACTGCTGAGCTGATCAGGTTACATGGTGGTACTCTCAGCGTAGAATCATGTAGTGAGTCCTGTTCCAGAGCCGGTTTGGTTGACTGTTCCCAGAAACTTATATCTTATTGTCCTGCCGTAACAGCCGCCGAGGAATCACCCACAGGAAAACACGGATCGTCTTTCATCGTCCGCTTCCCTCTGGGGACTGAACATCTCAGCCCTGACATGATCTTAGACTTGCCAGAACCGCCGACGCACAAAGCCATGAAGTACGCAAAAGGGATCATTGACGAAGCGTCGAGATGGTCGAAGGAGGAAGTCGAGACATCGAGTATATCTGACTCAGGAGAGTCCTCTAACAACTCGAATAAGATCGATCCGTCGACTTTGTTTTGGTCGAAATCTGATACGGTCCTCATTGTTGATGATAATCGTACGCTGTTCTTTCATCCTTCTAATTTTATATATGTGGTTGGTCAAAGCCAAGCTCAACAATTTTTTTAATTCATTTTATGTTATCTGAAGATGATATGAGAAGATATCTTGTAAGTTCTTCCTATGGTACACAAACACGCCTACCGCACGCAATCTGACATCGTTGTACTATTCTATGAACGTCAGATGTCAATTATGAGTCAATATTGTACAGTCATCGGTCAGTTGTCCTCTCCGTTGCCTTAATCCATGTTTGATAACTGATTTTTTCATTCGAGTTGCCTTCCAGAGGCTTGCAATGGGAAGGAAGCTCTGGATATAGTGCTGAGTTGTCAGCCTCTCCCTGATCTAATCATCTCAGACGGTCAGTCAGAAAACGCCTCTTCATCACAATTTTTAACACTTGGGTGATAACTGATGTTCGTGAATCACCTTCGTAGTAATGATGCCTATCATGACCGGGTTTGAATTAGTTCAAACATTGAAGAACCAGGGACTCAATATATCGTTGATTCCCGTGCTTCTTGGTGAGTTTCTTCACACAAATCACGGTGGAAGAAAAGGCTCAGAATCTCTTTCGACCTGTGTATGGAATTTTTGACGTAACAGTTACTGCTCGAAACGGAGACGAAGATACTGTCAGCGGAATTCTCATGGGAGCTGAAGGTATGTAAAATGCATCGTTATACCTTGGAGATAGGCTGCGCTAATGTGTGCTCTTAATGATGATTTTCTTGGTAGACTATATAACAAAACCTTTCTCATCTAGAGAAATTGGTGCGTATCCTCTTGATTTGAACTCGCCCACCTTATTGAACAGACTAACAGAGTCTGTCCATCCACGTCATAGTTGCACGAGCACATCTTCAGATGCAAATGGGGAAACGTATGTACACCCACAATTAAATCATGATTCTCGTTTCGGACGCTTAAAGCTAACGCATCTTGACGTTTACAGGACGAATCGAGCTTGAGAGAAAATTTGCCGAGTACGTGATCTGGTCTGGTTGTACTAATGGATACTTCACTTACCCATATAATTCATGACAGGCGAACCGTCGAACTTCAATTCCGCGCGCAAGAAGCAGAAATCAAAAGACAAGAGGCCGAGGAAGGCCGTCGGCAACAGGAACTGTTGATCGATGTCACGAGTCACGAGGTAAGCCGCTAACACTGATCTTCGTAGTCAGATTTCTTACTCAGTTATCATGTTGTAGATTCGAAATCCCGTCAGCGCCATCTTACAAAATGCCGAGTTGTGCAAGGATAATTTGAAATGTAATTTCCGCCTCTCATTCATTAGCATAGATGTAGTCGGTCTTACTTACCTCTTTCTTTCAGTCTTCCACAAAGAGCTGCACAGAGCTCTCACATCCGATGTTGGATTGCGTCCGACCACATCTTTGTTGTCAATGATTGAAGAAGATGTTGAAAGCTTGGACGCGATCATCACAATGGCTCAGTCTCAAGAGCGCATTGCGAATGATGTGCTCAGTGTAAGCACTGTAGACTTCTGTCACTACCTCACGATTACTCGAACTAACTCCCGAAACTCTACAATCTTTTTGATGATCAAGCTTGCCCGCATACAACTATCAACTTTGGAAATATATCCAGTGTCAGTTTCTTTTTATCCATTCAAGCTCTTTAAGTCATTTGCTGAATGTGTTCATGGTTTCGTGGTACTTTAGTCAAACGGATCTCGTCAAAGAGACGCGTAAAATGTAAGTTACCGTGTTTCCGTCTCAGCGGAGCCAAATGTCTCGGAGTTTCTTATTCTGATCATCTTGTTCGCCTACTTGTAGACTTGCCATCTTTGCAAGTGAAGCGTAAGTTTCAAATACTTGATAGACATACACAATCTGCTCGTTTTGTTAATCGATCTCGGCCCTTTTATACAGTCGACTCAAGAGGATAGACCTGTCGTTTACTTTTGGGCCAATGCTTTTATCGCTTAAAGAATCGAAACTAGACTTGCTTACAGATCCCCAGCGAATTGGTCAAGTTCTTATCAATCTCTTAGCAAATGCCATCCGATTTACCGCCACGTCGCCTGTCAGAGAAATTCAAGTTTCCGTAGAGGTTAGTTCATTTCTCATCATCATTTTGCAGCACTGTGTTAAATCTGAAAATCTACTATCATGAAAAAGATTCGAAATTGTCCTCCGGATGACGACTCTTGTGTACCACCGCCTGCGAACTTGGACTCCTCCTCGTTCGCATCTATCGGCGAAAAAGATATCTGGATCTACGGGGCAGTGAAAGATAGTGGACCGGGTCTTTCAGAAGAAGAGCTTACGAGACTGTTTCAGAGATTCAAGCAAGCCTCTGCTCAGACGCATGCAGGTTTGTCTTCATCACCGCCGTCCAAATAAGTCTCTTCTAAACTGATGCTCTCTTTTGTTCGGTATCATCTTGTATGGCACAGTGTTCGGTGGAAGTGGCTTAGGCTTGGTTAGATCAAGTTTAACTCCGACTCAAGAGAAATTTAAGATTCACTAATGTACTTTATTTAACAGTATGTGTGCCGACGAATTTGCGAGTTGATGGACGGTAAAATTGAAGTAGCTAGTTGTCAAGATCAAGGCAGCAGTGAGTTAACATAAACCCTGCTTCGAAAAAGAATTTTTTGAGTTCTAACTATGGCCCGCTTTCATCAGCCTTCCGTTTCTTCGTGAAAGCTTCTCTCATACCAATCATTACCCCAATCGAGGCCGCCAAACAAATTACTCTTACCGAGAAAACACGTGCTTCAAGCTCCAAGGCTACACTCTCGCCTCAATTCAAGAGTCTTGTTCTCGTTGTCGAAGATAACTTGATCAACCAGAAAGGTTAGTAAAGCCAACATTTACAGATATCTCAATTTCATCAACTTCCTTGTCCCCAAAATGAAACGTTTGTTTGCTACTTGTGTGCATACCCAAAGTTCTCTATCGACAACTCGTTAAGGCTGGAATTACACAGATTGATTTGGCGGATGACGGTCAACAGGCCTTGAATATGATTAATAAAAGAGTCGCGCGTGGGGAGTCGTACGATGTGGTTTTGATGGACTTGGAGATGCGTAAGTAGAGCTTGAGCTTTCCCATAATCTGAAATACATTTTCTCGTCATCAGACATTCTTACCAATCGAGCGATCTGTCTTTCATGTCATATAGCTGTAATGGACGGTGTAAGCTCATCCAATCGATGTCCGAACGTCCTATTGACCTACAAAACTTCTGACTCATGCTTTTTAAACCTTCCTCCTCTCAATTTGACTTACTAGCTTACTGCGATTCAAAAGATTCGACATATGGAATCTACTGGAGAGCTTCCTATACGGCACAACGTCCTCGCTCTCACTGGAAATGCTAGGTAAATCCATTTTTTCGTTCACTCTATCGTAAGGACATGTTGAGCCCGAATATTGATAATTTTGATTTTCAGACAACAACAAATTGAGCAAGCTCTTAGAATGGGAATGGATGAGGTAGTCCTGTATGTATTCACCCTTGTTTTTCAATATTGATACATCAAAAACTAAAAATCACCATATCTCTTTGTGCGGTTGTTTCAATTCCAACTATTAGAAAACCATATCGAATAGAAAATCTGCTATCCAAATTAAGAAGCCTTGGTGTTTTCTGATTAAGTTGAATATCCATATCGCCATGAAACTCAGTTCTTTATCAATCGATGGGTTTATTTCTGGATCTATTTATCTATTTGTTCTCTGTTCCGGGCCTTTCATCTTTGTTAAATTCTGGGATACATCCTTTTTTTCTGTTTGTTGTCTTGATTATTTATTCCATCGTGTTGCCGTGCTTGACTCCCAAGTTTTGGCATATTTTCGCTTACCGAATAACTAATGCTTAATATGTTGATTGATTATCTGAGTGTGAGGATCTTTCTGTTTTCCTCTCTGTTTAGTCCAAAGCGCGTTTTCAGGGGCAGAAGTGATCAGCCAAATAGCAAAATTCTCTGATAATAGCAACTTAAGATCAGTCATCATCGTAATCTCGAATTTTTTTACATCAAAGCCTAGCTCATAGCGACCCTTCTCCTCCGTAAAGTTGGAAGTTTCTGTTGGCACTTCCTGAAACCATGAAAGTTCCCTCTCCGTCGACATCTACACTCATGACTTTACCAGAATCGGTAGTGATGGATTTGACAAGTTGCCAATCGTCACTAGACCAGATTTTGATAGTGGAGTCATATCCTGCAGAAGTTAAATAAAGGCCTGACCGGTTGATATGGGGTGTGAGAGTGTTTGCTGATGAGTGTGTAGAAGAGTCTAAGTTCGATGATGATCCGTTTGTAGGTTCTCCATCCATGGAGACGTCCATATTTGCTTCGCTCGATTCAGTCTTGATTGATGTCGATGTTGGAGTTGGTTCCGTTGTGGGAAGAGAAAGGAGGGAGTGTCGTTCGGAGATCGATCGGAAGAATTTCAAGTCGGATACGAGTGAACGATGTGCAGGTATGGTGTATGTACATCCCAGTTTTCTTATGTCCCAAATCTTGATAGAGTCATCTGCAGATCCAGTAGCTAGTTGATACCTGTATCGCAAGAGAAGAGATGTGTCAGACAGACAAGAAGGAAATAGTCAAGTGAAGTATACCAAGCCTACGTATAAACCAAATACAAAAGTGATGACATACCCGTTAGGACTCCAATCTAGAGCGGTGATTTGTCTGACATGCCCATCCAGTACCCAAACGGTTCGACCAGTCCTAGCATCCCATACTCGTCCGATACCATCCAGACCACTAACCAACCACATTTTCACGAGAAAGGCATATTAACAACAAGATTCTGAACATGGTTACAGAAGTCTTCCGCATACAAGTCTTTGAAGTACTTACCCAGTAGCTACTAACCCTCCATCATCTTGCCATCCGACGGCATACACTTCCTTTGAGTGACCCTCTTGAAGCAATAGCTCTTCCCCTATATTTGTTTTTGAGAAAAGCAGATAGTTTTCTAAGTTCACATACCAAACATAGGAAGTAAAAGGAGTATGAACGGACCAGTCTCGGTGTCCCAAAGTCTCCAAGATCCATCGAAACTCGCCGAAGCAAGATAGTCTCCAGATGGATGGAAAGCTACTCTAGCTACAGGCGCTGCATGGCCTTCAAGAGTTCTCAATGGTGTTGGGCTATATATTTGATAGAAACCTAGGATAAATAACGAGATTCTGGCATGGCCTGACAAAACAGTTTTCAAATTGAAAGACACAAGAACGGACCTGTCCAGACTCCAGAGTTTGACTGTTCCCTCCCCACCACCCGTCGCCAAATTGACGCTTTCGCTTCCGAGCGACAGAGTCGCCTTTGGATGCCAAGCGAGTCCTCTACAATGAGTATCATGTCCTTTGAAAACCGATTTTTCATTTAAATTAGGCACGTCGAACACCTTGGCCGTACCCGTCCATGAGGCTGTTGCGATCAGCTTGGAATTGGGGGAAAATCGTGTAAGAGAGATTGGTCGGGTATCTCCAATTTGAGAACCGAGAAGTTGCATTGTCTAAACGTCCCGAGTCGGGGTCGGATATGAAGCATGTAAAATGATAAGCAAGCTTTTAACAGAACGAAAACAATTAACGGTGTCATGTTTCAGAATTGGGACAAGCGCACCTTGAGATCCTTATAAGTTTTCTTCCGAACCTCTAGGATACGGCCTATAGGTAAGGCCGATTCAACTCTCTGTTTTTTTAACCTTCTGGCAGAAATGGGAAGCGAGTATGCCGCTATTTTTTTTCGAGCTGCTAAGAGCTGGTCTGGTAGACTAGGCTCAGTATAGAATTCTTCCTGTTGTAAAAAAATGGCAAGCGCGTGAATTTAATACTGATGCAGAAACTGAACTCAAGAATAGAAAAGAGAAGAAAATCAATGAAGTGACGAATGAAAAGCGCACATCAGATTCTTCTCCATCCGAGCTTGAAGAGTCTCCGTCTGATTCTTGACCGTCCATGCCTTCAAGACCCTCCTTGGCCACTTGGATTTGAGACATGACATATCTCAAACGAGCATATCTGTCAGCTGCCTGTAAGATTTCATGATTTTCAGAGAAGTCTGTCAGTTCAACATGCGGTTACCACGTTTCGAATAGGCACCACGCGTAGCATCAACGATTCGACCAGGAAGAGTAATCGATTTGATCCTTCGTATGTCATTCTGATTGACGCGTTGTCTTGAATGAGAAGTACATACCCCTTCACCGAACAGCGTGATTGGCTCTCCCATCTCTCTGAGCTTTGCTCGAACTTTCCTGTCGTCTGTTGGAACGTTAGCCAACTTTCTGGCTCGCTTCTTGCGTTCCAACTCTTCCAATATGGCCGCATTATCCTCTTGGAGCCGATCACCTCCATAGGTCTCAGTCTCCTCCTCCACTGTTATGCGAGACCCCAAAGGTAGGAAGATCAATATTCCTGTTCAAACTGGACGAGCATCAAGACCTTGAACACGTACTGAGAGCGTCAAGGTCGACCTTGAATGAGTTGGAACATGGATTGAATCATCGATATGTTGAGAGGTCAAAGGTGAGGTGAAGTTAGTTATCTGACACGAGGTGGAAGGTACGTAAAAGAAAGAGTAATTCGAGGACCCACGTCCTGACCCGATGGATTGGATGCGCTCATTTGCTGTTAGATTAGTTTTGAAAGCACACGAGAAGGAAATTATGCTGCTTGCTATCGCTACCACCGCTGCTGCTGCTACTGCTGCTAATGATGATGATAGAGGTCGAACGAGGAATGAGAAAGATGGGAGAGCGTAAGAGAGGGACGAAAAGGGAAACTGCTTAGTCAGCACAATCTTGAACACCGTAACCATGAATATGCACATTTAAGGCGGATCATCCCTTTCGTTGTCTTTACTTCCTGTTGTTGACCATCACCTTCATTGACAATAGTCAGCAGCAGAGATGTCAAGGCCCAGAGCTCGTTCCAGATCAGACTCGATCAACAACATACTCAGGCAAGTATCTTGCTTTCTATTCCTAGTTTATCTCGAAAGCCGTGTCTAACTTCACTGTTTGTCTTGATGTTAACAGTCAGGTACCTCTTCATTCACCTACCGATGCCCCCTCAACTATCACGAAATCCAGCAATTCCTCTTCAGGGTCGCCCGGAAAGAAACTTTCAAAGAAAGTCAAGAAAGAGGACATCTGGGCTATACCTGCTGCCGGGGAGATGCCTGCGAGTTTCGGATTCTGGAAAGATCTCACAACTGGGAGATGGATGTTGATTCCAGGTTTGTTTGTCCGTTCCTGATATTGTGTCGCTCTTGGGCTGAATTGTTTACACGTTCATACTCTATCTGAATCCCTATCGCAATTTGGGAACGAAAGCTTCGAGTGGTATTATGTTGGCGATATCTTTCGCTCTCTACCTCAATTACGAGCTCATTCAAACTTATGTCGCGCCGGTCCTTCCGGCCACGCTTCAGATCCCACAATCCAACCCATTTGCTCCTCTCTGGTTCATATCTTATCCCTTGCCCGCTCCTCACTCTCAGCCTGGAGATCCTAGATTCGGAAAAGGCCTTCTTGTTTGTCCTTTCATTTGTGCCTGTTCATCTTCTGAGCCATCGGCTTCGGTCTCTCTTATATCATTCCGCTGAATCTCGACAATGTTGATTATCAAATAGGATGTTGTCTTCCTTCTTCACCACATCGTTACGTTCTCCTTCATCCGACAAGCAATAACACTTTACATTCTTCGGCCGCTCGCCAAAAAGCTTGGTATCCGAGGGTCCAAGATCCTTCGGTTTCAGGAGCAAGCTTATTCCGCTATGTATTATGGTTCCATGGGCTTTTTCGGATTGGTCCGTACTTTTATAACTCATACCCTCTTACACCTGACCATCAGACTTACTTTAGTTATATCAATAGTACCTTATGACCGACCTTCCAACCTGGTGTAGGTCAAAACTATGTTCTTTTCATGTGCGCTTCATCATGATAGCCCTTTTTTCCAGACTGACAGTTCGTGTGTGGTCACGTATGCAATCACTATCAAGACTTCAACACGGAAGAGTTTTGGATTGGATATCCGCATTGGGAAATGAAGGCTACCATCAAATACTACTACTTGTAAGGATACAATCTTTTTGAACAAAGACGTCATTATATGCACCCCTTTTGTATGTTCTCAACAAAAGTATTTGTTTTGTTGTTCGTTTGCGATCATCGTGCATCCAGGCTTCAGTTCTCATACTGGCTTCAACAGATGTTCATATTAGTCTTGAAGATCGAAAAGCCCCGAAAGGATTACGCTGAGCTCGTTATGCATGTGAGTCTATCAAATTACTGTAGGTATGCGTGGTACTCGAGGATCCCGTTATCTGATCAATCTGACAAACTTCCTCCCATCAATAGCATTGCGTGACTTTATGGCTCATTGGTGAGTTTATATCTGAGTGTCGCGCCGTCAAACCTTGAATTCTAATCATCATGCCACTGCATCTATTTTTTGATATATTATGCTTGATCATAAATAGGATGGTCTTATGCTATCAATGTAAGTGATCTTTGGCCTCATATTGTTTTCGAAGAGTTTTATCGCTCACCTCGTATACTTTGGATATCTTGATCAGTTGACTATGATCGGAAACGCTGTCTTCGTGACTATGGATATCAGCGACGTGTTCCTAGCTCTCGCCAAATGCGTGAACTACAGTGAGGGTCCCAAGTCGTCTGGAATCGCGTCCACCATTCTGTTTGGATGGTTTGTTATCGTCTGGACATACCTCCGACATTACCTTAACTTCATCATCCTTTGGTCGGTTTGGTTCGAATTTGATCTGATCCCGGAGTACGCCAAGCAATGGAATCCCCCTGCCGGTGTCTGGATGGTTCACTGGATGAAATATCAAATATTCATTCCCATCATGTTGATCCAGTTGCTCAATCTATTCTGGTACTTCTTGATCTGGCGAGTTCTTATCCGATCGATTCGAGGAACGAGGGTGCAAGATGAACGATCAGACGACGAAGATGAGGATGAGAAGGTGATTAAAAAGACTCAATAATGGGTTGGCTGATTGTATAAAAAGCGATTTGTAGAAGCAAGAGGGACCGTTTTTTTTTTCTGCTAGGGCTTGCCTTTCTGCAAAAATCACTCCTTTTATTCTTGTTTTCAAAGCAATATACTCCAAAATTCGTCTTTGCACATCTTCTCCTTCTTTCCGTCACTTAAATTTGTGTCACCCCATAGCTTATATCTATCCTCCTCCCATACCCCTGCTTTTCTATTGATCTTATTCCGCGCGCACCAAAAATGATTGAGAAAGACAGAAGCGACGACGTTATTTGTCTCTCTAGCATAACCTTGACTAAGCCATAATATCATTGACCTTAAGAAAGGAAGAAAAAAAACGATGCAAGAGTATACAGAAGAGAAAGAATCGAAAGGAAATAAAAGAATGATATGATGAAAACTTGAGTTTGAGAATTTTCTGATGATTCTCGTCCTTCCCGACGAGTATGACAGGAATCATGCGCGGCAAAATTACTCGTACACAACCCGTTCCAGCCTCGCTTCCAGCCATTTTTCAGCCTTCTCTCTCATCGCTCTCGCTTCTACCGTCAGCCTCAACTCTACTGAATTTTGACTTGACGACAGACTTGACACCATTCTCCCTCCCGGTTCCTACAAACATGGTCTCCAGGAACCGCTTCCAAAGAACTTTGTCGCTCGCGAGCTTCTTGGAAAGCGAGACGTATGAAGGGATCGTCAAGTCTGAAAGGTTATATGGCGCGTAGTGGGTTCGAAGTCTTTCCGTCTCGTTTTGATCAGCTTTGTTCCCGTCATCGTCTTTGGAGGCGATGAATGAGGACGATGAAGAGGAAAGGAGACAAGGAGGGAGGAGGTGGAGGGGAATCGGCGGTGGCTGAGATGATGAAGAGGACATGGAGCTGTTTGGTGGAAGAGGAGGGAAGAATGGATCGAGAACTGATGGATTGTATGTGAGGTATTCGAGTAGATCTGTTTGAAGACGTGCAGTTGACCATTGATCAGCCGAAAGAGAGATACAGCGAAGACGTGAAGCCAAAGGAAGAACATACATTCTGGTGGTGTAGAGGAGTGTCGGTTTACGTCAGGCATGTAGAACTGTGATGATAAAAGAGATTAACAAGCAGTTCTCTCCATGAAGAAGAAGGAGGGTAAACGGAAGGAGCTTACCTGTGCATAGCCCAAAGGCGTTCCAAACCCATTTGTTCGACTTGGACTTCTCGGATCTATATATCTCGGCAACCTGGGTTGACAGATCGGCTTTCTTCTATTCTTCTTTCTCCTACAGAATCTATCTCCCGGGACAGGCTGTTTCTTCTTCTTCTTCTTCTTCTTCTTTTTCTTCTTCTTGAGAGAGTCTACAATTTCGGAATCAGACAAGGAGTGCGTATCTTCTTCATCGTCACCAAGGGCGGGTAGATCGTCAGACGTATCATCGTCGATTTCAAGTTCTTCTTTCTCCTCTGTGACATCGTCGACTGGAGTGGAGAAGTAGGAAGAAGGGACCTGTTTAAACGGCTCGGCTGTAGAATTGTACCTGTATGCACACAAAGCAAAACCAGGCCATGTCGTCTTTCCTATCGGTCAGTTTCCATGAGCAGGATAGCCAACGAAACAGAGAAAAGATCGGTGATTGAAACGAACGTGAATACTCTAAGTGCAGGGAAATAAGTTGGGATCACACTTGGTCCGACATTGACAGCCGCATAGTCACCCATGTCCAACTTTTTCATCTCAGACATCTCCTTGCAGGAGTTTAAGATATCCCCCTGTAACGACCCAGATTTGCTTCTACTCTTCGTAATCTCGATATTGCTGTCGAACAGGGACGTGGGGGCCAACATGGACGATGAGGAAGATGAAGAGGAGGAGAGGAAGGAAGAAGAGAAAGAAGAAGACGCGACAAGAGACGTCATTTGATTTTGAATATTGGTCGATGATTGAGTAAATGAATCAGGGTTCGTTCGATATGCGTCAAGTGAGGCAGAGTCTGTTCGGGAAGGATTCGTCAGGAGTAAGTTCCGAATACGAATGATTTGATAGCAGAGCAGAAGACTTATTTGAGGAAAACGAACCTAGCCAAAAGAAATGGTCGACGTTCATATGGCCATACGTGTGACCGACGATGGTATCCTGGTAACGCAATCCGAGAAGCCCATATCTGTACCACTGTGAACACGAGATGGTAAAACGTTAGCGAGGTAGTTGAATACAAACAAGCGCGCTCTTTCTGCCGAAAGCCGTCGGGTGGTGAAGAAGAGAAAGAACGCACGCAATCTGGGAAATAGTTACCCGCGCTAGGTGGAACATGGCCACTCAGCCAAACCTGCATCCCTCTATCTCTGTAGATTTCGAGCTGAACTTCGAGCCAATCCATTTGGAGTGCTCCCGGCTCTGATGAACCGAACGCGCATCCGTCTACCGCTGCTCTCATTTGACAACGAAAGAGGGCGAAGAAGAGAAAGACAAGAATGAAACGAGCATCAGGATCGGAGCTTGAATTTGCTGAGTGAATCGGTTTAGACGGACCTTTGTTGGAATCATACCAATAGAGGGTATTCAACGAGATGACTGCCAACTTGTCTGGGATGACTTCTGATGTAAAGTATGCTCCTCTTTGAAAAACATGGTACTGTTCGGCAGGGATGTAGTGTTTCCAGATGCTACGGAGAGATAGAATAGAGAAGATACAAGTATCAGAAGATGATGGTCGAGTAGGTGACGATTGTGTAAGGCAAAACGACCCACTCGAGGAACTCGTTGGTGACCGAGTTCGGCCCAGCAGTCAGGATGTTGTGCGCTGTTAAATATTCGACATTTATGAGCTTTTGGACGGTCGAATATCGAGGTCACTAGTGACAAAAGATACTCACGATAAATATCGTTATTCTATGGATCAACCGGACAAGAGCAGTTGAATGGTTTTTAAAAAAATTAATATGCAGCCTAGAATTCTCTGAAAATTGATGGTTCAGATTGAGGACTTACTCCCAAAGAAGGAACGACGGTCACGCCTCTGGAGGTGAAAACTTTGTCCATCCTAGCGGCAACCATCCGGTTGAGTTCAAAGATTTCTTTAGGCGTTCGTGGATGAGTTCGATCGATATCATGTCTGTTTGTGAACATGAGAGGGAGAGCCAAGAAAGAATCGCGCGCGCACGACATGAGCGGTAAATCTCTGTCCTCTTTCCAAAGATACGAGAGACTTTACCTGGCGTTGTCCCCAGTCCCTACATAGTACACGATCAAGTTGAACACAATGGCTGTGGTCAAAACTTGTCTTATGACAAAAAGACAAGTAGCACGAAGGCTTTTCACATATGGGACCGACTCACAGATGACAAAGTCAACCTTGTCCGCCCATTCTTTCTCCAACCAGTCGAATGTGAGGTTCATCAACGACAACGGTGCGTCGCAATCTCTAGATAACGATACACACAAGCATGCGTCCATCAGCTCCTTTCTCGCAGAGCAACAACATAGAAGAGACTATAACATACGAAGGCCCATTTCCCCATCTACCAACCCCATCCTTCTCTTTCTTCTTCTTCTTCTTCTTGTCTTTCTTCTTCTTGCCCTTTCTATCATCTTTCATCAATTCTCCGGACTTGCTCCTGACCTGTGTCACCAGCCCAGCCGTTTGATCATGGACTTCTACTTTGAAGTCGTCATTTCGGGAGTGACACGCATCCGCTTCAGATGATCCTCGCGCGTAGAATGGATCGGGATGGATGTCAGTTATACTGTGATAGTGACGCGACGCACGGAGAGTATTTTTACAATAATCATTGTGTCCGCGTTCGTGAAAGTTCTGGGTCAGAGATAATTTTTCGTATAGAGGAAATACTCAAGTTGATCAAGACGGGAGAACAAGAGAGATGCAAAGAGATGACATACTGAATGAACCGGCCATGTAATTCTATCGTGGGCGCGATCAATCCGGAAGAAAAAGATAGATAGCGGACGAAGGAAGAAACGTTCGTGAGATTGCCAAGTTCTCCTTTTCAGTAGAGAAAGACGGCTGAAGGGAAACCAATTGTCGAGCCGGGAACAACGAAATAATGGTACGAACGATTCTCGGGTGCATTGGCAACCACCGGGTGAGTCAGAAAGAACCCCAAGACGAGTGTGGTGGCCAACGAGGCCGACCTCATGATGACTGTTTGGCGTGAAGTCTAGCACATGGATCAATATTTCGCTTGGTTGGATGGTGAGACAGAGAAGCCCCTTCGGAAGGTTAATGTCACGTGATCTGGATTTGGCTCACTGCGATGTCCCCTCCGGCCTTATACACCCGCATGTGCAAGCTGGCGAGGATCAAGGAAGACGATGACATCGAATATATGCACGTCTTGACTTTCCACGAGCTTGGATGAGGGATCATATATAGCATTTATAAAAGGCTATAGAACGTCTTCCATCTATACTGTAGACACTGGTTTCTTGGCCTTGACAATGACGAATTCTAATAACCCACTGTCAGCCCACCAACCGACGACCGAGCCGGCGACCCACCATCCACCACCTCTCGCCTTCAAGAATTTCGCAAAACCTGGAAAGACGTGGTGTGTGATATCTGTTATCTCAACGTTAACGAAACCTTGGTTGCGCATCATATTCGCCAACATGGCTGGAGGAATGATATTCTCCTTTGGTACGGATAATAGCCAAAGAAAGAAATCAAGAGTATGGCGTGAACCGACTGAAGAACCAGCTAGGTTATCAGCCAACGCAAGAGTTCCGTGAGGTCGAAGCGCATTGAAAGCCTGCTCAAGAAACTGTTCTCTATTCTCGAAATGATATGCTGCGTCGAGGCAACTAATCGAGGTGTAAATTTCGCGAGATCGTTCTGGGTTCAACGGATGAGCCAATGAATCTGATATTTGCACTGTTGTCGAAGCCGGCCTCCAGATGGCATCCGCCTGGACTATATTCACTTTGGTGGCTGCGTTGACCAAACCATCTGATCGAGCTTGATCGATCCGGTCGGTTGCTCGTTGCGCATGGGAAGCAAGAGATGTCAGACCAGAGAGAGAATCCTGGACTGGATATGCTGAAGCCGGATCAAGAACAAGGAGAAGTGAGTCCCCGGAACCGTAAGCGACTTCCAGGTGATGACCGTGCGGTTGAAGATCAGCTTGCTTGAGGAGTTCAAGTGCGAGGGCTAGAGTACATGCACAGAGGAGTGAGTGAATAGCGTGAGCGCCGGGTGGATGAACAACTACAGTTACTTGCCTCGACAGGCTTCTGGAAAGCTTGTAGTCTCTGCCCAGTAACCCCTGATCGTGACACACAAGAAACAGACTCAGTCCATTAGGTATCCCCAACAAAACAAAGAAGAGTCAAAACAACACATCAACACACATATTCAACCACTCTGTCTGTGGAGGGAGGTCCGGGTGAACCCTGTTGAGTTCGACATGATCAAACGTGTATGGTTCTTTGTCTGTATAGAATCTGGCTCCTATGAACACGGCGATGGCGAGACTGATGGCGAGGCCGATGTGCGGAACGCGTGTGAACGAGATGTTCATTGTCGGTGGCCAAAAGTTGTAATCGATTTTGGAAAAGGGCTACAAAAAGATTGTAATAAAATCGGAATCTCGAGAACTGTGCGGAAGTAATACAAACGATCCGTAGTCTTGACTGCAAAGTACCATCGAACTAAACTACGGACTTTCTCTAATGGGAACTACAAAATCTTTGTAATGTGTAACATATGAGCAGTCGGTCACTTTTTTTCGCTTTGTTGTTTCACCTCTTTCTCCCATCATCCATCGTCTTATCCATAGATCTCTCGTTCTTTCTTTCTCTTTCTTCCTATCATTTATCTGTTGCTCTTCAGAGCTTGTCTGTCTCATGTCTTCTCCAACATCTACTCCTCCTTCAGCTGGCTTGCCCTCAGGTGGATCGCCTCCCGGCCCTAGCACGTCCCCTCAACCACCTACGCTTCCTTCTGGACAGCAGCAACAACAACCTCAGATCCTTAAGCCACAGCCTCCTCCTATCAACGGCCTTCCCCGGCAGACACCTCCTATCCGTCAATACTATCCTCATCCTGCTGCACACCAGAACGCTGCCCATGCTCAACAACAGAACTTCTATCCTCCTCCGCAGAAATCAACCAAGGAGACTCCCGCTCTAGCCTTCGCGGAGTCCGCACAGCAGTATAATCGACGGTTCCAAGGTATCCTCGATCGAATCACCCCCTACTCGGCTTACCGATGGCTCGGCACTGCTGTCCTTCTCTTCCTTTTCGGCCTTAGAGTCGTCCTAGGACAGGGATGGTATATCGTCGCCTACGGTCTATCAATCTTCCTGTTGAACATATTCCTTGCCTTCCTTCAACCCAGATTCGATCCTTCCCTCGACGCTGATCTTCAAGAACAGGATATCGAGGAAGGTGGTGAGGCTGGCTCCCAACAGGGGCCTCGGTCGGATGATCTTCCCACTGCCGGACTGGGTAAAAAAGTGCTCGGTCTTATGGGTATGAATTCTTCTACTCTCAATGCGGATGGCGAAGAAGAGTTCAAGCCGTTCATCCGACGGCTTCCTGGTAAGTACATCTCCATCTTGTATTCTCTTTGACGCGCCTTGATCTGTAGATCTCAGACGGCTTTGTCTTTATTTGACCATGATATAGAGTTCAAGTTCTGGTGGCAAGCCACCCGAGCGACGTTGATATCCCTTGGACTCACCACTACCCGGGCAGCCGACATTCCTGTGTTTTGGCCCATTCTTGTCATTTACTTTATTACGTACGTCCTTTTCCAGCTGGAACTTATCTCCTCTTTGCATTCTCATATTGTCCGACTACGCAACTAATCTCTTTCCCTTTTGTCCCGCTTCTCATGTCTACAGCCTGTTTGGGTTGACGATGAGACGACAGCTCCGGTAGGTCAACAGTCGTTGACTTGTTCAATCATCGCTTTTTGCTGAACATACCAATTTGTTTTCTTCCCTCCTTGATCTTTCATGTTGACGCGTCCTTATTAGACACATGATCAAGTACAAATGTATGTCCTCTTCTCACTTCAAAACGTCTTTTCTCTTCGCATAGATTCAAAAGATTCTGATGCAATTTTTTTCGAACTGTTACCCCTCGTTGGCAGATATTCCCTTCGACCTTGGCCGAAAGACGACTTATGGGAGAAAGTGAAATTGAGAGATCTTTGATCTGCGATTGGAAAGTTTGTTTCTTTCCTTCTTATCTCCGTTTGTGTGGTTGGCCGAATTGAGCAGACGGAAGGATTTGCATATAGAAATGTCAATAGGCAGCAGAGATCATGCCAGCTTCTCGATACTGCTCGTTCTTTATTATCCCCACCTTCTTTTTCTTTTTTTGTAAACCCTTTTGTTTCTCTTCTCTGTTTGTTTTATACATCATTCTTTTGGGCATTGTGCTTTGCTACTTCTCCCTCCCCTTTCCAGAGGTCTGACATCATCTCTGTTTGAACCAAAGTTTCCACTTTCTTCGATATCGTAGAGTTATTTCACATGTCCAAGTCGTCTCATTTGTCCGTCATAAGTCAGAAGGGATTAAAGATAGACAGAACGGGAAAGATTTAGCATGAACATCAAATTGAGACAAGAGACTACAAGGACAAGGCTGGGGTTTCTATATCCTCCACCCTCCAGAACCAAGATCAACAGCTATAGCCCGGCTTCCACCTTTCTCATCTCCACCGTCTTTCTTGTCATCTCCTCCGTCAGCATCGTCATCGTCTTCCACAGGTCCCAGACCTACCACTCTGAACCCGCCGTTCTTACCTCTAATCGCTTCGATCTGTTTATAAGTTTGCATAAGAGCCAGTCCAAGGGATGCATCAGCCAACCGTTCACATCCACACGCGAGCTCGAATAGAGGTGCGAGCTCACCTGGAAAGGTTCTTTCAAGAACAGCTCTCTCGTTCGACCGAGAGACTCGATGGCGCTGACTCTGTCCATGACGCTATCCAGGAAATCATCAAAGCGATCTTCGTTGATTATACTCTTGATGGCTTCTAGCGTCACATGAGAGTCGGGTCGTACATGATGGTTTACCTAAAGAAATGAACAAACATAAACAACCCATCAAAGTAGATGACACGTTAGTTGACTTTTAATCTCGGTAAGTAGGTAACAACCAAAAAGTAGAGGACACACATCGATAGAGATTATGTTCAAGTGATCCAACCTGTTCAGATAATCACCACGGGTCATCACCTGTCTTGCCCGACCAAATGTCACATAACCCAACAAGGATGGATTGTCTTCTGTAGCAGGTTGCTCGATCACTTCGTTAGAATGGCTACTTGAGGTGAGGGTCTCTTTCGCCTGGGCAAGTGCTCGGAGGAGTAGCCTGATTGTTTTGAACGGAATGAAAAGGGTTATACACAATTGAGGACTGGGCGAGCTATGAGTACCAACAAGTTACGAACCATGAAGATGAAGACCCTACAGAAGCCCACATCCAAACATAAGGTGAGATTCATGAGCCTTCGTCAGATTCATCGCAATTTTTCAAATCAGATAGAACTCACACTTCATCTCCTCCATCTTGTCGTCACTGGATGATGGTAGGGCATCGAGAAAGGTAAAGGTTATACATCAAATTCTCAGCAAGTCTAAAATGTTTTCTGCGACAGAAACTCGAGACATAGACATACTCAACATCAGGAATCAAACCAATTCTAAAGTTGGACCAGATTATGATTTGAAATTAGCACAAAGCGATCGAACCCGATACAGAGACACATTTGAAACTCAACTGGCTCATCAAAAACTCTCTTTCGCTCCTGACCATGAATTGGGCTTCTTCCATCATATCCTTTGCCCTCGCGATTCTGGTCAGGTAGCTCGTTCGGCCACCGACGAGCTTGACACATTCTCTCAAGACGGATTCTTTAGGTGGATCCTGTTGTGGGAAGGTATCCAATCGGAGATCCCGGAGAGCGCGAAGAGCAGTCGCGTGGGGAAGGTCATAGACAGAGAGAATCTTTAAAAGTGCAATTATTGATGAGAATGAGCGCACAGATAGCCTGGATCATGGAAGGAATGGATATACATACTCGCATACGGGATGCATTCTTTCGGAGCATTTCATAGGGCCCTATAAACGTTCCGGTAAATTTAAAACATATAAAGAACCTCGGATCAGCGAGACCGATAGGCTGAGAAAGGTTTTAAATACGTGTGCGTCGAGGAGACCTACAGAAATCGTCGGTGGTAAACACCATGGTGCAGATCCCTGCGTCCGACCATGCTTCCGCTCGCTGCTGAAGTTGATGTAGCAGCCTGTGGCCCTCATCATCATTAGGAAACAGATGAATGTCTGAATCCAGAATGATACTCACATGTCAATACGACGCACATAGTCAGGAAGAAACTGGAAAGGTAGATACTGACCATTGAAGACTAAACAAAGCGGTCTGCCTTGTTTCTTAGTGTACCTCAAGGCAACCTTCTCCAACTTGTTCAGTGCGCGCTCGATGTCGAGTGATGGCCCTCCATTCCTTGGGTCAGCTCTGGAGAACAGACCACCCTGCCAATCTTCAAAGAAATCATAGTTGAGCGCCTTTCCAAATCGGAGCCGGAAGACTTCAAGATCTGGATGAGCCTCAACAAAGGCTGATAATTGGTATGAAGGCATTAGTGATGACCAATCAACTCGGCTCAAGAAAGAGACGAGGCAGAAGAGTGAAAGAAGATAGGACGGACCAGCTCCATCTGCTTTTATAGCTCGCATGGAATCTAATATCATTGTTGATTTGCCAGTTCCCTGTTGTTGGCAAATCCAACGATAGCTAATGTGAGCTTATATCCAAGGTGAAGATAGAAGAACAAAATAGTTGACGAAGTGCTAACCTTAGGTCCACTGATCAAGTAGTATTTCCCAGATTCTTTACCGCTGACAATGCGATCGACCAAGGCCTGCTCGAATCTAACGATATGATCTGGTCTTTTTTCCTTGTCGTCGGAATCCACCGAGTCAGGATCTAGACCAGCCTTCTCGAGCTGTCGCCTCTTTCTCCGCTTGCTTCGAAGAGAGCTTGTATCTTGTGAAAGCTCCAAGGCGGGATCATATCCTGGCGCAAAAGCTTTCTCCATCCGGTAGAGAACGATAAACTGGAATAGCCCCGCGAACAAAGGACAGAGTTTCATAGATTAATCCAAGAAGGATCAGTGAAACAGTCACTTGTAAGCCGAACGACAAGACTCTTTCGGAAGATATCTCACCTTGTACCACTCGAGATAGGCCATTCCACTTCCGAACACAAGGAACAGACCGACGCATGTCGTTAGCGCGGCGTCCAGCATGGGTGAGCTTGTGAAGGAAGGGAAGAAGCCTCCTTTCTTGGAACCGTCGTTGGATTTGGGTGAATCTCTTTTAGGAGATTCATCCGGTCCGAGATCTGGGATATTAGGGCTCGGAGATGGATTCGGAGCGAACGGGGATGACACGTAAGATCTAATCAAGGAGATGGAGGCGAGGCGGTCCAGAGTCGAAGGTTGGATCTTGTTGATCGAGCTGAATTGTGCAAAGGACAACAATCTCACGGCAGGCGCGGCTCTAGGCCGTACAAGCTTGCAGAAGAGACTCATAACGACTAGTAGGACTGGTGGGCAGTCAAGGAAATCAATCGTCTCCTTATAAATGAGACCAGGATGGAGATGGACGAAAGAGAACGATATCAGTTCATGGTCAACGAAGGTTGATCAAACTCCGAGTTGCTTGCTTTCTTGGCTTTCGTGACGATCTTTCAAATTGTTCGCCACAGCCATTGAGGCTTTTCGTCGCCATCTTCATCATCGCCAGCAACAACATTGTATCTACAGTATACATGTATCTCTCTTTCTATACGGAATGCATTAGGAACGACCCAGCACATGCGCAAACATTCGGCGAGAGAACGTAGCCTGATGAGGCTGTGCGTTCTCGAGAGCTAACCGGATGAAAGTTCTAGGGATACTGTGTCGGACAAAGAGAGTCGTCAGAATTCGAGTTAACGCAAGATACAGATGACGAAAAGCAGACTGACGCATCCATTCATCCTTTCGCCGTGAGCATTGTGCAAAACATCATCTTGATGTTATTATCTGTCTGCTAGGTGATCTCATCGACCCATGACTAGAGAAGCAGAGAGGTCGACGCCTTGTAACTCAGAGACCGATTCTTTCGTTTCTGCCAAGAGCTTCCTTGCGATTCCGTTCAGTCTGTCTGAAGTCTTCGATCGAGTTTCCATTCGTCGCTTGAACGTCTGTAGTCGTGTGGCCATCGGAATAAGAAACATGCTGACCGGCAAGGGCAGCCTGATCCTCTCTGAGCTTTCGAAAGAACTTTTCGACGTCTGCCTGATCTTTCGAGTTGATAGGCAATCCTGTGGGTTCCCTTCTGATCATCTCTGGACTCGTGTCTTGGATTTGGGTACGGGAATGTGTGCACAGATGGGTGTATGCTGATGGGTGTATGCGGCGAGGGCGATAGAACAACGCATTAGGAAACTTCTGTCAGTTTCAATACAAAATAGCCCGAAACTTTCTAATGTTTTCATTGCTGGCTTTGTTTTCTTTTCCTTGTTTTCTTTTTTAGCGCTCTGCATTCACTTCCATCAACCCACAACTCGCCTTCTCTCGTCTACTCTTGTCTCTTTCTTTTTCTTTCTTCTTCTTCTTCTGGCTACTCAATCTATCTCTAGGTTCTCGTCATCCTGGAACCCTTGGGTTAATCCGTCTCGAGGCTGGCCTCTCTTCTCCTACGCTTGACCATGTCCAATAAGTTTCAAGATGCACACATGTACTCCCCCAACTCGCCCGTATTTGCCCATCATTCGTCCGACGATGACGGTGATCATGCCGTCTTTTGTTTTTGCGGTAACGAGGTAGAGCCCGATGAGGAGGGAGATATGGGGATATATTGTTCTACAGGTGTGTTTTTGTAGCACTTGTTCTGAGGTAGAAACATAGACAGGATATACAGCAAGAGCAGACACATCTTAAGAGTGCTCTGTGGCCTGCTTTGATCATTTACCCAAATACTGATTCGATCCGTTTTTCCAATCGTCGTTGTTTCTTGTTGATCAACAGCCTGTGCTAGAAAAGACGCTCTAGAAGCGCTCTCTTCGAACCATAATCAACCCCAATTATCCTCCTCGAACTCCGTCCCTCCAGGATCATTCTCATATCTCAACTCGACGCGTCAGCCAATTCCGTCGGCGTCGTGTCCAGATTCACTTGCTTACAGCCAATCCGGGCAAGTAGTCTTTCCTCCGCCACTCTCTGAGGGCAACTTGTCTGGGTTATCTCCTGCTTTGAGTACTGCGTCCTCGATGTCCTCTATGGCCTCGTCTGAAGGGATGTCCTCCCATTATCGTCGGATGGAAAAGGAGCGGGTTGCCCTTCAACGCCAGAGGAAGAAAGAACGCGAGGAGGCTAAACAAGCTGCCGCCCATGCCGCCGCTATGGAAATACTTTCAACCCAGCGACGGATCCGACAGCAACGAGCAGAGTATCATCTACGAACAGCATCTTCAAACTCTATATCGTCCAAACCTCCATCCTCCTACTCGTTTTCTGCTAACATGAACAATACCGATATCAACTCTCACATTTCTTCGGGAACCACCTTATCCAGAAACAATACAGCCTCTTCTACGTCGTCCACCCAGAGTCGTTACATATCGACTCATCCGTCCCGAGCAAAAACGCCGGATCTCATCCATCATGGTCGAAACGAATCTTTGGGGTCCAACACGTCATCTATCTCGTCAGCTGCGAGCGTCGCTTGGGGATGGGGCTCTCGATCCGGCTGGGGATCACAATCGAGAGAGGGCGGGGAGGAAGAGATTGAAAACCCTTATCTGATTCGAGAGGAGGACGAAGAGTTGGCAGACGACGATCTTCCAGATGGACATCATCAACTTCCGCTCGACTCCGTCAACTTGAAGCAGACGGGAAGTTTGATGAAGCGTTCCAAGGCCAATCTATCAATTGTGGATGCCCTCGATCAAGCTGAACCCCAACAGACTGATCGAGGGGGACTCAAGATGGGAGCGTTGTTGGACGATATCCTTGATATGGAACGTGGGTTTACTGTTGGTGGGTCGAGCAGCCCTCGATCCAACGTCGACGGTCGATCTGATGCTGGCGCATCATACATTCCAGGAATATCGCCAAGCCATCCAACCAACAACTCAACTTCCACACCTAGAACACACACAAATCCTCTTCACAATGAACGCTCCTTGTTTACAACTCCCATGACTGATGCTGATACATTAGAGATAGACGCTGCGCCTATTCAATCTATATCAACCTCGTCCTCAGCTGATATGTTACGTACCCCCAATGAACAAACTGGACCTGTATCGAAAGATGTTCCGCCTCATCTAGCAGGTATAACTCAGGGGAGATTGAAGAGACCATTTGTGTCGACTCCACCTTCTTCTCCTCATACGACACTTCAACCAGAGTCTTACGTCTCACGGAGTCATCACCCCACGTCTTCTTCCTTATCATCAATATCAACGGCACCCTCCGCTTCAACTAGATCAATCTCAATCTCAAAATTCTCGACCAGTACGCCTCCAGGCCCTAGCTCATATTCAACCTTAGGAGCTACAAGCTCGAGGCCGTGCCCTAGGTTGCCCACCGCCCCGATTCCCAGACCCCGACGGTCCACTCTTTCTACCGAGCAGCATGCCCATCATCTCGGTCTAGCTCATAGACGATCAGTTTCTACCCCATTCGATATCTCCCTCTCTCAACCTTCCGCTCTCACTTCAACCCCGTTCTTGTCTTCCTCGCATGCACTATCTCCCAGAGCGGGACCCAATTTGAGTAAAAAACCTAAACATCGACGGTCCTTTTCCGCTAACGAAGCTTCAAGTACAGCTGGCTGGCTTGAAGATTCGTCCTCGATGGCTTCACCTTTACCACCGTTGCCGGTGATACATTCCCGGCCAAGAACATTAGTCTACTCTCCCGAGGATTCAATGGGAGACCGGACTGTGGTCGACCTTTCTTGCTCTCCTTCTCAATCGGCGCGCGAAGCGGGCGGCTTGAAACTCGGTTGGGAACTTCCTCTTAGCCCTCCTTCGCTGCTCGGATGGGAATCAGACATCAGAGACTCAAGATCGACGATCCAACCTCCGATCACATTGACATCCTCCGTATTGGAAGATGAGAACTTGAATCTGGCACCTCCGTTGATGTTAGGATCCGATCAAGAGTCGGGTGTTTACATGGATCCTGACGAGGGTCGACGAAGAGTGGAATCAGGTCAAGAGAACGGAGGAGGGGAGGGCATGTCGGCCTGGACGCGCAGTGGGGAGAGGTTGAGAGCGGTTCTGGGTTGGGGAGATAGAGATTGAATGGGTTTGCCTCCATGTGGATGAAGGAGGAATGAGTTCCCTTTCTTTGACCCTATCCCTTTCTCTCTCTCTCCTTAGTTCTTTTCTTATCTCCCTTAACTTCTTCATCAATTGACTTCGGACCTCACCCTTCGCCCATCTATCACGTCTTTGTACATCGACTCACCTATTTGATTCAGATCTGTATCGCATCTTGCAACGATTTCCGACTTTTTCTCTGTCCTTCTTGTTCTCTCTACATCCTTCAATCTCACATCGTATCCATAAACTTTCTCTTCATCCTTCCAATGGCCTCTTTCTCCAGTGCATCTGCTCTCCTCTTTTGTTCAATCTTGATGATTTTCAAATCTGTCATGCTCGATCATTCCAAGTGTTTTGAACTGTCATCTTGTGGTTTTGAGACAATTTATCGGAAGATACCAAATCATCCGACACCATCACTCAGGTTCTTCTGTACAAGAAATATGTTGAACGGCATTCACTCTCGAATCTACGAGTATATACATAAACATTTCTGCGTTGTGCATGTTCATATCGTCAAAACCACATGCAGATCCTTTCACTCTGGTTCGTTGAAAATTTTGCGCATATCGATCCCCATTTGGTTCAGCAGACAATCGGGGATCCCGAGAGTTATTGATGGTAAAATCATCTGAAGAGGAGAGACGACGGTTCAACACATCACGGCTGTCATGTTCTGCCTGAACAAGAAAAGAAGTATATTGAAGGAAATGTTGAGGGCAGGGAAGCCTAGAGGATGTGTCTGTGAAATATGAGCTGATTTTTTCTTTTTTCTAACTTCTTTCCCACTTGTTCGCTATCATGAGTTGACCCTAGATGATGGAAACGTATTTGATCATGGGTATAACTGAGTTTTCCAGGAACCTCAATCTTCATACATTATCGGATCTGTCTTTCATAGACCTCGAAGCGCGCGTGTTTTCGTCTTAGACCTTGATCTCTTCAATCCTGTCTTCAATAAGCCGGATCAACGTCTTGAGCCCTTTCAACACCCCCAAATCGGGACCCTCTCCCAATGTTAACTTTGAATGGGCGAAATCGATCATCTTCACTCTAACTGATGGTGGCGGTCCCATTCTCTCTTCCTTCTCCTCCAACACATTTGACACTTGGCTTGATCCTGCGCCTTGTTCTATCGTTGATGAAGTAGATAATGATGGTAGTGTTGATGCAGATGGCGGTGGGATAGATGATGACGATGATGATGACGACGAGGAAACTGAGTCATCTTCGAACCAACCTCCATCTGAATCACCTTCTCCTCCTTCGATATCCAATGCCTCTTGAAGAACTGTCGGATCTGATTCATAAACAATCAGAACACTACTTCCTACGAACCTAGCTTCGGTCTCAAGAAGGATCGAATGGATGGTCGTTAGGTCCAAATGAATATTTTGGAGGACTTCGAGTAGAAGGGATGAAGAGAGACCCGACGTTGAAGATGAAGTTTTAAGTGGAAAGAATCGAGCGATACCAGAAGGGAGTGTTTCGGGAGTCAGAGCTTTGCCGAATGCTTTGTCGGTCATGATCGATGTTTGGTTGGACGGATCCCAGTTCTGTTAAGTAGGACAGTACTGATACATATTGAGCATGATCTCCACAAAACGAAGCGAGAGAAGCTAGAAAGGAGTACGAACCGAAAATCCGACGAGCCGGATTCCACACGACCCACTTGTTGTATCTTGCGCCGCTTTCTCCATGCGAGCTTTCTTTTCTGGTGAAGCATGCTCGTCGTACAGCACAGTGCCCAGCTTGACGTCTAGAACAGACGGATGGGTAAACGCTTGAGTCAAGTTTGTCAGGACAACACTCTTCAGACATGCGCCCAAACCGACAATCTAATCAGCATGACAAGACTGTATTGAAATCCTACAGGTCATGTACAAACCTCGGTTGATCGAACGGCCTGGGCACGAGTTTCGCTAGTTTCTTCTCCCAAAGCGAGCGACTTGACGTCGTGCTGGCCAATTTCGGCTGAATCGTCAGCTTTGTCGCTCACAACCGGTTCATCAGCCGGGACTTCTTTCTTTTCTTTGTCCTGTGGGATGCCTCCTTCCAACCGGAGAGTGCCTAGAAACTCTGGAGTAAACCACCGAAGTCTTGTGAGCTCTGGCCGAGTTGTCAGGGCTTGGTAAAATTCGATTTCTTGTGCGTTCGTTGGTTTAAACAGAAGCGAATTATCTGGAGAAAAATGAATTGTCGGATGTCCTCCTACTTGCGACATTATCTCTTTATTTCAATGATATCTAGGTATCGAAAGAGCGAGAAACGAGGTGAGAAGACGGTCGTGGTCGTTGTCGTCGTTGAGCTAAACAGATGAGATGAAGTTGTGTTAGACTGATGAATTTTGTTACGTAAGCGTGAATCCTCGTGCAATGGGATTCTCCTCCCGTGCGACCTGAGCCATCTTTGTTTCCCATCAAACACCATCAGCGGCAACAGCAGCTACTACAGCCGGTCTTCATCATGGGAATCAACTACATGCTCCTCGTCTCCCGTCAGGGAAAGGTCCGTCTGGCAAAGTGGTACCAAACGCTGCCCACAAAGTCCAAGAACAAGATCGTCAAGGATGTGACTCAACTTGTGCTTGCCAGACGAACAAGGATGTGCAACTTTTTAGAATACAAAGGTTTGTGTTTTCGTCCGTTTGAGTTGGACTTGCGTGTTCTCTATGATGTCAAAAGACTGGTACGGTTTATTTCGAGGATCGAGTCTTACCCTTCTTACCAATAAAATCTTGCGTACATACTTCAGGTGACAAGGTGGTTTACAGACGATATGCCTCCTTGTTCTTCATCGCCGGGATCTCGTCGGGCGATAACGAGCTTGTGACGCTTGAAATCATTCACCGATATGTAGAGGTTCTTGATAGATATTTTGGGAACGTGAGTCTCGCTGTTCATTCCTTAGTGGAAGAGTTGAAAGGCGGCTTTATATCAAAACAAAAGGGATATAGGCAAGCAGGCCCGAGCAATATCATCAACATGAGATCTTTTCAGCTCTCCATTTCAGCATCGCTTTGGTCATTCAAGGTTTTGATCAAGAACCATGTCCATCTAACCAAACCATGTCCTCTTCTCTCTCTTTCTTTCTTTGTTGGCCAATCAACCGATGGATCACTTGAATTGATCACTTTAGGTTTGCGAGTTGGATCTCATCTTCAACTTCCAAAAAGCCTATGCTGTGAGCTTTTTGTCCTCTATCCTTTTTCTGTTCATCTGTATCGATCACATTCTCTGAAGGTCCTAGATACTGAAGACACAATATATCTTCTTCTGTTTGTCTATAGATCCTAGACGAGCTTATAATCGCTGGTGAGATTCAAGAAAGTTCGAAGAAGAGCGTGCTCAGAGTTGTACGTTTCTGCCTCTTGATCTATTTCTTTCTCGTTCCTATCACTCAACTCTAAAGCGCGCGCATTCTTCAAACGCTTCATGCGAACATCAGGTTGCTCAATCGGACACAATGGAAGAAGCCGAAATTACGTGAGTGTTTTGCTGATATATCGTTTTGTCATTGATCATGACTGACCGGTACATTGCTCTCATTTCATCCTCCTTGTGATATAATAACAGGGAAGACTCCCTGGCAAGATTTGGTTCACTAAAAGGTTGATTAGGCTATCTCGAGATTTTCCTCTTTCTTTTCGACAGCGCATCTGGCTCCTATATCTTCTCTAGAATTGTCTCGAGACCTGTCCGAGCTCATACATCGAGCTTCTTTTTTTCTCACTGCCTCTTTATATCCCCGACGTGCCAATCTATCTTTCTCGCTTATAAATATGTAAAATTAGTATCCTTGCTTTGCCTCTTTTCCTTTTGGGGTCATTCAAAAAAACTAGAAAAGTCCTGAACCATGCTATGCAACGTCGTGTCATCAATTCATCTTTCGGCTTTCTCCGCTTTCTCGTTTTCGTTGAGATTCCAACTCGATCTCAAGCTCAAACTCGTCAACATGTTTCGAGGGAGCCCTACTCGCATTCACCTTCTGAACGACTCCCCCACTCCCTATCATACCTACACCTAATCCTCCGCCTGGGCCTATACTTCCGCCAAGGACAGTTCCGCTCGGGTCAGGAGAGACTGTGAGTGGAGCTCCAGGTGGAAGGGTGAGAGTTGATGATCGGGAAGAACGGAACTCGTTCTGTCTGTACGTTTTACTAGTTCTTTGAATAGGCACGCTCAACATTCCTCCCACTGTTGCCGCTGCCATCGTCCCTACCGGGGTCGGAACCGCTGTTGCTGTCATCGTCGATGTGGTTGTCATTGTTGGTGCCAATGGTACGATGGATGAGATAGGCCCATCAAGAGGATTCGAGGTGATAATTGATGTCGTTTGAGAGATGGAGCCGATTGCTGTATCAAGTGAGGAGGTTGGAGAAGCAAACATCCATTCAAGGATCGAAGTTGAAGACGCTTTACCAACAAGTTCCACACCGACATCGTCATCGTTCGTCTGTAACACCGATGGCGATAGAGACGGGGATGAAAGGTCAAATGATTTTGTAGAAAGAGAGGGGAAGAGCCGAATCTTGTTAAAAAAGGGTTGTATGGAAGGTGAAGTTGAAGTGAGGATGAGGATGAGGAATGACATATGTATAGAGTTATCATAAAGGATTCGATCCCATGCGCCCCATCCAATCGAGGAAGAATTTGAAGTGGAAACGGTCGAAGAAAGAGAAGAGAAAGGAGGATCAGGGATCAATCTCCCAATAATCGTTCCCACGATCTCTCGTGCTTTTTCAGCTCCTGCGCCGAGTGCATAGTCGATGATTGTCCGCAGAACGAGTCCTATTCTTTCCTCTTCACCTTCGTGCCTTATTTCGTTTCCATCCTCGCGCCGATCAGAGAGAGAAGTCAACTGATTCAAAACACATAATGAAGTGGCCTTCGAAAAAACCAGTCCCGACTTCAGCCGCTCAGCTTCCGAGTCTATCAGACCCACGTCCTCTCTGTTGGTTGATAAGAGATCAGAGAAGAGCTCAGCTCTGACAAATGTTGAGATCGCGTTCTGCGTCGCTCTGATGATGGCCGAGTTTGTCGTTTTTGTTTCAACCAGATGATCGATCTTTGACCGACCAGAAGTAAAGCTGGGAGATTGAGAACGAGATGATGGAGAAAGACCGTGAATGATGATCTTCAGAATAGAATCTATCAGACTCATCAAACCTGCTCCGAGCTCTCCCAACGCTCCTAGCATGTTCTCTATCCCGTCCGCGTGTTCTGCGCTCGATTCTCGATGGATGAGATGGTTGAGTCTGACAAAAGGGGGTGTTCGGGCGAGGTCCTCCATGCCGTTCCAGAAACAGCTTGTCAACGTCTCATGAAGCTCGATCGTCAGTCCAAGATAAAATATCCAGAACGACCTGCTCATAAGCCTGTCCGATGACATTGATCGTCGAGAAATTTGAGGAAACGACCGGAGTGCATATAAGAGGTAAATATGAGCTTGAAAGATAGTAGTCGATGTGGGAGAGGAGGGGATTGATTGAGCTAGATGGATAAATCGAGAGAGAAAATGCTCGAACGAGACATCTGATGTAGTGTATTCTGTGCAATCGATCACTATCTGTAGTCTTTCGGCCGATGTGAATACAAGAGACCTTTTCGATGATGACGCTGATATTGGTAGTGATGGTGGGGGAAGAAAAGCGACGAAGGAACGGAGAAGACTTAATGAATGGAGTATACAAGGTGAGGCCGACACAACTGGACTTGTGAGGAGCTTCTTCACAATCTTCCGGGCAGGTGAATCCAAAGATGAAACGGATAGCGCAAGGCGTAATAAACTGGAGAACGTAGATGGCCGGATGAGAAAATACATACATATCTGGATGGACGGAAATGAGAATGTTAGTGAAAACGACCGAATGGTTCGTTTTGCAGAATGAGAAATGATGAATGAAAAGGTAGATTCAAGGGGATGGTAACTGACGTATTCCCAACTCTTCTGATCCATCCAGCGAACTAACCAACCCAACTCAACATCCGCATCTTCGTGATTGTCTCTCTCGTTCAACAAATTTATTTCGGTGCACACTAAGCCCACGCTGATACACCTTTCCATAAACAGAAACAATCCATTCGGTGTGATTTCCCCTATGATCTGTCGACTCAAATAGCTCGTCGTATTGATATCACAAGGCGCGTGAGGCCGGAGAAGGTCTCGAGAGAGGAAGACCACAGTGGATTGATCGGCAGACGAAATGATATGGTTGGAATCTGGAGTACATAAAATCTTGCGCCAGGACGAGAGATCGTAGAAGCGCTTGTAGTGTGGGTAATCGTGGTTGGATGCGGCTGCAAATGCACCGAGGAGTCGATCAGAGACAGACGGAACCTTCAGCAAGTCAATCCATATTTGGGCAGAGACAGCGAGGGCTTCATTCCAATGCGCAAGAGTAGACCAGTTTAGAAGATAAAAGATTGCATGAAGGGGAATATCCAAAGGTAGAGAGGAGAGGAGGGCTTGAGATCCAGAGGAAGAGGAAGGTTGACGAGTCAGAAACCCCAGTACTTCAGAAAAGTGGATGAGGTTGAGGAGGATGAGTTCGATGCACACCTCGGGTGAGATAGAAGAGGAGGGTTGCGAGGAAGTGTCTCTTATTAGATGTTCGGTAGTGTCTTCGTTGTGTAGAGTTGACGCTTCTTCCGAGGATTCAATCAGATGAGTAAGACTCTTGAGGATTTCGTTCAGTCTCTCCTGAAGAGGATGATCAGCTATTTCTTTCAACACAAACCCATCCACTGCCATATCCTCCTCATATTGACCGCATTTCTCTGTCTCTTTGGTTGCGTTCCTATCTGGATGATTGGGCCGAGCGCTGATAACCGAAAGTAAAACGTTCTCGAACGAGTTATTTGATGAATTCGACTGAGAACCAGCCGAAAGGTTGTACAGATAAGTTTCCCAACCGGCCATCGACGACTCCTCCCTATCCGCGACTGCTGATAAAGAGGTCGAGGGATAGCCGTACAGAGAGAGCGTGATGATAGAGAATGGGCACCGAAGAACGACCAACGTAGTTGTGACCTATAAATGATGGAATAAAACAAAGTCTTGAGGAAACATGACCCAATAAGTGTGAATGGAGTGGCCTGAAAGAGTGCATACATCCAAAGGCATCCCAATCTCAAACTGTTGGATCGCTAGAGGTGAGGTTGAGTCGATTCCTGGCGGCGCTCCGTCCGAGTCTCGCAAAAAAGGATTATAGCTCAAGGTCGATTTGTGGAGAGAATTGGGTTTCCAACCCTTAGGTGCTTTGGTTGATGGAATCAACGGAAGTGTCGATATCGTGGCCGATTGCGTCAACGGCGATGGAGGATATCGAGCGTTGAAGAGCAGGTCAATCTCTGCCGGCCTTGTTGGAGTCTGTCTAGTGTGGACCACGAGAGTGAGGTTAATTTCGGACTGTCATGTAGAGAGAACATCTGTACCAAGTCTTTCTCGGGTTACAATTCACACATGCAATACTCCGAAGGCTTACCCATCGTCTAAATTCGAGTCGGGTTGATGGTAGTAGAACGGCCTTAGGCCGAGCGGAGTGATGACGATCGAATCGAGTGATGCTGATTTCGGGAGTCGAACAACAGCGAGAAACGAATCGGGTTCTGACGGATATGTAGCGATGTTTGAGTGGAAGAGTAAGCTGGGTGCCATGAGATGTGGGGAAGGGTATATGAGCTAGAGATGGCAGAGAGAGACGGATAGCAAGAGAGGCGGATGGAGGAAAAACGAAAAGGAAGGTGACGAAGGAGAAACACTGAATTCAAATTACATCAGAACACAGATTCTCACAAGCCGGGTCTTCCACTCGGTCGTTCATCCGCTCAACATTGAGTCTCTGATGGCACTGAGTTTCTTCGTTTTGAATGTGAATACAGGATGTGTTGTTCCAAATCATGTGCGCACTAGAGATAGCGGTACATAGTTGCACTTGTCTTGCTAGATGTCATTCTTGGTACAATTGTACATTCATTTCAGCTCGCACCTTACACTTCACACTTTACACCTCGGTCCACTCAGTCAACGAAAGAGATTTATGCAGCTTGAAAATAGGCCGACGAAGCCTCGTTAAGCTCGTCAATGAGGAGCTGACCTTTTGGCTCCCATCCAAAAGTCTGTCGTGTCCAAGTTGTACTAAAGTCCTGATGCAACTGCAAAAATATGCCGACCATACCGAGGTTGAGCTCGTGAATCTGGTCCTTGGTGATCGGTTTGACATTCGTGTTTGTCTTTCTACCCAATACTTCAACAATCTCCTTGAGCTCGGGAAATTCTTGAACGGCATGGACGACCGTTCCTGGTTTGGCTGTTTCGAGAGCGAGCACGTACAGTAAACCGGCGTCGTCGGCATGACAGGCGGACCAGTGAACACCTTCGAGGTAGGGCAAGAAGCCAGTCTGTTTGCCCGTTCTGAGCAAAAGGGCCTCAAACATATGGATTTCATCTGCGCTATGGGTGTTCATCGCCAGACGTACAACAATCGATCTTATGCCTCGGTCCTTGTAGGCCAAAACGGCTTGTTCGGTTTTTGCTCGGGTTAACACAGAGCTATCACTTGGAGAGTGCTCGTCCTGTCCGGGTCGTACGGTACCCGAGCCGCTGCTGAGAACCAAAGCTTTGCCTGATCCTTCGAGCTCGTCAGCGAGGAGATCAAGAATCACCCGTTCATCCCGGTGTTCGGCGTCAAGATTGTTGGTCTTGTGGTTCAACGCACAGTGTACGACTCCATCGCTTTCTCTCGCGTGTTTCTTGAGAAGCTCTCTGTCGGCAATATCTCCTATCACAGCCGTCGCTCCCAGCGCTTCAATCTTTTTGGCAGCCTGGGGAGACCTGACAAGACCAGTGACAGTATGGCCTCGAGAGACGAGATGAGGGATGATATGGGAGCCCACTCGGCCAGATGCGCCAGTAAGGAAGATATTCATGATGTATGGATAGAACTGATGTGTATTTGCGCCAGGAAAGTCGACTTGCGGAGAGATTTGGTGGTTGCGATTGTTTGGGAACTTTTCCCCTCGACGATCTGGCATGACCCGTTATTATATACTGTGAGCGGTTCAAATGTCTTGCCGACTATCTTGCTGGTCGGCGATGTTTCGTCACAGAGTGATTAATCACCATGGAATGATGAAAGTTGATGGCCGAGCCCGAAACCGGACTGTCTATTTTCATCATCCTTCATCATGTAAATGAGTAAGAGATCGGTGTGAACCCTTACGAGAGGCAGAAAAAGAGGTTAGTCATGATCTTGGAATGAATAGATTAGCGCAGATAGGAGGAGTCAAACGAAGGAATGTCTAGCAAGAGTGCAAGCACGACTGGGAGGTTCATCATAGGACCTAGGCATACACAATGATCTTACCATACAATGTACACCTCGAACGTCTAAGTGTAACTCCTATTATCGTCTTTAATAAATACAATCATTTCTCTTCTTCAATTTATCTGCAGAGGGAACGTATGGTTGAATGTCCTGGTTAGAGAAACCATCAACTACAAGCATGGCTCCCACGATGAAGCACCGTGGGCAGGTGTGACTGGTCTGGGACAGATCGTAGAATGATGATACCCTTCTTTTCTGGCTCACTTGCCTCTGTTTTCATCGACAACCTTTCTCTATGCGTCTTAGATGATATCTCATGATTTCAGCCATGTGTTCGCCTGCTTACCTGCTTACCTGCTCACCCGCTCACCTGCTCATCATCGTCCATCATCATAGGCGCGTGTACCAAGCCTTGGGCAAGGCATGCTAGATGGAACTCTTACTCCGGACGTAACCCTAACACTCGGCTTGTTGACTCTTGCACCTAGGCGTCTCTCTCCCTGCTCACTGTTTGACCACCTTCCTCACCTTGCTTTGGACTCGACGGTGTAGACGACATACTCAAGACCTGATTACATTGATCCTGTTCTTGTCCGTTCACGACACCAGCACTTTCGATATCTCTGTCCTGCTCTCTTTCTCGCATGCGTCGGGACGTCAGAGTACTCTTCGTAGGGGATGGTAAGCGTGCCGTTCCGTTCTGCCCTTCTCTTACTCCTTTCCTGGTCACCTGTGGAGATAAATGCATCTTGATTGACAACATATGATGGTCTGGACATTCGGTATCAATCGGTCTATCTACCTTTTCATTCTTCCTACGCCCTCTATTGGTCGTCGGTCCATTTTCTCTTTCTAGAGGGTGTCGGGAAATCGACCATCATCACCTCAGTAAGCTATCGTTTCTTTGCCGTGATCGACCGGGAGGCTCTTGGACTTCTATAATCTTCTCGACCAAGTTGGCCAGGTTTAAGCTGATAATGCCGGCTTGTTTTCTTCTCTTCAGTTCATCAAAGGCAACTATATAGAACACGTAAGACCCACATCATGAGCTTCTGTCCCTCCTTGCTCTCTTGTTATAGGAAACCCCTCGGTAGAGACATCGGCTTCCTTCCGCCTGCCGGAAGCGCTCAATCATCCTTCTCGAAACATGTCTCTCTCCCTTGAACTCTCCTTATGCTTGATGCTCATCCGGTTTTCTATACTCTCTCAGGTACAACGAGTCTTGCCTGAGGTAACCATCCCGGACTGCCTCGATAGCGTCACTGCTACCATTGTCGATTCGTCCTGTTCGTTTTAGATCCCACGCGGAGATATCTTCCCTTTAGATTCATCCGCTGATCGAAACCTTCTGAATTCGTTCACTTGATTCTCCTTCAAAACAGCTCGCCCGGCAGATCGAGCACATCTCGACATTGAACTTCGAAAGGCTCATGTGATTGTGATTGTGTACAGCATAGACCACTCGAGCTCTTTCGATCGGTTGGGCGCCTGGTGGTTACCCTACATCCGAGCTCAGGGTGTGAACGTGCGTCGTCAGCAGACTGATCTCCCTCTTCACTCTCTTCGTTCTTCCCAAGTATCTGACCTCATCCGAACGGAACATTCTTTCGTCTGGTTTAACTAGGTGCCGGTTGTCATCTGTGGAAACAAGATAGATCTTCGAGGCGGAGAGATTACCAACCAAGAGCTCGAAAGAGAGATCGCCCCGTTGATGAACGAGTTCAAGGTGCGAAAGACTTGATCTTTCTTTCCTTGAGGCCCAAACAATCATCTCATCAGTTCATCTCTGTCTTTTCCTTCTTTCCCTCACAAAGGAGGTCGAGACCTGCGTCGAATGTTCTTCTAGGGTTCAGCTTAACGTGGCAGAAGTCATCTTCTTCGCTTTGAAAGCAGTATGCTACCCATTGGCCCCGTTGTACGATTCTCGTGAACATGTTTGTCCTCTTTCTCCTTGTGACAAGATTGTAGACTTCACACTTTGTTTTTCTCATCAGTTATCCCATTTCTGCTCTCGAAATCCTTTATTTTGAAATTTTAATGCCAGACGTTAAAACCAAAATGCGTAGACGCGCTGAGAAGGATCTTCAAACTGTGCGACGTCAACAAGGACGGTATTCTAGATCCGAATGAGCTGAACGACTTCCAGGTGCGCGCTAGTCCCCGTCTGTTTGAACATCATTCGAACCCAATCAGCTAACGTCTTTGTCTCCCGCCCTGTCCTCTTCGGTTCTTCTTTTCAAGCGAAAATGTTTTGGAACGCCTCTTCAACTACAAGAGATTGAATCTCTCCTCCGAATAATAAGCGAGTATGATCCCCAGATGGTCGATGGCGGCGGTGTCACCGAGTCTGGAATCGTCTACTTTCACACGAGGTTCATCCAACAGGGCAGAGTCGATACGATGTGGACCGTTCTTTCAAGTTTCGGATATGGAGAGGATCTTGATTTAAAAGAGGAGGTCTTGAGGCCCAAGTTCGATCTCTTCTTTTGCTTTCAAATATACTGATCACGAACAAATCCGAATGTCTGACACAAGATTTCTGGTTGTGATTTCTGTCTATGCTCAGATTCGATGTTCCCTCAGACTGCTCGGTCGAGCTCAGCCCGAGTGGGTATCAGTTCTTGACTGAAATCTTCGAAATCTTCGACAAAGTGCGCCCTTTTCTTACTCTTCGTATTCGAAGGATGTGTTTTTGCTGAACAAGTGCTTATCGGGCTGACCTTCTAATTTCTTTTTTAATTCAATCAGGACCAAGACGGAGCATTGTCCGAACAGGAGCTTGCAGCGCTGTTCTCAACTTCTCCAGGGAACCCCTGGATGAGAACAGGATTTCCAGACACCACCGTTACTACCGGTGGGAAAGTAACTTTACAAGGCGTTCGTCTCATCAATATATTTTTCTTCCTGTCTGTTTCAGAGAAGAAAAACAACAGAGTCTCACTTGATCATCATTTCTGTTCCTTCATCTTGGGCAAGTGTAGTGGTTGGCTCAGTGGAGTCTGACGACGTTGCTTGACCACCGATTGACCCTCTCCTACCTATGCTACCTCGGTTACTCCTCCCTTCCATCATCAAAAGATTTGTCTACGACTACTGCTCTTCACCTTACGCGACCAAGACGTCAAGACCGGAAAGCTGGAAAAGTGACAAGAAACGTCTTCTTGGTGTATGTGTTGGGAGCGGCCGGTTCAGGAAAGACGAGTTTGCTCAGAGCGTTTGTAAATAAACGGTTCGAAGAAGAGTGGGAGCCGACAAGTAGAGTGCTGGGCGTGGTCAACGGTGTTGAAAGAGGAGGCCGTGAGAAGTACCTTGTGGTTCGTTTCTTGACTTGTTCTTTTTTCTTCATTGCATCTTTCGTTGAGAACATGAGTTGACGAAATTAGTTTTTTGGGGTTGGTCGCGCGTAGCTTCAAGAGTTTGGATCAAAATACGAATCGGAAATTCTCCGAAATACAAAGAAACTCGAGTTGGCGGACGTGATTGTATATGTGCACGATAGTAGTGACACCAATTCATTTTCGTATATCTCAAACCTTCGCGTTTGTCCCTGTCTTTTATTCCTTATTTGTTTTTGTCAAGAAAGGAAAGGCGATGTGAACTGACTTTTGTCTGCTCCTTGGGAGTTGTTATTCTCCTGTCTATGCATCGGTGTAAATGACAGCAACAACACAAACTCAATCACATCCCGTGCCTCTTTGTCGCTACAAAGTCAGATTTAGATCTCGCACAACAGGTAAGCCTAGGTTGTGTGTCTGTTCACTATCTTGAAGAAATTTGGAGATCTAAAATTTTCTCGTTTGGCTTTCAATGTTCAGCGCCATGAGGTTCAGCCGGATGTATACTGTAAAAGACTGGGATTACCGGTCCCGATCTCGGTGAGCGTGAGACAAGGCCAGACGGCCGATCTCTGGGTAAATATTCTCTTTTGTGTTTCTTCTGTCTCCTCATGGGCTCGGACAACTTACAGTTTTGCAACCCTTGTTATTCACAGAGCGCGATATGTAGAACGGCAATGAACCCGTGCGTCTAGCTACCGCTATCATTTCCTCTTCCTTTACTTGTTTTCCCTTTTGAATGAGATCGAGCCTCGCTGACGATTTGACTAAAAACATCCTACTCATGAAGACATTCGGCCATTCCGAAATCTACATCGTCCAGCTCATTAACAATTCCTAGATTACCCACCGTTTTGACGACCCTTGGTGTTTTCTCAGTTGGGACATACCTTGGTCTGAGATGGTACAAGTTGATCGGCCATCCGAACGCAAATGGGGGACCGAGCAATTGGGTTGGAGTGATAGGCCGTTGGATTGGACTTGGTGTTGGTTTTGTTAGTGGGAGAGGAAGAGAACTTTGATGATGAACTTCTTTTCTATACGGGGCCTTGTGAAGTGCAGCGTAACTTTGAGAGTCACGAGATCAACAGAGGAAGAACATTAGCTCAAACGCATGCGAAACAATCCTAGGAGAGACATTGGACCATGTAGAGAATTCATAGATTAGAAAGGCGAGGAAATCAATAGAATCTTTTTGCGGTTAATTTGTTATTTCCCGATTTTTTGTCCAATCCGCTCCGGCCGATTGATCCGCCTTCCATCCGCTCTACTTTCCTCGATCTTGTGTCCGTTGGAGTTTTTTCTTGTCGCTCACAACACTCACACCCGCACGTATACACACGTCTTCGCTATTGTTCTTGATCAAGAGAAGATTGATCCGAGATGAGTCTCGCTCGATCTGTCCTGACGTCTGCTGTCCGCCCAGTCGGTCATGCTTTCCGCTCAAGTCCAACCAACATTTCCACATTACCCTCGACTGTTCTCCGATCCCGATTTTCCTGTTTCAGCACCCTTAGCCCAAATTCCAACTTCAAGAGGCCACTGAGCACCCAGATCAACAACTCTTTCTCCGCGTCCCTAGTCAAGGCAAGGTTTGAAGCTGGGCCGTTCAGCCCTTTGTTCAGACAGTTCTCGTCTTCTGTTAAAAGGAGCTCAACTGGCCAAATCCAGTTGCAGGCTGAAAGGCCGATCTTGGTCCAGACCGAGGGGTCTCAATCCTCATCTTCGTCTTCGTCATCTTCAAGCTCGCGAGCAAATATATCAACCCCTATAGTTGCTAAATGGCTCTACTTCACATCCTTCCTTACCCTGAGCATCGTCGTCGTCGGTGGCCTGACGAGGTTGACAGAATCCGGATTGAGCATCACCGAGTGGAAACCCTTCAAAGGAAGCTTACCGCCATTGAATCAGGCTGATTGGGAGGAAGAGTTCAGGAAGTACCAATTGAGTGAGGAGGGAATGATGTATGTTTTCTTTTCCTCATCTCTTTTCTTTTTCCTATCTTGTCTGTATAGAGCAGAATGATTAATCGACATTCTGGCCTGTCCTGTTCTGTTCTGCCCAAGTTTGAACGCTCAGATCAGTCTGAACGAGTTTAAATTCATTTTCTTCATGGAATGGGCCCATCGGAACTTAGGCAGATTTCTAGGTGTTACATTTGTTCTTCCTGCTCTATTCTTTGCAGCCAGAGGAAAACTTGTTCGAAAAGATCAACTCAAGGTGTTTGCTATGGCTCTCGGCATCGGTTTCCAGGTAAGCCGCCTTTCCTTCCTCTTTCTTCCTTACGCTCATACGTTGAACATTGTTTTTTTTCTTTGATATCTTGCAGGGTTTCTTGGGATGGTATATGGTTTCCTCTGGTCTCGACAAAGAGCACCTCGCCGCTCGACCCAACTCCACGCCCCGTGTGTCTCAATACCGACTTGCCGCCCATCTGGGAACCGCTTTCGTTCTATATCTCGGTATGCTCCATACCGGACTTTCAATTGCTAGAGATTGGAAACTCGCTCACGGAGGACCGGTCGGTGGCGAAAAGGATGGATTGAGTGTTCAGAAGATGCTGCTTGACGGAGGGAAGAAGTTGACAAGGTTCAGAGGCTTAGTCTGGGTTGTAGGCGCTATGGTCCTCTTCACTGCTCTTTCTGGTAAGTCGATACTCCCTGTTCTTTCATAGCACCTTAACTAGGTTCTCATTCATGACCAACCATCATCATCCATCTGTCAAACAGGTGCATTTGTGGCGGGTCTTGACGCCGGGTTGATTTACAACGAATGGCCTCAGATGGGCGAAGGTTATATTCCTCCGATGGAAGACATGATTGACCCTCGATACGCCCGACGAGAGGACGGCAAAGACCTGATTTGGCGAAACGTTTTGGAGAACCCTACGACTGTTCAATTCGATCACCGGATGCTCGCTTATGCGACAGCCACCTCCGTCTTTACTCTTACCGGACTTTCCCACTCTCCCCTCCTTCGTTCGGTATTAAACAGAAGAGTCAGGTTGTTCGCTTCGCTTGCCTCGGGTGTCGTTCTAGCTCAAGTAACTTTGGGAATCACCACGCTACTTTATCTAGTCCCAATCCCTGTAGCGGCGGCTCATCAAGCTGGCAGTGTGTTCTTGTTAAGCGCGATGACGGCGTTGGCGGTGGCGTTGAGAAGACCTAGCAAGGCCGTCAAGGAAGTTTGGGCCAAGAGAGCTTTGGTAGAGAAGGCTTTGAAAAAGTGATTAGTAAAAAGGAGCTAGATTGGTTCATCTCGTGTATTTTATAGAGCTCCATTTTCAAGTATAACATGGATACAACACGTTCCACACCCAATTGGACAAACAGTACCCGAAGTTTACATAGAACATGAAGGCGAAACCTTGGACTGTTGATTCTCCTCATACCTCAAAGTTTGGGACCACCTTGTTTCGCTGCCTTCAACTTACTCTGACCACCACCCTTCTTCGGATCTCTGATGATGCTCATGAACTTCTCTGGATCAAGGACTGATTCAGGGTATGGGAGTGCCGGCCTGGATGTGTGGAGTTCACCTCCGTCGACGACCTTTACGAATACGCAGAACCGTGTTAATCAGAGCGTGGGATTAGAAACGCGGCGGAAAGACAGAGGTTCTTTGAGATTGATCGATTAGAGCTACGTACGAAGACTTGACCAGTGATCCAATCGGCTGTGTATCATCATGGTTATGAGCCTACTCTTCACTTCAAAACAGAAAACGGACACAGAAGAAACTGACCTTCCTCGCTGAATAGGAAACAGCACATCGAAGCTATGTCCTGAGTCTTCCCCATCTGTCCCAGAGGGATTGCGTTGTGCATCATCTTGTCCGATTCATCAGTTCCTAGTTTCTGCATTCCTGGTGTATCCCCAATAGGACGTAAGTCCGGTCGGGCGAACCCATTGAGATAAATGTGTCAAGAGAGAGAGGGAAGCGTGATCAGCATCACTGTCTAGTTCGCACACGTTGATACGCACTTGGTGAAGAGTACAGGGAGAAAGAGACTTATCTGGCGCGACGATATTACTACGAACTCCTCGAGGACCTTCCTCGACGGCAAGTACGTTGGAAAGTGCGTCAACGCCTGCCTTGGCAGCTGATACGTGCGCCTGATAAGCGATTCCTAAACACATGCCAAACATAGACAGGTCAGTCAATGAACGAAACTTGACTCCAGATATCGAAGAGGATAGTTGGCCAACCTCGGTAGTGCAAAGTAGCACTGATATGGATGTAAGACCCCTTAGTTTGCCGAATGAAAGGCAGGGTTGCTTTAATAGTATTGAATGTTCCTAACTGTCATGATCAATCGATACATCAGTATTTCTGAGGATTGAGGTTATGTATCAGAGAGTCAGGACTCAGGAACCGACCAAGTCAATCTCAATGACTGTCTTGAAGGCATTCGGTGAAAGCAGATCGATAGGGGAGAGGAAGTTTCCAGCAGCGCCTGATAGCCAATCGAACCACAAGAGCATGAGTTGTCCACTCCCTTAGCTATGCAAACGAGATCACCGAAACAAAAAGAGCAACAAGATGAAGCAGATAACGAACCACATATCACGAAATCGATCTTTCCGAACTTTTCTATACACTTTCCTACCGCAACCTTCATTGCTTCAGGATCTCTTACATCTGAAGAACAGGCTATGCATTCGGAACCTGTCGCTTCAGTCAATTCATCAGCTGCCTTCTGTAGAGCGGCCGCACTGAATGGATAGCATAGTTTATCAACGTTAAGTCTCCCTCATATAATGAAACAAGAAAGGTCGAGACGTACTCTCGGCCGACAATAGCAACTTTGCAGCCCAATGAAAGCATCTTCTTGACAATTCCAAAGCTGATTCCACTACGGCCTGGATATAATTTTTTTTGATGTAATATATTCAAACGATTTCATATCGGGGGTAGTCAAGTTTTGTTTCATAGACAATAACATATAGTTTGAATGAGAGAAAGAGGAACGAACCTCCTGTGGAGAAAAGAACTTTTCCATTGAACAGGCCTGGCTGAAATGTCTTGCTCATGATCTATCTGTTGCCTGTGCGTGTGTGTATCTGAAACCAAGGAAAGAGTGATTGAATTGAGATAGTTGTAGCGATTTGGGATGAGTTATGGAGGATGAAATAGATCAGATGGAAAGGAAACAACTCCTGCTGGAGAATTCCGGTTAACGCGGTCCGGTCTTTACCGGATTAGCTTCCTCAAATCTCATCGTTCTTCGAATTGATAGATACATCATACATAGACTATAGATCATAGAATACAAATCATAGATCATGGTGAAAAGGCATATAATGATAGATCAATCACCTAGTGTTCACCAGCCATACGTCCCTGAAGCTGATCGATCGATCGATCGATTGAACCCAGATCCTTGATCTTGTCAGACATCTCTGGACAGCTGATGAAGATGGACATCGAACAGAATCCACAAACATACCTCCCTTGAATCCTTTGGGTCCACCATGAACATCACTCGTGATCCACCCTCCATAGAAATCTCCTTCCTGTGCCTTTACGTTCTCTCCGTCTACTAAGCACTTCCAATGCCCTTTGCTTTCTCTGCTGTTGGAGCTGGATGAGGCGTAGAAGCTGAGATAGTCCTTGATGGGTTTGAAACTAGGTGTAGGAGATGGATAGGACCAAATTCGAGAGGTTACCGAGGCAGATGGAGAGCCTGATGAAGAGGGAATTTTGAGAGTATGATACGCCGCTGTTCCTTTCCACTTTCAGAGTGAAGCAACTTGATCAAGATCGAATCGAGAGGTTCTCGAGGTCTCGTTTCTGATGATCGACAATCGGTTTGACAGGCCGAAGCAACAAACTTACCTCACAAAAAGAACTCTTTCCGTTCTCAACGCTCAACTTGACGTTATCCGAGTGAATGGATGAAGGAGGTAGATAATACGTTGGTGGATGACTGGATCCACGATACCATAGCCAAGAAGAGTCATATGGTTTCAATATAGTTAGAGACACATGAGCGACAGAAGGATACAGACCTCGTCTCCAACACCCTATATGCCTCCCGAGTGGTAGCAACATCCACTTCGTGTCCATCAGGGTACACCCATTTCACCTCTAGCAAACTTTTAAGATTTCAGATCCCATACGAGTGATATGAGCCATCATGAGTTTCCAAAAATTCTATCATTCAATTCAGGTCGGGATAGAGGAACGAACCGGTCCGTCCGCTCCAACGCAGGCGGGCGGGGGTAGTCCCACACGTTTTCCTTGGGTCTGCTGTTTGTAGACGACATTGGTCGAAGATTCGTTGAAGCGTGAATGTATGTACAAGGACGAAGAGAACTTCTCGTATTGTAAGAGATCAAAGATGATGTACACCGAGACATTGGCATTCAGATCGCTTCGATACGGAAACTTATGACCTTGATTACTTCACGATCCCCAAGTATGTAATTCATGCAACATGAGAATATTCTAAACAGGCATATTAATCACTTATGACTCAACTTCTATAGAACACAACCTAAAATATCATAAAGAAAAGATTTGAGAGAAACTGCATATTGAAAATATAGTATCTATTCCCGACCGGCAGCTCGAGCAGCAGCCTCGGCCGCTCGTCGTCGTCTCCGCTTGGGCCCAATCTTGACGATTAACCAAGGCAATGGGCTGGCTGCTAAACAAATCCCTGAGAGAAGGACGAACGTCCAGCCGACATTCAAGCGTGTGATGATGATATCTATAGTTGATGTTCCAACCGCGCCTAACGAGCATCGCAACAGGTTGAACTAGACAGTAGAGAAGGTGACGCCCCATGAGTATACAGAGTCTTGCTTCTGTGTAGAAGAGCGAAGACTTACTGAAGCGGTGACCGATGAGCCTTTGCCGGGGAACAAGTCAACCACCAAAGTCTGGGTCATCAGCATCATCGCTGTGTTCGAGAATCCAACTGAAATTGAGACGCCCATCAAGAAATGGAGAGAATTTCAAGTCATGCAAAATCCAAACACCTCTTCAGGAGGAAATGATAGCTGTAAAGAGAAAAGACTAACTGAAGAAATGAAGAACGACTGGTACAGCCAGTGATGTCTGAGCATATAACGCCCAGCCAAACCCAATGGCACTGATGTGCGTTAAAGCCTGTAGTTCGAATCCGAATTGATAAGCCAAACCGTGGTGAGTGCTTAGGGGCGATGAAGACAATGGCCCTGATGATCTTGAAGCTTACCACAAGAAAAGGCAATCTCTTGAGTCTGGCTCGCTCAATCGGGAAATCAAGCGGCTTTGAATCATCTGGCAACTCTCTTTTCATCTGTCGATAATCCCAATCCAGCATTCTACCAGGCAACAGAGACCCTAAGATACAGCCTGCTCCATTGGATCTATAACACTCAGAATTGAGATTCAGAAGAAAGAACAGGTTGGATGGATCTCATGTTGAGTGCAAGGAAATAAGAAGTACGAGAAAAAAGGGCATAGAAAGACTTACAAGTAGCATAAACCAATCTTGATCTCAGAAAGGCCGTAGATATTCTTGAACAAACTAGATGTCGCAGTGAGAATGCAATAGAACTATGATTGCCAAGACAAGAAAAACAGAATGCAGTGAACACGGGTTGCGGGGCACAGTATAGACATCGCAGAACGAGAGACCAGGTGTGTCTCAACAGATGGAGATAGGACATACCTCCATGTATATCAGAGAAGAAAAGAAAAGCATCATAAACAGATCAGGATTGAGCAAAAGCTCCAAACTTTGCAAAGGCCGAAACTGATTCCAGGTTTCAAACATAATCCTTATCAGGTCATGCATACTTTCTGATTTCTATGAAGAACAGTATACTATCGGAATGACAAGACATACCATAGCTCGTCTCTCTTTCAAAGTTGGTTGAGTTGACTTCGAGCTTGATGGTTCATGTGCCTTTTCTAAATCACTGATCCCCTCTCTTTTAGCATCCTGACGCGCTCTCCTCCCTGTGAAAATTTGGGCAAAAGGTTGGTTGATTAACGGTGGATGTATCGAGCCATTGCCCACGATAAGCCTTAATGTTTCCGGAAGGAAGCTATGTGTGTGTGTGTGTGTGTGTGTGTTTGCACAGAGAGAACGATACATGAACCCGTTTAAAATGTCATGTTGTCACGATAGCAATTCGTATTGGGATAAAACTTACAAGGCGATAGGAATGAGAGCAGTGCTGCTTGCAATGACCAAGAACCAGAAAATGGCTCTCCAACCAAGGTATTGTGCCAATATACCTCCCAGGACTGGGCCTACAGAATGAAACGAACAGGAGAGGAACACTCCGTTTTATTCTTGAAACAGAAAGTTATGGGAGATGATGCCGAATGGAATGTTCAAAACTTACCTATAGCTGGCGCGAGCATATTGCCTTTAAACATAACACGATTTGCAAGATGATTAGTAGAGAGTCAAAAAAACATGAACGGTTGTTCGACATACCTAGAGAGTACCATCCTGTATGATTTTTCAGACATGATTCTGTCAGTATGATTGACTTCAACGACTATGCGGCATTTTATGACCGAGATAAAGAAGAGGAGAGACCTCCTCCTGAACAAACGACGTACCCATGAAACCTCCTCGCTCATGCTGTTCGGATATATCAGAGACTACTCCTGCTCCGATGGCAATCACTGAAGACCCCCCAAATGCCTGTACGACTCTAAGGAAAAGGAGGGCCCAAAAGGCCGAAGTTGGGAGGACGGCAATGACGATGCACGATGCAATATAGATTGCCATCGTCAATAGATAGACTGGTCTATATTAAGCAATATGGTCAACAAGGAAGATGTTTAGAAGTGGTACAAGTCAAGATTAAGTGAACGCAAGACAATGTGATGTGATATAGGACTTACCTTCTGCCAAACACGTCGGCCATGCTTCCCCAGAAGGTAGGGGATAATCCTTGGAAGACTAAATATATCGAGACCGTCAAGTTCATTTCCTCTGCTGTTTGTTTGAATGCCGAAGCCAACAGGGGTAATGCCGGCACAAAAATATTCGCCGACAAGGGACTAGGACAAGACAAATTGGAGTGGCATCATCAATGAGACAATGCAAGATTGAGGAAAAAAAAGGCAAAGGACCTACGAGAAAACTCCTATAGAGGAAACCCCAGCGACGATCCAGGCTTTCTGTCGAGGGGTAAATACCGAATGAGGTTTCGTCGGTATCACCGGCAGAGACTCTTGTTGAGTTTGAGACTGGTCGGTATTCTCGTTCGGAAGAGGTCCATCTGTGACGGGAATGGTCTCTTCCAAGGACGGCGATGATATGGATGCGAGATCAGTTTGAAAAGGTGTGGCGTTTTGTGAATTCGGAGGCAACGCAGTATGTTCTGAGTGGGGTGAGGACATGCGTAGGAGACGTGCGCGTTCAGCGACGGTTTTCTATCAAGGATACAAGCGCAGATGTCAAAATCGAGGAGAGTGTTGACCAAGAGTTCTTTCGTTTAAAACATAACCTACATACAAATCACAGACCTATGACAAGCAATCCAAAGGAAGAAAGGTATGAGGTCAAGGAGAAGAACGGATGGAGCTTGAGAATCAGCAGTAGATATAACATAGATTAGACGAAATGCTCTATCGTCCTCCCTCGGCCGACCTCCTCGGCCGGAGCCGAATCCGATAAGTCCAGGTGGTTACGTGATTACAAAGATATTTTGTGATCTCGTGATATCATCGTTCACCTTCTCCCCCGATCTTTGTCTGGCTCAAGTCGCTCCATTTTGAATCCCATCTAGATCCGACATTCACTTCGTTCACCAGTACATACACTTCATGCTTTCTTTATTCACATCGGCATCTAGGTCCGTCGCCACTGCTCGTTCTGTTAGAGTGGCGTCCGGTCCAATGAACCACATCGCTCGATCCATCAAAACGGCCGAGTCGACTCAGGCCAAGGAGGATCCAGAGCCTCAGAGATCCAGGCAGGGAGACGAGGAAGGCATCAAGGTATGTTTCTACTTCTATTTCCCGTTTTCCTTTGCACTGCTCTTCGTTGTGCTTGTCATTATCAGTGATAGAAGAGCTTAGGCCTGATCTTCTTCCATCAATGACTTTGCCTTTCAGACCGATGACGTAGCTGAATCGGAGTCTGCTTTCAAGTCCCAGTCTGGTTCCGGTCCTGAGGAGTTCGTTCAGGAGATGGACGGCAAAGTTGGTTTCCTTCGCTTCCTTCTTTCAGTCCTTGCTTAAACCCCAAGATATTCATCAGAATCATTTTTTGTTTGTTTAAACTATCTTCTTCTGGTCAGAAGGGAGCCTCGGCCCAGGTGACTCCTGCTAATGGAGCAGCCTCCAAGCCCGAAGGAGGCATGGGCTCTACCGGAGCTCACAACGGTTAAGAATATATCCTAGTTCTAGTTTCCTTTGCAAAAGACAAGTATTCTTCTTTCTTCGCTTTTCCTCCCCTCAACGCTGTTGTTTTGTCTTCTCGCTTCGTTGTAGATCACTATCTGTATACATGTTGTCTTTCTTTGTAACAATCGATCAAAACATGATGTTGCTATACAGAAAGGCGGTACTTCTCTAGTAAACCCGTCCTTCTGTGTTGATTTTCTCCGCCTCTATGAAGAATATTACAACGACGGAAGGAAGAACAAAAGCAAAGGAGGAAGACGATGATATAGCTTACAAAAAGAAATCCCCTTCCGTCAGGTAGAAGCCTTCCGTATCTCTCTTTCTCAAGCCATAGTGACCTCTTTGGTATCAACCCCCATCTCTGACGCCATCGACTCGAACACAAGCTCGGACCAGATGGCAAGTGTATACGGAACGGCTTCTTCCTCCAAAACCTTATAGACCGATGGAGCAAGGGGGGTGAGGTGTAGAGCGTGGTCAGTCAAACAGATTCGAAAGATACAGTAAAAGAGCGAGAAGAGAAACGTATCAGGGAACAAGGGTGGTTGTATGGATAGAAACGAGGATGTTTGACGCATGTCTTTTCAAGAGTTCGGCCGTCAAAGAGCGAACGCGGGGGAAGCGTAAAATAGAGGAATCCAAAGGTGATACAGAGTACTCAGCGTGCCTCTTGTGTTTGTTTGTCTTTGCCCTCTCGACAATCATGTTTGTGCATTCTATTTGATCGTCACTTTCCTTGATCGATTTCGATTTCGATTTCGGATTTGGCCATTCCTCAAAAGCACGTGAAGACAAAAGAGAGAGGAAGAAAACGAGAAAAGAAAGCGGAAGGGAAAAGAGAAAGGGAGTGTTCTTCACTCACAGGTTCGAGGCCTTCAACAAGATCGGAAGCGCTCTTCCTGCCCCGAATGTGATCCAGCACAAAGTTCAGCAAGTCGTCGTCGTCCAACTCACCGAGGAACTCGATCACTGCATTGTTCAAGAAAGAGGTCAATGGTCAAACTTTGACTAGGAACAAGACAAGCGTCTCGAAGCAAGCCTCAACATACTTTTGCGACGCGCGATCGGTTCGATCTTGTGTTGAATCGTTGTCTGTATAGAGAGAAAACCCCGGACGACATCACACCATCAGCCAAGAGTTGGCATCGCTACACCGTCAAGAGAAAAAGATTCAGACGAACCTCGGCGATGCCGTCCCAATAGATGTTGGCGTTCCAAAGCCCCTCTTGAGTCTTGGGTACCTTTTGCGTTCTTAGTTTGACCAGATCCAGCAACCTTTGCCTCTCCTTCTCCTCCGGTGTCAGACTCTCTCCATAATCCAACTTAACCAACACCCGTTTCTTCTTTCCGTCATCCTCATCGTCCTCATCGCCAAACCTGACACCTCCACCTTCTCCTGGTCCTCCCACGGCAGGATGGGCAAGAGCCTTGGCAGCAGCGGCGGCAGATCCAATGGACACCTTGATTGGACCAGATTCTTCGGTAAGGATACCGGCAGCTTTTTGCTTGATTGCCAGGTCGGCTTGTTCCTGTCTTTGACGCTCTCGAAGTTCTGCCTCCTGGCGAGCGAGAATAACGAGTTCCTCAGCTTCAGCCTTGCGATCGAGCTCGTCCGCTTCCTCCTCTCGACGACGAACAGGTGCTCGTTGAGATCGCCAGCGAGGTCTAAATATAAACAAATGGAAACCATACATAACGCAAAGGTTAGCTATCTCTCTCGCATCGATGGAGAGGAGTCACAAGAGACTGAAACGAACCGATCAATAAACCAAAGATCTCTACCAGCTTCTTCCAGTCTATCGTCATCGTACGCTTTGAGCCGGTCGCGAGCAATGAAAAAGTCTTTCTGATCACTTTCTTTCCTGCTCTGCTCGACTTGGGCTTCACGTTCTAGAAGCTGGAACCGCTGACGTTCCCTCTGGTCCAAACGACGCTCGCGCTGTTAAAGAGAAAAATTTGAAAGTTTTAAATCAGATGTAGCCATCTGCGCTTTCATTGGAGGAAAAACACTCGGACATACCTCTTTGAGCGAATCCATCTGGTCCCGCCGTTTTCTCTCTCTTCTTGCTTCCTCCTCCTCCTCGTCTGTCCTCTCTGGATGTCCGTTATCCTGCCCGGCCACGAAACCAACTGGCTTCGAGTATCCTTGCGGTCCGTTGCCGAACGCCCCTCGGTCTGGTCCGATCATCTCGTCCACCGACTTTCCTAGTCGGGCTGCTTCTCTCTCCCGGTGTTCTTTCTCTCTCTGCTCTTTGACTCGTTGTTGATGTTGAGCGGCAACCATCTGTTCAATCCTTCGTCGCTCCCGATCTTCCTCTACTCGTTTCTTCTCGATCTCTCTCGACGCAGACGTCTGTCTGAAAGCAGAGATCTGATCCAGCACAACCTCCCGACGCTCTTCTGGAATCTCTTCCTCTTGAAGATCTCGCAGATGAGCAGGGACGGCGTAAGGATCTGGGGCGCTCTCTTTCTCCGACGAGCTCTCTGGGTTGGCGGACGAGTTGAGGGCGGTAGATGAAGTTGAAGGAAGTTCAGTTCCGTTGTTGAGAGACTCGAGGATGGCCGTTATCGATTTGACAGCTGCCAGTTCTAGTTCTTCGTCAGCCTGTAGTAAAGGTATATGATTAGAAGAACAGAAATGGGAAAAGAAAGGTTTATTTGAGTGCTCATCAGTGTTTGCACTGCGAGCGAGGGCCAAGAGCGAGAGGGAATTCTTACATCAGTTCGAATCATCATCGATTCGTAGTCATCCAAGAACTTTCGAGTCTTTTCATCAGCTTTCACCTGTCACATTGGAGGTTGCATCCCAGCGGCCAAAAACGAATAAGTTATGGAAAACAACACTGATGAACAAGAGCCACCGGACGATCACTAGAGTAACAATAGAAACAAATCAACCTACAATCAATTTTTTACCTGCCCCGTGTGTTTCCAAGTCAGGAAGTTCCACGCCGTTTAGAACGGCCAACGCTCGTAAGACAGAATCCGGATCTTCAAACCTATCACCAGGTCTCATACTTAGTAATGATACAGTCAACTTTGAACAGGATAAATGCGTACTCTGCGAATCCAAACGCTTGGGGTTTTCCGGTCGCTCCTTTGACTCGCTTTAGATTTCTTAATGGTCCACAAGCCTGTGGATATCAGTTCGAAACAATTATTCATTAGGATTTTGACAAACTCTTTGTATGCAGAATCATCCACGTTTCAGAAAGATAGAATCTCAGACGTACGTTCAGAAGCTGTTCCAATACGTGATCCAAGATCCCAGAAGCGATACCACCTACGAACAAAGTCGTTTGAGGACTGAGCTGATCTGTCTTTCCTGCTGGGGTGGACGAGCCTGGAGTGGTACTAGGATTGGAATTCGATCCAGAACCGCTTGGTCTGTTTGGTATAGGCGAATATGACTGGTTCGATGGTGGGCCAGGAGGACCATTATAGCCTGGAGGAGGTCTCGAGAAGTCGACGGCTGGATAATTACCATGTTGTCGTGGAGGAGGTTGACCGGTAGGCTGGTAGCCTATACCTGGTCGGCTATTTTGATACGAAGATTGTTGCTGTTGGGGTTGGTAGTGAGATGGACGATATCCTCCTGATTAAACGAATTCACCAAATTAGTACGCGTCGAGCAGATGTAGGAGATAAACAACGAATGCTAGGTTCATCCATCATCCATTCACCATCCATCAGCTTTCAGGTGAAGGTAGATGGTATCAACGACGAGCGTAGTGAAGGAACGAGCTGAAAGAAAGTTATTTAAACAAGCAACTAAATGAATGCATTAACGCACCTGGTCCTCCGTACATTTTTGTCAGTTGCCTTTGGAGTGGATAGAAGAGAAGAAAGAAAAGAAAGAGAAGGGGACGGATTGACCGATGAAAGAGACTTGATGGAAGTTGTTAAAAGAGGTTCTTAGAGAGAACAGACGGCTGGGCTTAGGCAAAGTAGATGAATGACATAAACATCATTCATCTACGATGTAATCCTAATCTGTATTATATATTATCCGTACATATGCATGCAAGTCTCATTTTGAATCAGATATACACCAGTCGACAGACCAGCAGAATTACGTATGATCAACCTAGGTACTATATGTATTGGTACAGAGCAAGACAGCAAAAAAGGAAGCGCGCATGCAAAGAGAATGCAAGACCAAGGATTGAGCTAAACACAATCCAGAAAGAAGAGTAAGAAAATAAAGAGAATTACACCTGTTGAGAAGATGAGCAAGACATAATTACTAAGGAACAGCAAACGAGAAAAAACCCAAGAAAGACTAGATTGAGCAAAATTAGATCAGATGGAAACAAAGAACAAGATCGAAGGTGATAGTCTTAAAGATTATTTAAGATAGAACATCAGAGGTGTGTTGGTGGGCTCTTTTGTGCGATTTCAACGGAACAGGTGGAAGCAGAATGATATGTCCAGCTTCGTCTGGCCAGACACTCATCGACAATTCATCAATATCGTGAAGAAAGGTCTCGATCGGCCTGTTCAACCCATCGTCCTGTTCGGCAGGCAAAAGATCAAATAAATCTTTGTCGTCCTCATCGCGAGGACTAAAAGAGCAGATTGAGGTGCTTGAGATCGAGGTCGTAGATGAGCTCAAACGCAGACGAGGAGAGTTATCTTCAACAGAGTAGAGCGGGGTGATGGGGAGGGGCGAAACAGATGAATACGACCCATCTTCGGAGCAAGAGCTATCCGATCTCTCCATAGGCATATATGGAAGAGTTCGACTTCGAGGTGAAAGCAGATAGCTGGTGGATGAGCCGTTGACAGACGGGGCAGGGACGATGCTGTATTTTGGAGGAGGGGAACAGGGAGGTACAGCATTAGGGTTGACGGAGAAAATGTATCTGTCGTCCAGAGTGACAGGTACGCTAGACACTCGACGGACAGGACGCCCTGCGCGTGATCCAAAGACCATGTCAACGTTCCTTGAGGGTCTTGGCGGAACAAGAGAGCCTGTTGAAGTGAGAGGCATAGGATCGGAGGCCTGTCGAACAGTCTGCAAACGGGGGATGTGCTTGGAGGTGAGCACAAAGCAAGGATTCCGTGCACGAGTAGGGCAAAGAAATTTAGGGACGTACTCTTTGCTTAGTCTCCACGGAATGGCTGAACTCGCTGTCGTCTCCGAGGTCTACGGTCCAAGGCAAAGGCTCCGTAACACGGTTGGTTTGGCCGTGCATGACCGCCGGAAGTGTATCACGGATGTGTTGCAGATGTGTTGCCCTGCTTGGCACGCGCGATACATGCTTCTGTCGCTGTAAGGTTGAAGAAATCGGATGGATGATGGAATAGGCCGGCACTCTCAGATTCGACGGACTCCTGATGGGTAAGGATGAGGACGGAAGAGTGTTGGTGGAAGGGCTTTTCGTAAGGTTCCGCACATACCGAACGCTGGGACCGGGGGAAGATAAAGAAGGAGAAGGGATGACCCGCAGATAAGAATCAGGATAGAAAGGCGGGGCTGAGGTTGGGTCTGAACGGGCGAGTGCATGATTAGATTTGTACATTTGTGTTCTTGTACGAAGGACTGATCGAGAGGATCTTGTTTGGACGAAACGGATTGCAAACTGTCGAGGATAAAGGTCCAAAGATCAAAGATAGTGCCCAAAGAGATCAAAAGATGGAGACAGGATGTCAAGGTATATCCAAAGAAGAATCCCAAAGGTACAGTCAAGGAACACAGAAGGAACGAGAAAAGGAACGAAAAAGAACCTGAACCTGAAGCGGGGAGGACATGGATATATATGAGTGTGTGCAAACTGTATGCCTGAAGGTGTCTCTGGCTCGGTGGCTTTTCTGAGTGCTGGTATGTGATTGTAAGAATGACACCAAGATCGACGGATCGCCTTTCGGATGTTCCTCTATTCGCGCGGGATTTGCTCTTTAGACTTTTCTTGCCTTTCGTGTTCGATTGTTTACAATCCCTATCGATCGGACTAACGCCTACGCCCAGCCGAGCTCGGTCTGAAAGGGCCTGCCTGGATCAACTAGATCAGCACGTTGCCAATGATCTTTCCTTCCATCATATATTCTCCTCCACCTGTACGCTCTCTCTCAGTGGGATCAACCGACCAACCGCTTTACTCTTTTACAGTTTAAAGATGAGGCGTAAAAGAATGGATTATCAGGCCGACGGGCCAAACACGGGCTGCAAAAAGACTTACTGCGCGTGCAGAACTCTCGGCCCGAGCCGATCAGGCCAATATGACGTGGGCATGTGGCGTCGATTCTAACCTCGTGAATGGAAGCGAGTTCAACTGCCAAGTTATGCTGTGCTATTACACCCAGAGTAACCACTTTCTCAACGGACGGTCCAACTGTCCCCATCTATTCCCATCTCGTCTTGCTGTCGACTTTCTTGCTTCTGCTAGTTCGTTGTCGCCTCTAACACTTGGCCTCTCTCTCAGAGATGTCGTCCTCAAATCAAGACGCATACGATCAACTACATGCAATCACTTGCTCATCCTCTCCCGCTGATATAGATAGAGATAGGCGAATTCTTCGAGAAACTAATTACAACGTCCAGGCAAGTTTTATAATCAACCGATACGAGTGTCGGGCTTTACCGGTTCTAACAGCATTTTCGATCTCTCCTTGTGACGTCCCGTCGTGTACGTCTTGCTACTTTACTACAGGCTGCTCTTGAAGTCATTTTCTCAGCTCCTTCCGAACCAACAAATTCTGCTCCGACAGCGTCGCGAGAAGCACCTTCGGCTTCCTCAAGTCTTTCTGCCCGTGCTGGCTCTTATCCCCCGTTTAGGAACGATAACCCGACCGATCAACTTGCTTCTTCCTCGTCCACAAGGAATGACGGTCAGCCCCAGCCTCACTCTACAGAAGAAGGCATCCGGCCCTTAGCAGGTCTGAGAGTACCCAGAGGTCTCAGAGGGATTACTCGGGTCGGGGTGGGACTCGGCTGGACGGTATACTCCATCGTGCTCTGGCCGGTAGGGATCGTTTGGAGCGTCCTTGTCGGTGGCTGGCAATTTGTTGGCAAGTTCAGCTCTTGTTGTTGTCTCTGGACTTTGAGAGGATGGTGAGAATACGTATAGGCATAGCTTGCTGATTTCTGTATTGCGCGTATATTCTCTTTTCATAATACTCACAGCTCGCTTCCTCCCAAGTGCATTCCTGTCGATGCTGCCCCTCGCTTTCCTGCCATCAGTAGATCAATTTCGAGCGAATCCGTCTACCCTGCCTAGAGGTCCAGCCTCGCTCCGGTTCTTGCGCTCACTGGAGCAGCTCACCCGTGCTCGATCACCATCATCCCTTCAGTATCCATCATCAGATCATGATGGAGATGAAGTGAAGGACGATAGCATGTCAGCTGAGGAGGACGAGAAGGACGCACAGGCCGAACTGCCAGAGTTTTTTATTGGAAAATACAAAGATGCTTTAGAAAAAGCTAAGAAAGAAGGACGAATCGCCCTCGTTGGACTCTTCTCGAGTCAGCATGAGAAGGATGAAGATTTCAAAAAGTGCGTTTCTCCGTCGCTTTTTGATTCTCTCTTAATAGGATAGGGACTTTTGAAAAATCGATTGACGTTTTCTTCTCCATCCTGTTTCCCGCCGGCTTCTCAATAGAACTGTTCTGACCGACCCAGCACTAGTCGATACTCTGAAACGACATAACATTATTTTTTGGGCAGGAGACGTGAGCGACAAGGAGCCGTACCAAGGTTAGTCCAAAATAATGGATATCTTTCTTGCTGACAATCTATTTGGAGTACATTCATCGGTCACCAACATAGGCTGATATCTCTCTTCTTGAACGCTAATTTATCGGCTCACATCTCGTTGATTCATCGATCAGTCACTCGTTTGCTCCCTCCAACGACATATCCTTCTCTGACATTCATCTCACTTCTACCACCTGCTCGGACTCGAGCGTCTGCCCCCTCATCGCCACCTCTGAAGCTGACCGTTCTCTCTCGTCTAGAAGGACCATCCACCACAGCCTCCGATCTGATCAACACGATCGAGCAGTCCATCCTCCCAAGAGTGTCAGCCACACTGAACCGGATCCATCGAGAGATCAGGCTCAGAGAGGAAGAACTTAGTCTGAGGGAGATGCAGGATCGAGCATTCAAAGAAGCAGAAGTGAAGGATCTTCAGAGAATCTTGGCTGTGAGAAGAGAGCGAGAAGAGAAAGAGGAACGGGAACGGGAACGGCTCAGGAAGGAGACCGCCAAGGAGGAGGAAACTAGACGGCGAATCGCTTACCTCCGCTACGCTCGCCGATCGTTGGTCCCTCTGGCCGAACCGGATCAAGACTCGATAGGCATCACTCTTCGAGTTCCACCGAACCAGCGGCCGTTCAAACGATCTTTCCCTAAATCAGCATCAATGGAGACTCTCTACTTATGGGCAGATACGTTGACATTGCCCGCAGAACTGGACCCGGCAGACGATCCGGCAGAGTTCGACATTGAGACATATGCCCATCAATGGTCCTTCAAACTCGCAACGGCTTATCCAAGAAAAGTCGTCTCGCTGGACGAGGCAGACGGAACAGTTGGAGCTAGTCAGATCCTCAAGAACGGAGCAGGTGTACTCGTGTTGGAACGGATCGGAGAGACTGGAAGGAAAGCGGGTGGGGATGATGCTGATGGAGATGAGAAAGATCAAGACTCCGATTGTGATGAAAGTGAAGAGGATGACGAGATGGAAGAGGATGATGATGAGTAGATGCCATGCTTCACTTATACAATCATAGCATACGATGCCATAATCATGAGTCAATTTAGACCCCAAAGAGAAGTATGATTAACTATAGACATGTAGAACGGAACATCATATAAGAACAAAGCACAATCTAGTAGGGAATCGGAATGACGTTCAACGGGGTCTTTTTTCACAGATCAGAAGAATCGACTGGACGAGGAAGGTGAAAAGGAACAGCAAACAAATATATAGCGGAGATAATAATATTGATCTCATGATAAGCAGAGATAGAGATGTAGTGATCAGGGCGCGAAGACAACCAAAGAAAGTCAAAAGCTAGCTCAAAGCCTTCTGTTCACCATCGATCACCTCCCAACTGAGCGCCCAACAGACCCATCTCTAAACCATTCTCTTGTTCGTTCGTTACCTTCGAACAAGATCCCATCGTCAGCCTTGGTCTCAACAGGGGAGACGAAGCCCCTTCCCACCCAGGTTTGTAGGGAGATAGAGGTCCTTCGCTATCCGCGCTAGACGGACAGATGTCAAATTCTAGTCCGGGCGGGTTTGAGCGCGCGTTTGCCGTGGATCGTAGCTTGTAGATCGCCGTCGATGTCAAAGACTGAGAGGGAGGCGATGAACAAGGTGAAGGGTGGGACGGGGTGGTGTAGAGGATCGATGAGGACGAGACAGAGGACGGACGGTCGGCTGGTAGAGGGGTGGAACCAAACAAAAGGTCCTCAGCCGAAAGATGTTTAGATGGAGTAGAACTTGGGTCGAACGAGTCTTCGTCTGTATAATCTGCGTCGTCGTCGTCACCATCATCGTCATCGTCGTCGTCGTCGTCGTCGTCATCGTTGTCTTCTTCGTCGCTCGAGCCTTCGTCTAAATCTGTAGTAGGCGGAGTCGTTTGGAAAAAATTCCATGATTTTCCGAAGCGATCATCGATAGAGAGATCACTTTTTCGACAAGACGTCCTCGACGCCGCAGATTGCGAATCAAACTGAAGAATAGGCGAGGACGGAGGTGAGCTGAAGAACGGAGAGGCTTGGAAAGGCGGCGAAGTGATTATTTGGTTGATGGATGGACGTAAAACTGAGGATGGATCAATCATTGAAGAGGACAAGCTATCATCACTCGGTTCACATTTCCAACAAAACCATTCTTCGTCTAGGTCGTCTGGCATCAACCCTATGCAGGACATCTACAGTTTCCGAGAAACCCGGAATAAAACAACACATGACGAGAAGAATATCCTGTCAATTTCAAGGTAGACGAAGGCATATACGGAGAGAAGAACGAACGTGATGCCAAGTTTGACAAGAATCACAGTTGACCACCGCTTCATCCTCCATCTCGCATTGGCAGAAACATCCGAGAACATCCTGCTCATTGACGATGACCTCCTTTCCCGAATCTTTTTTTTCTAATTGAACACACGATAAAGAACCTCTCGTTTGATTCCTTAGCAAAAGCGCTTGTCGGGCATCAGCTGGATCAAACTGCTTTCCGTCCAGTCCCAGCATTGGTCGAGAAAGGCCGTATCGGACTTTGGGTCGTTTAGCGACCTCGTTTCGTAGATCGAATCCTGTCTTTCCTCCACCGCCACCACTGATCTCATTTTGGCGAGTGCTGTGAGTGGATTCTACAGAAGACGAAGAGGTCGACCAGTTTCTACTCAAGGGATGGTCCGACAATCTTTCTGGACCATTGAAGTCTGATTCATCCCAAGCGTCGTCATCTAAGTACCGACCAACTGCCTCGAGGACGGCTTTCCGTCTTTCCGCTTCAACTCGATGAGCCTCTATAGCCGAAAATGACCAGGGATAGGACGTATCCGGCCAGTCGGGTTTTGAAATAGATGGTGTAGATGGTGCGATAGTAGGAGTTTCGCCCAATTCGGACAAACTCGATTCTTCAAGAGGTTCATCAGAATTGACTGAACCGATCTTGAGCATTGTTTTAAAAGTTTCAAGCGATACCGCAATTCGACCTATGTCCGTCATTTTGACAACCCCAAGCGTCGAGGAAGAGACGCCGTCACTGGCTAGAGAGCCCGTCAGAGCGAGATTAGGTGTGCTCAAAGAATTGTGCCCTTCGAAAGCCGCCAATCGGCTTCGTCGAGTCTCGTCGCTTCTCTTCTTCGATGCAGAAGCGGGCTGGATCAGGAGTCCATGATTCGAGCAAAACGGGAGGAGCGAAAGGGATGACCACGGGATGGCAGCGGGTTGGAAATTCGATTGGTATGACGGTAAGGAAATCGAAAGGGAGCGAGGGACTCGCTGTCGTGTAGAGGACGGGATGAGCCAATCCATGTCCGTTGACAAGATCTGAGCGGTTGAGAGGGATGCCTTTCCTGTTGACAGCAGGTGAAGGGCGGGAGCGGAGACCGTTCGTGGGATTTGACGCGCGAAGGGTGAACTAGATCGCGAAGAAGAGCAAGATGCGGAAGAAGAAGGTGAAGAGAGAAGAAATTCGGTTGTGGATGAGCATGTTGATGTTGATGGTGATAAAGTTGACGAATACATATGTGATTCCGATTGGTCTTGGTCTTGGTCTTCGGACGACAGACGACAAAACCTCTTCCCCTCGGTCTTCTCCCGACCTTCGTCATTTACCTGTTTAGAATTCTTCATCTCCCACAAGTCTAGACGCCTTCCTTCCCCTCCTTCCCCGGCCTTAACATCCACTCCTTTCCCTGCTCGGCCTTCCCTCTTACTTCGAATCAGCCATAGGGGCCGGCTAGCTTCCTTCATCTGAGCCTCCTCTTTCCACTTTAACCTGAGTTGGTTGAGCTCCCCTTCTACCGGAGGGGGCGACGGAGCGCGTGTTGATTGAATGGGATGCGACACATATGAAACGGATGGAGGAGCGATTGATGGAGGAACCTCTAACTTTGTGACAGAGCAACGTTGTGTGCTACTCCCATCCTTCGAAGCAGTCTTTCCATTCTCGACGTGGAGGACAGTCTTCTTAGTACATCTTCGGGTGGACCGTGTGGGTGTCTCGAAGTAATCAGAGGCTGGGAGGGTTGCAGCTGGCGAAGAAGAGGGAACAAGAGGAAGGCAGGAGAAAGAGGCGAGCGGGGATGTTGGAGGAGGAGATGAGGAAGAGGGATCTGGGATCGATCTAGAGATCACTGATATATCTGAGTGAGAATTGAGCGGATAAGCAAAGGACGATGAGACAGAAGGTTGACAAGACTCGAACGGCAAGTAATAACCCGAGGGGGGAGATGATGTCTGATAAACACAATCATCTGCAGAATCGACGGAGGTTGCTGAAGGCGTTCGATGTAATTCGATCCTGATGGCTCAAATTCAATTCCACATGCCCGATATGAGGTGATAGGAACGCATTTTCAGCAATGTCATTAGCAACCAATATATAAGGTAAGACACCCACCGAGCTGTCTCTCCTTTGGTTCTGAATCGGCTCTTAACAACGGCAGACACGCTATCGTCGCTGCTGTTCTCAGATCTTCCGGATAGGCTTTGAAAATGTCTTTTTTCCGTTTGAGCTACAGAAGAAACCGAAAGAGCTTTGCGATTCGCACGCGTCCGAGGAACCGATAAGGGGTAAACGGTCGGACTGAAGGAGAGATGAGCTGAGGTGGGCCCGGAGGCAGGTGACATGGCCGGAGGCGGGAAGGAAGACTGATGGCGAAGAGAACGGACAGGGAGAGGGAGGCGGGGAGAGTGGAAGAGAGTAAAGCTGAACTAGAACGTTTGTACGTGTGAAATGGTCAGGGAAATAGTGCGAGGTGAAGATGAAGAGTTGAAGGACGCGACTTACGCTCCAATGGACGTCAACAATGGTATGTCCTAGGGTTATGTCCAAGATGAGAGATAGAGAGAGAAGAGGAGGACAATAGAAGAGTGAAGAGAAGAAGAAGAAGAAGAAAGTTAGAAGGACAAAAGAATGGAAAGGTAACAAGAAAGTTATGTTGAACGAGTTTCTACGTTCTTATTTAAAAGTCGCCGCTAAAGAAAAAAACCTCGTAATGCACGGCGAAGTTCTCGACTATTTCTGTTTCGGTAATCAACCACATTTTATATTCTCCGTTTTGTTTTCTCTCAATTTTTTGGTCTGCGCATTCTTCAAGCTCTACTTCTTCTTCTTGGGCATCTTGGGATCAGTCAGGATTTCGGCGCCCGTCGCGGTGATACTGGGGCAGAAAGGGCATGGTCTTGAGTATCACTCTAAATTGAAGATGCATGCAAAGAAAAGAATGAAGAACTTACAGGATGGTCTCTTCGAACTGAGCCGATCGCTTTCCATCTCTGTGTTGTTTGAGGGAATGGAGACAAAATGAGCAACATGAATTGTAGATAAAGTCAAGGCTGAATGAAAAGTAAAAGAACGAACCGAGTGGCAGCCGTCCAGTCGTCCGACCAATGAATCAAACTGCTAGCTCCAGCGTTGATCATGGGTTCTGAGTATTTTTTCAAGCCAAGAGATGATCAGAGGGTGTTCTTCGACATTGTCATGTACGAGACGTTCATGAACGAGACGAACCGATTGTGAAGATATTTCCCTCTTTCATGAAACCAGGCATCTTGGACTTTCCATAATGTAAGACTGAAGAAACGATGTGAGAGTAAATCAGTTTGAGAAATGGACAATTCAAATAGTGCTACTGATAGGAGACGTCTCACTGTTGGGACCACAGTGGAACTAAGAAAGTGACCGGAACAACACACGAAACAGACGAAGTCAGCACTCGGGATTATGATCCTTACGACCTACGCGAAAGAAAGCTCTAACCAGCTGATTGATCCCATGTCCAGTATATCGCGTCACGATTCCATATCCTTTAGGCTTGACTACACTCTCGATCACATTGCCGATTTCACTATATGTTTTCAAGTTTCAAGCAGATCATCAGAATACATCGGACAATAGTGATATCCTGGGGAGGCAGAGGAGGTTTCCGGTCGAACTTACGCAAACGCAACTCCAGGCTTACATATCGAGATTGCTTGTCTGAGAGACTCCTTGGAAGTGGCCATTAGATCGAGCGAGGCTTGATCAACATTACCTACTGGGTACTGCAATCATTCAATGTATACATTTGAAGAGAAAGGATCAGCTGAATTCGAATATAAGTTGTCTAGACCTTGGAACTTACAGTCGCATTGAGATCTCCATGGAAACCTGAGTTACCAAGAACACGCCATCAGTCAGTGCCTCCTGTAGGTTCGCTTCAATAGCCAACAAACGAGGAATGTTTGGGATTCCGAACCTTTGTAAAAGAGAGAAACATCCAGGTTGACAATATCGCCATCCACTTTAATAGATCGAAAAAAAACAGGGAAAACAGCAAATCAGCGATTTACCGTCTAGACAGGAAAAATAATCTGAGAATAATCACTCACGAAGCTCTCGTTGATCGGGAATACCCTGCAAAAGAGATATTTCAAATATTGACAGAATGTATTAGCTAAAAGCAGAAAAGAAATATGGTAATGACTAGACATACATGGCAGATGACTTCGTTTACACTCGTGCAAACACTCTTCGGGAACTTCCGGTATCCTAGTGGACTGGCTATGGTCCAAGGAAATCCGATGATATGCAAGTCAATCAGTGATATTTCTGTTATCAGTGGAGCGGATGCTCAGACCGAAGGGTGAACGAACGATAGGCATCCCGCTTTAAACATTCGGCGTGAACGATGGCATCTAGCTCATCAGTCGTGATTCCAGGCTTGATGGCAGCTGCTGCAATGTTGAGGACCTTTCGGCCAAGCTAGGTTCAAAGATTTGATATTGAAAAAAGGAATTTAATGAGAGCCAGGTCAAAGCGATGTTCAGCGCAAACCTCACAATCATCAAAATGAATAAACAGACAGAAGTAATCATCAAACTCACCTTGCAGACTTCCCTCATACCAGCGATCTCTTCAGGGGTATGAACCTTGGCAGCATAGAGCCTTGAAGGTCGTCTCATCATAGAGGCCTCCCGCATTCCCTCTTCGGCCTCCTTCATGGATTCTCCTTCCGCTGTTGGAGCCAAAACAGAGCCAAAACAAAGCCGTGGTCGATGAAGTCAACATTTGTTTCTCTATTCACCTAATCCGAAGATTTGGGAATGCAGAAAGTGGACAACGTACGGTGGTCGACATAATCTGGTCGAGGAATGTGTGCTGGAACCTCTCGCTTGTCTGAAAGAGGGTATACTGCTCGAAGGGAGCCTGTGTAGTTGAAATCTGGGTCAAAGATATATTGACCCTCCTTGAGCTCGATTTTGGCAGCAGGGACTGAGCTGGCACTCAATGCGGCAGTAGCTGCAGCTGGATTCTGAACAGCCTTATGAATAAGCCGGTGTGATTTCTAAGCGAATATAGAATGTGAAAGAAGGAGACAGTGAGAAACTGAAAGAGTGGACATAGTTTCTGGGACATTTTCAATGATAGGTGGATGCTTACCCCTTGATCACAGCGGACGGGCCCAGACAGGTTGAACGGGGTTCAGTTAGGAACAAAGAATAGGATGAGAGAGAAAGATGAGGCCTACAGTTCTTGTTGAAGCAAGCTTGGTCATGGAAGAAGCTTCCCCGAATACCCAAGCTATGAGTGAACTCGGATGGGTTAGTTTATGTACTGTCGATTCCCATATCAAGACGAGAGATACAACGCACTTGATGCAACCGGGACACTCCAGCTTTGCTTCATTCGAGGAACATTCAGCTCCGATACACTTGCTCATCTTGAATGGTTTGAAGAGAATATAAAAGAGTGAGGGAATGAAAGAGAGCAACGACTAGGCGCAAGGAAAAAGTTGCTGGTGGTTGTCGCGTTCAAAAATCCAGAGAATTCTTATCTCTTTCACTGTATCTTGACGCATCTCCATCTTTGACATAACGAGCCACTCCCATCTGTTGTACTTCTATTCTTTCCCTTCCCCCAAGATTCTTGTTCACGCAAACGAATCCATACATATACTCAGTTAGTTTCGAGGCTTCAAAGATGGACGCATCAATCGATGAAGAAGCTATATTTACCAGGCCATCATCGGATGTCATTCAGTTCGTGATCTATCAACCGGGAACGTCATCGAAAATCTCACTTGGATTCCGAGTGTTTATGAAAGCTGAACCATACTCACGCTGGCATTTTGTTCATGTCATCTCCCTTCTTGATTGAATGGGAATAGAAACGCATGGCAACACTTGTTCAAAGATCCAATGCTTTCCGGGAGTAAGCTGAAGACACAGGGACTGGACGGTATACCTGACTTGGTTCATGGTGGGGTCGTACCTAACTGGGTTCCGATGTACGTCTGAGTCGAGTTCATCATTGGTTCTTGTCATTCTTCATGATTAATGCTCAACGCTATATAGAATCTTATCCAATGTTATAGGCGAAGTGTGTACTGGAAAGTAAGTCAACAAGACAAACATATCCGGATCGTTTTCTAGACATACATACTCATATCCTCGACGACAGTTCTACCTAGGTCTACTCCCCTCACATGATCCCTCAACCTTTCTCAAGCCATTGTCGACATCGAGAGTGACATATGATACGATGAGATCACAGTATCTCAGAGCGCCCGACGGAAGATGGGCAGCAGATGTCAGCGTGCCCGCTGGAGTCAAAACTCGGGATGTTGGAGAAGCAGCTGGGAAGAGTAAAGGAGATCTTGGAATAAACAACCCATTGAGCCTAGAGAGCGAGGTACGTCTAGCGAGTGTTGATCTGTTTCTTGATTATCCTTTCTGAAATTCTCCGTTGATGTGTTCTTGTACTTCTTTATTTGGTTCGATTACGTCTAACGGAAATCTCATATACGATATGTAGAATCCTTGGCAAAGTTGGTTTAGGGACGTCGAATTAAGAAAAGAGATCAAGAAAGATGTCGAGCGAACGTCCGTTGCAGCATCTTTTATCAAAATCTCCTTCCAGATATGGTGTATCTAATGATATATATTTTGACTATCCAGATATCCCGATATACCGTATTTTACCCTTCCTCGAGTTCAAAAGATCCTCACCACAATCCTGTTCTTATACTCCACTCTGCACTCCAATGTGGGTTATCGTCAGGTGAGTTCTCTATAAATGAGTGACTCTGTTAGATACATTTTTCTACTGCGCTAAGAACCGCTCATTGCGCAATTCTCTTTTAGGGGATGCACGAAATCTGCGCTGCCATACTTTTGGCAGTGGACTTGGACTCAATCGAACGAAATGGAACGAACGAGGTAGAGCATACTCTAGACAGAGAGAATGTAGAGCACGATACTTGGTCAATATATGAGGCTGTGATGAGAAGTGCGGTAGTTTGGTATCAATGGAAGGAAGAGCCTGTCCTCAAGAGTGGCGAGAAGGTGTGTCTCTCTGTTCAGCGTCAGAATATCGTTATTTCCCATGTGGCTACGTCATCAAGCACATCCACTAACTTTGGAGGAACATATCTTCATCTAATGTAGCCACAGCAACCGATCGTTCAATTGTGCAATCATCTTCATGGGACAGCCCTACGAGTTCTTGATCCTCAGCTATGGACAAAGCTGGAAGAACTGGGTATCGAGCCTCAGATATATGGAATCAGATGGATTCGATTGATGTTCACCAGAGAGTTCTCCGTAAGCACATTCGTGAATAGCTTCCTCATTTTGTGAATCTGAATATTTATCAAGGATGTTTATGGACTATGAACAGTTGGATGACGCAATGAGGATGTGGGATGGTATATTCTCAGCAGATCCCACATTGAAGATGATTGAATACATATGTATCGCCATGTTGCTTCGAATCAGGAATGAGAGTGAGTCTTCTATGCTATTTGTTGGTTTACGCTTTCACTGATCACATTGCTTCACTCGGTTTCCAACCTGAAAAGTTATATACGCAGACTATTCTGAAGCATTAACCATTCTACTTCGATATCCAACATCTGAACCTCCGCTTCTTATACCACTTCTTTTACAGCAGGCAATCCTCCTCCGAGATTCTACTCCGAGTCCTGCTTTGGGCGTATCAGTTGTGATGGAGAACCAAGCTATTCTTGGAATCCCGGCCAATCCACCTCGTCACTCTCAAGAAGAAGATGTAGCAGCTGTAAGCCGATCAAGGGGGAGGCTGGGAGTGGGAGGCGCGAGACAAAGTCAAACGCTTCCTTCTAAGGGGATGGCTAGTAGGCTGGCGATGGCCAGGAACTTTGATTTGAGTGGAGCGATGGGTGCAGCGCAGCAAGCGGCAGCAGGCATAGGAATTCAGGATCTGGCGAAAGGATTGATGGAAAGAGGTCAGGCCTTAGGGATCGATAAGAGTTTACTGGGAAAGGTAGCGGAAATAAGAGTGTGTATCTTTACTCTTGCAGTCCATACGGCTGAAGCTGACTGATCTGTGCTTTTTTATTTGTAAGAAAAATCTTCCAGACTTTCCGGCCTCCACCTACAGCCGTACACATATCGTTTCACCTTCGCTTGACGATGCCAATCAGCTTCCCAATCGAGGATTTATACCTACACCTTCTTCACCTGATTCTGAATCATCCCTTTTAGCATCGCCGTACCCTCCTCCCTTGAATGTTCTGGAAGACGAGATTGCTCAACTCAAGCATAAGATGCGTTGTATGGGCACTTTGATGGATACGTTCATGTCAAGGATTGAGAAGCATCTACAAGAATCTGAATCTAGCTCAGAACAGCTTCATCAAGAAGAATTAAACTCTTCTACATCGATAAATTCTGCCCTCTTGGGGCTGAGAGCTATCACAGCGATCCTGAAAGATCCGTCAAGTCCGCTTGACAAGTTTTCTGATAGCTGGCCTGATCCATTGGCTCCGGCCGATCTTGGAGTCACTGCTGACTTCTCGAGAAGCTCTCAATCAGAGATACCCTCAGTTTCTACGCTTAATGCTTCAGATCTCAACTCCGACTGTGATAATCCTTCGACAGAGATACGCCCGACGTCTCCCTCTACTTCAACCACTGATGTTCCTGCTCTAGATTCAATTCCACTGCCTCATCTACACTTATCTAGGAACGAGTTACCTTCCTTGTCATCACCGAAAATAGACGGCATGCCCCCAGGGAAAACAGTACAACCTTCCAATAACTTTATAACAAACAAGACAGTTCAGAACCAGGCTCAAACTCCTCGGTCACCTGTCCCTGTAATGGTCAGATCGACTGATCTGGAGGATTTAAACTCTAAACAACATACGTCTTTTTCTTTAGGGACTGCGACGGTTCCTTCGTCTTGGATCCGGGCTCCTTCACAATTCACAGTACCTTGGTCTCGAGCGGGCCCTTCAACCAAACCTTCCCTCACGTATTCTTCGGATACTCCTCCGCAAAACTCTGGGGTAGTACCGAATAGTGTTTATAGTTATCCGCCTGTAACTCCTGGGGCTCAAGGTCCTAGAGACCCGCTGGATGGAGCTCTAGATGTGGAAGATGGAAGAAAGACAACATATGTCCCTCGCGTTGGGCAAAAAGGATACGATCCTCTAGGTGCATTGTGACCTCCGTGGTCCAGTTTCCATTGTTTGCATTCATTTATACTGAAAATGCATGATTGATTAATGCGGTTTCCACACGATCACCGAATCAAGCGATTATCCGTTTTGTCAGCAACAGTCAGACAAACATCAAGAGCACGGGAAAGAAAAAATATCAGTTTAAGGAAGCCAAGAGTGATTATATGAATCGTCTACTTTGGCGCGGCGCTCCAGAGTCAAAAGAAGTAGAATTAGCGCGAGAGAAAAACTGAAAGCGACCGGGGTCAAGCACAAGTGAAAGGTGAGCATGTGGTCAAACCAGTTTTTTCGCATCGTCTCGTTCCTACTGTCTAGTGTATCATTCGTTTCCTCCTTCAATTCGATGTTATTTCTGTATAGGACTGAGTGCGGGTCATGTTATCCTTGAGGTGCCACAGAAAAAGGTTGTTTCAAATGAGAACTATACATCTCAACGCATTCAAGAGGAGCATGCAACCTAGACGAACATCTACAAGATGTATATCTGGTGAAGAAGCAGAGGAAGGGGGCGGAAGAAAGATGCGGAAAAACATGGAAAGAGGCCGCCTGGACGACCCGGCTCGTCAGAGTAGCTTTTTTCAAGTAAGAGAGACCCAGACACTGGGCCAGTCGACCAAAGAAGATTCCACAAGATAGAATCTGTCGGCTGACGAGACTATGGAAAGAGATCCTTCTCTTTTCCTCTTCTTCCTTCCAAGTTGATTTCGCTCTAGGTATGGCGATCAGCCGAAGAACTGATCCATCTGCCGGCAAATCTTCGCTTGTACACATTCTTGGGGTCGACTTGTCAGTTTCTGAGTTTCGTTCGGCGAACAAAGCTTTGCTGAACAACCAGGTCACCGGAATGTTCTCTCAGGATGAGCACTCTCGGTTTGCGAGGCTTACCACAGTGAATGTAGCTATTACGCTATTGGCGCAAGACACAATAAGCCAAGGTTTTCTAGCCGAAGCATTCTGAGGTCAGAAATCTTTCGTTTGATCGTTCTCATAGCTCCGGACAGACTATCTTCTCGGAGGATAGCGCCTTCCACTAAGCACCCGCTTCATAGAACTAGGAGAATCATGATAACGCTTCCGGTATATAGGGCTGGGCGACCGCGCTACTTGGTCTGGTCTTACAGAGAAAAGGCTGTGGTTAGGTTCTTCATCAAATTCACCATATAGGTTGCGTTAGCGAATGCTCTTGGCCAGGGTTAGCCTCGCACAAGCAGGACCATCTGGTCATTTGAGCCTAAAATGATCAGACTGAATGCAGTGTCGCTGACTCAGTCAATTTGTCAATCAAACTAGGCGTGATGGATGTTGTGTCCCATTTCGAGATCAGCTGGTATACGGAAGCGGCCATATTTGAGGTCGTAGAAGGCATTCAGGGAAGAGTGTTTGCCATATAAGACTCCTCATCAGGAGCCTGATCGTATCAGGAGGAGCTAGTCGAGCCACCCATCCCATTTTTTATGATGCCCTGCTCTACAGAATTGAAGATGATACTGTGAACGAAAGCTAACGAGATCTATGTAGAGGTTGAGATCCGAAGAAACAAGGTTGATATAAGTGATCTGATTATGTAAGAAAAAACGGCGCACCCCGATCTTCTGGTCGTTTGAGCTCTAAGTTGTCTTCTTGCAAAACAGCTTGCTTGATCACAACCGGCCACCAACTGACTCTCTTGTCTAACTGTACTTCTCAACCCGTTGTCTGTTTTAGCATGTCTGTTCCATACGTTTCAAAGGAACTCAACTCAAAGAATTTGTCGTATGGAACGATGAGTGCCGGTCCGTCCAACAGAATCGATATCTCCATCCCCTCTGGGCAAAGGACTTCAGGAACACCGGGAGATCATCGGAGGCGGTATGTTAGTGGGGACAAGAGGAAGGGTAAGATACTTCATCGCTTGATTAGAACATCAAAATAAGGACAAGTCAGGCAGCTGTCTTACATGTTATATGATTCTTGTTCTTCAATCGCTTCTATTGACAAGCCTCTCTCTCGAATCCTCGGTCTCGGCCGCTTCATGGATCCTCAATTGGTCTTCTGTCCAGTTCAGGCAAGGAATCTTGGAGGTACACCATCGCCGACTCCTACAGCTCCAACCAGAATCATAACCAGGCATATCCCAAGAACAACAATATCTCATCTATCCAGGATTATTCTTCATCCCGCATATCTTCTCATTCTTCGCTCGATGTCCTATTCCACCCTTCTGCCTCTGGATCCTCCTCCCCCTCTCCGCGCATACCCTCAGGTCGAGGTAACAAGCCGCTTTCTTTGCTCAATCAAGGGAGCGCTAACGAAGAAAGAAAACTTGGACAGCAACAAGAGGAAGAAAGACGCAGAATGGGGTCTTGGTACTTTCTTGCCGAGGTTCAAAATCAGACAAGATCTGGTTCGGATCCCTCGAGCTATACTCGTCAAAGGGATCAGAGAGCGGGAATGGAGCGCATAGATCAAGATCTACCTTCAGGAAGGGAAGGCGCGTACTCGTTTGCAGATTCCTTCCAATCAAAGATGTCTAGACATACGATATCAACTCCTTCGTTTCTGAGTGGCTCGCCTAGAGGAGACATCGAATCCGGCTCTAGAAGAGCTTCGTTTCCGACTTCTGTACAAGAGGAAGATCATCCTGACCCTGAAGCTCAACCCCAAACTCTCGTTACATCTCCGGTCCCCGTCTCCGGTGATCTCCCGACGCAGTCTGCTTCGACCTCACTTTCAACATCGCCAGCCTTCACATTCTTCAGTACAGATCGTAGTTCCATGTTCAACAATCATCCCCAATCTTCTCGGATTGAATCAACTTCATCCAGTAATCCTCCATTGGCTACAGGGTTCTCATTGTATGGAGCCGAGAAAGGAGACGATGAGGACGAGTCGGCGAATGACACGTGTAGTGATAGCATGGGACAAACACCAACGATCAGGGCACGAAGATACAGCGAGGCATTTCCTTCTTTCTCTGCTTCTCCAGAATCCCATCCGAATTGTACTTCAGCTACCCCTCAGTCGCTGAATGCTGAATCACCAAGGCCGGCGTTAGCAGTCGATGCACAATGGATCCGACCTACATCTGTTCGTCCAATAAATCTAAAACTTCCACCGAAACCATTGCCCAAAAAAGACAACGTGAGGTGGTGGAGAAAAACAATGATGGGATTTTCCAGGCAGGAGGTAGACGTGACGAAATGTGCAATTGCTTATTTCCTAGCAAGTCTGTTCACGTTCAACGAAAAGTTGAACAGCTGGCTGCCTAATGCATCCAATGCGCACATGATTGTATGGTTTTTTCATTTTTATTTCTGAGTTAGGAAGGCACTTATCTTGATTATTAGACTCACCTTTGATGAATTATCTTGACAGGCTACGATCGCAGTTTACTACAATCCCGGTGAATTATGTCTGCTCACAAGTTTTCGGTCTTCTTTGCAAACTACTGATTGCTGTTATAAACTTTTTGGCTTCATTCATATTTAGCTAAATCTGTGGGCGCTATGGTCGAGGCCGATCTCTTCTGTGTCTTTGTCTCTGCATTCTCCTCTTTAATATCTCTAGCGGCCGTAGGAACGATCAAAGCCGCAGACGCTGCAGGGAGTCAAGCCGGAGATTGGGCCGCTTTGTTCTTCTGGATGGGAGGTGCATGCGCCATCATGGCTTGGCTTAAAAGTTGGGTCGGTAAACCAACATTCAATAGTGCGACTTCCATGGGGTTCCTTACTATGTCCATCGTCATCGTCAAAGAAGGCGGATTAAGAAAACTATTGGAAACACTATTGAACGTTCTATTGGGAACGACGATCGCCAACCTCACGTGTTTGTTAATCTACCCCTACTCGGCAACCTCCAAACTTCAACATGATATCAACTCCACCCTCACCTCGTTCTCTACCCTTCTCTCGATCCTTTCTCAAACGTTTTTGCTTGATGCCCGATCTTCAAGTGAGCCTATCACTCCCGAATCACTCGCCAAAGCGGTCGAGGCACATGAAAAATCGTTCACTCTCTTGAAGAAGAATCTTGCTGAAGCCAAATCTGAGTTCCTGGATCATAGAATTCAGAGAACCTCGGAGAGCTACGATACCGTTGTATCTAGCCTGACAAGATTGGCTCAGCATCTGACCGGGCTTAGGTCTGGAACCGGGTTGCAGTACGAAATATTGAAGGCAGAACGAGAAGGAAGGATTATTATTGAGAAAAATCAAGAGAGCGAGAAACCCATCTTCTCACCAATGTTACGAGGAGATATGTCTGGAAAAGGTCTGCCGACAACCGTGAATGTGCAGGGAGAAAGCGACTACTTCTCAAAGTCACCTGATCCCGCGGGGCAAACATCAAAGGAGGTGAAGGACGACGAGGGGATGACACACACTGAGGCTGACGCAACCACGGACCCGTCTCAGTTGGTTGAGATCCAAGAAGCAGAGCAGACGGAAGAGGACAATTCTGAAGAAGATATACGGTTGGCTGAAGATGCGAATCTACTTGCCGAGGTCAGAGAGCAAGTCGGCCCTCAAATTCGAGCTCTTACAGTGCGTCTCTCTTGCCATCTCATAATCGGTTTGTATTCTGCTTTGCTGGTTTGTCTAATAAACATAATCACAAATCACCTGTTCCGCAATATTATTATTTTCTAAATCAGACCGCATGTAATGAAACCCTTCTTGGAATTCGAGCTACCTTTGCGCCGGCTGATCCAGGCCTCAGCTGTAATATTGATGCGCTTCGTGAAACCGTGTCCAAGACTCTAGATGCGTTCAGAGCTAGCTCTTCCGGGTCGATCATGTCTCTATACGACAGTGGATGTGATATACCAGATATCGGTTCAAATAATCTGAATACCGCTCCAAAAGAGAGCGCTTTCTTGGTTTTTTAGTAGGTTCATTCATGGTTGAAATGAGCTTCCTCGAGGATAATATAGAAGCCGATCCTATTCTGATTCATCCCCCCAATAGCTTTATCTTTACTTTAGATGAATTTACCCGAGAGCTGCTGTTTTTCATCGACTCCATGAGTGAAATTCAAGATCAAGAGCGCCAATTTGGATTGCGCGCAAAAAGTTGGATCACCAGGTGGACACGTCAAATCTCCTTTTGGCTTGAACGCAAAAGGTCCGATTATTCAAGCACGACGACTCGCAAGGGACCTCCAACTATGAAGCGTACCTTGAGAAAACGGATGTGTATGTTGATTCGTTGTTCCAAAATATTGTTCTTCATAAAACAAGAGGGGGAAGCCCTCAGGAATAGTTATTTGCTAATCCGTTTCTATGGGGTAACAGCTATGATAATTCCCATCGACCCAAGCGAATACAAGATAAAATTCCCAAATAATGCCCCGGACGCACCTGGTACGGCCACCAATCCAGATCGAAAAACCCTCTCTTTCAAAGGTCAATTTCAACACTGGGTTTGGGAGCTTGCTGAACGGACTCGAAAACCGGTTTGTTACCTTGAATTTTGACATCATCAAGAAAACACAACGGAAACTGATATTCGAAAGTATGATAGGATATAAAATATGCCATCAAGGTCGGATTAGCGACTTCTCTTTTGGCCGCTCCCGCATTTACAAGTACTTGGCGACCTATCTTCTAGTGAGTTTAGAATGCTCAGTCACATGTTAGTGGTGCTGCCTCGGTGAATCAATACTGATGTAGAAGATATCGTGTAACGGTTGACGGTTAGCGAGTACAAAGGAGAATGGGCTCTGATGTCTGTGCGTATGCACCTTCCATGTTTCATGATAGAATTCTAGCCGTTATACGGATTAGCTGACTTCTTGTCTGTATTATACAGTTTTTCACCACTATGGCGCCTACTGAGTACGTAAGAAAGGCCCTTCTTCTACACATTATGATCTTTAATCTCACTTGATTATCCTTATTCAGAGGACAAACCAACTTTTTGAGTCTGCAACGAGTTTTAGGCACTCTGTACGTCATTTCCTTACCTCTTCTCTTCCCATCACTGCCCGTGACTCATATTATCAATGCTCTGAAAACAGATCTGGAGCAGCCACGGCTGCCTGTGTTTATTCAATATTTCCCGAGAATCCTATCGCCCTTCCCTTGTTTGGGTTTTTGTTTAGTCTTCCTTGCTTTTGGTACATCGTCACTAAGCCGGCGCATGCTACCACTGGAAGATTTGGTGAGGCCAATCTATATGACACGAATCCTTCAACTCTTTCGCTGATATACCTGTTGATCTTAATATTTCAGTTCTTCTAACATATAACTTAACTGCTCTCTATTCGTAAGCTCGCCTGATCGACTACAAAATAGGCAGTCTATGGCTGTCTATTGAAATTGCTTGAACTGACACGTCGCATAATGTTGATGTAGTTACAATGATCGAGCTAGAGACACGCCGGTGTGGTCCATTGCGTACCGTCGATTCACTGCTGTCTCGGTTGGTGTCATTTTCGCATTTTTTGTAACAAGATTCTGGTGGCCATATGCTGCACGAAGGGTAAGCCACTTGTTTGTTCTCGACTCACTTGATGTCTGCTTCGAGCTAATGTTTCTCTCGTTAACTCTTTAGGAATTATCGAACGGTCTGAGCGAGTAAGCGTCACTCCTGTTAACCATGATATATAGAACCTCGTTCACTCACAATGACTCAAACTCCCAATAGCTTCTTTATCGACCTTTCATACCTCTACACACGACTCATAGCAACATTCAGCGAGCATCAAGGGACTGAAGATGGTGTAGTCACCAGTGATCCGTTGGATGTGATTGCTGAAGAACCCAACGAGCGAACAAGATTAGTTATTCCTAAGAGTCCTCTGAGCAGCTCTGTACGAGAATTCATGGCCATGTGCGTACACGGGATCTCGCAAGCTCTTCCTCGTCGACGAGCGTGGCGTCCTTTTATTGATCGCTTTTTTGTCTTTAGGGAACTACATTTGCAAATCAGCTTGATCAATTTGAGAAGTTTGATGGACGCCGCTACCAAAGAACCAAGGTTCAAGGGACCCTTTCCACGGAAACTGTTCAATGCTCTTATTATGAGCTCTCAGACTATCCTTGATCGCTTTCACTCTATTCGATGTGTTGTGAACCGAGAAGAATGGGACGCTGTAAGCCCTATATATTCACTGATTTCGCGTTCTGTACTCGAGCTGACTCAAGGTCGTTTCGTGTTTCTTCAAACAAGATCATACATCGTGATTTCATAGAGCCTGTGAATCCAGAACGTAGAGAGATGGTAGGTCATCAAGTCGCTATGTAAAGACTGACAGTGATTATGCTGATTGTTTTCAATGTAAATAATTAACCTCGTTATAGACAGGAAACGTTCTCCTCTACTTTTCGACAATATCATCCGCTTTCAAACTCAAAGTTCCTCTATCCCCCTACCTTCCTCCCGCAGAGGAAGCGCGTGTAAGATTACTCATGAAGATTGAAGATCTTGAAGTCATGCGAAGTGAGAAAGGCGGTGGAGCTAGGCATCTTCTGTTCTTCTCTTGTATGTGAACATCCTCCTAACCTTTGCTCTTCAGTATCTTTATCAGAGTTTGATTTGAAGACTGACATATTGGATAATTTATTTGATTGTAGATGTTCTGGCGATGGCAGGTGTCATCAAAGAATTGAATTATATTGGGAGCGTTCTCCAAGGTTCGTCTTTCTACTATCACAGTAACATCGTTTCAGGATGGTGACAATCTATAATCTTATCATTCTAACTCTTCTCTTTTACAGACGCTTATGGTGTAGCAGGAGGGTCGTTTGCTAATTTCGAAGCACTGTTTGAAACACCTCGATAGACAATGACGTTCACATAAGTTTTCACAATAACAATGTGCAGATCAATCTATAAATCAGCCTGACTGTCTATCGCTAACCATCGTTGTGCTCTGATGAATCAATGTTATTTCTCAGATTTCTTAAATGCCATAGACCACAAGGGTTGAAGAGACAAGTGCGGCCGTATACAGAGACAATACATCATCGCAAACGGAGAACAGCCACGCCTTCAACATGAGCTGTTTGAGGGAAGAGATCAAATCCTCGAAGACTCTCGAGAATATATCGTTTACCGTCCATATCTTGCTTCAACAAGTATCCGATATCTCGAGCCTGTGGTTATCGTGTTAAAAAGCCACATTCGAGCAGGTTGAAAACGGACATCAGCAAGATGAGCTTCATAAGGACTAGTTGAGATATAAGTATAGAGGAAGAATGAACCTGAGTATGAACGTTGCAAGAAACGTAAACGACTGTTTGAGGGTGGAGGGCAACAAGCTGAGTCAAGAATTGCTGATCACATCCTTTTCGGGGAGGCTTTGAAATTTTTGAGAACCAGACAAGAAGTCGTTTTAGCAAGTCGTTTTCCTTGTGCAGAAAAGATGAGCATGAGAAGCGAAAACTCACGTCGATCACAACAGCTGTGTCTTCCCAAGCGAGTCCTTCGACATTTTCAAAAATGTCCTCGCTCTTACCAGCCTTGAATACGCATTTTCCATCAACTCCATTCAGTTTTGCGTTTCTCTCGGCATACTCGATACTCTTCGGGTCGATCTCAATTCCTGTAATGCTCTTGAAGTGGGGGGAGAGCGTGATACCGAACAGGCCGGATCCACAGTAGGTGTCCACTAGGTGGGTCGGAGGAGGATAAGGGGATGGGTTGGATTGAGGAGAAGGAGGGAAAATGGCATGCTTGACGTAGTCGGTTAGGGGAATAAGAATCGAGTTGTTATTTTGGAAGAAAGAACCAGAGGGGAATGTAAAGTGAAAATCGCCGACACGCTCATGGATAGTTTCTGTATTACACGAAAAGAACAGTGGGAATCAATAAAACGCAAGGACGGTGTTTTTTAGGAACGACGTCAAACATAGCAGAGGCAGAAGCAGAAGCGGAAGTATCAAACGCGCACCTTTGTAGTTTGTGACAGCAAAGTGAACGTCGTCTTCCGCGGTCTTTCCGGGTCCAAACGAATTGGGATCACTCGCGTCTCGAAGAATAAGTGTTGCATCGCTTGAATAGAGATGAATTGTGCTTTTTAAAAGGAGAAGAAAAGAAGAAAAGGACAGCATTTAGGGGAGACCCGTTTGAAGAGGATAGACGAGTAAAGAACTTACTCGATGACTTTACGTCTTTCGATTGCGTACTGTTTGTTGAGCACACTAGTTCCTAACGGACAATCCTATGAATCATGACGATGATATTTGAAAGGAAACATCGTCAACATTGTGTAATCGCGTGCATAGAAGTAATTCCAGGTTGAATTTTAGATATCTGAGACACACCTCGATATCCATCACCCGCTTTGAGATTCTCTCATCGAATCCAATCTTGAACTCGAAGTCTCCTTCTGCAGGCTTTCCGTTTCTATCGACCATTCCACAACTTGGGAAGAATCTACCGTCTGGACCATGACCAGCTGGCCCCTCAGCTTTACTTCCCTCTCCAGCCGCGACAATAACGCCATCAGCTTCTCCATTAACCTCCTTCTTCTCTGATGTTTCACTGATGGCTTCTACAGGATCCGCCTCCCCTTCTGCCAGACCGTTCATCGATACTTCTTCTTCGATGGTGCCGGCCACAGGCACGACGGCCTTTGCTCGTTTCTTGGAAGGCAGCGGGATTCCCTTCTCTTTGAGAATGGTCTCTCGAATCGTCCTAGGAAGCGATCGGAAGTGAGGGGTGATCTTAGTTCGATAACCGGATTGTTTGGGAGAGGCGATCGTAGGTAGAACGTCTGGGATGAGGGAGAGATCAGTGTCTACGATGATGAAGGAAGTTTATGTTGAAGTCAGCGCCCCATACGCGTCACAATTTGATCAAATGAATAGCCATACTTGAGAAATACTTGAACGCTTTTCGAACGGTCTCTCGTTTCCAATCCAACTGAGTCTCGTAAGAAATGTTTTGGAATTGGCATCCTCCACTGAGAAATCGATGACAGAGCAGAAGGAGGGTGATAGAAAAAGTAGATTAGATTCCATGTGATTCGTTCCTTCTTTTCTCATACGCGCGCGCGCAATATTTGCACGGCAATAAGCATCACTGACCATGTCCCAAAGTATTTGCAACCAACACCCTGCCCATCCTTCAATCGTAGCTTGTCGTTTCTCTCAATGACTTCTACAAGCTCTGCCAATGAATGCATTCTTGAATTCTTGATGACTCGGACTTTGATCAGCTCCTCTGGAAGAGCAAACGGTGTAAGGAGGGCCCATTTTCGAGAAGGGTTCGCGGGAGAATCATACAACGACAACGAGTCACCTATAATATAACGAGAATCATGACGAAATCCGTCAGATGTTAGTACCAGTTTCTTATGAGTCGGTGTAATATAGATATATAGATATCCTTACCTCCAGATCCAACCATGCCCACCCGGACGACAACCTCCATGCCAACATCTAATGGAGATTCCCAATCAATCTCTTGGCTCTCAGCCTCGTCGCAGACCTGCTTGGTCAAGAGTAACTGAACATCGTTCCAGAGTACTTCGTCGACCACCAGGTGCTTGTTTCGTCTGTTTGCTTTCTTGCCCTTTCCCTGGGGCCTCCGAACCGAAGCAGGGATAGGTTTGGAAATTGAGCTAGAAGACTGCGAATCGGGAAGAGCTGCAGAGATTGAGTTAGAAGTAGAATCCTCAATGGATGAAGGTAAGACAATGGATATCGAGGAAGGGTCAGGAGAAGATTCATCGAGTCGAGCTCGTTTCTCATGGTGGTGTTTGGGCGAGGACATAGGAGACCTCGGTCTGATAGTTGAAGATTCAGACATTGCACGGAGGATGCCGGAGGCGGAAACCTGTCTGTTCAAGTGAAGCGCTGGTGATTTTGTTATTATATGTTGCAGGACTTTCGAACTATGTCTTGCTAGCAGCATGCAACAAGCAGTAGAGTAACGAAAGACAAGGAGACCAACAGAAGGAAGGGAAAGAGAGAAGGTAAAGAAGAAGTAGAACGGCAACTTTCAAAAATCGTTGTTTTTTCTTGCACCAATCAAAATCATGTCTTTGAAAGTTGTAACCATGACATTGTTACGTGTAGCCATCACGTGACTGAGATGGGTGAAGTCTCTCACCCACAAACGACCGAATCTCTCCCAATGCCCTATGAAGCACCATCACCGGCTCGCTCTCATCTGGTTTAAGAAGAGAAAAGATACATGAGAGATCAAAGAGTGAGATGCCAATTCGGATAGATTGTAAACTAGACTGATTTCATCAGTTGAAGGCCGAAGTAGGAACTCACCAGAACGGTTGACTTTACCAATCCTGTTGGCAGCTTTCCGGGTCAACTCGAAGAACGGGTGGCTTTGAGGAGCAAGCCGGTACGAACTCTTTAACAGTGTATCCGAATGAGAATTGAGGTTTAAAAAAATTCTATTGGTTTGAGAGATATAGATAGGTTTCTTGTAAGAGACATACCTCGGCATACCACGTCTTTTTCTGTGGATCATCCACAATCTTCAACACTTCATTCATTCCATATACCTGCACAACCGCCTTCGTTCTGGACTCAACAGCTTATTGTATTTATTGCGCCCGACCAAGGTGCAGAAAGTTCAGTGTTTTTCAAAGGAAAATTCGGTATCCGTTAAGAGACGATAGAGAAGGGTACGGACCAGAAGAAGAAATTAATGAAGTGAGTGCTGTACATCCAACCCCATGTCCAATCATCACTACATTTTTCGCTTGACCGATTCTATACCGGATGGTAAACAGATTGATAAGTGATAAGATTCTATATAAAGAAGAGGTAAACAGAAGAACAAAGAAAGGACGTACTCGACGACGTGGTCCCAAACATGTTGCAAGAGCGACTTATAGCTCTGTTTAGCAACCTTCGGGCTCGAATACGCCAACTGGGCATAACCGGTGAACAAAGTTATTACAATTGCACATTACTATGGAACACGGTTTTAGTGAACAAGAAATAAGACATACTCCGTATTTTAAAGAGATAGGGTATTGCAATGGCAAACTAATGTCTATTACTCCACACTCTCCCCCTTGGCCTAAACCAAGCGCAGATTGATCGAGCGACCAGTTGATGATCTCGTTCGAACAGTCGATCTTCAAAAGAATTTATAATGGTTGTTAGCGAATGAGAAATAGCCGTTTGTTCGACATGGGTGAGAAGAGAGCACTAACTAGATAGCTCGATGGCAACTCGACATTGCCCATTGGACCACTATCTTCAACAGACAGGTTTCCACTACAACAAGTTTCTTCATCGGTATTTATCCACACGTCCTCAGACAAACAGAAAGAAAGGCAGAAGCTCACATATCATGAACAAACAAGACCAAAGTATCGATAGATCTAAACACGTTCATCCTGCGCCCCATGCATATGTGTGTACACACAACACAAATGATGTCAGCCACAAGAACCTTGACGTCGCGCATGTTTCCTTAATGAAAGACTCACGTTGTATGTACTAGACCGTCATACACCTTTGCCAGCTGAGTTTGACTTAGTGGTAGGGGTACCATGCCATATTTCTCGCTCAACCATTCTCTCCGGTGGGAAGAGATGATTTCTATATGCACATCGTTTCATAGAATGAAAGCATCATTGAGTACTAAGTTTGCTTGGACTTAAAATAATCAAGCGCAACGACTTACCCGGTAGTTCTGATATGGATCCTGTCATCCCTTCAAAAGCTACCGAGCGCATACGCAAGTGGGAAAGAGCAAGGAATTTGTCAGAATCTAAAAGGTCGACATCCTTTTCACAGAGAACAGTTCAACTCACAATCTTTTGGTGGTTTATGACCTGGCACCAATAGTCTCCAATACTTGCTTTGGACCTTTGCAACCTCATAGAGAGTTTGTTCCGCGGAGATACTAGGCTGAAGTTTTGAAAGCATCGGTGGTGGATCTCCAAGCAAGGTCTGAGTGCATGCTGCCGCACATTCAGCTACTGTCGGTGGATTGTATCCTCCCTTGAGTCGGCCGTATATCGTTAGCAGAGATCGTGATCAAATGAATGGATGAATGGATGGCGGAGGAAAGAGTAACAGGGTCGGCCGACATACCTCAAGAGCTACTACCACTTTGCCATTCGCAAGAGTACAAAGAAGGGAGAGTATGGAAGCATATCCTGCTGGAGTGACATCAAAGCCACCCAATGGATCGCCTCGAGCTGCATCGAATCCAGCAGAAACTATGAGATGGAAAGAAAGAATTTCATTAGTTCAAATGATATGAAGCACATGGCATCAGAGAAAGATAGGAAGTGAATCACCAAAGATAATTTCTGGAACAAACTCTCTCAGAATTGGCATCACAACACGCTCAAATGCAATTACGTAGTCTGAATCACCCATTATTCCGTTCCAAGGAATATTCACGTTCAGGCCTTCTCCTTTGCCCTCTCCACACCACTCCATGCCACCTTCAGGAGACCCAGGATAGAAACTCCCGTTGTCATATCGGTGAAGTGAAACATAAAGGATCGAATCATCCGTATAGAATGCTCGCTGGGTCCCGTTTCCTTCATTAGTTAGAAAATATCGGATTCACTAGGGGTGAGCTATGTAAAGTACATCGTCTGTAGAGACAAAGAGCACATACCATGATGCACATCCCTAAGGCACAATTCATCGGATCAAAATCCACTGTGTTAGCAGCGGAATGAACGGAAAGAAAACACAAGAAGTGCGATACCTACCAATCTATAATGACCGTTCTGATCTTGCCGTATTTCTCTTGTACGACCCTAGCAGCAACGGCAACATTGTTGAAGAAGCAGAACCCAGAGGGCGTCTGAGGCTCTGAGTGATGACCTGGAGGTCGAACAACAGCAAACGCATTCCGGACAGAGTTCATTGGATCCATTACCGTGAGCGCTGTCTCTATCACTCCTCCGCAAGAGATACGAGCGCAGAGAGAGGTTTCAGGTACAACGTAAAGTGAGACCGCTTTGTATAAGTCGAGTGTCCGGAAGACGTCGTCCTCGGTGAACTCTGTTGAGTGGTTTTACAGTGCACAAACAAACTGTCAGCGCAAGTCTATGAATAGAGCTGATGCACCAGAATGAGCAGAGAATGGTTTGACGAACGGGCAAAGCCTTCGACTTCTTCCCAGAGCTTCCTGGTATGGACTAGAGAGACCTCTTCCCATCCAACTTCCTTGACAGGAATCTTTTTCATTCGCGCAATCAACCCTTCAGCTTTCAACTTCTCAAAGGTTGCTGATATCCGAGCTGGTGCTTCAGGGTGATCGTCAGAGAATCTGTCCATCTCTTTGTGCATCAACATCCTCTCGTCGTACACATAACACGTCGTGAATGGTTTATCTATACCATTCGATTGTACAACAGATTCTATAGATCGAAGAGGCGAATTTCGTGAGATCTTGGATCGAGTGGGTACAGTTGGAATTGCAGATGCTTGAAGAGAGCTAGGGGTGGTCGAGCGTGTTGTTCTTACAGAGGATGCTTTAGAGTTGGTAGCTGAAGCGAACTGGTGATTAGATTCTGTCCGGTTTGTCGAAGGCTGAGGAGACGTGGATGAAACAGATATCACCGAGGTAGTTGGCCCTGATGCTGCCGATGAAGGCAGTGGTGGAGGGTCCAATTCGAGTTCTATCATATCCAACGGATCGTCTTCCTCCATGTTGTGATCCATTTTCCTTATCGTTATAGAAAAACAAAAGACTTAAAGATGTATCGATTTAAACAATTAGAAGAAGTCACCGAGATGGGCGGACGCGTTCGAAATGACCGGAAGGAGAGGCAGTATGTACTGTGACGACAATCGACGGTGCACACCAAATGGTCATGATAGCTTTAGCTTCAGGATCTTTGACGCTAGTCCTCATTATGACTGACCTAGAGAAGACAGGACTAGAGAAACAGCCGAAAGAGAAATCAAGGTCTTCACCAAGAGCGACGTTGAGAGTCGGAGAAAGAAGAAAAGAGCAAAAAGCGCGACCCGGAATTTTCTGAAATTTCGATCATCGCTGTCTTCACCAACGATCAACATCTTTCATGGCTTCTTCAAGCAATTTCTCAGCCTCAACCACATCAAGTGAGATACAAGAGGCCGCCTTGATATCCAAATCGCTGTCTCCTAGATGTGTTAGTGCTTCGCAGGTTATGACTCGTCATAGTTTGATGGCAGCTCACCTATCTCTCGAGTGTGTTTCTGCCACTAAATCAGCCTTTCGAAGAACGAGAGAGTGCCTACCTGAAAGTAATCTCTCAGAGCACCTCATCGTCTCTGTATCTTCGGAAACTAGTCGGAAGATTAGTTCCTCAATATTTTGCCGAGGTAGGTGAGAGTTTGTTCATTTGGTCAGTATCATCAGTCCTGTACAAGAATTCTGATTCGCTCTACAATTGGCAACCCTGCATATATCAGTTCAATGCTCTTCAGGAAAAGGCTGTAGACGCGATCTGTGATCTTTGTGAAGATTCTGAAAAAGAGGTCAGCTAGCAAACGGATGCTCTTACTTCCAGTCGTACTCTATCTGATTACTAAACTGCTCCTTCCATCATATCTATGCACACAGATTCGGATTTTAGGATGTAACGCGTTCGAGCAAATCTCTCGCGTAGCAAATTCATGGGTCAAAAGAAATACGGACGTGTTAATCCAGCTCCTGCAGATTGGTTAGTGTTCTCTACTCTCTGTGATATGTTTCCATTGATCATGCTGATCTAAGTGTTCCGTTCTGTCGGGTTGTAGATATGGAAGATGAAATTCTTATCCTTCGACGTCTGATTGCCGCCCATATTGATATCAGCATATCTGCGTTGAGCGTGATCATTGATTCGTTGGCAGATCCGGGAATGGAAGTTGTATTGAAGTCAACCTTGGTGGACATAATCACGGTTGAAGGAACTCAATGGAGGAACAAGAACATGCCGTCGACATCTAGGTCTGGGCCAGGAATCGACTCAGAAAGCGAAGGAGGCCGCGTTTTGAGAGAAGGGTTATATCTTGTTCGTACCTTTCTTTTCATCTTGTTCACATATCTCAGTACTGTTATTACAGGACTGATCTTTATCAATCGGAATGCGAAACATCTTATAACAGATTTTATCGCAATCACCTCCGCTTGCTCTAGCAGAGAAAATATTTAGCCTTCTTTTCCTTCTGCCCCTCCCTACAATCGCTCGACGCACCACCCATATTCTATCATACAGCTATCCATCCCCCCTACCTCCGTCTCTCTTTACAATCGCTCAGCAGTATACATCCACGGCAAGACCTGAGCTTGTTGACCCTCGCTCTTTTGTTCGGTATTACTTTGAACAACCATCCAATCCATTCAGTTCATCATCGGAAGAAGTTGACCTGGAACTAAGCCAGGAGAGGATACTGTTAATCTGGATCAAGCAATGGGCGGAGAGGGAGTGGAGTGGAACTTTGAAGCAGGAGATAGAAGGCGATGAAGATACTTGGGCAGGAGAGATAAGGGAGAAGGAGAAAATTGTCAAAGATGGAAGAGAGAGGTGGCAGAGAGTATTAGACAACATTGCTAATCGGGTTTCATCCAAAGTATTGGTTCGTATAATTTTTCTCTCGTCCAACCTGTTCAATTTCGGTTGTTTTTTGCCTGAACGTAGCAAATACTCTTTTTGCTCTCGGTTTCTGCTCTCTTAGCCTCTATTGCGTTCAGGACGACGTGATAGAAACGGACTAAACCTCCCTTTTCAAGCACTGGAAACTTCCATGTTTATTCTCTTTTATCTATCTCGGATCGTGAGTCTTCGTCTCATCTGTCTGTATCAGGGTCGTGATATGTATTCCCTGCCTGACGAATGAATCACATCTCTGTTTCTTTTTCACTGATCACTTGTACAGCCCTCAGTTACCAAACAATTTATCGATCCAAGCTCACCACTGGTTCAATACATCAACCAAAGGATAGGTCCTGGACGTCCTCATGAGAAGTCTAGCGGAAGTTTGAGGCTAGCGCAGTCGAACGTGTGGTTTCTTCTCGATGTGAGTTCGTCCGTTGTGCGTCCGTATATCAGTTCGATAGGCTCATCTATCTTTGCTCCTTGACAGTTCTTCCGCGCTCCACTTCCCACTTCAAATAATGCTCCTTGGTCGAATAGAAGAATTTCTTTTTCATGGGAAATGAAACAGTCTTCAAATCCTCCTGTGACCAATGTATCGCCGAACATTATTGCGCCAGCACCGCAGTCAATGGCCTCGACACCTGTGATCCATGGCCGAACAATCTCTTCTAGGACATCCCCAGCTACTCCATCAGCTCCTTCGGTGAATGGAATGGATCGAAAGACCTTGACTGGGACAGTCCCAACTATCTCTCCTTCTGTATCTAAACCTCGACCTGCTACTCTGATTCATTCATCTTCCTCCGACCTTCTACAACGCTTGATACCCCAGTCATCTCAGGGTAGAAAAGACTTGAATCACTCTCTTCCCCGTCACTCATCCCAGATTCAGCAAAGATCATTCTCTGTCCCTAAACCAAGTACTCTCAACGCTCAGAACCAACTTCAGTCGGAACAAGCACCAAATTTATCGAACGCAGAAGCCCGTTCGGACCCTGAGCTTCGACTCAACCTCTCCAAACATGAAGGTGAGTTTCCTTCTGCAAAGTATCTATTTGTACAACCCCAAATAGAAGTATATAAATCACATCAATCGTTAATCTTGTGCCGTCTGTTACAGGCCCAAATACAGGTTTAGGCTTCTCAATCAAAGGTCGCGCATCATCCGCTGTCACCGCTACTGTACCATCACCACTACTATCAACACCGGCAGCTATGCCATCACTTAGAGATAGATTGGCGCCAAGCATGGGTAGCATTGGCGAGAGAGACGGGACGCATAACACAGGACGATCTCTAGGTGAGAGTCAAAAAAAGCGAAAGAGTACAGGTTCTTCCGGTGGAAGAAGAAAAAGATGAACGATACAAATATCTTGATCAAACATGGGCTCCGGTTCGAGTGACTCAACTGAGTCAAAGAACCCTGATATATAAACCTATAGACTTGTCTACTCATTTACGAATGATTTGAACTCTTGAGTGTTTTCAGACCTCGAAATATACTTTCCGTTATTTAAACACGATGAGGAACGAGCCATCTCAAATATCACAAGCATTCGATGATCAATATCACTAAGGTGTACTACATCTGAAATGAGAGTATTGCCTTATATATCAAGATGAGAACCATTTTCGTTCTTGATTTTATCTGCGACGCGTTCCACATCCTGCAGAACGTCGCTCCAGGAGGATTTATTAACCTTGCAGATATTAACGTTGAAGCTAAGCATTCGATTTGTAGAAACGAAAACCAAAGTCAAACGTTGCGCATTGCTCTATCGAAGAAGAGAAGAAAAAACGGGCTTTTATGATTCATACCTAGCTGACACTGGGTGGTCTGATATGAAAATTGGAAAAAACGCGGGATCAATGAATACGTGGTCGATGATATATCTATCAAGTGTCACATACGATCGCTAAAGTTGATAGAAGGATGAGATGTATAAGACACTTGCTCAACTCTCTCTCTTTCAGATCCACGCCAGAGTACACGATCACACCATGCTGGAAGACGCCTATAACGATAAGTTGAGACCATCAGACCTATTAGTAATGAAATCTTAAAGCCGTACCAAGGAGAAAGAAACAGATACTTGGTATCGAAAGAATTACTCTCTTTCTCGTATTTAAATGTTCTGTTCAACGACTGGAGGTCAGCCTTAGTACTAGATTGGTTCAGATTCCTAACATGAAGACACTCACGGTTCAAATGTGATTCCTCCTTCCTCAAAACCGTAAAAATGGGTTCCATTGCCTCGTTCGAGATTCAGCTGGTCCTTTGATAGTAGTGCGGATGCACCCTTGGATTCAACGAGCTTCCAGCCCTCATCCTCGGGCATGTCTATTCGATCTTTTCGACATATAAAGTTTTCGGCGTAACAATGTAGTTCTGTCAACCGGCTGTTCACTCGGCAGAAATACCGCCTCTAGTGTCATCAACTCACAATTCAAATCGCCCAACCAGAAACAAAGTCCGACTTCCTCATGAGCAAGTGTAACCGGACCGCTTCTTGGAGACTTGATTCCATACCAGCCAACACTCTCGATGGCTTGATCAGAATTAAATGGAAATTTAAGTCTTCTGGATATCTCTTCAAAATCCAACCGCCGCTTGTCAAGCTGATCGGCAAATGCTGTCGATTCGCATCTTTTTATCAGCAAAATGAAGCCCAGAGACATGGTGGGAAATTTAAACTGACCTGCTAGATGAGAGTTTACAAAAGTGACTTTACCACAAAACAATTCGTATAAGTATTCTCGAGCGACAATTAGATCTTATTCAATACTCACTATAAGATCCTTGGACTCGAAGCCGAACTCCAACCCCAGCTTTGTTTCCCTACAGCGGTGCGCAATCAGACGGCTTCAGCGACAACATCGATGGAGTGCAAAGGTTCTGGAAGCAAATGAGATAAATGCGCACCATCACTCCCATGAGACCGATCGGAACGGCATCTGTGCTGATGTCTCCTACATCATGCAAATCTTTTCTGGCCAGGACAATCAACAGTACGCCCACATACTGTTTCGATGTGAGCTATACAAACATCAAGGTTGACAAGTTAGGGCCAATTTGAGCCAACCGGTATTCAAGAATCGATAGGTATGAAGATACTTTGATGTAATTTTCTCTTTCGTCGCCTAGTCCAGAGAGTAGAGCCGATGTCCATAGTTCATCCCTTCCTACTGCTCTTTCTGATCCATCGAAACCTACAGTGTTTTTGGGTGGCGCAAAAACCAAACTCGCCACCGAAAGATCAAGCTCCTGGAATCCAAATGCAAGGATATCGGCTGGTCTGCCGTCTGGGGAGGTGATCCAGTCGGATAGATAGCTTGGGTCCCCGATCGGAGGAAGTTGCCCGTTCACATTGAACGTACCAACACGAATTCTGTATTGATGGATTGAATACAAGAGGATCTATATGCGTCTCTCTAGAGATCAGATGATGACAAAGGATCTAACATACCTAAGTGCACATTCATCTGTCCATTCTCGGAACCGAGCTTTCATCTCTTTTTCAACAAACATGTTGCTCAGCTTGGTTGACAAACCAGACGGTGAGTTTTGAGACTCTGACAAGGTCGATTCTTTGCCAAATGTCGAGTTTGTGTCACTTGAGTAAAAGGCGAGCCTGATTGTCCGATAACATATGATCCGATGAGACCAAACTCTTTTATAGATAAAATGGAACTAGTGATCAAACTAACCAAGCAAAGGAGACCTTTGGCGAGAGATTTTGATTCTTGTCTAAAGGCAAAATGATTCAGCATATGATGTACTGAGCAGGTAGCGCGCATAAGACAAACAGACTCACCTGATTTTGATTTCAACCTGTTTACCTCCGCCAACAAATCTTTTGTCGTGTTCAAATCGCTCACGATCACTTCTATATCCCGATGTTTCTGCTCAGGCCTGACCCGAACTCCCTCTGGTGGTTCATCCAGCAGCTTTTCTGTGAAGTTTAGCATAAATTCTGCCGACACCTCGGTTCGGGCGAATTGAAGCTCGACAGCCGTTGGATGGAGTTTATCAAATTTGGCCTGATACTGAGAGATCGAGATTTTCAGAGAGGTAGTAATGGGCAAGATGCTTTGTATTCGATAGGTGAGATCAGAAGAGCAAATAACGGTGAAGATGCTGTAAAACAAAGCAGACAACTCAGCAACACTGATGATACTCGTTATAAATGGGATTACAGAACTCACGCTCCTTCATCCTCTCCTCTTTCCGAGCTCAAAACGATGCCTAGAATGACATTGATTGGCTGACCAGCTGGAGATACAACCGTTCCCTGAACAAATGATCTGAGATACTCTGTGGGCCGAAACAACTTGTGTAGATTCTGTTTGTCCACACCCGCCATGTGTAAGAGTTGTGAGATGGGATGTGACAAAGAGTTGCAGTCGTCATCGGTCTCACTCTCCAACAGCATATAACCTCCATCTCGTCCATCTTTGGCTTTCAACCTCACGCTCAAACAACATCGCACATATCATCTAATCCCATTTAAAGGCATAGAGAAACACTATGACGGCCTCTTCCCTACCTTTTTTCACTCCCGTAGATGGATTTGACACATCCGCCTTTACTGATGGGACTCTTGTTCTTCCCTGTGTGTCGTAAGCATTTTCAGCCCTATTCTCGTCTTCAACGATAAATTTCTGAACACATTGTTGTATTTGGGCATCCAGAGTAGGAAATGTTCCTCAGCTTACCGTGGACCTTCTTATTGCCACACTCCCCAATATCAAGCGGGTTGGATTCCTTTCCACTGAAGATCTCGTTCCTTTCGTTGGAGGACCCGAGAAGCCTGGAGACGGAGGAATCGTTACCGCTCTGGAAGTTTACGCTCAGTCTGGCGATGAAGATCGTGGTGTATATTACCTCCAGCAGCGATCTCCAGTCCTAAAAGTATGTCTGTGTCTCCTCATGATCGACGGAGGATCGAGATTGACATGTTCCGATCGACCTTTATTCGGCATACGCTCTTCTATAGAGCCGAAAAGAGCACTACCTTTCTCAGTTCGTGCCTTGGGTCGAACAAATGAAGTTCAAGAAGATGCTTATTCTGGCCTCTCTAGATGGAAGCAACCGTGCTTCCGGATCCTCGTAAGCTGTGATGCTCTTTTATATCTGAATTAAGAGGTCTTGAGCTCAATAGCGCCTCCTGCCTTCTCTTTAAATACTGCAGTGATAAGCACTACCAGCTCCCCATGCCATCCGTAGTATCTATTCCATTCCCCGATCTTTCCGGTCTTCCCGCGTACTCGCATGAGTCAGCTTCAAGCGCATCCTCTTCTGGCCTGGAAGAAATCTCTTCCACCCCTTCTGCGGCTTCCCAAACAGTCACAACTTCCACTCAGCCTATCCTACCACCTCTTCCCGGATCAGGTCTACTTTCTTCACTCCTTCTCCGGATCTCGGCTGATCGAGAAAGTTTCCAGGTAGCCACCGGTGTGATCCTCAGCTTTGTTATTGAGGGAGATAACAGAGAGGATGCTAAACAGATGGGTAATGTGGTGGATATGGCGCTTGATCTTGGAATCGGAAGAGCTGGCAGTGGTGGGTGGAGAGAGCCTGAGAGTTGGGAGGCCTTGGTCCGAGGTAGTGAGCGAGACCGATTTGAGTAGATGTCAACTGGATTCTGTATAGAGACGTCATTTGAGATCACATGTTGAAACTTCACCATTCTTCTAAAGCTTATTATGAAGCCAATTTACAACAAGATGCTCATGCTTTCCTCTTTAAGAATCGCAACGCTGAATGGCTCTGTGGTGTGAGTTGCCGTTCTGGGCGATCACAAAGTCAAGCGAGTGGAATTCAGATTAAACAAGAATTTGGCAGAGATTAGATTGTTTGCGGTTGCCCTCCATCCACCATCAACTACGCCAGCTAGGCTCAATCGCTTCTCGTCCCTCTTGCTCTTTCCAATAAGCAGTCTTCAAGCAAGAGACCGGAAATTAAGAACGAAGAGAACTTGAAAAGATGTCCGCCTCTAACGCACAAGCGACTCCTGAAACAGAACCGAAGTTCTTTGCCTGGCTCTCCGCTCTCTCCCACGTCACCGGTCTTGGTCAATCGGCCACAGAATCCTCGATCGACCAAACTGAAGAATTCAAGAGGCTGCAGAAGGAAGAAGCAGAGTGGACTCAGTGTGAAAAATGGAAGAGCTATACTATGAAATGGGGTAAGTTTTCCTTGCTCTCCGGCCTGTGTCTGTATCTCTGTTCCAACATACTTCATCCTGTTGTTAAGCTCTGTGGACGTTGCGGATTAAGCTAATCGTACTTTTACTTCTGCTGGTTTGAAAGATCCCTCTGTTGTTTTTATACTCAAACATCTTTCCTTATCAGGGTGTCCGACAACAGCGGCATCTATTCACTGTGCTCCTTGTGATAACACCAAGGCTGGAGGGTTCAGCTCTGATTTAGGAGTTTTGCTCTGTCAAAATCGATTGGTTGATAAAGCTCATATGGGAGTGAGTTTTTCTTGTCATACGTTCTTCTGTTCTTCTTTCCATGACTCTTTCTTTCACTCGAGTCTCCTTTGAATGATCAGTTTAACAGTGATGCCAATGCACACATCTTCTCTCTTTTTTCTCGCTTCGTTCTATCGATGGCCTATCAGGACACGTTATCTCATGAGTTGATTCATATGTACGACCACTGTAAATTCAACGTAGATTGGACAAACCTTCGTCATCATGCCTGCTCAGAAGTTCGTTTTTCTCCTTCCTCTCCATGCTTCTCATGGCCTTTGGTCTCTTACGTCTTAATCTGTTGATTTCGTTCTTCAACCTCATCTGAACGCTCGACCTTTGCAATTTGAAGATCCGAGCGGCAAACCTCTCAGGTGATTGCGCGTGGTGGCAGGAATTTAAACGAGGACATTATGAGACTACCAATGCTCAAGCCGTTCGTTTCTTTCTCTTCGTCTAGACTGTCTTTTCGCTGCTAAGATATATCCACGAAAAACAGACTGGAATAAAGCTGACACTTGGTCTTACTCTGATGTGACTCGTGGTGAGATAGAAATGCGTCCGGCGAAGAGCCATATTATCGGTCGAAGCAAACCCTGCTTGTCCATCCAGAAAGGCAGCGGAAGAAGCGGTCGATGATGTTTGGGACAGCTGTAAACCTGATACGAGACCTTTTGATAGGTTGTTTAAATGATTTATTATCCATGAAATATGAAAATTGGAACATCTAGATTTGATCTAGACAATAATCAATACATATATAATTATGACATGCTAAAGAGGAGCGTGTTTCTTCCTTGTTGTACATCAACCATCTGTCGTATCAATTCACTGGAAGCAAATCTATACAAACCCTACTAAGCAGAGTCTTTGTCTTGAAAGCTCTCTCCGCGTTTTCTTCCAGCTCTCTCGATTGTCAATCATTCCTCGGTTTCTGAATCATACCCCCAGCCTGCTGCAACCTCCTTTTGATGATGTAGAGGTAAAAGTTTTTCATATTTTAAGCTGTTATTGCTGTCTGATCCGGCTAGTTTGATTTCGAAAAATTTGCGATTTGGTCAACAGAGCTCAATTTGGTCAGCGCTGCACTTTTATAACAGTCTTCATCAGGATATCCGGGATGAAAGCATGAAACGAGCGAAAGAAGATGATCACCTTGGAAAGAGTCAGAACTGTCAAGCTCTGCAGCCAAGAAACAGATGGTCTCTTGTATCTGTGATTGATAGTGGACTTCAGGAAGAACTTTATGAGCCACTATGTATTTCAAGAAGGATAAGATGATCTTGGGAGCAGCGGCCAATCGCTCGTCTGACCTGTTTGAAACAAAATTCATTGGGAGACCAAATAGTCGGATAACAGACATATGCGCGTCAACATCCTCGCTTCTTGGAATGTTGTAAGAAGACAAAAAGAGGAAACAAGCTGACCAGAGTATGTTGACGAGATCGGGATTAAACCTAGAACTCAAGAACAGTTTTACGGTTCCTTCTATATCGTCCAAAAACCGGCATTTAACGACATCGTCAACCACATCCCCGCCATCCAGCCCATCGTTAAACTGAGAAATGTTTCCTTCCTCGTCTCTATTTATATAAGATGACAAAGAAGAGAGACTTGAGCCGCAATTCACCTGAAAGGCTTACATATGAAAGACACATACATCAAAACGACATCGTCGTCTCTGCCGTCGTCACTAGACTGATTGTCTGTGGTTGTTCTCTCTGTTTGAGCGAAATGCTTCCACTTTTAATGACCAAACAGAGTTTCAAAAACAGATCAGTATATCAGCTGAACTATATCCTAGAAATTACGTGCATCTGCGCTAGTATGTATCCAAGCGCAGAAAGGACTTACATGAGCCCAGACTATGAGATATGCCTGATCGTCTATCAAGATCTGGTTTCGGGAGATCTCCCATTCTCTTGTAGCTCTATACAATCGTACGGCAGGATCATTTTGTCTGAAGTTTCGTGATGTCATGATAGATGTCAAAGTCATAGAACGTTTCTAGTTCGAGCTGGTCAACTCGCGCTCCAAAATGAACACATAATCAAACGAGAGTTTGAGCAAAGATTTTAACATACGAATCGTACGGCCCAAAATCATAGCTTATTGTATCGTCTGGCTCTTTTCCGTGAATCCCGTTTCCTCCGAATATGTCCTTAACTTGAAGGATAGTTGCTCGGTAGACCTCTCGATCTTCAGCAGAAGACAACTTTTGATCTTTCCTAATAGACAAATCTGGAATGATGGATTCCAGACCGTCAAGATGGTGTTCTGAGCTTCCTTCGTCCTCAGATGCTTTTGTTTCTTCTATTCCTGCTGAGGCTTGATGCCCGACAGATTTGAACTAGGCGCAATCAGAAATTGCAGTCACTTGGCCATCAGTCTAGCAAATCTCAAATGTATAGACCTATCAGATACTGACCTCTTCGAAAGAGAGTAGACCAGCTGGCTTAGGCCATGGAGGGAAGGTAAATTTGAACTCGCTCAAGAAAGAAGTGATCCTAGGCTCGGACTTATGATCTTGATCGTTCATCCGGCTCTTCGTCAATCGATCGTGCTGTGTTGTGTGCTTGATAGGGAGAACAAACAGATCAATGAACGAGATCACCAAAAGATCCTAAGGTGTATTTTGAGTAAGATGAAACAGGCGGGGAAGCGCTAGCGTTGTTAGGGTTATACGCCGTAAGGTCACGTGGCCATCACACGTGATTTTAGGGTCACACGCCCAAAATATCTTCTACAGATTAATATCTCGTTTGGATGTCGAACAGGCAAGGGAGAGGATAGATATCAATTAGTGACGATCTACTTTCATAGATAGACAAAACATAGCTATGTCAACCGAGAAGGAAATAGATACCCCGGAAGCTCGAGCTGCTCTGGAAGCAATGGATATCCAGATTGCAGAGGCTGGAACAACACTTCTTCAGGCTGCTCAAACAGCGGTAGGTCATACCCCCGGTTGTTTGGTACAGAGATTGCGAGCACTCGAAACTGTGATACTGACCTGATGAAATCTTTGGGCTTTGTGTTGTGTATGGGTTCGAATTCGAAGGGTGCAGCAGAGGTTCTTCGGTTACTCAAGGAGGAAGAAGCACCAGCTTGGTACCAAGATGAACTCGGATGGACTGCAATGCATTACGCGGCTGAGCGGGAAGACTCCGATATGGTCAAAGCTCTGCTGGCCAACGGAGGTGTCTGGAATGCTGGTCTGCCCTCTTTCTTATAATTCAGATCCCTTTCGAAGACAAGAATCGCAATAAAGCTGACTGGAGGCGACTTTTGACTGTATCTGTTGGTCTGCGCGGCGTCTTGGAACCCAAGTCGATAACCAAGGCTACTGTTCCGCCGACATTGCTCTGTCCCTCAACGCTACTAAAATCTACAAACTTATCCAGTCTCACGCCGTCCGATCAGAACTCTTGCTTTCCTTCCTCAGTTCCAAGGGTAGAACCTCCGCTTCGGATAGTAACTTGATCCTGAAGGATGGCGAAGAAGATACGGTAGCAGGCAACACCGACAACTTCTTGAAGTCCAAATTGACGTATGAAAAAGATGCGGACGGAAGAGAAAGAGTTGTGGATGAAGAAGGCAATGGAGTCATGATGGGCTGGGAAGAAGGCATCATGTTCGTTCATCTATTTTTTCTCTTTCTAAACTGATCTTCAAATCGATATGTGCTCTAACTTGTAATTCCTCATTGGCGGCTTGTATTCAACTAGGAGGGCATCGGTAGACAGATTGACGGAGGGTCTGTTGGAAGGCAGAAAAGAAGACGAAGGCCTCCGAATTCTGAATGTTGGTTTCGGACTAGGCATCGTGAGGCTCTCTTGATCTTTGATTCATACCTTGAAAGCGCATGGTAAGCGGTAGGACTGACCTTTGATGGGTTTTCTCTGATATCATAGGTGGATACTATGTTTCAAAATTTGACACCGAAGCCACTGTTACACACAGTCATTGAGCCTCATCCTTCTGTGCTAGCACATATGGAAGAGACGGGCTGGACGGAAAAGGAGAGGCCAAATTTAATGGTCTTGAAGGGAAAATGGCAGGACTGGGTGGAGTACGTTTTCTTCTTTCTCACAGCTCTATAGCCTCACGCTCGCTTCGCATCTGTATAGCTGTCATTCCTACAGACTCTGAATTGATTTCTTTACAAGGGTTTCTAACACTTTGACGTTTGACCTTGTGTTATTATGGTGTCTGTAGGAAAGAAGAAATTTACAAGGAGGGCGGTTATGATGTTATCTATTTCGACACCTTCTCGGAAGGCTACTCTGAACTCAAGGACTTCTTCCAACACCTCCCGAATCTATTGGCAGGACCGGAATCAAGGTTCTCGTTCTTCCATGGTTTAGGTGCCACCAGTCAGTGTTGATCTTGCTCGTTTCTTGAATAGTTTGCTCGATCTGTTCGATCTGATGAAGCTGACGATTTGTCTTATCACATAGACGCCACATTTCACGATGTCTACACTTCGCTCTCTGAGCTTCATCTCCAAGAAGTGGGGATTGGATCTGTCAAGTGGACGGATGTGTTGATCGAGGATGAGGTCAGGGAAGAGGTTTGGAACGGAATTCGTAGAAAGTGAGTCTGTGCTCTGACTGTGAACCCGTTGAATCCGCTTTTGACAAAGCAAGCTCATGCCTTCTCTCCCCTTCTGCCCTCTCGCCATCATAGGTACTGGACTCTGCCATTGTATCGATTACCTATCGCGCAGATGGACTTGTGAACAATAAAGACACCAATAGGGATGTTTTTGATAAATGAATATGAATAGACCTACATAAGCTTATCTATTTTCAGTCGCGTGTATGAAAGTCCTTACCCCGCTTTGGGCCATCAACAAGTACGGCCAACATCGTCCAACCCATCCTTCCCAGAATCTATCTTATTCTATCTTGTCTTACCAATGTCAGAGCCTCGGTCAAAGAGGCAGCGTTCGGGCTCAGCAAATGGTTCTAGGCTAACACCTCAGCAATATGATCAATGCAACTCCATTTTAATCGCCGTGTTACAAGCCAAGGATGGAGCGTTAGTCTGAGCACATCCTATCTTTCTCTTCTGTTTCCCGTTCACGTATTTGGGATTAATTGTCGTTTATCATCCATATCAAAATCATGCTTTACTACTCTAAACCACTCAATCTGGATCATTTGGGATTGCTTGGATTTATTCTTTCGACGACACGGATAGTCGGTTGATCGCTACAAACTTCAAGACACTTCCTGCTGCAAACGAATGGCCAGATTACTACGAGACCATTGCCGAGCCAATTTGTTTGGATGAAATTCAAGTGAGCTAACTGATCATGTCGGGGCAGGTTGATATATCGCCCTTGTATACTGACAGAGCCGTGGTTTTCTCTGTCGCTGGTTGTAATCGTTTAGTCAAAACTTCGTTCAGGGGAGTATAGTTCACCCCAGGCGTTCTACCGTGATCTTCAACTCGTGTTCTTGAACGCGAAGCAATACAACGAGGACGATAGCCTGATACAAAAGGATGCCGAACGCCTCGAGGTAAGTCAAACTCATGTTTGTTCTCACAAACGATTGGTCTGTATGATCTCTTTCATGTTGACATCTACATCTTCACTTCACACCGTTCCACCAAATCTTTAAACAGGAAATCGTCACTTCCGTATATCAACTTTTGCAAGAACGTGGTATTTTCCCCCCACTCCCTTCGCAAACAATACGCTCTCAAACCGGTCCCCCTTCTTCCGGATTGCCTGACATTTCATCCGTTCCTGGCTCTCAAACACCTCCCTTTTCTTCCGTCGAGCCCCTGAACGCCCCTTCCCCATCGAGTTCTATAGCAGAGTCTATCACGAGCACAGCGACCAAGCGAAAGCGCGGTCGGCCACCCAAAAATTCAATAGATATATCCACTCCGATGATGCCTGTGAAACCTCTTCCGTCAACTTCAACTTCTACACCGACAAGTGGGACTAGTCAGCTTGCTTTCAAGTCTAAGAAGATTCCGGCTCCAGGAGTACCAGGAATCTCGGATCTAGTAGATGAGTCAGATCCAGCTGTAGCAGAATCGCTAGAGATCATAGCTGATTTGGAGGTGAGAACACCAAAGCTGGAAGAGTATGGACCACAAGGATGGTGGTCGATGGACGTGGATTATATCGCATCCAAAAAAGATCGATTCAGATACATCTTAGATAATCTCAAAACATTCAAAGACGCAAAGTCAATATACTTTGTTCATTTTGAAGCATCCAGCTGCGAACATACTGACATACCTCTGATCTTGATGTCCTTGTTTTACAGTGGAATCCGCGTAGCAGAATCTTTAGAAGCGTTGCCCATGCAAACTGACAACCCTCTATTAACATTCTCCGTAAGTTTATCACAAACATATATCACTGGCTAAATTGTTGACACCTGGTTTTTGCTATTCGTTCATCATGGTATCCCGTATCCATCTCAGTTCCCACACTCTTTACCTCTCATTGAAGGTCAAGTAGACGCTGACGGCTACAGTACATCTGTGGAATTTGATGTGGACATGATGAGACTCTTTGAAAAGGGTAGGAGATATTATTCGGATGGGACTGCGCCATACGGCCAGGTCGTACTTCTTCAAGTGAGTCAAGTCTGCACCTTCAGCTCGGAAGCGAACCGAAAGTCATGTAGCATCATCGACCCTGTTGTTAATTTTTGGCGCCACTTTTCAGAGATATTATCAATCTCTTACATCTGCGAATCCCAACTTGACTACGGCGTCCACTAATTTCTCCTCTGTGCCTGGTGGACCTAGTCCCTCAATCGCTAAGAATATCGAGGGTAGGCTAAATTCAGATGAGGCTGTCACCACATTCCGGATCAGTGGAAAAGATCGAGATTTTGTGGATGTAGCGCATTACAAAGGGTTCAGCTTCTCTGTTGGTCAGTGCTGTTTGCCTTTCTTGCTTGCTTTTCGTCTTCTCCTTTAGATGTATTCTTAAACGTTCTCTTTTACTTTTCGGGATCGGACAACGAGTAGGTGATTTTGTTCATGTCATGAATGCGGACGACCCATCAAAACCTATTTGTGGACAGGTCTTCAAAGTTTTCGTCCCCAACCGGTATGGTCTTTTTCCTGCCAACTGAAACATCTTATCACTACTGATCTTTCTGTGCTTCGGCAATCTACAGAGGTGTTCGACAGAATCTTGTTTCTCTTACAGTGTGCTGGTACTATCGCCCCGAACAGGTGAGATGTTTTCTGACCTGCGGATTATGTGTTGCTCTTATTTATGTTTCAACAACATGTTTTTCAATACATTTAGACTGTTCACCCTGCAAATCGAACGTTTTTTGAAAACGAACTATTTAAAACGGGTATGCGTTATGATTTGTTCTTGCTCACTTGTTGTGATCATCGTATTGAAAACTGAAAACGAAAAAAAATACCTCTTGTGGTGTTTCTACAATAGGCCATTTCGGAGATCATGTGATAGAAGATGTGATCGAAAAAGTTGGCTGCCAGTTCTATAGTCGAGCTATCAGGGGAAGACCTGTTTCCCCATTCTGGTTAGTTTTCTATTTGATTCATAAATCTTCTGTATTTCATTTCGGGGCTGATCCTGACAAGGGTTTTTACCTCTCGTCTTTCATTTGAACTCGTAGGTACCCAGGATGGCCTGTATGTGAGTGGGACTATTCTCCAATCAGCAAGATAGCGATGCATATTCTTAACTCGACTCTTCCTTCATATCAGACGTTTGCGATTCTCGCTATAATGATAAAGACAAGCTTATGGTCCGGATCAAGAATAGAGATAGCTGTATCCCTGAAGAACGTGAGTAATAAAAACAACATTATCTCAATGGAGGAAGACCAGTCAGCTGACTCTTCATACCGAAATCATGGACGATCCGACGAAAAGTTCGAAAGAAGGACTTCATGCCTTACGCCCCATTCTCTGCCCAGATCAAACTTCGTCGATACCCGTCACCTCTCATCTCTGGCATATCCGGACCAGGATATATAGGTGAACCAGAAAGCAATGACGATGATGGAGAGTTCGATCTAGACGACTCTCAACCTCCACCGGCTCCTGTCGCTGCTCCTTTGACTCCCAGAACAGAAGCGCGTCTCCGGAAACTGGAGGAAATCAGAGCGAATCATTCAGCTAAAGGAGCCTCTGGATATAACTTGATGTATAACAGAGGATCACCATCAGCTGTCTCTTCACCTGTGTCGGCCGGGGCAAATGGTGCGGCATCTACTTCGATGTATGGACGAACAGGATCGACTACCCCGGTTGGACAAGGCGGTGTAGGGTCGATGAGCAGGCCTTCGGCTCTGCCTGCCAGATTGTCAGGGAACAGCACACCGACAGCAAAGACCGGGCAATTCATACCAAGCTCATCATCATCGTCATCCGCGCCTTTCGTCCAGACAACACCCCTCTCCCGAGCAGGATCGTCGATCATTCCATCACAGCAGCCGCAGCAACAGCAGCAATTGTACCAACAGCCATATCAGCATCAGCATCAGCAACAACAGAACAGCCCAGGAAGTAGGTCAAAAACAATATTGGATCGTTCTGTAGTAGGGAACAGTGGTGGGATGGGCTGGCTTTCTCAAGTAGCTCACCAGAGTTTAATCAACGATGACGTCGGTGCGTGTTGGCGTTGTTTCCTCTCACTTCTCTCTCTTTCTCATTTGTTACTACATATTACCCGAAGAGATCAAGAATCAGGTCTTGACGCGAGATATTGCTTCAACTCTTTACAACAGCAAACCGATTTGAACGTGATCCAACGACGAAAAAGATTCTTTGGTTCTCCGGCGCGCCTCTAGCTCTTCCTTTACATGTCCAGCCCACCCATTCTGCTCAATACGCCATGTTCTTAGCCGAGAAAGCTCTAGGTAAAGGCGCTGATATCGACGTCGATGACGGAGACGAGGGAGACTCGTCAGAATTGAGATTAACGGCCGGGGAAGATCATGGGTTGGACCCTCGGTTATTGGAGGCTGTCAAAGGAAATTTTCAACCTGATCTGATGAAGAGTGCGTTCTTCCGTCTTTCCTTCTTTCTTCATTTCTCTTCAACTTTGAAAACCAACACATAGACTTAGATCTGAAACCTGGTCTTCCCTCTTTTTCTATCTCATAATGTCCTTTCTAGGCATAGACGATTTACTAGAAAGCGCTAATGAACAGATCTTGGGTTGCGAGACCTTGAAAGAGATGGAAGGTGCAGAGTAGAATCTATTCTCGTGATCAATCTTGTTTGTCATGTCATATCGTATGCGTGTTCTTCTTTACATTCTACTCTTTTCTTCTCTCTTCTACTCGTCTAGGTGTATTGGCCTGGAGCTTGAAATGATATATGTATCGGCTCTCAAATCTCATTGGTGGGACACAATTGTCCTTTTCAACTCTTCCTCTTCCTTTCATAATCAAGGTACGGACGGAAGTTCAAAAACTGCTTAAGATGGTATAGCAATACGAAAGAAGGTCAAAAAACAAAGCGAAAGAAAGGAACAATGCAAGAACAAAGGGGTTTGGTTCAATGTGTTTAATGGAAAAATCAAGAGAAAGGAGAACATGTCATGAAAAAGTAAATGTAAATGGGTATATGAGGGGGATTTAAATGCAGAGCATGCAAAGCGAGGTGAGGCAAAAGGTGCAGAGGGTTTCATGCGGTACCTAATCGAACTCTAAAGATGATGGTATAAAGGATCGAGAGTGATCGATCTAGGAAACTGAGTGTATCAAGTTTGAGGAGAGAGTTCTTATGCCGATGGCTTTTCATCTGTCTTCTCAGCCTCGTACCCATGCTCTTGCTCATATTCGGCAGCATCAGCGGCGTAAGCAAGGATGTGAGCGGGTTCGTCCTCCAGATCAAGATCATAGTGCTCCGCCAGGGCTGAAGCGACAGACCTTCTGGCGTCGCCTACTGGGTATCTGAAAGATTCTCTCAACCGACCGACCGTCTCCTTCTTTGGTCGTTGCTGGACATCGTTGGACAAGAGTTCCTCAACATCAGCGTTCGACCACGGTCCTTGCTTCTGTTCGGGAGAGAGTAGGATGAGGTCTCTGCCCTTTCCGTCGTTCGTCATAGCGGAAGCTTCGATTCCAGACACTGACCACGGCGCCTTTTTGTGGGAGGAAACTCCTTTTTTGAACTTGTCAATCAATCCACTAGACTGTCTCGAGTGTTGCCGCTCATGCGTCTTTTGCTGCTGCTGCTGCTGTTCCTGCCTAGATAACGAAGACCTTGGAGGGGAGTTTGTTGCAAGTTTTGAAAGAGTTCCGTGAGGCATTGACTTGGAAGTTTTCATTCCTCTGACTCGTCCATGGTTGACGGGAAAGGAATGTGTGCTAGCCCGATTGGCAGCGAATTCGTCCTTCCTTGCCTCGGCGAACGAAACCCTTGGCCGAGCTTCTCCCACAAATGAAGCTCTGGGCCGAGCTTCAGGACTGTCGATCGAGAATCTGGAGATTTCTTGCATCTGAGGCTCGGTGCCTTCATCCTGTCCACGCCATGTCCCGAAACCAGCAAAGTTGTTGGAAGCAACAGAATGAATCGTTCGACGATCGCCACCGATGGTCCGGCTGGGAGAGGAACCCACTTCGGATTGCCAGCCCTCAGACAGGACTGACATTCGCTTGTCTGGGGTAGTACATCGGACGTCGAAAAAAGATTTATGTCAAACACGGACTTTCATTCGAAGAAAATCACAGAGAAGTGGTGACACGAACCGACGGCACTGCTCCATCTTTTTCGCTTTTCGGCCTGACGCCGTCGGGCATACACAAGGTAGACGCCGATGAGAGCGAGGAGAGCGAGGACGGGGAAGAATGTGGCGGCAAAAATTTTGCCGACGGAGAGAGAATGCTTAGTGGTCAAGTTGACGACCACCGGATCAGGAGTGGCTAAATACCCAGCAGAAGGTTAGCAGAAGATTTTCTATTTACCGAGCGCATCAGATTGAGCCGGAAAATAATCACCAGTATTGGCGGCGGCAGCGGCAGTGGTGCTGCCTCCGGCGATGGTAGTAACTAATAGATCGGCAGGATAGGTAACGTGGAAAATAGGTCCGACCGGGATAGATGATACGAACGAAAGGCTCGAGTCCGAGAGGGACATGGTCATCTGTAGGTCAATCACAGTACTCGAGTTCCACCTGAAGTAGACATTCTATCATGAGTAAAGTTCTTAGTGCGTTAAGGTCAGAGTGGAAGAGTGGCTACCAACCATTTGGGGGCCAAAGTAACTGAATAAGATCCATCGGCATATGTAACAGGACTCCAAATCTGTTTTTAAAAAGGGTCAAAGAATATTGTGAGCAGGCGATGCACGCAACAGGCATGAGTGACAAGAAGTGGCTTACCTTGATGACTGGGTTCGAACTAGATGGAGCTCGTAGAGTGAGGGTCACCTTGCTGGCGTCTAAACAGGTAGTGTTCTAAGAAAGAATACAGTATAGATTTTGGAAAAAAAGGAGATGGAAAGAAAAGAGTGAATAAAAATCGAGTCAAGTATAAAGATTTTGAAACATACCCATGTAAACTCGATAGGTCCAGAGGAGGCATCAAATGTAGACCCCAAAATGGGGTTTTGGTAGAGTTGAGTGGAGGTACAATCTGTGTGGCCATGGTGAGTATGAATTGAAGACATGAGTGTGAGTCTCATTACAACAGTGTCCGATGTGTTAAAAACCCAAAAATTACTAACCTTGCTGCTGAAGAGATGCACGGGAATGATGCTTGATTCCTCGTCGGACTGCTCTAGAAATTGGATCGCCCATTTTGAGAAAATATAGTTGTTGGTATGCGAAAAGGTCTGACGCAGATTATCAAGCTCCTTGCCGAGTCAGGTTACAGGTTGATGTGGAAACCGAATTGGTAATTAAGAATGATCAGGATAGAACAAAAACGAGTATCGAATGAACGAGCGTGTGTATATGCGTGTGTGTACTTGAACGAGCGTGGTCGAGGTCAGGGAAGGAACGTGTTCCTCAAAGTGTCCTGTATAGTAAGAGGATTAGAAAAGAGGAAAAGAAAGAAGAAAGTAAGCACGATAGGAAAAAAGAGAGGAAACGAAGAAGATGTTAAAGGTTAAAATCAAAAGAGAAAAATGCGAGGAAGAAAATCAAGAAACCGCACGCGCGCGTGTTACGCACAGGGCGTAAAAGGTCTCGGCCCTTGGACGCGTCTGCCGTATGACGCGTTTCTTACGGTTTGCACGCGACACGCGACTGATTTCTCGCCGATCAACCAACGGCATGACGTTCGTGATGATCGATCGGTCGCGCAGCGGTCAAGCTATGCAAGAGGGCCATCGGAGCTGTACAGCCGACTGGATGCTGCGCGTGGCAATTTGCTCACCGCCTTGAGTAGACTACGCACTTGCCGCCACACTCTCACGCGACTGCCGCGTAGGCTCAGAAAATTCGGACGCGTCGTTGTTGCTGTTGCTGCTGCTGCTGCTAATACAAGAAGACGCTTAAACAAGAACACTCTAAAAGGAGCAATCGGTAAATTCCCTTCTTTTCTCTACACACACTCTTGTTTCTCATATCAACCACCACCACCACCATTATTATCACCACTGTTATAATCCAGAGAAATTTTACTTATGGGTATCCAATCTATAGTCGCGCTCGCTACCTTTGCCTCGGTGGCTCAGGCAACTTCTTACACTCTCGTACGTCTCAACTGCCGCTTGGCTGCGCGTTCTCTCCCTCCGAAAGTGTATGCACTTACAATTTAAGCTCATCGTAACCTGCGCTGTTATATCCTTTAATCCAATTTTTCACAATGTTTCGCAGGCAAAGACGTACTCTGGCTCAACGTTCTTTGATGACTGGTCATACTACGGCAACTATGACAACCTGACCCTCGGGGATGTCACCTGGGTGAACAGGACAGTGGCCGATGCCAACCCAGAGCTGACTTACGTGAATGAGTGCGTTCCTCTTGTTTAGTAATTCATAGCGAAACTATTTTTAACTGAATCCCATTTTGATATCATCGGTTTTGCTCAACTCCCTTCTTTCCTATACACTGCAGTGCTGGAAATGCGATCATCAAAGTGGTAAGCTCGGCCAGAACTAATTTGCCTCAAACTTCCTCCTGTACGCTTGCTCACTCACAGACATTTTTGTCCGCCGCTTGGTTTCCTAGGATAACACATCGACCGTAGCGTATAATTACAAGCGAGATTCTGTCCGGATCACCTCGCTTGATTACATCTCTGTCGGATCTGTCTGGGTACTCGACGCGACTCATGTACCGTACGGATGCTCGGTCTGGCCTGCGTTCTGGAGCACAGGCCCGAACTGGCCTTATGGAGGAGAAATTGATACTTTCGAGGTCGGTCCTACAAAAACGATCTTCTGTTTCTATTTTCTTTCTAATCGTCAATTCTGACTTGATATTTATCTTTCGTAACTCAAGGGAGTGAATCAGGTCACATACAATCAGAATACTCTGCATACAACAGCCGGTTGCACACAGGCCAGCTCGGTCAACCAAACAGGAATCACCACGTCAAGCGACTGCGATTACTCGGTGGACAGTAATGCTGGTTGTGCAGTCATCGATAACAGTACGACCAATACTTACGGTGAAGGTTTCGCTTCGGCCGGCGGAGGAGCCTGGGTCACCGAAATGGCTACCGAGGGCATCAAGTTAGTTGCTTTCGTTGCACTCTCAACCTTTCTCTACTTTCTTACTCATTCCTTCTTTCTTCCCTGTTTAACTTAATATGTTCTCGTTCTCCTCCCCGCAGCATCTGGTTCTTTTCTAGAGCAGACATCCCATCTGCCGTCTCCAACGCCAACTCTTCCATCGACACCTCCGCTCTCGGTACACCGGTAGCTTCGTGGCCCAAGTCATCTTGCGACATTGATTCTCACTTTTCCGGTTTGTTCACCCATCCATACTCTTTCTTCCTGTCTCTTTTTCCCTTCACTGACAGCTCTCCTCGTTCTGACAATCTCCTTGATTTAGCTCAACAACTCGTGTTTGACATCACTCTCTGCGGCTCATGGGCAGGCGAAGCTTCCATCATTGCCGAAACTTGTGACGCCTTAGTCGGGACCGACACATGTTACACAACCTATGTTCTCAACTCCACGAACTACGACCAAGCGTATTTCGAGATCAAGTCCGTCAAGGTCTACGGTTCGGTTTCGACCACATTCACCAATACCACTGGGGACTCAACCTCTTCTTCGAGCTCCACCTCTAGTTCTGTCAGCTCGAGCGCAAGAGAGAGAACGATGGAATACGGCGTGGTTGTGAGCGCGGGTGTCCTGAGTCTGCTTGGGGCCATGACTCTGTTCATTTAACCTGGTTCGATTCGTCTAAAAATATAGATCTTTTGCTTTTCTCTTGTTCTTTTTCACTCGGACATGTTTTTTTTTGGCCTTTTCTCTTCTCTTTTCTTCTCGCCTTTCTTTCGTCTTTTCGCCTTCTTCTCTTTGCCTGTACTTTTGAAACCTAGGACATCACAAAATTGGACATGGAAATTACCGACTCGCCATACATAAACTCCTCTTCTCAACCCATCATTTCTTCTTCTTCTGCTTCACCCGACGTATTTGGTCAGGTGTTCTTGCTTTCTTTGTCTCTGTCCCTGTCCATGTGTTTGTATTTAAATGCGATTCTTCTTCTTCTCTTTGTTCTCGCGATCGACAATATCTGACCTCTTGAGGAAGAACAGATGACCAAGAAGGAAAGTTGAAGCAAGACATCACACATTTGATCCTGATTATATCTAAGGCTTTTCTTCTTTTTGCGAAAAGAGAGAAGATTAAGAAAAAACAAAGAGTGGAAAGAAGAAGAGAAAATCAAACATCGGAAAGAAAAGAAAAAAAGAAGAAGAGAAGAAAGTAAAAGGGATCGATGCTAGATGAGAGGAGAGACAGGGGAAATTGAAAAAGAAAGAGGAGATCTAATAGGTACTTGAACAATTTTTTTTGGTTTTAATTTGGGTTTAGAACTATTCGAGATTCGCACACGAGGAGAAAGTATTCCCCCTAGAGAGGAGATTTTGGACTTAGGAATTCGAAGGAGAGGAAAAGGATCGGTTGGGTTACAGAGTTCACAAACATAGGCACAAGGAAAGACACAGACAAGCACAGTGACATGAGGGGAGAGAACAAAAAGAGAGAAAAGGAACCATAGACACACAATCACACATAGAGGAAAGAGTAAAGATTCAGAATAGGAAAGATCGAAGGGAAAATGATTGTTAAATGACATGTTGAAGGTTTTCCCTACCATCAAGGAGGAGAAATGACAAGGATGAGAGAGGTGGGTAGGAGAGGAGGTCATTTGTTTGTCTGTTTATTTGTCGGTTGGTTGAGCTTGTCTTCTTTCATCTCTTCTCGACAGAATCTACATGCCGTAAGGGAAGCCAGCATGTTGCTGTCCGGCCTGTCCGTAATCACCCAACCCACCCAATCCACCAGCACCCCCAAAGCCTGCCGCACCTAAACCTCCAAAAGAGGTCAAGCTAGGTCCGACGGCTGGGTTTCCAAAGTGGTCGATCTGTTGCTGTTGCTGCTGCTGCTGTTGTCGCTGTTGGAGGTGACCACCACCAGCGTACCCACCGATGGACCGAGGACCGTACATATCAGCGAGCGAGTTTGCGTGATGCATTGTTGGGTTTCCGAGGTTTCGATGGGGGTGAACCTGGCTAGACGATCCAGCAGCCATCATACCTCCCATACCCATAGGCCCGGTTCCACCACCACCAAGAGCGAGGTTTAGAAGAGCAGCCTGCTGGTTGTATCCTCCACCGCTTCCTCCTCCCCCTCCGCCAGAGCCGCCTCCAATACCGGTACTACCGCCGAGTCCTCCTCCGGCTCCGCCGGATCCACTGTAATTGTGGTGGTGCTCCATGTGCTCTCTTTGGAGCTTGGATTGGATTCGCTTGCCGTAAGGAGTGTTTCGGATCATTGGCAAAATCGGTCGAATGCATTCCACGAGCTATGAAAGAAGAACACACGGTCAACCGACCGAACATAACTTGATCAGGTACGATTGATAAAAATCACTCACAAGCATCCTCTGTCCGGGCTCGGCGTAATCCAAAGCAGTCTGAACGACATAGTTTGCGAATGAGTCTCGCAAGAGTTTTTCAAGTCTGTTACGGTTAAGCAGTTCAGAGATCAAAATTTTCCTCGTATCCGGCTCGGCGACTCGAATGCACTGGAAAAAAGCAAGTATCGCCCAGATAAAATGTCAGCCAACTTGGTCTGAGTTTCACTTCTGTCGTTTAGAAGAAGAAACAATTCAAAAGATAGGTACACACCTTTTCGATCACGTTCGAACTGAACTTTTGAACGGAAAGCGCACAGACGTTCCCAATGAATTGCCTAGTGACCGCATCCGAGAACCTGTTATCGTTCAAGTCCAATACGTATTGCTAACAGACGCATAGGGAGAAACATATGAGCCCTTTTGAGCAAGTTAAAAAGAACGAGATGGCAAAGTAGACGTACGACAACGTAGTTTCCGAAGGGATCTTGAACCAAAGTCAGACCATGATAAGTGATCTCGGTGACGAGCTGGACCCTCTGAGAATCAGCTGCGTGATCAATACACCGCTGAAGGACACAACATCCATGTCGGTGTGTAGCCACCTCGACACAGTGAGCGGCAACAGCGTTGTAGATAAACTAATTTGTAGTCAACAGCTCGGGTTGAGTCAATACATTGATACGGAAGTTTCGAAACAAAGACCGGTTTGACTGACCTGGTTATCCTCAGGCACAAGCCTGTTCAAACACTTTTGGATAACATGGTTTCCGTTCAAATCTTTGATCAGGGGCACAACATTCGCAGACAAGGCAAGAATGATTGAGTGGATCTATGGACGCAGTGATACATTTGATTGAGAATGGAAACAATGTAACGCATATGAGATCAGCCATTGGTCGAACTCAAGGAAGAAAAAGAAAGCAAAGAGACAACAAACCTGTCTGGGAGTAGACAAAAAATCGATCATCTTCTGTACGGCCCTCGTTCCGTGCATGTTGAGCGAGATTGTCACCAAGTCTCCAGCAACGGATTCACAGATAGCATTTCGCTGTTCGTCAGTCGAATACTCGAGAAGCTTCTGGCAAAGGTAGTTTCCGAAGGGGTCTGATAGGTTTGAAAATGTCGTCACTAGATCAGCCTCGATCGAACTTGTTTACAACGACGATGACATAGAGAGGAAGAACATCAAGCTCTCAAAGACTCACCGGTCATGAGATCCGAGAAATGGCCGTAGGTCTCTCGGAAGATCATATCTCGATGCTCCGGTACTCCCTCTTCGAGCTTCTTTTGGAGATATCGGCAGCCGTGCTGGTCCTTGCAGAGCGGAAGAATTTCTCCTTGAAGGTCTTCGATCCGGGTTCCGGCAAATCGGTTGACTAAAATGAAGTGTGCACAAAGATGAGTCTAGTTTTTGAAGCTTGGTGAGACAAACGTTCAACCGAAAATGAACGACGAACATTCAGCATCTCTATCGAGTTCGGCTCGTCGGTGCTTGACACCACCAAGCCCATCAATTCCGCTGAAACCGTGCCCGCTAGAGTAATCGGCCGAAGGAGAGAATCCACCGAACTGAGAGCTTCCTCCGAGCTTGCTAGAGTCCCGAAGACCGATCGATTGGTAGACGTGAGGATCGACCACTCCAAACTGTGTAGATTGAAATTTAAAGGATAAAACAAAATTGAGTTTAACAATCAGATCTTCGTTGTTGGACGAAACTTGGTACATCAGAAGAGAATAACGATAGACAGACCTCGTCGTGAATGGACGAGCCAAAGTCATCGGTCGCCTTGGAGAATCCACTACCCAGGGCTCGGCCGAACGTCTTGGTAAGATCAGGGTTAGAGAATCCTCTCTGGGCAGCTTCAAGACCGCCACTGGTACCTAATCCTGCTCCTCCGAGCGAAGGACTGGCGATTCCGGATGAACTCAAGTTTCCACTAAAAGCGCTCTGTGCACCGGCCAAACCGCTGTGGACGGCTCGATCCCTGCTATTCGAATTGGAGTGCCCGTTCGAACCAGTGACATTGGTAGCACTACCGGTCGAGGCAAAGCCGTTCTGAGGAGTTCCCGGAACGGACCGAGCGTTCAGGGCAGGTAGACTGGATCCGATGGAATCAGACAGGGAAACCATATGAGGGGGTGATCCTCTGTTAAGGTGCTGATTGGCGGCAACAGCCGACCTGATAGAAGGCGAACCACCGGACTGGGGTCGTCCGGTAAGGGGAACGGTTTGAGTTTCCATGATGGGTCGAGCGGAAGCGCCAGAGTAGAGCCAGGCATTGGCATCGGCCGAGGCATTCAACTTGACTGCTGTGGACGTAAATTCGGTGAGACAAAGATAGGAAAAAAATTAGACGATCGACCAAAGGTTCAATTACGAACATGTATCATGTGCAAAGCAGGTGAGGTGGGACAGTAAGGTGAGCTTACCATTGGAGTTTACAGGCTCGTCATCAAACCCAAATTTGCCAGGATATCCGCCGGATGAGAATCCATCGAGCTTACCGATCGACTTCATGTTGGATTCCAAGCTCTTTCTTTCGGCCGAGTTTGAAAGTGCAAGGGCAGCCGAGAGAGGACCGGGAGTGATGGAGAGTTTGTTCAGATGGAAGCTTAGGTCATCCTTACTTCCGCCGGAAGGTCGTCGGGAAGCAGGCATTGACTTGACACCAGAAGGAGGACCAACAGGAAGGGCCTTGGTGCCCGAGTTGGCAAAGCTTTTGGCCGGAGGCGACGAGGGAGCCGTTGTGGCGCCTTCAAACGTCTGTCCGTTTAATGTATCGACAGAGCCGGTCGCAGGAGGCGTACCAGCAGGAGACTTGAGAAGCGCGGCTTCCTCTCGGAGCTGTTCTTCTTCGAGAGCTTTCATCTGAGCTTCAAACAGTGCTCGCTGAGCGGCACGCTGTCTCTCGTGTTCCTGTCGCTTTTGTTCGATTCGCTACATGAGAGGAGATGATGAAACGCATGTTGACGCACGGTCAGTATCAGTATTTGCCTCTCAATATACATGTAAACGAGGTAACTGTCAGATGGCTCGAACAAGGAAGAAAGCTTACAGCGTTGACTTCAGCCTGAGAAGCAGCCTTCAAGGTCAATCACACATCCAGGGAAGAACACGATGTGAAGGATAGCAAAGAAAACAGAGGAATTGAATGAACGTTGTGGATTAGTTACACAGTGTGAATTTACCAATCCTCGTGGCCTTGAGTTTTGATATACGTACTGTATCAGCGAGATCAAGGAAATCAGATGCTCCTCTGGAAGGAGCGGCAGACATATTTGTCGGGGACGAAGGAGTCGTTGCAGTTGCCATCTTGTGGAAGAAGGGGTGTTTAAAATAAGTTGGGAAGAAGGAGTTCGCCAAATCAAATGTGGTCGGGTAAAGTTCGTTCTCGTAGGAAAAGACAGCAAGAGTGAGTTCTCCTTGTTAAGAGAGATGTCGACAGTTGAGCTGAAGGAGAGGAGGGTATGTGGATAAGATGTATAATTTTTGAACAAAGGATACTAAACGAGACAGAAGGGGTTTGGGCAAAACAGGTCAAACTTCAGATAACGCTCGAGCAGTCAAAGTTCGTTCTCTTTTCAATATTGGTGTGGAAAGAGAAACCCAGACGACTGATTCGAAGCAGCGGCGATGAGACGATCAAAGGTTTATGAGAGGGAGAAGGAGAGACCTGAACGTAAAGATCAAACTTGGAGGAAGAGAATAAAATGGACCGACCAGTTCTAAGCGATCTCACTTGCGTACAAACAACGACGGGATGAGATATTGCTTTGGACGACAGAGGTCAGGTGTTACAGAGCTGGCGAGCTTGGTTAATCTGAATTGACAGAGCAGGGCCAAGAGCAAGGAAGGGAAACAGAGAAGGAGAGGAGAAGAACAAGGAGGCAGGCAAACAGTCAGCCGAGTCGGGACAAGAAGAGAGACCGAATGAAAAGTGAACGAATGGGCGTGAAGACGGGAGGAGTGAGAAGAGGGAGGGAAGCGAGACGACGACGACGACGACGGAGGGAGCCGCTTTGCGAAGTGACCAGAGTTGGGATAGTCGGAAAGAGAAGAGAGGGAGAAAGAGGAAGTGTCTGTCTGTATCTATGCACGTATCCTTGGCACGACAAAGGCGACGGGAACGATACTAGCCCAGGGTCAAGAGAGGAGAAGGAGAAAGAGGAGGGGAAAAAGCACGACAGCGGCAGAAGCAGCCATGACGACTGAGGCAGCCTATAAGGAACAAATCAACCGACGACGCACTAACCTAAATCCGACGAACACAGATCTTGGTTTACACAGATAAAACGGGAAAGCTGATGGAACAGAACGGGAGATGGACAGAGAGAGCAAAGACGAGAAGAGAAGAGTGAGTGGTGAATTTCGACCGTGCGGGCGAAGGTGAGATGCGGGCGAAGCTGGAAGCAAAAAAAATTGGGCGTAGAAAAAAAAGAAAAAATCAAAAAATTCTATGTTCTATCTTCTCCAAAGCCGCTCTTCTTCGGGGTTTCTTTCTTATTTTCTTCCTTCTTTCTTTACTTTTTCTGCAGTAATTTTTAGGCGCCGTCTGCTCGTGTTCATGTACATTCATTCATACACTTGTTGATAATAAAAAAAGTGGAAGAAGAGAGCCGGAAGAGAAGGAAAAACAGAGGACAAATATTTTCCGGAAGCGTTCGAGACACAGATTGTATCCGGCGTGAACTTTGCTCTTTTTTTTTCTCTTTCCTTGCAATCCCTGTTTTTCCAACCCAAGAAATCACGAAACATCCTAGCACTGGTCAAAGGAGGAGGAGGAAGAGGCAGAAACAGAGGAAAAAAATTAGAAGAGAAAAGAGGGACTTGGTGTTTTCATTGGCTGATCTGCTTGGTCTCCCTGGCTTGGGCTTCTTTTTCACTTGCCCCACGGGTCTTTTCTCTTGCTTATTTCCCCTTGCTGAAGAAAAAAAAAAGATCCGGGCTCCCCGGTCACCAAGTCCTTCTTCCTCCTTTCTTCTTCCTCTTCTTTGGCTCATCCTTTTTTGGATACATGTAGAACGAGAAAGTGAGCGCAAGCGCGAATAAAAGGGATGATTCATACTCAGTTTGCTTCCTGTTACATCGCTCGGGTCACAATCTCTTATCTTCATGCCTGGCCTCCACGTGGCAAGGGGAACATAAATAAAAAAATCTCGGGGAAATGTTTGGAATTTCATAAGAATCCTCTTCTTGAATAAACACCCTCCTGCTCTTGTTCGAATGCCTTTTTCTTCTCCTTCTGTTCTTCTGAACTTCAAATGCTGAACTATGTGGAGTCTCCTTCTCGCGCTTACATTCTGCTTGTGAAGATGGCCGCGAAGAGACGACGGTCCCGGCAAAAGAAGACGAAATAGAAAGAGCCGAACATAGCTCTTCTTCACATATGTAATATCGGCGGCAAAGGCTGTTCTCATCCCGTGCATCCGTCCGTTCTTCCAATTGTACAAGAGTCTGAACCAAGATGAGAAAAATGACGTGTGATCCACCGGATGCCCACACACATATGCAACGGAGCATTCATCTAGCACTATACCGGTCCTTCTCGAGGCGCCGTTGCTGTGGGTCTGGCATTCCATCCTTCGTTTCCACCTAGTGTCCGATCGTTTTCCACTTCGTCGTCAATGTCGTCGTCCTCATCGTCGTCATTACACCTGTCATTTTCAATTTTACTCATGTAACCATCTCTGCTGTACTCACGTCCATGAGAGCGCCTAGTTCTACCTCCCTGCCCTTGTCCATAGTTATCTCCATGTGGATAACCATCAGACACTGAAGGTTGGCCCAGCCGAATTTCTCTTGTTCGGTCCATAAGCCGATCGAGTTTTGATCTGTCGACCTCGAAAATAATCCCATCGTGGCCAACCTCGCTTGGTAAGAGGTATCGGACCACCCAAAAAATCCATCCTAGACCCTTGATTGATCCCGATCCCGATCTCGGAGAGAGTGACTGCAAGTTACGGCGCCATCCAAGATCCCAAGGGTTGATTACTTCAGAAGATGAGACGGGTCTCCGTTCGGCTCGTGTCAGCAGGTGGTTCGGTCGCCAACGGAGGTGACTCGTCTGCGTGGGTGAATCAGGGAGCACAACTGCCGGCGGCGTGCGCGAGATCTCCATTGATTCTAACGTTGTTTGGTTCAGCCTGTGTACAAAGCCATTGGCGCCGGTCAACATGACATAAACTCTCTTCATCACCCCCAGATACATATCACTCACAACGCAAGATACACATGGTAGCATGCGAATCCTCCTATACTGAGCCCAAACGTCGTGCCCATCATGATCAGAATAAAATGTGAGACGAAAGTGAATCCGAATTCAGTCTGTTTGGGGGCAAAAGACACCCGGTTCATCAAACATGGTGATAAACTATGAGTCAACATGACGCGAATGGGAGAAGGTTGAGTCTATCTTCAAATTGGAGAACCCACCATCGCGTCACTCTCTCGGACGAAACCGACGAGCGTTTGAATAGATTCGACCGCAACAAAGACACAGTAGAGCATGGTATAGACCAGAAACAGCACAAACGATCGATAGTTCTTTGCGCCAATGCTATTTGTCAAACGAATTGAGTTCAACGGGGTTGTTGGAGAATCCAAGCGCCAATATCAAGTTCACTCACCACGTGCCTGTATGGACGATCAGGAGCAATTCAACCCATATTCAGAACCATATCACAACGTCAAGGCATCTTCAGGGAATACCTCAACCTAGAGACGCCATTACATCGGTGAACAACACTTACCGAGCCAGAGACAATGATGATCCATTTTGAGCTATCATAACCGCATAAATCGATCAGTCAATCGATTCCTCTGGCAAAAGCAGCGGTCCATCTGAAGCGCCAGGACATACAATACACCTTCCACAAGTTGAGCAATGATGACATCTGTCGAAGGGAAACAGCGAGAAAGTGGTCAAATCCAGCGCAATGGTGTATCAAAGTTTGACTAAACAAATCGAACAAATATACGAACGTACCTGTCCGGTTTACCAACCCCACATTTTCGACAGAATCTAGGTCCTCCACTCGAACTCTTTGCCATCACTCCCAGCGCATCGTTCTCCATCGCCCTTCCTGTCGGTCCGTCTCTTACGAACTCGGTCAGGCCAATCTCTCCCTCTCGTTCTTCGTCCCGAGTGTGGTTGTCCAGTAGAGCGTACTCTCCTGTTGGGCCACCCACTCCAGGTGGTGATCCTGGCAGAGTAGACCATGTGATATAGTATGACCATAACGATATCCCTGATAGCCCGTGGAATATAGTAGCCTGAAAGATAGCATATATGGGTCGGTTCTCGATTCCATATGTGGTGCACCAGCAGAGAAGGTACACAAAGGGTATATAAGGATACATCATCAAACATATCACGACTATTGTTGTGATAAACAACACACACCACAAAGCAGAATATCATGAGTTCTGAGCAAGTTTTCTCTCTTGGTGGGTTTATATATCAGCGATCAGAAACACTCACGTCCGATCGGAGCATATGTCTTGAAGGCTTTCAATTTAGACCGGCGCTTGAGGTTTGCCAAATGGGTAGGTGTCATCCCATACGAAGGGGGCGTTATAGGTGGGAGGCCTGCGTAGCTATGAGAAGGCAAAGTTAGTGGACAAGCGAGACCAGTGGTCAAGGTGCAGGCTCAATTCCTTACTAGTCTGGATCAAGTGCCATGTTGTTGCAGAAAAAAAACGGTACAAGGAATATCGTGTCGAGCAAAGAACTTGGCTGGGTCTACAATGAAGGACTCGGCTTTGCACCAGGCCTAGGAAACGCTATTTTATATATTAGACCTCTCAGCTAGTTAGCGTTATCCCTCTGAATCCCACGGGCTCAACGAAAGCAACGACGACCAGAAGAGGGACAACAACGATGATGATGGCGATGATGGTTATGACAGAATCTGAGTGACAACCGTCAAGATTGTCTTTGTGTCCGACGGGCCCCCACGAAAATGAACCTTTGGCTTTCGACACCTTTCGATTCTTGACCCTCACCTATCGACGTCGCTGTCTATCGCTTCCCTTTCGTTCTGATCATTAAGGATCTCGTTTAGCCTAACTTCTCTCTCTTATGGAAGCTATTCGACGGATGCATCCTCCGTACCGACTTGGACCTCGGCTTATCACTGCAAGCTCCCTCCGAACGTGTTCCCTTTCGATATCAAGAAACAGAGCATGCATCGTTCCTTCCTCCTTTCGGCCTCTTTTGCCTCACAACGCGCTCTCTGTCCGGTACGCCCATTCAGAGCCAAAGTTGAAAGCTGATCCTATCACCGAGCTTGGAAAGACTTTTGGAGAAACCCAGCCGAGGTTTCCTGTCAGAGGGGACGAGATCGAGGTGCTCAGTGAACCTGAACAGTTCTATAAGGCTTTGCTGGTCCGTTTTTCTGTCTTCTTTCTTTTATGCTCTCCCCTCAGAAGCTGACAAATACGTGTCCGTGTCGTATGTTTGATGATTCAGGGTCTTATCAAACGAGCCAAGAGACGGTTGGTGATCAGTAGCTTGTATATCGGTACAGAGCAAGATGAACTGGTTAGACAACTCTCTCTTCATGTCTTTCTGATCTCGCTTCAGTTCCTCTTGAGTCTATCCTGACTGGCCCAGTATCTCTTCTCGTGGCTGATCATCGTTTTGATTCGTGTTCTCAATCCAGCTAGCTGCTATTCGGACTGCTCTCAATACATCTCCTTCCCTCAAAGTGACATTCCTGCTGGATCATAATCGATGTACTCGAGAACCTTGGCCTACCAAGTCGACCGCATCAATCTTGTATCCCCTCGTCCGTGATTTCCCCGGCAGGGCTGAAGCTTGGTTTTATCGAAGCCCAAAGTTGAGCGGAGTGATGGAATGGTTGGTTCCCAGACGCTTTGATGAAGGATGGGGCACATGGCACGCAAAGATATACGGTGGTGACGAGGAGGTCATCATCAGCGTAAGTTCTTCATTCAACGTCTCTTATTCACAGTTTGCCTTAGGGATACTCATGTATGCTATTCCCTCTTGACTCCTTCTATCAGGGTGCCAATTTGTCCAAAGATTACTTCTCCACCAGACAAGACCGATACTTCTATTTTCGAAATTCGCTACACTTGACCACCTATCTTTCAAACCTCCTCCGCCTGTACACCGGCTACTCATACCTGCTCACCCCTACTACTTTTACCGCAGCATCCGCCTCTACTTCCACTCTCAAATCGTCCTCTTCATCCTCTTCGTCACCTTCCTCAGCTCTTACCGCATCGGCTTCTACAGAACCTCAACCCTACGCTCTCTACTGGCCTCATACTACAGTCGATCCGCGTGACTTCCATGCGCACGCCTTTGCCACCCTTTCAGCCTTTCAAGCGAGTTGGTCCCGTAAGACCCGAGATTGGGAAGGAAAACGTGTCGACGCTGATACGAGTGTCTGGCCGGTCCTTCAAGCAGGGGTCCTTGGTATCAAAGAGGAAGAACGTGCGATGAGCGCGGTTTGGAAGGCGGTTGATAAGTTTAAGGAAGAGGGAAGGGCATTGGTTGATCTGACGAGTGGATACTTTAGTTTGTATGATATGTACAAGAAAGCCGTTATCGAGAGCAAGGCGGACGTCAGGATCATCGCGGCCGCACCGAAGGTTTGTGCTTTTTGTACCATGTCTAGTTTTCTCTCTATTTCTCCTCGCTTGAACTTTCGAACTCAAGACTCTTTCTTCTTACGTCCGATCATATTTGGACGATCAAAGTCCAATGGGTTTTTCGGGTCTAAAGGTATTTCTGGATTGATACCTGAAGGATATACCCTGCTCGAACGAGACTTTGAGAGAGAAGTCTCACGGCGAGGAAGGTCGTGGACTGTCACTCCTTCTCAGACAGATTCCTCTTCCTCCTCCCTAGTCACCACCACGAAATCTATACCGGATGAGAAATCGGAAAAACCTACCGGGACCTCAGGCTTGACCGGGAGTCATCTAGGCTCATCCCCCGGGACCGGTCATGGTGTTGAGTTGACAGAGTGGCAGAGAGACGGTTGGACATATCACTCTAAAGGTTTGTCTTCTTAACCCCTCTCTAGATTGACGTTGAACTCGAATGGTAAGAAGAAAGATACCACTTGCTTATGTTCCACCTTCGCTTGGTTTCTTTGGAGAAACTGTACAATAGGAATTTGGGTATCCCCACCGTCTAGCAAATTGCCTTCTCTTACTCTCATTGGCTCTTCCAACCTTTCCACCCGCTCATGCGCTCTTGATGTTGAAACCTCCTTCTTCATCAGCACAAGTTCACCCGAACTTCGTCGTGCACTCAAAAAAGAAGTTGATAGACTCAGAGTGCATAGTCAACCGTATGTCATTGGAGCGCATACTTGGAAAGAGCCAAGCAGACAGGTCAGTTGGCAGACCTGGGTACTGGTCAAAGTATTAGGAGTGAAAAACATGCTATAATGAGCCTTCTGGTTCAGAGCATTAGGAAGTATAAGAGAGGGGTGGTACTATTATTCCTTCTCTCTTTCTTGATATGTTCTCTGTCGTTGCTTATGCATAGATTATGAGGGTGTGCAAGGGGATGGGTGGGTGAAGACAGGAACAGAAGATTCGCATCAATCGTTATAGAAGATCATTAGATAGAGTTCATACAACCAGATCAGACCATGGATACAGAAAAACGATGGCATGGGATGAAGGGAGAGAATCAAAGTCTAGCTTTGACATCTTGTGAATCTCTCACATGAACAATAACTTTGCCCCATGTTTTTCTGGATTCAATATCTGCCAGTCCAGTACCTATCTTGTCTAGCCCACTTTTGACACGGAAAGTTGAATTTGTACGCGTGGAATAGATAATAGCATCAATTCAGGTCACATTGTTTCGTCGCATCGCCGTGTATGTTGATTATAAAAAAAAACTGGACTGACTTATATACCCGGTCATAAACCACAGGCCGATAGGCTCCATTATGAAGACCCTTGAAGAGCTCTCCCCATATAACAGGTGGCTGGGAAGGTTCTTTCTCTGTACATGCGTGCCATATAATGAAAGAGACGATCATGTCAAATGGCCGAATACAAAAGAGAGAAGACCGAGATGTATATGGGGCTTACTGTAGTATGCTCCGAGATGTAGTCCGACGACGCTAACATTCTTGAGGAGGATTAAGTTAGCCGGAATCTATCACGTACGAAAAGAAAAAAAGATGAACATGTATCAATTTTACAATCGTCTATAATGTTTTGCCTAACTATCGGGATGTCGCTCAAGAGCAGAAGAGACTAGGTAACGTACTTTCTCGATAGCGCCTGCAGCGAAACCGACGACAATAAGTCGACATTTCCAAGCAGCAACTTTTAGACTGGGTATCAACAGACCTTTTTTCAATTTTTAATACATCGTATTATCAGAAATGAATCAAGATGAAAAAGTAAGATGAAAGCTGATACAAGAATAGAGAATGTGACATACCGACAGGGTCAAACACAACGTCGACCCCTTTACCTCCTGTGATTTCTAAGACCTCCTTCTGCCAGCTATCCTTCGAGTAGTCAATTCCAAAATCGGCTCCACCGTGTTTCTTGCAAATTTCGAGCTTATCAGCTGAGGAAGCAGTAGCGATCACTTTACATCCGAGGGACTTGGCGATTTGAATGGCAGGCAGGCCTTCCGATGTGAGAATCACAAGGCGCCAAAGAGAGAGCAAGTTATGGCTTCGAGTCGAGTCAGAAATCAGAAGCTCGTGTGAAAGAAGAGAACTAAGACAGAGACGAACCGACTCCACCTGCACCCGCATGAACGAGAACCCAATCCCCCTTCTTAGCTTGTCCTCGTTCGACGATTCCCTCCCAACTAGTCTGTATCATATCATCATCCCAGTAGGCAGACAACTCCATCAAAATGAGTTTTCCGCTAGCGCTTCAAGATCTCATCGGTCATAAAACTTATTACAACTCACAGGCCAGGTAATACAAAGCCCGGCTTGATAGAGCAACAGTCATGAAGGAACACTCAGTATATATACACATCACTTAATAATCAAGATGAACCTACCGGCTTCATCAAAGGTAATTCCGGGTGGTACGGGAAGCAACTGGGTGTGATGGACAGCGACTTGCTCTGCAAAGGAACCTATAGAAAAGCAGAGGCCGATGAGCAGATACAGCTTTTAGTGAAATTTTTTGAAGAGAAACCTGATTCAGTGGTTTTACCTTGGGCCGCTCCAAAAACCTTGTCTATTTCATCGCGAGGTTTCACACTGTCAGTCGTCAGCTTGACGCGCTTGTTTCGTTATGTCAGATACGGAGGGTTGATGCTGCCACTGACCGCCAGCCTTGAAGACAGATCCAGTTGGGATGACCGCATCTTTCGAAACGACTCCTGCGAACTCTGTCCCGAGAACAAAAGGTAAGGGCGGTTGAACTGATACCGAGGCGACCGATCAGTCCGTTGCCAGCGATATGCCAATTTTATGTCAGCTGGACGAACGTTGATATTTGTTTTGAGCTTGAAGCACCTTGATGATTTTTAGAGATCCAGATTTAAACGCAAAAAGCAAATATCTTTCAGTCCAGATACCGTCGCAACATCGAATTTAGCAATCCTCGGCAAAGAGACAATCTTACATCGAAGAAGTTCAACCTGTAGTTAGAAAACCCGTGGATATATCAGTGAGGATCTGCGCGCATCAAAGATTTTCGAAAACGAAGAACGCCAACGAACCCGCAACTGTACACGTCGACTAGAATCTCTCCTTTCTTGGCCACCGGTGCAGGAGAATGATGAGAGCTAATCCGTAAGACTAGTTAGCCCTATGACCCACTACCAGGATGATCCTGGCGAAGAGTGATAGACTCACACAGAGATCTTGGTAGGATGTGCGTGTTTTTCGACGACAAAGGCTCTGATGCCACGAAATTGGTCACAAGTTTATCAAATCAGTCAACATAAACTACAAGACGAGCGATACTATTTACTGACTTCATTTTGAGATAGGTAATCGATGTTGATGGTGAACAAGATATAAGTTGAAATCTCCACCACAGGTATTTCTGTTGCCCGGCTATATCTACTGAGTTAACCGAGAACCGGCATACTGTAACCATGTGATGTATCCTAAACGACCACTGGTTACGGTTCCCTTCCTCATCGTCATCACCGACTGGCTTTTTCAATCTTGCATTCTTTGTTGGTTGTATATCGACAACATCAATGACCATGTTTAGTCCTCAGTACAATCAGCCGTTTACAATCGAGTGAGCTGCTCTTATCTGTCTAGATCTAGAATTTATCACATTAAAACTGAAAACTGACTTTCCAGCTTTCCTCAACTTCACCAGAGAGGCATTCGCTCTCGACCCTCCTATCATCACCGAAGGTAAGACAGATAGACCCACTCGACCTACACTCCTGAATTATATCCCTTCAGATGGAACCGATCGTTTTACCTAATCGATCATCGTCAATTCTCTTACATCCTCTGTCAGAAATCTCAAGACTCCAAAATTCAATCCAACATCTCGAACGATCAAACTTGGATCTGGTCACGTTCCTCGCGTCGGAAACTGATCCGGATGTAGCCCTGTTCGTGCGTTCCTCTGTTCTCTTAGAAACCCTCAATTCAACAATTGATCATGTCGTTAACGTATCTCATTATGGGTCTACTTTCTGTTTGATCTGAGGATTTGAGTAGTGCATTACAAGATAACAAGATCACGATCGCTACTCAATCTGAGCGAATCCAGATCCTTCAGATCGCGCTTGGATCTAAACTAGGGATCAGGGTGTCCGACTCTCATTATGCACCGAACTCCATACAGAGCTTAAATTCATCTGCCGATCCGTCTAGACCAACGAACGGAGCGAGTACAGTACCGGAAGTGGTCACGAGCTCGGTCCCTTCTATAGTATCCGTAGAGACATCCACAACGGCGGGCTCAGAATCGCGAGCGAATGGTACATCCTCTAGTCGAGACAATCAGGATGACTCAGAAGAAGGTGTCTATCTCTAGGATATATGAAAATCACTAGTGATAGGTATAAGCATAAGATTCGATACATCTGTAGTTAGAACTGGATCCGTTGGGACCTTAACATATGGCATGACAACAAAGCTTTCATCGAATCATGACCGAGACGACAGAAAGAGTGTATATGAAGCGAAAAGGGAGACAAAAGGTATGCATGTACAGAATAGAGAATTGGTGTTTTTGGCTAGATTGGAGTTGGATGATAAGAGAGATAAAGGAGGGGAAAGTGGACACTGGACATAAGCGCAACAGAAGAGAGAACGAGATAGGGGACCAAGGGGAAAACCATGCGAAGGTGTTTGTGTAATCTCTTCTAAAGGAAGAACGAAGGGGAATAGAAAAGAGAGGAAGTGTCAAGGAATAGTAGTTTGTGATGGTGTGAAACCAAGACATGTGTTGAAGGAGTGAGTGAAGGGGACCGAGCGAAACGTCTGAAAGAATTTACTTTCGAAAAAAAAAAAACGTTAACAAAATGGGAGAGAAGAGAAGAAACAAAAAAAAACAGAAACATGGATGTAGATGGACAGAAGTGAAGATATATCTCGAAGAGCACCAACGACGTCGATATCAACGTGCAAGTCCTAAATTATCCCGTCAAGGGAAGAAGTGAGTGTAAATTCGACTGGTGGGATGGACCTCCATCTCTTCCAACTTGAACTGGTTCAAGAAAGCTTTGATCTCTTGGGCGAGCTGGGGAGTAAGCCTGTTACATGTCGCCGGTTCTGAACGCCGATCGTATTCGCTTCCATGGAACGTATGGTACACCGCACAGTTCGGCGCCCAAATTAACTCCCTTTTCTTCTCCGGCTGTACGGAGACCGACCGATGAGTTCCCATCATCATCGGCGGCGTGTTGAATAACGAGAGTGTGGGCGCGGATGAGTTCTGGGCATGATTACTGTACGGAAAGCTTTGTCGGTCAACAGGATCTATTCGGTTGGTCAAATCCTCGAACGGCGCGAACGGGGGGGAAGACAGGATATTCTTCCCGCTCTTGTCGGTAGAAACAGCTTGTGATTGAGTACGGTCGATGAGATCAGAGCTTGGAGTAGGGAGTTGATTAAACGAAGAAGAAGAAGAAAGGCCTCCAGAATAGGTCATGTTGTCTGAAGAGTTTGATCGTGATCGGTTCCATGCCGGGCCTGAGTTTTCTTTCGTAGAGTCGGGCTGAGCCGGTATGACTGACAAAAAGATAAACAAGACGAGCCCGGTCATTAGCATCGACAGCGTCACAATTAGATGATTGAGGAATCCATCGCTAACCTTTTAGAATCGACTTAGGAGGCGTTCTATCCAGAGAAACCGGCTGTACGTCCCAAGTTAAAACCTCTTCGTCATCGTCAACTAGAATAGATTGACCCAGTTTGTCAACCACCTCATCGACATCTTTAGCGCCGACCTCTCCTTCCAAGTCTGTAAGACTTCCAACCGAACTATGATCGTCGTCTCTGTCTCCATCCATAAAAGGTTCTACGAGACCAAGTGAACCAACTGGCTCGATTCCCCCTAGCTGTGGTCGATCGGCACTTCTGGAGACAGTATTGCTCTCCCAAGTGGTTGGTACGTCGATCGACAACCTATGTCCATCCTCGTTGACGGTCGCAGCCCATCGGTTTGAGAGAGCGTCGTCCTCTGCACGAGATCGCAGGGTGTGCTGTCGAGCGAGCTTAGCAGCCGGGCTAAGAATAGCGCTGTCGGTAGCTGCGACTCGGTCGGTTTCCACACTGAAATGGGTGACGGTTGGGGACGGGACATCACACTTCCGACTCCGGAACGGACTGCCTTTTTTCTTGTCTTTAGGTGAATCGGAACCGTCAAGGTCCTTGTTTTTCTTGTCCTTGTCCTTAAACATATTTGAGATACCAATGAGACTATATTGTCGAGAAATCACATGTATGCATTCGGATACAATAGGCATGTCAGCGCCGAAAAATAGGAAATGGTTCAGGAGATCAAGAACGATGATAATGTGGAAATTTCCGGACTGACCTGTTCTTTGAGGCCAGCTTCCCGAACGATCCGATTTTCTTCATCATCATACTTGTGGTACTCGCAGCAGAAGCGATTGAGATATTATCTGTACTGGCGTTCCTCATGTTGAAGAGCGATCTCGACCGTTTGATTGCTGGTGGTCTGGAGTCGTCATCTGGGAGGGTTGTGGATGTGCCTCCGTCGGGTTTGGCGGCCTGTATTCCGGAGGATGACACTGACCGGCCTTGCAAAGCGGGCTTGCTAGGAGAAACCATCGTTGCCGACACTCGGGGCTGAGCTTCTGTCGCAGGAGCGGACGCTTTGCCTTTTCCCTTGAACTTGCTCATCAGGCCTTTACTCTTTTCCTTCTTCTCGACGACCGCTGTCGGTGCGGGAGATGTTCTGGAAGGCGGAGAAGAGCCTGATGTGGAAACGGTTGTGAGTGAAGATGTGGCCGAGGTTTCTCTGGCTCGCTCGACAAGAGGAACATCCTGGGCTCGAGACAAAGGCGATGGTTTCGGAGGACCTGATTTGACGACTACTGGAGCGCCGAGAGGAGAAACAGTCTTAAAGGGCGCACGCGGAACCGTATTGGGTGGACTCGAGACAGGCGACGATTTACTGGGGGATTGAGTAGAGCTAGATCCGTTTGAGAGTGAAGATGGGTTTTTGGGTGGTCCTCCGATCACAGATGAAGATCCAGAGCCGGTGGATGAGTTCCCAGTGGAAGAAGACACCGAGACGTTTCGCGCATGCGCCTCTCGATATTCATTCTCTCGTTCTCTTTCCCTCTCTACTCGACGTTTGTGATCTGACTTGATGCTCGAGCCCACGGACGTTTGGGAAGACGTTGCCTCGGTTCGGATATAAGGTCTTGAAGGAGCGATCAGTTCCTGGGCGTTAGATGCATCCGATACTTCTTCAGTGGGTACCGCTTTCCGATTCGGTCGACGATATGAGTGGAACCCGCCTGGCGGTGGAACTGCGCTGGAGTTGGTTTGGGAGGCCTCAGATGAAGCAAGAGGAGCGGCAGAAGACGGAGTTTGAGCGGGGTTGTGTTGAGAGTATGAGGATTGTCGGGAATGGCTCGGGGGCGTCGGATTATTGGAGTGATACGACGTATCGAGCGATGGGCGTGGGTTATGTTGGAGACCATTAGAATTTGTCCGTCGACGTTGAGGATCAACAAAGGAGGAAGACGAAGCTTGAAAGTCGTTCAGGTTCGGATTGGAGTAAGGAGAGCTTGGAGGGAAAGGTCCAACCGGAGGAGTTGACCCGTTGATCATCATCTGTGTCACACGGCAAGTGTGAATTGTTAGTGAATAGATAAATGAATACATCTTTTTGGAAGGCGAAGAGACAGAAAGTATAGCTTTGAAAAAGACGTACATGCTGATAAGCCGCTGCCCATGCTGCCAATTGCTGTTGTTGTTGGTAAAACTGCTGATGATTGTTCATTGGTGATGGAAATGGCATCCCAGGAAACCCAGGGTTCCAGCCATTGGGTGCGTTGTAGTGCTGCTGAGGTGGCGGCTGCTGTTGATGCTGATGTTGATGTTGGTGTTGTTGATGCTGCTGCTGCTGCGGCGGCGGTTGGGTTGAGCCCCGGATGCCGTAAGCGGATACGCCGATTTGTTGGGAAGACGACGACGACGACGCCGACGGACGATGGCTAAACGGAGGAGTAGACTTGCTTCGAGGTGGGAGATCGAGACTGGTTCCCGAGTTTGCGTTGTTGATTGACGGTCGACTCTGATGTTGGCTCGCGGAGGACATGTGGGCGGATATGTGGGAGGGGCGATCCAAAGAGATCATGTAGAAAGGTTTGAGCGATAGTAGTGGTAGGAAACCCAGGGGTCTATTTTTGTTGTAAAGGAGAAGGACCGAAAGAACCAGAAGCCAGGTCAGGTAAATTCATGACAAACAGACATAGTTGATTGCCCTGAAGACAAGTGACGGCTAGTTGTCTGAAATCGACGTAATGAATCTGACGTACTAAGCGGAGAACAGAGAGTAGTATATTCTGTATAAAGGACCCATGTTCGGTTTCAAGAAGGACGTGTGAGTTTATAGTTCGACTTGTGCTGCATAGAATGAGCTGTATGGATGAAGTGTGTCCTAAGACTCGGGTAGAGATGATTGGAGGGAATTGAAAACAGGGGATAGCAGGATAATTTCGTCGAAACGAGAATTTCTTGCCCTTGAATTCTACCATGGTTGTATGCCGTCTCCATCTCAAAGGTCTAGAGAAGTATATTTCTCTGGAAAATCTTAAAATCTAATTCATCACTCACCTCAGCTAAACCGAGAACGCTTCTTGAATGACGAGAGCACTCGACAAAGCTCGGAAAAGACGTTTTGTTCGAACGAAGGATAGGATCAAGGAAAGAAAGGTAGAGAAAGATGTATTGCCGATTCTTCGGCACTAGCCGATGTGAAACCGCCGAGCGAGTTCGATAGAGAGAAAAAGCTTAATTCCGACGGAATGACTGCCTGGGAAAGATGTTGAGGAAGCAAAGAAGGCGGTGGTCCCAAAAAGCTAGAGCTAGAGCTTGAAGGGAGTTTGTTTCAAAGATCCGGTGGACCGTTCCTTTTTGAGAATGATCCGGCTGGGGTGTGATTTCTCAGAGGGTAAAAGTTGTCTGTCTGGGGATCCCGCAAGTGTCAGAGAACACGAAAGAGAGAAACGGCAAAGCTTGAATGGCAGGTAAGAACAAAGATTTGAGAACAAGAAGAGTGTCGACAACACAAGACAAAGCTGAATCTCTCCAGAAACAACGAGCAGGACACAAAGAAGAAGAAGAAGAAGAAAGAAGGAGATCCAAAGAAGAGGGAAGAGTGGTCACCCAATTAAGCTGAGGCGTGTACTGGGGAATCTGTGATAGTAGATCTCTGACCGCGCGTATGACCACAACTCATTCTCTTACGATCTTTGCTTCCTTCTATTTCTCTCTGGCCTTCTATCTCCCTCTGGTCGACAACTTGTTGAGCGACACTCTGGATGAACAAGCTCAATAGACGTACCTAGAAAGAACTGACCAAACGAGACAGTGTGAGTGTGTGAGTGTGTGTGAGAAGCAATAAAGGAGAAAGAAAGGACGGGAAGAAAGAAATCAACCGGGCTCGGTATCGCGCAAATAGAAATTTCCCAATCGGTTTTTCTTACTCTTCTTGTCACATTTCGTCCGTTCTTTGGGTAGTCACAACTGAGCTTTAGATCGATCTTCTTACACGTCATATCCATCGCACCGCTTCGTCGGATATATGATACCATGTTCTCTCTTCTTCCGAGCTTATTTCTATAGATATCTTGGTACACACACACATATACATATACACTTTAGAAGCAAGTAGAGCACGATATACAGCAAAGATCTTATCTGGTGAAAGGGATTTCTGACTGGCAGCAAAATCAAAACAGACTAAAATAAAGCTGATATGTCATCCTCGCTTGTTGCTCGTCACCACTATACAAAGAATCCCATATATTTATCACACAACTTGAGGAGAAGATGTCTATCGTCCTTGTTACAATCATGCGTGCGACCCAAGGATTTTACATTTTGAGGTCTACCAGCCATCCTCCTCGTCATCCTGCTCGTTCTTCGTAGGCTGATATTTCGCCGTCCAGTCCAACCAAGAGCCTGTGTAGTTTCGGACGCTATCAAGGTTTCATTAATTGAGATGAGAATGAGTGTTTAGCCAATGGACTGGATAGTTCACCGATGACCTGTTAATGTGTAGTACAAGTTGAGGCAACTCACTTGGTGAAAGCATGTCCAGCGATTGGTGTGGCCTGCAAGGTCTCCAATGCGCTCTGACTTCGCCTTCCACTTCGGCAGTAAACAACAATAGGTTGATCCGGCTCTGGCTTCTTGTAGGCGTACTTTGACTGGAACACATCCGGCTCCATAGCGAGAGCATCTTTAAGCTCTGACAGGGGGAGAGGAAGAGAGCTTGGGATGTTACCCTGCTTGATCTCATCTCGCTCTCGAACATCCAACAAGAGAACCTCCTAGATTGGGCGAAAGATCATTCGCAATCAATACAAAAAAAACACCCCGCAATGAGTTTTGGATTCCGTTATTGGATTAAATTGAGCTGATACCCGGCTTGATATAAAAATATGATAAAAAAGGAGAACTCACCCCAGGGTTCTTGGAAAGCTCCCTTACTTCCTCAAACTCGACCGGTCCCTTGTCGGCCCAATCGTGCCTCCCCCTCGGAACTTCTATCGAGTACAGCCGTCGAGCCGAGTTGATAGGAGCAATGACTGCGGGAATGACGTGTTGATGAGAGGCAGCTATAGCAGGAGTAGACATGGGCAAGATGGACTTTGAGAGGACGACTGAAGACGTGACCAGTGATCGACGAAACATTGTTTTATTGGTTCTTCTTTTCTGTCTTTCCTTCTTATTTCTTTCTTCTTTGAAACTGATAGAGCTTGAGAGACGATGAGTAGATATGCCGATAGTTCTATGTAGAAGAAGCACGGAATGTAGAGGTAGCGTTTTAGGTGATGGATGAATGGTAGAAGAGGATAAAGTAGACCACAGATTGGTAGGCCGGCTTTTGCTTTCTTCGTTTTCCTCTCATATTCGCACAGATCACGTAATAGGCATCGTCGGTCTCAGCCTTAGCCCAGGCTCACTTATTCGCTGCGACCACCTTCAATATAGTAGATAAAGAAAGACCACATTCGGAATGGATATATTTCATAACTCAATTAAATACAAAAAGTCGAGAGGACGGAGGAGATAGAGAAAAAGAATGAAACAAGAAACAACACATCTAGTCATCTTTTCGACATCATACCCGCTTCCGGCTACTTAGCATTCCCAACTCCAGTTGCTTCCCGGAGGTCCCTCAAGGCTGCCCTCCTGAATGGCAGTCACCCTGGCGTGGAGGCCAGTGGCGATAGGCCCAAGTCCGGTGGGTCCGATAGGGATATGGATGTCCTTGACGGCTTTTGATTCTGATCCGGTGGGGAGACCGATTCTAGATAAATAAGACGATTTTGATGTTCAACAATGATGAAGAAAACCAAGGTTATTCAGTGAGACTTTCGAATTGGCCCGAGAACGCCATGGAGCTTACCTCTCGACAGAGCAGACGACTTGATCATCCAGTACCGACGAAGAAAAGAACAAAAAGATTTAGGAAATCAACATAAGAACCACGACGAAACATATCAAGGAGAGCATGAGAGCAAAGACTCACCAGCAGCAGTTCCAGCACCGAAAGCCTCCCTCAAAGCGTCCTTCTCGCTCCAAGCCCTCAGGTCGCTCAAGCCAAACTCGCGCTCCTCGATGACAAACTTGGATTTCTCTGGCAGACCAGGAAGAGTTATCTCGCCCTTCTGATGTGATCGAGCGAGGGCGAGAAGAGATGCTCGAGTGATTCCAGGCAGAATCAGACCGTTGAGAGGAGGAGTGATAAGATGGGTTACTGTTGAGCAGAAGAAGACTGGATCAGACGATGTACAAGGCGGCTGGTGTGAAGAGATAAAGACGCGCAAAGAGAGAATCTTGTCACAAACCTCCCTCATCATCCTCATAAGAGACGAACAAGTTCATCTGACCACATCTAAAACACGTCAACGACACCGTTAATGCAACTGAACCCGAGAAGACCAAACACACGATCAAGAAGAAACTAACTCCGTGATTTGATCTCCAAGGCACCACAAATTCTGATCGTATCCCAGCGACTTAGCTTTCTCTTGAGGTCGGAAGCAAGGAGCATAATTCAAGGCCAGCTTGTACTGTCCAGTTCCTAGAATAGAGCAACGGCTCTCAGGTCAGCATCGCAAGAGATGCCCAACAACGGTTGGGCGTCGATGAGATTTTGTTTGGCAAGAAATCATACATACCTCCAGGCCATGATCTGACGGCATCAGTAGTAGCGAGCAGGGACACAGGCTTGAAGCCTTTGGGGAAGAACGGTCCGACAGGACACATGATGACATAGAGCATACACTCGTCCGAAGCGCCGACTCCGAGAGCAGGTCGAGTACCGATCATGGTTGGTCGGATGTAGAGCGAATAAGGTGGTGGAGGAATCAAATGTTCGTCCTCCTTGACGAGCGTCTTGATGAGAGAGATCACAGCCTCCTGGTTGAAAGGCTGGTTGCAAAAAAGTAAGGGAGCAGATGAACTTCAACTTTGTCTAGCATACGATGATAGCATCATATGGAAACGGACGAACAGGAAGGGCGACCCGGTCGGCAGACCGGCTCATTCGGGCCATATTCTCATCCGGTCGGAACAACCTAGGGGTTTTACCCTCTTGTTTGTAGGCCTTCATACCTATGAGACCGCGATTGGAAAAAGAAAAGAAAAATCAAATCAGCCTCGGAATCACAAGACGAGGGAGAGTTCGCGATAAATGTTTCCTCGATTCTTTCTCATTGCACAAGAGGATGGTGAGAATAAAGAAACGTACCTTCGAACAAACTGGGAGCATAGTGGAACTTGATATGAGAGGAAGAAGAACACGAAGAAAAAGAAGAAGAAAAAGGAAAAGAAATAAATTTGGAACTCTGTAAACGATTACGGTGTTCTCCGAACAGAGTGAACCCAAGAGACTCGGAGGCATGAAACACGTACGACGGCTGAAGCAGGACTGAGCTCAAGGGGTCCGTAAGGCTTGATGACCGGAGCTTGCCATCCTTTCCTGATACAGGTTGAACATATGTATAGAAGAAGTGGATGATACCATAAACAATCGATACAAGACGCTGGGCTGAAAGTGAGTCGATAGATTTAGGGTCACATACCCGGCTACGTGCTTGATGATAAGCATGTGGTCAGAAAAGTTGGCTCCGAACAACATCTGTTCCGGCAGAGCAGACTTGACGGGATTCCGCTCAATGGTAAGCAAGGAAGGCTGGTGTGGTTTTTGTTTTGTTTACATGAAAAAAGTTTGAGCAAGAGGACACAAAGCACAGCTCAACCATCAGTCCTTCCACAAGAGTTCTAACTGAGAGAAGGATTGTATGATTTCGGGAAAGATGAAAACTATAGACATACGTCGATATCCGTCCAAGCAGGAGCCTCAGTGGGGATGGTCATGATAGAAGGTAAGATGTGTTGAAGGAGTGTATGTGTGGATAACAGAAGAGAAGAAGAAAAGGAGCAAAGAAAGAGAAAGACTAGGTTCTTTATTTAAAAAACGGAGATGGAAGAAGAGGAATCAAGAGAAAAAGAACGAAAGCGGAGGAAAAAGAAATTTAGTTAAATACGGAAGTGACGATTACGCGCGAGACGAGTCATCGTGAAATGATTGTGAAATAGCCGCGACTAAGATTAGAGAATGTACTACAGGTCTATCTACAAAACGACTACAGCACGCGCTATCACATGAATTTTCCGAGTGGCGATTACGAGACCTATTAGGACGGAAGCTACAGAACTCTCCGGAAAACTCTATATGGAACGGAAAACAGTATATACAACAGAAACACGATAAAGACTACAATCTCTGCCCGGCTTTATCTAGAAGGCTTTGGAGAAAAAACCAGGAACAGTTCACCCAAAATAGCCCTTGTCGCCTCCCTCTCTTCTTCCGCCTGTGCCGTACGCCCACTCGCTTACGCCCACGCATCGTCGTCTTTTTAACCTTCAACCAGTATAATCATCCAGGTCGAATTCTACCCAAACCCTTTCTGTTTCGTGTTCCCTTTTGTGTTTCTCTTTCTTTTCTTTCTTAACCTTTAATCATCCATCTCCTCTTTGATCGGCTCTTCCAAAGTCTCGTCCTCAGCAGTTTCTCGTCAAAACGGTGGTTTTCTGGCGTTGATCGGCTGACGTGGTGAGTGATTTAACTTTCTTCTCAGGGCCACTCGTCCTGCACCGGATCCATAATCGCCCAGAGGTCGACTCTCCATCTTTGTTCTCTTTGTACGATCCTGGAACATCGTTTATGGATCTTTGTCGTCCGACATACCTCGAGTGAGGATCTCGACCAATCTCTTTCGACATTCATCTTCTCTCTTTCTGGATCTCTCGCTTATCATTCTTGTGTGCATACGTTGTTGATCCTGGCCTTTCTATCTTTCTGTCCTATTCAGAAGAGTCCCGGTACTTTTCGCCATAGCTAGACTGCTGAACTAGCCTCGCTTCGTGCATTGGACAGCCGCATATACCCCTTGCCACTTTAAGCTTTCGATACTGTTCCTTCTGATCGCTCGTCTGTCCTCATCCAACGGGGTCGACCGAATAAAGCCTCATGTCTGATATTCCCAATCTCTCGCCAGACGTACCTCCTTTGGACGAACCGATAGGCAGTGACGAGCGTCTTTTGGGCTCGCCTTCTGTACCTCGTCCGATCCCTCAGCACTCGAACTCGTTTAATTCTTATACTCGTCCCCGGCTCTCTCAGACATCCTCCTCTAATAATTCGTTCTCCCCGGCACCTTCTGATGCAGACTCCAATAGCTCCCCTTCGTCCAACTCGAACTCGCCTCGGTCGGTTGCATCCGGACTGCCGGTAACCAGGTCCATCCTCGGTCGTCAGTCTCCGGCGAAGAAAACGACCGGGCTGCCGCCGTCCGGCGACAGGTCTGAAAAGATTCTCGACCATGGAAAGGATCAGTCTGTCAGCGGTGCCCAATCTCTCGAGGCCCTTGTCTCCCCAACGTCTGCTTCGACATTGAATGCCTCCCTCGGACTTTCCCTCCCTTCAAACGTCATCCTCCCACCCGGTCCATCCAAGCGCACTTTTGACACGACACCGTCGTTTCCCTCTCCTCTGGCACGGGCATCCATTGTTCCTAGATTCGACGATTCCGATGAAGAAGACCCGAATGCAGATATCGAGGCAACCAGTCTGGAGGGAGTCCCTCATTCCGGGTTCTTATTCGGTCCCGATGGGTCCAAAAAGGCTCGTCCGAGGAGAACGTCCACCAATCTTCTCCGCTCAGGTAGAGCAGCCTCTCCCAGCACGATGCTTCACATAATGGCAAACGCTAGGCAGACGTCTTCCGGCATACCGAGCTCCCCTGGCTCAGAAGCTAGCAGTCACGCCAGTCCTACGTCGATGGGAGATCCAATCTCGCCCGGGTTGACAATAAGAGACAGAGACCCGAGTCGGCGGAGCAGACAAACGTCAGAAGGAGGTTCCTTTCGACGCGCTGGGTTCCCTGATGGAGGCTCATCTCCCAGTAGATCGTGAGTATCTCGATCGAACCATCGACCTGTTGTTCCCATTGTTTTTATATTATTTTTTAAACTTCTGCTTACTTCTTGCTTTTTCGTTGCGTTTGCCTCAGCCCCACTCGTTCTCGCCGAAGATCAGATATGGTCATGGCCAGCTCTCCTGATAAAAGTTCCAACCTGAGACACCCAATCACTATCTCTCGACCTCTTCCGATCGCCTCTCTGACCATTCCAACGCCTTCCAGCACAGTTTCCCCACTAAATGCCCTTCCTGTGCCCTGGGGTAATTCCCCAACATCATCCGCCCCGTCCTCACCAACAGAAAGCAACTTTACGGGCGCTATCCGCTTGCAGCGAGTCCCTACTTCTGTTAGGCTCGCTTCAGACCTGATGGGATCCTCTCCTCATAGTCTGAGCCCACTTAGCTCAGCGGCGTTCCTTCGAAGGGGAAGCTTAGGGAATCCGGACGCATTGAACATGGGAGCCCTTGCCTCTTCCTTTGGATCGACAACAGAGAGAGACCCTCTTGCTGGTACGAGTAATATTGTGAACCCACACACGATCAAGACTCCCAACCCATCGCCAGAAGAAGGCCATCTGTCCTTGCCGAGTGTGACAGTCACTCCACTTTCTACCCCGCTGGTCGAACAGAACGATCCTATGGGCACCTCGCCGTGGGCTCCCGGAGCATCTACCTCTCTCGGCGCATTTTCAGGTAGAAGCCCGTTGGTGTACGCAAGACCCTCAAGATCTCCCATTCCTGCTCCTTCGGCATTCGAGCCACTGGTTGCAGCAAGCCCGGCATCCCTGAAACCTTCTGGACTACATCACAAATATCGAACGTCGGTCCACGAGACATCTTCCCTCGGTCCTCTATTAGGAAATGCAACTCCCACGGACATACTGTATGGTGAAAACTTGGGAGACTCTAAGAAGGAAGACTATGATCCAACAGAGGTGGCGAGGACTATAATGAACTCGAGATCGGCCAAGGTATCAAAGTGGAAGCGGAAAAGTCAGGTACGTATGACACGTTGGCAATTCAGACACTCTGATATACTCTCGATACTCGGTCATTCATATACTGAGACGTTCTTTCTCTCATTTCATCGTGTTGTCCATCATATAGACCTCGGCTTCGTCTGACATGCCCGACTCCTCGTCGATTCTTCCGAGAACACCTGCGCAGTGGATGCCTCCCAAAGAGCCAAGTATATCAATCAAAGATTCAGAGTCAAAAAGCCCTCATCTTTTGGGTGAACCACTCTCTCGATCTTCAACTGTTCCTCGGAGGTTGAACGAACGAGACGTTACCGACACGCCAACGGACGATGTGGAATCTGGACAATTCGTCTTGGATCGTCCAGAAACAATTTCCGGTCCGAGCTCACAGCACTATATCGAGTGGGTTGATTGGTTGGACGAGTATAAGCAGTTCAAAGAGGCCAAGATCCGTGCAGAGCTTCAGAATTTCACCATGCCTACGACGAGCCATCCTGAACCTCGAAAGGGAGAAGGCATTGAATCAGAATCCTCGATGTATTCTGATCGTCCCAGTCGTCAAGCTTCTGCAGAATCAAGCTCTGATATAGGTGATGTCCGCCTAGAGACACTTTCACCTCAAATCTCATCAAGAGAAAGAGTAGTTTTGACAGCTTCGTCTCTGATGGAAGGAAACGAGGGAAAGAGAGCACCTCATCGACGTACGCTCTCCGGGATCTCGGCCGGAGGGCAGAACCTCCAGGACAACCATATCCACCGGGTTCCTTCTCAACGACTGGCCAATGTCTTTGATAGGCCACGAAATTTCTCCAGCTCGACTACTGATTCTAGAGAGAGTACAGATAGTTGGAAACCGAAACGCAACGTTGGAAATAAACTCGAGGGGTGGTGGAAGACTGTCAAGAGCACGCTCGCTTTATCCGATCATCCTCACTCAAAGCATACAAAAATAACCTCGAAACCATCTGAGGCTTCAAATCAACCTTCCACAAGATCTCTTCAATCAAATTACCCATCCGCCATCCGTATCGAACCAGGCGCCCCATCTTCATCTCCAATTACTGTCCCTGCCCCACCTTCTGCTGTTATCGGATTCTTCCCATCAACAGGGCAATCTCCTCGTCAACCACTGAAACACCGAACATCTGCTTATGACTCTCTACGGAGCTTACCATCCCGGGAAGCATTGGCGCCCGCCGTCTCTCTCGTTTCTTCTCTTCGACCAAATAAAGCGGCTGAATCTTCAGAACAAGATGCCCTTGTGCCTCCTCTCCTTCGGGCCTTGTCTTCCAAAAGCGACAAGACAATGGATCGTCAACCTTCTGCCGAGCTCAGCCTCGAAGCTCGCCGAAGACAACCTCCACTGTCTCTAAAATTCGATAAGCCTCAACTTCGACCCACCCCCACCCATTCAAGCTCGGGACATGGCTCTGTCTCCAGCACTGACCGCCCTCTCCATCGGACGCTTCAGTCCCGTACTTCTTCATTTGGAACGGATTTTGATAGCTCTTCTTCTTACAACAAAAACGCTATATGGGCTCAAACGCCCAGTCCGTTGTACGCTCTTCTTCCGGACGACACTCGAAACGCTACTGATGCAACAACGCCCGGAATGTCGTCACAATCGTTCAACACGGCAGCTATACAGCGAGAAATCAGGCATCGGTTGACCACTCAGAAGGAAGTTTGTAACAAGGAGCTGAATAAGATAATACATTTGATTACTCTCTTTGTAGAGGAGAAGCTCGATGAGGTCAACGAGGCAGATCTTCAGGCGGATATCGATATGGATAATCTGGGCATGTATTCTGCAATGGACAGTCAGAGCGACTTTGGTGGAGATGAATCGGATCGGGCAGAGTATGTACCGGCGAGAAGAAGTAGGTTTCTTAAAATTTCTTGGTCATGCTGTTCAAACTCTCGAGTTGCTCACTGATCGATGTGTTCGGTTTTCTCTGATATCAGGAGTATCTCGACCATCTTCTCGCAGACCTTCTATTTCGCTTGCCAGTAGCCCTGCGAAACGTCGAGACTCGTTACGTCCAACTGATGTGGGGGGTCTTCCAGCACCACGTCGTCGATCTCGAACTCAAGAGCAGCGCTTCAATCAGACTTTGTCAAGCTCGTTCAAACCTACATCTTCAAACTCCTCATCTCGATCCACTTCTCGTTCACGATCTCCATACCTGCCACAAAGTTCTCTCAATCCGGATGACAACACCGGTCTTTCTTCTCCCTTCTTGGCTACGTTGCAGGAAATCATCGGTATTGCCACTGAAGTCTTGGATATGTCCATTTCGGCAATGACTGCTCGCCCGGGGATTTGTCCAGAATACGTGCAGAAAGTTCAACAAGTTGGGACAACTTGGGACAAGCATCCGGATTGGCCTGGCCGAGGGTGGTGAGTATATCTATGACTGTTGTCTGACTCTGTCAGACATTTTCAGTAGGCTCTGCTGTCATCAAGATGGGAGGGAATGCTAATCATTCTGTTATTGGTTTATCAATCATAGGTACGTGCAGCTTCTGCTAGCTGTAGCAGGCTTAAGCCGAGTGATCGAGTGGTGGGAGGCCGAAAAAGGATTTTGGAATTTTGCCGATCACGATAAAGAAGATGAGCCTCTATCGTTTGTGATAAAGCCGACAGGCAGAATCGGTTCCCCCGTCATCTCTCCTTATGCTCGACACGAAGCTTTGCCATCCTCTATGGGTCTCGGTTTTGGAGGGAAATTCGAGCCACGCTCATCGCAGTTTTCTTCTATCGGGCTCAGGATGGACGATTCGGACCTTCAGTTTGAAGGAGATAAACCGAGTACCGTGCCCAAGCTTGATATTGGTCCACCTAGGGAGGACTTAAAGCTACAAGTCGAGCAGGCAAAAACAGTCAATCTCGTGCTCGAGCTGAGTCTGGATGGAGATATTGTCGAGTGGATCAATCCAGCGTGGCAGGAAGTTGTTGGGTACGTGTCTTCATTTCTTGGTCGTTTGTTCTACTCTGATTCTTAGGGTTCTGTCTTTTGGCCTGGGTCTGTTCTTCGTTTGCGCTTTGTTAGGTCGGATCCTGGAGATGTCATAGGACGGCCTATTCATGAATACCTCGCTCCTGCGGACGTCTCTGTCTTTTTGGATGCCAGTCGAGAACTCTTGAAAGATGACTCGCACACTGTTGAGGCTCGATTTCGATTACAAGTGGGTTCAAAATTGTTTCTTCGCTTCCACAGTCTTGTCTGTTGACCCTCGCCATATCTCTATATCTGTAGGTTCTACCAGAAGCTAGCGACGAAGAGTCAGATGTTCGCGAGCCAGGTCCAGTCTTTATCGAGATGGATGGAAGCGGAATGCTTATGCGCGACCGGTTCAATGGCGAACCCTCCCACAGTATGTGGGTGATCAAGCCAGTCGCTCTTCCAGCGGGTGCCGAAGTTGAACGGGCCAACAACCCTCTGCTTCCTCTCACCCTCAATTTCGGTGTTGGCTCTCAACGTCGAGCTCCTATTCATTCTGTCTCTCCGTTTCCTCATGGAAAACCCATCTCGACAGTTGATTTTTTATGTCGGATTTGCGAGCGACAAGTGCCAGCTTGGTTCTTCGAGAAGCATAACGAAACCTGTCATGAAGTTCATCGCTTAGAGGCCGATATCGGCGAGCGGAATGAACGAATTGGAGAATATCTTCAGCAAGCCGCCGATCTCGCCAACGTGTTGGATCGAAGTCAGCCGTCTTCCCCACTGGCTTATCGAGGAGTCTCTGTGTCGTATTTCCCTGCACCCTCATCAAGCCCGAGCAAGACCTCTTCTTCTCGACCCCTTGGATCCAATTCTATAGATCACCAACGATCGATAGTTCATCAAGTTGTTGATATCCTTCAAGTCTGTCTGAACGTCTCCACCCCCTCCATCAAAGAGGACGCTACCGATGTCCCGATCGAGGAGCAGTGTCTTCTTTCTCCTCGCTCAGAAGACAATATGACGTTGATGAATACCTGGATCCAGCCGACCTGTAACGACCCCGCCCTCAGGATGTTGGTTGAAGACACGATCTCTATTGTCAGAAGCAAATTGAATGCTGTCAATCGATTGCGAAACACTATTGTGTACTCGGAAAGAGTGCGTTGCGAATGGGAGGACAAGGTAGAGAAGGCGCTGTGCGCTTTGTCTGATGGGAGCGACACTGATCTCTCTTCGGATACGCCATCGGATGAAGACGTGCCGGTCGAACGTTCGGAAACTGGTTTCCAAGGCTTCTCAGACTCTCCTTTGGATATATCGATGGCTTCTATAGGACCCTTGGACCAATCCCTCTCTCCCCCGACTGCATCTTCGCTGCCTTCATCTTCTCCGGGTAGCTCACAGCATCGAAGTTCAATTCATACTGCCAGTAGAGCCCCAACCCTTCCCTCAATCTTATCGACAAACGAGATACCCATGGAGAGGGCCACGCTGAGTGTTCCATCACAGCATATATCGATTCCTCAAACCGAGTCACTCTACTCGTCTTCTCCCAGGTCTCCACTCGCTCAGAGTATCGAACGTTCGCCTACTAGATCTCGGCGGCTTTCGATAACCCGAAAAGGACGATTCTCAGTGGGCTCGGATGCTCCACTATCTCCCAGACTTCCTTCAACTACCCCCACATCTAGATCCACTTCGGTCTCCATTAAAGATTTTGAGATCATCAAGCCGATCAGTAAAGGAGCCTTTGGAGCGGTCTATCTGGCCAAGAAGACCACCACGGGAGACTACTTTGCGATCAAGATGCTCAAAAAGGCTGATATGATCTCGAAAAATCAAATCACCAACGTGAAGGCTGAAAGAAAGATTCTTATGAACCAAGCTGAGTCCCCTTATGTCGTGAGGCTGTTCTACACCTTTCAAAACAAGCACTCTCTTTATCTCGTCATGGAATACCTTCCCGGTGGTGATCTTGGGGGGCTTGTCAAGAAACTGGGAACACTTGGTGAAGACTGGACGAAGCACTTTGTTGCAGAGATCATTCTTGGGTTGGAATCGCTACATGACAAGGGCATAGTTCATCGGTAAGACTGAATCTCCTTTCTCTACTTGAGTATCTGGGACAATCTCTGATAGAGTAAAAATGTTGTCTTTTCTCTTCGATGTTTTAACCCCAGTGATGTCAAACCAGACAATCTTCTTATCGATGCTAAGGGCCACTTGAAGCTCACCGATTTCGGTCTTTCAAGGATTGGTCTGCTGGGTCGGCAAGCCGGAGGATCTCGCTTCCCATTCTCATCCAAATCATCCTTCCGGGGCCCACTAGATCATCGTTCGGCTTGGTCCAGAGACCATTCCATAGATTCCTCAGATTCTAACAACTTCTCCCCAAAGGGCCCAATACCAGCTGGAGCTTCAAGTCTAAGCCAATCATATTTCGGTTCGCTTCTCGACAACGATGGTCGAACCTCCGCTGATGAGTCCAGTAGAGTAGAGAGTGGGTCAGGAGGAGGTCTTATCACTCCTGGAACACCCGCTGTGTTCGGGGTGAAACCATCGGGCTCGGATAATGCTCCCATATCGGATACCCATAAGTTTGTCGGAACCGTGGATTATGTAGCGCCTGAGAGTATTCTGGGACTCGGGGGTGACAATGCAGCTGTTGATTGGGTAAGTCGAACTATCAAATTCTTGATACAAAATCCCTTATTTGCTAATATGTGAAACTTCTGTTCTGTTTCCGATCCCTATACAGTGGGCACTGGGAGTCATGATGTACGAGCTCCTCTATGGTTGCCCTCCATTCAATGATGAGACCCCAGAGAAGGTATTCGACAACATCATATCTCGCCGAATCGTGTGGCCAGACCCTGAAGATGACGAGGCCTCCCCTGAGGCACGCGATCTTATGGAACGACTAATGTGCACTGATCCAGATCAACGTCTAGGCGCGCACGGCGCGGACGAAATCAAGCGACATCCCTTCTTTGACGATATCAACTGGGATACAATTTCTAGCGAGGAAGGCTGCTTCATTCCTCAAGTGAGCGAGAATATCTCCACGGACTATTTCGACGCTCGAGGTTTGGTAGAGCTTCCTGAAGAGTTAGACTCTAGCAACCTTGCCGTGGATCCTTCAGCTCTCAACACAGAATCTGCTCGCGATGCCGATGATTTCGGAACCTTCAGCTTCCGAAATCTGTGGGCCAGTAAGGCTGCCAATGACCAGGTTGTTCAAGATATGAGTAAGCCTGTTTCGTCTAATTGGTTTTCGTTCGTACATGGATCTAATCTCATTCTTGCAACATTTGACTTGTGTTCCTTCAGAGGCTCAAGCGGAGGCAGATGCCCTATTGCCTCCCTCTATCGAATCTTCCCAAGGCTCCTTCAGAGGGGATCGGAGGAGGAGTATCGTTACTTCACGCAAGCGAGCTAAAGGTCCACTGTACTGGAATGAAAACCAAAAGGTTTGTTGTTTTCTTCTCCTCTCTTCCGCGATGCAAACCCTGTGCAAGACTCTCAAACCGAAAATTATCCTTTGTAAAACACAGCCGAATGTGCCTTCCACTTCTGCAAACAACTCTTCGGCCAATCCACCATCTCCATCCGCCTCGTCTTCCTCTGGAGGATCCTTCGGATTTGTTCCATACCCAGTTGGGCATAATCGTCGAACAAGCGATCTAGACAGAGTTCAAGCTGACAGTGATCTCAGCCGAAAAAGCAGCTTGCCAAGTCGCTTACGGGCTAGCTCAACATCACAGGCGTCGAACGACACCAACCCTTCCTCTTTATCTCCTCCATCTTCGTTATCTTCGCCGCAAACATCAAATATGATTGCCACAGCCAGTCAAGGTCGGGTGCAGGTGCTTTTGGCAGAGGATAACCCGTTAGTATATTTCTTGATTTCTTTGTTATATGCTGGGACTCTAATCTGGTGTTTTTGTGTATGTACTGCAGTGTCTCTCTCAAAGTTGCTTGCAATATTCTTACAAAACTTGGTATCGAATGCGCCACGGTCTCCAGCGGATCAGACGCGCTAGCTGTGGCTACGACATGTGGTCAGTGATTTCTCTCCCCGAAAAAGATTTGAATGACCATCTGTTTTAACATCCTTTGAATCTCTTGTTTCACTCTAGCCTTTGATGTTCTGTTCTTGGACGTTCGTTTGCCTCATCTTGATGGCGATGGTGTTGCTCGGTATTTGAAATCAGTCGCCGGTCCCAATTCTGTTAGTCCCAAATTTCAACCTACATGGATTTAGATCAAGCCTGAGCTAATCTTTGTGTACACGTATTTGATCTAGGAAACACCTAGTAAGCTTATGATCACTTGGGTAAATAGAATCCTAAGTACAATACACTGACCTCCAATTTTATGGACACATCAAACAGTCGTCGCTGTCACCGCTGTCGCGGAAGATGACTCAACAACCCTCTCCGAACATGGCACTCTCTTCTCGGCAGTCGTTAGCAAACCTATCACCAGGGAGAACGTTCTGGCGGTAGGTCCTACATCTTAATACAGTCCTTGTTATTGTTGTCTCGGTGGAACTGACGTGAGAATATATGTCAACTCTCACAGGTCCTTCTCAAGCTTGGCTTCAAAGTCGAAAACTCTGCCAACTGATTGAAATAGCTACTCGATGTGATTTCTCTCGTATCCTTCTTCATCTTCTTATTGCATTTTCTCTTCTCGAATCGCCAATCATGTGTAAAATTATGCGCCAATCATCACGTCTCGTCTGCTTTTCTTTTTCTTTTTCTTTCCATATTTTGGCCTTTCTCAAATCATAGCATCTTTCTTCGTTCTGCGCATTTCTCTTGGATGGGACATAGCAACGACCTCATTTCATCGTTTACATATTTGCCCCTTCCTTCGATTTCTATTCGTTCCGACGTCTCCTTGATCCCAAGTCTATCAAGTTTAGTTTTCTTTGGCTCTTGTTTCTTTTTGTCAAGCTCCCGGATATCTCTGATCGACATCAGGTTTCTTCTTTTTTTCCTCTTAATCTTGATGGCTTCACTCTATCTATCAGTCCGAGATCATGTTTTGGGTCGGTTACTCTGTCTTCTGATTGCGAACTGCGAACTGCACGTACATCTTTTGAAGCGCGGCCATGATGTAAACAATCATTTTATGGCCCTACAGTATCTACAATACAAATGTGAACAGGCATCCTGAAGGGGGGCAAGTTGAGTGTACAATGAATTCTCAAGAAGATGGGAAAGATGGGTGAGTATACGAAGAAGATAGAGAGAAAGGAGGGGCAGATGAACGCCAGAAGAGACATCAAACCAAACCAAGAACGACTGTAGCTCGTAAACTGTGCATTCTTCTACTCGTATCTACCACACCTGTCCAACCTAGAACTCCATCGTCCGGCGAATCCTCCTTATTGTCTGGAAGGACAGATAGATACTCTTCTGATCTTAGGGACGAGCTCTTCCATCCTGGTGATCGGAAAAAAATTAACAATAGTGAAGGTAGAGGAATAAGTCAAGTTGTTTGTAGATGATCAGGAAGAATAGACACGTACCCCATGATTGAGAGCTGAACAGAATTCAGAGTCGGTTATGTTAGTTATAGATCATAAGAGGAGAATAGGTTGAACTTGTAAAAAATCACGTACACTGTAAAGTAATCTGGCGCCGATGAGAACTGTGCGTATACATGGTAATCAGGATGAGTCTCATCGAAATCGTATTTTATAATGAAAGTAGACTTTGCTCACTCTGGTAAGAGCTGTTCCTAAGGCCGAAGGACACGAAATACTAAAATACGTCTTGACTACCTTGCGAGCTATAGACATCCCAATACGTGTTCAAGCACATGACTGTTAGCTATTCGAATGTACATAGAACACTCTAGAGCGTACTTACGATCTTTGAAGGTTTCTGTAGGAGTTTTCGACAAAGGGGCGCCTAAAGTCACCTGATTATCCATGTTGTTAGGTAGCGCCCTTGAAGAATTTGATCCGTTTGAGCTCAATGATGACGGTCCTGCTCCTAAGCTGGATGGTCTTCTTTGCATAGATGGTGTCGAAGGTAGGGATTGGCCTGGACCAGTGATGGATCTGACGAGAGGGATGTGAACATCATGATTGAGCATAAGATGGGAAGCAGAGGCGGAGGCATGAATATTTGTATATGTGTTATTGCTAGGAGCCGAAGATGAGAAGTTGATAGTTCGAGACGAGGGGGGAGAGACCACAGTAGAAAGCTGATAAGATGGCTGCGAGGGTGTAAGCAGAGAAGGAGGGGAAGGAGAAACAGGAGGCGCGGATGGGGTGGGCACTACGTAAATAATGAGATCAACTCGTCAGCACACTGATGGAGAAGAATTGACAAGCAGGATAAGGATAAGTCTTACGAGGTTCCAGCATCGATTGTCTATGCAAGTAGATCCCTAATTGAATCTGTCGGTCCTTTTTTCGAATCGTCTGCACGTATACATTAAAGTCTATGTCCGTCCGAAATATAGGAACACAACTATTCGATAAACAAGGTTCATCTAACGTGAGTAGTTATGGAGAAAAGAACCTACAACTCCCAGCATAAAACACCGTCCGACTGTATTCTCTCTGTTTCTCCTTCAGCCCATCCACACCCCAGAACTCAACCGAGAACCTAAATGGTTCGTATTTTGTCCATCTCGCCTCATCCTCTGCATTATCCTGATCTCCAGTCCCAGTCGCATCCGAGTACTTTCTCCTAGCATCTACGATATCCCTGCCCGTCCTTTGACTAGACCCAATTCCAAAAAAGTCTTCCTCTCTCATCGGTGCGCCTCCGGCTATACCATCCTTCTTGGCTCTAGCCGCGAAAGAAGCATCCGTCATAGACAGTGGAGGCCCCATATCTGGTACGGCTCCTGATAACGTGAATGATAAAGCTGGACCTTCGAGCGGTATGAACCCACCATACTCGCCCAATCTCTGGGTATCATCCTGTGGAACCGGATAATATGTGATGACTTCTTGAGATAATAATGGGGTTTTACCAGGAAACGATGTTGGACTCGTGCTTAGTCCGTAAGAGATTGAAGATCCAGACATAGGTGTCGACGGCTGACGTTGAGAACCCATACTTAATATGGCTGGGACCCTCAACCCGAAACTTGTATCAAGAGGATCTACCTGGGCCAGCGGGGAATTTCCCTTAAAAACAGGTGAGGAAGTAGTACCTGATCTCGAGCGGGTTTCTGATCGGCTTCGTCTCCTCTGACGTCTAGTTTCCTTCTCAACTAGTCGAGTAAGCTGACGTGCAATGTTCTTAGTGATGAGACTGATTCCTAATTCAGCATCTGCCTGCTCGGTTGAGCTAGGGTTGGATGTGGATGCAGTTGCAGTTGCAGTGGTAGAAGCGACGGGAGACAGAGCGCCTGCTTGAGCCGAAGGGGAAGAAAGGATTTTAGATTTGAGTTCTTGATGCTCCCAAAGGGACGTTTGGAGAACAGAGAGAGGCGCATAAGGGAGTTGAGTGAAGGGACAGATATCGGAAGAGATATACGAGAGCTCCTCGAACGTCTATAAGAAGTAATTGTTCAGAATGAAGATGAAGTCAGTTCTCGCGCTCATAATCGATCGTCTATATGACTGGGTGAATTCGTGAAAAGATGGTGAACGCAAAAGGACATACCATATGCGTATAATATATACCCTCGAAGGTCTTTTCAAATTCGACTTCCTCATCATCTTCCTCCCAACCAACCTCACTCCCCTCGCTATCTCTGTCTTGCTCTTGATCATCACTCCTTCTTCTATCGCCACTCTTGGCCAGCGCTCTTTGGGTCTTTCTAAGTGTGTACACCTTTTTAGCCACATGATACCGATCTATCTCCGATGGAACGAAGAATGCGTCCGATGCAATGACTGCTCGAACCCAGGAAGGAGGAAGACCAGAAATAGACCACACTGGAGGAAACGGCTGGTTCGGCTTGTTACCAGTAGTGTTCGGTCCTGTCGTTGTTGATATTCTCGGGAAGTCCGTGTAATAGACTGGAAATCTTGTATGAGAAGACGTGTTTGGTGTGTGTTTTTTTCCTGTAGAGCTCCAGGAAGCATCCCCCAACGACATTCCCTCCAACTGACGATTGATTTCAGGACTATGATCCTCCTCTATTCTTGAGTACCAGATCTTCTCTTCGACATCCAGAATGTCAACTCCCCACCTGGTTAACCAACAGGCGCAGCCTTCTCCGATTTTGCTGCTCGTCAACCCATAAAAGTAGGATGGCTCTTCCTCGCTTTCCTCTTCGTAATCATGCCCATCGTACCCATCTCCAATACTATGAGTATTTCTTCTGAAAGGATGTTTACCTTCACCAGGATCCTCCCTGAGCCCTGATATTTGAGATGATGCAATGGAGGAGCTCATGGAAAGTGCTGGGGAAGCACTACGCGAACGGGTGCCTGAAGGGCTCGGTCGCGAACCGGAAGGCTTGGAGTCCCTTCTTTCTACTTCTACACCTGCCGCTCGTTCCTGCGCTACAGCAGGATTTTCAGCTTGTTTGCCTCTTTCGTCGTCTTCGAAGGATGGAATCGGTCTTCCTAAATCTTCTAGCCCAGTAGCTCCAACACCAATGATCCCATCTTCCTCCGAGTCTTCCCAATCTTCTCCTTGATAACCCCCTATGCCTTTTCCGATTGAAAACCCAAGGAAGACATTGACGCTCCAGGGGCTTATTGATCCCAGAATCAAGCCCAACACCCCACTCGAAATTCCAGGGACCCCTAGAAAAATTGAGGTCGCAAGCAAAGAGAGAAGGAATCGAGGGGTGGCGATTTGAGAGCCTGAAGGTGGAGGAGAGGAAGGTGGGACATAGAATGGGAACGAGCGCGTCAACGGATGAGAAGGTGTCGGATGGGTCGTAGGCGGCAGATGGAGAGAGGGTCCGGCTGAGTATAACCGTGCGATGATGATCCTGAGCGTGAGAACAAGCAGAAAGGTGGGACAACCACGACATCAATACTATAACTTTTTCTCCAAGGACGCCCCCAGGTGACACTGGCTCTCTTACTCAAATGCGGCCCGGCTGATATTTGGATCATCCAATCTCAGGTTGATCTTCATCCTACCATTCTTCAAAGTTGAACTATGCACATCCGGTGCCGTTTCTAACAGTATAGGTCTTACTAGAGCTTCTCTTAGTCGAGAAGACGCGTCTTGCTCTTCGTCTTGACCTTCATAGAAATCGCCTGTGAATAAAGAATGGAAAAACCCCTGGAAAAATAGGTACAACCACCACATCGTGAGCGGCGTTCATAAGAACAAGAGATATGTCAGCTTCGAAATTCACTCTATTGTTGTGAATGTCGTTCTTGAATCATTACTCACAGCCTGAGCGAGTACGACCCTGTGAAGTCTATACACCTTTCCCCATCTGTCGACCCTAACGTTCACGTCTGAGCAGAGCCCCTTGAGAAACGCGTGTCTCAGATGATTATGCAATATCTGAGGACCAAGAACCGGGTCTAGGATGATCCCTGGATGAGCTGGAACCTGAGGTGGATCTATTGTAGTAGTATCTGCAGAGTTGAATGTGGTCATCTATGAACGGGGATGTCTTCTATGACGAGAACGACGAGGAGGATGGGTCGAACAAGCGAGAAGTATGTGCTTGAATGTTCCGCTTTCCTTTCGCCCGGGCCCCAGGCCGGGAACCCGGCTAAGGCCGAACTCTACGCTTGGCTACACCTTACCAATCAAAATAGACAAATGGTCTTGAGTTCCTTCGTTTGTCACTCTCGTTCTTTGTTCCAACCCATTGACATAACATGCACCACAAACATATCTTGATATCTCTTGAAGCCTCTCAGAGATATCAAGACATAGTGAAAAGTTACTCATGGATCATAAGAAAAAGAACATACAACACTTGATACATAACCGAAACATTAGCTAAGGATTCACCTATAAGAGAGAAAAAGGATACTATTAAATGAGAACACACTCTCCCCTTCTCCTTGTCACTCTATCGATCTGTTGTTCAGACTGCAGACTTTTCCGAGATCGCCGGCCCAAGTGGTTTGATCCCTGTTTTCTGCCCATCTATCTGGCTCAAAGGTGGAAAGAGTCCTCTCTCTAGGTCCCCAAGCTCATCTCGTCCGGAACTCGATGACTCGATCTTTCGTCCTCGATCTTGTCCTTGTGCTTTTTCGGAAAAGTCCTCGCCTTGAACCTCGTCCGTATTTCCAAAAGTAGACTCTTCCTCGGTTTGATCTTGTTTCCAACTGGGTTCGTCGCTGGACGTCGTTGATGAGACTTGCTCAATTCCTAGGGCTGTTCGGAGTCTGTTCTCTACGGTGTCTACCTTCTTTGTGCGTTGTCCTCCTTTCCATATGATGACGGCAGCGCCTAACAAGAACAGAGGTGGCAGATCGAAAGAAGAGACCGTTCGGTTAGTAAAAGAGAAAGAACAGCTGTCTGTTGTAAGCTCGAATGCCGAAAGGGACAAACCAATTCCACAGAGGAAAGAACAAGGAATTAGACAACCCTGATACATAGTAAACGTTCCATCACATCCGGAGAAAACGATATTGTTCATCAGCTGCACGAATGAGAGTACTAGAGAGGGACTTTAGATGATCTTCCCAAGGAAAATCCTGAGGAACACGAACCGTGGTCCAGGATGGTCTTGAATGAGTTGTGCCCATATGGAGCAGGATACGATCCCCACTATAAGCGCTTAGGATCCACATGCAGCAACATAACATGATTTGAAACAACGAGTTCCACACCTTTTTATTTGAAGTTTTGATGCAAGAAAGAGGATAGGAGAGAAATGGGAAATGCGTCAAGTGATGAGTTGGGAAGAAGAAGACGGCAATCGGATCTGGACAAACCATCAGTATTGTGTTCCATAGAGCCAGGCGCACCGAGAATGCCCAGTGAGTATCTGTCTCGTACGGTCGGTACCATGTCTTTGTAGGATGAGAGAAAGAGAAGGGGAAAAGAGAATCAAAACCAGGCTCTCCTTACAAGAATTTGACATCGGTCTTGTTTCATTTACCTGGGATCGAGAAAATTTCTTCTGATGATGATCCAGTGTCGCTCTCTGCTTCTTTGTAAGAACCTATAGAGAGTTTGATAAAGACCCATGAAGAACATCTGGCTCGTCAGTTCAAATCCGATTCTGGAAACAAAAAACAAGGTTAAAATGGATCCAAGCGCATTGGAGTCAAGTGCGTTTGGACAAAGAACGAGAAGACGAACCGACATAAAGTACGAAGGATCCTGCGCGGGATCAGGGAACAGATCCGGATGATCTACCAACACCCACCCAAATAGGAGCCCGTCTCGCATTTGTCAGCAATCCATCATATCTGTCTCCTTTGTGTCTTATCCGGTAAGAGGTACTCACCAGGATGGTAGAGACCTCGTTTCTTTAGTTTCTTCATTGCCAGATTTTTTAATCGCCAGATCGTGAGAATGCCTAAAATCTCAAGAGAATGCGGGTCAGCTGTTTGTGACGACCCGTGGAGATACGATTATGAAGGAAGGCCACGGACGGTACGCATCCAAACATCTTTGGGGAAACAGCCCTACACCGGTCACAGTGAATGCTCCGTTGATGATCTGAGATGATATCTCTATCAGCGTATACATGTGAAAGTCAGAGACGGTTAGCACGTGAAGTTAATACCTAGACTTGATTACCAAGGGAGAGGACGAGAGGTACGTAGAGAACCATCTCAAGACTGACCGACCCAATAATCATTCTTGTACTTGTTATGAAAGTTAATGAACCTGGCCAAAAAGAACACTACATGCGATCGACCGAGAGCGACGAATTAAGTTGGGAAAGAATGAGAATCAGACTATCCTCCAAATGTTCTCTATAAAGTAATGAAAAGCTTACCGAGAGCGGCTCCCCAGAATCTGAAAGCATATGAAACCCAAGGGTGAGAACGGAACGGATTTCGATGAAGAAGGATGAACATACACAACGACCAGACCGTAGAGCGCGACAAAGATTCCTAACGGTGTCATCAAGAAATGACCAAGACCTTTGAGACCACGCTTTATCTTCTGCTTCTTTGTTAGACAATCCGCAACGTGCCTATCCAGCGGATCATCATGGTCGATCACCGCCTCATACTCGATCTTATTCCCAGCTCTACTGACGGTCCGTTTTGCTACTGACATAGCAGAGGGTCTGGCGACGTTGGAAGGCCGAGTTCTGTTAGCCGGGCGAGATTCGGGGTCGGTACGGGGTAGATCTGGAAGGGCAATGACAGGTTTTGAGACGAGGTAGCCTGGGAGAACGATACCGGAGGTGATATTCTGAAAGTGAGACATAAGAGATACCGTTGGATCTGTTTGGATGGAGTATGAAAAGGCCTAAACATGTTCAGAAGAAGCACTAGAGCAAACCGAGAACAATAAAGAGAACTGAAGATCGAGGCGGAACGTACCGACGATATCTAGATGATCTACTACCGCATCATGATGTTCCTCGCCGAGTTCTGCATGATGTTCACTCTGCTCGCTCGTGCTCATCCTCTGTTCCTCGGACAGAATCTCTCCTGCCACTGATCTGCGCCGAGAGCCACTCCTGGATCGAGCATCTACCTGGTTCTCTCTCTTCGTCGCCGCCGTTGCCTCTTGCGCTACCGCCGATTCTCTCTGCTGTTCTTCTTCCTCTTCTTCCTCGTTCAACATGGTTTGAACTCTGCCTACCCTATTAAGATTCGACTCATCCACCGGTACTTTGATCACAACTTGGGTGTTCCCTCCGGAATGAATAGACGAAACGGACGATCTCCGAGCGTTCGTCGTACCGACTGTACCTTGCCGTCTGATAGGACTTCCAGCACCTACGCTTCCACGCCTGCCCACCGTGTTGGTAGGACTTCCTCCAGGAGCGAACGACTGATAGTCAAATATTGACTGAATCGTCTTTGATCGAGCTCTCGTACGGTACGCCTTCTGTTGACCTTCCGGGCCGGACGGTTCAGGTGAGGACGTCAACCGGGCGTCATCCGTAGGTCTCGACGTGACTGTGTTGAAATGGTCCGACCGTATGGAGTCATCGATAGGGTTGGTCGTGCCTAATGCCGATGCTGGACTTCTGAGTGGACGGGCGGAGAGTGAACCGGACCGAACACGTTGGTCAAACACTACATGGGCAGGATGTTCTGTGGACGATTCGACCGGCGGGTTGAGAATAGTCGCCCTTCGGGCCGTCGGTTGACGTCCGTATGGGATTTGATCACCGACGTTTGCAGGAAACGGATTGGACTGACGGCGTCTATCGGTTCGAACCAATGATTGAACGGAGAAATCGTTAGGAACAGGGAAAAGAGAGTCATAGATAGCGAAGAGAGAGAGAACTGGATAGTGACCCAACTGGACGCGACGGCAAGTGAGTAGGAGGCTTCGGAGTAAAGAAACTTACACTCTAACTGCCTGAGACATGTCCGCGGCCTACACTATTTGTACAAGAGACCGAAGAAGCAAGAGACGAAGGAGAAGAGAACAACGGAAGAGATGGAAGGTTGTCCGGATGTGTAGAATGGAATGGATGTTGCGCACTAAGATAACCAAACGCGAACTTCTTGGGGTTCTTCAACGGATGCATCCGAAACATGCTTACGCCTAGATGTCCGATCACGTGGTTTAGCCGGAGAGAGGAACTATCTTGGGACACGCATCAAACGCTTGATGACTGCTTAGTTTCAGCGCGGACATAATTCTATCAGTGCGCGCTTCTGTCTGGATGAGGACAGATGATCTGCAGTCCATAAGGCAAGTCGAGAGAGTATCTCACTCGATACTTCAGACCCAATACCCGGAAAAAACAATAGGAAAGAAGGCCAATCAGACAATCACCCACTCAGATTTTCTGGCCATGTTTCCATTGTTTCTTCCGATATATCGCTGCTCTGTATGTGTATGTCTATGCGCGTGTGTATATGTGTGTTTCTAACTCCAATCCACAGAATCCATAATGATCGAACCATGGCTGAATCATTCTCTCCTGGTCATTTAGGTCTCTCTATTTCACTTGTATCATCTTTATGTCCGTATAGATGACAAAAACAAAGCGACTATTTCCCGCAACCCTAACCACCGAGGGAATGCACAGCAGTTGTAACACGTGCACGGGTGTAAGTCGTAACCCTAACATATTACCACTGGAATGTGGATTGCCTTTGAAACGAAAGTCCTGAACGCTACGAAGTTTGGGTCCATTCGATTTACTCCTTTGTTTAGTGCGAGCCGGGATGCCTAAGGATACGACATCTTCCAAGAAGAAAAACTCTGCAGGAGCCGGGAGTCGTCCGAGTACGGGATCGGGAAACGGAGAGAGCATACCGAAGGATAGCTCGAGCTCGTTCGACATCGACTCTATCTTTGCGTCCAAACCGAAGCCAAGTCCGGCGGTGACTGCACCTGCCACTGGCTCCGGGTCGAAAGACCAATCCGCTTCCCAGCCGACGGACGACAAGGACAAGAAGAAGAAAAAGAAAAAGACAAAGACGATAACGGCAGTAGGGACGGACGAATCAAAGACAATTCTCGATCCAAGTCTCGGTGTCGGATCCAAGCCGGACGGACAGGGTGGGAAGGAGAAGGAGAAAGGGAAAGGTAAGGGTGACGGAGGGGATAAGGAGTTGGAGGCTTTCATGGATTCCAGAGGTCAACGTTCGTCCCTCTTCCTCCTTCTTATGTGCTAGACCTCTGTGTGTGAGCTACGCTCTTGGCTATGCGAATTACGAGACTGAACTCTCGAACCTCCTCCACACAGGATCGACCGGTAGAAAGACAGACGAAGGATGGTCTATCTATAAGGAAGATCATCTAGGGATCAACCCCGAGGCTGGTGGTTCGTCGTTTTTGTTTTTGTTTCTTCTTATTCTTTCAGTGACAAACCGTGGGTTTACTCACATCCTGAAAATCCTTCCTGTGCTTCTTATTCGGATTGTCTTCTCTCCTCCTCTCCGGCGCGGTTTCCCTCTTTGAACATTCTTGCTCCTGTCGACATCATGGGCTTGTTGAATGATGTGCGGAGAGCAGATACCGAACTCTGTCCGTTCGACTGTGAATGCTGTATGTCCCTCCTCTTCTTCGCCATGCGTTGTGCCCATGAGATCAAAGACGCACACTAGGACTTACTCCCTTTCCCTTCTTGGGTTTCCTCTTTCGTTTTCATCCCTTTTCGGATCAATCTATCGATAGGTTACTGAGCAGACACCGGTACCTCGGCCTTAACCTTCAAAGCAAGCCTAATCTAAAATAAAAAAGGAGCTTCAGAGCTCAAAACTTGACCTAGGGTCTTAACTTAAAAACACACGATCTGGTAAAGAATGAAATGCACAATAATATACCCACCAAAAGGAGCGATGACACCTACTCTATACAAGTCGGCGTTTGACAGATCAGAGTAGAAAAGCAAGGACAAAGAAAGAGGGAGATAGAGAGAAGGGGATATAAATCATTATAGGACCTCGGTATAAAGAGCTGATGAGGCTGAAGGAGCGATATAAAGAGGATGCGAGGGACAATTGGATTGAAGAAGCGTATGGGGCATACACACAATGCGGAAGAAGAACCAAGGGGCAAAGGGGTGGATAGCATGGTTGCTTGGGCGTAGGAAGCGAAGGAAGATGAAGGGACATAACTATGGGATGATAGGCGTAACGGGTGTTTTGCTTAAGAAAGAGAGGAAAAAAAGACAATGAGAAGAATAGAAAGATAAATAGGAAGGGCCCGAAATACAATACGAAAAAGAGAGAAAGCACGACTGGTTGATTACATACACGAGGACAACGTTCTCGAGCTTCTAAGGGTAGAGGACACGAAGAGAAGGCAAAAAGGCAAAAAGGAAAGAAGAAGAAGAAGAAGAAAAAAGACAGAAGCTATGGATTGATAGATGTACGCAAAGAGACACTTAATTTCCTCCTTTCTCAAACAGACGTTTCTCGAACACGTTCCGTCTCGAAGGACCAAGCTCTGCTTGTGCTCGCACTTCTATTTCTGTAGGAAACGCCAAGCTCAAGATCCTGCTCTTTTTGCGGGTTGACCGACCGGGGATCGACGGTGACGAATGAGTCGACCCAGTCAAAGTCGTCGAGGGCGTGGAGGTCTATATCCCAAGTGTCTGCCAGACCAGACCCAATCTTGACGACGAGCCAAAATCTATCGTAGCGCGATGTGTGTGTGGGCGGGAGGGAGAAAGAGGAGATAGGAAGACAGATCAGGCGCGCGGAGAGAGCAATTCAGATTGATCAAGCAAGAAGGAAGGAAAGTGATCAGATGATTGCAAAGATACTAGAGGCACAGAAAGCACAAGGTGATAGACCTACCCGTAGTAAGCAAAGCCAAGACAGGCGAGACCGACCATGACCCAGAAGCAATGCTTGTAGGCATCACTCCAGAAGCCAAAGATCCAGAGACCGAGATAGTAGTACACCGTACCTGCCGCCCAGAGTGCGATGGAGCCGAGGATGAAGAACGTGAGACAGGGAATGAGGATGTGAAATGCGGTGTGGACGAGTTTGAGTGAGAGCGGTAACCGGGGGGCAAAGTGGGAAGACGGAGAGCGGTACGACCAATGTCGGCGGTGATGATGATGGTGGTGATGGTGATGATAGGACCGAACAGACGACAAGTGCGACGGAGAGAGGGCAGAAAGAGAGACGTTCTCTTTTGGAAGAATGTCGCCGTGAAGGAGAGGATTCGAGAGCGCGTACGTCAATTGACTGCTAAGCAGTGGTTCCAGGGAAAGAGACGGCGGATGAGACGGCGGCTGGGGTGGTGGTGATGAGGGCGAGGAGAGCCCAGAAGATGAGAGTGAGGGAACCTCCGAGACGACGCAGACTGGCGGGCAAGGCGAGAGAGTATCTTGATCTTGGTCTTCGAGAGACGTTCTCGAGTCGAGCGAGGAACGTGCCGAGTAAGTGGTAACCGAATCTGTTCCACTTCGACTATCATCATCATCATCATCATCGTCCAGAGTAGAGGAAGGAGCGTTTGTTGGGAAGGAGTCGAGGCCAAACAGGCGTTGACTTTGCCAGAGTGAGGTTGAACCATTCGGGCCATATTGTGCCGGATGAAGTCTGTCCCCCAGCGGATTCATTCGATGGGTGGAAGAACTGGGCCTGTCCGCAGGCGATTCTACGGCGAACGCACCTAACGGGCAATCTGGCGACCAAGGAGGCGTTATTGGCTCTTGGGTCTGACTGGAAGTCTTTGTGGAGCTGTGTTGATGGTGTTGGCTGGATGGTTGCCAGCCAAGGAAGTTGGACGAGCTGCCAAGAGAGTGGGTAGAGTTCGTCGACTGGGAGCTACCTCTACGGATGTCTGGCGGTGCCAACGGTGAGGTCGACCTCGGAGGCGTCGGCAGGTCGTAGGAGGAACCGGCCGAGGAACTGCCGGAGGAAGAGGTGTGTGATGAGGACGAGCTGTCCGAGGAGAAAGATGAATGCCGCATGTAGAATGTTATGTTGCGCCGAAAGCGATTGGCTGGCTGGCTGGCAAAAGAAGGGCGATGATGGGAAAAGCACGAGGGAGAGAGAAAAAAAAATCACAAAAGAAGGTTGACCCTGAAGGCGAATAATACCTGTCAGTGAGAGTGGATTCTTAACAGGAAAGAAAAGACAACCGTGATGGAAGCCTGAAGAGAATGAAGGATGGAGAGATGTATGCTGATGGGATGTAACAGAACGAGGACAAAGAGTCTGAGCCTCTGTTTGTGGAACCGAGATAGAGGGATGATGATCTGTGTGACCGACCCAAGAGACCGATGAAAAACCCTTGGCAGGCGAGAGTGGAGTACAAGTAGGAGAATGGATAGACATTATAGAGTTCAAAAGTAATATAACTTAAGTACTGACCGAAAGGAAGCGATGTAAGGATGATCCTTGGGACACTGACCGAGGACACACGGACACGGCCTCACTCTCACTAACGCTGATACTGCCACTACCACTCACAGACCCAACTGTAGGTAGAATGAGCTCGAAGGAACGAGGGATGAGGAAGGATTCAGGCCAATGGTAAGTCCTACTAGCAGAAGCGTCTAATAATAGTAGTGTTGGCAACAATAATAAAGCCATGTGAAGAAAAGGAAAAGATTATGGGCAAGGCGAATAAGCAGTGTACGATAGGAGCCTTCGTAGTGGGCCTCGAGTCGCGTCGTAGTCGGTTAATATCGATGCGCTCATCAGTTTACTGCGGAAAGTATGGATGTACACTGCGGAAAGTGCATCCGGATTCTTGGTTCCTGCCGCGGGCACAGAGTATCAACATCAGGAAAAGGGGCAGGTGCATCGATGACGAAGGATGTTCTGAACAGAGTCGGGTTTCATCAAATCTCGCCCTGCCCTGCTCATTCTCGCAGCTCCGGAAACGCCGAGCTGCCGGTGTCATGCCGATCCGCAGCGGACCTGATGCTGTAACCGGTCTGTAACCAGATCGGTCTAGATAGTTAAACCGTCCGCCACTATGTTTGCTGCGCACTGACGATCCTGATAAACAAGATCCGCCAAACAAGCTTGAGGTTTATTCTTGTCTCTCCTTTCAGCGCCGCCGTGGGCCGCCAGCCATGTGTTTCTCTTTGGTTCCTCTGGGTTCTCTCTCCGCGTGTTCCCTCCGGATTCTGTTCTCTAGTATCATTCACCCACTCGTCCAGCTCACTCGCTCACTTGCTCACATACTTTATCTCTTCTCTTGTCTTTTTTCGGACATGTTTATCTCCTTCTTGTACTCTGATCTACTCTGATCTGATCTGATTTGAACTTTGATCGATCATGTTGACTGACCTATTCGCCTAATAGCCTCTGGACATCTTATTACTTTGTGTGCAGGTGTGAGACTGATGTCTGGGCGTTGCTCTCCTCGTGCTAACTTTACTCGCTCTACTCACCCTCGTCGTTTGCCCACGTTGTCTTACCGGGTTCATCTTTGTTCTTCTTTTGCCTTCCTCGGTCGTCAGACAGACAGACAGACAGACAGACAGACAGACACAGACACAGACACAGACACAGACACACACAAGACAAAATGTTTTATATCTTTTTTCCTTCTTTGCCTTCATTCCATTCCTTACATCGTCTCCATCCCCTTCCCTCTATTCTCTCATTCCTTTCCTCCATCTCTTAATCCTTCCCTTCCCTTCTCCCTTCTGCTCTTCAGCATCCACTCTCTTAATTCTGCTCTTCAGCGTTCTTCCTTTCCCTTCGCCCTTGTACCCCCGGTCCGTTCGTTCTTGACCATTTACCTTCTAAATCAGCCCTCTTCTCTCACCCATCCACCCACCCACCTCCAGTCCTACCTTCACCTTTAATCCCCTTCCTCCTCCCTCATGGCCCCACCGGCAAGTTCCAAATGGGGAAGCTACATCGTCGGCCAAAACTCGGCTCACGTCGCTGTAGCACCCACAGCACCCACTAACCCACCCGCCAGCAAACTCTCGTTCGGCAGGCATAAGAAGGGTGACTCAAAATCAAAGCCTGACGTATCTCATCCAAAGGTAGAGCCAGAGAAGGCCTTGGAAGCTTCAGATACCTCAATCACTCCGGTCATTCCTGCCGCCCAGGTCATCCAGATCACCCCGGTCGCCCCGGTCACCCCAACCCAGTTGACACTCGAGGAGAGAAAACAGGCCAGGACGGAACAACACCGTCAAAAGATTAAGGAGCGAATGGAAGCAGAGGCCGCAGAAGAAGCCAGAAGGGCCGAAGATCAGAGACGAAAGATCGAAGAGATCAACGAGAGAGAGTACCTTGAGGACCTCGCCTGGCAGGAAGAACAGGAAGAACTCAAGCTAAGAATGGAAGAACGCATCAGAGCGGGTTACCACTCGAACGGTCTCTCCTCAGAAGCTAGTTCTGATCACGCCCTCTTCATCTCTCCCGGGTCACATCAACCCCAGGAGCAATCTCAGCCTCAGCCTGTACCGCCCACGGTGTTGGTCACCAGTCCGCCCCACGAGAGCTCGTCCCCCGTCACCAATGTCTCTTCGACCCCGAAGACAGTCGCTCGGGCTGATCGGTCCGAGATTGCGTCCCCCACGAACTCGGTCTTGGCCTCGACCATCTCTTATTCAGACTCACCTTCCACTGTCGTCGATGCCGCCATCGTTGCTACGCCTGCCTCTGCCCCTACCCCTACCCCTACCCCTACTCCTGCCCCCGTCCTCGCCCCTGTCATTACATCTGCCCCCTCTTACACACCTCAAGGTCTGTTCAGCAAACTGAAGTCAAAGCCAAAGCCGCTCGTCCAGAATTCAACCGAGACATCGACCGTCGCGGCTCACCTCAGACCGACGACATCCCGGTTACCCTACGCCATCGTTCCTATTGCGACACCCCGAGTTGCACCCGTCCCTACCGGGGTCATCGGTTTCGAGGAGGAAGAACAGGACGAGGATGGATTCTCAAGCCAAGATCGAAGACATCATCAACCCGGGAACTACTATCTTGGGACTCCTTCTTTGAGATCGCCTGCGTCATCGCCAGAGCCAGACCTCGTCCGGCACCAGAGAAACTCGGCATCCCCTCTGCCTGTCGTGTTTGCCAGTAGCGATGAGAAGGCCGATAGAACGCTCGGTCATCAGAAATCGATCTCCTCCGTCAAGACGATGAACGACAGTCTCCAGAAACATGGATTGGAGAAATCCGCCGTACCTACTTTGGCTTTCGCCTCTTCTCCCTCCTCCTCGGCCGATGTCGAGAAAGGAGGAAGGATCAGACAGATCGATACCGGTTATCCCTCCGAGCCAGAAGAACTGACGATAGAGAGATCGTTGGCTCATCTGTTGATCGTTCTGCCCTACGCAATGTTGGGATTCCTCGTCAGGTATGGTCTGACGGAATTAGGAACGTACGCTGGGTCCTCCGTCGCTTCCCTCGTCTGGTCGCAGGGAGTGTCTTGTGTGATCTTTGGTCTGGTTATGGGTAAACGAAGAGATCTCGTCGCGTTGTATGCATGCTCTCTTTACATTTTATGTATCATCTTGTCTCAGCCTCCTCTCCTAATCAAACACTCATTTCATTCATACCTACAGGTACCCCCCTCTTTGGACGGGTGTATGCGTCGGGTTCGCAGGTTCCGTCAACAGTTTCGCCGGCTGGTTGCTTCAGGCCTTCCTTAGCTTTGCAAACTTCGATGGCTATGCTCGAAACTCCTGGCAGTCTGTATGTCCTCTTTCCTTTCCTTTCCTCCGCGCCTGGTCCTTGGGGATGTCAATCGACTGACAAGCTCGTCCTTAATTTAACCTCCAGGCCATGGATGGAATTGGACAGATCCTGCTCACCCTACTCGTCGCCTCTGCTGCGCTTTCCCTCGGACTTCACCTAGCCAATATCATCCCTGCCATCCCTGTCGGCTCACTCTCCAAACCGACTCGAACCCCATGGACGGACAGATTGACGGCATTGATCTCTCTCGGCCTGTACGCCGTTGCCGTTGTCGGTTACTTCCTCTTCGGATCGGTCTACTGGAGAAGACAGTTGATTCTCCCCTTGGTGTTTGCTCCTGCCGGTGCCGTACTGAGATACGTACTCGGATTCCTCAACCCCCGGGATCGACGGTCTCCCAAACAGGCGACTACACGCAAGGGTCTCAGTCCAATGCGGGTGGACAGGTCGATGACCGTTCCGGTAGGGACGTTCCTAGCAAACATGTTCGGAACCGTCGGCCTTGCAGTTTGTTTTGCCATGAGCCAATTGGACAAAATCACTCCCTTTGCTCCTTTTACTTGCGCTGTTCGTCATGTTTTCTTCTCTCGCTCTTGTCCTCTCTGAAAACAGACTAATCCGATAGATATCTTCACTCTCCCCATACACAATACAGGCCGTCCTTGCCATCGGTACAGGTCTCGCTGGTAGTATGACCTCCCTCCCCGGCTTGATCTTTGAGATCAAATACGGTTTCCGATCAACGATCGCCAGGTGGATATATCTATTCAGCAGTGTCATCGTCGGGATGGGAATCGTCGTCGGGGTCGTTGGCGGTATCTGGTGGAAGGGCCCAGGGTTCGATGGGGTTTGTCGATTTGTCTAGATTCGGTATTTTCTTCTCTGCGCCCTTTGCGGCGTGTCCTCCTCTCTTTGTCCATCTCTCGGGGTTCTCGTCTTTCTTTCGTTCATTCTTCCTATACATCCACACATTAGTGTACACTTATCACATTAATCTTGCTCATCTCGCTGCCTTGAATCTTGCGCGTGGCCTCTGATTTAGTCAGTTCTATCGTTCAGTTCGTTGTTTGCCGATTTTCACTTATTCTTTTCTTCCCGCGAGACCACTCGCGTCTATTAGATGAATGATCCTTCCTCACCTTGTAAGAGCCGAGAGACAACAGTAGGACTAGCGTTGGGACGTTTGAGCTTTTGACGAGCGGAGGAACGCACATGTCCGGGGACAGAGCCATGGCCAATCAAATCCTCCCAAAAGAAGAAGAAAAAAAGAAAAAGGGGATTCCAAGGAAAGAAACGTTCTGTGAAATTCTCAGGGACCCAACCCAGCTCAACAGACGCCCGATCGTTCGTTTCTTTGCCCGGTTCGCGTTCTGGCGATCACAGAGAGGATTTTCGTCTTGGACACCCATGAGATTAGCTTACAACAGATCTGATTCAACGACAAGACCTTGGGCGCAGGGGATTATGTACACAACACAAGCTGACACAACAAAGAAAACACACACACACACACACATACACACCACAAGAGGCAGGCACAACAGAGAGAAAGCCCAGAAGAGGAAAGAGAAGAAGAATAAAACGGAAAAAGAAGGAGAAGAAGAGGAGAGAAGAGTTCGGGACCCCGTTTAATGTTTGATGGCCGTGTTATAGTTTTTGTCCTGTGTGTCCCCATGATTCAGATGGAAGAGTCCGCCCGACAACCCAGTCAAAGAGTGAAAAAAAATAAAACACATTTGAATAATCTTGTCCCTTTTCTAGTTGTACTTCCTGGAACAGACAGTTGCCTCCCCATCCCATCTAATTCTATTACGCCTTGTAGCGTTTTTTGTTTTGTTTCTTTGGTTCCAATTCCTTCTCTATAATTTTCGTGGATGTGGATGTGGGGGTATATGTATGCAGAGAGAATAGAAAGAGAAAGTAAAAAAAGATCAAGCTCTGTAAAGAGGACCTACCCGACCTCGAAGTCTAGTGATCTCTGTCGCTCCGTTGACCCTGGGAATCTCTGGCACCCAACCTTTGGAGACTTCCTCATCCTTCATGACTCTGACGAGCTCGATAAAGTCCTCGACAGCCTGGGGGTCGAGTTGGTAGTGGCATACCAATCGGGCACCATTGAATGCGATCGGGTTCGGCAGAGCAGCAGCTCGGGCGATGACGGCGTTCATCGGGAGGTTCAAAGGAAGGAAGTTGACAAAGACCTATGAAAACACGCGTCAGAAAAAGACATGATCTGAAGAAACAGCAGAAGAAAAAGAAAAGAGTAGCGAAGCGAAGAGACATACCATGCAAGTCTCTGCCTCGTACAAGATCTGAACACCCAACTCTTTGAGTCCAGCAGAGAGTCGCTTGGCGAGCTTGTGACTATCCCTCAATCGCTCAAAGTTGTGGGTGAGCGCGAAATCGGCGGCAGCGGCGATAGCACCACTCTGCCTGATTCCTCCACCGAAGAGCTTTCGGAAGTGAATAGCCTTCTTGATGAGTGCGGCCGGTCCGACGAGGACGCTATGAATCAGAAGAAAGAGCAACATGCGATTAGGGTCGGTTTGAGATATATATATGAGAACACAATACGTAGAGGAGGCTTACGATCCGATAGGCGCGCCCAATCCCTTGGACAAACAGACCGAAACCGAGTCGAACGGATCACAGAGTTCCTTCATTCTGTTAAATCCCGAGGCATGAAGAACAAAAAACATGATCAGACGAGCACGAGAAATTTCCTCACACGTGTGCGCAAAGAATGCAAACTTACACCTCGGGAAGAGTCTCCATTGTAGCACCCTTTTCAGCGGCGACGTTCCAAAGTCTAATTGAGGATGAACATCAAAAATGATGGAAAAAATTAAGCCCTCGATCATGATATTAAGCTTGAGAGTCATGATCCGACGAACCGAGCTCCATCACAGTGCATGATCTGTATGCAATAACAAGGGCTTAGTATAACAGACGCGTCGAAAGAAGTACAATCATGATGGGTACGTACAAGACCCTCTTCCTTAGCCTTCTTAGAAATTTTGACGATCTCGTCCTTAAAAAAAAGTTACAACAACGATTGTTTGAGCATACGTGGACCGACGGCACCAACGCGGATGAGATAGAGGAGATAAATCGGATCTTACTTGGGGGAAGATGGTACCGTTCAAAGTGTTCTGCCATTGCCAGTCAAAGAGCAAAAGAAGAGTCTCAGTTGTAGAAAGTTAACAGAGAAAAGTAAAGGCGATTTGGAACCGACCTCCAAGCAGATAATCTTGGTCGAGGCGCAGTGAATGTTATCTCCCAAGATCAAGTCATCAGCGATATCATCATCCCACGTAAGGTGATGGCCATTCCAGGGCTTCAACGGAAGTGGGCTAGCCTGGGAGTGGAAAGCGAGGCCACCGGCTAGATAAGAGATATTGAGAGAAGAAGAGACACGGCGTTATCAATACCTCAAGAAATGATTGCGCCCATTATCAATGACCCTCTCCACATACCCTCGTACTGGAAGACATGTGATCGGAAGTCCAATCTGTGAATAAGAAGATCAGGAACGGGGATGACCGATGAGCGCCGCATATCTCTTGAGTCACATGCAGTTATCAAGACAGATAAATTAACAGCGACACGTACAGAACAGAGTGGGGAGGCTGGGTCAACCAAGCCCTAAGACCGAGTTCTAGAAATAACAAGTATAAAAATGAAGGATAAGCATGGCCAATTGTATTGGGAACAAGACAAAAGCTGACTCACGGTTGCTCATAGTGCCGCTAACGACGAAAAGACCAGCTTCCTTGCCGCAAAGCTTAGCGACTCGAGCCTCTAGGGCGGCAGTAGTGGCACACTCGTTGTAGACTATGGGACGCGATGAACGTTGAATTTAGGGCGCGATGCTTGAGTTACATGTAGTAAACAGTGAAGCTCTTACCATCGTCACCTCGAGTCGCCTGCATACCAACTGATAAGGAGAAGCATCAGAGACAAGATGTCACCATCGATTCGGAGTTGAGCGACTATAGAAGACTCATCCGATAACGTGAATGGTATCAAAAGGACTCACCTTGAAGCATGGCATCGCTATTGATGTACAGCGGAGACCGGAAACGAATCAAGAAAGGAAAGGAAAAAATTGGTTATAAAAATAAATCAATATCAAATACGACAAGAAACCTGATGACCCATCCGACGGAATGCTTGCCGGAACGGAACTCTGAGCGCACCTTGGAATAGTAATCGTGTCGGCTGGAAAGTGGAACGGAAACAGATGAGAGAGCGGAAGAAGAGAAAAGAATCAATACCGTTTTCAAATACAAAGGAAGAACAGAATCTCAAGAAGAAGTTCTAAGAAAACAGAGACAAGAAGGAAGACTAACTCCTAAAATCGCGCTGAACGGCTTTGAGCTTCTCGACGTTTGCCTGACCTCCCACATTGGCGGTGATAGCGTAAGGATCCATAATCATGTTGAAGATATCTGCGCTACGGGAGAAGGGTCTTGATGAGAAGACTGAGCTGGCAAGAGCACTAGAGCGACTCGATCGAAGCAGAGAAGAGAATTTGGTGGTGGTGGTAAAAGAGTGAATCATGACTCTCCGAATCCCCAAGCTGATGTTCTTTCTTGCAAAAAAGAGAGAAATTAGTTGGAGGAGTCAGCCGTAGGACAAATTCGATTTGAGGCTGATGTCAACCTGAGACAATTGTGCCTGGGCTCTTAACTGCGCCTTTGTGCCTTGATCTAATGATGATTATGTCTCTTTGAGGTGCACCGAGGAAAACGCATGTATCCCATCCTTAACAAGCCATTCATCGATTCTTGCCAGTACTAAACAGAATATCATGAGATTCCTACACCCTTGACGATTAATCAGAGCGAGAGAGAGGACGTCCTTGGTGCAAAGATCCGTCCAGAGATCGGGATTGAACAGTCAAGTACAATAAAGATGAACATGCAGTCAGAGTCTGGTCACTACAATCGGCTATGTACAAACACAGGTACAGCAGAACGCAACATATCGCATCGTAACACAGAGACACAAGTCATGTCGGTATCAGAGTGAACAAGTGATCTGTAGGAGATGAATCACAGATCACCTGTTGTTTTAAGAATACCCTGACAGTATCCGCACCGGGATAGACCGCATGGCCACTGTTTCTGCACTCGATCCAACATCACCGTGCTTCCCGATAGGAAAGGATACATGACAGACCGAACCAGAAAGACCAGCCGAAGTAATGGGTGCGTGGAGAAATTTTCTCCTTTTGGGATGCGATGCCAGATGGAAACACAAGACGTAAGTTGGGAATACATACCGGTGGGGTGAGCTGGGATGTTGTGAATGCTCAATATGTCGAATACCATCATGGTTAGTTTTCGGATGATCAGAACAACATACACAATTAGTTGAAGAACACAGAGATCAAAGCAGTAAGAATATTAGTGTATCGACTGAATCGATGAGAAATACACATGTATGTATCCTCGGCATGGATGTGTTGTGTGTATGCAGGTATACGCGTAGATGGTTAGGCGGACACATACACAATGCATCTCTACATAGAGACGGTTGCTATGAGTCGATTTGTTGGTTAGTAACTTTGGTGGCCTGTACCCAACAGAATCGCGGCCCAAGCGCAAAAGTTCCCAAAGTCCAGTAGCCGTGCTGAAACCTCTCGTCTCAATACCACCCTTCCTCAAGCATCTCAAGGTTCGTCTATTTTTCTTCATGTGCTCGTTCATACCATGTTTGAAACCAGACAGACGTATAGCATACACATACATACATACAGACATGTCGTTTTGATGGATGACTGACTTGAGGGAACTTTGAATATACGACTTTTGTTTTGTGCACGCAAAAAAAATCTTTGCCAATTCTTCGGACTCTGAACTTTTGGTCGCCGCCTTCTCGCCTCTCGAATCGCAAATTTACTTTTCCTCCGAACTACGTTCATCCATCGACGTTGATCATTCACAGAAATGGGTTTCGGAAAGAACAACGGTGAGATTCTACGTTTTTGTTGAGCTGTGTTTTGACGCCGTGGTTCGTACATAGACGGGAAACTGATTTTGTTTCTTTTTTTTCTCTTCTCTTATCGCTTAGTGCTCCACGCTAACCACTTCCGAAAGGATTGGCAGGTTCGCATCAGCATTTTATTGTATGCCGAAGGGGAAGTCTTGAAAGTATTTGAGCTGGAAAACTGATCAGACAATGCATCCCTTGTATTTATCTTCGTCAAAATTATCGACTTCTGCCCTCCTGAACCCCAAAAATTTCCCTTGACAATTCCTGTCCCTCCCTACAAAACTATCAATTCAACATCTTGTGTTTTCATGAATCTTCCATCCAACGCACCTTATCCCTCCTCTATTTCCCACCCTCTCAAATTCTAAACAATCCAGAGCCGAGTGAAGACCTGGTTTGACCAGCCTGGACGAAAGACCCGCCGAAGACAGGCTCGATCCACCAAGGCTACCGCTTTGGGAGCTCGACCCGTCAAGTCCCTCCGACCTGCCGTCCGATGCCCCACCGTTCGATACAACACCAAGGTCCGAGAGGGCAAGGGTTTCACCCTCCAGGAGTTGAAGCTCGCCGGTGTCGGTAAGAAGGAGGCCCGAGGACTCGGTATCTCCGTCGACCACCGACGACGAGGTGGAGCCGTCGTTGGCCAGGAGGCTAACGTCGAGCGACTTAAGGCTTACCGAGCCCGGTTAGTTTGCTTCCCGGTCTTTCAACCTCAGTCCTTTGTTGTCTGGAGAGTGTTTTTTGAGTGGCTTAGAAAGCTGGAGGTGGAAGAGAAGACTTTTAGTGACAGCTGGAAAAGAAGATACTGGGGCTATTTACTGGCATAATGAAGGGAGAACGGATCAACAGGCTTGAGGGAAGGGGTGGCCAGACAACACAAGGACCCATCCAGGACGACATGAAATTACAGGCAAACTTGACTAAACCAATCTCCTTTCTTATGTTTCGTTCATAACAGACTCATCGTCTTCCCCCGAAAGGCTGGAAAGCCCAAGTCTGGAGACTCTGCCGAGGCCGATCTTTCTGCCGAGACTACCCGAGCCCCCATCCCTCTCCCCACCCTTTACGAGGCTGAGAAGCCCCGAGCTATCACCGCTGAGGAGAAGGAGTTCAACGCTTTCCGAGCTCTCCGAGACGCCCGAGCCACTGGCCGAAACGCCGGTAAGGTCAAGGCCCGAGCCGAGAAGAAGGCTGCTGAGGAGGCTGCCGCCAAGAAGTAAACGGGGTTCTCTCTCTCTCGTTTTAGTTCTAGGAGGTTTTCTATCATGCACGTTCCAACATCTTGATATGTTTTCCTTGAAACAAAGACACCCCTCTGTTCTACTTGCAGGATCGGGCCTTTTGTTTCCCGACCCACTGAGTTCTCCAAATGAAGACCAGTCACAAGCACATACTTCGAAATCTAACCTCAGTCGAAAGCAACAGAAAAGCAGTTATGACAGGTGACATCAGATACGCGGTTTTTCTTGTCGGAAGTCTGCTCATCATACACACTTAGCAGCCTTAGGCTTGGTGAGAGTAACCTCAACTGACGATGGCTGGCATATGTCCCTTTTGGACTTGACTGTCCTCAGACCACAAACCACTACGTGGTCAGGCATGTGACCTACGACGTACAGATTCCTTACCACGACTCCTACTCGTTTTGCGATGCATTAACCTTCAATTATATAATCGTAGAACGGATTTAGTCCTGGCGCATTCTATGATCTCTTCTTTTATGTAATTCTTTTGCGCAGTATATCTTCTTGGAGGAATCGCCTGTGTGCAGTATCTCTGTAATCTAGGGATCAGATATAAGATGGGCTTCGTTTGCCATCTTTAGCGTAGTCTCTCAAGCCCGGGTTCTTTGTTAATCCCCAGTTATCCTTGTCCCCAGTCCATGCGCTTGTATGGTCACATTGAAGATCCATAATCCTAATCCCGATTGCAAGCCAAAGTACATCCTCCCTATCACCCTCCTTCGATCGGTCCAAAGGAAGAAGCGAAAGAACTATATTTTCGAGTTTCCGCCGGCAAGATGACCACGGTTCATCCGAGACAACAGCGCATGTTTGATGTCATCTGTCATGGCTGCCTTTTGTCCAAGATTATGATCGTACACCACACACTCACTGTCGTTTCAGAAGGAAAAAAGATGTTTGCGCGTACACATAGAACGTCAGGTACCTGTCTGCTTAATGAGATGACCACATAGGGAAAGAAGTAGAGAACAAAAGAAGGGGATGAACGAACGTCTCGCAGGTGGCGACCAATTTTTCCGTTTTCAAACTCCATGCTGCGATCTCGATATGGAAGCTCGACGGCATAGAGACCGATTTCGGTCGAGCGAGGACGATGAGAGAGTCTGGGTGTGTGATCGGGGCCTGAAGTTGATGTCATCCGAGTAGAGAAAGAAGCGCACAGGGAAGAGAGAAGACGAAGTTGGCTCGTGATGAATATCAAAATCATGATCAGAGGAGTATCAAGAGGAGGCAACAGAAGAGAACGGACCTTGTACACGATATTGTGAGATTTGATGACGAAACCAGTATTCTGACCTTCCAATAAATCTGTCACCTTCGAGGCCGGTATGTGTGAAGAAAGACTTTGTATAAAGCCTAGCCGAGCGGTTTCAAAGTACCTCAAGTAATGGACCTGTTGACGTCCGGGCAAGCAGACCATGATACACGAAACAGGCGTATATTGTGTAAGCAAGTGGTCCCAAAGCTTGGTAGGGCGACACATACACACGTACATTATTCAGATGTCTGGAATAGATGATTTTGGGAAGACAACGATCTCACAAACCGTCAGCGATGATGACGACGACGACAACAACTACAAGGTCTCTCGATCACATACCTAAACTTGTCGACATGACCCCATGCGATCGGAAGCTCAAACGCGGCTCGCTCGACATCCCAGCCTTCTCTGACCGCTCTCTCCAGGATAGTCTTTCTGTTCTCCATCCACGTCTCTGAGTACGTCGTATCCGGCCATCCAGTCAGAGGCCGGTCGTACTTGATCAGTGGTGGTTCGGAGGAAACGATGTTGGCTGTAGGCGGTATATGAGCCAAAGAGGTAGAGGCGGAAGCATTCGTCGGCAGAGGAATCGTATAATTTGGGGTAATGTCTCCTTCATCAGCTGGGCCACAAGTCCCTGGAGGAAGGTACATAGGAGAGTGCGGGTTCTTGAATTGCTCTAACAGATCCTTAGTTTTTTAATATCATGACGATCAAGGAGGGTTCCAAAGCAATAGGAGATTGGTAGAATGAGCGACCGATATAGAGACCATCAACCAGCTGAAGGAAACCCATCGAGATACTGACCATAACGGAAGGCTCTGAAGACGGCATCCTTCTTGCTGCTACTGTTTGTTTGATGGCAGAACGGCTGGCGATAAACAGTCTATGTATGCTTGGTGAGATGTGCATCCAGATCAGTAGAGAGGAATGGATAACTGGAGAGAAAGGTGCATAGCCGAGGTGTGAGTAGTGCCAGGCTTACGGTCTGCAGGCATGGTTACGAAATTCATCTATCTACTCCTACTCGAATCTGGACCCTTAGGTAACTCGCTTTTTGGCCTCGACTAGACAACTCTAGCACTTTCTTTCTTTCGCTTTCTCGCACTCCTTCCATCAAACCCTCTTCTCCTCTATACCATTAGCATCATGCAAGGCCAGGGTAGACTTCCGTACATGGTAAGCTTGTCGTTTGTTTGGTCGTGTGAGGAGTGAATGTGTCTTGTTTGGAGGTCATTTGAAAGTTGACCGGTTGATTATAAATTCGATGGATCTCTCTTCTATCTAGCAACCCACTGTGGTTCTCCTCCGAGGTTTGTTCTTCTCTTCTTTTCTTCTTCGTCATCTTTCATGTCTTTATTAACCGTCTCAAGAAACTGCTCTGACGCTTGGTATCGCCTCTTCTCATGATATGAATTGTCGGCGTCTGCTTCCATCGAAACAGAGGGTACCGATTCCTCCCAGGGTGTTCCTCAGCTTCTCTCCAACATCTCTGCTTGTTTATCAGTAGCCAGCGTGGTCTCAACCACGCTTGGTCCTCGAGGAATGGACAAGCTTATTGTCGACGCCAGTGTATGTACTCCTTCTTTTTAAGGTCTCCTCCCGTTAGTAGCTCTACGACTGATCAAAGTAGCCGTTCCTGACAACGAAACACGATCCTCGATTATCTTCCTTTTGTCTCCGGGGTTTTTCTTATTCGGCTGACAGGGAAACGCAACTATCTCAAATGACGGAGCCACCATTCTCAAGCTTCTTGACATCGTTCACCCCGCCGCCAAGACCCTCGTCGATATCGCTCGAGCTCAGGACGCCGAGGTTGGAGATGGAACAACCTCTGTTGTTCTGCTTGCTGGAGAGATCTTGAAAGAGATCCGACCCTTTGTCGAGGATGGTGTTGGTGTGTGGATCATCCAGAAGGGTTTGAGAACAGGTTGCCAGTTGGTAAGCATACATCCTACTTGTTCTTTTTCTTAGATTTGGTCGAGACCTTTTGCATTACGCTGTGTTAAAGAATACTGAGCTAACCATTTATTGTTCTGATTTCATAGGCCCTTGACAAGATCAAGGAGATCGCTGTACCCATCGACAAGTCCAACCCCGAGTTCGTATATTTCTCATCCCTCTTTATTCACTGCTGAACCCCTGAATTTCACGAGTACCGAGCTAAAACCTCAAATGAAACAACTTTAAAGGCAATTCCGAAAACATCTTCACCTTCTCGCCTCTACCTCCATGTCTTCCAAACTCATTCACTCTCAGAAACCTTTCTTTTCGAAAATGGTGGTCGACGCTGTGCTCTGCTTGGATCAGGATGATCTTGATGAAAACTTGATTGGTGTGAAAAAAGTGGCCGGAGGTGGAATGCAGGTAGGTCGTTAACCATGGTGCTGCTTGTCCCTCCAGGATGAATTGACTAATATCTAGGTTGTGTCGTGATGGATCTATTGCATTATTCAGGATTCCTTGTTGGTCCAGGGTGTTGCTTTCAAGAAGACGTTCTCCTACGCCGGTTTCGAGCAGCAGCCTAAGAGCTTCAAGGACCCCAAGGTTCTTTGCTTGAACGTCGAATTGGAGTTGAAGGCCGAGAAGGATAACGCTGAGGTCCGAGTCAACCAAGTTTCGGTACGTCGACTCTCTCTTGAATACTTGTGCGATCTAGTTTGGTGTACCAATAACAAATAACTGATCACTCGAATTCCATCCCGGGTTATCAACAGGAATACCAAGCCATCGTCGATGCCGAGTGGACGATCATCTACAACAAGCTCGAGGCTATCGTGGCCACTGGAGCAAAGGTCGTTCTCTCCAAGCTTCCTATTGGTGATCTTGCCACTCAGTACTTTGCCGACCGAGATATCTTCTGCGCTGGTCGAGTCAGCCCGGATGACCTTCGCCGAGTGGTCCAGGCTGTCGGTGGATCCGTCCAGTCGACATGCTCTGATATTGATGACAAGCACCTTGGTTCGTGTGGAAAGTTCGAAGAGAAGCAGATCGGAGGCGAGCGATTCAACATCTTTGAGGATTGCCCGCAGGCAAAGACGTGCACACTTGTGTTGAGGGGTGGAGCCGATCAATTCATTGCCGAAGTCGAGAGAAGTTTGCATGATTCGATTATGATCGTCAAGCGGGCTATCAAAAACTCACATGTCGTGGCCGGTGGAGGAGCTACCGAGGTTAGTCTTCACATTTTACCTTTGTTGACGGGTCGATCTGTTTGAACTGAGAGCCATCGTTCTTTTCCTTCTCTTCTCTTCCTCTCCCCCGCAAATCCTTGACACAGATGGAGATCTCTGCCTACCTCCGAAACCACTCCCGAACTATTCAGGGCAAGCAGCAGCTCATCATCGGTGCGCTCGCCAAGGCTCTCGAAATCATCCCTCGACAAATCTGTGACAATGCCGGGTTTGACGCAACCGACGTGTTGAACAAGCTTCGAATGAGCCACGCCAAGGGAGACATTTGGGCTGGTGTGGATATCGACAGCGAGGGTGTGAAGGACAACATGGAGAAGGTTCGTTTGTTTCCTTTTTTGAGAACGAATAGAGTCAATACAAAAAATCAACTAGCTAACCATAGAGGTCACTGGCGTCCTGATAGTTTGTTTGGGAGCCCAGTTTGGTCAAGACGAATGCGCTCAGCTCGGCGGTCGAGGCTGCCTGCCTGATTCTTAGTATTGACGAGACTGTCCGAAACCCTCAGAGCGAGCAGGTACGTGCATCTATTCTGTCTTCTGTCGATATCGTTGTCAAATCATTAGACTTATATCATTACTTCTTCAATTCTACTTTCGACTTAATCAGCCCCAGGCTGGACCTCCTATGCCTCGGGGTGCACAGGGTGCGATCCGAGGACGAGGACGAGGAATGCCCAGACGTTAAGACACGTGGTGAGAACGATGAAAGGAAAAGAAAGAACGAAAGTGAAAGAGAAAAGACACGATGTAACGGTTCGCTTCGTCGAACAGGGGCTCCCTTTGTGTTATAACATAGAATATGGTTATCTTCTTGGCCTTCTTTCCTGTCTTTGAAATCTCTCCGTTGTACATGAACTCGACTGTGTAAGAGACGAACAAGCAAGGCCAACGGTGATAATGTGTAGCACAAACGCGCAGCACAAACGAGATCTAATCAGTGTCCAAAGCACACTCTTTCCCATCGTCCCACTGATAATCATCAACCAACAGAAGATATAGAAGGATCTCTCAGCTACTTCCTCTTCTCTCCAGCCTGTTCCTCTCCGGTTTGAGACTGGGATCGACCTCTGCCCGTCAAAATCTGGACTTGGTGGTTGGGAAGGTGATACTTAGTCTTCGAACCCTCTACCATTGCGGTCGTCATCTCTGATTAGAAAGGAAGGTAAAAAAAAGAGTAGGACAAATGTCTTTCTTGCCCTCGTTCGCGTCCTCTCTGACCTCATCACTGAAGGTCGCCCAGGAGGATAGCCCACCTCCCAAGCTACTTGTCACTGTGACGCCTCTTCGGCCGTCTGTGTTTGCGGGTGAACTCTTTCAGGCGAAAATCTCGCTCTCGTGCGTTCCGTTTACTTCAGCATCTGCTGTTGGTACGGCTACGCCGACCGGGTCAACAGGTATAGCTACAGCTTCATCTTCAGCAGTCCATCTTCCGCAACCCAACTCGCCTTATATACCTCCGTCTCCTGCCATTCCTCCGTATACCCCAAAGAAACCGGTCCATCGGGCGGTCCAAAGTTTGAGTACACCGGCGAATAGATCCTTCCGGGAACAAGTCCCCCCTCGAACGGGAGATTCGCCTTACGCACACCTCCAATCTGAAGTATTTTCCCTCGAAAAGTACAGCTCGGATGACCTCCCACCTAGGCGTGGACTAGTTGGTCGGAGAAGAAAGTCAACAGATGCAACTTCCAAACAGTTGAAGGTCTTGCCATCATCGTCATCATCATCGTTGCCGTCAGAAATTCAACCGAAAGGTCATTGCAGGCGATCGTCGTCTGGGTCGGAGCTTGCCGGTTTGGTCAAGGAGTTAGCTCTCGAGAAGCAGCCAGATACAGACGAACCTTCCACGACCGCTTACTCGGCAGAGGATCCGATCCAGATAGGAGAGAGTCCGAAAACAGAAGATAAGAAGGGGAAGGGGAGGACGAACAGACTACAATTCGGAAGATCTCAGTCAGTTTCAACAATTCCTGCGATGGCCTCATTAGTTTCTACTGCTGAGGAGTCGTCAACCATTCAACGTTAGTCTCTCTATACCCTCCTTTCTTTCTCTATCTGCTTGCTCCTTAAGTTTGATATCGGATAATTTTAACGAACTATCTCCTTTCGTTGGTTGTGCGGTCTGCGCTCTCGGTTTTAGCATCACCGTTACAAACACCTCCACGGACCAACACTCTCCGACCGACGTACACATCCCCCTCCACTCGAAATATTTCTGCCTTTCCACCTTCCCATCCTCATGCTCGAAAGCCATCACACATTCCTGCCTCACTGTTTCAATCACCTCTATCAACAACCAAGCCCGGAGGAGGATCAAGATCAGTTTCTAGCGCGTCGACTTCATCAAATCTGTCTATGCCTTCCATTCTTGAAACCGAACCATCTCATCAATCTGAGATCGAATCTGAAGACTATACAATCAATCCGATGGATGAAATGAAAGGAAAAGGTCTTGCTCTAGATCTCTCGACATCGACAGGATCGCTAGACTCGCCCATCCAAGAGGAATCATCATCCGTCTCAAATTCAACGGCTGCAACAGATGAGGACGATGCCTTTTCTTCTCCTTTACGTCCGCCGACCTCGACTCGTCCATCTGGAGCGGGTCATCGATCCCGACCGTCATATTCATCCAATTTAGGACTTGGCGTTCCTTCTCCTCAGACTCCTCGAGCAAGTTCTCTTACCAGACCTCCCGAGAGCGCACTTCCACCTCTATCACCATCATCGTCGCCATCACCATCGTTGCCACCGTCGCCGTCCTCTACAAACGGATTAAAAATCACCTGGTCGTACGTCCATCTAGTCGCCAACCTAACGCCTTCCCCACAGTATCTTCCAGCAGAATCTCTTCTCCCGCTGCGACATGCCTTATTAGAAACTTCCTCTGTTGGATCTGGGATGTTACCTACCCCGGATTCACCAAAGCCTGGCGAATCTAGTTTCACAGGCTCTCTCTCGCTGATGAGTCCAGGGTCGTTAAACCCCGCTTCGTGGTTCTCACTTCCGCCACCGGCCCTTCACGCCAAGCCGCCCAGTTTAACAAGCTCGTTGTTTGGGATCGCGAGAGGCGTATGGACAGGTGTAGGCGTTCAAGCGACAGGGTCTATGGAGGCTGAAAGGAGGAAACAATGGGAGAGGACGGTGAGGGAGGTTCCGGTATTGGAGACGCTAAAAAGCGTGCTGGGGGTCGGATTAGAGTTGAAACCTACAGTGGAACAGACAGAATCAGGTCTGATCTCTTCAGATTGTGAGTGATTTATTCTTTTCTTGCTTCGACTATCTTAGCGCTCTGTAGGCAACAAAAGACTTACAAACACGGCTGACCTGTGGGATTTATCTCGACACGTATTCCTTTGCTGTTAATGACATGATATAGATATGTATTCTCTCCCTATTCCAGCAACATTACCGCCCAGTTTTAGAGGGCGAGCGCTCAAGATCTCGTACTCCCTTGTCATCGGGATCGAGATCGAATACTCACTTCCTGCCCTTCGACCAGGTTTTGACAATCCAAACGCGTTCCGTCGGAAGAAAACGCTGAGTCAGGTTATCAAAGTCCCTCTTCGAGTCTGGGGAGGGGTTGATAGTCTGGCCAGGAAAGACGGATACGACCTGATGAAACCGGTGATACAGAGGAAAGAAGAGGCGTCTCTCCAAAAGTTAGAGCCAACACTAGTCGGGAAAGGAAATCGGACGAGCTCAAAGAAGAGGAAAGAACGCAAAGAGGAAGCAGATTTTAATCGTGAGTTCTTATCGTTTGAGACGTTCCTCTCTCTGCGCCGTTCCTAAGATTCCACATGGTGTAACGTATACTCATCGTACATAAAAAAACATAGCCGCTCCTTCGACCGAGTCTTCTTTCCGGTCCTATGTCGCCCATCTGCTCTCCACTATTCCTCTGCAAGAGCCAGAACTCCCTCCCCTCCCTCCAGATGCACCCCCTCCAAACCCACAGCTTGGCCCTGATGCAATGACCCCTAAACACAAGCACACCCGAAGTCAGGCACTCAGCCCTACGACTCATTCAATCATGCTGCCTAAACTTCAGATAAACGGAGAAACCTCGACGGAGGTTGATTCGGTGGACAACGAACCGGGCGCGAACAGGAAGAAATCTAGAGCCTTGTTGGAGACTAGTAGATCGGACGAAGATGAGATACAGTGCGAGGAGATCTTGGAGGGGCTGTTGAGAAGTAGTCGGAAAGGTTAGTTGACCGGATTTTCTCTCTTCCTTCGGATCCTCCGTCACCATGAGCCTGATGTCGTTTGTCCTCTCTCTGCTTTGGGCGATGCCTTGGCTTAGCTTCATATGATATTGAAAAGGATGGGCAGATCGTCGCTGTATTTACTCTCGTCAAATCCGCTTTCAGATTAGGCGAGACTGTCCAAGGTGTTGTGGAATTTAACGAACCCAATGCAACCCGAAAAGTTCTCAAGGTTGGTTTCCCTTCCCTTTATGTTCAATATAAAGACTCCCAAGGGGAGCTAGGTCTGTTATACTCGATGCTAATCTCGCCCGACATTGATGATTGTCCTCTCAGTTTTCCGCGCAACTGCAAGCACATGAGATCATCCCCTCCTCCCTCCATCCACCCCACTCGTCTTCCCTCCAATCACTCATCCGAACACACGCCGATTTCCACAACTCGCTCACGATACATACATCTCGACTTCCGTTCTCGCTTGATATCCCCTCTCCGGGAACAGCAGGCGGCAGCTCGGTCTCACCTTCTTTCGTCCTTCGCGCCGAGCCTGAATCAGCCGAGACTCCTCGACGGTTCTCATCTTCCCGTAGTAGCAGTCATACCGGGATCAACAATGGCGCCACCAGCGGTGGTACGAACCGAACCGGTCAAACCCCACGTTCCCATCCTGGAGGACTCGAATGGAAGATCAAACTGTCATTCCTAGTCTCGGTACCGATGAAAGCTCGTCAGGGACAGGATCCGTCGACTATCTCTCTGCCCTCACACCTGTTACCGATGGTTCCTGATCCCCAGTATCAAGAGTTTGATGATCCTAGGCACCATGCGTTCCTACCAGGTCCATCCATCGCACCTGTTGTCTCTATGCCCGCTTCTCCTTCTTCTTCTTCGGCAACGGCATCGGTAGGGAAGGCTCAAGACGAAGGAGTGGTATGGGCGGAGATGAGGACAGAAGTCGTAGAATGTGATGTGCCCATCGTCGTTTATCCACCTTCGAGATTAGGCATCGGTGTTACCGGGGCCGGTGGAGGGATGGGTCGAGGAGACGGAAGTGAGCGGAAAGGGGGGGTCGTTTATGTCGTTTGTTGAGTCCTTCCTCTTTCTTGAGATTGGAATTGGGTCGGGTTCGGTTGTGATCTTGGTTTGGAAAAGGTCTTTGGGGGGGGGGGGGGGGGGTTCTTTTCGAGATCCAATGTGTTCGATAAATGCTCGCGTTTTCTACTTCTTTCGTAAACAATCTATCTTTTTTCTTTTTCTTTTTACCTTTACATGGTAGATATAAACGGAGATAGAGAGTTGTAGCATGAAACATTGAGATAGTTAGAGAAGCATCGTGTTACGACAGGCAGGATGAGAAAGAAAGGAAGAAAGATGATTGGAAGCCTCTTGAGCAAAGTCAACCAAGAAAGCGGAGGCTGCATGTGTACCAGACAGACAACATAAAGGCTAATATTACAGAAGATGATAAGGAGAGAGACAAGAAGAAGAAGAAAAAAGAAGAGGGACAGAGAAAGATGAGAGAATGTAGAGGAAAGGATAGGTGGTTCGTGTTTTCTCCACACCTTCCCTTCTCCCTTTCCCGACCCCCCTAAAAGAATGTATCGTCTTTTCCGACGTTCTTTCCCCCGCGATTCCGTGCATCCTGCATGTTGTATAAGATTGTTCGCTTTGTTGGTGTTTTTTTTGTTCGAATCAGAGTGAGATGTGGAGATGTGAATTGTGTACGTAGATAAACAGAACAGACATCGACAAACAAAAAAAAACCCACAAGGAGATGACGAAGAGTGAAGGAAGAAGACAACATTGGGTTAGAAAGAGAGGAAAGAAAAAAGAGAGGCATCACAAGTAACTTTGGAGGATCTCGCCCGTGTCTACACGTCTAGACGGGTCTCCTTACATCTAGAAGAAAATAAAATAGGATAAAGAAGAAGAGGGAAGGAAAGGAAAGGAAAAAAGTTGGTCAAGGTAGGGATTCCTTAGGCCGGTCCATCTTGAGGGAGACCGTTCAGTCCGCCGAGGCAAGCCATCCAGATCCTCGTCTTAAATGTGCGGAACATCTCTCGTACCTGTAGAGATATCATATGCAAGACAAAGAGGGACGAAGGAGGAAGAAGAAACAGGAACGATCAACAAGGACAGTCCTATGGTCTCTAAGATCATCGTTCTTACCCGCATGGTCTCGATCGAGCGAAGAAGAAGAATGAATGACGTACAAGCTCTCTAAAGTCTATCCTTCTCTCGGCAACAAAGTAGAAGGTGAGCTTCCGACGGTCCCTAGAGAAAAGAACAAGTCAGGGACAAAACACAATCAGAAAAGGATAGGCGAAAGGATTGGGATCATAGACGAAAATGATAAAAACTAACCATTGGTACTCGGCATCGACAACTTCCATAGGCAACTTCTTTTGCTTTACTTTCTGCTGGCAGAGCCCTGTGGTTGAAGAGAAAATGATCTTCTTCAATAAGAGCTCTCCAATGAGCCGCACATGGAGGAAATGACTTACAAAGAGCTTTAGCCTCGTCCTGCATCTTGGTGGCAAGCAGTCTGATGAGAGGAGAACGTCAAGTAAGAAACACCCCAAACATCTCATCTTTAAATTAGAAACGAACGGAGAGACACTGACTGTGCGTCTAACGGCTGAGCCTTGGAGTATATCCTCTTCGGCATGATCTCCTTCGCAAGCCCTCTAACCGTGACCCCTCCCTGTCCACTTGCGCTTGGGCCACCTCCTCCACCACCACCACCACCGCTACCGCTGCCGCCGCCCTGGTTACCCAAACCGGCCTGTTGAGCCAAGAACGCAAGCTCGGCTTGATGCTCCTGGAACTGCTTGACCTCCTCCAGTGAGATACTATCATTTATGATCTTTCCCAGGTCTTTTCCTCTATCAGCTTCGACGATGACAAGGTCCCCTTTGGCAAGTGGCTGGGTCGGATCGATCGCGTAAAACAGATCGGTTCGGCCGGCTTTGAACTCGACGATATAAAGCTTGGTAGCCGTAGGGACGGCATGAAGAGGAAGCCCTTTACCTAGATCGAGTAGAGCAGAACTATTCGAGACCGCGGCGGCGGGAATGGTAGTCGAGGAAGGCGGGGAGGACGAGGAGGAGGACTGACGGTAATGATGAGGTCCCTGTGGGTAGAGCGCAGAGGGAACACTGTGCTGAGATCCCTGTTGAAGTTGTAGCTGCTGCTGCTGTTGTTGTTGTTGTTGTTGTAACTGTTGCTGGGGTGGTTGTTGGTGCGACTGCTGTTGCAATGACTGAGACGACAGTTGCTGAGGCTGTGATAGCTGTGGCTGCTGCTGGAAAGGAGACCGTTGGATAGAAGGCACGAACCCTCGCTGAGGGCCCCCGAAAGGGGTCTGGTAAGCCGTAGGTTGAAGACCACCAGGTGCGTTCGAAGGAGGGTACATTCTGCCCAAACTTGCCGAAGGTGCAAAGCTCGATGTAGTCTGTCCAAAGTCCGTACGAGCCGAGAGGCCCTGTGGCTGGGACTGGGACGAACCGAAAGGTTGGAAGCCACCGACGGACGATTGGACAGGTAGGTAGGTCGACTGCCTGCCGACAGCCGGGGAAAACCCGGACTGACCACCTTGAGACGGAGACAAGGGTGGAGGGAGTTGGACCGCATGGGTTGACGACGATCGACCGTATCCGATCGGGGATGTGGGCGAGCCTCGGAAAGATGGCGAATCTAACCGTCTTCCGGTAGACAATCCTATGGAAGAGGGCATCGAGTGATCTCTCTCCCTGGCACCTTCTCCGGGGGCGAGACTGAATCCGCCTCGACCTCTGGGGTAAGAGATTTCCTCATCCGGCTGTTCATCCCTATTCAACATGGCACTCAGACCGCCCCAAGTAGACGTTCCTCCGCCACTGCCGTTGCCGTTGAAGCTTGCACTTCTCGACTTCGTTCCCGGTCTTTCCAGCTGTCGGCCCTCGGCAGGTAATGGACGCAAGAACGACGCGGCCGACAATGAGTTTTGGTAGACACTTCCTCCAAAGGACGACGGAGACGAAGGCGCGAGAATCGGAAGGGAGGCAGGGTGCTGGAACGTGTTTGTCGACGAAGGCACGTGGTAGTGCTTGTTGGTCGAGTGTTGGCCTGAAGCGAGAGCGAGCAGATCGTCGTCCTCGTTCACGTCTAACTTCTTCAAACTGCTGATAAATTCATCGTCGGTGAAACCCCCGCCGCCGTTCCGGGAAGAATTGTTTGCACCGGGGTAAATAAACGAGGGATAGCTCGTAGGGGCCCTGGACGATTGAATATCAGATCGGAAGCCGCCTTGTAAGATCTGATTTCCAGCCTGATTGGCGAACCCGGTCGATTCTATTAAGCTCATTTCGAGTAACCCACTGGAACCTCGGTCGAAGCCTCGTCGGTTGACAACACTGACGCTATGTCGTCTGCTGGTCGCGCCACTTCCTCCTGCGCCACCGCCAAGAGGAGGTGACGTGCCTTCCAGGCCAAGAACCCCGCCTCCGTGTTCATCGAGACCGTATCCGGCAAGAGCACCTCGGCCGAAACCGAACTCATCGGTGAGTTGGTTGGGAGACTTGAGAGGCTCGAAGAGAGAGCCGTTGTTGGAACGCATGATATCCTGAAAGTCGCGGGAGAACGGAGACTGTCACACAGGTCGAGACTGTGAGTACATGCGCGTCAAAGGAAAAGAAAGAAGCTTGTCTGCATACACAGAGAATGAAGAAGGTGGGGGATCGACTGACCATGTTGCTTGCGTCTCCCAAGCCGGAGCTGGGCATATCCCTTCGATCGAACCCAATGGCTGATGACTTTGTCTTGTCGATCGGCTGATCGAATCTCCTTCCTCCTGGGAATCTCTCATCCTCCTCGTCGTCTTCGAAAACGTCGGTCGAGTCTGGCTGATTCGAGCTAACCCAATTGTTGCCTAGGGTGAGCGGACCGACGGAAAAGTGGGTCATACCGGTCATCGCTGGTCGGTCTGTTTGCCTGTGAGTGCCGTAACCAGGTGCGAACGATTGAGATCGAGACCGAGACGTGCCGGGTGGCGCATGGGGCGGCGAATGTGTGCGAGAAGGGGGGAAATGATTGATCTGTAGACGAGGTGAGGGTGTGCTATCATAATCTTCATCGCGTGTGCTGAACGGTTCGCCGTTGTTGTTGTTGTTGTCGTCACTGCTGTTGTTATTGCTATTATTGAAGAATGAAGTGGAACTTGCTTCTAAGGTTGACACAGGATTCTCAGGTTGGAAGGAGGCCCGTTGCGGGAAACCCGGTGAGGGCGACGTCGAATTCCGAGGTCTAGAGCCCGATCGATCTCTATTGTGAGCGGAGGACGAGGACGACGTGGTGGTGGACAAAGAGACTGGGTTGAGCGAGCTGGGTTGATACGATGGTGATTGACCCCAAGGTCCACCTTCGGTCACCCTTCCACCGGCCGAGGGTGAGCGGGACAATCTACGTTCGTAGCTGGACGCGGGAGATCCTGAGGGTGCCATCCAAGCAGGGTAGTTTGAGAGGAGCGTCGGCTTTGGGAGAGATGGTTGAACTCTCTGAGAGGACGCAGCAGGAAAGGACGCGTTCGAAGGAGCGTAAGACGAAGGGATCGACACTGGGTGGGAGGAAGACGGGATGGATGAGGACGATGATGAAGGCGGGGAGAGAGAAGGAGGTGGATGAGGGGAGGACGGTCTTGATTCCTGTGGGATCCAGAAGGGCGTGTTGAAAGAGGGAAATAAGAAATCAGTAATGCTTTTAATTTTGGTTTTAATCTTATTCAGAGGGGTGTGATGTCAGGATGGAAGTATCCATGATCTGTTGACAGATGACCTCCGTCTTCGGATTTATCCTGACGGATGGAGAACGAGAGACCGGAAGACGCGGGAAAATTGAAACATGGAGAGGAGAGAGACTCACCCAGAGATCGCTTGGTAGGAGATCAAAGGAATTTATCATTCACGATAATTGTTTCTCTTGCAGAGAGAAAAGAGTAGGTGTTTGTATAGAGAAGATGGCCAAGAGAGTAGAGAGAAAATAGAATAGTCTATTTAGATCGAGGGATGGAGAGAACGAGGAACGGGACGAAGCGATGAAGCGATGGATGGATGAGTGGATGGATGAGTGGATGGGTGAGTGGATGGGTGAGTGGATGGGTGAGTGGATGGGTGAGTGGGTGGATGGGTGGATGAGTAGATGGAGGGACGGATAAGTAGGCGAATGAGTTATCGTATGAGCTCTGTGAGTGTGAGTGTGTACACGATCAATCGAAAGACGATGTTTCAGGACAATGAACCGATCAACCAGATGCTAAGCCACGAGGTCGACAGAAGCAAGAGTCCGAAAAAAGAAAAGGTCAGCAGATGGAGAAGGAGAAGAGGAAAATAAAACGGACAGAGCCAAAACAACCAGGAGAAGCGACCGAAAGAAAGAATGGGAGAAGGGGAGAAGGGAAGGAAGCAAGAACACAAGAACACAAGACAGCAAGAAAGCAAGAAAGCGAGACAGCAAGAAAGATGGGAACAAGCAAGAGAACGACGAAAGACTCTGTGTTGCATGATGTGAGATGTCCACTGCATGCATCCCCTATGTGGATGGAAACAGACGTCGAACGATGGACACATACACACAGATACACATACATACACACATACACAAGATGGTGTATCCTGTGTTTCATCTGTCTGTGTGGTCGTCCGTCATGCATCTCACCCGATCAGCCGGTCATCGTCCCGTCCCGTTTCCGGCTGGGACCTCTCTTCTTATGGTCGTTCTCTTCGACGGTCAGAGCTGCCATCTTCCGGTTCTCTTTCTGGATAGCATGTGACAGACCGAGAGGACAGAGTAGACAGGAGAATGAGGGGGAAAGCGGATAAACAGATTTAAGCATCAGAAACTTACCGGACAAGAACGTAAGGGATATTTTATCGTTTAGTATCCTCTATGTGTCTTCTTCTTCTTCTTCCTCTGACGTTGTCAATATCGTCTTCGTCTTCTTCGTCGTCGTCTTCGTCGTCGTTTTTGTTGTTGTGGAAGATGGGATGGACGAGCGGAGATCGATTGGTCGGAATGTCGGCACAAGCGAAATCCCCTGGCCTTTTTTCTTCCTTTCCTTTCCCCATCTCTCTTTCTTTCGCTCGCTTCCCTTCTTCCTAGTTCTCTCCTTCTTTCCTTATTTCTTCCTCTCTTCTTGCTCTTCCCCTCTCTATCTCTCTCCTTGACCTATACCGTTTTCTTGCTCTGTGTCTGTTCTCTGTACCGTCTATGAAAAAATTCCATGTATGCTCTCTGCAAGGCCTCCCACACGCCCCCTCTTTCGGGCGCTCTCCCATCTCACACATCCCTCGATTGCCTCCATCGGGTTGTCTCGGCTCTTTTTCCCGGGGAAGGGTAACCCTAGGTTACAACTTACAACACATGGTTACGCCATCATCATTCGGCTAACAATCCTCCTCACCGCTGGAATGCACCCTAGAACCGGTCGCTTACAGTGCCAATCATCATCATCATCATCGCCAGCATACAGATGCCTCCTATCAAACGGATCAGGATCGCACAGCCAAAGTCAGATCCGATCACTACAGGCAGAGGATGGCTTTTGTCAAAGATTGACGAGCTAGAGGCTTCCCTCAAAGACTATGTGATCGCGAGCGGGTTAGTCCTTCGGTACCATGCCGATCTACTACAGCAACAACAGACAAAGTGAGTGGTCTCGTTGCGGATCAGTAGACTCTTGGCGTGTTTGGGACAACCTCGGATCTTGCCTGTTATCTTGTGTTGCTCATATGTTTTCTACTGCTTTCCTTTTTGTTTGAGGGGGAAAAGAAACGAACTCTCCGCTCAGTTAGCTCAACCACCCAAAGAACTCTTGGACAGACTTCAACAGAATAACTATGCCTGGATACGAGCAGAGCTCGACGAGTATCTTGTCTGTTCTTCCTTTCTATTCTATTCTCCTCTTCTTCTCCATCTTTTTCTCTGCTTTCTTTGAGCGATAAACGCTTCTTTCACCGGGTAGACCTTCTGACCGTCCTTCTCTCTTCCCTTTTCCCCCTTCCTCGTGGCTGCTTGTCTGTACAGCGCCTCGCACAGACACCCGAACAAGCGCCTGAGGATTCTACCTTGGCGAACACTGACGATCAGATCAATTCCTCCTCTTTGGTACCGTCAACAGCATCTGCAACCACATCAGCCGCGTCCACATCAACAGCACAACCAGTCCCAGAGCCCGTTTCTCGTCAACCTATCGTAGTCAAAAACCAACTGACGGGCGAACATGCCATTTCTGCTCAGCCTTCACTCGGACAGGCTGATCCTTTCAAACCTGCTGGTCAAAGCTCTACGCCTTCCCTCTCATCTACGACTCCTTCTGTGCCTGCACCCGTACCTGCATCCGCACCTCCACCTCTCACCGTCGCTGCCGCCGTCGCCGCCGCGTCATCCACGAATGACCACATCAACACTATCAACGATAGAGACAACGACGGGAAATTAAACCCGGCTCTCTCTTTCAATCCTCAGAACCCCCACTTTCCCAGGTCAGCATCAACCCTTCCAGGATCCTCGATGATGATGACGACGACGGAAGAACAGCCGTCTCCTGTGCCATTCGTGACCAAACCTCGACTGAAACCTAAACCTCGGATGAAACCTTTGCTGGGTACGATGGAGACCGAGACCGAGGATGAGATGAGAACGTCAGGGGTGGGGGGTACAAGGATGAGCTCGATCGTCGATCCGTTGTTGGGCGTGGTGGATGATAGTTTGGTACAACCCAATATGATCATTACACCCGGTGGAGGGACGACCAGGCCTGATGGGTCGTTAGCGTCTCACCCGTCCACTTTCTTCCCTCCCCCACCACCATCGCCGCCGTTAGCGGCACCGCCAGTGCCGACACCGGCGACATCGCTGACGACAACACCATCATCCCTTCTACAACCACTACCAACTGCATCGTCCTCATCCGCGCAAACGCAGATGCAGATGCAACTACCGATCCAGATGCAAGGGTTCCCACAGACGTTGACGGCAGCAGAGATCGACTCGATGACATCCGAGCAGGCTCAGGCTATAATGGATCAACTCAACGCTGCTGTTTCTGCCTCTGCATCCGCATCCGCGCCTGTACTTCCATCCGCACCCGTGTCTGTCAGTCAGTCACAATCCCAGTCCCAATCCCAGCCTCAGAAACCGTCGATGTCGATACCGATCCCACCGATGGACGGCGTCATCGATCTCACTGATGAATCAGACGAACTCAACATGGCAAGCACGGCCATGAATACCAACACCAACACCAACGTCAGCGCCAACGCCGATGCCGGCGCCGGGACGATAAACATCGAAACAGGAGACATGACAGATCTGTCAGAGTTTCTTAATGACGTGGACGGAGAGAATTGGCAGCAGATCTTGAACCAGTTCGGCCAATCTTGAGACCTCTGCCTAGGGGCCGAAAGAGAAGGAAGTGCTTGCTATGGATGCAGTTTCATCGTGTTTTCTTTTCTTTCTTCTCCTCCCTTCAACTCTCTGTATCAACCTTGTGAACTATCTTGAGTATCGTAACAAAAGAAGAGAACCCAAAGGATACAGAATGTATGCGATTGATTTATTTTTGGTTCGTTTTGCTTGTTCATACTGAGAGAGAAAATTGAGTGGGGGGATCAAGTCATGATACATCCATCCCACCTTCGTCCCTTTCCTGTTTCATTCTTCCGACCTGAACGACCGCATCGCTCACCCTATCCGATCCGACGTCTTGTCTGACGTCAGGACCGTGCTGCTTGTTCTTCCCACCCAGCCTTCCGTTCCTCGATCGAGTCGACACCCCTCCTATACTTCCTGCCGTCCCGGGTCGATCTAGATCGAAAGATTCGTCTTCACCTTCTTCTTCCTCGTCTTCCTCCTCTCTTCCTTCACCTCCGTCGCCACCTTCCCGTTCTGCTTCCGCTTCCTCGTCGTCGTCTTCTTCTTCTTCTTCTTCATCCTCCTCGGCCTCGGCTTCCTCGACATCGTCATTCTCAGTCCCATTACTCGAACCGGCACCTCCGTCAACCTCGACATCCGCCTCGTCCTCCTCCCGCTCACAATGGTCAACGTCGAATTCTAACAAGTCGATGTGACGGGTGTCGATCGGATAGATCGGATCAGAGTTCGAGTTCGAATAGGTGTGGCCGGACTGGGAAAGCGGCAGGGCAACGGGAAGGGATCGACCGGTGGTGCGGAGAGAGTGTATTTCTTTCTTAAGATGCTCGATGAACTACAAAGGGGTTTTTTTTTGGGTCGAATGTGCGCGAAGGGGGAGAAAAAAAAGAAGAAAGATAAAGTTTTTGGGATTTTTTTTTAAAGTTAAATATTAGTTTGGTAAGTTTAATTTCTGGGGGAAAGGAAAATCAACAATTCGGTAAACCGATCAAAGAGCAAAAAGAAAAGACGAACATCATCTCGTCTACTGATTCGAGAATTCAACGTCCCAATGTGTTGGTTCGAACATCTCAGTAGCGCAACTTTGCTCACACCTAGACACATGCGCATATGATCATCTATCCGTCAGCTTTTCTCTTTGGCTCGATGAGTAATCATCAGAAAAAGGAAAGGAAAAAGAAAGGAAAAAAGAAAATAGGTCCTACCTCGATTAGGATTCGAATCTGGCACACTCCTGGCCGGCAATCTCGGCATACTAGCACCAGCAATCAGTTCACCTGTATCCGGGTCGACACAATCCACATTGATAGGCGGCAGGAGGAGCCGGAGTTCGTCGAATCCTGCTTTGAGGGAATCCCTTCGACGCTGTTCGGCTACTTTGTGAGATGTCTTTTTGATCACGTCGGGGAGCTTTCCTCCGGCCGGTGGGACCGGTGGGGCGGCGGGTTTGGTGGCAGGCGCTTTCGCTTTCGATTTACCTAGAAGAGTGAAACCAAATCACGACATCAACCATAATGTTCGCCATGTGACACACACACACACACACACACACATATGTATACGCAAAAGAAAACAAACCTTTTTTCCCACTAGACGTAGCCTTCTCCTTTCCTTTCGTAGGCACCAACAGAGGTGACTTGATGATGGTGACGTCCATCGAGAGTTTACTCAGCGAGCTCTTCCTCTTCACTCCTGTCGATCCTTTCTTCCCGGCTTCCCCTCCGTCTTTAGCAGTCGCAGCCGAGGCGGAAGAAGGATTCGAGTGGTCATCACTCGTGGCGGACCTTCGTTTGGTTCTCTGATTCTTTCCGGGTGGCGATCCAGAGAAAGACGACCTCCTGGAGGATGATCCGGTGCGCGCTCCTGGGCCATGTACGTTCTTTCCTCTTCCGCTCTCGACCGTCTCGATCGATCCGATGGCGATGGGCGGGGAGCCATCCAAGCTGAAGGCCATAGGTGAAGTAGAGCTTTCCTCCGAGGCGTTCATCGCTGTGACCAAAGGAGAAGCCCTGACCGGTCTGCTGGCGCCAGACCCGCCACCCATCCGAACGGTAGGAGATCCAAAGGCGGAAGGAGAGTCAGAAAAGGTGGACGAGGAGGATGAGCCTCTGCCACTGGGACCGGATGGGTTGGCTGTCGCACGCATCGTTGGACTTCCGCTGGTAGTGTTCAAGTTCGGTCTGGTCGACAAGTTCAAAAACGTGGCCGGTGTCTGAGGAGCTAACGGTCCACCTGGGGGAATAGCAAGCCCAACACCGATCGGACCGGCCACGGGTGAGGACGAAGCGGAGGAAGAGTTTATTCGGTGTTGGATGTGCGCGGGAAGAGGAGGTGGCGGCATGGCCGATGGATTGAAATCGATGGGCGAGGGCGACGAATGTATGCTTGTTAATTGGTTCATTCCGTCTATCATGTTTGACGGGATGGCTGATGAGAGTGAAGACGGAGAGAATCTCATGGATTGTTGTTGTTGTTGTTGCTGCTGTTGCTGTTGTTGCCGCTGGTATAGAGCTGCCTCTGTATCTTCCGAGAGAGAGATCTCCATTTCTTCGATCCCTTCGAGTGGTATCTGGGGACTTGCGAGTAGAGCTGGAGAACCAATGAGAGCACTCGAATCCCTGTTCGCTTTCGATCCTCCTCCGGACTTTCTTCCATTGACGGGTTTCATCAACGGACTCGGTCGAGTCTTTGCGTTTCTGCCTTCTCCGTTCGAGCCGGCCGAGCCGGCTTCTCGACTACTTCGACTGCTTCTTGACGAGCGTCCTTCTTTGGAACTGTTGCCGGCTATCGTTCCTGTTCCTACCGATCCATCGGTACTACCGTTCCCGGGTTGAGCGAGCAGACGGGGCGACATGCTCGCTCCGGGCTGGTATCTATCGGCAGAAGAGGGAGGTTGGCGAGGAAATACGTTCGGTCCGAGCGCCGGGGATGTCAAAGGAGAGAAAAACTCGTGTGATGGGAAGGAAGAGGCCGGAGTGGTTGAATGAGAGAACGGGTTGACACTCTGGAAGGCAGAGCCTGGAGTGGTCATGCATGAATGGGTGGACATGACTGGAGATATTAATGGTGTGAACAAGAGCTTCATTGTTGTTATCATTGGTTCAAGAACATAAGAGAAGGTCGGATGAGCAAATGTAGGGCACGGAAGGAGGCAAAAGAGAGACAAGAAAAACGCACATTTCCGTCCTGGTCGTAGTTGGCATTGTCTCTGTAAGCTCCCGCCGAGGTTGACATGTTTCCTGAGTTCATCAACTCGTGATGTAGGGAAGAGAGGGTATCGGAGTTGGGGACTGGATCTCAAGAAAGAAAGGTGGGAGTAAGAAGAGAAGGGAAGGAGAAGAGAGAGAGAGAACGCGCTCTATTTGAGCAGAAGGTGGATAGTTCGTTTTTACTCACCCTGCGTAGGAAGACCTTGACGTAAGAGATGAGCGGCGTTGACGAGACTGTTGTAATTTGGCAATTGAGATTGAGGTTGAGATTGGCGTTGTTGTTGTGCGACCAGAAAAGGCGAGCTCTGTTGTTGAGGAGCGAGGAAGGGTGAAGGATGCTGCTGCTGCTGCGACTGCAGTTGATGGGATCGATAGGCCTGTTCGACGGCTTGACGGGATATAAGGTTGAGCTGAAGCAATGGCGGAGATATACGGAACTATGTCAACTTGGATGAAAGGGAGAGAATGACTCTGACGGAGAGTATGAGGAAACAAAAGGCTTACTTGTTCTTGGATGAAAGCAGTCTGGAACTGTTGTAGTTGCTGCAGTTGCTGAACTTTTTGGAAAGCAGAAGCGGTATCTATCCAGTCTGGTTGGCCACCCGGGTTGGAAGCGCTCTCACTTGAAGTGGCCGAGGTGGCCTGATCCAGATGAGGGACCATCAGGTCGATTGCCTGAAGAAACGCGTTCAAGTTGATTGGTCCCGAGTCCGCACCGCCGAGAGGGCTACTCCCATTGCCGTTATTGCCTCCTGCTCCGCCGGACTCTCCAGAAGCTGACTGGGAACCATTCGGGAGGACACCATCGAGAAGTCTTCTGAATTCGTCATCATTCATAGGGGACGTTGCGGCCGAGGCTTGCTGAGAGCTACCTATCGGACTCGGTCGGGGTGAATTCGAGGGCTGACCCAGATAGAGAGGACTCATGCTAGCGTTAGCATTTGTGTTCAGTGAGTGATGGCCATAATGGTTCATGTCGGAGGATGGCTGACGGAGATGCTGTTGATGAGAGGAGGAAGAGAACGAGGATGGGCTGGCATTGTCGGCGTAGACTGGCCCGGACGAGCTGGATGAGACGGAAGAAGTCGAGGCGGAAGCCGAAGGAGGAAAATTGTCTGTGTGCGGTGGGTCGAATGCCATCTGGTTGATTGATAGTGAGAACGGGGAGTGTTGTTGGTGACTACTATAATGGTGACTGTCTTTGTTCTGTCCTCCCTGTTGATGATGCTGGTGTTGTTGCTGCTGCTGATGTTGATGAATACCAGGAGAAGGATGCATACCGGCCGAAAAGGACGATGCTTCTAACGAAAACTCATTCATACTATCATCCTGAGGAGACTTAACGAAATCCGAGATGTCGAACGTCGGTGTGGTGGAGATGACCGTAGTCGAGTCCGACGGAGGATGCATCCGAGTCGAACGAATCTTCCTTGGTGATCCTGATGGTTATCTGATCGATCGACCGAGTGAACTCAGATATCAGCGAGTGATCTGGATGTGAGCAAGCGACAAAAGGCTAAAAAAAATTATAATAAAAAAGAATGATGAGTGAGAATGAGAATGAATGAATGAATGAACCCAAAAAAAAAGAAGAGAGAAGAAAAAAAGGCTATCGAACGTTGGTGCTCAAGGCCGACGGATTAGAACGTGAATCTAATAAACACCGAGGCGATAGAAAAAGCTGTGAGGCGAGCGTGAACTATCTCCGGGTAAGATCTTTACATGTACTAGTCCTTTTTTCCGTGGACACCCGGTCTGACCGACTGCTTGAGATCCAGTTGATGGTCTGAAGGAGGATGTGAGTGAGAGAATATTTTTTACGTGGATGTATGTGAGTGTCTGTGAGTGTTGGAGACAGACATAGACATCGACAGAGACCCAAAGAAGATTGAAAAAAAAATAAAAAAATAAAAAAATATATATAAAAAATCGTTCTGGGTCGAAACCCAAGTGATGTCCGAAAAGGCGCTTCGGTTTGGACAACCGGACGAAGGGAAAAGAGTCGGCAAGGGAAAATCCGCAAGGCAGCCGAGGGAAATTCGGCTGGCGCTACCGAACGGCTGAATTCAATTTGTGGGCGCAGCGGTTGATCGCATCATGCAAAGCCACACGTAACTTGATGTTTGAAGGACTCAAGTTCCGGTAATCGATTCTCAGCTGTGCCTTGTCCTGATCGTTGTGCCCGAGACGTTCAGGGCTCACCCATTTAGGTTTAATCGTCTCCCAGTTGATCGAATGGAGGATCGGATGAATGGTTTGGGAGTGTGGTGGCCACATTCATGGAGACTCACGTGTATATGCAGTGTCACGTGACTACACACAGCATATCACTTTTATCTATTCCTTCTTTCCTACGCGTCTCCTTCCGTACTTTCTCACTTTCTTTCCTTCTTTCCTTCTTTCTCACTTTCTTCCCTTCTTTCTCTCTTTCTTGCTGGCCTTCGCCGCGTTCACACACATATCTATAAACAAACTCCCCGCGTCACCATGTCTGATCCTGCCCGGCAGCTGGCCCAACTGAGAGCAAGCTTCCAGGCAGAAGGCAAGCTTGAACCGGAGTCATACTCGTTCGATTCAGAAGCTTCTTTCTTGCACACCCTCAAGTCGTCATCCAGACCGTCGCGCGCAAGACAACTCGTCACGGTTTCCGGATGGGAACCTGATTCATCAGCGGTGCCCTCGGCCCGGTCGTTCGAAGATCTAGTCCGAGGTCAGTCTGTGTTTCTTTGTCCTCCTCTTTCTCGGTCAGACCAAATGAACGGCCCTCATTCCTACGCGCTTCTCAGTGAGCGACCTGCGCTCGCTCAGACTGAACGAGAAGCACACCGGCAAATACATCCTCCTCCGCGTTCTTCCCTCGTCGACTATCGGACAGCTTTCAGATCCACTCCATCTGACGATCACACTACCTGTATGCTCCCCCTCCGGATGCGCTACCCTGCTTCGAATTCGATATTTCCCACTCCGACCGTCGAGCCTGGGCGTGCCGACTGCGTCCGATGTTCGTGCAGTCTTTCCCGACGGCCAGATCTTGGCCGTTAAGGAACCTCGAGTAGGAAGAGACCTATTGGACGCCGGTCGGGTCGCTCTCTGGGTCGACTCCAAGAGTGACTTGGCGTTCATTGAAAAAGATGATCCTTTAGGGACGGGAGTGGATTGGGTAGAGAATGGACGACCGTGGGAGAAACCAAAGGAGGCGGAGAGACCGCTCGATGAATGGAAAAACCTCGGAAACAAGGTATTTCTTTTTCACTCTCGTTCCACTCATGGCCCTCGCGTTGACTATTACATTCTATTGTCTTTTTTTTTTTTTTCTTTTTTTCTTTTTTTGCTCTTCCCACTCCCTCTTATGTTCGATAGGAGTTTGCATCAAAAAATTACCTGGCGGCCCTCCGAGCTTATACAACCGGCCTCAACCAACACCCCTGCTCTCCCTCTAGACACCTTGTCCTCCTCAACCGAGCGCACCTTAACAATACTCTCGAACGACACACTCCTGCGTTAGCCGACCTGGCCGTCGTCCTTGAAACCCTATCCTCTCCTGCTTGTTCTTCCGCCTCAGACACAAAGACCCTCATGGAAAAGGCGCTAAGCAGGCAGGCAGCCGCATTCTGTTCGCTCAGACGTTGGTCTCATGCTCTGGAAACATTTTCAACTCTAGCAAACCTGTCTCCTGAACTGCCTGAAGGCCCGGCAGGCATCGCCCAGTCCGAGGCTCGGCTGAACGAGTCTTCAGAGGGAGCGTTTGACATTCGATCGCTCTACCAGACCTCTCTGAACGGACCGAAAGACGGCATCCAGCGAATCAAACATGTCGCAGACTACATCTCTCCCTCGGCCATCGTCGGACCGATCAAAGGCAAAGGACGAGGGTTGATAGCGACGAAAGAAATTCAACCCGGAGAAATCATCCTGGCCGTCCGTTCGCTCGCGCTCGTCAGCTCACACGAGATCCCTAGTAAACCCGAGTTGGTCAGGTTTGATCTCGAACAGGATGTCATCGACCGATCATCCAGTGAGGTCTACACCAGGAATGTGCTCTGGAGGCTGGCGGACCAACCCGAACTGGCAACAAAGGTCTCACAGGCTTATCTCGGACCAAACTCGGATTTCGAGATGCCGCCCGATTTCGAGTTGCATTCCCCTCTCCCGCCTCCATTCCCTGCTCTCAAACAGAAAGACATCCCGAATAGAGCCGGTCTCTTGTCATTTCCTACCGAGAACGAGAACGGCGAGGAGAATGGAGAGGCGCGAGCGGTCAGACCGAAAGACATCTCTCGAGCGGTGTTCTACAATGCTTCTACTCCTTTCAGACTCTTGCCAGTCCCTGTACAGGGGGATAGCATAGCCTACGCGGCCGAGGAAGCTCCCGGAGCGTTGTTCTCCGAGTCTGCTTTAATCAACCACTCTTGTGCTTGGAACGCCTACCACGTATGTTTTATCTGCTCTCATTCTCATTTGCCCATCTCTCCTCCTATGCTTACTTGACATCTGTTCCTTTGGCTGGTGCATCCAGTGCTTCTTCGGAGACTTTCAAATTACACGGGCGACTCAACTGATCCCTGCTCACACCGAGATCCTCGCCTCATACGTTCCTGATCTCCCCCTGCAGTTCCGATCATCCCGACTGGAAAAGTACTTTGGGAAATGCACATGCACCCTGTGTGAGACCGACAGACTCGATCCAGGTTTAGACGAGCGTCCTGGTTGGGTCGTCAAGGCTATGAGAGAATCAGCGGATGACGAAGACCTTTTCCCTCCTTCTTCCTCGACGACGGGATCCAAAGGACTGAGCATGACCCAGTTGACGGCGCTCGTCAAGAAACGTGAGGAAATCACTCGGTCGATCGACAAGACCTATCTTCAAACCCGGCGGATCCCCAGGGTTGATAGATATTTCGGTCACCAAGCCTTGAGAACCCCTCTTCGAGCGATCATCAACCGACGACTCGAAGGGGCTACCGGAGCCACCGGCACAGGTACGGGCGCAACAGGTGGGAAGATAAAAATAAAAGAACTCGCAGCTTGCATGAGGAACGAAGTCTCCGCTCTGGATTCCCTAGGTGTCCGGATTAAACCCGACTCGTTCGCTTTCTTGGGTCTTCCCTCACACTCGTCCAACGGTACTGATCCGAACACGGCCGAGGACGTGAGCACCCATGACGAGGCCGAGATCAAAGGAATGAAAGATCTACCGATATCGACTCCTCCGATGTTCAGACACTCAGAAGCCACCCGAACGCTCCTCGCCATGGCTTCTCTCGTCCGTCTTCGATCTCAAGCTCTCGAGGGTGAGACCGAGTCGATAGGGTTAGGAACCCAGGTCAAAGCTTGGTTGGATGCCGCTGTTTGGGTCGAGGACGTGACCGTCGGTGGTGGTCTGGGTTTGTTCAAAGAGAGGTGGCAGGCCGTCTTGGAGAATGCCGGGTTAATAGATTTGATCGAGTGATCGTTAGATGTGTTTTTCTTGCTTTCTCACTTTTTCTTTTTTCTTTGTCACATGCACGCGTGTGTATATCTTATCGTTCACTCTTGGAATCGTACAATGATACAATGACTGATGGGGACTACAATGAGGGAATTAAAAAGAAAAAGAAAAGAAGATGAAGTGGGGATTTTTATAACACATCCTTCAAGTTTGTTTTGCCCGACCCTCTCTCTAGCGGCTTCGGCTGAGAGTCCGCCGGCTTCCATCCCATCTGTTGCAAGCAGGTCAGGTTCATAAGTAAGACGAGTACAAGAAGTGTGAAAACTTCGGTCTCTGTCCAGATGGCATCAGATACAAGAAGGACATACCAGAAAGATCACCTCGAACGTCGCTGGAATGTTTGTCGTTTGACCGTTTTCTGAGGGGACCCCATGTAAAGCTAAGTTTGGAACCCACACATCATCACCATTATTGTCAGCATCGTTGAATATCAACCAATCCAAGAAGCTTGGAAGAGAACCAAAGGACAGAACAGATAGTCAATGTCCGAACCTTCATATATGGCAGAGGCAGAGATCAACGTATCCCGCTTGAGGAACGTTCTCCGTCCGAGGATCGCGTTACCTTCGCCCATATCTCTCAGATCCTCGACAAGCTCATACATCGATGGATAACCGAATCCGATATCCTCGACGTCAACGGTAAGCAGAGTGAAGCCCGCTCGTTGGAGAAGGTTCGAAGCATCTTTTGGATCTGTCGTGGTCCAATGACTTGACATTGAGCATGCACTTTCACAGAGAGTCAAATAGGACAAAAAAAAGGTCACTAACCGGCCATAGGGGAGATGTGCGGAGAGATTCCTCCTTCCCGTTCTTGGTCCGCCAGTTGAAGAGACGTCCTAAAACAGGCAGACCAAGCAGATGGAGACAGACGATTAGCTTGAGCAGACAGATTAAGAAATGCGTTGGGGCGGAATGTTAATTTCTTGCGAACCTGAGCTCGAACAAAGATTCCCCACCGATCATGGCGCCTAGGAAGAACCCATCAGGTTTAAGGGCCTTTTGAATTTGTGTAAGAACACCTAAGGGTTGTTGAGATTTAATAATATTGTTCCAATCAGCACCATGATACCTGTTTAGAAAGAAGAGCAGCATAACAAGAAACATACCAGGGAGATCATTGACCCAGTGTAAGCCCATGCATGTCACGATAGCATCTTGCGAGTTTTCAGGGATATGCGTCAACAGATCTTCTTCATCTAGCTGCGTCCGAGTGATTGACTCAACTGATGAGGTCCAGTGTGAGCGTGATCAGAACCGTGGGGCCAGTATACATGGAACAGTTCGACCAAACGGTTATAGAAAGAACAACAATAGAACTGACCATCGAATTCAGAATCCGGATCTCTATGAAGGGAGGCTTCTTTTAAACCGGAAACGAGCACAAGCAGTCAAGGTAAACAAACGCGCTACATCAGAAGTCCGAGTGGCTGATTTAAACGAACTGCTCATATCAATCAACTCGATCGAATCGACTTTATCAGGATCAAGAAGCTGAGAGAATATTCCTGAGCCGGAGCTTAATTCTAGCACTCTTTTCGGTGAATTCTTGACGTCCTATAGGATGGATATGTTTCGATGACGGGCAACAGATCGAGACGTCATAACATGTTAACATCATCAACATCAGCAGTCGGTGAGATCAGCGTGTGCGCGAAGAATCAAACAGCATCGAAAGTAAGAAACAAGGAAGCAAACATACCTCGAACCGCTCAAGTACTCTCTCAGAGATTTCTCTTCTAAGGTAATCCACCAGCTTGCTTCTCGCCCCATCCTCTCTCGAGACCGCCCTGTCCTTCTGAAGAGCCTTTGCCCGACGGTCAAACACCTGGTAAGGCGAGACTGGCGAGTTCGGAGACAAAGCAGCGTAAGTTCTGAAAGAGAATGGAGAGCCCATTGAACGGGCGAGGGATCTGTTTCGAAGCATCCCAAACAGTAGGCGATAGAGTGACGACTTGGAGGACAGATCGCCATCGGGACCAGCACGGAGAGATCAGAGAGATGACGGAGGCGAACGAAAACGGATGTGATTACCTAAGCAAGAATGGACCGGTACCATTTATCTGGTTACAACGGGAGAGAGGCGAAAACCCCTTCTCGGTTCAGATTGAGATCCCTTGCTTGTCAGAGTCGATCTCTTGATGAGCTCAAGTGGTGCGCGAGAACAGAGACAGTACCTGTGTGAAGGAGATGACCGTGGAAAGAGCATAAATCAAATTTATTTGAGCATTCAAAGTGAATGACTATTTCTTCTTCATCGATCTGGAGTTTACTATGATTGACTAAGAAAGATGAGTGTTGGCCGAGAGGTAAGCTTTGAAACGTATCAGAACCTCTTGGACTCAACGATACAGAACGTCCGGATACGAGGTGAAGGAGCGCATCAACAAACAGCATTGTGTTGTGTGTGTTTGGTTGAGCGGTCTGTCAGCTCCTATGTTTAAGTAGCTCTGAAGGGGCTTCAAATCTATCGTCTTTCTGCCTTTATTTATTCGGTCTGTGTGGCCTTGAAAGATCATATGAGCTTTATCTACATCATACGATGACAACGAGTTCCCATCAACCAAAGAGGTTCTCGGTACGCATGACCACCATCGCGGGCGCAAGGATGAGGATGACCATGAAAGCTGGGTGCCAGTCGATGGCTCCCGGGTAAAAGAAGGATTAATTACGTAAGGCGATCGCCCGAAAGGGCCGACAAGCAATATTTCTGAAAACTCCGACTTTCCAACTCGACAACGACCCTCCTGTGCTCCGCTTGAGCTTCCTCTATCCTTTTCTCTTCTTCTCTTTCCTTTGACTCTTCCCCCTCTCCTGGACAGATGTTGCTGTTGAACATTGTCGAGGACAGACCGACGCCTCCTCAGATCTAGTAAGTCAGCTTTTATTCGCTGTTTAAAGGAGCCGCCTTGCCGTCGCTCCGCTTGTCCTTCTTCGTATTTTTTCTCTGTGCTTAATTTCTGTTCATTTTGTCCGCAACAGTAATTACAAGGTCTACCTGACCGCTCTATGCATCAGTTGGGGAGCATGTTTGTTTGGATATGACTCTTCTTACATCGGCACTACTATCGTCCTTCCTTCCTTCCAAACGGCGTTTGGACTAAGCAAGCTATCCACACATGAGCTCGCTGTGAGTCATTCCTTCCTCCCTTCTTCTCGCGCCTTTCTTCTCGTCCATCTCAAATATAAATGTACCGACCAACCAAACCTCTTCACCTTTGCAGAACGTTTCAGCCAACATCGTTTCCACTTTCCAACTAGGAGCTTTCGGAGGAGCTGGTACGTGTTGCCAAGCGCATCAATTTTTAAACTAGTTTCCGTTTGTCCATTAGGCGACAAGAGGTCTAACTCTGGTCTATCCTCGTAGCTCTCGGATTTCCTTTAATGGAAAAGTATGGCCGAAAGATTGCGCTTATCATAGCCACTGCTGTGTTCATCATTGGAGCCATCGTACAGACGGTCGCCACTCACCAGCTTTCATACGTCTACTCGGGTAGATTCCTTGTCGGTCTTGGAGTTGGATCGATGTGAGTCTCCTTGTCCTCTTCTGTTCGTGTGTGCGCAGTTGTTGACCCGCCGCTGTATGTACTTGTCCTCTGGTCAGTACGAGTGCTGCTCCCGTGTTTTTAGCAGAGATCAGTCCTCCTGCTATCCGAGGTCGATTGGTCGGATTGTGTGAGTGATCATGTTTTGTTTGGTAGATTGCACTCGAACTAAATTCGTACTCACCGCCTGATATTTTCTCATGGTATCATACGAATGTGCGCAGACGAAATCTCATACCAGTAAGCGCATGTCACGATTGTCTTGTATTCCTACTCTCTTCTTCTGTATTCTTAAACGAGACTTCTCTCGGAACACACATCACGATCACAGAGTGGGAGCCGTCGTCGGATTCTTCATCAACTATGGAATCAAGCAGCACCAAAACACTAAGGCCGCCGAGTCATGGAGAATTCCCACTGCTCTTCAACTCGTTCCGGCCGGAATGCTGATGCTCGGATTGGTCAGTCCCCTTTCCTCATCCGTTATTTAAAAAAATCGTCATGAGGTCTAAATAGACAGTGTTTGTGCTCTATCAGGTCTTTGTTCGAGAGACTCCTCGATTCCTCTTCAAGCAAGCCCGAGATGCCGAAGCAACGAGAAACTTGTGTATTCTTCGAGATCTCTCTCCAGATCACCCATACATCCTGGATGAGATAGCCTCGATCCGGACTCAGATTTCGGACGTCACTGTGCTACACGCAAAGGAAGAGACTGAAGGCAGAGTAGCTTGGTTCAAGTCCTACTGGAGAGGTATTGCAAAGTACTGTCTGGCTAAAGGAATTCGAAATAGGATGGCGATCGGGTTCATGATGATGTTGTTCCAGAACATGGTGGGAACCAATGCGATCAACTACTACAGGTTCGTCACCTTGTCTATCAGTCTGCGCCCTCTATTGCTATAAACTTATCTAAATGTGAATGCTTGAAACTTCCGTCTTAGTCCGACCATATTCAAGTCTATCGGTGTCTCGTAAGTTTCCCTTCCGCTCAAGAGCACTTGATAGCTCGTGAGTCATATTTCATCGTTCCACATCCGATAGCACGCTGAGGTCACCTTGTTCTTCTTCTTTTCTCACTCTATAGAAACACCTCGTTGTACACGGGAATCTTCGGAGCTCTCAAGGCTGCCGCGTCTGTTGTTTTCTTGGGATTCCTGGTCGATCGACTTGGTCGAAGGCTGCCTTTGCTCGTTGGAGGAATTACTTGCTGTATCTGCATGTTCTATATCGTATGTTCAATTCCTTTCTCGTGTTCATCGATTATCGGTCGTCGGTCATTGTGATTGATCTAAAAACACCTTTTCTCCATCTACACAGGGTGCATACATCAAGGTTGCACATCCGGCCTCATATGCTAGTGCTTCGCTGATGAGTTCTTCGACTCAGGCTGGGGCCAAAGCTGCCACAGCTGCTATCTTTATCTTTGGAATGAGTTTTGCTGCTTCCTGGAACGGACTCGCTTGGATTATTGTGAGTCTCTCTCTTCTTTCACCCTGGCCACCCTCACTCTCTTTTATCGAGACTGATTGTCAACCTTCTGTTGATCTCGCCACTCAGTGTTCCGAGATATACCCACTCAAGATCAGAGGCTTCTGTGCAGCCTACACAGCGATGGCCCAATGGCTCTGGCAATTTGTCATCGCTAGAAGTACACCTTATGCAGCCGCTTCCCTCGGATACGGCTTGTTCTTCTTGTTCGGATCTTTCTGTGCATGTGCAGTTGTGTTTGCCTACTTTTTCATCCCTGGTAAGTCATTGTCGGTTTGATGGAAAGAAAAAAAAACGCAAGGGAGGGTTGATGGGCTATAGAAACGCACATGTCGTGATGGAACTGAAGATCATTTAACCTACTGTTTCTTATTCTTCTGAAACTCAACAGAAATCAAAGGGCTCACGTTGGAGCAGATGGATCAAGTGTTCGGTTACGTAGACTTTGACGTGAGTCGCCCTATCTATGTATGTGCCTGTCGTTTGCTCAAGTTGTTAATCTGATCATAATGTCTTTCCGTTTTGCCAAACAGGCCAATCCTCTTCTACAGGATAGACAACTATCGAACGACGAGATCGAAAAGCAGACTGTTTGAAACATCTGTCATCCATTTCTTTGGCTTTTGCGCCCAATTCTTTTCCTCTATTTCTTTTGGTCTTTTTGCAAGAACAACACAAAACAAAACGATTATATGCTCTCTCCATCGATCATGTAAGTCCTTCCTTCTTCTCCGGATTGATCACATCGCTCCTTCCAGCTCATATTCGCCATCCGTTATGACCATTTCTTGATCAGTGCCCCAAAAATTGAAAAATAGTTCCCTTTCGAGGAAACGATGTACAACTATACTCCAAAGAGTAAAAAAGAACAATTTCGATCTTGGATTGAAACATATATCTTGATTCTTCTTCCCTCTTCTTTCATTTCTCTCTGATCGTGTCTTTCTTCAGGTTGCAACTTCAATTCTAATTTTAAAAAAAGTCAGATATTCAGATATTTGTTGTAATATCTTCCTTGTAGATTCCTCATTGCTTTCTAGTTCTATTTTGTCCAACCTCAATCGATGTTGGATTCTTCTTCAACGGCATCTACGAACTCTCTCATCTTGTGAACGAGAGAAGACAGAAGAAAACATCCCAACAAGTGATAGAGTCAAAACCTCTCTTCTTTCTGCTTCTCGTTCCCAGCAACACATGAACAAACTAGTGAAAGAATACAGAAAGCGCAACGAACTAGTTTCTGCCGTTTTATGGCTAATCTTTGACCGAGAGGCGTCTGGTTCCACGAGCCAACAGACCAGTTGTTATTTGACTTGTTATAGAAAATAGAAAAGAAGCACCTAGACACGCACCTTCAGAGAAGACTCGTCGATCTTGAACAACCTATCATGGAATTGCTGTATAGCAGATCCTCCAGGAATTGTATGCTCGATCTCAGAACGGACATGTAGTGGGCGGTTGACGGCCGCTGAATATGCCGCGCATCTCAGGATACCTGCTCAACCCAAACAGAACCGAGAAAAACAAACGAGCGAGGAGAAGCGTCGAAAGAGGGATCAGGCGCAAAACATAAAGCGATCGCGGGGAAACAGTACGAACCAAACCCTCCGATAGCATCCAATCGATCTGCATCCTGCACACATTTCAACTCCCAACATCTCTCTCTCCATCCATCTTCCCATTCTCCCAGTTTTCTCAGTTTCTGTTCTTTAGACCAAGAGGTGTTGTCAACGATCCGACAAATAACAGATCCCTGACTAGAGGAGGATATGAAGGGGTCAGGCAATATGGATCTAGTGATCGGGTGATTGAAGAAGTCATCCAAGATAGACAGAGTAGTCGTCGGAGACGCCTGGATTGTGTATTTCGCTAGAAAAGCAAGGAACGGAACGAACAAAATACAATCAAGGTATCATGGTCATGAACGGTAACAAATACAGTGAACAAGAGAGAGGTGAGCGGTCCTACCATCAGTGAGATCATGAAACAACGCTGCTAGCTCTAGATTCAACCGGAGAGACCGTGCCTGTAAGTTTCTTTGTCATTCTACTGAGGGTAAAAGACAGAACACAAAGCTCACCAACGACGAGAAGGTCAACCGGCTCTTCCAAAGATCGTGCTAATGACAATGCAGTATTCCTGACTCGGTTTACTTGTGAGTATCATAAACGAATTCTTTTTTATGAATCCAGCGTATCCTCGATATCGAAAAGCAAGAGATGTTGAGACAAACCGTGATACCAGTCATGAGACGGATCGTAGTCAGCCATGTGTCTTTTGACCAACTCCTCTGCCAAGTCGACACATCTTTGGTTGGCTTGCATCTCTGAATGGAGAAGGGTACTTTAAGCTACTGGTGAGTGAGAGTTACGAGTTGATTTGACTCCGTCAGCACGACATGATACAACACAAAGTTCAGTATCCAATAAGTTTGGCCTTATTTCATGAGAACAATACCAAGGAGGTAGAGCGGAAAGAAGCTCAAGAGATCAGCCAGGTTGAAGTTGTCAAGATACAGAAACTTACTAGATGTTATGTGGATGTTGTCGACTTTCTCAATCAACGCAACGTCTCCTTACTCAATAATTTCAACAGTTTCAGCCATCAGCCGGTGGGCTCCCTCCAAAACGCTCTTTTCTTCAGCCACGGCTATCTCCGATCTGTCTATTGCCCTTGAGCCATTGGATGTTCTCAGACCCGCTCGGTAGACCATACGATAGAAACGTCGGGCATGCCGAGTTGATTAAACTTTATGATGTCAAAAACGAAATTGGTGTCTGTAGATAGGGACATGTGGTTGTCATTCAATGAATGGATGGGCAAGATCATAGTTGAGTTTCATCCTTCCAAAAAGACTACATCTGACTAACATACACTAAAGGGTCAAGATCAATTGAAGATTCACACAAGCTATATAAAGACATTCTTATAGTGTATACATATATGACATCGCATATTCTAAGGTCTCTAGAGGTCAAACAAACCCGGATCTTTGAATTCGTGCTGGCAGAGTAAGAAAGAACATAGCAGAGGAGCAAATGCCTTCCGTCAGGCCACGCACAACAGAAGTGATAGTAGATGTAGAAGAGAAGGACAGGTCTCACCAGAGCACGAGTATCCCAATATTGTCCTCCAAACTCCCAGCTCTCCCCATCCGGACCGGCCTCAAACCAGAGAGGCTTCCACTTCTCGCCTCGTTCATCCCTAGCTCTATTCCGAGCTCGTTGTCTGGTCTCTAGTATGAGCTTTGTCTCTTCGGCAGCATCAACGTTACCTTCTTCGAGATACCGTTGGGATGGATTGAACCGAGAGTCTGTTCTTGGAAGCAGGGACTACGAGATAGGATAGAATGAGTTTACCGAACTAAAGCTAAGTAGAAAGAAACACGATAAGGTACATGGAGACGACTCACCTCAAAAGACGGATCGAGTTGGTTAAGAGACATCGTAAAGTATCCCCACTACAACCGAGAACATGCGTAGACAATTTAACAAGAGACTTCCCAGACAAGCACAGTCTCATGGCGAGAGAAGACCGAAACGGAAGAGACGTACGCCATAGTATTTCTCTGCGTCAGACGGCCATTGCCTGGCCTGCCAAAGCATATGAGCTGGATCTTTTGCACTTCCATATCTCACGTCAAGTCTCGAGTCCCACTTTCCTTCTATCCAAGCTGCTTTCGATCCAGAGGCCAAGACATACCCACTGATCGAACGGTTTGATCGAGTTCAGTACGTGAACGAGATTTTACCTTTTGAGTGATGATTGACTTACGAAACGACATTTCGTCCACTTCCCCCCCAACCTCCTTCTTTGAAATTCAGATGGCAAACATCCCCAGTCGTCAGATTATAAATTTCCATCGGACCTATGGTCTCGACGTATTTTGTACCCGCTACTAGGTTTCGAATGTAGGACGGTGGTTTGGTCCTAGCAACGTCGAGGGTCCGAGATCATCAGTAGTCAAGAGATATTAGTAGACAAATCGGACACCATACGAGGCCAGAGGAGAGAGGTTTTTTTCGCTCACCAGCTGAAAGTCTCACCACTCTTTTCTAGATAAACTGTAGTCGGTCCTTTGGGAGAAATTTCCAAGGACATACCTACCAATCATTGATTTGACCCGGTGTTAGCGCTTGAAGCAGATGAGACAATGACAGACACAACGGGAAACGAAGATTGATCTTCTCTCTTACCAGACAGTTTATTCTTTGCCGAACTCGTCTGTTTCATATGCCATCCTTCCCCGGTAGCATGACTGACGATGATGGGAGGATGATGCGAAACCTTCTCAGCCACGAACTTGAGTCCTGTGATTTAGATACAGAAACTGGTCAGACCACCTGGTCTTTCACAAGGGAAGCGTATTTCAAACATAAAAAAATAACGCGTACCCTGTTGAACATATTCAAATGTTTCTCCCTGTGTGTAAGAAGAGAAAAGGAAGTATTACGTTGACCTTTAGCAAAAGTCCAGTCTTTATGATATGATCTCAACCTTCAAAGAATGGAAACGAAGAACAAACAAGCATTGGATTGCTAATCAAAGAGGGAAAGAAGTCAAACAGAAAGATCTTAGACAATTTTCGGACTGAAGGGTTCGGAGATGACGACACAAGATCCCTGAACAGGAAAACACATACAACGGTTTTCGAGAATTTCGAAGCTTTGTCGACGCATAACCAGAGATTGCAAAAGCGGCAACATGGGCCAGCCGTTCGACTGGATCAATTGAGTTGACGGCCATAGATAAGAGTGGGAAATATTCGACGTCTTCTGCCGCTCTGATAGATATAAGAGATCTCAGCACATGCATCCGCTGATGGAGAAAACTCTACTCTTTGTGCATCTCGTGGACTTGAAGAGTAAACTTACCGTTGAAGCAGAGAAAGTGGCTCGTTGAACGTCACCGGCATTGAAATCTGGGACATATCCTTCCCGACGCTTTTCCTCAGCACCGAGATCAATGATCCTTCATCCCTCGGTGTCTGAGCTGGCAGACTCGTCCGCAGCTGACATATTGGGATGGGCGTTTCTAAGCTCTTCACTGGCACTGGTACCGTCGTCGTCGCTTCTACTGTCTCTGATTGCACCTTGGCCGGCCGGGTTGTCTCAACCGATGCTCTCAGATCCGCTCCTGCTGCTGATGATGATGATGATGTTGACAACAAGGACGAAGAAGATTTTGAGGATTGTATGGCCGTTGACATCGATTTGGAATCATCGAACCCTGACGGACCCATCAAGGTAGACGTCGAGTTTGATGATGGGAAGCTTGTCCCTGAGTCTGAAGAAGGAGAGGTAACATCCTCCACGTCCTCGAACTCTTCCACATCATCACTACTTCCTTCGGACGAGTTGTCGCTATCCTCTTCTTCCCGCTTCGTTGGTTCATTGTCTTCGTCCTCTTCTTCAAAGACTTGTTCGGCATCATACCAGACAGATAACACATTGGACACCATGCTCGACGTTGAACTCGATCGGACATGCGCTCTTTCTCTCTGTCGAGCGAATCGAGCAGCAGCATCTTCAGCCGCTGCGCGTTCCAATTCTTGTTGTTGGTTCGCGGATAACGTCGAGGAAGGAGTGAGCTTGGCGGAGAGCGAGCTGTGAAGTTGTCTGAGGTTGAACAAACTCAGACTGAGTTGTGAGATCGCAGGGGAAGACTCAGACAGAAGTGAATTCGAGCCGATGGACGATGGTCGATATGCGACTGCTCTTGGTGTCGTTGGAGTTGACGAAGAGTGAGAGGAGAACTGATGAGAAGGTGACGGAGAATTCTGAAGGTTGCTATAAGGAGAACTAGGAAGCAGGAGCGGACTTCCTTTGGAAGAGTTCGGGAACGTAGAAGGTTGCGATGGTGATGGAGAGGAAGAGAGAACATAAGGAGGAACGGTCCGCGATGCAGAAGAAGCTGTCGTTGTTTTTGTTCCGTATTGTTTTGAAATATATCAATGAATCAAGAAGAATCAGTAAGGTCTTGGATCAAGTAGAGCTTCATTCAAGGAATCAAATGACTGTTTCTATAAACTGACATCTTCTAAAGATCCCTTTGATTCCTTTGTGATGGTGATGCGATTTTGTTGATCCGACCGTCCCGTGAGTAGTGACCAGAACCGAGGGCATGGGTGACCCACTGGGGAAGAGATGCTCGTTCTGGATCGCTCTGGTCTCTGCTCCACCACCGTAGTGGCCCGAGGCAAGGGTAGTCGATGAAGATATAAGACCGCTCACGCCGGGTGCTTGAGGCATGATAGTTGTGATTGAGGGGTCTGAACGATGGCGCAACGGTACAGGCGAGGCTATCGGTCACACGAGCGTACTCAGACAAGTGGATTAGCTGGACTTCGCTTAGACTAAAGATATGGGAGCAAAGCGAGAAATGCTTACCTGTGGAAACTGACGCAGACTTACTTCTGTCTCTCTTTGAGCTTCCTTTGTCTTTCTCCTTATCTTTGTGCCCACCGTGACTTTTCTCCTTCTCCTTCGTCTTGACCTTCGCGTCCTTCTTTTTCTTGTGTGCGTTCTGTTTCTTGGCATGAGATTTCATACTGAAATTCTCTGCCAGTGCCCGGAGTTCAGGTTTGATCACAACCATCGCAATTTCCATCTCGGTGATCGCCTGTTTATCCTCATTGGATTCCAGGAAACGAAAGGGATCGGATGATCCGGACGCATAAAGAAAGTACATACGCGACAGGTGTCGAGGAAACCAAAAGCAAGATACCAGATGAGATCAGTACAAGGTTCATTGTTCTACTTGATCTGCCGTATCCGTCTTCTCTAATCTACCCTTTTCTTGGTAAGACGAAGGACAGAAAGAACATCTGGAAACACCTTGCTTCATCCCAATTCACTATCCAGTGCCTCATATCTTAGAACACACCGACCGATCGGATGACAGATCAAAGGCGAAACATACCTTATCCATCTCCCTAAGGATATTCCATTCTGAAGCTGTCATTCTCGCCTGCTTTTGTCTTTCTCAGATATATAACTTGGTCTTCTAACACGGCTATGTTTGATTGGGGTGAAACAGTGAAGGAAGAAAATAGGATGGAGGATGGAAACGGCCTAAATCGTGAAAAGATAGGTGACGATCTGTTCATGCACAAATGATATTGTGATGATCAAGATGGTGTTAATGTTAGGGTTGTGAGAGTCAATGTTCTGCCTATATTTTTCTCCTTTGTTCCGACATCAAAGTCTTGACAAGAAGAGATGCCAGGAAGTTTGAGAGCGAGAAGAGATAGATCAGATTGGACATTCTGTTTGTTTGTTTGTTTGTTTGTTTGTTTGTTTATTTGTTTTTCTCAAGTTTATATCTCATCCCAGTCCGACACAGTTATAATCATCTTTTGATGAGCGCCGAATAAACGGGAGCGTGTATGCGCAAATCATAATACCGAGGCTGGATACGACGAGTAAATGGAAAGCCAGGAAATTATGCGAAGGTGCAAAACGAGGAACAAAAGATGAAATATGTCCATGTAAAGAGTGTGGTGTGTGGCAAATACGATGTGTTGTCCAGGCTGGCTAGCTATCAGACAAGGAGGCGAATAAAAACAGAAACCAGAACAAATGAATAGGGAAAAAAGTTTAGGGCAAAAGAAGAGATACACCAGATTACAAGGTGAGGAAGCTATCGAAAAGCGTCAGCCCGATCGAATTTAGACCGGCTACTTAAAGGATAGCAAGACCTCCTACGATACCGACGACGGTAGCAGAAAGGAAATATCCGACTGCTCCGCTCAAGATAGACATACTTCGTTCGGCCCCGCTGACAGCAGCGGATGAGGAAGCTGAAGCCGCTGCCGAAACAGCGCCAGTGACTCTGCCAGCACTAGCAGCAGCAGAGGCCGATGACGACCGAGCACTCGCTGCTGAGGTCGATGCGGAGATGGAGGCGGAAGAAGTGATACTTGAGCTAGTAGCGGAGGCGCTCGAGGCGGATCTGGAAGCGGAGGAAGCGGCAGTCGTGGGAACGACGAGAAGAGCGGTATCGATTCCGTTGGAGATGGTCGAGAACGTCTGGCAGTTGGAAGTAGCAGGGGTCGAGTAAGGTCCGGCAGGGGTTACAGTCTGACCGACAGTCTGTTTCAATGTTTACATTAAGAGAAAAAAGGAGGTTGGAGCACAGGTTGAGGGAGTGGAGAGTAAAATAGGCAAGAAAGAAGAAGAGACCAACCCATCCCTCAAGTGTGTGAGACCAGAACTGCCTGAAAGTTGACGTTGAGCCGTCAGGTTGAGGGTAGAGTCCAGGAGGCACAGCGGGCTCTCCGTCACATGAGGTGAACGAGTTGTTGGTGTAGTCTCCAGGCATGACGAACTGGCAACCCATGACGTCGAGCTCGTGCTCGCACATTAGGGCAGCCGGGACGTCAGGTGTCTCTGAGATACAGACTCGAAGACAGAATTGGTTATACGACATGAAGCTCATCCACTCTTCATAGAAGACGTCCTGTCCAGAAACGTTGGAAGTTACATTTCCTCCAATCGGGTTTCCAAGGTTCTCGGCACCATGCGGATCAAGCTCTCCTCCGTCGTCACCGTAAGGAATGTTGATTTTTGTTCCGTCGAAAACTGATTGACGATCACATTCGACAAAAACAGGAAGGAGCATGTCTGAATGAGCTATGATACAAGGCTAGTCAGACACGGAAAGGGCGTGATACATACATCCTTGAATCTGAACGTAGGCAGCTGAAAGATGTGGCAAACATATATACACGATGCACGCATGGTAAGTAAACGGACGTCTCTCATGTGCTTTGAATTAACTTTCTGGGTCACTAACAAGTCTTGATGAACTGTTGACAAAAGATCAATTGAAAAAAAAAAAGTTTTTAAAAAGGAGCGCATCAATGACGAGCTTGGCATATTAAAATATACACTAACAAGTGACAGAGAAGAAATTTAAAAACCAGAAGAATACGCACATGAGCGGACTGGATGGTTCCATCAGGGATCAATCGAGCATTATTTCGAGGTTTAAGGCAGTACTATTGAAGAAAGGAACAGAGCAAGAGAAATATAGAACAGGACAGTATCAGTTGTACGCATCATCTTCAGTAAGAGAAAAGATGTAATGATTTCGGTCTCGTAACTCACAGCTACAACGATAGGCTCAACATTTCCGATCAAACTGTCTGGTCCAGAGTCGGGAGGTCCGTAGAGGCAAAAGTCATCGATACCGTTCAAGGTGAGCAGTCTAGACATCGATGTCTGATTAATGGCAGCTCCTGGTTGAGCAAGGAAGGGTGCATCGGGGTTAGTCTCTCCATTGGGATAGGCGGCGGTGACCTGAGCGTGAGCGACTGATGCCAAGGGAAGTGCGAGTGCAAGAGCTTGAAGGAAAGAAGACATTGCAAGATGAATGCGAGAGAGATAGAGAGAGAGAGACAGGAAGAGGAAAGATGGGTATAAGAGGAATACAAAGTTGTTAGGCGTTTCCGAGTGGCAAACAGGAAAGAAGAGAATCAAACGGATAGAAGATGGACCAGGTTTATGTACCCTAATAAGATTGCACTTGTTGTTTCTTTTTTCTCTTCTTGTCGATCGACCACAGCGGGTCTGTCTGCCAAGGGAGAATGCCAAGCGAGAATGCGACCAACGACTCGTCAAGATAAAATAACATTTGCCACTGCGCCTCTTGGCTACATTAGTTGCATGCTGTACTGTTTCATGAGCTTAATTTCAGTATGTCTATGTTTCTAGATCGGAGATCAGCTTTACAGGTCAGCATGCCATGGTCTGAGCGTGTTAGTGATATATACGAGGCAGAGCAGATAGTTACTCGAACGGATGGCTGATCTGGAGGTGAGCGAGATAACTCGAAAGCCGAATTGTCAATATGTATTTGCATAAGCTACCAAACGCCTAGTAGAGTTTCGCTGTCTTTTCCCCTTGTCTTTCTTGGGAGTTCATAGACCGAACTGCGTAGCGAAAACCACTTTTTTGAATCTAAATTTGAATCTTACCTTTCGACTTAACCAAGTGGGCCTCGGCCCGACTCTTATAGCAGACGTAGGCGTGCGGTGACGTCAGTGCGCATCATGGAGATGGCGCAGCAAGGGCAAGTGTCATCGGCAGCCCTCTTCCGCCCTGGCGCACATAGCGAGCGAAAAAGAGGAGACAAGAAACCCTTCAAAAAAGGGCAAAGGCTCGTTCGGTTTTTTCTTCTTCTTCTTTCTTCTTTCCACACACTCAATCCATCCGTTTCTTACAGACCACTCAATCAAAAAACTACCTGACTCTTAACCTCTCAACATGCCTAGCATCAGTACTCTTCTCTGGGACTCTCCTCGAAACCCCTACCTCGTCAGTCTATAACCCTTGTCTCTTGCCGTCATCTCGATCTGTACTAATCCAACCCGCTCCATCTCGCCCGCTTTTGTTTGTTCTTGTTGCCTTATTTCGAATTCCTCTAGGCTGTTGGTATTCCCTTGCTCATCGGTGGAGCCACCTCCTACGCCGTCAACGGTACTAAGCCCAACGGCCTGCGAAACACCGGTACATCCACCTGGTGGTACAACTCCCTCAAGGCTCCCAAGGGAGAGGTCTCGAGCGAGGCTCACGCCTACGCTTGGCCCGCCCTTTATGCTGCCGCCGGTTTCGGATCCTACCTGATTGCCCAGGTTTGTGTCTTCTCTTTCCCTTGTACATCTCGCCTTATGACATTGTATATGCTGACCTTTTTCGGCCCCAAAAGAACCTCGATGTCCCCGGAGCTTACGGATCTATCAACCCTGCCGCCCGAGCCACTGCTATCGACGCCCTTAACTTGTACTGGATTGCTATCGGTCTTAACACTGGTCGGTTCCATTCAATTCAAGTGCTACTTTTGAATAGACGTTGTGGCTAATTATTGTTTCCCTTATTGCTTTTTCTCTCCATCCAGCCTGGTCTCCTCTGTTCTTCGGTCTCCGACAGCCTGCCCTTGCCGCCGTTGATCTCCTTGCCTTGTCTGGTGTCATCGGAGCTTTGACCGTTAAGGCTCACAGCTTGCCTACCATCCACAACATCCCCACTTCCTGTACGTTTCGTTTTCTCTAATCTAGCTCTGACGGCATACATACACATTGGCTTCTTGAAACTGACCGTTTGGCGACTCTGATCATCTTTTCAAAACTAGTGTTCTTTGTTCCCTACCTCTGCTGGGTCTCCTACTCCACTTATCTTAGCGCCGGTTACTGGTGGAACAACTACGGACCTGGAAAGCGAATCTAAATGCCTTTCAAAGTGAGGATAGGATGATTGAGCGGTGACTGGCGGGTTTGAAACCAAGCGTTTTCGATTGTTTATCTTCTCTGTTCCATTAGTCTCTCTAATTTGTAGTCTTCTGTGCGCCTTGAACGTCCATGTATCTCTTAGCATCTCTTTATGCACTTGCTCATAAGTTCGCCTGGTTGCATCAAAGACGGTTGACGCAACATCACATCCTGCTCACCCATCGAACCACAGATTCGTGTGCTTTGGAATCGTAGAAACGGAACGATTCGGCGTAAAACAAACGGCAGACTTAGTTTCGATAGATTTGACGGTCCATCAGATTACCATTAGATCCATTGTCGTTTTCTCTAGCTTCATGTGTTGCTCATGAACACTCGAAGAGAAAGGAGACAAAAGAGAAGAAAAAGGGATATGAAGAGACAGCGGGAATGGAACGAGGTGGATAGATGTACTAAACGTAACAGGAGAGACGAGACGAGAAAGAGATAGGCAGAAGGAGAACGGACGATGAAGAGTAGAAACGTAAAAGAAAAACGCTTACAGCGACGAAAAGAAGCAAACAAAGGGAGTAGAGGAAGGAACAGACTAAAGGTGACATGGCTAGAGAAATAAGCGGAAAGAAGAAAGAGAAAGATTATTTGATATTGACGAGTCTGAGGTTTCCATCCTTCAGTTCAAGACTTGACTTGATGTGTTTCCTCCTTTAGAAAAAGATGTACGTCATTATAAACACACCCAAGCAAAGCGCGGCGACAACCTCAATCGGTACGCCCTGCACGACCTGGGGCTGCTGAACGTCGACGGCCGAACCTCCAATGGATGAAGTCTCCACACCTCCTCCTCGCTTCCTAAGACCAGACACAGCAGTCTGTTCCGAACTCTCAAGCTTCGCCTTGAGAGCTTGGATCTCCGCCTGGGCCTTTTCGAGAGCGGATGAGCCGATGTCAACGGCTTTGTTTGTCAAATCGGCCGCACCAGCTGACACGGCGGTGGCAGCATTGGAGGCGGTCTGAGCAGCAACGTTGACGGCCGCGGTCGCTGGAGCTGGGTTCGAACTCAGGCTGGAAGGAGCAGAGAATGCCGATGCGGTCGTGGCCGGAGGAGGTGTCGAAAGAGGCAGCGATGGGCTGATCGTTCGGCTAGACCCACCATACGCCGGACCAAGATCATACCCGACCGAGGAGGCGTTAGTCGTGGTCTTGGCAGTAGCAGGGGAAGGTGAAGGCGGAAGATTCGTGGCCGAATGGTCTAAAATGGTAGTATCAGCCTGATGGAATTCGGATCGAGCTCCATCGGGTGAGGTCGCTCCATTGACCAGAACGTTAGGCTAGGTTTAAGTATCGCCAGACGATAGATCGAATAAGAAAACTAACTGCCAGGGAGGTCACTATCATACGTGAAGATGAATGAACGTACCGAACCGTCGATCAAGACAGATTGATCTCCCTCGTCAACTGTGGTGTTAGCAACATCTCCGGTGCTATCGACATACGCGCATCGGATCTTCTGTTCATGAATCTTGGACTTGGCTTCTTTCTCAATGTACGCCCACTGTTGACAAAGATCGACATGACGGTAAGAGAAGAGTTCTACGAGTTTTCGAGAGCGACTCGGTGATCGGAACGTAAAAAAGAGCAACGTTGATGAGGAGGCTTACAATTTCGGGCAAGGATAGGATCTCCTTCTCCTGGGGGATAGCAGCCGACTGCACGAGAAATTTATCTCGGCATTTAACACCCTGTGGGGGCTCAACCTTCATGGGCTGAAGAAGGACTGAAAAAAGTTTAGGAGGTAATGGAGAAGACGAAGAGAGAGAAGGAAGAGAACATCAGTAAGATGATGTTTGTACGAAAACACAGAGCCAAGGTATCTTTCCGGCAGGTAGAATACTGGGCAAACGAAATAACGACGATGAACAAGCTTACCAGACACCTCAATCCTTTCTCCAGGCTCGATTCGTCCAGAATTAGGTCGGACGCAGTACTAATCAAACGGATTGACAAAGAGATCCAAGGTTAGACGAAAGAATCCCAGGAACACTCTCCCATCCCCCTTTATTTCTTCATTGTGCGTTCTTTGTCAGACGACCAAGGAACTGGATTATGCTGTTCCTTCTTCATCGAATACATCCAGCCTTCCAAGTTAGCTGGTTGCCTTCGTGACTTCCTCAAGACGAGATCACGGCCCATGGGCGAGACATGGACCGACGAAGAGGAGTGCCAGGGAAACAAAAGAATGGAGAGCTTCTGAAGATTCTGATGACGAAATGAACGGACCTGTTTAGGGGCGGTAGTCTTGACTTTGAAGGCAACAGGCTCGGCATTGTTGTTGACAACTAGCAATGTCCTCTTCACCAGCTGGGTAAGGGGTCCTGATTCATGCAGATATATAAAGGAAGGTCCAGAAGAATGGAGAAAAATACAAGGGAGCAGGGATGGACAAGGTAGAAGAACACGTTAGCGACCACCGAGCAGAGGAGATGGGAAGGGACGTCATCGAGCGACAGGGTGGCAAGGCTTTGAGAAAAAAAGGACCGGACGAACGCTCAAAGACAAGCTGCTGAGAAGGCTGGAGATCTACGCTCATAGTTCGTAAGAAAGGGAGGAGAAGGGAGAAAGAGAGATGGTAAAGGAGATAGCTGAAGAACGGAGAGAAGCAGGAAAGAGTGGATAGGATGGAAGACGATGGAGCGAAGGGACGTCGTAAGGAGAGAAGACGAGGGGTTGGTGAAAAAAGAAAAGCAATACAGGGAGTGTCAGACGGACTAGAGAATTTGTTGTAGTCTCTGATTAGAAGAAGGGACTAGTCAGTTATTAGGAAACGGACGTAATGAAAAATGTGGAGACCATTAGGAAAGATAACACAAAAGAGGATGAGCTCATCACAGCTGCTTACCTAATGAGATTACTAATCTCAATCCTCATCTACATCTCGCTCTCGATGATAATGAATCCTTTTGTCTTGTCTTGTCCTGTCCCATCCATCCTCTGCGTCACTTGGTCTCCTCTGTTTCTTCCTGTTGTCCTTTAAGCCTACGCAGATGTGAAGAGAAGGAGGAGCGCTACAGAAGGAACCTAGATATGACCCTCTTTAGCTCAACAGAGCTCAATGCGTTTGATTCCTTCCTCACCGATCTCGTGGCCACCGATCAGTCCGTTTTGCATCCATCCCCTTCGTTGTCAGGTACCACTCCTTGTTCAACCACTACCGCCACCACTGCCGCCGTCAGCAACGACAGTTCCGATGCGCCTCCAGACCAATATATGTTCTCCTCACCAAATACGTCGATCTGGGCCGACCGACAATATCCTTGGACTTATCGGGCTAGATCTCACCTCGCGGATCGGCCGAGCTTGATGGAGAAATCAAAGGTCTGTCTTACCAAAAGATCACTTTATCTGCCAGAGACTTGATTCAAGTCCCAACTTCTCACTCGTCTTAAAATCCCTGTCTTGCTCACTTGTCATAATGGTGATGATTTTCGCCTCTTGTCTGTCTCGTTTGCCTTCCTTGTACCAAGTCTCCCTCAATCCCATACGATACCTTTCGATCGTACACTTCCTCGGACTTTGACTGCGCGCCGCATCTGCCTGAATACGCTCACATTATGGATGTTACCCGGTGGACGATAGATGCAGGAACGGATCAGCTTTCGGCAAGGTTAGAAACCAAGGAGACGGAAAGATTAGAGGCTAACTTGGTCAGTCTGTTTACCGGTTATGGTTGCGAGCTCGGAAGAACGTTGCAAGCTTATTTTCCATTCCGCCCATCTCTGATACCACCAACTTAACTCAATCAATAGACCAACCTTTCGACTCCTGCTGCCTATCTAGTTCCGTCCTCTCCGCCAGTCCCACCGCCTCCTCCGGTCGAACCGTATATCGACTCTGCCTTATCTTCATCATCCCAACCGACATCTGCGCATATACCCGCCTATGCATTCCCCCTCGTAGGTCGGCAGGATTCCCCCTCGCGCGATTCACCTCGCCACCAACAACTCTCAGGGATTCCGATTGGGCACTTGAACGACACTCATTCTTCAAAACCGATACCCGCCCAACCTAACCTTGAGCCTTCTCACGTGTCATCCTACTCCTCCTCATCCTCGTCCTTATCCTCATCTTCTTCTTCAGGCCCATCATCCAATCGTCAGACACCTTGTCTGGGGATAACAAACAAACTTGAAGACATGGTCGGGCGCCGGCAGAGTCCGGCCTACCCAGGACTTCTGACGGCCACTCAGAAGAGGGCAAACCATATACACTCCGAGAAGAAGCGAAGGGAGACGATCAAGAAACGAACGGAAGCGCTCTGCGGGATCGTGCCTGGTTTAAGAGCGTTATGTTTCATCAAAGAAGAACAGGAAGAAGAAGCGGCTGGAGCAGCAGCGGCAGCGATGGTGCAGGAAAGTCTCAGAGACGATGATAATCAAACGACGGGCAAGAAAAGAAAGAAGAACCAAAAGATGGTTGGACGGAGAGGTAGGCGGTCGGAGGAAGACAGAGAACGGCTGAGTTTCAAGATCGGAGGCCCAAAGAGTGAAAAGATAATTCTCATCAAGAGTAGGTCTCTTTACCTATAGTTTTTGGTGTGGAGAGTGTTTGATCCGGGTCTAACTTTTTTTCTTCCAGCGATCGAACATCTAAGGACACTCCAAGCCAATCGACGAGGGCTACTCACCCGGTTAAATCACCTACGCCAACAAGGTCTCTCCCGTACGTCTCTTTGTATTGTGTCTTCACCCCTATCGATATACTGTCGCATGCTCATATACTCTGGAGACTCTCTCACATCTATTTTGTATTGTCATCAGGTGGTCTGCCGACGGATGTACTAGGAACAGATCGTTCATCAGAATGGGACTTTCCTTGGAAGATGGCCGAGCGGGAAGATAGAGAGGACGTATTAGAAGAAGCGGCCTAACGGGGTGGAGGATTTGGGCTCAGAAACGAGAAAGGAAATGTGGTCTGGGCGGTCAAGATGACGTATATATGTGATTCATTCTTCATTTAATCTTTCTCTCCTTTTCCTCGTAGAGTTCTTTGTTTCATTTAGGTTATATCCTGCTCTATACAAATATATTTCTCTCGCTGTCGTTCTCTCGTTTGCCTCGTTTTCCCAATCTGTCTATTCTTCGTCGTACCATATGCATATGTATCGTTGTTACTAAAGACAAAGGTCGAGGGAAAGAAGAGAGGATATAGAAGGAGAATAAAGAGTGAAGAAAGAAGGAAAGAAATCTGAGGACTTGGGAGGCGAAGACAACCTTGCCAGGTCCTCGTATCACCGAAACGCCAGGCACTCCAAGGCGAGAAAAGGATTGTACACGAGGCACCATTCTGGTTTTCAGTTTGTGATTCCGTTTCATTTAAAACACAGTTTGTATTCTATTCTCAACTAATGAGCACCAAGGGGTATCCGTTACATCTACAGTACGAAGTCTGAGTTTCATTTCACATCTTCCCCCCTCCAGGTTTCTTATTCAACAGGGTTTGAGCGACTCGCCGGTTTTCTATCGAACATTCCTGTCGTTACCACGATACAATCAAGTTTACGATGAATAAAATTGACATCAAGAACCACACTTCAGCACAGATCCAAAGAGCCAGAAGGAGGCAAGAAGGCGCAAATGAACGGACCTTTGAACGATTGATTGAACTTCACATCTTGCGCTTTCTCGGATGCTTGAATTTGAGTGATAAGTTGGTTGACCGACGGATCTTTGAATTGAAACAGGATGAATCAGTTTTATTTCCCGATAAAGAAAGCGAGAGAGAAAAGAAGGGACAGGGCCAAACCTGATTTATCGAGGGTTTCCAAGAGGTTTCTTGCTTTGACGATGCTTCCTGATGATTTGAGCGCGCTCGCTTTCCGGAACGAAGCCTTTGCATTGTCTGGATTTTTCTTCAGTGCCTGTTCGTGGTGATATTCAGTGGAAAAAAAAGGAACAGCACCCAGATGAGCCGATGTCAGGAGAGGCGGCAAGACGTCGAGAGAAAGAAGAAATCAACAGACATCATCAGCACAGGCGATCGCTCGAATCCAGTTCTCTCTTTTCAGGTGAACGGCAGCCATATTTGAGTATACGACTGAGAGCTCAAGGTTGGCCTAATTTGGACACAATTCTCAGTACAGCACATCAGACTAAGACTCAAAATGATCAGCGTAGAGCCACAGTGGAGGACAGACCTGATGAACAAGCTGCTTGATCTCTTGCTCGTCAACTCCAGAGTTTCCGTTCTGAGCCTGAGCCTGGGTGATAACCGACCGGTCCAGCCCATTCAGATTCAGGACGGCCTGAAATGAGATGTAGAACAAGTTAAATCTAGGTTTGATCGATCATGGCGATATCTGCAATATAGAAAGGGAGGGAAAACGGACAAGGTGATAAGATTTGAGAGCTATTGATAGGAGCGCAGAGATCGGGCTTGTCAGGTTTCTTTTCTTTACTTTTGTAGCCGAGACGGATCATGTCCATGAGCAAGGAAGAATACTTACCTATCGGGAAGTCTTTCTGTTGTGCAGAGCCAAGATGAAGAGAGTTCCGGGAATTATATTCTATGAGTCTTTTGTCGTCCACGTATATGAGAGAGAACAGGAGAACAGATCATGGAGACTGACGTTTTGGAAAGCCTCATTGCCTTGAAGCTTATACTCTATCCCGGTCTGTGTCTTTTCTCTGGAGAATGTCGACAAAAAAAATAAGATTGTGATGAGTTTATGGATGTCCAAAATGATAGGAAAGAAGTGAGAGAGAAAGAGAGAGAAAGAAAGACGGTCGCACAGAACCTCCTTCTTTGTGGTCATGATAGTTCGAATGCAAGTATGTGTCAGTGTATTGAGTTGACGAACAGGAGGTAATGTATAGATGGGAAGGACCGGAAACAGAGAGGCAAGCGTGATGCACGTGATGTCGACCGGGATGAGCGAGCTGTGCCAAGTCAAGTTTCGGCCCGGGATGAGCCGAACATCAACGTCATCGTCCAAGGAGGAAACGAACGAGAGAGCTAGCAGGAGGGACGCACATTCGGACCTGAATTCGTCCACCCAGGCTCAGGCACACATCCAGGCACAGGTAAAGACACAGACACGGGCACGAGCTCAGGCACGCGTACCTCCAGATCTTGAGAAAGATTCGATCGACGTTCTTCCTGCAACATTCAGATGATCCCCTTCTTATCATTGCCACCGCTAGCGCTCTTGGCTCATCTGCCCTTACCTCTCCTTCGGCATTCGCGCTCTTACAGGAATCACAGCGAACTTTGTTTCGTTCCCTCCATATACTTCTAGTCTCGCAGTCACTCTAAATACATACACATACTCACCCGTGCTGATCACATACATGACGACAGGGGATAACACGAATGTACGTAGATCTCTCGGAGCAGGAAATACTATTTAAAAGAAAAGATGGAAAGACAGACAGAGAAAACCCCATCGTCCATTTCTCATCTCATTCGTCACCTCGTACAATAACGTCTCCGTTTATGATGCCTGCTAACCCACTGTTGCTACATCCAAATGGTTCCCCTGCGGATTCTCATCCGTCATCTCGCTCTCGGACGCCTCTCCCTCAGCTGTAAGTCTAAAAATCTCTGTAACATACAGAGGGAACGTTGTTCGGTAGTGAAACTCACAAAGAGCCCAAACTCCCACGTTTTCGTCCGTCTTTTCTCTGCGGCTCTCTCTGCGATCTATATGTGACACAGAAACTTAAAGACTCGAAGGTCTCCAAAGTCGTTCTCCGACGTTTTCATTGGTATTCATTTGGAAGTAAACCGATCAAAAGATACTGGCAAAGATGAAATCGTTTGGAACATCTCCGTCTCTGATGGCTTCGGTATCACTGGGTAAAATATCGTCGTCATTTTATTCCTGTATTCTTCTGAATCTCACTAGTTTTGGTTCTCGTCTTCGACCTCTACTCATGTTTATCCTGGCCTACGATCCTTAATGGAATCTACCTTCGTATCGACACAATCTTTTATCAATAATCTCTAGCTCGGAAAACGGAAAAAGAGAGGACCTTGATCTTTCTCCTGGTAGGAACGGAGTCGAGATCGCCGTCAAAAGTTTGGTCAGCCGACTGCGAGCGTTTGAGAAAAGCCAAGGCTACAAGGTGAGACTCTCCTTCAATATCGCCACCTATCATCATCTCGGCTGACATTTGCTCTCGTTCGGTTTCCCATGACGTTTCACGTTGTCTGGCCGTCCTGAAGATTCAATTCGTTGCCTTGGCCGCTCCTCTGCCCGCCTGTTTTGCCGAACAAGAGCCTCTCTTCTTGCCATCGATTTGGCAAAAACTCGACGTATGTTTCCTGCTTGAAAAACACCCTTTGGTTTTTGTTGTACCGCTCTTCAGGTCCATCAGTGCATATGTTCTCTTACCACTCTCCTGTCTCTACATAGGCCATCCCATTCTTGATCCCTATGCCTTCTGCCATGACCGGACAGACGACGAATAATAACACCGCCCCAAACTCACCGCTCTCGCCCACTTTGTCTTTCTTTCCTCCCAGACATAATGCTCGCAAGAAAGGCGAGAAGAAGCATATCGACTTGTCCTTCCTCCCGGCCTACTCAAAGCAACGCCGGGCCAGAGGGGAGAACTTTGCCCAGCGCGCCGTGGCAGAGGCCATCAAGACACTTTCACCTTCTGTCCGAAGCGCTACCTCGGCCACGAACGCGGATGAGATGGATAACGAGGTCGAAGTCGATCGAGACGGCGAGATTCAGCTCGCTGGAATCAACGATTATGCGGCAACCACGTCGGAAGAGGTATGTCAGCTAGATACATATTCTCTTGGTTCCGCGCTCAACAGACTGTTTATCAAATTCAATTTCTATATCCATAGCTCTGGATAACTTTCAATGCTGTCAGTGTTTCTCTTTGTCTCGTTTATCAAGCGCATGTCTTTATCTTACAAACCCAACTCGCCATCACATCAAATTTGGTGGACAAAACAGCTTTCCAATCACCTTCGAGGGCACAACATCAAGATCGCCTTCTTTTCTGCCACTCCTCAGGGTGCGTCTTGACCTGCATAGTATTCCTAGACCTCCTCTTGAGCGTACGTGCCGAATGAACTCTTCATATGATTCTCTCTTAGGCGGAGGCGTCGCTCTCATGCGACATGCTCTGATCCGATTGTGGAGACTGGTTGGCCTCTCCGTCCATTGGTATACTCCTGAAGGTTCGGTTTGTTCTTCTTTATTGGACATCGCGATTTATCAGCCTTTCTCGCGCTGATCTCTATACTTGCAAACTTTTAGGTCATCCTGCCGTATTTGATATCACTAAGCGAAAGTTTCACAACATCCTTCAGGGTGTCAACAAGCCGGGTACAAAGCTTAAGGAAGAGGATAAGACGCTGTTTGAGATGTGGACGGATAGTACGTAATATTCATATTTTCATTTAAATACTGTCAAGGATCCCGCATTGGCTCAATCTTATACTGTTTTGATCAATAGACAACGTGGACACCTTCTGGTCAGAGGGTGCAATCGATGATAAATCCATCATCGTCATCGACGACCCTCAGTGTACGTCTCTAGCAGCATGTCTTGATTCTTTAATGGAAACTCTCAGAAACCGACTAGACTGCCTGATTCTTCTCTCTAATCCTATCCAGTGGTAGCCCTCATCCCAACCATCAAGCAGCGAAACCCTAATGCCAAGATAATCTATCGATCCCATATCCAGATTGACACCAGCTTGGTGAATGATCCGAGCAAGGGCGAAGGCGCGCACGCGGACGTCTGGAACTATTTGTTCCAATTCATCGAGCAGGCAGACGTATTCCTTGCTGTTAGTGAATTTTTCTTTTATCGTCGTTCTTTCAATTTACAATCAGCTATCTGATTTGAAGAAACTTTGGACAATAGCACCCCGTGAAAGCTTTTGTGCCTCAGAATGTGCTGGATAGCAAGATGCCAGTGTTGTACATGGCACCCTCGACCGATCCTTTGGACGGACTGAACAAGAGTATTGGTGAAGCCGACATGGTCTACTACCAGCACTACTTCGGCCGACTCTCCGAGCAGCAATGTGGCGTCAGCATCGACTGGGTCAGACCATACGTTGTTCAAGTTGCCCGGTTCGATCCTTCTAAAGGTAAACTATCGGTGTCTCTAGTCTCATCCTGCGCATGTCTGCTTGGATTTTCATTCCTATGCGTATATTTGATATCATCTAGGAATCCCTGACCTTCTCGAGGGTTACCGGCTATTCAGACGGAAACTTAACAAGGCAGCTCTATCACCAGCCGAGCAGGACACTCCGATGCTCATCATTTGTGGACATGGTAGCGTCGACGATCCAGACGGTGAGATTATCTTTGAAGAGATTCACGAGACACTTTCTTCTAAGGAGTATCAGTTCATCAAGGACGACGTCTCTGTCGTAAGAGTCCGTGAGTTCTGAGTTTCTTCAGCATTGACTCTTTGAAGACTTGTTACATTACTGACGGATCGGCGAATGCAAACATTCACTCCCTAATAGCTCCTTGTGATCGAACGTTGGGAGCGATCTTACAAGGTGCATGGTGCGCAACCCAGGTTTGTATCTTCTCAACCTTTCTTCTTCCTTGTACCGGTCATTCTTACCATTAAACTCATCCATAACCCTGAATATTTTACCGTTAGCTTTCTACTAAGGAGGGATTTGAGGTCAAAGTCACCGAGGCGATCCACAAGCGTGTGCCAATCATCGCTTCCAAAGCTGGAGGTATTCCTCTTCAGGTTAAAGATGGCGTGAACGGATGGCTTGTTGATCCAGGAGATTCCGAAGCTGTGTATGTAATTCCACGTGTGTCTCTATTCGTTCTAGGTTTCTGATCTATCGATCTTGATGTGGTTTTTGCCAAATGTGATATCATGAAATAGCTCGGAACGACTGCTTGAGCTATACCGAGCAAAGAGATGTCCATTGACAAGCATTGCCTTGCTCGAACAAGATGGAGAGACCCCAAATTCGATGGCTGATAAAACCGTGTCGGACTATTTAGCCAGGCAGCCAAAAATCAGCCCGACCGGTATCAAGGATATCGGAACAAGCGAAGACTTCTGGAGCGTTGGTAATGCCTCCAAGGTCCGTCTTCCAGTTTAGATTTCCTTTCATCTTTTTTTGGCTTCCTTCTTTCTTCCCGACCCTTCTTAGGAGAAATAACGACGGCTCTAACAAGTCACTTTTGAAACAAACTCCAGTGGATGCTCTTGTGGTCCCGACTAGCCGGGCTCGAAGTTGAGAACGAAGCCGACAGGAACGTTCTGGGAAGGATGCTTCCTGAGAACGGCGCCGCTCGATCTGATATCTGGAAGGATATGGAAGGTAGGGATGTGTGGGAGATGATCTCTGGAAAGAAGGATGATACGTTGATCATCGGTTGAATACAAATGACTTGTGTGAAGTCACGTTTGTTGTGTATGTGTGTCTTTGTGTCTTGTCTTATCTTTTCTTGTCCCCCTCCTCTTTCCCTTCTGCTTGTTGTACAAACATCTCTTTTTTTATTCTTGTCTATTGTAATTTATCATCGCGTGCTTGTAGCTGCTAGATCTGTGCAAGCAGATAGATCTTTTCAGTGTATCTGTTTGTGTTAGTTTCTATCAATGTGATTGTCTGCAGAACCGCTTATACTGAGGGACGAGAACACTTGGATGGAAGTTGATAGCCTTCTCGGTTATTAACCATTGCCGAACAGCAAACGACCCGAAGGACCTTCGCTCTCATCCGTTCTCTTTTTCTGTTCCATTCTTTCCCATCCATCCATCTCCACACTGTTCGACAGCTGCATTCAAGCCTTGAAGCACGATGTGTCCTTCCACACGGACACCCTCCCTTCGGTTCCTGTATAACCATGCCGCTCACTTGTTTCTCCATCGAAACCCAACGGTTTCACTCTCCCTCCTGGATCAGCTGTTTGATCGTTTGCCAGCTCCGTCTCAACCGTGGTTCGTTGGCCCTCTTCTTAGGGAACGAGAGAAAGATATCGAGGGACTTCGAAGGAAATCGCTAGTTCTTTGGATTAGCTGTTTAGTCTGCCAGTTTGGAGATCTATACAGAGAACAATCAACGGAAACGAGCGAGAGCATAGGAAAGAGCACGAGCAAGCCGATAGATGAGAGAGCGAGAGATACGGAGGGGTTGGCATTATTTGGACAGATAAGGAAACGCTGTCTGGACATCTATCAGCCTAGTCCATCATCTTCAGCATCAATATCACTATCAAGACCATCACCGACAAAGAACGGTCATGCCTCCCTAGTGAGCTCGTCGAGCCATCAAAACGGACCTCAACTAAACTCGATGATGACGATAAACACGACTATAGACACACCGTTCGCTCTTCCACCATCAATCATCCATCCCCTTCTCCTGAGCGCCCAAACACTTTACCTTGACCCATCAGTTCTCTTACAAACACTCATCGAACCGTTTCTTCAGACTATCCCGCTCGCGCTGACAAACACCCTGGCGGCGCTCTCCAGATCGAGAGCGTCGGCAGAAGGAATGCGTGCGAGAAGTCTAGGTGAAGAAGGTTGGGTAGGCGACGTATTGGAGGGATATCAGGATGTCATGTCCGCTTGGGCGAGGTGTTTGGGAGGTGAGAGAGGAAAGGCAGTCGTTAGGGAGGACAGAATCCTCGGAAAAGAATTCAAAGAGGTTGGTTCACGACTTCTCGTTGGGTTGTCATCGTTCGCATCGATGTGCCCGCTTTCTCTTATCAAATCGCTTGCGCTGAATCTCACTCGTTCTTTTCTTCTTTGCTCCTCATCTCTGATCAGCAAATCATTGAATCTTTGAACCCTCCTTCCCCTCTCCCTAGCCCTGTTCTGTCTAGATTGCCCTCCTTCGACCGTACTTCATCCATCGACAGAGCATCCTCACCTACACCGAGTGACTCGTCAGCTTCATCCATAACGAGCGTTCAAACGACGACACCAACGTCGTATAGACTTCAACGTCAACATACTACTAACCGAGATAAGGAATCTGGCAATGAAGCTGGCAAGGGAAAGGGAAAGGGCAGAGCGAAAGCAGGGACGGTCAAAAGCCGTTGGAACGGTTTGGACTCTGGGGTCGAAGGTCTAAGCGGGGATGAATCTTACGAAGAAGAACAAAATCTTGAGAAGGTTCACCTTTCAACCGCACAGAAAATTCCATTCTCCTCTACATCTTCATCGGCAACAAACCCTATCACGGATAAGCTCGCACATGAAGAAAGCCGACAAGATGAAGGTCGAACATCTTACACGTCAACCTCTTTCGGTTCCAAACTTGTTCTTCTTCAGAAGTTTCTTCAGCCTCGGTCTTCCTCTTCTCCTTTGCCAGAGACACTACCTGCCTCACCGATGAGACACTCGCTCTCGAAACAATCGTCAACCGACCTAATGAATCCGAATAGTTACCTTTTGATCTTTCTTCGAGCTATCAAATCTTCCTTCAAAGCAGGTCTTTTTCTCTGGATCATCTGGCACATCATCTATCGAGTTCGAGCCGGTTGGTTCAGACCATCAAGTGTTCCTTCGATGACCTCTGCAGGCGGAGGTGTAGTCAGCGGGGTTGGAAGAGCGGAGGAAATCAGGCGGAGGTTGAGGAGAGGAATCTTAGCTAGGTTCTGATCAGACGGAGTTGGGTTCCATCATCCACGTTTATATGATCTTTCTTGTGTTGACTATGCTTTCTTTCCGGGGTTCTCCTTTCTTGTACATTATTTTGTTCATACTCGGGTTTATATTACAGGTTTAGTGAAAGCGTTGCGATGTTGTGTTTCCGTTTTCTTCTCTCTTCCTCGAAACCGGGAAAGACGTGTCCTTAGTCAGCCTCGGCATGATGGAAACAAGTTCATCGATCGTCCATCCGGCTCCCGATAGAATCGAAAGAGAAGGGAACACACAAAATCATAAAAACAAAAAGATAACGGGCGGAAGATATTCCGGCCAAGCAGAAACAGATACAAACAAGACGATGGGTTGAAAAGGGTTGAAACAAATTTTGATATCAGAAGAAAAAAAAACATAGACGAAGACAAGGTATTTCGTGCGCCAAGAAGCGCACAAAGAAAAGAAAAAAGAGATAGCGGGAGTAAACGAGGAAAAGGTCTGACTCAGAAAGAGCATCCAGCGTTCAAGCCGACGCCCCATCGGCACGAAGAGGTTTCGAAATTAATCGTTCGATCTGCTTCGAGACCTCATCGTTCGTACTTCTGATTGTCACTCGACAAAGCTTAGCTTCCTTGTTAGGCTCCAACCTCAACAGACAACCGACTTTACCAGCTGTGGACATATGTAATACTCCAGCAGCGACCGAGTTGACTGGGTTTGGATCAATCTGTTCGAGCACACCGAGCTTGTTCCCGGTAATCACCTTGTTGTTCCTTGCCACGTCCGGCTGTCCCGAAGCGTCGAGCTTGATCGGGAAGATAGCCTGGCACTCCCTCGGAGGTCCTCCGATCAACTTCCACCTCTCAAAGAAGTCAGCCTGTCCGAGTTTGACAGGCTCGATAAACTTAGTGACCGCGACCGGCAACCTAAGCACCAAAGTTTGAAGACTTCCCGCCAGATAGCCAACCCGGATGGTCGGTGGTTGAGTGAATAACTCTTTGCATTCAACCGAGATCTGCTGCTGGACCTGGGTGAGTGGCTCGATCGTCTTGGTCGGATTTTGGGCGAGCGTTGCAACTAGCTTGCCAGGTTCTCTAGATTCAATAGCGATCGAGAACGAGCCGAGTGGGACTGAGAGTTTGTTCCCAAAGTAGAGCTGAACCCGGCCGAGGTGACCGTGATACTCAGACTTCAGACCTATCTGAATCTGAGCGTCCTCATAGAGCACACCCTCAGCTGAATACGATAACCGATCAAACCATTTGTCGATGTTGGCACCATGGGTAAGCGGAGCGGATGACTGAGGCTGACTGAAGAAAGATGAGGTAGTCAAAGGTGAGGTAGGACCTAGGTTGGATGGAGTCGACGGAGCAAGGAGAGGAGCTTCCTGAGCAGAGTTCGATGTAAGATCTAACCCAGCCAAAGAATCCATGATGTTTTCAGGAATGTAGGATGAGGAACCAAGACCCATCACAGGTTCCGGTGGTGACATTGGAGTAGAGTTCGAGCGCATCATTCCGTTAGAGTATGAAGAAGAAAGTCCTGAAGAAGTAGTAGTAGGACCGGGGGCAGCCGCAGAAGAAACGGGAGTCGCTGTAGTCACAGCCGTAGGCACCTGTCCATCTCCGGTTCCCTTCCTGAAGTTCTTGAACCTCGCTGCCTCTCGTTCTTTGTTCTCTCCCTTTCCACCAATTACCCACGTTCGCTTGTCGCCTGTATCTTTTCCCTTCTTGTGCAATCGGCTGATCAGTGCGCTCTCTCTCGAAGGGAACGGAGGCATTTCCTCAAAGACTGCCTGTAGTAGTTCATCATCGTCACCTTTGGTGACCAAAGCGAGGTATTCACATGCCCGCTGCTGAAGCTCTGCGTCGAGAACGTGTCGGTATCGATCCAGGATGACGACCAGCTGGTCCTTGATCTCTGGAAACAAGTTTGCCCACTTGACATATGTCGACAGAAGCAGCGCTCTCGTTTGAGCCGAGCAGAAGTTGATTTTTGAGTGAAGCGCCTGGAACTGTTCAATCGGGCTGCTTCCCTCGTCGTTTGCGATAAGGTGGCCAAATTCTCCTAGAATGTACGCAGCGGGTTTGACGAGCTTTTCGTGTACACTCGGGGCTTGTAAGTAGTGGAAGGCTACTCGAGAAGCGTATGGCTAAGATAACGATTTGAAGAAAAGAAATGGACACGTTTGGACAAGGGGTTTAGACAAAGACGATCTAATGATAGTAGATGGATATTAGCAACGAACCTGAAGGTCTTCAGTGTTGGTCACAATTTGAACGACTCGATACCAAACCTCATCGGCTACATGGTCTCCAGCCAAGCTAATCAATTTGAGAACTGACAAATCATCACAAAAAAGAGACTAAACGTTAATCCCACACGTATATACTTCGCCAAATCGAACTAGCTTACTCTTGACGATGAGTGTAAGAAAAGAAAGGAAAAGGTGATGAACTTACTTGTATCAACATACCACTCGTACTCTGTAGCAAACTTCTCCGTCAGAATAGCAATTTTCAGCACCAGTTCTTCTCTGAGCCCATAATCCGCGATCTGAAGATATTTCAGTAATTCTTCCACGATAACGCTCGCATTTGACGTATCACACATTGAGTAGAGGAGATCCAGAGCTCGTCTGCGCACACTAATATCTCTGTCTCTCAAACTGAGGATAATCGTTCCTTGATGCTTCTTGATCGGTTCGAGAGAGTCTGAACACGCGGCTAGATGAGCCATCGCGTCTAGACCAAGGTACCGGACGTTGGTCTCTTTGGAGAGAATGAATCTGCTAAGAAGGACAGCAGCTGTGCTGACAACGGTCGACTCGGGATTCAAATGGATCGCAAGATTGATGGCCTCAAACAAGATCGCATTCTGGGTGTTGTTATGCTGAACGTTTTTTGGTACTTCCTTCGAGTTTTCCATGATGGCCTTGAGGATGGCATCGATCGCATTTAGTGTGCTTGGTTCCTCTGTTGAATGTCGGGTTAAGATAGGCATGAGAATCAACTAAGCGGCATACTTTTGTATTGATGAGAATCACAAGATTACAAACCTGTAGGAGGGTAATGTTGTAGGAGTCGAAGGAGCTTAATTTGAAGCCATGGTATCGGGACTCGATAATAGTAGTAATCAGACGGATGGTTGCCATCAAAGACAAGCTAGTATGCCGAAGAGAGTGGAAGCTAGTTAGAGCGCGAGGCAAAATCCACGAAACAGTTTCCGAACATCAGGATACGACATACGGAGTAGAGTCGGCCGACCGCTCGATTATAGCATGATTCAAACTGATCAAGATTATCTTGAGCCATCGTAGTCACCAAACTTGTCACCGCCAAAGCTACTCCCTGAATGTATCAAGTACAACGTGACAAGACAACGGTTTGTTTGGTATGAGTTGCTTATGTCTATGCATACATCATGACAATACAAGAAGTAGCTACACGTACAAGATTATCGTCATCCATAATGGAAACAATTCGTTCGGCCCAGTCTCCTGTAGGGATCACGTCCGGGTGTTTTCTGTACAGCCTCAGAAGCGTGAGCGCGGCTTTCTTCTTTACGAAAGGAATCGAAACTCTGGTTTTGTGTGTTTTTGTGTGGAGTAACAGAAGAAACCGCGTGGGTGAGACAATAGGCGACGACCTATAAACGAAGGATAGCGGAAATGATAGGAAACCACTCACGGTGAAATGAGCAGTCGATGGACATCAGGTGACAATGCCTCGGCCATTTCCTTGCCTCCGATGTTGGCAATAGCGTGTAGAGCAAGGCAATTGTTGATCTCGTTTTGATCATCCAGATCCTTTCGGATCGAGTTGATGACAAGTCGAACTAATTCCGAATTCTCGTGCATCAACAGCGTCAGAGCTAGATAGCCCTGATGAAGGGTTGGGTTAAACAGGTCGACGAACGAGACACCAAACCGTCAGCCATTCGGAAACGGTATAGAACGAGCACGAGTGAGCCCTCCGTCGGAGAGAAGGGGAGATAGAGGAGCGCGTACGATTTGTTTCTCGCTGTATTTAAGACTGGATATCAAGTTGACGGCTTCCATATGACCGACGTCAACCTTGTAGCCGAGGATATAAGTGAAGACCACTTTGGAAAGATATTTTTTTCGCTGGTATCCATCGAGATTCCCCTCTGTTTAATGTGATGAAACGGTTGAAAAGAAGATCATAGCCTCGTCAGCCTTGTTGATGAAGGGACGAAAGAAACACAGTGTGTTCCCATCTCCTCTCACTCTTAATAAAAGGCTTGTTGACGGAAAGGAGTTACCTTTGAACTTTTGACGGATGTGAGCCATCTCTCTGTTGATTCTCTTCTCTTCGAGTTCTCTGACTCGACATGCTCGAATATCAGAGATATACTACGTTGCACACAGAGAAGAAGCCGATGGAAAGAAAGGCAGAAGGACATGAAACGGTAAGAACGCAGACACGCACGATCCGGATACAAGCCGGTCCTCTGTACGATCCTTCATCTAGCCTATAAACATGTCCAAGAGACGATGGCGACGATGAAAGACGACACCAAACACACGAATGGATACGGACCTGCTGAAGACCTCTCATATTGGATGCCATGTCGGAAGAGAGAGCTGATGAAAGGACAAGCCCGGTTCGATGGTAGATGGGATCAGATCTAGATGGAGGACAGAGGAAGGACAGATGAGAGATCAAAGAGACGATCACGTAAGAAAAAGTAATAGGGATTTTTTCGAGAAGTACTAGAAATTTTTGTAATACTCACTATAAAGAGTTATCTCTATCACCTCCTAAACATGAACAACCACATCCTCCTCGAACATTTGATCGTGCCGAAGGATGCCAGATGTCCGTTCTTGCTTCCTTCTTCTGAAATCACTGACCGACTGACCAAGGATGTTTGCTGATGGATGTTTGATCTCGGCTGACCGTTGGGCGGTGGACAGTCACCTTCATCTAGCTTCTCAGACGGTCTTGTCCGCTAATCAGACATTCAGCTCCGAGGTAAGTAGGTGGGCGAGATAACCCACCATCCTTTCCGATATCGCCTCTGCAAGCGCAAGAGATGAAGAAAAGAGCAAGAGAGTTTGATCACCAGCAATTGTTGATTGATTGAAGATCATATTTCATACTCAAGCGATCGTTCGATCAAGTAAGTAGAAACATTTCTTTCTAGTTGAACGGTCGGTCTCCTATGATATCTGTCGTAATTGACCATTCAATCGCTTCCCAACTGATCCACTAGCTCATATCATGTCCAGATCCTCGTCAGATTCTGCTACCACTCTGGTTGTATCTAGTACTCCAGACACGGTCCCTGGCTCTTCCGTTTCCTCAACATCCTCAACACCTCGTATGCCCAGACGTTCCCAAACACCTCCACCGTCTCCTCCGTCTCCTTCTTTCCCCTCGTTCGTCTCTTCCGCTCGGTCGATACATCATTCAGATGCCTATCCATTTATGCTCGATCGTGAAGCAGTCGAGCGGAGACGACTTCGAAAAGTGAAAAAATTGGAGGAAAAGTTGGCCTGGGAGGAATCATGTCGGAAAGAACGAGAGGCCCGAAATCGGAGAGAGGTCGAGGAATGGGAGCGTAAACAGCAGGAGATCAAGGCAGCAGCAGCCGTTACTGCTGTTGCTACTACTATTACTACTATCTCCATCGAAGCTCCTCCTATCACTCCTACTCCTGATCCCCCTGATGTTCCTGCTGATGAGGCCATACTTACTCCTGTGGTAGCTATCGAATCTCCTGGTCCTGAACCTACTCCTATACAAGTCCAAACTGCTCCATCCATCCCTCCGTCACCGCTGATTCTACCAAAGAGCGGCTCATCTGAACCCGTTGTGAACGTCAATAGAAGGATCGAGATCGAGATCCTCGATAGTGATAGCGATAGTGATGACGAGATTCAGATAATCGAGTCCTGCCCCAAGCCGGTCGTTTCTTCCCGTGCGAGCTTACCCAACACCCGACTTCTCCCTATTGTCGGCCCGTCTATCTCCTCCTCCTCCTCCTCCTCCTCCACCACCATCTTCTCATCCAGTCACCCACCCGCCCTTAGCAAAACCTCTGTTCCGATCAGTCGCCGGTCGAATAAAGCATTGTTCATACCTCCGGTCAAGAAGATCATCAAGACACCAACGGTGAAACCGAAGCTCCCATCTTTGCCGAAAAGCATGCGCGCTCATCTGAATGGTGATCCGGCAGAAGAAAGAAAGAAACTCGAAGACCAGTTCGAGTGGGAGAAGACTGTAATGAATAGAAGAAGAAAGAATAGGGCTGGAGAACGGAATCGATACGCAGAAGAGAACGAGAGAGTAAAAGGGAAAGGGAGAAGTTAGGAAGAATCAACTGATTCAGGTTTCTTCTCTTGGGATAGAGACGATCAAGTACAGGCCGTCTCCGTGTCTCTTCTCTCCCCTCCCCCCTTTTTCTTCCTCTTACAAAAAGAATCTCAAAGCAATAAAGAGACGGAACACCAGCGGGTCAGATGTCAGAGTCCTTCCTATCAACAAGGATGAGACTACTAAACCCGGTCAGACTTGAAGAAACGATCCTCTTCCCTTCGAAGGCCGGAGAGATCAGAACGCCGGACCACGCAACCCACTCGCTGACAAGGATGATGTCTTTCCCGGCCTAAAGTTCTCCTCACTTAGCATCCGTTCATCTCGGGGGAGACGGCCGAACTTGGCTGATTACTTGGGCAGGGTGTGCCAATATAAATATCTACATGACTGCGTGAATCAGAGGCGACAACATCAATACAAGTCGAGGTCGATCAGATACAGATCGTCAGACCAAAGAAGAAAGCAGAAGGAGACAAGGAAAAGCAAAGTGGTTTGTCAGGGATCGAGATAACGGAAGGATAAAGAAGCCTCTCCTTCAGTTACGATAGAGATCTATGACACAACAAGAAACCGGTGATGTAAAACGTAGAAGAAGTGAATGAAAGCTGAAGACAGAACAGAGTTGACCTTCTTTTCTTCTAGCGAGATAGAGAGAAGAGATGAGCACGAGAGAGCAGAAATGGGAATCTTTGATCGTCGTACATAAGATGAAACAGAACGACTAGTATCAACATCTTCCTCCTCTTCGTTCTTCTTTACTCTTTTTCATTTGTTTGATTGGCATTCTTGAATAACGTTCTTGATGAGTGAGTCACTCGTACAGATGGAGGGGGTTAGAAAGCATGGATGATGCGGGTGGTGAAGAAACAAAATCAAAAGGAAGGGGAAAAAACAGAAGGGACAAGACAGGCACAACGAGAGGAGAAGGAAAGTGGGTATATGATGAGGATCGTAGTAGTAATAGGAGGAGAGGAGAATGCAGACAGGATAAAGAAAGTGTATGTGTTGAAGGGTGGGACGCGTCTCGACACTTCATGATGGAAGCGTTTGAGACTATATCCAGGTATATAACAAATGGCAAGACAGAGGGAAAGAAAGTAGAAAGACGGAGTCGACCTTGATCACAGACAGATCAAGCTCAACCGGGTATGCCCAGAAGTAGCAGAGAGGAAAGAAGAAGAAACGGTGGGAGAGAACAGGAAGGGAAACGAAGGCTCATCACGAGATTTGGTTCAAAGACCATTCCCTCGCGAAAATCGAAGCCTTGAGGTACTTCTTGTGGGCGTACTTTTTGGAGACGTACTGCCCGTCAAAGTCTGCTGCTGCCATGTTCTCAACCAGATAGTTTGCGCCTTGTTCTAGCTGAGCTTCGGTGAAGTTGGAGTAATACACAAAGGCTTCGTTCCACTTCTTGTTCAACATCTTGTTGGCGAGGTACATGCCTATGGCGGCAATCATGGAAGGCTTCGCCCTCAAGAACCGGTAGTCGAGCAAAGTAACTTCGATGAGGAACTTGGAGAGCGTTCTGGTCTGAATGTCGTAATCGTCAGCCTTGCTGATTCTTCGGACCCAACTATACGGCGAGCAGTACGAGGAGATGTTGAAGTTGAGGGTCTGCAGGATGATTCGTTCTCCTTTGAGGATCTCTTCCCGAGAGTAGCCGTTCTCAGTCATGTACACAAACTCGTCCACACTGGGAGCGAGGATTTCCTCGTACTTGGCAGCAATGAACATGGCGGTCACTCCCACAAGCTGAAGCTTCACCAAAGAGACGACTCGGACAGATAGGAATCGGTCGATGATGTTGACTGCAATCCATAATGTCTCTGGAAGCATGTGGTACCGTAGGTGGACTTGGAGAAGCCAGTCGATCAAGGTTGTTCGCATCGACCTGGGTAAACATGAGATGTGATGAGCGACGGGTGGGTCTATTGATGGGAGAGCGAACATGACAATGCTCTTTCACTTACCATTCAATCTCGGTCTGGAACTCCATGTATCGGGGGTTGGGCATCGTCTTGAGCTGGAGTTATGAAAAGCAGATGAGAGGAGAATCATGAGGAAGACAGAAGAAGGACTACGCGTCAGATCAAGCCGACAGATAAAGACGTTGAATTACGAAAACAAAGGGGGCGCTGACCTCAAGTTCCTCCATGTATGCAAAGATGTCGTCGGCGTACTCAGCCACCATGGTGGTATCAAAGACGTCGACTTCATCTGAGAATTCTTGTCGAAGCTGCTCGATCTCTAACCTAGCCTGCTCATCCTTTGCCTCGTCCGCCCGAACCCAATCGTCCTCATCAACCACATCCTGCTCTTCATCTGTATACTCGTTGGCCTCACTGTCGCTCTCACTCTTGATCACCGCAGCCTGGGCGAGCTCGTTGAAGTTCTTAGCAGCCGCACTTCGTCGATCAGCGACGACATCAACCTCGTTGTCGTCCAAAGCTTCTTCGAATGACCCGCTGGCCTCGACATCTTCGATCGGGACTGAGTCGACTTTGATGATTGGTTTTGAGAGGGCGACAGATGCGGGAGCAGCATTGGATGATGGACGAGTGGCGAGGGAAGATCGGCTAGAGTTGGTAGACTCGGCGATACCGGTCGAAGAGTTGGTCTTTGGGAGAGCAGGTCGAGCAGAGCGAGAGACGATTCCTGACGAAGCGGATTGGCTGGCGACCATCGATCGGGTGGTCCGTTGAGTCGTCGGCTTGGAACCCTCCTTCTCTTTGCTTGATTTATGGCCAGAGACATCCTATGGGTGAGAAGGTTGAGAGATATGTTAATAAAAGACGGATCTTGCTGATGCTCGTGATTGGTTTAAGCCGGTATGATCGCCCAGTAGATGGTAGGTGATGTTGTGATAGATGACGAGCGAGCAAGAGGTGAGATTTGCTAAATAAATAGAAAGAGAAGACAAACCTTTTCTTTATTGCTCACGTCTCCGAAAGCAGATCGCTTGACGCCGGCCACCGGCTTGACTCCTCCAGCCAAGACGGATGAAGGTTTAGCTCGAGCGGTAGCGCCCGGTGCCAATGCCGCAGAAGTTGCTGATGGCTTCCTGCTGTGAGCGGCTGTCGAGGTAGGGACGGTTGCGTTTTCATCCTTTACTCGGACGGCAGCAGTTCGTCGGGTTGTTGGGGCCTATAGAGAGAGAGAGAGAGGAGTAGAAAGAACGGAAGGAAGGAAGGAAGGAAAGAAAGAGATAAGAGGAATTGTCAGATTCTTGAGGAAAAACAAGAAAAACACAGTGTGTTGTCGAGCCTTCAGATGGACGGATGGATTAAACTGGAAGGAAACGTTTGGACTGACTCGTTGCATACTGGAGGAAAAGAAAAAGAACAATGGTATGGTAAGTGATGAGTAGACTACGGAGGAGGATTGTATGTGTACGAAGATCTAAAAGACGAGCTTGAGAGAGAAAGAGTGGGAACAAAGTTCGTTGTTGATGGGTCTTGTAACGGAAAGGAGGCGGGAAAAGATTATAAGGACAGACAAAGGAAAATCTGAAAAGAGTGACTGAGGAGACAAAAGAGAACAGAGAAAAGACAGGAATAAAATTAACAGCGATGAACGAGCAACGATAGGAAAAACGTTCCCGGCACAACAACGAAGAAGGTAGGAGGTAACTGTGTGAGAAGAGGAAGAGACGACACGAGAGAACGAACGAAACGAAGGAATCGTCGTGGATGAAGGATGGGGAAAGACGAGGGAAAGGGAAACAACGATGGGTTTTCTAGGCTGGGTGGATCTTGGTTACGGATGTGGTTACGATCGCTTGCCTTGTCTTTTTCTTTTGGTTACAGAATCCAAAAGTCAAAACAAAAACAGGCGCGTCCGGGGGTTGGATGGTTATGTTTGTATACGTCATCGTAGCCATGTTGTCAGTCGTGTAACCTCCTGCGCGTAATCATCTACAAACCCTAACGGTCGGGAGGACTCGTTTGGTTTCGTGGCCGTCGCGTGGCTTGACACGTCGTTGTGCCATCTCGGGAGGACAGGCCGTAAAGACACGCGACTTTGGATCAGACTTTACATTATTAGACATCTAGGTTCTTCAGGGCTATACAAAGTTATTTGGTATGGGACTAGAATATAAGGAAGGAAGGAAGGAAGGAAGGAAGGAAGGAAGGAAGGATAGAAAATAGAGCAACCAAAATCTTGTTACATATACATCGCTCAGAGAGGCCCAGAAGTAGCAGCCGCCTCTCCTTTGGCAACAGCATTCTGTTCCAATTCCGCACGCGCACCATCCTCATCTTCGTAGCCCCCAGAGAGACTGACTCCGATCTCTTTGATCGCGAACCAGGCGGGTATCGTCGAGAGCCCCCACACAGCAATGTCGATACCGAGCGGAATGGTGTGGGGTAAAGTCTTTCGAGCAGTAATGCCGTATCCAACGGCCGAACCAGCCGATTCAAGCGATCGTAGGATAGAAGACAAGCGACCGATATCGGACTGATCTTTAGACGAGATAGCAGCGATGTAAAAGTACAACACGTTTTGTGACACACTGAGCAAAAGATTGATGCCACCCAGAGGGGGAAAGGGAAAAGAAAAAGAAAAAGAAAAATCAGTGTTCGGCTCAATGCTTGGGACTACACACATACACACAGAGAACAGACACACACCTCGTGTTGAGAGCATAGAGAAGATAGAGACAGTACGCTTTGGCAAATCCGGCGTTTCCAAAGTCAAGAGAAGGAGCCTTGGCTCTCTTACTGAACTGGACCTGGATGGCCACTCCCCAGACCCAGGAGACGAGCATCATGATTGCGACGACGAGGAAAGAAACCCGCGCCCGAGTGGCAAGAGTGAATCTCTGTCAACAGAAGACGGGAGCAGAGAGTCAGAAAATGAGAAACATCTCGACTCTGCGCTCGAGACAAAGAGAGAGCGAAACATACTCGAGAATCAAGGAAGATACCAAACATAAAGTTGACAGAGATGCCGAGGATGGCGCTGAGGAGGGACGCGAGGGCTCTTTTGTGGAGAATATCACAGATTGGTTGGCACAACACATAACGGAAACCAGGGGATGATACACAGCAGAACAGACTTACCTTGCTCGCACAGTAAAATAGAGAGATAAGAACGTGGTTTGATAGGGACCCATGAGAGACGAGTAGAATGCAAAGCCAGACCTAAATGATGTGCCTGTAGTAAGTATACGTCGTGAAGAACACTGAGACCAATCCGAAACTGATATCATCCTACTTACAGCAAAAGAACCTCTTTTCGGAGGAAAGTTCTTCCTACCGTCTTCATCTCTTTCACGAAACCATCCTTGCTTGTTCCAACGACGACAGCCGTACCGTCTTCCCTCTGGACCTTGTGGGGCTCGGACAGAAGCAATGCCACGAACGGCGAGAGACACTCGAGCGCGATGAACACCAAGTACGTGTTGGAGGACACTGAGCCGGCGACTTTAGTCTTGATGTTGAGGGCGGTGTTGATGATTCCTCCGAGAAGCTGACCTCCAGACTTTAAGGCCAACCAGACAGCCAAATAGATCCCTCGCTTTCGAGCCTCGGGGTAGCCAAGAATGATCGTTCCCTCTATGGACCAGAAGATACCAGCAGAGATACCGCAGGTCGTAGCTCCAAACAGAACCAACCAAACGACACCATGGACTTTGTTGAGGTAGAGACCGGCGGCATCTAGAGACCAGTTCGATGTAAGAGCTTGTGAGGTGAGTACATGTATCACTGTAGAGGCAGCGAAAGGTTAGCTCGGACGTACAGGGAGCGAAACCGGAGCACCCAAAGGCCAGACTCCACTTGAGACCGATCTTGTTCGATAATGTGGCTGGTTGATCGATAGAATGGTTCGACAGATCAACCCATGAATCATCCAGTCTCTAAATTCAGAAATTACGACAACTTACATCCCATAGCGCAGAAGAAAACCATGAGGCCGAACACCAAAGCATTGGCTGCGTTTACCAAGTAAGGTGATTGCGCTCCTCCAGCACCGGTCGCAGACATGGCATTCCAAGTCCCAGGCGACAGAAACGAACAAATGCCGACGACAGCTGCCTATAGTGATCGTCAGACAATTCAGCCTAGGACAATATAAAGCATGAAGGCACACCCATCGAAACTCACTTGAAAGATTGTTCCTCTGAACCACCAGGTCTTGATGGGCGCGGACCCCGCGCTCTCGGCAATAGATACTTCGCTAGAATCAGGATCAGAACCGGGAAACTTTTTCTCATCGACCAGCTCATCCGACAGTCGGGTGGAGGAAGTACTGGACATGGCTCAGAAAGGATAAAACACTGAGAAAGCTATCAAATGAGAGGGATGAAACATCAGGGAAGGTTAAATACTTTATAAACTATCGTGCGAGGAAAGTCTATCACCGAGTCCTTGAGATGCTGAAACGGTATAGATGTCGAATATCACGCCATTTAAAAATATTTGAATCTTGATCCGGATCGCCCCGCAGAGTTAATATCTGGTGTTGTCAGATGTAGGCGGATGAGGGTGCCCATCCACACATGGACGCATCGCACGTTTGAAAGGGACGTCATTCAAATTCAAGACCAAGATGGCAACATCGTCTGTTGTTCGATAAGCAAACACCACAAGGTGGTAGTCACAACATTCATATCCTTCAGAGATTGAACTGGCGCAGATTGGCAAAACTCGGAGAGAGTCAACAACACCTCGGACATGTCCAAATCTCCGTCCGGTTGACTACAGCCAGCCATGTTACGTAACGTGCAGAATCGACCGACGGCGAAAAGAGGATCATCTCTTGTTCATTCACATCTCAGTCTAGATAGTCTAATCTTCCATTCTCCCTAGCCAACATGTCTCTCCGAACACTCCCTTTGAAATTCGGACTAGGTCGGGTATCCCGTTCCACGTGTCTTCATTCTCGCTCGATAGCATCTCTTTCAGCCGCTTCTTTACCAGATATCCCAGAGCCGATCGACCTCCCTTTTGAACTAGCCGAACCAAAGAACAGAACGTCCGACGATACCTTGGTGATCGCACATGGTCTGTTGTTAGTATACCTCATAATAGGCTCGTAGTCATCTTAGCGCCTATCTCGCCTCATATACTTACTAGACATTTGGTTTCAATACTTAGCGGCTCAAAGCAGAACTGGAGGTCGCTCACAAGAGCTTTCGCTCAAGAACTAGGGATGCCCGTATATGCTATTGTCTGTAGGCATCCTCTCTTCTCTTTTCCCCTTTAGACATCCGTATCCTCAGGAATAGTTTGTTGAATGAGCGAGACAACCTTTGTGACGTTCATTCAGGATTTGAGGAATCATGGGACAGCTCCTCATGCCCATCCTCATACATATATGGCGTATGTGCCCGTTTCTAGCGTTCATAACAGTCGAAAGAGAAAGGCAGCTCTGACGATATTTTCTATACCGGCCGACATTCTTGTCGTCTCAGTATGGCTTCTGATGTGTATAACTTTTTCGAGCAGCAGTCTTTCAGAGACAAAAACGTGCACCTCATGGGACACTCAATGCAAGTTTACGATCCGTTTCATTCGTTCTCGGTCTCTTGTGCGCGTACAACTAACCTGCTACATACGCTCTTTTCCTTTCTCTTCTCTTTTCAAGGGGTGGAAAGGTCGTAATGACTACAGCCCTTCATCCCCGACTAAATCGACATCTGAAGTCTCTCATATCGGTAGACATGGCTCCTGCGATTGGAAAGATCAGTCCAGAGTAAGAATCTGGTTCTTCAGTCTCTTCTTCTATCATGTTTCCATCCTCCAGAGAAGTTGTGCTTATCAACCGGTCTTGAACTTTGTTGTATTCATCTCGTGATCTTGAACAGATTCTCAAAATATGTCAATGGGATGATCCAAATCGAATCTGAAGACACCAAGTCGAAGAGCGAAGCCGACAAAATCCTGAGCGAGTACGAAGAGGTACGTGCTATCTCTATCGAAGTTACCTATAACCATGCTTTCGATTAGAGTTCGAGGTCAATTCTTACGCAAAGATGATTTACGTTGTCATCTTGTCGGCGCGTAACTATGCAGGCCTTACCCGTTCGACAGTTTCTTCTCACCAACTCTATTCTGAAGGACAACAAGGTGACATTCAGAGTCCCCCTCGAGCTCATCAAGGAAGCAATTCCTGCCATCGGTGACTTCCCTTTCCAGGTACGTCTTTCCCGTCAATCTTTTCATGCCAGACACCGTTCTCTCAATGGTTGATGCCCATCCTGTTATGTCGCCCTTCTGCTCTCCTTCGCGTCTCACAGCCTGGAGAGATCACCTGGAACGGACCGACGATGCTTGTTAAAGGGACCCGGTCAAAGTACATCAACCGACACAACATACCTGTAGCCGAACAGTTTTTCCCAAATATGGTGTTGAAAGAATTGGATACCGCGCACTGGGTGCACGCCGAAAAGTAAGCGTTCATACCCATTCTTTGTTCGATGGTATCTGATCTCCTTGTCTTTGCTGACGTCCATCTTTTGACTGGGTTAAACGTCAACTGTAGACCGAGAGAGTTTCTCCGACTCATTTCCACATTCGTCAACTCGGTCTAAGAGCTATGTATGACCGGAGAGAATTTGATCACTGTGTATCGTCACCAGTAGTTACGCCAAATCATCGCGTATAGAGGTTTGCGTATCTTCTGACTTGCAGCCAGATGTAGGGGTTAAATGATCCGTTACATAAATGTGAATTGGGGTTTCTCGTCCAAACGCCAACGCGTATTCTTATCATTCAACTCAATACATAATGACAGATGAACAGAAAAGGAGAACAGATGACTACAAATCTAATAGGAAGAAAAAAATAAAGAATTCGCATTTCTATACCAACCAGACCAAACTCGCGCCATCATCTCCAGCGGTAACGATCGCGGATTTACCCTCTCCACCACTTCCGACGGCAAGTGCGTTGATGACGGCCTGATGACCTTTGTGGTGTGCGATAAGTGATCCATTTCGGACATCCCATGTTTTAAGAGTGGCGTCGGCCGAGGCAGTGGTAAGCAAGTGGTTCATAGGTGCAGGGTGGAGTCGAATGGAGGTGATAGCCTGTTCGTGAATTGATGAGCCCCCGAAAAGATAACAAAATCTCATTTAGCTATGGCGGTGTACACCGATACTGGGGTCAAGTACGACGACGATTTAGAGACTGACCTCAGGGTGCTCCAACGTACTCCTCAACCTTCCAGTAGTAACATCCCAAACGAAAGCTTTCCCATCAGTTCCCGCGCTAACAACAACACCGTTTCCTGCGATATCCAAAAACACCAAACTCTCCACACTCTCTTCTTCCTTGTGACCTTGGAATCCTCTGACAACCTCTGATTTGATCAGGTTGACCACTCGGATTCCACCAGCTCCACCACCTACGACAGCAAGATTCGATGAAGGATGGATGGCAAGAGAAGTTATCCCATCAGCCAGGTTGAATCGACCGTCCGTAGGGTTGAATGTCTGTGAAGGGGAAGGTGATCGAGGGTCCCAGACAATAAGGAAAGAATCAGCCGAGGTGGTAAGTAAACGTTTACCTGTATATACAGAGTTGCATCAAGATGCGTGGGGTAAGGTAAGAAAATAAGATAAAAGTAGTTCAAGCGCGGTTGTTAGTCGTTGAAAACATGTGTCCGTTTGAGATATGTTGGTCAGGAAAAGAAACGAACCATCGGGCGTGAAAGAAATGGCGGTGATGGCATCGGTATGTCCGGCAAAGACTTGCATGGTGTTCCCCGAAGGAACTATCGATTTATTCAGGTATCAATCAATTTAGTCATACGCCTCACGTTGTGATCATATCTGTGGAGAGAAATCGGAATAGCTCACGCTGCCACATCCAAACAGTCGTATCGTTCGATCCAACAGCAAGCACTGGTCCTTTAGGATGCCAGGTCAAACACTAATCATCCAAATCCCGTTTGAGTGAAGAGACAATAAGCAAATATATTCAAGTGACCTGTTAATGTGAAAGACCAAGGTCGCTATGTTTTGAGTTCACTTACGGTAACCTCATCTGGGCCTTCTAAACTGGTCAAGAATTCCCAATTGTTCCAGTCCTCGGTTCCGACCCGCTTCCATACTCTTACCCGACCGTCCATTCCTCCTGTCGCCACGAACTGTCCGTCCGAGCCTGAAAATACCCAAAATAAAATCCCGAGAATTTGATCAGCTAATTGGGATGGAGCGCGATGCCGCCAAGTTTCGAACCACCTGGAGACATGAACTTACTGAACGCTACAGCCACGACAGAGTCAGTGTGCCCACTCAGTTCAACGAGCTTTTGTCCATTGGCAGTATCAAAGATGTAGCCCATATCGTCCTCTCCTCCAGAAACGGCCAGAGAGGGATTAGGGTGTGCCGGGTGGAGAGCGATGTCGAACACGGATGAATCTTCTTTATGCACGACTGGAGAGTTCATTCCGTCCATCACGACGAGTGACAGCAAAGAAAGCATACGAGAAACAAGGCGTCTACAGTCAGCCGTGAAGTCTCTAAGTGACAAAGGACAAGCAACTATGAAACTCGAAGACTTACCAGCGGCAACTAGACTGTTGTCCTCTCCTGCGTCCTTCTGAGCGGATGACCCCTCGGCTCCTTCGTCGAAATCACCATCCGGATCAAACACCATAGTAGTTCCATCCGCGCTGATTCTGAAATCTTCTTGACCGTAGCCCTCACCCATTTCGAGCTGAGTTCCTTCAAATTGATCATCACCCTCGTTCTCATCCTCGTCGCTCATCGGCTCCTCACCTCCATCATCGCTCTCCTCATGAATGATCTCCTCAGCATCTTCGTCGTTAATGTACTCGTCCTCTCTTTCCTCCTGAGCAGACATGTTTGAAGGGATATTCGGTTGTTGTGGAAGTTGGGGTGGAGTTTACAGTGTTGGCTGACTGATCGGAACGAAGTCGCTGATAATATAAGTAGAAAAAAATGGAGGGTCAGTTGTCATGGAAACCAACGGGGCTCAACGGGTAAATTCTGAATCGTTCATCCAGGTGTCTTATATTCGAACCATCATCACCTCATCTTATTCACTTCTATCTTTCTCCTTTACAGTATGCTTCGTATAGCAGTCCCACGGAGGGCGCTGTCTGCATCTGGGAATACTATCAGACCGTTCTCAATATCATGTAATCTTGCCCGTGGCTCCCGGACCACCACTGGAGGTAAAATCATGCAGTCGATGCGAGGTGTTCGAAACAAAGACTGTGAGTTATGTATACCCTCTTCTTCTATATGTTTATCTCGGTACGCCATGGAAAATGTGTATGAGGAATGCGAAGGATTGAGAACGGTCTCTCTGGTTATCATCGTTGCTGTAGTTGCGAGTGTAGGAATGGTCGTCGGAGTGGCGAAGAAATGACGTTGTGCAACGAAACATATCCGATTTGATATCACGACTCCATTTGCTCAGCTCTGGTCGTGGCGTAGATGCACCTGTTTGAATAAGAGCTGAATCTTTCGGTTTTCCCCTTGTGGCCATTACCGTAGTGAAGAGTTTACCAGCCAAAAAACGACTGGCTCCAAACTTCGACAACAGACGAGACATTCATCCCGATCTTCTTCGACCGGCTCGGTCTCGACTTGGCAATTCGACCCGTCGGCTTCCTCCTACTGTCAAGGCCAACCCTCTAATTGTGGGAAGTACCGGTTCGGTTATAACAGCCCCCCGAACGTTCAAGGCAGTATCAAATGCAAAGAAAGGTCTTGTCGCAAGCAAGTCAACCCCCAAGCAAGACTTCGTCTTTCAAGCTCAGCCATTACAACGAAGTCCACCCAACGCGAGCAAGTTCAAAAGCCATCCAACGTTAACTGGTCTTCCCATACACTTCACAAGTCCTCCGGTCAGACCGAACCTGGTCGCGTCTGTTGCTCAATATTTGAAGGGAATACTTCCAGAGTCGGCTGATTCCTCACTTGTCGCAACGCCTGTCCAACGTCTTTCCCTGCAGCACTTTTTCCCTCAGGCTCTCGACATTGAAGCTTCTGCAAATTTCAAATTGAAGAAGAACCCTTTAGCGAAACCTTCGGAATTCATCCCTCGAGGTATGCGACCAGGAGCAAAAACACTCCTTGCAGCAGAAACTGGCTCTGGAAAAACCTTGGCCTATGTATTGCCCATAATTCAAGCCTTGAAGGATGAAGAAGACTCGGGAAAGATGATCGATGAGGACGACGAGGAAGCGTCTGCGACAAGGCTTCGACCCCGAGCGCTCATCATCGCCCCCACCCATGAACTCGCCAGACAAATTGACTCCGTGATCTCTGCTCTCACTCATAGAGATCGGCTCCAGACAACATGCCTCTCTTCTGGTTCCGGCTCGGGTCCGGACAGTGGTGTATTCCGCTATCCTGAAGGAGCCGACATTGTTGTTGGAACAATCAACCGAATCAAGGAGCTGATGGGACTACCTTCGAAGAAAGATCAACAGCTTGATGAGCGAGATTCGAAACTTGAGAACGCGGTACTCAAGAAACTCATCGACGCGGAGGTTGAGAAGGCGAAAAAGTTTAAAGACGATGATTGGAAGAACACCTTTAGGGGAGCAAAGTCGAAAGACGTCTGGATGCCTGATAAGAGAAAGACTTGGTTAGAGAATATTCAGGATCGAGAGAATGAGAAGCGGGCCGCGGAGGGTAAGCCAGAGTGGACGCTGCCGGTCAAAATTCCAAAAAGGCACGAGAAGCGTGAACACCTGAGCCTCGAAAGAGTCAAATGGCTGGTACTTGACGAAGCCGATGTTTCCTTGGGTAAGCTTGCCTCTGTTCTCTGTTTTATTCAGCATAATGACGTATGTATGTCAGCGTTCGCTTACATCCTGTTCCAACACCTATATTGTAGCCGAGCCTTTCCTCGAAGATGTCAACAAAGTAATCAACCCTCTTCTGACGTCCCCTACTCCCCCTAATTTCATCATGGCCACCGCAACCGTACCCGAAACACTCTCTAAAATTCTCCAAAAAGAACACCCAACATGCACCCGATTGATTACACCAAACCTCCATCGACTTCCCCACACCCTCGCCCTCTCTACTGTTAACTGGACCGGATCTAACTGGCGATCAGACGTTCTGATGGAAATTCGACGAGCATTCGTCGAAGATGCCCGAGAAGGCAAAGAGAACTCTCAAACAATCGTGTTCATTAACAAAGATGGAAGGGCAAAAGATTTCGGAAGTTATTTGACCGAGAAAGGATTTCCAAATGTAGTCATCCAATCTGCGTCAGGAAACCGAACGAGGGGAACGAACAAACACATTGCCCCGTTTTTGGTCAACCCGAGAGATCAACTTGTTGATCGAGTGCGGGTTTCATCATCCGTTCCTGTAAAAGCTTCTTCAGTTGGACTTCAGCCTTGGGAGGAACCGAAAGCCGAGCCTAGAATTCTTATAACTACGGGTGTCCTGTCAAGAGGTTTAGATTTTGCGCCTACGGTTGGGACGATTATCATGTGTGATGAACCAAAGAACGCTGTTGACTTCATCCATCGGGCTGGGCGGGCAGGTCGAGCAGGTAATGACGGAAGGGTCATCATCTTCTCTAAGACTACTCAGCCAGTCAAGAGAGCTGGAGGAGGAGCAGGTCGAGGAGGAGCGATGTACAAGACAGTACGTTCTTTCGATTTTCTTCCTGGTCTTTGATTTCTTATCAAGAACCTGGTCTCGTTGATGGATTACTCACTGTTCACCGTTCTTGTTTCTTCGGCTTGTTACACATAGATCCAAATGGCCAGAGCTCGTTTCGAAGGTCGAGGCAAAGGAGCTCGGAAGGGTGGAGGAGCCAAACGTGCTCGTCAGGCTCAAAGATAGATAGCCAACTAAACAATATATGATGTATCTTCATCAACCCCAGTAAAGAAGATATCTTGCACGCATCTGTTCGGATGTATTTCTCTTAAGGAGTAAGAATGGTTACGAGGAGATCATGCTTGTCTGATTGATACCGTCGTGAAGGGTGTTCTGGCTTGATAGTGTTCAGTACCTTCGTCTAACCATGTATCCGCACAATTTGAACTTATATTCATCTATACTACTTCTTCTAGAACTTGAAGTGGAACTTCTGTCCACCTTGACCTTCAAATGGATTTCCTCCACCACCCTGTTGATGGAAGAAATGCTCAAAGGGAGAACCTCCATGATGGGCGAAAGGTGACCCTCGACCGTGTCCACTAGGTTGAGATGTGTCGTTCGGATCGTCTCCGTTATCAAATCGGGCCTTCAATTCTATTCGTGTGAGGAAAAAAGTGAATTGTATCAGTCAAGGTTATACAGGCAACTGTAATTGAACAAGAAAGAGGTAGGAGATAACCGAGACAAAGAAATTAACCTGGATTACTAAGAACTTCGTAGGCCTCGTTCACAGCAGCCATCTTGGCCTCACTACCTCCTTTATCAGGATGAGCCGTCTTGGCGGCCTTTCGGTACGCCTTCTTGATTGTCCGCGCGTCGGCATCCCTAGAAACATCCAAGACCTAATTTTGTTCACATTTGAGAAGGAGGAATGAGCGAGCAAAAGTTAATCAGATATGGTCATTCTTATACACCGACAGACAGGAAATTGTATGAAACGTACCTTGTAGTAGTCCCTAAAGGTTATTGAGAAGTGAAGATACAGGACAAAAGGATAACGATGAAGTTGAGACATCGGTCAATGCCAAAATGAATTATTGAGCTTCTGATTTCAATTGTGAATCGGTCTTCTGAACATACTTTGCGCGAGAGATTTTGAGCAATCTTTGTGCTTTCTGAAGTCGATTGGCGACCTGAGAATTGGGCAACGCAAAGAACATCATGACGACAAATCAGGACTGACTGATCTCTGTCCATCGGACGTGAGAATATCGTGAAAACATCAAAACTCACATCCTGGTTGGACCTTCCTCCAATCTCAAATGCCCTCTCGAGAACCCGAACGGCCTGTTCCCATTCTTCGTCTTTCAGTAATCCCTCGGCCTTACCCACAAGGCCATCTACGCTTTCCTCATCCATCAGCAGCACTTCCTCACATGCATCCTTCGCCTTCTTAACTTCACCCAGCTGGACATGTGCCTTGCACGCCGCTTCCCAAAGCGCTAGCCTTGGTGAGGAGATCTTTTTCAAATCAACCGACGGCGGGAAAATGCCTTGGAAGGATGATTCCTGATACTTGGCCAAGAGCTCGTCAAATGTGGTGAGAAGAGACGGTTTGTTGGCCGTACCTCGAAGGATATTCAAGGCTGCTCGCCAGGAGGAGCCCGAGATAAAGTTGGTAGATTGAGTCACTTGTTTTGAAAGCGCTTTAAGCTCTTTGAATGCTTTTTTGCAAGGCTTGGAGTCCGGATCATAGTGTAGGCATTGTTTAAGCTGGGGTAGTGTTGGAGAGGCTTACATGGTGATGAGAGAAAGAGTGAGCAGGGTATCAACCTCGGGAATGATCGATAGGTGGAGAAATGAAACCTACTGTTGATCAAGAAGTACGAAAGAGATGAAACTTTGATAGCTAAGTCTGCTGAGCTTGGATCTAATGTGGCTAGTCGACTAGCTCAGTCCAAAGGAACCCGGTTAGAGATCTTGTGTATCGCGATGCTGCTTTATCTGAGATCAAGAATGCTTACGTTAGTTCCCCGATTCCATTGTCTACGTCGCCCGCCCCAAAGTAGCACCCCGCCCTCATTTCTCTCGCTTCGTGCAACAGAGGGCTGACCTCGATAACAGATGATGTAGTGGAAATACAAGCCTCATAGTGCTTTTTAGAAAAGGATTTCCGAGCTGAGATGAGTGACTTTTCAGCGCTCTTTACAGAATCCAACTTTTGATCCGAACCAGTGAGTTTTTCCCAAAAACGTGTAACAATATTAATTCATTTCGTGAGCTATGAGGTGTTAAATAACGGTAGCGCGCCAACTCTGATGAAAGCAACCTTGTGAGAAAGAGACTCACGAGTTCCGAAGCAGCTGAATCTGACGGATTGGAAGCCAAAAACGCTTTCAGTGATTTCGTAGCAGCCGAGTACTGACCCTCCTTGGCCTGTACTTTAGCCTTCTCGAGATAAGCCTGTACAGTAGACCCAGCCAAACAACGTTAGCACCGTAGGAGTAGTAAACAGAAAGGCATGAGGATATTGGAGAATCACAACGCTGATTAAGCTTATGGCTTGTGCGGATGCTAATCAATCTGATAAAACTCACCTTGAAGAATTTTGGGTTTAACTTGAGTATAGCGTCAAAGTCTTCCACAGCGGCTGAGTTCCTTCCCAAAGAGAGATAAGCAGTCGCTCGTTTGTACAGTGTCACATAGCTCGGATCGAGATCTGTTGCTCCATGAACAAGCCGACCATGGTGATCATATATAACGACAACAAGATGACCTTTAATCAGACTGAATGCACAGAAGTTATACAAACCATATAGAAATATTGAACTGGGCGCACCAAAAGCTTCTCCAAACAGTCTGACAGCATCTAAATAGCTTCCTTTGAGTAGAGCTGCGTTGCCATCCCTCAAAAATGGAGCAGCCTCTTCTATGGACGCCGCAGAAAGCGAGCTGGAAGCCAGAAGGAGCAGAAGAAGGGTTGGTATAAACGAGATGGAAAAGATGGCTCTCATCTGGTTGATGGGGTTGAATACTGACAACAGAGATCCATCAATGTCGACAGCAAGAAACCATAGGAGGAAGGCGCCACGTCAACAAACGCTGCTGGTCACGTGGTTAGCACAGGTGGTCCGAATCTGCCCATACCGCATTGAGGCGCGGCCCAGATTAATATAACATAGTGTACGTCATTTTGTGTTGGCTAGCTGAACCTGTACTCTTCATAGCATCAGTCCCACTTGTTCTCCTATAACTCCACTCTCACCAATCGACTTCGACAGAGTACCTCATAGATCTACACACACAGGCAGATATGACAAGCTTAATAGCCAAATCGGTTGGGATGAAAGCCGCCGAGAACCTCTTCCGAAAGCATGTGGGCGGTATCGCTCCGAGGGATCCACTTTACGAAGAAATAACTGACGAGCGAGGTCGAGTTAAACGGGTTAAGGTTGGTCTCTTAATGGAATTCGAATGGAATTATGAAAAGAATGAGGAAGCTGAATCTATATTTATACGGCTGGAAAAGAGGGAGGCTCCTCCCGGTCTATCAAAAAGAGATGCGAAGGTGGGTTTCGTTCAGGTACATGACAAGTAATTTCCTCGAAATGCTCACTTACGGAATTATCTTGCTCGTCCGACAGATTCTGCGAAAAGTCAAGAAAAGGGCCCACTATCTGGATAAAGGTATCAATTTGTGTGGCTTCCGAGTAGGATACACTTTCTTCATTGGTTTAGTCCCGGTAAGCACATCTAATTCGATCGAAGGCTCGCCACAAGAGACAAAGCTTACCGTGTATGTATTTTACCCGTTGCACAGGTTGTTGGAGACATTGCGGATGCTACTCTCAATTATGTTCTTGTGGTTAGGAAATGTAAGCTTGGGAGGTAAACAGGTCCTCTTTACCGTCTACATCACTGATCGTAGTGTCCTCGGTCCATCTTATAACGATAAGGTAAACAAGCAGAGCTTCCACCATGGTTGGTGAGCAAGATGTTGTTTAACAATGCTGTATCTGCCGGAGTAGGGTAAGTGCCTTGATCGGAGCACAAAGATTGGTCTTGGATCGCTCACGTTTTTCTTGATCTGCTCCTTCTCAAGATTCGTGCCCCTTGCCGGAGATATAGTGGCCGCAGCGTGGAAAGCCAACTCTAGAAATGCTCTATTGCTGGAAGAGTTCTTGACGTATGTCCTATACATCTCGACTATTCCTTGATTTTACTTGTCATCTTCTCTTAACAATCGACCATGTACCTCTTAAAACAGTCTCCGAGGTCAAGAATTATTGAGATCAACCGCTTCGCATCAGGCGGCGGCGGTCACCCCTCCTCCTCTGGCTCCCCGACCACAGACCACGCAAGCCGGTGGCGCCCATCATCAAAGTGTTTTGAGTCCGGAGCAAGTAAAGAAAGATATGGCGCCTGGGTCAGGCCTCAAACATGGGGAGCATGTTAATACTGGTGCTAGAAATGAGTCTTCGAAAAGCAAATGGGGTTGGGGCCGGAAGAAGACCACGCCAGCTGTTCAATCTGCTGGAGCTCAGGTTTGAGCATGGTATTTCTTGACTCTCGTTTTCTTTTCTTTTCTTCTCTTTCTTTTTCTATACATCCCCCTTCATGGACTGTGGCTTTTCCGCATGCCTAGATACACGTTTAATGTTAATTTCTAACTCAGAAGGATGTACTACTTTTATCTCATGACCGATACATATCGGTCTCTCTTTGGTCATTCATCATACATAATATCATATGTGTTCGACTTCCATCGCTACCACTTATCAATATAGTATCCAATCCGCAAGAAGGTTATACGAAAATCCATGATCATCTCTAGAGGCATAAATCGGATTCTAGACATTCTGCTGGATAAACCTTTGAGGCTATATTGTTTGGCGTCTAGCATTAATTCATAAGTTAAAAGCTGTGCAACACTCTAACCTCGCTTCTCAATATTCCACCTTATCCCCGTTGCTTAGATCCATAACACCATGGCTCCTAATACTCGAATCGTGAAGCGTGGAGCTCAGTCAGTTTCATAGAGCTCAGATATCCTACGTATGCGACCGTTATAAGCTCAATGAAATCATTTTTATCTTTGTTTCGACCTGAAAGAGAGCCTGAAGATGCTGCTGAGCTCAAACTTGGGGACGAGTTCAACGATGCTGGTTGTCTACTTGTCTCCGAGGTGCAAGTGTTGTTAAATCAACGAGATCAATCTCTTGAGAGCGGAAACTCAATGTAAGATCATTTGGCTTCTTCTTCCCATTCACTAATATGAGTCTTCTTCGGATTTGATCATCCGCTCTGAATCTGAATTATACTTCTCTTTGCTTTTCACCTGACTGGGATTCATGTGGACGATGAACCATGAAGGGTTTATACCAAGACGCTCGCTCACGTTTCGCAGTTCTCTAGACCGCTGGAAGAGGTGACAACAATCAGGAGGTTTGTTGTCATTTGAAACCAAATGCTGTTTGACGCGTAAATCCAACGACTTTAACTAACGATGTATGGATGGCTTTGACGTTTACACGTGGGTCGTATGGTGCACTTCGCTTTCCGGATAAACAGCATCCTCATGCGAGAAGGAGACTTGTTTAAACCATTTGAGATTGCTCAGATTGGCAATCTTTTGCCTAAAGGAGCTGAAGAAGCCAAGAGTCTGATTCCGTCGTACGTTTGTCTCTCCTTCCGACCTGTGTAGTTTGAGCTACCATGTCTCATGATTCCGAGCTCTGGCTGGACACTGCTGAAACTGTTATTTGTTTGTCGCCTTTTTCTTACCATCAAATATCGAAGATTAAGCAAGGTAGATGATGACAAGCTTCAGGGGCTCTTGGATGAGCTCATGGTAATGAAGCGGGGCTCAGACGATCTTTAGAAAATTGCCTCTTCTTTCTATCGTACAGAAGATGTACCAACAAAATAAATGCTTTATATAAAAATGCGTTGTACAGTGGAACGAGGGTGATCAATACGGCACAGAGTCGGTGCTCATACTTTCCTTCCACCCTGTAACTTAATACACGATGGATCCGACATATTGAAAGAGCACGGTACCGATGATGGCAATAACTATCAGGTCAAACAAGATTGGTTTACACATCAGTCACTGCTCTCAAGTCGAGAGTTGAGACTAGTCATAGTTTAAAGTGTTCACGTACTCATTCCGGTTGTTTTCTCCAAGACAGTGTGGAAGTACAGAGCGGTTTTACCTGACGGAAAGATAGCAAAGATGGCAAGATCAGAGAGGGCGGAGCATTAGACAAAAGACTATGGAATCCAGATCTGACTCACTAAGAATAAATGTCCAAAGTGCGATGACGCCCATTCCAAAGCCTGTTGCTAGCTTTTCACCAAGCTCCATTCCCTGAGCTTTTCCGTCAATAATCCTCTTGAACCCAGGCCAGACAAGGTCCAGGATCAACATCGAACTCATGGTAAGAAGGAAGACATGTCCAGAGATATCGTGACCGCCAGACCAGTGAGGTCGGAGCTGTTGAAAGTGTTCCTTGATCGACTCAAGCCTTAAAGAGTTGATGACGGCTTCTCCGCTGACTGGAGCCCCTCCGTGAGCGATCGCCGAAGCTGACGCGTCGGCGGCAGCTGCTCCAGAAGTAGTGGTGGCTGAGGTCAAATAGAACACTAGATCGTCCCAGGTGAATCTATGGGATGAGCCTCCGTGACAGAATCCGCCGGGTATCTTGACAAGCGCGCCTTTGCCGATCCCGACCGCTTTATCGAAGGCTGAACAGTCTATGGCGCCTGTTTGACAAGCCGAGTAGGGGATCACCACTCCACACTCTCCTCCTGACCAGATCATCGTTCTTTCGAACAGAGAAGGCCCTATAGCCCACAAGGTGAGGATGATCCAGAAGAGAGTGGCAGTTATGTATTTGACAACAGAGGATCGTTTGGTGTGGGTTCGGGTGCTTGAGGTGAGAGCAGGAGGGGGAGACAGGGTGAGGTGAACAATGTATACCAGAGTCGTCCACAGCCAGGCTTGCTTAGCAAATCTAGAAAATGCAATCCAGATGATTGGAATTCGATCGTGTGTTCTGTGAGCTTTTATGATCGAACCAAAAGAAAGCGGAGATAAACTACGCACACTCGGTTGAAGATGTTGCTCTTTTTAGCGAAATAACTATTCACTACAGGCGTCTCACTTCTAGGTAAAGTTGTTCCCCCCTGTTCACCAAGGAGCTGAGACGCGCTAGCTGTCGGAGAGGTAGCTGTAGAGTAGACAGCCGAGTAGACTGTTCCGGATACTACAACGAACAAGATCAAAGCCAAAGCAATCCTCTGGGGTTGACTGAGAAAAGAGAGCGGATAGGGGACAACACTATTCGCTGATGACGGCGATGAAGACGAGCTGTCTTGCACGGACGAGCTACTTAGGATGAATCCATGACCATATGTTATTAGAATTATGCCAGATTACTAGCCATCTATACAAAAAGAGGACGGCGAACGTACACCTTTTCATCCTCTGATGAGCGAGTGCTTGCAGCTTTGGTTCTTGAGCGAACGCCCGAAGATGGCGGTTGTGACGTCATGATGGGGATGTTGGATCCAGGGAAACAATCTCTTGAAAAGTATTAAAACGAATACTGCAGACGGATCGATCGTGGTGTACAGAGCTGATCTAGTTCAGAACAAATGGCGCAGGGATGTTGTAGGTGTATTTGCGGTGGTTGGATAGTACAGGGTAAGAAAGGTATTGACCGTCAGAAAAAAGAAAGAGCCCCAAGCCCGATGGGGGTGTGACGCCTTTTTCACGGTCTAGGGTTAGCATATTTATCTTTCTCAAGTGGCCGTGTAGGCTTGACTCCAACTATCACCCGCACGCAATCACAATCCCACAAGCTCTTTTTATCTCTGTTGAACGACATCAGAAACCGATACAACCACTGAATAGATCAACCCAGCTATCTCTATCAAATACTACACTATGAAACTCCTCTCTCTTTCTATCTACACTTTCTCCAGCCCGGCTCAGGCAACGCTAGTCTCTCAGGCCTCGGATCTCTCCGAATATTCGTTCCTCACTAGGGGATCCGTCCAGGAGGGTCTTAATTTTCTTTCATCCACTGTCGCCAGTAGGACCACCGATGGCCAGAGGCAGAGCGTTCAAGAAGGTCAGAACATGGCAAACGTCTACCGAAAGGGGAACATTGCTGGTGAGCTCTTCCGTTTTTACACGCCTCAATGTCCTTTCTTTGGCTCCACTTGGCATTTGGCAGGCTTGTGTGTAGTAAAGCTCTGAATGTAGTCGCGGCAGGTCGTTAACGCCTTGCTCACATTGTTTGTTCATAGCCGTTCTGATATCCGACACCGCCTATCCTGTTCGAGTGTCTTTCTCTCTCCTTAACAAGATTTTGGACGAGTACACATCCGATCACTGGACTAAAGCCGTCGGGGATAGCAAGCTGGCGGAATATGTTAGGAAATACCAGGATCCCAAGCAGGCCGTTAGTTTTCTCTTCCCAGCCCTCCCCTTTTTTCCAAGACCACGAGGTTAAATGGTTTCTGACTCGTCTATGTTGTCTCATACAACAGGATACTATCATGAAAGTTCAGCAAGAGTTAGACGAGACCAAGATTGTTCTGGTGAGCTTAGCCGCTGCTTTTTCTGCTGTGCCACTCTTCGATCACAACTAAACGCGTCGTTATGTGTTCTATACAGCACAAAACCATTGAGTCCGTCTTAGAACGAGGAGAGAAGCTAGACAACTTGGTTGAGCGATCTAATGCACTCAGTGCCCAGTCCAAGATGTTTTACAAGACGGCAAAGAAGGTTCGTAGCTCAGACGCCCATTTCGAAAACTCCCACACGATCATATATTAATCTGATGCTGGTTATGGTTAAACTGCTCTGTCTGGTGAATGCACAGCAAAACTCTTGCTGTATCGTCATGTATGTCTTCTTCTGTATCCTGGCTCCTCTTGTCATTCTGCTATAGCGATGACTGATGATGGATTCTCTCTTCAAATAGGTAATCGTCTTGCATCCACCAGATGATGAATCGCAAAACGTCTTTCGTTACTTTCTGTCTGTAGATCACTCCAGTTTCCAATTGTACGTGACTTGCGTTGTGCTTCCTTTATATATATCATACTCCTCTATGTGCATCAATTCTTCAAACTGTTCCTCATCTTATCGGTAGCATCCTTTATCGCACTTCTCTCTTTCTCCCTTTATTTTCTTCGTATCGCGTTTTCCTCTCTATCAGGCTTACTTCTTCCCTAACACTATCAATCTCATTAATGAACTAGCCTGACTAAATAGAAGAGAAGATTAGGCAGGTGAAGTACTGAAATGCTTGACAGAGGCAACTGACCTGATTAGCTGTCATCGAACGCACTGACCTCTCGGTCGAGACTGATGCTATACCTGTCAGATCTTAATCTGTCGTAGACTTTACCCTTCAAATAGTTGACACCTACTCATCCGTCAAATCTCTCTCTCCCTCTCCTTTTCTTTCTTTTCAAGCAGTCCTTCATCGCTACGCAATCTTACTCGCTTTCAACACACTATTCCAAGATGGTTAAAGTAAGTTTTTGTTATGGTCATTGTTCTTACGTCTTGTGCTGATGGCATTCACCTCGCTCATCAACTCTTACAAAGACAAGCATATGGGAACGGAAGGGAAAGTATGTGACAGGGCCGACTAAATACTCACCCATCAATATACACTGACCTGACGTCTTGAGTATTCATGCGTTAGATATGGCTTTCTATGGTACGGAGCTCATGTGTTGTTGTCTACATGTACTAGATAGGCATCTGAGAACTTGGCTCATAGCTTCCTTTCTTGTTATGAGAACACAGGCTAGCAGCGACTGTTGGATCGACTGTATGCTGCCTGATCGTATCGCTGGAGTCTAGGCTTTTCTCGTGTGCTGATTGATCTTCTAATTGCTTGAACAGAATCGTAGTCTTCCTAAGATACAGCTTGTCAAAATCAATGTGTCTGAAGTATGCAGGGAAATCGTGTCGGGTGAAGCCCAAGGTCCAGATTCCGCCTTAAAGAAGATTAACGACAAGGATTCTGCAGGCAACATGCTTGAGATCGAGATCGATCGAGTTGGGGGAAACAGAAAGAGAGCTAGTCTGGATGGCAAACATATGGGGAGAGAGAAGAGAAGTCGAGTGATCAAGGAATCTGGCAGAGTGGTTACTATGGGATTGAGGCTGAGCGCAAATCTGTTGCTTGGGGTAGCCAGGTATGTCTATCCAGATCAGCGGTGGATGAAAAGTTGGCTGACTTGAATGTATGCATGCTTTTACACGCATTGTGAAAACATAGAGTATATGATCTTCAGGTACAAGCTACAAATGTAAGTTTTCTAGATTGCATATCGCTGTTTTGAGCCTATTGAAAACACGGCTCGGCTCATAGCAAGTTTGGGCTGTTACAGAACGATGCGTCTCAGATGTATCTGGATCTACGCTCTACTTTGTACGATGGTCTCAAAAGCCCCTCGAAATCGACAAAGAAGGGAAAAGACGGCGCTGTTAACTTTGACTCAACTGAAGAAAAGTACGTGGCCTACTCCTTATTCATTCAAATGGTCGACACGAATGTCAACTGATGATCCCGGATACATGCGCTGTCAGACCTCACAACCTCGAAACTCCCAATGAAGATGCACTGGGAGTTGGATTGGAGTTCGGTCTGGCCCATGTATTGGAAGAAGATGTCGGTGCCTCAAATTTTGTTACAGAGTCTTTGTGTTCATCCATTGATTTTTGATGATTAATACAACTTTTGACTCCCTAAGGATTGGGGCACTTGGAGAAACGACGAGAACCATCTACCCTTCTCTGGAATTGTATCGACCTCTGGCAACAGATTCAGAGCTGATCATATTGACGATGGAGATAGTGACGGTATGTTGTCGGAAGTATCAACTCAAATACTCGTTCTGATCCTGATAGCTTTGAATGGTCCTTTAACAGAGGAAATTCCTCGAGCACGAGGGGCTAGAACTCCGGATCGTGAATCATCGTTCAGACTGTAAATCCTTCAAAGCTTAAGAGTAAGGATGTATAATTGTATCTGACCCGACGAAGGGGAGATCTCCCAATATATATCAGTTTTAGAGGAGCAAGCTCAGATTTAATCAACCAAGGGCCTGGCAGTACTTCTCAGGGAGGTTACTCTGAATCGGTGAGGAAAGTTTTGGGCTTACAAATTTCCACATGCAACTCTTTAGTTGACTCTGTTTTATCGACTATTTCGATAGAACTTTGATCCGGGTATGGATTTGGAACTTGGCTTGGATGATTTACTCGAAGATGATGGAGAAGATTTCGATTTTGAGGGTACTCGATGGGGTTTGTCTGGACAGAAGAGTAGCTCCCCCGGTTTGGATGGACTTGAAAACAGTAGTCTTCAGGAGTTTATGGGAGAGGGCTTGTAAGTTGTGTTTTTGCATCCAGTTCGGATCTATCGCATGGGTCGTACGAATTAAGACTGATATCGCAGATCATGTCATTGGCAGGGACTACGGCTATATGACGGACCGATACGATCAGGGAAATCAGGGCATGGATGATATGCCAATCGACTTCCTTGACATTCCGGGAGCTCCTGTAGTTCCCGGTCTGCCTCCAATTCTTGGCTACAAGAGATCTGGGACTGATCGGTTGAATAGCGATACACAGGAGGTAGGTTCCATGCGCTATCATAGATCTGTATCTTGTATCAGGATTCTGCGCAAAGCTGACATCTATGATGAGAAAACTTCATCATGTTGGTAAACAGCAGCCCAAATCGATCTTGAAGCGTGCGGGGCAGAAGTCTAGCAAGAAGAAGAGAGTTAAACTAGTCGTTATGGACAAGAAGTTGAACCACACCGACGCCGGTTAGTTGTTTTGTCTACATATCCCGCCAAGATAGTCAACTCATCACATTTTCCTATGGCGGCTGAGTAGAAATCCAAGAATGGGTAAGTTGTTTTTGTTTCTCCTCTTGTATGGACGAAGAAATGCTGGCGTTACACCTCATGCCTAGGCTGATGTCGACATGTCGTACTATCTTAGAGGAGGTCGTATGTGAATAAGCAGATCGAGCAGAGGTAAGAAAAATCAAAGCTTAGCAAAAACACGAGTCCTTGTACTCAACTCGGCCATGTTCACATTCAGGTCACTGAACAAACAGCAAGAAGAGGACCGTCTGGCACAAAATCGTGTTCATGAGCTTCTCAATGGAATGCCCAAGATTTTGGGATGTACGTCTAACGCGCATCATGTTATGTCATTTGACTAGCAACTAATTTCAGTTTGTTTCATGGTCTAGTACAAGACGGAGGCTTGATTGAATTAGTTCTTGGTCAGCAGAACAGAAGGAGACTTTTTTCTGATGCATACGAACCTTGTGAGTCCTCAGACTTATCCTCGCCCACCGGTTTCCATCAGCTTATAGACGAATGTTCTTATCGTTTTTCTGGTGTGAGAGCAGCACCAAAGAGACCTCGAACACAACATGCAGATAAAACCGAACGCCTTGAAGATTGTTCGGAGGTTGGAAGCGAGCATCAATCACGCGTTGAGATGCGGCCGTATCAAGTGCCCGAGTTTGCTGATGAGGAAGGCATGGGTATCCAAGGATACGATTACTATCCTGAAGACAGAAACGATCAGGGTGAAGATTATATGAGCTTGAAAGCTTGTACGTCTTTCCCGCTCAGAATCAATCTGAATAACGATGTCAGATGTTCTTACGAATTGTCGTTCACTATTTAACCACGTATAGATGAAGAAGTGAGTGGGGTTAACTACATTTTACTGTCGCAGTCGACTTACGTGTGATTACGACACGTCTACCAGATCGATAGAACAATTTTTTCTTCAGAAGGTGACGTCGGAACTGACCTAAGATTGAGAGTAAGGACGAGTTCTGAGCTGCCTGTAAGTATTCAGAACTATCATGATACCTTTAACCTCGCTCATACTCCTTCTTCTTCCGAAAGTGGGATACATCATCCAGACAAGGTAGAGGTTCATCGATGGAAGGTGTTGAATGTTAGTACCTCATAGCTTTCCCTGTTGTATTCCTCCCTTCTATTTTAGAGGGCTAAACAAAGATTTCTCATCTCTACAGTTGAGGCTCCTGGAGGGATGCCTTCCTCCTCCGCGGGTTATCTGAGTAGTATCGCAGACTCCAAAGTCGAGTAAGTACTCTTTAGTCGAGCTCTATCTTATGCGCATGCTCATATTTAATCTTTCTGTATAGTGTCTTTGTCAGTCGACCTCATAGACGGATGTCCTCTATTATGTCAGCTCCTTGGGTCAACGGATTGAACGATGATAATACTCAGAATCAGAGTCAAGGCCAGAGTCAAGGCCAGAGTCAGAATACAAAGAGGCAAGACACTCAAAAGTCTCTCTCTGTTCTCGTTATGTGTGGAGATACTGTTTAATAAATAAAAACTTACTTTATGATGTTTAATCAAACTTGATTTCTTAGCTTTTTTGCGTGAGTTCTTGTATGCTGGTTTTGTATTTTCAAAGCTTACCGACTATTCGTTTCTGTTGATTTTGTATGACCAGCTACGTCCAGGATCTGTTGGATGAGCTTCCTTTGCGTTCTCATTCTGTATCGCAAAAGCCTTCTGGTCTCTCTATCCCTCTCTCAACGGTTGTTCCTATCAAGTCTTGTACCAGAGCTGTGGCTGCGAAGGGATTCTATCAAGTGCTTGGTTAGTAGAGCTACACTACTTCTATCTCCATAGGATCTGAGTGTTGTTTGCCGATGTTAACTGAAATATCATCTGAAAAACGAACGAGATCAGTACTGGGTACTAAGGATGTCGTTCATATCTCTCAACCAAAAGACTTTGGAGATATTTTTATCGGTTTGAAGTGAGACACTGTATAGATCCTCGGTGTATATAGCTTTGTTTTATATGAGTTATGCAACATATAACATTTGTCTTCTAGGTGTTTTCTTTTGCTCTTTCTGGACGCTCTATTCTCTTTGTCGTAGATTAGTCCTTATACGGATCGACATTGATAACATATTGAGATGCGGTCGTCGGCTGTTCGATACCCTATCCTAACCGGTTATTATCCGAGCCAATACGTTTTGCTCTTTTTAGTCTGTATACGTCATTCATGGCGTGTATAATTGTATCAAATATCCGTGGCAAATGGATCGAAGTCCGTTTTGGTCTTGATCCACGATATACCTCTCAGTCCAACAAATATCTCTCCTGTACCATGTCTTCTCTTCCTTCAACACAACAAGTTTGGTTCCAGACCAAGCGTGGATCTAACACGAATGCCATCGAGCTCAACACTCAGGCACCGATCCCTGCTCTCGAGCCAGAATTTGTGCTTGTCAAAGTCCACTCTGTGGCATTGAATCCCGTAGGGTACAAGATGATGCCAGCGCTACCTTCGTTTGCAAGAAAATATCCTTGTACGTCTCACGTGGGATGTGTCATGTCAAAATCGATAGGTCGGATGAGCGATAAGAGTGTGTGCTGGCTGACTTCATTTCGTTTTTGCGGGGCTTCTGATACTCAATAGCCATTTTGGAGTTCGATCTTGCCGGAACAGTGGTCGACCCGAACGGATCCACCTTCAATGTTGGAGACAAGGTTTTCGGTAGTGAGTGACATCTTTCGCGGGTCAGTCAAGACGGCAGATGAATGTCTGATCTGCTTGTTTGGTCGTTTAAGTCTGCCCGGCCGATGACAACATCAAGGATGGAAAGGGTGCTCTTGGCCAATACGTCCTCGTCAAGGTTAATACATGCATTGATGATCGTCACCCATATGTCTCGTAGAAATATGGGCTAATGGCCCTTCTTTCTCCTTTGTACAGGCTACTAACTTGACTGCGAAGCCCGACAACATCTCTTTTGAGGAGGCGGCAGGAATCAGTTTGGTTGGATTGACAGCCTATCAAGGTTCGTCTGCGAGCTCCTTAGTTTGCCATTCGACAAGCCGACTGATAGATGTCGATTCGGATTTACAGGTGTGATCGATCAGTGTAAGGTTACCTCCGGCCAGCGAATTTTCATTAGTGGAGGAAACTCTGCGGTTGGACGCATGGCTATTCAAGTTGCCAAGATCATCGGGGCGTACGTAGTCGCCTCCTGTTCTGGTAAGAGTGCGGCCAAGGTGAAAGCACTTGGAGCGGATGAGGTACGTTCCTTCTCTCTAGATCGCGTATAGTTGAGCTAGTCTTCCGTGAGGATTAATCGGACACTATCTTTCGTTTTCATACATTTCACGGCCGCTTGGTAGATCATAGACTACAAGACGGTCGACGTGGTTTCTCATCTTTCCAGTCAATATGCGTCGCAGCCGTTTGATGCGATTTATGATGCTGTCGGCTCTCCTATCAACCTTTTCTCGAGCTGCACTCCTTTCTTGAAACCTGAGGGAGTCTTTCTGTCGATCGGAGTGATGATGCCCAAGGGTGTTTCTCAATATCTCAGCACTGGAGCGTCCATCCTCAACAGTGCCATCCGGCCCGTTTGGTTAGGTGGGGTGAATCGAAAATGGATTATCTATCTGACCAAGAGTAATAAGGAAAATCTTGATGCACTATCCAAATGGGCTAGCGAGGGTTTGTTCTTCAACTCTACACAATGGCGGTCTTCTTTCATTGAGCAAACTCTATCTAACTGTTCTCCAAGCCATCATCTTTTATGGGGATGACCCAACCGATTCTCAGGCAAGCTCCATAGCGATGTGGACTCAATCCATTCGTTTGATAAGGCCGGTGTTCTTGCCGCATACGACCGGATTAAATCCAACGAGGCGTCGGGCAAGGTCGTTATCAATGTTCCTCAATAGGTGTTTTACGTTGGGTGTAAATGCATATATATATGCATGTATGCGTACTATGTGCCTTTCCGTATTGTGTGCCTGTGCGTGCCTCCGACCTTGTAGTCTAATGATGAGATGCCGAATAAAGCCATGTTTAATTTGAACCAAATCCACGTGTCTGGATGCGCAGCAAGGTAGACACATAACCATCCCCACCAATTTCATCCACGTAACCCCATCGATCGGTGTTTCCCGGAGAATGCCCTAGGGCAGTTCCCATGGTTACAACCATCTGGTTACATCCCCCTTCCCCCGGGGAGAGAAGCCTTCCCCAGCGGAATGAATATTCCCCCATCCCATTTGATGGGATCTCTAGCAAATAGCTTTCAATCCGTTTCGTCCTCTCGACCTTCTTTCTTTCTCGTTCTCTCCTTCTTCCTTTCTTATAAACCTTACTCCCATCACCCATCTCTCTCTCGCTCTACTCTCCTCCTGTTTTTCTCCCTTTTTCTTTTTAGTTCAAATCCTCCGCACAATCTCTTTGCTTGACCGACCACTACATCTCTGTCGGCTCTTCGTTGTTTCTTTTCCTCGTTTGGCATTTGATTTCCTTCACCTCCTTCCGATCTTCTCCTTCTTCTTGGTCATCGTCTGTCTTAATCAACCGTCATGAGTGCCATCGTGAGTCTTGTTCTATCGCGAGCTTGTTGTATTTTGTGTCGAGCTTGAGGAGAAATATCTTGTCGGAGGATGTGATGGCTGATCGCTCAAATGTACTTTCTGGGCTGCCTGTTATTTTTTCCCTCATTTTTTTCCCGTTACTCTTTTGGTAATTCGGCCATCTTCCATCACTTCATCTGCAACTTTCTATTAGGCCAACTACTTTTCGTCGCAACAGACCGAGCCCACTCGACCTCTTACCATTCAGCTTGGTCCCACTCGAGTATCAATCCCTGTGGAGACCAAGGCTACTGATGCTTGGGTGGCTGCTGAGGTGATGAGGGAGGAATTTCTTTTGGCACAGGAGGGCAAGGTATGTGTTCTTTCCCTCCTACCGACTTGTGTTATCACGAAAAATCTTGTCTGAGTGCACACGCTAACCTGTTTGTATCGTTGTATGTGATGCGCGCCTTAACTAAAACTGAAAATGCAACAGGATCTTCCTGAGGCCAGTCCAACCCACGATGAGGATGGCAACGCCCTGCCTGTCTCTAACCAGCCCAAGATCGCCCTTCTCGCCTCGTTCATGACCTTCTACACCTCCAAACTCTCCTCCAGCTCAAGTTCGACAACCAGCGCCTCTGAGACCTCGGCATACGATGTCCTGCTCGCTTCCTTCGCTCACTTCACCGAGGCCTTCCTCACCCTTCCCAATGTCGACGTCCATTCGCTTGTTCAGGCTTACGACCCTGACTCGCGGAAGGAGATCTTGAGCGCCTACTTCTCGACACTAGCTGCCTTAGAGGCTAAATTCGGAAAGAGTGGAAAGGTCCCCAAGCAGCCCAAGAGCTGGCTGTTCGAGGCTGCCGAGAAGGGAGAGGCTGAGGTGTATGCGTTATTCGGAGGACAGGGTACCAACGAGGTTAGTCACTTTTTCTTAACGCCATCTCCCTGTGATGGACATCTTCAATGCTCACATCGCCCACTTCTCGGTTTGTAACCCAAGGTTTACTTCGATGAGCTCCAATCCCTCTTCGATATCTACCGACCCTACGTGGCTCCTTTCCTATCGGCCGCCACTAGCAAAGTTCTTCTTCCTCTCGCTGCTCAAGCCACCGAGGCTGGCTCCTCGTACTACACCTCCGGCCTTGACGTCTACGGCTGGCTTACTGGCGCCACTCCCCGACCGGCCGTGCCCTACCTTGCGTCCATTCCACTTTCCCTTCCCCTCATCGGTCTCACTCAGCTCGTGCAGTACCTCGTCGTTTGCAACGTCGCGGACAAGACCCCTGGAGAGTTCCGAGCCCTTATTAAGGGTGCCACCGGTCACTCGCAAGGAGTCGTCTCTGCTGTGTGTGTCGCCTCCTCGGATTCACTTCAGGACTTCTCCGAACGAGCTCTTGCTGCCGTTCGGTTGCTCTTCTTCATTGGAAAGCGAGGTCAGGAGGCCTTCCCGCTTCTCTCTATCGAGCCGGCTATTGTAGACGATGCTGTGGAGAACGGAGAGGGTGCTCCCACTCCTATGTTGGCCATCACTGGACTGACCTTGAAGTCTCTCGAGGGACACATCAAGAAGACCAACGCTCACCTCCCCTCCGACTCTCAGCTCTTTGTGTCTCTCCACAACGGACCTCGGAACTTTGTCGTCACCGGTCCCGCCCGAGCTCTCTACGGTTTGGCCACCGGGCTTAGGAAGGTCAAGGCTCCTGCTGGACTTGATCAGAGCAAAACTCCCTTCTCAAAAAGGAAGGCAGTGTTCTCCACTCGGTTCTTGGTCGTTGGTGTTCCCTACCACAGCTCGTATCTTGAAGGGGCTACCAAGAAGGTCATCGAGCAGGACTTGGCTGGAAAGGACTTGTTTGCTCCTTCTGACCTCAAGATCCCCGTCTACCACACCGAGAGTGGTATGTCTATATTCTCCACTCACTTCGTTTCATGGCATATTGACTGATGTTTCGCTCCCTGCGACTGATCTGACAGGCTCCGACTTGCGAGCTCTCTCGACCTCCTTGACTTCCTCTCTGTGTGATCAGATCTTCACTTGCCCTATCCACTGGACCAAGGCTACCGCATTCCCTGACTCGGCTACTCATGCCATTGACTTTGGACCCGGTGGTGCTTCCGGTATTGGACCGTTGACAGGAAGGAACTTGGAGGGTAAGGGTGTCAAAGTTGTCGTCCCCGGCGAGAAGGGAAAGATCGGAGCCGAGATTTACTCGAGAATTCCTGGTAAGAAGGAGGCCAAGTGGTCTGAGAAATGGGGACCCAAGTTGGTCAAGACTCGGTAAGTTGGAATCTCGTCCTTGTTTTCTTCATCTGCCTCTTCCTTCCAGATCCATCGTCTGATTGGAATTTTCACTGCTGCTATACAGGGACGGAAAGATTCACATCGATACTCCGTTCTCCCGAATGCTCGGAAAGCCTCCGATCATGGTTGCTGGTATGACTCCTTCTACCGTTGGAGCCGGATTCGTTTCCGCTATTCTCAACGCCGGTTACCACGTCGAGCTTGCCGGAGGAGCCCACTACAATGCTAAGGCTCTTCGAGCCAAGGTGGCTGACATCCAGTCTCGAATCACCCCGGGAACTGGTATCTCCCTTAACGCACTCTACATCAATCAGAGACAGTTCAGCTTCCAGTACCCCCTCTGGCAAGAGATGCGAAAGGAGGGACTTCCCATCGAGGGTTTCTGTGTGGCCGCTGGTGTGCCGTCTTCTGAAAAGGCTGTCGAGATCATCACCGCTCTCAAGGCTGCCGGAATCAAGCACATCTCGTTCAAGCCCGGAAGTGTGGAGGGTATCCGACAGGTCGTCAACATCGCCGCTGCCAACCCCGATTTCCCTATTATCCTTCAGTGGACCGGAGGTCGAGCTGGAGGTCACCACTCGTGTGAAGATGTCCACCAGCCTATCTTGGCCACCTACGGTTCGATTCGACAGCACCCCAACATCTCTTTGGTTGCCGGTTCCGGTTTCGGAGGTTCCGAGGATACCTGGCCCTAGTGCGTTTGTCATGTTGGATCTTGTCTTTATGCTTCTTGGACGTATGCTGACTCCATCTTTTGTCCTCTATCAACTTTCATCTTCTTATAGCCTGACCGGAGACTGGTCTGTTGAACAGTTCCAGGCTCAGCCCATGCCTTTCGATGGAGTCCTCTTCGCTTCTCGAGTGATGGTCGCTCTCGAGTCTCACACCTCTCCTTCCGTAAAGCAGCTCATGGTTGATGCTCCCGGAGTTGATGATTCTCAGTGGGAGGGAACCTACGAGAAGGAGACCGGAGGAATCCTTACTGTTCGATCCGAGCTCGGAGAACCCATCCACAAGATCGCTACCCGAGGAGTCAAGCTCTGGAAGGAGTTCGATGACACTGTCTTCAACATGCCCAAGGAGAAGAGAGCCGCTTGGTTGGAGAGCAAGAAGGACTACGTGATCTCCCGACTCAACAAAGACTTCAACAAGCCCTGGTTCGGAGAGAAGGCCGACGGAACTGTCGTTTCCAACATCGGAGAGATGACATACGAGGAGGTCGCCCGACGAATGATTCGACTCATGTACGTTGCCAAGCAGTCCCGATGGATCGACATCTCCCTCCGAAACCTCACCGGAGACTGGCTCCGACGAGTCGAAGAGAGATTCGCTGGTGTCAACGGAGGAGTCAAGCACTCTATCCTCCAGTCTTTTAACTCTCTCAACGACCCCCTTCCTTTCATCGACACCTTCTTCAACACCTACCCCGCCGCCAAAGAGCAGCTCATGGCCGCCGAGGACAAGGCCTTCTTTTTGAACATCTCCCAGCGACCTGGACAGAAGCCTGTTCCCTTCATTCCTGTTTTGGACGCTTCCTTCGAAGTTTGGTTCAAGAAGGACTCTCTCTGGGCTTCTGAGGATATTGACGCCGTCTTCGATGCCGATCCTCAGAGGGTCTGTATCTTGATGGGTCCCGTTGCGACCAAGTACTGTACTCGAGCCGACGAGCCGATCAAGGAGATGCTCGGTGGAATCGAGTCCGACCTCGCCAAGAGGCTTCTTGATCGATACTACTCTGGAGATGAGTCCAAGGTTCCTACCGTCGATTACATTGGTGCCAAGCCCGCTCTCGTTGCCCCCACCCTCGACGGTGTCAAGATCTCGACTGAGGGTAACAAGACCGTCTACCAGTTCGGCAAGGCTTCTTCCCTCCCTGCCACCAACGACTGGCTTGAAGCTCTTGCTGGTCCCAAGGTCGGATGGTTGCGAGCTGTCCTTGCCTCTGTCAACTACGTCCAGGGTTCCAACTATATCTCGAACCCGGCTAAGCGATTGTTTGCTCCCCGACCTAACCAGCGAGTCGAGGTCATCTCAACCGGAACTGAGATCACCTCAGTCGTCATCTATGGAAGTGCCCGATCCTTCGGTCCTCACCCGGCCGATTTCAAGGCTCTCGATCTTACCTTCGATCCCTCCTCCTCCCGTATCAAACTCACCATGTTCGAGGAGCGACGAGGATCGTCCCTTCCTTTGGTCTTCCAGTTCCAGTACCGACCCGACATGGGTTTCGCTCCCATCCACGAGATCATGGACGGTCGAAACAAGAACATCAAGGACTTCTACTGGAAGGTCTGGTTCGGAGACAACGAGAGCCTCCCTGATCTCGGATTGCAGGAGACCTTCACCGGACCTCCCACCGAGATCAAGGTTGAGGACGTCGAAAGGTTCTGCTCGATCGTCGAGAACCACGGACAGGCTTTCAAGGCTTCCCAGGGAACCGAAGCCCAGGCTCCTATGGATTTCGCTATCGTCACTGGTTGGCAGGTTAGTCTTTAGATTAAACTTAAAATCTGGACACGTAGACAGTGTTTACAACTGACCGCGTCTATTCTATCGTATAACAGGCTATCATGAAGGCTATCTTCCCCGCTGCTATCGATGGAGATCTTCTTAAGCTCGTTCACTTGTCGAATGGATTCCGATTGCTTCCTGGAGTTGCCCCCTTGAAGGTCGGCGAGATCTGCACTTCCGAGGCCCGAGTCACTTCCGTCGTCAACAGTGATAGCGGAAAGACTGTCAAGGTCCAAGGTTACGTTATCCGAGATGGCGAGAAGGTTATTGAGGTCGAATCTGCTTTCCTCTACCGAGGCCGATTCACCGACTTCCAGAACACCTTCGAGTCTGTCAAGGAGGTCGACTACTCTGTTCCCGTCCTTACCCAGACCGACGTCGGAGTGCTCCAGTCCAAGGAGTGGTTCCACTGGGATGATGATGCTACCCCGCTTGCCCCTGGTACGACTTTGATCTTTAAGACGACTACCGACCTCAAGTACAAGGACAAGACCTCCTTCTCCTCTGTTGTCGTGAGCGGAGCGGCCTACGTCAGGAACCAGATTAAAAACCTCATCAAGGTTGCCACCGTCGATCTCAGCCTGGGAGAAGCTCAAGGAAACCCTGTTCTCGAGTACCTCAAGCGACGAGGAGCTCCTTTGGGTTTGGACATTCCTCTTGAGTCCTCCTACTCTCTTGCCACCGCCGGTTCTCTCAACCAGTTCATCACCCCGTCGACCAACGAGCCCTACTCGAAGGTTTCTGGAGACTACAACCCTATCCACATCAACCCTTACTTCGCCGACTTTGCCTCTCTTCCTGGAACCATCACCCACGGTATGTGGTCTAGCGCTGCTACCAGGAAGTTTGTCGAGACGGTTGCTGCCGATAACCACCCCGAGCGAGTCATTGCGTAAGTTTATTTTCGTTTCGCTATATCTGGTTCTCGTTTATGACTGGAAGACTGATTTGTTTCATTTCCTTCGACAATGTAGTTACAAAGTCACCTTTGTGGGCATGGTCCTCCCTGGAGACGAGCTTACCGTCAAGTTGTCCCACGTCGGACAGAACAACGGTAACAAGGTCGTCAAGGTTGAGACCTTCAACCAGCGGGACGAGAAGGTCATTGACGGAACCACCGAGGTCCAGCAGCCTCCTACCACCTACGTTTTCACCGGACAGGGTTCGCAGGAGCCTGGTATGGGTATGGAGTTGTACAACTCCTCGCCTGCTGCTAAGGCCGTTTGGGACGCCGCCGACCAGCACTTGTTGAAAACCTACGGTTTCTCAATCATCGACATTGTCAAGAACAACCCCAAAGAGCTTACCGTCTACTTTGGAGGTCTCCGAGGACAGGCTATCCGGGCTCGATACATGTCGATGGAGAGTGAGGACGAGCAGGGCAACAAGGTTCCTCTCTTCCCCGAGGTTGGACCTTTGTCGCCCAACTACACCTTCACCTCGCCGACAGGTTTGCTCAACGCTACCCAGTTCACCCAGATCGCTCTTGTCACCGTCGCCAAAGCCGCGTTCGTGGACTTGAGCAGCAAGGGTTTGGTTCAGCCGCGAGCTCCTTTCGGAGGTCACTCGTTGGGAGAGTACGCCGCTCTTGCTTCGGTGGCTGACGTTTTGCCCATCTCTTCATTGATCGACGTTGTCTTCTACCGAGGTCTTACGATGAACCGAGCTGTAGTCAGGGACGAGGCCGGTCGATCCAACTACAGAATGATGGCTATCAACCCCAGCCGACTGCCCTGGTAGATGCCGACAGCCGAAGATTGTCTTCATCTCTTTCCTTGTATCTAGATCTTTCCTCTTATCTTTCTCTTCGTCTACCGTTTTCCCATATTTCTCCTCGTGCAGCATTGCTTGGAGGCAAAGCTACACATAGATAATTCTCTTTCCTCTTTCCTTCTTTTTCTTCTTCTTTCCTTTGTTATTTTTCACGAACTTGCAACTCTCATTGGGCCTCTCTTTCCTTTTCTTTTTTCCCTCCTATTCTCTTTATTTTCATTAATTTCCCTCTGTTTGTCTTGCAAAAAGCGTAACAATGGCATCTTTGTCGCTGATCAAGCTTTTTCTTACCTTTTCTTATGTCTCACAAGTTCTGACGTGTTGAATTATATATGGTTCAAGAACTGTTCTCTCCTCTTTCTGGATAAAAACAAGGACAGAGCTTGAATGAGAAAAGATACAAGACATGAGATTGACATTTTTCGTAAAAGATAGTGAGAGAAGTGTATTAAGGAAATCGGGACGAAAGTACAACGAACGGAACACTATATGACTTTTTGTTTCTTCGATCTTTTGCAAACGATGAAGAACGGTCTAGATGTACACTACTTGATACGAGGCACAGAGTGGAAGTGAGGTTTTGCGTAAAATAAATATGAAGAAGTGAGAAGAAAGAAAAGAGCTACAGGAGGGGCGTGAAAGAAACGATGATTGGGAAGGCCCTTCCCCTTCTGGTTAAGCAGCTTGAATGTTGACAGTCGACTCTACCTCCTTGCTCTTCTTCTCATCCACACTACTAAACTCTTCAGTTCCCTCCGATCCTCTTCGATCGGGACTGACGATCTTGATCTCTCCTTCCCTGTTAATGTAAGACATGGTAGATGGCGAGAGAACAGGGTCGTCGTCTGCGTAGATCGCTTTGGGGATATGAGATTCCGGATCGGGAAAAAGTTTCGAGAGGCTGGTGTAGATCACAACGGAGGCTAGCGTGCCAAAGAGCCAAGTGAGGTCATACAAGTGTGTCAAGCCAGTACCGATGGCGATTTCTGGACTGATGGTGTTGATCAAACCAGGGATGGTTGGCGCGTAGGTGATAGCCATCGTCACCAGAGCTCGCCAGTTGAAACCCTTAGTGTAGTAGTATCTTCCGTGTTTACCAGCGTACAAACTGGGAACATCAACCTTTCCTTGTCGGACCTGGTTGAGTAGATCAAGGCACACAAGACCCGATCAGTTTAACTGTAGGCGCCAAGCCATGATTCTGTAGGAAATGATATAAAATAGCTCACAAGGTAGTAATCTGCGATCAACATACCGACCATAGGCGCCAAGAAGACGGTGTATCCACCCATGAAAGCCAAAAATCTGAGCGACAAACACCATACAAGATCAGTTTGATATCACAGACTTGAGGACAATAGAAGCGAAGACGATAGGCTTACTTGGCTCCAGATTCCATGATGTTCCAAGGAGTGATTGCCCATCCACCAATGAAGGAGATGGCGATACTTCCCCGTCGAATGTTGAAATACGTCGGGAAGAGGGAGGTCAAGTCTGCCGCTCCAGAGATGGAGTTAGCGGAGATGTTGGTACCCATCGAGGCAAAAGCGAAGGCAAAGCCACAGAAGAATCGAGCAGCACGTCCTTTTGCGTCATCGTCAAAAAGATCTAGAATGGTCAACGGATTCCAGATGATGTCTTGATTGTAGATCACGGAAGCTCCCGAAGAGACAGTCATTCCAATGAATGCGGCCATGGTAAAAACGACAGGGATGATAACGAGTTGAACGTATTGCGCTTTCTTGTTGGTAGCATAACGGGTGAAATCAGGACTGTCAAGTGGGATCGAAGGAAAGAATGAAAACGGCCAAAATTATTTTACTGTTCTTGAGCTGATGACACCTCACGAAGACTGAAAGGGATATGTACATGTTGACAGAAAGAGCAGTGTAGTTTCCGAGAACGGAATTCATGGAGCTCATGAAAGCCCAGCCCTTGGCACTTCCGGAGAGCGTGGCCTTCTGCGTAAAGACGGGTCCAACTCCTGCCTGTGATAAACTCCAGATGAACAATCCGACGAACGCGATAGGGACTGTAGGTCGCAAATGAATAGGGTCGAAGTTGTTCATCAGCGTGTCTTCCTTCTTCCCTTTGAGAGATAACAGATTCTAAAGACGTACCCATGATCGACTTTGCGAGGAAGAAATACTTGATCTTACTGGGATGGATAAGGATGAAGGGAAATTGTAGAACCCAGAAGATAAAGTAGCAAAGCAAGCCGCCGGAAGTGATGTTTGCAGAGTCGGGAAGACTGTTTTTGTAATCCCGGAAGGATGGCGAACTACAGTACATGATGGTTGATCTGTCAGAGTTGCGACATACAGCGGAAGGTTGTATCGATTTTTGCGGTGGCGAACTCACAGAGCAACGATCATAGCGTTTACAGATTGCGATCCACTGTACGACTGAACTCCAAACCTGATAGAGGGAGAACGAGACGTTCATAATAAGGACCGAAAGCTGAGAGAGTAGGATGCGATAGAAGAATCAACTCACCAAACACATGCCAAGATCAATCGAGACAACACAGCAAACTTGGAAAGGTGGTGCCCAAACGACGACCGAGCCTGAATCGGGAACGGCGTTCGAAGAGTAGCTCCGGTCTAGAAGCAAAGATGAGCGGCGCATAAGTTAGACCCTGAGACCTCGAGAAAACAGACTACGAAGCGAGGACGAACGGATCCTTGGAGGGTGATGGGTATAGAGATGATCACGTGACCAAGAAAGATACAAGGAAGTGTCGTTTTGAAATCAAGTCCGAGAGACATGATGGACGACGCCATCTCCCAGGTGGGAATGTTAAGCGCATCAGCGAACCAGAAAGCGATGTAGGAGCCAGTAGTCCATGTTCGGTCCTGAGAAATATCCAAAGAAAATATGCCAGTAGTTAGATGGAAGAAGTCAACATGGCAAGAAGAGGATGAGTGACGAACCTTTGGCAATGTCGGAGCTAAATCTCGATTTGAGACTTTGATAGAGCCGTAGGTGAACTCTTCCTCTTTGACTCTAAGCCTGTTGATGTCAAACTTCATCTTGAGTGTGTGTATTGAGGAAGAACGAGTGGAAAAGATTTGAGTTGAAAATGACCATCTTATGATGGTATGTGTTTATATGAAGCCGAGTACTAGAATTCATAGGCAGATAGATAGATAAGCTGATTGTCCAACAGTCCAGAAAGAAAAGATGTAAAAAGATTTCCTCCTCGGCTCCGAGTGGGAAAAGATTTCGAAGAGGAGGCTGAAGGACGGCCAAACTCTGACCTTGGCTGTTATTATCTGGCCTGATAAGGAAATCACATTGGAAAGAGTACTGAGTGTATCGCGGTAACCTTCATATCAAACCCAGGCGTTTTAGACTGGTTGCTCTCAATCGGATTCCGTGCTAACCGGTGAGGTCGGCCCCGATACTATCGGTCAGTTTTTCTTTTTCAATCTATATATACAAACCGAAAGATTACTTTGGAATAAACTCTTCAAATCAGAAAGAAAAGAGAGATAAAAACAAGTTAACGAAGGAACACGACTACAGATATAGTTGATAGTTCAGGTAAAGCAGCAAGCACGCGAACAGAGGAGCAGAGGTCAATGTAATTCACTTGTGGCAACCATAGGATTTTCAGATAACATCACTATCCAGGCGCAGATGGATCCTCGGCTTCATTTGCACTCCACTCGTAGTCTCTACTTCGCCGCTCGTCCTTTCATTGATTCGACCAGCAGATATGGAGCAGAGGAGACAAAATTCTCATTCACATTCCCATGACGGACAGACAGTCCCCATCTTCAATCTCTGTATCTGCCAGTGTATCCGTCCCGTTCAATCTCTCTCCATCGAATTCGATGGATAACCTTCCGATGAGATGTTTTGTCAAACCAAGCTTTATACCGTAGTGCTTCAACAACGACGACACCTTCGAGCTCGCTTTAGCCATGACCCTAACGTCCCCTCCTGTACGGCCTCGAAGGACGATCTGGATGCCTTCTGCTCGGACATCGTCCTCAGTGGCCTTGCCGTTGTCATCGTCATGAACTGATGATATAGACATAGAGTGTTCCTTGGACAGTCCGTAGATTTCTCGAGATGTGCTTGACCTTTTAGACTCGATTGACAAATGAGAGCTTGGGTTCAAGCCGGCGTTGAGCCGCGGCGAATGGAACTGCCGAGTCTCGAACAAATCACGGCCGTCGTCGTCCTCATCGTGATCACCACCGTGGCCCTCGGCTCGCACAAGAGACGCTTCTTGGGCTTCTTGGGCTATACGCTCGATGTTTCTTCTACGTTCCTCCTCAATCTCTTTTTCTTTGACGGTGTAGATGTCTTTTCGATAGCCGACTGTACATGTAAGAATGAGAAAAGCCGGTTTGACAAATGATTAGGGTTAGTTATCTGTCGTTTTTTCTGCCCATTGAGACATTTTGCACATACCCATCTCGGCAGAATGAAAGATTCCTAAAGTATCAGGAGTAGTGCTCGGGTAGACCCGTTTGCCCTCGTACGTGATTACCAAAGGTTCCTTGTATCCTTTGCGCTTCGCTCCTTCATCCGTCACGTCAAACAGCGAATGAAACTAGAGAGTAGGCACATAGTCTTCACTTTAGTGTCAAATGTTCTCTTGAACACAGGCAAGATAGAGAGACACACGCCAACTTACACGATGAACGGCGAATACCAACGGTTTCTCAAACGCCTGGATCGCTCTTTCAGACACACTCCCTGCCGGATGATGGGCAACGACTTTCAATCTAATCGTCACATCATCCGGCGCGCCTATAGTCAGCGGATTCCTAACCACCACCGGTGGCGCTGGCGTCGCTGACAATCTTGATAGATCAGACCCGGTCCATGCTGGCTCAGAAATAGGCAAAGCCGGAGACCGTTTCGGAGGGGTGAGTACAAACTGAATCTCTTCGTCAGAATCTTCGCAGAGATCGACTCTGTTGGAATGCTTGTCATTCCGATTGGGTTGTGAAAGAGATGAAGGCGCTTCGAGGAACTCAAGATCGGAATCAGAATCAGCAACAAGAGGATGGCGAGTTGCTTTCAACAATGGATTTGGATTATCATCTGCTAGCGCGTTTCTTGATCATCCAGGAGTCGAGAGGGAGGAGAAAGGTCAGGCTGCTGTGAAAGAACAACGCATGCACAGAGAGAGATTGACTCACCGAATCACATTCTCTACTCGATGGTAGATCATGGCGTCCATCTCTGGCGGAGGAGTCAATGATATTGACCTTGCTCGTCGACCTTGCTTCTCGCTTTTCAGCAGATCATCTTCGTTCCCTCCTTCTTCGTCGTCCGATAGCCGTCCCTTCTCTTTCTTATTTCTACGTTGGGCGCGAGACGTCGATCCATCGTCGCTATCTTCCGACGACCTGATGCAAAATCAGAAGATAGACACTACTATATCAGCAATAGAGAAGATAATACTGAGATATATTCGAAGATACATAAAGAAATAAATACATACAAGCCGATGACATCCTCTTGAGAAACCGTCCAGTCAAACTTTCGTTTCGGTTTTCTTCTCTTCTTATTTGACTCAGTATCGCTTTCGATATCGTCATCCTCAGAGTCACCCTTATCGTCGTCATCATTACCCGCATCATCTCGGGAATTGTAAGGTTGAGCACTAGGTGAGCGAAAGGGAAAATCACCGGTCTCTCTTGGGTGAGCTGTGATACTTCATGATCAAGAATTAGTTTTACCGCCTTTGTGATGAACGACTTCGCCACCGAGAGTATAGGGTTCATACTCAGAGACAAGAAAGACACAACTTACCTCTTTCCCTTTCTTTCCCTTTCAGTAGACCACCTGGTTTTGTCCAACCTCTAGGTCTCCTCTCGAATCGCTTCAGCTCTTGTTCCTCTTTCCTTCTTTGGTCTTCGAACGTCCCTCTTTCTTTCTCCGATACGAACATTTCCCGATTGGAACTTTCATCCTCTTCGCCGCTAGATAAGATCACTTCTGTATGAAAGTTGATGCCATCAGATGAAGGAGAAACAACGGCCCAAGAGAGCTCTTCGCTCCCTTTCGCCGAGAACCTTTCAATATCGAAACGCGTCGTTGTCGATCCACCCGGGTGTGCCATAGATGACGAAACATGATCGACCTCGATGGATATCTGAGGGAGTGAAGGAGGAGGAGGTGAACGAGAAGTTGAGTCACCAGCTGAAGTAGGGGTTGGTGTGATTGACTTCGTTGATCCGATCGGTTTGGGTACGGCTACTCGCATCCGAGGTTTCGGACGAGGGCGAGTTGGGGCCGGGGGAGATGACATCGTGCTTAGATAAGAGTTGTTCTACTTATTCTCAACGTATGAGGTAACAAGAAAGGCTCTGACGTTATTCTGTGCGTTTTTGGTCGAGGTGCTGCAACAGTTAATGACTGAATAGCAAGAAGGAAAGAGGTTGTTGGGATTGATTTGGAAGTATGTTGTAATATTCGAATCGTTGTCGGCTCAAAATAATCTAACAACCGCGTTTGTACGTGTCATCAGAAAAGAAATGCAACATGTATAAGATCAATCCAATCGTCCATCAACACACCTCCTCACTCTCACTCCCTTAGCGAGAACACCTTTGAAGTGATCAATAATATCCCTATCCATCTTTGCCCACTTTTCCAGTTTCTTCAAAGGCTTCAAATCCAGATCAATCACTTTGACCTGCCCTGCACTCGGCGGACCATTGACAGAAATCCGAAAGATTAACGAGCAATCTTTGAATGTCATCGATAGAACGAACGCAATGAGGTGTTCTCTATCAGACCAGTCTATAGATCGAGCCCCTCCTCTGTATCGCTGAACAAAGTGAGTTAGCTCAGGTAACGTCAAAGGTTCGAAGGATGATGATGGTCGTGCTTTGAACGATGGGAGATTGAGGAGCGTCGGGATTGATAATGGATCGAGTTCTTCTTGAAGACTGGCCAATCTGTCAAAAATCGGTGTCGATGTAAGGAAGGGAAGCATGCAAGCTTCGAATCTTTCTAACAGGGCCGATTGAGAGGATGGATAGAGTACATGTTCCAGGCTGCTAGTCTACGCGAGAACAAGAGACAAATGGCATGGGTTCAACACTTTGTAGATGGGAAAGACAGCAGGTAATCGACACTCACATCGTTAGGTAAGATCATCGTCCCTTCCGCAAATATCCTCATCTGATTGCCCCTTCCTTCTGTCAATTCCCAGCCCTTCCATAGTTCGTTAATGGCTCGACGCACTCGGTAATCCTGTTTGGAAAATAAATCCAACGGGCAATACGCTAACTCAACGTCGTTCGGGAAAGAATTCTGGTCTTTCAATTGACGATGCATGCATGTTCGCCCATACACAACCTTGATCTCGCGCTCGTCTTGTGGAAGATTTTCTGGCGATGGAAGAAATCCCCATTTAGGCTGTTTTACAAATGAAACATTTGCTTAGCATTCCTTGACACTCGACTCATGGCCCTAAAGAAGAAGTCTAAACTGACCTTTATCTCAACCACAAGAACGTCTTCGCCGTCATCTCCAGTTCGAGTCAAGTCTTCCATCAGTAGAGCCTCCGTACTATGAACGTTCAATCCTCCTTCGAGCAATCTGAAAGCCGGTCTGATTTTGAGGCTTTGCTCATTCAGTTCTGAAAGAAAATTATGATCAAGCTCTATAGGTCTTTGAACAGGGAGAAACTCTGATCCAAGCAGTACAAGGATGACTTGATCTCGAAACAGACTAGAGAAAGCCTCAATGTTGAGCTGCTCATCTTGTGAAGACACATGCTGAGCTCGATTGGTTTTAGGTAAGCGTAGAACGCTGTGAACAAAGAGCGGATTTGATCCTTTGTATCGGTAGACTATATTGGCTCCACCTAATCATATGTTATCATGTTAAGATAGTTAGCTCAGGTACGAGTGAAACGACATGTACAAACTCAGAATCTTTAATACCTTCAGCCAGATAGATCCAATCGGACGGAGATGTCTCATTAACGCGAAGCATATCTTTCTTGCTGACTGTCACTCTGGACCATGTGCGAGGAATATATAAAAGACGAAGGAAAGGAAGCTGAGTGAGATTGGCATATTCATAGATTGGTTCCTTGAAAGATGATAGATAGATATGTAAGAAACAGAGACCGGATCGTTTGTATCACTCCGACAAGGCCGGTACAAACTCAAGCGACCTGGAAGAAAGAAAAAGGGTGGGAGGAAACTCCTGCTTCCGATAAATTGGATAGCTCTAGAGTAATCCGTCCCAGAAGTTGTGAGAGAGCAGGCAGGTGTCACCCAAAGCCTATCTCCTCTCTTCCCCCCAAGGGAACCGTAGATGATAACAAGGAGCGGAGCCAGCCTCTACTTTCAGCATGGGACAGAATCGACGAGCGAGACCCTCGAGAGTCCAGTTGATAGGTCTCGGAACAGAGTGCCAGAAGAGACCAACAGATCTGCAAGGAAGCAAATTCTAGAGAGAGGAGAGAGAGACGCATGAGAGATGGGAACCTCATCCCCCCTCTCTAGATTTCTTGAATGTAGTCCTAGCCTTTTTCGCCTCTCAAAGAGTAGTTTTCATCTTTATTTCGAGCCTATACAGTCGGATCTTTCGAGAGTGCTCTACTCACGTAACAGGGGTATGGGGTCGCTATTATACGGAAAGGTGAGGCTGAGGCCGTCCTGATCTTTCGGTTACAAAGGGGAGAAGAAAAGAGAGCGAAAGAGAGAAGAGAGAGGACAAGTCGTATGAGTAGAGAAGAGGAGATGATGATGTCGTTTCCCTGTCTTGAAGATCAGAACGTTATCTGACCAGGGAGACGCAAGAGGATGAATGTTTGTGAACGAGATGGATGTATGCAGATAGAAAGAAATACATTGGGGTGAGATCTTTATTTCCTTTTATGGCAGTAGCATCATCATCGGGGGTTATTGGTAATTGAGTTTTCAATAGAACATTTTGTAATGCAAGGACTACAGCGTTTTGTCGATATTTGGTAGTTTTCGCGCAGTAAACCAACCGGCCTGGTTCAGCCCGGTTGGCGTCCGGTTCAAAAATGCTGAGCGGTGTCTCTGGCGAAAAAAAGGAATGCACCCGACCGCTCAGAAACCTCTGACACTCCTTAGGCTTCCTTCCTAGCTACAGCTTTTTTATTCAAACAAAGCTAGTCTTAACAGGTATTCAATATGGGTCAGTCATCGGTTTACATGTTGCTTGTCTTTGTTGAGAAGGTAGGGTTTATGGGTGGCTGGGGAAAAGAAATTGAACGTCTTACCGGCCCTTTTTTCTCTATCAGCTCCCAAGAGAAACAAAGCCCAGAAGGTCGCCCTGAGCGACTTCCTTGCTGATGACAGTGAGTATTCCGAGTATCAAACTCTTGGAGAACGCCGGCAAGAAGTGTGCTGATGATCTGTCTGACTTATAGAGCATGGTTCGTGGGCCGATGAGATGGAGGCTCTTCCTACTGCCCGTAAGTCCTGTCGTTCGCTTCTTCGGTTTCTGGCCTCTTTCTTTTTTTGTCACTTCGCGTTCGTGCTTCTGCCTCTGTCGTGGATGTTACACTGAGGCTAGTCGTCTTTTCATGTTCAGCCGCTTCGCGACCCGAGGGAGAGCGACTCGACACTGGTGATTTCATGTCCAGGCCTGACCGAGCACCGCGAGGAGAGTTTGGTAAGTTCTAACTCATGAGAGCCGGTGGCCGCGACGACCGTGTGGCGAGTTTGAGATTATGCGTGCGTTCCTTGGATCGTCAGACGGGCCTCGACTGACTCTCTGGTCTTGGTTCTTTAGCTGGAGAATCCCGGGGATTCGCTCGAGAAGAGATCCCTCTTCCTACCAGCGCTCCCTTCACTGCGTATGTCGGAAACCTCTCCTTCGAGGTTGGAGAGGCTGACGTAGAGACTCTCTTCTCTGGTCTCTCGGTATGTCCATGTTCTGTGCACAGTTCCTTTTTGACTAGATCACGAAGACTTAATGGACTTTGTTTATCGTTTTTAACATTCGTGTCTCAGATCACCTCCATCAAGATCATCAGCGATTTCGAGGGCAAGCCCAAGGGATTCGGATATGTCGAGTTTGGAACTTTGGATGACCTCAAGCAGGCCATGGCTCGAACTGGAGAGGTTAGTCAACCCATCTTGATATAGATAATTAGAACATGATCCAACTAAAGTTATTGTGGCTTGCCACGATCACCTTCTTAGTCCGTCGGCGGTCGAACTGTTCGAATCTCTGTCGCTGAGCCTCGTGAGTTTCTTTTCTGTTCTGTTCCGGCAAATTGGCTGGAAATAGACTCATTCTTGACTAACTATCATGATACGAAAAATCTTATGAATTCTAGCCAAGAATGGAGTTCGGTCTTCCCAGTTTGGTGGTGCCGCTGATGAGAAGTCTTCCTGGCGACGAGAAGGACCTCTTCCTGCTTTGGAGAACACTCGACGACCTAACAACAATCGATTCGATTCTGGACCTGCAGCCGATGACGATCGAGATTGGTCCTCTGCCCGGGGATCCAAGTTTGTTCCTTCCTCGGACACTGGATCCAGGTTTGGTGGTCCCGACCGCAGGGAGGGCGTGAACCCTGGAGCTGCTGAGGCTGCTAGCCAGTGGAGGACCGGAAAGCCTTTGGCTGGTTCTGCTCCTGGTGGATTTGGTGGCCGAGATGCTCCTCCTCACCAGCGAACCCCCAGGGCTGACGTTCCTCCCAGCGCTGCTGATGCTGAGGACCAGGTTTGTCAGGTTTCTTCATTTAGTCTCGAAGAAAAATAAAATACAGAATGTTCTCAATTGACTTGGGATTGTGGTCTTTCTGGTTAACTAAGTGGACTCGAGGAAAGAACTTCGTGGCTTCCCCTCTTGCTCATGCTCCTGAGCGACAGTTCTCATCTGGACCTCGAGCGGGTGTTTCCCCAGTTGTTGAGACCTCTGACTGGAGGTCGAGCACGCGAAAGCCTGCTTTCGATCGATCTCGTGAGTGGGCTTTGATTAGGAGCTCCGTTCTGAATTTTACAGATCAATCTTTGTTGACTGAATCGAACATCTTCTTTGGTTTCGTTTTTTCAGCCAACTCGTCCAACAATGCTTCGCCCGTGCCACTGGCTCGAAAACCAATGACTCTTCTCCCCCGATCCGGCTCAACTGTTTCTTCGGCCGGACCTTCTTCCCCCGACGGATCTGTGCCTTCTTCCCCTAAGGCGTCATCCAAGGCTTCACCCTTTGGAGCGGCTCGGGCAATCGATGTGAGCGCGCGTGAGAAAGAGATTCAGGAAAAGCGACTCAAGGCTGAGGCTGAGAGGAAGGCTGCCAAGGAGCAGGAGAGAGCGGCTGTGAAGGATCTGGAGAAGGAGAAGGAGAAGGTGAACCCCAAGGTGGTTCTCGCCAAGCCTATCGAGGTTAAGGAGGAGCCTTCAAACTGGAGGGAGCGACCTGCCAAGGGGGCCGTGCCTCTTTCCCAGCAGGCCCAGAAGTCTGTCCGGGGAGAGCGAGGAGCGTCCGCCGGTGGTGCCGTAAAGAAGGATGAAAAGAAGAAGGAGGAAAAGAAGAGGGAGAGCGGGAAGGCGTTGAACTTCAACGCGTTGCAGGTCGAGGATGGTGAGGACGACGAGACGGACGAGGTTGAGGCCGTTACTGAGGGAGTCGAGAAGACTCAGATCTAAAAGACACGTGGTGAGTTCATTCTTTGTCTGTATATTCCTACCATGGCATCCGCGCCCCGCTTACATGACTCCGATCGTATCTCGTTTATGTTTTCCCTTGATTTGTCTTTCTCGTTACCCCTGCAATGCCTGCTTTCTCCGATTTTTTTCCATGTTTACGTCGGCTTTTCGTTTGTTCTTAAGAGTTTTTGAGTGTCGAGTGTGGTTTTTCGTTCAATCTTTCTCTTTTTAAAAATGTTGCTTTGCTGTGTTTCTTTATGCTAGACTCTGTTCTCACCGACTGATTCACCGCACCACTAAGGTTGTCGTTGAATATGACCGATCACTGTCCAAAAGACTGTCGAACAAAGTCGTCTTGTAACAATCAACTATGAAGCATCTGAAGCAAAAAGATATGACGTAGAGAAACAGCGATAAGAATCTTGGATATGACAGGGTTCATCATGTGTAGATGACTGAGATTTGTTTCTCTGCGTTGTCTCCTGATCACCTTATTCCTTTCGTGGTTGCTGAATCTGTCTCGGTCTCCTCGTGTATAATAGCTACGCGAAACACTATGAACGGATGAAAGATCAGCGGCGAGGGTGAAACGAAGTGTTACGTCAGCCTGATCTAATGACGATCATTTTTAAGATTTGCAACGTGTTTCCACTGCCCGAGCTTATTTACCCCTCGCTCTACCTCTTCCTTCTTTCGACTTCGTCTATCACCGCCGCTTCTCACTTCTTTACGTCTTACTCATAGTCAAACGTAAAACGTGCTGAGCTGAACCATAAGCAGAGTTGACTGGACCAGTAGAGCTGTTTGGACGGATGGCCATTCGACGAATATCCGCAATCGCCTCTCTGGTGTCTTTAATTGATCAGCGTTCTTCCTCCTGCTCATCTTACACATCTCTGTTGACAAGGCTCTAGCTAGTTCTCTTTCTTGCCGACCGCGCGTGAAAAAAGGCTGGGCATGTGGCATCTTAGTTAACAATGCTGACCTTCTCTGTATCCTGAGAGATACTCACTCACACGCAGTGCTCACAATTTCTTCTTTTTCTTTTCTTTTTTCTATTTTTTTCCCATTCTTGTTTATTATCTCCGATGAGAGACATGCTCTTGACTTGGATTAACCGTAATATATATTTTGAAAGAACTGATCGACGAATGGAACAACCTTTTGAAACTCTTGAATGCCTAGCTGTTTATTTCCTTTTTTGCTTGTTTGAATCTCACGTGTGGTTTCCCAAACGAAAAAGAGATATCAGGGAAAGAACAAGGTTGGAATGTATAAGAATGAACAGATCCTTTCGACTCTCGTACATCTCGAGTCAATGTCGTAGATCATCCTTCCCCTCTTCTTGACATTGTTGTTCTCCTTATTCTCTCCGCCCTAGTGCAATCTGTATTCATTGTAGATATGGCAGACACTACAGTTATAGCTTCGAAACCCAAAAGGGGTCTTTTCTCTAGAATGAGGAGCAACCATCATCAACCAGGTAAGAGAAAACTTCGCCGCAAGCTTTGGAAACAGATTTCGAGAGGGCGCGGCTGATAGAAACGGAGTTGATCATGACCATGCTTTCGGCCTCGTCTCGTACTTCAGCCGAGAAACAATCTGATGCTGTCCTTCCCACACTTACCTCGCCTAAGAAAGAGCATAGTGAGGCCATCAAGCCTACTGGCGAAAACGATTCCCAGAGCTGGCCAGTCGAAAACGCGCCTGTTGAGAGTGAGAACAAACATATCGAGAAGAGATCGTTCTTTGGTCGATGTAAGCTTCCGTCCTGCGCTTCTTATTGATGTCTTTAAATCTCGGTCTGATATTGACAGATGTCTATTAATTCACAGCCTCCTCTCATCAAAAGAAGGAGAGTCTTAGCACACCGGCGATCATCATGCGATTTGCTCATTCGAGCACCCCAACCGACGGTTCGCTCCGGATCAGAGTGTTTATGGATCATCCAACTGCCGAACCGCTCTACGTGAACATTATTCCTGGTGTTGACAGTCTTCATACCCTGAAACGCAAGATCCTCACTGAGGACAACACTCGATTCTTGGCGACTAGACAAAATCGAAAATCTCCTATCGAGGTAAAGTGGGATATTCCAGAGTTTCTCGAGGAAGAACCGACGGAAGATCATTATGACTTCGACAATAGATTGGATGTCTACAAGATTTCTTGTTCGTGGATCCATATCAGCAAGATGAAACGAACGTATGACCACACAAAGGTCTTTCATTCCATTCTGTCATCCTACCCATCCAACTTGATAGTTGCTCAATCCGATCAAGACGCAAAAGTGCCACTCGACTTGGGGTCCATCTTTCCTCCAGATACACCTGAGATGGTCGAAGCTCGAGCAAAAGGGCTAACCGAATTGGCTATTCGGATTAAGCCACAAAAGAGCTGGCCGATCCTGGTCGCGTTTAGCGATGTACCGACCCATCCATTCGTGGTGGAGTACCAGCGAGGTATGCGTGTCAGGGATCTCAAGGTCATCATCGGAGAGGCTAGGACCAATCTGATAATCATCATGGGTGACGCTTCGACCACTACACTCGATGGCTCAGAATTCTTCCTCTTCAAAGTACATATCTGATTTGTTGTGTCCTTGCGCCATCTTTTTGGTCTTATACTGACTCTACGTTCCCTCGCCTATCTTTTTAGTGTGCCCAACCGGGTAAAGGAACCTCACCCCGGACGTTCCCCAATCAAATCGATAGATACCGAGGTCTTACCCCGGCCACACTGTTTGATGATGAAGAAGTCGAATTTGCATCACATAGGTTCATGAGGAGCTTCCGACCCAAACGAGGAAACAATCCATTGGAAAAAGTTGAGCTCGTGGCGTTCATGGTGGATGACATGGAGGAGGACCTGTTGAACACGTTGAGTGGTACGTTTCGTTTTTTGTCGCCTCCCAGCTTTACTGCCGATCTCTTCTTATGTGCTGTTATGTGTTGCTGACTTCAGAAAACGTGTCCATCATATATATATATATAAACAGTAAATTCAAAAGCACCTCCCCGTTCAATATTATCATCCCCTGCCGAACAGTACGCCGGGTTACATTCTATTCAAACTCCCGATGGATCAAAGTTCGGCTCCAGTCGATCCCGACTCTCATACTCGGAGGCGTCCCAATCCTATCTTACTCAGCCAATTCGTCGATCCTCAGCCGCTGTATTGCCTGTCTCAAGGACAGACAGCATGGCTGTGCACAGAGAATCTTGTCAGCCCTCTTTGCAAACTTCGGCGACCTCTTCGCCTAAAACTGCCCCACTGTCTATCGTATCAACAAACATGGCAAAGAAGCAAAACAAAGGGCCACGAGTGATTGAATCTGAGGAGTTTCTAGAGACGGAATCTCCTCTTGCTATTTCAGACCCGGCCGAACTATCTGATTCAGACATGTCGGGCTCGAATCTGGACATACTTAAAACCCCTCCGATTGCACTTACAGCTGCTAACGATCATGGCTTGCGCGCCGAATCCGGTTCGGACGAGAAGGACAAGGCTGATGAAGAGGACGAAAGAACCATGGTGAATGGCTATGCTCTCATCGAGGGCGCTTTGTTTTCACTCTCTCTCAAACCAATCGATAGGAAGGGTGAAAAGTTGGTGAAAAACAATCACAAAGGGATGTTCAGTCAAGAAGAACCGTTGTTTAGCGTAACTCCCGTTCATGTTGGGTAGATCTTTACCTGAGAGGATGGGTATCTGTATACTTTTTTTTATATTCTATTCTTGTTTATTCTGTTTGTTGACATACATATAACACTCATATAGATTTTCTTCATTTCTCCTTGTTGCTTTCGAGGACTTATCAATGTATATATGTTGGCCGTATCAGGATGGTTGATACGAGAGAGAATGCTATCAGACTAGCTGATGGCTTAACGTGCAATGCATGGATGCATTATAAAGTTGTTTTCTCTTAATCTAGTCGTCACCATGTTATCACTCTCATCTTTCTCGCTTAAGTACCCTACTCTTTCGTTCATCTCGTCTGCCTGCCTGCTTGTCTGCACACCACAAGAACGAAGTATAGCTTCTGGTATCATCAACATACATAAAGTAGAAGACAGGTTGTCGAAGGGACTCAGGCAGGTGTCCTTTAAAAGAAGACTTGTCGACTCTCAATCATGACCCATTCATCCGGACCGAACAGACCACTGCCCGTTCCACCGGTCCGACCGACACCTTCGCCATCCTCTTCCCTCACTTCATCTCCTTCTTCAATACGTCGACCGCTCAACGATAACTACTCTCCTACTTATTCCCCTCGAAATCCGAGTCGTTCAAGTCTTTCACCTACGCTTCCTCAGATTAAGAGATCAGCTGAGTCTGTTAATGCAAGGTTTCATGCGTTTGCTTCTGCAAGTGGGTCGGACCCTCCTCCAGCTTTTCAACATGTGTCCCTTCATCAGCATCAGTACGCACCAGCCTCATCAACTCCGATAGAAGGCTATGATTCCTATGTTCAACACCAGCCGGTACATCCTCAATCGCCTCCGTTTGCACCAGCATCGCCTCGATCGATACGCGATCAAGACTCTGAATTATCTCCTTTCGCTAGACCATCGACAGCTGGATATCCAACTCATCCCAGCTCAGCTTCTAATTTCTACACAAATCACCACAAGGTTCGCCCAACATATGAACCAGGCTCAGCTGAGCAGGCGACGCAGCAATCCTTGTACACAAAACAGTGCGAACAAGAAGAAAGGGATAAGGAAGAAGCTTTGATCGCCTCGTTAAATGGGATGGAACTTGAAGAGGACCGGGACAGATTGCTCGAAGCAGAGGAGGAGAGGATTTTTAAGCGAGCTCAAGAGGAAAGTGTGAAAATGGAGCTAAGCAGGCAGAGAAACAGCACAGGATGGGAAACCTGGGAAATTGGGATTGGGAATGGAACATATGAGGGTCTGCATACAAATGGACAATTCGATCAGTCGGATTACTATCATCAGGTTTGTTTCTGCCATTCTCTTCGTCCATCATTTAGACTCGTTTCGTTTCTAGACGTTTGGAAAAACAACTGAGACTTATTCGTGGTTATGTTCTTCGCTTTATCTTTTTCATTTGTTTAGCCTCCACCTCCTGGGAGCGATCAGAAAGAAGACCCTGGTATGATCTCGACCGGGCTATCATCCTCTGATCAACATTTCAATGCTCTCTCCTCATCGTCTAAATTCTTCGAGGATGAATTCAAAGCGCATGCAGAGATCATACAAAAGCTGAAAGACTGGCAGTCCGGTTTGCTCCCAGCCGGTCTGGAGTGGTACGAGCTTATCCCGAACGAAACGAGAACGGCGCTCTCAGAAAAAGAAGTGGAAAGACAGGGTCTGATCTGGGAGATATTCAGGAGTGAGCAGGAATACGTAAAGAATTTGGAGGGTGGGTTAAATGTGAGCAGAATTCGGGCGCTTCATAATTTGTATCAAATCAATAAGCCCACGGCGGTCTCTCGATTGTTGTGCATACTGAATATCTGTTTTGTTTTTCCTCATTGGATAGGGATACTTCACTCCGATTGCTACAGTTGGACCAAGACTGATGCGTGAGGTCTTTTATACATCCCTTCTCTTACTCTTCCTCTCCTAAGGAAAACCTCAAACACTAAATTCTGTTGTACCACGCTTGTTTATACTCAGCCCCAGAAAAAGTGCCCACTTTCATAGCGGATATCTTTCATAATATTAACTCAATCTTTCCTAAGCGTCGGTCGTTTTCCCACAGATTATTTCATCGGCTTTGGCTTTTCTATTGTCGCTAAACTTTGCCGTTTATACATCTATCTGCTTGTCTACAGATTCAAAGATGGTAAGTCTCGACTCTGAGCTCTAGAATATGTGCATCATACTGATGTTCAATGGTTCATACTGTTTGTAGGTATATCATTTGCAGGAAAGGCAGCTAGAAAGTCATCCTGTGGTGAGTTAATCTCTTGATTTTTGCGTATGTATGGCTTTTGCTGGTTATAACCGATGTGGTGATCATCCTGGGTATGATATAGGTTCAATCGATATCGGATATTTTGATCATCAACTTGTTTGATCTTCTGGGTGATTACGAGAAGTATCTAAAACAGTGAGTCGAATGATGTCAAAGACGTCTTGTACAAATTAAGATGATGATATTGAGCTTCTTGCCTTGATATCAGTTATCCCTATGCCGAAGCCCGCCTGAGACGGGAAATTACTAAAAACCACGCATTCAAAAAGCTTGTGGATGTGAGTTCTAAATTTATATGGCGATTTTTTCTTTGTGTTCCTCGATTCATGTCTTACAAATTCATTGTTCATTATAGGATTGCGGTCGAAGCGAATTAGTTGTAGGTCCTCTTCTCCTTTTAATGGACATATCTCTTCCTTGATAAAAAAACTCACTTGATGTTCTCTGACAAACAGAGGAAGCAAGACTTAGCGTCTTTTCTAGTCAGCCCTCTGAGTCGACTGTCAAAACTCGCCTTGGCGCTTCAACGGCTACTCAAAATCACTCCGAACGACCATGAGGATAAGGAGCAGATCCCTGTCATCCTTGAGTTGATTGATGGAATGCTCAGAGCTGTTCGTGAGTTGTTCTGAGGTATTCTCTTTGCTTCGATGGTTGTCAACTGTGCATAGCCCTGATATCGTTTTCTTCCGTTTATGAACTCGAATTTGGTCTCCAAACGCTGCTCTTAGAGCCCGGTGTGGATGCTGCGACCGCCAAAGTCCAAGCATGGCATATCGCACAGAGGCTTCGATTTCGTAAAGGAGAGCGAAACGATCTCAATCTAGACTTACCTTCCAATCAGCGGGCTCTTCTCTACTCCGGAAAGGTCTACCGAAGACAACGCAATGAACGAGACTTCCATGGATGGACCGATCTGTTCTTGATTTTGTTTGATAACTACCTGTTAATCACGAAGGAAGAGACCAAGTCAGGGGGCCATCCAAATAATGAAGAAGACACGACGTACGCTGTGGTTTCCAGAGTACGTTTCATCAGATGTGATGCTCGATGGTGTACTTCGTACAGTAGTTTGAACTGATTGGTACCGCTTGTCTTATAGCCCTTGCCGTTAGAATACTTGCGACTTGTCGGTTCGGAAAATGACCCAGGCGAGCATCGGCGTGACATGATTGTTCGTACAGACTACTTGTTCGTTAGCTGGAGGTCGATATGAATAAACTGAGGAAATCGTTGTTACTCACTCTCTTATTTATTCATCTTGATGTTTTTGAAAGGTCGATTATCAACGTAAAAAACCAATCAAGTTGTCAACCATCCTAGAGCCTCTTGTTCAACCTGACGTAAGCTGCTTCTCGATCTAATATTGACGATTTACATTTTATAAAAACTAATTTGTACGCGTTGAATGACTTCATAGCGAACGGTCTATCCGTTTCATATCGAGCACAAGGGTAATGGACAAGCTTATAGTCTATACGTTGACACCGTGGCGTCGCGCAAAGAGTGGGTCTCGAGGCTTAAGCATCAAATTACTGTTCGCAAGGTCACTTCGGAAAACAATGCTGTATGTCCTTTCACTGTCTCGTCGAGTCCGATATAGAAGGCTTATATGAATCGTTGCGCGTATTCTGTCTTCCGGTTGGACAGCTATACTCTATGCATACTCTCACCTACTCTCCTCGTCGACAATCGCTTATCTTGACACGTCCACTTTCGATCTCGAGAGCCACTGAATCAACTCAATTAACTGAACCAGAGACACCCTATCTTAGAACTGCATCGTCCTTCTCAGCAGTAACACTATCTCCCTCATCTCACCGCTCTTCTATCCCCTCTGTACCTTCGGTGGCGACTCCTAAGCTCGGTTTGAATATCACTTGCGCTGGATCATTTGGTGAGCTCTCGGATAGTTGTTATGTCTTCATGTTCGAGATAATATTGATGCTACATCCTCTGCAGTCGCGTTTGGAAAGCGATCATTCGCAGTAGCAGATTCAAACGGTATCAGTATAGGATACCGGGATGACGCTATGTGTAAGTCCTCAGTCTCTCTCAAACTCCGAAGCGATCATGTGGTTGCTCATACCCTTCAGATTTTCATCATACTCCATAAGCCCATCGATGTATCATCGAGTCCTCTTCGATCATCGACTTGTTTGTCCTCCAAGATCTTAACCGTATATTGGTTGTAGCCACCGGAACTCTCTACTCTTACGATCTAGGCAAAATATTGGTCGATGCCAATCCAGATAACTGGAAGATTACAAGAAAAGAGTCTGGCGAGGTTCTGAGTGCTTGGGGAGAGAATGTTAACTCGGTTTGTAAAATAGGGTACAGAGAGGAGATTTTGCAAAGTTAGTTTTTTTTTACCAACATTTCATCTTATGTTCAAGGTATAAAGACGCTGAAACCTGCCACGACCTATAGTTGTATACAGTTGCTACAACAAACTTGTAGGACGTTAGTACTTTCTTCTCTGGCTTTTACTGATATATCATGCTCACTGAGAATCGCTCCTTTTCACTATCTAGAAACAACCTTGAAAGCTTTAGAGCTAGTCGACAACAAACCTTCTCGTAGTCAATCTCTCGCCAGTGCTTTCCACCGCCAGCCGAAATCGAATGATAAATCTAAACCAGCGACGTTTAGAACGGTGGCTGAGGCTGTCGTGTCGGGTCCTATCAATAACATTGGATTCTTCGAGAAATATCTAAGTCTTCCGACGGACAAAAACGGAGTGATCATCTTGGACCTGATGAAGTAAGTTGAAAAGCAGAGTACAATATCGAAGTTTGAAGCCCTGATGTCTTCTTGGCTTTGCGTTCTATAGCCCAACCAGGACCATCAGCTTTCCAAACATATCCGAGTCATCGAGTTCTAACCCCACAATCTCTGGCTTGAAGCATCGGGTGACATCATACTCTGCTCGTGAGATTTACTCTTCTAAAGGCTCTTAATCAACGTTGTCAAATTCTATTTTAACCCCTTTTTTTGTTTTGTTTTTTCCAAAGTTCTCATGCATCGGATCAGTGAGAACGCTTTCTTGATTGTCTACGAAACGGGTGGAACATGGGGTAAGCAAATTGCTCATGAGACCAAAGACATCGAACCGATAGTAACGTAATTTCTGGGTACTTTCCGTAGTCGACAAGCAGGGTTCTGTGTTGAAAGACGGAGTAAGTGTGTATCTACTGTCATTTGACAACCGTCCATCAACTCCTCATTAACGTCTCTTATTATGTCTAGGCATATATCACCTGGGAAGCTCGAGCAGCTTCTGCTGTCGTCCAAGGCTCGAACATCGTGCTCTTCTCAAAGGATGGCAATTTCATCGAAGTCCGCTCGATGAATTCTGGTAGACTTTTACAGGTGATTGAGACCCAGAAAGTTAGGCTAATCAGCGATAATGGGCCAGACAGATTGGTAATGGGTTGTTATGTTGAGAACGGTCAAGAGAAACCGTTCGAGGTACGTATAATTCGCGTCTGAACTTTTTCTCTTTGAGGAACAATAGATTATTTCGTTCAATTTACTAAATTTGTCGAGGCGTGAACTTGGTACTGTAGTTGGCCGAGACAGTTGCTCTCCCACCGTTCTCAGAGGGAACGAATTGAAGGGCTTATGCACCTCTATCTTTTCTTTTCCATTTGCTTCTATCTCTATACTCAGCTTTTTGTCTTGCTTCTTCTTTTTCTTTTCTGTTCAAGGCTATCTTCCTGTGGATTATTTGATAAACGGTGTTTTTGCAGATCTACTTGATCATATTCTTAGTGCACTATAATCTATCCTTTCATCTACTTGCTCAAACACGCTATATACCAAGCTCCTATTGCGTCTTCTCACGTATCTAGTTTGCGAATACAAGAGAACATGTCTTCTGTCCGATCTGAACTCAAACAGAATTGGTTGTTTCCGATTGGTTTCGCCCCTTGTCATTTTCTCGCCTCTCTTCTATCCGATAATAGGCTCTGAGAATTGAATAGATATCGAAGCGGTTGCTCAAGTATATCGAGCTCGGAACTGTTTTAATCGATCCAACGGCCGCTCATTGTTCCACGTCTCGAACCCTTCACTTGTGATCCCTAGGGTAGGAAGACCTGACTGTTGGACGATGAACGAGGCTGAAATCGAACCATAAGCAGCCGCTGCTCCAAAAAGCCAAAAAGTCGTTACAATCAGGAACTTGGCATAGAATTATACGGCGAAGGAGCAGAGGCCAACCAACCTTCGTAAACATCTCCTTGTTCAACCTCTAGACCAGCCATTAGCCCTCCCAAAAATGAATTTCCTGCACCTGTGACCTCCTTGACTTCGGATGCCGAAGCGTGCCAGTAAGAAGGTACCCAACGAATACCGTGTGTTCGGGTGCCAACACAGGCGCCTAGTTTTCCACATCGGAGGACCACCGAGGCTTCGGAGGGTAAGGTTGGCATATCGAGGAATGTTTGGGTGATGACATTGTAATCGGCTGTTGTTTGAGGTATAGGAAGTGATAGAAGAGCTATCATGATTGAAACGTATGAAGAGAGGAAAGTAGGGATTAACGCGACGTATTTAGGGAAAGAACTTTCAGTGATACAATCAACGAAGACGAACCGGCAGCTTCTTCATGGTTTGGACTTAATACTTTCACTCCCGTCAATGCGGTCTTCAGCTCCTCCAACAGATCCGGCCGACAGCTCATTGGATGAGGCTCCCACACCAGTTGCGGTTTCCAGTATCCTTCCCGAGGTTCCAGGGCTTTGAGAGCTGATGACGTAGCCATAACCTGATCGGGAGAACCACATATGTGTAGGTACTTGGGGCGCAACGAGGGGTAGGAAAGCAGATCGATGATTGTCAAGGATGATGGGGGATTTAGGTACTTGAATCTGAACGTCGTAGGAAAGCGATGAAGGATTGATGAGGCGGTCAGCTCGTTAGACCAAATCAGATCAGACTAGGTAAGATTGTGAATCAACGGACGTTCTGTCTCCGTTCTTGTATTGTATACACGCTCGAACACTGCCAGATGTCGTTCTCCATTTCCAGATATCCTTCCCAAGTCGATCAAGATTTTTGAATTCGAGCGGATGTCCTGTTGGGTCGGTATCGACGATGATTCCTAGCTGACTGGGTTGCAACCAGATGCGAGCACCCACGATAGCATAAAAACCTCCTCCTCCTATCTGTTAAAAGCAATAAATTTAAAGATGAATATAAGTCATTTGGCCGCATAGAGTGTATGTGCGCTGTAAGGATGGCTATACACGATTGTATGATGAAGCAGCGGCTGAGCCGTCCTCGTTTAGAAATCTGAAGCAGTCCACCAAGACAGTACTACATGAAAAAACAACCGGAACAGAGGACACAGAACCAAACGCAAGTGGACAAGAAGTCTTTGTTAGATTCCTTGTAGCATGATATGTCAACTTAATTGAAGAAAGTTTGCCTAACGAATGTTTGTCAATTCGTCAGTGAACAGTCTATCGTTAGGGCTTACCCTAGGCTAGAGATAACGACTATTGGCTGCCTGTCTCCGGAGGTGTTCTCCATGTATATCAGATACGATTCAAGATGATCGAGAGCGCACTAATTTTCGTTTCTCCGGTCAGCAGTCAGTATGGCTCAGCTTGGCCAAAAGCTAAGTGAGTGCTTGTGGTTAATGTTGATGTTGATGTTGTTGCTGTTGAGGTATGCTGCTATTCTGTGGTACATAGTTATGATTACAAAAACCAGACGATTTTCTCTATTCGACTCTTGATTTTCTTCTATTACTTTCGATCATCAGCCAGTAAGCGAGCCATCATCCTTCCCTCGTCGCCATCACCTTCCATCATTTACTTGATCATTCACCAGCACGCGACCAAGCGACTCTCATGTTTTCAAACTCACCATATCAATCTCAACAAGGCTATCCTTCCTCCCCTTATGGTCAACAAGCTCAGCCAGACCCTCTCGCCTTTTACAGCTCACAATCAATACCTGCCGGGTCAGACTCGACCGGATACATGGGCTACGGCTCGGGTGTAGCAGGAAACATGGGTGGAGGGATTGAGGCTATCAGCGGGAGAATGGACTCTGGCCCGATGGGAATGCAGAGAATGTCTGGAGAAGGAAGATGGTGGGAGGCGTTTGGAACATGTGGGTTTGAAGGAGAGCCTCCTCTGATGGAAGGTGTGTCCTGTTTCTTCTTCCTTCCTTTACCCTCAAGGGTTTCTACTATGCATTCATCGCATCCTGACTGAATCTTTCCTGCTTACCATGGTCCTTCTGACAACTGTCAAACCTAAATCGAACGGTAGAACTCGGAATCAATCCGTCCCATATCCTCACTAAATCTTTAACTGTCCTCAATCCTCTTTCGAAACCAGATGAACAGATCATGGATGATGCTGATCTGGCCGGTCCTTTACTGTTCTGCTTTGGATTCGCTATGGTCCTTCTCTTCGTAAGTTCACTGCCGTTTCCTTCCAAAATTCTTGCACCTTCGGGTCCTGATTGCTTGAATTTTTCTTAACTAAACGGAAATGAACCACACAGTCCGGCAAACCTCAGTTCTCCTACATCTATGCCATCGCTCTGATGGGCACGATCGCGATCTATACGCTTCTCAACATGATGGCTCAACGCGGAATTGACGCTTATAGAACTGCGAGCGTATTGGGATACTGTTTGCTTCCCATGGTTGGCTTAGGGACAATTGGGATGGGTGTGGGAATGGAGTAAGTCTCTTGTTTCTTCATGGAATGTTAACACTGATATCGTGTTAATCTCTTTCTCCCTGATCTCTCTTTCCTTTTCTCTCTTAGTCGACCGCTGGGTTACGCTCTTTCTTTCCTATCAGTCCTTTGGTGCACTCATTCGGCTTCGTCCATCTTTGTGGCCGTCCTTCGAATGTCAGACCAAAGATTGTTAGTTGCCTATCCGATCATGCTTCTCTACGGATGTTTTGCTCTCTTCAGGTATGTAAATCTCTGTCTCTCTGTTGTCTTCTCTTCTTGTTTTCTTTTGACAAAAGAATGGTCTAACTCTTACTTATGTGCGCTTAAAACACTCGTTACATCCTCAGTGTGTTTACCGTTGGAGTTCCAGGATCCAAATAGATATAATGCGCTTCTGCGACCCATAATCTTCTCGTCAATCAATGTAATCCTATAGAATTGACCTGCCAACACATCGAGCCGCTTCTACAAGAGGGTTTCGCTTGATTAGACTTCATATTCTATTTTATTTTTTCATCTCCAGGGGAAACTCAGTCTTCGTCCTCATCGCCACTTTCAATTCTAAGCCCACCCTGCTCATCGTCACTTCCTTCAGGCGTCCCACGTTCCTCCCGTCGTTGTTCCTCCCGCTGCTTTTTCTTCTGCTCGAGCTTCTTGAGAACTTGAGTGGCAGAGTTGAAGATCCCGCCTGTGGGCGCTCCACAGGCGAAACATTTGGGCGTCTTGGCGAATCGCTTGATGGCACATCTGTTTGTTTGAGAACAAGATTCAAAAAATAGAGAAAGTCAGGTGATCAAACTCAGCTTTCAAAGGTCTGGAAGAACTAACTGAAGAAGAGAAAGACGAAAGAAGGGACGCACGCTGAATCAAAGAAATGGTTGCATTTCGTCACGACCGGGTCGACGAACTCTTTTCGGCAGATCAAACAAGCGAAAGGAATATCTTCTTCCGAATCTGAGTCATCGACTGCTTGACCAGCTTCTCGGAGGGATGCTTCGTGCTGTTTGTCAAGCTGCCAGCCTGATAGATAGTCTCCTCGCTATTTCAAGAGAATAAAACAAGATGAAAAAGACACATAAGAAGAAAGATTGAGCAAGTTGTTAGTTAATGGACAGAGCTGTGAATAGAAAGGAGATATATATAGAGGAAAATCAAAGCTAGATGTGTGATACGTACGTCATGCAAGAATTTACAGGTATCTCCAAAACCACACCATCCCGTCTCTACAGGTTTACATACACAAAACACAAATTGGAGGACAGCGGCCAAAGTGAGCACGAATGAACAAGATAAACCCAATTACACCATGATTAAAACGCCATACCTTTATAATCCTTGCAAACATCTGGCTGATAGTCTACAACAGTGATCGTTCTGATATTACTGGACGCTTTCTGAGGACCAGCTTTCATCTTGTTTGATACGCCACTCTCTCTTTGTTCGAGATGTGACTTGTAGGCAGCCGCGCCATGATACAGTCCATCATCTGGTATGCCATCGTTCAAGGCATCCTATGAAGAAAGGTTTGAATACAAGATAAGGCGTTCGAGTGTCAATCACGGATTCCACTCCTCATGTGCAACCAGAAGTGAAAAGCGAAGCCATACAGAAGGAAAGGAACATACCTCGACCAGTTTTGCTCTTTTCCTCTTTTCCTCCTCCTTCTTTGCATCAGCGTCCCAATCCAATGATCCCGTCGCATAATTCCTGTTTTCCGCTTTCGATGTCCCACTAGTCTTCCAGTTAACATTGACCCCATCATCTAACCCGTCATTCATGTCCTCTCTTTCCCAGTCTTCTTCTTTGCGTGATTTTCGTTTCGTTCCCTGGACCAAAGGGTTGTATACTGTCTTCTTGGATGGTATGCGAACAGCAGAGCCGGAAGATGACGAGGTGGAGTTGTTGGCGGACGTGTTTGCTGATGGGGATGGCGATCGCTGACGAGCTGTCGGACGAGGCTTAGATTTCTTCTTAAAGATAGCTACAGGAGCGGAATCAGGCTCAGAAATAGTGCTTGAGTTGACCATTATGTCTTCTAAAGGAGTAAGAGGGTGATGGTCGGTGGAGTGACGAACGGTTTCTCGAAGTCATTACGAGAGTGGCATACGTTCGTTAAGTAGCCGCGCGTTCGAGTAACTTGGGCTGATGACAAATCAAGTATCTGGGTAATTAGACGGAGATTGATGATATAGATCCAAGACTCATGGATCAAATTCCAAGACAAACAGAGCGATACAGTAGATCGATAGATTCAAATAGGACAGGAAGCGAAAACAAAAGATGAATGTATAGAAAGATTGAAAGGAAAACGAATAGAAAAGGTCGATCGACAGAAGAATCGTGCGTCCCACATTAAACCGTACCCTCGGATTGCACCACAGCTGTAAGTACAAGGCGGCCGTCCATAGAGGCAAGATGAGTACGAGTAATTTTAAAGAGGACAGGCTTCAGAGTGTTTATAAAACGTACGTTCTCGCTTTGCAGGAGTTTTCCCAAGATGGAGGTGATCTTTGAGACCTCTGTTGCCAAGACGGAACGACCAAGGCTCGAGATAGTCAGCCAACAAGATCAGACGGCAGCGAAGCAGTTTCAAGATACTCGAAAGCGATAGAGAAGAGAAACTATATACGTACTGCTTCATCCAGGCAGCGGTTCGATAAGGCTTGAATCCAGCAATTCCTCTCTGTCGGTTCCATTGTTGTCTCTTATCGGCCTTCTTGATGGCCTTTGCTTCTTCCTGTTTGATCGATAGATAAAAGTAGAGTGAGCGTTTAGTATATTTGACAAAACGACATGAGCATATGCTTGAGGGTGTGCTAACCTTGTCAATGTAGCCATCGTCATTGGCATGAGCCTTTGGAACCGATGGGAACGCAAACGATTTGAGTGAAAGCTACCTCGCTCCTATGGGATAAGAAAAGTCTTCACTCACGTTCTTCTCAGCAAGCTCCGCTTGGCCCTCCACGTGATCGTACGTCTCGAAGGCATGTCTCCGGGCCTGAGAAGCGCAATGAGCCTCGTGATCCTGATTAAGCATTCAGGTCATTGTTTGATGTTAAGCTCTACTTCATAGAAGGTATACAATGAGTATCTGTTCAAACGACATACCTCGTCGAGTCCTGAATCTAGCTTGATCGTTGTCGATAACCTACATCGTGACAGATGGGACGACAACAAGAAGAATGACGCGCGGGTTAAAATCTTTACATCATGATAGAGAGTGTGGAGAAGCATACGAACCATCCTATGATCTGGTACTCGTGCGTTTCCTTTGTGAACGAGTTGATATACTGCATCCATTTCCGTAAGTCATTCATCAAGTGTAGCTCGACGTCAATGAATGATCCCATTTTAAGATCCAACTGTATAAGTCACCAAGATATAGAAAAGTTACACACATTCTGACTTAGATGATCCAAGTTCTTGGAGATCAAGATCGGAATCCGGACCTTCCGAGTTTCGTCATCTACTAGCTCTTGCAACCAGAGCATTGCCATTGCCTTCGTCTGAGATCCAAGTAAGCCCACGACCGAGGCTCCTTGAAGCTTGAATGTCAAGACCGATTGGAATCGACTATAACAGGGCAATCTTAATAGATCAATGTCAAATTCGGCCCGAGATCCCTCAATCTTCGCTTCTTTTTTGGACAATCTCTCAGTAGAATCAGTAGTAGAGATAGTGAGTTTCTTCATATCACTGGCGAGACTTTCGTATTGAGGGTCGAGGTCGATCACAATTGGACTAGAAAGTTCAACAGTTCCAGTTTCCCTATAAATCAAATCCGAAACGGTGGTTCTTATCAGGTCTATCAACAATATCAACGGCCGTTAGAAAGACTACATACCATCCAAGAAGATTATGGGGCAAGTCTAGCTGAACAGGTTTGAATAACAAACTGACGCTGACACCTATGAGAACATGAAAAGATAAGTATACAACGGTCAGATCCGTCTTTGTTGTATCGATAGTCTGTATCAGTGTAGTCTTACGTCCGAATCCAATTCCCTCCTCAAGCTATGGTCAAAAATAGTTACCGAAAACGAATATCGGTTAGTTGAGTATCTGAAGTCGAATTCACTAAGCTGAGATGTATATGAGAAGATCTGAAACTTACAGCAAACAGGCGGCTGACCTCGCTAGATTCGTTGAACAAATCCTTGAGAGGAAGGTTGACGATACCCAGAATCGGATCCTTCTCTCGGAGCGCAGAGTTTCGAACGACAATCCGAACCACGGTATCCTGCCAGCTACGTTCATAGAAGCAACACGCACCATTCAGGATGCATTCACATATGTACATTAGTGAAATAAATGGACTTACTTCCTGATGAACTTCTCAGTTCCAGCCTACATAGTCACAAACCGAGCCCAAGAATTGATGGAATGATAAAGCCAGTGAAGAAATCAGAACTGTATTTGAATTATGCCCGGTGCACGGAATAAGCTTACCTCAAAGTATGGTGTGTTGCTGTACTGCTTGACCCGAGTTTTGTAAACCATATCGTCGTTGACGATGATCTCACAAAACGCACTCGGTAAATTATCTGCTTGCTCAGAGACCTCCTATTGGATCACTCGTTTCATTAAGCATGTCAGGCACAGATTCATATTGTACTTCTTCACCAAAATTGAATCATAGAAACAATGATGACGAGTTTACTAACATCTGTATCTTGTCCAGCAACTCCTTCGCGTTCCTTAGCAGTAGTTCCTTTAAGATTTTGTCTCTCCAGCTGGTTGATCTGTTCAAACAACATGAAGTGTAAATAGATAGAGTCTAGCAACTTAAACTCAAGATACTTAGATGTTGGACGTACTTGATGGATGACCACACTCAAAACACCACTCTTCCATCGGGGATCAGGACTGAGAAGGACAAAACGAAGCAGAAAGAGTACTCTCAATACTTAAGCACAATGATTTTTCTCAACAAGGGTATGATAGATGGAACGAACGGTGTTCGGGTAGGATCAGGTAAAGCGGGAGGGCCATCTCTGGCAGCGGGGTTAGGAGCTAAACCAAAGACGAACCAACACAGATAATGAGTATAATCTTTCGACAGGTAGGGATAAAATGAAAGCCGCTAACCAATGTCATCAAATCGCATCTCTTGCTCAGGAAGAGATTTAGTAGGCACGGCTGAGGGATGATCTTCTGGGATCTCGAGTTCCTTGTTAAGAGGAGCCTTTTCATAGTAGCCAACCGACCAGTGAAGCTAGATAAAAACAAAGGTCGACCATCCAATTGAGCCACGATCTGTTTAATAAATGGCATTTGAGTGGAGAAGAGACCCTCACCTTTCCTTGAGATTTACCACCATCTACCCAAAAAAGGCCCAAAACAAACACCGAGAGTACCCAAGAGGAGGCACCAGGCGACGGCAATGAGTTCAGCACAGTCAGACAAGTGGCGTTTGTATATATATGTACAGACAGAGACGAACCTTCGAAGCCTTGAATATGGTCTGCTCGTCGAAGCATCACATTGGGTGTCTTCATCAATTCTTTGACGGGAACTTTGACTGGAGGGAGGTAGAATCTCGCCGTGTCAGACACAGTCGGTCCCATATTAGTTTATTCTCTCAAAGCATTAGGAAGAGAAGGCTTACTTCGTCCGATAATATCATCATTGGTGTGCTCTGTGAACCCAAAACAGACAACACATGTTAGAAAATCTTAATCGATGGGTATGTAGCCCGTCCCTTTACGTCTTCCATCAAGGGTACGACTTGAAAATATAGCAGTAGACTAACTGTCTGAATCCCAAAGCATAACACTCAAGCTTTCCTCTGTCTTGACCTCATTGGCGGTAATCAAGAGCGCGCAGGTCTCCTCAAAAACTGGATTTAGATCCTCAGATATGATCCTAGTCGAATAAAGTGGTTTTCCAAATTTGGAGTAGGCGAGCACGATGTAAGGATCAGAAGATCCTAGATCCAGTTTAGATTTTGAATAGAGAAATACGCGTGGGATGGACAATTGGGTTAGCACGTTGACGTATATGAAAATAAAGAACAAAAATATGACAAAACAAACCATTTTTGTCCTGAGCACTGAGATCCTCTCCATGATGAATGCAAATCAAGAAAACGCCGATCGCCTGGGTATCTCCAATGGCCGCTCCCGAAAGCATTTCCTGAAGATTGAGCGTCATCGACTATACAAGCAATCGTAAAGAGTACAATCGAGGTTTCCAAGGATTCAGTCATCTCACGTGTTCTCTGCGCTATGATTTGCAGAATGAAGGGCGACAAACCTTGGGAGCCACAAACTCAGCTGTTCCAGCAGCAATAGCCATTTTAACGAAACTTGAGACCATAGGAAGGTCCAAAACATTAGGTAACGCCTTGGTCATAGGGATGACCGATACATCCACATCCGGTACACCCATCTGTCGATTACCAATAACAGGTAGATAAATACGAGTTGAATATATAAAAACGCATATCGACACAGAAGTAGGAATACGTACGAATGTGAAAGTCACATTCCGAACGAAAGGGTAGACAGGGATGAACTGCAGTCGCAGTCGGATTGTACCGACGATGCCTTCGATCTGCACCCAAAGAGGAATCGGGATATGAACCCAATCAAAGACCTGTTTGTTTATTTGAATTCATGGCAACAAGATTCAGTTGATTAGGTCTTAGAAAATTGTCTGGAGAAAACGGATAGATAGACGGACACCAAGGAAAAATTCGAGTAGCAGATGGATGTTCTTGGACCGTTCGTTTGCCTCTTTACCAGATTCAGCGCTATATGCGAAGGCAACTTCCAGATTCTGTCAAATGAGAAATAATGAGCGATTTTTCGAAACAGAACGTTAATTCGCAAAGCCAGTAGCAGACAATAAGCAGCTTATTAGGAAACAATAGAATACGCACCACATATTCTCCGGAGTCATCCAGATCAGCTTCTTCTTGAGTGGCAGCTGGACCGTTTGCACTGGCTTGGACCTTCTCCCCGTTCTTTTTTCTATCATACCAAAATATGGACTTGTACAGTAAGCAACAGAATCTGAAGTACGTCAAACTGAGACAATAGATACTCCTACATACTTCATCTGATCTTTTTTATCGGGTAAGCTCCGCATAGAGATAATTCGGAACGGATTGGATCCCTGACCGACTTCTGAAATTCTAACGGCATCCACCACAGCGGGAAGTGATTGCTGCATGATGTCCTCCACCATATCCACGATTGACAGAAACATCTCTATCCAACCCATCAGGTGATCGTATCAATAAAAGAATCCTTATCGTTCTTCTGCTACACACATCCTAGCCGAGCGATTGGTTATATACTCACCAGGATTCAACAAGCCCCAGAACGTAGCTAACAGCGAATTGAGCCACTCCACACTCTCCGGCATCGGTGGACTGTACTTTTCCGCTCTTCGTCGATGAACATCTAACCTGACTCGTTCCATCTCTCGCTCAAGTTTCCTAGCGGCTCCCCAGGAAAAGAAACACGCGCCAAAGCCGATAAGACCGATGACCCAAGATCGAAAGACCAGAGCGATCCAGCCGGAGGAAAAGGCGGTGAGGATCCAAAGGAGAAAAGTTCCGATGATCGATGCATAGGTGAGTCGATGCAAGCTTTTGATCGTTCGAGTGACGGCGGGTGATGGAGCAGGCGGGAACGGCTGAAGGGATAGGTTTGTCGTCTTAGGTTTTGAGCTATCCGTATGGGAACGAGCAGAGTGACGCCCCTTACTAGGATGAATCGAACTATCTTCAGAGGCTCTCGAGTGGTCTGTATAGGATGAAAGTAAGGTAAATCAGCATACATTTCGGTCTAGGTCTATTGATCACCTCAGGAGATATGACGTACTGTTCAGGTCTGAATCTTGGATATTGACCGCGTATCCAGTGACCGGGTCCCTCACAGTTCGCTCCTGCTTCTGGGTTCCATCGACCTGGTTTTCAAGACAATTTCAAAGCATAAACCAACATTGTTCCTGCAAATCAGCATGGAAGGCCAGGAGATATTGAGAGAAGAGGAAGCGACTAACGTTTTCAGTCGATCGCCCTTGGTAGACGTTCATTCTCCTCCTCATCTCTTCTTTCTCGCTCTGAGAATCCAAAGATCCGTTGTCATCACGTCGATCTTTCGCAGCTTTCAGTTCATCCGCTGTCAAACTGTTGTCGTAGTTATCTTGATGTTCTCGTTCTCTGTTGGCAAGACTACGCGTGCAAGGCGAGGAAGCGGTGAAACGTGTAAAAGATGGAGTTAGTACTCTGAGAGCAAGTCCATACAAAGCAGCGTAGGAATTAGGCTCGGGATGGAAAATTTATCTCTCACGACACAATTGAAAATACTGAACAAAAACATTTGTAACAGTAAAGAAGGAGTATAGAAAAGGGCAAAAGATGGGACGAACTATTTCTGGATGGTCGGAATCTTATGATGTTCACTCCAGTTCTGGGCGTTTGTCTCGTGTGACCCAGCGGTAGGTGAAGCAGTCGAATCCTTAGCATACTTCTTTCCCACTGGTGAGGACGAGGAGACATTCGCGGACGCCATCTTGTTGGCGAGAAGGATGGAAGAAATGTCGAGAGTGATGGCGAGAAGGAGAGGAGGGAGGACGAGCAAGACAGAGGAGGGCAAAAGTGAAGAGATCTCTTAAGCGCAGTCGATACAGTGACGTCAGTCTCGGCTCTATTCGATTCCTTGATAAATAGATGGATGGATAGATAGATAAATCCTTCACAATCTGATCATTCTCTTCCTACGGTTGGTCTTGAATGCATCATTCTTACTATTCTTCCAAGACGTTTAGAAGGTCTGCACTCGCTGGGAAAGACACACAGATGAGATATTGCCCAACATATATCCCGGGAAAGATAGAACGGACAGAAATGAAGACTGAGATATATACAGCGGTCGAAGAGGAAGTAGTTGTCTACACGAAAAGCATAAAATGAGATGTCTCTATGAATGATGAGACTACAATGTTCTTGAGAAAGAAATGAATAATTATTGAGATAGGATTCAGGAGACAAAGAATGACTGGCTCATATGTTGTATGAGCTATACTGTGGTATACGACGATAACAAACTTGATGCACGTAGAAGAGATGATGGGAGGCGGTGAGAGAAAAAGGTTACACTATATACACTGGCCTATATGTAAAGCCTTGCAGATCCTAGAATCTAGTTGGAGAAAACCAAAGGAGCCCCCTCGAAGATGAGTCTGCCCAACGAGACAGCCTGTCTAGGTACACAGGCGGAACCCTCGCTGTTGATCACGAAGCCTCGAGCGCATTCCTTGATGACACACTTGGCGTTCTCGCACTCGACGTTGTAAGCATTAGCGATGGTCGTGCAATCCTGGCCGGTGGCATCTCCAGGGAAAGGCGAGACGCATCCTCCGCCTTAAGTTCGATTAATAAAGAGAAATAGCAACGTGGTGAGTAATCAGGTGACAAAATATTGAAGAAATACACGATGCTCACAAGATTCAAGGTTGGCCTTGGTGTCGATGCATTCGAAACCAGCCGAGCCGGATAAAGTCTTGATAGGGCAGGCGGTCATAGTGCCTGGGCAAGCGTTGCGAGATCGAGCGTTCAAATTTCGTCGTCGGGCTCCAGGAGAGATACATGTCTGACCGTTGGCAACACAGTGTCCCGAGCATCTCTGGAAGCCAGTGGCGCAAGCTGAAATCGAACGAAGAAGCAAACAGGTAATGGTTCAGACGATGACAGAACACTACCAATTCTTGTGTCATGAATGAACAATGATTGATTAAATGATCAACTTACCAAAGCCACAAGCTCCAGAACAATCATTGGGAATTGAGTTGGTAGGGTAGGTGCAAGTAGCGGGAAGGAGGTTCAAGGCAGCAATCGCAGCGGCATCAACAGCAGCCTCGAGTGGTCCAACTGTGGGGATATAGTCAATGGTCAAGAGCACAGCAACACCGTCAGTATGTAGAAAGATTGATTGATATGTCGAGAACACATGTACTGCAAGGATCTTAAGAACTCACGAAGCGCGGTAGAAACTCCAGTTTTAACCGATGCGGTGTTGAGAAGGGCGGTAGAAGAAGCTGTAAGACCGGTAGGAGTCTGTCGGACCGTTGCATGAACTAGATATCAGCGCTCAAAATCCGAAGTAATTTTAAGAAGCAGCGCCAAACTATACGTACAGCACAGACACAGAGGGAACCCAAGTTGAATGTAGTCAAGACAACGTTGATGTTATTCAAGGAGATAGTGGCCTGTTGAGAACGACGAGATCCAAGGGTATACGATGAGTCTACATGTCATCCAAACACATTCTGTATATAGAGTGCTGTAGAAAACACTCACACAAACAGGGGCAGTGACTGCCATTGCCAAGTGGGAGGTAGCAGCGAGGACGGCGAGGATCTTGAATGCGAACATATTGGAAAGAGTGTATGTCAAAGAGGGTCGTGAAGATTCTGAGAAGACGAGGAGGAAGAACGGGATTGATTGAAGAGGAGATGAAGAGGAGATGATAGAAAAAGAGATGAGGGCTGAAGGACCTTTTCGCTCCCCCTTTTATAACCATTCATCTGTGCTAGAGACTACAGGATCCATGGAACTATTTGTCGACCAAGGCTTAAACCATAATAGAAAACTCTCTAGTGGGTCTAAGAACAGGTCACGGAAACCGTCGTGGGCGCAAGGCCTACAAGTGAGATTTGAGAAGTGACCAAGTGCAGATCGTCTCAAACAGGACGGTTGTGTGTCTGAGCTCATGTTGATACCTAGCTTTCTCGGGCCAGGTCGCTACAAACATGAAGGAGGAGGGAAGTGAAGGCAGGCCGATCAGAGAAACAAGTAGGGATTGCGTCTCGCTGGATTCAGCGCCGCTCATGTTCGAAAAGAAGGACAGGCCAGGAATGATATGTTTATGGCTCTGCGGATGAGCATTGCGAGCTGTGAAGACAAGAGTTGTTCTCAAAAGCCTCAAAAAGAAAAACAAGGTTAGTCAATTTGGTCTGTGTCTCATAGGTGTCAGTCAGGCTGAAGGCGTTGTGAATTGCTTAGATGCAATTTATCAAAAGTCACTGAGCGGCACCGACGTTAGCGACTAAGGATCAGTAGGCAGATCGGACAGATGAGAGAGAGGAAAAATATGAACACCGTGGAACATGAACAGGGGGTCATCATCAGTTATCAACGGCTACAACAAGCGGCTGAATCGTTCAGTGGGCACGATGGCAAACGAGAGAGTTTGAACCGCAAACACTAAGAGAAAAAGACCTGTCCAAGCCACAGTCAGAATGATTCCATGTTTTTCTCATTCAAGCAGTCGGAAGCGGGAAGTGGTGGATTGAGTTGGCTGACGAGATGGAAGCAACTTCAGCAGCCAGAAGATCAAATAGAGATCAAGACAGGAGAATAATCGCATGAATATTAATCAGATGATCCAACCTATTCATTCTCAAATTTGACGATGCCATCCGAATTCAGCGGGACGCTGAGAAAGATCCACAAAACGTGGCTTGGATGTCTAATAGAAGTTTCCTTTTGCGTGGCTTGAATGTTCGATAGTATATCCCTTTGATGTGGTACCTACAGGAGATCTAGATCTCAGAAGATCTCAGAAGGAAGAATGCGATGAAGCAGAATGTCGATCATGACGAGCAGTTAAACGTCGGAGGATGAGCTCGACAGATGACAATTAAGCATATTCACGTTTCTCGGATGTGTGTCGGATGAAATCAGGGTGACAGCCTAAGGTTTACGTCCGTTTACTCAATCATGACTAAGCATAAAGCCCGAATAATCTGCATTTAACCTTTTCATCATCTTTATTGATACTTGATCTTCAAACACATACATTGAACCTGCATCAACGCTAATTTTGAACACATCCGAACTGACTTCCCCATCCTTTCCAAAACATAACGCCTGCCATGACAACTATTTCAGCCGATCTATCTGCGCTATCTATAAAAGATCTTGGCTCTGTGCCGTTGGAAGAATTATTGACGACAGCATCGACTTACCTTGTGGGATCTCCTCAGCAATCCCTACCGTACCTTAATCAAGCTCTCATCCTATCTCCTTCGTCAGCTCCTATTCATGCACAACGAGCGGTAGCTTATACTTTACTTGAGAACTGGCCAAGAGCATATTTCGATGCCTGTCAGGGTCTAGACGATGATGCAGAAGGATTGACAGATGAGCTCAGGGCAGAGCTCATAGGTTTGGCAGGGAAATGTGCCGCAGAGAGAATGATCTGGGATCTGGCCGTCATCGCAAGTTTTTTTTCCAAGTTTTTTTTTTGCTTCCTTCCTTTTTGTTGTCTCGGAGCTTGCTTCATACGATGTTGTCGTATATTTGTATGCTTGCGTATTCATATGCCTTTGTTCTTGGCTTGAAAACAGCATCTAGAAGAGGCCATTGGACTGACTCGGACATCCGCTTTGCTTGCCCTGCAAGCAAAGGCACTGTCGAATCTTCAGAAAACTAGCGTGTCTCCAGTCAGGACAAGGATGTTGAACCAAAGAAAAACAAAGTTTCTGGAAGAAGCGTTCCCAGGAATAGATGAGGATGAAGAGTGGGAAAGCTCAGAGGGTGAAGGCCATGAAGAGGATGGGGGTGATGACGATATAGATATGGCTATGTAGATGTCTTTATTCATACTTTAAGCATTCTTCTCCGATTGGTACAGGTGAACCATCCTAACTAAACATTGATACAGTTACCAAATCCCAAAACCTCAATCTGAGATGCAAGGGAGGTCGACCTGGGTGTTTTTATTTGTTAGACGCCAGATTGCGTGAAACTATAAGTATAAAAGGACGAAAAAAGTCCGTCTACAAGGATGGGTGCATCATCGAATGGAGTGTGTATCTGAATGTCCGACGAGAAACCGCTGGGAGACAACCACAAGGAATAAAAGACCCCCTCGAGAGACCCTACCTGTGACATGTTTCCATTATAGCAGGAAGAGCCGAGATGATATCCCGCCATCGGCCACTTAAGCAAATGAGACCCTCTTCTTCTCCTTCTGTCCTTCGCCTGCCTTTTCCGGCTTGCCCCCGCTAGTCGATCCAGCCGAGCCAGAGGGTTTGGATGCCTGTTTCTTCTTCTGCTTTCGTTCCCGCTGTCTTTCCTTCTCTTTTTCTATCAGAAGTTTCTTGGTCTCACGCTAGAGAAAGAAAACAGATATCAAAATGCGAACCTGATTGGTAGAGACAACGTTTGACGTAGGAGCTTTCAAACTAACGTACCAGAGGAGCCGACCGTTCGAGCTTCCGCTGAGCTTTTGTCTTTACCGAGCTTTCAGCGATTTCTTTCACTTTCGTCTATTTTGATGCGGAGGCAAACTTACACGATTAGCCACGAACGATCAATGATAAGATAATTGTTAGGGTTGGAGTGAATAACGAGACATACCGTCCGTTGTAATTTTTCAGCTCGTTCTTCGTCCTTCTTTCCAGAAATCTGTTCGATGATGTCTAATAGCGAACTCTAAAGACAATCGGCGAGGGTGAGATTAAGAGTTATCCATCAGCTTTAAAGATCCTTGCGTTCTACCAAAGATGCACAACAAACCTTTTCCTCGACAAACACCTTGCCCTTCTTGCCACTCTTCTTTCTCTTAGGTGTTGATGAGCCAGGTAACGGTTTTGAAGGTGAGCTAGTGGGAGAACTGTTGACAAGCGTTGTAGATTCAGCCTCCATTGTTGCGAACTAGCTATAGTGTGTGTGTGTGTGTGTTTGTGTGTAAGAAGACGTTCTCTGTATGTCTCCAGAATCTCCAAAACTAAGAAGGGAATCAACTGGTGGATTCCTCAAGATTTAGACCTTAATTGAAAAGCTGTACAAAAATCATAAATTCAAAAATTCTGACCAACCGACCCAAATTCTTTCTTGCCTGCTTCTTCCTTAGTCGACACCCCTCGTAGCTCCTCAACTGTCCTTCTGTCGTTTCTTTTCTCTTCTTTTCCTCGTTTTCGTTGATCATCTCGGCGTCTAGATTTCATTCCGATCGATTCATCGAACACTTTAGCTTCCTAGACGTAACATAAATCTTGAAACACGTTCAATATGGCTGAGGAACGAGAGATCTCCCGGCTTTACCGAGTCAACAGAACCATCCACGAGCTCGTTTCGGATCGCGTACGTTCCTTCCTCCTACCGGTTTTATCATTCTCCCATTGAAGCTTCTGTCAGGAGTTGGATGGCTTACTTGTCATCTTTAATTTTGCTTCTTCCTCATCGTTTAAACGGATTTGAATTTTATTTATTGGATTGGCGGATGCGTGTGTGTCGTGATTTGGGTATATGGTCGACCGATGGTGAACGAAAACTAAATTGGACTGGACTCTTATAGGGATTTCAAGTTGCAGAAGATGAGACGGATATGAGTTTTGAGGATTTCCGAAATCAGTTTGCCGCCAATGGATCTGTCGAGTGAGTCTTTCATTCTTTGTTCTCTCGTGGCCTATGCCGTGTTCCGTTCGCATGTCGCGGTATTTTTGTTCAAGCGGGAATGCTCCCCTCCCCTTTGGCAAATTGAAATCTCTATGGAGCGAAAAGCTGACTGCTGCTTGTTTATCCTGTCTTTTGACTTGGTTTGCTGTGTGGTAACTGTGACTGTTTCTTGATATCTTCCTTTATTTTATTTTATTGGTACTTGGTCTCGAAAAGTCGAAACCAGCTCAACTTCTGGACAAACTCACGTAAAGACCCGACAGACTCTATCTTTATCTTTTATTCTGATGAAAAGAAAGTAGGAGTCAAGACCATGCGAAAGTGAGCAGCATTCTTGACTTTCTGGCCGAGGAGCTCAGAGATTTGAATGCTCATTCAAGACGTTATTTGTTTTGTAAACAGATTCATTGGTATCCTTGATGAGAAGCAGATTCGACGAGGTATCATCATCTACTCTGAAGCAATGTCTCCCCCGGCCCGAAAGGTTTGTCTCCCGAGCTTTACTCTCTCTTCCAATCCGTATTTGCCATTTATACAAATCGACTGACTTTCGACTTGTACTTTCTCGACCTTGGATCTACTCATCTCTAGGTTATCAACTCGATGGGACAGGACTACAAGCTTGAGGAGTACGCCGAGGCAGATTTGCTCGTCAACATCACTCACCACCAGCTCGTCCCGCGACACGAGGTCCTTCCTGAGTCTGACAAGAAAGCATTATTGGAGCGATAGTCAGTCATTTGTTCTCTCCTTTTCCTTCCCATTCTCGATGATAGACTGGAAGGAAACTAAAGTTCCAACTCTTTTTCATGTCTCGTGCGATATATTCTTATTATAGCCGACTGAGAGAGACTCAGCTTCCTCGAATTCTGCTTTCTGATCCGGTAGCTAGGTACTACGGCCTCACTAGAGGACAAGTTGTCAAGATTACGAGATCTTCTGAAACGGCTGTTCGTCTCTTCTTTTGTTTCTTTTCTCGTGACCTGTGTCCTGTGGCCTTTGAGATAGCTTGAATCGCTGATTACTGGTATATCTCTCTTTCCTCACTTTCTTCATAACAGGGTCGATATATCACATTCCGTATAGCTCTATAAGCTCTGTCATATCGTCGTCTTTCTTCCTTTCAATCCTTTCGTGGTACATCGTACCGCTCTCGTCCATCATTCCATCTCGAGGGGGTTTCTCTTTTCCTTCTCTCTACGCGGTAGTTTGTGTGGTTTCTTTCATCATTCCCTTCTCTCTTGTCCTTCTTGCCCTTTTCAGCAATCACTGAACTAAAAATAAAACAATACAAGAAGGTTTTCTCAGATATACTCTCGTCGTGACAAGCCAATTGAAACACCTTTTCGGTGCTTCCTTTTGTTCTCTTCACTTCTAACCACACAGCACGGATAACGAGATTGTAGGAGGTAAACAGAGCAAAAAAGAAAGAAAAGATGAACAAACGTCTGATAAGCTTATTTGTGACTATTTTATGATCAAGCCGTATGAATTACCATCCTCCCCCACCTCCACGTCCTCCTCCTCCTCCGCCGAAACCACCACCTCCACCATGGTGTCCTCCTCCTCCTCCCCCACCTCCAAACATACCACCTCCGGGCCCTCCACCACCATGGTGTCCTCCTCTTCCGCCACCTCCGAACATACCACCTCCTCCGCCTCCTCCGCCAAACATTCCTCCTCCAGGAGGTCCCGGAGGGGGTCCCCACTGAGAACCTCCACCGCCAAACATACCTCCAGAGTTATGGTGGCTTCCCATAAACTTGGAAGCTAAACCAGCGATCAAAACTCCAGCTCCAGCTCCAGCTGCGAGCTATTCACATGTAAAGAAAGGAGAAAGCTTAGCCGGCCCGTATTAAAAAAAAAAGAGAAGAAAGAAAGAACAGTGCTTTCGGGAGAAATATAAACGATACCTTGCCGAAGCCTCGATCCTGCGTTCCCGTCACAGTCCGAGCGCTATCTTGATAGAAGAGCTCCTGACCGTCATTCTGTGCAGTAGATGTCTGTTGCTGTTGCTGCTGCTGGTAAGTCGGCTGACTAGACTGGTAGTAAGAGCCGGCGTTCCCGCTCTGATTATAGTTTGATTGGCCGCGAGGATCCTGCCATGTAGGAGTTGGATTGGAAGAGTTGGTGTCGACGTAGTAGAACGCCTGATGATTACTGTCCCATTCTTTGATCCATCCATTAGGAAGAGGCTGTTCGTTGCTCATGATGATTGTGATGTACTACAAACGAAGAAAGAAGATGGGATTAAAAGAGAGATATGGTAAAGGAAAGCGATGAACTCTCCAGAACAAGCTAGCTTTAAGAGAATCTTGCGGGAGGGTTGCCGATGTATGACAACTGCGGCGGTCGCAGATGGAGTGGGAATGACGTAAGGATCGAGGGCAGTTCACTGCGCAGGCACATTGCACTTTATCGCCACACACGTGAGTGGTCAGCCCAACTGCACAGCCTCTGTTCAGCCAATACATCATCCATCTCCTTCACATTCGCCGGGAAAGAACAATCTTTTCTACCCGTCCTATCCGTCGTCCTTGGACTGTTCTGCATTCGATTCATACAGACTCAAGCTCACGCTAACACATTCGTCGTTGTAATATACTGTACTGTGCCGCCTTTCTCTTAAGCTCATATGGATACCGATCATCAGATCCGTCAACTGCAACAGGACCTCGACTACGAGCGGCGCGCTCGCCAGATCGATCAGAAACTGTTTGATCAGGAAAGAAGCCATCACCTTCAGGCTGCGAGATCAGCCAGTGCCTTCCCTGCTTCTTCTATCGGCTCACCGACCACATGGGGCAGCCAGAAGCCGCTTCCGGTTGCTATCTTTTGGGACTACGGTCAGCCTTCATATCCGTGTCGATATGAATCTTGGTGTTTAGAAAAATGTTGACTGACGATCTTTATCTCAACGATCGGCGATGGCGATGGGTGATGGTCGTCTTTCGGCTACAGAAAACTGCTCACCACCCCTGGCAACAAACCCTTCGCTCCTCGTCAAACACCTCCGAAAGATTTTTCAGCCGTTCGGTCCGATCTCTTTCATTAGGTGTTATCAAGGTATGCGCTCACTGCTTCTATCTTTCGCCACCACTCTAACCCGATTCTCAAACTGACAACCATGGTTGTTTTCTATGTCTCGTTCTTCTTCTTCTTCTTTGTTCTCCTGAAATGAACTAACAGACGTCGGCGCCCAGCCGGTTTTTGCTCAGACCCTTCGATCCGGGCTGGAAGCATGCGCTGTGGAAGTCAGAGACTGCGGTCGATGGGGTAGAAAAGATGTCGCAGATCGTAAATTCCTACATTGCTTCTCTTTATTCTCACGATTTACTGAGCTAAAGGGCCGTCTCTTCATTCTTCTCTTTTCTCATTCTGCAGACCATATCATGACCGACATATTCATGTACGCATTAGACAATCCTGCTCCGGCTACAATTGTCCTCATGTGTGTTCCTCATGATTCTTCAGCTTTCGTCTTGGCTTTCCATCGATCCCGCGCTGATGTGTCTGTTGACCCTTAATGTTCTTAGCTCTGGCGATAAAGATTTTTCGTATATACTTGCAAAGTGAGTTCTTGTAGTTAGGACTCCATCTGCTTCATGTCGTGCGCACACTGATCTATTTGTCGGTGGTTCTACCGCTTTTTTTCTGCTCTAAGTCTTTGCAACCGGTTTGTGCATTCACCATGTCTGCTGCAACATATCTTTTCTCACTGGTGCCCTTTTTATTTATTTTTTCCGATCTAAACAGTCAATACAACGTGATTTTAGTCGAGAACCAGATCGGAGCTGCTGAAGAGCTTAAATCTTCTGCCTCCCAGGTCTACAAGTGGCGCGAGCTTCTTCGTGACGCAGGCGCCTCCAAAGGGGCTTCCCTTCCTCCTACTCTTCCTATCTCTAGCATACCAGCCCCGATCGTGTTCCCGACTCCCCGTCGAACAAGATCGAACTCTGATCCGAACGTGAGCCCAAGCGCTATCCCTACTGCTCTCCATGCCAAACCAGATTATGAAAGTCGACCCGTCCTCAACAAGACATCTAGCTCGTCTACTATGATCGCGCCCGTACCGGTGTCTACAACGACACCTACTCTAGGAGGTGGCTTCAAGATCAGTGCGTTTGGACCGCTGTTGGATGTGTTGAAAGGATGGAGTGCGGAGAACCCACCATTGAGGTCTGCGATCTCGCCGTTAGTTCTCAAGAAGGATATCAATGCATTTGCGAGAGCCGGAGCTGGAAGTTGGAAGGATTATGTCGACAAGGCAGAGTCAGCTGGGTAAGTCTAGATTCTGACTTGTGCATCGTGTGGTCTTTGTGTGATGTCTTAATCACACGACGTTTGTGTCATCTGTTCTATCCACAAAGACTCGTCGTCCTTGCCTCCGGCCCTAAACCTGGGATGGAAACTATCGCCCTGACCAAAGTGTTCGCCAACAATGGGGCATCCTCGAGATCAACCGTTCCTCCATCGTCCCCGATCTCTTTCAATCCGATCATTCCCAATTCTCTATCAAAGCTCTCCCGGGCAAGCTCCCTTTCCCAATCTATCACCGCATCTCACCTCGAATCTTTTGCGCCTGATCAGCCTAAAGCTCCGGATTCGACAAGCACATCGCCCATCCTATCTGCCCGTAGACGGCTTTTGACCAACACACTCGCTAAATCTACCGATGACTCCATCCGATCGACCTACCAACCCCTGATCGATGTCCTTTCTGTCTTACCTTCATCGCCTCCTCCCCATCGATATGTCGTCAGTCAACTTCTCAAAACTACCACGAAAGGCTCAGAGTTGGTCTCTCGGTTTGGCTGGAAACCCTACGTGGAGAAAGCCCAGGATCATGGATTCGTTCGTACAGGAGGATCGGTTGATGATCCTCTTGGTCAATGGATGGAACTCATGCCCGCTTTCAAGTCGACAGGTGAACGGGTCCCATTTGACAAGAAAACGCCCGTCCCTCCGTTCGCGATTCATACGGCCGAGACATTCCGACCGTTGCTGCTCTCTTTGGGTTCGCTACCTCTACCTTCGAGCTCGGGGAAGACACCAGCCGCGTTGATTTCAAGGGTGGCCGGGCAGTTGAAGTCAAAGCAAAAGGAGGCATTCCAGTTGGTTGGAGTGGGGAACTTTAAGGATTATCTGGACGTAGCCATCAGACTCGGCGTAATCAGATGTGGCAAGGGAGTGGATGAGAGTGGTGATTGGGTGGCGCTCAAGAAGGAATACAGAGGATTGGCAGGGTATGGAGTTCCCGCGCCCAGAGTGGTCATCAAGAAGCCGAAGACAGCAGAAGAGGGAGACCGAGCTGCAGCAGAAGACCAAGCCGTGGTGGAAGACGGCAGCAATGGAGGAGAGACAAAGAACGAGGAAGAAAAGGAAGCGAAGGAGGATGGGGTGGTCGGTTCAGCACAGGCTACACCCACCAGAGTGGTCAGCCAGAAGGAAGATGTAAACCGACTGTTTGCATCTATCCACGCCTCTCCCTCTCCTGCCGTCAGCTTGGCGACTTCTTTATCGCGACAGCTAGAGAGTGGATCGGATATGACCGAGACGGCGTTGGTAAGCTCATCGACTATAAATCTTCCACCGGTGAAGGAGACGACGGCGCTGTTTGATTTCATCGCTTCGCCTGCTTTCCCGAGGAGAAAGGACGACGTTTCCATTAAATCGGAGTTGCCGAATGAAAACACAGTGCCTGTGCAGATTAAATCTGAAGAAGGATCTTCCCCAGCTTTGGCGGCCTCTTCCTCTTCTTCCTCCTCCTCCTCTTCCGACGAAGATGATGACTCAACTGCTTCGAGACCATCTACCCCCACTCGCGGAGTGTTTTCCAGAAACACACTTTCTTCTCCTAATCTTGCGCCTAACTCTATTCCTGCGCCCGCCCCTACGTTTTCCTCCTCATCCGCCCCCGCCCCCGCGCCTGTATCTGTCTCTGCACCCGATGGACCGTCGGACCTGACACCCAATCTCTCAGGAGGTTTACCTCCGGATAGAAAGAAATTCACATTCACGTTCACTCCGTTCGGTACCGCTCGATCGAATCCTCATTCTCCCTCATCTTTGTCTTCATCCTCGTCCCCGCCTTCATCCTCATCTTCATCTTCATCTTCATCTTTGGCTGCATCCTCCTTGACGGCGGCGGTGAAGAGAGGGACTGTCAAAGCAGGTAACGTCCTTACTGACGAAACCGACTCGGCCGAGCCTTCGCACACCCCATCCCCATCCACGTCTGGAAGAACGACGGTCATACGAACCAGAGAGGGTCCTAGTGCAAATATCCAAACATGGTCGGAGGACCCGACGGTGTCGAGAATGGAGATAAGGACGGGAACAGGAACAGGGAACGATACGATGGACAGACCGACAAAGATCGAGTTTCAGAGAACAAAGTCGTCGACCACGACGGCTGCTGAATTGGCAGCCGGTCTTTCACTCTCTTTAGAGGACTCGGTTTATTTCGTTTAGTCTTTTCGCTTCTTCTTCTTCTTCTTCTTCTTCTTCTTCTTTTCTCGGCGGAGGCGGAGGTGGTTATGACGCGATCCGATAGGTCGGGGGAAGATCTCGGGATAGGTTCAGTGGATCGGCCGAATTAGTTTCTGCACGTTTTTTTATATCATTTATCTGCTCTGCACTCTTCACACGCGTTTGTACATCCAACTATATCCACATCCACGTTCGGCATTCAATTCATCGGAGAGAGAGTAAAATTGATTTTAGAGTTTGCACAGATACATTTTCATGATCATCGTCGTCCTTCATAGGCAATCGGATTGTTAGGTCACAGTTACTGCACAAATCCCAACGAGCTACAGAGTTGAGAAAGAAAAAGAGAAAGAAGAAAAAAGAGAAGGAACAGGATAACGAATAGATACATAGATGATGACCGAATGTCTTTGCTATCTTTTTTTTCTTTCTTTTTTTCTTTTTTCTTTTTTTCTTTCTCTTTCAATTGAACTCCTCATTTAATTCCTCCATCTCTCTGTACATGGAAGTGTTCAATAGTATCGACTTCCTTTCCTTCTGCATTCCTTGCCTCTATTGAAAACGATATTGCCGCCGTTGGTGATGCAGGTAGCGTTCAAGATGGATATGAGGAGAAAAGACAAGATGGGCGAGCTGCTTATCCAGAGCATGAATCTAGTATAGCATTCGCGTGGTTCTCACAACCGCGACAGTCTTGTCTAGGTCTTTCTCTTTTTGATATAAATTAAATATTAAACGACGACGTCCGGTAGGGCCCCTCCAACGAGCGATCGGTCCAGGCGAGCATCACAGGGAGGCACCGTGAAACACAGAGACAGAGGGTCGAAGAGAGGGAGAGGGCGTGTGTGTATGTGGTCGTGGTCGTGGTCGTGGTTCATGAATGGTCGTTTGAGTACAGGGAAAGGAAGCGACAGTAATGAATAAATAAATCCTTTGGGTTTGCCTTTCCTTTCAAGTTCTTTATTCTATTTTGATGATTTGTTTATTGGTTCGTTTGTTGTTTAGAACATCGTTCTTTGATTCGAGCTTGGATTGGTCTGGTAGTTTTCCGTATGGCCAGCCTCCACCCCAGGTCTGAATGCATCCGGTCGAAGTTTCTTCTTTGGGACGTCCCAAGACTGTCCGTTCGATTGAGAGGCTAGAACCGAAACGGGAGCGGGAAGTAGAGGTCTATCGGGGTCAGTCTGGTCGGAATCTGTTCTTGTCCGTCCGGTCGTCTGGTCAAATTCGTGATCACCTTGTTTCTTCCCTCGCGCTCGAAGTTTACCGGACCGCTTGGCGAGTAGTCTGGCGTATCGGAGGCCACACTACAGAGAGACAAGAAGAGGGAAGAGAATTCAATCTCCCAGCCGGAGACGCCTTTCGACTGACTGGAAAAAGGAGACAAATGAAGGAAAAAAAAGGAGAAAAAAGGACGAACAGCATTACACAGATCCTTCAATCCGGTCTCTCCTTTTCTCCACTCTGGGCTCTCTGTGAGTCCACAGCTCGCACACTTATCGACCCCTCTTGGTGGCCTGCCTTCGTTCCTCAGGTCTTTCGCCGCTTTTGGCGCTCCTGATGAAGCGACGGACCCTCCGCCGAGGCCACCTTTGTGAGGGGCCCGTTTGGAGATCAGCGAAATCGATGGTGGTGCTAGTAGTGATGATGATGATGATGACGATGGCGAGTTTGTCATATCCGACTTTCGCTTATGCCTGGGCTTGGTCTTGTCTTTGCGCTGGTCCTCTGGTTGAGTAGTTGGTACTGGGGTGGAAGTCGAAGATCCGTCGAAGTTCGCTTGGTGATAACCGTCTGATGGTGGAGGTCTGATCGGGGGCCTGGTCTCTTTCGAAGGAGAATCTATCGGCGAGGGTAGACTAGGGTTGGGAACCATCAAAGAAGAAGTAGTGGCCGACGGTACATCGGTGATCGTCGGTTTAGGATTGAAAGGGAACAAGGGCGGAGCGATCGATGGGGCGACAGTACCCAATGGAGGCAGCAAAGGTGCCTGCGACAGAGTTGACAGTGATGATGATAACGGCTGTGTGCCTCTATGTCCCTGGGTGACGACACCATAACCGAATCCACTTCGGTCGCTCAACCCATTCGGCTCACCTGGATAGGCGGCGATCGGGAGGATAGGATCCGTTGGAAACCCACTGAGTCCGATAGGGAGATGTGCGCGGGAAGACGGTCTGTCTGGCTCTGGATCTGTTCGGTACATTGGTTCTTGTCCTAGGCTAGGACCAGGTGATCGCTGAGGGGTAGGCAGTGATGAGTTCAGGTATGCATCCTGGGCGAAGGGACGAGAATGCGGCGCAGATAGCGGTTTGAATATAAAGTTTGTGGGTGTGTGGAATTGCTGTTGGATCGTCTGGAAACAGCAAAAGATCAATGTGCCTTTTGGAAGGAGCAGGAGCAGAAACAGAGACGGAGACAAAAGGAGAAAGCTCCAGATATTAGAAAAGGCAGACTGCCGAAAAGACCGAAAGCAAACAAAGAAAAAGAAAATCTAACCATAAGGAATGAAGACACTCTCGATATGTCTCAAACAACCCTCTGTGGCAAGAGTATGCTGCGCTCTGAACCGTTTGGTGCAAGTCGTTTTTGCGTCGCTCATTGGCGCTGAGTCTAGGTCAAGAGATATTTCGTGTAATAGTCTTTGAAAGTCTTCTTCGAAATAACTTCCATCGAGGTGAACGATAGACCGGTCGCTATCGGGGTGACGTGGTGGGGGGTGAGAAAACAAAATGTCGTGATCTGGGGAGGCGAGGAGGATCTGAAAAACTCGAGTAGGGGCTTTTGAAAATAAGAAGGACAAATCTTTAGGTCTAGAACCGAACGAAGTGGGCTGGTCAAAAGCGAAAAGACTTACGGAAGGCGGGGACACCCGGAGTGGGATTCTGGCATACCGGCAGGCTTTCCATCGCGTTCCACAAGTGTTTAACCATCTGACAAAGAGTGAAGAGAAAGAATTGCAGGATTAAAAATGTTTTAGCCTCTATGGGAATCACTACGAGGTGAAGAGAAGAGATTAGACGTACGGATTCTCTTATAAAGCTGGTTCCACACCAGTTTGACCAGTCACTCTTGATTTCTTTGTCTATGTCAAGCGTTGGGTCTTTGTCTGAAGAAGAGGGAGATGGAAGAAGAAAAATAGGGAAAGGAGAAGGGAAATAGGACGAAAAGGAAGGCGAGAAGAAAGAAGAAGGGAAATGTGAGATCACCAAACGGTAGGCATCAGATCATACGGTCGAGTCAGGCAATACGAATCGACGTCTTCTTCTCAAACTAACCGACGGAAGCGTGGAAGAAGGCGAGTACGATACCATCGCCGGCGACATTGAGTACAAGATCCAGCGCCAGATAATTATCTTCTAGAAGAAAGTAATGACCATCCCTGTGATCCAAGAGAAGGAGGTGAGACAAGAGTGATGTAAGAGACGGAAAAAAGTGAGAACAGAAACGGAGAGGGACGTACTTGGGCTGTTCCGGGTTCGTACAACCCAAGAGCTGACGGGCCAGAGGGACACTCGCGAACTTTACTCTGTTTGGGAAGGGAAGAGGGATTGAACTTTGGATGTCGGTCGATCGCCAGGCGCAGAATGGAAAGAGAGAAAAGAGAGGAGGAGAATTGGGATGAGCCAACCTTGTGACGGTCCCGGAGAGATTGCCAATGCTGACGACACCTCTGAGATCTTTCATGCCCTGTTTGACCTCCTCGGCTGATGGATCGGTTTCAGATTTGAAAGTTGGCGAATTTAGTCTCAAAGATTGATGAAACGAGAGGAGGAAGAGAGAGAGAGAGAGGGAGAGAGAGAGAGAAAAAAAAGGACACAGGGAGAGGAAGGAAAAGAGGAGAAAGAAGGAGGTGTACAAATGATAAACGCGACCGAAGAAGACCAGGACGACGAAAGGACTTACGATGTAAATAGTCAAAGATACTGGTCCCAATCATGGACATGTGTTCTGTGCCCATGTGGAACTGCAGAGTGGGACCAAGGTAGAGAAAGTCTAGGTTCAGATTGAGAAGCGCCCTGTTTAGTATAAGAGAATCGTCACTTCTGAGCTCTTAACTTTTCTTGTTATCCGTTTTCAAAACGAGAAGAGAAACCAATCGCTCACCAGTCTTTGAAACGGACGTAGATACAAGCGAGAGTGTATATAGACGCGCGCGGAGAGGACAAAGAGTCATCAGCTTGGAGCCAGAGGAAAAAAAAATATGAGCATGAGGAGCACGAAGAGACGTACAACACCTAATCTGGCCCACTTCTGGAACGTTATACGGTTCATCATCCCTAAGTACTCTACCCATAGCGCTCATGTCGACCGGCACTGTAGTCTCTGGCTTTATTATCGGTGGGTACGTATTGCGGGCCTGGGTTGTAGCATGAGCTGCAGCCGCTGGCTGAAAGGCCTGTCCCTCTGGCTTGGACAGAGTAGAAACAGAATGGTGGTAGAATGGATGGCCTGGAGCAGGATGTGGCTCTGTTTGGAATGCTGTTTGGCTTGGTGATTGATATAACGGGTGGAGCGGTGGCTGCAGGTAAGGTTGTGAGTAAGAATGTGAGAAAGCTTGACCGTGGGACTGTACACCGTTCGACCTTGGCCTCACGTGTGACGGTGGGTACGGATGGTAGAGGTGCTGTGAAGGATACGGATTAGGAAACATGAGAGAGAGAGTGTGTGTGTGTGTGTTCTCTGTTGAACGTGAACCCAAGAAGGCACAACGAAAGAAAGAAAAGAGAAGAAGGTTAACCCCAAGCAGAACCGGATGATAGACGGACGACGAAACGCGATGGGAGCGAGTGAGCGAGCGAAAAGATTAATATGAACATTCTCCGATCATATTACAAAGGATTCGTATTCGACATTAGAAAAATAGGTCAGCTCGCCAGCCCGCGCCACTGGGTCGGTCGTTCTCTGGGCGGTTGGCCTGGCGCAGACTGGCGCACGGATGGACGGACGAGAAGGCCCGGTCGATCGGATCGAGGGCCATCGATCGATTAGGCGCCTGGTCGGGGCAGGCACTACGCAGCGTAGGGAATGAAAGGGGCAAAACCCAATATATATATATATGCGTATTCATGTGCGCAGGCCTCGAAGGCCTCTCGTCCTGTGGGGTGGGGTGCCTGTCGGCTATATTAGGTGACGTGTTCGGCGCGCATGCATAAAATCCCTGTTTGAAATCATGTGCTCATTCAGCGAGCTGTTACCCGTAAGTTTGGCTGTGGTCCGTGCCTGTGGTCACGTGAATGAAGGGTCTTGTGTAATGATATGTCTTACGTAATTGCCCTGCCCTGCCCGTCATCTCTGCCCTCGAGTACCTTGCCCGGGCGGAAACCCACTCAATCTCTCACTCGTTCGTACGTGGAACACTCACACACTCACATTCAAGATGGATGGCTCTACAGATCAATCGTCTTCAGTCATCCCAGCACCGGCACCAACATCGACAACAACGACAGCAGTTTTCAGACCTTTAGAACATACCACACCTCCAGGTGTGTCATCCTTCTCCTCTTTATCCGTCTTGATGCTCCCCGTGTTAACGTTTCTAGCGCGCGCTCTCTCTCTCTCTCTCTTCTCATCTACCATTTATTCCTGATGATCTGCTCATCCCAGCCGACCTTCAAGACTCAGACTTTGAGCTCTCACCGGCAGAAATACAAGCGGCGTTCAGAGAGGTCACCGACAAAGCTGCTCAGAGGATTGTACTCCGGACCGGAGCGATGAGAGCCAGAGACGAGGCTCTCGGCTCAAAGGCTAAACCTGTCTGGTCAAAGGTGCGTTATTTTCTTAGCCAATCTTATTCTCTAGCCTATTCTTGCTCATTCTTGTCATGGCACTTCTAAAAACTCATTGGTCTTTGCTCATCTATCTTGCTCCTCCTGGAAATTAGACAAAGATCAGGATCAAGTTTTCTGACCGAACGCAGATCGAAAGGATCTTTCCTTCAGAATCGGCCATCGGCGTCCTCTATGACTTTGTTAGGAACAGCCTAAGTGATGAACATCGATCCCAACGCTTTACACTACGTACGTCCTTCTCAGTTTGTTTTCACCTATCTCCATTCCTCTCTCGTCGTCTTCTGTCCATATATACCTCGGAGTGTTGAGACCAGTGAATACTGGGAACGCCCACAATACTTGAAACCATATGAGCGCAGTTCAACCGCCGAGGACACCTATTCCAGAAACACCACCGCCGCCGCCATCAGCAAACGCGCCCAAACGAGTACGGCCTTCCGTCCCACCGGCGCCTGTGAAAGTGACATTGGCGGACCATGCGTTGGCCCCCTCCTCCGTCCTGTTGGTGTCTTTCGAGAACCCAGAACTGAACCGTTCGTCTCTTTTCTTCTTTCCTTCTCGCTCAGTCTTTCCTCTCGATAGTCTCGCACCAAACATAGTCTGAGGATCTGACCGCCAAATCCACTTCTTGCCTCGCTCGTTCCTATCTCTGTCTTGAAAACACACACACGCAAAAACAGGATCAGATAGACCGGCCCCTCTACTCCCCTCCCTTCTCTCGATCGCGACAGATCTTCCGAAACCAGCCCCTCCGTCCGAACCTTCTCCTGTGCCTGCGCCCGGGTCTGGATCGGCAGATAGAACAGGTTTAAAACCGGCAGGAGGGGACAAGGCGAGAGGGTCGGGAAAGATCCCAAAATGGTTCAAATCGGGAAGTAAGTCTCTTTTCTTTCCATCTGGCACCTTCAAAAAGACACCAGACTGTAGCAGGATGAGAACGTGGATGAGCCAGACACCAACCTGATCCCTTGTTTTCTTTCCTCGCTCTCTCTTCGTTTTCATAAGAAAAATGAAAACCTAAACGAGAATAGATCCCCCTTTGTCAATGTTCCTCCACCTTGTCTCTCCTCCTCCTCCCCTTCTTCTTCTTCTTCTTCCTCCTTGCCTCTAGAGAAGAGCTGATGGTGATGAGAGAATGAAAGGCTTATGTCTCTCTTTCAGAAGAGGATTCATCTGTTGTGTGTCATGTTGGGTGAACCGAAGAATAGACTTGCAAGAAACAAGGGAAAGAGGGAGAGAGACAGAGAGAGGACGGAGAAGAACGTGAGAAGGAAAAAAGGGAGAATCGGGATCGAGATACGAGAGCACCGGGAGTTTATTACAAGAGAATAGAATTAAAATAGAAGGAAGAGGGAAGGAGGCAAACAAGGGGGGGGGGTTAAAAGAGAAAGAGGAGAATCAAGAAGAAGAAATGCTTGAGCGAGGAGGGGGAAAAGGAAAGAGGAAAAAGATTTTGTTTTTGAGTTTAAGAAAAAAATAAAGGGGGGAATGCCCCCCCCCCCCCCCATGCGTTCACAACAAAGCCCTCCTGAACGGAAAGAGAAAGAGAGAAAGAAAACAGGCGAGTAAAAGAAGAGCCCCCCCAAAAAAAAAGGTTGAGACCAAGCTCAAAGAAAAGAGAAGAATGGGAAGACCGTGTGGGAAGAGAAAGAAAAGGTGAGAAAGAAAAGATGACAGAAGAGCTACAAGGATCTATCCACTTTTCTTTCTCTAGACTTGTTGCCCGAATACCTGTCCACCGGACCTCATCCCTCCGATGTTTCCTACGTTTCCTCCAGGTCCAGCGACACCGGCTCCTCCTCCTGCTCCACCGGCGGCACCTGCTCCGGCCTGCTGCTGCTGTTGTTGCTGCTGATGTTGCTGTTGCTGCTGGACTTGCTGCTGCTGCTGGACTTGCTGCTGCTGCTGGACTTGCTGCTGCTGCTGGACTTGCTGCTGCTGGACTTGCTGCTGGACCATCTGCTGATAGGGTGGCGTCCTGTCCTCCAAGAACTCATAGGCCAGGTTGAAATCCTTTTGTTCGACTCTGGACCAAGTGGCAGGATCGAAAAAGATATAGGTCCCTCTCTCTGAAATGTTGGTCTTTTCCGTGGCCTCCGCTCGGGGATCCTTCGTCAGCCAGTAACCAATCTCTTTGTGCCAACGCCAATGTCGGTTATATCTAGAGAACAGAGCGAGATACCAAAATGCATGAGCCGTCGAGACTTGATGAACTGAGAAGGAGAAAACGAAGCTGAAGAGACAGAGAAGAAATCCGTGAACTTACAACTCTGAAGCAGCTAGATCCTGCAAGACATCTCTCGGGCAACCGTAAAAGATGTAGAACAACGTTTCCTCCGCAAACAGGTTCATCTTTCCTTGTGCCGGTGACGGTCGAACGTTGTAACAGGATGGAGTGTGGTACTCTTCTTCCAGATGAACCCCTCGAGTTAATGACGGTTCCGCCCAAGGTGCCACCAGGCTCGACGACAATGCTCTACAAGATACGCGAAACATTGGAAGAAAACGCGTTCAGTCACAAAACCCTTGTGAAAATATGAATCCTCGAAGAAAGAAACTCCATGAAACAGACTCAACTCGTGCCCAGCCATGTTTACACCGAGTGACATGAGATCCGTTCCGAAAGAAAGCATCCCTTTGTCTTCGTCCGCGTTCCGTATGGCATGAAGGAAAGCAGCAAGTCCCCACTTATCCGCCGGACTCGCTAAGATTTGCTCGGCCGGGCTGGTCTGGCTAGGAAAGGCGCCGCCTCCGGTTTCTGGCCGTTGAGATGGATGCGGGCCTTCCGTCGGTACTGAGTCGCGTATGAACGCACAACAAGGAAGAGTCAGTTTCAGCAAGGGAGTCGAAGGAAAGAAGAGAAACGGGACAGACATCCGTTTGGTAAACTCATTGAGTTGGGCGGTAACTGTTGTCGCAGTGCTCCAGGAGGAGGCGCCAAAGAGGAAGGTGTGGTATTCGATCCTTGGATTTGTAACGGCCAGGCTTGCTGAGGTCCCGAGGTAGCAAGCTTCGTAGCATAATTCGAATTCTGCTAGAACGAGCACCAAGAGGCAAGACCAAACCATATGTATAGTAGAAGAAAAACAGTCAAACTTTGCACATCCTTCTATTACACAATCTGTGCTAAGTCAGTATCGGCAGAAGAAAGCGTGAACGTACCCTCGAATCTTCTGTGACGCCTCTAGCAAACTTCCCTCCTCCGCCAACAACACCCATGCCAGCGACCGACCCGTTCCCCAGTCCGTTCATCATGACCTGTCCGTCTCCTCCCAATGCCGGGAAATCATCTGCGTTCAGTCCGTTTCCGACTGCACCGGCTCCGCCTTGACTTGACTGCTGTTGTTGCTGTTGTTGTTGTTGTTGCTGATGCTGTTGTTGCTGGTGACCCGGATTCGATGCTAGAGCAGCATACGTACTCGGAGCTTGGCTGAGCGAACTCGAAGATGTCGGCACACCCCCCAACGCAGGAAAATCTAACGGATCTAGACCAGTTGTCGATGTCGGATTCGTCGATGCATTCTCAGAGGGGTGAGAGGAGAACAAAGATTGATGGGAAGGAGTGGTTGATGGCGTGCCTCCAGTTTGTGAAAGATTGGTGGATGGTAAGGAGGATTGCTGTTGCTGCTGCTGTTGTTGTTGTTGTTGTTGTTGCTGCTGCTGCTGCTGCTGTTGATGTTGCTGTTGGTGTTGTTGATGCTGATGTTGCTGTTGCTGCGAAGGGTGTTGCTGCATCGCGTTCAAAAGGTTTTGTTGTTGTTGAGTAACACCCGATCCAGCACTTCCAGCTGATCCAAAAGGAAAGCCAGACCCCGACCGAGGGTTGGTTCCCACGAGCCCACCCCCACTTAGGGGGTAACCAGATCCATTCCCGCCAGGAGTGGCAGCCGCAGGCGTGCGAGGACCTTGCTGGTGAGGGAGATTATACTGAGGTTGTTGCATGTACTGCTGTTGATACGGAGGTCCAGTGCGAGGGAAACCAGGTAAGGATGGAGGGGGAGCAAGTGCCGGCGGTCTGTTTGGAGGAGCGCCTGGATATCATCATATTTTTTGACATGGAAGGAAACAAACGTGCGGAACAAGCAACGGATATAAAGGTGGCGAGAGTGTTGACCGAATCCATAGCAGAGAGGTGAACGGGAAGAAGAGACCAGATCAGAAGATGAAAATCACCAGGAGAGACAGAAACAGACGACCGATCGGAAGCGTCTGTGGCAAAGACAGACACGTACCTGGTCGGTTCATAGGAGGAAAAGAAAGCTCTCTGGATAGGATGAGGAGGGAAGACGGAGCGAGGCGGATCGATTGAACGAAAGAAAGCTTGAGGATAAAAGGTAGGAGCGGTTTCTGTTTGACCGACCGAGGCAGAGCAAGATACGAAGGGCGACACCAAAGAAGGCGAACGGAAACGATAGAAGAAAGAAACTTGGAACTCGTCAGATGGGAAAGAACGAAAAAGACCGCAAACAGAAAGAAGACAGCTCTGTTTATCTCTCCTCCTTCTGAACGCTTCCTCATAATAATTTGGGGCAGCCGAAAGACCAGAGGCTCATTTACAGTCTAGCATACAGCTCACTCACACGACGTTCCTATTCTTTCGACAACGGGGCAATAAGGAAACCGAGATGGGATGGGTCAAGAGGATGCTGAGAAGGAGGAAAAGAAAGAGGTGAGCGAACGGGGCAAAAGAAGGCAGAGTTTTGGCTAGTTACGGTTTCGTAACCATCTGCGTGTCAAGCCTACAATATACGCGCTTAGTATACACAGACTATGCACAGATCATACACGAATCATACACTGATCATGTACATCATATACAGATCATAGTCTGAGTATGATCAGACTACAGTACGACATTAACTACTGGTACATAGAGCTACAGTTTACTCAAGGGGTATCCTAACTGCTCCTCGGTTTCCCTAATACGCTCGGGCGTGGTCTTTTGTTCAGGAGCATAGACTTCATAATCCGGAGGGCGCCCGAAAGCGAGCATGGCTGCTTCTACGAGGATCGATCTGTAGACAGGTGAAAGACGGTTCGAAAGGTGTGCACCGTGAATGATCAAGTGCGAACTCAGGAGAGAGAAAGCGAGAACCTACGCGGTCAGACCGATCACAGGCTTCACACCTAGATGCTCTCTGTTGGTCAAGAAGCTTTGTTTCACGAACAGGTGGTTAAATGGAAACACAGAACTGTCAGTCACATCCGTGAGAAGAGGGGGAAACGCGTTGTTTGGAGCACCCACCCGTGCAGTCTCACTTTACCGCTTCCCCAAGCGACGTCGGTCGAGAAGTGAAAGTCATCCATGGGCGAGAGCTCGAGCGAAAATGATGAGGCGCTGGTGGTGATCGGAAGAGGAAACGGTCTGGTCCACGAAGCTGGCGCGTCGTATGGAGATCGAGATAGCAGAAAGTAGTGGAGAGGCATCGAGAACAGATGAGCTACCTCATCCGAATTGATCACTGGCTATAAATTGAGATCCTGGTGAGTTGATAAGCTGGGTAGAGTCCAAAATAAATAAAAACCTCAAACAGGAGTCCGATAGAAACATACAATGATGCTATTGTCTAGAAGAAGAACTACCACGCTGTATGACCGAGAAAATTCACGCTCTCATTGGTCAGCATGAATCTTGATGAGAAACTCGATGTACTAGAAATTCACAAACGGGGTGACCAAAAGTTTATCTCTGCTCAAGAAGACGGAGAGGTTACACAGATGGAGAACCTTCTCTTGATCCATCGGCAGACCAATCTCCTCGAAAGCTTCCCGCCTCTGTAGATTGGCGCGCGTCCACGCATACACACGCCACCCTCAGATTCAGCTTTGGGTGAACAAGTAAAGAAGTGGGGAGATAGATAGGTACCGACCGCTGTGAATTCCTCATCCGTGTCCCCTGGATCAGCCTTACCTCCTGGTAGCGCAGTATCGTTCGGATAATCTCTTAGCTCATCAGATCGTCTATTTCATAGTAGGTCAGACTACTTTCAGCCCTCTGTTGTGGACCCATGTTGCAACTATTGACACAGCATAGACTCTCAAAGCCAAGGCTACGAGACGTCTTTTGTTAACGTCTAGTCATGATTAAATGTTGATACCTTACCTGCTGAGCACCACGTATAGATCTCCTTTCCTTCCTACAAACAGACAAACCAAAACGGATGCGTGCTTTCTCGGTGGAAAGTTGAACGCGCTCGCAGGATATGTTGGCGGAGGTTGAGACGCGAGTCTCTGAAGAACAATCTCGGTTTCAGTCGGATAATATTGCTGTTTGATTCGATCGATTACAGACAGGCATGAGAGATTCGAGTTGACCATCAGTGGTGAGCACGTGTGTGTAGACAGACAGGGATCAGTGTCTGTAAGAAGCCTTGGACGACGGTATGATGAACGGGTCTCATAAGAAGTCGACTGAGATGTTGATGGCCTGACCTGGCCGCCCGGGTTCTGTCCGGTTGCCGGTTTACCGGGTGTAACCAGTGACCGTTAGGGTTGTGGCAGACACCGCCTTGTTCCAGAAACTTTGACACCCGTGGCTTACATGATGAGACACGTGATACTACGCCACATGAAACATGACTCAGCTCACCGCTTTAGTGCATATAAGAACGGCCGTGTTTTCGTTCTCTTATCCACTTCCCCCGCCACCCAACCATCATCTTCCTCTCTTTCCTCTCTTTCCTTTCGTTCTCCCTTGTGTTTGTTCGTGGGCTTCGTTCCCCGATGGGCATCTGCCCTTTCCGTGTTCACCGTTCTATGATCAATTTTCCGAATCTTTGCGTTCATTGTCTCATGCTTTAGGTTGGCTTTACTCGTGGCAGAAACTCCCTTTACTTTACATCCTCGCTTGAGGAGGTAAGGGGAAATGATACACCCTCGGTGTGAGTATCCTAAAGTTGGCTCTTGTGTCCTGTGGATGGCTTGATCGTTCCAACCGAGCGAACTCCTCCCTGGATCGAAAGAACATGAATGTTCGTAGATGGAATCGAGATCTTCATCGAAACTTGTTCCCTTGTGGTGTGGCGGCGTTTGCTTGAGTGTGAAACTTATCGATCGTGGCAGGTTGACAACAGATGACTGAATAAAAAGTTGAAGAAAGACTCACCGTTATAGGATCGTTTGATCTGGTTATACATAGCATCGAGTCTCATTCTTCTCTGGCTCTGGCTTTTTACCAGCTACTTTTTTGCTCTCTCCAGCTTGGCTTCTTTCACGTTCGAAAACTAGAGAGTTTCTCTTGTTCACTCATCAACCCTCTCATCATTTGGGCACGTAGACTTTCAATGTGGATGTTTCTCATTCTCTCTTCCAACAACTGTTCTTGAGATCTTGAGCGGAATATCCCTCAACTTGAACGACAGGACCTCTTGTTTCTCATCATGTTTCCTGTGGGCTCAAACCTTTCTGTTGTTCTTTTTGCTGCCTTAGGCTTCTAAAGCACTGCCAAAAGACCGAACACCATAGGGTTTCAAGCAATCTTTTGCTTCTGTTTTCAAACCAGAGGAACGATAGCGCATATGCGAACGTAACGATACAGGCTGTTAACGATCGTCAGAGACTTATCAAAGGAGATGCCTCGTGATTTGACCAGGATGAAGAACGCCGAAAGTGGAGGTGCCTGCGGTTGGACCGACCCCTTGTTTCGAGAAGAGGAGAGAGAGAAGAACAGAGTGGTAGTGACCGATTGAGTCGGTCTGCATTCGAGTTCTGTTTGGCGAGATGGACAGAATGGAATGACGACAGTCGGATGAGTTTTCATCCTGCTCTCTACTCTTCTGGTCTTGATTTCTTTTTGCTTGTTTCTTTTCATCCTTCTTGCCTCTCTTCTTCTGTTGTAAGAAGACTTCAAGAGAGGTTTTTTTTTCTTTTCCATTCTCTCCCTGTTGTGTTCGCAGAAGTTTGGCCTTGCCACTTGATGTGAAGACCACAAGGTGACGTTTTCTTGATCACGATAGAGATCCTTTTCAAAAACGATGGAGAGTCATAGATATTCTGAAAGGGATACTCCTTCTTTAAACTACCTGATCGACGTGAGCCTTTCGTTTGTACTTTGCCTGTGCTCGAAGCCATTTCCTGTGGAGCATACATCCCGGGACCCAGTGAACAAAGAAAGTGTGATGAGATCGTGGGCCTTCTCAATCTGTGAAAGAGAGTAAAGGAGGAAGAAATAGAGAGAAAGAAAGAAAGAAAGAAAGAAAGAAAGAAAGAAAGAAAGAAAGAAAGAAAGAACAGACGAACCTGTAGCCTGATAAGCTGTAGATCTTTTCACCATAGTAATCAGGGATTGGGTGAGCGGCAGCGTTGACGGACTGGATGGTGGGGTCGGCTCTGTGTTTAGCGATGTGATCGAAGAACCTGGTTCCGTCAGGCCAGTGATAGGCAGAGAGCAGATATGTCAAGAAGGAAGCGAACAACACAGAAGGAGTTGGGAGCAAGATGGTCCGATACAAGAGTCAGTCAGCCGGATGCAATCTATCCAAGAGAAGAAAGAGTGTCGGGTGAAACTCACTTTCGGTCCATCCTCTCGATAGCACTTGCGTACCGCCTGTTGTATACTCTCCAGATGAACCCGCCAAGAGGCGTACCCAGGAGGAAGCCACCAAAGGCGCTAGCAAAGGTGGCCGCCATGTAGACGTACACTGGCTCGAACCCGGCGATGGAGGCCGTTGGGTCAAGCTCGGTGTTCGCAAAGTAGGATACTCCAATCGTCATCTGAGTGCGTTTCGACAGGAACGATGGGTGTCCGAATCGATAAAATAGAAGAGCAGAGATGGGAAGATGATGACAACAGAGCCACATATCGGTTAGATCAGATGCTCAGAAGGGAAGGACACAAAGTAACATGGGGAATGGATCCTAGTGAGATACGGACCCCGGTAAAAGTGGTAGGAAGCGCACAGAGTGTCTCGAGCCATTTCTTGCTTCGACGTTTCTGGAGGTACTGCTCCCAGTTGAGCGTATCCGAAGCAGCTCTGGATGATGACGACACCGATGGCGAGGCAGTAGCAGATGCGGAGGATGAAGTAGGAAGGGTGGACGAAGCGGACACCGGGGTGATCACAGGCTTAGTTCCAGTGGGAGGAGGCAGAGCGGCAAAGGATCGTCCGAGCGGTCGGCTAAGAGCAGAAGCGAGCGAGAGAGGTGCCCGGGAAGACAGAGTAGCTGACCGAAGCAGGGTTCTGTTTAAAAAGACAGGAGCGGGAGACATGATGTGCTTTGAAGAATGGATACGAGGATGATACCGGCTGATGGTGTTGGTGGTTAGAGGTGAAGAAGCGAACGTCATTCTTTCCCCCGCCTGGTTTCTTTTCTTCCAGCCAAGCCGCTCTCGGTTTCATACACACACACACACACACACTCAACTGACCATCAGCAACACTGTCTCTCTCTTGTTATGTCTGATGCCAATGAGTTCGTTTCCTGTTTACCATCATCGTATGTTTCAAGTCGAAATCCAGATTTGACCGTTCTCTGTTGAATATCTCGGAGAGTAGCTCGTCTGCGAACGGACACCCTGAACGCTGTAGGAACTGCTCAAACAATCCGATTGAGTATCAAGCACCTGGATGCAAACACCCATCGCTTTGCAAATCATGTGCTATGAAGCAAGGTATGATGTTCTGCATCTGTATTGTTTATATTGGCTGTGGCATGTCTTTGCCAAACCTGACCGACTGGTTTGCTGGGATTGTCTTTCACAAACAGCCACGGGAGGAAAATGCAAGGTGAGCGATCATATATCATCCATCCGATCAAGTCTCATCCTGTTTCTTCATCTTCCTTGACATTCGCTGACCTATCGAACGAACGTACTCTCTGATTGTTGTCTTGCCTCCTTCCAATCAAAGGTGTGCGGAGAAAAGTTCTTTGAACTGCAGAGAGTATGAGCGTCCGAGTGAGTGAGGTGCGCAGAGGCCGGATGTTACATCTTTCAATGAACGATTCCATGCACATATATCTTTCTACATAAGCGCGAGTGGATCCAGTGATATACAATGCAAGCGGAGAGTCACATCCAGCCTGAGGAACAACGACAGTACGAGACCAAGCCATCTATGGTGATGATGAGAGGCAATCAGATTGAACGAGATCAACCCCACAACGGCGATCCCCGCGTTCAACTGACCATCACCTTCTATCAATCCTCTCAGTCTGCCTTGACCACCGTTCATCCGCACAGATGGTCAATCAGTTGTCCAGCAAAGTGTGCGACATCCATCAGCCTATATCGCTCAAGATGTATGTTCCCGTTTGATAAAGCATGTGTGTTGTATCTGGTCTTTGCGACAGAAGACCTGACGAGCAAGCTCGTTCGACACTCATCCCTGAACGCTGTACACTTACATACGCTCCTTTCTTCCTCAACACCCAATTCGTCTTTGTTAAACGCCTGGAAAACTTTCGTTGGGGGACATGCACACGCTCAAGTGGGTACCTGGAAGGCCAGATTCCAAAGAGATCGTTCAAACAAGTTCTGGATAATCCCGAACTCAAGTTTGCAGGCAGTCAACTCGAGTGAGTTCTCCCCGTTCTCTATGTTCAATCCGGATGCTACGCCATTCTGTCCTGCTCCTGGTGGACGTAGTATTGATCGGTGGTCTGTCTTGGTTCGATAACACTCATGATACACCGGAATGAAATGGAACCTTTTCAGTACACTGTCGGACTTGTACATCACCGCTCAACTCTACTCGGACGACAAGCCGTTGTCAATCATCTATCGGACAAAACATAAACCTTTCGGAAAGATCTATCTGTTCGATTTCGTTTCATCTGTTTCGATCTGGATACATTTCCTCTCATTCTTCTTGCTGATTAGATCTCGGGTGCTCTCTCTTCCTGTTTCGTCTGTCCATTTATGACCGGTTGATCTATGGGACAAACCATAGATGGAACGAGTGGGTCAACCTGCCAAATCGACTGTCATCTGTTCCAGCCAACGCCCAGCTCGCACTCACCATCTGGGACATTCAAGGGGCCGGCCAGGCAGTTCCCTTGGGAGGAACGACCATACCGTTGTTTGGACCTCCTTCGTATGTTCCCTATATTGTTTCCGTTGATCCAATCTTCTCTTAGAATACTGTGCTGATCTGCCTCATATTTGACCAAACGGATGCACGGCCAAGTGAGGACGAAGGGAGACAGAGACTTCTCAAACGGGGAGAGCAAAAATGCTATGTACATAGAGAAGTTGAAGCAGATGGAATGTCCGACAGTAAGACGCCTGCCGAGGTGGAGGCGAGGAATGAGAAAGGCAGATTAGAGGACGTTCGTTCCCTTCTCTTCAACTTCCATCATAACGCATCGACAGTGCTCGCTAGGTCTTGTGACTAACAGTCTGTTTCTGTTCGAATGTGTAGCTGGTTGCCAAATACGGGATGAAAGACCTTCCTCGGCCAAAAATCTCGAGCGTAGACCACCACAACCCACCTCCTATCCCGCCGCCGCCCTGTCCGCCCTCGGGGGTGCCCCCACTGGGCAACTATCTAGATTGGATTACTAAAAAGACATTTGCAGAGATTGAAAGAATACATGCTGTAAGCTCAAACTGAGAATACCTATCTCTCTTTTCCTTCCTCATGGCTGGTTTGGGTTCCTTCTGGGACCTAGCTAATGTTTCACTCGACTCTGGACTCTGATCGTATATAGGCGGAGACATCAAGTTCACCTTATCTCTTTCTCTACGTCGAGTTACCTAAATTCGAAAGCCCTGTGATATTTGCAGAAATGGTACGCGCTCAGATCAACCATCCTTCTCCGTTTCTTCTCGGCGTCTTCTTGCTCGTCCTGATGCTTTTCATCGTCCGTTGATGCTCCCCCTACATTCAGGAGACACCCTCCATATCAGCCCTTCACGATGCTCTATCCACCCTGCCTCTTCCACCCCACCCATCCGGACAGGCCTTGTCCCAAGCATCAACCTCTCAAACGCACACCCAACCAGTGAACTCGGTCCTGGATGACGCTCAACTCTGGAAAGTTCTGGATCCTGATATGGTAAAGGAGAACGTGTTCGAGGCCAAACATCGAAGATTGGTCAGAAGTCATCGGAGTGGACCACTAGACAGGGAGTTGAAGCCAAATGCAAAGATTAGGGACGAATTGAATGTTCGTCCTTTCATCCTTTCGTTCTCTTGCCCTTTCGCTTTCTCTCAATTCTTGAGCCAAGGTGAATTGTTGTGTTGATGACCTTGGGGGTTCTGTCTTTTCGATTAAAGTCTATATTGAACTATCCGCCAACCAGTCTCCTTTTACCAGAAGAGAAGGATCTGATTTGGAAATACCGGTTCTACCTCTCTCGATCTAAGAAAGCACTCACCAAATTTCTCAAATCTGTCACTTGGACGGACCCATCTGAAGTCAAACAGGCAGTCGAGACGCTCCTTCCACTTTGGACGGGGATCGAGATGGAGGACGCAATTGAGTTGCTCGGACCGGGATTTTTGGATGGAAGAGTCAGGAGGTATGCCGTTGGTGAATTAGCAAGAGCTGGAGATGAGGTTTGTCTACTGTTTCGATTTCTTTCCTCCCTCCTCTTCCTTCTGAGGTTTGTTCTGTTGTCGTCAAACATGTCTGGACGAGAACTGAAAGTTTCTTCTTTTCTTCTCTCTCGCCATTGAATTAACGACTGAATCGACCGAACACAATCAGGAACTCCAATTGTACCTCCTTCAACTGGTACAAGCTCTCAAGTTTGATTCACACACACCTTCAGACTCTCGATCCATGCGCTCCTTTCACTCTTCACACACCGCCTCAGGTGCAGTCTCCTCTCCTAATGGAGGAACCGGTACGGGTGGGATTGGACAGGGCGGAATCCTCTCGACGGAGGATAGTGGACTAGCAGACTTGTTGATCGAGAGAAGTGTAGGTAATCCGGTCCTAGGGAACAGTTTCCATTGGTATTTGATGGTCGAGTGTGAGGACAAGGGCGTGGTTGGTCGGATGTACGCTAGGATCAGTTGGAGGTACATGACAGAGCTCATGAAGGTGAGTTGACTACATTCAATATCCAATCGGGTCCCCCAGAGCTAGCTTCATGGCAACAGTTGGCTGATCATTTCTCGGAACGTTTACTTGATGTAATCGCCTGGCCTTGTATCAGATTCCGGACGGACCCAAACGGAGAGACGTTCTCCGAAGACAAGGCGAACTTGTTGCTACCCTATCCGCCCGTGCCAAAGAACTTCGAGCGTCCAAAGACAAAAGAGAGAAAAAGATTGAACGGCTTCGGAAGTATATCGACGAGCCTAAGAATCATCTGTCGACTATGGCACCTTTGCCGTTGCCCATCAACGGCCGCATAATTGTCAACGGAATCTCTGCTGAGAAGGCCATGATCTTTAAATCGAATCTGTTGCCGCTCTTACTATGGTTCCAGTGTGCGCCCGCGGTTCCTTCAGCCAACGCATCATCACCTGAAGATGAACCATTGGAACCAGCAGGAGCTAAACCTACACCGATACCCGGATCCACCGACCCAACAGTTCCAAAAGCTGAATCCAGGGAGGCGTTCCCTTCATCTCACCCAGCAGTAGATGCTCGGACAGAGTACGGATTGATTTTTAAGAATGGAGATGACCTCCGTCAAGATCAGCTTGTCGTTCAGTTGTTCACTTTGATGGACCGTCTGCTTCGAAAAGAGAATCTTGATCTTCGTCTGACGGCGTACGATGTCTTGGCTACGGGAACGGAGGAAGGTATGATTCAGTTCATACCCAGCAAAACATTGGCGGGGATCATGAGTGAGTATGGAAGTCTGTTGGGTTATCTGAGGGTCAATCATCCAAACGAGAGAAGTATAGATACATATGGAGTGGATCCAAAGGTACTGGATACATTTGTTCGGAGTTGTGGTGAGTCTTGAAAGCTGGTTTCCTCTTCACATTACAGAGTATATCGTATCGCTATATACTTAATCATTTTCCTTCTTTCTTGACATCGAAGCTGGATACTGTGTCATCACCTATCTGCTTGGTGTAGGAGATCGGCATCTAGACAACCTTATGCTTTCACCTGATGGTTGGTGCCTTTGCTCCCTGTCATCGTGTCGGTCATAGATTTCCAGACTAAACACTTTTGCTTTTTCAACCTTGAATCTCTTGAACGGCAGGCCACTTCTTTCATGGTTAGTCCACCAGATTCTTCATTCCACTACATGATTGACGTGCAGCTCACGATCCTTTCTGATTTAAAACTCTTTGTTCATCAACGTTTATCTCTTAAAGTCGACTTTGGCTATATCCTAGGTCGGGATCCGAAACCTTATCCACCACCCGTCAAATTAAGTCGAGAAATGATAGAAGCGATGGGTGGTCCAACATCGCCCCATTATCTCCGGTTCAAACACCTCTGCCACACAGCATTTTCGAATTTGAGGAAGAGTGCGAACTTGATTCTAAACTTGGTGGCGTTAATGGTCAATTCGGGGGTTCAGGATATTAAATTGGAGCCTGATAAGGCGGTCGCCAAGGTACGTTTTTTTCCTTCCTTATTTTCATATAGGCAATGCTTGTATTGACAACAAACGTCGATGATTCTCATCTACGTTTATATCTGTATCGGCGTATATCTCTCTTCGTTTGATTAGATCCAAGAAAACTTCATGCTTCACTTGAGTGAGGAACAAGCGATGGAGCAATTCGAAGGACTTCTCAACCAAACGAGCTTGTTGACAGCTGTGTTTGACGTTATCCACGATTGGTAGGCCACTCTTGGATTCTGTTCTATGACGGTCATCTTATTTCTTTATTATCCTTCCTGGTTTACTGATCTAACTCCTCTTCCTTCATCCTTAAATGTATACAGGGCACAATACTGGAGATCCTGAGTAGGAAAGAAAGAGAAATCGAACAGAAACAAAGTATAATAAAAAATACCTGAATTTTCATACAGAGGTTCTAGTTCGAATCATTCATTCAATTAGCTAAGGAGGCATTCATCATTCGTTATACTTTCGGCTCTTTTTCGATATCTTTCTTCTAAATTTCTTTTATGACTTCAAAGCCTTCTTGATCGTCTGTTTTTTGAACACGCAAAATGAAAAATAATTATGAGAACCTTGTTCATTCATTGAAGAGTATAAACCCCAGAGAGCTTATCAATCTCCAACTGAGAGAAAGAATCGAAACTCACAGCTTCCATCTCGTCAAAATCGGACGTGTCAACTCGAGTGATTTCTCTTGAGAGCGCGGTCTCGATCGCGTTCATCTCTTCCCACGATCGCTTATCGTGCACGAACGCAATAGCCACTCCCTTTCGACCGAACCGTCCCGTTCGACCTGAAGATGTGACCGAGAACGGTTTATTCATGTGGTTCAGTCAGATGAGGATCATGACAACGTGTACCAACTCGAGACTTGAAGCAGATGAGGAGGAGGAAGATGAAGGTCACTCACCAACTCGATGCAGATACGTCTCTGAATCCGGCTGACCACTTCCAGTCAAGGGCATATCATAGTTGACAACCATGTTGACTTGCTGAATGTCGATTCCTCGAGCGATGACGTTGGTCGTGATCAACACTTTGGTCTTTCCATCTCTGAACCCGTCGATCGTCGCGTCTCGCTCCCCAGAGTCTTTCTGGCCGTGAAGGGAGGCGACTTGGTGACCTTCGGCTTGCATTCGCTTCGCGATGTTATCTGCAGTGTCTCGGCGCTAGAATTCAAAGCGAGTCAGACCAAAGCAAAAAAAAGAAAACAATCGTTCGGATCAACGAAGAAGGAAAGAGCTCTTAGGCAGACGCAAATAGGTAAGAGACAAACCTTGCAGAAGATGATACTCTGACCGATTGTCAACAAGTTATAAAGTTCGACCAAGACGTCATACTTTGCTTCCTCGTCCTTACAGTCCATATAAAACTGCTTGATACCGTCCACCGAGAGCTCCTCCTGCTTAAGTTTAATCTCGTTGGCCGATGGCGCAAACTTGGCGGCGAAGTTTCGGACGATCTCGGGGAAAGTGGCTGAGAAGAGAACGAGTTGAGACGTCTTGGGTAGCATGCTAAGCCGTGTTCAAGTGGTTCAGATCAGGAGGGATGATTAACACGACTGATGCACGCATAAACAAGAACAAGGAAGAGGAGGACAGTGCTCCCAACTTACTTTCTGACCCTCATCGTCTGCTCTCCCAAACTCTGTTGATCCAACATGTTGTCCGCCTCATCTAAAATGAGCGCCTTGACAGCCTTGGCGTCGAGCTTCTTCTTAACAATCATGTCCATCACCGTACCGGGCGTACCGACGATCACGTGAGCATTTGTCGGAGCGGAGTGTCGGTCGAACGAGTCCTTGACTGCGAGGAAGACTTTGACAGGAGTGAATTGACCCATCGTTCGGACAACCTCTTCGATCTGACGAGCAAGCTCTCGTGAGGGGGCGAGACAGATCGCCTAGAATTACCAGGATATTAAATTATGACGGCATGGCGTCAGGTTCGAAATCTAGCCGCTTAAAAAGCGTACAGAAGAAAGAAAGACACTCATGCCCGACTACGTACCTGGGACTTCTCGACACTGAAATCTATTCGGCTAAGCATAGTCAAGGTGAATGCAGCGGTCTTTCCGGTTCCAGATTGAGATTGACCGATCATGTTTCTCGGTCTTTCATATAAGAAAACCATGACAGACTCAGCATGCGACTACATCTACCATACTGTAGCCAAGGGAGACTGGCGAGACATACGGGTTTTGAAGCAACAGAGGCAGCGCCCTCTCCTGGATCTTACTAGGTTTCTGGAACTTCATCGCGTAAATTCCTTTAAGAAGGTTTGGGTGTCTGCACACAAATAAACCAAGGGTCCAGGAGCATTGATATCAGCCTAATCCTTATGACTACCTTAAAATTGTCTGCAACTATAAACACAAAAAGAGGACCAAATACAATGACTGACAATCCAAGATCCTCGAATGATTTAACACTAAACAACGGCGAGTTCGGGTCCGCTTGCTGGTCAGCCAATGTGACCTACATCCGTTCCCCACAAGAAAAAGAAAAGAAAGATAGACAGAACAGAGCAGTACAATAAGCTTCTGTAAACTCGTACGTGTACGGCCAATGAATGAAGAGAGATAAACGGACGTACGGTGACTTGGTAAGAGTTAGGTATCAAGTTGTCCTCTGATCATTCCATAAACATAGGTTAGCAGTTATTGGACCACCCAGATCTCTAACCCCTTATTTACTCCTGGTCCAGAGTCTCTGTAGAGATCTCACACGAGAAAGAACGTACCTTCCTTGCTATCTCCATCTCCAGCCTGAACCTTCACCTCAGCTCCCCCCTTGGTATCTCCACCTCCATTCTCCTGATCGGTACTCAATCCTCCTAGTCTCGAAGCCAACGAGCTCACATTCCTATCCGACACAGCAGGCTTGGACGAATCAGAGGTAGAAGACACCTCCGCTGGCTTGTCTTCCTGCACGGGCGTAGCCTTGGAGGCAGGATCAGAAGCGGCATCACTCGATGGAATAGGGTTCGAAGTAGCAACAGCAGGCGCGGCTGTTGGTGCAGCCGAGGTAGCCGACGCAGGAGCAGAATGGGCGGCGCTACCAGCATCCTTGACGACGGCGGGCGATTCTGAAGGAGTCTCTGAGGGCGACATCTGATCTGTCTCAAGGTAAGGGTATAAAGGAATGGGGTGTATGCGTGTGTATGTGTGTTCGTGTTGGTCGAACGGGGTTGAGGTTGAGGTTGAAGTTGAAGTGGATTCATCTTGGACGGTCCTTATCCTAACACTTAGGTAGATATTCATATACATTCATTATAGACAACCAATCTACTGGATACGTTTGCTTTCATTCTTATGTAAAGGTGGATGGATAGAATTTCTCTATGCTGCTCGAGAGAACGGAAATCGAAAAGAATGTGTGAATAGTGATGATGATATGATACGACTACATTTTCGAACGTGGCTTTCTCTTCTCTGGTATAACAGAAAACTATCCTTCCCCGTTAAAGAAATCCCTATAGACTTTAGGGGGTTTCACTGTTCCAAGAGGTACTTCACAAGAAGAACTTACAAAAAGAAGGCTAAAAATAACGAAGAAACTAAGACAGAAAACGAGAATGGAAAAAGAAGGGAGGAAGAAGAAATTATCGCAGAAGGGGGTTCTCATCTATCTTGAGGGGTGCACCAGCCCGCACTTCCCACATATCCCGTACCCAACAACTCATATGCCGGCTTTTCTCCTCGTTCTCTGTGGGAAAGATCGGCAGCGTCCAAGTGATAAGTTATGATGATCAGTCAGCTGAGATAGACAGAACTAGAAGAGAATAGAACTGCTTGCGTGCGGAGCAGGAACTTACATCTGGTCGATCTCCTTAGCAAGATCGTAACAAACCTCTGCGCTCACAGCAGAATCAAACTTGTATGATGGGTGTGAACGGACGAAATGCCTGTAGTATGCTGCCGGAGTCATGAGTTGGCCTATAAGATTTGATGGTGAATGATTAGAATCCATCGAGGAGACGACAGGATGAGCGATCCAGACCAAGAAGAGATGCGCTAAGAATCTTAGAGAAAATGAGAGAGGAGAAGAACGAACCGCTCGCCCTCTTCTTAAGGATGGTGATATACCCGTCGAGTCTCGCCCGAGCTTTCGGCTCGATCTTAAGCGTGTTCAGATATGATTCCACCAAGCCCGATAACCCTTCAAAGTCATCACCCTTCATCCCAGAGCGTAAAGACAAAGCAAGGTCGACAACAATTGAAAAAAAGAAACGGTCAAAGCCACTCTTGGTATAGATGAGTTTCAAGAAGGCAAGAATGAGAAACAGACTTTTCCATTGAAGATTTCATCTAGTGTCATTTCTTCAAACTCGTTCTCAGCCCTGAAAGATCCGTTGATCCCACCACACACCGGTGGTTTCTCAGAATGGATGGATTTTCGGAAGAAGAACTTTTCTGTGAGAACAGCATCTCGCTTTTGGGCGCGTCGCATATTTTCATCGACCTAAAGAGGGAACCGAACGAGGTGGTCGAGTGACGGAGTCCATAGAACAAACGTTGAGTATCATTCGTCAATATTCGTCCAGTGAAACAGACACGTTATAGATAGTGGAAACATATAAAGCTCGAGAGAAGGCTAACCTTGGACATCGGGATGTAGAAATTAAGTCCAAAGTGTAGAATTGCTCTAGAAAGCAAGATCAAGAACAAAGAGTATGCCGCGTTTTCGAAATCCGTTGGCTGAACTTCCATACTTCTGAACTCGACTCGCCAACCGATGGGCGAGTTTGATGGGGGAGGCTTAAATCGAAGGGTTTGCCAGTTTGTAGATTGTATACTCTGTATCGGAGCGAAAAGTTTAGTCACCGATGAGTGATTGACTTAAGGCGAAAGAAGGGAAGAAGAAGGAGAAGACAGACCTCGAAATGATCGGTCGAAGTCTCATTGTCCTGCTCTAGGGACTCTGAGAAGATCACCAACGGGTCTCGAATATAAAGATGGGCGATATGTCGAGCTAGTTGTTTCTCCACTCCTGACTCGCCCCAAATTCAAGATAGAAACGAAACGTACCAGATGTTATCGTCAGTTCTACTATAACGTCTGGTGAGATATGAAAAACGATCAGCGAAGGAACACTCACCGTTTTCGATCAGCCTTTTCATCACGGCCTCATCCACCGGAACGTCGTTGTCGTTGTACTCTGATCTGTTGGCTGGATCAGAAGAGATGTACGAATCCACGCTACCGTACCTAGATTTCAGGATCCGTTTCTCTCCGGGTTGTAAGGGCTGTTCCACAGACGATCAGAAAGAGGGTAAACCAGAAGCCTATCAGGCCATCTTGATATACAGAGGGTTTGATATAACGGAGAGAAGATGAAATCTACAAACAGCCTCGCCTCGTTCACCGGGCGTTCGGTCGTCGACCGCACCAGCAATCACGTCCCACCTAGAGTCTACATCGGCAAGGAATCCTCGGTAGATCGGTGAAGATGCACTTAGCGCAAGCTATCTCCCAAGCCAAGTCAGGTAACAAACAAGCAACCATCAGAACGACGTAGAACGACCGGTTGTAAAAGAAGAAGAAAACTCTTCGGACGCACCATGATCGGAGCGACAGGCGTGAGCGCATCGTAAACCTGGCAAGCCTCGGCCAGATCCTTTCCTTGGAGTGTTACTTGCAGACAGCAGCAGCCCATACCGAACGCCATAGCGTCCATGTAAATATGATCTTCTTTCGCAGCTCCCGCGTTGGCCTCGCCATCGCCGGGGTAGAGCGTTCGGTCGAAGGGAATCGTCGGATCTCTGAATGGCTGGGCGGTCTCGGTGTCTTTGAAGATCGGGAGGTTGATGGCCACTTTCGACCCTCGGCGTCGACGAATGTTGGCTGCCAGAGTTCTACAAGCCGTGAACATGCACACAGTCGATTGCGATCAGTAGAAGGAAAGAGGGAAGATAGGGAGAGAACCTCAGATGATCGAACAAGAACTTACGGGAATCGAACATGCTCGTTAATAAGCTCGTCTCCAACGAAAAGAGATTGCATTGCGCTACCCTGAACCTTTGAGTGAGGATCAGAAAACGGAGTATCCGTGGTACCCAGCCTGGGCCAGGAAGTGATGGTCATTGGGATTTCATGGGAAGATAGATGGTGACGGGCGATTCTCCGACTGGTCAGTATGCGAAGGAAGCAACGATTAGTATCGAACGAGGGACGAGCTGATATTCAAGATATTGATGACCGATACAAGGCGGGACCGCTGTCTTGAATCAATTCAGGAGAGCAAAAGTGTGAAGGACATACCGAAGTCTCATGTTTGACTCAACAGTCAACAGACTGGGAATACTATCATCGTAGGGAGCCCCAGGCGTAGACTCTAGCATGAACCGTCCGAACTCGGGGTGAAACGTCGGAGCGGCGAAACTGGATCCACGAGAGAGATAGAGACAAAGTGAAGGACAGAGGCCTCGATCAGTTGACAGCTTCCAGCGCACATCAGATAAGGGGTCGACCGAAGACGATCAAAAAACTCACTTCTCATTCTCGCAGTTCATTCCGTCCACAACACCTTCCAACTTGTCAAGAATCTCCGTCTGAGAAAGAGAGAGCGTTGCGTTCTTAGACTCGTCATCGAACGAAACGATCAAGTACTCAATCTGTCAAGCAGAAAAGTGATATCGTGACGGACACGCATGGAAAGATATGTTTGGCAAGGAGAGCAAGGCATAAAACATCAGGCCAGAGAGAGAGTGAAGTAGACGAAGAGAGAAAAAAAAGAGGGAAGAAGCAAGAAAGAAAACGGGAAAGAGAAAGAAGGAAATGATTGATCAGCACTCTTTCCTACGCGCGAATCTCTCCAGACTTATCAACTGAGACTTCTACCTCGAGGCGATAAGCAACGAGGCAAAGAAACGAGGACTATAGAAAACAGTTTGCTAAAGTTGAAGCATTCATATCAGAAGTTGAACCATACCTCATCACCCCAGAGAAGAGGATCGTCCTTTCTATCCTTCAGCCTGTTGTACAATGCGAGAAACTGGGTGACGCCATCGAGCTTGACTTTTTGGATGTGTTGCTTAGAGTCCTCCCAAGCGAGCGGCGTACCAACCACCAAGAGACCCATCAGATAGAACAGGAGCTGTACGAGAGACAGAAGGCGAAGAGAGCGAAAGAAGAAGAAGGAAACTGCCGATGTATACACACTAATCGGAAGACTCTCTATAGGATGGACGAAGGGAACAAACGAGTTGATGCCAAAAGAGTTGCATGGCCGAAAACGCGACGGAAGCGAGCTTAGTCATTCGCCGGTGGCTATTACCCGCGATATAGGAGAAAACTATTAGGACGTGTTGTAGTATGTATTGGAAAATATTCGTATTGCTCGTTCAGCCGATTGGTAATCGTTTCCGAGCACGTCATCTTTTCCGATCAGCTCGTCCAGACCCGATGCCACGCGGGTCTGTGTTAAGGTCTGTTGTGTTAAGGATCAAGGTCGTCGATATCTGAATTATACAAACAGAACGTAAAGAGAGCAGGAGCGAGAGACCGAGCAAGCGAGCGAGCGGAGAGGTAAGAACGACACAAGGTATATGTATAGTAGAGCGATGCCAAACAGAGATGGTCGTGGATTGGAAAATATAAAAGAGAAGAAAAACAAAATAAACATAAAGGCAGATAGATGTCAAGAAAGACGGCTATAGAAAAGAAATAACGACAAAGAAACAGCATGCTCTACGACATTGATGAAGACAGATCAGTCACTAATAAGGATACAATAGATCACCGATCAGCATCTTTGCTTTTTTTTTTCTCAAGAAGTTATACAAGATTGGTCAAAGGCGAAACCACTCACAATCTACTTGGGGGTGGATCATGTACGAGATCGCGTTCGGATCTGTCGGCGCCTGGGATCGATCGACCGAGAGCTCGTCCAGCCCAGTCATATCCCCCTTGATCTCGAGCAGGTATTGATCCTATACATACGCATACATATGTGTATCCGCTTCATCAGTCTTGTTCCTCCCTACGTTAAAGCACAAACAGGAACGATGATTAAACTTACCTTGACGAGCTTGTGAAGAGCTTTTCCAATCAATTCTCGTTCTTCTTCTAACTCTTCGACCGTCTGGAGATCTTGTTCTCTGGCCTCGAGGTACCAGTCGATAAGTTCCTCCCGTTCCAATCCAGGCTGGCCTTGACGTTCTGCATCGGCCAGGTGCATGACCACTGTTGGGTGTTGAATAACAGATCAAGCGAAATCATTAGCGCTATATAGCATGACAGAAAACACTAAAGGAAAACTTAGGAAAAGAAAGACTAACCGAGATTCATGATAGCCATGTATCGATCGTACGTGATCTTCGTCTTTGGCTTTGATTGGATAGTTGGCGGAACAGTACCAACAGGGACTGACGATCCACCACTTCCACTGGAAGAAGAAGTCTGAGCAAAAGATGATTCGGCAGCCTCTAGAGCAGCCACATCAGCTGCATCTCGTTCAGCATCATCTACCTCCATGTCCGCTCCAGGCGCTTTCTTGCCATCAGCATCATCATCACCGTCCTCTTCGTCAATATCCACATCGTCCTTCTCGACGTGGATGATGGACTGTCGGAGAAGCGAGAATGCCTCACGAACCATGTTCGGTGTGATCTAAGATGCGCATACAAACACGTTAGATCCCTTAAGTCTTTGATCGCAAGGAGGAAGTAACGGGAAAGAAAAGAATAACTGGCCTGACCTCGTTCTGGCAGTTTGCTCGTGCGATAGCCTCACTCAACCGAATCAAACTCTCAAGTTGACGAACGGTAATTCGATACGAGTTCTTCCCAACACCACCCGCATCATCTTGTCGGAGTTTTCCGTACTTTTCGACCAGGACGACTGAAGCATCCGGCGTGAGCTATCGAGGCGAGTGAGAAAACATACGGCATCAGCCTTGACGTGCATGTAAAACATACGAAGGCTAGAAAAGAACATCAAGAGAACCTTGACAGAGCTTACTTTGGGTTTGAATGTTCGGGCGAACCGAATGTACCGCTGAAGAGCCTCAGTGCTAAATTCTGGGTTGATCGCAGCATCCCTGAATCGATGAACGTTCACGATATGCTGGGCGATATGAAGATCGGTCTCTTCATTGCATTCGTCCAACACGACGAAAAATAGATCGAATCTCGACATGATAGGCGCACTCATTGCCACATTGGCTCTCAGACTTGCCTTCCTATTGTACCTACCTCCAATCGGGTTGGCAGCTGCCAGAATGGACGTTCGAGCATTCAACGTCGCTTGAATACCTGCTTTGGCAATGGAGATCGTCTGCTGTTCCATCGCTTCGTGAATGGCAACTTGATCGGCAATGTCCATCTTGTCAAACTCATCAATCGCGCAGATTCCATTGTCGGCCAACATGAGCGCTCCGGCTTCAATCGTGAACTCGCCGGTCTCTTCATCTTTTACCACCGCGGCGGTCAAACCAGCAGCGGATGAGGCCTTGCCGGAAGTGTAGACCGCTCGAGGTAAGAAGGAGCATATGTATCTAGCACCAATGTCTCAGCCAATAAATCGATACACACAAAAAGACAAGAAGACAGAAACACAGAAAATTCGACAAAATTACTCACTTGAGGAACTGAGACTTGCTTGTACTCGGATCACCGACAACACAAATGTTGATATCCCCTCGGAGATGGATTCCTTCGGGTGTCTGCTTATGCACACCACCCATCAGTTGCAGGAGTAAACCTTTCTTGACAATATCGTGACCTACAAGAACAAGTGTGCACGGAGGAAAACAGTTGTGCCAATTGTTAACTTCCGCGCACACATCCTGAAGAGTAGTCGGAGGTGCAGAGAGATAGAAGATCGAACATACCATATACAGTCGGAGCGATACTGTTCACCAATCGATTGTAGATGTAAGGAGCATGGACCATGGCCTTCAACTCGTCAAGTTCCTCAGTCGTCAGACCACTAAGGAAAGCAGCCTGTTCTTCGTCTCCGTCCAGTTCGTCTCCTCGGACGTTTGTTCCAGAAGACTATGTTTGTTTCGATAAACAAAGGAAATATTTATCAAGTCAGCTTCTGGCGCTCTACCGTAATGAAAATGACGGGAAAGCCGGAACGAAAGAGAAAGAGAGCCTCACCCTAGCATCTCCACTCTTAACATGACAAGCCAAGAAAGCAGTCTTATAACCTAAGTCTCGTACCCCAAGCTCCTTCAACCCCGTCACCCCCTGACTAGCTGGCCCTTGCTCTCCTTTCCCACCGCCTCGCCCTTCTTTCTGCATCTGAGACGTCACACCTGGCATCGACATCTGTGCAACATCAGGCACGACGACAAAGGTTCCGGTAAAAGTACACTTATCACCTGCTTTGGCTCTCTCCACAATTTCGGATCGAAGGATGACATCCAGACTGCAGAAGATTAGAGATGGAAAAAAAGAAGAAAGGCGAAAAGTGCATCAACATCTCTATCTCGTGTGTGTGTGTGTGCGAGCAATCTGATCGATTCTTCGTTCCCCTCTGCAGAACATACCTTCGAGGCATGCTTCCTGTAGGAATTTCATTCGGGTTCTCCTGGATCCTGACCTTTTGCCAATCCGAAAATGTCGACTGTTCCACGTTAAGCTTCCAAAAGTTCTTGTTCGCACACGTCGGATTTTGGCACATGATCGGCTGTTTACGAATCCCAAAACCAGGTTTAAAATAGAGCCTCTCCCAACATCAGATGTTCTGTTTATACTTTCATCGATGGAAGTGAACGACGAGGCAGAGAACGAGAGAGACTCACCTCAGTGTACTTGAATTGTTGTTCAACGTTCCCTACCGTCGTTCTACATACTTCACAAGCAAAGGCTCCAAACACCAACTCTGGTCGAACTTCACTCGTCCTGGTGACCGTTCCGCTGATAGCCATTAGCTGACCAATCTGACCAGTTCTTAGGTCTCTGATGCCGGAAGTGATTGGCAAGTTCTGGAACGCGATTGAAAACTCTCTGGTTGAAAGTCCAGACGAATTTGAACTGCTCGAAGATGTTCCTCCACCGGACGTCGCTGGCGATAAATACAAATAGTGAGGTTCATACTTTCGAACCAAGTTCGTCAACGCTCGTCGGAGGAATGGTAGAAATCGGTAGTATTGTCCTTGGATAGCCCGAGCGAGAACTTCTTCTCGTTCGAGAAGATGACCAAAGTCGACGTAAAGCGTGGTAAAGTCAAACTCTTTGAGTGTCTTTATCTGATCGATATAGATAGGGACAGAGCCCTCAGGAACGGCGTGGGGATTGTCTCTATCATCAGGTGTAGCTGGCGTTGCAGGGAAAGCGATGTTGGGCGTGTAACTAGGTAAAGAGCAGAAAGGTTCGGCCGTATCAAGAGAACAAAAAACAGTCTACCATTAGAACATGCATCATCAAACTAACAAGGATGACTGAGTGGAAAGAAGAAGCAAGGTACGCACGTCTCGAGAAATGTTTGAAAACTGGTCATGACGGCTTCTCCAGTCGCATCGGTCACTCTAGGGATGTCATCTTGTAATCCTCTCACTCTCCTCCTTGAAGCTCTCCTCGCTGCTATCTCTCCATCGTCATCTTCATCCGAATCATTCATGGCTCTCTCTCCGTTTTGTCCATCTGCGCGAAGGTCGGATGACCGAAGGGAGAGAGGGTCGACGTTTCGTTGTCTGTTTTGAGCTAGAGGTGGCCGGAAGTCTGCACCAAGTGAGGGGGAAGATGCTCTAAATCCGGCTGATGAGGAAGGAGGAAAGAGCTGGGATGACATCTTCAGGTCTAGATATCGGTCAGATCTTCAACAGTAAAGTCAAATAGAGAAAAGGGTATGAAAGAAGAGATATCGACGCAAGTGGAGATGATTCAAGTGGTAGAAAGAAATCAATGACTTCTGCTCAACAGACGCGTTTGTTTTTCTTAATTCTGTCGCGTCGACGCGACACGTTGATCAACAGACAAACATTCATTTAATAATTTATGCATGGCTGGCATAACACGCGCGCGCGCGCGGTGGGACTAGACACTGCCATCGTTATCAACAACGGAGAGCGAGGAGAAGGAAAGATACGATATGATAAGAAAGGAGCGGAGGGAAGCAAGAAAGAAAGGACGTGGGTATGCAATACTTTGAAACAACAGCCATAATCAAGTTGGGCACGTAAAGAACAGAGGAGGAAGCACAAGGCAAAAGGAAGAGAGATAAGAAGACAACGAAATATCAAGCCAAGAACCAAAAGAAGAGTAGAAGGACAAAAAGAAGGAAAAAGCCTCGACGGTAAGGAGTAGGCAGAATAATAAAATAAGAGCGAGTCAGGCTAGACCGATCAAACCAACAAGGAGTTTCCATCTGATTGGATGATATCCCTGGTTAACTGAGGAGCCGGGCTAAATTTTCTCCCTCCCGCTTCTGCTTGAAGATGTCTTCCAGCGGGTGCTTGGAAGACGAACCTATCATCTATTTGGTTCCTCTGTCCAACCGCAGGAGTAGTACTAGATCCATTGGCTTGTGACGGCAGACCGTTCCCGATAGGATCATTTTGTCTTTTCTCTGGACCAAACTTTCCACCGTTCAAACCTTGTGAGGGCAGTCCTTCAGAGTCTCGTCCGTTAACTTTTCGGAAGTTGACAGGAGGAGGTTCGATTAGCCGTTGAACTTGGTAGGGTAGGTCGTACTCAGCCTGTTGGGCTAGGGCAATATATCGGGCCAATTCAAGATGGAGGTGGGGATAGTATGTTGTTGATGCCTTCCTCGTGGACTGAAGCAGCCAGATGGAAGGACGACATAAGACTTTAGCTCAAAAACATGACGCGCGAAACGTATACGAGCAGAGAAGGAAAAGACTTACCAAGATGATCCTGTCAAATCCGCTTTCAAAGAGTTGGGCGTGGAATCGCCAAGCACTCGTATCAGAATCTGATGAATCGTTCAGCTCATAACAAGCTCGAGCCTGTGCATTGATCAATCTGAAGTGGACGGCCTGTGAAGAATGGAGTCATACGACCGGTCAGGATGTGTGATCCTGCATATCAGGGATATCGATCAAAAGTCTGAAAAAGTAGAGGGAGACACATACCAGATAATTTCCAGCTTCGTATTCAACTGATGAAAGGATGATGTGAAAATACGCAGTAATGTTGAATAATAAATAGTCAGAGTTGCGAATCGACGATAAGAACAGAAGATAAGACGCACCTCCTCCTGTAGCTCCACCAGGTGCTGTTGGTCTTTCGACCTGGGAAACATCTAGATCTGACAGTCGCCAAATCCCATTGGCATGGCAGAACATCCAAAAGTAGTCTCGACTAAGAAAGAACCCGAATCATATTCATACAAAGGGGGAGGGGCGATCAGGCCTTTTCTCTTCTACTCAAAGAAGCGATCGCTGAGTTTCAACGGATAGGGGAGAGGAGAGTTGCGCAAACACTAACCAGACATCAGCGATTTCGGTCAGGTACGTCTTGTATACTCTAGGCCGATGAGCGACTGTGACGAATTCAACAAGATCATTCTCTTTTTCCGGCCCGACGAGCAACCTTCTAACGAACTCTGGCAAGTTAGCCCATTCCTGTGAAACGCCACAACTGCTCTCAACAGGGAAGAGATCAAACAACAAGAGGATGAGCTCAGTCATGAGTTGTCTGGTTGGAACGTCTCCTGGTTTCTTGTCCGAAAAGAGAAGGGTAGTGAGTGGGATGAATGGAGCAGGGGAGTATTGTCGAATGGCAAGGCAGCCGACATCGGACGTGGCAAGGGCTTTGATGCATCGGAGAAGCTCGTGAAGGAGTTGATCATCGTGTTGTTCCTCCCTGTGTGAAGCAGCACAGAATCGAGATTTCAGTCGAAGTCTCAGGCTGCTGCTGATGGTACGTTCTTGATGGGTGAGCATACGTACCTCCATTCCATCTCAAGTACCTCATTCAGCTTTCGTAGCATGAATACATATCCACCTTCATGTAAGAAAGTTTCGACCCATCTAAGACAAAAAGAGAACGAAGAGGAAGACAAATTATTTAGAAAGGATGTCGAATGCGATGAAGAAAAAATAGAAACTCACAAAGTGGTTTCCTGTCTTAGTAACATCCTCAACTTCTTCACTCTACCGAGATCCATCACACCAGCCGGCGGTCCATCCCTTAACCACCTCGCCATTCCCATTGGCGAATTTTGCGTGCCTTCCCTTAGACTCTCGGCTTGAACCATTGAATTCCTCTCCGGCCCGGTTTTCTTACCCTTCGCTCGCTGTTTGTCTCCTCGCTCACGGTCAGATATTTGTCGAACGTGAGAGGAGGAGGATGGTGAGCTCTGGTGGTTTCCAATCTGATGGTTGGATCCTAGGATAGACTGATGTCTAGGAACAAGGAAATAGTCCGAATCTCGAGCGATAGATGATCGAAGATCGCTGGGTGTCCTGTCAGGAGTAGATGAAGAGTGCGAGGAAGTTCTAGAAGGCTGTTTGGGGTAAGGAGAACCACCAGATCGGGCAGACATCCCGGTGGCCAATTGAAAGGATTGCTATATGATTGAATATCGACGAGGAATAAGCAACAAAACGAGTACAGAGCAGGTAAACCGAGAGCTAGAAACCGACCGAGTTTTTCAAGAACGCAGATTTCACGTGTTGGTCCATCGTGTTCATCTTCATTCTAACTGCTGAAGGGACTTCCAGAGCGTCCTGAGGATTTGATTCATGAAGAATAGAGGAGGCAAACGTATATATCAGTCAACCAGCATGCAAGTAGTGCTTGGGATCAATTTATTAATCCGATCACGTAACTCACCATCATTGCCTCAAAGTCCGTATCGATTCTAGTTTTACCTCCAGGAGCTCCCTGGGAGAATTTCGACAGCCCATCGAGATCTAAGCTTTTTGAAGCCGCGTGTCCAACTGGTGTGCCGTTCTGTCCTCTTCCAACGTTGGGTGCTCTGGAAGTTTCTGATGGCCGTTGGGTCATTATCATGCTCATGGGTCTAGCTGTTGAGCTCCTGCTGGTTGGTGCTGGAGTTGCTGATGATCCGGGAGAAGCATATTCTCCAGGCGCGGCTGCTGCTACCGAAGAAGAAAAATGCGTTCGACAAACGGGCATGCCTGGAGTGAACAGAGGAAGTTGGTTCATTACGCCTCTTGTTGGACTATGAAGAGGAGGTGCATGGGACGATGGTCGGCCTTGCTGCTGCTGCTGATATTGTTGTTGCTGCTGATAATGTTGGGAGTATCGCTTGGTAGGAGACGGAGGAGCTGACATCGTCAAGACAGCTCTGGAGTTCACTCAGAAGGGAAGAGAAAATTGAACAGGGAGCGAGAAAGATGGACTGAGGGGAACTAGGTCGGGATTAAGGTATGCTGCTTCGGTCTAGGTCGATGGTGGTCAATGGGTTATCTAAGAGAACCATGCGCCAACAAGAGAAAAGTTGTTGAATATTCTACTCAATTGACGCGTCTGTTCCTCCAAGAAATCAGTCGCGTCTTCCTTCTATCCGCCTTGCTCGTCTGTATAATCAGTGATCATTGCCTGCTTTTCTCTTCTCTCTCTCTTTCTCCTCTCTTAGTTTTTCTTGTTTGAGTCTTTTCATGAAAATCAAAACAAGCGTTGATCTTGCCCCGGTTATTCTGCCCTAAATGCCTGTGAAGTGAGAAAAGATAGGGAAGAGAGATCAAAGCAGACTCTCGTCCTCTTACATCCGCCACGTGTGGATGTAAACATTTTGATGCGCAATCTTGTCTCTTTCCCAACTGAAGGAAAAAGGAAAAAAAGTGCTGAGACTGACTAGATCTATCCTTTCTTGTGTCTTCGAGAGAAGACCAGACCATCCGGTCCAAGCTTCTCGCCTATCGTTCTTTGTTTCGGCCGACCGATCGGCGATGACCGTCAAGTCATTTTGATAAGGACCATCCTCTGCATACACATGGCTACAAGAATCCATTTGACAAGGACCGCCTTTCCTTCACTTGATCGCGATCTCACTCTCTCACTCTCATTCTCCTTCCTTATTCTTTGAGGTTGGTTATCCTTGCCCAGCTAACAAGTGACCATATACTAATATCGTCGAAGAGTGCAGAAAATACTCAAAATATGACAACATCTGAATTAACGTACCGGCGGGCAAGGTTATCGGACGAACCCGAGTTGATCAAGCTGCGAATATCGTGTGGATGGGGCGAGGATAAGATCGGTCAGGTATTGAAAGATTCTGTGGATGGAAAGTTGGCGCTTTATCTATTCGAATTAGAGGGTGAACCGATCGGGATGTGCGTATCTCTCTTCATTTCTGTACTCGTTTTTTTGACCGATGGGCTCTCCATTGACAACCGTTACGTGGAAACATCTGGCTTGGGAAACGAAGGGGAGCGATCGAGTTTGAACCTGCAGGAGAGCCGGACATTGTCAACCCCGATACAAACACGGTGATGATATGTAGGTCTTTCAAGCAGAATATGAGATTTTCTCTTCGCTCTCTTTGAAAAAGGTGCTCACTATGTGCTATTGATCTACTCGTTGAGATAGCACTGCTTCATATATATACTCGCTTCCAAGGCAAACACCTCGGGACCAAAGTAAGTGAACGAGAGAGCACCTGTGGTATCTGTGTCTCATAACGTTCCAACCAATGACATGTCTTGCTTGTCAGGTTATGGACATCATAGAAGATCTCTGCGTGCGTGAATTCGGAGCAAAGACCATCACCTTGAACACTCGGCCTCGACTGGAAGACGGAAGGGTCAACCACGTGAAAATTTGGTATAACCGAAGGGGTTATAACGAGTACAAGGTAAATCTTTCTGAATTGGATTTGATCAAGAAGGAAAGGGAGAGCTAAACGCTTCAGTTGTTGATTTCTACCTTTTCAGGCCGAGGAACCTAGATACAAGTGGGGTGATAGGTTGTTGACGGCATGCTTTCTGAGGAAGGTTGTGGGTTAGAGTACGATAAAGTGGATCACGACGTGCCCAAGCTTGTTTCCTTTGTATTTCATACTAGAGGATTGATACCAGTTCCGGATTACTGTCCGTGACACACCCGTTCATGTCTTACTTCTTTTCTTTTGTATTTTATCCGTATTCTTATCTTGTTCATTATCATTAGAATTTTAGATATACAAAGAATAACAAAAAGATGAGAGAGCAAGATACAGGGAGTAACAGAGCGTATGCAAAACCTACTAGTGTAGCGAGAGGAGAGGAGAAGAGAGAGGACATAGAATCTCAGAAAGCCACAAAGGCATAGGCATAGACGTACTAAACTAGATGGGTAGAGCGCCAGGGAAGCGCACTGGTTACTCACCTCTCCAAGCTTTCGGATTTGCCAGCCACCGAGCGCCCAAGGGCGGGTGACTCACCAGATGGTTACAAAGTGATGTTGTAACTACGAATGTGCCTGGTGCCTGTGTGCCTATTGCCCAGGTGCGTGCATATATATATATTTATATTTGCGTGTGTGTGTGCCTGAACGCCTGTGTGCCTGTTTATCCTCCCCTGCGGATTTCCGTTCTTCCCTCCTTCTCATTTGCCCTCTTCTCCTTCTTCTCTTTCTCCTTCTTCTCTTTCTTCTTCTTCTCTTCTTTGACCCATCCACCTTGTCCATCTAAAGTTTGTTTCTCCTTTCTCTCTGTCTCTCACTCTTGCGACGTTGAGCTCGTGCAGTGTGTCGTTCTTCACCTCTGCTCTCTTTTTCGTCCAATACTAACCTTGATGATAGAACTTTGTTCTCTTCTTTGGGTCACCTCACCCTAGGGTAAACACACATACATATACGCACACACACCTTCGTAGCGATTTCACCTTCTTCTTTCTTTCCTCCTTTGCTCATTCACATTTGAGCCCACTGGAAAGGTTCTTTCTGGGATCATCTCCTCTCTCTGTTCTCTCCCTCGGCCCGAATCCATGCCGACAAGTCGACCGAATAGCGCATCTGTCCCTCAGCCGCCGATCGCTCTTCACAAACGCTCCAGTTCTCAAAACCAGAATCATCCTCAATACGCAAACTATACCAGCACCCACGACTCGAGCCCTCAGCAATCGACGCTCTCCATGTCTTCCACTGCCTTCTCCGCCGCTAATAATCCCTCGCCGTTGAACCCAAACTGGCAGGTCAATTCACAAGCGGCCGGCCCAGGTGTCAACAGATCCCATTCAAACTCTTCCTCTGGGGAAAACACATCGATCACGTCCGGCGAGCACCCAGTCGGTAATGTTCCCGGTACGAATGGGAAGACTGACCCTCTATCGGCCGTCAACAGCCAGATTGGCTCGGCCTATGGGCCTTATGCCGTATGTCCGACTTTTCTTCCTGATCTTGCTCCCTCAGAGTTTTAGTTCGATCCCTTTTCCCCATAGGTCGCACACAAAACTGATCCGGCCTTCGTATTTTCTGTCTGGTTCGAACTGTCTACTCACTCGCTACATACGTTCAACCTTTTCATCCAATCTTGGCGTACTCGTTTCCTCTTCCTCCCTCTCTTCTCTCTGTGTCGACGATCCCTTCATCATCCAATCGCTTCTCGAACACGACCTTTTCGACTTTGTTTACACTCTATGATAGTATACATCGGTTGCCCATTCCCACTCCGCCCAACCTCTCTTGCCTCAGACTCCCTCTTCTCGATTCTCAACCGCTGTGTCTGAATCCTCTCTTGGATCATACTCGCCCAACGACAACTATAACCGACACTCTCTTGTGGCGCCTAGTCTGATGGCTGGTCAACGAAACAACGGCGATGACAGCCATCTGCTTTGGGACGAAAAGGATCCCGAGATGGAGTAAGTGGTTTTTCGTCGTCTCCTTCTCCTCTAGAAATTGAGACGTTGCTTGCTTTGCTCATCACAGTATGAACGCTTCAACCTCTCTAGCGATGCCCTTCACCGACCGGATCCTCCAGGTAAAAAGGGAAAACACTCTGCTGGAGGTGTTGGTTCTGGCGGCGGTTTAGTCTGGTCGACCAGAGGATGCTTCAATGTCTTAGTCTTGGGTTTCCTCTTAGGTGGACTTCTCATGCTCTTTGCCGGCTATCCTATCTTGACATACTACCTCAAGAAAGCCAAAAAGTCGTCTAGCAAAGGAAGCTTCAAGTAAGCATCATCCAGCCCTACTTGATGTCGATCTCTGATCGAGATGCGAACTTTGCGAGAGACTGACCAACTTTGGGGCATTCCGTCGGCTTCATTCTCAGCTTGGGTGGCACCAATGGAACCGGACAGGTAAGCTTTGATCTCATGTCGCTCGGCATGGCCTCATGTATTCGGTCACTCACCCTTCTCTCTTCTCTCTCAGGTCCCCGTAATCCCCAACTTGCCGACCTTGATAGACAGCGAGACGCCTGATAGTGCTAGATCCCGTACCGGATTTGACGGAAAAACATACAACTTAATCTTCTCTGACGAATTCGAGACAGACGGCAGGACGTTCTTCCCAGGAGATGACCCCTACTGGTGCGTCAGGTCCTCCGTATGCATATGCCGATTTTGGGTTTCCAATCAGCTTACCATTCTTGCTTTTGAAATTCATCAACAACAGGGAGGCCGTCGATTTCCACTACTGGCCTACCGCTGATTACGAGTGGTACGCGCCCAGGAATGCGATCACCAAGGACGGGAAGCTCGTCTTGACCATGCAAGAAAGATTGTCCCACAACCTCAACTTTGAGAGTGCCATGTTGCAGTCAGTATCTTATTATGCCTCTGAATCTAAATACCCTAGCGTGTACCTGTACTCGTGTTGACGCTGATCATCTATTCAACATCTCTACTTTCTTCCTTCCCCTTATTTTTATGTTACAATAGGACCTGGAATAAGTTCTGTTTCACTAGAGGATACATTGAAGTCAGCGTATCGCTGCCTGGAGATAATGTTCGCCACTTTGGTCTTTTTTCACTTTTGTTTCATCGCCGCTGACTTCTTTAACTTTTGATTCGTCCTTCGTCTTCACAACAGGTTGTTGGAGGTTACTGGCCTGGTGTTTGGTTAATGGGAAACTTGGGTCGACCTGGATACGGAGCCAGTGAATCCCTTTTCTCGGCCTTTTCCTTTTTTGACAACAACACATTGCTGATCGTGTCGGCCTTTCTACTTTTCCTTTTCTTTTCCATTAGCAACCGAGGGGCTCTGGCCTTACTCTTATGACTCTTGCGATGTCGGAACGTTTGCTAACCAAACATGGGCTAACGGAACCGGTCCTGAAGCTGCTCTTACTACTGGTCAGTATTTGGCCTGTCAAAGTACAACTTCATCATTCAAATGATTCACGCTCTGACCGTTACTCTATCTTCTTTTTTCCTATGATCATCCATCGTTTTAGGCTATAACGGAGGAGAACTTTCTGAGCTGCCCGGACAACGGCTTTCTGCCTGTACTTGTCCTGGACAGGATCACCCTGGACCCACCACAAGTACAGGTCGAGGAGCTCCTGAAATCGATATCCTCGAAGCCCGTCAGTGTGCTTGAATCTCAAAAGGGATCTGAATGACTGTTACATATATGATTTCGACTGACATGTTTTTCATTGGTATTTTATCTTGTGTTTCATTCTTATTCATAACTGGGGTTTCTATCACTCAAAGAGGTCGATACGGACAAAGATTTAGGTCAGATGTCTCAGAGTTTCCAAATTGCGTAAGTCCCTTCTTCCTCGAATCTCAGCCTTGGCATTGTTTCTTGACTATTTCTGACATCATTTCCTTATACGAACGACCTCAGTCCGTTCGATGATAGTTGGCAATCCGATACCGATGGTTCGGTAATCTACGATGCTTCCATCACAAAGTGGAACTCTTACCTTGGAGGTCCCTACCAACAAGTGAGCTACTGATCATGTCTTCATTCTCACGTTGTTCTTGGTCACAAATCTAATATAGCTTTTAATACCCTTTCTCCTGTCCCCCTAGGCTGTCTCTGGGTTAACATACGTCGATTCAAACAAAGCCTACAAGGGCAACTACCAGACTTACGGTCTTGAGTACTGGTCCGATGTCAACAACCGAGCTGACGGCTTCATCACTTGGCATGTCGGTGGCGTACCGTCGTGGAAAATGACGGCTGCCGCGGTTGGACCGAACTCGAAAGTCGGAGTGAGCCAAAGAATCATTCCAGAAGAGCCCATGGTACGTGCCCTTTTCTTTTTTACCTTATGATGTTTGGAAGATCACTAACTCTTCATCACGGATCCAAAATAAAAGTCAATTATCCTTAACTTGGGAATGTCTGCTGGTTTCCAGCCTCCCGATTTTGCCAACTTGAAATGGCCTGCTTCCATGTACATCGACTATGTCAGAGTCTACCAGCGGGAAGGCGAGGAAAACTTTGGCTGTGATCCCGAAGATTATCCGACCTCGGCCTATATTGCAAACCACGCCAACGCATACGCTGATGCCAACTTGACCATCTGGTCCGATGCCGGATACAAATTCCCTCGAAACAGTCTCTACGATGGTTGTTAAACTTACGGGGTGTAATTTATCTCTCCTCGAGCATTATTTGTCTTGATGTTTCTTCTGTTGTCGTTGTTGCGTTTTTTCTTTTTCTTTTCTTTTTTCTTTGCATTCCTACTCAATTTTTTCCTTCGTTTCTTCCTCTCCTGACGGAACCTCTCAATACCTCCCTCTTCGTTGTTTATTTCTTTGTATGATAACAAACACAACAAGCTTCATGATCATCTTACTCCGAACTCTTTTGTTCTTCACTTCCTTTCTCTGTCTCCTGCTCTCCTACATACACCTCTATATATTTCTCTATGGGTTTTCTCATCCTCGTTCTTTCTCAGTAGTGCTCTCTCAGATGGTACATCCTCTTTACCCCTCTTATCTATCTTTACTTCTTGAAGCTTGTTCAAGTCTTTATTGTCTTTTTCTCGTCTACTTGTTTCATTTGTGTTCTTCAGTGCGCGGCTTCCGGACCCTTTGCTGTAGTACCCCTCATCCGAGTTTCTTCGACTCTTGTTCCTTTCCTCAATCACCATTTACTCTTATCTCTCTTTCTCTCTCTTCTCTTATGTCTGTCCGGTCTGTGCCGTCTATCGTTGGTGCTGCAAGTAAGATGCATGCTATGCCTTTGTCGAGCGACATGCGCATCGGTGAGACATCAGCGAAACAACAAAGGGAGAACGACATGAATTGACGACGCGGGCCATTTCTCTATTCTTGCCCGCGGTTAGATTCGGTCTCATCCATCAGTCTTCCATCCCATATTCTAACCCCTCCCTTTCATCCTCCTTCGCTTCTTTCCCTTCCCTCCCTTCTCTCCCTTCTTCCCAGTAGCGAAGGAGACAGTCTTTCGCCCCCTCTCGTAAAACCATAACAACAACAAAAAAACAAGAAAAGAGAAGAAAGGGATGAAGAACTCGTCGACAGCAGGTTTCGTAGCCTATCTCCAATCCCAGCCTACCTTTCACGTAAACACCGCCGGGGACTCTCACGTCTCTAGTTCGAGCCTCAACCTCGGTCTCAACCTCGACGGAGCAATAGGGATAGGGAACGGCAGGATCCACTCACCCTCGACATCTGTTTCAGGAGGATCTGACGGAGAAGAAGAGGAAGAGGAAGAGGAGGGCGAATCTTCCGCTACTGGTGGTTTAGTAGGTGTAGGTCGAGGGAGGAACGGAGGAACGCGAGGAGCGGAAAGGCGACTGTTGCTCGGAGGTTCAGGTTCGGGCTCGGGATCGAATACAACTACAGGTGTAGGTTCCAGAAGAGATGGATCTTGGAGGATGAAAGAAGGTCAATATCAGAGATCGTCTGCCTTGACTTCTGGATCTGGATCTGGATCAGGTATAGGTCTGGGTGGGAGAGAACCTGGGAAACTCAAAGAAAAAGTCCTGCCGAGAAACATGCTGGATGTCTTGCCTTTAGATGTTTGGCTACATGTACGTTCTCCTCTTGTTTTGTTCTTCTTTCCGCTTCCATGGTTGTATCAACAGAGAAGAGAGGAGAGGAAGGAAGGCAAGAGAAGGATTGTATGCTCACGTGCATGTGCTCATGCGTGTTTCTTTTGATATGAACGGCAACACAGATAGTTAAATTCTTGTCGACTCCTGACTTGAAGCGATGCGTCACCGTCTGTCGGTTGTTCGCCTCCATAGCAGTTGAGAATCTGTGGAGCAAACCCACATTCCGAACTTATCGAGATTTCTGCACATTCCTCAATGTGCTTGATCCAGGACCCCAATTAGCGCCAGACGAATTTAAAAATCTCTCGCTTCAAACGACATCTCTTGGTGACGAAGACAGTGAGGACGAGGACGAGGACGAGGACCAAGAGCCCGATAGACTAGGATTAAACAGATCAGGTCCGGAATCAATGTTGGTCCCTGGCATAGTACCCCTTCGTGTCCCAACAAAAATCGACCGACCGACATACCCTTACGCGTCGTATGTCCGTCGGATCAATTTATCAAACTTTCTGGCAGACGTCACGGACGATACGTTGTTCCGACTTAGAGGTTGCAGCCGGTTGGACAGGTTGACCTTGACAGGTTGTTCACTTTTGGGAGACTCGATGGTCGGCATGGTCTTGGGGTTGAAGTTGAATGCCCTTGTCGCACTGGATCTCTCAATGGTCAAAAACATAGGGGACGCCGCATTGAGAGGGATAGCGATGGGCTGTCTGAAACTACAGGGGTTAAATCTGAATGGGTGCAATAAGGTAACGGATGTTGGGGTGACTGCAATTGCTCAGAATTGTCGATCATTGAGAAGAGTAAGTCTTTCTGTTTGCATATAGATATGTGTGGTTAAGTCTTGTGCAATATGGGTGCTAATTCATGCCGGTGGTTGTTCGTGGAAATTCAGATCAAATTGGTAAAATGCACAAAAGTAACAGACGCCTCAGTCGTTCTCCTCGCTAGAAATTGCTTCCTCCTCCTGGAAGTCGACTTGGATGAGAATCCAAACATAACCGCCGTCTCTATTCGAGAGTTTTGGCTATGCTGTCTCCACCTTCGAGAGCTTCGCCTGGCATCCTGTCCCAAGATTACCGATGCTGGATTCCCATATTTGTCTCCTCCGCTCTCGATCTCGGCTTCATCTCCTTCAGTTCTGGATCGCCCATTCCGGCTTTCTACAATAGAATACCCACCTCGCTCGCTTCATCCACCAACACCCCGTCCGATCTATCCTGACGAGACGGTCTACGGAGCTTATTCTTATGAGACTGCCTCGTTCGAAGTTGTTCCTCCGCCAGGACCAAGAATCATGTTCGGGATCCAACCACCTCCACATTGGTTAAAGCCTTTTGACCATCTGAGGGTCCTCGATCTGACATCATGTGCTTCCATTACGGACGCAGCCGTTGACGCAATAGTGACGAATGCACCAATGTTGAGGAGTTTAGTATTAGCAAAATGTCCAGAGTTGACAGATCAGAGTTTGTTTTCTATCTGTACACTCGGAAGAAGTTTGCATCAGTTACATATGGCTCATTGCTTCAGGTCTGTCCCTGCTTTCAGCATATCAGCTCTTATAAGAAGTATTGTCTTTCGAAAATGGCGCGGCTGATTTTCTCTTTGATCTCTGTTCCACAGAATCACAGATGCAGCGGTTTCGAGACTGGCTAGATCGTGTACACGTCTTAGATATGTAGATTTTGCTTGTGAGTTTCCCATTCTTATCCGGACGAGCTCGCTGAGATTGATGATCGGCTCATATTTTGTCTCTTTCTTACCCGCACACGCTCAGGCTGTCCTGAACTTACGGATATGAGTGTTATCGAGCTATCCCAATTGACAAAACTTCGTCGAATCGGTCTTGTCCGAGTACGTCCCTATCACTATATCGACATAGAAAACAGGTGCTCTACTGATCCCTCATTGTCATTCAATTGGTCGAACGGAAATGTTGATAGGTGGCCAAACTGACAGATCAAGCCATCCACGCCCTTGTTGAACGACCGTCCTCTCTTGAAAGAATTCATCTTTCATACTGCGAGGAAATTTCTGTCGAGGCCATCTATTACCTACTGAGAAACCTACCGAGGCTGACTCATTTGAGTTTGACGGGCGTACCGTCGTTCCGAAAAGCTGATCTACAGCGTTTTCGCCGACCTCCGCCTGCTGTGCGTCTTTCGATTTCTCTTCTCAAATCTGATACTTATAAGCCCAAACTCAACGTTTGACAATTCATTTATCTTTTTTTTTATCTTTTTTTTTTAATGATGATGGTGGTGAGATAGGACTTCAACTCGCACCAAAGAGCCGCATTCTGCGTCTACTCTGGAGACGGAGTCATCGCTTTGCGAAACTACTTATCAACGTTATATCACGTTCCACCCGCACCGTCACCCACTTCCTCTGCGTTCAGCTCGCTAGAAGATGAGCCAAGTCCTTTACCCGGTCAACAGAACGTTCGTCCTCAAGCTTTTCCCTCTGTTCTCCTGTCTTTTGTCTTTATTCCATCATCCTTCTATATTGACAATCGTCATGTTCACTCTGTTTAATGAAGCAACTGCGCTCTGCTTCGTGACCAGCATTTGCCAAAGTCAGAATTCAAAATGTTACTTAGAATTATTCGTCTTCTGTTTCCCTCTTTCATTACGTTTCGGTTGCTTTTATTTTACTTTTTTTGTCTCATCATATGTCTTCATCATTGCCTGCATCCATCCGTTCATTCATCCATTTTAATTTATGTTTTTAAATTCTCTCTCAATTTTCTTGTTCGTCTCCTTGTTGTTCTCCATTGTTTTTCGTAGTGTTCTGTCCCATCGTTATCCTTCTTGCCTATTGCGTCCAAGGTTCTCTTGTCTCCCGATTCCCACTCTACGATCAATACACCTGACTTCTTGCTACCTATCCAAGTACATCCATACAATCTTGGAAGTACTGATCATTTCAGCTACTATCGTTCTCCGTTTATGCATACTCTATCTCTTCAGTCAGGGAAATCAGACAAAACAATTCTGGACTTTTCGGTTTGCTTCTAGTCAAAGTTGAATCCCATGACATTCAGATTCTTTATTTATTCACGAACTATCGAGGTTCAAGTCTTAGGGATCGCTCGTATAGGTCTATCGGATCATCAAGCTCTTTTTTCGCCAATGACTACTCCCACACCAGTTCATTTGTCAGCAATATTGAAGGACGAGAACAAGGCAAATCAAGAACTGGAGGCTCACTTTCGACAAGAACACCTGAATTTCTGGGACCTCAATAAACGTGAAGGGAGTTTGGTATGGTTCAACTGCACTGATGATTCTCCATAGAGCATGGTATTTTGCAAGGTTGATTAATGGTCGAGATGATGAGTATGGTGCAGGTCGCGTTGCTGGGTTTCCTTCTGCGCACATCGTTAGGTCTGATAGTACGGCGCCCAGGTAAGGAAGCGCAGGAGGGACAGTTTCACGGAGTCGGGTGCGGTACTGTGTAGCGACCGGCCAGAACACAACGATGAGGAGACGAAAGACTTTTGGTACACAAACGTCATAGAGATCAAGACTCGACGAACGTTTATAGAATTCCGAGAGACATTGAACAAGTCTTGTAGAACAGCTAGTGAATCCTTCGTCTTTGTTGATAAAGCCTTTATGAAGTAAAAAGTTCAAAACTGCGTAAAAAAATGGATCTGTGACGGCCAAATCATGTATGAGAAATCTTCGAACTATATCGTACCTCGAATGTCTTTTTCAATCGGGCGACGCTAGCACTGTTGAACGCGCCCAAAATGGCGTAGGCAGCACTAAAATTTTGCACATCCGTCAGGCGAGTCTATTGAACGATATCAACAACCATACTCAGTACCTTGATGTTTCATATGCAGATGTGAAGAAAAGACTGACGGCGAGCTTGATGAAGTACTTGACAACCGTTGCTCGTTTCTTGGCGTCGGCTTCATTCAAGATGGCTTCCGAAATATATCCAGTCCTGTAGAAGTATTGAACACGAGTCGGAGGTGTCAATCAGAAAAAATCAATCTATCAATCGGCAGGTGAGAGAGACCTACACTTGAGTATGAAATGTGCTCATCGCCACCAGTGCAGGGGATGTATTTTTTCCAAACTCCAACAAATCTTTCATTCTGACCTGCTTAAACAGTCCAAACTCCATCAACGTGAGTTGCCTCGCAAGCTCCAGAGGATCAAAATCAGTCACTTGGATTGTCGGGTTATTCGATTTAAGATAGTGGAACAACGATCGGCTGACGAGGAGCGGAGGGGGAGGAACAAGGTCTTCAGGAGGGCTATCAATTGATGAAGGTTGTTGGGTGGATGTTGACGCAAGTCTTTGACCTTTGTATTCGGGGGAACTAGATCGAAACTCAACGGAAGCCATTACCTGAAGAGCGTGGCTCGAAAGGGCAGGATTAAAGACTCCTCGGGCAAAGGCATGAAGATTGGGTAACACGACGTGATCAACCTCATTTCTCCAGTGCGTATCTAACCAAGCTTTGAGAAACAGCAGGATCCTCAGTCGGATAAGAACAACATTCTGGGTCTGTGATGATTGTTGGTTTTCTTCACTCTCCAATGAATCAAGCGAAGGTCGTTTCATATCAAACCGATGAAGGAGAAGGGAAACGAGCTCCTGAGGAGTAGTAAACATCCGAAAAGTGAGAAAGAAAACTTGAGCGAGCTCTGAGCCAACTGTTGAACTGTTTGATATGAGTTTGTCCACTAAATCCGGTAGAGTAGCACCGATGATTTGACCCTCTGGATTGAGCACAAAGTCAGCCGGACCAGTTTCATTTCGCTCTACATACCGGACAGATGTCCTAGTAGATTGAGTAGCAACGGTGGTCAAAGACCGAGAACGAAGCACGCCCGTCGGAGTGTTTAGCTTGGCAGATGCGGTAGAGGCATGATACTGTCGGAAAGAAACATCTGGGCAGGATACATCCAGGAGTCTGGGAGGGCTCTGAGAAGATTCAATCCGGATTAATGGTGGCCGATGTGGTGAATCGAAAGACACCCGAGGGGTGGATAATGTTGAATCTAAACTCGTGGTATCTATCACGGACATAGATCCTGTTTTTTTGTCAGCAAATTCAGAGCCAAATCAAGTCAATCAACAACGGTCGGAACCTGGTGAAACCCTAAAGCTAAATTTGACTCACGCAGAGAGGGCATTGAAGGTATCTGGTCATAATCACCGTAGTGATCCCTTTCCTTGAAACGTACATGAGAAAGTGAAGATGATCTCGGTCTGATCGGCGTCATTAACAAGGATGATTGTGCGCGCCCTTCGTTACTATCTTTGATAATGCCCACAATGCCAAGTCCAACAGAGTCGAAAGCACTAGGGTTGATAGTACATTGGCTGTTCCAAGCAGAGACGGCTTTTCCTACGACTGTCTCCTCCTGCGCCTTCTCATCAATAGCCTTGATTTTACCAAGATCGCTCGACTGTTGTTGTTCTGACAAAGCTCCCTCGAAAGGCTCAATTTCAGACCCCTTGTTTTTGACTGCACTCGTCTCAATCCAAGGCAAACAAGACTTGACCAGGATCCAGACGGCCTGCTTGTCTTGAACAAGTGGTGCAACACATTGCTCGGCCAAATTCTTACAGAGTCCCGCAGATTCAACTGCCTCGGTGACAGCGTGGAGGAGGGCCACTTTCTGGCCTACCTCTTCAGTATCATCAACGTCGGCGTCTGCGCTAGAACTGGAGGAAGGCAGGGGTTTTCTGGCTGAAGCAATCAAATGGTCGACAGCATAGGAGAGCCGATTGCCTGACTCATGAAGATTTCGAACATCACCCATTGGTCTCTTTCTTTGGACCTCCGGGCTCGAAGCGATGGAGAGGATGAGGGAGAGAAGAGAAGTTGCCTTATCGAGACAAGTTTGAGTAGCTTCCAAAAGGTGTGCTTGATTTGAAGGATAATTACGGATCGAATGAAAGTGGGTATGGCCAATTAGAGCTGCTAAGCTGGTCACAACTTCTTCGTGTAAGCTGAGAACCTGAGTGATGATATTGGCAGCCAGGAAAAACCCGGAAGCAGAAACGGGAGCAGAAGCCAGAGCCTGAGAGGAATTCTTAGATGATTCAAGGGAAAAACTTGATGAGCTTGTCGACGAGATCGAGTTGAATCTTGAAGGAGGGGCTGGAGAGGAGACAGGTGCAAAGAGTGATAGAAGTGAAACAGCGGGCTGACGAGTTTCTTCTTCATTGAGAATCAAACCAGAAGCGCTGGATGTTTGTCCAAGACTACGAGACCTTCCTCTAAAGGATCCAGATAAAATGCTCTGCGTCCTGGTGGACAACAACTCAGGGCGCTCTTGTGTGAAAGAGGGTTGCCAAGAGATCTTCGCGGGGAGTCCTATTCGAAGAGCCGACTGTTGACCAGAGAACCCTTCTCCAGTATTACGGTTGGTCTGAGCTACTATATGCGGCCCTTCTTTAATTTCCTCATCTTCGGAAGCGGAGATAAACGACTCGGACTTTCGTCTCTCCGGTATCTTGATACCACAATCCGCCGCCGTTCGAAGGAACTGCTCGACATCGGAGAGCAACTTTCGAGCCATCGATAGCATATTTTCAATCTCGAGTTCTCGCGTAGATTCATCCGTTGTCTTGGCAGATGCCTTTTCCTGGTGAGCCACCATTTTGTGTTGCGTTTGGTGAATTTTTTTTCGGGCTCGGGCAAGAGACGGATATTTCCTCATCGAATCAGATTCCTTATTGAAGCAATCCATTATGGAGAGCATAGATCGCACAGAGGTGTTGACGCAGGATGTGGACGGTCTGAAATGCTGTCAAACCATATGCGGCTCAATCAGACGAGGATACTGTTTAAAAGATGGAGCCGCAGCTATAGGTCTTGGACTAACCGATGTTCTTCCTGCCGTGGCCGCGTCAAACAGGAGTGAAACAGCATGAACGATGGGATCCAAAACTTGATTTACCTCCTTTTGGGAAAATTGCTGGGATGAAGGGCCTGCTTGAAGAGCAATGGACGATGGTGACGAACGGCTGTTGGTTTCACAGGACGATGCAGACGACAAAGACGAGCTGCCGCAAGAAACGGTAGACTTATGGGATGACGTTGCAAGGTCACCGTCGGGAGGTGGATTCTGGATCAAAGATGAGTATCAATGTCTGCATTACATCCGTTAAAACATTCCACTAGCGCATATACTTGAAGAGCAAAAACTCACTTGATCAGGTTGTTTGTGAGCACTCATTACTCGAGCTGCCTTGCTCGGACTGATACCGGTCACGTAATTACTTGAGACATAATCCCCAAAATGATTTAATACCACATATCGACGCTGTACATTTTGCCATGTTCTTTTCAAGTAAAGAAGCAGTCTTACCTTGGGAACCACCCTCTCTTTCCATCTGCCAATATTTCTCCGTCCCACCACCCTGAGGGAGCCTTGTTGAAGACCCTGATCGTCTGACCCTTTTTAAAAATTAAATACGTCGGATCTTCAGATATCCAATCATGCAACGCTTCCACCAATACTATCGCCGGTAAAGGCGGTGGCGCGGTTCCTGAATTCATCGCAGCCGTACTGGAAGCCGTTTGAACATTGGCAGGTGCGGTGCCTGGACGATTGGCGACCGATCGATAGCCTGTTTCAAATGTTCCTGTTAACGAGCATGAAAGACTCGACTGACCAAAGGCCGGTCTCGTAGACACACTGTCTGACGCTATTGATGTCGGTACAAAAGATGCTAGCAACGGTGGTGAGAATGATGAATCGAGACCAATTCTAGGTGTGCTCGGTCTCTGATGCCGGCTTTTGGCATGGTTCGACGTGTTCATCTTCGCAGAACCAGCGGCGAGAGACATCTGAGCAACCGGGAGATCGGCCGCAGGTACGGACGATGGAGGAGAAACTATGGATGGAGCATCTGAAGTGGACACGATGACTGAAGCACAAGCAGAATCAGGTTTCACTGCTAATTCAAGAGGAGGTGGAGCTCGAGAACGTCTGGAAAAGTAAGAGGATCGAGATGTCATGGTCGAGACTGGTTCGATCAGCTTGTTAGGATAAAGAAGAGACGGAAAGAAGGAGGGAAAAAGAGAAGAAGGTCAAATGTTTTCAAAATCAGCCCATCTAAATAAAGAAAAGCAAGGCCATCAGCTTGTTTTCTTAAACATCCTGGTTAGAAGGCACCCAGGAACAAAGGATCCAGCTCCAAACACCAAACATGGACACGCCGCAATAGCGAGTCATGCATCAGGACCAGAATTAGTGGAATTATATAACCCCGACCCATCGTATAAGCAGAATTCTGGGATTGGTATGTTTTGACACGAGCAATATGACAAGATAAGATAAGATACGATAGAAGATGACCGGGACGAAATCTAGAGAGACATTTCCACAAACACAGATGTGTTGGAACGGTAGCAGAGGTTACACGGTTGGTCTTGAGTCCGACTGGCTTGACCGAGGTTCCAGCCGGAGGGACTTTCGGTACAATCCATTCAAGGAGACAGATCCCTTCTCCGCAAGGACCTGTCAAAAAAGGTACGAGATTCAATGATAAGGGAGTCAGCTTCCAAGCGACTTTTTTTACGATGAGAGTAGCAAAGACCGAGCGCGACCAACTTTGACCAAGAATGTCTGAATCTCTGGGACTTCTACTAATGTATACGGGACCTGAAACTTCTGGACACCACTAACAATCCGCCAAACCCCTTGGTATTTTGCTAAGTTGATCAACATCTTTTCAGGCGCTTGAGGAGATGGTCGAGTGTCTGGGTTTCCATCCTGACAGAATGTAAGGTCGGTCAGAGCGATCCCTAGGAAAGGCAGAGCGGAAGGGTTCGTCTCTCGGAGTCGCGTCCGATACTATATTGAAAAATGCCTCACAGACGGATCAGAGGTATTAGAGAACTGATCATTCAGGCGGATAGAGGAAGACGAAGAACAGACGTACGTTTGAGTGATTTCGAGATACGTCAAACAATTCTCGAAGTCTCGCTAGCGTGTTTTTCGTCTTTGTCGATAGCGCCTGGCGTTCGGAAGAAAAGATGGTTTAGGTTGAATCAGATCCTGGAATCATTCTGTTTGGCAACAGATCAAGATAGAAATGAGAAGTGATCAACAACTCACTCCAAACGTCTTTTGCAACCGAGTGATACTCGCGCTGTTGAGTGCGCCCAAGACTGCATAACTCGCGCTAAAGTTCTGAAGATCAACCAGTCGGGCCTTTAAGTTGTCAAGAGACGAACAGTCATCAGCTCGGCCGGAAAACAATCGCTACAAATACTACTCAGATCAGAAAAGGAACGTACGGCGAGCTTGATGAAGAACTTCATAAGAGCCATTCGTTTCTTGAGGTCTTCCTCGTTCAAGAGGGTTTCTGATACAAAGCCCGTTCTGTGATGAAGCCGCGATGGTTTGCCTCCCGGTGAGCTTTACATCAAAACAGATGAAACCACAACAAGTACCTGGGACATACACTTGGTTGCTAAACGTACTCATCGCTGTCAACGCACTACCTTGTCCCATGCTTCTCCCCTTTCCGGTCCCGACTTTAACAAGATCCTCTGGTTTGACCTCTGAGAATAATTTGAACTCGGCGACCGTCAGCTGTCTTGCCAACTCCAACGGATCGAAATCCGTGATGGACACAACGGCTGTAGGAGATCGAAGGTTATTCATCAAAGACCGATTCACTATAGGATTCGGGAACGACGTCTTTCTTCCTATCAATCCAGAGGTACCGGTCGGTTCCAATGTCGTCGGGGCCGCAAAAGACTCGGAGAAGGCTTGCTCTCGAGCTTCGAGTGATCTCACCAATCGAGGCGTATAGTTCGGTAACGCCTGCTTGAGTGGGCCTTCCGCGAACAGCCTAATTTTTTTCAGCGCAACCCTATCACTATCGTCCCTCCAATTGGTATCTAACCAAGTTCTCAAGAACTGATAGATTCTAAGTTGAACAGGTACTGCTCGGGCTTCCTTCCATTGAATCAGTTCATTTGAGACGAGTTCAGAAGGAGGCACTATATCGAACCGTTTAACGAGCTGGTCGACGACTTCTTGCGGAGAGGTGAACGATCTAAACGTCAAGAAAAAGATCTTGGGTAAATTAGGATCGACGACTGTTTCGAGTGGGGTCATTTTCTCGATCAGCGCCGGCAAGGTGGCACCGATGATATGTCCTTCCGAGTTGTGCGCCAGGTCAGTTGGATGATAATCGTGCGTTGCAACCCATCGGTGTGCATTTGGTAGCGGAAAGACCGAGAGAGACGTCGTTGAAGATAGTGAGGGTTTCTTCTCATCATTATTGGCGCTGGAGACCGATGAAGTCGAAGTAGAGTTTGAAGATTGTGGACGGGACTTTGCGCTTTGTATGAGTTTAGGTATAGGCGTCTGGTTTGAAAGTATGTTGGACCCCGGGGTGACCATATGAACGGCCTCATCTATTTCGCTGGTGGAGTCTTCCGTTCCGATCAAAGGTTGATCGTAGAACTGCAAGTCAATCGATGATCGGGTCGGGGTCGGAAGAATACCGGAGCTTGCGGTGTTTGTTGAAAACGACAATGAGTCTAATCATCGATCGACAAGATATAAAACCTCATGAAGTAAGCAACGAGAGCGAAACTAAATGACGAAGCAGATAGACGAACCAGTGGTCGATGTCGATGACGCTCTGTTCATCAGTTCTTTCTTACCCATCGGCATTTTGGCTAGCGTCGCTTTTAAAGGCATGGGAGAGAGCGAAGGCGAAGAGCCCAAACCGGATCCAGAACTAGAACTCGCGGTGAGCATCGAGGACGTCTTTCTGCCTCTCCCAATGGTTCTTTCCCCCTCCTCCTCGCTCTCGCCCTCTGTAGGTTGCTGCCCAGTGGATCTGGGTCTCACTGTGAGTTCTCTTTCATGCAACTCTTTGAAATCCTGCCCTACCTTATCTTCATCCTCGCTTTGACGACGGATCTTGTCTAAGGCGAGCGCTTTCCTCATCAAAATCGATAAGGTTTTCATCCGAGGCCTCAAGTGATCTTCATCAACTTCCGATATTCCTGATGCATTGTGCCTGACGGTATCCTGTTCTTCGTCTCGATCTTCTTCATCTTCCTCCTCCTCCTCCTCTTCTTCTGCTCCCTCTGTGTCATGGGAGTACGAAGATGACATCCGAGAGCCAGCGGTTGTATCAGTGAAAGGACGAACCCATCGTTCTACCTCGTCTCTGCAAACCCCAGCACAACGAGCAGTCGCAGTTGCTTCATTGAGCAACCTTGTTCTGCGATTGACCTCATCTTCGACCTTTTCGCCTTCATCTCCACTAGCAGACGGGTCTCCTTGTTCACCCTTGACTCCTTGTGACGGTTGGCCTGTCATCGGCAGAGCTGCAATCTTTTGCGCTGAGGAAATGAGGCTGTCGACAGACTCGAACAGGTCGGATCTTGCGTGTTCGAGCGCCCTACGCTCTGCCAACGATCGATTTGCTCCGAATTCTTTCTGGGCGGCGACCGTATCAACCAGACCTAGTAGATCTGTCACCTTTGTCAGGCAAGTTCGAGCGACGTCAAGAATGTGAGCGTGAGATGAAGGGTGGCTAGTGGTTGAATGGAAGTGTATGTGACCTATGAATGCAGCGAGGATTGAGACAACTTCATCATGGAGTAGATGAACGTGATCAACGACACTCGGTAGAGCTGAACTTTGAGAGAGTACTCGGGCTCGCTCATTTGAAGTTGAGGAAAACAACGAAGCCGAGAATCGATCTTGGTTAACCTGATAGAACGACCGAGGACTACCCACTCGCTCACCGAATCCAAGTCCGGCGACGACTTGGCCGTCTTTGGCCGAGTCTGACTCGGACCTCTTAATGCGATCAGTATCAAACTCAGTATGTAAGAGACCTCCAGATCTGAGAGACACAGGACCGGGAAATCCAGAAGGTCCAGACGAATGAGGCTTGGGCGTTCGGTCAAGATCAATAGCCAATCTCCCATCGGTTGGACCTGTCAAGGAGAGTGTTTGGTCTACACCTTCCGCGCTGCCACCCTGGCTTTCCCCTTCGGCTTCAGCCAGTCGGTTCTTCCTACTTGTAGCCTCTGCCATCAGTGCTTTGGGCATGTCGATTCCGCACTTGATTGCGGCAAGGAGGAAATCCTGGATTTCGGTATGAAGCTTGCGAGCGATGGAGAGCATGGCAATGACGTGTTCTGGCCTATCAACCTCTGATTCCAGGGGGCCAGATGCTGTTCTAGTTTGAGCGACAAGTTTACTGAGATTTGCAAGGATATGTCTTCTGCCCCGAGCGAGCATGGGGAAAGCTTTGAGATGGGAAGATTTTTTATTCAGGCAGTCGGTCGAAGAAAGAATCGAACGGACGGAAGATATCACGCAGGCCGTTGACGGTTGAAAATGCTAATGAAGGAAGTTACACGTGAAACAACGATTGAGCGCAAGGCAAGATGTGACAACGTTCGCTCCAAAAAAGAAAAACAGGCTTACCGAGACCCGACCAGCCGTAGCGGCAGTGTGTAGCAATGCAATTGCGTGAGAGATCGAAGCTTCGATTCCACCATGCCTGACGTTCTGCATGGCACTATCTACGTGTCTATCGAGTGAACGGCTAGGTCGCCGATCGGACGAGCGAGGTGGTAGGATTGGTAGGGTGGACATGGATTTGGGAGAGCTGGAATAAATAGGCATCTCAGAATGCCGACTGAGGACCGGGGGATGAGCAGAGGAGATGGGGGAAGTCGAGGAGGAAGCGGAAGAGGAGGATGAGGAGGACAATGGTCTGCCGGCGGTATCTGGTGAAAGTCTGGATGAGGAGCTCGCCGAATTTGCACGCCGAACTGAACTAACGAACGATTCTGTATTCAGAGTGATAGCTTGGACGTAGTTGCTGAAAGGATCGAGAAAAGGACAAGTGACAGGTTAGACAAAGCTCTCTGAGAAGAATACGAGAGCGGGAGAGGACGACATTGTCCGCTGAAGGTAAAGGGAAGAAGTCGGACGATCACGAGAAACCTAGAGCCAAGGAGAGACTGAACGAATGAACACTGACCTGGGGAACCATCCTCTGACACTATCGAGCTCGCCATCCCACCAGCCAGATGGATCCTTATTGTGGACTCTAATGATCTGTCCTCGCCTGAAGCCAAGGTACGTCGGGTTGTCCGGTTTCCAATGATGCTGAGCCTGAACAAAGATAAGCTGTTCTACAGGAGAGGTAGACCTAGGCGAGATAGTCCAAGGATCAGGAGTCAAATGAGTCTGTCCATGTTGATAAGAGTAGAGGGAAGATGATCCAGAGGGGTTGCTTGGACTGGACTCGTCAGTATCAGATCGGGAAGGACCGGGCGCCGATCGTATAGAGTCCTGGAACGTGGATGTGGCCATGGGAGAAAGAGTCGAGAGAAAGTTGACCGGACGAGGCAACTATGTGGACAAGTACGATATCTAGATCGAGAGAAAGAGGAGAAGAAAGAAAAGAAAGAACGAATTCCACAGAGAAAGAGACCAAGAAAGGAACGGCTTGGGTGGAAAGAACGACCAAGAGAAGTTGAGAACAAGAAGAAAACAAGGAATAGAGGTTGATGAATTTTCTCCATTTTTCTGTAGTTTCACTAGATAATTTTGAAGTTTGAATATATTCTTTCTGTATCGATCTATACATGATAGTGGTGACTACAATTTATACTACAGAGGCCACTAGCCGATCGTACTATGAATCTACCCTGTATGCTACAGTGCAGTGCAATGTACTGTACTATACTGTGCCGTACTTTTGATTCACTATAGAGAACTACAGAGAACCATAGTATACTACGATATACCTCTACAAGCCTTATACCCATACCATGACACTACGCTCACTCGACATCCTAACTACAGCGCAACGCAGTATGACAACACATCATTACTCACCACATCTGCCATCCAGAACACAACACTCTACGGTACAAGTCCCGGAGACAGAATCTCGATCTCCGCTTCGTCGTATATGTGAATCTTCTTGTTTACATCTTTACTTGTCCTTCCAAGCCACCGACGCGTGTAACGACTGTGTTTCGAAGCTGGTCGGTGGTTACGTTACGGAACACGTGCAATCTACCTCTCGCCCTCACCACAGCCAAAGATAGCATACACTTTCATTAACTATACACTCTACCTTGAATTGTCGCTCTTTTGATCCATCTGTCCTTCTGTCCTCTCGTTCTACACGTCCAGATCATCCCTTGAGGAATACCAGTCAGAATGGGCTTCAAGGCAAAGTGGAAAAGAGAGATCGTACCAGATCATAAGGTTTGCTTCTGTCTTTATACCCAGCCTCGGTGATCAGAGAGCATACAACCGACCTAATCCCCTTCTGGTCCTTTTGTCGCCTTCTTGCTTTAATAAACCTGCGTACACATCTCTTTGTTCCCTCAATTCAAGTTTGACTTTATCAATGTATGGTGTCTCCTTTTTCTCATCCTGAAGCTTGAGAAATCGTTAAGGAGGGCAAGGATTTCATCTCCTGATCCGTCAGAGCCGCGGCGTATCTGCTGTTAGCTCTATACGTGACGAGGCCCGTGCCCCGAATCTTGCTCAACTCTTCATACGCCATCAGATCCTAAACCCTGCAAAAACTGACCGCTGGATACCCCTTTGGCCTGAAATCTCTTTCGATGAATCGTATAGGTGGCCGAATATCGAGCGACCGGGTTTCTAATCCGATCAAAGTCAGTCCTCTCCCTGTTGTTCTTCTTACCCTCGGTCTTGCACTCTGAACATACTGATGTCCTTCCGACTCAACCGTAGATACCTCTTCCTCTACATCGGTGTTCTCATCTCGATCGGCGTTCATTGCGCAAACATCTACACGGCCATCACTATGCTCCTTGCTACTGGCTGGACAAATTCGATATATACCAAATGCGGAGACGACTGTGTTCTTCACGTAGGGTTCCTCGTCACAAAGTGGATCTTTGTGGGCTGTATCATCGTATCTTTTCTTCTGGTAAGTCAATTAGGCGAGCTCGGCGCTGAAAAGTCCGAGTATCGATTCAGAAAGAAGAGGAAGAGGAAGAGGAAGAAGAGCGCTGTCTCTCGTTCCTGATACAAACATACTCTCTTCTTCCTCATAACAGCTCGCATACGAGGCGAACAAGGCTCGGAAGGTGATCGGCAGTCGAGACATCTCGTTCGCGTTCACGAACCTGATGGCAAACCACTATTATTCCCTTCGTATGTCCGCTCCTTGGTGTCTTCTCCCAATACTTTCTTCGAGGTGCTAACTGTCTCGACCCATCAACTTACTCAGGATCATACCCACACTTTTGCTTCTTTGACCATATTCAAAGCTCGACTAAAAAGTCGGATGATTTTGCATTTTTCGTGTTCTTCACCTTCAAATGTGATTAGCCTCTCTGTGTTTTTGCGCGTGTTCCCTTCCTCTCGGCTTGCACTGTGACTGAGACTGAAACTCATCTGTTTCTCATATCATCTCGACGCAATAGGCTGGAAGACACTCTTGGTAGCAGATGCGCCGAGACAGGTCATTAACGCGCTCACATTGTATTCGTTTGGCAAGGTCAACAAATGGCAGACGGACGATATCTCGCTCTACTACGACGGAAATTGGGTGACAGCCATCATGTTACTCACCATGATATTCACCGTTGTCGTTTTTGCTGCCAACCTGATACTTCTCATCAGCGCGGCGATTTTGTATATTCCCCTTCTTATCTACATCCAAGGCAACTTGAAGGTGAGTAATCTGCTGTCGGATAGTAAAATCATCAGCATCTTTCTCTGTTCATGACCAACTGACTTCTTTTTGTTTACCTTCCCCAATAGGAATACTGTTGTCATAAGATTGACAAGGTCAGTCTTGACCTCGCTTCGTTGGCTGACATACCGTTTCCGTGACTGACAGCCTCTTTGTCTGCTCTTCTCACTTTCAGCGGATTGCAGAGCTCATCAAGCGCAAGCAAAAACAGCGGATTGCCCGCAATGCAGCGTACGAAAAACGAATGGCAGGAGCTGATGGTTCCAACGGTATTATTGGTCTGAACCAACCGACGTTGCCAAACGTTCTCCTTGATGAAGACGAGGGCGAGGATGAGGAAGGAGATATCAAGAAACCACTCCGACGCCTGGGTGCGCCTATCGATGGCTTTTACGGCAACCCGTCTACAAGCCAAGGGCATTTGGTTCACAGTGAGAGCAATAGCTCATTGACCAAGGTCTCTTCGCTCTCATACGGCCATGTTACACCCCTGCCTTATCATCAACCACTCGGCACTGCTGGGCTACAACCTCAGGGCTATCATCTTAACGGAGGAAGAGACTATCTGGCGTACGGACAACCACCACCCATGCCAATGTATCAACCTCCAGGCACTACATACCCAATCCATCAACCACCCAGTTTGTACCCCCCATCCCGGTCTCAATCCCGGTCACAACTCCAACTTCAACCTCAAGCCCAGTCCAGGCAGGTAGGTCGATCCGAATCTTTCAAATTGAACGAATCCGCACAGGACGTTTTGGAAGGCTACTACGCCACTTCCCCTGGTGGATACGATGGCTACGAACACAAACAACCTACCGAACAGGCCCAGACCCAGGCGCACAGCAACTACCATCTGCCAAAAGCATATGTGCCATCTCAGAATATCACCAGACAAGATTCGACCTCGGCCTATCGAAAAGGTTTTCTTCCTCCAATCCAAGGCCAAGCCCAAGCTCAATATTCACATCAACTCCAACCTCCAACATCGTTCCATTCTCCGCCGAAATCACAAAAGGACTCTTACGAACACTCTTCTACCGGTCCTTTGGTCACTCGTAATCAAACGATGAACGATAACTCTCGATTTGGAGGAGTCGACAGGGTCACTGCTGGTGGAGAGAGCAGCAAAGGACATCCCTTGTCTCTATCGCCGAATCACGCTCAAGGTGTTCAGTGGTCAGCTAGCGGACAAGAAGAGAGGACTCAAAGTGGTAGGGTGGACCAAAATTTGACACCAGCCGGCTACATCAATGAGAAAGCGGTCTACAAGAAGAGCAATTAGATCGTGTACATCTTCTCTTCACCCACTGTTTTTTTTCTTGTTTTGTGTTCCGATTTCTGTTTGTGTTGCATCATCTTGGAGACACGGCTGGATCCGTTCAAGTCTTACCTCTTTTCTATTCTCTCTCTCCTCCTGTGCTCTGTACCTTGACGTCCCATCTTATCTTGTCTCGCGCTTTCTGCTCTACGTCTCTTTATTTGTGTTTCCAGTACATCGTCCATCGCACGCCGAGCTGTCCTGGTCGACGCTCACTCATTCTCGTTTTTGTTTCCTCTTTCCTTCCTCTTGTCCTTTTCTCATTTGTAGCCCTTTCTCATACCTCACGAGAAACCCTCTAAACAATAAACATACACATACACATACATACACACACACAGCATTTCATACCATACCACACCATACCATACCATACCACACCATACCGTACCCCCTCGAGGATTATCATTTCCCTACTCTCATGTTATTCTTTCTTTGGGACACTCTTCTCTATACCTTTCTTTCTAGTGTTGACTTTGAGTATGTTCCTCTCCGTATTCTCAGATATGAAGAACTGTACAGAACGAACAAAATAATCCAAGGGAAGCCAAATAGGGAACTCAAAGAGAACCCAGTCGACGTCCCAAAGAGTGTGGAAGGAGAAAAAGAGAGGGGAGTAGAACCCTCGTCGGGAAGCAAGAGTAAGCCCCATTGTGTTACCTCTTCTGGTTTACTTCCCCCGAAGAGGAAGAAAGAAGAGAGGCAATCGCAGAACCATTTGACTATGAGGAACAAGGTGTATGTTGCTCGTGAAAAAAAACTCAAGGGTAAAAAAAGACGAGGTTGGGGGGTGCAGTACATCGAGCGTCCCAATCTACTGAGAACTCCAACTCTCCTTGAACAGAGTCAGACAGCCCACCTCGGATTCTTAAAGCGAGACTCTTTCCCTAGATCCGGATTTCACATTCTCTTTCTCAGTAGAGGGAGACCTCAACATCTCGTTTGTGCAATGAAAGAAAGTGAAGAGGTTTCAGGCAGGAAAAAGCAGCTCATGTCTTCGCTGAACTCTTTCCCTAATCTCTTCTACTATCCTCCATAGTAAACAAAAAGGGATCTCCTGCCAACAAGAAAGAGAGTGAAAGGCCGGACGTCAGACAGTAGGAGGACTTTGAAAAACCAAGACGAGATCGACCCGTTCAGAGGATAGCAGGAGTCAGTTGATGCAAGGGATAGGATTGCCCGCATGACGCGTTGGGGGGTGGGAAGAAGGAATCCAGGGAGAATCAATGGGACGGAGGTGCCTTTGAGGGGTATGAACGGACGGCGATCCACCAAAGGCGAAGCGTCCATGATGTTCTGATTCCCTCAAACAGACAAAAGACCAACCAAGACCACTGAACGATCCTCCCTGCCGAAAAGAAAAGAGCTTCCACCTACCCTGCTTCCAAATCTCTTTCCGCACCTAGAATCATCAACATTAAAAGGCAAACGCTGAACCCAACATCCCATCCGACCTCGATGTAAGATCTACTCTCGTTTCGCCCGACCGCTCTCAGCCTTGGAAACCAAACCAAACGGGAGAGCAACCACCTTGCTCTGCGAACCCCCCTATACAATCTTATAAGCAGACTTAATCAATCAACCACTCGACATGTACGGAAAGACCATAACCCAGAAAGGTCCTACTCCGAACACCGTGCTTAGGGGTGTCAGCTTTCCATGTAGGTAAACCAAAATCTGAGCAGGATCTTTCCGCAACTGACTGTCGAGCTTTGGAATGGAAGAAAAGATGTAAGAACACCGGTGGGATTGTACAAGTTTGGGACTGGGGAATGCAGAGACGAGGCAGGCGGATCAACCAAGGAAAGGTAAAGGATAAGAACAGCCGGTTTGGGATGCAGAACCAGAGATCACCAAGTCGAGGAAGGTGCCCATAAAAGGCTTAAGACGTGGAGCGGAAACCCTAGAATGAAGAAGATCAGGGGGAAAAGAGACCCAAGATGGAGAAAGCAGGGGTCAGAACAGCGAAAGGTTTATGGACTGATCGGGTTGCATCTTCTTCCACTTTTTTTTTTCTTTCTTAAACTCCGGGGACTTTCCCAGCAGACGAGAGAAAGGTGTGCAGATCCAAGAACCTGACGACCTTGTAGGTGTATCTGCGAAAGCGATTCTTTGCTCGACGAGGGTTGGGAGAAAGAGGAGAAAAGAGAGAGCGAAAAAAATGGTCTGTTTTTGAGGTGGCACGGCGCCCTGGTAATCATACACGTGAGGCTCATGAGCACAGCTTCAACTTGTAACCTTGACTCGACCGGACGTTCTTCCTTTTGTTCCTTTGCCAGGGTTTTCAACCGACTGACACACATTAATATTCCCTCTTCGATCTATTTCTGAGAGAAATGAAATCGGACTTATAGATGGGTACAACATGTCAATCATCGGATCAGAAGGGAACGGAAGAGACACGATTCTGATTCCGGTATAATAACAATAGACGTACAACAGTGTCAAAAAAACAAGAAGTGAGAAAGAAAAGGTATAAGAGAAGGACTAGACTATGCGACGATATATGATGGGAGTGAAGGAGGATGTTCAAGACGGCCTATGCTAGGGAATTTATACATGTATGATTGGAAACAAGAGGAACAGACTGATGGAGGAGAGAGAGAGGGGCTATTAGGTCAAGACGAGCGTGGGAGAAGGACTATCAAGCGAGCTAGGCAACATGAATGTTTGGGGGCGCCTGGACGAAGATTAAGCAAGATTCGATCAGTCCCAAAGCAAATCGAGAGACACACACAAAAAGAAAGAAGAAAAAGACAAGAATACCACTCACAGTCGGTTCTCCAGCACTTTCATGCTCTTGATCTCGTGCATGATGTCTCCCGAGCCAAGTCGACGAGCACCCGAACTCTGCGCATTGGCCACCAAGACCGAGATGTCGAGCGGAGGAGAGAATGACGCGATAGGGATGGACGAGTCGTTCAACCTGATGGATGAAAAGGGAATTGCTGCAGGAACCAATCTGTATTTTGCCAAAAGCTATCAAGACATGGCGATGTTAGTAAGCACGAGGAAGGACCACAACACTTGATCATCAGAGAGAAATAGTAGTTTTTGACTGATAAAGGACACGTACACCTTGGACTTTGAGATCTTCGACGAGGACATGAAGCGTTGAAAGAGTTCGCTTCCTAAGCTCATAGCATGAAGAGAGATCTAAGTGGAACATAAAGACAAGAAAAACACGCGCGAAAGTTAGCGTCGCCAGCACGACAGACCGGATGGGCAACGCGGGTAACTCCGGCTATCGACGTGAATGCCAAGTTGACACCTCATCGGGCAACAACCGGGATTTCCCAAGGCCCACCCTTGTTTTTCCTTCTTTTGCCTTGCCGAATGAACTCACCATCCCAGTTCTCCGAATCCCACACGGGAAGGTCACAGATGAGCTCCACCTCACAGCTGCCAGGGACCATCAATGAGCTAAATCGTAGAGACGGAGTGAAACCTATCAGTCAGGGCACTTTCTTTCACACGCACACACATATTCATGTCAATAGACCCATAGGGAAGTAGAAGATATAAAGACAGGAAAACCCCAAGATGTACCTGAACACTGAGGATTCAAACTGATGCAAAGCCGAGATCATCGACTGGGCAGGCAGCTCGATAGTAGATCTTGGAGAACTAATCATTGTTATTCTTGCCTACGTTTGTTTTGAGTCTGGGTTGTTTAACGGGGAAATCGATAGATTCAAGGGGGTATTGGTGGAGAGGATGTGTGGAGATCGAGGGATGAGTGTGGGGTTAACGTAGAAGGTGGGTATATATGAGAAGGATCGAAAGTGTACAGAAAGTCGAATGTAGTCGAGTGTGTGGGAAGGATCCAGAAGAAGGGAAATCGAAAATCACCTTGAGCTTTAAAAGGGACCGGACCCGGATGAAGTCGGTATTTCCCAAAGAGGTTCAATCCACTTGGTCACCTCCAAGCTATGCATGCTTTTGCCTCCTCCCCCAACACCCCATCCACCGGATAGTTTTCGACGCCAATGACAAAAGAAAGCGCATGAAGGAGAAAGCGGATGTGGAAATCGAACGGGTTGCCGAGAACGCCGCGAGTGCCGCGAGTGCCGCACATGTATTTCATCGATGCCGCCGGACGTTTTCTCTTCTGCTCTATAAATCTCCTTCCGTACTTTGTGTCCATTGGTAATCAAATTTTCTATCTATGGCCTCTCATGTCTATAAGATCGGTTGTCTCTTTTCGAAGAAAAGGCTAGAACAAAAGGCTTCGAGCGTTCGAGAGGAAGACATCCATGATGATATCATATTACATTAAACTACTCCTCTAATCGATCTCGATAATGTTCGCGTCAGGAGTTGACGCAGGTGCTCCCTGTTGAGATGGACGTTGGTCTTTCACAGCACCGAGTTGAGAGGATCGGTACGTCTTCCATGTAGTCTCCTCATCAGACAACACAATCGGCTCCCTTTCGCCGGCGGTCGCCAGGGTAGAAGATTCCATCGGTCGTGATTTACTATGTTGAGCCACAGTAGAATTTACAAAGCGAAAGAACCTGCTGGACGTTTCAGTTTGGACGCTTGTAGGGTTAGACTGACCAGCTCCCGAAAACTCGCCACCCTTTTTGACAACATCGACATCGTTCATCTCGTCCAACGCCGCCCAATCATCCTCGTCCATCCCCTCAGCCTCTGCGATTGCCAACTCCAAATCTATGTCCCATTTTTCTTCAGCGATCTTCGTCGCTGATCTCTTTCCAACAGACGAGTTCTGGCGTTTTGGAGCAGGTTGCTTCACAGGAGACGGAGCGGCCCGACGGGTAGGAAGAACCGAGGCAGGAATAGGTGTGGATGTCGATTCGTATATGATTGAAGATTGTCCACGTGGAACCGTATTCAATGGCATGTGAGCAGGCATTAGTTCAAACCCTTCCGGAATATAGTCTTCTTCTTCTTCCTCCTTATTGACATCATCATCGTCAAAGTCGATATCGATAGGTCCCTGATGTAGAGGTTGGCCTTCTGTTCGGGCCCTTGGAGGAAGATTTGGTGGCGAGAGAGCGATATTGTGCTGCTCAGGCTCCGGATCGATTCTGGTATATCGGAAAACCAATCTGAGTGCATGTACCCCACAACGTCTTGAGACAGATGAAAAGAAAAGGCTGGACTTTCACTTACCCAAGCCGATCATTCAGGCTTCTCTCCAGCGCAATCTCCTCCCTAATTCCTTCACACCATTGAGGTACGCTGTACCCCTTGACCGAGCAGTTCTCAGGTGTAAGCAGCAACAATCCTCTGAGAACCTTGACATTTTGCAGAACAAGCTGTTTGTATGAAGTGTATGAAATCAGAAACAACCGTATGATGCGTCAATTCTAACTTCCTGTCTTCAAGAATAGACAGGCAATTCATGCACGAACAACTGACTTTACATCCTAGCCGAGTCTCTCCCAGCACTAGATTGGGAATCTTCCTATACTCTATGGCCTGCCAATAAGCTTACACCGATAAGATTTCTAAACAACCAGGATAGGATCAAAAGATGACAGAGATATATATTGAAAACTCACTTCGACCTCGTGAACTCCATCACTTAGTGTGAACTTCAACATTGACCTCGTATACTTTGGTCCAGTGCCTTCCTTCTCGTCTTCCTCTCTCCCATTACCTGACCCATCCTCAGCACCTTCTTCCTCTACAGGTAATCGCCTAATTTGCGCTCGGCCAGACCGAACTTCTCGTTTGTCATTCAACGTTCGTTTGAGATTGTATGCCGAAGCTCCGATCTGTGGAGAGCCATATATTTATAGCCGGAGAAATTAAGAAGGTGCATACAGTCAGTCTTCATTGAGAGAATTAGACTTAGGATGAAAGTTTACTGGTGTCCAGGACGGGCGACAAGATCATGTAGAAAAGAGGTCGCACCTCTGTGATAGCCATGATCATGACGAGGCAGCCTTGTTTCTGCCCTTGATATAATACCTGCTGATGCATCATATCCTCTCCGGTAATCAACTCAAGCGGAAAACCAGTCCCATGTACAGTTGATTGCTCGAGATCAGACTCGAGGAAGGCAAGGTTTACCTGTTTGATCTGTTGTTGAAGTGTCAGGCCTGGAGTCTTCTCCTGAATTGATTGAATAATGTTTGTGACCCATTCCTATGGAAATTGACAGCAAGTTTCAAAACAACAAATATAGAAGGTTTGAGTTCGAATTAATATAAGTGCAAGAAGGTTCTGGAGAGAAAATCGGCAACCAACTGGATCGATAGCTGGTTTTGGGTAGAGGAACTTCAGGTTATTGAGGATAGGTCCGATCTGAGCAGAATGAGTGGACATCTATAGAATGATTAGAGGGAATTTTTGGATGCGATCACTCGGTCATCACCCTTCTTGTTCATTCTCTCTTGATGTTGAAGAAACGGTTGAGGATGGAAGAAGATGGAAAATATCTCGGTTATCAGCGAAACGAGCGATTCCTGCCCAAATACCACTTATCTCCGTCTGTCCATCTAACAATCAACATGGCTTCTTTCTTCTTTTATGGAACTCTCTTGGTGCCAGAAGTAAGCCTGACAAATCTGCAATTGCAATTTCGAACTTACTCATGCTACATGTTCTCCGTCACAGATCTTGCTTCGAGTCATCAATCGACCTGGGCGAGATCTCACGTTCCAGCCAGGCATTCTAAAAGGCTACTCTAGACATGCCGTCAAAGGTCAAGACTATCCAGCCATGATCCCTGAAGAACAATCTCAACAGTTGACCGGAACGTGAGTCGTCTCACTATCACTCTTTGTAATGTTTATACTTTGTCGCTGAACGATGATGCAATGGGCTGATAAACAGACTAGATTCTGGCCAAGTGCGAGGGACGATTGTCCATCATCTCTCTCCATCCGATGTCGCCGCTCTTACTGAATTTGAAGGAGACGAGTATGCCATTCGGACGGTATCAGTTGTCGCTCTTTCTGAAAAACGAGTCACGATTGAAGCACATGCAACCGAGCTTATCCTTGAGGAAGGATTAGATAAGGAAGGCGCGACTGTTCGGGCCGAAACATATGTCTGGATAGCAGAGTCATATAAGTTGGAAAAAAAGGCTTGGGAGTGAGTCGAGTCACATCGCGTTCTTATACACAACGTTATCTCTGAAGTTATCAGTTCTCTCTTCTCATTTGCTGATCTTATAAGAGTCACGGTGGGCATCTTACTTGTAGTTTTCATACCTTTGTCACAGACAAACTCCATCTGTGGACGATCCCAATAACCTCCTTACCAGATAACCACGATCATCCAAAACCTAGCCCATCAACTATGCCTGAATCCGTACTTCCTGCTAACAATGCCAATCCTCCTGTGCTCGGTCATGGAATCAAGAAATACTTCGCATTCAGCCCAGGATATGTGAATCTCAACCATGGCGCGTATGGAGCAGCGCCCCTTCCAGTTCTCAAGTATGGCGAGGAAATCACCGCCGCTTGCGAGTCCAAACCAGACTTGTTTCTGTTCGTGACTCTTTTTCGACCTTTTCTATCGTTGTTTGTCTACTTGTTTAATATTACCTGTCCAACCGTTTTTACTCAAAACAGGAAGAGAGAATATATTCCTCTACTGGCAACTGCGAGAGCACAAGTTGCAGAGCTTATGAAGGCCAAGTCCGACGATGTCGTCCTCACACCTAACACAAGTCACGTCAGTCTTCTTTATTCCGTACTTGCTTCAATCTTGCTTCGATAGCTCATACGTGATCATCATCCATATGCAGGCTATCAGCACTGTGTTGAACAATATCGCTTGGAAAGAAAATGACATCATCGTACATTGTTCGTGCCTGCATGTTTTTTGCCATTCCATCGCTTGATACTCTTGATTGGCTGATATCCAAACAGACAGCACTACTTACGGTCCTGTTTATAAGGCTCTAGCCTACACTGCGGATCGATTCCCATCGCTTAACCTCAATGTTCACATCATCCCTTTGACCTTTCCTATGGCTCACGCTGAGATCGTCTCTCTTACGGAAAGCGCGGTGAAGAAACTCAATGAGCAAGGCCCAGGAAAAGTCAGACTTGTTTTAGTCGATGCGATTGCTTCCAATCCGGGAATAGTGTTGCCTTGGAGGGAAGTTGCGAAGATAGCCAAGAAACATCAAGCATTATGTATAGTTGACGGTGCTCACCTGATTGGTAAACAATTTTGCATGACAACGCGATGTCCATCTTCAGTCGTGATTGTCTTCTTTCAATTGAATCCTGTTTTGTATTGTTTGTTAAATAGGTCAACAACCAATCGATCTATCGGATCCTGAAACGTGTGATTTTTTCATCTCAAATTGTCATAAATGGATGTACACTAAGAGAGCATTGGCTGTTTTATGGTAAACCTTCGTGCAATTTGGTTCTTACGTTTTCTCTTCTACATGAAGACAATTGACTCATGACTCACCAATCCTGTTTTGATAAAGGGTTCCGGAGAGAAATCATCGTTTGATTCAAAGCTCATTTCCGACGTCAATAGAATAGTGAGTTCATTCATCATTCAAGTTTGTTGTAGGATATTTCAATTGACTCGCGTATGTACGTTGGTGCCATAGCACCTCTGCAACAGTAAGCGGAGATATATTCTTGCTAAATTTGGAACGACCGCAGACTGAATGAATCATGTGTGGTATGAACAGAATCCTGGCGTAAATGGTCCTGCTCCCTTCCACAAATTGTTTAGTTAGTGTCGACTTTTTTCTATGATTTGTCTGACGAATGAAAGTTCGTCCTGATTGAAACATGCTAATTCAATGTATTCATCACTTCAGATTGGACGGCGACCAATGATCTTGCTCCTTCCCTTTCGGTCACTGCTGCGCTCGACTTCCGAGCCTGGCTAGGGGGTGAGAAAGTTATCACCGACTATTGTCATAACTTGGCTGTCGAAGGAGGCAAGATTTTCCAGGCAATTTGGAGCGATGGTGATGTACAGATGGAGATCATGGAGAGTGAAAAGAGAGAGTTGACGGCTAACATGGTGTGTCCTGACTGGTCTCTCTTTCTCAGATAGAGAAGAGTAGATTACTGATTTTCTGATGACTTCCCTCGTTTCTGTATCCTGGGTTTCAAGGTCAATGTGGAGCTGCCTCTTGTGAAGGCTCCTACTTATGCGGATGCCGTGGCTCAGTATGATGTTATGTTGGACATATTATTCAAGGCTAACTGCTTCGCTATGCCCTTCGTCCACAATAATAAATGGTGCGCTCTTCCCTCTTTTCACTTCTAAATGAACACAAGGCATTCCGACTCATTCTTTCGTCGTCATCTCTCTTTCTGACATTCGTTTCTATAGGTGGGTACGTGCATCGGCGCAGGTGTATAATGAACCGGAGGATTTCACGTATATTGCAAAGGTTTTGAAGGATCATTGCGATTCGCTCAAGCAGAGGCATGTTGATGCAGCATAACGCGTCATCTTTTGATACACGAGTCTTGAATTCATCTTCATGGACTACATTGGTTCTCTTTGTCTATTTAATGAGCTGTCTCTTAATTCCAAGAATGAAGATGGACTTTTCGCTCTAGCACTTGTTTCCGATGAAGTGCTCACTGATTTGCCAAAACCATTTATAAAACGTCCAGGTGTCTCTCTGAAGATGGATTTCAACGCTCTTCGGAGAGAAGCTTCTGATACCTCGCGCAAGATCTAGAGATATTGCCTCAAGAGGAAGAAGCAAAAGATAGTCGAACAAAAGTTGAATAGAATTCAAGATGGAGATAAGTACTGAAATGAAAGGGTGAAAACGAACTTCTCGTTCTGGCACTTGTTCCCAATCAAGTCCTCACTGGTTTCCCAAACCATATACACACCACCCAGGTGTTTCAGTAAAACGGATTGAGAAATCAGGAAAACAGGAGGGAACCCGCTAGAAAATCTATAGCTCTTCGGAAAGAGAGGCTTGGGACTCCGCGCAAACGGAAGTCTGAAGGTGATGCCTCAAGAATAGATTAACAAATAACAGATGAAAACATGTCAAGACTGTTGAAACTTCGACACTTGTCAAGAAAAGCATTTTGAACTCCTTATAGTTTTGTAAAATGTTCTTCAATATAGAAGCCGGGCTGGCTCAATTGGTAGAGCGTCAGACTTCTAATCTGAAGGTTGCGGGTTCGAGTCCCGCGTCTGGTTAATAGCTTACTTTTTTTTCTCTAGTTTTTCTTTTGCTATCTCGTCACTCTCAATCCATTTTTAAAACCCAGTCCATTTTTTCTGGTCAGTATGTCGAAGAATTTTTTTGCAAGTGGACAGATGATTGTCTAGATTGATATCAACAGCCTATATAGATGGAGGTGTGGAAGAGGCATTTGAATGGCCGGCTTAACCCTAACATGTTTAATCATACTGGTAACAAAATGGATATCAACTTCAATTTCTACTGCTGTTCTTACATCATTAATCAAACGATACTTCATGCTACCTTTTTAGTCTTTCTATCCTCAAAACGATCGTTCTCGTGCAGCTTGTATCTTTTCTTTATTCCGGAGTCCGGACCGCTCGGGAATGGAAACATCCGGACTAGTTTGTTCCGTGGGCTGTGAGACTGATGGTTTTAGCTGATTCTATATTGATCAAGGGATTTTTTTCCCAGAACGGTCCGGATTGAATGATTCGTGATGATGTCAGATGATCATCTAATAGTCGCATATCGAATTGGCCAAAGATTTCTCATTCTCCTTTACGCTTCATGTCATCATATGAAGAGTGTATAAGTAGCTGTTCTATGAACCAGATGTTTGCTACTCATCGACATAGATTGCTTTACATATCACTAACTTCATCATGCGTTTCCGAGGACTGACCGTTGTAATCTCTTGCGTGGCTTTGGTACAAGCGTTACCAACTCTTATCACTGGAAGGAATCATAAATGGGACCGAACGTCACCCGAAGAAGGTGATCTGGTCGTTGGGTCGAACCACTTTGAGATGGAATACAAGACGATCTCCGAAGCTCTCGCTGCGTTGGGACCAACTGGAGGAAATGTGTTTGTGTATCCCGGAGGTAAATATGTCTCTATTTCAGACACCCAGACCAGCTCTAATCGGTAGATTATTTCACTACATCGACGTACGTTCTAGTTTACCACGAACAGGTTGTGTTGAACAAGACGGGACCGATCAAGATACAAGGATATACAAGTGATGCTCGGGACTATAAGAACAATCAGGTTGTCATCACCTACGGCCTTGATGCGGTCTCCGTGAATAAATCAAACGATCTGTCGGGAACTGTCAGAGCTGAAAGCGCAGGCGTGAACTTGTACAACTTGGAGTAAGCCATAGATCAGTTGCTGTCCATCTTGTCTTCGTTCGCCCTCTGATGATGAATAACACTTTTGTCGGTCCACATCAGTATCGAGAATACATACGGTAAGTGTACTCATCTGAGTGATAACGTTGTGATGCATACGTTCACGCTCGTCTTCATTGCTCTTCTCGATTCATCTTTCAAAGGTCATTACACTGCGGGATGTCAGTGTCAAGCAAGTAAGTTCACGATCCTATTTTAGTTCAGTCGCATCGACTGACAATCTTGTCTGTTTTCTACCTTCTCCCTACCAGTCGCTCTCTCAGCTCAAGCCGGGAAGCAAGGCTACTACGGCGTCAAGTTGACTGGATATCAGGATACGTTGCTTGCCAATATTGGCACTCAGATCTATTCCAAGGTATATCGTCTTCTCGTGCTATTCAAACAAGCAGTGACTAATTATTCAATTTTATGCTGAAATTTAGTCTTGTATTGCGGGAGCCGTTGGTAAGTCATTTAATTTCTTTGATTCTTAGATGGCTCCGGTTTTCTGTATATACTTTATTGACTAGATTCAAAATTTCAACAACTGGTAGATTTCATCTTTGGACAGAATGCATCTGTTTACATCTATAGTACGGTCAGATTGCTATTCTTTTGCATATAGAGTAGTACTCACCACAGTTCTTGACCTCTACGTAGAATCCGACATCGTCTCTACCGCTGAGGGAAACATCACAGCTCCTGGGGGAACTGACGAGAATGCTCATCAAGTGTTGTAAGTATGATAGCATTATCCACAATCTCGCGCTCAATAGAGAAGGTACCTGCCATCATCTTTTGTTCTTAATAGCGTTTTTCATAAGTCGAACATCATCCCTGCTTATGATGCTGCGACCAACGTCACCGGAAATGGAACCGGAAACGTCTTTCTTGGTCGACCCTGGAAGGCGTTCGGCAAGACAATCTATAGAAACTCTTACATCGGAGATCATGTCAACGTGTGTATATCCAGCGCGATCTATAGTATTTTGTATACAGTGGTCTTGGGCTCGGATTGAGCTGATTAGCGTCTCGTATCTTCGACAGCCTGTCGGCTGGAAGATCTGGAATGTAGCTACACCTAACGTGAATCAGAGCACCCTGGCCGAGTACAAGGTGCGTTCTTGTGTTTTGTTTTTCTCTTTGGACAACGTGACTTGATGTCTGATTCAGTTGATATCATAGAACTACGGGCCCGGATCATACTACGCCAACAGAGCTGAACGAGCTAGTAAGATCCTCATGCTCATTGATCAATCCGAGCTCTGAATGCTGACACCGACTTCTTCTTGATCATAGGCTTTGCTCAGGAGCTGACCCAGTCGGAGGCTGAAAACTACACTATCACAGCTGTTCGTTCAGTCTCTCCTCTATCATACTCTCAAGTCAATTGCTGACTCATTTATGCATGATATCTCTATGCCTAGGTCCTTGGACTTGATTATGAGTCTTGGGTTGATCTGGATTATGTCTGATCTGGAGGATTTCTATAATGTAGCGCTCGGTAGTGCAAGTGCTCTGATATGATATATTACCTAAGCGTCGGGAGAAACATAGATACATCAGTCACATCTTCTTCAGTCTATAGCAGCAAGACTCCATTAGCCATCTCCTTCGGTTTCTATCTCGATACATTCTATCATGGCAGCTCCCCAGTACATTGCAGCCGTTAGTAAAAATCGTACTGTACATGAGTAGTTCTTGGGTCTGATATTTACCTTGTTGTCTCATTTTGCATCAAAAGGATGACGACGACGACGATGTGCTCTCGTTTGTCAAGCCTACCCCAGGCCTGGCAGCAGCTACGTCTTCTTCCTCAGTCCCAGCTACCTCTTCATCATCGAGTGGACCTTCTTACGCGAATCCATCAGCTCCCCAGGTGCCTAGTGGAGTATCAGGGCGTATTGGATCGAACCCAGCTCCCTCCAGGTCAAACATCGCGGGCGTCCGAGTTGAGACCGTACGTGTGTCACGTCCCGACCCCAGGCTACTGATTGTTTGCTGAGCATAAACAACCGACCCCAATCTTTCTTTCTTTGATTCCCTGTTCGGCACGAGGCTCTCTAGAGATATACAGGAATGAACACTCTTGATGAACCCGTGTCGGAAACTATTGTACGCCTCTTCCATCTATATCTATCTGTCAATAACTTTATACCTACCGCCTTCCGTGTCCTTACTCTTCTTTGCTCATCTATATCAGCTTCGGGATCTGAAAAGCATTTATGCAAAACTGCTTCAGGTTCTATACCCTCCACGAACAAACGGAATCGGATCCCAATTGGATCTGTTGAGAGATTGGGACCTATGGGGACCGTTGGTGATATGTTTGGCGTTGGCTATCATGCTCTCATTAGATGTACGCCTCTTGACCCTTTCTTTGATCGCGATGGAAGTCTCGTTCGTCGAGCATTGGAACTCACCAGACTGATACCCTGCTATTCTTTCATGTCTTCTCTTAACCTTCTGTTTATGACATCCGTTCAGGCTCCGGCAGCGCAATCGATTGAGGCTTTCTCCATGGTAATCTCGCTAGTGACGATTGGTAGTGTAGTCGTAACTGTGAATGCAAAGCTACTAGGGGGAAAAGTGTTCGTCCAAGCGCCTGCCTCTCAACATATTCTAGACTAAGCATGCCAATTCTAACTCTTTGTTCTGTCTAAACCAACAATAGGTCGTTCTTTCAGTCTCTTGTACGTTTTACATCTCAAACGATTCCTCTTTCAAAGAGAACCACGTCCGATGATGTTCACTTGTTGTCTTTTGCTTCAACAAAATCTTTTTAGTGTGTACTTGGGTATTGTGTCGCTCCACTGTTGCTGGCATCTATTGTATCATTCTTCCTTCACTCACTCATCATCAGACTACCCGTCAGTCTAGGATGCATGGCCTGGTCTGTTTGGGGTATGTCTTCTTCGTTCTCTTCTCTTTCCTTCTCTTTGATCGAACCAAGCTGAATACGACCGTGTTTTTCACCTCTTAGCTTCTGTCAACTTTCTCTCTGGCACGAGATTACCTGCATCGAAACAGGCTATGGCTGTTTATCCTTTGTTTCTATTCTACTTTATGCTCGCTTGGATGATTCTCATCCAGTAGACAACGTTTCCCCTATCTGTTAGAAAAATGTAATAGGATGTGCTCGCTTCACATAAACGACTTAAGGATCACTTAACGAGAAGGAGTCATTCAAGGGAAGATCATGACATGTAAGGTACAGATGATGGTATCTGAAGTAGATCGTCAAACGTATAGAAGCATGGAGGTAAGATACATGCATATGTAAAAAGTAGAGAAAGAAAGGATAGATACAGTGAGCAGGGTAGCAAAGAGGTAGATCGAGGACCGAAATCTCAACGGCGCTCTTTCAGCTCAAACTCATCCGTCCTTCTTGAATTCGTTCCGGATGTAGAGCCGATTTCAATCCCAATGGTTGACAGACCAGACTTAGACCCACTCTGGTCCTGATTCAGGTTGGAGCTGATAAAAGCCTTCTTGATCTCTCTCGCGCTCGCCTTGTTCTTGAAGGGAAAAGAACTCGTCCGTTTGTCCGCTTTAGTCGTTTTCGATAGATGCGAAGGTTCCTCGAAAAACATGCACTATCAAACGAAGATCAAGAGGTATCGAATTAGAATCGTTTCCTACAAAACAGTCCGCTTCAACCTAAGCTTCCGAAAAAGTTAGAGGATGTATGCTCACTACCCAAGCACCATACACTCCAATGACGCCCGTCACGAAGGTAACATACAGACTCAGACCGGAAAGAGCCGTGTTGTAGCTCGTGCCAGCTGAGATGAAGAACAACGGAGTAAGAATCCATACTATGGGGTTTATAGGACAAATCCAGAGCAAGGATGATTAGCCGATAGGATGCTGAGTCAAAAATCTGGAAAAATAAACATACTAGTCTGAACCCGCTGAGGAGTTTGCTTGAATCTAGACCGTTTGGAGTGACCGGTGGTGGCGGTAGAAGAAGGTGCTTCTGGTTGCACAGGGTCTAAATGTGGAGCTGGAGGGGCGGTCTATTATGCACAGTGATGATGATTATGACGATGACAACAACATGGATGATAAATTGATGAGACAGGCTGAGGCATCACGATACTCAGAACAAGAAGATTGAAGAGAAGACGAACCATACAGAGGATGAGACAAGCCAGCGCGATCAATCTGCGTCAAGCGGCCAGCGCATTAAAAAAGGGAAACCCAGGAGTAAGATCAGTGACGTATCAAGATTGAACGACAGAGAGCGAGCAAGATGACATACAGCACCCCCATCTGCAAACATAAGAATCTCTCCAGTCTGGTCAAGCCAATCCGGCCTGACGAGAAGATTTCTCTTTGTGTACGGCCAATTTTCCCCATCTGTGTGCTCTCCTCATCGAGACCTCCCATGAGGAACATGATTAATCTTGGAAAGGTGATGAGCGGGATAGCTAGCGAGGCAAGGGCAACGGCCGCGGTGTAGGCAAACCAAGATACCGCATCCGACGGATCGAGGTCCTCTGAGGGCGGCTGTGAGGCCTGCCAAAGTGTCTGTGATGGAACCTTACTATCATTAATTTTAGAAGAAGAAGAAGAAGCCATGACGACGAATGGTGAATGATGGTAAGGATGGATGATCGTCAGAGTGGGAAGGAGCAAGATTGTGTAATTGCCTAAGAAATTTCGTATCATACATTTATTTAACACATGGAATCCTTGACGATAAGATGATCTCTTACTACCAACAACAATAACGACAACAGCAGTAACAAAGACAGGTGTAAAAGCATACAGCCTAGAATCCCAGACTGATAGTGAGCGAGTCTAGCCAGAAACTAGAAACAGCGTAGAACGTCCAATCCGAATGCTTCTTCGTCGAGCCGGCCAAGAGCTCGCGGATGGTCTATCCAACAAGCTTTCAACAACATTCGAGAGATGCAGGTCGGCCAACTTGAACTATCTTGCTAAGGATGTTTGTCCCATCTTCTTCTCACCTTCTTGCTCATCTGGATTTACTGTCTGGTTCTCCTTGTAAAACAGTCGGCTGATTGCTTCCTTGATCTCAGTCATGCCGGCGTTTACAGAGCTCGCCGGTGGTTCGGAAAGACGTCCAGGATAAGTCTGAGGCGTTTGGTCATAATGTCAGTCCTTGAACATCAACTCGACCGACTCAGAGGGATATCAACGGCTAGATCAATCATTCATCTTCATCTATTGTGTTGCAACTCTTTCTCCTAGGACTTCATCTTGTCTATCTTGAATGCTTCGCCATCACTACGTGACTCTCGGTCGTTTCTCGCCTCGTTCGGTGCACCTCTGTCTCCCTCCGATTCTAAAAGACCTACGCCGGTAGAATCCGATAAGCAACAGTCCGCAGCGTTGGTGTCGAGCTTGCTGAACCACCACCGTCGCCGCCACACCGCCGTAGTCAAGATCCAAGGTCCTTTCACTGACCGACAGCTCGAGTCGATATGCCGTGGTATGGTCTATCTTCAGCAGCTCGGTCTCGTCAGTGTGATTGTGGTCGACCAAGAAGGCTGGCATCCTGACGGACAACAAGGGGGCAAATTCGGTCGGGAGGCCAGGCAGGAGGCATTGAGAGAGATGGAGCGTGTCGTCTCCATGCTGGTTGGGCTTGGGAGCGAAGCCAGGCCCGTCCTGCAGGTGCCAATCACCGCCAGTCCAGATCCAGAACAGGGTGGGCAGAGAAGAGTGACGGTCGAACAGGCGAACTTATCAGCCGTGATCAATGCGCTGAAGGCCGGAGAGATCCCGGTCCTACCACCGCTCATCTTAGAAGTCAGTGGAGAGAAAACCAAGGTTGAGAGAGGTGATGCAAACGAAGTCGTTCTTGCTCTTGTCAAAGGCCTCGCTGAAGCTGGAAAAGCCACTAGCCTGTCCAATGACAAGGGTAACGTACCGTTCAGAGTAGCATCCGAAACTTCTCTCTCCGAATCCATTGCAATTGCCGAGTCGGTATCTTCGTCATCATCCTCGTCATCAACGTCTTCCAGTTCATCTCAATCGTCTCCGCTACTTGACCCGTTGAATTTGACCCCCTATCGGCTCATGCTCATCAACCGAGAGGGCGGCATACCTTCATACGCTCGTCAGGGCCTTCCTCACTTGACAATCAACTTGACATCCGAATACTCTTTCATCAATCAGACGTTCTCTTCCGAGTGGAACAACTCTCATCCGACTGCGCTACGAAATTTGCACTTATCAAAAGAATGCCTGCAGCTCATGCCGCCAACTGCGTCAGGAATTGTAGTTTCCTATAAATCGCCGATGGCCCTAATTGGAAACCTAATCACCAACAAGCCAGCCCACTCTCCCTCCCTTCCTCATGCGCTGCTTGATTCGCAAAAGAAGCTCACCCCTCACACGCCGACCTTGATCCGGCTAGGTCTTCCTATCGAGATCATCCGAAACCCAAGGGGATTCGACCGAGTCAAGATGACGACACTGTTGGAATCAAGCTTCAAACGTAAGCTTAACCAGGAGGCATTCTACAAACGGCTTGAAAAACACCTGGACTTTGTACTTATCGCCGGAGACTATGCCGGCGCGGCTATCGTGACCAATGAATGGGAAGAAGGAACCGAGCTTGCCGATTCGGGTCTCCCTCCCATCTCCTATCTCGACAAGTTCGCCGTTTTGCCTTCTCACCAAGGAGCCGTCTCGGGCACTGTCGACTTTCTCTGGTCAGCTCTTCGGGACGAGACATTTGGATCAGGACTGTCTTCTGCGCTGAACACAACGCCTGGTTCGCTGGCGGGCACTTTGAAAGGTCGGGATCTTGTATGGAGAAGTCGTGCAGATAACCCGGTGAACAAATGGTACTTTGAGAGGAGCGATGGCTTTTTGAGAATCGGAGGTGAAGGAGGGAAGTGGAAAATGTTTTGGTGCGACAAGGAAGATCTCAGTCACGGGCTGGAGAGTATGAAGACTCAAGATCAGGAGCAGATAGAGGAGGCGGAACAGAAACAAGAGCGAGTTGAGCTATCGACGGATGGATGGATGGATTTGATGAGGCGAAAAGAAAAGGATGCCGGTGGGTTTGATCGGTGGGGTCTTGTGGTGGACAAGATTCCTAGTGCTTGGGCGGACTAGAGAACATGAGATGTATATGTATCCTATGCATTTCTGATTAGACAAACGACCAGCTATCCAAACAGCATGCCCATTCACGTTAACCAAGATCTGTTGATGTTGTTAACAAACGATTGATGGCCACAAAGTAAGAGTTCGCGCTTCCAGGCGATTTCGTCACCGCCATCGGCAAGCTTCTTTCCTCGCTCGCTCACTCCTCTGACCATCACCATAAATTATCTTTGAGCGTCTCTGACTCTGAGTTTCTTTCTTTACCTGGTTTGATTGTTTCCTGTTCAAGCTTCTGTCTGGAATCACTCTGTACTGTGCCCTCGGACGAGACACACACATATACACCATCTTCTTTTCTCCGCCTTGGGAGTTCACTCAGTCATGCTTCGAGCCCTTCGAAGGCCACCCCCTCGGCTATCATCAGTTGCCCAACCTCAGCCTCGAGTTCGCTCAATATTTGTTCCTCTCCAACGTCTCACCATCTCCACTAGCTCTGGGAATGCATCCAAACTCCAGCATTCCCTTAGACCTCTCTCTGTCAGGGCACTTTCATTCGGATCTTTCGGTAGGATTCTTGGTCGCTCCATCAGGCTGCCTCTCACTGGAGCAGCCATAGGTGGAGGAGCTATGAGTGCCGCTGCATATCAAGTTGAGAGTTAGTCTTTTCGTTCTTCCCTCCTTATCATACTCTAAAGACAATGTCTATTTGTCTGATAACGTTCGCACAATCCAACTGCTTTTCATTCTGATTTCGATAGACTTGAGAACGCAGGCGACCTCCTGGCTTGACTTTGCTACCTCCACCATTTCTGACACAACCTCGACCTTGTTCGACTCGGCATCCAATGCAGCTTCTGAAATCTCGTCCGCTCTCTCATCCGGAGTGGATTCTGCAAGGCAAGGGATCGATGGACTTACCTCCGAACTGTCTGGGTTAGAGCCTCCGGACTGGTTCCAATCCGGATTGGCTTGGTTCAAAGAAGGCCGTATTGGTACAGATGAGCCTGCACCTCAAACAGCATCGACCGAAGACAGCTCAAACAACGAGACCGAAGGAGACGAGGAAGGAGGAGATCCGTCGCCCGCTCCACCAGCAATTCTCAGTGCTCTAGCCGCATTAACGTCGTCGTCTTCAGATGAGGATCATCCCTCAGCAAGATCCACACTTGAGGATTCGACGTTGCTTCTTCTGACAAAGAAGCTCATCGAGATCAGACAAGTCTTGCTAAGTATTGACCAGTCGGATGCACTAAAGCTGCCAAGCATTGTGGTGATAGGAAGCCAGAGCTCGGGGAAGAGTAGTGTGCTGGAAGCCATTGTAGGCCACGAGTTCTTACCAAAGTGGGTTGATTCATATGATCTTGCGCAACTATCCTTGCTCTCAGTTTCTGACTATCATCCTTACACATTTCTATTCGTTGATGATATTGTAGAGGCGACAATATGGTCACTCGACGGCCTATCGAGCTAACATTGATCCATACTCCACCAACGGCTGCTCGGCCTAATCCTGTCGAGCACGGAGACTTCCCCTCCCTCGGCATTTCTGGAATCACTGACTTCCGTCAGATACAAAAGACTCTGACTGATCTTAACCTATCCGTACCTGCGTCTCAAGCGGTTTCAGATGAGCCGATTGACCTCCGGATCTACTCCCCGCATGTCCCTGATCTCACGCTGATCGATCTTCCTGGATACATCCAAATCGCTAGTATGGATCAACCACCGGAGTTGAAAGAAAAGATCGCTGGGCTGTGTGACAAGTACATTCAGGAACCTAACATCATCCTTGCTGTTTGTGCGGCCGATGTCGATCTCGCCAACTCGCCCGCTCTTAAAGCGAGCAGAGACGTTGATCCGCTGGGTCTTCGAACCATTGGGGTGGTCACCAAGATGGATCTCATTCCTGCCGAACAGGGTGCTCAGATCTTGAAGGGAAATCGATACCCTCTCCACCTAGGGTACATCGGTGTCGTCTGTAAACACACTTCCAAGGGAATTTTTGGATCGGACAAGTCAAATATCACTGGTGCCGTCTTGAGGAGGGAGGAAGACTTTTTCGGAGGCGAGAACTCGAAGGTATTCAGACGAACGGACGAGAATAGCGTAGTGGTCGGGACGGACAAGTTGAGGAAAAAGTTAATGAGAGTGCTTGAGACGAGTATGGCCGGAAGTTTACATGGAATCACGAACGCTGTTCAGTTGGAACTGGAAGCAGCAACGTATCAATTCAAGGTTTGTGTGTCTCGTCTATTCATCTCTCGATTGGCGTTACTGATAATGTTCCCCGACGTTTTTTCTATACTGAATGCTTCTATAGGTCCAGTACAACGACAGACGGGTATCGCCCGAATCTTATGTGGCCGAGACCTTGGATACGCTCAAATCTCAGTTCCGCGAATTCTCCACTCAGTTCACCAAGCCTCTCATCCGAGCTCGTCTGAAGTCTAAGCTTGACGAGAAGCTTTTAAACATTCTCGATCAATTGTATTGGGCTGACCCACGGACGGCCGAGTTGTCTGCACTTGGCGACGATCGAAAGTTGACTGAGAAAGAGCTCGATGTCGCTTGGCTTCACAAGCTCGAGACGGCCAAGTCACTATTGACAAAATCTGGTGTCGGTCGGGATTCGACCTCCCTTGTCGCCGATGGACTTCGGCAATTGATGGAGACAATTACCTCGACCGAACCGCTTTTAAACCATCCAGTCACGTCTGAACGAGTTATTCAATTTTCTCACGCGATCCTGAGAGATCGGATCCCGGTGACATCTGATCAGGTAGAAAATTGTATCAAGCCTTACAAGTATGATATCGAGTTGGATGACCGGGAGTGGGAAGTTGGTCGAGTCCGAGCAGAAAGTTTGATGGAGAGGGAGATTGGGTTGATGGAAGCAAAGTTGGCGGAGATTAGGGATAAAGTTGGCGGAAGGAGAACTCTAGATGGATTGGTCAGGCATGTAGGCGATATTGAGAGAGAAAAGAAAGAAATTGCAAAGAGAAAGTTAGAGAGAATGAGGAAAGGAGAGGAGGAGGTGGAGGAGACAGTGACCCCTTCGGATCCTTATAAGTACAACACCGCTCATCTTGCAGAAGGTCCGCTTCATCTATAATCTTTTCATACTCCTGGGTACATCATGTTTGCTGACTCGTTGGAACGCATCTGAAATAAAATCCGATTGACTAGCTCGACATGCCATGATCTTCCAGGACAGGCTCCAAATCATCAAGCTTCGGAAGCTTGCCCTTAAGTCTCGTCGATGTAAAGCCGGGCCGGACGAAAGAGCATTCTGTCCGGAAGCGTTCTTGAACGCGGTAGCCGATAAGTTGGCCTACACATCTACGATGTTCATCAGTATGTTTTCTTCAAACGCGCCAGCTTGAGATCGATATGATCTGCTAGAGCTGACACCGACAATGTCCCTTTTCAGATGTCGAGTTACTCGACCCCTTCTTCTATCAGTTCCCAAGCGGCATAGACACTGGTCTACGACCTGACCTTATCGTACGTTCATGTGTTTTCTCTGTTTGAAGCTCGTATGGGAAAAGGTATTAATCCCGTATGTCATGCAGACAAATCCCGACTTTGCGAGAGAAAACCCGACAATACGCGCTCACCTCGAGTTGCAAGAACGTAAAGACAAATTGGAGAAGGTCAGACATCACTTTGTCCCGTTCTTGCTCATCCCTTGCGGATGGGTTGTCATACAGTTTGGACGAATGGCTAATTGTTGTACTTCTTGTTCTATATCTCTCCACTTGAAATTAGGTCATGGCTTCCCTTCAATCGCTGATCGATCTCCGACAAGACGCTATGCCAGAGACGAGGAAGCGAGGAGCAGCTGGCTTCTTCGGATTCCGATCTTGAAAAGGCTTTCCGTTTCTCTGCATCTCCTGTGACCTTCTCTCTTCCATATCCTGCTCCCCTATACAACCTGAAGCTTTCATTACAGTCTCTTCCTCTCTGATACTTCTTGTCTTCCCTCTGCTAGCCATCATCTCATATACGACAGCCTCCTTTCAATCATCATCCCAACCATCTTATCCCTTCCTCCTCGACATGTTCTGGTTGAACTTTGTTTTATATAATGATCCCCCTTTCTTGCATGAGTTTCTCCCTGGCCAGTTATTTTGCTGATATCTCAGTTGGCATCTATCGTCCCACGGGTTCTCAGGACTTTCCTTCTGTCAAATTAGAATTTGGCGCACGACAAGAGAGTCGAGCAGTAGGGTGCGCGAGTGAGAAGAAGAAACAGCAAGACCGGGAAGTCATGTATGACCAGCATGAATCAAATTTATATCCGACCCCGGTTTTTTTAACTCGTCCACTTCTGCCTGAAGCTTCTCAATCTCTAAAATCAATCTGTCCCTCTCAGATCTCTCGTCTGACCCTACTACAGGCTCACTGCCGTCTCCGTTTTCAGGTTTGTTCAGACTTGGGTTCCCGATAGGTCCGGAAGATGAGGAGGATGAAGAGAGCGCGGCATCAGGCATGTTGAGTAACAACAAAAGTTTGAGATCGTGTGAGAGTTTCAAAAGGTTCGTTGTGTTACGAAGTAAACTCGATGAACGGAGAGAGATTGATAGTGGTGTAAGCGGGCTCGAATTGTTTGTCGTCTTTATGGGATTTGATAGATACGACCATCCGAATTATGAGAGTAAGCGTCAGCAGCTGGATGATAGAGATACTCATTTCTACGAAAATTGAGGAAGAAACAGAAGAAACGAACCTCGATACCGAACCCAGCCATGACTTCACCCAATCCATCACCGAGCCCACTAACTTCTCTGTCTACCAACACGTTCCATTCCTCCTCTGCTTTGTCCAAATAAGCTGTTGGATCCAAGCTCTGATCGGCCGAATGAGATCCTGCGTTTACTCCGGATGAGGATGCGTTGGAGTTTGGTCCAGAGGAAGAATTCGGACCAGAATTCGTCAGCCGATGAGTCGGGTTTCTGAAAGATGCAGACGGAAGTGATTGGCGGGGTGCATAGTCGTTCTGTTTGATCAGACCGGCTGGTGGTGAGACAGCCATTTCGATCTCCTTTGTGTTCTTGTTCTTGTCTTCGGTTCTTTTGACTGCGTGTTTGCGGTACACTTGAGGTTGCACGTCGTTGAGTTGTGTTTGTACCGATAGAATATGTGTGTTGGATGGCTCAAAACCTTCTTGAATCAGGGAGGATTGATGTTATAGTAATACGTTCAGCAATTACGTAATGCTAGAAAGGCATGCAATCGTTTCTTGATCTACACTGTCCATCCTGCTCCGTGTCGCTCAACTCATTTGGAGACAGCGATAGCTCTTCTCGATGAACGATAAGATGTCAATCAAAACATGTCATGGTATCTATCTATCGGAACCAAGGGCGATCACACTCAAGATCGGAGCAAAGATGTCCTTTCATCATCTCCATTCTGAGCGACGTGCCCGTTTCCATCGGACGTAAGGGGTCTTCCGAAATCATCGATACCTAATCGGGCTTGTCTCTTCTTCCAAAAGATACACATGGTCTGAGACGATCGTACCAAGATGGGTCAGTCTATAGGCAGGCAGAATTCTGAGATACAAGGAGAAATGATGGTTGAGACAAACAAGTAATAAGCCCTGAAGGATACCGGTGATGGCATATGGGAGCCAGGCTGGGTATAACCGTCAAAAGGGTGATATTCAGCTAGAATTTTCTCTTATAAGCACTTTAAAATGATCAGAAACTTACAAGACCAAGTCGTTCCCTCTCGGATGGCGATACTCAATACAAACACTATGGATCCAGGGGTTTGTATCCTGTTCAGGTAGAGACCATCAGCTTGCCTCTATTTTTTCTAGATCAAGCTGAAGTAGACAAAAAAACATACATCATCGTAGGAATGGAAAGCGCGCCAACAAAGCCTTCGCGCCAAGTCAGATGAATCTGAGGCGCATATTGCGCCACGGCAAGGATGGTCGAAAGAAGGCCCATGCTTTGACGGGAAGCGATAGCAACAATATAAGCTCCCAACGCGTCCTTGGAAGATTGCCGAGAACAACATAGAGACTGACCTGTCAGCTAAGCGGCCAAGAACTTTGTGTGGAGGTTGCACAGGAGTCGGTTGGGGAAGAGGGTAATGATTTAACAGGTACAGGATGACGCCCAACATAACGACTCTGAAAGAATTCAGACAGAGGATCGTGAGCCAAACGTCTGCTTTGAATGCCGAGTAATCCAAACAGGGTGAGCATAGAAGTCGAAGCAATCAGGGCGCACGAGTACAACAAGGTCAGTCCGGCAAGTGCGACCGATGTTCGCCAGAGACTCGAACTTCGGCTCTTTCTGGCCGGCTCTGTAGACGTTTCTGGAAGGGCCCCATATTTGAGATGGTCAGGAAAGTAGAAGAGAAAGAGAACAAAGCTAGAACAGTGCTCCGGATGGTAAAATCAGTGAGGCAGTCAATGCGATGAAAGAGATCTCAGGGCATACTTGAATGAGAACAAGATCCATTGTAGGAACACCTGGATGATGCCCAGTATCGAGGCCGTACATGTTCCAAAGGACTAGATGTACGACCAGACCCATCAAGTCAGATTCTGCTCGAACTTTAGAAATGAGGAGACGGATGAACTTGCTAGTATCTTGCAGCAACTGATCAAACTCCAACCAAGGATGAAAATGTTGAAGAACCCGCTGGCGCTACTCGTGCTACCTAAAAGGAGATACCACGGAGAGAGACCCTCTGAGGAACGATTGTTGATGATCCGCACGTGCTGAGGCAAGTAAGACCCTACTAGGCCGACGATCAACAGACTTGACAACACGAAAGCTGCCGGATTGTATACCGGTTGACAGACCGCTGGTTCATATGGACTGTTGAGCATGGATACGATGAAGATAGATGGTTGTTGCTGGTTCCCAGAGAGAACATGCTGATGACGCGCAGGGTCTGAGATCAAAGAGATTTCACAGCTTTCACCTTCTTTTGCCCGTTTGTCTTACAAGTTGACCATCGTTGCTGTCGACCTCTCTCTTCTCTTTTCTCTCCGCTCCTTGTCCACCTTTCATCGATCCCAAAGAGGTAAGCATGGGGATGGAGAGAGAGGACGCTCTTGTTTGCATATGTCTGATGTCTTGTTTGTGTGTGATCCTCTCCTAGGCCTCATCATGGCCAATCCAAGGCACCATCATCCTATCGCCATCAGGCCTCCGTCTGTGGCCAACCCATTGCAGCCGTCGTGTCTGTTTCGTTTGTCGGATGACTCACTTGAAGCACTTCGAAAACTTGTTCTCAGTGGCAGCCAGGAATTAGTCGAACTAGACTTTGGCGATGACGAACCGGTAAGTTGGTTTCTCCTATGAGTTTCTCCAGAAATCTTTTCCTTCCTCTCCTCCCTTCTGGATGTTTGTCACATCCTTCTGGATGTTTGTCACATCCTTCTGGTCGTCAACATTTGGTGGAAATTTGATCAAGAGGGCAGCTCACCTGAGCAAACTGGGTCTACGTATATCATTGTCCTGATGACAAGTCCTGGCGAACCTCATCCGGACATGAGTACACTCTCAGGAGCTGGCCATTGGAGGGCAATAAGGATGGTGTCTTCCTAAATCAAACCTCGAGCAGGTTTCCCTCATGTCGAAAGCTTTGAAGCTTAGGACGTCAAGCAGATTTCAGATCCCTACATATTCTCTCGCAATCTAGCAAAACGCCGACCATTCATCAGTTCTTGCTAAACCCATGCTTATTCTTCTTCCTTCTCTAAAAAATCATCCATTGTTCTTCACTTAGACACTATACATCCCTGCTCCTGCAGCCTCATCCCAGCCGGCCCGTACATACTCCCTCAGTCTCTCTCCGCTATCACCGCCGTATGAGATCCTAAATCGATCAACAGCTCATCCACAATCACCATATACCCTACTCACCATTCCAGCCACCAGATATTCCATCCGTCAGACGACCGTCTCAGACGCCGCTCGGCACAAGCTCCGTCTAGGCGCCGAGCTGGCCGATAAGAAACGAGAAGACCGGAAAATCGTCCAGCTCGAGACTGATCCGGTAAGGAGTCAGTCTAGAGGACGAAGCCGAGGCGGCAAGAGTCAGGCTGCTGGCAGTGTCCGCGTGAGCAGCGGAAGTTCAATTGATCGAATCAAAAAGGTGTCCAACGGGCTCGGCAATAGTTCGCCTCTGGCCAGAGCGGATTCCTTGGAGAGAGAATATCTGGGCCCTGGGTCTGGGCCGGTATCAACTGGCACTAATGGGGGGCTATCTGTGCCGTTGTCTTCTAGTCTGCTGAAAAGAGTCGAGATCGGAGGAGGACCTTCTAGAGGAAGTTCCATCGACACCCTCAAAAGAGGCGAATCAAGACGAGCAGGAAACGGAGGCGATCACAGAGAGAGCTCCTCAGAGAGAGAAATCCTTGGAGGCTCGATGCCCTCTTTTAAGCGGAAGGATAGATCCGACTCGGAAGCCGGCTTGAACGGCAGTCGGTCTACCGCGGACAAGAAGAAGAGACGTACGATCGATGCTTCGTTCCTCGCCTCTTCGATCAAGAAACCGGACGCGCATCTATCCGTTCCTTCATCTACCGTCAGCACGACGTCCGATCAGGGATCGATAGCGAGTCGTGGGCGAGTACCCAGTCCGGATCTCCGACATGTGCCTCTGCAATCGTCTCATCTAAATCCGGCAACGGCAAGGAGTAAGGATCGGAAGCTTTCACCAGTAGGGTCTCCATCGAGTTCGGCGCGCCCTGCTATCACTTCGCCAGCAGGGAAAATTACCAAAGCTTCGTCCTCGGTGCCTTCGCCTATGAGGAAACAGACAAACAAACCTTCTTCGTCCACTTCCGCCTCGATGTCGACCACAGATAAACCGAAGCAAGGCTCGAGGTCGACAGGAGGTAGTAAAGCTAGAGACTTTTCTTCATCTTCCTCCTCTGAGGGAGAAGACGATCGTGTTCAAACGACAAAGACAGAGTCCTCAAAGAACCCATCGACATCATCCAATACTAACACCACCAACACTATGAAGAAACGTCGGGGATCGTTTTCCGATTCATCCGCCTCATCATCTGCTTCTCCCCCTCGGCATCATTCTCGCTCCCGTCCTCTACAACCACCACCGGTCCCTTCGATCATCCCCCCTTCAGACCCGGTTATGCCTCAAAGTTCATCTCCTCCTTCCTTCAAATTCGTTCTCCCATCGATGTCCTTGAAGGACCTCCGAGAACGGTTCAAAAGGCTGTACCCCACGTATCAGGCTCTAAACGAGAAGCTCGAGATCGAGAAACGAAGGGCGGAGAGCGTGTTGGCCGGAGAACGTGAGGAGAAGGGACTTTCATGGAAGGAGTTGGAGAGGGATGTGAAAATACGCGGAAAGTTACATAAGGAATTGGAGGAAATCAAAGAACGGCTGAAAAAGGGCGCCGAGAGAAGGAAGATGACCTAAGAACAGGGGTTCCAATTAGAAGGAGAAATGAAGGAAACTGAAATTTATTCATGTCTTCTTCCCGTTCTCTTTGTTTTTTTTTCCTTGCCTTGCGCTTCTGTATCTGTTTGCATCCCTCAGACTCCTCGTCAAGCGGCTTTTCTTAGAATGTTCAGACATATTCATATACTAATAGGCACTGCTGATGCTCCCGTCGACGTCGCACCGTCAACCTTCTCCGGCAACCAGAAAGCCTAAAACACATACGACACATCATGAAGAAAAGTTCAGAGCGATAGTATCAACATCTGCTGAACTCCAAAACACAAGACGAGAGGAACGAAACGGGAAGGGAAAGAGAGAAAAGGAACGAACCAATTCACCAGCACCAGTAGCGATCATCAACGTCCTTGGGTTAAATCCGACAGTTCTCGAAGGTTTATCGTGGCCTGTGATCGATCCGATTGGTTTCAACGTCAGAAGGTCATCTACTCTCTGCTGAGCCTGTCGAGTTTCTTCGTCTAATGCCTGAAGAGCATCATCTTGGACGTCCCACATGTGAAGATCTCCCTTCCAAGAACCTATTGAGAAGTTGTTTTCTCAGATCAGTCATCTTGCAAGCATCTCGAAGCGATAAGAGAAGAGAGAAGAGAGAAGAGAGAAGAGAGAAGAGAGAAGAGAGAAGGAGATATAGAGTGAAGACTGGCTCGAACTCACCCGATATGACAAATTTAGCATCCGGACTCCATTTGACTTCTTCTCCACTGATTCCTCTCTGAGGCGTTCCACCCGAGTCACCCATCGGGTTCCTACCCAACCCACTATGGCCAACGAGTCGCTTGAGGAGTTGTCCAGTAAATGAGTCCAAGAGATAATGAACCTCGCCAGAAGTTCCGACGAGAATGTACTTCCCATGAGGGGAAAAAGAAAGGGAGGTAACGATTGGGATTTTTGGAGGGATCGACTCGAGGGGTAGTTGAGGATCTACAATGATGAATGTTGCGAATGGGCCCTATTTGAAGCAGCGCAAAGAACATGACGTGACGGCGGGATATGGTTCAGCAATTCGTTCTTGTTCTTTCTCAGGAAAACGACAAGAGAACAAGATGCAAGAGACTGACCGCGTCAAAGTTGGACGAATCATACATATGAATCTTTGAATAAGGCAGACAGTTTTCCGCCACTGCAAACACGATTCCTTGGTTGTCATAGCACACTATCGGAGCTGTTCCCGATCCAATATCTGTCCGTCCCCGACAATGGGGAGTTCGAATGTCCCAAAGACGAACAGTTCCGTCGAGTGAGGAAGAAATGAATTGATCGTTCGAAGGATTTATCGCGAGTGCGATGACTCTACATAATTCAGTCGAGGCAAGAGAACACGAAGGTCGAACGACAAACGTCAGGTCAAACTGTAACAGTGGTTCAAAGACGATCAAGCGAACTGGCCCAAATATGGGGTACTGACTTGTCTGTATGTCCGGTAAAGTAAGTCAGGTATTTGTTGTCGTGTAGAGAATGATATCGGATATCATCTGATTCATTTGGAGCATTCAAGCAGCAAATCCCGGGAATAAAACCTTACAGACATCAGCCATCGCGCAAAGCCCAAGAAAGGAAGGAAGGACAGGGGACATCTACCGTTTATTCTTGTACTGGCGTGAATCAAGTTGGTCTTTCCGTGTGTGAACCTGACGTGATCGATTCCGTACTTTTTCGAATAGAACGTCTTTGTATGCCTGAACAGATGCAGACAGTTGAACCCCACAGAGGCATATGAATGTCAGTCCCATACTGAGTCTTTCAACTAAAGACGTGTTGGTGAGGTTTATAATGGGAACAAAACAACTTTCGCACTCACTTTCCCGTTCGGCAATTCCATAATTTGAACGCATCGTCATCTCCGCTCGTCACACAGTTGTCGCCCATATCATCAAACGTGATAGACGTGATGGTCGATCCTGGTTCGACTGCCGTAGGAAACACTTTGGCCGGTTTGAATGCCGTCTATTTTCTCCCCAAAAATTGAATGAACCATGTGGACCAGACGCAAGGCAGAGAGAGATACAAGTTAGGTAATTGATTCGTGTGCTTGTTGCCTAGACCTTTAGGCGTAGTTGGAGGTCGGCTGGACGAGCTCGTGAAAGACGCGTCCGCGAAGAGAAAGACAACGTACCATTATTTGAGGAGTCAGTGTTATAGGAACAGGCATCGGCTGCTCCTTTCCAGAAGGAGCCTGAATAGGGGGAGCGGGAGCCATGGGATGAGAGAGAGTGAGAGAGTGACGGTCGGAGGCACCTGATGTATGCTGAGCTTTCCGCTTAACCTGATGCACCTAAGAGATTGCTGGTGACTACACTGCTTATGTAACTCTCTTCTGATTTTCTTTCGCGATCTCCAAGCTCAGATTGGGAGCGAACACACATAACGTTCGAAAACAAATCGTATACTACATGTCGTACAAAGATCATAAGGGGACTACAAAACAAAAGTGCTACAACATACAACACGACCTACAGATAGGTATCAGAGACATAGAAGCCCGGATTAAATTACAAAAAGAAGAAAGACCGACTAAGAGGGGAAAAGAAGAGAGTTGAACTCAAGAGAAATGAGTGAACGTCCAGAGCCTAAAGAGTATATTCAAATCCTTCTCGACCCTCGATCACTTTCTCTCCCGCCCTGACCTTCTTGTTTGCCCTTGAAAAGTAGGTGGTGAACTATTGAAATAGAAAGAAAGTTGAAAGTATTAGCCAAGTCACGTTCATTTATTTGAAAGGCAGTAATTGATGGGATAGGGTTGACGCGCTCACAGTAAGTGCGAGAATGATCGTCAAAAACTGCAAGCCAACTGTTATCCAAAGACCTTTGAGCTATTGGTCCAGATCGAAAGAACGTTCCGAGCAGATAAGTCAAACGATCCATATCGAGCCAGATGATCAATTAACATGGAGAGGGAGCACTAACGTATCGAGGAGCATCTTTTTGGACAAAGACCTTTATTGCGGTATCGATGTTTGAAGAGAACCGTAAAACAACACATCAGCTTTGTTCTCGACTCTACCAAGGATATTGTAATGTTCAGGGAAAGACGTGTGATACGAACAGTGGTGGCCAAAATTCCTCCGATGCCTCCAAATCCGATGGCCATGGCACTTCCTACACTTCGCTTACTGGATCCCAAAATAGAGTTATTCATCCAGGCAAGACTACAATCGGAAGGATCATAAGAAAGAAAGGAAGAAAAAGAATGAGTGAAGAGACACCTGAGACTGAAAGAAAACATCACATGCGGACGCACGTAGCAGGAACATTGGAGTTGGCTCCGGCAAGACCCATAAAGACTCCAAAGTATCGTGCCTGCATAGGAAGAGATTCTGTTAGGCCAGAAATACATTGGGCTCTGCCATGAAAAGATAGGAGAACGTCAAGTTTGAGACTAACGTGATTGTTCTTGAGGTAGGCGACCAAGAGCAAGCCAACTAGGCAGCACGTCGCCTGGAAGATGATCACTCTTGATCGGTTATGGGTCCGATCCGAAAGCCAGGCGAGAGCCATGGCATAAGGCGCGCATACAATGTAAGGAGGGGCCGTCAGGAGCTGAGAGAGCAAGAGCAGTAGGGTCAGGTGGTGTCAGAAAATCAGTAGAGATGTTGACCCGGAATATGGCGGGAGGAACGTCAGAAGGTTCGCTGTCTGGTCAGAACTACGTACTTGACTCTCCTTCACGGTGTAACCCATTCCAGTGAGGATCACAGGCAGAAAGTACGCAAAGGCATACGACGGCCTGCGATCAAATTTAACAAGACAGAAAATAAAGACAAAGATAACAAACAGGATTAGTACTCGGCTAGGAAAGACATGTTGACGACTACTGGAAGTTACGATGGACGACATACATGGTGCTGGCCATGAACATGAGAGCGAATCCCCAGAGTTTGAGATCAGAGATGTGGGAGCGGAAGAGAGGCCAAGTGAGAGGTTCATAGACGGTATCTCCTCGCTCCTTCTCGATTCTGGTGAGAATCATAGTGGTCTGCTCGGCAGTGAGGAACTTGTTCTTGTCGGGGAAGTCGACAATGACTGGAAACGAGAGGGTATAGTACATGTTCGATTCGAGGTAAATCTCTATGTTCAGGACGACGATCACCAAGCATGATTTGAATAAGACGTACGGAAGTAAGCGGCCATTCCAAAGGCGCATGTGATGACACCCTCGATGATGAAGATCCACCGCCAACCCTAGAGGTATAGTCACAGATGAACCATACTTGTGAGTGAGTGGATTCGTCGTATTGCGATCGAACAACTGAAGCGCTTACTCTGATACCGGCAGTACCTCCCATCTGAACCAAGCCGTAGGCGAGAATACCAGAGAAACCAGAAATTACTAAGGAGATCAGGTAAAATCCCTGCAAGCAACAAAGCAATAAACGGTCAACCAAAGGCACAAATTCGCATACACCCAGACGCTGAGAGCCACTCACCGACATTCGTTTTCCAGTCTCGTATCTCGTGTACCAAGTTGCCTAGATAGGGGGCGATCGGTCAAGCCTCGTTCGTTTCTACAGACACAAGCTATGGAGATACTCACGATCACGAAAGCACAGGCCTGAAGGCGGGCAAAACGCAAATTTGAATCAGCCGCTGCAATAGGGAAACAGGTTCTTGAGATACGCATAGACACACAGGAAAGAATCCGGCCTGAGAGGGTCGAAACAGAAAGCAAGAAGCCGTGAGTTAGGATCCTAATCTGAGGTATATAAACAGGCAAAAAGACGGCACTGATTATATCTGGGAAGAACTGACCTCGAGCGCTCCCAATAAGGCTCTGCACGCTGTAAGGGCGCCCCAACTATGAACGAAGCCCATGCCGATAGTAACGGCACCCCAGGAGACAGAAATGAAGCTGTACGCGGTGCGTTTGTATCCGAAACGGATGGTCAACATCAGGCCGGTCACCGCCCAGATTGGGTTTGAACTGAAAAGAGAGAATGCACGTACGTGAGCCATCTGGCTGTGCCGAACTTTCGCAATAGAATATTTGATGGAAGCTCCAAAATGACTGCAGAGGAAGGATGTGTTTATGATATCGATCAGCGCTGATTCCTCTGGACTGGGCGACCGAAGAGAATGACTAGATGAGCGCAGAACAAATTGGAACGCTCACTGTAGGGTACGAAGAACATGAGGGATACTATCGAATACCGATTCCCAACAGTTAACTCCAATTCGACGTCCATACCAGCAACTCGGGCGAGGGATATGTTGGTTCTATCAATCAGTGCGATCGAATACAAGGCTCCCAAGATTGGCAACAGACGAAGATCGATCTTGCGACTGGTAAACAGATCAGTCAAGAAAGGCGGGGAAGTAAGCTATCAGATCAGCGGGATCTCCTTTGTCTTTCCTGTATGAGTTGAAACGACAGACAAATGAGGAAGGATTACGATCGACGAACATTGTTTTTCTCAAAAAATCTGGGTCCGGAGAAGGGGATTCTCCTCGCTCCACAAACTCCTGGTGTTCGATCTGGTTCTTTTCAAACGACCCGTTACTTCGGACGTTTGACAGATCGTCCAGCCCAGTCTTTGCAGGATCTCCCATTGTCTAGATGGTTGCTGTGTATTGTTGAGGGCAAGAGGGAATGAGGCAGAGATCAGAGGAAGAAGGGCAGATAAGAGCTTTCTGCCTCAAGATGAGATTTCGGTTCAAGAGTCGGATCGATAGAGAGTTGATGAGATGAGATGAGATGAGATGAGATGAGGTGATAAGAAGAAAGAAGAAGAGAGATAAAGAGTATCGAAAACGGAGGCGATATTTATCTCAAGACGAAGACAAGAAGAAAGACAGGCAACCAGGGTCTAAGCCAACGTCCGGTTGGACACCATCTGGGCTGACCATGATTTGATCTCATGTGGTTGATGAAGTCTGAATCCGAGTATACCGGTGGCCGAGAGAGATGGTGATAACCGAAGGAAATCAACAGACGAAAACACCACCGGTAATAGTCAACATTGATAGCGAACCGGGGTCAGCTGAAAGGTTCAGGAATGGGGAAGGGATCAGAGAACAGCAGGATGATTGTTAGTATGGATGGATAAAGGTCCAAGAAGTGTGTCAGGAAGAAATATCCGTGCATCAGCATCTCAGCACACTAACAAACGGATAGAAAGAACCCGAGATTGAATCAGACAGCCGGTTGATCGGTTAGAACCTTGCAGCGAGACTCAAAGGAAAACAGGTAGAGGCGGTGAAGAGAGGCAGGACAGAGAACGAGGCAGAGAGAACCTCTGGATCTGTTCTTCTCTAAACATCGTGCGTGACCCCGTTCAGAGAAAGTCCTTCGGTTTCTGTTGGCAGAGGTTAGAATCTCCATTCAATCAATGCCTGGGCTCGCTGCTATATTTGTCCGGTAACATTAGACGTTGCTCAACAACACGTTGTGCTCTCTTGCTTTTGCTCTTGGTCTTGGTCTTGGTCTTGGTCTTGGTCTAACTCTTCATTCCGTGGATAAGGTTGGGTTAGGCTCTGGCGTCTCTCGGTGACTAAAGAAAATCGAAATGAGCCGGAAGTCGACCCAATGTCCGTGGGCCAAGTGAGATGAATTCAAAAGGTCAGCAGATTCTGAAACCCCAACAGAACCATTAGCCGGTCAGTAAAACTCTGGGCATCCGTTTGCCGCCTCTTTAAATCTACAAAAGAAGGCTTTGAACTTTTTGGGCTGTCAGTTCATCAGGCTATCCTATGTCCTTCATATCGGACGACGTGGTTTCATTCTTGTTTTCGTACTCTTCATCAGAGTCAGTATCGAGAACATAGTTAGTCGGTTAGCATTCTTGACGTCCGTCCATGGTCAAAGTGTGTGTGTATGTGTGTGTGCAGAGTAGACGCGTATGGGAAGAGAAAACTCTCCGATTGTTCCATCCGTCACGCACCATGGCCACGTGCAGAACAGAGGTCGTCAGATGATGAACCGGTAAAAAGAAAACCCCCCAAGACATTTGGACACAGATGATCGGTCCAGCTAGAGCTACCGCCGTCACTGCCATCTAAGCGAACTATATTCGATACATTCCAGAGAACATGATGGATATAATGCATTGGATGAACAGTGTTGTTGCCGAGTCTACTGGGTATCCCTTCGGTCGTAGACGGGCAGACGATCTCTCGCTTTGCACTATCTTTATCGAATGGAATCAGATTGAGAACGACACTGAAGACAAGGGAGCAGTGTTCTGCATCTGCTTTTGAGATTTTATACCTTCTTTGACCCTCTGTCTGTCTGTCTGTCTGTCTGCTCCTCTGCCTGCCTCCGTCCATCCCTGCTACCCTGATTCCATCCGAGATAGGTTATCCCCCAAAGCGTCCTAGAGATGGCAACACCATAGGCGCGTCGGCAGACGAGGCCCACCGGTTACGCGATTGTTACACGCCATGGTTACGATTGAAAAAAACGGCCGTACTCGGTAGACGAGAAGGATTCAGAACTTTGCTCGTCCCAACACTCACTCACACATACCCAACAGTTCAACCCTCGCCCTCGTTCATCATGGCCTCCAGAGTTGCTCTTCGATCGGCACTTGCCTCCAACAGACTCGCTCTCGCTCCCCGGTCGGCTCCTGTTCAGCGACGAACCTTCCTCAAGGGATTCTTCGGTTCTGCTTCTGTCCCCGTCAAGCCTACCGACCCTTCTGTCCCCGCCGAGGGTTTCCTCCAGGGTCCTGGAGCCAAGCTTGGATCCGTCAGTATCTCTTTCTTTCTGGTCTGGCTTGTCGTCGTTGGATCGGTTCCTTCTTTGTTTGCCGAGTGAAGATGCGATGTACAACCGTCCGATCACAGAAACTTACTTTATCTCTCACTTTTTTCTCTCTTGATCTTTTTTTCCCTTTCTTTTTTCTTCCTACCTCTGGCACCTGCTTCTCTCTCTCGCTTCCATGATCGCATCTCTTCCGGCTTCGTAATACACACAGGTCCCAACTGATCTCGACCAGGCCACTGGTACTGAGCGATACGAGCTTCTCGGAAACATGGCTGGTATCGATGTCTTCGACATGAAGCCCGTTCTCGTCGACCGAATGGGAACGATGGCCGACCCCATCCCGGTTCACGCCATCGTCAGTATTCACTCTTCCTTTTCGCTCCTTCTGGTCCTTCTCTCTTGTGTTGTCTATCATCATCATAGAATACATTCGGATGGCATTCTACGGAAATCCAGCTGAGAGAACAAGGGGATGAGATTCGGCGACGGTGATAGTAGAAGCTATGAGCTTTGGTTTGAATGGGATTCGCAGTCTTGAGAAACGACCTATGGTCATTGGACGCCTACAAAGTCGCTAGAAAAAAAAAGCTCTGGACTTAGACTCACTCATCTGTAGGCATCCCGCTGACGACTTTCCATCTGTCCTCTGCCATTCTTCCCTTCCTTGTTTATCTCCCCCTCCTTTCAGATTGACGAGCGACTCGTCGGATGCACCGGTTACCCCGTGGATTCCCACGATCTCCTCTGGTACAGGTAAGTAGTTTCCAACTGATCACTTTTCGACAAGTCCTTGTTATCTTTTCTTATTCTAATGCTACGGGTGTGGATTTCGTTCTTCTCCGCGAAACAGCCTCAAGGGTGAGGAGATTGCCCGATGTGCGGAGTGTGGATGCTGCTGTTCGTCTCTTTCCTCTTTTTGCACTTCTTTTTTCTCTTCCTCCTCGCCATTATTATTTACTATACATTGTCATGTCACCGAGAACTCACCGAGTTCCCTTTTACTCCTATTCACACCAAACTGACCCATCCGAAACATCATAAACAGACCAGCTCAAGTACCACAACCCGTGGTCCGAGGTCATTCCCGAGATTGCCGAGCAGCAGAAGAACGCCAAGCTCCTTCCCCACCCCAGCCACGCCCACCACCACGGAGAGGGAGAGCACAAGCACTAGATGTCCAGTGTCATCCTCTGGAACGACCAGTGTCAGTGTCAGAGTCGTCGTTGGAGCCTGTCAAGCTGAGGAGAGACAGAGGAAGGAAGGTTGTCATGTATGGTTTTTGTAGAAGGTCTTATTTTCCCGATGGATGCGTTTCTTTTCTTAAGTCTTCCCTTTCTCCTCCTTTTCAATCTTTTCTTTCCTTCCCCCAAATTGAACCGGGCAGCCTTTGTTCGAGGTGTCTGAAGGTGGGCTATGAAGATCCGGCTTGAACAGAAGAAAACACATATATAGGCTCTATCGATAGTGTTCGTAGATTGCCGAAAGGGGGGGGATCATTTCTGGGAGGAAATATAGACTAGAATGCACAACAATAGGAGACTCGGTTGAGAGGAGAGGAGAGGAGAGAAGAGTATGAATCAACTATCTGATAGAAGCTGGCTCCCGAGCCATCACTTCGTCCATCCATCTCGTCATTCCATCAGCATCCCAGGCCTGCATTACGTTCAACGCCTACGAAATGAAACGAACCCACAGAGACCGTGCATTATAAATTGTTTGTATCAGTCATCAGCACACCGAAAGTGAGAGAGTGCAGCTCGAGATAGGATGGAGAAGCAAAACACAACAAAACAAAAGAGGGAAATGAACGAACTTCGCCGAGCTCATCAAGTTGGGCTTTGTATGCTTCCTCTTCGCCTTTTCTTTGATCTTCTGTCTTTCGAAGATCATCGTATAGTACCGATATGTCCGAGTCGAGCTTTGTTGTTCGGTTGCATGTACACCGCGTTTGTAGAAAAGGATTGAGATAGAATGAACCGTCAGTTTCTGATCCTCATCCTTGCTGTCTTTCTCCTGTTGCGTCTTCTTTTTCTCCTCTGGGATCTCTTAGAGCACATCCGTCATGTGAATCAATCATAAGACTTACATCGACCAGTTCGGCTTGCAGTCTAGCGTACTCTGCGTCGTAAAGTGGTAAGTTATGCGTCGCCGTGAGAGCTGCCGGTGTGAGATCAGTCGTAATTCTAAATACGTTTGCGCCACCATCCCAATGGAACCAAAGAAAGATCGTTTGAGAAATTTAAAGTCAGTACAGTGATGATGAAGGCGAAAGATGGAGAGAAGAGGACGAGGAGTGAGAAGTCGACTGACATCCATTCGTCCCCATGCAGCTGGTCGTTCGAACCGGCCAACAGTTTTCGCTGACTTGCTCGCTGAACGGCCTCTTGGACAAGACGCAACCCTGCTCCTATTTTTGCTTCCTCTAGTTTGATCTGAGCGTTTTTCTGGTTGAATGATCACGATCACGATCAAGCAGAGAGACGAGTAGGTCGAGAAGTCAACAATCTTCAGAACCTCGACGCGTCTTGGTCGCTTCAGAAAACAGAACGAACAAATCGGACTGACTAGTACGGCCTCTCGAAGGATCTCTCCTGATTGGAGCCAAACACCTTTACTTTCCTCTTCCCAAAGAGCACACCTTAGAGGGAAACAAGATTTGAAGTCTTCATACCTACACATCCGTCCGGAATGAATGTCGAGCATCGAAAGATACACATACATCAGAAAAAAGCAGGACGCGTCAGTGACTGTCTTGATTGAAGACGAACCTGGATAGAGACAATCAACGTGACACCGCTAAACAAGACAGAACTGAGAAGAAAGAGATTCGAGGAGACGTACGTCCACTTATTTGTTCCTGTTCGGACAGCCATCTCGAGTGCGTTCAACAGACTCTGATATCGACGGCCATAATCTTCCTTGGGTTCTGGTATGGGTTCCGGGGCATGGGCGGTCGTAGGATAACTATCAGAAGCTGAGCCAGAGGTGAATGCAGGAGCTGATGAGGTGTTGGAGTCTGCCATAGCTCATAGAATATGTACGACGATTGATCTAGTCCTCAAAACGCAAAAGAAGAATGTCGTTCGTGATTGATAAGAGAGAACAGGCCGACTCCAAAGTGGAATATATCTGCTGATGATTGTTGACTGTTGAAGCGCGTCTGTAGGACATCGCTCGAGTATCGCTCACATCCATGTTTTCTGATAGGTTTCTCTTGCTCGTTCACTCCCTACAGCAATTGAACTGACTTGTGACTTCAACAGAACTTGTTCGACTGCATAGGCTCTCTCCATCTGATTAAGAATATTGCGATATGGGACGGTCATGATTAACACAGACGTTGCTTGTACTCGAATTTCAATTTGACCTATTTCCTTCCTGAATCCTCTTATACTCTAATCTGACCTATTTCTTCGAAAAGAAACCAGCTAGACTGGTCTGACCTTTTAACGGAGGTTTTCCTTTGGTACCCACCGTCGCCATTGCCATAGCCCTCTTCGCCGGAGCCGGCTTGGTCTCAGCGACAGCAGGTGCTGAAGATTTCGACTTCTTGGCTGGAGGAGGCTTGGTCTTTGACCCTTCCTCATCCGAACCCTCGTCATCCTCGATGTCGGCTCGGGAAACCTTCGCCGAGGCTCTCCCTTTTGAGTTTGCAGACGCAATAGCTTTAGACTTTGCCTGTGATTTGGGTCTAGAATCGGTGGATTCATCTGAGTCTGTAAAGTGAGAAACAAGAGGATGAGAGACTCTGTCGATTGACAAGAACACAGAGTGATACTCGAGATAATAAGACGATGACTTACAGTACGATTCATCGGTCGAGACATCCTCCGTGACTGATAAAGTTTTGGTGGAAGGACAAAATGTCAGAAGGACGACAAAATAAACCAAGAAGAGCCTGACTTGAGAATCAAGAAACTAGCGCAAATGCAAAAGAACTTGATCCAGACGGACCTTCATAACCTCTCTTATTAGTGCTCGTCACCGTCTTGATTATTCTCCGAACTTTCCGGATCTTCTTCTTCTCAGCACCCTCCGACTCCAGCAACATGCTTTGTTCCACTTCAGCACTGGGTGTCGCTGCTCTCTTGTTAGCCGATGTTTTCGGTTTTGCTGGTGCCTTAGCTGCAGCGCGTTTGACGACCGACTTGGAGTCTTCTTCCATATCGGATTCTTCCTCCAGAGAGATGTCTCTCTTTTTACCTTGAGTGACAACAGAATCAAAACCGAACGTTAGCGTCGAGCCAAAAATATGATCTTCGGCCAAGAGCCTTGAAGAAAACGCAAACCTTTCTGGCCTCGTCCCGAAGGGGATTCCTTGGATTCATCTATGTCCATATCCCAAAGTCCTTCTAGTTCTTTCTTCTGTGCAGCCACCTTACTCTGGTCGACTCGCTTGACTGAGGATGGTTTTGCAACCGGTGGCGATGGTGGTGATGAAGAAGGTGCTTTGGCTCCTGATTTTGATTTTTGTATAGGCGCTTCGCTTTCGTCATCGGACGAGAAGATTGGGATCATGGGCTTCTTGATAGGTTTGGACGGAGGCGGCACAGTCTTGACAGGTTCCGTAATCTTAGGCTCTGCCTTACTAAACCCTAAAGTTCCGCTTCCACCTGACGTGGGCTTTGGACCAGGCTTCAAAGTCGACTTTGCTGTTGAGGCAGCAGGAGCTAGAACATCGCTCTTTCTAGGCGCGGCCGCCGTCAAAGCTGATTTTGACTTGAGAGCGCCGTTAGTGGATGACGAAAATGCAACCGTTCCGTACAGAGAAGGGTTATTGTAGGCTTTGTGGGACAGGAGAGTCATAAAAGGAAGAACCAAAGAGGAAGGGTCCTGTACGTGTGATAGAGATGGTCAATGCGAGTCCTGACAACTCCAGTTATGACCAACCTTGGAAGATAAATCTTACTCTTGTCTCAGATGGGGATAATGAATACAGCTTAATTGAAGCCGTTGAGGGATCAAATAATCTTGTCTTTGCTGGTTATGACATTTCACGGAAAGATCCATAGCAATCAGCCGGTTTACAGCGAAGCGCAACGTTGATGTGAACCGAACGTACCTTCCACCTCATCTGGTTTGCAAACGACCATCCCCGCCCTTGAAACTTGAGCCTCATTGATCTGTTCTACAGTAGCCTGACTTTGACTTCCGTCGACATCCATGGCCTTCGACTCGTCGGGTTTTGATAAATAAGTTCCAGACAACAGGTACGTCGGATGAAGTGACTGATGAGATTCGTAGTACTCTGCCAGAATACTAAATGTATCAATACAGACAAAGTTAGTTAGAACTAGATAATTCACACCATGATTCAGCTGTTTCTATAAGGAATCTCACGATTCGGCCTGAGCGGTGGATACTCCAAGTTCTCTCGAAAGAGATCGGTAGGTCATCTAACAAAGTCGAACGCCCAACAAGAGCCAGCCAAAGAGATCAGTGAGCGACAAACAGTTTCTTCCCTGATCACAGACCAAATGCCGACGAACGTACGATCTTCTTATCCTGACCTATCCATACGTCCAGACATCTCTTTGCTTTATTATCCATCCTTGTAGACTGCTTACAATCGATCTGGTCGAGGTTTACGGAGAGAAGCGCGTGTTGATTGATGGAGTAGCCGTTTAATGAGGGAGGTCGCGTTTGCTTAAGTAAGCATTTACATCATTCCTCTTCTTTTACCACTACTTGCTCGTCCATCCATGTAGTCGTCCATCACCCACAACGATGGCGGTCATTATCCCACCTCCTCCACCTCTGCATAGCATCCTGGTCTCTCTGCAGCCTCCAGAGTTCCTTCCTCCGCCTCATCAAGATCATACTACCATTTCCAGATCGGAGCTCGACAAATGGAGGGAGTCGATGACGCGTGCCATCCATCAGACTAAAGAGCTTCTTGAGCTGGGTTCTTCCGAGGGGAAAGAGCTCGAGGAGGTAGAGAAGATCAGTCTGGCTGAAGGACTCGCCAGATGGGAGACTAGGAATCTGTTTGGAGAACAAGAGCTGGAAGGTTGGATACTACCTGCTGAGGTTACAGAACAAATTAACGGTTCATCTAGTTCGACTACCTGATGATAAACCGTCCACAGGGCTGAATGTGTTCTCTTTTTGTTTTAGAACTGCTATCAACAAAGCTACCACCTCCTTCGCTCGAATCCTTGAAGCCCATATTCTCATCCAGCGCGCCTGCACAGATATCCATGTCATCGTTCCGACCGCTTTCGAAACCTATCATTAGTGACGAGGTGGCCCCGGAAAGAGAGAAATGGAAGCAGAGGGCAGGATGGGGTTGCTGGAACATTCTGCGAAGAGCTATTGAGGGTCTTGATGTAAGTAAATCTTACTTTGGTCTCCCCTTCATTGCGACTTCTTTAGTATACCACTGATGAGTCTTTCTTCTCTTTCTTCGGGGTGCGACAACTACACAGCCTGCGCAACCCCCTCCGTTTCCTCTCCTTCTTCCGCCGCTATTGACCTTGATGGATGACCCAGATCCGATATTCCGACTTCGTGCACAGTGGGCATTCTATTCCCTTCTGGAGAAAACCAAGAAAGCCTCGTTGTCTGGTTCGTCTGATATAAAACGAGGCTGGGGCGGAAAATGGCTGGTTCAAACTGGAATTGGAGCATTGTTTTTCAAAGTTTGTGCATCATTGATCCTACTATCATGTATCCTAATTACCTGACACTGGCTTTCTTTTCTGCATTATTTAGTCCCTCAACACGTCCTTGCATCTTCCTTCACCCTCTTCTTTGCCGCAAACACTGACGAACCATCTGGCGCTGACGGAGCTCTTGTATCCTATGAATTCACAAGCCAAGACGGATGCACTGGATGAGTTGATAGAACGAGGTCTGGTCGGAACTTGGATCTACCGAACTGGCGGTGAAGAAGGTGAAGGAGCACGGGAGATTGCAACCTGGTTGAGAGGAGGCGAACTCGTACGCGTTCTCGGTGATCTAGGAACTGTCAGAGTCTTAGGAGTGGGTACTTTCTTCTAATCTCCGTAGCATCACCGGACAATGGATGAGGAGACTTTCTTCGATAGACTGATGTGTTTCCATCTAACTTCGCTGCACATTGGGTCTCAAGATAATCCTACCGTCTCTTCTCTTACCGCTAGGAACTCTCTCACCAACATCCCCTCGCTCGACGGTGTTCCTATCAGACCTCCTGCAAGCTATCTCAGTCTTCTTAGTTGCAACCTTGAAAGTCGCTCCCAAAAGAGTTGCGGCATGGAGAGGAAAGGTTTTCAACGGGTTAGGAAGACTTTGGGTGGCAGTGGTGGAGAATGAAAAGATTGGGGGCGAGTGTATGTCTCGGACTTTTCTTTTGATGCATTGTAAAAGCCTCATCCTGCTTTTGTTTGGAGCAGGTTGTTCTGATACGTGTTTTTCGTTCCATTTGTTGTCTTACCTTAGTAACATCAACCGCTCTCTCACTCAAACAACAAATATCTCAGATCCTCGGCTTGTTGGCTCAGTCCTACCCGGCATTTTTGGTTCGTCTTTATCTCTAATACTTCTCGCCCGGTGGCTTTCTATATTTGGTACTGAATAAAGCATCGACGACGTTACTGGTACTCTTTCTTGGTCGCTCTTAGGACGAAGTGAAAGCTGTCGCTTCTCTAGACCCGTCCATATTTGAGGGTTTTGTGGAATCTATTCCTGACACTCGCCTGGATGTTGAAAACAAACGAAACCCACCAAAATGTGTCTAAAAAAAATCAAAAAAGGAACGATCGCATCTAATGACTATAGTATAAAGTGCTAAGCAACGGCCGGTTAACGCTGAGGTAGAGATTCTCTTAATTTCCTTCTCTCATCCCACCCTTTCTCAAGGGATTCCTCAACGACCTTGTCGATCGCGACATTCCATGTTGCTCGGGTCTGAAGACTAGGGAACCGGTCGTAGGAAGGCTCTCGACCGAACGCAATCACAGCGGTTTCTATCTATAAAGTTTGATGCCATTCGATATAAAATTTGATAGGCACGGAGTTCACGTCGCCTTATGAGATCATATGATATATATTTGAAAGAAGAAAACAGAGGAAAGCAAGGACATACCAGGATATCTGACGAGAGCCCTTTGATAGGCGTCTCTGTCGTTCTGAATCTATGCATTCGATAGATCGTGTCATTCTAGAGAAATAGTATAACGAGATAATCAGTTAAGCTCCAACAGCGCAGGAAAGGGAAGACAACATTGAAGGAGTTTGAAGATATGAACTTACAAGCCAAGGAATATCACTCGTCGAGTAAACATCTTCTTCATATAACCAATCCTCCTCTCCTTTTACACTCAACTTTGATCTGGCCTCTTCCGTCTGATTCCCCCAGAATGCCAAATCAAGCACGCTCTCCAGCGGAAGCTCCCATATCCGATCGACCTCATCCGGGCTTGCTTCCAGATGGTCGATCGTTGATTCATCAGAAACGAACACGACGTGTGGATGAACGATGAGGTTGTATTTGGATAGGAAGGGTTCAAGAGTCGTCAAAGGGAATATAGTAGAGTGAGTTGGATCTAGTGGAAAGTTTGTTTCTTCGTATGCTTCTCGACGCTTTCAAAGCGGAACAGACATTGAAACGATGGAAGAGAGGTGGGAGAGGATCAGGAAATTGAATTTCTGATTGACATCTAGGTATCGTGATCCATTGAAGAAGGCATACCGCTGTATGTTCTACACTTGTATCTTCAGAATCAACCTTCCCTCCAGGTAAAGCAGACTGACCCGGGTGAGAGCTATGTCAACCCATCCCGTTGAACCCCGCCCCAAGCAATGTCAACATTCAGACTTATTCCTCAGATATCAGAGACAGACTGATTTGAAGAACCGACCGAAGTTGCTGAGACCGAGTTGTCATCAAAACTCTTAGCCCAGGTTGTGATTTCCTCTCGTATAGAATGACTAGAACTGCTGCTCGTTTGACCTTTCCAAACCTTTCGAAAGCATACAACAAGTTGTTTGTGCCCAGAGTTCCCGCAAGCATGGGAGACCGAAGGTACCGTCGTGATGGACATGATTCGAAGGAGGACAAGGAGCAATAAGTAAAACATGATCTTCTCTCTTCTCTCTTTATTTCTTCTTCTCTTCCTCTGCCTTGCCTATTCAGATGGATGATGGACTTACGACCGTCCCGGAACCCAAGACGGATATTTTTCCACATTCAAGATACATTCTCTGGCTTTCTCGGATAGAGCGGCAAGGGCTTCCGATGGTACTCCTTCGTGCTTTTTACGTTGTGTAGGTTCAGATTCGGGAACGGTCATTGTATCGTTCAATGTCGTCGTCGTCTTCTTCTTCGTTATGTCGGTCGGTCGGTCGGCTTGGCTTGGCTATACTTAATCTTGCTGCGTTGGGGGTTCAGGCAAAAGGGGACTTAAAATGGGGTAGGATTGCCGGCGGAGTAGACCGAAACGAATATCTACATTCTTGACACAGGGCGGCTTGAGATACTGTATCGATCACTGATACTTCGTCTGACGAAGTACTTTTTCACGACAAACACGCCAAGATATGATGTTAAACAAACATGGTATAATAGTTTATAACTTTTTATTTATGTGAGAAAAGCAAAGAAGAAACAAGAAGGACCGAAATAGAGAAGAGGAGGAAAGAATTCTACAAAAGTACCATGCTCTCCGAACATGAACTCAGTGAAAACTTTTCCGAGGAAAAGACATCTAAAGAGAAACCCAATCAAGGGCACGGAACACGAAGATCTAGGAAGAGAAAAAGAATGGGTTGGGAATCTAGATGGTTTACCATCGGGATCCTCCACCTCCTCCTCCTCCTCCGTAGCCTCGGTCTCCTCCTCCGTCTGCACAGATAACAGGTGAAATGTATGTCAGATGGAGAACGACACTCAATCAGACATCTGAAAAAGGAAGAAAAAAACTCACATCCTCCCCCTCCTCCTCCTCCTCCACCTCGGTATCCTCCTCCACCTCGGAAACCGCCTCGTCCTCGTCCTCCGCCTCGTCCTCCTCCACCACCGTAAGAAGCCATCTCCTCAAGCTCCCGGGGAACTTCAGAGCCGGACTCACGAAGAATACCGACAAGCTCTCTAGAGTTTTTGGAGTTCTCAGTAGTGAAGTAAGTGTAACTCGTACCAGTAGTACCGGCCTGTAGAAGAGGAAGAGAACATCATATTGAATCAGCATATATTCGAAAAGATGTGATGATGAATATAATCAACTCACTCGACCAGTTCTGTTTATCGAAAGTACAACCAAAAGAGAAGACTTGGTTTAGTGGGAGCAATAGAAACACAAATAAACGAAGCATCTACGAACCGTCCAATTCTGAAAGGGAGAAGAAAAATTCGACATAGGTTAGTCACATGCACTGAACGATCAAAGTGTTTAAAGGAAAACTGTGCGAACCTGTGAATGTAATCCTCGCAGTTGTTGGGGAAATCGTAGTTGATGACATACTTAATGTCCTTGACACTGTTAAAAAAAGAAGATTAGATAATTTTTCATCAGTACGGGTTTCATCACAAGGGTAGAACGATAAACAATATGTACTAACTCTGTAGATTTAAAATCGTGAGTTTAAGGATAGTCGAAAGAATAATGAGAATATTCAAGAGCGAAGGCAAGAACGGCAGTCAAGGCACACAAAAATGATTGTCCAGTTAAAGAAACAACATGGTGATCATGAGGAAGAACGGGCAAGGTCAATAAACCGTCCGAAGACAGAGAAGGCGAGGGTGAGAAGGGTATTTCCAGCAGCGTTGAAAAGGACACCAAGCCAGCGAGAAAACAGGGCCAATATGTTTGACCCTAATCCAATGTGGATTTCGGAGACGGCCAAGCATCAACAAAGGCGAACCAACTTTCAGGCTCTCCGTTTCGTCAGTCGACAGCACAGCAACGTTCCAGACAAGAGTTTTGGAGATACTCTCCAGTCTAGCGACCGCCTCTCAATCTCGACCTTTGATCGGCTGAGCATCTCGAGGAGATAGCCAAGTGATCAAAAGCAGAAGAGGCAATGAAGCACAGAAAGGAAGAGGACACCTCTTGAGTCAGTCGGAAAGAAGCCAAGCCAGAATCGACTCGGAAAGAGTTATAAACTCCATACGAGAGATCTAGGCGAGTCACCCAACGAAGGACCGAGAAGGTCATAAACTCTGTTAGTGACTAGAAAGCCACTTTGTCGGAACGCATCGTGTGAAGCGAACAAGGAAGAAGAGGGAAGAGGGCCCTCTTCCTCGGATGAATCTAAAAAGACTTCGGAGAAGAAGTCCTTCAGAAATTCAGACGAACGGATTGTGACGAGCGAAAGGAAGCAGACACGGTGTTTCTGTAGGGGCTAGCCAAAAGGCGTTTTGTCGTTTTCTCGCAGCGGGCCAGCTAGATAGAAACCCAGAAAGAAAGTGGAATGTGGTAAAAAAAGATGATAAGACACATACCAAGACCACGGGAAGCGACCTGATGAAAGCAAAGAACAATAACGAGATGAGTACAGTGAGCATCGGATGAATAGTATCGAGACAAGAGAACGTACATCGGTAGCAATCATGATAGGGGATCGGCCAGCTCGGAACTCTCCAAGAACCCAATCTCGCTCCTGCTGCTGTTTGTCTCCATGGATAGCAAGCGCGGGCCATCCATCTTGCCTGAGGTACTTGGTCAAGTCGTCGGCAACTCGCTTGGTAGCGGTGAAAATGATGACCTTGGCGTTCTCCTGGGAGATGGTGTCAAGGTGCTTGACAAGCTTTCCTCGCTTCTCGAAATCAGTGCAGACCTCGACAAGCTGCTTGACGTTGTGGTTGGCGGAGAGCTCCATGGATCCAATGTTAACCTGAATGGCATCGGTCAAGAAGTCGGCAGCAAGTCGCTGGACCTCCTTGGGCCAGGTAGCGGAGAAAAGAAGGGTCTGTCTATCGGGTCGGATTTGGGCAACGATCTTTCGGATTTGAGGCTCGAAACCCATATCCAACATTCGATCGGCCTCGTCCATGACCAAGTAGGTCACTCGCTTCAAAGTGGTCTTGCCAGACTCAAGCATATCGATCAATCGACCAGGGGTGGCGACGACAATCTCAGCTCCTCGCTGGAGATCTCGGATTTGTCCTCCCTTGGGAACACCTCCGTAGACGGCGGTGTTTCGGATTCGGGAAGACTTTCCAAACTTGGTGCACTCGGCCTGGATCTGGACGGCCAACTCTCGGGTAGGAGCAAGGATGAGGGCGATGGGTCCATCTCCAGGGGAGAGCAAAGGCTGGGCGTTGATGTGGACCATGGCGGGAAGGGCAAAAGAGATGGTCTTTCCGGAACCAGTCTCGGCAACGGCGACCATGTCTCGACCGGAAAGGGCCATAGGCCAAGCCTGGCACTGAATGGGGGTGGGGTTGGCGAAGCCCATAGCCTTAATCTCAGTCATAACATAATCCGGGAAACCGGCCTCGTCGAAGTTGGTGATGGGCTTGGGGATGTTGGCACCGACGACCTTCATCTGGTGTTGGGCTCGGTAGGCATCGATCTCTTGGATGGATCGGTCTCGGACCCTTCGGTCCTCGATGTAGAAGTTCTTCTCGAACTGTGAGGATCGAAAAGGTGGGTATAACGCGTCAGGATAAATAACCAGGGGAGGCATCAGGAGTTGGGAGAACATACCTTAGCGAGGGTCTGAGAGTTCCAGTCGATCTTGCCAAGTCCGTTTCCAAGACTGGACATTCGGTCTCCTGTGCAGACAAAGGATGAATCTGTTAAGTTTGCTGTTGATAAAGGCAAGTGGGATTCAAGAGCGGACACATACCTCCTCCACCTCCGTACCCTCCTCCTCCACCGCCTCCGTATCCTCCACCGTATCCTCCACCTCCGCCACCGCCGTATCCGCCTCCTCCGCCACCGTCTGTTGAAGAGAAAATTTTCAAGGTGAGTCAGAAAAAAAGAGCGCGTAGAGCTGCCTAAAGTCAATGATATCAAGCGTACAACCGCCACCATCTTCAAGAAACGAGAAGGAAGGGTGGGAATTTTTCGAGGGACAGGAGAAGAGTAGTGTCGGATTTCAACAAGTTTTCGCTTTGGGAAGCTAGACGAGGGAAACAAGGAATACTTACAGCCACCACCATATCCACCTCCACCACCGTCTGATTCACAAGCGAGTCGTCAAATGGAACAGAAGCGGGAGAGAATGTCGAGGGATAGAAGAGAGAAAGACGCGAGAACCAAGTCGAAGGGCGAGAAAGAGAAAGGGGAAAGGAGGCGAGAAAGAAAGAAAGGACCGTATGGGCATCCGCTGATTTGACAATCGCGTTCCGAGCAGGAACCACAGAGATGAGAAAGAAAGAAAAAGACGTACATCCACCACCACCACCGGAAGAGCCACCGTATCCACCGCCGTAAGACATGTTTCTTGCGAGTAAAAAGAGAGAGAAGGGAAGGGAGAGGGAGAGGAGAGTTAAGAGAAGGGCTGAGAAAGGCTAAACCTTGAAACTGCAGTTGGGTTAAACGGTAAAAGTTTTCTCCAAAAAATAAAAATTATGTTAAGGCACAGAGAGAAGAAAATTGGCCAGGGCCCGTTCGGTTCCTGAATCACGTGATCAATATACTACAAACCGGCCTACTTTTTTGTAGTGAAGCATTAGAGACACTTTGTAATGTCCTGTGTCTCTATATTTCTCTAGTCTGTACTAGACTTATGTTCTAATGTCTATACTACAGATATCGGATAACCTCGACTACAGATAGTTTGTATTAGTCGACTACAGGATATTCGTAGTCAAATTGTCTCCTCTAACAAACCCCTCTTTCTACATATACACTCAACCCACGCTGACCGGTCTTACCCTCTTCATCTGGATCTCATACAAATCGCTTGGCACCGTTTAGAGAGATGGATGGCACTCCTACGGTTGGTAGATACTTTGATCATTTTCTAGATGACGTATATTCTGATCGATTTTTCTCGCCGATAGACAAGTTCGATAGATGCCTTGTTGGCTGTTCTTCGAAACGTCTCTGCTCTTCCACCTTCAACTGAGCCAGCAAGAGATCTCACGTCGATACCGGCTACAACCACGGCTCAAACAGAGACGTCCTACGTCACACTCACTCCTCAGCAGCTTCCGGAGACTCCTGTACAAGAGTACTCGCCCTTTGCGCCTCTTTTCACCCAACAACCCCAGGTTTACACTCCTGATGTCAGTTGGACGGCCGGTGTGCCGTTGACGGCGACGGCAATAAAGTCCGAGGATCCAAAGGCTGATTTGAAACATTTAAGCTTCAAGGACAGTTTACCCATATTGAACCGATTGATGTCGGATCAGGTCTTTGTCGACCGATTACTAGCTGTTTGTCTCCGTTCTTCATCTGATCGTCCTTTCTTCGTCACAAACAAGGCGAAAGCACAAAAGAATTGACCATGATTGACTATAGATGAAGGCCGAACAAGATGCGCTGGAGAAGACCCTGTCGGAAGAGAGAACCGCGCTGATACAAGGATGGAAACAAAAGGCTCAGATGGCGCATACAGTGTAAGTACGCGCTTTCGTGTACTTCTTGTTCTATCGTCTTTGACCTGTTCAACTAATCGAGGGCAGCTGATCTGAATATTTCAAAGAGCAACGATGACCGGTCAGAAGGGAATTTCCGAGTTCGAAACGAAGGTTTGCTTCTCTGCCCTCATGATTCACTTACGTGTCCATTCTTTGTGATTCTACCGCTATCTGACAAGCCCTTCATTATTTGAGAGAAACAGTCGTTGGTCGACAAGTTTCAACGTGCTCTTGCCCGGTTCTATCACGATCGGGTATCCGTAAGACTACCTCCTTTCTTACCTCTTTTCTCGCCTCATCTGAACCAAGCTCATATACCGAAACTCGGCCAAATCCTTACACTATACTTAATATTCTTGGTTTCTCGTCTAGATCACCTGGGAATCCCATGTGAAATCTCAACAAGCAGAACTCGACAGACTAGGCGTGCCCACCATGTCCTCAGACGGAGATAGAAATCGTCAGAAGAAAGTCATGGGTGCTTTGGAAGGAATGATAGCCGATTGAAGACGGGCGGAGGGACGTGGGGGGAGGGTGTGAACCATGCTGTAGCAGTCATTCGGGAATTGTCCCCTTTAGCCCTTTCACCTATGTTCTGTCTCACACACGGAGCGTCACCTTGCGTTTTTGCCTTCGCAAAAGTAAGGATAGGTTATTTAAATTAAAAAGAAACTAGGGTTGTTGAAATGCACCTAACAGCTGGGTGATGTTAGGTCTGTGGGTCGGTCAGTTCAAGCTGAATTTATTTGCAACGGAATAGACTAGCTTGATCCAACTCATCATAGAGACTACAACAGAAGCGTCAGCATGTGGCTCGCAAAATGATTTCATGAACTATACCTCAAATGACGTTGCTTGATTCAGGACCTGCTCGAACGATGTATAGATCTTTCGTTTACGTCTGAGTGATTGGCTAAGAGCCCAGGTAATACACATTCATACAGATAATCCGTAAAACACAGATAGACGAAGAACGTCCATGGAATGGTAGCTTGATCGATGATCTGATAACGACTGAGAGACAAGAAGGCAAAGAGAGACTAGACGGCACATCAACCCTATACAATTCTTCTCAAGTAGAGACAAGTGGCCCATTCAGGCACTGGAATCCCAAGGTATCAACATCCGCCGGTTTCAGGTAATCGGGGTTGCAAAGCACACTTCCAGTCTTTCGGTTCGAAGTCACAAAGTTGTGTACGTTTTCAAACTTTATCCCGTCGCTGTATGATGGCAGGTCAAATGTAATAGAATTCAATGTCAGAGACAGGAGACTCTATGCGAGAGGAGCGTGGAGGAGCGATGTACATTGGGAGGAATCTGTCAAGCTGAAGGATGATGACTTGGGAACCATCAGCACCTTCAACATAGTTCCAGCACGGGTCCGTGACGCAGCTAATTTTTGATCGTAGCTCGTATGTTAGTTGTTCGACGTGATGAGATAGTTGCGTGGTACAAAGAAGGACGTACGTAGCATCAGATAGCTTGGGGGCATTACTATCGATATCCCCCCAGAAGTTCTTGAAAGTGAAATCAATTATCTTTGTCGTTTGATTCAGCGCGTCCTTTGGTTTTCCAAACTTTATATCCAGCGCGCACCATAAACATGCATCCAGTCAGTCAATGACTCAGTCTATAAGAGATCAGATGAGGTGTTCACCTGTTGGTCATAGTAGGACGTAGTCACAAAGATAGGCTGGATCACTTGCCGCGCCTCGATATTGACCCAAGAGATGTTGGAAGCTACAACGATATATTCGCAGAAAGTGAACGAAAGAGTACATTGATACTTTCAGAAAATCGAAACGCTTGAGATGCTAGATAAGGATGAGGTGGATGGGACATACCATGACCTCCTCCTCCAACCCAGCTTTTAAACCGAGCGGCGTAGGTGCTAATATATATATCGAATATCAATTCAACTAATCGTCTGTCAGACCAAGAAAACAAAGCAAAGACACCAACCTCTTCTCGATTCGGACATCGCTGATAAGTACATCTTCTACGGTTGAGTTTGCCCCATCCTTGCCAAGGGAACCGATGGAGAGACCATGAGTTCCTCGACAGAAAGCGCTGAAAACATCACACAACCAGAAAGTGAGAAAGAGATCACACGGATTTAGCATATGAGTTGTGATGGATGTATTGAAGACTTATACGATCAACTCACTCCCGGAAGACTAGATCTTGAGCACCCGATACAATTGCCACACACTGTACAAGACCCATCACAAAGTCGATATGTGAGGATGTCGAGCGCGAGAGGAACACGTTCGGTGAGTGAAAAGCTAAACTCACATCGTCACCTCCGTAAATCACACTGTTCTCGATCAGAGTATGTTCGGACTTGACGTTGACTCCATCAGTGTTGAAAGGATACCTTTGTGAGAAAAGGTGATATTAGAACGATACGTCGAGCTGGTATAACAAAAGCACGATAATACATATAGTATCGCTTACCCGGTACTCTCGCTAACCCCCCAAATAAAGGTGTTGTTGACTGATATGTTGAACAGAATTGAAGGCTTATCAACTGCTGATGCATATAGAACAGTACATGACTCTTACGAACGGTCTTCAATAGAAACACAGAAGAATATTGATTAGATTTTTGTGCCCTCATGAACAGTCTGATTACCGAGTAAGATATAGAACTTACAGATGTGCTCTCCGAGAAGGGCAATGTTCCAAGCGATCTGCATCCAACATGTACTCGCAAAGATAAGTCTTTTTCCTTTATATGTACGGCAGCGCAAAACGCACCTCATCAGGATGTATATAAAGGAAAGAACACGGACTTGTTTGTAGATCTTCAAATCAAGAATTGACCCCCTCTTTACGTCGAAAGCCATAGTCTGCGGCCTGTTGGCAGAGAGATCATTGTTCGTATAGTTGGTGGTCTCAATGTCCCACCATTTCTGACCGAAGCAGTTGAGCCAACCTGACCCGGAATCCTTCGAGCCTTGGATCGTGACATCTTGCCCAGTGAACTGCATATAAGCCTTCCCATACGTCTGCAATTACCGAGATAGAAACAATCAGTGATATGCATTGAACTTCTGACAAGATTAGAGACACTTACAGCGTAGGCGGTGATGTTGGCAACTTGCTTTTGAATCATCTCTCGGTCCTCGGCTATGACAAATCCAGAGGAATATAAGATAACAGCGATATACCAAGCATCATTAGTCCCAGAATCAAGTTGCTATAAAATGAGATTGTAGGCGTACAGAACTGGAGGTTTCCTTTAATGCTGAAATGAACGTTCGAGAGGTTTTTAAGTTGGAAAGGCGAATAAATGTTATACAGTATGCCCTCTTCGAACACGATCTCGACATCTTTTGATCCACACTTTGCGACGGCCTCAAGTAAATTTGGGGTGTCATCCTGTCCTTCTCCACTGTGCTGTACAACTGGTATGATTTTGGTGTTTGTTTTTATTTTTTTTTCAAAGATTTGGTATAGTCAACGACAGACTGTCAAGCGGTGCGCGTAACAGAAAAAAGGGGAGTGAAGAGTTTAACGAACCACAGGATTTCGTTATGTTCTTGAGAGCACCGTACTGAGAATACTGCTTTGTGAGATGATCGCCCTTGACCTCGACAGCATCATCTAAGACAGAAGGACCCCAGCTGTCTCGAAGTTGAAGAGAATCAAGTGGGATCGCAGAGACCGCTGTGGCAGTGATGGCCACCAGAAGAGGGAAGAGGGAGAGCATGGCTGACACAAAAAAGAGTGTAAGTACGACGAAGTTGTTAGCGAACGGTCAGATCATTTCTTGTTAGTTATCTTGTCCTTTTTATCTATCTCCGAAAGTAGATGGCCTTGGTCGTAAGCCGAGCACGGAGCCATTGTTTGAATCTGGGATCAGTTTTGGGGGAAACAGATGGTAAGATGTATGAGCGGAACGTCCGGAGTCCGCCCGGAACTTGTCCGGAACGAAAGAAATGAGCCGGGTGGCCATACTTAAGCTAAACAATGGGTTTGAGGGTTGTCAGTTGACTATGAATCATCAGAGATTCAATGTTTCGAACAGCTAATATAAAAGGCTTGGCGTCCGTTGGTTTCGAAGCATGGATGGATTGCTCCCGGTGACTTTGCTAATTGAATGGAATCTCGAGGTTCGTTGTTTTCTCCGTTAGTCTCTTTTCACCAAGACTTTCTCCAATGGCAGGAGACCAGTGTGACCATCTAGAAGGCAATCCTGCTGAAGCACTTTGCGCATGCCCCCAAGTAGCTATCATCTGCCTGCCAATTTACTCACTGAATAGACTATCAACCAAAATGAAGAGTCAAACAGAAAGAGAAGAGACGGGTTGATTCTACGGCCCGGGGGTCTCTCCTTTCCAACTTGATTTGCAAACGAGGGCACAGAACAACTCTTCCGTTGCAACCGGTCCGGCGGATGACTTTTCACTCCGGCATATCCATCCAATGAGGACCAGGATTGATCCACATATCTTCAACAAAGTCAAACACAAGAAGAAGTGCTGACGGACATATCTCGTCCCGTAGTCAGCTGGTTCAGAATCGGTTTACATCGTTTCTCAGGAAGGTCAAGGAGTGTGTCGTCGTGATTTGACGGTGATCGAGTAACTCTATCTGTTGTCTTTCTTCAGTCTTGATATCGAAACCTTCCCATATCGTGTTGTACATTCAATCAAGGGAGACAGACTATCTCAACCCCATCGAGATCGCTTGTCGTCTCTCCTGTCTTTTTCTCTATCCCTCAACCTGTCCCTCTCTCGCTTTGGTTCTCTGATTCCGCCACCTAGACTGTCCATTCCGACGAAAGCATACGGTTTCCCTCCGCTCTCGACGATCCCTCGAGCGGGTGGATTTTTTGATATGTTTGATATTGGGTATGGACGAGAAGAAGAGGATGTTGAGGGAGCGGAAGAGGATGATGTGGAGGAGGTGAAGGGGATATTCGTTCGAGGCTGGGATGGTCGTTGAGAGTAGGCCTTTTGCAAATCCGCTAAAGGAAAGAAAGACATTATGTGTTGAGAAAGAAATTTAAGATGTCGGCCGATCATCTCATCATCGTGAGACTTCCTCCGCAAAAGGAAAGAGAAAAAGAGAATGTAAAGAGACAAACCAATTTTTTCTGCGCTCCACTCCTTACTCTCACCTTGATCCCAGTCCCATATGCTCTTTCGAAACCCTCTGCGTTCATCCACGTCGACAAACTCGACAAGCTTTTTGTAGATCGTCGGATTACGGAACGCTCTAGACTTCATGAGTGAATCGTTGAAGTGGGTTCCCTGTGCTTTGAGGTTTAAAAACTGGGTTACCTTAGCCTGTGATGAGGCAAAAACGCATCCAAACGAGACGCGTCAGTTTTTTCTTCCTCTTCTCGACTCCAATATGATTACTGGCAACATGGTAAGGAAAAGATAATAAGAACGGGTTAAAGACAAACCTGTAGAATAGGATCAATCTTCTCTGCTGAGCTCGCATTCCCTCCTGCGAGCCCGTATGCCTCGTCCCATCCATCCCCATTTTTCAGTGGTGCCGGTCGGACAAGTCGTCTAAGGGTCTCTTCCTCCGTTTCAAACTCTTCGCCCTCGCCTGGTCCGATGTGACCAAGATGAACCGGATCGGGAGACTCTGGATGAGTCTGATCGGAAGTACGCGAGTCTTTCCGCAAAGGTGAGCAAGGTTGTGCTTCGTTAGGTGTGTTTGACGAGGAAGATGTAGGCTGGGATGATGGAATTCGCCGGATTATGTTAGGAGGAAGATGCGATTTCAGTTTTGATGGTAAAGGTATGGCTGGTGATGACACTGTTGCTGATGGTGGTGGTGGTAGCAAGGACGTGGCATCTTATTGATATTGTTTTTGGGTGATGGCACAAAAGACAGAGAAAAACGACGCGTCGTTAGCAAGTGTTCACCTAACTGATGAACACAGAGAAAGATCAGAAATCACCTGTTGGAGGTTTTAAGCGAACTTTAGATCCATTCTACCAAAATGATTTGGCCCCTCGAATAGAACAGCAGAAACGAAGAAAGAAAAAAAGGTAGGGAAGGGAAGGGAGTGAAACTTTGACTAATGTTCTTTTCTTTCTGGCAGGTCTTCGTCCACTTTTCCTCTGAATCGTCATGATCGTATTTTCGAGGTCGAATTCGTGAGGGAGACGTCATGAACTGGGATGAGAACTTACGGCTATGGCGCTCGAAGGATGAATTGTCTCATCCTCCTCGTCTGAATAAGAAAGAAGACCTGTGTTGTGCATTAGAAAAACCCGAGGATCATCAACCTCACTGCTCACACATTGGACCAAGATATCTTCGCTAACCTTGCATAGTGATGTTGTTACTGCTGCTGTATAGACGAAACACCTGGTAAAGATTGACCGGAGAGTTGAGTGGTGCGGAGAGAATACTGTTAGGGTTAAACACGTGACGCACTGCTATATCGTCAGCCCCACAATAGTCTTGGCTTTGAATGTTTACCTCAGTAGGATGTAAAAGCGCGTTGAGGAATTCCGTCCACATGAGATGATTCTTTCCGATTGTTGTCGTGAAGAATACATGTTCACTTGAAGGAGGAGAAGAGCAAGCTGATGTAGGACATGGGAGTCGAGCTAGCTGATCGTTCATCAAGTCAAGAAGAGAGAGTGTATGCATGTGTGTGTTTGAGTGTGGGAAAGCATGAGGAAGCGATTCCGTTCAATCTTTGTTTACGGCCTGATTCGTGCACACACTCTCAGACCCATACACATAATGAACAAAGTGATCAAACCATCATGCTCCTGAGCCGATGGGTATATTCAAGCATATGGAACAGAACTCATCATTGCTGTGTGTGACTGACTAACTGATTGACTGACCGACCGGCCGGCTGACCGCGCAACAGAACCAAAGGAGCTGACGGTATTTTTCTCAATTTATTTTTATTCTTGATATCCCCCCTTTTTGCTTTTTACCGGTCGATCTTTCTTTTTCTTTCCACCCGTATAAGTTTCTGTTCCACGTCCACTCTCGTTCAACTTCATCTAGCTCTGTCCTGGTTCATTCTGGGTTGTAGAAACATCTTGTTTGTTCGTTTCGATCCTCAAGCGAACGAAGAAGCACAATCTTCTGTCTCATTGCACTTGGCAAGCGATCATCGAATCAGCCTTCTCGCAACAGCCTTGCTTTAAACATCACAACGTACGGATTCAACCCTACCGTCCTCCTCCACTCCCATCTTCTCTAAAAAGAGAAAGAACAGCTCAGGGCACTTGGCCACCGACATGGTTCTTTCCAAAAAGACCCTGCTAGCATCTCTAGCTGGCTTGGTTCTCTCTTCGTTTGTTCAGGCAGCTCCTTATAATGAGACCTGGGCTGACTATAACTTCAACACCAATACCAGTTAGTCACTACCGTTCATTCTGTCTTGCTATCCATCAGGCACGCCCGATTCTTTCCACAGGTCCCTTCTCTTGTTCAGTTTTTTTGCCCCTTGTCATTCTCTCGTTTGTACCCTATGCTCGTCCACGAACTGCTTTGCAAGGACGGGCGAAAGTAGAGGTTCAGCCTATGGTTGCACAGCTTTCTTCCAAGGATACCTTTGGAATTAGCCAAGATTCCTTCGACGATCCATCAAAACACCAAGAAAATTAAAGAGAAGAAAACAAGAAGAAGGAAGAACTCTGGGCGCTCATACGGCATCACTCTTACTGCTACCCCGTCTATCATATACAATCGCTTACACTATGTAACAACATCTGTTTTCGCATACGACCGACTAACACGCGCCTTTGGATTGTCTTCGCAGATTCTAGTGCTACAATCCTGGAATACACCACTAAAAGGTTTGGCGCCAATAGTTCCTACCACCCATCTCCCACCAACTGGAGAGAGCACCCGGTGTACACCATCATGCTGGACAAACACTTTGACGGAGAGCCGTCCAACAACGGTATGTCGTCCAGACAGGGTAGTTGGTTTCTATACGCGGGCTTGTCCGACTTACCTCTCGCGCGCGTCCCACAATCTTAGATCACTTCAAAACACAGTTTGAGTGGGCACCTCAAGAGTATGTACATCACGTATGATCATCTGCTTATAAGATACATAAGACTGATGAGATCTGCCTGTTCGACAGAACACAACTCCGTCATGGAGGAGATATAATGGGTCTAGTCAATGACCGATCTCTAGATTATCTCCAAGCACTCGGAATTGAGGTCATATATGTTGCGGGGACACCTTTCTTGTATGTCGCTCTTTTGCCCTCAAATTGAAGCTTTATCAACAAATATCTGCCGCGTTCTGACCCGACTGTTTATCATCGCAGAAACATGCCCTGGCAGGCCGATGGTCGGTTGCTCTTTCTCCTCTGTTCTCTGATATTTATATGAATTGCAGTGATGATTGATCAGCCCCTACGCTTCTTTCTTTCATTAACCAGGCTACTCCGCCCTTGATTTTACACTTATCGACCCTCACTGGGGAACTGTCCAGGACTGGGCCAATGCGATCAACAAGATTCACTCTAGAGGAATGTACTTCATCGTGGATTTTACGATTGGAACCATGGGAAATCTGATGTTTGTCCACATTCCCTTCTTAGAAGAGTGACCTGACATGGAAACTGACATCAACTCTCCTCTTTTGAACGCTCGTCGATGAAATAGCGCCCCGACAGAGTAAGCGCATGTAGTTCCTTTTATCAGGTTTTCCGAAGGTTCTGACGTCCGACCACTTTTTCTTGAACGTAGCCACCTCAATGATTCTGCGCCTTTCAATGTGGATGAATGTACGTTCTGTGGCAGTGTTTGTTATGATGATCTATAACCAGACTAAGATGTTCTTCTTCCATGTCAAATCACAGATGACGTCCAGTGGAACCGAGCTCCTTATGGTCCTTGGAACCTGACCGAATATCCAGATTTCAAATTTAACAATTCCATGAACTACACTTGCTCTTTTCCTGCATTCTATAATGAATCCGGTTATCAGAACACGTCCATAAGTACAACATCTTGTAAGGCATCTGTTTTCGATCAATACGGAGATATGGAAGCATTTGGTGTTCAGTACGTGTCTCCTCTCTTCTTTCGATTCTTCTGTTGATGTGACCGATGCTGACTGATATTGTATCAATACTCCTATTTCTCATCCATATGATATCATCTAAACTCGACTTTCAGTCTCGACTGGCAACGTCAGCTGGGAAAATTCGCAGGCGTTCAAGACCGTCTTCGAGAATGGAACGATGATGTCCGAGCAACCTTGGAACATCTTGCTTGCATGTTTATCGAGGCGTTTGACGTCGATGGGATCCGAATCGATAAAGCAACCCAGATCACCGTGTCGGCCTCAGCTAATTGGGCCACGGCAACGAGAGAATGTGCCACAAAATTTGGAAAGAAGAATTTCTTCATCAACGGAGAGGTTACTGGAGGAGACACCGTTGGTTCACTGTACGTCAATCCTTCTTCGTACATCCGGCGTCTGTTCTTGATGTTGAGGTTCAATGTTCCTTCTATTCTGCATTTCGAATTATATAGATACTAGTGAGTCCATGTAGACAAGGAATCTTCATGACGATCGACGTTTCTCCACTAACTATTCTTTCTCTTCTCAAACGTTTTTCAATTCAGCGGAAGAGGTAGACAGGCACAAGATCCTGCAAATAGCCGAACCTTTGACGAAGCAATAGAAGCGGCGACAAATTCTTCGATGGTGTACCTTCGGGAGAGTGGGCATGGTGGCTGGGACGGTAGTGCGTTCCACTATTCATACTACCGAGCAATCACTCGACTGGTGCAATTAGACGGAAATCTGTAAGCGAACAATCCTCATATAAAGTGACGAGAGGTTTGGGACAACTTTTAACCTAAAAAATAATCACGATTTGTCATATCCTAAATCAATAGCGAAGCAGCATTTGATATCGGAGTCGACCCTGTCACCGCTTGGAGAGAAACAGTTATGAATAATGATTTGGTCAATTCTCAGACAGGCGAATTTGATCCCAGACATTGGGTGAGTAGCTGATCGATCAACAGCTTCATTCTTTCATGGTAATTCGAATACGGTATGGAACACTCACGCCCACGCTACTCTGCAGATGGCTATGACGAACCATGATATCTTCCGGTGGCCTGCGATGGTCTGTTCCTTTCTTATTTTTCTAAATATACAACATTCTAGATAGTACTAACCCATTTACTGACTACCTTTCACACCGTAAACATCGCATATCAGGTCAATGGGTATGTACAGAGATGCTCGCTATCACTTTCACCTTCATTGGTTGACTTACTGAAAAAGCTGTCGTTCTACAAAACGCGCTGGTAGAACCCACAAGATGGCATTTGGACATCACCTCGGAATGCTTCTCATCCCAGGAGTCCCCTTGGCAAGTCTTTTGACTTTCTGTCTATCAACTATCATTGAAAAATCCTATAACCAATCTAATTGTCTTTCTGCGTGTCTATAGGTGTACTATGGTGAAGAGCAAAGTCTTTACTTGTTGGACAACAGTGCAGCAAATTATATCTTTGGGCGTCAGGCGATGACAGCTACGACCGCTTGGCAAAGGCACGGATGTTACAAGTCAGTCTTTTTCCACGGGAACTTTTTAGGCACCATCAGGCTCATTGGTTGAATCGTGTTCATCTTGTTTAGGCTTGGATCTACGCAATATCACAACTTCCAATACGGAAAGTCCTTATTCGGGTTGGTAGCGACATCCTTCCTTCTCAAGCTGTCCTCGTGACTTGTTCCTGATTCTATCTATTTGGCCAACCTTTGGTCTTGTTCGATTTACCAGATGTGACGATCCCAACAACTCCCTGGACCATTACGACCCTTCCGCCCCTTACTTCCGATATTTCCAGCGGATCTTCCAGCTTCGAAAGGTTTACTCAGTTTTAATGGACGGATTCCAGGTCCTCTCGCACTCGAACCAAACATATGAGGTTCAGTTCCCAGGAAGTAGCGGAACGGTCACCGATAGTAGGTATAGACTCCTTTGTTATAGAAATTTGACTACTGCTGATACAGCCTTTCTTTTCTCACCTTTTTCTTCAGTTGGAATTCGATCACAATCTCGAAGTGCATTGGCGGTTCAGGCGAATGAGGAAAAGTTCCTTCATGGTTTGACGGACTACGTTTGGTTTGTGTGGCACAATGAGAACGTCACCATGAGTTATAATAACCCCTGTGGTGGCTCAGATGATGAATCTTGGATACAATCTCCTTATATTGCTGGCGTTACCGTGCAGAACTTGCTCTACCCATATCAAAAGTGAGGCTGTCTCGAGAGTGTCTGTCGTCAGATCTCGTCTTTGTCACCTGCTTTTGATTATTGACTCTTCAAGACTCTCATCTCTAATCCCAGATACGTTCTTGAGAACTCAACGGCCTCGTATGACGGTTCCTTTCGGGGATGGTACGTATACTTTGCTGTATGGACGCGTTATTTCAGAGCTGATGCCAATCTTGATTTGTGGTTTCTACCACAACCACAGTCTGCGTAATGTCACCCTGGCTCCGTTTGGTTTCATGGTCCTTGTTCCAGAAGATGTCTGGTATCCCCCTGCACCCTCTCTGACAAAGTTTTCGCCCGGACATGATGCTCGACTTTTAACGGTCGATGGTTCTTCCAATGAGACTTCATTTGGAATCTCGTGAGTAACCTCTCTAATAAGATCTTTTGCCTTTCCACTTTATTAGAGCTGATGTTGAGTCAATCCAACATACAGATTCGAGTTTGACCAGGAGATGAACTGGTCAGTCATCGGTGCCTCTTGTTAATTCTCTTTCGCTCAAATTGACTGAGATATTCAAGATACGGCTACATATCTTTCCTTTCCTACAGTGATTCATTGACCCAGAGTCTCAACATCACCTTCCATGGCGCCCCAGGGTCCACCGCCAAACCTAAGATAAGCGGTACTCCCGTCTGTGGATCTCTGAAAGGCCAGAGTCCGCCTGTAGATCTCCAGGTCGTCCCTCCTTCGGGCTGGCGGTGGAACGCTACTGTGGCTGACGCTGAGGATGGTATTTATGAGATTAGTTTCAATAACGTGGCTACTTATCCGGCGGCCGTAAACTTGACCGTACGTATCAGTATTGACCCTCTGCATCTTCGTCCCTTGAGTTGTTTTTCTTATCCCAAAACAATCGTTGACCTTGAATTGTGCCCAATCAGACCAATCACCGATTTATCGTTCGGAAGGGAAAACTTGACAATCCGCTTGTCTTCATCGACGAGGCCGACTACAGCAGTGATCTCCTGTCCGGTTCAGCTGGTTCATGGACCTTGAACCACAAGGCCGCTGGTGCAGAGTACGGTCTTAACCTCTTCAATCTCTTTTTCTCCCTTGTAGGATCAAATCATAGAACTGATGAGATCATGATCTCTATCTGCACCTGCTTCCAATAGTCTGTTCCGTTACTCTGGAACCTATGGAATTGACTGGTCTGATTGGTTTGCCTACGAGAACACCACGTCTCTGAACGATAGTGTGTTTGATGGCAAGTTTTGGTCTGGACAGGTACGCTGCCACCACTGGCTCTGATCTGTGGCCATTTACTTGCAGCAGCAGCGCTGACTTTCTGCTCAATATCTACATCTGAAACTGTTGTCTCAATCAGCACATCATGGTACAATATTACTCCAACATCAGTGGCTCGGCCGCTCCTATAGTTCATGCTGATGCTGACTACACAGGGGGACAACGGAGGGTGCCTCGAGTTCTAGCTCGAGGAACCTACAATCAGTTTGGATACGATCAAGGACTTCAGGCATCTTTCAAACAGGTGGATGATAGCGGAAACTGGGAGATGCCTGTAATTACAGCATTCTACTTTTTAACATGCGACCCAAAGATTGATATCTGACAATGCTGCGCTGATCTTTTTCTGAGGTAGCTTTTGACCATATTCCCGACCCTTATGCAAATCAACCACTTCGGATTCGACGACTACTTCTATGGAGACGCCGACGGAGATGGTGTGCTTGATCGACTGCCCCCTAATTCGCTAAGTACGTGTTCATCACCTGACGATCTAGACATCGCATATCTAGAGTTAGTGTTCTGACCATCGATCCATTACTAGCCCCCAACTACCTCAATTTAACTGCACCTCCAAGAAACAAACTTGGTTGGACCATTCAAGTTAACGATCAGACTGGAAAATGGACGTTGGAACCACGAGGTCATGCTTGGGTGAGCCTGATCATCTGGATACTGGTCTGCACAATCCCTCCTTTGACGGCAGTGATTACAGCTGTCTCGTTCCGTAAGTCTTGATTTCGCAGCAGCCAGTACATACTTTGTTCTCACTTCAACATGTTTTGGGCTGTGTTGTCATCCATTTATCACTATCTGCAGGCAAGAGGTTCTACGCCATCAAGATCAACAAGTATGGAGTCGCAGTCAGCAAAATACAGGATGACAACAACGAGAAGGCTGGCCGCCTGGCTCCTGGACAAAAAATCATCGTAAGTAAACGATATTTGTTCTCATACATCCAATATTATGTGTCTCATCTAACTCTTGTAATCTTAATAATGGTAGGGCTGGCCAGAGGATCCCAACAAGAAGCGCAAGATGATCATTGTAAGTCAGAACTTGAAGTTTGACCAATTTCCTTTTCTTTGACTAACGCCTTTCCCCCTCCCATCTTACCTTAAATCATTTCAGGCTACTTTGGAGTATGAAATCCTGGATTGGAAGATCAAGTAAGTTTCTCCAGATTGAACTCAAGCAATTGTGTGACTTATACAGTGTATTCCCCATCAACCTCAGAGTCAAAATTGGTGGACTAGGAGTCATGTCAAGTGAGCCAAATGTTCTCTTCTTTTTTTTCTTCTACGAAACATATCGATTAACCTGAGGGTATATCCTTTACTCCTCTCTTTTTCAGAACTTATGGGAACTGCCATGGAGGATTGCGATCTGGTGAGCACGACTGAAATTCGTGTTTCACCACTGTCATGTTCCCAGCTCACATTTCTATCTGTTCTTCTCAATAGGTTTGGCTGATTCCTAAGGTTGGGGATGTTGAGTATCCTCCTGGTGAACCTACTGAGCCGATTGAAGTCATCATTTTTGGAGAGCCGTATCTCATCGAGTGCGAGATTCATGTGGTAGGTCATTTCACTCAATTTCCGCGTGTCAAGACCATTCTAACTGAATTGTTTTTTGTGCTCGAATATCAAATAGTACAAGAATATCACGTACTACATCCTGGACAGTCCAGTCTTCCGAGCTCAGACAAAATCAGATCCCTACCCGGCTCGAATGGACGATTTGTCATCTGCCGTATTTTACTCGACTTGGAATCAAGCAATCGCAGAGACTATCCGACGAAATCCTGTGATCGATATCTACGTAAGTAAATTCTGTGAGCAGGTTGATCACAGACTCAAAAGAACTCATGTGTATGCCTTTTGCGACGATGATAGCACATCAACGATTACCACGGTACCTTAGCTCCGTTATATCTCCTCCCCAAGGTGTTCCCTGTCTGTCTTTCATTGCACAATGCCGAATTTCAAGGTCTTTGGCCGCTACGGAGCAAGGATGAGATGAATGAGGTTTGCGCTGCATTCAATCTGCCCAAAGAAGTGACAACAAAGGTGAGGGTTTAGCAATCGATTTGCACCCTGTATGGTTTCAACTGAAGAAAATGATTCGGTCATCCTAACTTTATTTACGCATTGATTTTTTAAACATGATAGTATATTCAATACGGAAATACTTTCAACCTGCTCCATGCCGGTGCCTCCTTTATCGCACACCATCAAAACTCTATTGGTGTTGCAGGAGTATCAGACAAATATGGAAAGCGATCTTGGGCTCGATATCCCGCTCTTTGGATCTTGAAACATATCGACTCTTTACCAAATCCTGGTAAAACTTGTTTCCCAAAAAGATCAAAAGATACAGAGAGCCTTTTTGATATTGTTTACTGACTTTTTCGCACTTAAAACTTGTCTTTCTACTACTGTATCCATACGAACGTGTACAGATCCGGATGATGTAGAGGCCTTGAGCGAACAGGTTATTGACGTCAAGAACATTGGCGTAGATCAAGCAGCTGAGGCCAAGTGCGTATTCGACGTCAAGAAATAGCAGCTATATCGGTATTATACTCATGTACTCTTATCATTTATAGGCGGCCTAGTCTCAAAAGACAAGCTCAGGAATGGGCTGGTATAGAGACCAATCCTAACGCCCAGCTCTTTGTTTTCGTCGGTCGATGGGTAAGCCGTCTTTCGTTATGGACAAGGCATCTCCACCCGTTATTCACTAACCTTTCTTCTCCTATTGTATAAATCAGTCCAAGCAAAAAGGAGTCGATATCATCGCAGATGTCTTCCCGGCTCTTCTCGAGAAACGAAAGGATATTCAGCTGATAGCGGTTGGTCCTGTGATTGACTTGTATGGTCGATTTGCAGCCGAGAAGCTGGCTCGACTTATGGAAATGTATCCAAAACAAGTGTTCTCCAAGCCGTATGTATTGTTCTGAATTCACTTTCGTTCATGTGTGTTTTTATCGTTGACGTTTTTCTCTTTATCATTCTTAGTGAATTTACCTCTTTACCAGCGTACCTGTTTAGTGGAGCCGACTTTGCTTTGATTCCATCTAGAGATGAGCCCTTCGGACTTGTTGCTGTTAGTACTTGTACTCTTGGCTTAGTTTCTTTGAACACATCCGTCCGTTGTTCTTTGCTGACGGCCTTCAATTGGTGATCAATATAGGTCGAGTTTGGTCGTAAAGGAGCTCTCGGAGTTGGTGCCCGACTGGGAGGTTTGGGTTTGATGCCTGGTTGGGTTAGCAGATCTTCTTCATCAAGTGCGTTGGGATCAATGGCTAATTTTGATTTACTGTCTTTCCTTATAGTGGTTCCCTGTTGAGAGTACAAGGTAACTTCCACTAATCGGTCTCACTCTCTGCTTCATACCTGTCAGCTAACCAGATGTTTTTAAACCGGTCGATATTTGCAGTACTTCGCACATGATTTCTCAGCTCCAAAAGACAATCGTTAGTGTAAACCACCATCTCTTCTCATACTTGAGCCTGACACTAATGTGTGATATTTGTGCATGTGTTTTTTGTCTCTTCGATTTTGACAAAACAGAAACTGGCCTTGAAGTCTTCTGAGCAGGAGCGTGCGGTCCTTCGAGCTCGTTCAGCCGTCCAACGGTAAGTATCTTATTTGTGGAGTTTAATTCAGCTCCAAATATAGAGTGCCACAGTACAAAACTAACATCTTTCTTTTCAACAGATTCCCTGTTCTAGAGTGGCGGCAACGAACCGAGATCTTGCAAAAGCGATCCATCCGCGCCAGTCGAAAGGGTGCTGGAAGTCACGCTTATGATTACTCTGAATACGTTCCTCCTCAGCAAGTTGTTCATGGTGATCGACAGTACGCTATCTTCTCCCTTTTCTGATCTGTTGTTCTACATATTTGAACATCTGACTAATTGTGCATGCGTCGCATACTTCGGCTGATAGCTACGGAGATCTCACGAGGATTGAACGGGTTGATTGGTCGAATAGAGTACGTGCCGTGATAGTCCACTAGACAACACCTAGTTGCACATGCTCAAGTACTCATAATCCTTGTATAGACTCCAATGGACGAAAGTCAAACTGCTTATGCGGAGGGTAGCATTCGAAATGCTCCGGTCATTGCCGACCCCATGGACCCTAGTCGCGACAACGAGGGCGGGTTCAATGCTCGCCGCTACGGTGATGAGGGAAACACTTACTCGCCTGCTAGCTCCGATCATAGCGATGGTCCCTACTTTAGCGATGAGGGCAGCCCGGTGCAACATCAGAACCAGTCTGAAGACCTGGCAGGAGATCGATCTTCGTCCTATGGGGCTTTCCTGGCTTCAGCCAATAGGTAAGCGCTGTCTATCTAAATATGTCCTGGCATTCCAACAGCGCTCATACTTTGTGTCTTGTTCTTGATTAGACAAATTGCAAAGCAGACAGGAAGTACACGCGATCCTTTCTTCTCCAACGCTTCACGAATCAGTTTCGCAGATGACGGAGAGCTTCAAGCACCTAACCGACCTTTCACGATGCATTCGCGAAACTCGAGCATCTCATCGATTGTGGATGAGCATGGGTCTTCTTCTCCTCTAAACAAGGCGATGGAAACATTTACGGATGAGAAAGGTCCGTCGCCGTTTCTTATACAACCGAGTTGCCAACCAGAAAACTGATGTGCTTCCGTATCACTATAGGTTTGGTTGCTAATGAATTTGTTCAGAAACTAAAAAATCTCAACTCTGACAACTCGAAGGGCGACCTTTGTATTGAGAAGTGTAAGCAAACATTCTGTTTAATCCGGCAAGGCCAGATATTCTGCTACTGATATGAGAAAATCAATATCCACTTCAGACCTGGAAAAAGCGGAGAAGGCCCACTTCGTTGAGCTTCGAAGAGAAAAGGTTTGTTTGTAACAAAATTATCATTTTTGATCAAATGCTAAGTGTGGATATTTTCACGTTGATAGATCGATAGCTCCAAGGCTTCTGGTTATGGATCCAGCCTTCATGAGAACTCAGTGTATACCGCTGCTGGCGAACTCGATGACAATCTTATGCCGGACATACCGATGTCTAGGATGCAAATCTTTATGGGCCGTCAGATCGGAGAGTGGCCTCTGTACTCTATCGTCATGAGTGTTGGTCAATTACTCTCGGCCACTGCGTTCCAATTAGTACTTCTCTCTGGGTCCGCTACCCAAACTGGTAAATGACATCTTTAATTGCCTCTCATATTTCTGACGTTCAACTGAAATCCATTCGATTACTGTGGTGTATCTGTTCAGATCTCGATCTCTACGTCATCGGAGCTGTCTTCTTTACAGCTAGTATCTGCTGGTGGTATGTCAGTCTATTTGTCATATTGCATCAAATCGTATCTCACCTTTCTTCTCTTCTTCAAAAGGGCCGTCTTCCGAACTATGCCATCCGTGTACGGACTATCCTTCCCATGGATTTTGTGAGTTAATACAACATCAAGATTAAGTCTTGACCTGGAGGGTGCATTGCTCAAACCGCTTGGTCTATCACCCTTTTAACTTTGTATTTTCATCTACTAGCTTCTCCATCGCCTTCTTCATGATTGGACTTCCTTCGTTCCATGGAAGTATCACGTCGAAGCAAACTTATATCCAGGCGGCTGCGACTTGGTGCTATGCCTCTGCTTCTGCCGCGAACTTTATGTTCTTTGGAATGAAGTACGTCAAGTATCCTCAGAGTTTATCAAGTGCATTCTGCTGATTTCATTCCATTTCCCCTTAGTTTTGGTGAAGAAGCCGGCGCTACTACTGAGTCTTGGGTCTTCCGAGCATGTGTGATCCAAGGTCTTCAACAGTGTTGGACTGTACGTCTTCTTGGTGCTGCAGCTAGGTACTGATATGCGACTGACCCAAGACTTTTCTTTCCTTATCAAGGCTGCTTTATGGTGGTGGGGTAGTTTGCTGGTCAACAATGACCGTAAGTCTAGCCAGTTCATTGCTCGTGCGGAGGATCACTGGCTAACTTTCTTGATATTGCCTTTCAAACTCTCCAGCTACCAAGTACATAGCTGTGAGTATTGATTACCTACCTCGACCATCTGGGTCGTTCTTGACTGATACGGAGTTTATACCTTTGAATCTTTCAGCCTCGAGCGGTGTTGTATGTAGTATGGCCTCTAGCTCTCATAAGTATGGTGTTCTTCGTCACGACTTGGTGGGGTCTTCCTCAATACTATCTACAGGTCAGTTCACAATCTTCTAGTAAGCGATAGGGAAGTTCCTTTCGCTCAATGCAGATCTTCCACGGACTTTTTCATCGAACAGAAACCTCCTACTGTGCCCAACTTCTACGCTACTCTCTTCCGACGGCACATTGTGCAATGGTTTTTGGTTGCTGAGATCCTTCGAGACTTTTGGCTGGCTCCTCCGACAGGCCGAAGCTGGAAGTTCCTTTGGAATAACACGAATGTACCAGAATGGGCTACCGTTATTATGATCGGAATTTTCTTTATCGGCGTACGTGGTTGATTCATGATTGGCAGTCAACGAAATCCTTCTAATTATTCTTTTCATTCGACTGTTAGATTTGGTCTATCCTGCTGTACACTCTGACCCGTGAGTTCATGTGTCCATATGAGGCTATCTGTGACGGAGCTTACGTATTCCTTCTTTATCTTAACAGGATATGCCAAGGTTCATTCGTGGCTTCTCCCAGTCTTCGCCATCGGACTGGGTGCTCCTAGATGGTGTCAGATGTTTTGGGCTATCTCTGGAATTGGAGCCAACGTTCCATGGGCTGGATCCGTCGGCCCGTACCTCTCTACCGGAACATGGCTTTGGCTTGGAGTGCTCGACGCCATCCAGGGTGTTGGGTTAGGAATGGCGTTGCTCCAAACACTCAGTCGATTCCATGGTGAGAAGCTATTTCGTTTGATAAATTAGAATGCATCCACTGATCGAGATTGGGTGAATCCTTTTTCTTCTCTTCCTCTTCTTAGTCAACGCTGCTCTGTTCTTCTGCCAATGTCTTGGTGCCCTTGTGGTGATCGTCGCCCGTATTGGTAGTCCTGATCGAGTGAGTTCTCCTCTTATATTTTCTTTACCCTCCAATGATATATATAAACTCTTGTATTAACATGTTGGTGTTCGTCATCACAGCTTGGGCCTTACACTGTATTCCCCAATATCGGTCTCTGGGATAAGGCAATCGATGGGTTGACAGGTTTACCTGTGATCTACCCACTCTTCTGGATCTGCTTGGCATGTCAGATTGGAATCGTCGTCGGCTGTGAGTGCTTTCATTGAGAAACAAATATGTTGTTCTATTCTGACTGGAGATTATCTTGTACTTGATCCTTGTAAGACCTCTGGCTATTCCGAAAGGAGCAATTAACCAAGCCATAGCAGTTTCTAGTGATACAAATCTCCATTTCAATTCTTTTCTTCAAACAGTCAACGTCATATTTATTTCAATTCTCTCATCTACTCATGGACATTCTTTCAACCCACCTTGTGGTATGCATATGCATCTGTACCTGTTTTCCTCGATAGAATGTTCTAAATAGAAGCTCGAAATTAGATGTATCTTTTCTTTGTCAAGGACATCATTGCGCTCATATGTTTAATCATAATATTTGTCATCACCAGTTCCCTAAGCAATTCATGGTCAATCGTGCGGTTAAAGACAAGTCGTTATGGCGGAGGGATAGTTTCAAAACTGAGGATAAGGTGGTATTCATCTTCCCTCGTTGCACCGGATTTCTTCACATATCTCTAAATAAGTCAAAAACAGCTACTGCTCATACCATTCTATGGCGCTCTCACATGTTTGTGGTTTCAATCGAATAAAAAGAAAGGAGAGAAAAAGGAAGGAAAGAAGTACGAGGACAAAAGAATCTATAGAATCCGACCAACTAAACGATGACACAACGAGCAAGTTCTCCAGTGACAGTAATACACCAGTCTTCCTCAGTTTTTGTGGAGGTCTCCTTGTAGAAAGTGATAAGCCGATCGGGTCCTAGCGAATTTGATATCCGTAAAGAGAGGAATAAATGAATTGACGAACAAACCTAGGACTAGCTGAAGACATGAAAGATAAGACTACTGACCTCCACAAATCTCCTGAGTAGTTTGACACGGCAGACAGTCCATTCCAGCATTGTCAGCAAAAGAGGAGCGAACAAAAAGAAGACATGGCATTTTCAAAACATGATGATAAAATCTTACTCTCTTATTGCCTGTGCAGACCATGCTACATTCGTCAAAGTCTGCAACTTCAGAAGAAAAAGCAGAACCACAGTAACACTCTAAACACAATAACAAAGGCAGGAAGTGAAAATTGAAGCAAAGGTCAGCAGTAGGTATATTGGTTGAAAATGTACGGAAAAGGTGAAGGTGTTGAAGTTACTGACCGGAACCATACTCGGCAGCGGCGTATTGGTATCCTGCTTCTTCGCAGAATGCGACACAACTAAGGACCAAAAGAAGATAACGTCAGTAATATGCAGCCAAGTTCGAATATCAGGAGCAGAACATTGTTTTTCTTTTTATTAAAGAGAAAGAAAGAAGACAAGAGTAGTAACAAAGAAGGACGAACGATTCTTGACTCATCTCATCTTCACTAGTGTAAGAAGTGGCTCCCAAGGTTCGAGAGTTTTCCAACTCATGCACGCACGGACCAATCTTCCAACCATTAGAAATCGTATCGTTCTTTGAGACCATAAGCGACTCGTTCTCTGTTAGAATACGATATGCGTTGTCAACCGGCATGATCAAGGTTGACAGAAGTAAGCAAAAAGAAATCAAGGAGCTCACGGAGTAAAGATAAGTGCGAGGCTCCGCCCTGTGTGGTTACGACAAAGATGAGTATCAGACAAGCAAACAACTATACTATCCCCTCCTTGTTGATGCACCTCATAGCTTGCATTGCGCATGTACTGATTTTAAATAAGGAATAACGTACACAGATCTCAGTCGGGTCTCCTCCACAAGAATAGTCACAATTAGAGTTATCGACGATAGCACCAGTAGCGCCATTTCGGAAATCAAAATCACAATAGCACTCGGCTGATGTATCGAACAAGATGTGGAAGAATAGATTAAAAAGATAACATCACACACAAGAATATCAGGTTTAGACTGATCGAGGAGGGTTGAGAATGGCCAATTCAGAAGAAACAAAATTACTGTTATATTCGAGTCCAGCATATGGTAGCTCTCTTGAAGATCAGCATCATATCAGACGTGCATGAGACGCCCATCAGCCAGAAAGGATGAACCGTCAATTCTGATAGGTTTTATTTTCTCAGCAATCAAAGACTCACTGGGACTGTGGAATTCGAAGGAAGAAATGATATAAGTGCTACATATTATATGATGGACACGGCAAGGAACCAGAAACTGCATGGAGCTCTTGACAAGAAAGAAATGAACTCACCTCGCAAAAGCTAGCACATGCCTCCAGGGTCATGTTGTCCGCTTTATACACAGCGGCCGCCAGAGCTCGTAGGGTTACCGTGGCTTCAGCGATGCATCCTACGCTGTTCCACCCAGTTGGTAAAGTGTGATCCACAGAAGAAGTCACGGGAACGGTCTCGTTGGCTGAGGTGCCGCTACTCGTAGTAGTGTTGGCGGCGGGACTGCTGATAGCAGTACTGCTAGAGACAGGATTACTGGTAGTGGTACCATTATAGTTGATACCAGTAGTCGCAGTATTATTGTTGTAGGTAGTGGTAACATTATACTTTGTACAAAAGTCAAGTGAGGAGACAAAATCAGTGATTGATTTTTAGTCAAGAGCAGTGTGAAAGGAACTCAGTCCAATTTGGAGAACAAAACGAGTCAAGGCTTACAGTTGCTTCTTGTCGACCAGCCAACTGTCGAGATCTGATCGTCGACCGATGTATGTTTTGCCCGGCTTGAGCAGGAGGAATTGACCAAGCAAAAGCAAGGAGAGTCGCGCAATGAATGACTGATTGGGTGGATAACTTGAAGGCAGGCATAGCTATTGATACGAGGGTGAGGATTATAGGAGCTAAAGTGACACGAGAAGTAGAAGTCAATCTCGAGGCAGAAGAAGGGAGAATCGTCCATATTGGACACTAGTAAGCTTCTCGGCTTTATACCTGCCTAAAAACCCGTTCGATCATTGTCAACGAAGAAAAAGCTCTTCGGAATTCTAAGTGCAAGACTTGCGCCGTTAGTCTTGAATGAACCCATTCTTGTATCAATCATCATCGTCGTCGTCGTCGTGAGCTGCATACACAGAGGAGATGGTCGATTGTGCCAACCATAAACGAGACAGAGGAGATTTCTGAACGGGATCTGAACGGATCAACCCTGCGTGTGCGCTCAAGAATACAACACCGGAATAAATCTTGAACAAGTGGCTGATTGGATTCAGGAGTATTTTGACATAATCTGAGTGATTTCCGTCGGTGTCAGTTTTATGAGAATGTAGAAGACAAGATCGGAGATATGAGGCCGACACGATGGAAATGGTGATCAGAGAAAACACGTTCAACAAAGTGCGCCTGCGTGTTGATGGACCATTCAAAGACACAGAGGGAAGCGAGGGAGAAAAGAATAAGAGAAGAGTATTCAAGAGAAGAAGCAGATATTGAAAACATAACGTGTCATCAACAACGAGACTTCAGAGGTCACAAAACGTTTCACTCAGTCAGTTAAGATTCGGTCAGCTCTGTCAAATTCCAAGAATTCACGCTCCAGATAGAAGACTATGGGCAGAGAGCAAAAAGTTTGGGCTGGAATAAGAGAAAAACGAGCGTTGACTTGTTTCATTTGAGTTTGATGCAACACAAGAGTGATCGTCGTTGTCAAGGAACATGTGTGTGGCGTCGGAAGTCAGGTGATGCCAAGACAACACTGCCTTGATTGTCAGGAATCAGGATTAGGTAACATGTACACGCACAGTGTAGCCATTCCCAAGTTCTATTAGTCATCATGCCTTCCATTTCATTATGCTCCTTCTCTTCATTATATGCGCTTGATCATTCTTCTCATCGTTGTTTCTTTGGATTGTTGATACGCTTAGTGATCTGTTGCTCGATAACCTCCGGCTTCATCGTCATTCTGGTTGATAATCCTGTCGTTTAGTAATCGAGTGGCAACCAGGTTGCCACTTCATCTTAGGTAGAACACTGAACAACATAAGAGGAACGCTTGCGCGCTCCTTCAGATGGGGTTCTCCAAGTTAGGATCTTGTTAACTACTCCTATTAGCTATTTGTGCTATTCAATTGTGATCATTCCCTCTTCCCTGAGCCCTGGGAGCCTAAATCTCCGAGCCTTGTATTTCCCTATTCAACCCCAGTAACCACCTCGTAATCTTGTAACCACGGCTTCTATCATTGATAACCCACAGCTTCGGTCACGATACTTATCTGCCACAAAGCAGTACGCTGACTCGACTAACCCCGAAATTATCTACCACTTTCCCATCAACGTTGAGACCCAAGATCCTCGGATATCATACGCACTCACCCACTCGCAGTTGCTCAACTATCTCAAAGCATGCCCGCTAGAGCTCATACCCATAATTTCGCAGCTGGACCTTCTCCTCTGCCAACTTCTGTTCTTGAGGTCAGTTTTTCCTACCAATGACATCACGTACTGGTTACGTTTTTTTTGTTCTTGAGCGGAGCTCTTTGCGAAGCAGCAAATAAGACGAGAGAACAGAACCTTTCAACTGAATAGCTTCTTATTATTATCATCGTTTCTGTTGTCATCGTTTTTTGCATTACAGGAAGCCCAAGGTGCTCTCCTTGATTTCCAGGGGTCTGGAATTGGAATCTGTGAGGTCAGCCACAGGGGAAAAGAGTTTGCTAGTGTCATCAAGGAGGCCGAAGGTTTGACCACTTTCCAAAACTTTTCAGCCCTTTATACATGCCTCTGATATCTGACTCGACTCGATCACAGCCGGAGTTCGAGCACTCCTTCAGGTTCCTGACACCCACCACGTGTTGTTCACCCAGGGCGGTGGAACCACTCAATTCTCTGCCGTCGTACTCAACTTGCTCGCTCACTATGCTGCCGCTCACCCGGCCTCAAACCCTCCCAAGATGGACTACGTTGTCACCGGGACCTGGTCCAAGAAGGCTGCTTCCGAAGCCGCTCGACTCGCTCATGCTGGAAAGCACGCTCAAGTGAACCTTGTGGCTGACACGAAGCCTTCTGGATATACCCGGTTGCCCACCAGAGACGAATACTCGTTCTCCCCTGCTGGTGAGGCCGCATTCGTCTACTACTGCGAAAACGAGACGATCAACGGAGTTGAGTTCCCCGGTACAACCACCGAGTCCGGAGCATTTCCTTTCGACCTCGTTCCCGAGGGAACACCTCTAGTTGCCGACTACTCTTCCTCATTCCTTAGTCGACCGATTCCCAATATTGAGAAGCATGCGCTCATTTATGCTGGTGCGCAGAAGAACTTGTCGCCCGCCGGGTTGGTGGTTGTTATCGTTCATAAGTCTATCCTTAACTTTACGGATGCCGATGCACCGATTCCTATCCCCGAGCTTCTGGTTTACAAGAACATGGCGGACTCTGCTTCATTGTACAATACTCCCCCTGTCTGGCCGATCTATATCACCTCGCTAGTTGTCAGGCTGTTGCTTGCCAACGGCGGGCTCCAAGGCAAGCGAGACGAAAATTTGGAGAAGGCCACGTTACTGTACAACACCTTAGAGGATAGTGGGAATGTTGTCCTCAAAGTTGAGAAGGAGGCTAGAAGTTGGATGAACGTCGTTTGGAACATGAAAGGTGGTGAAGAGGCCGAAAAAGCTTTCTTGGCAGGAGCGGAGGAGAGGGGATTGAGACAGTTGAAAGGTCACCGATCCATCGGAGGTTCGTACTTCCACCTAGTCTACCCTCTCTCTATTTGTGTTGTCGACAGCAACTGACCGAGAAAGAATACTAAACATATGGCTACAACTGATACCAGGCATCCGAGCTTCGTTGTACAATGCCGTCACGCTTGAGAGCGTGCAGGCCTTGGTCGCCTGGATCAAAGAGTTTGACTCTCAGGTTCAAAACTGAGCTTTGACTCTCTTGAATTAATCCCTCTTCTTGTTTCCTCTTTCCCTCTTCTCAGCAAGACTTTTTCATCTTTTGCCTCTTTCCTAGAGTCATCCTTTCGTCTTTTTCTTAGATTCTTTAGGTTTTGCTTGATTTTCTTCTTCTGTACTCTGTTCCATCCTTGCCATTTGCACCAGCAAAAGATTCAACTCCCCTAGCATTTACTTGACAGGATCAATGTCATCGAGTACACGATACTTTGTAACCAAACACCTGGAAGAGTCAGATTCTGGGACGGAAACGTAAAGCTACATGGAAGCCGAAAAAGAAGAGAAGGGACAAAGAAAACATGTATCTGTATATTGAGAACTGTAAGACAAAAGGATAAAACCTAGGAAATCAGAATGAAAGAAAGGAACAGGCTACAGGATTAATATGAATTAGTGAAGAGTCGAATTGCTGTATCTGTTTATTCGATGTCACCACAAGAAAGAAACCCATGGTTAACTTGATCAACATAGACCGTAAAGAAAACAAGAAGAACATAGCACGAACATTCTCTTAAAACTGTCTCGTTCAATCCAAGCCGCCCAAAACATCTTCGTCTTTTGACCAATCTTGAAGTCTCCTGAACTAACGTTCTTGAGAGACGCAAGAGGCGCATCTGGGTTCTGTGGTCCCCGCATCGCCGGTGTTCCGATCGTTCCCCCTGAAGCAGTGGCTGCACCTCCGCTGAGACCGAGACCGATCCGAGTGCCTGCGATCTGCTTCTCCAAAGCCTCTAAACCGGCAGGCGTAGGACCTCCTTGAGAAAGAAACACGATTCGGGCGAGCCAGGCGATGATGTGTAGGTCAGCAAGAGACTGTTATAACCGAGTGAATATACGTCAGATTTTTTGTGTGAATTGAATCATAAATCGTCGTCAGCTCGAACAACAGGTCCAAGATCATGATAAAAAGAGGACGAACGATTTGATCCCCTAATGTATACGGCCCAACGATGTTTGATTCAATTATATCCAAATTCTCGACCACTCCGACCCCCCAAGCCTTTCGAGAAGCAGCAAAAAACGCTTGTCGGCGGGCTTCGGTTTCTGGCCCGGTATGAGGAGAATAATATACGTCGTAGACTATCTGGTTCGCTTGCAATTCTGTCATCGGTTTGTTAAGACACACAGATACGATCAGTGAAGGGAACTTGAACGATAACAGAGGTCAGGATAAGTTCAAAGATAACATCTATCTCACTATTTTTCAAAAACAGATGGGTCGAGCTTCCTTCCTCGGATTCTTTGATATACCTGTGCAGGGCCTCCTGTCTTGCTTTGATCCAGTGCCCGGCAAAGCCCTTTTCCTTCATCATGAGCTCATGCGGCGACCTCGCGCATAACAGTAGGAAGTTCGGATCTGCAGTAGGAAGATGGACGGCTAGGATGAGCGTGTCGGAAAGATGCTTGCCTTCTATCGTTGCTGGAGAGAGCGCAGGAGCTGGTGACGATGATGAAGGAGTTGAATGAGGGGTCCGAGAGGAGTCCAGGAACGTCAAGATGGACTAATCGCGGAATGAAAAATTCAGCAAGATAAATTCAGGTTAACAAGAGGCGTAGGTGACAAGGATCAGATAATTAGAGCGCACAATAGTGTCCTGGATGGATTTATAACGTGTCTCTTTACCTGCTTCAGCAGCCGAACCATCCCAGACAGGGACGACCAAGGTGGGTATAGTTCCTGAATGTTGTTTGGCAAAACAAAGACGGTGTCATTTCCGTTCATTCAAGATAGGTGCAAAAGATCTTACTCACCATGTGGGTTCAATCGAAGATAGTCCAGAGAAAAATTGTCCCCTCTCGCTTAAGTAATAAAGGAGTTTGATGAATATTACGACAATATACAAACCTGAAAGATGACGCTCAAATGAGACATACAGATGTCGACGGTCACCATATTGAAATCTTCTTCGGAGTATCCTTTTTCTCTTAGAGCCAGCAATGGAACGGTTGACCAGACGCTGGTTGGATTCCTTTGATAGTTGATAATCGACGGTGTTTGGATCGATGAAGAATTAGAACCGTTTGATCAATGGCAAGTTCCATATCGCCCACGAAGCGATATGAGATCAAAATTCAAACAGAGAAGAACAAAAATCATACCAGTATAAGACAGCTTTCGGTATACTGTTAGAACCTGTGGATGAAGTGCTCATCGTGTGTGTGTGTGTGTGTACGAATGTAAGTGTGAGTGGAAGAGACCGTACTCGTCAAGCTTCAAGATGGACGGCTGAAGATGAAGATGATACGGTTGACGTCGCCACTGGATGGTTACACGGCTACAGATTAAATTGTCAGGGATGTGACCTGAGTGTTACACCTCAGTAACCTTCTTTTGGTTCTGTTGTTTCTCCTGCCTCGGTATTCCTTATGCTCTCTCATTACATCAACATGCAGGTATATGACCTTCCAGCGCAGGTGCTTCTAGCACCTTCTATGACCTGTTCTCTTATGCATAATCGTTGGAGTCTAAGGATGATATATAAGACGGGTCCCCTTTGCCACCCATAGCATAATCTACCAAGTCTGGATCTTTTGTCATTCCTTGGTTCCCTAGTACTCTTGTTCCATTGTTGTATCAACCTTATTCATACGATTTCCCTACCTTGCGCTCTCGTCACAGTCACCAAGCTAGAGAGCCTGAACTTCCTTCTTGCCAACCCTATTCCCTGCCTGGTTACATTATTGTAACCTTCCCGTTACCCTCTGAACCCGGACCCTGACATAAATGGTATAACCGGTCACGTGAGCTCAGTCAGGCCGGCCGGTTAAACCCATCTCCGGAGATTCCTCACCTTACGTTGAGCACTCGCCATTGACCATCGATCATATCTCGGACCACTCCGCACTCATGGACACTGCTACTCTCTCTGGCTCCCAGATCATCGCAAGGTCACTCAAGGATCAGGGAGTTCAAGTCATATTTGGTCTTGTTGGGATTCCTGTCAGTTCCCACTTCCCAAAAGGCTTGATTATCAACTCGGACTAATTATATATTCCATTCTTGCGTGCTTGTTGGCCTGTTTGATCCATCTCTTATGAAAGAATAGGTCATCGAGGTCATTAAAGCTCTCTCGTTTCTTCAATGGTACATTCAGACTGATTTAAAGACTGATACTTAAAGTAATCCATGGTTTATATAGGTTGCCGAAGCCTGTATTGCTATCGGCATCCGATTTATATCTTTTAGAAACGAGCAAGCGGCGTCTTATGTGAGCATTGATATTCAGCTTCTTAGTATGAGGCCGAGAACTGAACAGTCCCCTTCACGTTTCTATGAGCTAGGCCGCCAGTGCATACGGATACTTGACGGGAAGACCGGGCGTGCTTCTCGTCGTAGGAGGTCCCGGAGTGATTCATGGTAAGCTTTATGAAAGCTTGCAAGATTTAAACAGAGAAGCTGACGCCGCACCTTGTTTGTTATCCTATCATAACCAAAAGCTATGCCTGGTATCCATCATGCTTTATCCAACTCATTCCCTCTAGTCGTTCTCGCCGGTGCGTCTGAGTCTTTCCAGCAAAGCATGGGCGCTTTTCAAGAGCTCGATCAGGTAGCGTTTTTAAGGAAGGACGTCAAGTTCGTATCCACTCCTTGTGCCTGACTTCCTTGATTGCCATGTGAGCATTTACTGATGAAATTTTTCGATGGACATGCTGACAGATTTGCGGCTCGACCAGTATCAATCTCACGAACACCCGTATTTGTCGAGCAGGCCTTCCGATCAGCTCTTTATGGTCGACCGGGGCCAACTTACATCGATCTTCCCGGAGACTATATTCAAGGATCTGTGTTGGAGAAGGACGTCGAATGGAGACCGATCATTGATGATTTTCCAAGACCACCTGCGCCAAAGGGTGCTATTCGGCGGATGGTTGACCTTCTGATATCAGCCAAGCGACCCCTGATTGTCATCGGAAAAGGAGCCCAATTCTCTCGATCTGAGCTAGCTCTCCTCGACCTTCTCTCCGTTCTACCTATTCCATTCTTGCCGACACCTATGGGGAAGGGACATCTTCCTGACGATCATCCGTTGTGTATCGCTTCTGCTCGTTCTGCTGCCCTCAAGGGCGCCGATGTAGTACTCGTTCTTGGTGCTCGACTTAACTGGATTCTTCACTATGGTCAATCTCCCAAGTGGGCTTCCGCTGGCCAAGTCAAATGGCTTAGGGTTGACATTTGTCCAGATGCAATTGACGATAACCAACGGGCTGAAGTTGGCGTTGTAGCTGATGTCCGTACCGTTGTCGAGCAACTATCCGAAGAACTTCGAAGCAGGAATAGGAAACCCGATTTAACTCATCAGGAAGACTGGGGAAAAACTCTTCGATCCTCGATGTCTGTCAACGCTCACAAGACCAACGAAAAAACCATCATCGACCGTAAGAGCCAGCCCTCATTAATGAAGTATCATCAGGCGTTTGGAATTATCTTTCCGCTTCTGCCGAAAGATCACATCTTTGTTGCAGAGGGTGCCAACACGTTGGATATTGGTCGAAGTTTCTTCCCTGTCGAGAACCCCAGGTCGAGGTTGGATTCTGGTTCAACAGCCACGATGGGCGTCGGCATGGGTTTCGCGATTGCTGCTGCGATTTATGAAAAGGAACGGGTGAAACTTGAAGGTGAAACCACAACCGAACGGAAAGTGGTGGCTGTGGTGGGAGATAGTGCGTTTGGGTTCTCAGCGATGGAAGTTGAGACCGCGGCAAGGAACAAACTAGGAATCTTGGTGATCGTGATGAACAACAGTGGGGTATGTTGTTGAATTTGATTCGACTTTTGGATCGAAAAAAAACTTAAGGAATTCGACCTAATGCAATGGTTCTTTTGACCGAATTTGGTCATCTCCAGGTCTACCATGGACTTTCCACGTCGGCCTATACTTCAACGCCTCTCTCGTCTCTCCCTCCTACAGCGCTCCTCCCCGGGGTCCGATATGATTTGATATCTGAAGCCTGCGGCGGTAAAGGTTTTCTTGTTCGTACTCCCGACGAACTTGCTACAGCTGTCAAGGAAGCTATGAAGGAAGAAAACACGGTGTCAGTCGTCAACGTAGTGATGGATCCTGGGAAAGGTGGAAAGTTGGAGTTTGCCTGGTTGAAAGATACAAAGAAGGAGTCAAAGCTATAAGGTTGTTCCGTTAATTTGAACGGTGCATCTCACCTTCTTGGATTGCCTTTCTCATTACCTCCTTTTGTTACAATTTTGTAGGTTTTTGTTCTTGTATATATGCGCATAAGTTCTTCAGAATTCTTTGTGCCTTGATGTGTATTGTCATTCATGTTGACTTTGATCAGTCGTTGCTAATGAGAACAGCACAACCCCTCATATATTCTCGCCCTCAACCATCTTGATACCAGAAGAAGCAGCAACTCTTCCGCTTCTTAATCCTTCACCTGCTTCATCTTTTGCAAGACCCGCCGCAGCGACGATGGAAGGTACGTTGAACTTCTTGAATCGGATGAATTCAGCAGAGGGAATCAAACCAATGGATACCGTGTTCTGTAATTCCATCAAGATTTTCATCCGGTCAGACTTGTGGGCTTGGAGTTCCTCTCACAGGGATAGAGCAAAGAATCAAGGGCAGGAAAGAAGACTGACCCGGACAATACGAACGAGAACGATCCATTGAGCGTTTTCACTCAGGTCGACAATATGTCCTCTATCGGCAGGAACAGCCTCTGCCATTCCTTTTAGTAACGTCGCTTTTTCAAGCGTCTGATTTTGCACTGAATGATGATCGATTCGGAACTATTCCGTATGTGAAGATTTACGAATGAGACTCACAAGATTAGCCCGAAAGAACATGAAAACGGAGAGTGAGACATCATTAGAGAAAGAACAAAAAAACAGGCTAAACATACTCTCAGGTTCTCCTGCGTCTCGAAAACACCAGGATAAACTTTTTCCTTTACCAGCTTGATGACTTCATCCAGCTCAGCTCGACACGAATAGCTCACTGGCGTGATGCGCTGGATCGTTCGGGTCTGAGAGACACCGGTGCGCAAGATCTGATTGGCGTAGTGAAGAACAAGATGCAGTGGATCGATCGGTGGGTGAAGCGAAAAGAACATGACTAGTGTCCGTACACGAGAGGATGCAAGAAGGTAAATCAAGTTAATAATAAGTTAGGACCAAGTAGTGTGTGAATGCGTAGGAAGAGGACATGCTGCAATCAATATCGGTATGCTTATTCACTTTAGTCAATACAAAACAATCCAACAATGCAAGTCGGCGTCAGGTGTTGCAAAAATATTCTCACGCGGCTTGACTCTAAAGGTTTTACGAGACTCACCAATCAGACTAGCCTTCTTCTTTGTTTTTGAACTTCTCTCCAACTTCAACTCTGCCAGTTCCTTTGCCAATTCGTCTTCAAAATCGTCACCCTCCTCAGCGGCAGTAGCAGCTAAGCGAGCTTTTTCTTCATCGGCCCAAAAAGATTCTCTAAAGATTCTGTATTTCTCCTGTTCCCCTGGATAGAGTTCTTCTACTAGCTGCATCCTCCCACCAAACAAGTACACAGAAGAGATCGACCGACGAGGGATATGATTCATAACGAGGGCTCCCGTCAGTTCTAATGGGCGTCCGAAAGCAATGGAAGAAACTATACGAACACTTTCCAGAACTTGATACATCTCGGCTACGCTCTGTCTTTCCTTACTTCGAAGCCCGGTCACCCAGACACCTGGTCCAGACAAGTTTTGGGTACCTCCGATATACGTCCCATCCTAGAGGGTAAATGAAGTGGGAATCAAAAAGAGGATAAGATCATTTTACACGACCGAAACGAAAGATACTATGCACATACAGATCTGTACTGCTTCTTCTTTTTCTGCCTATTATCAACCGCCATGATGGTCCGTATATGTCTGTATATGTGTTCGTTCTACATGTCCAAAGAAGGTGAGGATTCTTATTGAGGTGGCTGAGCCTGAGATAAATTCGTGTCAGGCTGAGAGAGCTCAAATGACCGTCACCTTTCAGTTGTCCAACATTTCCATCTATCGGCAACGGCGACGGCAATAGCGACGGCAACGAAGAAGACGATATGCGACTTCTAACTCCCCTACTCGCTCTCCGCATACGACCTCATCCTCATCATATTTCTCTGTTTCGTCGGAACCCGTCTCTTTCTCGGTCCTTTGCTTCGCCTGGTACTCCTTTCAAGCCGCCTCAGTACGGTCAACCTCTCTCGTTGACACACCCACACCTCGTCCGGCCCGGTCAGCTGACTCCAGGGATTTCGGTGGGCGAGTATGAAAAGAGGAGAAAGCAGCTGGTGGAAAGAGTCGAACAGGATGCCATTATCGTCTCCATGGGAGCAAAAACTATCTACTGCAGTCAGAGTAAGTAGAAAGCACTTTCTTTTTGTCTGCGCTGCTCTTCGTAGGTCGCTGAAGAGTGAAGACTAACCCTATCTCGGTTACCCAACGGGTTTTATCAGACATCTTGTAAGCAATTGTATCAGACTAAAAGTCAATGTGAGCTTGGCTGATCACCTCCATGATGGGCTCCTTATTTAAATCCAATACAAAACAACCACTACTACAATCAAGCTACAAGTTTCGACAAGGTATGCCATGTCTGACCAGTTAGGCTGCTGTTTCTCTATACTTTGGATTGACTCATCATTTTTGATGATCCCAACCAGGGACCGACTTTAACTACTTGACTGGATTCAATGAACCGGAGGCCGCCGTAATCATTCGTTAGTCATCCCTAACTCATTGATCTACTTTCTTACACTTGTATCGGACGACAGCAATGACTGACCTGTAAAGAACGACCAACTTTGCACATGTGTGTATATATGTACAATTCATTTCAATTTCATAAAATCAGGAAAGGATGCCTCACCCAGAGGTTATCATATGACATTGTTCGTCCCTGTGCGCTCGGCCGAATCTGATCTATGGGAAGGAGGTAGATCTGGATTGGATGGTGCTGTTGAGTTTTTCGGAGCGGACGAGGTTTGTTTCCTATACTTTGCTTCGTCAGGTAAACGAAAAAAGTATAGTATAAGCTCACGAACTTCTCCGCTTGATCTATCTTCTGAACTGATCTGGTAGGCCTATCCACTATCGTCCATGCCCTCTGTACTCCAAGACCACCTGTACTCAGCACCTTCGATTTATATCGACCTGCCTCCCTCCAAATCCAAACGATCCTTCCTATCTGGTCTTTTGTCTTCATCCTCATCTGCGACGTCCGATATTGAAAGCCAAGTTGCTAAGCTTCCACCTGGGAAGGTCAAGCCACTCAACATGCTCGTTCAAGCGCTCAGACTTGTAAAGAGCCCAGAAGAAGTCGCTTTGATGAAACAGGCGGGTGATATCGCGAGCAAGGGTCATACTGAGGTTCGATAAATGGCTCTACTTGTCGTTCGTGAATGTAAAGGGCTGACCTCCTGACAATGCGCACTCACAGGTCATGAAATTTGCCCGACCAGATCTTCCTGAAGCTCATCTTCAAGCACATTTTGAATACATTTGCGCGCTTGAAGGGTCTGAACGATCCGCTTATGTGCCTGTAGTGGCGAGTGGAGCAAATGGCTTGGTCATTCATTATACGGTCAATGACTGCTTGATGAAAGACGGCGAATTGGTGTTGATCGACGCCGGTAAGTAGGCCTTTCGCCATTCTCTTGTTAATCCTTCATATGACTTTTTCTACCAAGGGCTTTGATCCTGATCATCCAAATTCTCTATGGTAGGTTGTGAGCTACACTCTTATTGTTCAGACATCACCCGAACATTTCCTGTTTCGGGCAAGTTCAGTCCTGCCCAAAAAGATCTTTACCAGGCTGTACTTGAAGTGAACAAGCGATGTGTCGCTCTGTGTGAGGTCAATAATGGTTGGACGATGAACAGTTTACACACCAGAAGTTAGTCTCTTCTTGCTCTCCTCACTCTACTATCCTGGCACAGTCTGACGTCCTTGCTTATGGGGAAAATGCTTTCTTACGATAGGTGTCACTTTCATGAAAGAAGAACTGAATCAGATCGGATTTGGTTTAAGCCACGACCATGCTGCATCCATTCTCGTAAGCACTCCTATCGTCTCGCTCATACTTTCATAGACTCAGGCTTGTCTCTTTCGAGTTCGTAGTATCCCCATGGATTATCCCACTACCTAGGAATGGATCTGCATGACACTCCTCTTGCCTCAAAATCTACTCCGTTAGTTTTACTCTCTGCATTCGTACCTGTTTTTCTTTTTTCTCTTGAGGTTTCTGGATGAGAAACTGATATACCTCATCGCGCTGTACCCAATTTTCGTTCGACGTTCAGCCTTCAAAACGGACATGTTTTGACCATTGAACCTGGGTAAATTTTGGTGTCGTACTTATTTGATGGGCTACATTCGAGTACAACAACTGATATAGAATCTGTTCATGTATCTCTCTATCGTGAAATCCGACAGGGTGTACGTCCCGTATGATTCGCGTTACCCCAAGCATTTCCACGGGTTGGGTATCCGTGTGGAGGTTTGTTGAGATATTTCTGGAATGCTTAGGAAGGCAAAAGACTATTTCCTCATGCTAACGAAACTTTTGTTTCATCTTTGTGTCTACAGGACGACATATTAATCACTCCAGAGGGACCCCTGGTCCTGACTTCACATTGCCCCAAGGAGGTGGCTGATGTTGAGGCTGCCTGTCAAGGACTTCTCGGATGAGCAGGTTCACTGAAAGAAGAAAAAAAGAAAAAAAGAAAAAAATGACTATCAATGATCCCCTCATCCATGCAATATTGGGCTACGGTATTCAATTCTTCAGCCTGATCGTAAAGAGAGAGGAAGAAAGTCAAAGAAAAGAAAGACAAACTTAAGATGATCTAATATACCGGCCCGGATCAAGCGGTCCGGCTGCTTGCCGCTTTACGGCCAAATACGAAAAATGGCGATTATAAAACCACATCCATCGGCTGTCTTCATCTTTCCTCTCAAGCTATCATCAACTTTCCACCGCATCGATCCATAACCGCACTATGACACTGCCCACTTCCTTCAAACTCAAGTAAGTCGTCTTTGCTCGATTCGTTATACCATTTAGGGTCGACGAGAAGGAAACAAGGAAACTGACCTCATCTTGCGGTCCATTTCTGATAAGCACTGGAGCATCCATCCCATCTGTCGGGCTTGGAACCTGGCAAGCTCCTCCAGGCGAGGTTGCTAAAGCTGTCGAGCATGCTCTCACCGCAGGTTACAGACATCTTGATTGCGCTTTCGTCTATGGAAACGAGGTTTGTCCCTATCTATATACAGTATACTGCATCTCTTCCACTGTAGGCAGAGTTCGTTGAGTCTAACCGTAAGATTGTGATGGGCTCGGGTTTAAGGCTGAGGTTGGACAAGGTATCAAGGCTTCTGGAATCCCCAGAGATGAAATCTTTATCACCACAAAGGTTTGGAACACCTACCAAGACCGAGTCGAGGAATGTCTCGATAAGTCTTTGCAGGCTCTCGGGGTTGACTAGTGGGTTTGATTAATCAAAGTGATAATTCAGTTTGGCAGTCCATCTATAGTACTGAAGCTTCGATTCGACCATATAATATCTCAGTGTCGACTTGTTTCTCATTCATTGGCCTGTTCGACTAGTTCCCAACTCGAACGAACCTGATGCCCTCATCCCTCTCAACTCGGATGGCAGTAGAGCAACAGATCGAGAATGGAACCAGCAGAAGACATGGGCCCAACTCGAGAAAATCTACAAAGAGGGGAAGAAAGTCAAAGCTATTGGAGTCAGCAACTTTTCGATTCCCTACCTCAAACAGTTAGTCTCTATTTTTTCTATCGAGATCCAACCTTCGAATATTTCAATGTCAAAGTCTAAGATATCACTCTGTGATCTGCTCAACGTTTTTTCAGCTTGGAAGAGGCGTGGACGGTCATCCCTGCTGTCAATCAAGTGGAGAACCATCCGTATTGTCCTCAACATGATCTTGTGGAGTTCTGCAAGTCAAAAGGCATCATTGTCCAGGCTTATTCTCCTCTAGGATCAACGAGTAAGTCTGTTTGCATATAACATGAAATGCATGATATGCTCTGGTCACGGGAGCCCCTCATTTACTCAATTCAAATGAATCTTTAGACTCCCCACTCTTGACAGACTCTGTCCTCAACGAGATTGCTGAAGCGCATTCATCCTCACCTGCGAAAATTCTGATCTCTTATCAGGTTCAAAGAGGAATCGTCGTTCTGCCTAAGTCAGTGACAAAGTCGAGGATCGAAGATAATTTGCAAGTGATAGAGTTGAAGCCGGAGGAACTGGAAAAGCTGAACGAACTGGCCGCGCAGGGGAAGCAGCAAAGAGTCAACGTGAGTCTTCGGCCTCATGTCTTCTTTTTGGTTTCTGGTAAGAAGGCTTGAGGCTAAATGCATTAATCCATCATCACGGGCTTTCTCTGCTTTCATTTATCGGACTAGACTCCTGCATTTGGATGGGATCTTGGCTTCGATGATTGGTATGAACCCAAGAAGTAGTCACATCAGAATTTCTTCTTGCTAGGATTTCATAACTTTCTGTATCTCCGCTTATGGTACAGGGACCTGTATGGCTAGTTGTTAGAATCTGTTTGAAGTGTATTGTGGCTCACGTAGCTGATAACCAACAGCGCCCAAATGAGATGATGTTTGTTTGGACGAATAAAAGTTCGCATCCGTCGACTGATAAGATTCTCGAGAACACTCATGAGAATCAATTACCTCCCCTGGAATATGATTCCTTCAACTTTCCTAATGCATGACCGTAAGCCTCTTTGAAAGGTTCGAGCTCCTTCTCCTCAACCTTCAGCTTCTGAAGTTTTTCCAGGTGATTGAAGGATCTCATGAGAGATTTGAAATGACGAGCCTGCGTATACCCAAGGGCAGATTTGAACAGACGAAGAATACAAGATGAGACATAGACAGGCTGAATTTGAGAAACATGAAGAGAAGCAGGCAATTGAGATGAAGAATAGAAGCGAACGGACCTCTTGAGACTCGACTAAACTCCAAGCAGATCCCTCTCGACCAGCTCTAGCAGTTCGACCGACTCGATGAATATACTTTCGAGTGTCAACTGGGACATCGTACGAGATGACATGTTCTACTGAAGCGATATCAATTCCACGGGCGATCAGGTCGGAACAGACCAGACTATGGTAAGGTTGAGATCAAGATTGAATGAATTCAATTTGATGTTAGTCGGATACAAAGAAGGGATTATAAGAAAACACCACTTGAGCAAAAGCAACGAACAGATCGATCTGGCCCTTTCCAAACGCGCTCAAGACTTTTCCTCTCTCTCCTCTTTCACCTCCTCCACCAAGATCACTACTATAAGCCCTAACAACCACGCCCTCTTCACCTTTATGTTCTTTTACCCATTCTTCCTCGAACAACTGGAGAAGTCGAACAAGTCGAGAGGCAGAATCAACCGATTTAGTGAAACAGATTGCTCGGCGAAGTTTGAATGTATCAGAGTGAAGTAGATGGAGCAAGTGGAGTGGTTTCAGTAGCGTGGGTAGAACCAAGTATGATTCCTGTATGGTTTGTTCGCAGGAGGAGACGGTTAAACTCGTGAATACATTAAACTCAAATGTTTAGGGAAAAAAATAGGCTGACCTTGAGAGTAGCAGGCAAACTGAAAGACTCCTCGGCGAACTCTTTGGGGTTGCTTTCTCCTTCATCCTGGACGATGAAGTACTGAGGATCGTTCAGCTTCAAGGCTGCGATCTTTGAAGGATCTCTCGTGAGGGTAGCAGAGAATAACAGCTTCTGACACTGAGAGGCAGATCCTATATCTTCACCTTCCCACCTAGGTTGGGCTGCCAACCAAGCCTTCCTTCCCATGGGAAACAATATATCATCTTCGACCGATTGATCTGCTTTGCCAAAGCTGCCCTCCATCAGGCTCGGTTCGGTTATCGAATCAGAGACGGCAGACGATTCAGGAGTGACGGTGCCTCGGATGTTGGCCAGAACGATCTGAAGCCAGTCGTTGAAAGACTGATTCAAGAGTCGATCAGCCTCATCGATAATCAAAAACCGGAGATCTTTCAAGGTGAATCCTTCAGTCTGCGCGAGATGGTCGATGAGCCTTCCAGGCGTACAGATTAGAATGTCGACCACAGAAGATTTTGTTGTTGGATCTATAAGTAATGACTTTTCGTGTGAGAATGAATGAGATCCAGTGATGGTAGCGATCTAAATCATGAACAAATGGTTGGAAAATTTTTGAGAAAAGATATACAGGCTGAGGGTCTGTTGAAAACAAACAGAAAGCACATCCGTACCTTGAGACCGGTTCCTTTGGCCAGCGCCTCAAATGCCTCTCTTCCTTGGGACACGAGATCTCTGGTCGGCAGGATCACGAGCGCTCTCAATCTGGTAACAATTCGACTCGATAAAACTTCAACCACTGGAACGACATAGCTCAACGTCTTTCCGCTTCCTGTTGGCGCGCTGACACAGATATCTCTGCTCCCTTTTCTTCCCGGATAAAGTCCTTGAAGGCTACCTCTACCTGTTCCAGTCTCTCCTCCGAAGGTTGGAGGTAATAAGAAGGGAAAAACAGCAGTTTGAACGGCAAAAAAGTTTTCGACCCCCATTTCCTTCAAGCGAAGCACCGTTCGCTGAGATAGGTTGATTCTTGGCGATGGAGAAGTAGTATGTTCTGCTGGTGACTCGGATGGTGGGAGAGAGGTGGACGCAGTATACAGAGGCAAAGTGTGAGTGGAAGGGATGAGACGAGCGGTTTGAAGCGCAGCGGGAAGGGTGAGGGGATGCAACAGAGAAGGTGTAGGTTCGGGAATCAGAGGGGCCGACAGAGGGAAGGGAGTGAGTGAAGGAAGCTCAGGAGTATCTTGTCTAGATTGCCGAGATTCTGATGAATGCATAGACGCGTCCGAGTCAGATTCAGAGTCGGAGTCGGAGAGATCGGAAGAAGATATCGAGGGTCGAGAGGTTATTGAGAGTGATGTCAAACCGTTGTCTCCAACAGGATTCTCCTTCTTCTTCTTCTTCTTCTTTCCGTCTGCGCTTCCGTCAGGAGGTAGAACAGATGACTCCACGCTCTTATCCTCTTCTTCGCGTTTTCTTTTCCCTCTCTCCTTCTTCTCCTTCTTTTCTTTCTTCTCCTTCTTTACCTTCTGTCCTTTCTCATTCGACGTGCCCTTCGCGTCTGTATTGGCTTCTACTATTACGTCGATTCCCGAAGAAGGAGCAAGAAGTGAAGAAGCCTCGACGATCTCGACCTGCTGTTGTATGTCCTGAGCATGACAATTTGACCGCTCTTCCTTCTTGTCCTCAACTTCACTTTCACTACCGCTCTCATCTGAAGATCCCTCGTCGGCTTCAGCTACAGCTACGGCATCTGATGCCATTGGTGTCGAAGCCGATCCAGGCTTATTCTTCGGAGCCGCTCGGATTGCGGCCGCTTTTCTTTTCTTGGACTTTTCCTTCTTTTTCTTGAGGTACCTTGCTTTGGCTTCTGTTTTCGGCTTTGATCCCGGCTTTGGTGTCGTCGTAGGGATTGCCATGGTTGTGTGTTATGTTATCGGATGAGAAGTGTGTAGAGTTGAACAACTGAGAGTGAAGACTTCTCAAAATATTCCCAAGGCTGAAGTGAGCCTGACTGCTTATCTAAATAAGCAAGCCCAAAGGTAGTACTCACTACCTTCTCACCGGCATCAACATTCTTACATACCATCCATCCATCTATACAATCATCATTGGTCGTCACTGTTCTTGACATGTCCGAGCGCGTCAGAGTAAGCACCATTTTTCGTGTTGTCTGTATGTCTCTTTTTAACTAAATCGCGCTGAATCCTACTTTGCCTTGTGTTGTTCCCTGGCTTCTACCAGGGAATTGTCGTTCACAGATCAATTGTCTACGGCTCGTTCGCCAGACTCTTGACACCCGAAGAACGCCTAAGATGCAAAGATGAGAACCGTATGTGTCTCTCAACTTAGCAGGTGCTCTTGTCATTATACCCTTCTCTCTCCTTCCTTACCACTGCCTCTGTCGCGTGTGCTTCCATCGAATCTTTGTGCAAGCAGACACCCACACATGGACGATCTTTGTCCGGTCGGCAGCCTCACCATCACCTGACACGTCAGTCCCTGCTCCCAAACGAGCGGAAGATAGCGATTTCTTGCCAGGTGGAGCAGATGATTTGAGTTATCTGTTTAAGAGGGTTACCTTCAAACTTCACGAAAGTTTTCCTCAACCTAATCGAAGTACGTCTGGACTTATTTATTTCGTTTTGGATTTATTAGATTCAAGGTGCTTATCCTTGGAGAATGTGTATACGAACGAACAAACTGGAAACAGATTTAGATAGGCCTCCATACGAAGTAACAGAAACAGGATGGGGAGAATTTCCGCTTCAGATCAGACTGACGTTTGTACCTGAAGCAGGAGAGAAGCCGATTGTGATCACCCATCAACTCAAGCTGCATCATTGGATGCCGCCTCCGTTACCACCTCCTGGTTCTGCTGAGGATTTTGTGAATGTCAACAATACTGACGGAGGCGCAGGCATGGCAGACCTGGGGCCAGGAATAGTGACGACAGGAGCATCGTCATCAAATACACCATCACAGACATTGCAACAATCTATAACAGCATCGACATCAACACCAAACTCGGCAGCGCCTACCCCACCACCGCCGCCGCCTCCCCCAACCGGACCGGTATATTCATATCAGTACGATGAACTGGTATTCACGAATCCGACTCAGAACTTTTTGACATTACTTCAAGGTAGCCCGCCGACGCCTTTACCTGCCCAAGCTAGAAGGTGCGTAGCCGTCATCGTTTCTTTCCAGTTTTAGGTACAATGTTTGACGAAAGAAACGTCTATATGTGTTTGGCATTGGGAAATGAAACCTTAGACGAGACCGACCAGAATTCACATTACTTCAGGAAAAAGAAGAGTCCGACAAGCTAGACGAAGGTCGACGACAAGTTGTTCGGGAGACTGATAACTGGCGTCGAAAGTGAGTTTCCATATTTTCTTTTTTCAAAGATAGTACAGGTCTCTGAGATGGTTGCTCATATCTCGTGTAAACGTGCGGGGCAAGGACAGATTGATCGAGGCCGAAAGGGAAGCAGCAAGACTAAAGGCAGAACTAGCCAGAATAGATGAGGTGTAGTCGGTTGCCATGTTATGCGATGGGTCGATTGTCTTCATAAAAAGCTCAGTATGACGAAGGGAAAGGCCTAGAATGATTGAGCGAGTGAACACGTTTATTTGCAATTGACATCATTCGATAAAATAGACAAGATGAAGAAAAGAAACTTGATGGAAAGGAGAAACGAAAAGAAAACATGATAGAGAATAGATGTATGCCTCTCCCTCCCAGACGTCTTCACACTAAATCGGACGCCTTTTATAAAGTTTGTTATTTTAACGGGAGTGATAGGAAGAGAAGCAAGAAAATGCTTTAGGGTTACGTTTTGACCGCCGGTGATCATGGGTTTAAGCAAACGACTCTCCCGAAGGAAAGGTGCTAGGTAAGACCAAGGCGGCTTCGAACGTCCCAGAAATAGATTTATGAGGAGAGATAGGAAGGTAGAAAACACATAAGAGGATGAATACAAGACTAAAGGTTAGAAATACGGTTTCAATTGAACGTCAGCTTTGCCATCTAGGTAGCCATACGGTTGAGGTGATGATATCGTTGAAGAGAGCAAGGCAAAGACTCAATCGACAGAAAAAATAAGAAGCCTAGTTGAGACTCGGCGTGACACGTGAGCGTGACGAGTGTGTGGTTACAATAGAGTTTACATCGGTTCCGTAATCATCATCGGCACGATGTCGGCCCGATCAAATTACCACGCGTGGTGTGCACCGCGCCAAGACCGCGCATCCGATGAACATCCTGAATATCGGAGAGAACCATGAGGATCTTATCCAACAGTCATGTGTACTCACACTCATCTTTGCCGGATCAGAACTGACCTAGCAGGTATCAGAGGCTGATGAGACACTGATAGGGTATTAATGTGTAATCTTAGATTTCCAATTTTCCTTGACTTCTGTGATCCTTGGTTATCTTACCCGTCCCCTCCGATGGTTAATATCTCTTCGTTCTATAAACTCACGTTCCCAAATAAACTAACCCGACTCCTATCTCCATCCCATACAGTATCCTGAATCAAAAGAAAGATCACGTTGAACGGAATGCTAGCACCTGCAGTCATCGCCAATATTGCCTTGCTTCTGGCAAACATCACTCCTTCTTTCGTCTCTGCTTCTCCTATCGGATCACTTTTAGACGGTCAAGCATTGATTGAAGCTCGGAAACTCCGGATCGGGCAGCGAGACCAGCCGGACGAAGGGGAATGGAATGTCAAGAATCATCTCGTTAGTCTTGCCGCCCTTCTCGTGATGATGTCTTCGTTCTTTGGCTGACATATCGATCCTCGTTTGATCAGGGAAATCTCTCGCCCTATTTTTCAGCCCCTTCTAATGGGTATACCACTGAGCTTCCAGCAGGATGTGTTGTCGACCAGTAAGATCCGATATCTCCTATATCTCAAGATGATCCAATGGGTCTGGCTGTTGTTGATGGCTTTGGCGTGTCTCTAGAGTTCAGCTTATGCACAGGCATGGATCCCGATTCCCACTTCCTACCGAGCTTCCATACATTGAGGCCGTATTCGAACTCTTGCATGAGCATCATGATCTACTGGCCAATGTGTCGGAACCGTTTCAATTTCTAAAAAGTATGTCTCGATTCTGTTCGTTAATACATCCTGTGCATTTATGTTGTCTTTGCCGTTGAATACCTCAAAACACGTGGGCTTGTGTCATGTAGCTTGGAAACCGACCTTGGGAGAGGACAACCTGACCCCAATGGGTAGACAGGAACTCTTCAATCATGGAGTTGAATTCAACTTAACTTACCCTCAGTTCTCAACCTCCCTCCTTCTATCTAGCCCTCAAGATCGAGTGTTCGTTCTTAAACTCTCTAATTCAACGATGTCTTCTTCCTTCTTCATGGTCTGACAAGAAAGGTCGTTTCGTTCTTCGTTTCCTGCCTAAAAAAACAGTCTCGAGAGCGCCAAGTGGTTTCAGATGGGATACAACGGTAGGAACTACGCCAACCAGTCAAAAATCGTTCCTCTCACCTCCACCGTTGCCCCAATCTCTTGGATTAGGCCTTCTGATACTTGTTCGTTATGGAAATATGACTATGGTTCGTCTTTACTCTCTCCGTCTCCTCATCCGTATACTTTGTAGCTAAATGAAAATAAGAATGGCTGGCGTAATCCACAGGTCTCACTGCGGTGAACGATTGGAATGCAATCTACCTCCCTCCGATTGTTTCTAGGATCAACGATGACCTGCCAGGTTTCAACTTTACTGTTCGTTTTCCTCTCTCCCTCCTCTTTTCGATTGGCATTCCTTTTCTGATTTAAACCGTCACCTTATCAACTCTAATGATCAGGCTGATAGCATTCATGGAATGCTCTACGCGTGCGCTTATGAGACAGCAGCTGTTGGTCATACTCCTTGGTGTGCAGTGTTTGAATCCGAAGAAATTCTAGATTTCGAATACGAGTTGGACCTCTTGATGAACTATGCTTTTGTTCGTCTTTTCTCCCTTGGTTTCTGTGATCGAACATCTCTGTTGATGGGTATGAACAATCTGGAAATCTTAAACAGGGCTACGGACTTCCTCAAGAGTTAGGCCCAATCCTTGGATCTGTTTATGTGAACAAACTGATTGAGCGGTTAACAAACGCTACCGGAAACGCAACGGATCTATACCTTGAGTTTGGACATGATACTACGATCGATTTAGCTTTGACTGCTTTGGGCTTGGCAAAGCGAGTTATTTTCTGACTTTCCTTGCAGTTCTTCGTTGTTTGTCCTTCTTCTAACACGTGTGTCTTTATATTGACTGCATCCAATAATGACGTTGCAGAGATACACCAAACATCTCCGCGAGCGAAAGAGGAGCGCCAAACGCGACTCGACGATGGATGACCTCACAACAAGTCCCTTTTGCCGCCAAGATGGTCCGTTTTATCTCTATAATCTTTTGTTCCCAAGTAAACACTGATATACTGGAAGGTTTGTTTCTCGCATATGGCGGGAAAAATCGATAGATCACTGAACGGATCTCATGCACTTCGTCAAACACCACAAACACCGATACTTGGATTAGATTTTTGTTAAATGATGCTCCGTTTCCAATCTTGACATGTGGAGACAAGATGAATTCGTCTACCGGAGCTTGTCCTCTGGATGTCTTTGTACGCCCATCCTTTCTTTCTACCTCACTTTGTCTATGCTCTACTAATCGCAAATTTATGGGGAAACTGGAAGGTGGAAGTCAACGCGCCTTCTTTGGCGGTCAACAAGACAATTTTCGACACGGTCTGCAACAACATAAGGACCACATAAGAATGGAATGTATCGATATGTTCTCGATTTCTTACAACCTTTCAAATTCATGGTTCGAAAGCCCTCCTCGTTTTCTTGACCTTTCGTGCGGCGCGTTGTATAATTGTGTCACTTGCTTTCTTTCTTCTTCATTGCAAAAATGGATAACCAAGATGTCACATACATATATATTTTATACTTTATTTTCGTTTTCGTCCAACGTGAGTATGAATGTATGTCAAGTTATAGCAGACAACTACGAGTGGGAATGGGAGGGCAAAGACAAGGATCGTCATCGAGCAAAGTATGCTCCGTGGAGTGTGTGGCCAGAGGACGAGGTCGTGGATCTCGACTCAGGCTGTCGTACGCTTCTCTCGACGACCGCAGGAGGGCTAGGCATGTCTCCTGACAACGGCGATCTGGCCGAGCACGGCACGCAGTGGTTGCTCTCTCGTGATTCATGGAAGCACTTTGCGTGAATGGGCTGAGACGCTCGGAAACAGCGGCTGTGGATGAAGAACCGTACGGAAGTATCAACCGCTGTCCGTGGTAAGTGCCGCTCACGCTCAAGCTGACTGTACAAACAGCCTTACTGACCTTGCAAACTGCCTTGCCCATTTCGGTGTCTTTCTTCGGCTTCTTTCTTCGGCGTCTTTCTCTAGATTTTCCTTCGTCCAGATCTACCAGTCTCGATCATCTCCGCGCTGCTCCCGTCTCGCACTCTCAGTCCTACTCCTGACTCGCGACCTTCTTCGCCGCTCGACGGTGGAGACGTCTTCGCTGGGGCGCACACATCAGCCGCGAGCAATCATACCACAAGGTGGCGCTCTGTCTGTCAGCAGGACGTCCACGCACCTTCCTGACCTTCGGCGATGCCGCCTTCTCGTAGTCTTTTCGTGAGCTTGCTCCTGGTCCTGTCAAGATGCTGATTGTCAAGCTGAGGGCCTCTCCATTGCTCTAGATTCGCAAAGTTTGGGACTGTCGGACGTCGAGGGCGTGCTCCAAGTGCCATGGCGAGTTTTCTGGAAGGGGCAAAGCGTGGGCAATCAAGGAGTGTAGAAGCGTCTATCTAGTGGGTCAGATTTGTTACATATTTGTTGTGTGCCTGTCTTGTGTCTCATGATAGTGTCTCGAGTGTTGATCGCATTCTCTGTCTTCTCTTCTATCTATGCTTGCTCTCAGACTTTGTAGAACAGAGATGTGAACACATCGCGCAACATACTGCACCTAGCCCTGCATCAGGAGAAGAACGAAGGGGCGAGAATGCTAGGGTTTGACGCTGTTTCACTGAGGCTGACGCTGAGACTGGCACAAACTAAACCCATGACCCATGGGATCTTGGTGGTTCGTGATCTGAGGGCACCCAAGTCCAAAAGGGCCAGGTATCGACCACCACCGATTGCGGTTGCTTTCTAATAGCCAAGGCCATATAACTAGTCTGTATAGCAGACAACGATAAGAAACACTTAAACATGGTAAGACTGAGCTTGGTGATCAGATATCTGTTTCAGTAATCTTTCCGCTTCGTCTCTCTCCATCACGTTCTGATGCGTTTGTGTTTGAGCGTCAAGAGGGTCGAAACGAGAAGAATATAAGTTAGAATCAAGATGGAAAGAAGTAACAGAAAGGAAAGAAGAAGGATAGGAATAAAGAATTCTTACATGAATGATGATATTCTCCAAGTATCTCGCAGCTAGCCCCCAATTGCCCTCCCTCCTTCCTTCTTCGTCTGACCCCTCTTGTACGCCCTCTTCCTTTCTTTCGATGCCAGCCAGCTCATACTTCGCCAAGAACAACCAACTCTGGACCAGTACACCTACACTTGCACTTCTTCTTCTTCCTACTTCTTCGCCAGCTTCTCCTTCCTCTTCACCTTCTGCGATACCGTAAGCTAAGAGTCGTCGGTGAACTTTGGCTGCTTCGTCCAGATGGCCAAGGGACACATGGAGGTTGGACAGGGTGAGAAGGGTGTTGGGGATGGAGATAGCAGGGTCGTTTCCTAGAAGAGCGCGTTCATGACATTGAATGGCTTCCTTCGGACTGAGTTGTTTCCAAGCCAGGGTTAGAAAACATCAGGAAACGAATTCAATAAAGAAAGCGCGGAGAAAAGGGATCTACCGATTCGTATTCTCATATACTTGAGCAAGCGCCGTCCACATTCTGGGATCGTATGGTCTGTTTGATATTCAAGCGAAAAAGGTCAAGCACTGACGTTACCAAAAGAACAAAAGAGCGACAAAATAGATAGAGATGATCATACCGAAGAGCGGTGGCCTTGTTGTAATACTGAATAGCATATTGAGGCATGTCTAGTAATTCGTATGTTTGACCTAGACCATACCATGCCCTATAATCTCTCGGGTTGACGTCTACGATTAACATCATATCAGTTTACGTCATCAGGACACGAAGCATGTCGAGTTGAAACATATGAGAACAACCTACCAACAGCTCGTCGATAAGCTTCGATAGCAGCATGACTGTTCTTCATCTCTACGAATTCATGACCCATCAGCGTCCATGCAGGTAGATAATCTCTATTCAGTTGTAGAGACCGTTTAAAGTATTGAATCGCCTTTGGTCTGTCGCCTCTTGAGGAATAGAAGTTCCCTATATATTATCAAGCCAGTTCAACGTCAGATATAGTCATTCCTGAGATTAAGAAAAATAACAAGTCGAAAATATTAGAGTTAAGGAGACTTTACCTATCAGACAACAAGTCTCTGCCCGGTTTCGATCGACGGAAGCATACGTCTTTGCAAGCTGGGCAAGTTTGGTGAGCTTTGGAATGACGTATAGCATGTTTGAATAGATATCAATATCGTCCAATCTAAATGGGTCAAGGGCTTGCATATTGTCGAATGTCCTTTCTGCGCTTTCAAAATCTGTCATTGTCCCGCGGACGAGCGACAGAAAAAAAAGTAAGTTCAGTTGTGAATCTCTGAGGATTATATGAGAAGATACAAACACATGAACATAACAAACCTCTCAACTGATAGGCAACCATCCCTCTCATGCTCTCTCCCCAAACCCAAACTTTTTTATTCCTTCGCCCTTCGTCTGTAAGTCCGATTGAGAACACGTCCTGCTCAAGCTGATCCAGAGCGTGACCAACAAGTTCGGTCGCGCAATGAAGCTCGATTCGAGTGTGTATTTCAAGAAGGTCGAAAAATGGGTGAGGTTGTTGTTCGTTGAGAATTTGAATGATTTGATCCAGCTAAGTCCGTCCATTCAACATAATTGAGACATAATAGAGGAAAGGCTCAATCGTGTGCTGAAGATAGGTTGAATCACTGAGGAATACAATGGACCAACTCACGTTCTCTTCAGAATCTATGCAACGTGCGAGACTCAGACAGCAAGACCAATTGAACGGGTATCGTTTCAAACTTTCGATAAACCACTCGGCTGCTTCGATTCGTCTATGAATCCGGAACAGAATTAGCCCTTTACTGTTTGACGCACAGCGCAATTAGATGATTGAGAGGTAAGGTAAGTCAGGTAAGGCCAAGGAAGACGATGCCGGCGCACGATGGAAATAGAATCTTGACGGACAGATATATCAAGAATGGATCATCTGCGTCTTTCAGCTCGTCTAGTATGGGCTGGAATGAAGGAGCTAGTCGATGTCTATCATCTTCTGGCGCTGTGATTCAAGAAAATAGAAGCGAAAACGTATAAGGGCATCTTTCGGAGGGTGTCGCTTCCGCTAAGTAGAGGGTACGATCTAACTCATAACGGTGGGCAGGCCCTCTTGTAGTCTTTTGTCTGCGCTCTGGAATCGAGAGTAAAATTCTATAAGATCAGCATCATTTGAATTACTAGTACTCAAGACCGAAACGAAGTATGTGCACGCACAAGGTAGGTCGCGTACAATCTAAGAAATTCACTCTTCGCGCTCCTTGCTCCTGCAAGTACAAATGCGCATCGATCCAACTCCTTGGCTTCAAAATAACAATGAGCCAACTCAAAGATGTCTTCTTCTCTCGGATCTGCAAAGGTGCCTTTATTGAGACTACCAAGTTCGGTAGGTCGTTCGTGCGGAGGGAAGAGCCCGAAGTCCACATCGCCATCGCCATCGAACGCGCCTCCAACAGAAGTAGGAATGAATTCGCTGGGACTCAACACCGACAACGAAGTTCTGCCTCTAATTCCTTTTCTAGAATCTGAAACCGTTGGACGAGAGGGCGTCGATGTAGAAAATACTGGTAAGGCCGAAGCAAGGGAGGATGAAGAAGCGATTGGGTTCGCAGGTAGTCGGAGTCTGTGCGCAAGCGGAATGGCGTTGAGTTGTTCGGCAGAGAACTTGGAGGCTTGAGTGAGACCACGTTGACGTAGCTCAGAGATTGACTGGCGAAGCTGGGTGCAGAAATTGTGGTCCATTTTTCCAAGTAAATGTTCAAGTTTGATCAGGAAACGTTTGAACGATATTGATATTGATCTGTTTGTCAGGAGGTTCGGCTGAGTGCGATGAAGACGGGAGAGATCGTGATAAAGATGCCTGATGAGAATTTCCTTGGGCTGAAGCAATTGAACAGCCTTGATCTCGAGAGAAGATGATACTATCAAAGCTCTCAGCAGGTGGTGAGTGAGAGTTTGTGAGTGAGGTGAAGATGTTTCGATGTTGTTGACCTGATGGTTGTGTGCTATGTTGGGTTCAACTGCTTTTGATGTAGATTACAAAACCTTATAGTACTTTTCCATGTAAGTAATAGGGAGGATTGTAGTTCAGGGATTACACCGCTTTGTGGCGTTACAACAATTTGAACCTTCCTTCTTCCTCATCATCACCACCAAAGACAGACGACAGAGAACAACCTACACCCACCCTCGCTCTTCCACCCTATCTCGTCTTACTTTCCTCCGACTTCCACAGATGCGTCAGTTAAAGTTCCACGAGAAAAAACTTCTCAAGAAGGTTGACTTCTTGAATGTACGTTGAATATGTCTCTCCTTCTCTACCCTTGTATTCTCCGCCTGTCCTCGGCTGATTTCAGTTGGTCACTTTGTCTTGATGTCAATTTATGCTCTCTCGTAGTACAAGCAAGATGCAAGTCTTCGAGAGGTCAAAGTGATGCGTAGGTATCATATCCAGGAGCGAGAAGACTACCACAAGTGCGTCCCTCTCAACATTCTTACTTTCGTTTTGTTTTGTAGACCTGACTGACGCCTTAGCTTTGCTTGCTCTTTCAATCCTAGGTACAACAAGCTGGCCGGTCTTCTTCGTGCATTGGCCCACAAAGTTTCACAACTGCCCGCTGCGGATCCATTTCGAGCAAAGATGGAAGCCGACCTTCTTTCCAAGTGCTACGACCTTGGTCTTCTCAACTTGGAGAACAAATTGTCAGATGTCGAGAACAAGGTGACGGTCTCTGGGTTCTGTAGACGGAGACTTGCGGTCGTGGCTTGTAGACTGAAGATGGCAGAAACCGTTGGAACTGTTCGTTCTTCTCATTCTTCCTTCGATATTTGGATTCTTCGTGTGCCTGTTGATTGACTCATTTGCTCGATCGCCATAGGCTGTCAAGTACATCGAGCAGGGTCACATTCGAGTTGGACCTAATACAGTCACCGACCCGGCCTACATGGTCACCAGAAACATGGAGGACTTCATCACCTGGGTGGATTCGAGCAAGATCAAGCGAACAGTCATGACCTACAACGATGAGGTACGCTTCTCACGATCCTTTCCTCTTTTCTCCTGCTTTCTGGGAATCATACTTATCATGCTGTTCATCATTACACCTTTTAGTTGGACGATTTTGACCTGCTATAGAAAGAACACTCTTCATTTCTATGGTTCGCATGCTCCGTTTCCGGACCCTGTTTCATTTTCCTCATTGCCCTGGTACCATTTTGGCTCTTATTCCTGCTTGACTCTCCTCGTTGCCTTCTTTTCGTCTTGTTGTACTATCATTCCTCAACCCTCATACATACACTCCCTTATACGTTCTTTCGCGTGCTTCCTTCTTAGAGAATAAAGACACAGTGGGAACGATATCACAAAATGATAAATTATCAGTCAATCGAAATCATTTTTTGAACGGGATGATGAAATACGGCGGACAGCCAAGCAAAAGAATAAGAAGGTAAAGATAATCTCTGTTGCCAGAGATATTGATTAAACGACTGGAGACCTATCCGAGACTCGAGTGGACCCCTCTTCTAAATGTCCTTCTTCTCCCTTACACCAAAAGGCTTTGAATCGACCAGAACTCGTCCTTTGAATCCCCAGAGATCGCCACCTCTTCCTTTTCTGACGGACCGGAAACCGGGGCCTTCCCATGACAAGATCTCTCCTGGCGGGTTCAGTCTGGGCCAGTTTACGTAGCTGTTGAATAGCAAGGCGCTCAGAGTCAGAAGTCATGACGAGCCAAGGCAGGAAAGTAAAGGGAAAGGACAGGAAAGAACAAGAAAGAGGACTGAACTGAATTCCATTAGTAAGCATATATAACAAGGCGAACGCCGTGATAGGTAGCCATTGAGCGATGAACAAACTGATTGGCGCCTCTGTTTGTCGTCATCGATGGAACAAGAAAATCGATAGGAAGAAGTGTTAGATTTATCGAGAAGAACAGATGAAACGGAGATATCGCGAGATGAAGAACAAAAAAACGAACTGGAATATCGAGGAAGGAAGACAGCAGAGAGTAACATCAAAAGTCCAAAGAAAAATATGTAGGGCATCTGATAAGAGTACAGCACAACAAACTCACACTGTTAGCATATATATCTCTCAACATGAAGGTAGAATCTAATTAAATACATACAACACGCTCGGTCAAGGACCGATCCTCCTGAACCAAGTGGTTCAGTAAAGACTTGTTCTCTTCATTTCGAGCATCAAATGACCCTGTAAGAAGGTCATATGCGTCCTTGAGGAGGCAGTCCCAGAGACAATAAATTCAATTTAGTCAACCCTTCACTCTTGAAAATCCAACCTTGTAGTAATCCTTCGACTAGCGATCGAAGGGAACAAGAGGGAAACATACTTGTCGGTTTCCATCGAAGAAGTTGTTGAACACATATCGTTTTACAGAATTAACACCATCCTGCAAAGCGCCCGCTTTCGTCCTCTTTCCCGTCCTGGTGAAGTCAGTTTTGAGCGCGCCTGTGCCTGAATATGGCTCGGAAATCGTGTCTGCGTGGTCAGCCCAGACTGTCGCATTCCATGAACCGAATATCAAGAAGAGAGGTTAGAGACAACATCAGAAGGACAAGAAGAAAAGCGGTTTGTTTCTCAAAGCCATTGTGAATGAGATCAGAGGCAGAGGAAAAACACGGACCATTTCGGAAGAGGAACATGAAATCCTCGTAGTCCTCAATCGACTGTGCAGAAGGAAGCACGCCCGCTAGTCGTAGTTGTTCTGTTAACGCATGTTTGGCCAGAGCGGATTGTACGACATTCGTCCTGTCGAGCGAGTCCATACCTTTAAGTTGAATTTTTAAATAGATTGAAAAGTACCATCAAACGTGAGTTGAAACCCACAAGACTAGGAAAAAACATCGAGGACGCACAGTTGGTTCGAACAATGGACTTTTGAACAGATACTGGGTTGGTAGGACTTTGTTTGGCAGACAGTTGGAAGAATCTATGATCCAAAGTAAAAGTTTGATCGATTCGTCAATATCTCAAGATAGTGTAAAAAAGGGATGCCTAAGAGCAGACAAATCAACCCAGCGCTTACCCTTGCTCTTTCAGTGGCTGTTTTAATCGGTCAACCAAGCCCTGCACTCGATCAAATCGCATGCCTTTGCATTCAGTATGGAAATCAAAGTATTCGTAATGAGCTTTTTGGTTACCCAAACGTTCCATCGCATGCTCAAAAGCCTCCTTGACTGGTTTCTCGTAGCCCTTTTGATTGACAAGATTGATGAGATATACATCTCCATACATCTCCACTTGATCATCAATATGGGCCTTCAGCGCAGCGGCCTATCATATTTGAGTCAATCATTGATGAAAAGAACATCAGCGCTCAGCCACAGAGGCCAAAGCTCGAAAGAGAAAAAGAGATACAACGAACAGTTTCTGGTTTATCCATCACCTGCAAATCAGGTTGATATCTCAAAGTATTGACCTGCGCCCAGAAGACCGGAACACTTCCTCTAGTCTGGACATAACTAAACAGTTGGAACTCATCCCCTTTTCCTTCACCCATCACAACGATTTGTTCAGTCTCGTTTGAGTTGGCGGCGTGGCCTTCCGGACTGATTCCTCGGGTAAAGTACCTGGTCCCTGCTCTATATCGAGATCGACGAGAGATGAGTACGAAGTCGAATGGCTTGTTGTTAACCCGAGCAGATTTAACCACGACGGCTAAAGAATTTCTCATCAACGCAACGAGTCAGTTACATATAGGACATGACGTGAAATTCAGATGCAAGAGCGCTCACTTCCAAAAATTACCGGCAGGATGAATCGGCCAAGGTTTGCGTCCGGGTGTTTGATGAAGTCCTTCATCATGGCCTTGTTCCAGAAGAACCTCTCTTCAGTACTCTCCCAAAAAGCGTGCTCTCCTTTCCCTCCTTGATGTTCTTTTCTAAATGTTCTTTCTACAGTGTTTGTAAGATCTCGCTCGTAACTGAACCAGAGCCGGCCTCGACAAGCAGCAAGGCCGGTCTCAATCAAGGAATAGAGGTATCTATCTCTAGGGTCGGATAAATCATGTGGAGTCAAAGGGAGGATCTCGAACGATTGGGCGTTATAGATTTGAGCAGAAAGCAAGGTCTGAGGTTCGGACACGCTAGAAACCACAATCAACACGTCGACTGTATATGATTAAGAGGATTATGATATCAGGTCTCGGGACTCGCAGAGGGACTGGAAGTGAGACGAACCAGTAGCCAAGCTGATTTTTCCTAGGATTCCATAGATTGGCTTGCCCGGGCCGAGATCTTTCAGAAAATTCTCTACACTGTCTGCTCAGTCAAAACGTTCATTCATTCATTTGTCCGAAACGACGCGGTAGAGGAAACAACACAATCAGCTCTCTCCATCCTTGTTTTACGAATCTACATGCTAAAACAGCTCATTGAACGAACTGACTTTTGAAGTACACATCCCCGTTTCGCCGACGAAAGTGTAGTTGTTCGCATCCAACTTCTGGGGAGGTTGCTTTCGTGGCTTGGATGATCTATAATGTGATGGAGTTTTCAACGTTCGAATGACCATCAGGTCCGATCAAGATGACGCGTCTCTTCTTCTTATAATCCTGATGAGAAGAAGCGATGGTTTGCAAAGGATAATGAGAACGAAACTTACAAAGTAATCTGTCGTCTTGAATAGCTCAAGAGACTGATGAAGACTGGTAGAGAACGACATGCTGTTGGGCAGGTCAACAGAAAGGAAGCGGATGGTGGTTAACGGCACCTTTGCTCCGTTAACACAATTGTCGCTTGAGACTGATAACCTGTCCCTGTTGTTCTGCTCTGAATATTGATGTCTGGATGCTTTTCCCTCGTCCTCTATCCCTCCTTTTCTCTTAGTTTCGTGAGTGCTTATCGTTCTATCTGTGTTCATAAGGACTAGAAACTCTAGACTATTTCATGTATAACAAGACCCTGTAAAAAGAAGTGATGTGCCCCTCGCCGGTACCTTCCAGAGGATAAAGGCTTTCTTCTCTACCGGCCGTATCTATAGCTTATAGGGTTGAATGAGGAAACAAACCAGATGAATGACACGACCATTCTCTCCATCCATCATTCTAGGCTAAAAAAGCTTCGAGGGAGATGGACCAAGATAATGCTCTAGAATTTTGTCTATGTCGTTCATCTTCCCTAATAAATACAGACCGTGTGGAGAGAAGAAGAAAAACTTGAGGAAACAGATTTGATGTCTAAAGGATCCTGAATACGCCTCATAAGCAGGGGAGCTCTAAGCAGATGAAGCACCTAGCAGGATCCCTAGGCTTCATCTGATAATGATGATGGTTGCCATGGGGGAGGGAACGAACGTTAATGTCTAAGGAATGAAGACAGTGCTCACCGCTCTCGTCCGACACGTCATCAATTGCCAGCAAGTCTTCTCTTCCAAGCCTCGTTTGCATTTCCTGAGAAAATGTTGCCTTGATCGCCCACTACCCACCAATCACTCATTCACTCTTCAAGTAGAATCTAGCTATTTGGATCCTACTCGCTATCCACCTGCTTTCATCAGATCCTTCAAGATGAGGCTTGAAATTCAAGCCCTTATTGTTGCCACAATTGTCGCCGTCGCTCACGCAAGTGCCTTCTCAGGCTATACCAAAGTCCCACTCAAATCTATACAAACCATGTAAGTCTTGAAATTCTTCTGAGTTGATCTGGACCAAACAACTCCGAAACTTATTCGGCTCTTATTATGTATACGGCATTATCAAAATCAAAGTACCCTGTATCCCGACCAAAAGACAAATGCTCGTCGGACTAGTCCGATCCCACAGCTGACATGTGTGGGTTCAGCTTGTCGACAGTACGAACAATACGTCGAGGTGGTACAATGTTCAAACATGGGAAATGATGGGTCAGGTAACATACAGTGGAGATGTCAGACAGATTTGCCGAGTCCTTTGAAGCTGGGCAGGGTGAGTTTCGCAAGAGACCTTTGACTACTGATTCATATCAAGAGATTTCATTTGATTGTTGACTGACTAGTGATCAACGCTTCTAGGTCGAAGTCTCTTGCGAAGGATGGTCTGGGCCAGATGACACTGAAGTACTACAAGGATCTTGTGGCCTAACTTACACGCTTGTCAAGCCTTCCGGAGATATTGACCGGGATCCAAAAGGTTCCCACAAATCTCGTAAGGACTCTTTCCATCAAATTGTCACGATCAGCGAGATGATAAGTTTGAACTGATATTGTTATTGTCTTGATCTGTTAAAAATAAATATCTAGGACTTGACTCATTCCTCCAGTTCACGTTCAATCTGCTCTTTTTCTCTATTCTGGCTTTTATCCTATACTCAATTTTAAACTCTTGTATGAGAGAGCGCCGAGCTTCTTCTGACGGTCCGGGTAGACCTGGAGGAGGAGGTAACTATCCCGGCTTCAATGGCGGTGGTGGTCATGGTGGAGGAGGAGGTGGTGGAGGTAATGACCCTCCTCCGCCCTACGATCCAAATGCCAAGCCTTCTTCTGGGGCCACACCTACTCCAGCTCCTTCCACCTCACGCGGTGGTCTGGGTGGGTTCTGGACAGGACTTGGACTAGGTGGGGCAGGTGCGATGGGTGCGGCTTATCTCGCTAATCAGCGCAGGGAGCGAGAGAGGTACTACAGAGAGCAGGATCCAGGTTACGGAGGGATCGGAAGAACTGACCGATGGGATTCGGATCGAGGTGAATGGACCTCAAGGTGGGGCTGGGATCGTCAACCCGGGCAGCACCACCCAGGAAGATCAAACGGCTCTGGCGGCTCAAGCAATCTGGGAGATGTAAGAACCACCTCTGGCTTTGGTGGTAGCTCTGTGAGGTGAAAGTATAGGTTCTGGACTTGATTCGTCACTTGAATTATATATGAATTGTATCGTCTTAACGTAAGCTTCGACGCGTCGTCGCTCTTGTTTTTCCCTTAGGGGATCAGAAAACAACGAATCCTCTGATCTACCTTGAAGTGAAGCCATAACCCATTAAAAACTGCACTCGGCCGATCGAGACTTGCTAGTCAAACGATCCATTGGATTGTAGTTGAGAATAGAACACTAGTCTGTGTTGCTCTAGATGGATCGCTCTTCGCCAACAGACGAGGATTGGCCTCAGGAGGGCACGTTTTGCACGCTGAAATTACTGAAAAAGGCCGATGGGACGGAACTTCAAAGATACCCTGTGGATGGAGAACGGACGACATTTGGAAGGTGAATATCCCTTTCCGACTAGTGATAGACATAGGATTCCATACAGAGTAAACTGACAGCATGGATGTGATCTATTTGTTTTATGAATGGACTGCTATGATGGCTTTGCTGATTCTTTCAGAGATCCTTCTAATGATGTTCGTCAGCGTTCCTTTGTCTGGCTATCAGTTGAATAGTAGCGAGAATATCCTGACTAATCTTCTTGTTTTCGACATCGGCGACCTTTCAGGTCCGAATCTACTATCCTGATATATCCCGATTCCAATGTGAATTGGTTTTCGATGTTGATCGCAAGGTCTGGCTCTATATCCTCTTTTGCCCAACGCGTGACAACTAGATCAGACTGACGGGTCGCTTTTAATCTTGGTGCTTCCGCCAGCCCTTCCTCAAGGTACTCGGAAAGACAGGCTTGTTAATCAACGGGAAACAAGTCAAACCACCCGCCGAGGTAGAGTTGAAAGAGGGAGACACGTTCGAGATGAGAAAGAAGAGATGGCTACTCTGCTTACCTTCGGATGGTACTATTCAAGCGATGAAGCAAGTTGAGGTTAGAGCATTCTTTTCTTTATCTGCTTTCTTTACATGTGTAATAATATCGTTCTTCGACATGACGACAAATTATGATCTGAAAAAGGTATCAACTCCTCGTCGTCGACGTCCATCCACCCGGTTTTCTATTATTCCACCTGACTTAACCTTTTCACCGTACGCGGCTCACGATGCTGCCGCTCGACTGCCTGCCAGTCCTATAGGCTCGCTAAAAGGGCTAGAAACGCAGTCATCTACGCAATCTTTAAGAAGACCAGTGCCAGAGAGTCTATCATCGCAAGATGGTGAAGAGGTAAATCAAGAGAATGATGGACGAAATGACAGTTCTGAAGAGAGCTCCGAACAGGAACAAGTGGAAGACGAAAAATCCGAGGAGGAAGCGTCATCGTCCAAGTCAACTGCAACTAGGATTCGAGAGTCCATCTGGATGGTGAGCTTGACTTTTTGATTCCTAGAAACCTGGAATAAACGCGTCTCAAATGATCTATATTATCTCGTATATCTGTCTAACGCACGCCCCAATGCTTTCGTTATTTCTCGACATCAGCCTCGACGGTTCTCCAACTCTCTGCCGGGTAACAACAAAGATGCTGATAACTCGCAGACAGCCAGTTCCATCCTTCAGCCATCCTTGTCAGACACACAGCTGGATACCGTTGCTGGTAGCAAGAGAAAATCGAGAGCTGAAGAAGAAGAGGAAACCGAAGTAGTTTCCCATCAGCAAGCGACTCCCCGATCCATCCCTCTGCCTGTGTCATTAGAGACTCCGTATGCCTCAGCAGACGGTACACCCATTAGGAAACCTCTGATGCACAAGACACCATCATCGACAGCTGGTCGAACGCCTCATTCGTCTGCTAAGGCTCCTTCTAACAACCGATCGTCACTCTACCCAGCTCTGCCCCCTGCGCCAATCAGCTATCGGACGGCTCAACATCCAACCAACACTCCAATTTCAACTTCCTCCGTTGAACAAGTACCTGACGAATTCCCTCCAAGACATGACTCACCAACTTCTATATCAACGGAAATCTCTACGCCTCAGTCACCAGAGGTTCACTCTGTCCCTCTTCCGTCCATCGGAGGCTCGTCTGTCAAACAGCTTGTAGCTCCTTCGACTCCTGGTGCGGTCATGCAACAAACCCCGAAAAACTTGACTGCTACAAAAGGACCTAACTCATTGAGGAAGGCTATCTTGATGAGGAGTGCTCGGAAGGTATTGTTCGGTCAGAAAGAGGAACCGGTGGTCGTCAAGGATCAGATGATTGGGAACGTTAAGATTCGTAGGCGGTCTAGTACTGGGCCAGGCAACCAGGTGAATGTCTCCTTCTCTTTCTGTCTCAAGTTCATCTTGTAGATTGGAAAAAACTTCTTGATGCTGTGACTGATCTCGAGCGAGAGGTTCGATTGTGTTCATTAAGGATGTATTCGATGATCTACCAGCCGAACCTGTATCCTCCATCTTCGATTTTGAGCCCGATTCAGAATCATCAGATGAGGAGGAAGAGACAGATATCGATAAGGAAAATGAGCCGACAGAGGATGTAAATCCGGCTGCTGCACAAGCATTTTCTGTTGGACTGGAAGATGAAGAGCACTCTGATAGAATCGATGAGAGAGACTCAGTAGAGTCTCCTGAAGAGGAATACGTAGAAGATAATCTACTTGATGAAGATGTGTCCGATGAAGATTCATCCGATGAAGATTCAAGTGAAATCAAGGTAGACTCTATCCTCAGCGAATATTGATACGTTTGTATAACTGGAAGCTGATCGCCGCTTCGCTCTCTTCGTTTTCTTCCTACTTTGATGAAAGCCAATGGATAACTACGCTGATCAGGAGGTCTCGATCGGTTCGATTGGCGAATCAGAAAGTGATGATGAGGCGTTCGAAGAGGTCGAAAAGAATTTGATTGTAGAACTCAGTAGCGGGAGCGAGAGTGAGGAAGAGCAGAAACCTGACCTAAGGTCATTCAAGATCAAGAAGGAAGAAACGAGCCTAGATGATATTTTGCCTCCGGGACCTTCCACTCCGACTATTTTGAGAACGCCTCAGGTTGGTCTAATCTTGTGAAGTATATAAAAAAAGGTTTTCCGTAGCCTGATATTGACATATGACACGAATTTGTACAGGCCGCTCGACCAATTCAAACGAGATTTTACACACCGCAAGCCGTCTCATCCGCGGATTTCAAGGTCAACTTGTCAAGAAACTTGGGTCCACCTGTTCAGGTTCCAGCCTCTGCTTCCAAGCCCAGAAGTTTGAACGCACTTTCCAAGGTTTGGAAAGAAGAGGCAGGGCGAAGAAGTAGTCTGGGACCGCCTCTTCGAGTCCAACGGGTAAGGACCGTGGAAGAAGATGTAGATGAGGAGACCAAGGATGAGCAGGAAGCTTTGAGAAAGGTCGGTCGCCGGCCCTCCTGCTATTGTCTATCTTGAGTAATAATCGGTATCTGACTTCTGTTCACACTATCTACGGGCTTGATGTCTTACTAAACGAAAGGCTGCCGCTAAACGACGAGAATCTGCAATTATTCTTGCCTCTGCTCCTCGACAGCTACCTAAGATTTCGGAGTTTGACATGAAAGACTTGCAATCCCCTCGGAAGAAGCCCTTGGGGACTCCTCTAGCCATCCCAGAGTTGAATGATTCATCTTCAGATGAAGAACGGACACCTCTTCAGCTTCTTGCCAAGAAGGCTGAAAAGCTAAAGAGGAAAAGCATGGCTCGACATACCTTGTTGGGCGCGACTCCTTTTTCTCCGTCCGCTCCAGGTACCCCCTTGAGAGCTTCCACATTGTTGACCTCCACGCCAAAGAGCATTCTCAATCAGTCCTCTGTGCCTCTCCTTGGGTCGCCCAATCTTCAGCCTTCACGTCTCTCTGCCCGTCCAGAGCCGCCTACTCCAAATATGGGCGGCCTGCGACATCTGTTCAGCACTTCTTCTGCTGTTCCTTCTACCCCTCGGTTCGGTGGAATGAGATCTCTCTTTAGGGAACCTATCGCAGAATCTCCGTCAACATCTTACTCAGAAGGCGTTGAATCGATATTCCAATTGTCCGAAGAGACGGGATCACTCTTTTCGGAATTACCTTCTGTGGTGAGGCCCCTTGCGTCTAGGGACGAGCTTCTGTCTCTAACGGAGGAGCCTTTGGGTCAGGAAACGGCTGTAGAGAACCCTGACGAAAGTCTGTTAATTGTTTTAGAAGACTCGTTGCTTGATCTCGAGCAAGCAGCGGACTTCAACATCTCTGGTGCGGTGACTGATCATAAGGAAATTCATGGAGATGATGCTGAAAATGACAAGACTCAGGGGAAGCTTCAAGACAAACGCGATCAAATCGTGGGTCAAGATTCCACGGAACACTTGATCGATGTCCGATCTACTACTACTTCATCTTCGAATTCGGTCTCAATCACAACGGGCATTGAGGTTGTCGACGAGCACAAGAGTGGGTCAACAATCACGAATTTGCCTAGACCGAAGACTCGTCAGACTTCCGCGCGGTCCACCACGACCGCTGCTTCCGAATCCGAGTCTTTGGTCGACTCGAGTCGTCCTGACGTTTCTTCACCTATTGCTCCTCCTTCGCCGCCTCGGACCCGTCGAGCGACATCGAGAGCAGCAAGCGAGCAGCCTGCAACAACAACATCTACTTCTCTCACTTCTTCCTCAGTCTCGGTCAGTAGGCTTCCTGCTCGTCGAACGACCCGAGCTGCTTCGGTCACACCATCTGTCTCGTCAGCCCAGGCTCCCGTGAAACCGACCAGATCGGCTGGTATGGTTAGGAAAGGAATGACGCCTGTATTGACTCTAGCGTCCCAGGAACAGATTGATTCTAAAGCGATAGGATCTAAAACGAGAAGCGGTCGAGTGCCTGTATCTTCCACGACCGGGAACATGGGGTCGAGGGTTGTATCAGTTAAAACAGAGCCGATTGAATTAGAAACGTTGGAAGAGGATGAGGATATTCTGGAGATTGAAACTCCACCCGCTCCATCTTCTCGAGCTAGAAGCACAAAGATGAAAGCGGCAACAACGGCGGCGAAGGGAAAGAATCCTGTTAGACCGGGTGTGGCGGCGTTGGAGTTAAGACCGAATCGAGAAGATGACTCTTCCTTACCGGTAATCAAAAAGCGACGAACGACCACAAATTCTTCTATCGAGGATGACAAGGTTGGCTCTGCTTTTTTTTTTCTTTTTTTCTTTTTTAACGATTGTGACCTCGTTCTTAAGCTATATATTTTGTCTTTCATTACCTTAGGAGAATGAAACGGCCAAGCCTTCAAACCGACTGCTGGATAACTCATCGGACGTGATCGCTATTGCTAAATCGGCCCTGGTATCAAAATTAGTTCCTCCGAAACCTGTAGGACGAACGACGAGAGCCAGAACGGCGACGGCTGAGCCAGAGGAGCAAGTTTCAGAAAAAGCCACGGCTGCAAGGACAAACACGAGGACAAAGAAGTAGCCTTTTTGCCCTATCAGGTCTTTCCCTTTATGTTTTCATATTTATTCTTCTGATCAAGGCATCTTGTTTCGAGCGTTGAATATGCTTCTATATTTCTTTCCAGATTCCATCTGTATCTTATTCCCTTTCGATTTTTTGTCATTCTGTAATCGTTGCTCTTGATCTTTCTCGTTATCTCCCAGTCTACATATACCCAAGTTATTACTTCTTGACCGAATTTCCTATCTGATTCGATTTATTCACCATTACCGCGTCTACTACCTACTTGCTCTCGGTGTCTTGTTGAGTGTGATCGTGTGCTTCTTGTGTCTCTTTAAGCGCGCTTCAAGGAGCTAGGGTTCTGTTCTTTGGCTAATTGATTGTTCTCTGATATTTGCATCTCCTGGAGTCGTGATCATTCGTTTCAAAAACTGTTTCTTTTGCTCAGGCTTATATCGTTCATGCTGACTCTTCAGTTTGATACTGAAGTTAGTAACAAGGAAACGCAAGCGAGCAATCTTCTTCTTGGTGAGCGCGGACAACATTTAGAAATCCGAAAAGACACGAAGCGATCGCCCAGGCTGTGTCCATTCGGAATGAAATCTATTTGACTAATTAAATCGCAAGACGCCCACTCATCGACCGACTTGTTCATCCAACCATCATCCAACGTTCGCTTGTACATCTCACAGAACACCAACATGTCTGCCTCTCGTGAATTCGTTGAAGCGACTGCCAAGGTAGGTAATTGATCGCGTGGTCGTATATCCTCGGGCCTATGTCCTCTGTCATCTCTTTGCTGATGTCGTGCTTTTTTTTTCTTCGTCCTCTCCTGGCCATCGCAGTTTCCTCCCTCGAATCCTTTTGCCTTAGGTTCGCTCATTTACTCGACCATATCGCTCTTGAAGCGTCTCTGGTTATTTTACTGAGCTTTCTTCAGACTGACCTTTTTGATTTTGTTTTCTCGCGGCATGATCAGTCAAGAATGGACAGCAAAACCCTCTCCACATCACTCTTCAGAACGGACCTGAGGACATCACGCTCGTCTCAGCCTCTGCTAGTTTCCATGATCCTGAAAAGCACTGGAAGCTCATCCGAAACGTAAGAACGTGATCTTATATCCGTCAGTTCAGTTCTTCTCGAGAGTTGCAACTGACGAACAGGCGCTTTGATCTTGCTCTGAGCAGACCTCGGATCACAAGTTCTCGACTCCCGTTCTTGGCAACTCGAACCTGACGTGAGTTAACAATTTCTTTTCGAGGGATTTTAAAGGAATGGCTCAGGAAGGACAAAGGCTGCTATGATGAGGTGAAGTTCATAAAAAGCATAAAAAACTTACATCATTATTGTTGGTGTTCACGCGTTCATTTCTAGTTTCCCTTACTCTTTCTATTCCGAGTAAGTCATTCTGTCTCTTCTGACTGTTTTCAGCCTAGTTGATCGGCAGGAGCCTATTTGCTTCTCTCCCTATTGATCAGGTTCAAGCCCCGAGATGTTGGCCTTACGGTCTTTGTCGACCTTTTGGATGCCTCGAAACAGCCCTTCCGGGTCATCGCTTTCAACTCGACCGTCTCTGTTCGTTCAACTTCTTCTTCGTCTCAAATCATGCCTTCACGCTCTTAATCAATCTCTCCCAACTCATAACTTGATGAATGAATTTCATAGGTTGTCGAGCCCCCATCATCGTTCTTTGATCCCTCCCTTCTTTTCCTATACATCATCCTCGTTGGGTTTGCCGCTTTCATTGGAAACTGGATCTACAAGACTTTTGTTGCACCTATTCGAGGAAAGAAATCCTCTGGATCAGCTGGAACTGGGAAGAAAGCGAAGGTCGTGCCTGCTGCGGCGGGAAAGAGCTACCCAGAGAGCGTCAAGCCTTACGAGGTTCGTTCTTGATCCCTCTCTACCTCGCTCCCTTGCTTATTGCAGAATGTCATCACCTATTCCTTCTGCTGACTTGAGTTCCTCGCCTTCATTTTCGTCTGAAACAGGAGGAGTGGATCCCAGCCGGTCACCTCAACCTCAAGAAGCGTAACACCGGTAATAAGCTTTCAGCTGTAAGCAGCGGTGACGAAGGCTTCACCAGCGGTGGTGCCGGTACGTCCGGTGGAGAGTCGAAGTCTGGAAAGTCAAAAGGTGGAAAAGCCAAGGCTGGGAAGGGAAAGAGGGCCTGAAGTCGGTCTGAAATTGAGACCTTAACAGAGAATCAGAATCAGCGGGATGAGTCAGAGGTGACGAAAGGAATTGTTTCTGTCACAACTGTTGTATGATCGTTCGTCACGATGTTGGCCTTGAGACGAAGTGAAAATCGTTCATCTCGAAGCTGTCAGATATACTTCTTTTTGTTCATACATGTACATACATAGATCGATTAGAACATAAAATCCCCAAGGGTTCTAGAGAAAAAAGACATAGAAGACGAGAGTCGAAGAGTCAAGGAGGACCCGTTATCCAATCGCACGCCTACCCAGATGATCATAGAGATTTTGAGCGGAAAAACCAAGTGAGCAAAGCCTGAGTCGACTCAAACTCCATGACTTTTGCTTCGTATTGAGCCGTGTTCGGGCTGAGAGGTGGAACTGGTGAGAGAGATACCTGAGATGATTCGAAGGTAGTGATGGGACGACGATTCGAGTCGAGGTAGTAGGCATCACTTGGGTCTAGTGGTATATCGCTTGATTATAGAACGGCGTTGACGGAAAGAAGGAGAAACATCAAAAAGGCAAGAGGTGAGATGACTTGACTTCTATTAGCAGATTCTATAGACGGAACGAACGAGATGGCAATATCCCTCTCAATTTCTTCAGCATTCGGTATATCTCGACGTAGGAGATTGTACATGGCTATTCTTGAGTCAGCCGTGACAACTGGGTACTCATCCGTGTATAGGATTTTCTAAAGAATTGAAAGGAACCCCAGTTTTTTCTATCAGTGTCTAGACAAAAAGGGGGAAGAGCGAAGAGCAGAAGGTCCGAGTGAACTCTATAAAAGACTCACCTGGTCGCGGAGCGCCTCAACAAGGAATGGAGATGGCTGTTTCGGGAAATTAAGTCGACCACATGAATAGCCGACTCATCAGACTTGAACTCCTGAAGAGAAAGTGAATAGAGGACATACCACACATGCAGACTTGGATCGATACCCTTGCCTTGATCTACTATGCGTCAGGAACTGTTCCCCAAGAATATTCAAGTCGAGTCAGAGATCGACGGATGTGAAAGCTATGAATCTGTATGAAACAACTTGCTTACGAGCAACGCTTGGGCTCGAGTTGCAGCTTCCAAAGCCGTGAAAAGGAGGGACAAATGAGCTACGTGATAGTCTGCTCACAAGTAACATACTAAACGATGCAGAAACCCCACTTACCAACAAAAAAAACTCGTCTGAACGATTAACCAACAATTCAATCAACACCAAATACACAGTTCGACATCTATTGAAGAAGTCAAAGAGCGCGATAAACTACTACTGACCTTTCTTCTTCTGTGTCTTTCTGGTCCACATGTTTTACTGGAAAGAATCCGTGTTCGACTATCGAACACGTCAACATCATACCCAAGTATACTTTCTGTTAGTCGTCTTTCCTTGTCATGTAACATGTCTGTCATTTCAATCTGATAGACAGGTTGAGGGAAACTGTTATTTGAAACAACTGACCAGCAGGGATGAATACGACCGGCCACTCTAATCCTTTCGCTCTATGAACTGTAGAGATCACGACCTCCTTAAGAATCAAAGACCGATAAAGAGGCATCTGGTCAGTTTCAAGACGAATCGCGTGGGATACTCAGCAATATACATACGGGAACCTGCTCTCCAACACCTTCTTCAATCTCACCAGGGAAAGTCTTGAGCAAGAAGCGTGTCAACGAGTCTGAACATGCCGTCTGGGCATTCTGCTTCAAGGCTCTCATCTCTTTCTTGGAAAGCTGAAATTTAGTGGCGAAATCTTTAAGCTCCACAATGTTCTTCCAGCTCAACACTTGATCTGGACTACTATCCCAGATGAGCTCCGGACGAATCACGGCGACAACATAGTCGATCAACTGGCTGATCGTCGCCCCCTTCAATGGACAAAACAGAGAAAGAAGAATGAAGCAAGACAATCTATTAGCTGCATGGACATAGACACACACTCTCCGGGGGAATGCTACATCAACAGGTGGTCTACGGACTTCGTAGGCGAATTTCCGGATCTTATCCAGGTCATGAAGAAACGAGGTTACAAGACTTCGTTCTAACCCGGTCAGTTCGAGTCTCGGACCCCGAAGATACGTCATTGACGGAACTCCGTACTTCTCTGCGATGTGAACAATCTTTTTGGTCGTCTGTGTGTTTGATATCATACCAATATCATGAGAGGGAGAGGGAGACATAGTTAGCCCCAAGACAGAGTGAAAAAGGAAGGGTCTACCATCGGGAGAAAGAATGAAGAGACCCACAAGAGGTTCAGAACTTGATGCAATCACATCAAACACATGTTGGAAAGCAGACTGAAGCTCCAAGACATTCGGCGTTAGCACTATTATCTAACTCATCATATAGAGAAGGCGACAAAATAGAAAGCTCTTCCATACCTCCACAGTCTCATCGTCTATTAAACGCAGGTACGCGATGATCGCCCGAATCTGCGGTCTGTAGTAGTACTTGTCGAGTGAGACGTAAGGAATCCGATAAGCTTCGATTACAAAAGCAAGATGAAGAGCGACGAAAACCAAGAACATTGACACACCCTTTGGTCGTTCAATATCCGACAGGGAACGTTCAGCTCTTTTAGAGCTTGCTCGATCGCTCTTGACTGGGCGTTATATCGCACTGTTCATGCCCAAAGACTGTTTCAACGACGGGTAAGAAAAGAGAAACCCGTTCGAGAAGGTACTGACTAAGAATAGCAAAGTCACTGTACTCTAGGCCATAAGCGATCTTAAGCCTGACAATCTCCTTTGCAAAGAAGTGGGTTTCGTCATCAGTCCGATCAAAACACTTTGTAAACACAAGTTTCCCTCGAGGGTTTGCCGTCCACAGATCTACCGATCCAGCCGAAAGAGAGAAGGGGGCATAGAAGCAACCATTGTGTCAGATGGGAAACAAGTATCTTGAACCAACTACGAAGAACATACGTTTGTCAATTCTGTGAATGTCTTTGAGACAAAACAGGATCAGGCCGAAGGTTTGTAAGGCGTTCAGTAATGATACGAGATCAAGATGCATCAGCATAGGAGCGCGCATGATAAGTATATAGATTCTACTGACCTTGAGAGATAATTCCATCAGAGGCTGCCACGATATGGCCGGTCGAACGGTAATTCTCTTCCAACAAAACTCGGGAGCAATCCGGAAGATCTCGGTACATGTTTTCCATGTTCTCTTTGACAGCCTAGAGATTATGATTTTTCGCCCCGCGCAGAGGGTAACAGCAGAGAACGGAAGAAGAGTACATCTCGTCAGGTGTCCGGATTACCCGAGACCAATACAAAAATCGATTGGGGAAAAAATTAATAAATATCTCACCGATCGCCAGCCATAAATACTTTGATCAGGGTCTCCAACGACGGTCATCGTTCGTTTTGAATCCGTGAACTGTCTATAGGACCACCGTCAAGTAAGAAAATCAGTGTTGGTACAAAATGCTAGGAAAAATAACAAAAGTCAATGTTACTTACTTAGCGAGCTTGTACTGGATGGAATTTGTATCCTTTTGGATGTTGATTGGAACCCACAACAGAAAAAAAAATCAATCTAGGGAGATACACAAGAAGGATCAGAAGTTTGTACCTGAAATTCATCAATGAAGATATGCTTGATATTGCGTGTTACTGCGAGAAAATATGATTCATGAGAACCCACACCGAGCAAGCCGCAAGGGAATGTCAGTGTCGTATTTGAGTACGCTTTTAAGATATTAAATTAACAAAACAATCGAGGACAAACACTCGGGATGCCTTTCGAAAAGCTAGCACGAGTCCAAATAGTAGAGAGACGGATGAATTTCGGTTCGATCTCTCGACAAAGCATGACAAGATGCAAGATGGACGTGCTTACGTCGACCGCATAGACCAATAGATCATCAAAGTCCAGCTGACCCCTTCTTCTCAGCTCTTTTTGATATTCAAGATATAGCTGCAGACAGAAAACAGACATCATAGATTACATGAGTCAGGCAAAATACTTTTTTCCCCCAATATTGAGCTCGACGTGCCGATGGTCGAGCAGGAAGGTGAAAGTGTCTGAACATACCAACTCTATAACGCTATCCAATTTGGGTTCTCGCTCCGACATCTTGATGGCGCTAACCATAGCGAGAGTAGGCCCGGGGAATGGAACTGATTTCTCCATCTTCATGATTTTTGATGTATTTCTCCGAATCAGATTACTCATCAGGCCAAACGCAACTTCTTCATCAATCACTTGGAATGTTGGAGGAAGTCCAGCCTCTAGATGATATTTTCGAAGATATCTGAGGCATACTGAGTGAAACGTCCCTATAGGATTGTTGAAATACTCTCTCTTTTGTCAGCTGAATGTCTGTCATGTTCTGGCTCAGACTATGGGGAAAGAGAATCGAAACGAACCAACGACAAGTTTAGAAGCGACATCGCCTCCCAACATCGTGTGCAACCTGATTTGCATTTCTGCGGCAGCTCGCTTGGTGAACGTGACGGCACAAATACTCTCTGGTTTGAAGCCGTGGTGTTTGATCAGATGAATGATCCGGGAGGTTAGCACCCTGGTCTTTCCCGTTCCCGGACCGGCCAGAATCTGGAGAGGATATGCGGGAGACGTGATTACAGCTGAAGATGAGCAGAGGCGTTTTGAGAAAAATGAGCATTGTGTTTTCCAGGCGTCATGATTCTCGATCGGCTCGTCCGTCTAATCATCAGTAAGATAGAGGGAACAAGAGTAGTTTCGCTTCTTAGAGAAGATATAGCGAACCTTGAGTTTGAGCCGCATTAAGGGATTCGAGATGTATCGTTCGGATCGATGGTCTCAAAGACAACATAGGAGAACCCCTCACTCGAAAGATTGACAGAGAGCCCCTCCTAGGGGCTATCCTGTTGATTGAGCGTAGCATGGGATCTACCGATCGATGTCTGTAGCAATGAGAGAATAGATAACGGACGAGCAGAAGAGAGGGAACGAGGACGCGTCGTGAGATAAATTACCGTTACGTAAGCGTGCAGGGCTGGTTTTGTTCCTTTAAGCATTAGAAATATTTCGGATATCTTCTTAGTCTTTTTGCTCGCGGACTAGTTTATAGTTTTAAAAGCAGTAAGACCAATTTTTTTTCTTATTTAGAAACCCACGCAGGGCCTAACGATGAGGGCTGCCAAGAACACGGCAGACAAAAAGACAAAAGAACACAAAGACGAAGCAGCTCAAAGACAGTTTTATCAATCACAAGTCTATCGTTCTACAATCACACTTGAAGGAAGATGTATCGGAAATGAAAAGTATGGTACTGATTCGTATTTCTTTTCATGAGAGTATTCAAGACTGTATTGTACAAAGAACACTTTCATTAGTCAAACGCTCAGGCGTCTTGTCTGGGTCGACTAAAACAAGAAACGTCTGGCAATGCGCTGCTGTGCATCGATCATTCGCACGGATGCCACACTAGCCGCTGGACCTCTTTCGAGATGGCAGCCGTAGCGATCACGAGCTGCGGACAATTGCTGCGCGGATTCGACGGGCGGTCAATCTAGTTTGCTCTTCTCAGCAGGGCCGCGAGAGACCCGCGAGAGCTCTGAGACCGGCAGGTGAAACCTTCTTGAACGGCTTTCGGCGAATGAATTTTCGGGCGCAGTCGCGTTGGCCCAGCTGTCTCGGTCATTCGTAGAATCCTTGGGTATTCGCTTCGCCTCCCTCTCGTCGTTCCTCACACGGACAGACTCTGGCCCGTGAGTCGAGTTCCGGAACATATAAGATGGGGATCTCCCCGGGAGGCACGAGCACCGGCGGAATAAAAGTTCCGAACCTTACTCCTCTCCTTTTTACATCATTTTATCTTATACCTTCTCATTCTATATCATCAATTCAATTTTACCCTTGGCCCACTCGCTCATTCACCTACTCAAGTCATTCTTTCCATAGATTGCTTTCTTCACCCTTCCATTCTTCCTTCTTCTATTTGACTGGCTTTCTTTGAAGACGCGAGTAGGATACTCAAGACAAGCACTTTCGCATACTCAGGATGGCTATACCTGACTCCACTTCAAACTCTAGGGCTAGTGGCCTTATGGATTCCACAACGGCGGTATCCTCAGACACAACTCCGGTTGTCTCCCAGACAAAGACGCTGCTCCCACCGAGTTACCTCAGACGGATTCCGGTCCCATCCTTATCCCCCTCGCTCGACAATATGTCTGCTCTAGCAACTCAGTCTCATTCAGATACATATCCGGACATAGACCTCAATACCCTAGGTCGTCCGGTCTCCTCACTCGTCCACACTCCTTCGGCCGGGTCCCGAACGCCCGCCTCCCTCTATGCAGACTTCATTCCGATGTCAAATCCGATGGCAGGTCGGTCGGGAAGCCCTTCTTACGACCGTCAAGCACAAACTCCTTCACCTGCCTTCATGTCTTCGCCAACTATGTCTCACAGGCTAGCCCCGGATGCGCCGTCAGATGAAATGCATCCGACGTATCCACCCTCTCCCACTTTACAAGATTTTGCCGCCTTGAAATCGTCCTCTCCGAATGGAGCGCCGAACAAGAAGCTTAGTGGGTTTATTTATCAGAAGAAGATGCGGTCTGGCCAATCTGACAGCGCATCATCTGAAAGTATTCAGAATGCAGGCTCTGCTGGCCCATTAAATCCCGAGTGAGTCTGATGCTAGATGTTTCTCCAATAATACATTTGTCATGAAACTGAAAGATCGTTGAACGTTTCATACCTCCGTCGTCCTTCATTCAAGGGACACATCGACGTTGCTTCGGAACACATCGCAAAACTCTTATGGTACAAATGGTAAGCTTGAAGCTTTTGTCTAAATTGCTCCTCCTCTCGCTCAAATGAATAGTTTTGCGTTCCGCAGGCACCCATCGGGCCACATCGACTTCGAGCAAATCGTCCAAACAAAAACTTCCAAATGTCGAACCGTTCACAAAGTACAACATTCCCTCAGCTACAAAGCTGATCGAGGCGGGCGAATGCGAGATACTGTCAGAGTTGGGAGAGAGCGTGAAGTTTTCTGATATTCTTGCTGAAGAAAAAGGCTGGAAAACGGCTGTGTTCTTCATTCGTCATTTCTGGTGTGGACAGGTGAGATTCTCTGAAGCCTGCGCTCTTTTTACTGCGCCCTCGGCCTACTCACCAATGTTTCTAACCTTTTCGCTTTACAAACGCACAGTGCCAAAACTTTATGTCTAACTCGATACTTCAGCTTGATATCAACGTTTTGAGAAGAAATCGGATCAAGGTGATCATCATCTCCAACGGGTATGTTCTCAAGGTTTTTTCGTGTCTCCTTACTCAAAATGTAGACAATTCCTCATCTAAGTTTGCTCTATTTCTTTCCGCTTCTCCTCCTCAAGACACTGGCAGATTATCAAAAAGTATCGACGTGAGTCCTATGACCTCTATGTTTCGATGCCTCTAAGGCATCTTTTGTTCTTTCTCAACTAAATGAAGCATGCGCCTTCGATGTTAATTCGCTTTCTCTCTTTCCTCTTGTTTCATTAGATCTCTTCCATTGCCCATTTCCAATCTACGTCGACGGACCCCGAAAGCTGTATAACCGCCTGGGAATGACCAAACTTACGAATGATTTCGGTCCCCTCGCCCAATCGAAACGAAGCGCGTACAATAGAGACACTGTGCCCATCCAACTAGCCAAAGGCATCGGAAATGGCTTGTTCCGATTACCACTTCGTGACATGGGTAAACTCGTTCAACTTGGAGGAGAGTTCGTGTTTGACGACACAAAAACTTGCACGTTCGCGCATCGGATGACCAACACCTCGGACCATATGGAAGCTGTCGACCTGGTCGCCGAGGCTGGTGTTGATCCTGCCGAATTCACATGTCTGCTTACCCCTCGGGCCCGTCGGGTTGAGCTTCCGGCGGCCACTTCATCGTCAGGAGGCCAGGCCGATCGACCGGAAGAGAAACCAAACATGAAACTGACGCTAGACATTCAGTCTGGTGGATTCGCTTCCGAGTTTGAAAATGAGCCTGGTTGGCAAGATCGAAGACAGGACGAGCTTTCGAGAATCAGAGCAAAACGAGAAGAACGTAGGGCTGGTAGACTGAGATCTGCCAAAGCTTGGACTGCACCGGCTGATATTACCCCTGGCGAGTTCGATCATGTCCATATCCCTCGATTAACTCCTACGCCATCGGAGAAGAGTGCAGCGGACGAGTTTCAAGCGGGTGAACCAGCTCGACAGGCAGAGTTGATGGCTATCGCCCTGGCGATAGCAGAAGAAGAGGAGGAGGATGAGAGGATCCGAAACGAGGATTTAGAACGTGTTCGGGTATGGTCTGAGGAAGAACAAGACGCCTACCTTGGTCGAGCGATCGTGGTCGATGTGACCTCCGAAGCCGGTTCCGAAGGGCAGTCAGGAGAGAAGACGAGGGCTAGGTTGGATAGCATGACGATAGGTAGCGAGATGGGCAGCTCGGTTGACGGGGGATCAAGTTATCATCCTGAGACTAGATCGGCGAGGTTCTTGAGCGTTGGCGGGGACAGTTTCTCCAGTGGCGCTTATTGATGATCGCAAGTTTCTGGCAAACGATCATCTTCGCTCTTCTTGCCGCTGCTGTCAATTTCTTTTCTTTCTCATATCAAAACTCCGTCTTCTTTCAATTTAGTCTCGCTCTGTTCCGTTCAACCCTTGTTTGATTCTCTTTTTATACCTATTTATCCATCTGTCTACTTAGCTTGTTCCACTTCCTTCTTGCTTCTGTAAACTATTGATCTTGTGTTTCTTATTTGCCTTATCCGATTTCTCTTTCTGAGTTCGCTTTTCGCCTTCTTGTCTTTCTTTTCTCTGCTCTCTCTTCTTGCAGGCCATGCTATCCTGTACATTCCCTCCTTTCTATTAAAATTCTACAAGGTTTGAATTCGGAATGGATCGTATACACACAAACATTCCCAGTCGTTCTCTCTTTCTAATCCCCCTCAACTTATTCATTTTTGAATATTCAAACTACAAATGTGAGGAAGACTATGAGAAACGTCTATTTTATTGACTTCCCGCGGCCCGCCACCATCTGGAAGAACAGAAGACAAGATTCGAGAGTTATGTTTCAGCGCTTTCTTCATAGCCGACGTCAAATCTAAAACGATGATCCCATGGCAAGCCCGTCCAGAGGGCAAGGTTGTTAAACGCAAAAAGAATCAAACGTACCTCACAACTTTCTCATCACCACCCGAGACGAATCTCTTTCCAGTCTTGCTCATATCGGCCTCCAGAACTGGTCTCCAAGCAACACCCCAAACTTCTGCGTTTTCTCCAAAAGAACCCAGGCAGCCGCCTTTAGAACCGCCTTGGCCGCCAGCTCGGGTATCCCATAGACGGACCGTCTTGTCGGATGAACCGGACAGAAGTCTGTTGTCGTGAGTGCAGGACAGGGAGAGAACCCATGACGAATGTCCGGTCAGAGTCGAGACTCCCGATGAGGATTTACCACTAGAGTGTCGGATACTGTCAACAGAACAAGAAGAGGAATAAAGTGCGTTGAGTTTTCATCTAGGACACCGTCGTCAAGGTGGGAAAGGGCCGAAGAAGAGACGCTTACTCGTGAAGGATGATAGATTTGTCGTCCGAACCAGAATAAAGGAACTAGAAATAGAGCGCCATCAAGCCCATCTCTTCGTTAATTTACATGTGGACACGATTTTTGTACGTGGGCTGACCGGGAAAAAGGAAAGAGAAAGATAACCTACTTGACCATCAGGGCTCCAAGCTAAAGCTCGAACAGAAACGTTATGAGAGGAATAAGAAGCAGATAGGTGACCGGATTCAACGTCAAAGATGTAGACATGTCCAGTTTCGGAAGCGAGAGCTACTAGTTTGCCATCAGGACTCTGAGATGAATCATAGTGAGGATCCAAGAAAGCTCATAGAGTGAGGATCAGGCCAGCTCCATCTTTTGATCTCGAGACGGAAAGGACATGAACTTACAAACTTGCAGTTCATTCCGAACTTTTCCCTCCCACTATCAAGCAATTTGATTTCCTTCCCGAACCCATCGCCTACCTCCGCGTTCCTCAACGCGATCTTTCCGCCTGCCCCACAAGCCGCGTAGATTTTCTCCTCCGGGTGTAAACTTACACTCCAATCGACTCTTGTTGATTTCCCTTCTCTATCCGAATCAGATTGAAAAAAAGATTCATGTGTACTGAGTAAAGATCCGTCATCGAGGGAATGAAGCATCGTTGTACCATCCACAGAATTCGTAAGGGATCTAGAACCTGAAGGCGAGACCGATAGAGAGACAATTCCCAATGCGTGGGGAGCAGGAGCATGTAGCAAGTTTCCATCCTTGTCCCTGTTAAATGACAAGGTTTCACCACAAAAAGAAAAACAAGGTATAGGGTTGAGCGACTGGTCTCACGTAAAAGGCATACGAGAGAAAATAAAGAGTGAAAGAATGCGTGAAAGATATACGAACCAAACTCGGAGGGAACCATCTGCACTAGCAGAGACAACCTGATCTTTACCCGTCCACTCTACACCCCAGATGGCATCCTCATGGCCTATTCAAGAGTCCCATATAGGCGGGATCAAATGGTATACCATCCGGAGGTCAGACAGCTGAATGGATAGGTAGGCGATCGAGACATCGGACAGGACATACGTTTTTGAGAATCATGTGTTGGAACAAATTGCACAGACTAAATCGATCAACAGATCGATAAATACTCAATTTTAGTTAACCTTTCTTAAAAATTCGGCAGAGAGAGCAACACCATCTAGATCAATAAAAGGCTTGTACCATGTTCAGTGTTGAATAAGAGAGACGAATGAAATATTGAGAGGTAGGAGATCGAAGAGATCGTAGTTGGAGGTTTTGTTGATCTGGGCGCAAAAGGAGATTGAGGATTTTTTTCCCTTGGCGATGACGATTTGTCCTATCCGAGAAGCTTCCAGACCATCAGTTGCAACTTCGGATCAACACACAAGGGGGTATAACGTGTGGCATTCACATCTTGACCAGTCGGCCTTGTGAATGATAGCAACATATTATCGGTAGAGAAACATCTAGTCTATATTTGTATAACCTCTCTTGGCTAACTTGGGGCGTAAGTTCCACAGAGTGGGAATCGGCCGTGACGAATTGTACAAGCGTTCATGATAATATCAATGTGCCAAAGTAGATTCAACACGCCATCACATACGTCTCAAAATATCAACAAACAAGATCATATCATATGGTTGCGGCTTGACTTGCAAACAAGAATACCAGCCTTCATCAAGAAGACTACAGCGCATGCTTCGATTGCTTTGACGATAACAGACACATCGCATCATAACCGAAGCGTCTAGTGAGATTGAGACGCAATTTTGATATTCATATAACCGAGCCAAGATTCTATTACGCTAGCATAATGTCGACTCGGAAGGTGAATGCATCTAATTCTGAATCAAAGATCGAAGAAGGCTTCGATTCTCACAGAGTGTTTCCTAATCCTCGAGCTCTCTTTTGATTTTGTCCTTGACCTCTTTCAACCCCGAAGAAGAGGAGGGCATTTCAACGTACTCTTCTCCGTTGAGTTGGCACGAAGTGAGGAAAAACGGGCAGAGTTGAAGAAGTAGGTGGAGAGACTGAAGCGCTTCGGCTGGATACATCATAGAACAAAAACGCCAACAGATGAGATGAGATTGGCTCGACATCGTGAGGATCAAGGGAGAAGCAAGAGAAGATTTGACACGAACCGAATGAGACTTCCACTTTAGAAGACTTGACAAGGACACGTGCAACATCCTCGATCGGCATTGCCTTCCTCCTCTGCCCACCTCCGCCTAGAGCTGATGACGAAGGCTGACCGAACGAAGATGAGAGAGACGTCACGCTGGATGAAGTGAATAGCCTACAGATTAACGTCTTGCAAACAACATCAGCATTCATGTTACTCGAAGCAGCATATCGTCTCATAGGGAAAGAAGAAGACAGCTTGATACTCACATAAAGGCGGCTTCGGCAACATTTCCGAGTCGGCTCAGCATACTCCTTCTCTTCAAGCCTTCCATGTCAACTCCCTTTCCTCCGACCTGGACGCTCTTTATAGCCGAGGTAGGCAAGAGTGAAGTGATTCCGGCCGATGCGAACAGTGCTGCCGAAGACGCATTTGCTAACGAGACCGATTGAGACTTGGCAGCTATTCGGTCCCGGAGCGCTTGACGTCGAGCCGCCGCGCTAGTCGGAGTGGTTGGTTCAACACAGGGTGAGGTAGGCGCTGATGATATAGGTTTCGAAGGGAAAAGTAACTTTCGAGGAGACGAGGTAGCTGCCGATGACGTAGATGCGCTCAACGCAGAACCGTCACAGGGACTAGCATCTTCCCGTTGAATACCTGCTCCTATTCTGGCCTTGGGTAGGCTTTCCAACCAGGCTTTAGGAACTGGCCTTACTTCCCTCCCTTCATTTTCACATAGATTGGCAAATCTTTCCAAGCGATTTTTGAACTCTGCCTCCCGCTCATTCTGTTGAGCAGACCATCTACCGATGGCGCCGATGACTCCACCTGTAGAAGAAGAGTGGTTGATGAGCAAGTTGAATCCATACGTGTAGGTGATCGTCCTCGTCTGTTTGGAGAGCGTTCGTGCTGGAGTGATGGAGAGATCACAAAGGGAAGAACGAGCAGCCTCCATTGGGCCATCAGAATCAGAGTGCTCAGAAGATTTGAAGGGTGGCCCTCTTCCATCCCACTCCCAAAGCCAAACCAGTCTTCTCAAATCCTCGAGCGCGAACTTTCGCTGAGCTCCATTCTCCACGGTCTCTCTGATACCACTGAAACCTTCAAAGTTGGCAATTCCTTTGAACAAAATAGCCTCTTCCTCTAATCCAAAGGGATCACGTCTGCGCTTTTCGACCGACCGAGGAGGAAGCACAGGGGGGTGTTGGGCAAGGTGTAGCGAGAGAGTGAGAGACAGGGATCGATGCAGCAACAACAGAGAATGGAGACTGGAAGGAAGAGAAGATGCGCGGCAAGTAGACGAGCTTGGGGAAAGGGAGGGGTCATCCTTCCTAAACGAAACTGAAGGAGAAGAGAGACAGGAGACAGGTGATGAAGAGCACGAGGTGGTAGAAGCGGGAGAAGGAGGCAATGTTGAAGAAGAAAACGCTACCCGCTTTTTGGCTCTAGGGGTTGAAACAGGGGAGCAAGGAGAGGAAGGGGTGATTGAGAGGGATGGTGTCGATGAAGGGGTGTGTTTGTTCGACGGAGGGGTAGGTAGAGCTGATGATCTTCGTCGATCAAGTGAAGGATAATAAAGATGTCAGAATCATGACAACGACAACGGTGTTATGTGGCGATCAGAAATATGCTTACCTTGTACTAGTTTTGGATCTCTTAGGCGTCTCCAGCACACATTCAGGTTCAGGCGAGAGACGTCTTTTAGACCTAGTTTGTCTGGGAGTATCAGGGACAGAGTATATGGCGGTGAGACTAGACGACATAATTGAGCTGAGGCTACGGTTGTGGCAAGGATGTATGTTCACGAAACGAATAAGAGGCGGGAGGTAGGAAGAGTGGGAGGAAAGGTAGAGATGTAGGAGGAAAGGAATGCAGAGAGGGAGGTGACGCAGGGAGAGAAGAAAGAAATAAGAGAAGGGGACGAGGAAAGGGAGGACTCTACGACTTGGGAATAATGAAGGGATATGGGATGAGGAGGATTACGGGTGGGAGGATGGTTGTATGGGAGTAAGAGGGCGTCGGAGGGAGCTGGATGACTTCAAGGTAGAAGAGACATTCAATCAAACAGACGGAAGGATGTAGAACATCACTCAACAAACGCGGTTAGTCGCTTGCTTATCTAAGTGGTTTGTGTAATATATGAATCCAACTTATACCTGAATTATGTGCTTCCACAATCACATGATTTGAAGCAACACCGCTTTTCTTACCCGCCAAAGAATTTCAGTCCTAACTAAACCGAGCGACATACTCTCTGCTCCAAAGACACTCTTGACCGTTGGCACCGTTTACTCCCCCACACGCACAAACACACACCAAACAGTATCATCCTGAGTACCTCTCTACCTAAAATGCCTCGAGTCAAGAAGTCCAAAGAGGTCAGACACGATCCACTCGGCGTTCAGCTCGCCGAAGACGACCTCGTTCAGAAGTTTGGAAGAGTCACCAAGCCTGGAAAGCGAGCCAAGAAGGAGAAGGCAGAACTTGATGAGGCAAATGTACGTGTAGTTTTATCGCCCGCCTCAGCTATTCAGTAGTCTGAAAGGGTTTAGTGTGCGAATGTCCGATACCGAGGTCATTATGTGGTCGTTGAAGAATTCAAACACGGGCGATCAGAATGTTATATCTAAACTGATCAGCTCATATCATATCTTGATGTTGATGTTAATGTTAATGTCGGGGTTCGGTTTTGTTCTATCCTCTTAGGCAGCCCCGGATGCAAAGCTTTCCCGGAAAATCTTGGATTTGGCCCGAGAACAGCAGGATGAAATGGATGAGCTGCTCGATCAGAATGAGAGTAACCCGGTCGGTCAAGATGAAGAGGAAGATGACGAGGCTCAGTAAGTCACTTCTCTCCGTCACCTAGAAACATTTATATCGTCTATGATGTCTGTATATGTAGTTGACAAGATTTCCAAAACACTCATATCGTAGGACTATAAGTTTCCGGTCTAAGAAGTCTGATGCTCGTGGAGAGGAGCCGTCGGACGATGAGGATGAGGATGCCTATGTGTCTGGAGAGGAGGAGGAAGAGGAGTACGAAGAGCTCGTTCGTTCTCCCATTCTGGTTTCACGCTGGTCTCATGATCGCGAGATCATCAATTGGAGCATATTGAAATTAATCTCTGTGTTCTCATCCCTGGCATGTCTCAAATTGACAGGAGATCGACCCGGAAGATCACGCTACTCTCTCAGCATACATGCAGGATTCCCTCGGCGCCTCGTCAAATAGACCAGCAGGTCAAACCTTAGCAGACATCATCATGGCCAAGTTGGAGGAGGGAGCTTCGGCTGAGGCTGATGATGCAGGTGCTAAAGGTGTTCGGTTTGAGGAGGTTGGAGATGGGCTGGACCCGGCAGCTGGTTTGCCAGTCAAGGTTGTCGAAGCTTACACCAAGTATGTTTTTCTGTTTCTCTAAAACTCTGGTGCCGTTCCTTCGTGGCTCCTGCCATCCTGCTTTCTCTATTAACCGATCAACATACTTCTGACTTTCAGGATTGGGGAACTCCTCTCTCGGTACAAGTCTGGTCCTCTCCCCAAACCCTTCAAACTACTCCCTTCACTTCCTCAATGGGCCCGACTTCTTGCTATCACTTCTCCTGCTGATTGGTCGCCACATGCAACCTACGCTGCTACCAAGATCTTTGTTTCCAACCTGAAGCCGAAGAGTGCGACGGTGTTCCTCAAAGGAGTCCTTCTTGAGCGAGTGCGAGACGATATGAGAGAGAACGGCGGAAAATTAAATTACCAGTTGTTCGAGGCTCTCAAGAAGAGTTTATATAAGCCAGCAGCATTCTTCAAAGGAATTCTTTTCCCCCTTTGCGAAGTGGGTCCACTCTTCTCTCAGACTAAACAACAGGATAAACCCAACATGTCCAGTAGCTGATTTAATTGTCTTTGCTTCTAATCTATAATTTCTACTTTTAAAGTCCGGATGCACTCTTAAAGAAGCTGCTATCCTCTCTTCTGTTCTCTCTAAATCTTCCGTTCCCATGGTTCACTCCGGAGCTGCTCTTGCGCATCTTGCCCAAATGGACTACACTGGTCCTAACTCTCTCTTCATCCGAGTACTTCTCGACAAGAAATATGCGCTTCCATACAAGGTGGTCGACGCTCTGGTCTTCCACTTCATCAGGTTAGCGAACGACCCGAGGAGTGGTCTGAAGGGTGAAGGTGGTAAATTACCAGTTCTTTGGCACCAGAGTTTATTGGTGTTCGCCCAGAGGTTCGTTCATCGTCTTTTCGTCCAGCCTTCTTGTTTTTATTTGTCTCATGGACGTTTCGCTGATCTACAACCCGAATCTTACGTGCCGTTTCTCTCGAACGAAACACAGGTATTCCTCTGATCTAACTCCTGAACAAAAGGATTCTCTTCTAGACGTTATCAGAGTCCGACCTCACGCACTCATAACACCTGAGATTCGAAGAGAACTCGTTGGATCCGTTATGAGAGGTGAGGCTCGAGCTGATGAGATGGACGAAGACGCTATGATGAATTAAGAGTTTTAGATAGAGACTGGACGAATGGACGGCTGAGATGATATAAGCTTCATGTTTTTAATCGACAATGCGTTTTTCTTATTTGTGTCAGGCACGATTTTTATTATTGTTTTGCGCACTTCTAGAGTTTCTTGATATGCCACCTTGTCTTAATGATCAGTCAATCAACTAACGGCTTCAAACAGTGGAACATAGTATATATCGGAGAGGAGTATAAAACACAATGCAAACAATTATTAAGAAAAGAAGATACATGGGAGGTATTCGAATGATTGATACCGAGTTGAATTAAAATCGAGATTCATCTTTTGAATCGTAGTTCGTATCGATCGCTCCGAGTAGAAGTTTGACTAGCCAGAGTTCAGGACTAAGATCAACTCCGGTCTTTCGCTTCATCTCATCGGCCTCACTTTCGTAGTTTGAACAGACATCAACCACTGATAAGAAACGCATGATGTCAGTCTTGACAGTTCTCTTTTGCTCTGACAGTTTTGTATTATTATTATTATATTTATAATAAACAAAAAGAAAGAAGACTTACACCCTCCGACTACCGGTGAAGCATCTAACGTAGCTAACCAATCTCGAGCTTTGAGGTCATTTCCGACTTCTACAAGCATCAAACCTCAAGAAGGCTCAGCATTCTAGTTCCCAGCCAACAGTACTGAAATTTAAGAACAGAGAAATGAACAGAAAAGAAGAGGTCACTGACGAGCGAACATGAACGATACAGCGTCTGGTCCGTATCGGGACTGTTGAAGTTGCTGAGAGGCCTGGGTGATGACTTTGAAGATACAGTCTTGAGCCTAGATAACCAGATGTATGGTTGAAATGCCCACAAATCAGTCACGGAAACTATCAAGGTTTTGTTTGCTAAGGTTGTATCCACCATAAGGGGGGGAAAGAAGAACGAACCTCTCCGGCAGGCGTTCCATCTGTGATCGAAATAATCAACATAGGCTTCCTGAGCGAGCCGTTTCGAGCAGGACCTAGCACCATAGGCTGGAGGACCTTCTGATCCAGGCTCGTTCCCAGCGGGGTGAGGCCAGAGAACTGGACTTGTGCGACGAGGCCCATGACCTGTTGATCGTTCGAGATGTTGTTTCCCTCTACAGGACTATTGAGGAATCGAACAGAAACTCCGTCCTGATCGAAGAGTCCGGTGGCGAACGCGATCTTCTGGAGGATCAACTTCAGCTCTACAATTCGCTCTCCGTTCTCCTCGAATGCCATGCTTCCACTGTCGTCCACCAGAATAGCAACATCGAACAGAGCCAGCTTGGCGAGATCGAAAGCAATTTCTTTGGGGATTCTCCATTCGGCAATCAACCGATCAAGTACACCCGCATGCGCGATTCGTTGGGCAATCTGGGAGGTTGCGCCCTGAGGATAGAATGCATGTAATTTCTGATCGCCGATACATTGTTGGAGAACCTGCGCCAGATGGTTGGGATCAATCTGTCCGCTTCCTCCTGAAGCGGGATGAGGTGGATAACCGCCGTTCGATCCATAATTAGATGGCATGGGAGGTGCAGACTGGTTATATGACTGACCATATTGACCCGAAGTAGGTTGAGAGTACGAACCATACTGCCCACCCTGCTGACCATATTGCTGATTAGGTTGGCCGTATGACTGTCCGGTCTGACCATACTGCTGTCCAGTTTGACCGTATTGTCCAGCCTGCTGCCCAGACTGGGCGTATTGAGCCCCGTGTTGCTGAGACTGGCCGTATTGTCCTGCGCCAGGTTGAGAAGAAGGCTGCTGGTTATAGAAGCTGATAGGTGATCCAGAATAAAATCACAGCATCGATAATTCAGCCGCACAAAACTGGAAAATACTTGGGGCATGAAAGACAAATCAAGACACACGATTGAGCAGATCCCTGATTCTGAGCTGGTTGTCCATAAGCCTGTTGTGGCTGGCCTCCATACTGAGAGCTAGCGGGTTGCCCGTATGATTGTTGACTATCCATTGTGTAAAAATGATGGATGATCGATGAATGGTGAATCAGTTTAGATATCAGATGTAGACTAAATAGGGACGAACCCATATGCAGTTTGTTGATACTGTTGTTGTTGCTGTTGCTGACCGTATGAAGGCTGTTGACTGAACATACCGAACAACATGATGAGCTACTGACCACAGGTGTGTCACTTTGCATAGAACAACGAAGAGAAACTTACCCATAACCTCCAGTCGCACCTTGTTGGGCTATAATATCAAATAAGAGGGGCCTGTATTAGTAACTTTTAGGCTAAAAATCCAATCTGTCGAGCATGCTGCACTCACGATTCACCATAGATTGTACGGCAGATGCGGCAAGCTATGGTTGACGACCAGAATTAGTATCAAATACTCGTCCCCTGGAGAAAGGTAAAAAGCGTGCTCCAACCATACCTTTGCGGCGAACTTGGACTGGAGGTTGACATATTCTCTTTAGTATTGGAACAGACAAGTTTTGAGCAAGATGGCGAATTGAAACAGACTGACCATGTTGTGCTAGAAGAATGGATGAGAAAGGCTAAAGAGGTGGGCGAACAAGATGGATGAGACTGAGATGAGTGATGAAATATATGTAGCCGGAACCCGGGCTGTGTATGTGTAGCTGGGTGGGTGTGGAGGCTGTTCTTGGCAGAGACCATACACGTGTGGTTGACTGGCTGTGCCATTTCAATTATATATGATTTTCATAGCCGCGACCGCTCATTCATATATTGATTTATACTATAGAGAAGATTGGAGACCCCGAGAGAAGAGATGTACCCAGAACTTGCAGAAAAGTAGTAAACAAGGTGGTGTTTTAGAGATGTACAGGATATCAAGCTAGTTTGAGATGATATATCCATATTCACACACGGGTAAGATATGAAGAACAGACATCAGCCAAGTCTGTGTACGACCATGAGGAAGGAGAGAAGACAACTAAGTATGAGAAGAGAAAGACAAGAAAGGAAGAGACCGCTCAAACGCTTACTTGCTCGCAAGCCCACGGCGCAACGAGGTAGTCTATCCTACTAACCGGTAAACACACCCAGGTGCAAAGATTTATCTGACAGACCAGAGAATCTATGCTAAACAACTACACGAGTCGAGACCGGACGACTGTCCAGAGAAAGGAATACAAGAGGATGTGATGGTCGGAGGTGGGTGGTGTGTTGTGCGTTCGCGTCGTCAGTTACAAACGGGTAACCCCGTACGCGTGTTCCTTCTGATCAGAAACCATCATCATCTGCAACCTCGTCTGTACGGGTAGCCCATGAGTGTCATCAACCAGAACCCCTCTCTTTCGTCTCCTCCACAAATGCCTAAGCATACACCAAGACCTAAACAGACCCCGAAGATCCGGAAACCTAATCAGAGCAAGACCCTTCGTGGCCGACCGACGGATCCACCGCATACTCGGCTATCAAAGACTTTGGCTTACTTACTTCGACATGGTGCCGAGAAGGAAGGCCTAGGAATTAGACCGGACGGTTATCTCCCGGTCAATGAACTTGTTTGTCTCTCCGTATTTCTAGCTTGGCTCGGCTCCAGATAGCCGTGTGTGTAGATAAGCTAATATATAGATATCTATTTGGGTCTTACCTTCTTGGCCGGTCTTACTTATGGTCCAAACCAAAGGGTAGATTGCGCATCCTGCGCTCGCCTTGAACGGTGTTACGTTCGAGTCCATCCGACAGATTGTCTTGGACGACGTGAAGACTCGATATGCTCTAATCTTCGCTAAAATCTATCCTCATCGGCGGAGGCGACGACGCCGGTACCACTAGAGGAGAGGGATCCATTGGCCGACGGGCAGGATGGGCGTTGGTGGATCCGAGCGAACCAAGGATATTCATTAGAAATGAAAGAGTTAGAGAAAGACATGCGAATTGTCACTACTGTCGACCAGGCCGGACTAGCCGTTCATGGGACGGACGAGAAACTCTGGAATGCTATCTGTGCGTCTGTTCCGTTTTGACGTCGACATGTTTGGAATGCACGTATGTGTGGATATTGAGCTTATATGCGTCGAATGTTTTGGATAATCAGACGAACAAGGTCTTTCCAAGATAACCCGGCAGCATATTCACTTGGCGCTCGCCTTGCCTTCCCAAAGTCTCCTTCGACGATTTCATCAGAGGCAGGTTCGAATCAGGAGAGCTCGGATCCCGGCTTAGGATCTGGTCCAGTGCAAAAGATCACTTCTGGAATTCGTCCTTCGGCAAATCTTTACATCTATATAGATGTACCTCTTCTCCTATCTGGTGAGCTTTCTTGTTCTTGTAATTAACCTTGGTAGAAGAGTGTGACGCAAAGAATTGGTCAAATGGACTGATTGTCTTGGATTGACCGCTTCCAGAAAACGTTCCTCTATTCCTTTCGGACAACAATGTCTTGCTAACTCCTGGAGACCCTGTCACACCAGGGATTCTACCTAGAAAATATTTTCTCCGGGCCGTCCGGAGGAATGGGGAAATTGTATGGGAACGACCTAAATGATAATGATTTGTGTTTGTGTAGATTCTTTCAAGCAGAGGAGTTTGTCCAGGTCAGCTGTATCTCGACCTGATGGCAAAGCAACCAAACGGCTGAGATATGAACGAAATTAAGATGTACAGCGTCACGAGTTCTTTGCTTATATGTTTTCATAGTCTTAACGTAATCGAGATTGAAATATAGTAAGAAAATCATTGAATAGAAATACATCATTAAGCCTATGATCATTCGCAATACAATACAATATAATACAATACAATACAACGGAAGAACATGTCAGCATTCTTTCTAAAACCAAGCAGGATTTGACAATGTTGAGAGCGAAGATAGGGTAGGTGAATCAGAAAAGTCGAATATCGTCAACGCTCCGCCCAGTCTATAAACCAGAGACCCCTTTCGGAGCAACTGGAGACCGAACGGAACTCGAAGAAGAGGTGCCAGAGAGCAGGTCGCAGAAGAGCAACACTCGTTATTTAAAACAGAGGTGATTTGGGGATGTTGGGCTTGAAAATTGAAGACTTACGTTAAGACATGGCGAAGAGATTGAAGGGGATGGAAGATGTGCAAGTATGAGAAAAGACTTTCAGCCCACAGCCAAAGTATATACTTGATTATATAATCAATCAGGGCCGATTTGTAACACGTACAAGCCTCAGGCTGGGTGAGAGTAACCCTAAATGATGGTAATTGATACTTGGTCCTTTTGGATTTGAATGCCCTCAGACCACGAATCTTCAGATCCCATGAGCTACAGATTTAGTTTGTGTTAGACGCGTGAGCTATGCAGGTGATTAGATGGCTATAGGATGATTCAATACACGGGCGCAAGGGGATAGAGTTGAAAGATCACCATGACAGAGCATAAGGACAATAAGAACGTTAACAAAGGATCCAGGCTTACGAGACTATTCTATGGATGAGAAAGGATGCCCATGTTGTGTATGACTCTCAAACTACAGAGTTACTGAACAGAGTCAGTGTGCCCATGATTCAAACCACACGGAAGAGCCACAAGCAAGAAGAGATCACTGGATGTGTTAGGAGCGCATGCGCTGTGTGACTACATACTTGCAAGACGAGTAGGAGTAGGAGTTATGGCAGATGATTGGTGAGTCCCTGGTTACAGACATGTAGCGCCGTGGTTACATCCCCAATGCCTATATAAACTCGCTCTGCCTCCGACAAGGAATCCTCTTTTTTCTTCAACTGTTCAGCAACACTTAATAACTTGGCTATCTGTTGCTTTGTCTGATGATCTCCTTGACCACTCATGACTGTCTCTATGTTACGCTACTCCTTTTTCTCTTTGATTTTGCTCTCAGACTTTGTAGAACAGAGATGTGAACACATCGCGCAACATACTGCACCTAGCCCTGCATCAGGAGAAGAACGAAGGGGCGAGAATGCTAGGGTTTGACGCTGTTTCACTGAGGCTGACGCTGAGACTGGCACAAACTAAACCCATGACCCATGGGATCTTGGTGGTTCGTGATCTGAGGGCACCCAAGTCCAAAAGGATCATGTATCGACCACCATCGGTTGCGGTTGCTTTCTAGTAGCCAAAGCCATATATTGTGATATATGCTCCCTTCGTCGAAGTCAATCCGGTCCGGCGTAGTCCGACCTGGATGTATGGAGGTCTTATTTCGCCCGACACTCTTTGTTCTCCCATCGTTAACGGTATTTCCATCGTCGGCAGACCATGCAGTAGGTCAGCATGTTTTGACTGATTGGCTGTGTTCTTCCCCAAGATAGAGCCAACAAGTCACAAGGTCGAAGAGCCTGATTTGTACAAACTGCCTAGAATGAAACCCCCTATTCACACCCTCCGAACCCGGATCCTGAGTCATGTCGGGTACCCAACCCTGCTGATTGTACCATAGGAAATCTGTGCAGATGACGTCACGTGTTGTTTAGGGCCGGCGGCCCAATCTGAAAAGTATATAATATGATTTTAGCTGCCATGACGCGATTGGATCTTCAGCAACTCACCGCCACTTGCCACGGTTCATTTTTTCCCTCCTCCTGGTCAACCCACAGGCCCGTTCACCTTCTCGTATTTTCTAATCGAAAATTCCCATTATTGTTTCTCCCCGCCCTTTTCTCTTCGTGAGTATCCTTTTCGAAAATAAAACCCTATCCTCTCCACTTCCACAATCCACTCTTTGTCCCTTTCGGATCTTCGTTCCAACCGACAGGCCTACTTTCTGTAAAAAGAAAGTTTTGGTTTAGTCGGGAGGCGTGAAAAAGGAGAGCTTGGCAAAATCAGTTTTGGTGTGAAAGAGAGACCAGAATTTACCGTATCGAATCGCTTGATTCATTTTAGATATTCCAAATTCTTGGCTCGCCTCGTCGCCACTTGCTGGACCCAAACTCGTGTGACCCCTTTTTCTTGCCCTCCCCGTCTCTTCTGAGAGAGGACCTGGTCAACTTGAACGTCGTATCTATTCTACCCCTACTTGAACCCTGTTGGACCATCATATCTAAAGGTTAAACTACAATCCACAAACAAAAAAATATTTTCGAACTAGGCTGCTACAAGAATAACCTCTGGTGGAGAACCAACACATGGAATTCGATTGAATACCGGAAGCGGACGGTTTCTGTTCGCCGAGGAGGCAAGGAATCGAGTGGGAGCAAGGCTTTTGTCTCATTCCTCCTTCAGCTTGAGGGTCAATTACGCACTCTCAAGCAAACCGGATCTCTTGGTTGAGATTCGGTCTTTTTTTATCCTTTATAACTTTATGTGTCACTTGGCCTTGCCTTGGGTCCATAACGCGATAAAGCAGCATTTTTCGTCTGAAACGCCCATATTTTGTTAATATTATGAGATATTCCGCCCTTGAATAGCCTGAACAAGTGTCATCATACGGTACCTTGTCATCTCGAGTATGCGTCTCAAACGTCTTGTTCCCCTCATCTCTCCCGAACTTCATCGGTTGATATCTCTACTTGCCCAGATCGAGATCACACAATCTCAGACTCTCGTGTTCACCCCTTCCGATGAGATCCTTAGCCTTCTCGGACCTATCATCTCCAATCTTGCTACAGAGGATGATCATTTGTCAAGCATATCACTCACATCGATTGAGCAACTCAAAGATGAGGTGACCAAGGTTGAAACGCCTGAATTTATCAGAGGCGACCGAGCGCTAGACCAGGAGAAAATGGACAAGGCTGGCAGAACGAGCCGATGGGTCGGGATTGGGGTCAAGCCAGTAGATGAGCTGATGGGGGTGATCAGTTCAGAAGGACAGGAGAGGTGGGATGGAGTGGGTATAGTGGAAGTTTCTGGAACGGATGGAGTTGGAAAGAGTGTGAGTGTTTGTCTCACTCACTCTGAGAAAGACATACAGTATGCTTACGATGGAGATCATGTTTTCCCTCTCTTTTCCCCTCTCTTGCTCTTTGTGATGTGATGTGTGTATGAGTACCAAAGTTGTTCTCACTTCATCTCGTGTTAAATCACCTGGTTCGACATCCAAAATCGGAAGCTCTGTGGGTAGATACCGACCGATCATTCGAAGCCTCTCGAGCGCTCAACGTACTTTCTCACAAGTTCCCTGGAATCGTACGTGCTTATGGGTTTCCTCTTCTGTGTTTGGCTAAGGGTATATGAACCGAATGTCTCTCGTCAGACAAGTTGACTACTAGTTGTCTGGTCCTCTAAACAACGCTTTCGTATGACCGGTAGAGCTCCACTCGGGTCTTGGGCAGGTTGCAGGTCAAACCGATTTTCGGGTTACCTTCGTTCATCCAGGCCCTTTCTGATCTAGAGAAACCATATCAGTCGGTTGATAGAGAAGGCCAGTCGTCGACGTCGACAAAGCCCAAGGGAAGATTCACATTGTTGGTGGTCGATTCGTTGACGAAATTGTACGGAGATCTAGTCATTTCCGCTGGATCAGCCGGTTCGAAGCTACTTTTCTTATTCTTGTTCATACAGCAAGGAAATCTCACTATCTGAGATCAGACAGGCGTAGCTTATTGATAACGTTTTGAAACCTCTTGGTGGAACTTCGTAGGTCTAGCGGCTCTAGTGTCGCACATGCACCGTCTTTCCGCCATCTCTCATCGTCAGGGGATAACATCTATCGTAAGCTTTACAGTAGAACATACTCATGCGCACAGATTACTCATTCTCTCTTTCTTATCTGATCGCTATAACATCTCGTGTTCAGTTGATAAATGACTCGATCCGAGTCCCATCTCAATCGCATACACCCTCGTCTAACTCAGCGATGAATAATCAAATACCAGCTCTTGGGACGGAGTTCACCTATCTGACGGACATGGCGCTCTGGTTGGAGACCACCAAATTCACTCATTTCTCGAGTACGGAGAGAGAGGTGATAATTCAGATCATGAAGAATCGAGTGGGGGTACGTCACTTTGTCCTTTCTGCTCATAATCTATCTAAAGCATCTGAGTGTTCGTTCGTTAATGCACTTTTAATACACTGAACGGAACTTTGAATACAGCCTGCGAGAAGATCAACGTCCATTAAAACGGTCGGTCACATCTTGCTCTGTTTCAAACAACTATATTTAACCTTTCAACACATATTCCGTTCTGACTTTTTCTGTGTCTATGTAGGACGGAACCGTCATCTTGGGCTTACAGGACAGGCCTCGATCCTCTGTTTGATGATCTTGCGCGAGGCAAGAAACTACCTCTAACTTGGATTTCGGGCATATCAACTTATGTGCTCTGAAATCTACACAAACTGTATTTTATCACTATCGTGTGATGTGTACCATGATATATACAATATTGTTATGTTGGGAGATTGATGTCTAAGATAGTTAGGGTTAAAGGGCATTCCTACAGTCCCCGAGATCCTGCCCAATTGAGTTAGTGCTCAGCTGGTCTTGATCATCATCCTTACCCGCACTCACTCACACCGCCCATCTCCCGGCATACACTGATAGCTCTAATCTCACCTCTGCTTCTGCTCCAGTCAAACATAATATAGCTCTGTTGACCCGTCCTGTTGCTACCCGTAAGTAGACTATGGGCTTGGGACGGGTTATTTATCTATCTGTCTATCTATCTACTCTCGTGACTCTACTGATAAGGCCGGACGGTGTCCGGTCGACGATACGAGCATGGGGAGGAGATGTTGGGTCCTGTGAGACCTTCTATCGGCCCGTCTCAGTAGAGAAAAGATGTAGAGATCTAAGCGAAGAAGGGATCAGATGTCTCTTTCGCTTACGGAAATTTCATGGATCATGAGGATCTAAGAATGACAGAGACCGTTTCCCCTTTTATCGAACCCTACCAATGTCGTTCCTCTCGCCACCGATTGTTAATCTGGCTGGATTATAAAGTAGGAATTGACGAGAAGAATGCTAAGAAGCTCCTTTCTTCCTTTCTTGGTACTTTCATCACGCTCTCGATCCGTATTGAAGGCTATCAATCCTCGAGACGGCTTCTTAAAGCAGGTGTTTCAGGCCACTTACCGCTCGGCGCTCGAGGTAGGTAAATCACGCCTTTAGTATTGAGTTTGCATACGCTCAGCGTAAAGGGCCAGTGTCTTTATATCTCGCTTGTGTTCTCTCTTTCTTCACGCACAGCGCATCTATATCTCTTGATCGAATTGTTGCGTATCATTACATTCAGAACTTGATCAAACTTATTCACTATGATATCCTCCCGACCCTCGACACCACCTCTCGTTCTTCCTCTTGCCAGTCATTTACCCGCAGTCCTCGACTGTGATCGATTGGAACCGAGAGGACTTCTCTCGGACACGCTATCGGACGTGTCTTCCATTCACTCTTCTGATCTCACTAGTGATGATGAAGATCGTGCCGATCTTGTTCGTTTTGGTGATGATCTAGCCGGATCTACCTGGACTGACCTTGGGCCGAACACAGCGACAACAGACTTTCTGTCTCATGCCTTCTCCTCTGGAGCTTCATCGGCTGCTGGGGACGAGTTTGAACCTGACTCTACTCCTGGCTCGTCCTCAGAGAGCGGCAGAGGAGATGGCAGTCTGACTGACGACGAAGATGATCATATTGACAACGACCGGACGTTTTCTGGATTGGGAGAGTCTTTTGCCGATCTGGAACCCAGTATTCCCTCAGCTTCAAGTCTTTCTACCTCGGTAGCCACCACAACTATTTCTGATCTCACTGATCGACAACATTCTAATCTGTCCCTTTACTCGAAATTCTCTAACGCATGTGATATCGAACCGCCTACCTCTGTTCCTGATATGAGATCTAGTGTCGAGACGACTTCCTTCCGACGTCCTGTCAAGGAACCCGTTTCCAGTCACTTTCAGCTTGCCTATCCTGATCCTACTAGTGTTTCATCCACATTCTCTTCGCCTGGCTCGTCATCCACCTTGTCCAAGTCGAAGCATGAATGCTTTCCTTCATCTTTCAGCCAAGCTCCCTCTTTTCGAGAGACTGGGACCGGAGGACTTGGTTCTTCCCACTCTCGATCGGCGGCAGGGAAACAAGCTACATCTTCGTTTGCCCCAGCCTCGGCTATGATCGTACCTACTACTGTAAAGGAGAGGCTAACAGAGTCTCATTCGAAACAAGAAATGGATGGACAGTCCTCTAGGCTGACAAACAGTTCGTACTCGACCGACCGTTGGACTGTTTTTGATACTCCCTCGATGTCTAGGTCTTTGCAAAGCTTTCCTTCGCTCGTTCAATCAACGGTCAACTTGCCGGCCGATGTCTCTCATCCGATCCGAATTCTTCTTGTAGGATCATCTGGTCCTTCCAACCAACGTCAAACTATCGTTCAGAAGCTCCTTCGACTTGTTTATATCATCCTCCCAGAGACAGCCGCATCCGACCCGATTGTATTGAAGGAGTTTGACGTCCTGGGGAGATCTGAGAGTACAAGGACTATCAGTGATCTTCGAGAACCTTTCAAGAGAGAGAGGAAAACGTCATCTTTGGGAGGTAGGCAGCCAGAGTCAATTGACCGTTTGACAGGGCCCAAAGGATCGCTGGTTATTGAGGTTGTGGATCTAACTATCAATGAAGACGATGATTGGGTATGTTACTCCTCTGACCAAAATTCTAGTTGCGCCTGCTGAATGGGGTTTCTTCTTTCTATAATGTTAGGTCTCAGCAAGCGAAGACGTCCGAGCGCACTTGAGATCTCTTCGAACCTCGCCGTCAATTACAACACTTGTGACGAATCTTGTTGATCCTAGTCAACGGCACAGATCGAACTTGGAGCTTTCTTCCATTCTCTCCTCCTCTGATCGCACGAACATGCACACCATTGTCCTTCCAGTCGAGATCTCCGCCTCCTTCAATCCTGGAGCAGATCTGAGTCGTGACAATCTCATAGCCAAGTCGAAGGCAAACACAGAAAATCGTGTTTGGAGGTACGAAGACTTTGTAGGACTTTCGGGGGAGAAAGATGCTTTGGAAGTCTGGAAGGGGCTCTCATTGGAAAGCTTGACGACCGAAACTGTGTCGTTGGCTAGGGGCCAGACGGAACAGGAGGCCGAAGAGTATATGTTCAGACTGTCTGTCGATTGGAAGAGGTTGCGAGCCTGTGTTCGCCGATAGTAAGTGGAATTGTGTCTTTGCTGTTATTCGATTCGTGATTTGAGCTGACGGACGATCCACTTTCACATTCTGTGATAGCGTCATCGCGGTATCTTCTCTCGCAACGGCTTTGCTCATGCTACTAGCTTGTCTAGACTATGCTCTCGAAGCCTTTGAACAAACTTCTTTGAACCCCGCCATCAACGTCACTCGGTCATTTATTAAGGAAGCATCTATCCCTCTGTCTGTTTCTCCGATGACGGCTAGAGTCCAACGTTTTTCTCCAAACCTTGTTTGGACTACCTCCGTCCAATCAGCCGTGGCAACCCCAGTTTATAGAGCTGCTTCTGCTTCTGCTTCTGCTCGAGGGGCTGTACCATCCGAGACACGGAATTTGATCACTTCAGAAGCTGCCTTACGAGAGGAGAGTGGTTCTCTGGTCACGAAACTGACAACCATCAAAGTACCTTCCGAGATAAGTGTTTGGTCAGTCAAGGATCGGAGTGTGATGGCTTGGAAGACTCGTGTTGGGCTTCCTTCGTCTCTTCCTAGACGAGGGGACTTTTGTGTCAACCGATCCGTCCCTTCGTTCCAGCATGTACCTTTGAATCAGTCTTCTTCGGTTAAGCAGCAGGTTTGGAAACTTTCCGAATATGTGCATCCAACTGTCTTTGCTCTTCCTACAAGCCTGCCTGATTCCTTCCCTCTGCGTCGGTTGACTTTGGACGCCGAGATGTTCAATCCTGTGATCGTTTCCGTCCAGAAAGCTTACTGCCAGACTAAGAACGTTGTTCACGCTCTTGTCGCGAGGTCAAACCCATCCGCTCAATCTGCTTATAACACCTTACATAATCTTCGAGACACTGTTTTGGATCTGATCTGGCCACCTTCACCAATAGTTCATGAACTAGTTGAATATGCGGTGAACAAGGTGAATCAGATCTTGGTAGAGGTTTGGATGAGGGCCGATCGCTCACTTCGGCGGGGAAAGATGATGACCCGGGATGCGTTCGAGGAATGGAAACAGCGAAAGGAGGCTAGAAGGGCGAAGAAACCGTGGGCGAGGATCAAGGCTATTCTGGCTCGGCGTGGTTGAGCCCATGCCTCAGTCTAATGGTTTTGTCAATTCGATAATCATGGTAAGCACGTTTGTTTTCCCTATCCCTATTCTTTACTCCTAAGTAGGTAGAGTCCCATGATATCATGAGGACAGGTGTTTTTATCATGTTTTGGAATTTCATTTTCATTCTTCCTTCTTGCCCTTTTGTCCCTTTGCCCCTATAGAATATGGGATCGCGCGACAATGTGTTTTAGATTAGGGACGTTGGTTCAATCCCTGGTCTTGGACTTTCTTCCTGGCTTTTATTGATCTCTCCCTCTTTCTCTTCGGTGCTGTAGCCTGGGCTTGACGTTTCTATTTCTACCTCTATTTCTATCTCCACTTTTCTCGATCACGACTCCCTTCTAGGCTCTATCTCATTTCCTTATGTATCGCTCCCTTCTCTCTGTTTCATGTCTTTCTGTGCGCGCGTCGTTTCTCTTCTCTTGTATCCAGCTCTCTTTCATTAGCTCGGTCTTGTTTTCTCATTTTCTAGGTTATGAATTTTCATGGGGTTCTTGAGTCCTATAATCTTGTTCCTCGTCTCTTTCTTTTTCTCGCTCGTGATTCTCCATTTTTTTGTGGGTTTGTCCCCCTCTAACGAAAGGCTTTGAGGAGAAAACAAGCAGGATTGTCTGATGACTTGAATCATATGATACCAACAACAAAATGTCATGGTCGACAGGGGAGAGAAAGAGAAGGGGAATGTACGACAACGATAAAAATCACGACCCTCGTGGAGACATCGAATCCTTTCCGACTCCCCCCCTCCTCTTGTCCCGTCCTCCCGTTCGAGAAAAGGAAGGCGGAGAAAGGAAGAGAGAAGATTAGAGAGGATCTGAGCGTCGAAGGCGGACCAGAACGTTTCGACCGAGCTATCCTCTTTGAGGACTCGGATAAATGAATCTTCGACGGAATAGGAAATAGGGGACGATCCGGGATTTGCAGATCTGCATGGTCGCATGATTGCGAGGATCGTCCCTCATGTGTGATTCCTTTTGTCGGCGTTTGAGAGCAGAGAGACAGTAGAGAAGAGACAGAAAGAAATGTGCGAAGGGAGAAGAGAAGAGAAGAAAGAAGAATGGAAGAAGAAACTTATCCTAGCCATCTTCCTTCACCGAACAAAAGAATATGGCATGAGGTCAGATCGATCAAGACAAGTTAGTCGGTTGCTCTCCCATGTAATCTTCTTAAGCGCTGTATCATTTGCACAGAGACAAGTGTATTCTTTCATATCTGCTTCCTCCCAATCGAATCAGGACCAACAAGATCCGGGATCTTAAGGAAATCAGCACCACTCCCTCTTTTTAGCACAAAAGGCAGAAGAAAGAAACAGTATACGTACATAAGATCCTCCCCTGAGCCCCATTCCTGGGACTCTTTTTACTTCTTTCTACATGTTAGTTTCCGATATCGATGCTGACCATCTTGATATCATCATATGGTTTGTCCCCTTTATCCGTCCTCACATCCTCAATGGCGTGTATCACATCAAGACCTAATGTCGCTCTTCCAAACACACTTTGAGATATCGATTAAAAAGAGTGTTTTCCAATAGAAAGATCAGGACAAAAAGACAGTCAGATCGAGTTCTGATAGCTTTGAAACGGCAAAGATAGGGACAAACGTGTGTTTGTCGTCAAGCCATGGGGTGGGCACCGTCGTGATGAAGAATTGAGATCCATTCGTCTTCGGCCCGGCTGGTTGGAAACGGGTAAATATCAACAATGAAGACAGAGTCGAGTTGAAAACGATGAGTTTGAGGGCTTACCATTAGCCATGCTCAACGTATACGGCCTTTTAGGAGAACAAACAAAACGCAAACGTTATCAATGTTCCATTTTCTTGTGGTTTCATATGTGAAAAGAGGAGCGCTCACCTATCATGTCTTAAACTAGGATCGAATTCATCCTCGAATTCACTACCCCAGATTGATTCTCCACCTGTTCCATCACCTAATGGATCTCCCGATTGAAGCATCTATCGCCAACCAATTTATTCGTAGAAGAGAAACATGAGCGATTATTCCTAGTCTGATTGACGATATGAGCTGTTCTTATTGGAGACTAGGGGAAAAGGAGGTCGTACAAATTTCTTGATGATTCGATGGAAGATAATTCCATTGTAGTATCCTTCCTTTGCGTGAGTGCTGGAAAAGAGAAGCAATCCCAAATTGTGCAACCGTTGCATCAGTGTCTACATTTCAAATACAAAAGAAAGAGAGAGACGAAAAAAAAGAAGAGTACGAACCAGAAGTTCTCAACTGCTTTAGGAGCCTGATCAGGGAAAAGTTTGAAGTGCTGATCCATCCAGACCGATCGGAATGGTCCCCATTCTAATGTCAGTTTAATACAAAAGTCAAAGAGAAGACCCGAAGACGCACGATATCTCCCTTGGTGGTATGAATTACAGCCGAGGTTCCAAGTTGGCCTCCGATCTTGACGGGTTGTGCCATTGCGACGGATTGTTCTTCTCTTGTAGGTCGTTCGTTGAACACATCTCGATCGCCACCCTTTGTATCCCTGTTGAATCGACGTAAAAATATAGGTCAAAAAAGCCGGTACAGGGATATATAAAGAGAGAAAATGACTTACTCGGGCTCGGTCTGTGAGAAGAGATAGAACCTGGATCGTTTGTATGCAGTACAAAAAAGAGTAGGATCTCGAGACTCTCGTTCAGCAAGCAACGGGTTGGCCGAAGCAGCCATAGCCTGATATACAAAATGCACGAAAGGTAGCCGATTTCATTTTGTTTAGCAAAACACGAGATGTGAACAGCACTCACCAGGAAGGAAAAGAAAAACAAAACAGTACTTACGATTGTGGCCAGACCTTTTTTGGAGGGTGCACCTTGATAAAGAGCAAGGTTCATCCACCTGGATGTTTCATCTTTACCCAACACTCTGACGACCCTGTTGGAAACCGTGTTAACAACTGTTTGCACAACACCATGCCATCAGCTTGTGATCAGAAGCTATGGAATTTGAACGCGTTCGAGAGATAAACAAAGAAAAGGCCGGAAATACCTTTGATACCCAACATGGTTGGATAGAGCAAGAATCCCCCACTTTCGTCCCAAGCACAACTTCCAACCCCCAATCCGATCTTTTCTAACTCTCTGTCTGCGGCGAGACGTCTACCAAACTCCATGTCATCCATTCGGAACACGGCTGTCCCTGCCTGTTGCATTTCCTGGATGGCCTGAAGAGACTCGTCGTACTGTCTCGTCTTTTTACCAGAAAGGAAGTTGAAGATCCGGACTTGCCGATCCGGAAGGGAAAGTGTCGAAAACTGAGTTTGTTGTGGGGAGAACACGATAGAAGTCGGCAGACTCTTTGCCTTCTTGAACTCGTATAGATCGGTACTACTCTTAAATTCCCACAAGCCTTTGACTCCAGTCGGAAGCTCCCACGGCTCACTCGGCTGCCAATACTCGATAAAGCCACCTTCGTCTGCAGAGATGACTGTATCGTATCGATCGTTGTACTAAGACCTCGAACAGAGCGGTGTAAGCGTGCATACGACTATTGATCTGTCCTTATCGATATCTGATAGACTTACGACCATGAGGTGGACTGGGTGCCTGTGTAGTTTATCAAGAGTATAGAGCGGCTTGCCATCGCCACGACCGTCGTAGATCCGAATGGTACTTGTACCCTGCTCTGAACTGCACAAATGAATGTAAAGGCCGAACAATCAGTTACGTTCCTATACTTTTGGAAAGATATGGAGGAAAAACGCGAAGAAAAGATACGTACATGGCGAGAAGAGTTTGTGCGGTCCCAGATTGGTGAATCCAGCAACACGTCTTTGGCTCAAAATCTAGCTTGAGCATATTGATCATATCTATACAGAGTACCAGGCCGCTCGTGAGTCTTCTTAGGTCTAGATTATAAGCAAAGGTAAAACCCCAAGTGTACGAAGAGGTTCTTACCAAAGTTGACAACATCAAACACCTTGCATCCGTCCGAGCCGACAGTCGCGAAGACCGTTCCATCGCTACTTCCACTAACGGCCAAGACCGGACCCAGATGAGCTCTGTAATGTTTGACAAATTCGATTCCCTCCGCCTGTTTCTTCCATAGTTTGAGATGACCATCCATAGAGGTGGTGAGTACAAAGTCGGTTCTAGATGGTGCGATAGAGGGCAAGGTCACGAAGAGTGTGTACAAAGGGACGAAGAAAAGACGCGACAAGTTTTAGCCCTTGAGATCTGGTGTGTAGAAAGTGCTGCGAAAGAACGACGGACTTTGTGACGGTGACGGTATTAATGACATCCCGATGCATGAAAGACTTATAATATCTGTCTGCCGAGGGAAGATGATCCAAGAACAACTTCTCGTGGGCGAGGACTAGAAATGCCGGATTCCATAGCATTTCAATCAGCTTTCCGTCGGTAAGTGTCTTTCAAACAAGCAGGGAACGAAGGAAGCGAGAGGAGACAAGAATGGATTGGTCTGATCACTTACCCTTTCGTTTCTTTCGCTTCTTCTGCTCTCCAGGAGGTTGAGGTCCGTCTTCAGCATCATCGTCTCCGGGAGCTTCAGGCATTGGTCCTGTTGATCAACAGAGAGAAGAGTACAATAAGAAGAAAAGGACGTAGGGTAGACGAAAGAAGGAAGGTCGAAACAGCTTACCGATATCATCTTCATCGCTCTCAGGCTCTGCGTCAAGCACAGCTAGCGAGCCTGGTTCTCCTCCCGAGACAGGAGGAGTCGTATCTCTAGGCCTCTTGGTAGCATGGGTAGGTGGGGGAGAGGCAGACATGACCGACTGGATGCTGGTGATGATGATGGTGAGTGCCGGAAAGTCGACTATCAGTTCGTTCGGAGAGATCTATTGAAGCAGTGGTAATTTGGACTAGCCGACTTATTTAATTAATTCAAATATGCTCATAAATTCAAATATTTCCATAGCTGGCATACCATCTGTATCGTCTAACGAACAGTGCGGCTACGGTTGGCGCAATAGTGGTGATAGCAGGAGCGGCGACATCGAGAGTAGCAGCAATGATAGCAACAGTGGTAGGAGGAACGTCGGTGCTAGCTACCGTCTATAGTGTGGTCCTCCTATTACCTTTGGAGTTGTGTCTTTGCGTTGCTTTTGATTGACTATCCAAACAAGAGACGATCATGATCATGGAATACATCCCCATTATTAACATTGTCACAAACAGGTTCCCAGGGATACCGGTAGAAATTCTCAAATTCTTGATCTCTCTATATATATTGTTTGCTTGTCTCTTTCTTAGGGCATCATCCGGAACAACAGACATATGTATACAACACACACACACACATACACACACACAGAGGCAGACACGTAGACAAACACAGACAGACCTGCAAAACCAGCCAGCAAGAAAAGACACAACGCACAGTCAGCTCAGTCCTTGCTCACACCATCAGATTCACCAACGATCAAGAAAGAGTATGCTCCACACGGAAGCATATCAGGTAGAAGGGTCTCAGACATCCAAGGAAGAAAAATACCCTCATTCGTTCCCACCCGTCGGCACACACCCCACAAGGGGGCAGACCGACCCTCCTGAAGAGCCCCCATCGACCCGTCCGCGCCATCAAGACCGATCAAGCCCGGTAAGGGGCGAAAGGCCGAGGCGGCCCGCTCAAGCGGCAAAGGGGTTCGAAACCAATCGCCGCGAACAGGTTACAACGAGGAGAGAGCTCGGGTGCCAGAGGCGAGCACGGGGTGGTCCTTCACAACGGAAGGAACTCTAGCTTGCGGGCAGGAGGACCGTAGGGAGGAAACTGCGAAGTTGGAAAACTTTGGTTGCATCTTTGAACAGAGGGGGAGGGGAGGAGAGCGGAGGGGAGGAGAGTAGAGGGGCAGGGGAGGAGGGAGAGCAAACGAGGTGCACACAACAGAACATGATCGACTGACCTTGAGTAAGCACAGACCATGCCACAAGCAGAGCAGTCCTCGCTACACTGCGTCCGCATCTGCATCTGGATCTACATCCTTGTCCATCGCCTCTGGCGAACGTCGATCTGTATGCACTGTCTTTACGTCGTCACATCAGCACCGCACAACACACAACAGCAAAGCAACAAAGCAAACCAAGTCAGCACAGGTACATATAAGCACACACAGGCAGATAGGCAGCAAAGGCAGTGAAGGAAGAAGTAGGCGTGGAAGGTAGGAATCAGGCAAAATGAGGCTGGCAAGCCTCAAAACTCGGCACACGCATCGCTGCGTCCGCCATGGAGAGGTGCGACCCCCTCCAACTCTGTCGTCTCGGCATGGTCGATAGGACGGGGAGAGAAAAAAGATTGAAGTCATCACGTTGAGTGCAGGATGCCTACCAGGCATCCTGCACACCCTGGCCAGTCGGCTCACAGGGAAGGGTGGGTGGTAGGTAGAGGGATGCGGTCGAAAGAAATAACACTCACATAAAAAATGGTCAGCCAAGAAGGTTTAAGACAAAATTTCAACACTCAATTTAGCAAGCATTGCAAGGCATTGTCTGTGCAATGACAGCCAATGCGTGCCCGACAAGAGAACGAGGACGATGGAAGGAAAGGAAGGAAAGCGACCTTGACCTTTGACGGTCGTCGCTTTTTGTACGATTTTTTACTGCTCACATTTTTTCCAGAGCCTTCTGATGATTGAGTCACGTGTAGTTCACGTGATCGAGCTGGCTGTGCTGGCTCATCCTGGAGGGACATATCCGATGATCCAGATCTGGCTGTTCTAGGATCAAGAAGAAAGATCCAACCTTCACCAGATTCAGCCATCCTCATTATGTCTTTTCTTCGTGTTTTATCTCCAGTAAGAATCACAGTTAGCTCACCGCTGTTCTCGTCAGGCTTCAGAGCTGGTTCACGTAGAAGTCTGAGTTCGAGCGTACCGCGCAGGATGGTGATCCCGATGGTCATCGACAGCACAGTACGTCTCTACTGTAACTAGATCATAGATCTTGGATCCTAGCAACGGATGACTCTTACTCTTCTCTTCCGCCTTTTGTTATGTTTACTGGACTACAACCGTAGGGAAGAGATGAGAGATCAATGGATCTATTTTCTCGGTTGCTCAAGGAAAGAGTCATGTTTGTTGGAGATGCAAGTGCCATGTCTCCTTTTTCTCTATTGGGATCACGTTATTCCAGCTGGCTTTTCTTGAAAGTCTTTACAACACAGTGTTCTCTTGCTGATCAATCTTCGTCTGTCCTACAACATATTAATCTCAAAATCAGGTAGACGAACAATCTACAAGTTTAATCACCAATCAATTATTATACCTTGAGGCAGTAGACGCTGAGACACCGATACAGATGTACATAAATAGGTTAGGAACTCACTTCATCCTGATCACTCGAAATACGCTGTTGTCGACTTGAAGTTTTTCATACTCATACATATGATGCTTTAGCTATGGAGGAAGCCTGACAGACGTCCTATCCATATATGACACAGTTAGTATCATCTTACGATCGCTCAGTCCCCGACGGACTTCCTGTCTGATCTCCTCCGCTCGGTGAACTCGTTTATCAATCCCTTCAGATGGAATTCGTATCTCCTCCTATACATACAGTCTGTATTGGCCAAGCTTCATCTTCTGCTTCTTTGTTATTAGCAGCAGGTATGTCTAATCATTGTCAGTGATGGCTTTGGTCAGTATCTTACTGACTATATATACATATATACACCCATTTATGGCCTTTTCAACAGGCGCTAAAGGACACCGGGCGATCTTGCCAAACGCGAGTGTGATGATGCATCGTCCGTATCTGTCTTGTCAAAGTTGATTCGGCCATGTCGTATGAACGATCTGACGTTCTATATCAACGCCTTCCTCTTTCGTTTGGGTGTCGCCTTATGATCCAAATTTAGAGCCTTATGGTGGACGACAAGGCCAACAATCTGATATCGCCATCGCCGCCAAAGAGACTCTGCGTCAGAGAGATTTGCTTGAGTCCCTCTATCAGAAACACTGCATCAAGGAGGGGGAGAGCGCCGAGGAATGCAAGCTTCGGTTCAGTGCGTCATTACTTTTGTTTCCCTCTTTGTGCTATTCTCTTTGTTTCTCTCCTGATCGTATGCAGACCATTCATTCGGCTAACCTTTTTCTCTCATGAATTCCCCCTCTTGTGTTGATAATCATGTTGTAGGAACCGCACTTGAAAGAGATTTTTATCTGACACCGATAGAGGCAAAAGATTTTGGGATTGTCGATCGGGTGCAACTTCCAAAAGAGAAGTCAACCGAGACCAAGGCTTAATTCTAGTCGCCAACGCATCATCCCTATATAATGTTGTACTTGTTAAGATCAATAGAACGAAATCATGCTTGCAAAAGAAGAAAGAGAATCAAACGGGCTATCAGAATGAGAGGTGGGCTGAAACGGAGTATCGACTGCGCGTGCACATAGTGAACGTTTGGTGTTTCCTCATTTTTCGTTTCCTCCCAGTAACACACATACCTACAATCTTTGATCTACCAGACATGCTTTCAAAGATCAGCAGCCCGCCGTGAGACCCTAACTGCATCTAGCTCCGCATGCTCATATTTTACACTGAATTCTAGATAACTGATGTGTCTTCTTTCTCCTCGACTTGTTTTAGGAGGTTTATCTCGCCAGAGGATCACTCTGCTCTAACGTCCTCTACTCCGGAATCTTTCGCATCCATCCCGCCCATCATCCGACATAAGCAGGAGAATGTGACCGTCAACTTTAGTCCCGAGTGGGAAGGCTATGGCTCGAGAACTACTGGAACTATTTACATCACTGAGGAGTCAGTTCCTCGCTGTTTTGCTCTTTTGTTGAGGCAAATCGACTGAATGTTGATCACGACTTGAACATTTTCCCTCTATATAAAGAGCACTCTCATTCATTCCTTCAGATTCGTCAACCACCAAGACCGGGTTTTCTCTCCTATACCCTGTGATCACTCTCCATGCGATCTCTAGAGATGCCGAGCAAGGATCTTGCGTATACTGTCAGATTGATGAATCGTCGACCGCGTCGGATTCAGTCCCTGTGCCAGAGGGTATAAAGGAGAGCGAGAAGAAGGTCGACGACGGACATTACCATCCAGAAGATGAAGGAGAAGAAGATACGCCAATGAGAGAACTGAGAATTTATGTGGATGAACCTAGTTGTACGTCTCTCAACTTCTTTTCTGCCATTTAGATCGACCCTTTGAGAGTGCTTCAGCCCACTGACGATTCCTGCTCATCGTATAAATGTAGTGGAACCCATCTTCTTGTCTCTTTCTCACTGTGCTTCTTTGCACCCGTCGATTTTTGATACCGTCGATGGAATGTCGGATGATGAAGGGATCTACTCTGATCCGTCTACATTCGAGCCTTTCACTGGTAGGGAGGATGAAGAGCTAAGCGAAGTGGGAAAAGTGAGGAGCGATTTTGTAAACCCGCAAGCTAGGTTTCAACCTTACTGAAACGTTTGATCGGGTCTTCTGGTTTTCTCCATGTTCTTCTACCTGCTCCTCTATTCTTCTCCCTGCCCGGACTTTGTTTCCCTCCCCGTTTCTCTTTCTTCTTCTTCTTCTTCTTCTTCTTCTTCTTTCTCTCAACATCGATTCGTCAATAAACATTACTGTGGCCTGGTACTACACATTTGCCCTTCAAAAGGCTGCTCTCGCGGTAAGTCAACTCTCTATGTCTATGTTAAGAAGGCATAAAGTGGAACTTTAGACTGATTGAACTCGTTTCTCTTCATTCTGGATCAGCATCTTGAATCCATCATCGTGTGGCCAACGCCCGCTACAACGGCCTCGGACGAAGCGACGGAGGACGCTGAAGAGACCTCGGATGAATCTAAAGTCCAATCATCGTAGATTGGATGTAACGTTTGAATCGATTTTCGAATCTGAGCTGAGTTGAGCGCTGGATGTAGGAAGCAATGCATTGATATGTTTATGTGCGCATAAGAGAAACAAAAAGAAACATGAGAAAAAGGCCGCAGCAGAGCGGGCGGGTACAACATCTTACTCCTTCCACTCATCATTATCGTCACTACTACCACCATCATCACCACCATCATCACCACCATCATCACCACCACCATCACCAACGCCGCCCTGTAATCAATACCCAATATCATGTCTCAAGACGCAGCATCAATCCTGCTTCGAGCGCATCTGAACAGCATAACTCAATCCTTACAAGCTCTTGAGTCACTCTCCTTAATCCCTCCATCAGATGCCTCCCTCATCCGTTCGAAACTCCCTTCATCCGAAGCACTGGCGAACGCTAACACTGGAAAGCAAGATCAATACAACCGGTCTTCTTATGGAGGTTCAGCAGGGCTTCAGCCGTCCTCTATCTCAAGTCCCGGTGGTAGTATGCTAGATGTGTCGGTCGGCAACGGATATAATTCTGGAGGAATCCATAGAGCGCCACCACCTATCCCGGGTGACAGCTCCGAGAGGGTAGAGGCTGTGGCCGCTTGGGATTATTCAGGGAATGTAAGTGGTCCGCAAGCCCTCGCTTTCGGTTCTTTCTCATTGCCGCTTCCTTCTTCTTCTTCTTCTTCTTCTTCTCTCTCTTGCTCAAGCTGATGTCTTGTTGTGCTTTTGTCTGGCGGTGAACGGATTGTGGTGCGGATGAAAAAAGGCCGCTGACGATTTAAGCTTTCGCAAGGACGACCGGATCATCGTTGTCGACGAGTTGAACGTACGTCTCCTTGTTTTACATCCCTTCCTCTATCCACCAACTAAGACACGAGAACTGACATTTGATCTCTGAAAACTCGGCTATTTTCTCTCTTGGGGTTACGTGTGAATATGTGTGGGACTGTGTTGGGGTATATGTGAAACATATCAGCCGGACTGGTGGAAAGGACGTCTAGCGAACGACTACTCCTCGAATCCGAGGATTGGCTTGTTTCCTTCTTCCTACGTCAACAAATTGTCCGTCGTCTGACTCTCTTTTCATTTCTGTCCACGTTCGCCTCGTCATTGAGTTGTTCTGACTTTGCTTGTATTGTCTATCTCTGAGAATAGACCTTCAAACAACAACTGGGCTAATAAACACCAACCTCCTTCTCAACCTCAACAACAAATGCAACCCTATTACGCTCCTCCGCCTCCTTCTCAGATGCAGTCATACCAACCTCCACCTCCGCCACAGAACCAACAAGTTCAACAAGTCCAACAAGCAGGTCAAGTCGGACCACCGGTCGCTCCAAAACCGAGTAGGTTTGGTGGAATGGGTCAGGTCCTGGCTACTTCTGCAGTTGGTGGTGTTGGATTCGGAGCTGGTTCCGGTTAGTTCTTTGCCTTCCCTCTTTCCTCCGACAGGGTTCTGAGTGGTGAGCTTGCTTTCCCTTTCATGCAAGTACTGATACTCTTATCTTTGTTTTTGTGGATACCATTTCGTCAGCTATTGGAGGAGGCATCATCAATGCCATTTTTTGATATATTCTTCCGTTTATCTGTGACTCGATTATTTATGTTCTTATTAATTCATTCCCCCTTTCCTCCTGTCCTGTCGATAACAACTCAAGCCCTGTATCTTTCTGCCTCACTCCTAGCTCTCAGCATCCCCCTTGCGCGCTCATACGACAAAGCCCGAGATGGGTAGAACATAGGAAGGGGGAGGAAAAAGAGATACATATCACCAGATGCTACCCATCAAGCTGATTGTTCCTTCTGCGCCCTATAGAAGATCGCAAACGACGATAGGGTTCAGTTTTTTTCTCTCATTGAAAGCGCGCGTCGTTGCAGAAGAAAAAGGAAAGAAAGAAGAGACGCAACGAACCCCGACGGAATCGTGGCCACCTTTCAGTGTCTCCACCCAAGTGACAGCCACGCCATCAGAATGACTTCTGTAGAACCATTTGACGACACCCCAACCCTCAACCACCCTTTCTTCTACTCGATCTTTGATGATTCTCCCCCTCTCTTTAAACTTCTCGGTATGAACTTCCATCTGGGCGACACCCAGCCCACTGGGGATCACGTTCAACAGTTCCATTCCTAAATCAGCGTGGAGTACGGCATGAAAGATATCTGAAGAATGAATCGATGGAATCTCTGTATCATCTTGGGCATGTACGATCAAGATCTTTGTAGGGTTTGAACGAGGAAGACTGGCGAGGGCTGAGAGAGTAGGGAACTGGGTCTGAAGGAATCGAGGGGACGTCAAAGTGTCTTGAACGAGTGGGAGCGCGCGAAGAGGGGATAAAAGAGGTAAGAATCGGAAGAGAGTGTATGTTTTGAGAAGGGACGGGATAGACGAGTATGGAGACAACATGGTCAACATCCGTGGGTGAATACCTAGAAGGGTAGTTTGATCAGTGATGTTTTTTTTTTCCTTTTTTTCGAAGGAGGATCTCCAAAGAACGAAGGAGGACAAACCTTCTTCAGCGAGTTGAGCAACAAGCAACGCCCCAACACCCGTCCCCAAACTCTGGCCGACGATACCGACCTGATCTGGTCTCCCTCCATTCCTATTGATCACCCATTCAAAGGCAGCTCTAGCATCCAATACAAGACCTCGTTCGGATGGGACACCAGTAGAGTTAGCGAATCCACGATAATCGATCGCGAGGACGTTCATGTCGAGCGTATTGGAGAGAGAGGAGATCAAGTTAACTCGGAACGGCGCTGCTCTATTCCCGGCCTATGATTTGAAACAAGATAAATCGTTACCACTCATGAACAAAGACAAACGGACACGAGGGGAAGGGAGATAACGTACGTTGCCGTGAAGAAAGATGAGAGTCGGTCGAGTCTGGAGCGCATGATCATAGGTGTCTTCATCGAAAGCCTTAGAAGGTGGGTACTGTTCTACGTTCTCTATGTAGAACGTCCTAGGTCTATATCACAATGAAGAAACAGGTGAACAGGGGGCTGTTTCAGCGCTACAGATCTAGAGTACACAAGACGAGATGGAAATAAGCATACAGAAGATGCCAAGCACCGATAGATTCGCCGTCTGATGTTTCGACCTGGATGTTTCGCGCCTTAAATGGAGCGAGCCCGTACCGTTCAGGAGAGTCATACCTGGCAAAGAACGGGTACGGGACGTTGTTCATAAAGATAACGCTGTGAACCAAGTAGGTTAAAATCAAGATCAGTCCAGGCGAACAAACGGAAGAGCAGAAGAAGTCGCCTTACTTTCGTTGTAACACGGGGATCAGTAGAGCAAGTAAGAAGCAGACATAAGCTGCTCCTCCGATCGTTAGCAATCGATGAGCTCTTGCGAAGAAGCCTGGCTTGGACGCTCCATCTTTAGCGTCGTCCTTTTCCTTAGTGTTTTCTTTCAATTTGTCATTCGTTGAGCTGCCAGCGGAAGCTGTGGATGCGATCAGCAAGTCAGCGTTGTCGGTTTGAGCATGCGTGATGGCTAGATGGTTGCAACCACAAGGGGAATATATGAAATCAACAAGACATCCCCATCTGATCTATACAATTCAATATAGATGATCAAAACAGCATTGCCTACCCAGCTCTGGATTGGCCAGATTACCCTCGACCGGTTGGTCGTCTGCCATTGTTCGATGTTGTCTGGCTAGATGGGAGTGAGGAGAGAAAACAAGCGAGCAGGAAAAACAAACGGAATCACTTAAACAGGTCACCATCAAGCCTCTCAATCTTGAGCTCCTTAAGGACCATCTCTATTCATCTCATCTCATGCTCTTGGTGATCGCAGAGATATCATAGTATCGTCTGTGATGATAGAGACGAGAAGAGTGTGAGAACAAGAGCAAACGGTCTCCGCTTGTTCTTACACTTTCTCGCCGCGTCTTTTTCACTCACTACAAATTCTTTCCTCTTCAACCATCATCACCAACGTCCGCATCCTATCCGTCCATCTTCTTATCTTTGCCATTGTCCTCATCCAGACTAGTTCTGAGAAAGGCCCACTATGGCAACGCTCCAGTCGACAGCCGGCTCGACCACCCCACCTCCGAAGTTTGTTGTGCCGAAGCGATCACCTCCGACATCGCCTCAATCGTACCGACCGCCGTTTCCTCCAGACCGCTCCTCTACATTCTCTTCCTCTTCCGGCTCGTCATCCCACTCGTCCTCATCAAGGCATACTGAAGTTCCTCATCCAGTCACACAGTCTTCTACCTTTCCATCTCCTCTATTGAATTCTGAAGTTAGAGGACCCAAGGGTTACACCCCGCTCAATGACCCGCCTCTTTCGGCAAAGGCCAAAGGAAAGAAACGGGCGACCGTGGATGGTTGGATCGATCTCGAGAGAGGCGTTGGATCAGACGACCCTCGTTACCGGCACGATCACCTAGAAGAAGATGAATCACAACCGTCAATAGAGCAGGAGGAATCTGAAGAAATGAATGCTCGAGGTTGGGATCCAGTTGGCCAGGATTATACTAGTAGACAAACAGACCAGAGTTACCCTCCCCCGTTATCAGAAGCGGAGCAGGAAGAGAAGAGAATTGCCGATGTATGTTTTTCTTTTCTTTGCATATCAATTTTGCTCCCTTATAGTGGATAGAGAACAATGTGTCTCTCTTCTCTTTCTCCTTTATAGCCAAAAAAACCTGACCTTTCGTATATCCTCTTCTCTCGAACAGAACTTGGCAATGTGGAAAGAACGAGAGCTCTCTCGCCGTCGGGCAGCTCGAGAATCCAAGATGCTACGCTCTTCAGGATCCATCAACAGAGGTAGCCTTAGTGATAGCTCTTTTACGGACAGCCTTTCATTCTCTACTGGACTCCGGCTCGGTTCTCGGTCGGGTAGTATATCTCGGAACAGCAGGTGGAGTTTCTGGGGCGGGGCGGGAGCATCTATAAAAGAGAATCCGGAAGTACGTTCTTCTTTCTCTTTTTGTTTTTCTCTGTCTGCTTATCCTTTTCTGATCAAGCAAACCTCATTGTTCTAGTCAAATCAAACAATCCCTCACGCATACACACATCCCCATCCTGGATCCCATCCGGAGCCTAACCTGAACTCCAATGCGCGTTCTCAGCCGACCCTCAAAACTCCGATGTCACCCACTTCACCTGGGCCAATCTCGCCAGATTTTGAGTATAGGGGTCAACAATGGATGGGTGGCGCCGGCAGTGATGGGCAAGATCAAGTACAAGGAAGAACAAGACCGATGAGAACGTTGGGATTTTGGGAGAGTTGGTGTGGGACAGGAAGGGACGAAGCACCAGGTGAGATTGGTGAGGATGATGGGGATGACCAGGTCGGAAAGACGAACCCGTTCGAATAAACAAACCCGGTAGGGGCCTTCTTCTTAGTTTATTTAATTCTCCGCTCTAGAGCTTCCTCTCAGGCTCTTCTCTTTCTTCTCTTCTCTCGTGCTTTTCCACTTGATGTCCTGTTCTTGAGGACTTCTGTCTCGCTTAGTTGTGAACGAGATTTTCAAGCAAATCATATCTCCATACACACATATACACGCGCGTCCGCGTAGTATCCCTTCCATTCCTTCAATTCTTTTCTTTCTCTCTTTGTGTCATCGCTCGAACTATACCATCCATCCATCCATCCATCATCTCGTTTCCACGCACTCTGCTATACATCCACGTTTTCTCTTTTTTGTTCTCTTTCTTAACTCTTTCCTTTCATTTTTTTTTGTTTCTGTTGGCCATGTTGATATTCTATTTTACGTTCATGTTGTCTGTTTCTCCCTCCTTTTTTCTCCTTCACACTTTGTAAGAGAGGTTATGTAGCCCTGAAGTTGGCATGGAATGTCTTCTTCTCCCTTTTCAAGCATATTGTGATCACAATCCATCTCTTCAAAAGATATACAACAGGAAGTGTGCGGACAAATTTTCGCTCTTCTGGCCAATCCGTTTGGTCGAATTTGACCTATTTGAGATAAAGAATCAGGGTTCGGAGGGTTCTTCGCTCTCATTCTCACCAACGAATCTGGTAGGTGTCAGAGGTATTAATCAGATTGGTGTAGACGTCTTATATCGATCCTGCCTCTTTCTCCTTCTTCTCCTTCTTGCTTTTCTTCTCTTTCTTCTCTTTCTTTTCCTTCTTCTCGACCTTCTCGACCTTCACATCATCCCCGGTCTTTTCAACCCTTGGTTTCTTGGACTTTCTCTCTCCTTCTCTTTTGTCTTCTTTCTCGGCAGGAGCAGTCGTGGTGTTATCCTTAGATGCCTTGACCTTTTTGGATTTTTTGGGTTTCTCTTCTCCATCTTTCGCCTTGACGGCGCTGGCGTCAATGCTGGTGGTAGTAGTAGCAGTGAGGGTCGCATCGGTAGTGGAAGAAGGCTCGGCGGGCTTGACGGCATCGGAAGATGAATTTTTAGCAGCTCGCTTTGCGAGTCTCTCCGCTTTGGCCTTGGCTGCTTTCTCTTGGGATCGTTTTTTCTGTTTTATTTTGATTGATACATGTGTTGGAACCAATGATTCAGTATATCAGAGATATTCGTTTGGACGGAGAGAGACAGAAGGAGACTCTTACTAGCTCTGCAGCTTTCTCTGCTTTAGCCTTCTTTGAATCCTCCCTCTCTGCGCCCATCTTTTCAATTCGATCGGTGATCGTCGACATGATAGAGACACTGTCCATTCCTTGGATATCTTCTGTCAACAGGAATGTCTTGAACCTAGCCAGTGATCTTGTGTGAGGCTTCCGAGAGAAAAAGAATGAGAAATTTAAGAGATCAGAATAATCCTGGAATTATAATCTAAGCTCGAATCGGGGCACGCGTCCATTCAGGTTCCCGAAAACAAAGAGAACAGAGACAGACCTTTGATTTCAGGTGAGTCTCTCCAATGAAGTCGCTCTTCAATACTTTGTTAGGGCACAGAATACATAACTTCCAGTTGTTTGTTCCAGGAATTGGGTAAAGTGGGTCTTGAGCGACTTTGTCCGGCGGTGGGATAAGAGGTAATGCTATTTTGTTGATATCGTTTTGAATTTACGAGAGGAGTGAGTGAAAAGAAATCAGCTTGAGATTGATTCAAGCTTAGATTTGATTAAAACCACGGGAAAGACATACGTTCCGAATCAGACTCTAAATATTCATATGGGAATAGAGATCAAGAATATGGAAAGTTAGGCCAAATACTCCTTTCTATATGAGAGCAAACGAAGAATGAAATAGAACAAACCTTCATCCTCATCATTCTCATCCTCTTCCTCATCCTCGTCTTCATCGCCCGACATATCCTCGCCTTCACCGGATTTCTCCTCATTGTCAGACTCTTCCTCCCCCTCATCATCATCACTGTCATTGTCACTATCACTATCACTTTCACTTCCGCTCTCTCCACTGACTTCATCAGCTCCCCCATCGAGTCCCAGCATGGCCTTAATCTCGTTCAATCCTGAAGCTTCATCTTCCTCTTCTCTCTCCCTCTTCTTGTTTAATCGTTTGAACATCCTGCAGGTCTGTCTGTGTAGGTCCGGTCGGTGCTTAGCCTGTCGGACGAACGAGCTGATAAGATTTTGGTTTGAATCCAAAAAAGAATCCCAAGGTAAGCGAAAACACGTGACATATAGCTGTGTATTCTTGCCTGCTACGATTTCCGATATCAATCAACATGTACACACATGCGTATACGCGCATAAACACACAACATTGAAGGACGATGTTGTCTGGTTGGGGATGAGGTAATCCGATAGATAGGATGAGAGTTGAAGACTGTCATTAGAGTACAGTAGAGTTCCATCGGAGAAACGGGATACCTTATACGGCGCGTCCTAGTTCTCATCGTCATCATTCTCATGTGCAAGCCAACTGATATCTTGCTGGGTGTCATTAATCTTAAAAAATCTAGATATCTAGCGAGAAGATAAAGGAGAATGAAAGGAAGAAAAGTAGAAGTTATGGATCCCGCGCAAGAGAATAGGATCTCTAAATCTATACGATCGGTTTAAAGAATGAGAATGTTGTCGACAGCCTCTCGGACCTTGACATAGACTGCGTCCTTGGTATCTATAGCCGGGATCTGATCAGGAAGAAATGGAGAGAAGGATAGCACGAAACGGTCAGAAATAGTTCATTAGAGCTTCTTCCTTGACGGTCATCTAATAGCATGTAAAGCAGAGAGAATGGATGAACAGTAGAGAGAAGACATACTTCGTAGACTTTGCCCTTCTCTCGGTAGTAATCCACCACGGGCATTGATGTCTCAATGAAAGTTCCTATTGTTGGTGCAAACCAAAGGTCGAATTTGAATGAAATAATCTCAACCCTACCACAATGAGAGATGACCCCCTTGGGGGGAATTGGAACGTTACTTACGGAATCGCTTGACAATACTCTCCTTGTTGTCATCAGCTCTGCCACTGGTCTTTCCTCTCTCCATCAATCGCTCAAGCATGACTTCCTCCGTACACGAAAAGAACATGACCGCCTTAGAAACACAGACAGACTCGTCAAACTTGATGGCCTGGTCCATCTTTCGAGGGAATCCGTCAACCAAGAATCGAGGCTTCGAGTTAGGGTCTGAGTCCGTATATGTAAGGTGAGATAGATCAAAAGGAGATTCACTGCTCAGTATCATCAAACCGATAAGAAAGAAGGTGGATCCAGCCAAACGAGGAACGTACTAGCCCAATCGGCAGGAGGATCCTGCAAAGCGGCCGTCATCGCGTTAAGTAAGAGCTGGTTAAGTGATTCCAAGAAAACACGCACCATCACAAGTTCTTTTCAGACAACGAACAGTATCCTGACAGGCATAGCAAATAAAAGAGAACGAACCTTGACAGTGACCTCCATAGGGACCACCTGGCCTTCTCTGATATACTCTCGGATCATGTCACCATACTGAGATCCGGGTCGATCCTGTTCGGCTCGAAGGAGATCACCAGCTAGTTTTTGATCAGCCGGTCAATCGGAAGTCGGGTCAATGAAGAGATCAAATTGGATTAAGACGAAGAAAGAGCAAAGGAGAGAGATATGAACAAACCAGAGAGATGAACAAAGTGATAATCCCGAACGAGGTTGGCGCACTGCGTTCCCTTGCCTGAGTATAGAAACCCACGAAGGAGAAACAAGTCCCAATCGAGAAAATACAAAGAAAGAGAAGATTCAGTTACAAGTATAGAGATACACCAAGACTGTGTCGGGCCATATTCTCGAGGTGTTTGACGATACAAGCGATGAATACGTCGGATGGACTTCTGCCTGGATAAGAAATGAGGGAAGGCAAAGGAATATATGCCGAAGAGAGAAGAACGAGATGATACGTACCGACACCGGGTCCTCCGAGGACAAAGATCACAATAACCTCTGACTGGTCGAAAGCCGGGGTCTCTGAAGTCGTTGGAGCCATGTTGGTTGGTAGGTGTGTATGTATGTGTGTGTGAGAGAGAGAGTTAATGGAGTTAATAGGTGAAAGTGGTAAAAACCAGAGCCCGAACAGAATACATGGAATGAAACTTGTTTCCTTTTCTTGCTTGTCTCACTCTGGAAATTTCATCATCGTCTCCTGTCTTCTAGCCAAACCCCGCTTCTCTGCCCAGCATCTATCGACTCCCGAAGAACTAAACTTGAGCAGATATTCATCAAAACCACATGTAGATCGATAACGGGTATCAAAACTCTCGCCCAAATTTGAAGAGACAAGGAAGAAGGAGAAGGAACTAAGAAGGAAAACAATAGACGACAAATGGAGACATGAAGAAAATATAAAATAAGAAAGGTAGATTGGAGATGATATATATTCCTCCTTCTCTGTATTTATCTAATTATGTTTGCAACATTGTTCCAGAAAAGATTAAGAAAGAGAGAGAGGAGAAGAAGAAACTTCTCAAGGAAAAGCGTCTGATCTACGCGGCAGCCTTTCGAGGCTGTCGCTTCCTGTAGTGGATGGTATGAGGGTGCTTAGGAAGAACGATCATCGACTCATAGTCGGTAGCGGGAACACCACCCTCCAACTTGAGCTCCATGTTCTGCACAAACGCAGCCAGAATAGTTGAAAGTTGAACGTAAGCAAACGATTCTCCGATGCATCGGTGTCGACCAGCTCCAAAAGGCTGGTAGGGAGATTCAGTCCCCTTGCTGATCGCTCCGAATCCGTAATCGACCTTATCCCCAGCGTTGTTCTCGTACTGCTCTCCCGCCTTGGCAGCCACTCCACTCTTATCGGTCCATCGGGCCGGGTCCCACTTGCTGGCGTTCTCCCAGATTCGAGCATCCATCTGTGCAACTCCAGGAGAAGCAAGAACATAGTAACCCTGTGGAGGAAAAAAGCCGTGCAACAGGGCACATGCATCATAAATATGCCAACCAACTTGTCAATACATTGAATTCGTAGCAGAACATACCTTAGGGATCACGTATTGACCAGACTCGGAAGGGGCAGAAAGCGCTTGGGGAACGGAGATATCAGAGATAACCTTTCGGAAAACTATTGAATATCAAGGCGGCAACAGAAATGGTAATTAGCCTGTAAAACATGCAAATAAGAAACCTCAAGAACAAAAAAGGCACGAACTGGAATGAATAGGCGCATGAATCCGGAGGGTCTCTCTAATGCAGGAATCCATAACCTTAAGATTCTTAATGTCATCATATTCGAGCATCCGGAACGATCCGTCCGGCTGTCCAAGAACCGCAACTTGCTCGTCGTACAGCCGTTGGTAGACCTCTGGGTTTGCGGCAAGCTCAAGAAGTGTCCAGGATGAAGTGGCAGAGGAGGTGTGCTGACCGGCCATAAGAAGAGCAATCCTAGATATATCAGTTTTCCCAGATATGTTTGTCAGCGAACTTCCAAACATACTAGTTAGAGTGGCCTGAGTGATGAGAAGAGATACTGACATGATATGAGCAATCTCTCGATCGCTAAGAGGTCGGCCGTCCTTGTAAGTTTGGTTCTGGAGAGAAGCAATCATATCGTGTTCGTGCTAATGCCACCATTCCATCAGTTCCAAACGAATGGGACAAGAACAAGAACAAGAACAAGAACAAGAACAAGAACAAGAACAAGAACAAGATCTCCGTCAGGACCAAAAGAACTTAACCACCTGGCTCTGCAAAGAGGAATCTCAAAACTCACGTCACTCTCTCCGTTTCGCCTGCCTTCAATGATACCCAAGTAGAAGTCACTCATTTCCTTCTGGGCTTGATCTCGCTTCCAGTAGCTCGGAAGGGGCAAGTAAGGGAACAAAAAGTTAATCGGGGTAAATCCCCTATCAAGGTTCTCATACTTTTGAGCGAACGACTTGTCAAGTCCCGCTCGGACCTCCTTTCCTTGCAGGGTTCTAGAAGCTGTGAGGATCGTCAGCTCGCCAAGTGTCTTGAGGGCAGGGAAGGAACTCCACTCCTTGGATCCATCTTTGAATGCCTTGAAGCTGTCATCGGTCTTGAGCATAGTGTCAAACTCTTCAAAGATCATTGGGATGTATGCCTTGAGGTTCTCGAGCGAAAGACCAAACTTGACAAATTTCTTTTGTTCCATAAAGACGTGATTCGGGCAATCGTATACGACATCCTTGCCAAACACAGGAGTAGTGAGATGCTTTTGGTGTGGAAGCCAACCAGAATGAGGATTCGAGTGTGTTAGATACATGTGGAGAAGAACGAAAAGAGAACCGGCAAACTCACAGTATAGGCCTCCTCGGCGCTAACTTGGCTAAGCTTTCCACCGAGAATCATATCATTTCCCTAAAGATCAAGAAGACTAAAGTCAGGTCGGGAATTCGACTGTCTCTTTCGATTGAATACAGGCTAGAGGAAATGCTAACCTTAGGTCCCAAAGCGACGGTTACCTTCCTTCCAATGAGGATGAATGTGAACAGATCGCCGTGCTAACAGGACAGAGGAAGACGGACGACGAGGTAAGTTTCACTCCTAATACATTGAAAAGAAACCACGGAGTCAACTAACCTTCTCTCGGCAATCAAAGTAGAATTTGTAAGGGTCCATCCCATACGCTACAAGTCAAGATGGCAACAGAAGCTCCATCAGATGGTCAGTTCGCCATTGGTGAGAGAAATGAAGGCAAGACACGTTGAGAAATCGCGCGTACAAACGGCGGAACCGAGCCAGGGCACATAGTGGAATACAACAGGTGGCAAGCTAGGGTCCTTTGGCCAGAACTGTTAAGTTGTATGGGATGTGTCATCCACGGGTAAGACCAAGAAACCGCGGTTGAAGGGAAAGAAAATAAACGAATGACTTGAGGTATCAGCGATCACTCCTTTGATGGGAACTTTTACAGATGGTATTGAGTCTCTACTGTCATCTTCTGTCTTGCTTTTTTCCATCTCTCTGTTTCATTCTTCCTTGTCTTCGTTTCTCTTCAGTAGAGAGGAAAGATACACAGACTCCACAAGAACGTCTTCACTTGGAAAAAGCATACCTTCCTGCAGACAAGACACGTACACAAGAGACAAGGGGAAAACACTTCCAAAAGAAAAAAAAATGGGGGGGGGATAAAAGAAAGACGTACGAGCTGGTAAGAGACATTGATGAGGACAGCCAAGATAGGGAATCCAAAGATAGCAGCCAATACAAGAATCGGAGTGGAAGGAAGTTGTTCTCTAGGAATCAACTGAGCGAGCTGTGTAAAGATCGATTGGGACGACGACATAATCAGAAAGATCGAGTCTAACAGAAGGAACCAGAGCGGAGAGAAAACGACGAGCAAAGGCGAAGAGGAAGAGAGAGTCCGGTATTGGGAGAAAGAGAGGTGATCTCTCTTAAAAAGATCCAAGCGTTCGTAATCTTCTGGTCGATGCTGGAAAGGATCAACAGAAGGACGAAAGGAAGAAGGAAAGAAGGAGTTGAACGGAAGAAATCGAATGTTTGTCGTTGGCCGACAAATCGTTCGATATTTTTTTCCACTTGTATTTCATTTTACTTATCTAGCCTTTAGTATGAATCGCTCTGCTTCTAACACACATGCATCTATGCTCTTTCGGGTACAACTTTAGAACGTCAAGAATCCTGCTACGTGTCATTCTCAGGCAGACACGTCCTTGTATACATCGAACCTCCTACCGAAAGGCTCAGAATTAGAGCGAGAGAGAACGGAGAAAGAAAAAAAAAGGAGAAAAAAAAAAGAAAAAAAAGACGCGTATCAGTCAGCAGAATGAGAGCACGTTCCAACTGTAGCCCGTGCAAACAACGAAACAAAGCCCTACCTCTGGACAGTCACAGGAATACCCTTTCGGGCGGTGATCAGGACTTCTGGGTCGATCAACGCATGCACAATCGATTCCTTCTCGTCCGTCGTCGCCAGCTGGAGACCCATCGGGTCGTACACGCTCGTGTGACCCCACTTTCATGACAACAGTAAAAGAAGACGATAAAAAACTCAGCACACAGGAACTTGGTCGCAGAAATAAGAATGAACAGAAACATACGGCCTGGTAGGCGCTCAGGTCGGAGCTTCGAGCCGGCGAACACATCGATACAAACACCTGGTTGTCAACTGCCCGTGCTCGTTGGAGGAGTTCCCAATGGAGAGGGCCGGTGGTCATGTCTAGGAGATCACAAACAAGAGATTAAGAGCACACATGTGAGTCTTAACCGATTGGATTCGAGTACAAGTTCCTGAGTGACTGGAGAGGATAAAGCATCTTACTGAACGCAGCAGGATAGATCAATGCAACGCAACCTAATTCCACAGCAAAGCGATAGCGAACACGGTCGATCGATCAGTCATCAAGACGTCACACAATGTGGACAGGACAAAGTCTCACCTTGACGAGCGGCGATGGCTGCCATTTCTGGGAACTGATTTCAGATTGGACAGATGATACGTAAGCAAACCCAAGACATCAAGAACAACCCGAAAGTCGATGGCTCTTGCCCGAGTTAGAATCAAGCATGATAGAAAGACATACTCGAATATCATAGCAACTGTTCGTTTTTCAGATAGCACATACACAACAACAGAATCATATCAGCGAGGCATTCTTGAAAGAAGCGAAAAGAGAGAGAAACCCCCGAAGAGAAAGAGTAAGGACTTACATCCCAAGTCCAATCTTACCGAACGCTGTGTGTCCCATGATTTGATTCGTTCTCTCGTGTTAACTCTGATTTGGGACAGACGGATGCACAAAAAATCCTAAGAGAAGAGAAGACATACGGGTTTCAAAGCTAGTAATATCTCTTCCACCCGTCAGACTATCGCTCTCCTTGAATGTCATCTTCCCCGGGATGTCGATATCAAACAGATGAACCTTTCGGTGAATAGCGACAAGCTCGCCCGAAGGATCATAGACCGTACATGTGTTGTAAACGGAATCTGTCTCTGGGTCGATTTCTGGAATAGAGCCTGGCGAAGAGGATAAATGGTTTTGTATAGGATGTTATCATCAGCACAATCACCAGCACCAATGATCGACAGGACTCCATTTTCGGCAAGAAAAGAGAAGACTCACCACCGATAAGCCAGACCCCAGCCTCCTTCGCCACGGCTGAAAGCATACTCACACTCTCGCCCCCCTCGGCTGTCTTCTCTGTTGTCAAAGCAGAGTTTATGGAACCTATTTTGGGGATTCGTTCGGCATATTTCCTAAAGACGGGAACTGCATAAGGCGAGTTGAAGACTTCCTTTTTACCCAATTAAATCAAGTTATGTTTTTCGTTGTGCATGTAATTTAGGTTGGAACACTTCCATCAGTCGAGAATTCGAAGAAGTAGAGTTGAGCGAAACTAAGAACAAAAGAAACAAACAGGTAGAACAACTAGATGGTTCTTGATGCCCCCCCCGGCTTTGGCGGCTTTGAGGACCATCTCCTTTGCATGGGCCAAGTTCGCCTGTTTGTTCGCTCCAGTTCCGCCCAACTGAATAAGTGACAATCTGAAAGGAGAAGCTTTGATGGATGCCATTTCTTTGGTAAGTTTGTCCTGTTATTCTTTTCTAATTTTCTGTAGTAGTCAAAGATGAGGAGAAGATGAGGAGATAAGCGATGAGAGATAGGAGATCGAAAACGCCTAAAGTCGATGAGTCATATCAGACTGGAAACCCTTTGGATGTCTTTCGTTTTGTTTTTTTCCTCGTGACTGAATATCCAACTCTTCATCAGGCCAGATGAGGGTCCATATGTTCATGAGTCAGGGATCTAGATGGTAGAATATGATTGTATATGGATCTAGTACACAATCCAAGCGCTCCATCAGCGCAACCCAAAAAGAGAACTATGAACCCGGAAGAGGAAGAGGAATGAAGCGAGATTTGAGTAAAGCAAAAGGACAAACGAGGAGGATGATGTAACATATACCCGAGATTGAAAAAGCTGGTTGGAAAGCAGAGACAACAAGAGTAACAAGCAAGGAAGCAAAAAGAAATAACGAGCGGATAACGAAACTAGCGATGACAGACAGCAGAAGCGAGTAGCAGAAGGAAAGAAAAAAAAAGTTGTTGGGAGAAGAGGCGAGTAGTATGTAACAAAGGTGGCGCTCTCCTAGATACAGTATACCGGAATGTGTTCTATAACAGAAGAAAGTACGAAGGGCAAGAGAGAAAATGCCGAGAAAACTCGAAGAGTGACGATCGGAACAATCGCCTCTAGCTTCAGAGTTGTCTCTTCGGCTGTAGAGCAAGAATCAAACGATCTACTTTCTCTTCACAGCGGCCTCCTGAGCTTGGCCGCGCTCCACTGTCTCTTCCTGATTCGTCGCTGCATGGCAGTTTCGGTGTCCTCGTCAACTGTACGCTTGGAACTGTTGCAGGCCTTGATAGCCGAATCAGGGCAGTACGAGTATGATCCGCTCTTGTTGCAGGTTCCAACGCTGCTACCGGAGATCCAGTACTGGCAAAGGTAAGGAATGAGGGCAAAGAAAGGGTTGCTGGTGATACAGAGAGGGATGAACCGAATGGGAGCAGGTTAGAGTCCAAAGACCATGTTGGTAGAAAGGGGTCCAGTTCTACAAACCGAAACATACTTTGAGTGGTAAACGCAAGCGAGATAGGTCTCTCCACTGAGAGAGGCCTAGTACGTGGTGGAAACTGAGAAGCCGGAGTATGAAGGGCAGGAGTCTGGGAGATAAATAAACAAGACAACAGATATTAGATTGATGTACAAGTTGAGCAAGAAAGCAGTATGAGGAGACGCAGAGGGGCAGATGAAAAAATTGAACGAAAAAAACATACAGCTGCAGACCTGCTGGGAAGTCTTAGCCGCACTCGTGGTTCGCTCAACGATCTTGGTGGGAACGGCCGAGACAAAGGTGAGGAAGAAAGAAAGCACAAAGGCCGAGAAGAGGGTAGACTTGAAGAGCATTTCTGATAGTGTACTGGTTGAAGTAGGGAAAGTCTTTATGAGGGAGTGAAAGGGAGAGCTTGTGCCGTTTGCGAGGGAGCGGAAGGTGAAGAAGAGACGGAAGGACGAAGATGCAAGGTTGAAAAGAGAACGGGGAAGCAAAGCCAAAGAAGCAAACGGACACAAGGGAGGATTAAAAGGATGAGGACTCTGGAGAAAAGAAAAGACATCGTACTCCTGGTTTGTTGGACTCAATCTTTATAGGAATGCTGGAAGGAGGATTTCCTGATTAAAAAAAAACCCCGAGAAACATTTTCGCCAGAGGGCCCGATAGGCCAGAGTGTCGGAGTAGGGCATGGTAAGAAGGGATTGGATGAAGAGGAGGTCGAGGGAAGCATTAAGATCGGATGGAAGGATATTCACCGAATTTCGTCACGCTATTTGTTCCAGAGGTTGATGCGGAAGAGTGAGAGATGAGAAGAGGCACGAAATGGAAGGATCCCGGGAAACACCTATAGGAGACTACACATAGATCTGCAGCTACTAGAGCAAGCCCATCAGCCAGGTTCACTCTCGGTCCGACCTTCCCGATTTGTTCGGGATAGTAAACAGAGCCGATTAATCCATTCTATCAGATAGACCATCGTGGTCGCTAGAAACGATGATCGAGAGTGAGGATAACGCAACGTCTGGGGAAAATATTTATGATGGCAAAATTCGTAAAGACAACTGCGTCAAAGCCTTCTGTTCCTATGATATTCGCCAGTACGCCGTGACCGGCGAGAAGCGGAGATCGGGAACGCAGCCTGAATCGCTTAGTGGGGCGGATATAAAAAGTCTATCGGGCTTTTCTGGAGATCTCGGGGCTCAACTGAGGTTTTCCAAGCCCGAGACATATCGCTTCCCGCGGTCGGAATTCACCGACGGAAGCTTCTTTCATAGGCCTGAAGGTGATATATCAACCGCGGCTGGTGGTCAATGGCATTTAATTATTTAATTCCTCAAGGTTTGAGCCCCATTGACTAACAGACGGATGCTCTTTACCCTCTGCTCTCTTCGCTAGAAGGATCGATCGCCCTATAAACAATGAATAAATTTCTACCGGGCAGTCCGGTCCGTTTGGTCTGTTCTGTAAACCCCTTCAATTGTTCTGTTCCCTGTCTCGTACACCCACTCTTTTACTACGCGGTCTCTCTAACATTCAAAGGATAGAGAGTAGACCAACATGACAAATTGGAAATCCCGTTGAATCTAGATTTTCTCTCTCCTCTTCTCCCTTTCACTTGGAGGACGACGTCTTTTTGATCTTTTGTTTCTTGAGCTTTTTCGGAATCTTGTCTTTGCGCTTCTCTCTCGTTTCCTCCTTCAGCGCCTTTTTCCTTTCCTGTTCGTCATTCAGACCGTTGTAATATAGATGCGGAAGTGATAGGATGATCAGCTCAGTGTCTTCTAGCCCGAGACGCTTCTAAATACAGATCAGTCCGAAACAGGGACTAACCTTTTTAGTCGCCTTGTCCTCATGGCGATGGCCCCGGGGTCCCTTCTTCTGGAATCCATCCTCGCCCTCGTCCTCGTCCTCGTCCTCGTCCTCGTCGCTCGCGCTCGCGTCTTGGCCTTCTTCGCTATCTCCCTCTTCATCTTCTCCCTCCTCTTGAATACCAACGATACCGACACCTCCGCTGCGGGCGTATATTAGGTTCTTTCCCTCACCCCTGTTGACCTGATCGACGTCTCGTTCGGGATCATATACCTCCGAGAGTGATCGCGGAATATATGACGAGTTGAAAATCGCCTCATCCTGTGCTTTATCGATCTCTGACTGTGTCCTCGGTAGGCTTGGCGGGACAGGTGACTTGACAGATGACGAAGGTTGATCGATCGATGTCGTCGCCAAGGAAGCTTCCAGAGAGGCAGGAATCGATGAGGATCCACCCGCATCCTCCACAGCCTCGATAGAACCGGCTTGAGCGTCTTGTTCGATCCACTTTCGAAGGACTTCTTCCCAACTCTCCAGCTCAAGATCTTGCTCGTTTTCTTTCTTCCCCTCTCCGTTGTCCCCACCCTGCTGTGGTGGTTGTTCTCCCTCTCCGGTCGTTGCTGCTGTTCCTCCTCCTCCCCGTCGTCTTCGTTTGGCATCAACGGCCCCAGTCAGTCGCTCGTTGGTGATGAACTCGAACGTCCGTCTCAGACCCATCACGTGAACCTCTCCTCCGGATCGTTTCTTGAAAAAGTCGATCACGTTCCGGATGTCTGATCGGAGAAAGTCGTATGCGTGCGGATGATCATGTTCGACCGATTGGGAGACGTCGATGATGTACAGATGATCGTGATGGAACCTGGGTGAACGGGTGGGCAGGCAGGCAGGCAGGCAAAGTTGTGTCAGTCATCCGTCTTGGGAGGTCATGTAATAATTCTTTGCAAAGACAAGAGAATGAGATGAGGAGGAGGAGGAGGAGGAGGAGAGACGTACAATATATTGTATTCGGATAGATCGGCATGGACTAGTTTACATCGCTGCCACATCACTCGCATCACCATCAATAGTTCAGCATACAAGTCTGCCAACTTTGATGTCTCCATCGCCGGCGCATCCTTCAATCTTGGTGAAGGCCTAGTCGTAAAGACAAGGCGAGAGGAAAGACGCAGCGGAACGACATAAGCAGGATGTCTTGAGTATGAGGCCAAATAAAGGGAGGGAAAGGGGGGAAAGAGAGGAAACGAAAAAGACCTCACCATCCGTCATCATTTCCAAGGAACTCCATCGCCAACACGTTTTCTCTAACTTCGATAGGCGTCGGGCATCGGATTTGCTCGTTCTCCAACCTCTTTAGATTACGCATCTCTTTCTCTGCCCATACTGATGTAGTTTTGCACAAAGAAAGAGTAGAAAAGATGTGAACGTGAATAAGACCGGGTACGGCTTCGGCACAAGAGGAGAGAGAAGAGAGGGACACTTACGTCTGACCATCTTTCTAGGGTTTCCTTTTCCGTACCCACCTCGGAATCGATGCTCACCAGTGACGTATTTGTCTCTGTCTTTGAACACAAGGATCGAGGTCTTGTAGATCTTGAGCGCGATATGGTCCGGCAAGGGCGTCGGGTTCGGGTTCTGAGGAGTCGGGGCCGGAGGGTTCGGAGGAGGTAGTGCGTGGTAGACGTTTGCCTGTGTTGATACAAATGAGGATGCACATACACATGCGGACATCGGGAAAGAGAACCGCGTAAGCCTCAAACGGGAACACGAAGCAAGACAGACGGAGAGAACGCACCTCTTTTCCGGTGGAAACACAACCCTCGACGATCCCAACGACACCCCTGTTGATCATCTTTACCAAGACCAATCTGGTCCGTTGATCGAGCACCTGTTCGACCGTGGCTCGATCGCTCTTATCCTTCTGGTTCGCTCTCTCGGAAGCTGCTTTTCGGTTGATCGAAGGTCCCGGTTGGTACGGTGCCACATTGATCAACCTGGCCACCCTCGACATTTCAGTCTTTGTACTTCCACCATCTGTGGGTTCACCCGTGCTGGTGGCACCGGGGTTGACTCGAGGTTTGGGTGTTGTCCGCTTGGTCGGCCTGTTCAGCGCAGGAAGAGGAACGGAAGATGACGCAGGTGCCATCGAAGTTTTTGAGTTTGGGTTTGACCCGGAAGAAGCGGCAGCGGCAGAGGTGACAGAGTGATATTGTCTCAGTCGGTTGTACTGCTTTGAGAAGTCTATCGAAGGTTGCACCCGTGGGAACGGACGGTCAGTCTAAAATAGATCCAGACGTTGGTTCCTTTCTTTTTGATAACAAACCAGGGAGGGGAAGGGGAAGGGAAAGAGAAAGAGAGGACTTGCTTCGTTCGGCTCCATCCCAATCTTCATCGTTCACCTCACCCATTCTCACGTACTCATCCCCACTCCCTTCATCGTCATACTCATACTCATCCCAAGCTTCCTCCTCCTCCTCCTCTTCTTCTTCCTCTTCTTCGTGATCATCGTTAGTTTCCTCAAAGACTACGCCTCTTAAGGCTCCGGATGCAAGCCCGGGAAGATCCTTGGGTTGATGACCGTCCTCGTCGATGAATGCCGTTCCAGGAACTCGAGGAGCTGCGTATTCTTGTCGGACACCAGACGGATCATCCGGCGCGTCGTCGAACTGATCGGACGGAGAGACCATCTGTGAGAGAAAAGGTGGATGTCTACGTTTGAGTCAGAACAGGGAGAGAGGGAGAAAACGAGAAGGGTGAAATCAGAATCGAGCCTGGTTCAAAATACGGGAACAGTAGAAAGTCTGTGTGGCACCTCTACTTTGGATGTGTTCGGGTTGTGGATTAGCTGGTTTTCAAACTGCTGACGCTTTCGTTGACTGTGGAGATTGTGATATCCCAAATTTTGAAATTAACCCTAACAGATCAAGCAAAGAGTTTGAATCACACTCAAGTCCGCTGGACCGACCCTGATGAAAACGCTGGGACTACAAATTTGGACCAAATTGTTGTAGTATCTTTTTCAAGATTTGTATATTGCTTTCTTATTTGCCTGGGGTGTTTTCTCATCGTACACATCAATTTTGAAAGAATCATTTGATAATAAGACAGTAAAGAAAGAGAACACGGACAAGCGAGCTAGACGAAAGAAGAAAACATCAAGAGTTAGCTCTCACTCGCGCTTTGTTCTCAACGTCGACCACAACCAAGAACAAGAACGGAGAGAGGGACCATAGAAACGAAGGGTTCGAAAAGAGATGAACGCTCCGCTGGCCGTTCTTAAGAGCATAAAGCGTTTCAGCATCTCCAAACCGTTAGGCCGGATTACTCTGCGATAAATTGTGTTATTTTTCTTCGTCCCTGCGAACATCTCTTTTCTCTCCGTTCTTTCTTTTTGTCTGTTCTGTCCTTCTCTCTCGTTCTTGTTCCGGTTGCTATTCACGGGATGTGCTTGTGTGATCTGAAGAATGAAAAGGTGACACTAACCTAATACATAATATGATGGTAGAGTACAAAGGAAAAAGGCGACAACTACAAGGTCGGAAAGTGCACAACAGAACGAAAGACAAACAAAAGTCAGTATTCGTGTGGACAGACAGAACGTATTGAAGGAGGGTTATAGATTGATGGGTAGATCAGAAGCGCATCTTTTGGCAAGTGCTAGTCGAGTCATCAAAGCGTGAGGGTTGAGTTCAGGCTCGTTATGACTGGGGCGACATGTTGTCATCAGGTCGGACAGTGGAGTATGTGTGTATGTGTGTTTGGTGTATTTGGGAGACGCAAGGCCGTCGAAGCAAGTGAAAAGACGAAAGACTAACCGATCAGAGAGGATGTGTATGGAGAGAAGGAAGGAAAGAGAGAAGAGAGAGCGAAAAAATCAAGGGGAATTTATAGCAAGGACTTGCTTACGTAATTGGTAAATTTTGGGCAGCCCAAACTCCGACCCTTCTCCTGTTAGGGTTATCCAGGTTTGTGCACACCCAGTCCCTCATCTTTCACCAGTTTGATCCTCCGACGCTTTTGGACAGACACACTCACCCTTGGACGCACCGACAGCAAACCGAACACACAACACGCAACATGTCTGGAGATGGAAAATTGTTTGACGACCTGTTCGTGGTTTCGTCCGTTGACAAGGGAGGCAAGAAGTTTGACCGGGGTCCGTTTGTTCCCTATGCGTGTGTACCGTTGGGTATGTCTGTGTTTGCTGACCGACATTCCTTTTCTCTCTTTGACGTGATCTGTGTATCGTGACTGTCTGTCTGTCTTGCGATATTACCGGACGGCCTGGTCCAACCTAAAAATCGACACTGTGCATTGATCTTATATGATCTCTGGGCTCTCTTTTGGTGATGATGACGATGATGATGATTGGGGGCAAAACAAATGCAGTGTCAAGAATAGAAGCCTCTTCGTCCGCACTGTCGATGAACCTGACGCTGGACATCAACTCTGAAGTGTTCCCGTTGAGCGTGGGCGACCGGATCATGCTGCTCCTCAGCTCGACACTCTTCCCTGACGAGGCCGACAAGGCGGAGGACGAGACGGACGGACAGGCAGGCGAATCAAAGAGGGAGGCTTGGAGAGGTGGTGAGGAGGGGCTCGCGGCTGATTTCGATTATGTTACGTACGGCAAGATCTACAAGTTTGAAGACGTCGCTGGCCCGGAAAAAGACGCGTACGTAGGAGGGGGAGGGGGTTTCTTCTTTTGTTCTTCCTTCTCCGTCCCCTTACGATAGAAACGATACTGATTGGAACGGGATTGTTCTTTCCTCCCATCGTTCTCTCCGCTCTCATTCCACGTTCCGAACGTGTCAAACAGAACGGTCTACATCTCGTTCGGTGGTCTCCTCATGGCGCTCAGAGGGAGCTACAGGCATTTGAGTAATATCGTCGTTGGTGAGAACGCGTACTGTTTGATTAGGAAATGAGCGTTTCTCTTTGTTCTGTTCTTTTTTTTCTTACTTTCTCTTCTCGGGCGGGAAGACGTAAGAGAATACGGGAAGGGTTTGTTTCCGGATAGGGCAAGACAGAAGGAGGAGGAGAAGAGGGAAATGACAAGTAAAAGGAAGAGAAAAAAGAGAAACAAAAAAAAGAGAAAAAAAAAAGAGAGGGAAAGGAGAAAGAAAGACAGATACAGTGACAAGGAAGGATCATCAATCGGGAGAGCTCTAACGTTTCTTGTAGACACAAGCTTTCAACACGGTTTCTCCTTCTCTGAGGACATCATCCCAGGTGAGGGATCCCTCGTTGGACCAGGTGGGAAGACCGGACCGGGTGAACGAGAGCGAGATGAAATGAGTGTTTGTCTCGTCCTGTGTGTGAGTGTGTGTGTGTGAGAGAGAAAAAGATTGTTAGTATGAAAAAAACAAAAACAAAAAAAAACAAAACCACAAGTAAACACATCGTCAAGAACGACCGAGAGAAGAATAAAGAGAGACTGACAGTTCGAGTCAGGTCAAACCCAAAGGAAGAAACCATCTTGACGAACGCTTCGACCGAAGACATCCTTGATTTCACTTCTGCGATCTCCAATCGGCCTCTAGAAGGAGACGAAGAAAGCAAGCAAGCAAGCAGGAGAAGGGGTTAGGCTAGGACTGCATACACACAAGAGAACAAGACAAGACAAGACAAAACAAAATAAAGAAAAAGACAAGAACGAGGAAGGACGAACCCGTCTTTGAGGACCCGGGCGATCTGTCTGATCCCGTTCACCCAGTTTCTGCCCATCAGACTTAACGAGCAAACGGCGGCGTCGACGACTTCGGCTCCTTTCGAGCGGCCTTCCGGTCCTTCGCCTCCCGGAAGATCGATCGTCTCACAAAAGTCGCCTCTGATCACCCACTCGTCGGGAACGAGATCGTAGGAGAGCACTTTGAAGCCTGAGGGAACGAGCGACTTTGCTAGCTCGGCATCACCACAACCGAGATCGATGATGAGCGAACCCGGGGCCAGGGTCGATCGGAGGGAGGACGTGATGACGGAGACTGGCGATTGGGGCCATGTTTGAGTCTGGGATCGGAATCCTTGGTGGTACTAAGGGGAGAAGAGAGAGAGAAAAAAAAAGAAAAAGAAAGAAGATTGGCTGGATAAGAAGAAGGAGAGAAAGAAAAGGCGAAAGAAGAGGCAAGAGAGATAGACGTACATCAGAGAAAATCTCGGGATCGGACTTCATCATTTCCAGAGCGGAAGCCGAGCTGGTCGTGTATAGCTGTTCGTTGATCCATCTGAATCAGGCAGCAGCGCAAAGAGAGAGACCGATATGAGCGTGCGCCGGTCAGTTCTCTGGATTGTTTTGCGAACGCGTTTGATATGAGAGAATAAAGAAAAGAAAAGAAAAGAAAAGAAAGAGAAGGATGTGGACGAAACCTGAATCGGGCGCCAGCGAGCTTCTTCTTCATCTTTGCCTGCATGGGAGTGAGACCATGAAACTTGTCGCCACTCAAGAGTCCTTCGTCCTCTAGAGGGATGACAACGGTGTTGAGGTCGTCGACCGTGGCGGTTGACGGCGCCGGTTGGTTCACGGACGGATCTGCCTGGACCGATTCGGCCGAGGGGGCGACGGCGACGAGGATCGAGGCGAGTGCCGGGTCGACCGTCTTGGGTTTCTTTCCCTTTTTCGACTTTTTCAACGGAGGCTCCGACGTGGAGTCAGCAGAAGGGGCAGCGGCCGAGGTAGGAGCGGAGGCAGGGTTAGGAGCAGGGGCAGAGGCAGGGGCGCGGGCAGAAGTCGAGGGAGGGATGGCCTTTTGGTTCTTGGAAGGGCTCTGCGCGCTAGTAGCATCTTGGCCGGCCTTTTGGTTCTTTTTCTGGTTCTGGTTCTGGTTCTTGTTTTTGTTCTGGTTCTTTTTTGATGCTGCTCCGGGAGCAGCTGGTTTGGATTCACCTGCCTTTCCGGCCTTTTTCGGTTCTACCTTTGCTTTGTTTCCGGCGTTCTTGTTTGCTCGTTCTGTAGTAAAGGGGGTTAGAGACAGAAGCAAGATCAGAGGGAGGGAGAGAGAGAGAGATATGACTGTGAAGGGAAGGGGGGAAGGAGATTGACAGCGCACCTTCTTTCTCCAAGTTTGCCATCAGCTTGTCTAGATTGACGGTGGCCATCTCGAACGATGCTTCTCCTCCGGCAACGGCGGCGGCGGCGGCGGCAGACGGTCGTTTCCGTTTGTTGCCTGAAGGATTATTGTTTGCGGGGAGAGAGCTGTTGGCGTTTGAGGGAAATTTCCCCCATCCTGGGGTTTCGAACGACATGCCGATGGAGTGGGTGTGGGTGTGCTAAAGGAGAGAGAGAGAGATAGAGAGAGAGATAGAGAGAGAGAGAGAGCAGCTAGATGAGTCTGTGTGGGAAGAGGGCGACGGGGGAGGTTTCTCAAATTATTCAGTCTTGAGGGCGGGGATGAAATCATCGGGTGGTTACGCGAGGAGCACAGCTTGGGCGTGTTACCAACCCGGCCTCCGCCCCCTTACAGAGAGAGAGAGAGAGTGAGTGTGAGTGTGAGTGTGAGTGTGAGTGTGTGCATTAGAGAGAGTGCGTGTGTATGTACAAGAAGACGCACAGTAGAGGGAATACGTTAGAGAGACATAGAGAGAGAGGGAGAGAGAGAGAGAGAGAGGATGCACTGGAGAGGATGTACTAGAAACAATGTGTCGTTAGGGAATGCATTAGGAATGATGTGTCAGGGAAAGCAACAGAGAGAATGTATTACAGAAGGTCCAACAGAGAAGGTCCAACAGAGAGAGAGAGAGTGAGAGAGAGAGAGTAGACTGCAAGGACTAGCAGGAGTGTGCTAGGGAAGATGTGCTAGGGAAGATGCGCTAGGGAGGATGCGCTAGAGGGAGTGTATTTAAGAATGCAATACACCACGCTACACTACACCACGCTACACTACACCACGCTACACTACACCACGCTACACTACACCACGCTACACTACACCACGCTACACTACACCACGCTACACTACACCACGCTACACTACACTACGATAGAATAGAATAGAATAGAATAGAATACAGTCTGATAGAGTAGGATGCACTACGATGCGCTAGAATACATTACAATACAACACACTACAACACACTACAACACACTACAATACACTACAATACACTTCACTGGCCACACTCGCTCACTCGCTCACTAGATGGAGTGGGAGGGGGGTGAATGACACATGCACAGCCACATTGACACGCAGTCATGCATCTCAAAGCAGTGCTCGTAACCTTCGTATTTCAGCCCACCCCGCTCTCTCTCTCATCTGCCGCCTGTACGCTTTGACCTCGAACTGCGCACACCACGTGACCTCATTCTTTTGGTTACCCCCCCCGCCCCCTGACACCACCAGGATGGCCTTCATTCTTTACGGTTCTTTCCGCTTCCATTTTTTTCTTTTTCTTTTTCTTTTTCTTTTTCCTCCCTCCTCCTTTCCCGCCGCTCGCTCTTTCACTCTCATCTTTCACCCTCACCCCACCCGTACGTTCACCGTTCTTGTGTGTTCTCTTGGTCTTGGTCTTGGTTCTGGTTCGATCGTTGCTCTAACAACACAGTCTGATCTTGCTTCTCTCGTTGCTCCATCCAATCGGTCAATCTCACAGCTCCCGTCCCATCTCTTTTTCTTTTCCCATCACAAATATGTCTCAAGCCGTTCCCCCCTCCTGGAAGGTATGATCTCATCTCTCTTGTGTTTTTTTTGGTTTCTCTTTTTTCCTCTTCCCTTCTCCGTCCCCAACACTAACCAACATTATACCCTCCCACCCATCTACACCCACACACACTCACACAGGACGTTGGCAAGTCCTCCTCCGATCTCCTCAGCCGAGACTACCCCCTCGCCGGAACCGCTCTCGAGGTTCGAACCAAGGCGCCCTCCGGTGTGTCCTTCAAGGTCGCCGGCTTCAAGGACTCCCAGTCCAACGCCATCAACGGTGATCTCGAGGGTCGATGGGCTGACTACAAGCGAGGACTCGCCGTCACCCAGGTTTGTCATCTTCTTTGCTCGTGTTGTGTCCATCTCTTTTTCTTTTTTCCTTTCTTTCTCTTGTTCCATCCTTTTTTTTTTTTCTCTTTTTTTTTTTCTCCTTCTCCTTCTCCAATCTCAAAAGAAAAAAAAAAGGTGTGATTCTCGGAAATAGTCGGGATCGATGGAAACGACTCGAGTAGAACACAAACCAATCATCCTAGATGGCCAGTCTATCTTGGATCTCTGTTCTCTGTTCTTTGTCCCTCTCTGTTTTGCTTCTCTTCTTTTCCTTCTGCCTCTCTCTCACACGCCCAGATCTCTGACCACCCACCTACCCACGTTCACAAAAATCACACCAGGTCTGGAACACCTCCAACTTGCTCCGAACCCAGGTCGAGCTCGAGAACCAGCTCGCCAAGGGCCTCAAGCTCGACTTGACCACCACGTTGAACCCGGCAAAGAACGCCAAGGGTGCCGTCGTCGGTGCCGTCTACAAGACCCCCGGCGTTCACGCCCGAGCCGTCGTCGACCTCTTCAAGGGCCCGACCTTCACCGCCGACACCGTCGTCTCCCGAGACGGCTTCCTCGCCGGAGCTGAGGCCACCTACGACGTCACCTCCGGTGCCGTCACCAGGTATGCCGGTGCCGTCGGCTACACCGCCCCCGAGTACGCCGCCACCGTCCACGCCCTCGGAAACCTCTCGATCTACTCTGCCTCCATCTTCCACCGAGTCTCCCCCGAGACCGAGGTCGGAGCCAAGGCCGTCTACGACATCAAGTCTGCCGGCGTCAACCTCGAGGTCGGAACCAAGACGTGAGTCTCTTTCTTTTTTCCTGCTCTTCTCTTGCCTAGTCTTGCTTTGCATCCCTCTTCTTACCAACGCTCCTTGCTCACCGCCGTTGAAACCTTCCTTTTCTCCTTTCTAGCTACCTCGACCCCTCCTCGTTCGTCAAGGCCAAGGTCAACAACGCCGGTGTCCTCGCTCTCTCCTACACCCAGGGTCTCCGACCCGGAGTGAAGGCCGCCTTCGGTTTGGCCCTCGACACCCAGCGACTCTCCGCCCCAGTCGCCTCCTCCCCTGCCCACAAGGTCGGAGCTTCCTTCTCTTTCGACCTCTAAGTTTTCAGTCGTCAGACTGTGCTTTCTTTGACGAACGGACACCTCGTTCTCTCTTCCACCTGAATTCGATGTGACCCATCTGGGTTCTCTCCGTTTCGTCCATCCGTCCTTGGTTTCCTCCTTTGATTCTTTCTCTTCTTTGTCTATTCTTGTCCCCATCCCCCCTTTTTTTTTCTCGCCTCCACTTCCACCTCCTCGCTTCCCCCTTTTTTGTGTATCACATCGGTTCGCTTGGATTCTATGGTTCTTTGTGTGTTTTTCCATCTTTGGAAGTTCATAGACGCAAACAATAAACAACAAAACAAGATACAACAAAGAGAGAAAGATAAACGCAAAAAGAAAACAGAAAGAAAGACGAGAGATGTTGCGCTCGACGAGAATTCCGTGTTGGCCTATTTTTCTCTTTCCCCCCCCCCCCCCCCTCTCTGCCTCGCCTTCCTCCCGGTGGATCTTTCGCTCAACCCGCCGCGTCATTTTTCATCTTTCTTTCTTTTCTCTCTCTCTCTCTCCGTCACATCCCATCACTTCCCCCCCCCCCCCCCAAAACCCAAACCACACACTCCCCGGATCACATCCAACACCCCAAACGGAACCAAGTGAACCTTGAACACACCCACCCACCCAAAGAAGAACAGCCAAACAAGAAGACAAAAACAAGAAAAACAAAAAAAAAAACAACGGAGGACGAACGAAATGCAAGTCCACACGTCCGTCTCGCAGACGTCACTTGCCAAACATTTCCATTCGCCAGAGCAACCTTCTGCTTCCTCGACTTCCGGGGCCGGGGGGCCAAGGGAGAGCAGCTACTGTAATTCATTTTGGGGAATGGTACGTCTGGGTCTGGGTCTGTGTGTTTGCGATGTGTCGTTCTATTTTATATTGTTTCATCCCATCCCATCATCACTCGACTATCGTTTCCATTATCATTCTTTCACCACTCTTGTGTCTCCATAAGATCTTCCGGATCCATGGGGTTCCTTGGCTGTGTACTGTAAAAAACGCGTATCTGATGGCCTTTGCTCCTCTTCTTTCTCCGTTCTCTCTTATTGTTCTACGTTCCGGTCCACTTCCCTTCGCCTTTGTGGATCACCGATCGATCGGCGATCGTCGTTCCGACTGAACAGAACGACGAAGGATACGACGTTCTTACCACCAGACTCAGAGGATCCGGTCGGACCGTCGAAGAGGTCAGAGTGTTCTGGAAAGAACGGTCCGTTCTCTTGCCTGTTGCTCTTGCCTGTTGCTCTCGCTTTGCTCCTTCCCGGAAGAGCAAAGCGTCTCCCCGTCGACCTCGGTCTGATCAGACTCTTCTCTCTTTCCGGTCGCTGTCACCCGATTCACAGAATCGCAATCGAAGAGGATTACGCCAGGAAACTCTCCAAACTGGCGAAGCAGACCGTAGGAAAGGATGAGATTGGGCAAGTCTTTCTCATTCTTCCTTCTTTTCTTCCCACCAGACTTGGCTAACGCGGATGCGTGTTTCCGTCCTTTTCCTTTGCCTTTTCATTTTCCTTTTCCTCTCTGTCTCCGACCGGTGTCTCGGACAGCTCGTTGAAAGCCGCGTTGGACTCGCTGAAAGAAGAGACCGAACAACAAGCGCAAGGACACATGATGTTGACCGCAGAGATGAAACGGAGTCTCGAGGTCGGTCTGTCTGTCTCTCCATCATCTCGTCTTTGCCCCTCTTCTCCAGAGCCTGGAGCGCTGACGTTCGTTCTCCCGGCTGGCTCGCTCAGATCCCTGTGATCGATTTCTCACATCGCATGGTCGGCCTCAAGAAGAACGTGAGTTTTCTCCACCATCCTTTTCTTTCTTCCTTTCTTTCTTTCCGCTTTCCTCGTCTCTGTCGAGGTTCTTTCCATCGATGTTGATCAACCAAGAGGGCCCTCTGTTCCATCTATTTCTTTCTCCTCCTTCTCTTCTTCGCCTTCCTTGGATACGCGTCAAGTCTCAAGCAGCTCTGGAGAAAGTGTACAAACTAAAGTCTACCCAAGAGGGTTACGTCGCCAAGGTTCGTCTGTGGTTTTGTCTGTATTTTTCAATTCCTTTCATTTCCAATGGCTCTTTCCTAAATCATTGAGAAATTAAACCCCCCCCCCCCCCAATCAACGGACCTCCCGTCTTGATATCCAGGCTAGAGACAAGTACCTCCAGGATTGCCGATCCGTCAACGCGTACACCGCCAACATGTCGTTCTCCCAGGGACGAGAGCTCGACAGGGTCACGTCCAAACTCGAACGCGCACAGGGAAACGTCGGCGCGAACGAGAGGGACTTTGGGAACTTTGTAAAGACCCTGGCGGAGACCACCAAGCGGTGGGAGGCCGATTGGAAGCTCTTTTGCGACGTTCGTCCCCCCCCCCCCCTTTTTTTCCTCTCTTTGCCTTGATTTGCCTCGCGAGAGCTAGAGCTTGTGTGTGTTGATCCGGACGGCTGCTTCTCTCCCCCGTCTCCATCGGGACTCGCAGCAAGCCCAAGATCTAGAGGAAGAACGCATAGAATTCTTGAAAGACGTCGTTTGGTCGTATGCGAATGCTGTGTCCTCCGTTTGCGTCACGGATGATGAGGTTCGTTTCTCTTTCGTTCGGTCTGATCCTCCCTTGCTCTGCATATTCTCTTTCTGTGTAGATCATGGCATGGCATGGGGACTGATAGATCGCCTTCGATACTTCTTTCCATCCTTATTAGGCTTGTGAGAGATTAAGAGTCGCTTTAGAAGCGGTGGATCCTCAGCTAGAGACCGAGACATTCCTCAGGAATTATGCCACCGGACCATTCATCCCAGGTTCGTCCTCCCCCCCCCTTCCCCTTGACGTGCGCTCTTCGTTCGATACCTATCGGAGACTGACCGTTCCTGCCGTTCTTCCCTCCTTTCAACCAACAGACCCCTCGCGGTACATCGACTACTCGGCCGGAGAACTCGATCCGACAGAACGGACGTACAGACTCGCCAGCTTTACTCGACAGTCCGCCCGGCCGATCGCCCCTGTTGGGGGCGACCGGACGGAATCCCCCCTCCCGCCGCCGCCTGTCGAGGCTGATGAGGAGGCCGATCGGGGTGTTGATGAGTCGAACCTGCCCGACTCGTGGGCGCCTCCGGTCGCTCCTCTTGCCACTCGACAACAACAACAACAGCAGCAGCAGCAACCATCTTACCAGCATCAGCAGCAGCAGCAACAGGAGGCTGTTCGACAGCCTTCCGCTCCTTCCGCTCGAGCTCCTTCTCCTAATCCTCAGGTGGTCGCTCAGAAATCGTTCGCTGCCTCTCAACCTACCCAGTCGTATTCCAACGAGATCCCAAAACCATCGGCTCCTTCTCAACCTCCTACCACTGCTTTGCAAAATCTCTCGATCGGTAATAGTAACAACAATGACGACAGCAGCAGCAGCAACCACTACGGAAACCAATATGGTGCTCCTGTTGCCGCTCCTTTGATCCCTGCTCAACTCCAATCACCCACCCAGAATCAACCGCCAGCCAAGGAGGAAAGCTCGGTGAACTTGGATGAAGATCCGATCGCAAAAGCGCTGGCAGATCTGCAAGCCAAACGGATGTCTCGAGCCGGAAGTTACCGATCGAGACATTCCGCCGTTGCATCCCCTATATCCGCTCAACACCAGACGTTGGCTTCTGCGTCCACCGATGGACACCCATCATCGACGACGACGACCGCTCATCGACAAGGTTCCACCAGTTCGAGCTACGCACCTTCCCATCAGACCCACCGACAGACTCCAAGCCTGATCCCACCCCAACCGGGCTCGACCTCGGCCGCGCTGGCTCAGTCGCAAGCAGAGTTCGAAGCGCGGGCAAACAGACGACAGTCGAGAGACTACTCCCAGGCCGCTTCCTCCATCGTCGGTGCCCATCCGTCTTCCCGACCGTCGTCGCCCAACGACATGGCTTCCCAAGGACGAGCGCCCTCGCCAGCGCTGATGCAAGCGCCGTCGACGACGTCAAACTCAACCATGCCGGTGGAAGAAGTCCTGTCAAGATACTCCCAGTCGTTCCCCGGCGAGGGCGCCCAGCAACCCCGTTCGAGGTCCAGAGCAGGCTCGGTTTCCTCCCAGAAATCGAGGACCTCCACCATGTCCAGACCGGTCTTCGGCGCCGGCGATGGTTCGGTCAGGAGTCCCAGTCCGGCAAGAGAGGGGTTCGCCGGTATCGGTGCACCGGCCGTGACGTTGTCTTCTTTGGACCCTAGAGCTCCTTCCCCTGCTTTCAGTCAGAACCAAACCGGGTGGCAACAGCAGTCGTACCATCAACAACAACCGGCATACGGACAACCTCCTCATAGACAACCCTCGCCTGCTCCTTCGAGACAATCGTACCAGCAACCGACGTATCACCAACAAGGAGCGGTCTCTGCCAGACAGCCTTCTCCCGCGCCCAGCCAACTCTACAGTCAACAACAACAACAACAACAACAACAACAACAACAACAACAGCAGCCACCAGCTAGGCAACCGTCGCCTGCTCCTTCGCACCTCTCGATGGCTCCACCCAGACAACCTTCACCCGCCCCATCGAGGACGTCCGTTCAACATCAGCAGCAGCAGCAGCAACCATCGTATTCACAACCTACTCGAACAAGCACAATGAACTCGACGAGTTCGATCCCTCCTCCTCTGTCCACTCAGCCACCTGCTGTAGCACATCCTCCGACGAACAACGCGTATGGGTATCCCACCTACGGTGGATATCCCACAACCACCGGATCTACTCCCGCCGCCGCCGCCGCCGCTGCTGCTGCCGCTCCTCAACAGATGTACGGCGCGCCTCCGTTCCAGGGATATTACCCCGCTGCTAACCAGCCGTACGGCGCTCCACAACCTCAGATGTACGGTTCGGCCGTAGGCCAACCATCTCAACCTCAGCTGCAACTGCAACAACAGCAAGGTCAGAACGGAGGGTATCCTGTCGGACAATCGACTTATGGATCCGTTGGATCTTCCACTCAAGCTGGCTACAACCCCTCTGGTCAGCCTTCATACCAACAACAACAACAACAACAACAACAACAGCCTTCTTCTTCTTCTCTTCTTCAACAACAACAGCAGCAGCAACAGCAGCGAGCTCCTAGTCCGGCGATCAACAACGGTAACCCTTCGCCCGTAGGAGGCTCGTTCGAACAGATGACAGACGAAGGGAAACCAGTGATCCTCTACGTCAAAGCGCTCTATGACTACCAAGCCACCATCGACGAGGAGTTTGACTTCCAGACCGGCGACATCATCGCCGTCACCGACATGCCCGACGACGGTTGGTGGTCCGGTGAGTTATTGGACGAGACGAGGAGAAGGCCAGGAAGGAACGTCTTTCCCTCGAACTTTGTTGCCATGTGAGTTTACGTTCTTTCTTTCGTTCTTTCTTTCTTTCTTTCGTTCTTTCCCTCCCCTTTACCTACGAGTTCATGGAGGGTTCTTGTTTTTTATTTTATTTTTTTAAATCTTTTCCTTCATTCCTTTGTGAACGTCAAACTCATTTACTGATACTTCACGCCGGGCCCTGGTTCACGTTGACGTTCTTGACAGGTTCTAAACCGAGACCCTGATCGAATACGATAGATCTATACCCTTGTTTCCTTGTCTCGCCTTCCTCTTTATCCATGTCTCCCAATGATGCTCGTCTTCTCCTTCTTCCGCTTTGAGCAAATTTCTAGAGAGACAACGAAGGAGCAAGGAGAGAGACAACGGCTGAAAGGAAAAGAAAGAGAGAGAGAGAGAATGAACGAATCACGGAGAAGAGATTTGTTTTTTTTAATAGGACCAAGAGAAACGAACGTCGCAAGATACAGCGATAGGACGAGAAACAAGAAAGAAAAAAAAGCCGAAGGAAAGTGAGAGGTATAGATTACGATACAATATAGCACGTGGATAAGATAAATGGGGTGTAGATGCGGATAAAGGTGCTTGAAAAGGCAAATCCGGGGAAGAAGGAAGGGGGAAGAGAAACAGCACCGTCAAAGAAACCAAAAGAGGAAACAAGAGAGAGAGAGAGAGAAGAGGGGAAAGGAGGAGGGGAGGGAGAGAAGGCGAAAGAAGAGAAGAGAGAACAGGAAAGTCAACCAAACGGAACCCGCCGTTCATAATACCCTCCCATCCGGGGGTTTCTTCATCTATTATCACCAGCCGCTAGATCCGGATCCCTGACTTGACATGTCCGAGATCTGGCCGCTTATAGACTTGTAGCTCTGTCCGGTCCTTAATCCTGCAGATCGGCGAGGGATCTGGGAACCGGGCCGGACTTCAAGCACAAACCTGGCTACGATTCTGTCATGCTGGTTGGAGAGCGCAGAGAAGGTTTCGACCTGTTCGTAGTCATAGAAGAGGATGTTAGGTTGATTAAGAAGTTTGTTTGAAGGAACACAGATCAAACGAAATCAACATACGACGATGACTTCCATCCGTCCTTCATCCCCCACTCTGGGCACACCATCGAACAGCCCGTTGTTAAATCTTAACCACCGAGGCAACGTTTCCGAGCCGTCTTGTTCTAATCCGGCAATCGTTGCCCTCAATACACCTTTGAGGGGTCTATTGGAATCCAAGTCGATCGTTGGCCTGAATGAGAAAGCTTCTGTCGTGTGCGCATAGAAAACTAGCGTTTCGTCGTCGTAGAACGATCGATTGGTCTTCTCAGAATCACTCGCAGAGGGTTTGGAGACGTGATAGGAAGTTGAGGTATGAGAGTCTCCACTGGGAAGAGGAGGAAGTTTGACTCGAGGGGGAGCAGTCAATGATGGGTTGGAGGGAAACGACAGCTCGGAAGCAAATGACCGAGAGGGTGCCTCAACGATCGACGTGTTAGGCTCTACCAAAGAATAGGACGTTTCTGAGTGGGCGGCATCTAATCCGGCGATGTATGTCGTGTAAGAAGCAAGCTCAGAGTTCGTTCCGGTACCGGTCATAAAAGGAAGAGGGGACGCTCCGATCTTGACTTCAGGTCTAGAAGGAGCGGTCACAAGCAAGGAAGGGCTTCCAATAACCCTTTGGGCTTGAAGAGAGGTTTGTGTCAACCGGTTGGCTGTGGTGATCACAGCAGAATTGGTCGGATCTGAAGCGAGCGATCCTCCCGACATCGAAGAAGGCATGTCATCGTCCTCATCGCAGTCGGCGTCAGAATAAGGTCCTAGATCGAATTCAGTTTGACCTCGTGTCTTCCGGTCGGATCGACCGTCTTGAACAACAGAGGCGTCCCAAACATATGAATCTCGACTACTTTCCCAGGAAGCAGGCGATTGACTCCCTTGACTATAACGGAAGCTTTGTCCTTGGTATGAGTCCTGGTCACTGAGGAATCCAAACTTGGATTGAGGTCGTTGATGGGCTGGGTAAAATTGGCTGTCATTGGCAGAAATAGACGTAGCCTGCGATGAAGACCGGGACACCAAACCATTGAAAGCGCTTGCTTGGGATTGACGAGACTGCTGTACTTGAGAGCCACCTTGAGTGTAGACGGGGATAGGGTAAGAGATAGAAGCCGGGTCGATGGAGGTGATGCTCTTGCTAGGCTCGAATCGAGTCTTCTTTGACAACATCTTGAACTTTCCAGCGGCAATCGTAGTAGCGCGCTATCCATTCAAAAGGAGAGGCAATCTTTAACAAATTAAATTACACCTTGATATTGACGACAAAGATTGACCACATACCTGAGGAGGTGTAATTACCCTCTTAAAAAAGCCTGTGAGGAAAGGAAGATAATCCATAGCCTCCGCATCTTTTTGACTAGACTTGGATTTTACTGAACCATACACATCTTCTCCTAAAGCGATATCCGCCATACGTTCTGGCTCAAACGCCCTTGCCTCCAGCTCGAAGCCATCTTTGACTTCAATCTCAGCTTTATCATCGTCGTATGCATATCCGTTCTCCAACGCAGTCTTTCGATCGTCCACCTGGTGTTTGTCTCGCTCTTGAGAACGACAGTAGTGGAAGAGAAGAACGAGTATCACTACTCCAAATACAGTACCAATCACTCCAGCGACAATCGCTTTTCGTTTGTGAGTGAGAGTACCAAGGTTAGCGGGCGTGTTAGTGCCAGAATGAGTCGGGATGTTATCAGGGGCGATGGAGAGAGAGATGACTTCACGAGACACTGCATGAGTTATGCTATCCTCTACTTCATAAGTGACGTTGACAGTATCGAATGATAGGTCGTTTGGGATTGTGGCATTTGAGGAAAGCGTGTTAGATGTGTTCGAGAACGCAAGCCATTTGCTTGCTTCCTCAGGCTCGTACAAGACCGAGAACGTGAGATTCCGGTCGAGGGCAGCTGAATCGAGGTAATACGACATATCGACCGATAAAGCTTTGCCGGGAGTGGCGTAGATCTTATCGGGTGTCCCGCTGGGAAACAACGAAGGATACACAGACACGGGAAGACGAAGAGCGGCCGTATCGTTGAATATATCCGAGATAGTGACAGGGAGGAAGAGAGTAGAGGCCGATTGAGCTTCAGCAGAAGAGGGATATACTAGATCGGTCAAATTCAACCCATGGTCATCAACCAAGAATGACATGGTCCTGATTTGTCCAAAAGCATCCTGTCAGAACATTCAAGAAAAAGAGCAAGACGGATTTAATCAGACGTACGTTTCGTTCCAGCTCAGCCAAGGAGTTGACATAGTATCGACATTTATTGTCGATATGTTAACTCTGTCCAGAGCTCTTCCGTCCAATTCCAATCCTGCGCTGTTAAGATCGGAAAACATATCCCACGGGACAATGGTCGACTGTGAGTGAGCATCCACAGTGAAATTTATTCGTTGAACGACGATTGATTGGGTGTCGTTCGTTCCGAATTGGGTGCTAGACGAGAGAGTATGATCGGCAACCATCAGTCGGAAGGAATCACAGATGTCTGCTTCGCCTTCTTTGGAGCCTCCGCAAAGCTTGACGTGACAAGCAGATGAACGGTCCTCAGGACCGGGAGTATACCCATGAAACTCGACCGTGGAGTTCGAGAACTTCAACCAGGAAGGGATAGGGGAACCATCGGCCAAGGACGCAGAGAAGAATCGGGAAGACGAAGGGAATTTGAACGTAGAAGAGTTGAAGGCGATAGAGAACGACCACTATAGGACGATGAATGGAAACATGAACAAGAAAGGCAACATGTGTTCAATTCAACAAATCAGCCCAATGCTCCAGGTATAGCATTAGCGATTAAGAAAACAACGCGAGTCATTACTCACGTGAAATGGGATTCGGATTCGAGCAATACTGTCTTCACCAGGAGGCAAAACAAACACGCTACTTAGAGCCGGGTTGTCCTGTCTCATTTGGCTCAAAATACCAGAGCTTATCTCAATTCCAGTCGCTACGGTAGTTTGTTGCTCGGCCGAGCTGTAAGTTTCATTCGAGAAAGAGACCTGCGAAGACCGCGCAAGTAAGGGCCCTCCGGAGGGAGCAGATGAAGAGGCACGTAGAGGAATGGGCGAGGCAGACACGCTCAGGAACAGGGCGGTGATGGCAACCAGTACACATCGAAGAGAGTACATGGCGAAGTAGAAGAGAGGGTGGCGCGTGTAAAGGGAAGGAAGGGTAAAGAAGGAAGCTCGACGATTAACGAAAGAGCAGAGAGAAAGTTCCTGACAAAGGAGAGGGTTGTGTATTTAGAGGCCTTCCCAGATCGAGGAGAGACAAACCAATCAATAAGCAGGTGAGACAACAAGACTACTTAACAATGAGAACGCAACAAACTCACTGGAAGGAAACAACGAAGAAAGACACGAAAAGACAGTGGGTGGCGACTTGATTCAACAAGTGGCAAGAGGGATTGCACAAGTAGAACGAAAAGGGAGGATGAGATAGAAGAAGAAGAAGAAGAAGAGGGGAGAACGGAAATGGGCTGAAGAAATGACCAACATTTGAGCGGACGAAATACTCACAAACGAGAGCGCCTTCGTCCACATCGCGTAGCTCACAAGGAACTGTGGACGTCATCTATGTGTCTCTTATGTATCAGTCAACATCTATAATCAAAGGAACCGACAACATACGAGGACGAACCTGATAAAATATGTGCCTGTACGACTAAAATGGATAACAACGCGTCGTTGACTAAAGACGAGTCTCTACAGCAAACGACTCAAGACGCGAACATGAACAGTCCGAGGACAAGAGTGAGATCAACAGCCAACAGGAAGAGGTAAAAATATAGACAAGATACAGTCCTGATCCGATCAGTAGCCGAAGCGAGGTCAGCGGATAAAAGTAATAGGGTAGTTTCTGTATTTCCCGAAGGTCAGCACTCGGCTCGAACGTTTAGCTTGGTCTGTCTTAATCATTATAGAGATAGAGAAAATGAATGGGTATATGCACTAGTTCTACAAGGATATATGATATTCGGCTTTCCCGAGACCTCTTTGTTACGACGTCTCGTCTGCATCAACATCTAGATGAACGATGAACTGAGGTCTATCGAAGAGAAAATAGCCCACGGCGGAGACAGCGATTTTTTTCTCGTCAACATACGATCGCTCTAGACTTCAAAGTTATTCAACAACGGACAGAGCGAGAAAATGCTCCTGATGACGAACCTTTTCCCAAAAACGACCTTAGTCTTGATTACACCGACACATTCATACCTCGTCGCTCTCTTTTCCTCCAGCTCATTCTTTTGCTTCTTGAACGCGCCATCAATGACCTGTTGACGTTTTCTCTTGAGTATGTCAGAAGCGAGTGCTGGTTTGGACGAAGGAGTGACAGAAGGGCGATAAGGAGATGAAGCAGGCTCCAGATCAGACGAGTAGTCAATCGGCTGCAGCGTACAGAATGAACGAACCCCAAACAAAGCATATATCAGTTCACAAACTCTGACGCCTATACGAGCTATGTGCGGAAATAGAATACATACAGGCCGAGGAGCAGAAGGCATCGGACTGCTCATAACATTAAATTCTGAGCTACTTGGAGGCATTGAATTCTTCTCGTCAATTCCCTCTAGCTCTTCATCGTCAATGATAATCGGTGCTTTCCGAAGAACGGCTAACGGTTTGGGCAAGTTGACAAACGTCCCGTGGAGTAAATGGTGAGAAATGGTGAGTGTTGGTCGACCCTTTATTTCAGACAAACCATTTTTGTATTACAAGGAGAAATAAAAGGAAAGATATCAGTCTACTAGAATGGAGGGAAGCATTGGAAGATGTGAAGATTTCAAGGGAAGCGTACCGCCTCGAGTCCAAGCTTTCCGATCAACTGACCGTCTGTATCTCCGTCCGTCTCGATAGCCCCCTGTAATTCGATCAACACCGTTCGTCCATCTAGTTTTGCAAGTACAGGAGCACTCTCTGAGGGATTGGACAATGCCAGAGGGCTCAGGAGCGAAGGCGGGATCTCGATACGGATTCTCATGGTAGATGTTGGTCGTTCGTTCTTTATTAATGACGGTCTCAATTCAGACGCGTTTTGACGATAAAAACGACGCGTTCAAGTCAACCATCTGATGCGTGACTCGCATCCTCTATGTCAGGCAATCGAAAGGCTTCTTAATCACAAGGTCTGACATCTTAACTGGCAATCATGTACACTTTCGAGGATCAACAATGGCGAGTGATGTTGGGAGCTCACATGAGAGGTACATATCATACAGAAACCGATAACCGTATTAGATGATAGATTCATGGGAAAACGTTAAGACGCATCGAGAGATGATTCATAACTCCCAAGTCCTTCAGGCCTAACTATGGAGAGCGATGAAACGAACAATCAAACTATGAGGAGAATAGAGAAAGCAAGACAGAATCTGACATCCATCAGAAGAAGCCCTTCTCTCTGATGATGAAGGGTGATCCCTTGACATCTATAAGGATCTGAGCGTAACTATTTGCTTCTATCGTGGAATATTTTCTGTAAAAAAAAGATTGTTGCTACATTCAGTTACATAGAAGATCACGAATTATAGCCATTGGCGAATGAGAGTACATACCACGCGCCTGACTTCGTATTCTTTTCTCATAAGCGTTCTTATCGTTCCTGATGAACAAAGAGAACAGTCAGTGAATCTGATCGCACGACATGGCGAGTCGCAAGACGGATCTGAGATGTGTCGAAGCCCATAAAGGCTGAACCTACTGGAAAAGCGTGTAGGCCTCTACTTGAGCTGGATCCGAAGCATTTGGATCGTTCAACAGATTTTGAATGCCAATCACAATCTACGTCCAAGCAGAATGATCGAAACGAAGAATCTAGGTGAGCCAATGAAACCAGAAGATACGCGAGAAGAACAAGTACTCTCACCTGTTTGATCGTAATAGCCGGCTTCCAGCTCTTCTCCTCGTCCAAAATCGAGAGGCAGACCGTCCCCGAAGGATAGACATTGGGGTGAAAAAGGGGAGGAGTGAATTTGCCTTTGTGGCGAGAGATAAGTTGAGCACAGTACTTGTTAAGGCGAACGGAAGTTGGATCAAAAAACAAGACATAAGACTCAGTGGAACCTACATTTTGGAGGCTTTGACGGATAATCTGAAGGTTGATTCGATTTAGCATCATAACCAGATAATTAATGAATTCAACAGAGGACAACAAGCCAGAAGAAACACACCTTCAGGAAAGATCATCTGAAGCTTAAAAATACCTCCCTCCCAGTTGGTCTGATAAAGTAAAGACCAAACGTTGAGAGACATCAGTGACTGATACGTTGGTTTCGATGAGAACCTGTGAACAAACGTACTCCAGCTTTTCCTGGAATTCCGACCTCCCACTTCATGAGATCCATGGTTCCATCCGTGTTCTTTGCCGGACGCGCATAGAAGCCCTGGCAATCAATGGTAGCAAACGATATAAACAGAGATAGGCAAAGATTGATGAGCATATTCTGTAAAAGAACAAGAAAAGAATAAAAACAGAAATAAACTCGTTCATAATATACTTACAAAAGGATGGTCCTTTCGCCATTGCTTACGTTCTTCCCCGAGACGTGTTCTGCAGATTCCGGCTAAGAAGTCGCCTCGTGGAGGACTCAATTCAGTCATGAATAAAATATACTATTTTGGACATATCTGTATAGCACTCACCCATGCTTTGTATGACAGTGCGTGGTTGTGTACTAAAAACGAAGCAAAAATTGAGAATAAGCAGCCAGTGGGATGAAGGATTGATGGATTGATGAGAAAGATGAGGAAAAGGCACGGAGGGAAGGAAAAAAGTGGAAAGCTGATTAGGAGATTTCTTGACTTTTTCTAATCGAGCCGCAGAAAATGTTCTATTAGGTTTTTTTGCTTGCTCGATCATTCTAAATCTTTACCACCACCCAACACATAGCCCTTCTTTTTCCTTTTCGCTCACATTCACTTTTATCTCATCTCTATTTGCCCATAATGTCTCGAGTTTCATCTCCCGAGTTGAAAAAGGTAAGGTTTATCGTGCTTTACTATATCTTCAATGGATTCGAAGGTTGTCGAGAAAGATGCTATCAAATTCATCTTACTGACTGGCCTTTTCAACCTTTCAATCGTGGCTTCACTCGCTTCTTGTGCTTGCTTGTTCATCTCTATCTTTGTATAAACACTAGTTCATGGATAAGCGAATTTTCATTCTGATCCAGGGTGGACGAAAGGTGACTGGTGTCCTTCGAGGATTTGATATCTTCCTTAACCTCGTTGTCGACGACGCGTTCGAGGAGACCGTTCCGGCCGAGAAGCATTCGATTGGCATGGTTGTGAGTGTCATGCATCTTTCTTCTTGTTAGCTTTCTTATATCGGTCTCGTTGGCTTGGATCTTCAAGGAGCAATCACATCTGCTTTCTGTATGGATTGACATGCCATGACTGTAGAAGGGCGGGATGTCGAGAAAGACGGCGGCGTTGTGTGACAACATCAGATCTTCATCTGCCTCACTTTTCAACCCACTCCTAGAGTGGTTGATTTGAAGCATCTGTTTTGAGGCCTAGATTCTAAAAATTCCCATCTGAATTTTCTCAGTAAGCAAACAGTCCACTGCTAACATCACGTATCACATGTTAATCGTTTTCTCAGGTTATCCGAGGAAACTCAGTAACATCAGTATCAACATTATCGGCTTGATAGAAAATTCGATTAGAAAAGCGGAGGATAGGAGAGTGGAGGTTAGCATCTTCCTCTTATTGACGAGATCTTGTTAGTCTTGGTGACGTGTTGATACGTCTGAATGACAACTGATCAGACTCCTCTCGTATGCATTGGGACTACTATTGGAACGTATCGTGCATCTACAGAACAACTTCAAGCTCTCTTCCATCGCACCAAACCTAACCATTCTCAACTCCTCTATCCTTTTTAAAAATCAACAAGTCGGCTTAGATGAAATTGGACCGGTTTCGAAGTGGTCGAGGAGGGAGTAGGAAAGGGGCCTTTTCTGTGTTTTTGCACATTTTTCTTTAGCTTTTCAACCTCTTCTTCCTTACTCAACTGTCTTTGTCCACTTGGATTGTAATGTATATCTCTGAGTCTTGGCCAGATCTGAATAGATGCACGCTCGTGAGTGACGTGTGAGAATGAGAAATAAGCAAACCCTAATGGCCTTGACAGGTGCTTGCCTTCTAAGGAAAGCATGTGAAATCATGTTATCTCTTCATAAATGCAAACCTGAAAACAATACCACCATTTTTGATCAGTCTTAGACACATATAGAGATATCATCGATACGAAGCGCGCAAGACACCCCCGGAATACTGCGGAGAAGTTAACAAAGAGGATGAAAAGAAGAACTTACGGATTTCGAGGAGCCTCCTTCGTGCCCATTAGGACGTTCTTACTCTTTTTGTTCGAGCTTCCGCCCGATGAAGTCACGGTTGGCGAAACTGAAGCTGAACTAGAAGTTGTTGAATGGTTTCTTGAAGTAGGAGGTCTTAGAAAGTCGTAATCCTCCTCGTCTTCCTTGTTCGTCGGTATATCTCTTCTGGATCTCTTGTTCGCGCTCTTAGAACCAACAGATTTCTCGCCGGTAGAAGATACTGATTCGCTTGAACCAAGGATAGGACTAGAGCGCCGAGAAGATAGTTGTTGAATCGTGTCTTTAGAGAGACAAACATCGATGTGTGCATTCAGGTCTTGGTTCGTCGTCGAGCTCGGGAAGGTTCGCTGTCAAGAAGGAGCAGATTGAGGTTATCAAGCGGCGTAAGTGAAAGTCAGATACATTTGTTTCTGATCAAGTCCCACTAACCGAGCATATAGGGCATGATATCATCGGATGATGTGTTGTCTCTGTTTCTTGTTTGGATGCGAAGGGAACAGCCGTAGAAGAAGCTGCGTTGGTAATGGCATCGTTGAACGGGGAACCATTTATGGCCCGCTCGACTTGTTCTGTTTCAGCCGCTTCACTGTCTTCGAGGTCCTCATCCGAATCGAGAATGATAGCATTATTGAAATCCGCTCCTTCGGCCTCTTCATCGTCCTCATGAAGCTTTCTAGAGTGAGACGGATTTGTGAAATACTATAAGAGAGACGGAGGGGAAGAAGATGCACCTTTCATCGGTAATTCGGGACAATGACTGTCAACCGCGAGGTGAAGAGATTAACAGACCTGTTCCAATCCCCCTTTCTTTCTCAAATCTCTTAGTTGGTTGACTCTAAGACCTAAAAGTCTTAGTTTTAGAGGCAGAGATTCTTCTAAAGCTTTGAGAGCCCAAGTCTGAATGGAATCTCTCGTTTTCTGTGTTTGTTGAACAAATGTTAGTAATGGCTTCATCTGTAGATCACTATCGTCATCTATTTGCGCAAGCTTGAACATACATATTCGCCATGTTGCAATGTATGCGACTTTGTATGGAGCTTGAAGTCGTGGGTCTTGTATTTCAAGCTTACTAGAAAGCTCTCAAATAAATGTCTTTCAACGGTGTGATAGTACTTAGGCATTCTAACACGAAAGGAACGCAGAACGTACGAGTCTTCCCGGTGTATTCTAGTTTCTGAAGAGTCTCAGTCAATTCCTCGGCCACGTCTTCGACAATGGCGATCAACTCTTCTCTTTTCGACTTTTCTCTGAATGTCCTGTTTATTCGTTCCAAAATTATATCAATCGATCGGCAAGGAAGCCACCTACATCTCAGCATATATACGTAGATATGATTGAAAGCAAGAGTGTAGACTCAAACGAACCTCTCGCAGCCAACAGACTTCCTGTCCTCTCTCCGTCCAGCTTCGACCACATTAGAGGTTGCTCCTAAGCCAGCTTTGAGCAATTCGATGACTCCATAATTTAGGAGATGAAGCTCAGCACGCTTAGTAATAATATCTCCACATGTGATGACCCCGAGTGCTTCCAAACATCTCTCAGAAACTCGTCCAATTCCAGGGATTCTATGTATTTTCGAACTGTTATATCAGCCAAGAAGGTCATCTTGGAGTGTTATAAGAAACCAACTTACTTTCGGATAGGAAGCGTCCGGGTGAAGTCTAATACGGCTTGACGGGTGAAAGGGAGAATATATTGGTTATTAGGCTTGTTGATATCAGAACATATCTTTGCCAACATCTTGTTGATAACGGTCCATGGTTAATGTGTCTTGAAGTCAGTTATAAGTCGGCGGGAAGAGATGACTGTTTTCTTACCTTGTTTGGCGCAATACTGTATGAAAGACGTCAGAGTTTGAAAGACATACGAAGAAATCAGATACTCATAGAAACCTCTCATCATGATCAGATCAAGAAAAAAAGAAAAGAACATTATACTTACCCAGCAGAGACAGTCAACCCTGTGACTTTCTTACAAGTCTCTCTTATCGTTCTAACAATGCGCTCTCTCCTCTTGTGCATAGCATTTTCACTCTCCTGACCGGTTCCATCCTTCTCGCGTTCCTCTTGGATGTATGTCGTTAGATTCAAGAACGCTTCGTCCATTCCTACTTTGGCCATATTCGGGTCGAAGCGCCGGAAGACCTGTTTGGTTATTCATCAAGTTGACAGAGGGAATGAAATGACAGTCTTAATCATGACATGAACCGGGTCAGGAACAACAACATCACTAACCTCCATCACTTTCCCAGAGTATTCTCCATATGAGTTGAATGTAGCCGGCACCATTCTCAGATGTGGACACAGCTTCTTCGCTATTTTCATAGGTTTGAGCAAACACACCAGTCGTTACCGCCATTCTGTATTGGAGCAAGAAGTAAAGGAGAGCAACGACGATAAAATGGGGCTTTACCTACAAAAACGGGCATTCCACTCCGGACTCCGTATGCCCTTGCCTCGTAGCTAGCTGTCGTCAAGACACCTGCAGAACTCAAGCGAGAAGAAATCAAAACCTTAGACCCTCTGCTCAGATCTCATGAAGAGAACATTGTTGAGCGTGTGTGACGAACCCGTTCCGACACCAAAGGCAATACCTTCTAGCGTTGGATCCGCCAACAGTTCTACATTGGCATAAAACGCTAAGAGTGCATCAAGAGGATCAGCTTCTTGGCTTGGTCACGTAATTCGTAGGATATTAAGCGCTAACCATCCATATCGACGTGCACGATCGTTTGTGACAAGTCTCTCTGAGATTCAATTCTCTGAATCTGCTTTGATCATCCAGTTGTTTCCGCAAGGTAGAACCGTACTTGTAAGTAACGTACACGCGTATGAACAGAATGATAAAGCTAAGAAAAACGAACGAAAGTGTCACATTCCCTCTCTAGTCGTCGAAGGTCCACTCCTTCTTTCAGCAATCTATCTCTCTTATCGAGCAGCTTCATAATCTGTATCCCTAGCTTCTCGTCCTTTTCTCTCTCGTTCTCATAGAATTTGGAACCCTGATCAGATTTCAACGCGTTCAAACAAGCAGTAAGTGGAACTGGCTCCAAAGAAAGCCTACCAGAATTTTCTGTTCTCGAGTGGCATAGGCAAGATAGAAACGAACTTTGGAAGCCTCTGCTATAATCTTATTTATCTCGGACTGGTCTTTCTTGAGGCCGGCTTTGTTGACAGACTGGCCTAGAAATATCGATGAGATAGATGGTCCATTAAATTAGATCGACGCGTCGTGAACAAGGAAATCCCGATGTACGCTTACCTGCCATTCGACGGAGCATAGAATCTGAGATTTCTGTTGATGATGACGACGAGCCTGCACTAGCCATCGCAGACTGCTCCTTGCTTGACATGGTGCCCTAGAATGTATCCAGATATCCGAACCAGGGGAGAATGAGAAGGGGAGGGAACAGAAGGTTGACGCGACGTTAAATGAAATGGTGTAGGCAGTCCGATGTGATTCATCATGCGTCATAACCCTAGCTGATAAGATCAGTTTCCATTTGACAGACTAAACGCCGCTTTGGCCTTTACATACTTGACACACATGTAAATTTTCAGAATCAACTCTGCACATATTCAACGCGATGAACGTCTGGTGTGGCTTCTAATCTTTGTATCCGTTGTGTCTTGTCTGTTTCTTGGGGCATCATGCGGAACAACAGACATATGTATACAACACATACACACACACATACACACACACAGAGGCAGACACGTAGACAAACACAGACAGACCTGCAAAACCAGCCAGCAAGAAAAGACACAACGCACAGTCAGCTCAGTCCTTGCTCACACCATCAGATTCACCAACGATAAAGAAAGAGTATGCTCCATACGGAAGCATATCAGGTAGAAGGGTCTCAGACATCCAAGGAAGAAAAATACCCTCATTCGTTCCCACCCGTCGGCACACACCCCACAAGGGGGCAGACCGACCCTCCTGAAGAGCCCCCATCGACCCGTCCGCGCCATCAAGACCGATCAAGCCCGGTAAGGGGCGAAAGGCCGAGGCGGCCCGCTCAAGCGGCAAAGGGGTTCGAAACCAATCGCCGCGAACAGGTTACAACGAGGAGAGAGCTCGGGTGCCAGAGGCGAGCACGGGGTGGTCCTTCACAACGGAAGGAACTCTAGCTTGCGGGCAGGAGGACCGTAGGGAGGAAACTGCGAAGTTGGAAAACTTTGGTTGCATCTTTGAACAGAGGGGGAGGAGAGTAGAGGGGCAGGGGAGGAGGGAGAGGAAACGAGGTGCACACAACAGAACATGATCGACTGACCTTGAGTAAGCACAGACCATGCCACAAGCAGAGCAGTCCTCGCTACACTGCGTCCGCATCTGCATCTGGATCTACATCCTTGTCCATCGCCTCTGGCGAACGTCGATCTGTATGCACTGTCTTTACGTCGTCACATCAGCACCGCACAACACACAGCAGCAAAGCAACAAAGCAAACCAAGTCAGCACAGGTACATATAAGCACACACAGGCAGATAGGCAGTGAAGGAAGAAGTAGGCGTGGAAGGTAGGAATCAGGCAAAATGAGGCTGGCAAGCCTCAAAACTCGGCACACGCATCGCTGCGTCCGCCATGGAGAGGTGCGACCCCCTCCAACTCTGTCGTCTCGGCATGGTCGATAGGACGGGGAGAGAAAAAAGATTGAAGTCATCACGTTGAGTGCAGGATGCCTAACAGGCATCCTGCACACCCTGGCCAGTCGGCTCACAGGGAAGGGTGGGTGGTAGGTAGAGGGATGCGGTCGAAAGAAATAACACTCACATAAAAAATGGTCAGCCAAGCAAATTTACAGCAACAAGACGGGAGTTTCAAGGGTTAGAAGATCTAATCGCAGAACCAAAAAGAAAACATCATATCATTAGTTGATGTTCTAAATCGGCCGGTTGTTCAAGTTGGGAAAAGCATGGTGGTAGATCAGAGAACCGGATCTCGTCCAGGACACCCCCGTCTGTGTTTGCAAACAGAGGGCGACACTTCAGACGGCACTTCCTATTGCATTTGATGGTGTTTGTCTTCTTGCTCAAAGGAATAGAAAAGGAAGAGGGATCCAACGAACAAGAAGGGTAAACTCACCAGTGGTTCTGTTGGAGGGAAGAAGAGAGGAAAAGGACTCCTTGACGGCTGACCCTTTTTGTACATTTTTCTTCGCCGCATTTTTTCGAGGGGTCTTATGCATTAGGAGAGGTAATAATGTGGCGTTCAAGAGCACGTGGAAAGCCTTGGTTAGGTATTCAAAGAATCAAGTATATAGCGGTGCAACAATTTCATCCAACTATTGCTTTTTTGTTCCTTTCGCTCGGTAGAAACGAAACTGAAAGCACTAGACGATCAACTATACAGTCGATGCCCTCTCCGTCTCAGAAGAGACGCAAGCTCGCTCAATCCACATCCTCAAAATCTGTTGAATTTGATCCTATCGAAACGGTCTCATTTGCATCTCCTTCCATGTCTTCCGGACGACCCATGAGCGCAATCGCTGCTCGTAAAGCAGCGGCAGCAGCAGCAGCAGCAGCTCTTACTACTTCTGTTTCTGCTTCTAGTTCTCCTTCCGAAACTATTTCATCTTCCGGAGATAGCTCGGCCAGCCAGAATGGATCCAAAGCTCAAATCTCCTCCGTCAAGTCTACGAAAAAGAGGAAACCTACTCTGGGCTCCTCTTCTGCCTCTGCCTCGACCTCAACCCCTGAGCCTATTACCAAGACGGCTTCTTCCGACAAACCGCTAAGCGCGGTGGCAGCAAGAAAAGCCGCTGCTGCAGAAGTGGCTTCAGCAGAAGCGTCCATTTTTACTATCGCGAGTCTGGGCTCTCAATCCTTCAAAACCTCGTACAAGCCACCCACCGCTTCTTCCAAGAAGCGAAAGCTTGACAAACCCAAGCAAGCGCCTATAATCGACTCAAGTCCCTACCTCTCCACCTCCTCTACCGCAGAGCAGGTTGTCCAAATTCCCATTGCCGCGCCTCCCTCTCGACCCCTTAGCGCGATTGCAGCTCGCAAAGCTCGTGAAGCAGCTCTTCTTGCAACATCCACTACTCTTCCCACTACGAGTCCTCCCACTCCATCCAACAATACTCCCACTCATGCTCTCGAGCAACCCAATGATGACGAAGAAGACGAAGAGCTTGAAAACCACCTTGCGTTCGAAAAGTCGCCTCCATTATCGAGGTCGTTTCGAGGATTCGACCTACCTGGAGACATCGACCGACAGGAGGTCTATGCAGAGTCATTGGACGAACAGAGCGAGAGCGAGGAAGACGAAGAGATCACCTTAAAGATGGATGGTGAAATCGTTGGACTTGGGTTCTCTCATAAATCGCATAGAAAAGGATGGAGTGGACTAGAGAAGGAATCAAACATTGAGAGGACCACGAAGGATAAAGAAGAGGAGGGGAAAGAGGAAGACATGGTGGCGGGCGATGAAGGCTTCAGAATTGAAGCTGATGGGTTGATGGACGATAGTTTGATCATGGGAATGAATTCGCCAGTGGAAACCGAGAAGGAAGAGATTATCAACAAACCATTTCAGAGGTACAAGAAGCCGTGTGTATTGCAATTTCTTTGGTCAAGTAATAGTGGATAACAAGCTGATGCTGATATACTCATTGGCAATGATGTAACGCTCGCGTGTTCGTTGAGTCCATCCAGTCAGCCGTCCGCATACAAAGGTGCCATGTCTACTTTTTTCCCTGCGCTTGGACAAAACGTTATTCTTCTGTCCGAGAATCGTTTAAGAACTGTATTTGATGATGTGGATAACGGAGAGAATGCTGTTGTAGTACTCTTGAGCGAAAACGAGGTACGTTCACTCCATCTTAGAGATAACGTAACTCGAGACTAGTGTTCTTACTGATTCTAACCGGTCGACTTGAGAACATAATAGGATCTGATCTTCTCTGGAACATGCATTCTCTATCCTCTCCACGCTTCCCTCTCTCTGTTCGGTACAACGCTCTTTCCCGACTCAAACTCCTTCCCTGTCTATGCGCCTACGAGTCATCCTCTTCCTGTTCTCACCCCTTCCCATGCCTCGCCATCAGGCTCGGCCGAGTCCCTGATTAAAAAGCTTGGTTTGGACATTGACCAATTGAAGGGCTTCAAGGCTGCCTTCCTCATCAGGGAGGGCAAGAGTGGATTGGACACGATGGGAAGGATCGTTCCTAATTTCGAGAGCATCTGGATGGGCGATATGGCTGGTTGGGGTGTTCGGGGATTCTACCCTGTTCGTATACTACTTTCCTCCATCCCAAACTTAGAAGAATGTGATTTTGTTCTGTACTCATACCTGCTCTTATGTATTTCTGTAGATTCTTCATCAGTCTTCATTCACCGCACATTCGGTTCCTCTTACATGGCACACCGCTTTGGAGCAGAGCATTCCTCGAATTTCCTCTACTCAAAAGTCTATTCAACCGCTTCCTTGTTCAGATGATGGCCAGTCTCAAGACGGCGACGACGACGACGACGATGGACAAACTTCCCAGCCTTTCACTGCACTTGTCAAAGGTCCCAAACGAGCTGGAAAGTCTGGATTCTCGAGGTTGCTCGCGAACAGGTTGCTGGGCACCTATAGACGGGTCGCATTTCTGGAAACAGATCTTGGGCAGAGTGAGTTTGGACCGGAGGGGTCGATCAGTCTAGTAGTAGTTGAGAAGCCTTTACTAGGTAGGTTATTTCACATCCAGTATAGATCTCACGATACCTCAAAACACCTAGTCATATATGCTGATCCTTCGATGTGTTTTCTTTCAAATGCAGGGCCACCGTTTACTCATCCTGCTATCCCTTTTCGGGCACATTACCTGGGTTCCTCCTCACCAAGACATAATCCCACCCGATACCTGACCCTGATCGCCGACCTGCTTGAATCCTATCGACTTTCAATCCAGTACCCTCCTTTCCAAGGCTCATCCTCTATCGACCGCCGCAATGATTCGGTGATTCCTATAATCGTCAACACCCAGGGATGGGTCAAAGGACTCGGGATGGACCTTCTCGTCCGATTGGAACGAATGGTCTCCCCGAATGTGATCTACGAGTTTGATCCTGCGGATGAAGAAGAGCAAGGCTGGGAAGCCGCCATTCCTACCGAAGGTGGTTGGGGCCGATTCCGTCCTCAACAAGACTTCGGTGAGATCGAACCAGATGAAGACAATGACCAGAGGAATCGATCTGGGCCGGACGGGTATGGCCATCTGACCCGATCGAATCAGGCCAAGAGATATGCTCTCAATCCGATTGGAGTATCCCCGATAGCAGCCAGATACGGAGCAGTTGATCTTCGAATCTTGGGACTCATTTCCTACTTTCATTCTCGATTCTTCAAAACGATCGACCCAGCCTCGTTATCAGGGGAAACCTCTGGTCGCCTAGCATCCTCCACCATGGTCACCAAGTGGGACTTTAGTACGCCGCTCGTCATGCAACGACCTTGGACGGTTGATTGGACTAAGGCGATTGAGAGAATATATATGGTAGGATCTGGAGCAGAAGAAGTAGCTTCTGAAGAGATTTGGAGAGCTTTGGGCGGTTGTGTTGTCGCTCTCGTCCGAACGGATCCTTCCTCTTCTTCCTCAAGGTCTGTGGTTCTACAATCAACATCGACGGGTTTCCCTTACGAGTCTGGTCAACCTCTTCCGTTACCATCCGCAACTCAATATCTAGGACTCGCCATTATTCGTTCTGTTCCATCCCCTGACGCACACCTCTCATCTCAAGCGAGCAAGACAATCCACCTTTTGACTCCCCTCCCTCCGGATATTCTGCCTACTGCGAGAATTATCATGCGAGGGGATACAGAGCTTCCAGTGTCAGCCATGTTGAATTGGAAGGATCAAACTGCGATGGAAGGAGCCGATGGCGTTGCTGGGTTGAGAGATTTGCCTTTCCTGGATCACCGAATGAGGCCGGGGGCAGATATCATCGGTGGAGACAGACGGAAGATCAGGAGGAATGTTCAGAGGCGAACGTGATGTGTTGATAATCAAACTTGTTGATTCTTGAACAGAAACATAGATGCCTTCCAAAATCAAATCTCTAACTTGAACAATCGTAGATTAAGAAATAATGACATATATAATATGCAATACTATTGATAAGGGCAGTATGTAAACAGCAAGTAATTGTACACGCAGTGCACTCTACGGACGTGTACGAGGCATACATGCAGAGACTACGAGAAATGATGGATGAAAGAAACAGCAAGCATCTAAAAATCATGGGCTAACCCGTCCCAATCACCTGGGACCTTCGCTGCCGGACAAGGAATGGGTTTGCTTTTGACTAGAGGTGGCTGAGACACACTTCGTTTCTGAAGAGGCAAGCTTAGTGATGGATCTAAATTGATTGGTGTTGTATTAGCCGTCTTGGAGTGAACGATTGTAGTTTTTAATGCCTTATGATTGGTCGTGCCATGCAGAGGTTGATTAGTAGAAGGAAGCAGTGTTTCGGGGGAAGAAAGTTCTGGAATGATACAGGGAACAGGCTGAAGGCGTTGTTGAGGTTGAGCGATGGCAATTGTGCCCAACAATGAAGTGTGTCTTTTTAAGAAGGAAGTTGACGGCGGAGCAAATGGTCTTGAGACGGGAGATAACGGCTGCTGGGCTAGCTTTTGTTGAAGTGCTTGAGTAAGTGCTCCGGCTACATCTGACGGATGGTCCGATACTGCCCCATCCGACCAAACGTCTGACTTTGCCTGTCGGACAGCCTGCGTGACATCGACTTTCAAAGAATACGAATTCCGGCGTTTCGCAGCGGAAGGATCGTCTGATTCGCAGGTCGAGGTACATTGACGGAAAGCAGAGCTGACGGCCGATAGGGATGTTTGTCTTTCGGACAGACGTCCTGGACGATTATGAGAGATGGCCTGTATATCCATCCAATTTTCAGTGTCTGTGAGAAAGATCGGAGGAGTCAGATGCCCATCTGGTGCACGTCGAGGAACAGAATACGAAGTTGATCGAATTCCGTAAATATTGACTTGTTTGGGTGCGACTGGATTGGTAAATTCGTAAGGATTTCGAAGGATCGGTGACGGAGGTAAAGGCAAAGCGGCTGGACGGGTAATAGCCAGCTCAGAGGTCTGAGCACGTTGAGGTGCTTTCGACGTCTGAGATCGACTTCCTTCGCGTCGTTCTCCTCCGGACTTTCGGCACTCTCTTCCACTAGGAGGTGGTGATCTATGCCGAGAACATCTTCCAGCGGTACCCGAACCGCCCTCAGTTCCACTCCGACTAGAAGTAGCGACCTCCCTTCCCTTTCTCTCAGCCATCCTCTCTTTTTCTTTACCCTTCTCGCTCTTTAGATGAGATGGCAGAAAATCATCTCGATCGACTCGAGTTCGAGGACTCGATGCAACCGATGTGTTCCGCTTCTTCAGCCCTGGACTGTAGCCTCCTTTGAACCCACCCCGACGAGGGCTATAGGCGGATCGTCTGTTTCGGCCAGTAGTAATAAACGAGAGAACAGGCGTTTGGAACTGTTGACAGGTAGAGTCACCTCGATGGGATGATGGGATGGAAGACTCTGCGCGTGAAACAGAAAAAGCAAGCTCAGAGGCGTTGTTTGGATGCAGAGTCAGAAGCGACGATCGCCTCTTTTTCAGGGTGGTTTCTACCCAGCCCTGTTGTAGTTTAGGCGTTCCAGATTGCTGATCTCTGCTTTGATCGATTTGACGATAAGAGTCGGGGGGAAAGCCCCCTGTCGGTCGAGAAGATCGTAACGTCCCGACTTGTTCGTCCTCGAGTAATTCATCGTCTTCGGAGTCACTTTGACCAAAAAGACTTTCTCGCTTGAAGCGATACTTCCTTCCGATGGGCGCGCTGATGCCTTCATCGTCCTGCAGACCCTCTCCTTCGTCATCCTCCTCGTACCCATCGCCCTCAACATCAAAGCCATCGACTTGTTCTACTTCATCCTCCTCCTCTTTCCCATCCTCATCCTCATCCTCCTCATCATCCTCAATATCCTCCTCATCATCATCATCGTCGTCGTCGTCGTCCTCATCGTCCTCTTCATCCTCGTCTTCATCTTCGTCCTCATCTCCTTCCTCATCAGGGTCATCATCTTCATCACCCGAGTCTTGTAGTGACTTCATCAACTCCTTCGACTCCTTCGCTAACATAGCGGGCCGAGCTGAAGTGGTCGCGACAGCAAACGTTAATTGAGGCTTCTTGACAGGGACACACGTGACCTCAGGTGGCACAGGAGCAGGGGAGGAGCGGGATGACGTTTCGGAATGGGCTGTGGAGTGCTGGGCACTCGGCATGGAAAGAGGAGTCGTCTGAAGAAATGTATTAGGGGGTATGACTTTGTGAGTCTCTATTGATCATGATGAGGAAAAACAAAATGAGTGAGATCTTACCGAGCCAGAATCAGCAAACTTCAGCGTGGGCTTCTTGGAAACGGTTGCATCCGTAGACTGTGTCTTGGCCAATGACGCCAAGATAGTCACCGGTGGGGCAAAATCACTGAGAGGTAGAGGTGGACGCTATATATCAAAGCAGAATCAATGGTGAGCTCGATCCGTTGTCGATATACAATTCAAGTACCAACCTTGGGTAATACAGCGGCCTCCCCGAATCTGATGTGTACTGGTGCAGGAGAAGGGTAATCGCTCGGGACTAAGCCCAGACTAGACTCTTCTTTCTCTGGACCTCCTCTTACATCGGACGGATGGAGGTCCAGTATGTTAGACGGGCAGTCTACTGCTTCGCCGTCCTCTTCTCCTACTTGATCTAAGATGTCACATGCTCCGTTACTCATTCTCCTGCCTTTGAGTTGTCGGATATTACCATATCCAGCAGGCGAGGAGGTGTTGGATGAAAGAGGTGTTGATTGTAAAGAATGATGCGCAGTCGTTGGGTTGGAATTATTCGGTGTACGATAGGAGAGCGGCTTTGACTGATGAGAGTGAGAGAGTAGGATTTGAGAGAGAAGCGACATTTGTGACGGAGCCGGACCAAAGATGGCGCTCTGGTTGAGATTCTGTTGGATAGCAATCGGAGAAACCGATTCTGGCGAGTACAAACCGTCGGAAGAGGAGAGTCCGTCCGAGAGACAAGTTGGAGAAGAGACGTCTACTCCGTAGGATGATGATGATGACAAAGAAGGCGTTCTGGTGAGCTTGTATGGGTCGCAGGCAATATTCGGATCACCACATGATACCGGTTGGTAGGACACTGGTGGGCATCCACTCTGTCTTAGGGGGACTGGGCGTTTTACAAAGAGACCCAAAGGATCTGAAGACGAGTTTGTGGATGAACTGTGATTTCCGGATAAACTCTCGTTGTAGTTTCCCTGAGTCAAAGGTGGGGGAAGAAAGCCAGGGGTTGGAGTTGTCGTTGTCGTTTCGGGTGATTCTATCGGCTGGGCTATTAGGTTATTTTCAACATTGGTGATCGTCCTTCTCATCAGCAACGGAGACCCTAATGTTTCGTCTCCGTCCATATGAGATTCTTTTGTAGGTCTATCCATCATCGTTTGTTATTCCGTGGAGGAAGGTAGAGTAGATAGACAGTTGCTATTCAAAGGGTGCCGGACCTTAGACCGCAGGAGAAGATTGGCTCGAAACTACACGCTCATGGCGAAGGAAACCTGTCGACAAAGATTTCTGAAGCCTCACAGAAGAAGAACAGTGAGGTGTCGGACGTCCCTCCAGAAAGTAGTCAGGGTATCGAGACGTATTCCAACAGGAGGAGAAGCTGATTAATGGAAAGGGAATGGATTTCTTCTGTTGGGCGAAAGACAAATGGGAACCTATATAAAACTAAGGGCGGAAAAACTAACAGATTTGGTAACACGTAACCTGCGTGCCTCTGTCATTTCATCCTTCGTTCAGCTTACCGAAAGCTCATCTAGCTCTTATCTACCTGGATCAAGATTTGTCAAATCTTCTAGTGGCGTATTATCTAACTCTAGAGAGGGGAAGAGAGAGAGAGGAAAAGATTGGATTAAGATATGCGTGCCTTCCTCACTGACCATCTCAAAGGTGAGCAGATTCGAATGGGTGAGCAAACGAGTTTGAAATGCTCGTTTACCAGGCTGGCACAATAACCACAGGAACGAGCTCTTTGGTGATGTCAAATTGCTAACGACCATCTAGATACATCTGAAGAGAATTAAAAAGAGAACGAGACTAATCATTTGCTTCTATGAAGAATCAACATCACTAATACTAGTACCCGTTCAGTTGCTGATTACTGAACCAATTGGAGAAAGAGACTAATGCCATCTGTCTGGTCAGCGCTTTGACCGCCCAGTGCCTAAGATCGAGCTAGCTGACACTAATACCTGTCAAGAAAGGTAGAGAAACCTGTCAACTCTTTTTCCTTTTCTTTGTCGATTTCTTTTCATTCCCTTCTCGCTTCTTTCACTTCTTTCCACCATCTATCTCGTCTTTGTTCTTCGCTCCTAATACACTTATCTCGTTCTTGGCTCAATATGAATACCCAGGCAGTCAAGGTAGGCTCCCCACGATCTTACTTGGCACGCGCACATTTCAGCTTCTTCCTCGAGAAGAGGAAGATCAACTGTCAAAAGATTCTGATGCGTTCGAGGTTATTTGAATGTGTCAATACCAAAGACAACTCAGTCCCAGGTGACAGGTACTCAAAGCACCTCCATCGTGCGAACGCTAATGATGGCCAGCTTGGGTTGTATCACGTATCTCAGGTAATTTCATGCTAAGCCTGTCAAGTTGACTATATGCTGATGGGTTCATAACAAAAAACTTAGAGGGCTACTGCCCGAAGAGAACTTCAACGATGAAGGCGTTCACCCTCTAGCTCGTTCGGGCACGTCTTCCTCTGGCAGTAGTGGCGGATCTCAGCTTGGAGGACTCCGCATCAAGACCATCAAGAAGAATTTCTCGTGAGTGATAATCACTCAACCTGCCACAGACTCGATTTGCTAAACTCTTATCTTGATAACTCCGACAGGCCTGAAGGAGATAAACTCATTCAATGGATCGTAAGCTCCTATGTTCCTGTGTTTTTGTGAACCAACGCAGTCTAATTTTGTTCCTCGACACCGATCAAAGGAGCAAGGCGTGATGGATGCTGTCGAAAAGGGGGTGAGTTGAAAGAGCGCCGATTGAAGATATCTTCTCTAGGAGAAGATAGCTTTGTCTAGGTCTTAATTGCTAAACATGCAGGAAGGACAAGCCATAACGCTGACTATTTCTTGATAATTTAACAGTATCTAAAGGCTATGGTTATGAGCATCTACATGGTACATAGATCTGGTTCCTAGCTATCATGCCTCCTGTTGAGAAGTTTATTGACTTCAAATTGCGACCTGGCATTCACATCTGTAAAGGACCCCAAAGACCCCTTAAAGTATGTTCTCCTTGTTTGTTTGTATCACTTGAATTGAGAACTGACATATTCATGTAACCTTTTGGGTATCAAGTGTCATCGAGGTCAGATCCGCATCTGTGCTGTCGGAAATACTCAAGTACTAATCAAATCTAATCGTAACAGACTTATACCTTCAACTTCACTTACCACAAAGTTACGGGTGTTGGCACCGTTCCTATACTTTCTGTCGAACAGAAGATGAAGTCCATGACAGTATCTACAGAGCCAGTAAGCTCCCGTCGGCTCGCAGGGATTCATGTCTATCTCTTTCTGACACGTTAGAGTTCATTCCTTACGCGCGTTCCAGGATCCAGATCCCATCTTCAGCGAGGTACAAGCCGGAAAACCATTGACCTTAGGGCATGTCAAAAAAGCTACTAAGGTTCATCTGTTTGACTAATTCGACTCCTGAGACATAGCTGATATACCGATCTGCCTTCTCATGAAAAATAATCATGGCTCGTAAACCACCAGAGTCTTCTAAAGGTAAGCCTACTCATTTTCGGGCTCCTTCTTGTTGGCTCATGCCAAATGTTTGCGTCTATATTGACATACAATAACTCTTAGCAACTCATCTTGATGACCCAGAATCTGGCTGAACTACCTAGTAAGCTCTGAAACCTCTTCCTCTTATAAATGATGTAGTCTGGGCGTCTTACCTTTTTGAAAATAGGAAAACGATGTGTGTCTGTCACATTGTTCTATGAAGATCATACGCCTGAGGAGTACGTCCTGATTTGACCCTTGAAAAGCTGGTGACCGTAATAGAAACCTGACGAATCTTCATCCTATGACAGTTACCAGCCCCCTATGTTCCGCGCTGATAACGAGCGAGATAAGTACGTGGTTCTGCAGCTCGATGCAGAAATCATTCAGTGACATCCTTTAAGTCCTTCGTTTAATCCAGAATGTACTTTGCTACTCATGCCCAAGACGAGGCTCCCGAAGTCTTGACGTGAGTATTGTAATTTATTTGAAGTCACCCTCTTCAAACGAGATAGTTCGAACACAAACTCAGAATTCTGTGCACTTCGTAATCAACAGTATCGATGCTCTGGAAACTGGGCATCATGGGTAATACCTTCATTCAATTCTGTTATATCGATAACTATCCCTTACTTTTGTTTTCCTTTCCTGTCTCAGCGTATCGATCAAGATCCGATCCGTCGCCGAGTATCTCCCAGCATCCCTTCTGGCCAATGACTCTGATAATTATTTCACAAACACCAATGCCAATCGTATCGATCCTGACAGAGGAAGAGAGCTTGACGAACAGATGCTTGAGAAGGATAAGGAGCTCCGGTCATATCTATGGAACGCTCAAGAGGAAAATAACATGGATGGTAGGACGAGCGCGCGATTACCTATGTTCCAACCATTTCCAAGAACTGACCAATAATTATTGGGCTATTTATCTAGATGATCAACAACACCTCAGGAAAAGTGTTGAACCACTAGAAGATCGTACTGTTTACGAGGACGAAAGCTCAGGCTTTGACTATACAGGAGCCGATGAAATGGAAGAAGAGGTCTTGGACGTAGTCGGAAAGAATAAGAAGGGCGGTCTCCGAATGAATAATCGAAGAACTTCCATACGCTTGAACAGGCTGGTATGTGGGTTTCTACGCATTGTGGCTAAATCCAAAAGTCGATGGAATTGCGCTCATGATCACTTTTTTTAACTTAATTAGGCTCATCCAGAGCTTGACAAAACACAATCTCAAGCCGCTGTTCCTGAAACTCAGCCTATTGACACTACCCAAGCAATACATCAATCATACCCCGTGCCTAATGAAGAATCAGTTGATGCCTATGTTTTCTCGCCAAGTAAGAGAGTGCCTTTAGCACCATCTATGAGCATAGGTATGTTCAGCTTCGAACCAATCATATCTTGCATACCGATAACGACTGATCGGCTTATAACGTGATGTTAAATGTAAAGATGAAGATCCTATTCAGTCTTTCTCAAGCTTGCCACATACTAGTAAATTTCTAAATTCCAAGAAGGCTGAGCAAGCACAAACTCTCACCAAGAAAATGTCTAGCCTGATTGATGCAAACACAGGCGAAGAATGGCTTCCTTGCTGGTGAGCCGAGATATGCTTAGATTCTGTGTCATATCATATACTAGTGCTGATCTTCAGTGCGATTCTTTGCAAAAACAAACGAACAAAAAGGTGTCTTGATCACCAGGAAGACGGAGCGGACTTGGGTGGGCTGGTAGGCTGTGACAAGGCAGGGTGCAAAGTGTACATGCATGGTAAGACATTCTTTCAAAATCCCAGTCGTAGTTGGGTGGGTAATAGTTCGTTCTGACTTTGTGAATTCTTTCGATCAATCAAGTCTGGTGTACTGGTCGAGAGAAAAAGAAAGACTTTACGAGGAGAGAGCCATTTTTCTGTCTGAATTGTAGAGTAAGTGCAAGGAGATCAAGCACTTTTATTTAGAATGCCTAGTACGCTAATCCAACATGTACTCTGCTTGACTACCGTGGGTAGCTTCATCAAGATGAGAGATGCGCTGGATGGTCTGAGGAGGACTATGAGACGGCTCGTCAGCAGTTTGTGAGTAATGCTTTTTGCTCAACCTCAACCGATGGCTGACACATTCCCCTCATCATGGGCCATATCATAGCGATCTTTGGCGTTGTTCCGGCGCGCCTTGATGGTAACATATGACAATGGATTTTCATTCGACATCAAGGAAGTTGCCATGAAGCTGAGTGAGTCATTGCTTTTATCTATTTATCCACATCTATGTACGTCTGATTCAAGTCAATCAATGTCATGCTTGATTTTGAGATAGGTTGCGAATTGGCTGAAGCTCGTGCAGTATCTCAGGTGAGCTTCTTGATATTATTCCTGAGATGGTGACGGAAGTTGACTAGTGGCTCTACCGCGGAGGAATTCCTTGCTGATCTTACTATAGCGTCTCGAGTTGGAAGGTATGAGTCAAACTTGACGAATCACGAATACAGTGCTCAATTTCACACTAAAGTTTTCTCTATTTTCTAGGTTTTATCATAGTTACTTCGAGAAAGAAGAAGAACAGAAAGATGACTGTCTCCAGATCGGCCGAGTCTCTTGCAAAATTGAAGACGTATTTTGATAAACGAGATACCGCGCTCGAAGACCAAGTCGTAGGAATGGTAGACAAAACGTCTGAAGAGGAAGATGAGGAGGTAAGTCATCATCACTAAGTCCATCCTGTGTCTTTGGACTTGAATGATACTATATACTGACTCAAGACTTGAATCTTCTATGTATATAGGTCGGAAATCGTGCTACAGAGCGAGATATAAGCCCCTCTTTAACAGAGATTCGTAAGTCGCGATTAGTATCGACCGATAGTATATAAGATACTGACTAACACGCTCTTCTATGTCGGACTATGGAATCAAAAGAAGAATCAACACCATCAAAATTTAGCGAGCAGAAAGAGATCGAGCATTCGACCGTGATGGAGGTTTTAGAAGAAGGGCTAGCCAAGACCCAGAGTCGATCTCAGTTTCAGGATTACGTTCCAAGTTCTTTGCCAAGATCTCCCAAAAGAAAATCAGACACCGTACAAGAGCAGGAACCTCTGAGGAAGAGATATCGAGTGTCAACTGCTATGTCAGAGATCAATTTGGATATTTAATTGGCCCCTTCATCATCTTCCCTTTCCTTTCTCTTTCATTTCCTCTACTTTGCGGCGGACGTCTCCACATGATCCATCGATCACCCCTTCGTAGACTAGGAGTCTTTCTGGCTTCATTTTCCCTTTTCGAAACTTATCAGTTCTCTTCGCGATCTCAAGTCTTGTCCTGAATCGTATTCTCTATGGATACTGCATCATGGGATTAGTGGCAAAGTGGCATTGAATCAAACACCCCCTTTACTGCCAATTGCTTTCTGATTAGGCATTTTCCTACTCTGCTTAGCGAAATCTTCTAAATCTTGAGCCGAGAAGTAGTGGCTTGCAGCTGAAGACCCAAGTCCACGCAAGGGAGAGAATAAATGGAATAAAAGAATCAGCACATACCCAAGGTGTCTTATGCGAATTAACAAAAGAGGAAAGAACGAACCTTCCAACAACCATTCTTTCTTGATCTCCATCACGCTTCTTGCAAATTCCTTGGAAGTCAATACCAACTATAAGATTTCACGAAGATCGTCAAATCAGTTCAAGACCCACTAATGAGAATGCGTGTGATGATAGAACGAGACAAAAGCAAGATCAAAGAACAAACCTCGTAGTACAAGATAAAACGAGGTGGAGGTTGAGCTTGGAACATTGACGATGATGGATGAATATGGATTGATGCATCTATATAGGTGACAGAGCGAAGGAAAGCATCAGAACACATATTGGTTTTGAGTTTAGAATCAGAGAGAGGGAAGGTCATACTGTTTTTAGTCGTTCGATATCCTCCATCCTTGTTCAACCGAGCCTGTATGAATAAATAACAAGGTACATCAACACTATCAATTGGCGCATCCTCATCAGAAGAAAAAAAAGGCGTAAAAAACGAACGGTGTTCTGGAAATAACCTGCCACGATCGATCGTTGGATAGGTACAATGTCGCTCGAGTTTGGATTGGATTCAACGACGACTTCCACTCGTTCGCACAGGGCTGCTAGTTGATCACGAACGTCTCGAACTCTCGTGAGACATTTGTACTGCAGAAAATTCTGTGTTCCAACGATGTTCAAGATCAAAATAAGTTTGTTGGTTTCGATGAACGAATAATATCATGTCGAAACATCCATAGAAGGACCGAGAGATACGAACCTCATAACACCATTGTTGAGAGTAATCTGTATCACGCCATGTCTCCCAGATGTTGAGTAATGTGAAATGATCCCCTCCTGGCTTGACAAAGTTTTTATGCGCGGCTTCGGCATGGACCTTCTTATCCTTCGGTCGGTAATACAATGAGCTCGATTCTTGGAGCATGGCGATGATAGAAAGAACCTGATATGAAGAACAATATAAATTAGAGTCGATCGTCGACAGGAATATAACGAGACAAAAGTTGAGAGAGATCTCACTTCATCAGTACAGTGGAAATTTTCACTATTAATGACTGCTTTAGCCAACTGAGGATCCACTGGAAACTCTGCCATCCGTCTTCCCATCCTCGTAAGTTCTCCATGATGGTTCATCGCCCCCAACGCATACAGCATTTCCACACTCTTCATCAACGTTTCCGCCGCCGGAGGATCTAAGAAGTCAAATCCTAAGAGGTCGTTTATACCGAGTGATTTAAGAAGAAGAACAACAGCGGATAAGTTGGTTCGTTGGATTTCGGGTACGGTGTTTTCTTCTAGCTCGTTGTTGAACGCCCACTTGGTGAATAACCGGAAGCACTGTCCAGCACCCACACGTCCTGCACGACCTGCCCGCTGATTCGCTGCTGCTCTTGAGCACTATTGGTGCGAGTCAAATGATGAAGAGTCAATCATGGATAGTCCGAACGCTGATAAGTACAAAAAGAAAGACGCACAGGTACTACCACGAGAGATTCCATTCCGGTCTTGGGATTATACGAGTTTTGCTTCACAAATCCAGGGTCAATCACATACACGACTCCCTCGATTGTAATCGAGGTTTCTGCGATATTTGTCGCCAACACAACCTGGTATAAGAAGAATTGATTTGAGCAGCTTGATACCTGACAGAAAGTAGCATAGACAGCTCAAGAAAGAATAGTTGGCACCCACCTTCCTGGATCCTTCTGGGGTAGGCTCAAAGATCTTTGATTGCATCTCACTCGGCAAGTTCGCATAAATGGGCGCAATAATCAACTCTGGCACCTTGTCCCCCAAAGCTCTGGATGTCTCTGCAATGTTCTCAGCAGCAGCATCAATTTCGTCTTGACCCTGAGTGGCAAGCATAAACATCGTTTTTCGATTCATGTCAGCAAAACAGAAGGGTTACGGTAGCAAAGAAAAGAAAAGAAAAGAAAGACAGGCCGACATACAGTGAAAAAAACAAGAATGTCTCCTTTGGGAGCGGTTACATGAATTTGGAAGATGGTGGTGATGGCCGCATGAAGGTAATTTGCTTCTGGCTGAGCCGTGTATCGAATTTCCACTGGGAATCGTCGTCCAGGAACTGTCCATCAAAAACATAAGAAATGCGAGTAAGCATTTTAACTTGTGTATCATCCAGAGGAATAAGGAAGATATACCCTTGAAAAGAGGAGCATCATCAAAGTATTCGGCAAATTTCTTAGCATCAAGTGTGGCACTGGAGATTAGAAGTTTTAGCTCTGGTCGGAACCGTGCAATATCCTATGAGAGAAGAAACGGAAAGAGCAATGCAAGTAGAATGGTGGATTTATTAATTCACGAGCGAGTCATAAGAACAATGAAAATCTAACACATAAGAGAATTCTTTTAACTAACCTTCACGAGACCGAATAGAATATCTGTACTCAAAGTCCTTTCGTGAGCCTCATCGATGATGATTGCCGAATATTCACTTAATGCTGGATCAGTTAAGAAGATTCGGAGTAACATTCCGTCCGTCATATAATGTAGCACCGTCTTATCACTTGTGCAATCTTCGAACCGGATCGAGTATCCAACTTCGTTACCTAGTCTGACACCAGCTTCCTCAGCCACTCGAGCAGCGACAGACATGGCAGCTACTCGTCGAGGTTGCGTACAAGCAACTTTCATCCCGTTCTTGGTGTAGCCGGCCTCATGGAGATATTGAGGAAGCTGAGTCGTCTTGCCAGAACCAGTCTCAGCGGTGACGATGAGAATCTGGTGCTCAGCGATAGCGTTTAGTAGTTCCTCCCGATAAGCGTAGATCGGAAGAGATTTTCGAACTGCATCGATCTGATCGGCTGTTGTGTTGAGCAGTGAATCAAGAAGAAGGTATAGAGAATCAAGATCAGATGAGATAGATCAATATTATGAACGAAACTCAAAGGATCACGGACCTTTTGTTTGAGCCTGAGCAATAGCCTCTTTGAGCTGCTTCTCTTTTGCAGTCATCGCTCCATCTCCCTGCATGACACCATCACTAATCCATTCAATTTGTTGAGCCTCATCAATCACAAAGTCATACTCCTCCCCCATCACGATCTCCTTCTTGTCAAGCGCGCCCGTCTTGAAACTACTAGCTCCAGCTTGACTACGTTCCCATTGATCAACATCCGTCACGAAGGCTTGAGGATCCTTTTTGTTTTCTTCATATCGTTTGTAGAGCACGTTCCTTTTCTTTTCTGAGTCAAGTTTTCCTTGTTCGGTTATGTAGTCATCCGGGAGTTGATATCCGTCGACACCATCGTCAATCTTGAGACGTTCCTCCATAATTCGAAGAAGCTCTTTCTTTCGTTCAAGTTCGCGCTCCTCTCGCTTCGAGACCTTCATTCCTCGGAATAAGTTTTCCTCGTCGATAATCTCGAGCTTGAGAAGGTCCATCTGTTGAGCCTCTCTTTTTGCAAGGTACTCCTGCCGAGAACGCTGGCGCAGATCAGGCATAGCTCGTTCCCTAGCGGCCGCATCCTCGGCAAGGGCTCGCCGTTTAGATGCTTCAGATTCCTGGGCGACGGACGATCGATCAGTGACAAGTTTCTTGGTTTTGTCCTTGTCTCGGTCTCTGATTCGAGCGGCGAACGCATCTCGCTCGGCTATATCTTCCAGACGCTCTCGTTCCAGGCGTTCTTCCTCTGTCTCGTCCGGTGGTGGTGGTGGCTTGTCTGAATCATCTCGGTCTCCACCGGTTTCAGTGCTTTGAGCCTGACTATCAAGCAATTCCTGTTGTCGGAAGTACTCTTCCTCCTCTTCCTCCCTAATTCGTTTTCGAATCTGTTTTTCCTCTTCGTCACTCTCCCAAGCACCCTCATCATCCCGTTTCCGAATAGACCCTCGATCAGCTCGCTTCTCTTTCTTCTCTCGCTTTCTCTCCTCCTTGTCTTTATCCCTTTCTTTCTCCTTTGACTTCCCCTTCTTGTCCCTCCTAGAAGAAGCCGATCCGGTCGTTCCCCCGGAAACCACTTCCGCCTCCAGGAGAAGACCGTACCGCTTGTCCTTGGAAGCAGTCGTGGTCGGTGTTCCTGTAGATGAGGTTGTAGCTGCGTGAGAAGACGACTTTGACTTGTGCGAACGAGGAATCTTTGCAAAAAGCGAGGTAGCGAAGGATTGGGTGTCTGTTGAGTCGGGTAGGCCGGCGGAGACGAGACCGTTATAGAGCTTGTCGGTCGACTTGGAAGAAACAGCTATGAGCATATGGAGTACACAAGAGATTCCGAGAGCATTATGTCAGTTCATCTATGCTTCCCTGTCGTCTTCGTAAGGGAAAAGCTGAAAGGTCAGGTGGAACAAGTTGCTAGCGACGCGTATGATACAAGAAATAAACCTCAGCAACGGTCTCATCAACCGCTCTTCACCTAGTCACCAACAGATATACCAGTATGTGTCTATGTCTGGATCGAGAGAAACCACAGAGAAGAAGAAGAGGCAAAAAGACACAGGACGATGAGAGGACACGAAGAAACTGGACTGACCGATGGCAGCGATGTATTCAACCATGGTCTTGTCCGACATGCCCATCAGCCTAAGGAAGGTGTCCCCGATGAACTGCTTAGTGGACGTATCCATGGTGTGGTTCAACCCTTTATTTCAGAGATTGTTCTTTCGTGTATGTTCGGACCCTTGAGCGTCCGACGAAGTAAAGACGTGGTGAAGAGAAGATGTATGGATGTATGAATGAGTGGGTGATGGATGGAAGGAAGAATGAAAGACCAAACTACAAAACCTTTCAAATAGAATACTACAAAACTGTTGTGATCATCTTCAAATACAAATCGGTCGTAATTAGAACTATAAAACTTCTTCAATGGAACGTATTCTGATCTGACATCTACTCTTCCTTCTCTCCATCATCCCGAGCAGTGACAATGTCAGACCTCGAGAGAGTCCGTCAAGATAGACTGGGTTTACCTTCCAGCGAACACATCAACTCGGTCAATGTGTACGAGCTCATCCATTCCATTCGGTCCCAGATCAGAGTTAGCCTTCTCTTTCGCTCTCCTGGTTTGGATTCCTCTCGGACTTGCCCGGTCATTGGGTCCTCTATAGAATCGAGTACTCATCTGTTTTGCTATGGTCTTCCTTCATCACGACTCTAGACAAACATAGATTCAGCTCTCAGCTGGGAGAAGCTGAACGCGCCAGATATCAACTTCTCCATTCTTCGACCGCTTCTTAAAACGTATATCAATGATAAGAACCCAGCTATCATCTATGCAATCCTGCTCAACCGGCTTCAGTTTCTCAGACTCGCCCAGGAAGATCTCGCTTTCAAAGGCCTACTGGAAAGTCGGGCGATGTTTTGCGAGATTCTCGCCATGAAACTTGTGAGCCTGAATTCCTTTTGAACGGGTTCTTCTTACTTGTCTGATAACAGATTCCGTGACTTGTTTGATGATGCCGACGTCAGACCCGGGCATTTGCGGCTTCAGATCTTGAACTCATTGACTGTCTAACCAGACCATGGAACCCATTCCAAGGCGTAAGGGGTTTTTAATCTCTTTGTCTTGTCATCATAACAGAATTAAGTCAATGTTTTACTGAACAGCGACTCTTATGATCAACTTGAAGGCTTCCGAAAGCGTACTTGGAAGGGTCGATCTTGAGGACATTAAAGAGGGCATGCAGAACACCCTGGAGGTCGCCATCATCTCTTCCTCCAAATGTGAATCATTCATGCATATCGATAGGCTGTCTTATCATACTGACTTTCGTATTACATGCGATGTCTTCTGTTTCAAGACTTCCTATCGACTCCTCTTCTCCAACGAGTGATCTCCCTAATTCATGCTGGGACCATCGTCTATCATACCTGCTCCGGCGTTCATGCTCGAAGGGGACTTCTTGAAGACGGATACCTTGGGCGAGGACGCAGAAGACGGATAGGGCTTGCTGGTGACGAACTCAAGTTAGTTTATCATGTCTGCGAAGTACAGTCTACATAAGAAGAGGCGCTCACAGGTATCGCCTCATGATTTTGTGGTTTTCTATAAATTCGGTTGATGTAGTGAGGAGAGTCATACAGTATACCTGTATAACGTCCGAGAATCTGGCTGGCTTGATACCGCTCGACTAAAAGTCCCTTTCTGGAGGGACACGATCGAATTCATCAAGTAAATCCCACTTTCACATTCTTTTGCGCTCTTCTACAGATCTTGCACTTATGTTTTCTCTTCCCATTCCGGATGGGCTCGTAGCTTCTTTCTGCTATTCATCAGCTTTGTGCTATGCATTCGGTATCAAAATTTCGAACGAATTCACTGGACGGAAGGCTTCCTCATTTCTATGGGTCTTGGTTTAGCCCTAGATGAGGTTCGTTTGTATGATATCAATTCATCACGCAACAGTGACCTTGTTCAATCTAAATAGAGCTTCATATCTTTGTCTGTCTATGTAGTTCGCTGCCACTAAAGGTATGAGCACGGTTTGATTTAACCTCATCAAACTAAATCTGGCCCATCCTGACCGCAAGAACACTGAATTATCTTTCTACACCCCACTTGATCTATGATAAGAACATGGACTTCTGTTCTACTCCCAATCTCTGTTCAATGGTAAGTCTTTCCGGCTTTTATTTCTGTTACATTCAATACACCTAATACAGCCTTCTCATTGAATATATCATCTATAGGCCTAGATCTCTCCTTCCTTCTCATCTTTTTCACCTACCTGATACTCCGAGTCCAAAACTTGTGCCTACCTCATCATCACCGAGAGGATGAAGTGGAAACCTCCAAGCTTGCATTCGATATCTTGGCCTGTGGAGCGGCGATCCTATTCCCGAGATTGGCTTTCACAGTGATCAGAGGAAAGGTTATCGTTCTTGCCCTCAAAAAGATGATGGTTGAGTAAGTCCCAACCTTTTCATCCTTGTTTCCTTCAGCTTTCTTGCTCACAGCATCGTAAGACACAAGAGAAGACTGATAAGACGGAGCTGCCTGTGATAGTTTTGTCCTGTTTATGATGTTGGCTTTGACTTGTTTCACAGGAATATTCTATGCCCTTATAACTCTTGGCAAATCTACCTGGACGGCACGATCCCTGTCCGTGTATATTCTTTCATTAAAACTGTGTTCTACAGACTGATCGTTCGAGTTGATTCATGTTTGACAGGGCGTGGCTCATGGCTCAGATTTGGTTTGGTTCTAGCTGTTAGCATGCCCAGTCTCAATCTGTCATGGTGTCTTTCTATTCTTCAATCACTGACGAGTACGATTTTATTTTATCGCTTTTGAATTACGGTAGACCTTTCTTTTCAATCCAGCGCCAGCTTTCATCCTGTTCGTAAAGCCTCATTTCACACGAGTGATGTTAATCTCTCCTAATCTCTTCAATAAACATATCTTCTTGATCTAGATCTTTGGCCCAATACTCTTGATTTCTTACGCAGCGCTATGTAATACTCTTCTCGTGACCAGTGAGTTTCTCTCCTTTATTTACTCACATCACGGCGTCGATGATAGCAGTTCATCGTGTCTGGTACTCATGGTGGTGGTTGTATAGTTCTTGTATCAATTTTGTCGAACCGGTATGCAAAGGTTTCAGAGAACGCGCGTGAGGAACAAGCCTTTCAGGACGCTGTTGCTACCGTTGGTGGTGTAAAGAGAGACGCCGTGAGTTGACATCATGCACCTTTCGTTTCCGATGTTAACCTAAACGTACAATCTGATCGTCTCAACACTGGTCGTCTCAACAGATATTTTCTTATATAGTTCCGTAAGTTCTGCTTCCGTTAATCATACTGTTAAAAGTGAGATATCTGATCGTTCTCTTGGTGTGCAGGCTAAACATCATAGCGACTATCATTTTAGGTCCTCTGAGTTATGTTCTGAGTCCCCGAACTTTCCACTCCCTCAATGTGTTCCTCATTCGATCGAGCGTACGTTTGAAATTACACATATGAAATTCAAAGAATCTCATGACTGATCTGTTGTCTGTCACTCAACATGGTTTGACAGACGTTTCCCTTGCTCTTGGTTGTCTCGCTTTACGAGCGTTGGAAAATTAAAAATTCTAAGGCGATGAATAATCTCCTCGGGTTTGTCTCCCTTTATGTTCTTTTTTCCAGATGTTTGAGTCCTTGCCTTCTTTAACCTTTGATTCTTCCTGAAGCAGGTCGTTCGGCGGATCTAGATCGGACTGGATCGAAGATGTCTTTACTACATCAACCTTTTCTCTCGGATCGAATTCTATAGCCACCCGATCTGATTCTCTTGACCTTCTCACCCGATCTGAAGAACTCGAGGCCGAAATCTCTGGTGCATCATCTCCTGTAGAGTCTTCCACTTCTGAAACTATCATGGGAAAGCTACCATCGGACAGAACTCATATGGAAACCCCAATCAAACGACGAAAGACTGTTCGAGTTCAGGACTCTCAACAAAGCACACATGGAGGATCGACGAATGGCGTCTTGACATCACTCACGTCTCCTCTTGCAAAACTCTTCCGATCTGATTCTTATCAAGTTATCATGAAAGAAGGAGAGGGAGGTAAAACAGGAAGCGACGCGGAGGAGTCCTTGGGTATGCTTCGAAAAGAGGTCAAGGATATGAAGGAAAGGCAGATCAGGATGGAGAATTTAATCTTGTCTGTTCTCACTCTTTGTTTTCTGTATCTTCTTCACAACGCCTGGTTGACATACAATACTGACACCAATTTGTTTGTCATCTTATTTTGTAATGAATCGAACTGGACTGGAAACATGAAGGGCGTTAACGAAGGAAGTTACTAACAAATCATAATCTAAGTAAGATGTCTTGCTTTTCTATCTGATAAGATAGTCAAAGGAAGAATTAGGTGGAATCTGGAAAAAAAAAATCCCGAATTCTATGCTCTTTCCAACGCCGTTCTCTTAATTCTCTCCTTTCATTCTTCTTGGGCTATTCCTGTAACAAAGACATAAACGGCAAGCAGAGCTTCTCTCCAGAAAAGATAATTAAATTTAACAATAGTGAGGGAGACCAGAAGCAAATCGATGATTTGTCCTTCCTCTTCCCTGATGGCCTTACCTTTAAAAATCCAAAAACGGTTAGAAACCGCCCGGAGACGTTCGTATGACGTTTTTCTCCGAACATCGCTTGCTAGCTCGTTGGACGAGCTCCTCGTTTCTCTAGATGGCAGTTCGATAGGACAGGTAGAAGAAGAGCCAGCGGAGGGAATGTATTGGGTTTGGATTGTAAACTATGGTGAGCAAGGAGGAGATGTCGAGAAGAAGAGGGAGGTCATTCAACGGTTACTGGGAAACGATGCGATCTGGATTCCTTTGATCGGTCTTGTCAGTCTGTCCAGTCTTCCTTTCTCTTCCATCGGCTTGAACTTGACTTGTTTTCTGGTTCCACTGGATGTCGTAACGTATGGTTCGAACACGATTGAAAATATGCACACACATACACAGACATTTTCCATTCTTCGCTTCCCAACACCTCAATCTGCCCTATCCTTTGTTCTTCTTTACCAGAACCAACCTCTCCTGCATCCCGCATCCACACTGGATCTTCCTAAACCTCTGTATGTTGAACTAGCTTGTCCGACGGCTGTCTTACCTCGACTACCTCCGATACCAAATACGTTTGAACTAGAAGGCGCAGTGGAGTTCGAGAAGGGGAAACGAAGGTGGCCTTGTGGCATCGAGGTATGGGAGGATTTTATCAGTGCGGAAGAGGAGGCTATGTTGATCAAGGAGATGCGGACTATCGGTGGATGGGTAGAAGGGGTCGAGAAACGTCTATCTGTGAGTAGGCTCCTCTCTAGCTTGCATTGAAGCTTGTCATTCATATATTGACTGGTTCGTCTGGTGTTTGCACCACTCAGGTTCATTTTGGCAAGGAGTTTGACTATTCTACAAACCTGACGAAGGCGAGCGACCATGAAATGCCGGCCTATATGCTCAACGGAGGTCCGTTGGACAGGTTGCCATATGTGAATCCGAATCTTCCGGTCAACCAGATGACCGGTCAGATCTATCCGGCTGGAACAGGGATTCCTCCGCACGTTGATACTCAGTATGTTGTTGTCATAGTGTTGATCTATACAGCTGGTCATATAGAAACAAACTGATCCGCTTGCTGTGTCTCCCGAGCAGTTCACCTTTTGGAGAGGTAGGTGTCTTAATCAAGCGACCACTCAATCTTTGATAGTAATTGTCAACAATCATTAACAGGACCATTTATCCACTTCGAACAGGTGATATGGGGAATTAGCTTAGGGAGCACCGTCACGATGGAACTTAAGCTTTGTGGAGAAATTGAGGAAAAACGGATGCGGGAGCCCAAACGATGCCTCACTCCTACATCTAACTCAAATCCTATCCAATCCTCGAATACACCACTATCTGTACTATTGAAACGGCCTCCTCTTCCAGAAGTTCTTTCTCCAGACGAACTCCTGTTGATAGATCTACCTCCTCGATCACTTCTTGTGATGAAAGGCCCGTCGAGATACGGTTATACTCATCATATCCGACCAAGGAAGCTGGACCCTCTTGGTGAATGGGGAGAAATACTGAGGCAGAGAGAAGAACGGTACTCTCTAACGTTCAGGAGTGTGAAAACGGATGAGGTCAGGCTGAAGGGTTGCTTGTGCGAGTGGGATCGCTTTTGCGACTCGAGATTTTGATAATCATGATATAAAACTGCTTGAATCACATCTACAGCATACAGAGATACTCTTGCACACATGTACATGATCATCCACAACGCAAGCAAGAATTGTGATGTATGACGGGCAGGATGCACTCGCAAAAGAAGTTAGTGTTTAATGAAAAAAGCAGGGAAATCCGTTCACCTTCTTTTTGCTCTAGACAGTCATCATCTTCTTTTTCTCCTTGCGTGAGTCCTTCTCTCCTTTCCCACCCAGCACATCCCTCTCCCCTCATCTCTTTACTTGCTCTGTTGGAACGATTTCCTGTGTTCTCTTGCCGTCGTTCTTCAAGAATCTTTGTGTTTATCACTCCATGGGCTCATCTCACTCGTTCTCTTCACCTCCCCGGGTTTCATCGGCTTTTTGAATCGCGTCTATCGTGTGTGTTTCCTTTCTTGTCGTGACCATGCCATCTCTCTTTGCGGTCTATCGGTTGAGTCTTTAGGGCGAGACGTGCTCCTCAACTACAAGTGCACATTTCTGAAGGGAAAAAAGAAAAACGAAAGAACCTCACTCAACCGATGTCCGGTTTACCACCTGCCTCAAACTTGCCGCCTAGGCCTGCCCATCTTCCAGCACCCCCAAGCTTTCTTCCAGCTCCTCCGATTTCTTCAATCTCAAACACCAGCTCTTCTGGCTCCCGAGGTGACTTCTATATTCCCTCCTACGGCAGGGGAGATCGTGATGAGTGGGCTGTGAGCTCGAGAGATGAGGACGACCGCGACAGAAGAGATAGCTTAGGTCGTGATTACGATGGTAAGGGTTCTTTTCTTTCTCCTTGTTTCGCTCTCTAGGTTCTGTCCTAGTTCGAACTTGGTCCGCTTTTGATCGATCATTACCAGGGCTCACCTGCTAATGATCTTCTACATATGTTGGTCTCGTCTTTGTTCGCGTCTGTGCCTTAGATCGAAAAAGAAGACGATCGTCGTCTTCATCAGAATCTCCTCGTAAGGAAGCCCGACGTGAACGTGAGTTTCTTTAAAAGAATTAAGCTCGAAACATTATTCTAAACAATCACCACACTGGGGTTTCAATCAAGCCTTATCACAGAATTCTGCATATCCACTGGCCTCCCGAATGAGCAGCCGCCAATATTACAATCCGTCGTCAAGATCGTCCGGCCCCTCCTCCGGTTTCTCGAATTCATCTACTGTTATTGCAACCGATCCAGACCTTTCAGAGCATTTGATGCATTTTTCTGATTGGGCGGCTGCCTTCAGATATCAAAACCCTGAAGTCGTAAGTTTCTTTATGTAAACATTCAGGGTCCTCAGGTGTTTACTTACAAATCGACGCGTGTTTCTATCAACTCGAGGTTGCAACCGATGATCCTATGGAACAACCCAAGAAGATGCAGGAACGCTACGAGACGTATCGTAAAAAGTTTCTCAGTCGACAGGTGCGCGATCTCTCTCCTCTATCTTCCTCTCAATACATGAACTGATCGGCCATACACGTCACATTCCCTTCTCTGGAATAACAGCTTTATGGCTTGTTTCTTCTTAAAAAATCGGAATGCTGGTTTGTCGAGAAGTACTCGCTCGAGCCCGAGATGGTCGCGATGAGAGAACGTGTCTCTCAGGAAGGCAGAATAGGATTGGTAGACGCTTTCGTGACAGAGCTGAAGGACGGCAAGTTTGATCAGGTGTCATTTGATCAAGTGGATGGTGAGGCAAAGTTCCGTTATATCTATTGCCTAACTTGCCAAAAACTGACATATTCCTATGTGTTCCTTTCCCATTCTCTCTGGAAGGCAAAGATGAAAAGAGCGAACTGAAGCCGTCAGAGGAGGAGGAGGATTTGCGAGGCGATGCACAGAAGCAACTCGTCTCTGTTCAGCCCATCCCGAATCAAATCTTCATCAAGAGCCTCTCCCCAAATGTTTCTAGAGAGTCCGTTGAAAAGGTTTCTATTTTTCTTCAATTGTGCTATAGACGAAAGATCGACGTTTGAACTGACGTAACGCAAGGCGTTCCTTCTCTCAGATTTGTAAGGAAATCTCTGGCTTCAAGCGGCTCAGTCTAGGTCCTCCTTCGGAGAAGCGGAATTTCCATCGATCCGCTTGGGTGACATTTGAAGAAGGAACAGATTTGGATGCCACTTGCGCAAAGTTGGAAGGAGCCCAAGTCAGTTGACTCTCTTCTCCTAATTTATTCTTGACGTCCTGATGTTCATTATCCGTATTCATTTTACTTTCAGGTCGGGGAAAATGGATTTACGTTACATGTCGCCATCAACTCTGAACCTTACGTTTCTCGAGCAAGACTTGCTCCTGAAGGAACAAACAACCTCAATCGGCTCAATAAAGATTTAACACAAGCTAAGGCGATCGCTATCTTGTTTGAGTCACAAAGTTTGAAGAAGGCAGGCGGCGAGGAAGTGGTCGGATCTGAAGCTATCGATCAGAAAGTCGAAGAGTTACACGGGACAACCGATTTGGATGGTGATGCGGCTGTGGCAAAGGTTAGTTTTCTCTTGGGAGATGTTATTCAAGTTTTATCATGGGTCGGGTTGATTGAATGGAGTATCATATCAACGCTTGGCGGACGCAGGTCAAATTCCACTTGGATCTGTACATCACGTACCTTCGGCGGGCATTCCACACATGTTATTATTCCGCTAGCGTTGCTGACTCTGCAGAAGAGCTCCAACGGTTATCAGTTCGATACCTTCGCAAGCAGAAACGGGCGAGTCTATCTCCCGCCAAGGAGATTACCGCGCTTTCTCCTTCCGTCACGGAGAGGTTGGAAAAAGACCAAAACGGGGATGAAGAGAAGGTAGCGGAAGGAGAAGAAAAGAAGAAAGAAGCCACAGATGTTGAGGAGGACCAGAGTGAACAGGCGAAGGCTTCGGCGACGGGAATTGGTGGAGAAAGTGTAGCTAGTGCAAAACTATCAGACCGTGAGTGTTTTTCTTCCTTTTTTTCCAATGCGAACCTAGGTGGCAACTGCGTGGCTGACATGATGACTGTTCTTCCAGTCAACATGATGATCTGGAGTCAAGACTTGGATCCAAAGATCAACATAATCTTGAACAGAACGACAATAGACCCTACTGAGGCTGGCGGGAAGAACGTTTCGGAGTATGGCTATCCTTCTCATAACCTCGGATTTATCAGGTTCCTTTGAGATCTGACTGCTCAATTGATTTTTTTTGCCAACATTTTAACGAAAACAAAAGGGAGATTGCTCGAATCATCGGTCCGTTTATCAAACAAGAGGATGAAGGAAAGTTCAGATGCAAAGTGTGCAGCAAGCTCTTCAAGGCAGTTGATTTCGTTAGAAAGGTATGTCAGATGGATAAAGTAGAACTCATGACCTAGAGCATCTGTGTCCTGAAGGAACGCGCTTTATATTTAAACGAACACATAGCATATTCCGTTGAAGCATCCGGAGATCATGAAACCCATGGACGATGTGAGTCTTTTCTTGCTCTTTTTCTATGCATCATCTGTATGTTTGCAAGGTCTCAACAACTTTCTTCCTGTTTCTGCATTCCAGGTGCACTTTTTCAATTCGTTCGTTCTTGACCCACTCCACATCACGCCTTCCCCTGGTGCGCCCGCTGCTGTAAACGACGAGATAGTTCCTCCCCGATCTCGCCTACCTGGTGGGTTGATGAGCATAGGCTCCTCGACTACGGCATCTGGGTTCCCAATGACAGGTATGCCTTTCTATGGTGCAACGCCAATGTGGATGAACCCGATGGGGGGTAGTTATAATCCTGGATTCGTAGGTTTAGGAGGTAACAACCCTTATGTTCCTCAACCGATGTTCCACCCTGGCGTAGGTTTTGGTATGCTTGGCTCTCGAGGAGGAGCAGCAGGTGGAGGGATGGCCGGTGGTAGGGGAGCGGGGAGGAGAGGAGACGAGCCGGTGCAAGTGGATACAACGCTGGGCAGACCTGAAGGTGTGAGTGAAGATCCGAGAGCGAAGAAAGGTCGGGTTAGCTATAATGATCTGGACGCAAGTTTACCTCAAGGAGATCTTCAGTTGGATTATTAGTCATTCCATCGTTTACTCACTCTTCTTCCGCTATCTTATATTGATCCCTTGTCTCTGCTTCCTTTGAGCCCTACTCTCACTGTCCCCGATCTAGTGGTCTCATATTTACTGTCTCATCATATCTATTCATATGTTGCTTGTCGAGTCGCCTTTCCCTATTCAAACCCCTCTGTTATTTCGGAACTCCCTTGGCATGACCAGAATGAAGGGAAAGAATCCACTTTAGGATGTACAACATCTGGCTGTTATACGAATTGCTGCTTCTGAACAGGGTATTCGGACACAAACTCATCCTTATTCAAATCGGAAAATCACCTCGAAAGATTATAATGGATACGCTCATACATACTCATGTCTCTACTCCTATCTCTCTACTTGAATTCGTTTGGTTCCTTCGTTTTCATTTACTTATAGAAGCTGGATCATTCTTATAGCAGGACACCCTTGGTGGAGGGAACATCGTTTCCTCCTGTACGAGTGATAGCTTCCCTGATAGCAAGAGCGAGCGCCTTGAACGAAGCTTCGGCGCTGTGATACAAGTAAAAGACAAGAAACAAGATCGCCAGATGGAAACATAATGAAGAAAGAAAGTGTCAGATGTATATCCATATGAGAGAAAGGGTAAGCAAGGGCAAAGACGAACATGTGGTGATTGTTGACTCCTCGAATGCAGTCGACGTGCAAGGTGACTCCAGCGGCGGTAGCAAATGACTCGAATACGTGGGGGATCATCTCGGTTGACACTGCCCGCATTTTCATGGCAAACAAGGGAAGGTAAGCAATAGAAAAACAACAGTTGATAATAAGAAAAGTAATAAGATGAAGAGTAAAGAAGAAAACATACAATCTCCAATTTTTTCACGAGTGAAGGGGAGGTCGCCACAAAAGTAAGGTCGAGACGAGATATCCAACACGGCTCTTGATAAAGCCTGGACACAGAGGAAGCGGATAAAGGGAAAGGTCAACAATCCCGATTGGTTTGAGGACTCAATAGTGGTAGAGTTGAACAGAACAAACCTCATCAAGGGGGGCGAACCCAGTACCATACCGCCTGATTCCTCTCCTCTCACCGAGAGCAAGCTTGAAAGCTTCACCTAGAGCGAGCGCGCAATCCTCGGCGGTATGGTGGTCATCAATCTCGAGATCACCCTTACAGTGTAGAGTAAGAGACATGTTGCCGTGCTTGGCCATAGCGTGGAGCATCTAAAGTTGGCAATCCATCAACAGGACGGAGGGACAAGAAGCAGGAAGAATCCGTGTGAGGGTCAGAAGATTTGGAGCGGTGATGATTGGATTGATTGATCAATGGCCCGTTGTCGTCAATGAAGATCCAGTAAGGCTTGCTTGTCTTGTTCTTTCCAACATTTAGGAAGATTAAACGTTCCTAACGCCTTACAGTTCGAACTAATGGTCGACCCAACAAACCCCATGACAAGAATCGCAAAATATGCAAAAGCAGAAAGACGAAGATTAAGACGAACATGATTAAGGAAGCCGATACCGGTCTGAATGTCGATGATCTGCTGATCAACTCCAGGAGTGTGATCAAGAGAGATCGAGCACACGATCTGTGTCTCGTTAGTATTCCGAGTAACGGTAGCAGTTCTGATAGGAAGTCCAGCAGACATCGTGAATGTTGAAGATGATGGTGGTTGATGATGGATAAGAAGCAAGGCTTGGATGAATTGATCAGTTGTCCGAGAATAATTAGAAAACTTTCGTAGTGAATTCATAAAACCCATTAGGGATTGTCTAATCATTATTTGAGTTTTCCTCTCGTTCTCTCAGCATCCATCAGACTCCATCCCGCTTCAGTCGTTTCATCAAGGATGATGCTCAGATTGACTATCGGCAGAGTCGGGGCCGGATTCAGAGTCCAGCACGGCCTCGCCTTTAGGTTTCAATCTACGACACATGCTAAAGGACCGGTCGGAATTTTTTGGGATATCGGTTCGTCTTCAACTTCGTCTTCTCAAGCTTCGCTCGTCCGCCCTCTGCTTTTTCTATCCTGTCGAGCAGACGAAACGACTGAGATCCTCACTGTATACTTAATACGCTTATACGTAGAAAACTGTTCGCCATACAACTATACCTCACCGGCTAAGCTGATGCGCTCGTTACGAACCGTCTTTCATCGTTATGGCCCGATTGCCTCTGTTCGATCTTACCAGGGTTTGTCCCTGTTCTATTTGCCCGTATTCTAACAATTGATGAGACTGATGAGAATAACGGCGGCAACATCTATCGGAAACCCTGTTCCTGACAACCGACAGACGTTTCGAAATACACGCTGAATGAGATCGACCGGGCCGGTTACAGCGCCTGTGGGCTCCAAATGGTCGACACACCTCACCTCGGACGGAAGAACGTGGCGGATTGGCACATGATGACTGACATTGTCGGTTTCGCATTCAATAATCCACTACATAGTACCATCATTGTCATGTTCGTCCTTCTTCAATTGAGACTATGGACTGACAAGCTGCTCAAAGTCTCTTCGAGTAGTAGCTTGATAGATAGAGGATAGTTCCGTCAGGAATGACTTCGCGTCCCAAAGCGTTCTGACAGAATCCCATCCATCCTTCTTCTTGCTTTCGTTTCGTTCTCTCAGCACGACAGATAGAGACTATTGCAGCCTCCTCAATATGCTTAGCAACCGGATGTACAATATCGTTCTTGTTACTAACATTGAGCATGTCATTGAAGAGCTCGCCTCAAGTGCCTCCGTCATGTACAACTGGAAAGAATTTCTCGACCACGCCTCGAATGGCCAGAAGGTCTGTTCGAAACTCCCTTGAAACAATGGAAGGCACGACTTACTGACTGATTCGATTATTGGATGAGAGCAATCTCAGTTGAATCTCTCAATCGAACCTCCCATCAAGCCCCATCACACCGGATTAGACCCCCACTGGCCCTCAACTGTAGCACATGTGCCCAGAAAGCTAAAAAGCTCACGCCTCAAATCCGAATCAATGTCTCCGCGTGTATTTGAACCCTCTAGAGCAACATCGTCATCATCAACCACAGCCGCTACCTCACCATCCGTGATTGCACCTCCGACTACCACTACAGTTGAACCAGAGCCGGTAACAATATCAACATCCACTGAAACGTCTTCCGAATCTTCCTTTTCGTCTCTTCCTTTGTCTGGTCTCTCAATGGAAAACTCCCAGGGATGGAGCAGCACCGCATTCCGAGTTTCCACCCAATCAGACGCCATATACCCTTTGATATGTCCTAAGATCCGTGAAAAGTACAACGCGGTGATCCGATCGATGCCCAGATCTCATCACAACATCATTTCATTCGGAGAGCTCACCAAGCAGATCGAGCGGCTGCAACCTAATATTATTCAGTCCCTAGGTGTTGCCTCGATGAGCGAAGTTATCGAAGAAGCTATCCGGGATGGCGTTCTTGTCCTGACTAACAAAGGGCCTAAAACTCATCAACTCAAGCTGAGCAGACGAGTCTATCAGAAATCTGGTCTGGGCGCCTGGCTGATTCGATCTGGATGGGGCAATAAGTTTGATGAGATCAAGGCACTGGAGAGAGTGAAACACAGAGACAGCCCTTTTATCCCGGTGGAATCAGCTGAGCCAAAGAGCGCGGAGGCCAACGTGGAGAAGGATGACAAAGAGTTGTCAGAAGTCACTGCCACCGTAGTACCGATTGAATCTACCAATACGGTTTCTTCGGCAACCTTCGCTGATTCCGGCCTGGTCACCAACTCTGACACGCCTTCGACTGCAGCTATTCTTACCGAGCCGACTCCTGAATCCGCACCTGTCAACGATTCTAGATGTGCCTCGGACGGTCAAATACATGAAATTGCGACCTTCCAGGTCAGCTCTCAACAAGACCTGATGTCTATGCCACCATCAAGGACCAACCTTACTTCTTCACCAGATGAACCAGTCCCTGCTTTGTCAACTGAGGAGTGCGACGACTCTCTTTCTGTTCCGAAGCCAGCACAGACTGAGACTACCGATGATGACCTAACGATCATACTGCCTCTTGAATCAGGATCTACACCCACCCCCACGCCTGAATCTACATCCGAAACCATGACAACAGCTAGCTTTACTCTTAACATTCCGACGCTATCCACATTTGTCGATTTGGATGATGGATCAAGACCCAGCTCAAATTCAAATCCGAGTCCAAATTCGAGTCCGAGTCTGGAATCAGCATCGGGTGTAAAACCAACTATCGAGCCGACGACGTCGGCAACGAAATCGAAACGGAAGAGAAAACAGGTTCAGAAGCAGGTTCATGACGAGGCCATTCAGAACATAGAGGCGCTTACTAAGACGAACGAGAACGAGAACATGGGTGCGACTAGCTCGGGTGAAGGGGCGAAGGATGCGGTGTCGGATGTGATCAGTTCAAACTCGAATATCGTTTCAGATTTAAGGGAACAGGTGGTCAACCGTACTGAAGAAGCGGACAATAACAAGATAGGAGGGGTAAAGATCAAAAAGAAGACAAAGAATGCCAAAGGGACTGTTCAACCCAAGAAGAAGAAGAAGAATGTCGGGCAGTTGGAGGTGACCGAAACTGTGAAGAGACCAAGAGGACGGCCGAGAAAGAGTCCTACCCCAGGTGTTTTGCCGAAGAAAAATCCACCAAAATCGATCGGTTTGTGCTTTCATTCGCTTGTCTCTCGAATTTGAGGTTGTATCACTGTCTCCATGCTGAAACCGCCCCAAATACTATTCTCAAAGGCATGCCCAGAAAAAAAAGAGAGGAGCCTAGCTCAGAAGCTCTGGCCATCAAAGCCTCTGTTCCATCCGACCGGCCGTGGAGGATCCTTTCCTCTGTTCTCGCCAAATCTCCGGATACTGCTCCCTCCCCTGCATCCTCTCCCCCGACAACCCTATCAACACCACCGCCATCATCATTACTACACTCGACGAGTTCCGTCTCTGACTTGCAGTATCGAAAACTTACTCCGCCTGATCCGACACGTGTGAAACTTTTCAGCTCTTTCGGAGTCAAGAAACGATTACCACATGTTTTGCCATTGCAAACGCCATCGTCCCACCAAGCCCGCGCTTCGGGGCCGAAAGCAGAACAGGAAATAACGTTGAGCATACTCAACCCGTCTTTGGTCTGATTATTCAAGCTTATTCGGGGTTGACAAGACAACTTCTCCGTCAACGTCAGAATTAGAGTCGGTATATTAACGCCTAGATGAACAAGCTAATGCGAAATAAAGGCTAGAGTAAGAATTTCCTCTTCGCAGTTTCTTTTCTTTGTACATTCTTCAATTCTTCCGCTTTCCTCCCAACTCTTTTCTTGCTTCTTCATCTTCGATTTTTCTATGTTTTTTTCTTTTGCTACATCAGAACTTGTTGTTTCACTTGGATCTTTCCTAAAACCTATCAAACTGTCAACCCACACAGTCCTGTTGCTTGTTTATGCTTACTCTATAATCGTACCAGTCCTTTTTGAGAATAATTCATATCTCAGAAAATAAAAGAAATGAGGGATGAATTCCATTTGTCGCCGCCTTTATTGCGTTCGGCGTTGGAGAGCGGCACTTAGTCAAGTGGTACATGTTAAGCAGGAAAGGAAGACGCAAGGATCGATGAATGATGCAATGAATACAGTTGATAGATACAGTGAGCAGATAAGAACAAACAACAGAGATGGAGGGCGAAGGAGAAACACCTGAAAACAGATTGAGGAAGGAAGCTTTTCAGATGAAAAGGAGTCGGACGCCTTCAACCCCACCCATCAGTGGTCGCCAATACCATTGGGGTCCTTCGAGAAACATGCCGACCTCATCAGACTGCTCGTCTACGAGGACATCTAGTGTACTTTGATGAGGACGCTCGCAGCCTTCAACAGGGCAGAACCATTCATACGATCGAGATTTAACTGGTATCCGAGGTGGTTTTATCTTTGACTTTTGTTTCTTTTTATCTTTAGCAGATCCCTCCGGAGATTCAGCAGCCGAGGAAGAAGGATAGACAAATGGGAAGGTAGAATCTGGATGCGCACAAAGTCTGACAAGGCAGTACCCGTCGATAAGGTGGCCGCAACTGAGGACATAGATCTTTCTGTCTGAACTGGACGCGCGTTGAAGTAGTGGTCGAAGGCAAGACGAGCAGCCGAATGATAGACCATATTGCTGTATCCGGGGCGGACGTCGTTTCTGCCCTTGAGGTTGTAAAGGACGACGTATTCCCTCTGGAAGCGTTGCCGTTGTTGCGTGAGAAGAGGACGCTTGGTCGGATGAAGAGGCAGGGCCGGAAGGCAATGAGCGTTCAATCCCATCGGATTCGACAACATATATTGAATCTTGACTTGAGGATCGCTCGGTGGGCGATGGCCGGTCTAGACTGTTTGAATCGCCTTGAGAAAGATGTAGCTTTGGAGCAACAGACGGAGATAGCCTGGTGTTTTCGACCTCTTCGTCCTCGTCTTGATCGATATGGATGGCTTGGTCCATCTTACCCTTATTCTTACTCGCTTCCTTCTTCCTGGCCTTCTTTTCCTCATCATAGTCGTCGTCATCATCGTTGTCGCCGTCGTTGTCACTGTCACTGGATGAATCTATGAAGCCTCCTATATCAAGCTCGAACGACCGGGCGAATCCCTTCCTAGTATCTTCTCTCTTGAAAACCACTGGAGATTCGAATATGTGCTCGATCTGCTGATGATGAGGCACAACATCCTCTCCGCTGTCCGTGCGGTAATCTGACCGAAGTCGCCTCCTGCCTTCGGCAGGAGCCCAGGTTCTAGACAACGCGCCTCGTAAGCCGCTGCCGTAGAAAGACTCAAGTGTCTGCCATCTTAATGATCCAGAAGAAAATGCTCGTGAGAGTATACTGAAGAAGCTCGAAGTATCTTCCTCGTGGTCGCTTAGGTTGAGCAGAAAGTCATCTTGGTAAGACCAAGCCTCCGGGTCTGAGGGTGAATTTATATATGACTGTGGACCTGAGCGAGAAGTATGGTCGGTCAGGTTTCTGGGTTCAGACTGTTCGTTATCTGAGCTGCTCGTATCAAGTAGAATAACCTCCACTGGAGACGATGAGCGAGAACCTGGTGTGGGTGAGACCATGAATTCTTCTTCGCCGTCGTTGTCGTGAATGGTAGTTGATCTCAAATCAGCTGCGTCTAATTCTCTTTCTCTCCCACTGACTATCATCATCGACAACGACGACGACCATCATGGCTCCCAACCCTCGAACGTTTCTTGATCTCTCTATCGGGGATTCGCCACTTGGCAGGTGAGGCTTACTGTGTCCTTCCTATTTTCTCATCTTGCTCCCAAACTAATATGCATCTCATCCCATACAGAGTTGTATTCGAGCTCTTCATGAATCAGACACCCATTACGGCTGAAAAGTACATTATCCTTCCTTTCTTTCTTTCCTTCTTCTCCTTTGGTCTTTCATCGCTGCTTTGCACAGTCGCTCATGAGTGGCTCTTGTCTCTTACGTTTGTTGACTCTTGTTCATCAGCTTCCGAGCATTATGTACTGGGTCAGAAGGAGTATCTAAGACGTCGGGCATTCCTCTGTCCTATCAAGGCTCCATCTTTCATCGCGTCATCCGTTCGTGTTCTTCTTTATGTTTATCCTCTCGAGGTCGTAAAGATTTGATCTATAATATAGCAATCTGACTAACGACGGACTGGTCTCGTTAACACAGCCGAATTCATGATTCAGGGAGGTGATTTTACAAAGAAGAACGGATCAGGCGGAGAGAGCATATGTTTGTCCCCTCAGTTTCTTCTCGCTTCGTTGGCTTATCCGTACTATGCATCGCTGATCTGAATATTGACTATTCTCGTGCATAACCAAATCAGATGGAGGAACATTCGACGATGAGGATCTATCCATTCCGGTTGACAAGCCTGGGTTGCTCGTCATGGCAAACAGAGGACCAGCTACTAACGGCTCTCAATTCTTCATTACGCTGGCCCCTACCCCTCATCTTACTGGAAAGGTATGATCTCAGCATCTTCCTGTTGCTCCTCGTTTGCACACGTTGACACGCGTCGAGTCGAGAAAAACTGATCGTCGTCTTTTTTTGTCTTCCTTGTTCAGCACGTCGTTTTTGGGCGCGTCGTTTCTGGTTCGTTTGCCTTGCCTAGTTGTGCTGTTCATATAAATATATTTGACATACAAATCCATACTAACTCTGCATCGCTCTGTTTGTCTCACCTTCTGCCGTTCAACAGGCCTCGAACATGTCCGGTCTATCGAGGCTCTGCCAACCGACTCGAAGGATCGACCGTTGACGTCAGTCATGGTAGTCAAATCGGGTGAGCTCGAGCTCGTCAAGAAGCCTGTTGCGAGCAAACCTGCTTCTCCGCCTTCTCGAACGACCCGAAGACGGTCAGGATCTGTCTCATCTATCTCTACAGATTCTGGAGATGATCGTCGCGCCCGAAAACGATCCCACAAACGACGTTCATCTATCTCTTCCTCTTCTTCTTTTTCATCCTCTGCCTCGGACTCTGGTTCGGATTCGGATGATGACCGGAGGAGACGATCTAGGCGATCATCCAAGTCAAGTCGGTCTAAATCATCCAAAAAGACGGTTTCGTCTTCCCGTTCAAAAAACTCCAAACAAGTTACGTCAACTGAGGCTCGAGATGAACCAAGAGACGCCAGAGGAATCCCTCTGTACAGGGATGAGACAGATGCAGAGATTGATGCTCGGCTGGAGAGAGAAGAGAAGGAGAGGGAGGAAAGACGGAAAAGGGATGAGTTGGAGAGACTCAAGAATCGCTTAGGAAAATCCAATGGAGGTGGTGCTCCCACCTCAAACTACTCTCGACATGATTCCCGTGTGAACTCGAATGAATCCACCGTAGTCAATTACAAGGGTCGAGGGTCGATGCGTCATAGAGAACAAGGACCAACCGTCGACCTTCCGTCTTATGCACCTCGATATACCAATCGACCTGCACCCCCTCATCAACGTAGCCGAGACAGCAATGCCCCCAACGGCGGCACAGCCGATAGATCAGCTAGATTCGATACGTGGAAACATGATCTCGCAGGTTCAGATGTTCAACCGAGAGGTGATAGGCAGGCCGATCAGCACGTCTCCGAGAGGTTCATAAAAGGACGAGCCTCCGCATCCAGGATTGCGTTCGAGTCGGAGGCCAAAGGACAAGATCAAGAGCAAGAAAGAGCAAGAGGTAGTGCTTATATTGATAGAGACGAGCCCCAGTCGATCAGTCTCAAGCATAAGGAAACTGAGCGAGAAGGTCGGCCCGAGACGCAGACTCTGGCAGATGCTCATGGAGAGGAGTAAATGAGACTACAGAAGATGTTTAAAACAAAAAGGAAAGGAAAGTAGAGGAAGGGTGATTTTCTGTTTCATTAAGGCTTGCTCTCAAATTCTCCAGCTTTGGTCTTATCTTATGGCCTTTCTTAGTTCGCTCGCATGTTTTTCTTTTCCTCGGTATAATATGGCAAGGAAAAGCAGTTTCAAAAGACCCATTCGATTGTTTAATGAGTGAAAGAATAGAAACCCCTTGAGTGAGAAAATTCCGATACAGAAGATCAACCTCTGTAAACATTTTTGTCGTTTCCCAGCCATACTACTTCTCTATTTCTCTGCTTCCTTTCTATTGTATATCCGTCATCTGTTATGAATTCTTGAAAATCTATCTACTGGACAAGGCTACACGGAACAAATCAACCAAGATCAGAAACAAAGGTAAGCGACCAAGTTCAGGATTAGAATCACTCAAGAGCAGACAACACAGAAGACGAACGAGAACTCTTTGGCCTTATCGTAGTGAATTCCAATATGGGTCGGCACACCCTCGACTCGCTTGTAGGCGTTCAAGTTCTTGTGCAACGTGATCTGGAATACAGACGCCGAACCCTGTCGACTAACAATAGTTGACGAGGCAAGGAAGAAAGACCAAATTCGGAACCATCTGTTTTTTTTTTGTTTTTTTGTTTTTAAAGTAAGTCAGTAGGTTGATGGAAGCGCGATGTGTCAATAAGCTTGCCTAAAAAAAGTGCTGTTCACAAAAGGGGAAGATAAAGAGTAAGAAAAACTGACCTATCACCGTACTTGGCCAAAACCTTCTCCTTGTTGCTGATCCAGTTCTGGTACCACCTGTAGATGGTGGCCGAGTAGTGGACACCGAGCACATCGACCTGCTTGACCTCAAATCCGACAGCCTCGACCTCCTTAAGGACCCACCAGAGGGGAATGGATGCATCGGCTCCGGGAAAAACGTACTTGTTCATGAAAAGTCCCCACTGGAGATCCTCAAACTGCCAGGACGGTCGGATACCAGCGACCTGGAACACAAAGGTACCATCGTCGTCGAGGAGATCGTAAACCTGTCGGAGGAAGGAAGAGTACTTTCGGATTCCAACATGCTCGGCCATCTCAAGAGAAACAATCTTGGTGAAAGACTGGGGAATAGGATCGATGAATCGGTAATCGGTGCACAAAATTCGTCCTCTGTCCTCGGGCACACCGTTCTCTCGGAGTCGCTCAGTTCCAAACTTGGTCTGGTTGATTCCGAGGGTGACTGCGGTTGGATTTTTGAAGGAACGCCAGAGTCAACACAGCCCATTCTTTCTCCATGTTGACAAGGCTAAATGAGAACAAACCTCCGGTAACATCACACTTGTAGTTCTTTCCGGCAAAGGCAACCAAAGTTCCCCATCCACATCCAATGTCCAAAAGCTTATCAGTGGGCTGGAGGTCAAGCTTCTCGCAGACCAGCTTAAGCTTGTTATCCTGGAGCTCCTCGAGGGTCTCGGGTCGGGTGATATCGCTGATGACTCCAGAGGTGTAGATCATTCGGGGTCCCAAGAACCACTCGTAAAAGTCATCTAGATAGGGTCGAGAGGGTTTGATGTTTGAGGAATCAAGTATTAAATTATCAGGACCGAGACGTGTGAGGCCAGACGCAGACAGACTAGAAGACTCACCTCCTCGATCGTAGTGGCCTCGAACCTGCTCCTCGTCCTGGGACTGAGAGTGAAGGATGACCTCGGGGGCAAAGGTGAAGAAAACGTATTTGAAGAGCTCGGGGGTGAAGTTAAAAGTAACAAAGTCGTGTCGGTACTCAAGAACCTCAAGGACGTCGCCTGTTTGATAATAATGTATGTTTGTTCAAAATGAAGCATGAAGAAAAGAAGAGTCAGCCATATGAGCGTTGCTCTTCGGCTTTTCTAGCTCCGAAAGATGGGCTCAAGTTGCAGAATATGACAGAACAAAAGGATATTGATGAGAATACTCAAGATTGCATCTTGAGCAGCAAGAGAATGAAAGACGAAACGTACCCTTGAAGTCAATCTTGCCCTCAAAGTACAAATCATGAAGTTCCTGGTAAGGAATCTTTCGACCCAAGTACTTTTTCCTGACCTCCTCGTCCTTGAACTCGAGGTAATGTCCGATAGGTCGTCCGGGGAGCTGCACCTTATCGTTGATCCTGCCTCCAAAGGTAGAGGTCAAGGTCCAGTAACCGATGAGGACGGGGAAGAAGGTGATGGCGAGAAGAATAAAGTAGATGATTCGGGAGTGGTTCAAGATGGGGAACGTCCATTGGATCAACTTGGGAGTGATGATCACCGCCAGGGCGAGATGAAGATTCGAAAACGCGCCGGAGCCCTCTGCAGGCAAAGGGGAAGGAGCGACGACGCCGTCGGCCACGACGTGAGGATGCTTGACGACCATTTCTTTCCTTCTTTCTAGCTTGTCCTTTCGTGTTGTTTCTTGTTCTTGCTTACCTGTCTTCCTTTCTAATTCTATCAATGAAGAGAAAAGCCTAATGAGACAGAAGAAAGAAGATGAATGAGAAAAGGGGCAAGACAAGAAAAAAAAGGAAAAAACAAAAAACAAAACAAAACAAAAAGAGGAGATGGGCCCGACGCTGTTTAAGCTCACGTGCAGATACGAATGTGGCGGGAAATTCGATACGTTCAATAGCTATGCGTGTTGTAACCTTTCATGGTTACGTGCGTCTCTCCTTACGCTTTCCTTTCCAGTACTTTTACTGAAGAGTTCTCTCCCATCCATCCCATCTGATACAATAAAGCCATCATATGGGATCCACTTACGATCAAGCGACTGGCCATCTGGCTTCCCTTCAAGCTCACCTGGCGTCTTTACCACCAAATGCGGTACCTAGCTCGGATGATCTTACAACATATCTCGCTCTGTTCAAGCTGATCCATAGGTTGGCATCAACCCATATCGTCCAGGCCAAGTCAGAGACGGCCGAGTTGAGGAACGCGTTGGATAAACTGGTGTTAGAAGAGAACGGATCAGAGTATGAGAAGAAAAGGCTCGGTCAAGAGATTGAAAAGTGTCAAGACTTTCAGTAAGCTTTACTCCTGCTTTGTTCGATATTCGTGACATCGGCTGACACCGTAAGCTCATTCTGGTAGACAGGACTCGTTTCAGAAATTGGGGATCCAACAAGCAATTGAGAAACTCACAGCTGGTCAAGATACCAACATTCACCAAGTGACTCTGAAATTTCTTGAGCAAGAAAAAGAAAGCATGATGCTGTATGTTTTCTCCTCGTCTTTATGTGATATATAACTTCCTTCTTACCTTTCTTCTTAGGCTCTCTGCCCAAAAAACCTCTTTAGACAAAGATATCTTGAGTCAACAGCGAGAACTCGACCAGCTCAAGCTTGAGCTCAGTGGAGTAGACAGGAAGATGGAAGATCTTTTAAAGGTAAGTGACCTCTGGTCGCTCCTCTGTTTATATACATCTTTCACAAGCGGCTGATCTTTTATCTTCTCGTATGTGTGTGTGATATATTTCTAGATCACTCAATCCATCCAAAACGGAGTCACTCATACACTTAACAAAGCAAACACATGAGCGTTGCTTTTTCTTCGACTTCTCCAGTATATTCCTCCATTCTAGGCCATCGGCTCCCCATAGCTGGTTCGACCACACAACCTCCGCCCTTATCACATCAGAAAACATGTATACCCTTCGCCTTGTTGTATTATAGTCTCTCCCTCGATACCTATCTTTCGATTTCTTGTCAATCTTTTGACGTTCTGTGAAATTAATCTACACATCAGAGTCGCCTCCTGTGTGACCTGACTACTTCTGAGATATAGGAGTATATGCGCATGAAAGATTTCATCCTGTTTCAGCCAGTCCCGACCAGCTTCTTATTCTTGCTAGTAAATGGCGAAGGTCATGAATGAGGAGAAAGAGGATCCTTGCATAGAAGTTATTTAATGATAACTCTAACTATCTGTATGTTTGTATCGACCATACAGGATGAGGACAGAGATAGAATACAAAAGTGGATTAGTTGATGTGGCGAAAATGTCTAATGAAAATGTGCTGGTGAGGAAAAGCTGTGCTCCGATTATTGAAGATTTTGTTTGCAACCTGTTTTTTTTGGCTTTCCCTTTACTCGCCCTCCACCCGTTTCTCTCTCCCTCCCACCTTCACATCCGCCTTCTTTATTCCTAATTAAAGATGGCCCCTAGTAAGAGTACACCCGCCAAGACTGGAGTTAGTGGCACGAAGAAGAAGAGAGGAGGAGAGCAGGGAGAGTTTACCCTCAAGCGAGTCAAGGGTTCGTCTATTCCTATCTTCAAAAATCCCATGAAACTCGCCTCCGATGAATTACTTACCTATACTGGACTTTGTCGATCGTTACTCCTTTCTATCTTGTAGGAGAGAACTTCTACGTCAATGCCCATGCTGCTAGGAAGAAGAAGTTGCTCACCGGTGGAAAGGCTATCAGGGATAGAGACGGAAAGATCACCGAGCAGGCTGCTTTCCAGAAGGGAGAGGAGGATGCCCCGAACGGTCGAGTTCAGGCTGACAAGCGGTGGTTCGGTTCGTTTGCTTCTCACTCCCCGATTTCTTCTTATTCTCTTTCTTCCTTCTCGGGTCCCAACGAGAAAGAATCTTCGGTGCAGTGTCTCGAGTTGGATCCTGACATATCATCCCGACAATTCTATCAGGAAACACCCGAGTTATCTCCCAATCCGCTTTGGACCACTTCCGAACGTCAATGAGCAACCATACGTCTGATCCCTACTCTGTTCTTCTTAAGCGGAACAAGTTGCCAATGAGCTTGCTCGAGACCGAGGGTAAAGGATCTGAGGGCAAGGTTCGTTTTTAAGCTTTGTTCATCCATGTATTCATGATTGCATCCAGAGGCGTCTTGTCTAACTCAGATTTCTGGGATATTGCATGTTCCTCCTTCATTATCCTCAGCGCCCGCATATTGTGGACACTGAGCCGTTCAAGGACACCTTTGGAGGAAAAGCTCAGAGAAAGCGACCTCACCTCGAAGTTGGAAGTTTTGCAGAGCTTGGAAGTATCCCCATCAGAGACGATATCGCCGAGAGCAATGGTACGAACTATCTTTTCGTTTTTTTAGTTACTTCACCCCACTTTGAAACCTATGTCGAGGCCAATGGCTCATAATGTGCTTGTTTCGTCTTCGTACAGACCCCACCTCGGAGAAACTTTTTGTCGAGGCTGATCCTAATGATCCTCGAGATGCTGCTCGAGAGCGAATCTACGCCAAAGGAACTTCCCGCCGAATTTGGGGAGAGCTCTACAAGGTTCTTGATTCGTCCGATGTTGTCATCCACGTGTTGGACGCGAGAGACCCGATGGGTACACTTTGCAAGCCTGTGTTGGATTTTTTGAAGAAGGAAAAGGCCCACAAGGGAGTGGTGTTTGTGCTCAACAAGGTTGATTTGGTCCCTACCTGGGTGACTGTACGTTTCCGGAAACATCCTTTGCTTCTTCTTTCTTATCGCTTTGCCCCAATCTCTTGTCTTCTGATGATCTGACGCGGTGTTTCCCTCTGACTTTGTCTTTTCTTTAGGCCCGATGGGTCAAGCATCTTTCCAAGCTAGCTCCTACGCTGGCTTTCCACGCGTCGATCAACAACTCATTTGGCAAAGGATCCCTTATCCAGCTCCTTCGACAATTCTCTGTTTTACACTCTGACAAGAAACAGATCTCTGTTGGTTTCATCGGTTACCCCAACGTTGGTAAATCTTCGATCATCAACACACTTAAAAAGAAAAAGGTTTGCACGGTCGCACCTATCCCTGGAGAGACAAAGGTTTGGCAGTACATCACTTTGATGAGGCGAATCTACTTGATCGACTGTCCCGGAATTGTACCCGTCTCCTCCAAGGATTCCGATACCGCCACCGTACTGAAAGGAGTTGTTCGAGTGGAAAATCTGGCGACGCCGACAGAGCACATCCCTGCTTTGCTCGAAAGAGTCAGAGGGGAGTACCTCGAGAGGACTTACAACTTGGACCACAAGCCTGACGGTTGGCACGGTTTGAAGGACGCCGATCTCTTGTTGGGTACGATCGCCAGGAAGAGTGGAAAGCTTTTGAAGGGTGGAGAGCCTAGTTTGGAAGCGGCTGCCAAAATGGTGTTGAACGATTGGATCCGTGGAAAGTGAGTGTGCTTTCCTTGTTTCTGATATAAAGTCGCCGATGATGCTGATCGATGGTGGCCTTTGGTCCCCCTTCTCCCCTTTTAAGAATTCCCTTCTTCGCTCCTCCTCCTGAGAAAGAAGTTAAGGAGGCTCCCAAGCCTTTGGTGGTTTCCCTTCCCGGAGCCGCTGAGGCTGCTGGTCTCACTACGGCCAAGACTGATGACGCCATCACCGCTGCTGCCACTGAGGAGGAGGTGGATGAGGAAGAGGAGGACTTCGAATCTTCGGCTGTGAACGCTCAGACTCTTCTTGGTTCCAAGCGAGTCAAGGGTGTGGAGCAACCTATCCGAAAGATCGTGGTCATCAACAAGTTCTTCCCTGATGATGTCCAGGCTGTTGATTCTGATTCTGAGGATGAGACTAAGGATGGTTCTTCCAAGAAACGACAGTTTGTCGGTGAGCCTGCTGAAGAAGACATGGATTCTGATGAGGACGAGGAGGATGACGATGAGGAAGATAAAGCAGAGGCAGAGGCGGCGGAGGAAGAGTTGACGTGGGATGAAGTTGTCGGCAAGGGTCCTGGGTTGAGCAGCACAGGTGAACCCAAAGGAAAGGGAAGGGCTGCCGTTGTTGGACCTACGGGAGCCGTTGCTGATGACGATGAGGAGGAGAGCGAGGATGAAGAGGAGGAGGAGACTGATGGTGAGGAGAAGGCTAACGGTTCGTCAAGTCTGTTCTTTCTATTTGTGTATCCAATTCGGGTTTGATGTTTCCTAAGCACTTCTTCTCTTCATTATTACAGGTTCTCCTAAGGGAGCCAAACGGTTCAGGCCGTCCCTCGGATTAGAAGACGACGAGCCGGTCAAGCCTCAGAAGGAGAAGCGAATGACCACCAGCAAGGTTTGTGTTTTCTCGGCCCTTGTTCCTTCTTCAAATACTCTTGCTCATCCTTGGTGATTTCTTTCTTATATATCTTCTTCGTCCGGGTTCGTTCGCTACCGATGATACTCTACTCTAGAAAAAGGCCGAATCGTACTACACCCATGCGAACGTCAAGAACAAGAACAGAGACAAGTCTGACTCCAAAGACAAAGTCACCGGTGGAGGGCGTGCTAGGGCTGGAAAGCGAGGAGGACCGACCAGTGGAAACAGGAAGGGGACTGATCCTAAGGCCGGCGCTAACAAGAAGAGAAGATAGACGAGACCTTGTCGTTCTGTGCTTTCGTCTGTTGCTCTTGTTCGCATTGATATCTTGTTCTTTCCTTTCCTCTATATCTCTACATTGGCTTCTTGTGTTCCTTTTCTATCTTTTTAGTGTTTGCTTTCTTCATTCCTTTTTTCTTCTCTCATCTATCTACCCTCTCGTGCATCTTTCTGTCTTGGTCTTTGTTTTTTTCCTTTAGAAGAGGAAACAAAAACTGCTATAGTTTATAAATGATGATCTATCGGTTCGAGAAAAGGAACAGAATGGAAGGGGTTAAACCTTCCCAATCTCTAGTTCTTGGTCTGATAAATAGTCAAGGGTCTTTATGACCTTTGCCGGATTTCCAACCGCTACCGATCTCTCGGGAATACTCTTTGTGACGACACTCCCAGCACCTATGGTGGAACCATTCCCTATGGTGACACCTGGACAGATCACTGCGCTTCCTCCAATCCAGCAGTCGGATCCGATGGTGATTGGCTTCGCACCTTCCCGACCTCGAGTTCCGTTCCGAGCCTCGGGATGAACTGGGTGGATGGGAGTATAGATCTGGACGTTAGGACCGAGCATCGTTCGGTCACCTATCTCGACAGGAGCGACGTCTAGAATGGTTGTTCCTGTGCCTAACACAACGTCTGTTCCACATTTGATGTTGAAGCCCTAAGTAAGATCAGAATATGTTACCAAGTCAGTAGGATGTGCAACGATGAAAGGGAGAGCGATGGAAACACACGTATTCAGCAAAGAAGGGAAGCAACAAGTGAACTTCAGCGTCGGCATCGCAATCAAGAAACTCTTTGAGCAATTCCGATCTCTAAGAAAGATAAGCAAAGAGATTGGCCAGAGCTCTAGGTCAGTCTATCTCGGAAGACAATACTCCTGATAAGCAGGGTAGAGCCCGACCTTTTGTTCATCTTGCTCGTTATTGATTGCTTTGACTTGTTCTCTCCCTCTCTTAGCAAGTCTGGAAATGTAGGCATCTCTGTAAGTATACGGATGGGTGCCGGTGACCATCCAGTTGAACTCTTGAGGGTCTTCATCAGCGTTGGGTGGTAGAGGCTTGTTGGGCATGATTATGGTTGTAGAAATAGGGTGGATACGACAGTGATAACGAGACGGTGAGTGAGATGGTGAAAGAGAAAGAAGGCTATTGACCGAAAGGCTCAAAAGACAAGACTGGTCAAGTTGAGAAGGCGATGATACGGCAAGCAAGCGCGAAAGAAAGGTAAGCCAACAAACGATCTTTCGGCAATGGGAGACTAGCAACATACCGCCTAGCTCCGGTCCGGTTGAATTTCACCGGCGTAACCTCTGCGGGAACGCCGGTGTGCCGCAAAGTTGATCGCGGTTCTTGCTTATAAATCGATCAAAAATCGTCCGTCACCGTTTGCCAGGATAGTTAGCGCACGCGTCAAATGATTACAAGAAAAGTCAAATACGCATCGGACAGTTGGCAATCTGGCGCGTGAAGGGCAAGCACGCCATCGCGTTTGCTGCGTCTTGATGTGACCTTAGGTGAACCCGCTTGAACCTGGTTGCTCAATTTGTGAGTGTGTCATCAAGAGAAAAAATCCTCCTTGAATTCTTACACAACCTCTCTTGCACACATTTAACTCTCACTCACATCATTCATTCGGAATACTTTGCAAGATAGAGATAAGGATGCCCTCGTTCAACATGGAAGCACAGCAGCTCAGCACCAGAGCCATTCACGTCGGAAGCGAGCCGGATCCGTACACCAATGCCGTCATCCCTCCTCTCTCTCTTAGTACCACTTTCGTCCAGAACGGTGTCGGTAACCTCGGTGGTGGTGGATTTGAGGTGCGTCTGCTCTTTATCTCTGTCTTCACCCCTGTTGACTATCGAGATCACTTACCGGGCTTGAATCATTCTTATGGGTCAATCTTCTCTGATCTTCGTTGTATGTCACCCTCGGCCACCCGCTTGGCACACCCACCCAGTATTCTCGATCGGCCAACCCCAACAGACAGGCACTTGAGAGCAATCTGGCTTCGCTCGAGAACGGATCGGACGCCTTTGCCTTCTCCTCCGGTAGCGCTGCCACCCAATGCGCTATCCAGATGCTCTCCACCGGTGCACATGTGCTCTCCGTGTCGGACGTCTACGGCGGAACCTTCAGGTACCTTGCTAAGGTCGGCTCAGCCGTCCAAGGTTTGGAGACCACGTTCATTGACCTGAACGACGACGAAAAGGTCATCTATGACGCCATCAGAGATAACACTAAGGTACGTCTCCTGGTTCTATGTTCCTACGGTATAAGGTTATCATGCAGCTGATTATGTCTCGACGTGCGCTCCTCCTTCTCTTCATACCTCCTCCTTCAGCTCATTTGGATCGAGACCCCGACGAACCCGACCCTCCGAGTAATCTCGACCGAGACCATTGTCCGGATCGCAAAGTCTCACCCGGCCAAGCCATTGATCTTGGTTGATAACACCTTCCTCTCGCCTTACTTCTCCAACCCACTCGACCACGGAGCCGACATTGTCCTTCACTCGATCAGCAAGTACATCGGTGGGCACTCCGATGTTATCATGGGAGCTCTCATTGTCCGAAAGGGTCTCCCAGAAGTTTCTGATAAGATCCGATTCCTTCAAAACGCTGGGTGAGTTTTATCAACAGTCTTGGCCCAAGTGTGCCTTCTTGACTGACGTTACCTTGTGCTCTCCTTCCCCTCTTTCACTTCAGTGGATCCATCCCGTCGCCTTTTGATTGCTACTTGACCACCCGAGGAATCAAGACCCTTGCGCTTCGATCGATTCAGCACGGAATCTCCGCTCATGCCGTCGCTAGTTTCCTCGAAAACCACCCGTTGGTCGATTCCGTCATCTACCCCGGTCTTCCCTCCCACCCTTCCCACTCGATCGCCAAGAAGGCTGTCGCGCTCAGGGTCTGGAAGGATCTCAAGAAGCGAGGAGTCTCCAAGGAGAGCGAGGAAGGCTTCCCGTTCGGTGGTATGGTCAGCTTCAGGATCAAGGGTGGAGCGGCCGAGGCAGACAGGTTCTTGACCGCCAGTCACCTCTTCACGCTTGCTGAGTCGTTGGGTGGTGTCGAGTCTCTCGCCGAGGTCCCGGATAAGATGACCCACGCTGGAATCCCAGAGGAGGAACGACTTAAGGTGTGTATGCCTCTGCTTCTTTACAATTTTTCCTTGTGCATGTCTGAACATCTGCCTTGGTCTCTCTTCTTTCACTCACCATCTTCCAGCTTGGAATAACCCCGAACTTTATTCGACTCTCTGTCGGAATCGAGGACACTGACGACTTGTTGGCCGATCTCAACTACGCCTTGCAGACTGCTGTCGGAGGAAAATAGACAACGAAAAGTAGATTAATAGATGACCACCATGTTCATATAGATGTCTGAGAAATACCGAACCAATGATCTATAAGCGAGTAGTAGGATATTAGAAGCGACATTATCGTTTTTTGAATTTATCATCGGCTATCGATTATTCCAGGATTCATGATCGATGATGCAGTTACGTCTCAGACTTTCAACATACTCGACGTAGAGAGTAGAATTTACTATTTCGCAGTCAGGTGAGACGGTCTAAGGTATCTGTAGAGGCGTCTGAAGAAAGGCTGTAGCAGTAATTGACCCGTCTGATCGTTCCCAGTTCACAACTCTCTCCTATCAGCTCTGGGAGCAACTGTCTCCTCTCGTTCGAGAGAGAAAAGAAGGAGAAGAGGAACCACCACAAACTACCACGGCCTTCGTCGCTCCGTCAGGGCTCTTAGAGCTCCTCCTTCCTCGCCAGCGAAGGGTGATGAAGGCGCATCTGCCAGCCTTGTTCAGCTTTCTGTCAGACACCATTCTTAGAGGTCTACCTCTCATAGTCAAGGACATCAAGGCCTCATGATGGTCCTATCTTCACCTTCTCTACCGGACATAGTCCATATTCGAGAAATAAGGTCACCAAGACGCGACTGCAAGACGGACCACTCGTCGCTGGGGGTATGACCTCCGCCTCTTCTCGCTCCTGCCCGTCTCGTCTCATCGGTCGTCCTAAGTCTATGTATACACCGGGATCCTTCACGACTTTTGGGCCCAGCTCAGATCGGAAAATGCCGATCTGGGACATATGCGCGGGGTAGAACGAGAGTCCTTCCGGGCTGACTTTGACACTTGGGGGAGGCGATCATCTCACACCTCCAAAGTGGAGACCCAACGGCACCGCTTCGCCCGGTATCTTGCCACAGATGCCGCCGGAGTGTCTGGCGGAGTGCTAGGAACAACGTCATCTCCATCTGACGAGCAAGCGTACCACAAGCTAGCTCTTCGTCTGTCAGAAGGACATCCACGCACCTTCCTGGCCTTCGGGGATGGCACCTTCTCGTCGACTTCCCATGGCCGTGCCCCTGGCCTTGTGAAGATACTGTTTGCCAAGCTGAGCGCCTCCCCGCTGCTCCAGGTCCGCAAGGTCCGAGAGTATTGGACGTCGAAGATATGTTCAAAGTGTCAGGCGAGTTCTCGGGAGAAAAAAAAAGCGTGGGCTCTGAAACAGTGTGGAAATGTCTACAAAGTGAGCTGGATTTATTGTGTGTGTATGTGTGTGTGTGTGTATGTTCTGTGTTGGTTGCTCACTGTACTCTATGCTCTCTCTTAGATTTGGGGAACAGTGCTGTGAACGCGTCGCGAAACATGCTGCACCTAGCCCTTCACCAGAAGGAGAACCAGAGGGCGGGAATGCTGGTGTCTGACGCTGCTACTGCTGCTACGCTAGCCGCTGAGGCTGAGGCTGGCAGAAACTAAATCCATGACCCATCAGATCTTGGTGATTCGTGGTCTGAGGACACCCAAGTCCAAAAGGGCTATATATCGACCATCATCCGTTGCGGTCACTCAGTAGTAACTAAAGCTATACATAGGAATGTTCTGAACTTGATAACCCTAACACTACGAAAATATCTCGGAAAATAGATTAATTTCCTTCTCATCTCAAACAAAAGACACAACACCATCAATCACGCTCCTTTCACACACTCTCCTTTTTGCTCTCTCGTTCGACAGAAAATAACATCAATAGCCAAATGTCCACTACGCCTGAAGAGAAGAAAGCAGCTCGAGCAAAGTTCGAGGCTGTCTTCCCGGTCATTGCCGATGAGATTCTCGATTATATGAAGGGTGAAGGCATGCCTGCCGAGGCTTTGGAATGGATGAACAAGGTTCGTCAAGGGTTTCTTCTTTATTTCTTCTTGTCTTTTGTTTCGGTCGAACTGGCTTTCGAACTTGGCCTTGACCGGTTGGATCTCGGTTGTTGCGCCAAAACGATGTCGAAGCAAAACTTACTCTTACCTGTTCGGTTTCCTTCCTTCCGACCTTCTCTCTACCCTTGCCTCCGATCGGTCTTATAGAACTTGTACTACAACACTCCCGGAGGAAAACTCAACCGAGGACTTTCCGTGGTGGATACTTATATCCTTCTCTCGCCTTCTGGAAAAGACATCTCGGAAGAAGAGTACTTGAAGGCCGCTATCCTCGGTTGGTGTATCGAGCTTGTACGCGTTTTCTTCATTCACCTTTCTTTCTCTTCTTCTACTCTCTTCTCTCGAACTATCTTCCCTGCGTGTCATCCTACACGAATCTTTATACTTACATGTTGGAACATATGCCCTGTTCTTAATTCACCTCTTTTGTCTCGGATGGTAGCTCCAAGCTTACTTCTTGGTGGCTGATGATATGATGGACGCCTCAATCACCCGACGAGGCCAACCCTGTTGGTACAAAGTTGTTAGTCCCTTCTTCTCTTTCTGTCCTCTTTCTTCTGAGCTATGCCAATTCTTGATTGAAATCGGTGGTGCCGTCCGGACTAATCCGTTTGTCGTTTTTATCATATCTTCTTGCACAAACAGGAGGGAGTGTCTAACATTGCCATCAACGACGCGTTCATGCTCGAGGGAGCTATCTACTTTTTGCTCAAGAAGCACTTCCGAAAGCAGAGCTACTATGTCGATCTGCTAGAGCTCTTCCACGATGTTTGTCTCTATTTCTTTTCTTCCTCCCCTCAATAAACTGTATTTGTGACCATTCTGGATCCTTTCCTGACGATGAATCATTCTTCGGATGAGTAGGTTACTTTCCAAACCGAGTTGGGACAGCTCATCGATCTGTTGACCGCTCCTGAGGATCACGTCGATCTCGACAAGTTCTCCCTTAACAAGTATGCCCGTCATATATTCGTTTTGTTGCATTCACGTCTGATTGTCAGCTCCGATTATTGACTCTGATGGTGATGGTATTGACCACATCATGCGATGTTTGACTTTCTCGTAGGCACCACCTCATCGTTGTTTACAAGACCGCTTTCTATTCATTCTACCTTCCTGTCGCACTCGCTATGCGAATGGTGGGTCTCTCTCTTCAACTGTTCTTCCTGATTTTCTTGACCATCTGTAACATAAATCCTTGGAATTTTGAACTCTATGTCATAGGTCGGCGTGACAGATGAGGAGGCGTACAAGCTTGCGCTCTCGATCCTCATCCCGATGGGTGAATACTTTCAAGTTCAGGATGATGTGCTCGACGCGTTCGCTCCTCCGGAGATCCTTGGAAAGATCGGAACCGACATCTTGGTGCGTTTTCGTTCCTTCCTTCTACGTTCTGTTTTCTATCTTCTGACTCCCCGTCCATCATTTATGCTTCTGTTAAAACGTATTGAAACATCAAAAGGACAACAAATGTTCATGGCCTATCAACCTTGCACTCTCTCTCGCCTCGCCCGCTCAGCGAGAGATTCTCGATACTTCGTACGGTCAGAAGAACTCGGAGGCAGAGGCCAGAGTCAAGGCTCTGTACGCTGAGCTTGATATCCAGGGAAAGTTCAACGCTTATGAGTATGTCATCTTTTTTAAATTTTCTAATTTTCTTTTCATCTCTTGTTCCCAAGAATTATTTTGTGAAAGTTCTGGGGCTGAACATGGTGCATCCCTTTGGGTTCACTCCGCATATGTCTCCCGTTTGAATAGGCAACAGAGTTACGAGTCGCTGAACAAGTTGATTGACAGTATTGACGAAGAGAAGAGTGGACTCAAGAAAGAAGTCTTCCACAGCTTCCTGGGTAAGGTCTATAAGCGAAGCAAGTAATTCTCCTCTTTATATGCAAAGGGAAGATTTTGGCGGGAGTGATAGGTAGGAAGAGAAGGGAGGGTCATATTCATTAGGCATTTCTCTTGCAGATATAGATGATCAAAAAGGGATATCGGTCCTCTTCTTTGTTCCGAATACATAATAAGTCATACGAAGCCGAACATGACAAAAGTGGTTCATGAGATCAAACTTTTTGCATGATCTTCTGCGATTTTGTACAATTCTCTCGCATCCTATTAGGATCGAACCAGGAGAAGATGAGAGAAGGAAACCCTCACCCCGTCAGATAACAAACGAGAAGTCTCATCACACACACACACAGATGAAAGAGAAAAATAAACTGACGAGGATAACTTCCAATCCGATTTTTCCAGCCCACGAACCTTCCTTGGTCCCCGCTCCGGTGCCTTCGAGTCCGATCAATGGGGCCCAAACGCCTGAAGATCCAAAGAACCCTTGTTGAGGTGTATTTCTCGTCTGAGCAATCTTAGATCCTTCAATTTGCAGTCGCGCATATATACCATCAACATCATCGTCATCACCATCATTGTCGTCCACAACAGCACCGGCAACGCCGTTAATGGCAGGGCTTGGACAACTTGAGGCGGTTTCTAGCAGGTCGGACCGATTGGAGCTCGACCCAGGGTTGCACATCACCAAGACACATTCTCCTTCAAATGAGCGAACAAGACATAATGAGGGAAGTAGTACGCTATCGAACGTCTTCTCACATCCCGGGTTCTTGGCGTATCTTTTGGCGATTCTTTTTGTTGAAATAGAAAATTGAAGAGAAAAAAAGAGATCCACATGATGAAGAACGGCTCTGTAGATTCATGCTCGAAAGAAAGAAAGAAAGAAAAAGAGGGGAACGAACGGATCTGAATCTGTGGCCAACCAAAAAGTAGGCACAAAGATGACAACAGCGCCCTCTTCGACAAGTCTTTGAACTGCTTGTGGATGAGACAAGTCCCAGCAGATCAACATTCCTGCTTTACCCCATGGAGTATCAAACACCTGAGAATAGGTCTTGCCCGGCTGTAGATAATCTCTGGACCGTCATATGCGCGAAACGATCAGTACGACCGACTCTACTCGAAGTCGTCAAGAGCACGGACGAGAACGAAAAGAGGACAAACCGCTCTGGATGCCATAAATTTCTCTTCTCATACCTCTCCCACCCACCCTCAGGCCTGACAAAATATGCAACGTTAATCATCTCGTATCCCTTATGATCCATCTGGCTCTCATAGTTCTTCCATTCCGTTTTCTCTTTCTCACTCAGCATTCTGGGTCCCTTGAGTCTCCTTGATGAGTTGGACAGTGAAGGATCAGAACCAAAATCGAAAGGAGAAGGTGGAATCGAGTGTAGAGATTGACTGGATGTCAGGTCATTCAGACAAGGCTCGACGATGGTCAACACAATATGGAGGGACGTCAACGTTGATAGATCTTGAATTAATCTGATCAACCAATATGCTGGTAGTGCATAAGACTTTTCGTCATCATCATGAATCGAGTCAACGTTGGTCAGCCAGTTCAGTGAGGGTTGGTTGTCACAGATTAGACCATGAGAAATCTTATGGGGAGGAGAGATGTACCTTGAAACCCTGATGAGTAGGACAAGATGAACAGATGACATCAGTGCTCGAATGAAATCTCGACCTACAAACTCTTCGAAGGTCACCCGCGGGTTTGCTCTCGAGAGAAAGCTACAAAGAGAAGGCCGTTGGAAAAGGAGAACAAACATCTATAATTCCCTGTAGAGCATATTCCGGAAAGACGACAACACCATGTCCTTGCAAGCTCTTCTCCGCTTCCCAGAGGTGTGTTCTGACTATATGAACGTTGTGCTGGATCGAAGGAAATATGTATTCGTTTGATTCTTCTAGTGATGGCTGAGGAGATAGAGGAGATGTTTGAGCCAGGTAGATTGGCAACGTTGAAGATGACATGCCTTCTCTGGTGGACGAATCACTCGATCGAAGCGCTTGAGGTCGGATGTGATGGAGGTAGAGATGGTGTTAATCGCATCTTGTTCGAGGTTTCGCTCGTGGCCGAGCCCTGAACCACCGACGGACGTTCTTATTCTCGTATAGTCAATAGACAAATATCAATCGAGTGATCAGATACATAATATATAGAGACGGTGAATAATTGAATAAAGGAATAAAAAGAGAGATCTAAACAACGTTAAAGAGTGAGAAATGAGAAACAGCCATGATAACAAACAAAACATGAACGAAGAGTGAAAAAAAAAACCGAAGAAAATTACAGGAGTGAGCGAGTGTGCGGGAAAGAGTGAGGGATGAAAGCACGATATAAGCAGATAGATAAGCAAACATATAGATATACGACGATGCATGAAGGAAAGACTGAGAAGAGAGGAAGGCGAAGAAGAATTAGTTCGCCCTAGCTCAATGATGAATGGACTGTAAACCTTCGTCACAGCCATCTACTCCAAGGTAAATCCCCTTGCCGGTCTTCATCGAACGGGGCACAAAGGCAACGGAGGTCCGTACAGACTTGTTTGATTGGCCGAGAAAACCTCTTCTAGGCCGGGCGATCGCCATTGGGGGCATCACGTCGTCTGGGGTTGGTGGCAGCGAGGACAATCTGGAAACTTGCGGCTGAGGCAGATGAAAATACTTCGGGACGGCCGGGATGGATACGAGAGTGGGTATGGTAGCGTCTGTGGTCTCGCTAGCTTCGATTCCGTTGTCGTCTGAGCCTAGGACAAAAATGGGAACGGCCTTTCGTTTAACTCTTCCTTTTTCAGAGGCAACCTTTCTCAGCCCGTCTACACGGGACCTGGCTGCCGATTGCAGAACCTCGGCTGCGAGTCTGAGCTCTCTGAGCTCTTTGAGTCCGAAGAGGGTGGAAGGTGGTGAACTCGGCCGGCGCTGAAGGTAGGAAAACGTCTGAGTTTTCGGTTTCAGCTTCGACTCTTTAGTCAACAGTGGTGAGACGGGAGAAGGAAAGGGTAACGTCGATGAGGAAGCACCGTCAATGGAAAATTGGTTGGTCGGAATGTGAATCAAAGGAAGAGAGGCAGAGAAAAGGGCGTGGGCAGAAGAGATCGAGGCAGGAGCGGGAGAGGGATAAGAGGGATAAGGGGGGTAAGAGGAATAAGAGGAGTAAGAGGGGAAGGGAGACAATATTGACGCCGAGGGAGAGGGTGAACAGTCGACCGAGGGCTTTACAGAATCCCGACAGGGGTACCTGGGCCCAGGGGAAGAATCTCTGGACGATGATGATGATGATGATGGTCGGCCTGAGCCAAACCTGAGGAGGCCGAAGGACCTTTTTGGTTTTTCGACCGTCTGGGGCGTTTTTGAGGGCTCGCCCGGGAAGTGTGGAGTATCATCCTTAAGACTGTCGGCACCAAATTCTGTGGGCAAAACGGCACCTGGAAGTTCTGAAGAGTGATCAGTCCATCTTGAGGATCTAACATGTTGGCCTCTTCGGTGAACCGAGCCAATGGATGAGGTCGAAGGAGATCGGGCAATGGAGACAGAATCATCGGCTTGTTCGAGAGAGGACAAGCTACTTTGGGAGTCGCATCTAGAGAGTGCAGGAGTAGAAGGAGTGGAAAATGAAGAAGAAGTCCGAGGGCTAGCGATAGTAGCAAGGCTTGCTTGTCGACGAGACCGTTGAAGAGACTGTCCGAAGATTCTTTCGACCGATATATTATCCTCATCGTCATCTTCCAGACTAATGTCCTCTTCAGCCTCTTCTGCATCTCGGAAACGGACAGTCGAGGAGATCAGATCATCTTGAATCTCCCAAGCAATCTCTGAGCTATAGGCACCGGTGATGTCAAAGAGACCTGGAGGTGTTTGGCGGGGAAGGTCTTCCGTCAGAGGACCTGGACTGACGGGCGAAGAGGGCGAGAGCGAGGATCGATCAAAGACCGAAGGGAAGTCAACCGGGATCATCACTGGCTTCCGAGGGATCCTCTTAGTCGAGGCGACACATGCAGCTGTGAAAGGCATGGTGTAAGGAAGAAGAGAAATAAGAGGCCTGTGCACGGAGTGAGCGAAAGATGATGGGAAGCACGTATCAGCTCTTTGATGTCAAAAAAAAGGATGAAGAATTCTGTGTAGTCTTCTTCTTCTAGAAACAGGAAACGAACGTACAACTGGAGCTTTGTTCGATTCTATCTGAGCAGGTTGCGCAAGCACAATAAGTGAAAAGCAGGAAAGCAAAAAGGGGAGTTGGGTTCCGGTTAAGAGTTCGGAAAGAAGGGAAGGAATAGGAAAGCGGTCTAGCCGACGGAGGGAAAGCAAGAAGGGTGCGCGAGTGAACCCAGAAGGAAAGAAGGGACAAGCAAAAGAAAAAAACACAAAGAAGGTTGGGGGAGTAGGTGCGAGCGTGATAAGGGAAAAGAAAACAGAACAGCAGGAAAGAAGTCGAAGAGAAAGAGGAAAAATCTAATGTGCAACCTTTTGAATTCTTTCTTTTTGGGGTTGATGAAAAGATCGAGAAGGAAAGAATGCAATACATACAAAGTAGAACGCATGCACGGAAGGCAAGCCACCAAGAGAACTCACATTTCATTAGAGGATATTCTCCGTACCGATCTCCCCGGCTGGGGGTTTGCTGAGCGAGAGGGATCGATCGTCAAGGTCTCGGAGGAGGGAGATAGTGAGGGACAAATGGCACATATGTTTGGTTCCTCGCGATCTGATGCCTGTCCGGTGAATTGTTTCAGCATGCGTCTACACTGCGGAACTTGCCGGTCAATCGCCGGACATCTTGCCTCCTATCCCTCTCCGCGTCTCTAACCGTGACGGTGTCACGGTTGAGCAAACCGGCTCATAGGTTTTGTCAGCGAGCTTATTTCTCTGCCTCTCTGCCTCTGCCTCTGTCTGTGTGGCCTTCTCTTTTCACACCCGCGCCGTCTCAGCCTTCCTCCTTCTCTCTTGGCCGTTGCTCTGAAAATTTTGCTGTATAGCCAGCTGCGCTACTGCCATATGGCCAATGTCTTTCCCATCTGCCCTTGTGTCATCTGCCCTACTATCAACATGCTGACGCGTAGATGTTATATATCTCACTCACTTTCAGCCCTTTGAGCCTCTCTGGCGACACCGGAGCCAAAGAAAAATACAGAAATCATTTGCTCGACATACTGCCTTGTCCCTTACTGCATTTGTTCAGATTGCCCGCCTGGGATGGTTCCCTCTCTTTGATCGGGGTGATCATCTCGCTTTCTTACCCGGCTCGTTCTTCATGCTCCGAGACCGCTTGGTCCTGTCTCTCTATCCCTCCATCCTTCCCTTCCCTTCCTCCGTCCACCTGTCATAACTTCTGTTCTCTTTCGTGCTTTCTTCATTTGTCCGTATTCCTTCTCGCTTCCTTCCGTTGATCGCCTTCATATCTTGTCCCGCCGTATCGTTTGTGACACAACCTGTTCTATTCCTCTTCGTCAGGATCAGTCTATCCATCCTACCACTGTCTTCAAAGTTAACTCATGGATCTGACCAGTTTCTCGTTTCCTCTTGCTTTCTTATTGTAATCCGATAAGCATCGCTTAGCTTTTCTTGTTCTCTCTCATATCCTCATGGTCGTCTTGACTTTCCGGTCTTTACGCTTTTGTTCTTGTTCAAATACATAGAATACAAACATATATATCGAACAATACGAACAGAACAATCGACAGAGAAGTTTTCGAGGCGGACTATAAACGATGAAACAACAAAATAGATGATTGTCAGCAATGAAATCGAAGAAAAAGATTTTTTCAAGACAAAATAGAAGAAGCCAGGAAGGACGAAATCAGAGGTGTCGAGTTAAGTTTGAGATGACGGCTTTTTGTCCTCTGCGGTTGTTCGGAACAGGTCTGAGAAGTATTTCTTCATTGAACGTTCCTTCCTGGCCTTTTCTTCCTGTCTTCTCTTGTCTTTCTGTCTTCAGTCAACTAACCTAGTTCAGAAGCACTGACAACCAACTCCAAAATACGGACATATTAATCTAAGGTTTAAAAAAAAAACATTCCTAGAACAAGCAAAAACGGAGTCAGTGTTGTACTTTTTCGTTCTGCAAGACACATAAGACAAGAGGAGACAAGGTGGGGCAGGTTTCAGATAGGGGTGAAAGACTAATTTCGATGATATGATTCAGCAGTTCCTTAGTAGAGGAGTCTGATTGAACTATGCATTTATGACTATCATCACGAGATGCCAAGCTAAGAGAGGAGATGGAGGGCGGAAGGATATGGGCATGTAAATGGCAATCAGTGAAAACACTCACAAATCAATTAGCGATCTATTATTCCTTTATCCCCCTGTGTCTTTCTTGAAGCTTTGCTTGATAGACAAAGGAATAAAAGAATCAGTCCAAACGAAAGAAATAATTCGAACAAATAGAGAAAAAAAAGGGATGTAGGCGTGACTTAAGCATATTCCAAGGTCACGTGTAAAGTTTAAACTCCGACTGTCATGATCTGGGTTCAGAGGGTAACGGATAAGTTACGAAGGGTGTAACCAGACGGGAATGTGGCTAGCAGGGGGGAGGAAGTTCAGGCTCTCTGGCTTAGTGACTTTGACGAGGGCGCAAAGCAAAAAGAGTGGGAGAACAAGATTGATATAACACTGAGAACAAGGGTAATAGGGAGTCAGGGAGTGACAAGGGAATGACAAAGAATTCAGGCTTGAGAAGCTATACTATCGGTGGTAAAGGAGACCCGTCTTACATATTATCCTCAGACTCCAACGATTAAGCATAAGAGAACGGATCATAGAAGGTGCTAGAAGCACATGCGCTACCAGACTATATGCCTCCATGTTGATGCAATGAGAAAGCATAAGGAATAACGAGGCAGGAGGAGAACTAGAAGTAAAGGAAGGTTACCAGGGTGTAACTTCGGGTCACATTCCTGACATTGACACTCACTATAGATGCAACCGTTCCTCCACTTATATAAGTTTTATGTGATCAATAGCTTACCTCATGAGATACAGGCGTCATCACTATCTCCTCTCTTTACCCCGCCCGCCCCCGAAGTGGGTGTTCTTTCGTATCGGCAATCCTTTGGCTCTTTCTCTTCATTCTGACCTCTTCGTCCTCCTCTGACCCAACCATCACCACCCCACTGCACACTATCGCACACCACTATGACAGAGCCAACGGTGACAAAGCCGCCGAACCTCAAACTACTGTTGATCGGAAACTCCTCGGTTGGAAAGTCCTCCCTCCTTCTCAGATTCACCGATGACGATTTTCTAAACGAAGACGAGACTACGGCCACCATCGGCGTCGACTTGTATGTGCTACCTTTCCCCTTTATCTTGGTTTATCTCGTCCTTCTCTATCTGGACATTCGACTGATCTTTGCTTTTGGTGCTTCATTCCTCAATCCCACTTTGACTCTCACTCTTCATCTGGTAGCCGAGTAAAGTCAATAGAATCTGAAGGTGTCAAGTACAAGCTCAGTATATGGGTTTGTCCTTGTCGTTCTTTCTTTTTCTTGTCTTTTGTGCCAGGGCTCATGTTTGTCTTTTGTCGCTGGGATGCTCTCTTATTTTCTTAAATACTGACCTCCTCAGGATACAGCAGGTTCATCTTACTCTCTCACATTTTCGAGGTTGAGTCGGACCATAGATTGAATGCTGAACTGACAACCTCATTGGTCATCGACTTGTGCCTGGAAATGCGTAGGACAGGAGCGATTCCGCACGTTGACATCAAGTTATTATAGAGGCGCCCAAGGTGTCATTCTAGGCAAGCCTTCTTTACATGTTCTCTATGCGCTTCCGGTGTCACCTGCTTACCCATCTTTCTTTACTCTTGACAATCTTCTCTACTCTTTCTACACTCGTCTTATCCTCAACGTTCCTTTCTTAACTCGGCGTCCCTTCTTACTTTTCATATTCCATCGCAACTCATGTTCGGCAGTTTATGATGTCTCTTCCAGAGCAACTTTCGAAGAGCTTTCTCGTTGGTTTCATGAGCTCGACAGTTACACCAACCCTGAAATCGCCCGGATGATCGTTGGTAACAAAGTGGACAAGGTCAGTCTCAGCGACTCTTTCCAAAAATGACCTTGTTGCTACCAAATGAGAGGTAAAGAACACTCTTGGATGTTGACTCCCTGAATTTCTCCCTACATCATGTTACCCATCACAGGAATTTTCAAGACAAGTCACCACTGCCGAGGGAAAAGCGTTTGCAGATCGGATGAATTGCCAGTTTATAGGTTTGTTCAGGCTCGGCCCGTATTCTTCTCCGGACCCTTCTCGGCTAGGTTGGCTCGTAGATATGGTTTTGACTAACATAGCTTCCTCTCTTGAACTTTGACTATATGGTATTCCCGATGATATCTATCTTCTTCTCTACTTAGAATGTTCTGCTAAGACTAGACAAGGTGTAAAAACGGCATTCGCCACCCTCGTTGCTCAGATTGTCTCGACTCCATCATTATTTGCCAAGGACAGCTCGGTCAGCTTGACTGAATCAAAACCTAACCAAACGATCACGCTTGAAGAGACTCCGGATGCGGACGCGCAAGGCGGTTGGGGTCTCGGTGGAGGATGTTCGTGTTAGACAGATTCTTCCGTCATTCCCCTCTTTGCTTTCATCTTTCACCTATCACCAGGGCTTGTGAATTGGCAGAAAGACAGGTCTTGTTTCTTCGTTTCCTTCCTATCTTATAGGTTTCTCTTGCTCGTCTTGCTTTCTACTTATTTACATTCTCCCATACACTCTCTACTCGGCCTTTGTTTCTACTATATACATACACCCTTCCTCCCCCCTCCCTTTCCAAATCACCAACTTGTCACTCTTTTGTCTCTTCCACTCTTGTATATCTTTTAATTTTTTAATCATACCTTCTGATACCATGTCTCTTTCTCTCGCCCTGTCAATGTTCAGCTTTGACTTTTCTCCCCTGCTGCGCTGAATTCGATCGTTCGACGCATGTGTAATTTTATTTATGGATCTACAAATCCACAAGCCAGAAAGATCAACACATCACCTCCTTTCCAAAATAAGAGAACTTCCATCTTGCGGCTCATAAACTTCGACTGCAGTAATCAGACCCAATCATGGCAAGACCTTTCCTACCTATGATCATATTTCATGGTATCAAGATCTTTGAATTTGACAACCGTTCACCATCTCTTCTCACTTCTCGCTCCGATAGACAGCCTACGGAGCCGGTATGGAGATCCTTTCGGGGATGACCGACGATCAGAGATGTCGTGTTCTGGACGTTGGATGTGGAAAGGTGAGAATGAAGCGTACTGGTATCAGTGTGAGCTATGGGTCGGGCCGATCCCATTTGACTGACCAGTTGGTTTGAAATCCTTCTTTTCTTTCCTTTTTTTTCCCCTTGGCAATGTCGATGTCATCGGGTTGATCGACCAAAGGGTGAATGGTACGTCTTATGTCATCCTGAAATACCAAAATCCTTACTTCGAGTATCCGTTGTACATCAAATAGCTCAAGGAGAGCTGAAAGAAGGAAGGAAATAGGCAAACGAAAGAGAGAAAAGCTGATGAGTATCCCTGTGCTTGGATTTACACAGGCTCGAAGAAATGGCTTCTCGGTTTAAACAGCCAACTTACACAGGGATAGGTAAGTACCAGGGTTAAACACGCTTTTTTTTAATAGGCAAACAACCCATGTCGTTTTATCTTTCTTTCGGCTTTGGCTTTTCAGACATCTTGCCTAGACCGGTCGTTTTACCGACGGTGGTCCATTACGTCCAGTGTGTATCTTATTCGGTCTTTCCGCGAAGCAGATGATGAAATCAGCAGGCGCAGAAGGTCTAAAAATATGTTCCTCCCCCTTGCCTGTTTGCTTTGAACAAATAACCGACGATTCTATCCAGAGCTGACCGAACAGCACTCCCTCTACCCTTTCCTAACAATCATTTTCTCTTCGTTCATTGCCGAAAACTATTTTCCTCACTCGAAGGCGAGGATGTATACCCTATGCTTTTAAGTGAATGTGTGAGAGTCTTGGCTCCGGGTGGGATGATTGCGTTCATAGAAGGCCGAAACGCGCAAACGATACAATCCAATTCGGGACGTCCGGTTGACCGGTTGAAGGAAGTGATGGTTCGTGCCGATGATAAAGACACGTTCACCCATGAATTCAGCATCGGATGGCTACTGATCGCGAGCTATTCTCTACAATTGGATATGCACTTGATACGTCGGATGACGACGTTTCCATACAAATGAAATCAGATCGAGAAGTTAAGGAAAGATATGCTCATCCGAAAAGGCCTGGATACGGCTGACCTGCTGATGTCTCTACCAAAACTGATGAGGGACACAGGGCTGGGGAGGATCCAGGTGGAAAGCCTCCGACCGGTCAAAAGAAATGAAAACATACAAAGTAAGTCGGCGTAGGGTTTGTGTGGCAAGGAAAGCCCTTGTAAACAAAGGACCTCTTTTTAGTAAATCATGCTGTTTTGATTTTCATAGACTAAAGAAGGTATGGCTTGCGGTTAATGAACTCAAAGGGCTTACAGTTGACGACTCATTCGGCGCTCTCGCCTACGACCTGGATGGCAATTCCCAAGACGCCTCTGCCACTGACCTGACCGTGTTCTCTGGATGGAAACAAAACCAAGCCGCATCCCCAGAGATATTGAAACGAGAACCAATCAACTGATCGATTAGATCTGGACTGTTATCAATTGTTTGTACTTTGGGCCCTGAAGGGAGGTGGCACGGAAAGAGAAGAAGCATGTATTTGATACCACTCAGAGGGGTATGCATACGCTTTTCATGGATCCCTCTTTCCTCGGACACTTTACACATGCTATGCTCTCCTTGTCCTATCTTTGCCCCTTTTCTTTCTTCCTCTCAACTTTGCGTCTTCCGTTCATCCGGTCGCTTGCTCTACCTTTCTTGCGTCAGGTCTGATTTTCTCAACTCTGCCCAAGGGGCGACCCAGCGTAGACCTGGTCTGAATAGAAGACGGATAGGTGTATGTGAGGATCTATGCGCGTGTTCGTCTGAAACATCCAACTCTATACATCCTCTTTCCCCCTTATATCCAACCCGTCTGCTGGCTGATAACAAAGAAGCAGGAAAGTACGAGGATGTAATGGTGCATTGTTTCGAATAGACCAGGGTTCATATCCGTTCCTCGCCCTGGATCAACATGATATGCCCTGGATCCATCTCATGTCATTATTCTCTTCCGCCTTTCCGTTGTTCCTCTTCTTTCTTCTTCTTCTCTTCTTTCTTCTCTTTCTTCCCTCTCTCTCCCTCTTCCCTTCTTGATCTTCTCTCTTCGGCAAGATCAATATCATCTACTGACCAAAACTGACATTGGAATCACCATTGTTTGTGCCATCATGTCTCACCGTCATCCCTCAGCCTTACACCCTTCATACGCTATGCCTCACTCTTTCTCATCATCATCAGCTGATACCTGTCACCATCCGTCAGGGTCTTGTTATTCTCAGGGCACATGTTCTACGTACCATGCACATTCTCCCCCACGCGATGCTCCTCGAAATGTCGGCTCTGTTCATACTGCGAAGAATCCTCAATTCGTGTCAGGGCGCAAGCGTGGAAGGAGCATCGAGAAGGATCATATGGTCCTTGAGCGACCCATGTTTGATCCTAGACCGACTAGCCATCGCAGAACCGTCTCGATGAACATGTCTGGGAGACCTTCCAACACAGCATCGCTTCCCGTAGAACCCCATCCTCTCTGGCTCTCGAGTGAATTAGCGAGAACAAGCCCACCAATGTTTGCCTATCCATTCATGGGTTGTCTTCTTCGATCACCGCTGCCAGCGCCCCCTCCGCCTTCCTCTCGTCGGTCGTCTTCTCACCGAGAATCTCTGTCTCCGACTCTACGAATAGCCGGATCATCACCAAAGGATCGTGTCGTTCCAGGTTCAAGCCAGATGAGCGCATTAGTTCAAAGGGAATATTGCCAGAGCGTTAATCCAGGGCAGAGTCCTGAGCGGTATACGGTCTATGAGAGGAGCCGAACCTCGGTTCCTGGATTGGTGGATTTCACAAACACGTACGCGACCCTGATTTTGCCTGAACTTTCAATCTCTTTCTTTCGAGCTTCACCCTGAACTCACATTTAGATTTTAACTCCATGTCGATGCCTATGAACCTCTGCAGCGCGCCTCGTATGGTGTCTGGTCTTCCCAAGGATCCGAGTCGTATTCCAACCAACTTAGATCCCCATCAACCATACCCTTCTCCTCCAAAATCTCGGTCGGATCGTTCAAGCGCGCATACATCAAGCCATTCTCCACAGTCGTCTACCACTACTGTTTCTCGATCTTCTCCCGTCTTTGTAATGAGTCCAGGAGACATACCTCTACCTCTCCCGTCCCCCTCTCGACGTCAACCTGTCAGCGTTTTGATTCATTCTCGTTCTCTTGAGAATCATCTTTCACCGAACTTCAAGAGAAGGCGAACCACTTCTCAAACTAGCCCTCCTCATTCCTCTTCCAGTTCAATGTCCTCCACTCGCGCCAACCGACCTCTCGCCCCTGATCGCACCTCCCGAAAACCCAACAAGCACCGGGCATTTCCTCCTTTGAGACCTCGTTCGCCTCTCATAGCAAAACCTGGATTGTTCTTGGCGGAATTTCCTGTACCGTCTCCTTACAAGGCGAGCATCCCGGATAAAGATATCTACCCTTTTCCACCGGCAGTTTTGCCTCAAGAACACAAAGTTACGACCGAGCGCGTCGTTGATCATCGACATGAATACTCTTTACCTCAAATTAATCAAACCCGACAACGAACACTGTCCAGTTCGAAAGGACACGCAAACATAAGCGTCGGATCGCTGGATTTGACGAAGGGGAACCGGCCTGAACATCAGTCACCTCAAGATGTGTGCTTGCCGAGTTTCGAATTGCTTCTAAACGGCATCCAAGAGATGCGGATGAGAGAACAATCTGGAGAATCAACGGGGATGACCATCATGGACGCAGTCTAGTGACGATATCTGGAGAATTTTGTCTCTTTGGATTTTGTATGTATGCATGCACATAAGAGGGGGAAGGATTAATGGAGGAGTAACCGAGGTCTATGTATTTTGTGTTCTTCCCTTTGCTTCCTCTGGCTTTCTTTATTTTTTGTCATTTCTGGGGTTTGCATGAATTAACGGTTTGTACAATATATATATACACATACACAATTTATGTATTCAATTCATGTTGTGATTTGATGAGTCGGCGATGCCAGATGTGCACCAGGAAAGTAACGGAATCGAAAACGGGGTTGATCTCTTGCTCGTCGGTTTAATCTAGCCAAACGCTTCTCGCTACCGAAGAATGAGGAAGAGAAAGAGGGGAGAGAAAAAGATTGAAGAAAAAAAAAAGAAAAAAGAAAAGAAAAAGCAAAAACAAAAAAAGGAGAAATTTGCGGGTACATTGAACAAGAGTTTTGGTTTATTGTCCGTACTGATTTTGATCTAGCTCCTAATACTCCAAAATCTTATAGCGCCAGCCGAATTATGATCGAGATTTCAGCGACCAAAACGAGCACTGTTGATGAATCTATGTCTCAATGACACGTGGAACTATTGTTATCTTTGACAAAAAGAAAGATTATGAGGATTTCTTGCTATGCTAATCTGTGTTCGGTCTCAAGAAGCGTAAGTCTGTCTTGTACAAGATAAATCCATCCAGATGGAAAGGAGACAACAAGAAAGGCAAGGGAGAAAAGATACTGATGGCTCGGATACATCAGGGTGAGAGAAAGCATACGGATGGCAATGTGAATATGGGCATGGGCATAGGAAGAGCAATCGAACGAGATTCAGAGAGGAACAAGTGTGGAAAGTCCTTAAAAATAGACGGTCAAGGTGATGAATGGGCAAAGACACAAAAGTAAGTTTGGTGGTTCGCAGAGAAAATACCCTGAAACTGTATACATGAAGAATGCAAGTACTTACCGAGATGAACAGCTTGTTTAGCGAGTCTCGTCCTGCGCGTCATAAGAGCTGTCGATGGCACCCATCAAAAGCTTCACGAGCCAGACTGTATATTCAAGCATGTGTTTCAAGTATAGATCCGCTACTTAGCAAACTGGCCAAACATACACAAAAATGGCAATAAGATGACATACGCTCAGGGGTCAAGTCCAAGTTTGACTTTCGCTTCATCTCGTCTGCCTCGGATTCATAGTTGGATGTGCAATCGACCAGACCACCGATCGCAGGGTGTGTATCTAGCTCAGCCAAGAAAGCTTGGGCTTTGAGATCATTTCCAACCTGGGCGAACTGCAGAGAGAGGGCATCCGGTCCGTATCGAGTTCTCTTCAACTCGTTGTTTGCATTCTGGATCACTCTGAAAATCTGCTCCTTAGGTTCTCCAGCAGGTGTTCCATCTGTGATGGCAATGATGAGAACAGGCTTCTGGAGCTGGTTAGCGCGAGCGGGACCAAGAACCAGAGGTTGCAAAATCTTCTGGTCGAGAGACGTTCCGAGTGGGGTAAGTCCAGAATATCGGATTTGGCCTAGGAGCTGCAATGCGCCCTGCTCCGAATTGATATTGTTTCCCTGGACCTGGGAGTTGAGGAACCGAACCTGGATTCCATCTTGATCAAACAAGCTAGCAGCCATAGCAACTCTAGACAAGATCAACTTGAGATCGTCTATTCGTTCTCCTCCCTCCTCGAAGGCCATGCTTCCAGAATCGTCGATTAACAAGATAGTGTCAAACAACGAGAGCTTCACAAGATCCACAGCCAACTCTTTGGGCATTTTCCATTGAGAAGCGATGGTTTCGATGGCACCGCTTTGAGCAACCCGTTGGGCGACTTGTCCCAGACTTCCAGGAGGGTAAAAAGCAGCCAGGTTTTGATCTTGCACACATTGTTGCAGAACACTTTCGACCATTCTGGGATCCAACGATGACCCTCCCGCTTGGTGGGACTGTTGTTGAGAAGGAGGTTGTCCATATTGTTGTTGCTGGGGAGGTTGTCCATATTGTTGTTGCTGGGGAGGTTGTCCGTACTGCTGGGGCTGATTCTGTTTCTGCTGTTGAGGTTGACCCCCTTGTCCTGGATAGGTTGACTGAGGGGGAGGAGGAGGACCTCCCTGCTGCTGAGAGGGTTGTCCTCCAGGCTGACCTTGAGAGGACGCGTTGCCCCCATAAGGAGATTGTTGTTGTCCTTGACTGATGGAGCGAGATATATGATATCAGCGTTTAAAGTGACAGTGAAGCAGATGGTCTCAAGGAATGACGACGTACCTAGGAGGGGCTCCATATGGCGAGCCGTATGCCTGTTGTCCTCCCTGCTGACCGTATTGTCTAAAGAGGCATGGTGAAGAGCATTCAGTTCGGAGGTAGGAAGAACAAGAAGAAGAAGAAGAAGAAGAAGAAGAAAACCAAGATTGCAGGAGATCAGCTTCAAACCGAAGCGATTCTATATATTTAGAGATACACGGAGAACAAAATTACCCAGACTGTTGACCTCCGGGAGGACCAGGAGGAGCCGCATACTGCTGCTGTTGTTGCGGAGGAGGAGCGCCGTAGGAAGGAGCAGCCCCTCCAGGAGCAGCTGCCTGAGCGGCGTTGGCGGCGGCGAGTTTCGAAGCAAGTCCTGTAAAGACCGCGTATTCGTCAGGCGACACACATGATTTCAGACCGAACACACACCAGAGACATATACGTACCCATTGTGATATCAATTAAAGAGAAGAAGCAAGAGGTGAGAAACAGACGATGATGATGGTGGTAGGTAAGAGAAGAAAGATGTACAAGATGGCGATGCGACGAGATGAGATGAAATGAGCGAGGGTGGGAATGGAAGAAAGCGGTGCAAGGCTCTCATCGGTTTTGCCAAGCCAATTGATGACGTAAGCGCAATTTTGCCGGACATTCCGTCCTCACTCTTGTCGTATCACTCCATCTTGCCAGACGCTCTGCTGGTAGTTTCTGTGGCCGAGCTCTGTCTTCGCATACTGAACATGCTGTGACCTGGGTGTCTTCTCAGAATGTTATCAAGTCGTTACGATACATTCCTTCAGTTGTCATGTTGTTGAGTTCACAAAATGTAGTTCTACGTATATGTCGCCTTTGCTTGAGTTGTATTTGTAGTATGCGTGTCAATCGAATGTCTATCTCCGACATAGACACCGGCTCATGGATAGAGCTCAAATATGAGCCGGTGATCTAGATATTCATTGGAGCATCTATCAGGATTCTTAGCAAGACCACAACCCAATAAGATGCTGCGCTAGAATACAGAGGAGGACGAGAGACCAATGAGAGGATAAATCGCCATCTGACGAAAGCTGCATCACTATGTATCGATCTTAACCTATGCTGGTGCATTCCTTCACCTCGGCGTGCTCGCCCTATCAGAAGAGCTGACTTCATGGGATATCTCATCTGGGATGAGATTGGTTTTGTCTGGCATGTGGAACATATGTGTCGAGTATCCGTCGAAGGTTGGTCATATATATCTTAGCTTAGGACCTAGTACTTTTGAACAGATATACCGATGCATGTACTTCTTTTTGAAACACTCAAGAAGGGAATAATAGGATTCACAAACAAACATGCCAGCGATAGATTCGTATTTGACTATAAAGAGTGAATTCGATCGAACCGTTATGGTCCACAAAGGCCCTGAATCTAGCTCATTCTCCTTTGATACCTTGCACAAGTAACACAAATGAATAACGTAGTATTGAATGACATGTAGTTATCTTGATTTGATGATGACAAGGACCGTATACCCAAAGAAAAAGAAAATTACTTTGACGGGAATATATAGACTAAAGCTTCGCTCGCTCACCGGACTTGGACTCCTCATCCTGCTTTTTGAGCCCAAACGTGCGTTCCGCCCTGGCCTCGGCCTGATCGCCCATGAGGGGCGGGAAATGCGAGTGTGCACTAACCCTGATATCGCTCCAAATGTCCTGTTTGATCGAGCCCCATACTCGGCCAGCACTCTTTGGTCCGTAGCGATCGGAAAGTGATTGAGCGGCACCCATGAGTCCCTCATCCGATGGTTCGGAGAGCACGTCAACTACGCCATGGGCATAGAGCTCGGACGAAGTGAACCGGTGGCCGAGCAGAGTGTCTCTAAGAACACGTGCAGGGACGCGGCCACGAAGGGCAGTAGCAAAAAGAACCTGGACACAACGAGTGTTTTGAGAGTCAGTTCGCGTCACACACCCATACACACAGTGACGAGAGGAATATCAGGGCAATAATGAACGAACAGGGAAAGGTGCGCCGAAATCAATCTGAATGATCCGGCATGAGCATAATTAGTGCTACAGCTCTTCTAGTACGTATCCCGAGCCAGCCACATGAGAGTTGACCACGAACCTCATTCATACAACACCAGAACTTTCGACCGGCTGCCTCTTTTTTCATGACCCTGAAATCACACGCAAGTGCAATCATATAGCCTCCAGCAAAGGCATGGCCATTGATGGCTGCGATCGTGACGAGAGGAAATGTCAACAAACGAAGGTAGAGCGGATTGAACACGGCTAGGTTGAATGAGTGATCGTCGGCGTAACAGGAGCTACAAATCAGTTGATGAGCCGGGATAGCGAGAAGGTAGCAATGAGACCTAACGAACTCGGGTGAAAATCCGGATTCTTGACAGAGTTTTCAAAGTCTAGTCCTGTATCATTGATGTGTCCCAGAGAGGTAGACCGGTTTCAGTTAACTCGAGATTCAATGAAAGCATGACCTTCAGCTATTGCGCATACCATTGCTGAAAAACTTCTCGCCCTCCCCACGAACGATCACGGCACCACCGACTTGATTCTTGATTGGTTTGTCCGTGCCTTGCTCCCGTCGACGTACCCACCAATCTTTCTCAATTGCGTTCAGTGCTTCGCCAAACTCGGCCAGGAGCGACTCAGTCAACCGGTGATCCGGCGGGGACGAGAGCGTGAGAACGTAAGTTGGATTCAAGTTTGGAGACGACGATGGGGGTGTAGATGGAAAGGTGATTTTAACAAGAGACATACTTGATAGAGTATATACAAGATGGATAGTGGATGGTTGGTAGATCAGGATGCGAGATCCAATCTCCATCTACTCCGCTTAGAATGTTGACCGAGTGCCGACGACGAGAATGAGAAGCATGGTTACGATCTATTAACAGTAAATGTCTACAACCCGCCACGTGGTTTACACAACGACTGTATGGCTGGTCTAGGCCTCCTACGTAGTGATGACCTCATTAACCGAAGTCCATGTATTATGTAATCGGCGCGCGGTTCCTTTTTCACTTTTTTCTTTTTTTTTTCTTTCTCCACATTCCGTAAAACCACTAACTGTTTGTCTGGTTCTTTCGTCTATCCTCTTCAACGTTCATCCACACAGATCTCTTACCTTTCTTTACGCTTCTATAACTACCCTTCTCATAGTTTAACGAGAACCTATTCGATATGCCCGACGCTCCTGAACAAGAACGATCATTGATCGTGGTGTCGAACCGATTGCCTGTTACCATCTCAAAAGATGCGTCGGGAGAATACCACTTCAAGATGTCATCTGGTGGCTTGGTCTCTGCCTTGTCGGGTTGCAAGAAGACCATGAAATTCACTTGGAGTTCGTCCCCTCGTTCTCATTCCTCTCAAACTTGCTTTCCTCCTTTATGAATAGCATAAAGAGCATCAAAGAACATAAACTCATCGCATCGTTCAACATTGTTCATTTCTCTTTTGGTCTCTTAAAACGTTCTACCTGCAATCCTTCTTACACGGGTCTCATCTCTTCCGTCTCTTCTCGGACTCTTAAGTCGGATGGCCCGGTCTTGAGATTCCTCTGAAAGACAGAGCTCACGTCAACAAGCGCCTTATGGACGAATTTCAGTGCCAGGCTGTGTACTTGAGCGATGATGTGGCTGACAAACATTACAAGTACGCCTCTTTGTTGAAGGACGCTTCAAAACGTGTGCGTGTTCTAACCGATGAATATATATTCTCTTTCTCAGTGGTTTCTCCAATTCTATCCTCTGGCCTCTCTTCCACTACCACCCTGGAGAGATGAACTTTGATGAGTCTCATTGGTTGGCTTACCGAGCCGTCAATTTAACTTTCGCCAAAGTTGTACTTTCTCTCGCTCGAAAGGGAGATATGATCTGGGTTCAGGATTATCATTTGATGCTTCTTCCCCTTCTGCTCCGAGGGCTCATCGCTGACCGCAGCGACGAGTCGGCTGGAGAGATCACCAAGACTGAGCTCGGACGAGTCGTCGAGGGTATCGATGAGGGCAAGTCTGAAGAAACTGCGATGGAGGACCAAGGAGAAAGGCCAGGTACGAGTGATGAGAAGCTGGAGGAGAACGATGTGAAGATTGGATTCTTCTTGGTAAGTAGATTTTCATTAGCATGTCGGTATAAACACAGTGATGACATCTGATGGCGCCTTGGTTCGACAACATGCAGCATACCCCATTCCCTTCGTCAGAAATCTATCGGTTCGTTCGTTTCCTTCCCTCTGTAAAATTGTAATACTTCCTCAGGGTCACTTACCTGCGTTCATATCTTTGATCGCAGAATCCTTCCTGTCCGACGGGAGATTTTACTCGGTATTCTTCACTGTGATCTCATCGGGTTCCATACTTACGACTATGCCCGACACTTCCTCTCGTCTTGCACTCGAATTCTTGGTCTTCCAACAATGCCCAACGGAGTTCAGATGGACGGCCGGTATGCCCATGTTGGAACCTTCCCCATCGGGATTGAACCCAACCAGTTCCACGAGGTACGCCTCTCATTGCTCAACTTTTCACCCATTTGATCAACTTTACTCACAACACAATCTTTCTCTTGCCATATTTTATTTCTCGCCTGATGAAATCTGCTCGAATTACAGGGTTTGCAAAAGCCTTCGGTTCAGAAACGGATTAAGGAACTCGAGCACCGATTTGAGGGTGTTAAGTTGATCGTTGGTGTAGATCGATTGGACTACATCAAAGGAGTTCCCCAGAAGTTGCACGCTCTCGAGATCTTCTTGACTGAGCACCCAGAGTGGATCGGAAAGGTATCGTCGATCTACATTTTCATTTCATTCAGAGATAAGATATTGTTGCTTCTTTGGTTTGGAGCTAACCTAAGTATCCGGCATGATCTGGTTGCCTCAGGTTGTTCTCGTACAACTGGCCGTCCCTTCGAGACAAGATGTGGAAGAGTATCAAAACTTGCGTGCGGTGGTGAACGAGCTCGTCGGTCGAATCAACGGTCGGTTCGGAACTGTCGAGTTTATGCCAATCCACTTCATGCACAAGAGTGTGCCCATGGATGAGCTGACGGCGATGTACGCCGTGGCTGATGCTTGCTTGGTGACGAGTACGCGAGATGGTATGAACCTGGTAGGTTATATAACATTCCTTCCTTTGTTTCCTCTCTTTTTTCCATTGATGATAGAACTGACCTGAATGAACCGTTATTCTGAATCAATCGTGTAGGTTTCGTACGAGTACATCGCTACTCAGGCCGAGCGACACGGTTCGATGATTCTTTCTGAGTTTGCCGGTGCTGCTCAGAGCTTGAACGGATCACTCATCATCAACCCTTGTAAGTGTTTCAATCCTTACAAATAGAGTATACGTGACCAAATACAGATGTTGAAAGAGAGTCTATGACCGAATCATTCTAGGGGACGTTCATTCGACCGCCAATACTATCCACGAGGCGATGATCATGGATCCCGAAACTCGAAAGGCTAACTACAACAAGCTGAGCAAAGTTCGTTATCTCAACTTCCCCATTTGTCTGGTTGAGGTTCCCCATACTTACTCTATTGTTCTGTTTCAACAGTACGTCAACAAGTACACGGCAGAGCATTGGGGAACGACTTTCGTCAGGGAGCTCACCAAAGTCAGCGAGAAGGCACAAGCTTCTAAACCGGATCTGGTTCAGAAGTTTGCAGATACCAAGATCTAAAACGTACATCGATATACCTGCGTTTGCACATACACGCTTTGTATTCCTGCCCGTTTCCGTTGTTTACCTCCTACAAACGCTGATATTCTATATTCCTTCTCGATCTGTTTCCATTTTGACTACCCATTGGACTGTGGCCTTTTTCCTCTTTTTCTCCTACAATGTATCTTTGCCGCAGGCTCAGCCTAATTGAGCCGATTCCTTTTTCATCCGGTTCTTCTCATCTTAATCTGGTATTTGATAAAATATATCGACTGATCTCTATGTCCTGATCTATGCGTCAATTAGATAACTTCTCTCAGAAATTTGAAGGTGTGGAAGGAGATGTAAGGGCTCGTGAACGGTTGTGTCAGTCATGAAGGCTTGTAAAGCGATCTGTAGACATTTTACCTCCTAGACAAGAATCGTCCATCCAAGATTCGTCGAGAGGACTTCTATTGTGTTGGTCGGTCTCTAGTCCAATCTCTTCTTCCCTTTTTTTGTTTCACCTCACGGAACTCGAAAGTGATCATCTGCAGACGATGATCCTCGACTTGCACGATTAGAAACTTTAGTCGAGTTAACGAAAGAAGGACGTCGAGATCTTCCTACTGAAAATCAAGTATCGAGTCACCAGTTAGCAGGTGCCAGGAACTGAGGTTCAGCCGAGCGCTAAAAAGATCCGGATGATGTCTCCGTTCATAAACGGTCCCTCCGTATGGATGAACCCAGCTTACGGGTAGATTAGAAACAATTGTCGTCAAGCCCTGTTTCCTGAACAATCTATCTTCTTCGAGAAGAATTTGAGTATACCTTATGCGGATCGGAGCCCGAAACAAGTATAACAGTCATCTCTTCAATCAGTTTATGCCAGTAAGGGGATTTAAGAAGATTCGGTGAACCTTTATAAGCTGCATGATAGATGGTATGGACGTCCAAACACCAGAGAGTAACCGAAACACAAATGAGAACAATGACGAGAAGATAGATGGAAAGGAAGAAGTTCAGTCGGACGCGTCGAAGTAGAAAAAGTCGCGTGCTGATAATAACAATCGAGTGTTTCATTACCTGTACTCGACCCATCCTCTCCGTCTCCCTCACCGCTTTGTCATGTCTACAGAAACATCGGGGAAGCTTCCAGTTACATCGATAACACCGGAATATGAACCTCAGATATCAGACTCCCCTCTGCCGCCTTTGACAGAAGCACAACAGTTGGAAGTCGTAACTGAACTGATGGGTTACCCGCCCAGAAGGGTTCTTTGGGAAATCGTAGGTCACCCACGTATCTCATGTCCTATATACTATTGAGAAGATATTGATCATCAAGATCAAGGAAATAAACTACAGCACGAGACTGCAAACGCCGAGATATTCTCTCTTCTCGACTCTATCGAGACTTATCTTCAGAGCCGGGACGTCGCTCCCGATCCCTTACCCGCAACGTTCAACGCGCCTCCAACTACGAAGCCATCGTCGCGGAGACCGGCCCCTCCTCCGTTACCATACCCGACACCGGATCGACTCGAGCAAGAGCTCGATGGAGGATTACATTCGATGGAAACTCTGCTAACCACACACATGGATGCGGCGATGGAAAAACTACAGTCGTGGTGCTACCGAAACGCGTTCACCGTTGGAGAATTCGGAGGTGTGGTTATCGTGAGTTTTGAAATTTCTTCTACGGAATGAGAAGAAAACACTAGAGGGCGAAGTTGAATCCAACTCTGTTTTTCTTCGTTTTGCTGTGGCTTTGGAGCAACTGTAGCCTGCACATGAGGGTCTAGATTTTCTAAGGGGTAAGTACATATCCGAGCTTCCGGAAGGAGAGAAAACGCTCCAGGCTAGACTTGCAGCCCTTCGCACCCAAGTCGAGCAGGTACGTTCTTCTGTTCTCAATTTGGCCTGCACTCGGTCCATACTCCTTCTTGCCTTCTGATTAGCTCTCCCAACTACTTGAACGCCAGAAACGGAAGATGAAAGCGCTCCTCGTTAAAGCGCAGGCCAAGTCGGCAAGGTCACTGGCTCGAGCAGAATCCCTCAAGAAGGATCTTCAATTCATTTCTGATTTGGCAGCCAAGTATGCCCGTACGCGAATCTTTCCTTTTGATATAGTTTTCTGGACTTCATTATCGGCCATGATGGAGTTATCTGAATTAAGATCTTCTTCTATTTGCTCTTTACCTCTATTTGCTCGATGAATGACGATACAGTCAACCCTTTACCAGAAACACTTTCACGTCTGATGACTTCCCTCCAAACGCTGCAGAATCACGCATCCGCCCTTCCACCACTCCCGACGGAACCACCTTCTGCGCACACGCTATCTCAATCCGATCTGGTCATCCAGCATCCGTCTGACTTGACTCGAGCAGGTTATCTCTCTCGAGTAGCTCTGAGAGCGCTACCCGCCGACGTGGACACAAAGTCAAGGAGGGAAGATGAGGGAACAGGAAAGTTACGAGAGATGGAGAGGAGTTTGAATGCAATAGGAGGGCTCGAGGGGAGTCGAGACCAAGCTGAAGTCGACATGGAGGAATGACTAGTTGACAGATACGATCGAGACGCGTAGGCAAGGGAGAGACGAATGCCACTAGCTCTTCCCCGAGACGGGATTAGAACCCTGGATCGCGACTATCCGTACGATTGGCGAGCGAGCATTCGTGAGAGCCTGTCAGGAAAATATACCCAATACTTATTATTATGATAACGACGCCCATACAACCCTTCGGTTTGAAAATAGCATGCAGTCTTCGATGTGAGAAGCAAGGGTAGGATACATGCAGGAAAGTAGAGAAAGAAGGGTGGATTGACAAATATTATACCGACTTGCAACAGCACAGAGTCAGGAGGTCCAACGCAAACCATTGTTCAGGAAAGAAGGCACGTGGATCCACGGCATCAGAGAGCAAGCTCTTCTTCGCACGACCAATCGCTCCGAATTTTAACCTAGGGTCGAGAGATCTGCTCCATGACTCTGTGACGGTGGGGGTTGAACTGTCTCAGGTTGATTTTTTAATTTGTCCTTCCAGGCCTTCCATGCCAACAGCCCCTCACCCATCTCTTTCTTCCGTTTACATCCGTCCGGCTCGTTGTCGTCTTTGGCCCATGCACGGATTCGCTCCTCGGCCTCGGCGTAGGTCACCCATTGACGTTTACGCTGAGTATCCTCAAGGAAATGGATAGAGAGGGAAATTACAGGAAGGTGAAAGTAATGATAGATCGTCTTGTGATCCTGGTTGACGTGAATTGCGGTCGGAGGAATCTCGAAAGGGAGGGATACAACACCGGCTGGTCGAATAGTGCATGACGACAGTCAGAGAGAAGAAAAGAGATATGATTAGGTGAGTATGTGAGGGTACCACCGAAGGACTCAGATCGAGGACATACCTTCCTCCCGTGCTTCTCGTCGAGCAGCCTCGCCTAAGCTCTCTCCTTCTTCCCATCCTCCTTTAGGCACTATTGAAAGAAAAAAAAGTCAATACATTTGTACGTTGTGGGTTCGATAGATGAGGCCAAAAAAGCAGGAAAACAGCTGGCTAGACTATCAAGCACGTACAGATCCACTTTGTCGGATGTTTTCTAGAGGTCACCATGAGAATCCGATCAGTCGCCTGATCATAAGGGATGGCCACACAGACGGTTCGGACCTTTTTCCGAGGATGTGATGGAGGAGGTATGCTCATTTGTGATACTGATGTTGATGGAATGAAGATGAAGACGATGGATAGAATAAAACTGATGGGAAGGTGAGGAGACGATGAGACTCATCTCGCTTCCTTCTATCCCTCCAACCATCGTCTCCGACAACGTTGTATCTCATTCAATCTTGTCATATTTTCATCTTTCACTCATATCTCGTCCACTTCTATACATCTCATAATGCCTCCTAAAAGACAAGCAAGACCTGTCGACCCTTCATTACTTCCTGCCGGAAGTTTTGACCATCTTCAACCAGATCAGATTCAGCAAGATTCTGGCAAATATCTTCAACCAGCCACCCATTATCAACAGACCTTTGAGTCTGGTACTCAGTCCAACCTTCATCCGTCGTACGGTCAAGATCAACAGTATCAGACTAGCAACATATCGCCTTACAGCACGCCTAATGTAGGCCATGATGAAGGCGCCTATCAGACTGGCACGTTCACTCAACCTGCCACGTCGGCAGCGGCGTCAGCAACAGCTTCGATTTATCCTCCTCAATCTGGATCCGACCAGGCGCTCTATACTCAACCCATCCCAGCTGAGCACATCCAACAGCCATCCCACAGTACAGGAATTCCTTACAAAGGACCCAAGATCAATCCCGCGTTTGTGCCCTCGCCTGTAACAGTTCGACAAGTTGACCAGAACCTCTGGAAGCAGGATGATGGAGTTTTTGTTAGTGGATCAGGAATGGCTATGCCACCTTTGAGTACTACGGATGTTCGAGTTGTTGACCATGGTAGGTAGCTCTTCAATCGTTGATTAATGTTTACTATGTAGCGAAGCTGATATCTGATTATATCGAGCATCGCAACAGGTAATTCGACTCCAGCCCATCTTCGTCTAACAACATACTCTATTCCAGCGACATCGGACCTGGCTCAAACCTCACATGTACCGCTCGGGTTGATTGTTCAACCCTTCGCTCGACTTGCTCCTGGGGAGTATCCTGTCCCACTGGCAACATTTGGGAACAAAGGTCCAGGGCGATGTAGGGTCTGTAGAGCGTACATCAATGTCTGGTGCCGATGGATTCAAAATGGAGAGAAGTGGGTCTGTAACCTATGTGAAGGGGTCAACGAAGGCGAGATACTCAATGCCTTGCTTGTTCCTATTCAGACTGCTCTTTGTAACACACTCTAATCTCATAAACTTAATATGCTCTGGATACAGTTTATCAAGAAGACTACTGTCGACTTGACGGCATGGGTCATCGAGAGGATATCCAAGACCACCCAGAGCTTCTTCACGGGACGGTCGACTTGGAGGTTCCATCCGAATATTACTTCCCCAATCTTCCACCTACATCAGAGACCGATCTGAATGCTATTCATTCGTCCAAGCACTCTAAAAAGCCTGACCTGACCACCACTGCGCAACCAAATCAGCAGAGCCAATCGTCAACTGAATCGTACGGCGCTAACACGTGGTCAAGTACATTACCTGAATCGATCCGACCTGACTTTGGTAAAGCGCCAACGGGCCTACTGGCCAACTTGACGCTAGGCGATCAGGATGCCAAAGAACTTCGTCAGCCTAGACCACTTCGATACGTGTTTGCATTAGATGTTTCGTGGAATTCAGGGAAATGTGGACTGATCAAAGAATGGTGTGAAGGACTTCGCGAAATCCTTTATAGTAAGGCAAAGGACGGTGAGGATGAAGGCGAAGGTGAAGTGAGGCTGGAAGAAGGATGCCGGGTCGGAATCATGACGTTTGACGAGTCAATCCATTTCTATGATTTCACGGTTCGTCTTCCAACGATCTTTGTTCTTGGTTTGTGTCCTGAATCTTACAAAGTTCGAAAACATCAACTGTAGGAGACACGCGAGACGGCCCAGATGCACGTTGTTTCAGATATTGATGAGATGTTCATGCCTATCAGTGAAGAATCGTTCTTTGCAGATCCTCGTAAATCTCGGTGAGTACAATTTAACCTTGCTTTATTCAGAAGCTATTCGCAGTTTCGAACATAGAGCCTTTGACTGATCGTTTACAACATCCATTATGGTTGCGTTAATCATGAGCAGCTCTCAGATTGAAACGCTCTTAACAAACCTTCCTTCACTCTTTGCCGAGAACAACGCCCCAAGTGCAGCTCTTGGCCCTGCCGTTCAAGGATGTCTGCTTGCTCTCCGCTATACCGGAGGAGTCCTCAACATTTTCCAAACTGCGCTACCCTCGATTGGATCAGGAGCACTTAAACCGAGAGACGAGATCAAGATGCAAGGAACAGACAAAGAAAAGACACTATTCGTGCCTCAAGACATTTTCTGGCGAAATTTGGCAGAGGAGTGTGTAGATCTAGGAGTAGGAGTCAATTTGTTTTTGTTCCCGAATCAAGCTATTGATGTGGCTACTCTTGGTGTGTTCCCCTCATTTCCATCATGTTTGTTTCTTCACAAGACTTCTGGACAGAATGTTCACTGATAGTATTCTGGCTCAATTTTCTCAGGTGCACTTCCTCACACGACAGGTGGTGACCTATTCTTTCTACCAAAGTTTGACCCAGTCAGAGGAGGTGGTAGGATGAGAGCGGCTATGGAACAGTTTGTTCATCGAGAAACAGGGTACAACGCGACTCTTAAGATACGTTGCTCGACTGGTAGGAACACTTCTGAGCTTGACTTTGTTATACGCATCTTCCTTGACACGAAGCGCTGACTGATTGTCTAATTGGGTTATTCTCTCAATGTAGGTCTTCACGTTGATCAATACTTCGGATCTTTTCTCCAACGGTCTCTTTACGATGTTGAGTTTGCGTCCATCGATGCTGATAAAGCCCTGGCGGCCTCTATTCGGCATGAAGGAGCGCTAGATGAACGAAAGATGGCTTATATCCAAGTCGCCGTGCTCTATACATCTCGAGCAGGAAAAAGACTTGTCAGAACCCTTAATATACAAGTAGCCATCACGGCACTCATTGGGAACATCTATAGATTCGGAGATGGAGAAGCTACAGTCGCTTTGCTAGTCAAAGAAGGTAAGTCTTCCATTCATGCCCTCACAAGGAACTAAGTGATGAATGAGGTCGTTAGTCGATCTGATCGTGTTCCTATATGCTTGAATACTTGTATAGCTATGGGTCAGACAGCCTCTCGGATGTTACCCCAGGTACGGGAAGAGTTGAACGAAAGATGTATCAAGCTTCTTGTCGCCTATAGGCGACACTGCGCCTTATCATCTAGGCCGAATGACGTAAGTTCTCACTTCTCGCTTTCTGTTTTCACATGGAGACTTGAGATTTCATGCCAGCTTCTGTTTCGGTATCATCGTCTGCAAAGATCGTTTTACCGGAAGCATTCCGAATGTTGCCGCTTTACATTTTGGCTCTTCAGAAAACTAAGGCCCTAAAAGGTAAGTCGTCAATGAATATCTAAATCATGCTTTCTTCTCTAATCTATTTTATTGTTGATGGTTGCTTAGGTGGTGTCGTCGTGGCTGATGTTCGGGTGGCGTATATGCAATACCTCCGAACATTGAGTGTGGCTTCGACGATGATGTACCTGTACCCCCAGATGTTTGCTCTTCACGCGCTCTCGCCAGAAGATGGATTTGCGGAGGAAGGGAGCGGACGAATGAAACTCCCTCAGATGATGCGGTGTGGATATCCATGGATGGAGGCCCATGGTGCCTACCTACTCGGTCAGTATCAATATTCTATTATTGACTGCTTGCTTGGCAGATATTGATCTAAGCTCCAATATGTCAACCTCACTTTTTTGGCCGCCTTGGCGCTTGTAGTCAATGGAGAAGTAGCTATGCTCTGGCTTGGAGCATATGTCTCCCCACATCTCCTTAATGACTTGTGGGGCGTTGATGATCTTCAAGATCTTGATGCCCGAATGGTCAGTCTTCTCGTTTCTCATGCATCCTTCTGTATCCAACTTATTCTGAAGTAATTTTCTCACCATCATGCGTTCTCTCCTCGAATGCATATGACTACAGTCATCTCTTCCTCGGCTACCGACCCATCTGTCAACCCAGGTTCGCAACCTGCTTACCCACTTCTCACTCCTTGCTGGTAAGGAGCTCTCGGTCAATATCGCTCGTCAAGGTATCGATGGGCCGGAGCTTGAATTTGCCAATATGCTGGTAGAGGATACCAATAACCAAGAGATGTCTTATCCAGACTGTATGTGCCAACTTTCCTCTGGTTGACACGTTCAATTCTATATTCTGGGCTTCAGGAACCTTGCTATCGCATTCTAATATCGTTATTTTGTTGTTGGTGGCATTTCTCCTGCACTAGACCTTTCTTTCGTTCACAAAGGAACTCAAGAGCAGATCAGAGGAAACTCAACCCAAGAAGAAGGAAAAGGGATCATGAGTTGGTTCAGTCAGTCGTAGTAGCCGTTGAGACGAGAGAATATAAACATGAATTGTGCCATTCCGCTTTTTGTGTGCTAACGACTGGGATATCGAGAACCCAAGATGACAAATAGAGCGGATAGATACGTGAACAAGAGTTGACAGACGTGTACTGCCGCCGCTTACATAAGCAAGCAACTATGATATCTCATCATCCATCTACAAAGAGGTAAACCTCTCATAACCACCACTCAAAACAAGATGGATCAATTGATGCAAACTGCAGGAGCAGCAGGAGGACTACCAGCGGGTGTCCAGGCCGAACAAGAAGCTCTTCGGTTGATTTTTCCACCTCATCTCCAATACAACACTGTATGTAGTCCCTACTTTTTTCAGTCGCTTTCTCAACCCTCCCTACGTCTTATATACCACCTTCTGAGCGTTCGAACGAACCACAACCTGTTCCACTTCGTTCAATCTCGCATGGTCTTTTCGGCTTTCTCAGAATGAATTGGCCAACTCAAAGACACTCGCTTTCTGCTTTTCCGGCGCAACTGCCGGAATCCTCGGGCTCGAATCCCTCACTGGTATCGTTTGGTATCTGGGCACGATTGGTTCCTTGGCTTTGATGTACGCGATCATCAAATGCCAAGGTCGGCCGAATTTGTTCTTCCAGAAAGGATGGTGGGATCTGCTGAGTATTGATCAGGATGGATTCCTGGCGTTTTTGTTGTGTTGGATTGGAAGTTATGCGGTCGTTCATGGTACGTTCCAAAGGCTTCCTCACATCCCTGTTCCCATCCTTCGTCGTTGTCTTTCTCGCTTGACCACAAGTCTGAGGGACGTAGGCTGTGAGAAGAAGTACTGATAGTTTGTAAGAAGAACCCTCTCCTTTTCTTAACATGCTCGTGTATAGTCTACGATTGAACAGCATCAAGAGCATAGAGAAGAGGCATCCGGCTTCCATTGTATATCGGCCTCTGTACATAATTGGTATAAAATTATCTGATATCCTCCAGTTTTTTGGCTTTTGAGTGGCTCAGAGAATAAAGAAGAAAGAATCACTTGCTACCACCGTAAAAAGTTCGGATACGACATGTCTGGGAAATTCTGACTCAAGAGTTTGTGTAGGGGACGCTCTGAAGATGAGATCGAAAGCGATCTTGGACTACATGCACAATCGAGATCTTCCGATGAAATATCGTTTCTGCATGACATAAATCTTTTCAGAAAACTTGAACCATCCCACGATGTTGGCTCCCTCATTTTGCTCGTTCTTGGTCTTTACAGCTCCTCCCGAATTCGCTCCTTTACATCCTCAACTACCTCACCGGCCTTGTCGACGCCCTTCTGAGCCTGAGCCTTCGCATCCTCGAACAGGTCTCCAGCAGCATCAACGATGGACGCCGCTCGCTGGGTAAGGAACGAGGTAAGGATGTTGGACTTAATTTGAAGCTCGTCCTTCTTAATCGGGTTGAGCGCGGAGGACGAGGCAAGCTTGGCCAATCTGCAGATAAAGGATTTGACAAAAAAGAGAAAAGAATAGAGTTAAGAGAGATCGACGTTTGTTTGTACAAGGGCAAAGACCAAGAACTGAAAACCTACCTAGCTTTCTCGTTGGAAATCCAAGTTCGGCCATTCTCTCCAAGAACATCTAACTTCTTCAAGACTCGGAGATAGTACTTAACAGACTCCTGGTCCTTGGCTCGAAGGAACGAAGGTGCAAGAGACTCAGCACTAGCAATCAAGGCCGTGAGCGAGGTGGCAAGTGTTGGGTTGAAGACCGAGCCGACGATGGAATCCAGGTCTCCGATCAAGCCAGCGACGTCAGAGAGCCCTCCTCCAGCGACTCGACTGGTTCCACAGGCTTTGTTTAGGAACTCGACAAAGGCCTCCTCGGTTCGCGCCTTCTCGTATGACTCTGGCTGGAAGTCGATGCTCTTAGAAACACCGGAGGGGAAGTACTTGATGGTCGGGTAAGACTTGACACCATATCGGTTAGAGACCACTTTGTTCGTCTGCTCGTCGGCGTTCATCTGGGCAACAATGCACTGTGAAACAAAGGACGGCGAAAGTATGCATAGTAAGGATCAAACGGTTAAAACGGAGTAAACAGCATTGTGCTCGGATGGGCGTACGTCAGGCTCATTCTTGAAATCGGCAGCAACCTTCTCGAGAACTGGCTTAAGACTCTTGCAGTGTCCACACCAGGGCGCAGTGAAGGCGACGAGAGTACCCTTACTCTCGTCAAGGGCAAACTTATCGAAGTTGGAAACAGTAAGCTCGAGCGTGGCCGGGGGAGGGGGAGCCTTGACCTTGCTCTTGATTCCAGTTTTGTCAGAGACGCTAAGAGAGACCGGAGAGACAACAGAGTTCGACATGAAGATCAGGTTGACATTATGATGAGAGCAGTGCGCACCTAAAGACGGATACAAGTACTTACAAGGCAACAAGAGAATCAAGATCTCGACCAGAATTGTAATCGACCGGCTTCAGGGAACCAGCAGGGAACCACTTGATAGTTGGGTATCCTTTAACGCCGAATCGAGAACCGGACTTCTTGCCTTCTCCGTCGGCATCGATCTTAGCGATCAGGACGTCCTTGCCAGAGTATGTGTCTGCAAGCTGCTCATAGGTAGGTGCTGATATGATGGTGGAACGGATGGCAGAAATGACCAAGAAAACAAAGGTTGTTTTAGAGCTATGCGATTGAAGAGGAGAAGAAACGCGATGCAAAGAAACGGCGTAATATACCCAAGTTTTTGCAGTGACCACACCAAGGAGCACTGTTGTGTTTAGAGTCCATCAGGGAAGTTGAAGGAAGGGAGAAAGGAATTTGCAAAGGAGAATAAACATGGAGAACGAATGATTGAGTAAGCCGAATAGGTTCGAATAGTGAAAAATCCGATACCGAGATGGAAGATGAGTACGAACTAGAACTCAACAAGGGCACCTTTGGCCTGACCAATGTGCTGATCGAAGTTGTCGTCATTGAGGACGAGAACGTTAGAAGCGAGGACGACTGCCGGAAAGAGGAGTAACGAAAGAAGTCTCATGATGAGAGATAGATGAGTGAGATGAGAGTTGAAGCAGATGAGGATGGACAGTAAGAAGGCCAGCGTGGCAAAAAAGAACAGGAACGGTGACGAGGCAAGAAGCTAGGTCGTCATGGTGACGGAGCCCTCCGACTAGCGGCCATCTCTTGCGCACAGGCCCTTCCTCTCATACGCGCACACGGGTTTTGCCTGCCTGCCTACACGCTCGCACAGGCCTCCTCCGTTCCTGTTCCTGTTCCTGTCCCTGTTTCCACTCCTTGAAGCCCATCATCAGTATTCTCTCTTCCCTTCTGGATCTTCTCCATCTTAACTTCGTCTCCGTTCGTTCGGCCTTGCCAAGAAGAAAGCTTCATAGATGGCTCCCTCTCGTCGAGTCTTCTCAGGGAGTAATAGCTCTTGCGAGCATCTTGCTCATTCATTGGAATCCGCTTCGTCAACAAAGATCCTTTCGAGATACTCCAAGATCGTCCGTTGGGCGCTGAAAGAGAAATACCGTACCTCGGCGACCTATTCCTCTTCTGAACCAGCCTCGATTCTCTTCAACGGAGCACATCATCAGAATGGACATGGTCGACCGAAGGTCTGTCTTGTTCTCTGCAACCTTCCGCTCTCTTTGTTTCTCTTTTCTCCTTTTTCTTCTTCCTTTCTCTCTCCCTGGCCTCATACTTGGGATCCTGACCCACACACATAAATACCCTACCATATCAGATGAGTCCACCGGAATGTTCAGAGTGCAGTCTCTCATTAGACCGACCGTTCGCGTGTCTGTCTTGCTCCTTTCTTGGCTGTTGGTCATCATCGTCGTCCACCTCGACCGGAATTCTCAAAGGGAATCACTTGGTTGAACACCTGGCTGCTTCCGATCACTCGTTTGGTAAGCTTTCTCAATGATCCTCTTGTCCTTCTCTCTTGGGCCGTTCGGATGCTAATAATGATTTTTTTATGAGCGCCGTCCCCCTTCAGGTATCGATTCTTCGACCGGCCGGATATATTGCGCTCAATGCGCAGACTTCGTAGCTCACCCTTTACTTGAGTCAGAACGGACCCGGCTGGCATTACGGGAAGAGGACGACTGTCTGGCACTGATAAGAAAGGGTACGTACAGTTGTTTGTGTGTTTGATGTAGAGGTGTGGCACGTAGATCTAAACGCTGATCGACATTCTCCGTCATCCCTTCCTTCCTTCTTCTCTCCACCATATACCGGCCCTCCCCAGCGCCGTCGAAACGAAAGCGGCCCCTCGCTCGGTCGGATCCCACATTTGTCCCTGATGAGAGAGAGCAGGTCTTACTTCTGAACGCCAATCCTCTGCCTTGTAGAGGTCAGCTCCCATGTTGCATCTATTCGTTCTGACACCAGTTGACCTTCCTTATTCGCATGCTTTCATCATCTTCCTCCTTGAGCACAGGTCTCCGTGGGTTCCGTAATATTGGCCAAACTTGTTTTCTCTCTGTGATCCTCCAGTCATTTGTTCACAACCCATTATTAAGAGACTACTTTCTCGCTGATAGGCACAACAGAACCATCTGTCTCGCTCGTCGGACAGCTGGTAAGCAGAAGGAGACCGATGTGGGTGGGTGTATGCTCTGTGAGCTTGACAGGGTGTTTAGTGAGGTTCGTTCGACCAGTTTTTCCTCCAATCACACTTCAAACCGGATTCACTATCTTGAGTACTTATTGTTCGTTGGTTCCCTTATCGACTAGATCTATTCCGAGGAGCAGACGCCGTTCGGCCCAATCACCTTTCTATACTCCATGTGGAACTCATCCGCTGATTTGGCCGGATATGCCCAACAAGACGCTCATGAGTACGTCCTCAAGCTTTATGTATGATCGAGTAAGGAGAGATCTCTGATCCCATTCTGCCTCTTGTCCAAACGTAAACTGTCAAACATAGATTTTTCATCGCCGCTCTCAATCAAATGCATACTGATACCCAAGGACTTGACAGTGATTGCTCCTGTCCTATTCGTGCGCATCCTCCCCCCTTGCTGCTTCTTCCCAAACTCCTTTTCTCCCTCTCTTGCTCTGTCGCTGTTGCTCCCATTCAATGGTAATGACCAAATGTCTGTGGGTTCTACGTTTGACAGATACTACGTTCTCGGGTCTGCTACAATCTGACGTGCGATGCGGCTCCTGTGGAGGAATCACCTCCGCCTTTGACCCGATGCTTGACATTTCGCTTGATCTGAGGAACAAAGGGTCAGAAGGGAAAGCGGGGAGCGAAGGAAATACGCTGAAAAAATGTCTGGATCGGTACGTCCATAGTCCTCATTGTCCTTTGTTCATCCGTTGCGTTTGGTATTGAGGATCACACTATGTTATCAGGTATACCTCCCCTGAAAGACTTGGCCAACAATATACTTGTGGAAAATGCGGTTTGGTGTCCTCCGTTCGTATCCTGCTTCCTCCGGTCGATATTTGCAGTTTTCTTTCTGTGATTGACTCAACGATGTTCCTTCACATAAACCGTTAACTCTCGTGTGTGTGTTTTCTCTGGTCCCATTCAACGTTGTCCAACAGGACTCGACCAAACAGCTCAGCATAAAAAAGATTCCGCCAGTCTTGTGTTTCCAATTCAAAGTATGTTGCGTCTCCCCCGTTTTCGTTCTTTGTACTCATGCTTATATTGTCTTTGCGTTCAGTAGAGGTTTGAGCATCAACCTGGATCTACATCAATCAAAGTAGAATCACCAGTTCGATTTCCCTCTTCGATCGATATGACACCTTATCTTTCTCAATCGATCCGAACAAAATTGAAAAAGTCCTCGGCCCTGATCCGCGGGTTCGGAGAAGAGATGATATATGACCTAGTTGTGGTCGTGTGCCATCAAGGCCAGCTGAACAACGGACACTGTTTGTCTATTTCACATCATTGCGTCTTGTCAGAGCAAAGACATCTGTCTCTGTGTATTTGGTCTGATGCTCATATGTATGTAAACATGATAGACACCAACTTTGCTCGATTCAGAGAGGAGTGGTACTACTTTGGTACGTCTTTAGCATTCTCGGTTGATGTAGATCTCATACATCAACTGTCCTCGAAGCTGATTAGAAATTCTTTAACCTCCAACTTTTTTCTTCTTCTTTTCATCAACAGATGATGAAAAGGTTGATTTCCTTCTCAAATTTCGTCATTTCGTCTGCCCTTGTACTGATGACGGGGTTTCTCCTCGACCTCACTTCCTATTAGGTCTTGCCGTCGACCTTAGGTTATGCGCTTGGATCCAGAGCGTACGCGAATGTCACTTGTTTCTCGTTATCTTGGCACACACCTTGTCTAATGATATTCGTTTCGATTCTCATTCTATGCATATATTTTCTTCGCAGCTATATGCTTACGTGCGTCTACAATCCGTCCTTCCTAACAATTTTCCACATGTAGAGCGGGTCTGTTTCTGATCTCTTCGTCTTTCTTCATCCACGGCATCTGCGTCTGTTTAGCTATGTTAAACGGTATCTGGAATATGCGCCACTTCGTATATGAGCTGCCGAACGAACAATCAGGGTTTCATCTAGTTGGCTGGCTGGATAGAGGGATGTATCATGACGGTAAACTAAACGACATTGCGACCGTCTAGTTAGCAAGGTTGGACTGTGCACCCATCTGGCTCCTCATATCAGACCGAATGGTTCTGGTAGTGTTTTCTAGATCAATTTTATATATGCCAGATAAAGAGAAAGATAGAAGAGCAATGGCCCGAGAACAAACAGGAAAGAATGATCACATTGAGGTTGTGGTACATAAGTAGAGAATGGGCCACTAAAGAGTGGAAGAAAAGGGTATGGAAACAGAACATTAAAAAGCGTGTTCCTTAAGTTCCTTTTTGAGGGAGAATGGGAGGTGTATGTGTTGAGGGTAGAAATGAGAAGGGAGTTTAATCGAAGGTCATCTTCTTGCCCTCGGCAGGGACGATTCCTCCGGTTCGAGCTCTGTGGTATTAGGGAAAGGAAAGGAGAAAAACGGGGGAACATGATGTCAGGAATGTCTGTTTGATCTAAGAATTCAGCTATAAGTACAGATAGAACGTGAACTTACCCTCCACCTCGGGGGGCACCTCGACCTCGTCCTCCACCTCGGCCTCCTCGGTCACCGAAACCACCCCGTCCTCCACCTCGACCGCCCCTGTCACCACCGAATCCACCTCGGCCTCCACCTCGGCCTCCTCGACCTCCTCGGTCACCACCGAAACCGCCTCGGCCACCTCCTCCACCGGCGTTGTCTCTTGGAGGGGCAAAGTCGATCCTGACGTTCCTTCCCTGGATGTCCATTCCGTTCACAGCGGTGAGAGCGGCCTGGGCGGAATCGATCGATCCAAACTCGACGTAGGCGAATCCCTTGGGAGCACCGGTCTCCCTATCGGTGGGCATCCTGACGGAGGCGACCTGTCCGTGAGAAGAGAAGGTCTCCCAAAGAGCGTCCTCGTTAGTGTCGAACGAAAGGTTTCCGACCCAAAGGGTGGTAGCCGGAGGGTTAGGAGCTCGGTCAGACTGGTACGGCTTTCGCTCTTCCCTGGGGGCTCGGGCAACGGCGTAGTCGACTCGGCATTCTCGGCCGTCAATCTCCTTACCAGAAAGCTCGTATCCCTTCTTGGAAGACTCAAGGTCGGCGAAATCGATGTAACCCATACCCTTGGATCGACCGGTCTCTCGATCCATCTGGATTCGGACAGAGACGATCTCTCCACAGGACTCGAACTCGGATCGGAGCCAGTCCTGATCAACATTCCACGAAAGATTTCCGATCCAGAGGGTCAAGGCGGGGGGGTTACCCTCCTGGGCAACGTTCGAGTTGTAGGCGGCAGACTGGTCGGCGAGCTTGGTCTTCTTGAGGGGGGCCTCGGCCTCCTCGTCAGCCTTTCGCTTGCCTGTAAGTGAAATGTGAAGATGAAGAGAGGGAGAGGGAGGAAGATGAGTGGAAAGAACGAAATCGAAACAAAAGAACGAGTTCGAGTTGAACAGATAGGGAATCAAGTCACGAACCGTTGCTTTCAGCAGGCTTGGCCTCCTCCTTCTTCTCCTCTTCCTCCTCATCAGAGGAAGACTCCTCCTCGGACGAGCTGGACTCCTCAGAGCTGGAAGACTGTTTATGATCGGGTAGCACAAAGATGAGGACAGATATAAAGCTGCCTAAGCATAAATATGAAGAGGAAACGAACCTCCTCGGCAGCGGCAGCGGCAGCCTTCTTGACGGGCGAAGCAGCCTTAGCGGCGGGCTTCTTCTCCTCCTCCTCGTCGGAAGAGGACTCCTCCTCAGAGCTAGATGACTCCTCAGAGCTGGACTGTAATTTTCAAGCATTGACAAAACAAACATGAGCTTCAGCTTGAATTCACGTGCGATCGAGCTTCAGTTCGAGAACGAAACAGACCTCAGCCTTCAAAGTCTTTCCGTTAACCTATGAAATGGGAATGACAAAGAGAAACCAACGTTAATACCCGTCCTCTAGCAACTCGATAGGATCGAAAGGATGAAGGAAAGATACGAACAGCGGCATCAACGACAGTGGCGACACCAGCGGCGACGGCCTTAGCGCCGGCAACAACCTTGGCGACGGGCTTCTCCTCCTCATCAGACGAAGACTCCTCCTCAGAAGAAGAGGACTCCTCCTCAGACGAGGAAGACTCGGAAGAGGACGAAGGGGGAGGAGGAGTAGGCTCCTTCTTCTTCTGTAAAGCAGTTTTTTTAGTAGACGGGAAAAATTGATTATCAGAAAGATATGAAAATTTTCAACCCAACCAGAAAAACGAAGTTTTGACGTGTCCAACCAAAGTACGTGTCAGTTCTGTTTTTTTAATTAAACTTGCAGCCTCTTGGTTCCCATCCAGGCGCGAGGAACCAAGCACTCTCGAACAAGATGAAACGTCGATACGTACAGACTTCTTCTCCTTCTTGTCCTCAGACTTCTTGGACTTCTTGGACTCCTTCACAGGGGCATCGGCAACAGGGGCGGCGACCTCGGACTTCTTGGACTTCTTGGACTCGGACTTGGCCATTTTAGGAATAAGGGATTGAGAAAGGGAAAAGGGGGGGACGGACGAAGAAAATTAAGGAGGATGGATGGAGGTGGGGTGGAATAAGCGTGGGTTGATAGAACGAGTGGAAACTTTCCATATGACTGCCCAAATTTGGTCGGAGTTGGAAATGATCACGTGATATCATACAACCCTAACCAGGTCGTCTCTATATCTGGATTCCATCCGAGATCATGAGCAGCAACAACGATATCAAGAAGACGATACAACATGTTCTCCAACCTGAATCTGTTCAGGTCAACTTTCTGTCCGATGGCAGCCAGATGTGAATCAGCGTTCTGTCCGTTCGCACATCAAGCCCATCAGGCCGAGTCGATCGACGTACGAGCTCTTTTGGAGCTTCCTTCGAACCCTGGTACATCTAGTTTGGTTGACTCTTCCGGTTCTCGTTCAAAACGGCCGTTGTCAGACGTTCCTCAGCCTGCTGGACGACCTCTGAGCACGAAGAAACAGAGAACAGATACATTAGACAGTCAGACTGCTCCGCCAGTCTCTTTGGCCAAGAAATTATCCTCTCAGAGCTCCTCTAGTGTTCAGCCTGTCGCCTCGAAGCCAACCGAATCACCGGCCAAGTTCGAATCGTTGTCAAACACATTCAGACGTCCACTGGATCAAAAACCTCTTGATGGTGTCGGTAATTCCAAATCAAGCCGCGAATCCTCCCAGCTTGTTCCGTGTCCCACTTTAAGTCTACGCCCGAACCAGACAACCGTTCCCCTAAGAGATAGACAGAATGCGCTCAAGGCGCTTTACGCGGAGTTCACAAAGCTTTACCGCCCAATCCTCAAGTTGGACGGTAGCTTGCCAGCCAGGCATGCGCTTGCTCAGGAACAGGATGCTTACAAGAAAGGCCGAACGAGCTACAAGAATGTAGGACATACCGAAAATCTCACAACCCGTCTAAGGTACTGATCTGATCGTTCTTTCTTCGACGGACTCTAGGCTCTGTCCAATATGTTAATTAGTATTCGAAAGCGGCCTCCTCCCGACTTCCTTATGCATTCATCTATCGGAACTCAGGCCGAGAGCTTGCGTGCATCAGCGTCCTTGGCTCAACGTGAAGCCTCTAAGATCACTTACGCCTCGATTGCTCCTTTCCTCCTTCCTCTTGAGAACTTTGGCCTATGGGATTATGCTGTCGATGTACCCAGCTTTGAGGGCGGCACTTCACCACATCAGGAAGGAACTAATCAGATATGTGAGCGATGCGCCAAAGAATTCTTAGTTCCTCTTAATGGTGAAGCAGGTATAGAGAAAGGACAGGACAAATGCTGGTACCACTGGGGGCGAAAAAGATGGGGCAAAGATCAAGGTTCGTGTGAGATTTACTTTGATGTGATTTCTCACTAAAAGAAACCACTCTACTCGTAAAAGTCTGATGATACTCTATGATACTCTATGATACTCTATGGGCGGACGTATTTGCCCATCCTTTCTCAGGCATACGCACCCAGCTAGCCACTTGCTGTCAGCTTCCTTTTAATTCTCAAGGATGCACCACTGCGACCTCTCATGTTTTTGCAGACAAATCAATCGACGGATTGCATTCTCAACTAGCTTTCGTTCGGTCCGAAGATATTCAGGCCGCAGAAGAGTCAAAAGCGGGGCGAAATAGATCAGAAGTCTCGGAGGGTTGGGGAGAACTGATGCCCGGGCAGTTGAGATTGTTAGGCATGGATTGCGAGATGCTGGTGAGTATATGCGATTCTTCTTTTCATTATTAAATGCCTGTAGGCCAGTCGATTGATCGTTCCAACGATTTTTGGACTCTTTGTCCTTGTCAACCTATCCACCAGTATACGACAGCAGGTACGCACTCTTTTCTTGATCAAACACTACCTTTCTCTCGAACTCACCCGCTTCACTTGCCCTCACTTCTCAGGATTTACAGTGGGCAGAATCACTCTTGTAGACGAAGATGGAAAGATGGTCTTTGATGAATTCGTCAGGATCGATCCTGCTCACGCATTGTATGTCTTCTGCAATTGGTTTGCCCCTCATCGTCTCTCAGAGTCGTTCCTAATGATATTCGCTTCTGTCCTCTTTATCACCGACGATATATTCGTCTCTTACCCCTTGATGATAATATGTACATAGAGATTATAATACTCGGTGAGCACCTGTTTATTCTCATTGCTCCGTTTTCCTGTCGCTCATAGGTGCGGATCGACGAATCGTAGGTTCTCAGGACTACATCCACACCAAATTGAAGCGGCGTCCATGAACTTGATAGACGCTAGGCAAGCGCTCATGGCGTTCATCGGTCCTGCTACTATCATCGTTGGGCATGGGTAAGTGATGAATCTCTCCAGGGTCATCGCCATGGCTCGTCTAGCGCTCTCCTATATCCCTGTGTTTTGATGGGAGAATAGTCGCCTAGTGTATGCTGTCGATTTGATGACATTGTCTTTTCCTTTGACGTAATCAGCCTAGAGAATGACCTGAAAGCACTCCGATTGATTCACCATCGAGTGATAGATACAGCCGTCGTACGTGGTTCTTTCTCATGATCTTTCTTCTGTCTTTGTCCGACTCTTTTCCTGATCACGCGATCTGGAAATTTGATTGTAGCTTTTCGCCCATCCTCAAGGTCCTCCTTTCCGATTCTCGTTGAAGACTCTCGCACTATCTCATCTGAAACAAACCATTCAAGACTCGGCCGATCAAGGTCATTCGTCCGAGGAGGATGCAAGAGCATGCATAGAGTTGATCAAGTGGAGGGTCGCTCAAGAGAGGGAAGTTTTAGCGCGAGCAGCGGAACTAGCGTTAAGTCTTGGTATTGATTGAATTTGAATATAAGAATGAGATATGTAAGCTTATCAGAGTGATACCATAAGAGCTCGTAGATGGATCGTCTGAGAACAGTTCTCTGAATCATTCTCCTCAAATTTAATCCGACCGGATTGAAACAAAGAACGAGGCTTGATCGTAAGATAAATTCGCCGACGAACACATGAATCGATACAGACGACTAGAAAGGGAAAGAGACCAAAGACCGAAAGAAGTATATCTAAGAAGAGGAAAAGGAAAGTAATACAGGAGGCGAACGCCAGCGCCGGAGTTATATAAGATGAGTAAGGATGGTGAATGGGAAAACTGAAAGAGACAAGGAAAGAAACAGACAAAACAAGAGTAGAACTCAGACCAGAGGAAGAGGAAGACCAAAGACAAAAGAGAAGAAGCATTCACGAAAGAGAGAAAAAACCCTGGTTTATAAAGATAAGTTTGATATAGAAGGAAGCTGAGTGTATAAGAGCAAACCAAGTAAGGAAAATAGAGAAGAAGAACAAGGAGAAGAAAAAGGCAGAGTCTACACCGTTGAATCGAGTGCGCACACCTCGCTCTGAACAAAAACTGGGCGAGACAGAAGAAATTTATAGGAGAAGAGATCGCAGACTAACTCCAGCAAGTACAAAGGAAAAAAAAGAAGGTTTAAATGATTAGAAGCAGAGACAACGCAGGTTTCAGACTCCCAGGATCAAAGAGCTACAGCTTCCTTTTCTGATATCTGGTCGGCCATCACCGTCGGCATCGTCTCGTCCAACGCCGGCTTTGTTGACCTAGCGAACACAACTCGGAAGTCGACTCTCTCCATCTCTCTGATTTCGACCGATTCGAGATCACCATGCTGACAGGAAGTGCTGTCCTCCCCGTCTTCGTCCTCAAGATCGGTCGAGTAGAGCGATAGGTTCGAGTCGATGGACCCAGCCGAAGGAAGTGAAGGGGTAAAAGATGAGTTCTTGGATTTTGACGACGGCTGATTGACGGATGGTTCGACGGTGATCTGGACGTCCTGGTTAAATCGTACTGAAGATTGCAAGGGCACACGGTCGTCTATTTGTTTGAGTCCGGTTCGGTCTGAATAGCTTCTCTCCTGACGGAGATAGAACGGTTTCCGATGATCTCGTACGAGCATAGGCGAAGGTAACCTACCTCTTGGCTCGAGGTCCAGCTTGTCGCCAGCCTCGATCCCGAAACCCAGTCCGGATTGGCCGGTTAGCATGGGAGCAGAAAACGAGGTGGATGGCGTGTTGCGGTCCGACCTTGGAGGGGGAAGCGGGAAGTGATCAAACGCGGTCGGAGAGCTGGCAAGAATGGAAGCCAAAGAGGCGACTGAAGTGGATTCTGACAGGTTCGGGCTAGCTTTCGGTGTCTGCAGATTGTCGACTGAAAGACTGGCGAGCAATCGGTCGAGCTGATCATCTACCTCGTCAATATCCTCTTCAGGAATGACATTGACCTGGAGCTCTGGATGCTCCCAAAGCGGACTCTCGTACTCATCACTTGTGAAGCCAGAAGAGGTTGAAAAACAAGAGGTCGAAGAGACAAGCTCTGGAAGGGCTACTTCGGCTGGGACAGAGACGGGTATCGGTGGTATTGATCGCGATGGTCGCACAGGCGGCGAAGCAGGTGAGGTCGTTACCTTCGGGGGCTCTAATATAAGGGCAACAGTAGGCGAAGCCACAGGTGAAGGACAAGTTGATGATGATGATGATGAAGGGGAGGACTCCTCAGTCATAGACGGGGCTGATGCCACAGGGGGTAGGGTTGTAGAGGGTTTCAACTCAGAGAAGGAGAATGAGGAGTCGAAAGAGAACGAGCTGGCAAAATTGAAACCAAGATCGTCTGCCGATAAATCAAGTAACAATGGAGATCGTTTGGTCTTGATTTGATCAACCGTTATCGACGATGATGGTAATGATGAGGATGGGGATGGCGAGATAGGAGGTGTGGCTGCTCTGTGGAAAGAAACGTCGCTGGCGTTCGTGGGGGTCTTGCACTCGTCCGAAATGTTTCCCTCTTCTTCTTCCTCAGCTTGCTTCTCTTTACTCTGCTCATCCGTCACAAGTTCAGAATCCAGCTCTTCCGTACTATTCGGATTGCTACCCAAGTCGGGTGTTGCCGGTACAACGATAAATGTTGGGAGTGCGGTTAGTCCCAAGGATTCAATTGGTTCTGTCGGTAATATCCGACACCAATCGTCCATCTGCTCATGAAGGGTCTGTGGCGAAGCTTGAGGGGAGGTAAACACTGGCCTGATAACCGAGGAGGGTTTCCGTCTGGTGGAAGTCATTTTGGAAGAAGTGGCCGAACTCTGGTCGGAAGTAGAATGCAGGACGCGGTGTTGTGCTGACGAGGGTCGACGGGAGGGGAAGGAAGATGATGCGGATGATCGCCGAGACTGAGGATGTGTGTCTGGAGATATCAAGCACTCCCGCGAGGGTAATGACTCAGGCAAGTTGGACATACTGTTTTGAAGGGAAATGAGCGTCGCAAGAAGGCATGTTTCAGTCAAGACTTGGTACGATGGGTATTGCAAAGAAGGCGAGAAGATATTATATTTACCTATTGGATCGTTTTCGTTCGTGCCCCCTATTGCGGTTCCTCACGACATTCGGGCTCCCAGTATTCATGGGGTTTTCTCCCCAACCCTTGCCGAACGCCATGGCTGGAGATTCTACGCTCCCTCCTGTCCTTCTGGTCGAGACAAAGCGCCTCTCGCTTTCTTTCATGCTGGATCCCTCTGATACGAGGTCCAACTGTGAGGATGAGGCCGAACGAAGGTCCCGCATAGAAGAAAAGCCATCGGGAAAGGGCGGCATGGGTCCCTCGGCTTGAGTCCAATGGTAGGACTTGTCAAAGAACGCACCTGAACGTCGGGAGGGGAGAGTATCTTCTGAAGACGATGCTCTGAGATCAAAGGGATACGTTTGCACAGAGTTCGGCTTCCGCTGAATCCGATGGTGAGAGGAAGTAGTACTCAAAGGGGAAGGTAGAGAGTCCGAGGTCTGATGAGGCGACTGGTGCTGGTGCTGATCCCGTTGTTTTTGTTGACGCGACGAGTCCAACGCGCTTTTAGACTGGGCTACCGTCGACGATTGGCTCGAGACATTCGCTCCCGATACGCTTCGTTTCTTCCAGAACTTGAAACCAGACGATGAAGGAGTTGATTGGTGACCACTTGAGGTAAGCTCCTTAACGGAGGAAGAGAAGAAAGAAGACGAAGCAGAGGTAGAGGTGGACGATCCAAAGCCTGGGGTCGAAGGAGATGAGGCGGAGGAGATGGTGGTATACGTACGAGCCGAAGTGGGGGTAAACGACTGTTTGAGAGGCGAGTTTGAAGAAGGACGCGGCTGATGCTGGTTGGCTTGTAGGTCCAGAGGTGGAGGCGCGTTTCTTCTTTTAGGAGAGGACGAGGAGGGATTGACAGAGGAGAAGGTGGTAGTAGAAGAAGAAGAAGCAGCGGAGGGAGAGTTGGAAGATAGCATGCCAGACGCTAGAGAAGGAAGAATAAAAGAAACAAAGGATGAACGAAAGAAAGAGGCTACTCTCTGGACGATGGACCAAAACGAGAAAGGGAAGCGCTGAGGTAGGAGATATAAAGATGTGGAAAGAGGGTGAACGAATGGAAATAAGAAAAGAGAAGACGACAAGAAAGAAAGGAGGAAAGGTAAAGAGAAGTAAAAGAAATGATAGAAGCGTGCTGCTGCGGACGAACGTGAGAGGAGTAAATAAACAAGCGGTCCGCTTGTTCTTGGTTACGTGTGTTTGTGTGGTTATATGGCCGCGGGCCATTCCGCAGCCAAGTCAGGTTACGGTTACGTATGACAGGTAATTGGCCGCTATACACGCAATGTCACCAGCAGCGATGATCCTACTTTAGAAGATGACACATGCAAATCGGATTGTATTGTTCTCATTCTGCAGTCAATCGAGCTGTATCTGTTGTGTGAGGCGAACAGGGACGGACTCGAGTTGACTATAACAAGTCTCTTCCTCCAAGTTGTATATTGTCAATATATATAAGCTCCTCAGCGACTCTCTGAACGCTGCCTGCCATCGCCGTTACCTTCTCTCCTCTTCTTCCGGCTTGCCCTTCTGTCTGGGCTCAAACTCTGGCTTTCTCTGTCCATTCGTCCTCCTCTTCCTGAGCGCCTTCTAGCCTGGGTAGCCTCCTTGGGGTCGCTGTCCGATCCTTGTGCCTTGGAGCTTGTCCCATGCAGCAGCTTCTTTTTACATCTCTTACAGCAAACAACTTTGACCAAAGCGGTCTTTGCCTCTTCCTTTTCAACATAAGAGAAAGGAAGCTCGAACTATTTGATCGATAGTTGGAATTGAAAGCCACAGAGTAGGACGGCGGTGAAGAGGGAAAAGAAAGAAAAAGGAAGAGTCAGCAGTTAAAGAGGAGGAATATCTGCGTATGTGCATGTGCAACGGGGTCACAAAAATGATAGACAAGAACTCATACCGCTTCTAAAGGTGGACAAGGCGGTGCATCAGATGACAGAGGAGGAAGATGATAGGCACATCTCAATGAGCCACAAGTCGAAGATCCGATAGAACCAATCACTTCCTCAGGCGTTCGCCATCGGAGTGCAACCTGCAGTACCAGTGAAGGATCAGGACAGAAAATGTAGAGGGCAAGGTCTGGTTAGACTAAGTCTCTTCTCGAGAATTCGATGGCATTTTCTAACAACGAATGTTAACGATATATATGTCGGCAGATTAAACATACCTGACCGGACTTGTAATGCTTAAGATCAACGAGAGCGTACTCCTTAAACAGTGATTCTTCGTATCGCTTGGCAATCAATCGTCCATACGCTGTTAGGGACTCAGAAGGGGTTTCCACGGTGGATCCGGTCTCGTCTTCACGAATAAATCTGAACTTGATTGAGAAAAAAAGGAGAAACAAGGATAGCAAAATACGGTCAAAAACGTCACTAAAAGCCCAGACATAACACTCTATCTAACGTGGCTATTGAATGGATGCTCAACTGGTGTTCTTGCTTCAATAAATCCCAATCAGTCTTGTTTCTCGACCGCCTCTCGTCCTCAGAGTTTCTCGTTCTAGATCCATCCGGGTCGTAGATCGCGACTTGGTTCTTATGTCGAGTATAGGCCGACTGGCCAGCCAAGTTGTTCCGAGCTGAAGACGGTAGAGGCTGCCGAGCAGATTTTGGCCGACCTTCTTTCTTAGAGAGACTCGAACAAGACATAGCTAAAATGATTGGGAACGTCTAGTGTCTTAAACAGAGTCGTAGTCGGTCGAGAGAGGGAAAGAAAATTAAATACAAACAGCAAGCCAGAAGGTAATCGCAAGTGAAAGTTGTGTAGCCGAAGTCGGCTGACTATCCGTGGCTTATGAGCAAGCGATAAGTGCATTTTTAGGGTTATTATCACATCATCAATTTCAACTGCGTGCAGTCGTTCTTTTATATTTCAATCAGATATAGCGTTCTATGTATAGGATACCCGAATATCTAGTTGGACTCTTCTGCCTTCAACCATTCTCTTGGCTCTCTCAACACCTCCATTAGGCGACCCTCTTCTGTACCCTGTTCTCCTAACTCTGAGCAGTATTCCCAACGAGCCGTTAGTGGGATGGTCATCAGAATGCTTTCTATTCGCGCGCCCGGCGTCATCAGTCTAGGAACGGAGAATGTCAAACAGAGCAGTTGATCAGTAACAATACAGCCGAGGACCAAAGAAAGCACCAAATAGACGCAAAGAATCGTTGTCACTAACCCAAACTTAGTTCCTCGATCGATGACCAAGTTAAACTGTTTACACACGAGATAGAACATCGAGGGAGAGACGAAACGATTGAACAACAGGTTAGCAAACAAGATAACAAAGTCAGCTCACATAAGACAGAACGTACCTCGGCATATCTGCCTCTCCGAATCTGTTGCCAGCGCCATTGTTCAGGCGTATAAGGTAATTTCCACCGTTTCTCAAGGATAGGAACGTAAGCGGGCACAAAGGAATCTCCAACAGATTTAACAAAGTCAAAGATCTCTTCCTTGGTTGGCTGAACTCCGTTTGACTAAAAGACGTGGAAAACAGAAAGGCAAACAAGATTAAGGAAAGAAAAAAAGAAATCGTGAAGAACTGGCTGAAAAATCAAGCATATCTCACCTTGGCCTTTGCCGATTTCTCATCTAAATCGTCGAAAAAGATTCCCCCGACTCCTCTCGCTTCTCCTCTATGCGGAAGGAAAAAATACTCGTCGCACCAAGTTTTGTAGCTCGGGTAGATATCCTTGCCGTGTCCTTCGCAAGCGTTCTTCACGACGCCGTGAAAATGTTCGGCATCTTCTTCATACAAGTAGCTCGGAGTCAGATCCAACCCTCCGCCAAACCAAGAGGCCAGTGGTTTTGATGGATCCTTCGGGTCGTAGGTCTCAAAGTATCGGACGTTCATATGGGCCGTAGGTGCCTTGGGATTCTTCGCATGAAGTACAAGGGATAGCCCGCATACAGAGTACGGAAGTGAGACTCCAGGTCCGACAGAGGACAAGGCAGAATGGTTGGCGCGCATCTGTTGTACAGCATTCGGAGGGAGCATCCCATGGACAACAGACACATTGACACCTCCCTTTTCGATCACATTTCCGTCAGAAATCACGCAGGTGATTCCTTCTCCGCCGTCATTTTGTCGAAGCCAATGGTCATGAATGAACTTGGCAGGAGCTGACGAGGCCAAGCGTAAGAGATAGCACTTCAGATGGTTAAGAAATACACAAAAGAAACAGACAGGTCATTGTGAAGAACATACGAGAAGATGAAGACAAGAGAGAACGCGGCTGTGTTCGCTTCTCGAGGTCTTCTATGGCGGAAGTGATTCGCAACTGGAGAGATTTGATGTAGGCCTCCATATCGTGATACATAGGTGACTAGTTGAATAATCAAGAGTAACAGCAGATAGTCAGATAGGCTTTTCCAACAGATCTTCATCCTAAAGGTTTGCTCACAACTGTAACCTCCGCATCCTTCGATAGCTCAAGCGTTTTCAGGGAGAAACCGAAACCGGATGCTTGCAAGAAAGACTGTTTGAAATCCTCAACACTCTCCTAAAGTGTCATTATACATAATGCAACGATTTACCGCACACGTCAGACTAGGGGAGGTATCGTCAAACAAAAAATGAGAGGGCTCACAGCCAAAGTATCCCCCAAGAATAATCTACCTCCAACTAGAAGACTAACGCCTCCAATCAAGGAAATAGCCCTCATATTGCTGTTTCCGCCGTTGGTATTTTTCGGAGGAGAAGGAGTAGCGAGATTAGGACGTGTGGACAACATCTTCTCACAGCCACTCGGTTTGATTGGCCGAAAGCCTACGTGACCATACAGAACACTGATTAAGTCCAGACATACTACGATACGCGCAAGTGAAGCAAACTTGTCGCTTACCACTGACTACTCGAAGTGAGTGGCCCATTCGACAGGAATAATTGAGCTTGGACATATCCTCGGAGTAAACAAGTTGAACTGGGGTTTCTTCTTATCTCTATGACACGCTTAAGATGTCAGAGAGAGACCTGACCAGGTTCGATCGCAATATCAGCAGGTATATATGCATTCCTAGATGTACTGGGAAGTTAGGTGGTTGTGTCCGTTTTCCAAAGGCGAGCGCTCCTCAAGAGACGCGAATCTTCTAACGCGTTCTCCTAAATTCCTCAGTCTTCATCCTACACTTTCCAGTTTCTGCCGAAAAATCCACATTAAATAGAAAACATTCTCACATACATCTTATCGACAAGAGCAACCCACCGTCGGCGGGACTCCTCCTTGATACATACTGCAAAGTTTGATAAGAGGAAGCTATTCCGACATGCACTCAACTATTTGGACAAACTCTCCGTCAACAGAAGAATTAAAGTGATTGAGTTTGATCACTACGATCCATCTATCGTTTTAGTTGAACAGATACATTGAGATGTTCTATAGGTATATTTAACCGTTTTCTACCAAAGATCTGTTCCAACAACATCCCCTCCGAACTCAGCAAGATAGATTCGGGTCTCAGACAAGATGGCCAACTTCTGGTCTCCGACAAATGCCAGATTGGCAGACCCCTCGCCGAGGAAGATCTTGCCAAGGAGAACTCCGTTGGAGTTGAAAACCTGTTTGCACGGACATATCAGAAAGAAATTCGATCTGTTCGGTTATCAACTCAAGTAACAAAAGGAATCACTCACATGAACTCCATCTCCTGCTCCAGTGTACACGTTTCCATTCTTATCGACCTTGATTCCGTCGGGTACGCCGCTATGGGAAATGATTCAACCATTGAACAATCAGCTTTAAACATAGGTGCTCTTTTAAATAATACCGAACTGAATAAGAAGATACACACGAGTCTAGGTAAGCAAAGAGTTTTCGGTTTCCGAAAGAAATCTGTCCATCATTCTCTTCAATATCGTACGTATAACTTTATGTACACGTTATCATATCAGCCTTGGTTCACCTCAGCAAATCACAGATAGAGAATCACTCACATAGTGGCAGGGAGGTAAGTGTTGACGGTCCCATTCTGTGCCCCAGTGTCGCTCCTGTTGACAAAGGCGGGTCAAATCAGATTTAGAAAACCATCCAAGCAGATTTCAGAATGAGCCTAACTTACAGATAGACCTTGCTTTCATCAGGGCTCAATGCAATTCCATTGACGTGTCCAAAGTGCTCGGCCACAGCTCGAACGAGGCCAGTCTCGGGGTTGAAGGAATACACTTGCTCAGGAAGCTGTAAGAAATAGTGTAATGATCAAACGGAGCATTTGATTTAACGAAATTTGTCAGATGTTTTCGATGCAATATGGATCAAACGAAAGAGGATTGAACATACTCCAGGGTATGGCTTGAAACCCTGCAAGTAGCCATAGAGAGTATCGGTGAAGAGAATAGATCCCGACTTGTTGTGAACGACAACTATGAGAGAACGGAAGAGAAGAAAAAGTGTACAAATTGTTATTGTTTGATCGTCCAAGAGAATATAGTTATACCCCAAAAACAGAAAGGTTCGAAAGACTGACCATCGTTCAGAGAGTTGAACCTTCTACCAAAGAAGTTATCAACTAGGACAGTGGAGTTGTACGGGGCCTCAGGGTTGACCAGAGTCAAAGAAGCTGGGATTTCGCCTCGACCCTCAGCGGCAAGCAAGAGCTGGCCTTTGTAAGGAGTTCCACCTAAGACAAATATGATCACTTAGCTCAAGCATGAGACAACATTTCTCCCAAATATGTAGACTTACCATTCGTCATTTCAACAGCAGGCGATGCAACAACTTCTTCAGGAATCAAATTAAGGGTCTCATTTCCACTCGTCAAATTCGACAAAGCGATCTTGAAGATTCTGTTGTTCTTATAGAGGCCAGAGTCTCCCTTGGCTTTGATTCAACGATCGATCGATCAATGAAAAAGAAAGAGTGTTTGTAAGTGCGAAAACTGCGGAAGAGAAAACAACATGGTTTGCTGAGACATACGATTTCCTGCGTTCGAGCAGAAGAAGCTGAACAATTGTCAAGAAGCGGTTGTCCAGTCAGCATGTCATCAGATTCATGAAAAGGATGAATGTGCAAACCCACAGCTCATTGGTGTCCGGCTTCCAGATAGCAGCTTCGTGCGCAAAGTAGTAACCGCTGAAGTTCTCAGAAACTGTCAAGTATCAACACCAGGGAATCAAGTTAAGCCGTTGAGTTTGTCGCGTCTGTCTTTTGTACATGATGTTCAAGGAAGCAACACATACTGATTCGTAATTGAGGAGAGCCTCCTAGAAGTTTCAGGAAGTCCGCATGATACGCCTGGAAACCGGCCGTAAGGTTACCATTAGGAGTCCAGATATCTGTAAGAGACCTCGAGGAGTTCCCTCCTATGATAGCGAAGGATAGCGGGTCAAAGTACTTTGGAGCCCGACGGGACGCATACTCAGTATCAATATCATGTCTTCGTCAAACCATTCTTCCTGACGAATTGTATAGACACACCTGAACATTCTCTGGAAGATTAGCGACATCAACTCTTGCCGATTGTCTTCGCACAGGAAGAGATGAGGCCTGAGCCAAAGCGAGGAGAGAAGAAAGCGCGAGAGTATAGCGCATAGTATTGATGAACAAAAGTCGGAGGTGATGGAAGAACAACTATGTCCAACTCAGATGGACGCCTCTTCTTCATATAGTGTACGATTGACGGGCCATGCCTAACCATGCCCACTTGGTCACCAGCCTTGGCGACGGCCGGACCCAATATGGTCAGACGAACGGGCATATATAGTGGGGAAGTAAGGATTCGAAGGTATGGGGAACATGTTTCAGTCTAGCGTCCAGATGGTAAAAGAGCGAAAGCAACTGAGGATTTGTCGTCATCGTCGGGCAACAATCTATAGACCAACCAGGCTGGAAGCGATGGATGAACTGGGCCTCCGCTTTGGTTAAGATCCGACTGTCGGACAGTCGGGAAAAGAAGGACACTCCGGTAACCGCCAAGAAAGTCCGGCCGTCCGGGCCGGTCTGGGACGAGAACATAACCTGGTTGGGTGCCCAATCAGAACTTGTAATCGAGTAACTAAAAGTAAATATATAGAATCTTCGAACGTCCATCCAGTATATGAATCGAGAGTGTGAAAGTGTCAAGCTAGCCGATTCTTTTCACATGGGGCTTGTTTCTCATCTCCTGAAATTCCTTTCCTCAGAAATTCCTTGCCGCTGCATATGATATTGAAGCCGCTGATCGTCAACAAACAGCTCAGATAGGTTCGGGGTTCGTTCTCTTGTCATATTTGTTGTTGATATCAAGATAGATAATCCTCATCTAAACCAAGGAGCCACCAATGGCATGATTGATCAACATGGAAGTCTTTCCTTTATAAACTTGGCCGCGCTGAAAACCGGACCTCTTACGGATCTCAAAGGTACCCTATTCCTTTCCCAACTAGACCTCGAGGAACGAGCCCATCATCCCTTAACCATGGTGCAACTGCCCACAAGTCTTCGGCGTCGAAAGAAACATATGAACCACGATTAGGCAATGTATCGATTTTATTCCATTTCGAGGCTTCATCAGAGTGAGTCGATGAATGTCGAGACGGTAAAGCTGCAACTACTCTGTTTTCATGTTATTTAAAAGGCCCAATAAAAGTCTCATTAGTTCATCAGTAATTGGACAGAGTATCCTTTGGCCGAGAAGACGGCAACGAGAGCAAGAGCTGTGGAAGCATGGCGACGAAATTCAGAACAATTAAAGAGCACATCAGAGACTATTACGCACATCGTCGGCCCAACCCATCGAGCAGTTTCCTCCACTTCTGGCCATTCCTCTCTTAAAATTTCATTGTCCTCTTCCAGTTCGTTCTCTCCATTGAGATCTAAATCATTGATAGTCAGGAGCTTTCTTGGAGGAATCCTCCGCGTATCCTCTCCGCCGGGTGTGTGGTTTGGATAGAATCGGTGACTATCTCTAGGCTGCGGATGCTTCATGATTGGATACGGAAGCCGTACAGGATCAGAGCTCCTCTGGGTGTAAGCATCTTGTTTGGGAGCAGTAGATGTCAAGCTAGAGCGCGGAGATGCTTCAGAAGAGAGGCGCGCAGATACAGATGGAGATGACGGCTGGAAAGATACAGACACAGGCACAGGTGGATCGACAGTCGAGAGAGAAGGTGAGGCAGACATGAAAGAGGATGAACGTATGCGGACGATAGAATCTGAGTTCTCAGCTCTTTCGCTAGTTGCGTGAAACAAAGAATGTCTGAGCCCAAAGAAATTTCCGATAGAGCCGGCTAGACCAGGACGGGTCCAATTAGAACCAGAAGCATGAGAAGGAGATGCTGCGGTGGCGGAGGACCTTCCTCCACTCAACGTCCGGCTCAAGGGGATACCCCGTCTTCGCCCACGACGGCTATCGTCTTCGGGATGATCCACTCGGGGCGCAAGATTGGATAACGATGACGATGGGCCCGCCCTTGAAACTTCCCCGACGAGAGGTTCTATTCTTGATTCTGCAATCCGCCTCAAACCTTGACCGATAAACTCATCTGAAGGGGATTCTGAATGTAGATCACCCACCAGCCTGGGTCCGCCCTCAGAATAACTTCGTCCTCTTCCAAGTTGCCCATCGGACCTAACAGGTGCCCGAGTATTCCATGAAGGAGGATTCAGCGGAAACGCTTTGAAATCTTGCCAGGATCGATCCCACCCAGATGACACGACTGGATAGCACAGTGGAGGATGCAAGAGGGCATGGGCATTCGCAGAGGGTTGATAAGACGAAGGTTTACCAAGAGTACCCAACACAAAGATGGAAATGTCCGTCAAACGGACGAGAGGACGGATAGTCGCTGGATAGCCCGTGAGATCGTTCTGAGAGGAAAAGGGATGAGCGCTGATGAACGAATACATAGACGGAGATCTTTGATCGCGACACCATGTGATGAATGTCGCAGACATACCTGAGCTGTGAGCTCCCGAATAATGGTTTCTGGGTTGAAGGTGTCACTGTACAGCTTATTAGTTGTGACAGTGCCTTTTCGATCTAACGTGATCCAAGAGGTAAAAGGTTCGTCCTTGTTGCAAGGTCTTTGAGATCGATGATGAATCTTTCTAAGTGTTCTACTCATCGTAGATTGCTGTTAGTGATCTACCTGGCTGAAAAGAAAAAGAGATCAACGGACATACCTCATGTATAGACTTCTCCAGCTTTGCCCTGCAGTCTTGTCCCTAGCCCAGCTGGGTAGAAACCTACGAAGGAAGACTTCCTGCCAGTCCATCTCCTTCAATCCTGGAGGGATGACGAGTTCATCCAACACCCACCCCGCCTGAGCTCTCACTAAGATCTCTACCCAAACTGAACGAGGGACAAACGAGTACACGCCGAGTGTCCTCAAGCTCGAAGGATAAGGTATACCGGCGATAAGGGTGCGAAGAACTATAGGTGTGAATGGGTTAAGGATCGACGCGATCTGACGAATGAGCGGATGAGTTTGAGAGATCGAGAGAACATCCAAAAGAGACAGATAGGTAAGAATCTGAGAGATGATCTCTGGAGGCAAAGCGAGGAGCAGGGACTTTGTCGATGGTTGTGGCATATCTAGGAGGGTGATGGTGCTGAGAGAGGTGATGTTTAGATACGAATTCCGTGAACGATCGGTGATGAGTGCCGGCCGAATGTAATGAGAAAGCGAGCTTTGCAATCTCGGCTACTGAGATGAACGATGGAGATTGAAAGTAGTTAAAATTGCCTGCAGATATGTTCCATATTCCATGAAGAGGTGTTTTCTGTCATGTCTTGCCAATCCTTGTGCATCCGTACAATCTTTTGCCCCTTTGATTCTGGAAGTTGTCGATACCCTTCACAAGCGACAACAGGTCGTCCATGGAAATCAATAAAATACAAATGGAATCACTTCTGCTATTTGATGACGTCACTACCGCTGCTCAATCCGGCTTTGGGTATATGATCGGCATCTCATACCACGCACACACAAGACATAAGAATGAAGTTATGGTACGAGATACATATAAAAAAAAGGATCTATCATTTCCATGATAACAACTTCATCTTGAAGAATACGATCATCCGTTTCATTGGCCAAAAGAGAGTGACCGTAGGGTGAATTGAACACCCGTCGTCCGCGACTTTGCGTTTCGCTTGAAGAACCACAAGCGGAAGTACTAACCACTATACTATACGATCTATGAGTGTCGGTTCAAGAAAGACAGTTTGATATCTGATGAGGTTTTAATTATTTTTGAAATTCATCGGTCTTAACATAAGTTTAGCTATGATATATCGTTTCTACTTTAGGCAACACCCTCGGTTCTTCTTCATCACAGGGTCCCTAGATTCTTATCCCCAAGACTTGTGAGATATCTAGTTGGTTCTCTTCTGTTTCCTTGGTTTCTCAATCCATTTTAATGAAAGGACCTGGGAGGTGTGTATATGGCTCTGGGCAAACAGCGAGGACTTGATTGGGATCGAAAAGTTCATTTTCGTCCCTTTGTTTCGGTAGATCTCTTATGCTAATTTCCAACACTGGTTATCTAGACAACTGGAATTTACAGTCTTACGTTTAGACACTTACATCCAACTGGCAGTTCAAGATATGGGTTCGAATGCCATTGACAGACTTTTCTCCGCCATGTTGCGAGGTTCCAATCGAGACTCAACGATCTTTTGACCAGAGTTTCACATACGGTGTTGTCATACAAGATCTAACGTCTGATTGTTTGCCTTGTGTCTCTTCAGAATGATTTTGGTATCTGGAACAGCTCTTTATGTGTCCAAAAGTTTGGCCCGGCTGATGATCCTGACCATCTGCCATCTTTTAGTTTTCTCATGTATCCGGGTTTGGTGAGTTATCGATAAACTCATCTTGATTGTCAAACTGCTGGAGAAAGCCAAGGATCTCTACGCCGCTCCTCTCAGTCATCACGCCCTTTGGATTTGACTAAATCTGAATGAGGTTTTTCTCAACACCGTTTGCAACTTCTCCTTCGTTCTTCTTTCCTCAAGTTGCTTGGGGTTCCGTCTCTTGCGATCCGCCTGATCCGTTTGTGCAAGCTTTTCCACATAATGATTAGATGTTTTTTGCTTCTGTCCATTCTCCTGTTTTAGAAAATCAGATGATGATTTAGGCTTATACGTCGGTTGTCAGTAACTCTATGACGCTAATCGTCCTGTACAAGTTCCCCTCCTTGAACAGTCAGGTTTCTTTTCAGCTGCTCCCACATCTGACCAATCCGGTCCCCTATTGTCTTGACTCATAATTTTCTTTTATCGAACACGTCTTCTTACAACGAAATTTCTTGGGGTTTGACACTCAATCTCTCTTCCGGACTATTTTCAACAATCGTTCTATTACTCTCTAGAAGTCGACGATTCTCGATCTTCGCTTTCAACCGTTTCTGAAGTAGGGATTGGTACTTTCTCCTTTAACGGAAAATGATCTGCAGCTCAACCGTTGCCTCAAGACAGTCAGTGGCTGTCCTCACATTCTCTATGATGAAAGGACCCGGCTTACTTACTAAGCGATTCTGAAGTATTCCTAAAATTTGCGTGTGGTTTGCTGCTGAATATTCCAATGACTAACGAAACGCTGATCTAGCACCATCAAGCATCAATGCTCCAGGTTACATTTTGTGCCATCTTTCTCGCAGTTTGATCCGTTCTCTTAGATTTGATGACCAAACTAGAGTTGACGTGTCCTGGAAGAACAAGAGCAAATATCCAGGCCTTCGGAAGTGATACTGTCTCTTCTCTCTTCAACAAGTTCTCAAATTCCTCATCCTTTTCTATCTTTCAATTATAGTATCTTGATTTCAAAGGACTTGATCCATCTTCATATGACTAAGCTATCTATTATATCAAAGAGAATCTTGCTAGCTTTCTATGAGCCATCCCTCTCTGATCAGTTACCCTCCCGTCTATTACTCACACCAGACCATTTAAATACAGTCTCACGGACAAGTCATTGCATTAATTCTAGATACACAGTGAGATCGCCAATCACAGTGACCTTCACAGAAGGCGATGTTGCAGTCGAATCCCTCCATGATCCTGGCAATGTATATCTTGTGGTTTGTCCTTTTGTTCTTCGGTTGTCAAGTCTAGCAGAGTCCATGCCAAGCTTGCCCGTACTCATGTGTTGTTCGTCATCAGCCTTGGCCTACCATAGCCTACTTGTAGAGAGACCGGAGCCACTGTCTTCCGATCCTGATGTCTGAAATGACAACAACCGAATCGTCGATGTAAGTAAAACATGGGGGATCTTTCAGAAAGTATACGTCATCAGAGGCATCGAGTGGCCCGACTCCGAACGTGGTTGGCGGTCACTGAGCATCGGCCTGATCGCACATAGATCTGTGTCGAGGATCGAGCCGAGCTGGCTGACACATGCATTCCATGCCTCACGGCCCTTGTGGTGGTCAGTCTCATCTATCCTTGTCGCCTTCTTGTGTTCCAAGCCAGACTGACGCGGGCACGTGAGTCACTTTTCTTCGGTTACGATGCTGATGGATGATGTATCCGATTACTGATCAAGTGCTTTCCGTGTGCAGGTTGTGTCCGACTACGATCATGCAGCGATGCTTCGAGACTGTTGTTCGGACGATCTTGGTCAGCTCGCTGAGTGTTGGGCTAAGCTGCCGGTCTTTCAACAGAGTGAACACGTTTGGATGTGATCGTCAAGAGTAGAGTCTTCATCTGGATCAAGACGGCGTACTATATGTGCTCTCGAGTTGGCTATGATCTCGATGGAGGATGCTGTGGGTGAGGTGACAGAAAGAGCTGGGACAAACTAAGCTACCGACGTGTGTTTTGGAAAAGGTGAGGTAGGCGAACAAGTATAGGCTCTTCGCATCCCTTTGCATCGTCATCGGGATGAAGAGGGGCTCTGTGTGTGGGCTGTCGACTACGGTTTGGTGGGCGCAAACGTGGATGCAACGTCTGTAGACTAGGATGCTGTTGAGACCTTGGTAGTGATGTTTCTGTCGGCTAGGAAATGTTCATTCCATCTGAGCGTTCAGAACGATGCGAGTGGAAGCCACCATTGTATACACAAGCCTACAAGACGGAAAGAGACATATCCAGCTGCGGCGGAACAGGTAGGCTACCGACGAGCAGTCAAAAGATGGAAAGATGGCAGCGATGTCGGACGAACCTTGGTGACTAACGTGAGAGAAATGAAGGCTCAGACAAGGTGAAGAATAGAACATCGACGAAGACGACACAATGAAAAGAAAGTGAAGAGCAGACAGAACGAAGCCAGAGTCGGAACATGGAACGTATGTGCGAAGATAAGAGACGAAACGTGGAAGCCAAGATAGAAAAAGAGAAGGAGCATGTGTCCTGACGGGCACCAAGAAAGACAGCCACGACCAACTGAACCTTCCATTGTATACTGACTAAGGTCTGACCATAGTGAAATTCTCGACAACTAAACAGTCTTGGTCAGAGCTAAAAGAAAAGGGAAGGTAGAAGTAAGGAGAGACGGAAAAATGCGAGACTGATGAAGAACATGGACTTCAGATATCGTCGGCTGATATCGTAAAAATCCGAAATTTGAGAAACAGTCAAGACGCATGATATTCACCTGATCCCGTCATACTCGAGGAAACCTATGTTAAGTTCCCGTACGTTCTTTTGTCCACTTTCAGCTCACAACAGCCAGTCTGGCGATATACAAACTGTGTGGTGAAAAAATTTGGCAAAAGAAAAATCGACCGCTGTAGGGTTTGAACCTACGCCTTCAGAGAAGAGTAGCTATCTAAAATTGAATTCAAGGCTACCGCGTTAGACCACTCCGCCAAACGGCCTCATACATATTGAACCACACATGAATTCCAATATGTAAAATCGGATTCCGTGTTGGGTTTTGTTGGAGTTTCAGCAGTCTTGACATAATTTCATCTGTAATTGGTTATCTCTTCTTGAGACATCACCTTCCGACCTCCGTTTGCGCGGAGTCCCAAGGCTCTCTTTCCGAAGAGCTATAAATTTTCTAGCGGGTTTCTTCCTGTTTTTTTTTTCTTTTCTGGTTTCTCAATCCATTTTACTGAAACACCTGGGTGGTGTGTATATGGTTTGGGAAACCAGTGAGGACTTGATTGGGAACAAGTGCCAGAACGAAAAGTCCATTTTCACTCTTTTATTTCAGTAATCATCTTTAGGTGATGAGTGTTGGAATGATTCGTTCGAATTCAGTATGTTAGGTTTATTTCCTACAATCCTTCTGTTTCATCTTCGACTGATTCTGTCTCAGTCAACATCTTGGCAGATATCTTCTTCCATCCTGGCTGTTTCTCTTAGTGTCGTCTTATCTTCTTTCTTCTTATCCAAGCACGTTGGGTTCTCACTTATATCTGTGCTCGACACTTTTGTTTCTCTTCTTTTTCTTTTTCTTTTGCTTTTCTCTTCTCTTCTTTTTCCTTTCCTCAGTATTCACAGAAGACTGTTTGTGTGCTGAGTTAGAATACAATTATTCTTTCTTGCAGAACAAACTGTGAATCTCTTTAGAGATTCATCCCTTGATGATCCTTCCCACGCTGATTTTTCCTACGCTGAGTCTTCCCATGCTGATTCTCCACATATTGATCCACCTCGCTTCTTTATCTCCGACTGCTCCATGAGAAGCGCTGAAAGACGAGTCATTCTCTCGGCCACCTTGCTCATCGGCAAGACACCAATTTCTGTACGGGTGTTGCTGGATTCTGGCTCACAGCTCAACTTAATCGACACCAAGCTTATAAACAAGTTCGCTGACGAGTTTGCTTGCAAAGTCCGTTCCATTCCTGTTCCTCGTCAGGCAGTCACAGTTGACGGGACGCCGCTGACGCCCGGTCCGATTGACTCCATCGTGACTGGCGAGCTTGGGCTCGGGAAGTACACTGAGTCGGTGTCCTTACATCTGGCTGCGATCTCTTCGGTCGAAGTGATCTTGGGTGTTCCATGGCATCGAAAAAACAATCCTGATATTGATTATAACAAAAACATCATCATCCCTCGTCATCAATCTCCCAACCACCCTGTTTCCATTCCGATTCCCGTTTCTGATCCAAAAACGCCAACTGACTGTCAGACTAAGTGTGTTTCAAAACTAACATCTGGACCGGCCTCAAACACAAACGCTGCTCTTAATTATATTTTATCTTCATCTTCCATTCCTGTCACCTCGGTCACGTCCTCGACAGTTCCATCAAAATATATGCAGCTTGCAGACGTCTCCTCCAAAGAGGAAGCTGACAAACTACCGCCTCACAGACCGTATGATCATTCGATCGAGCTAGAACCTAACACACGTCCCACTTTTGGGGCCTTGTACACTCTGTCCGAGACTGAACTGATTGCACTCCGGGAATGGCTGGACGAAAACCTTGCAAAAGGCTTTATCCGGTCCTCGAAGTCGCCTGCCGGATCACCCATCTTGTTTGTGAAAAAGAAAGACGGCAGTCTGCGTCTCTGTGTGGATTATAGAAAGCTGAATAGTATCACCATCAAGAACCGTGCGGCTTTGCCGTTGATCGGTGAATCAATCGATCGTCTCCGTCAAGCTCGTATCTTCACCAAACTCGACTTGCGAGGCGCATACAATCTGGTAAGAATCAAGGAGGGAGACGAGTGGAAGACGGCGTTTCGCACTCGCTATGGACACTTTGAGTCGCTCGTCATGCCCTTTGGTCTTACCAATGCGCCTGCAACGTTTCAGGAGTTTATGAACGACATCTTCCGGGATCTACTAGACGACTTTGTCATCATATATCTGGACGATATCCTGATCTTTTCTGCTGACCCTTCTCAGCATGAAGAACATGTCAAAGAAGTGCTGTCTCGCCTGCGGGATCATAAACTGTACGCCAAGCTCGAAAAGTGCGAGTTTGATACAGATCACTATGAGTTTCTCGGCTTTGTGGTGTCTGACCACGGCGTCACGATGGACAAGGGTAAAGTACAAACCGTGCTTGACTGGCCGGAGCCGACGTCGATCAAACAACTACAAGCCTTCCTGGGCTTCGCCAACTTTTACAGGCGGTTCATTCCTTGCTACTCTCGTACTTGTGTCGCACTGACTCGACTGCGGAAGAAGGATGTGCGGTTTTCATTCGACCAAAGTGCAAGAAAGGCGTTCGAGACACTCAAGAACTCGTTTGCCTCGGCCTCTGTGCTAGCACACTTTGACCCAGAGAAGCCGATCTCACTCGAAACTGATGCTTCAGGCTTTGCTATCGCAGGTGTTCTTTCGCAGCCAGACACTGATGGAAGGTCTAGGCCGATTGCGTTCCACTCGAGGAAGATGAACCCAGCTGAGTGTAACTATGAGATCTATGACAAGGAGCTGTTGGCGATCGTCGATAGCTTCAAGGTCTGGCAACACGATCTTGAGGGGTCACAGCATCCTATCCAGATCTATTCTGACCACAAAAACCTGCAGTACTTCCACTCGACCAAAATGCTCAACAGACGACAAGTACGATGGTCGATGGTGCTGAACTCGTACAAGTATGTCTTTAACTTTCGTCCTGGGAAGAAAAACACCAAAGTAAGTGCTTTCACTCGACGGCACGACTATACAGAGGGGGGTAACGCTCGAGCATCTGACGAGGCTCCCCAGTTGCTGCTACGACCAGTCGAGGTATCACCTTTCGAGACGGACGGGGCCATGGAAGACTCAGCAGACAATAACCCAGAAAATGCCTTGGAAAATATTACGGATAGCGCAACGTCGGATATTGCGACTCGCGTGAAAGCAGGTTATCAGACTGACAACTATCTGACCGAACTCCTCCCTTTTCTCAAGAACCCCTCTCGTCAAGCTCCCGTCCAGTTGACAAAACAACTCAAGAAACTCACTCTTGAGCCTGACGGACTAATTTTATATCAAGGCTTGGTCTATGTTCCAGATGACCAAGACTTATAGACTGACATTCTTAAACAGTGTCATGACCACCCCTCAGCGGGTCACTACGGTCGGTACAAGACGCTCGAACTGTTGTCCCGCAACTTTTACTGGCCGAACATATCCAGGTTTGTCAGAGACTACATTCGTTCTTATGATATCTGTCAACGATCGAAACCTCGCCGGCATCGGCCGTATGGTCTTCTGCAGTCACTGCCTGTTCCAGACCGACCTTGGTCTTTGATCTCACTTGACCACATCGTCGACTTGCCGCTGTCTAACGGCTTCGATGTCATCCTTGTTGTCGTGTGCAGACTGACCAAGATGGCACACCTTATTCCTTGTATGACAACTGATACGGCAGTAGACCTTGCCGTGCTGTTTGAGAAAAACATCCACAGACTTCATGGCCTAACGAAAGACATTGTTTCCGACCGAGGCACGTTGTTTACTTCCGCGTTCTGGCGTGCGGCGTGCTCACAGCTTGATATCAAGCAGAACCTTTCCACCTCGTTCCATCCACAGACGGATGAACAGACAGAACGGATCAACTCGGTCGTCGAACAGTACTTACGAGCGTACACTGACTATTTACAGATCGACTGGTCACAACGATTATCGTTGGCCGAGTTCTCTTATAACAACACGATCTCCACCACAACTAACATGACCCCAATCTATGCTAACTATGGCTACCATCCCCGTTTCTCAGCCACCATCCGGGAGGGACCAAACCCAGCCGCCCAGGACCATGTGATGCATGTGCAAAAGACGCTAGCGTTCTGTCGTTCGGGCATGTCGATCGCACAAGATCTCCAGGAAAAGTATGCGAACGAACATAGAACACCAGCACCTCCATTCAAGCCAGGCGAGCTAGTGCTTCTCAAGCGGGTGAATGTAAAACCTGACCGTCCGAGTGACAAACTCGATTTCAAGCTACTTGGTCCTTTCAAGATCATTCGAGCCGTCGGCAATTCCGCATTTCGACTGGCTCTCCCATCGACCATGCATATCCATCCGACGTTCCATGTATCCCTTCTCGAACGGTACTATCCCAATACACTGCCAGCAAGACAGATAGCCCCACCTCCAGACCCGATCGTCGCTGATGATGGTGATAAGCTATGGCATGTCGAGAAAATACTGAAATCTCGCCTCTTCCGAAGACGGCTACAGTTTCTTATCCGATGGGAAGGATACGATGCGAGCGAAGATCAGTGGATCTCTCACGATGAACTGATGGATGATGACCCTACCGTCTTGGATTTCTATGCTAAGTATCCCACTTCTGCCATCAATGCTGCTAAACGCGCTGCCGTCCAACAACACGCTTTCGGATTGCAGAATCAGATGCGTCGTTCGTCGTCGTGATCTCTGTGCTCTCCGTTCTCTCCGCCTAGAAAGGGGGATACTGTCAGGGATCAGACCGAGTAGTATATGCTTGTATGTATCTGCATACCATCTCAACAATACGTATTTGCTACCTTCTATATTTTCCACACTTCGATACCTGCATGCATCCCTTCCGTTTTGCATCCCTTCTGGCTTGCATACATGCCGAGCGACGGGGAGATACAAGTACTTCGTCGCTTTCCCTTTCCCCATAGTTCTTTTTCCTCTTTTCTCTTTTCTCTCAAGTTTGGATTTTGTCATCTTCGTTCGAAGTATCTTCGTCCTATCTACCAGTACACCTATGCCTATGACTTTGGCATCTTCTTAAATCCTCGAGAGCCTGAGCTTTCCACATACATCCTCATCTGAAAATGTTAAAACCAACCAAGTCGCAACAATCGGTTGCCGGGCCCTTCCGCCCTCACAGGAACTAGAGAATCAGATTCAATTATTCAAACAAGTCAACTGTCTCGGAGGAACAATCGAGAAGATCAAGATACATTCCAGCCTTCGATTTCCCCACCAAGTGCTCCCTTTTATTAAGGTCATGCAAAGCTGATCTCGAAAGATGTCCCATCCGTCTGTGAACGACATCGATCTCGATCTCCGGCTTGCAGGGCACCACCGAAGCAGCCAATGCCGGCGGCCGAGCCGTCACATCGAGCGACCACAGGCTTTGCAAGTGTGGTGAAGCGGTGAGAAAGATGCCGTTCTTGTCTCTGAACACGATCCGATCCATGTCGCCGCTGAAAGTGATGCCTTTGATCCGGCAAAGCTGACTGAGAGACAAGAGAGACAAGCATGTCGGACGACATCCCCAGCACATGGAACACATCGGTCAGTGTGAGCCCGCACTGTTCGTCACCTGTCGCTGGCTTGCTGAGCAAGCTGATCTGGCCTCGACCGACGACTTTCATCGGCTGGCCGTTGGCTACGTGAATCGTCTCGTCGTATGAGTCGTATGTCGAAAAGAGAGACCGGTCGCTCACACAGGTCTGTGTGCATCCCGAGTTTAGCAGAAAAGTAGGATCGGCATCAGATCGCTTCGATTGGACAGCGCGCGCAGAAGAAACAGACATCACAGAGAGTATCCGATCAAGCGCCGTTGGCTTGACGATCTCTCGGGTGATGGCGTTGATCTGCTGCCGATCTGAATGGGGATGGTTGCTGTGATGACTGTGGTTGTTGTGATTGTTGTGATGACGTTTGGAGTTGCAGTCCGCGGTGTTGTGAGTGATCGACCTGTGATACTCGCAGTACCTTCTTGCGCTCGCTCGGCCGTTCCTTTTCGACATACTCGGGCAGTTGATCGCGAGGTGGCCAGGTTGCTGGCATGAGAAACAGATCGTGCTGATCGAGCCGGTCGTTGCTAGTGCTTTGTGTTCGTCTGTCAGATCGATCCGATGTGTCTTGTTGATGGCAGCTGCGTTTGACTGAGCGTCCTGGAGAATGAAGCCGACGACGTACTCGAGTGTCATTGCCATCGCTTTGCCCTGTGTGTCTTTCGGTGCATTTGCGATGATGCTTCTTCTGAGCTGTTTGCCTTTTGCAGTTCTGGGAAGGGCCCGAAGAAGAGTAAAGCTCCACGACTGGTCATTTGTATTGCATTCACATATCACTCTAAGATTTCTTATATCATTCACTACGTCCACAAACTGATCCAGCTGTGCACGAAGGTCATGAGTATAATCAATCTCTATCGAGTCCAAGCGCTCATACAATAGAAACTCGCCCGAGACCCCTTCCAGTCGATGAACAGACCTCAGAACGTCCAGGCACTCGGCCGATGTCCGGCATGGCTTCAGCCGCTTAGCCTCCGCGATGTCGATCTTGGTGTGGATCCAGCCCATGGCTGTGTCGTCGTCTTGGTCCCATGCATCCTGCGCTCTCGGATGGCTGGCAGATGGCCGTGGCCTCTCACCAGTGACGATCGTCCAGAGCTTCATGTCTCGAAGAGCAAACCGGAGTCGGCTCTCCCAGACACCGTAGTCGTTGGCAGGATGGTTCGGAGGGTGAAGGTTCTCGAAGTTGGCAAACGACGCCTCGGACAGCTTGGTGTATAGCAGCACACTCGACGGCTCTGCATCAGTGGGCTCGGCTGACTTGACATCGGAAGACATATCTGTAGCAGTAGGGTTAGTCAGACTCCTAATCTAAAGGCGTATACGGTTTCGTATCGCTGTAGAATAGAATAGAAAATGATTCCAAACACAGCGCCAACAAAGCGTTGGTAGATGCTGAATAAGGAGAAACAGAATACCTGAAAAAAAAAGAACAAGAAAGCGGAGGAAGAAGAAAATAAGGCCGGCTGGCAGAGTGCACTGGCAGAGGCTGAAGTACATAGATAATGAGCAAAAACTGATGCATCATACTCAAGTATTCTCAACACACTCTGCTAGCGGCCTACGTTTTTGCTTCCCCCGCCTTCTGTTTCGTTTTTTTTTCTTCAGGTTTTTATGTTTGTCCTTATTCAGCATCTACCAACGCTTTGTTGGCGCTGAGTTTGGAATGGTTCATCTCATGGTATCCGACAGAACTTACAGGCCTGTATTGGATGTCATTTTTTCTCTCGCAAGCTCGAAACCTCATGAAAGTCTTCATAATTCTTCAACGACCATCCCAACCCTTCATATTATGTGATATTGTATCACCCTTCTGCATCCAAGAGCATGAGCGCGCTGTGTTCACTACCTACTCAGCCCCTTTGCCTGCGCTCATGGCACTGCTGACTGCGTGCTATCAACATCTAATATGTCTATTTTCTCCCTTTCTCCCTTTCTCCCTCTCTTCCTTCCGATCTTTGTTGTCCTCAATGTGTATCCTTTTCTTTTTCTTTTTCTTTTCTTTTTCTATATGACATCTATTCTAGGTGGTTATGAGCTGTCTCTGACTCGCTTTTTTGAGCTTTCAGCTTCGTTCAATACAGTAGTTCCTCACGTGATCATCATCCCCGTTGAGATTATCACCCAGCAATACTGCGTTTTGTCCTAGTAGCTGAGAGCTTGTACTGGTGGACGCTACTCATCGCTCAATCTCCCCTCCTGCGCCTATATACTTCAAACTCTACCAGCTTAATCAGAATATTGTTCATCGTGTCTGTTATTGTACCAACATTTTCGAGGCTGTTCGTATCCTTTGTAGAAGCTGAAGCTTTACATCTCTTCAACGGATATACGCAACCTATCTGCATTATCATCCGTTGTCTGTCTCGATAAGCAAAACTTTTATTTCCCAAGATCGACTTGTTGCATGTTTCTTCAATGTTTGAGCACTGTTGCTTGTTCATTAAAAAATCACCATACATGCAATGTTAAGAACATTTTGCATCATGTCCTAACAGCTTTTATTCTAAAATTTGATGATACTTCAACGCTTTCACGTAATCCTCATTCATTTTGCTTCCTTCGACATTCATTGTTCAAAAGAACATACGGTTACCAGTATTCGTTATCAAGAATGGATCCAACAGGAAACGGACAGAGTACAAAAGCATCTGTATTTACAAGAGTTTTTAAGCATCATCAACTGGATAACTGTAAATTCCAGCAATACACGTCAAAAAGATATAATGCTGTAAGATTAACCTCAGAATGCACTAGTGCTGCTGCTGAACGGACAATGTTTTGTCTTTCTCAATGATCGATACCACCCGCTCTGTTGTCCAAAGTTGAAAGCAAACATAATATTCGTCACCATAAATAATGGGGAATAAACCTTGTAACGACCATTAATCAGAACTCAAGTTGAGCAGCACATCGAAGAGCATGATTTTTGACACAAAAAGGCCATTGATGAGTATAGTGGTCAATCAGCTTATCTCGATATGTACTATAAACTGAAAGACTTACAAAGAAGAATAGATTGATGGCAAAATCAGCTTTAAACAACGCTCACAAATGCGTACTCAGCTTGAAGACGAGTTGAAATGCAGAATTCCAAATACTCTGAGTCGATCTTCTCGGATGATATCTGATTGCCCAGAAGACAAAGTCTTGATATCTACAGATCAGACTCTATTCTTCGGAGTTCATCTCCCTGCAAGCGTGATCCATAAATACTGCCATTTTGAGAAAAAGCATGCCTTATGATGAAAGTGATATGAATTGATATTCTAATTGAAACACGTATGAACTACTTCGAACCGACTGCTATGTAGGAATTCATTTTGTGGTATCTGAAGCTATTCTATGGTCATTGTTGTATCGAGCATGTTCATATTACTCGGTGGACTTTGATATGGAAACTCGATGCCACTTTCTCATTTCTCGAGCAGTCCGAAATATATCTAAACATCATGAGAATTAAATGTCTCGAAAGAAGAGAATGAATAGTTGTAATTGATGCACAGCTAGAGCTTGTTCGCCAACATTGAGCTACATACGTTACTGAAATCTCACGACGTAAGAGATGGATATCAGTTTAGGTGTCGCTTTCATGCAAAATATAAAAAAACAAATAACTTTGAGATTAATGCGTATGTTCAGATAATAGAAACAAGGTTTTAAGTCAAAAACCCATCATTTTAGTATGATGGCATTGATCTCTATTTGAGCGGAACCACTGCTGAAAGATGCATTGAAATTCATTTGGTATATACTTATCGAAATCATATGTCGCATTTATTATGTATTTGATTAGTAAAAAGTTTTCCGTTCACAAAACACGAGTGATATATGATAACCTCAAATTTTGAACGAAAGACCAGTATATCATGATTTCATTTTTTGCTTCCATTCGTCACGTGAGATAAGTCAACGTGAAGTCATTTCCAATACACGAATCAATGCACTTACTTTTTGGCAGCTCTGATCATCGATTTGTCGTTTATGACTTGAATAATAATGACAGAATTAACGATGACTACAGAGAAAAATTTGACGAACTTTGACTTTGTTAACCAGACTGTGTGAGACAGCGATTTTGGGACTTTGCTGTACTGAAGAAGTTGCTCTCCATTTCATTACACGTTTTTTCATGTCGTTTCATGAACAAATGAGTATGTTGGTGCCGCTATGAGGTTTTGCTTTATATTGAAGAGTGACCAGTCTCCATTGAAAGGTCACGAAAGCGGACAAAATAGTTACAACACATATTGAAGTCTTTCAACCAGTTCGACTATGATACAAACATTTGCTGATCAAGTTATTTCACAATCTAAACTCAAAAACTACAAATGATAGTGAGCATATCATTTTAAAAAACGTATTTTGATGTGGAGTATGAGACATTTGTGATGTGTTCATATATTGATTGAAAGTTTTGTTCTGGCCTAAATCACCATCACAGACCGTCAAGTATTTATCAATAATCATCATATCATTGAGTTAATTTACTTGATCGATTGATGAATGTATCACCCTGCCTCAACAGTTTGTACTATTGAGTGTTGTATCATATGACGGGCAATAAATTAAATATTTATACATTGTGTGGTTCAGCATCACAATGTTAGCCGATAAACGTGTTGGTGGAATCGCATAACTTGTAGCAGAAAACTAATGTATAGTGAAACATCAATTATATAGTTGTAGATCACATATCTAGACCTGACAGAAAAGAGTCAATTTGGAAAAAGACTGTTTAGTGTACGGTGCTTCCTTTACCTCGTACATAACATATGAGAGCAAGAATGTGCCAATTCACAAGATTTTTAGAGATCTGCAATGTACATTAATACGTTTGATTTTGTACACTGATATGTGAGTTACTGATATTTGTATTCTTGAAAAAATACTTTCTTTGCTGTGAAAACTGCTGATGCTAGTTACCTGCTAAATTTGTGCACGGACGACCTTACTAAGTAGTGCATATGTGATCTTTCAAAACAGTTTTGAAAACTCGTAAAGATAGACGTTATTTTCGACTCTGGAATCTGCTCATCTTTGAGGTTTGTATGCATATCATATAATAGAATGTCGATTCAATGTCTAGCGTTATCAGGCGATTTGTTGCAGATATACAATTATATATGCTACTTATATGCTATAACATGTTTTCAAGGCTTATGCTCCATTTTTTAGCGTCAGGATGATGTTTAATCTTCAACAAATTCAGAATTGAAATGAAGCTTTTTGGACAATACAGCATTGTTTGTCATGGCAAATTGAGTCTCCTTACACCACCTTTATTTACAGATATACTGTCGCGGCCTTGTATCTGATCAAATCAATGAGTTCATTATCATGTCATCATATGTCAAGTCGAAGTCAAAGGAAACGACATCGGTAGAAGTTTTCACAAAGCATCACTCAACAAGCTGGATTACTGGTCATCAAGCAACAGTGTAAAATTACAAGATTATCATGAGTGATCTCGCAGCGTTATTGTTCGATTCTTAAGAAGTTCTGGTCAACATATATATTTGACTGGATAATGTTGAATCCTGATAACGATTGATGAATGTTTCTCGAGCTGTCCATATGTTAGTTTGATCAACACTTGAGTGTTTCCGTTTGGAATCGAAACGTTCGAAGCATAAAAATGATTATTCAGAAAGCTTCAGATAGGCGCTTGATGAATCGAAAAACGCTTACAATAGGTACAATTCTAGATATCTATTAGGTAGAAAACGAAATTGACTATCTCAAAACTATGCATCATGATTGCAGTCCAACGAGATATATGAAGATGCATGGCCTTATTCACAGAATACATCATATGGATTCAAAGTGACTGATTTTAACAGATCGAGGCGTTATCATCAGCCACAGCGCATAATAATCCTGCTCTAAAAATGAACGGTATTGTATCCCAGACAAACAAATCATTTACCTGCACAACAACGAACAAAGTATGACATCACGATTTGTTATGACTTTTGTGCGATGCTATAGCATTTGAATCAGAAGTCATGAATTTCATCATTCGTTTACGAGCTCCATTAGTTTTTTTTATCAGTAACATTGTATAGATATCTTTTACAAGCCATTTTGAGTCAGAATCATCATACTTCTGCAAACGAAAAGTGAGTATCCAACTTCCCCTTTTTTCTGGACAATTTTTATTTTCTCACCAGGGTTTGTCATGATATTTGCAAAATTCGACGAATCTCGGAAACAAATGAGTTCTTCATCATCCTCTCTGTGCAACCGAAAAAACATGTTGATGTGCGAGGATACGAAAAATCAATGAGAAGGAAGTCAAGTCAGTACGATGGCTCTACTATGATAACAGATTTTGTTTGTTTGATAATCGTAATTCACATTCACATTCAACACCTGAATTTACAAATGGTGTCACAGTCTCTTGACTGGTTGGTTATTCATCAGTACTGATTTACTACTTGGTAGACTTAACTGCATTTCTCATATAATCAAAACTGGCAAACTCACAGATCGAGAATGACAACAACAATTCATGACATAATGAACCGTATTTAACGCTTATATAATTGGCCATGATTGTTTCAGAGTCTTTGAATTGACCTACATAGACTACGGGCAATAAGTATAACGTTCTACCAAGGTTATCGGCATATAATCATTTTTCCAGGCTTCAATATGAGATGCCGCGTTTTGTTGTATGACGAAAATGAGCATTCATTTTAAACAACTATTTCTATTCCAATAGGCCTATTAACATGGAGAAATGGGACAACAGCATCCGTTTTGGGCGTTCAAAGACGCAGAGTAAGATGAATGAAGTGAAACGCTATCACTGATCACAAGAGGAAGTGAAGATTACCGATTCCAAACCAAAATTGAAAACGATCGTGTTAACAAAGATGTATATATGAACTTTCCAGTGCATGATTTCATGACAATAATGCTGAGTTGGTACATTTCTGTCAATGTTGTTATTTCAATCTGTGACAGTGATCGGAAAAGGCAGGATCCGGCTGCTCAGCAAGCCAGCTACCGGCGGTAAAGAACAGACGATCACACTCACCGATGTGCTCCATGCGCCCGACATGTCTTCCAACATCCTTGTCTCCCTCGGCCAGATCTGCCAGGTCGAAGGCGTGTCGTTCTCCGGTGATCGCAGCATCTTCACCATCACACGAGGCCGAGACATCATCCTGACTGCTTCGGCCTATGCGCGCAACCTGTGGGCGCTCGATGTGGACGTGCTTGTTCCGAACATGGCTGCCTCGGTGACTGTTTCGCCCAAGGAGATCGAGATCGATCTGCTTCACAGAAGGATGGGTCACCCTTCTAGATCAGCTATGTATGACATTTTGTCTTATTCCCAAGCACTCAGCAAGAACATAAGCAAGCGAGACATTGACACATACTTTGCAAGAGGAATGTGCACACCCTGTGTCGAGTGTCGACAGCACAAGACTCCGTTTCCGACGTCACAGACCATCATCGATCGACCCCTTCAGCTCATCCATACCGATATCCAGGGACCGATGCCAGTCGAGTCTGCCGGTGGAGCACGATACATGCTCACCATGATCGACGAATACACAGACTACCACTGGGCCTGGCCGATCAAGGCGAAAAGTGAGACTGCAAGCATACTGAAGGCGTGGATCGTCTAGGTCGAACGAGAAACTAATAACATCAGGGAGCACTTTCGGATATTCTAATGGTGAAGTCACACAGACAACAATGTACTTCCAGTTTCCGACTGCCTCAATGGTGTTTTTCTCGTTGAGATAGAAAGGTTTCCTCAATAGATAGACCCGATGGCGAGTTCTGATTGCCTGATCTTGATCTGAATTTTCTGATCCTAATTCGCTCAAACAATTGTACACACACACAGTGAGCAAGTTCATTGAGAGAACCAGAAAGGAGAAGAAAGAAAAGAAAATAAACTAGCTACTGTATATACGATATCACCAAGATGGAAACGAAAGAGAAGCAAGATGCAAATGAACTAGAATGCAAATAAAACGAGACGGAAGTGAAATAAAGATGATATAGAAAATAGAAATGAAATAACATGTTGAACGAGAAACCGAAGAGATAGAAAGTCAACCAACGCGCAACACACGATGATTGATGTCTAGACTGCTATATCCAATACTACCACTCAGTCGAAGACATCAAACAGAAAAAGAAAGGAATGAAAAGAAATGGAAGGAAACGAAAAAGAAATGAAAGAGATTGGAAGAAATGCGCAAGAAATGTCGAGAAATAAGTTCGAGACCGGGCGCGGGAAGTCAACGAGTGAACGAAAGATCAAACAAATCAAGCAAGAAAGAGATGAGGAAACAAACCAGGACGAAAACAAGAACAGGAAGATGAGAATTTAGTAGTAAAAAGAACAGAAGGAACAGAAAGAACCGAATGGAATCGGAAAGAGAACACCAAAAGATCCTTGTCTGGTCGAGAAAGAGCAAAGATTGAGGATGCAAAGTGGTGAGCTTTTCTGGACTGGGCTGGAAAACAAACAAAAATTGACTTGGAGAATATCTTCCCTTTTCACCCTGTTTCCTTTCTTCCCTCAGATCAACACAAGTCCCCCACCGACATCTTATCTCCCACCGTCTCCCACTATCCTCTGCTATCTCCCACTATCTCTCACTATCTCCCACTATCTCCCACTATCTCCCACTATCTCCCACTATCTCCCGCCACCTTTCCAGCTGCCTGCCTCATCATCTTCTTCTCCCGTCTCCTTTCAGCCCTCAGCCTCAGGATCTCCTCTCGGTCTCTCTCGGTGTCGGTCTCGGTCTCTCCCATCTGATGAGGTATGTCTTCTCCCACTGGAACGGCTATCTCGCCGTCGAGGCCCATCGCTGACCTGAACTTCTCGTGTTTCTCCCGTGGCAGTGCTTTTGTCCCGATGTCGGCCACCATGTCGTCCGTTCGGATCCCGACGACTCGGATGGTCCCTTCCTCGACCTTCTCTCGGATAAAGTGATAGCGTACGTGGATGTGTTTCGATCTGGAATGGGTGTCTGGATTGTTGGCTAACGCGATCGCTCCCTGATTGTCTTCGTAGATCCGAGTCGGCTCCATCGTCGTCACGTCGAGTGTTCCTGTCGGATCGGCCATGAAAGCAAGCACTTCCCGCAACCAGCCGACTTCCTTCGCTGCCATAGTAAGTGCCACGTATTCCGCTTCGCATGTCGATAGCACTACCATCGCTTGCTTCTTTGACGCCCAGCTGACCGCTCCTCCGTTTACCATCGCCACATAGGACGAGTGACACCTTCTATCATCCACAACTGAAGCATAGTCTGCATCGGAATACACAGCAAGTGAGTGTACGGCTGTTCCATAGGTCAGCGAAAGAGCTTTGGTGGACTTAGCATAGGTCAGTACTCTCTGCAGAGCTTTCCAGTGTCTTGGTCCTGGGTTGGACGAGAACGATGCCAGTCTGGACACGGAGTATGCGAGGTCCGGCCTGGTGACCATGGTGAGCCAAAGGAGTGAGCCGAGAAGGCTGACATACGGCTTGTCCTTCATTTCTTCCTCCTCCTCAGCGTTCTTCGGTGACATCTCCTTTGAGAGATCGACAGACACCATGCCGGGTGTCCACACAGGGTATGTCTCCCTGTCTTCGAACTTCTTGACCATCTCTTCGATGTATGGTAGCTGATCGATGCTGACCGTGCGTTTGGTTCTGTCCCTGGTGACTCTGAGTCCCAAACAGAAGGCCATCTCGCCCATGTCCTTCATGGTGTACCGGGACTCGAGTTCCTTCTTTACATTTCCCAACAATCGGCCACCCTTTTCGGCAAACAAACCGAGATCATCGACATATACCGCCAAGTGAAGGTCTTCTCCATCCTGTCTGAGGATGTAGTGTCCGTAGTCGGATGGGTTTCGGACGAAGCCTATGGAAGCAAGAGAGGTATGGAGCTTGTTATTCCATTCTCGCGCTGCCTGTTTCAGGCCATATAGTCCTTTGTGAAGCTTACATACATAGTCTTCCTTTCCCTTTTCTTCGAAGCCAGGTAGCTGCCGCATATACACCTCTTCTTTCAGGTCCCCATAGAGGAACGCGGTCTCGACATCCATCTGGTGGATGTCCCAGTCGTGTTCGGCTGCTTTCGCAAAAAGTAAACGAAGGGTAGCAAACTTGACGACGGGTGCGTAGGTCTCGTCAAAGTCGACGCCAGGTCGCTGACTGAACCCTTGCGCAACAAAACGGACTTTCCTTCTGATGACCTTTCCTTCGGTGTTCTTCTTTTCTGCCAGAACAGCACGACATCCGACGGTGTTCCTGTTTGCCGGTCGAGGCACGAGAGTGTAGACCGAGTGTTTTCCGAACGACTCCATTTCTTTTCTTGCTGCCTCCTCCCACTCCTTCCGATGCCTTCCCATCAGCGCTGCCTTCAGCGTCTTGGGAACGTCGGATGGAATCGTCAAGTATGCTCGACATAAGTCTGAATCTAAAGCGGCTTCACTCTGCAAGGTGCGTTCAGGATCAGTACGCTGTGGTCTACCAGAATGAGATAAAATAGAAGTTGACAAATCGTTATTTTCATCATTATTTCCACCATTATTTCCACCATCATTTCCACCATTATTTCCATTATTTCCATCATTTACTCCATCAGATCCGATCGCAAGTTTTCCGTGTTCCGGGCGGAAACTCGAGTATTTTTGTACCGGAACAGATCGTCTGGTGCTTCTTCGGAGTGCGGGCGTTTCTGCTGCTCGGGCGAGTTGTTTTCGGTATGTACCAGGACCGTGCGTTGGGACTGGGATCAGACTTTGTTCTCGAGGCGAAGGTGCTGCTATTCTGACGGAGATATCTTCTGCTGTGGTTTCTACAGGCTTTTGTGATGCGTTTTCTGCAGTCGTTCCTGGCGCCTTTTCGGATACGGCGATTGATGCATTTTCTGACACTAAACCCTGAGTGATTGCCAAAGTAGTCTCTGGAGAAACACATGAAGAAACAGCTGAAGAAATAGCTGAAGAGACAGCTGAAGTAAGATCTGAAACACCTTCTAAAGCGGTTCCTGAAAAACCTTCTGCTCTGACTCCTGACAAGGTATCTGCAGCAGTATCTGGATTGATATCTACAGAATCACCTAGGGTGATGCCTGAAATAGTCTCTGGAGAAACATCTAGTACACTTTCTTCAGCTGATTCTAAAGTAGTCTGTAACCCAGGCAGTGAAGTAGTTTCTGGAGTAGTTTCTGAAACGCATCCAAAGACATTTACTTTCCCGGTATCCGCTGCATCTTCGAGTAAGTCTTCGACTTCATCACTTTCCGCCACACTTCGCGCCACACTTTCTGATGCATTCTCTGATGCACTCTCCGATGCACCTTCTGATGCGTCGGAAACAGATCCTACTGCCGGGACTACCTGAACTGGAACGAGATCATCAGTAAGCTCTCTTACAATCTTTCTCGGTTCATAGATGATGGTACCCTCCGAGTCTGACTCTTCTACTGCTGCAGACTCTCTATCCGTCGAGCTCTGTCTTTCTTCGACTTCTTCCTCCTCCTCCTCTTCTGGTTCCTCCTCTTCTTCTTCTTCTTCTTCTGTTGCATCCTCTTCATCCTCCTCCTTTTCGTCCGAATTCTCATACTCCGACTCAGTCTCATCAGTTTCACTGTTCTGACTGCCTGCCTCACGACTTTCCGTTTTGACCGGATGCAAAACAGAAGTATCCCTGGTCGGAGGAAAGGGGGACTGATAGGGAGACTGATACTGAGTGGATGGAACTGGAATCAGCTCTCTCACAGCCGAGACTGCTGTCCATGGCATATCGAACGGGGTCTCGCTGTCTTCCGTCACGTTAGTCAATCTCTGTCTCTGGAAGTCGTCTTCCCAGAACTTGACGCTTGCTGACGAGATCACTTTCGCTTTTGCCTCGTCCCATACTTTCCATCCTTTCACTCCGTTTTCTTCGCCGTAGCCGACAAAGACTGCCTTCTTACCCTTTGGCGACAGTGCATGCTTTCTGTCTGCGTTCGGTATGTGGTAGAAAGCAGTACAGCCGAAAGCACGGAGCCGACTGACGTCTACTTTCTTGCCTGTCCAGCGCTCTTCAGGTATACCTTGTACTTTCTGCACCCAGGACTTGTTTCTGGTGAACACAAACGCCTTGGCGGCCAGTCCCCAGAACTCCTTGGGCAGTCCGGCATCAGCAAGCATGGTGCGCGTTCCATCCTTGATGGTGCGCACAGCTCTTTCTGCCTCGCCGTTCTGCTCGGGAGTGTGCGGGTTGGTCGTCTGCCGTTCGATGTTCATCAGAGACAGGTACTCGGAGAACGAGTTGCTCACGAACTCGCCTCCTCCGTCGCTTCTCATCGTCTTGATGGCGATGTCTTTTCGTCTGGACTCGTCAACAAAACGTTTCCAACAGGTCAGCGCATCCGACTTGAGCTTGAGCAAGAAAAGCCGGAAATACTTGGTGGCCGAGTCAACGATGACAAGACCGTAGGCATATCCGTCCATTGTCTTTGGAAGGGGTCCAAACAGATCGACCGAGACCACCTCGCCTGAGGTTGTGTAAACCGTTCCTGTCGGCTTGAACGACGAGCGCTTGGCCTTTTCGATGTTGTACGCCTCGCATCTGAGCTACTTGCTGCCAGTCTGGATAGTGAGTCCGTCGACCGCCCTTTCTGTCTTTCTGATTGCGCCGATGTTGATGTGTCCCATCCGTCTGTGGGCCATCATCAGCTCGAGGGAGGATGTTTTCTGGGCTGCTGATGTTTTGTTTGCTGATGTTTTATTTGAGTTTGTTGTTGGTGTCTCCACTACCTCCGTCATTTCGTTTACTTCTTTGGTTGGTTTTGAGGGTTTTGTTGGTTTTGTTTGTGTTATTTGTGTAGCTTCCAGTACTTCTTCGACCTCCGGTGATCCTTCCCGCTCGAGCGCAACCGCATACATCTGGTGTTCCTTCGGCACGGTGAGTATGTTCCTTCCGTCTCGTCTGACGGTGCATGCGCCGTTCCCAAAGTCCGCTCTGTATCCCTCGTCGTCCAGCTGGGAGACCGAAAGCAGGTTGCCTGCGATCTCGGGGACATGCAGGCAGTCCTTGATGATGATCGTTGCGCTTGCTGTCGTCAGCTTGACGTCTCCGCGTCCCGTCGACCAGAGTGAGTTTCCGTCGCCGAGCAGGATCTCTTTCCGTTCCAGTCGATACGTGTCTGGACAAAACCAGTCCTTGCTGCTGAAGATCGACCGGGAGCAGCCAGAATCGATGTATGTTTCGTAGCTTTCTTTTGTACGATCGATGATCCTTGATGTCACTTGAAACGCACTTTCTTTCTCTTGCTGCACATAAACAGAAGGCTCATTCGATACAGCTACATGTTCTTGTGCTTCTTGGCCAGGGCGCCCACTCTGAGCACCGTCGTTCGCTCGATCTCTGTACGTCTCGTTCCGCCAGGGTCCGCCGTTGGTCCTTCGGTTTCTGCAGTCGATGGCAAGGTGTCCATACTGCTGGCAGTGGTAACATTGCCGGTGGTTGGAGACCTGTCGAGGGTATGTGTTCGGATGTGTGTTCGGGTATGTGTTCAAATATGTGTTCGGATAGTAAGCTCGCTCGATCCTCGGCTCCTCCTCCCTGACTCGGGCGACGAGCGCAACGGGTACTTGCTTCTCGATAGCATGGAGTTTCGTCATAAACGTCAGGCCAAACCGGACGTTGGGCAGCGTCAAGTCCCACGAGTCCATCAGAGCGACTCTTGCATTCTCGTACGTTCCGTCCTTCAGTCCGTCTAGTATCGTCTGGATATGGTCGCCGTCGGAGATATCCTTTCCGAGCGTCCGCAAAGTCTTTCGGTGTGAGTCCAGCTCGTCTAGGTACTCGACTGCCTTTCCAGGCAGGCACTTTGTCTGCATATACTTTCTTTGCGCATGGGCCAGTTTCGCTTCGGTCGGCATGCCGTATGCTTCGCTCAACGTGGTCATAAGAAGGATGGGATTGTCCCGTTGATCCCTACTGATCCCCTGGATGACGCCGAGGCTCAGTCTAGACAGAATGATCGACAGCACTTTGTTCCGCGCTGCATCCCACGCTTGGTACGCGGCAAGATCGGTTGCATCAGGACAAGAGATGGCAGGCTTTCCTTCGTCTGTAGTCTGGATATAGCGGTGGAGGTTTTCTCCCATGAGAACGATCTCGATCTGGTTCTCCCACGCGGTGTACTCCTCCGAGGAGTTGAGGATGATGGGTTCCATTGGAGTGGCAGTGGTGTTTGTTGTAGTGATTTATGATGATATCGCAAGGGCTCCTTTGGAATGTTTTATTGTGGAAACGGCTTTAAGCCGGGCTCATAACCTAATAGAATTAGGGAGCTCTTTGGGATATTTTTCTTGATAAAGTTGCTTGAACGAGAATCCGGTTCTTCTCTCTGACTAAGTTTCTGGTCTCTGATTCTCTTAATCGGGAATCTGTCTCGTCTTCTCTATTGTTTCTCGGAGACAGCCGATTCGTTTAGGCAATGGAATCTAATTCTAATTCTAATTCTCTGATCCCTTGATTCTGATTCTGATTCTCTCAACAAGAATACACACACACACAGTGAGTAAGTTGATTGAGAGAACCAGAAAGAAGAAAGGAAAAGGAAACAAAGTAGCTACTGTATATACAAGATCACCAAGATGCAAACGAAAGAGAAACGAGATGGAAGCAAGATGGAAATAAAGTAGAACGGAAATAAAACGAGAGAGAAGTGAGATAAAGATGATGTAGAAAAATAGAAATAATGTAGAGATGAAATAACATGTTGAAGGAGAAAGCAAAGAGATAGAGAAGTGAACCAACTCGCATCACTTTACGGTTGACGTCTAGACTGCTCTATCCAATAAAGGATGCCCACATCCAACAAAAGAAGTTCTATCTCGCCTGCGGGATCATAAACTGTACGTCAAGCTCGAAAAGTGCGAGTTTGATACAGATCTAATAAGATTAAGAGTTCTGTCGAGAGTAAATACAGAACGAATGACTCAGTATACCAGACTGTAGTTCTGGTGACGACTGAGGTGCAAGAAGGAGATGGGAAGAAGGAAGGAGTCATATACAGCAAGCTGGCTGGTGGAGCCGAGTCAATGCGAAGGAAAGCCGAAAAAGTACAGGATATGAGATAACGATATGGGACGATAGAGCACAGCTGTGCGGTCATGATGGTGCAGGTCTGAGTGCACTCCGGGAAGGATGGGCGGAGTTATTCCGGCCGAAAGCGATCATGTGAACGGCGACATTCGGTGAGAAACGGACCATCGGCAAGCTGTGCAAAACACATGGACTTGACGATGAACAGGAAAGAAAGAAATGTGGTCGGCAAAGTATGGTCACGTGACGGACTAGGCAGTGAGTTGGGCAGTGAGCCGGGCAGTGTGGCCAGGCCGGCCACATGAGACGTGACCTGGATGCGGTGTCGTTACACAACGCTGTGTAATTCCAACACTTCGGACAGAGTTTGGTCCGGAACGAGAGAGTGAGAATTCTTGCAGCCGCGGAGTTCGACCAAGAGCAGATGCCGTCTCCTTGACCGGAAGTTTAGTCAAGCGAGAGGAGAAGGGAGGAGAGCCTCAAGCTGGAAGCTTGGAAGATATCAGGGGCGCAGGCAAGGAGGCTGAGTGGGGACAGTACTCAGTGCGCTTGAGCTCTCAAGAGGGAAGAGATCATGCAATATTGCAGAGGGATATGAAGAGGTTATTGAAGGGAACTATGAGGATTTAACGAGGTTCCAAGCTTGGGGGAGAAAAGGGGAGATAGCTAACGACTACATGGTATATATGTCATTCGAGATGTTAGACCAAGGAAACACAAGCAAGAGCGAAGAGATACCAAGGAGGAGCTGAGAGATACCAAGGAAGAGTCAAGATATAACCAAGAGAGAGTTGAGATGTACCAAGAGCGAGTTAAGCAGTACCAAGATACTGTTGCAAAAATCGGTCTACATTGCGCAAGGTCACCCTGCACGGATCAAACCCGGATCAGATCATGACAGATCATGACATTGGCTCAGTATAACTATGCAGGAAGGACATTAGACACTCGAGTCAGACCAAATCCCAAACAAGGAAAGAAGAAAGGGGAAAAGAACACAACAGGGGAAAGATATTGGCATGAAGAAATAGAGAGAGAGGAAAGGAAGAATAATGACCACAGTAGAGATATTCATAACGTATTCAGAAACTATCCTAATCAAACTGGTCGATCTTGTGCTAGTTAACTTGAGCCGGATCTGGACCCTGATTGAGAGCGAAGGTAATGAGTATGATCAATCACAATTGAATATATTTGCTCGCATGTCAAGGACTTGCTAGGAAAGGGGCGGTGAAATGAAATCGGATATAATCAACAACGTCGTATTGCTTCACTGAACGTGATTCTCTTAACACATCAATTCACTCAAACTCACTGTATTCTAGCCGAGACACACTAACACAAAGTAAAGGTATATCTATTAAGAGAACTAGGGATGTGAAGAGAAGACAGGAGAGAATTCCTGAGTCATTGCAGACGAGGAGTAGAGATTTGAACGATATCATGATTTAAGCGCCCATCACAACCGATATTCAGACTGTGACGTCCTATACCCGACATGATGCACATACGCTCAAGAGTGTGTAGAGCCGGTGTATCTTGCTGCTCTATGTAATATTTAGTCAGCAACATTTAGTACAGAGTTGTGATGAGAATGACTATCTCAAGCATGGTCTTGTTCTCATTAAGACTATGAAAGATGTCTTCATATACGAAATGTTGATCAATCGACACTCAAGAACGACAACAGTGAGCCAGATGTTCAACCTCACTCTGACCATGGCTGTTGACATCTAAACAACAACGCGGTCCTTGTTGACCAAGATGAATTAGAAGAAACATTCGCGATTTGTAATCGACTTATAGGCAACATCGGTTCGAAAGGCTACGGAACGATCCGATGGGAATTGAAATCTTGACTTTATCAAACTACAAACTATCAACATCAAATTTCTACGAAGCCGAATGCCGACTATGTCTCCTTCGCCCACAGTATTGAGAACTGACGTCCCTTCTTCTCCGATTTCGGCCGACCTGCCATGTTCCAAGCCTAAAGGACAAAGCCCTTCTTCAAGAAAACTTCTGCGTGCACTTACCTTCACTCAGCTCTCATCTGGCGTTGTCTTCTCATCATTCCTTCTTATTCACTTAATCCCGCCGGCTTTGGTGGCTATCACGGGTGATGATGGGATTGGCAGTGGCTTCTTGGTTCGTATTGGCACCTTCTCCTGGCTCGAGGTTCTTTATTAGATTCACGTGGTCAACCTCGTTGGCATTCGTCTTGCTATAGCTCTTTGCGAGATCAAATACTCAATTATTGATTGGTTGATGTACAACAGACGCTCGGCCGAGTATACTACCAGGGTGGACCAGAACCACTCATCATCTACACATCACTCACCGCCCACGTTGTGTCCTCCATCATTCTTCGAGCATTTTACCCCAAAACGCTTCCTTCTCCACGGTCTCCCCATTCCGTATCCGGATTTGCATTAGTACCTCTGATCATAACTCATCTGCTTACCCATCGGCTCATTCCGTCGTCCACATCTAACAAACTCATTAATGCTCTCTCTCCGGCCGAGCTCGACTTGTCTTTTGTGACTCATACACTCACCCGGTATCCAATATCTTCTTCGCTGGCTTATATTGGTCTCACGTTCTTTGGAGTGTGGCACTCCGTAGGAGGGTTGATCATCACCGGTCGAAAAGCGGGTCTCATCAAGATTCGCGAGGGTGGAACGAAGTACTGGCGAAAGATTACATCTATGAGCACATGGGGAGTTTTGGGCTTGGTAGGGCTAGGATGTTGGAGGCTTAGAGGCAGCTGGGTCTCTATAGGAATGGGGAAAAGAATCGACGAAGTTTATCGGGTTGCTTATGGATTGATAGGATTATGACATCATTCATATTGGCATGTATAATAGCAGAGTTTTTGTAGCCGGCGTTTGATACAAAGAGGCTGATAGATAAGGAATGGCACAAGAGAGCATCGAGAGACTGGAACAGTATGCAAGATGATCTTGAATATATGCTAAGACAAGCACATGCACATGCACGAAGAACATTGAACCGTTTATACGCACATCACTCGCAACGAGAGTAGATTAAGATTGCATATGAGACGTACCTTGACTCAATACAAGGCAAAGAGGAAACATAAGAAGGCAGGAAGGTCGACGACAGCTGTCCTCAGAGCGTGGATCCTGAGCCATTGACCTGTGAGACCTCTTGTGTCCTTCGGATTACCGTATACCAATAGTTTGATGATGGGAGCGACCTATCAGAGGAAAGAGAATACGGACCAGGCGTGTGAAAGGAAGGAGACATTTTGAGTATCAACCACAGCAGCTTGCGTTTGTAAAGACGGCCTATCACTGGAGGACTTTGATGGACAGTCAAAAAGAAACTCACTGAAGGGACGAATGCGAAATGACTGAGAGCTAAACCAGCACCTGCCAAATAAAAAGTACGCGATCGAAGGCCAGTGGATCTACTAGCCGCCCAAGCACCTGTTCCAACCCCCATTAAACCTAACGTACCAACCGTAACGGTTCCCGAGACCCACCAGCCTTCAAAATAGCTCTGGATAGCCTTTCCTGGAATGTCTTTCTCCCTGTGAGGTTGTACGAGTGGCCGCAAGGAAAGGAACTCTGACAATGAGAAGGTAAGCTGAGAGGTTGCCGCCAGAAGAGGAATCAAAGGTAGAAAAGCCGGTGAGCTCGGAGCTGTTACAAAGGGAGCAATCGAAGTTTGAGAGATGATTTGAGAGACTGCTGGGTTCTGGTCTATAGCACTCTTGATGTATGTCACACCCTGGGTGATAAGCTGGTCTAAAGGGGAAGATGATGATGACATTCTCAGGCGTGTAGTAGGACAGATGAGATGGTTCAATTAGCGACGTCAACAGATCAAGGTGAAACCTTAAGCAGCTACAAATCAGTCACCCTAGACAAAGCCTCAGATTGTTTTTAATTTTCCAGCATCCGATTTTTGGGCTTTTGTTCAAAACGATTCCAACCTCTTTTCTCTTCTCGCTTTTCTCTCTTTCGTTTCTTTTCTTTCTCTTGTTTCTCTCTTTCTTCTTCCTTCTTCCTTCTGTCCGTGTGTTCCTTCAGTGGTTGTTTCGAACTTTATCTCAAGTAAAAGACGTCGGATGGAGAGTCTTTGTGCCCTTGCACGGCACTCTTCTTCTCTTCTCCCTCTACAAAGCTATCTTTCCTTACTTCGCTTCCAAAGGCTGGATTTGCGGCTCTTTCTCCTATCAATGAGATCGACCCTTCCTGAACCAGCCAAGATTACCCTTCAGACCCTCTCCCATCTTCTCGCCCTCGTTTCTAAGCTCATACTTAGGACCGAGGGTTTGTTTCTTGACTCTTCTCCTTGCGGGATTCGAGGCGAGCGGATCCGAGAGACAGACCACTTCCGCTTGAGGAGCAGTTCTCCGTGCCTTCACGAATGCTGCTCCCAATCTGAATAGCCTTTCTTTTTCTCTTGTGTCAAGTCGAGACCCAGTCTTGCTTCTGTCTCTTTGTGTCCTGAATGAAAACGATAGATGGATGTGCAGGATGCACAACAAGCTGTCCATCCGCTTTCAAGAAGCAAAGTGAACAGTGAAAGCAGTAGGCAAGATACTTGAACGGTTATCCGCCTGCCCACATTACTATGCGCGTTAATCAGTGAAAAACATAGCAGCCTGTCGTCGTTAGCACATGTATCTTCCTAGTCCTAGTAGAATCATGATGAGGCATTGGGTCGATCTACGAAGCAAGTTGAGCTGACCATGCTTCAAAATTAATTGTAGTGTATGGACGGCTCCTCTGTATCCTTATTGATTAAGCTCCTATGCAAAGAAGTTTCATCTGTAGATCACCGTCTGAACCACCAAAGGACCACAAATATCCACACAACTAGCACGAGAAACATCATGAACCAGCACCATTTTCCACTCTGGTTGCGTGCCATCGAAGTCATACGACGCATCGTTCCTTTGAGATAGTAGGACGTTTGTGCAAAGTGATCATTCTGTCATTTAGAAGAATGGACAGAAGGCGGGATGAGTATTTCAAGATGAAACCCATAAGTAGAGGATAATGCTGTTCAATCGTACGGACCATTGTCTGAAGGTCCATGTTCCCATCCTTGACTTCATTCCCTATGCTCACCGTGATCTAAAGTAGTAAGCCGAGCGCAAAATCCAGACCCGGTTGAGCAAAAGCACGTGTCATGATAGTCAGCTGGAGAGAACCCTTCGATGAAAACTCCGATGCTCAAAAGCTCGAATTTTTATATAAGAAGGCAGCTGTAGAGATATAGATGAGAAGTCAAAAGCAAAGAAAATCACAACATACGTCTTTGAGCATTTTCACCTTTCCAAACAGGCCATCCAATCTCTCGTCGTTCTGTCCTTCTAAATCCTCTGGACTCTTTCTCCGTTTTTCATAACTAGGTAGGAATCCACCGCCACCTGTGATATTCGATGAGCTCAGCCCGAGGCTCCCAGACGATGCTTTCTTACCCCATCGGTCCTCATCTGACGAAGGTGGCAAGGGAGATGACCGACTGGAGGAGGGTACGGACGAGTAAGGTGTGGCATACGAGTTGCTTGCCTGCGGATATAACGGGGACGGATTTGTTTGTGGATACAGTGGTTGACGTTTGGTGATCTGGCTTCGGGATGTTGGACTATGGACGAGTCCATATAATTGTGGGAAAAAGAATATACGTTAGTAGAGTAGCCGGGGCAAGGTGAATGGTTTCTGAACAAGAAACCAAAAAAAGGAAAGTGAAGATCCTTACCGACTCATGGTTCAAGATATCACACCTCTTTTCTCGGTTTGTAATCGAAACAGACTTGTTCTCACTTATGCCTCAATGATATGAATGTTTAGAAGGTCTTAAGTGGAGGCGAGATGTGGTCCGATGGTTGAAAATGAAAGATGGGAAGTTACTTGTTCGTTCTGTATACAAAACAGTACTGTCAGGCCAATCGGCTCGCTGGCATGGAAATGATCCTCTCGGCAGAGACCGGCGAGGATACTCAATGCAAGTGTCTTATTCTCATCAATATCTCCTGACTGTATATTGAGCCAATTCTTCTCTCCTGCGTTTTCACTTGCGGTTGGAAAAGAGCCAGCATGTGTGGACAGACCTTTTCTTTCATCGGTCATAGGAGCGGAGGTGCTGCAGAGAAAAGCATCGTGTAATGCGGGTGGAGATAGAGAAGACACAAACAGACAAAAAAAGAAAACAGGAAAGAAGGAGCGAGAGCTACCAAGAAACAGAATGGAACTAAGGAAACCTAAAGAGGGACGCCGGAGGCAACTCGGAGAACGTAATGAAGATGGAAATATAGATAGAAAGGATCGAGGATTGATGTCAAAATAAAAAAGCAGTGGACGAAAATACGCCCTCGAGTGGGAAATGAGCGATGTAAAACGACTCATCTCGCGTTGAGACAAAAATGTAGAATGAAGCGAAACAAAACAAAGGGCGAGCGTGTATATATGCACGCAGCGGATGATCTCTCTATCTAACAGCAGTTGGCCTTTTTGGAACCAGAATCGTCCGAGGTAGGAGCAATTGTGATGTTCTCACCCCCTGCAGGTCGGACAATATCGTTAGATGATTCCAAAGCCTTGGATGAGACGATGTGGTAGATTTCTGAATATAGGAATATAAAGCCAAAAGGGCAAATACTTAGCAGTCTGATCAGTGACTTCCAAGATGAGATACGAAAGGATAAAACAAACCCGTCAAAATATTCTGGAAAGCAGCCTCGACATTGTTGGCGTCCAGAGCGGAGGTCTCGATAAAAGATAAGTTGTTTTCGGCTAAAATTGAGTAGAAACGTTACAAGACGGAACAGAAGATACGTTTCAGATCAATCTAGTTCTTTCTGGCACTCTGATTCGTATACCGGAACAGCAGCATAGAAGACATACCAGCAAATGCCTTAGCCTCATCCGTGGGAACTGCCCTCAAGTGCTTGAGATCACTCTTGTTTCCAACCAACATGATCACGATGTTAGAATCCGCGTGATCCCGGAGCTCCTTCAACCAGCGTGTCACATTCACGTAAGTGGGGTGCTTGGCGATATCATACACCAACAGAGCACCGACGGCTCCTCGATAATACCTGTCAACCATATAGACGGATTGGTCAAGTCAGCTTGACAAGTCACATCGATAGAAAGCCACTGAATTGAATAGGAAACGCACGCCGAAGTGATGGCTCGGTATCGCTCCTGTCCGGCTGTTAGGAAGACAAGAGACACAGAGTGAGTTAGATGTCGACTAATGTGATTCGATTCCTGCGATAGATCGTCAAGCTTGATCGAGAATCTGCCTCAACAACGTGATATGAGAGATCATCCTTCTATCAAGAACTCTAATTTTGTCGTTGGAAGAGATTGTCTATGTTCTGATTATACATGGTTCCACCAACAGAATAGCAAAGGATGCAGGGCAGAGAGGAAAAGAGAGAAGGAACCAACCAGTATCCCAGATCTGAGCCTTGACAGTTTTGTCGTCCACTTTGATCGTCCTTGTAGCAAACTCGACTCCGATCGTCGATTTGGTGTCAAGGTTGAACTCGTTCAAAGTGAAACGCGAAAGCACTGATTGAGAAAGAAAGTGTTCGATATGCTCCTTCAGCGGCTATCGTGCAGTAGAGATAGAGAGGAACAAAAGAGAGGAAACATTGTCGACAAAAAGTCCACGTACAATTACTACAGCCGACAGGGACATGAGGACAATCAGTAAGACAAACGACATGTGTCAGCATGACCAAACCCGATGGAAGAGGTCATTTGGGTTGTTTGAATTCATCGGAAGACCCTCCAAGAGATGTGGTTGTTATCGTAGACAGTCTACGACAGATACAGATCACACGAGGTTGATAACTCACGATTTTCCGACGCCAGAATCTCCGATAAGGACGACTTTGAACAAATAGTCGTAGTTTGATGATTCAGCCATCTATATAAATCAGATGATATTGTAGAATGGCGAAAGATCAGTGGTCAGGATGATGAACGCTTGTAGGGACATGAAACTAAACGAAACACTAGATAGCAGGTATGACACTGATGTGGAAGAATACCGGAGCTTCAGTCAAATCAATTCGAAAAAGAAGAAGCAGACATACGATTTGTTATAATAAAAGAACTTTTTATCTGATGAGGAGTGTAGGATGAGTAGTCTGTAATTCGTCTGATGGAGCAGCAGTTGGTTGTTGATGTTGATGGGGGATCTTTCCCGGAAACTCACGGGACAGTTTAACAAAGAAATCACTCGCTAAGGCGTAACAGGCTGTGCCATTCAATCTCTGATCAGTTTAACTCTATCTACTTTCCAATACGTTTACTCAGATCTGTAGATACCCATCTCGTTAGAAAATATTTTATTAAAATCATCAAAGTCATCAAGCCGGACGTAATGTTACAATACAGACGTAGTTTCAAATGAAAGTTAAGGAATAACAGGTATAAAAGAAGAATAAACGGCGAACGGATGAAGTTTGTATACTACTAGCCAAGAAAATGTCTAAGAAAAACGTATTTAAGGAGATGAGTTAAGAAGGGGTGTAGCCTCTGTAGGCGCTTCATTGGATTCTCTCCCGGAATTAGAAGACCTCGTGAGCGCTGGACTATCATCTTCTGGGATGGCAGTGCCGGTTGTGAAAGATAACGTGTTATGTGACTGAGAAGAAGGCTGCTGGGTGATATCGAATTTGCATGTTGGGCACTAGTTACACCATACACAGATTTCAGTCCAGAGATTCTCTATATGTCATGAGAGGTATGTGGAGAGAAAGTAGCCTCACAAGTTTTTTCCAACCCTTCAGCCAGCTATCGATCTCATCTCTGTGAAAACTGAGAACGTCGCAGGAGGTGAGACTTGGCCCGGTCGGTATTAGAAAGCATGCTCAGGATCAGGTGTTGATCGACTCACATGTGGCCACAAGGAAGAATCCGAACAACCTCTCCTTTTTTAAAGTTTTCAAGACAGATCGTGCACTGTGTCATCGAAGTGGCAGTCAATGATCAATACTGTCGATAGTTACGAGAGAAACTACATACCTCTTCGACGCCAAAATATTCTTGGGGGCGAGCAAACTGACGGCTCCCGCTTTGTGCCGGTGGTTGTAATGATGATGACGAGGATGCATTTGGATTTGAATGATCCAGTGGAACGTTAGTCGTTTCGCTATTTATGGCTACTCCTGAGACCGGCCGTCCAGTCTGAAGCTTTTCCCAACCGTCCTCGGTCCACACCCTGGTCTCTAAAGAGTCGACGACTTCCGGTCGAGCTCGATCTTTTCTTCTCTTACGGATGACGCCGAGTTGATGGCATCCCAGAGTGGTGATCGTCAGTAACGAGGGAAGCAAAAGGATCAAGAGAAGAAGATCCATCAAAGGCCGCTCCCAGTCTTCATCCTGGGATAGCATGATTTCAACCTCGGTGGAAGACTCTTCTGACGGCGGTTGTTCGGTCTTGGCCCTAAGTTCGTCGAGAAGAGATAGATAGGTCGATCGAGAGATAAAGACTGCAGGGATGTACAAGTCAGAAGTATCCTCAGGAGAATACATCGTGAGCAAGCTTGTTCGTTCCCTACCCACCGAGTCTGGCTCGGATGGATATGCTGGAGCATCACCAACAAGAACAACATCCGCGCCCAGTGATTGAGCGAGGCGAACCTTGGCGGCAAACGAGCATGAGCCTCGCATGGTTAGAGCAATCTTTGGCAGCTCCGAGTGTGAAGTGACGTTGGTCACACGATGGGATGGAGAACGCGAGAGATGACGGGCAGAGCAAGCGAGTATAGTTGTGTTTTTGGGAGCAGAAGAGAAGTCTGTTATTGGGAGGAGAAGTCCTGCGAGAGGGTTGGTGATCTCATGAGCAGGAAGGTTTGGTGGAGAAGATCCTAGACGCTGGGTGAAGGAGGCGAACCGGACGGGAAACGCTGTACCCAAAGGGAGTATCTTGGGGTTCTAATATATAAGGAGGATCAGAAACACTGTACTTTCTTCTTTGCCAGTGTATTGATACTTCAAGGAAAGCCATAGATAGGAAAATACGACCAGGATGAAAGTCGAACGAACCAGAAGTTGTACCCGACCTCCTCCCCATCCCCACCCACTCAACCAGCCGATCCATCCGACGGACCCCGATGTTGTAAATCCAATGGATGAAGCTTCGTCTGGTGAAGAAATAGACTTGGTATCCAACAAGAGTGGAGACGCAATAGATACTAAAAAGAATGCTAGATGGCAGAGCCAAACGAGAGAGACCTTTGAGGAAAGCATGAGTGGTTGAGGTGGAAGGGATGAATGCGATCCAGCAGTTGTTAGAACCGCTGGATGACGTGAGGGACGTGCACAAAAATAATTATATTAGGTGATCCGCTCGACTCATTACATCTTTTTGTAGTCCTATGGAATGTATTTTTGTAATGAACGTCTCGGCCGAGTCATCGGCAGTGTTTCCAGACAACTATGATCCGACCGAGTAAAGATGTTGTTGATATCTTCAGATACCCTAGGGATTTTTTTTTGATGAATAAGGAGATCTCGCTCGGCAACGATACGGTGGGTTGATCTTTATCACGCATCACCAGAGACTATTGACTGAGAGGGTATCGTGCATAGAACTGCTTCACATCAGAGGGGTTAAGTGATGCTTCGTATGACACAATCTGCTCTTCCTGCCAATCTTTGAGACCTTACTAAATAGTCACTGTTTTCTCCAATGCTTCCTTTCTTCAAGTTCATTCTTTGGCGACTTCTCTGCACCCTTCGCGCGCTCTCTCTTTCTGTCTCTCTCTCTAATGTATATATCTTCGGTCTCTTCAATGGCGCCGGTTGTGTCCTTGAAGAACTAGGCCTAACCAATGGATGCGATCGTTAGGGTTGAAGAAGGTGACTAACCGGAAACGGAGTTTGAATGTGCCAAATTAACAAACCGGCTTAACTGATTTTTTGGTTCTTGAAACCTTCTCTCCTCTCGTTCGTTCCGTCCATTGAGAACTTTTGACCCTCTTCTTTTCAAGCAATCATGGCTGCTACAGTTCCAGCCAGCTTGAACCCTTCGCTTACCGAGCCTCTTGATAAGGTTCGGCTCTTGTCAAACTCCAAGCTTTCTCATCAATCCAAACCGGCCAATCTTCTCAAGGCGCTCGAGTCTTCCCTTCCTGGTCCTATTTCCCCGACGGCCTACTATGCTGCCTTGGTGTCCACATTACAGCAGACGATTGCCAAGGAGATCAAACAGGGTGAGATCTCTGTGTCCGAGGGTGACCTTGTCCCTGCCATCCTGTACCTCCTTGCTGTAGTAGTCGACTTTGTTCCGGTCGCCGTTGTTCAGAGTCAATCTGAAATGGGCCTGCTCGGACCGTTGTTCCAAGGAGTTATCATGTCTGGTGGTGCTGCCGGAGGCGAGGATGCTGATGATGAGTTCAAGCAAACCAAGACTATCATCTCTCTCTTCCCTCCTTGTGGACCTTCTGCTCCCTCACTTCGGTCCCTCATTCACCTCACCCGACACGTCCTCCTGACCGCTCCCACCCCAGCACTCTCTACTCAACCCTACCAGACCGCTTTGTCCTCCCTCCTCTCTTTGACCTTGGATCCGAGACCAAGAGTCAGAAAGGTCTCCCAGGAGGCTATCCGAGATGTTCTTGCTGCACCTCACCCACCCGCGGTCAGACATCCCTATGCTGAGAGGGTAAGCAAAGGTCTTATCAAGGTGCTTAGCGAGAAGGTTTTCGGAGAGGACTCGGAGCAGAGAAGAATCTGGGCGATCGGTTTCGTTAGAATGGTTGCCTCTTCGTGGCCTAGCGAGGTGAGCATTTATCTATATTCCATCTGACGAAAAAAGACATCTATCATCTCCATACTGACCCTGGCATCTGTTCATTTCTTTTCGCCCTCAAGCTAATTTCGCCTTTACTTGCCGTCCTCTTGCCCCTCCCGTCCGCCAACCCCCATTTGCAATCTCAAACTCTTTCCCTTCTCTCACATCTTCTTTCCCAATCTACTACGTCAAACTCTTTAGAACCCCTCAAGGTCCCTGTTCTGCTCGCCACTATCCTTGCCTCTCCTCCCAAAGACAAGGAGGTCCTGCCATCCTGGCTCGAAGTCGTCGAGAATGGAATGATCTCGTGGGCTCGAGAGGATTCTGCTGCCTGTTCTGTCGAACTTGGCAAAGTTTGGTCCATGGTCTGGGGTTACCTTGAGGACAAGGACTCCAGGGAGAAGGGAGCCAAGATTGCTCAAGCCGCAGAGAAGTGCTTGATTGGTTTGAGCAGGTACTGTATCGATGAGGACACCATGCGATCCGCTTTGGAGTTCAAGCCGTCTGCTGAGGATCTCGCTGGCTCGACTAAAGCCGGCAAGAAGGGCAAGAAACAGCAGATCCATCCTCAGGATCAGAAGACGCCCGGTTCTGAATCGCCTCTACTCGTTCAGATCATCAGCACGCTTCAATCTGCTCTGCACACCCTTAGAACGCTTCCCTTCTTGCCATCAACATTACAAATCATCGCGTCATTAATTTCCCGAATGAGACTTCGGTTGCCGACATCTACCCCGTCAATCAATTCTTCAACGGATCCCCGGGATCCTACTGTTGCCGAGAAGCTTTTGCTCGGTTTGGTAGCCGAGGTCGCCGATCTCAGAACTCAGAAGGGATTTGAGTTCAGGGAGCGAGCTGACGAGGTGCTTGGAATGGCGGTCGAGGTGATGGGACCAGCTGTGCTTCTGAATGCTTTGCCCTTGAACGTCGAAGGCAACCGAGATCCTTCTCAGCCTGGTCGAGCTTTCTTGCTTCCCATCCTTCGAACCAGGACGACCAACACGTCGTTGTCGTACTTCACCACTGTGTTTGTCCCGCTTTCGGAGAGACTCTTCAACGCTAAGTCGGCTGTGGAGAAGACGAGGCCGATAGAGGCAAAGGTTTATGAGGCTTTGGTCGAGCAGGTTTGGGGATGTTTGAAGGGATTCTGTGATTTGCCGGTCGATCTACCCAAGGTTCGCTTTCTCTATCTACATTTATACCATAAACTTATTTCTTGTCTGGTTCTCACCAGTTCTAATCACATACTTGCTTCCATTGCTTCGTTTTCGTCTAAAAGGCTTTCACCAATGACTTTGCTGCTTTGATTACTCAAGTGCTGTACACCCAGCCTTCGCTCCGACCGTCTCTGCTCCGATCCCTTCAGACCCTTGTGGAGACTTCACTGTCTCTTTCTAAGTCCTCCGCTCCATCCGCCGAGCTTTTGACCTCTTTCGGACTTGATCAGTCTCATGGAAAAGCCAATTTGCTTTTCCTTCAAGGGATGAGCAAGAACCTTCTCGCCGTTCTCTTCAATGTGTTCTCTCAAGTTGGTCGGGAACAGCGAGGAATGGTCGGAGAGGTTATCGCTTCTTACTTATCTGTCTCTACTGCCGAGGACATCTCGGCCACATATGAGAAGGTTGTCCTTCATCTAGGACAGGCTTTGGCTGTCCCTTCCGCCAAGCCTGCCCCTGGCTCGACTACTTCACCAACGTCACACACTATGCTTGATCTCCTGATCTTACTCATTCCGTTCCTACCCGCCATCTCCGCTCAAGCGCTCTTTGCTCACGCGTCCGGGGCTGATGCGAAACTCATCGGAAGTGACGACGTGGCCGTGCAGAAGAAGAGCTACCGAGTGTTGGCTAGGTTGGTTGAGCAGGGAGGCAAGGTCAAGTTGAGCCCGACCGAACTGGAACAGTTTGTAGAGAGACTCAGCGACGGAAAGGAAGTTGTCTTGGCTGGTGCTCGAAGAGTGAGTTGACTCGTATGGTTTAGGAGTACGTATTATGATCGTGACTTTGCTGATTGTTTTTTCTCATAATCTACCACGTTCAGGACCGGATCATTCTTCTGTCCACTCTCATTCCCACGTTCCCTGCCGATCAACTTCATCTCATCCCGTCTCTTTTGCCCGAGGCTGTGCTCGGTACTAAGGAGGTCAACGAAAAGACTCGAGACGCTGCTTTCGACTTGGTTGTCCTCATGGGTAACAAGATGTCGGAGGGTGGAGTCATCAAAAGAAACCAGCTTGAGGGAGCAGACGATGAAGCAATGGCCGATGGTACGTCTTTATCTTCTTCCTAATCATAAGCTTGCCCATCTGGGATTCATACTAACCGGACGTTGTTCTTCTGAGTCACTCTAGCATCTGCTACCATCCCTGAATACTTGACAATGGTGGCTGCTGGTCTAGTTGGAACTACTCCTCACATGATCAGCGCTTCCATCACCGCGCTCTCCCGATTAATTTTCGAGTTCAGAGGTGTGTTTTGCCAAACAATCTTTACCCAACGCTCCTTCGCTGTGAAGTCTTCCTTGAGCTCACCTGGCTTTCACCTTTTTCTCTTCAATTACAAGACGACGTGCCTGGAGAGATGAAATCCGAGCTTATCAGCACGCTTGTCGTTTTCCTCTCCTCCACCAACCGAGAGATCGTCAAGTCTGCTCTCGGGTTTGTCAAGGTCATCGTGGTGATCCTTCCCGGTTCTGACATTCAGCCCCACCTCGACACCTTGGTTCCTGGACTGCTCTTGTGGTCTCACGATCACAAGAACCATTTCAAGGGCAAAGTGAGACACATCTTTGAGCGATTGATTCGAAAAGTCTCATACGAAAGTGTGAAGGCAGCTGCTGAGGAAGCTGCGCTCAATTCGGAGGAAGCACCTAGCAAGGGAAACTCAGATGGGGTCAAGTTCTTGGAGAACATCCGTAAGAGGAAGGAGCGAAGTAAGAGGAAAAAATCAGCCGCTAGAGAGGCTGCTGATGAGAATGGAGATAGGGATATGGAGGACGATGACGATGATGTGAGTTATCCTTCACTTTCGCTGTGGTCAGTATCAACAGTTTGCCCTCAAACTCGGATGGCTGACGTTCTCGCTTGTTTGGTCTTCTGTGGTTCTACCAGGCTCCGTCTAAGTCTCGAGTCTCGACTGGAAATGCCTTCGACGATGCTTTGTATGGATCCGAGTCTGAGTTGGATGACTCTGAAGACGACGAAGGAACTGGCGCTCAAAAGGGCGACCAGGCTGGTCAGCGAGCTGCCAAGGGCAAGGGTAAGGGGCGAGCGAAAGACACCAGAGATGCTACGTTCATCCGAGATGATGGAGACGAACCTATGGACTTGCTTGACCGAGGTATCGCTGGTCGACTAACCAGTGAGTCTTCTCGAGCTTGGTTTACGTCACAAATGTAAGGCAAATACTCATTGACTTGATTCTTGTCTTTCTTCCGCTGTAGAGCATGACCCCGCTGCCAACTCTCGACGCCGTAAGCCTGGGCAGGAGGCATCCAAATTCAAGACCGATGCTGATACCGGGAAGATGATGATCAACGACGACTCTGACAATGAGAGCAAGCCCGCCAAGGTGGGAGGTGCCGGAGAAATGGATATCGAAGGTATGGCCTATCAGGAGCAGCTGACTGCCACCGAGGGTCAGACTAGAGGTGCCCGAGGTCAGGTCGTGTTCAACAAAGACACTAAGCGGGGTCGAGCTAGGGAGGCCGATGGAGAGGCTATGGTTAGTGTTCATATATTGTCTAGCTTGTTACCGCAGCAACAGCTCACACAAACTGAATCCTGAATGTCTGCGTGATGTTAATTAGCTGGTCGATGCCTCGGAAGGAGGTCGAAAGAAGGCCAAAAAGGAGAAACAGACCAAAGTTCCCGTCGGAATGGATTACAAGGCCAAGGTTCGTTCGAGCGTTGTCTAGCTTTCTACATCTCTTTCGTCTCTAATCTCTCCTTCTCTTTATTCTGACGTCTGCTCGATGAATAATCTACCTCGACCCGATACAGCGAGCCGGTGGAGATATTAAACGAGCTGGAGCGCCTGATCCGTTCGCCTACGTCCCCCTCAGCCAGGCCCGAGGGTCTGGTTCCCGACAGCACGGCAAAGGACAAAAGGTCAACATCACTGGCAAGAAGAAGGGCTCTGCTGCCTAAGCAGGCTGTTGTCATCTTTGACTTGTAGTTTTTATCTTTCTTCCCTCATATGTCTTTTGGTCAACCCCTGTTGTTTCTTTCTCTTTTCTTTTCGTTTCTCTCTTTTCGTTTGTCTCGTCTTTTTCCGGCAAATTAATCCTCTGCTGTTTCACCTGCTCCGCCCTTCATCTTCCCAACATGTTTGTTCTCGACATTTCTCTCTAACTCCCTATCTATCTCCTTATCTCCCTCCGGTCACTAGATGCATGTGTCTATTAAATTGACGTTTCTCAAGCATGATGATATGCAAGAGCACCAAATAAGAGCTCGAGAAAGAACAGGGTTGCTGGCTGCAAGATCACGCGAGAGGATTAGTCATCCTATTCGGCCGGGCGAGCAAAGAATCACTCACTCTATAATCTGTCCGGTCTAAATCATCCCTTTGACTTCCATCCCATCCCGTTTCCTTCCTCTTACATCCCAGTTTCACACTCTTTCTCTTTGGTCCAACTGTCTGCTTGCCTTGTCAAGCGTATACGTATCTAAACTCTCATCAAAGGCGTCTGTTAGTACCGAAACCATCATGGGAAACACTCCGTCCCATCCTCGGTCGGCTCCATCGGCTTCTAACCAGAATCCTTCGTCGTCGTCGGCCTCGTCGACAAATAATCATCACATTTCCGCCTCGTCTGTCGTGTCTTCCATTACATCCCGTACCATCCATAAGAATCGAGATCGTTCAACATCCTCTCCGCCTGTGCTGACTCCTCAGCAGATTATTGAAACCGAAGCCCTGATCGATGGAGGCCATACCGTGCCTATGGGACTCTATCAGCTTGCTCCTCAGGATTTCTCTCAGCCCGTGGTCAAGCAGCTTATTCTTGACCGGAAGCTTGGTCCGTTTTACACTGGCCTGGATGACTACGAAGAGGACGCTGAGCCAGAAGAAGTCCTCAAGTCTCTTAGAGAGGCCAGGGCGGCTGTGGAGACTAAGCGAATGCAACTCAAGGCAGGTGATGATGAGGCCGCTGCGGCAGTCCAGGCAGTGATCCCGAAGGAAGGCTCACCGAGTGAAAGAGAGTTGAGGGAGCTCGAATGGTACCAGGGTGCAAGTGAATGTCCTTTGTGAGTTATAGACCGTTCCCCACGCACACACGCACTGCATGACTGCATCACTTTTTCTCAACGCAAACCAACTAAAGCTTCTTCCTCTCTTTTTTCTGACTCACTTGAACTGTTTTGTCTACCCTCGATCGCCAACACAGATGCTTCCTGGTAAGGTTTCGCAAATCACGTTCTCACTTCTCTGGATGCTCTTCTTACCCGCTTTGAAACGCTTGTCATGAATCATTCGTGCCCACAGTTTTACCCTTCCAACATCAACACTTCTCGTTGCTGTGATCAGCCTATCTGCACCGAATGCTTTGTCCAGATTAAACGGGCGGAAGCCACATTGACCCACTTGGTTTGTTCTTGTCTTCTCTTTTCATCTTCTGAAGCTATCTTGTGCATGAATTGTAGTCTGCTAGAAACTCAAGTCGCTACTCCGACAATCCGTATGACAGGAATCCGAACCTGCTTGTTGTCCTTTCTGTATGGAACCCAATTTTGGAATCATCTATAACCGACCAAGGGTCAGTCTCTCCATCTTCATTATTGTCTCATTTTGCCTGTTGTGCATCAGCACGAACACGATCTTCCGCTCACTTCATCATCAATCTGTCCCGCGGTTCTTGATCTTGTATATCACAATCAGCCTCGTATCACCACTTCACATCACCAAAGCTCACTTTCAACTATCTCCGCAATATCTACTGGAGCTGGGGATTCTTCATTCTCGATGGATGACGGCGCTCCTAGTCCTAGGCGAGAAGATCGGATGAGAAGGAAGAGTATAGGTCATACTAATTCCGGCGTTGTCACGACAGGTTTGTTCTATCATCTTGACCTCTCTGTTTTCGACTCCTCTTCTTCTCCTTCTTCTCCTTCTTCTCCTTCTTCTCCTTCTTCTCCTTCTTCTCCTTCTTCTTCATTCAGATGATTGCGCACTTGTGATACACAGCCGACTGACTGACTTACTTCATGATCCACCCTTCATAGATGAAATCCGACCGGATTGGGAAGCAAAGTTGGATGCTGTCAAAGCTGTTGCTGCTAGGCGTGCCAATCGTCGGATTGTGATGCGTCAGGTATGTTCTTCTCACAATCTGAATTACTCAACTTTTATTTGACGTTATACCCATCTGCTAATATCGAACTGTTTCATCATCTGAAGGTGGGTGATCGATTGATTCCGGTAGGAGTAACATCATCTCGAACCCCAATAGCGCCCCTACAGCTTGGAGAAGGAGACCAGCCGCAATCTACAAATGGAAGAAGAGGCTCAAGAAGGATGACTGGTGAGATGGCGATGGTCGGTCCCGATATTGAAGAGGTACGTATAATCATCCGCAACCTTGAGCACACCATGTAATTCGACTGTTCTTGAATGCTGATTCCACTCTTTTTTTTTTCGGATACACCGGATCTACTCAGATCATGATGATGGAGGCCATGCGTTTATCTCTACTTGAGCATGAACAGCATCAAGCTCGTCAAGCCACTGAGGAACAGAACAAGAACAAATCTTCCGCTATCACTCCTCAAACCCCGGTCTCTCGAGAGGATCCTCAATCAAGCTCGAGAGGTGCATCTTCCTCAATCACCAATGCATTACCGCCACCGTTGATCCCAACGATAAATTCACAGCAAGAGAGACGAAGAGACGGAGATGAGGAATCGCTTTTGTAGAGGAAATATACCGAGCGATTCGTTGTGGAACGAGGACTTGAAGAGAACAATCGCATATGGAGAAATAGACGTTCTCTTCACTTGGCATCTCTGTAAGTACCTTCATCCTTGGGCTTGTCTTCTATCTTGATACTATCTCCGCCTAACGTCTAGCTGTTCAGCCGGGCTGTCTGTATTATCAATATCTGACTGTTTTGTAATCTTTTAACTGTCCTCTTCTGCTCTGCTGCTTCAGATCGTTTCATACTGTTTGCCCGCCCAGTCTAATGCTTTCTTCACAGCTCATCCTGCCAATCATCTCGTTGTACATCGATCCATCTCTGTATTCGGCCGGTCTCTTTTTCTCCCCTGGTACATCACTACTCTTCTCTGTTTCTGATACGTTTCTCTCAAATCCCCTCTTGCTATCTCGTCTACTGTCCTTCTTTCACGTCTCCGTTATCTCTTCTTCTCTAGTGTTCCATTTCCATCTGTAGCTCGTATGTCCCTCTATACTTCACCACTCTCTTATTTTCTTATCTACCCTTCAAGCCTAAGCGCTATATGCCTCTACGACTTTACTTTCTTTTAACGGTTGCCCTCCTTCCTCCAGCCGGTTTGTCTCTCTATGACCTGTGCTGATGGAAGCCTTTATTGACATACTACCCAAATCTTGTCACTCTTCATTTGCTCTTTTCCTTCCCCTCCCTTTCTGTCAGTCGAGATAGCTCCGATGGCGTGTTTTCTTCCAACTTCTTCATTCTGTCGTTTCTTTCCGTCATTCCTTTGTTCTCCATTGCCTATCTGTCGGGTGCTTCATCTCATTCGGCGCCTTTTTCTCTTCGCCTCTTCTTCATTCTCTTTGTTTTCTATATATCTCTTTCTCTCGTTCTATAGATGTGGCGACGTTGACTTCACAACACATGTATTCATGAGCCTCTTCCCTCTTCCATTTCGTTCTTCCTACTTTCTCTTTTCTTTCTCTTCATTTCATAGAAGGACCACGTGGCTACCATAACAGAACCAGGTTTGTAAGAAAAAGAAACGGATATGATGGTTTGCGCTATGAACGAAGAAATTTGATCGAACGACAGCGATAGACGGAGCGACAAGAACGAGAGAACGGATCTTGGAAGTCCTGCGATGCTTCGAGTGCTTCGTATGGAGACCAGGCTGAGGGCGGAAAGGAAGAGGCGACGGAGAGATATACGATGTGACGTGTTGCATCTGCAAGCGGGTTTGTTCTTGATTAAAGTTACATTATGATGGAAATGCGTATAGCACTTAGATGTCCGTTTGGAAATATGATGATTTTGAGCTGGTCTAGTCAAGAGACACAAGTCATAGGGTTCTGGAAACAGAAGTTTGAGACCGTTAGGGAACGACCAACGATTCTGTTGATGGTGTATAGATAGTGACGGCAACGACTGACCTTCTGGTTTTCGATATGTTACAATGCATATTTACAATAACTTATTCTGCTGAGACATCGCTTAATCTCTAAGGACTATGAGGAAAGTCGACGGTAAATGCGGGTCTGAGCTCGAGCACCTCAAGAACTGGAAGGGAGGACAAAGGAGTAGACCATGGTAGAATAGATATCACTCACTCTTCACGAGAGCGAAGGACTGTTCTAGACGACGGAAAGAAAACTCTTCATGTCACCTTTGGTTTTGACGTCCTGATGATCATCATCCCTCCGATCTTTCCTTTTACTTTATTCTCCTGAAATTGTCTCGCCTTCAACATCTTCAATCCTTCTTCCAAAAGCTTGTACATGTCGGCTGAATATGTCCTTTCCGCTTTGGATAACCCGAATACGGGTCTTGCTTCTTCTTCCAAAGGAGAAAACAACGACGGCCTCCTCGACGTTGCAGCAGATGAAAGAACGGCTGTCGAGACTGAGAACGATCTATGTTTTGAACGGTCGGTCGGGATGAAACTTGTGGCCGAATGTGGAGGAAGCATGAAATCTCTCGGTTGACGAGGTAAGATCAATGTGAAGTCTGCGAGAGGATCTTCTTCGGAAGGATCGTCACCTGCTTCACTTGCCGTTGGGGTAGGTAACGGTGGTCTGATATGGTCACCTTCGATCGAGTTTGAAGAAAGCGTTGACATCCTTGATGTGAGGTAGTCTTCCGGTTGATTTTTCGAGTAGACCGACGTCCAGCCGTCGCCGATATACTGCTTCTGGTATGGTTCCAGATGCATGGGTTCCGAAACGGGTGGAGGTGACGGTAAGCAAGAGGAGGATGACATGGACGGGATAGTATCTCGGGTGATTTGCGGATGAGGTATGGGACTATCTGGTAGAGCTGTTGTCGACCGGTGAGGTTGGTTCTTCCTCTCAACACTGATACTGACAACGATGATGATGGCTAGACGACAGAGATAGAAGGACAAAAGGCCATCAGAATTAGGAGATGGATGGGAATGACAACAATTAGTTTTTGGGGTTTGGTCTGCGCTTAATTATGACGTTTTTCTTTCTTTCCTTCTTGATAGAAAAAGAAGGAAACGAAAGAAAACCCGTTGCTACATCTCTTTCTATCTATTGAGTTTGATATCCTGATCTTGTCATCTATACATCGTTCGATTGACTTGCCGCTCTCGCTTTTCTATACACAAATCCGAGTCTACACGATTCTGGCTCGCCCGACAAGTTTTAGAACTGGAGAAAACACATTGGATCTCTTTCTTTTCTTTTCTAAACACAAAATTCCACGAATTATCTAACCAAAGACTAAAAGAAATACAAATCCCATCTAGAGCCACTCGATTGTGCCCGGGGGTTTGCTGGTGATATCGTAGGTTATTCGGTTGATACCAGTCACCTCGTTCGTGATTCGGGACGAGATCTTTCGGAGGACGGCAGGAGGGAAGTGGAACCAATCGGCAGTCATGAAGTCATCAGTAGCGACCGCTCGGAGGGCGATGACCTGATCGTAAGTCCTCTTATCACCGGCAACACCAACAGCCTTGACGGGCAAGAGAGCGGCGAAAGCCTGCGAGATCTGATCGTACAAGCCGGCGGCTCGGATCTCTTCGATGTAAATTGCGTCAGCCTTCTGGAGAAGAGCGACCTGGTCCCGAGTGACAGGTCCAAGAATTCGAATAGCAAGCCCCGGTCCAGGGAACGGGTGTCGTCCAACCAAGTGCTCGGGGATCTTGAGGAGTCGTCCAAGGGCTCGGACTTCGTCTGGAAAAGAAGGGGAGTTTCCATAGGGACGGCCACGATCAGCCATTGAGCTCACGAAAACAGAAGCAGAGAGGAGGAAGAGATAACCAACCCTTGAAAAGCTCTCGGAGGGGCTCGATCAACTTCAACTTCATGTCGGCCAAGAGACCACCAACGTTGTGGTGAGTCTTGATAGTGGCCGAGGGACCCTTGAAACTCAGACTCTCAATGACATCAGGGAAGAGCGTTCCCTGAAGAAGCCACTCAATCTTTCCCTTTTCACCGGCGTAACCGGACTCCTCGAACGAGGCCTCAAGCTCGGCTGCCTTCTTCTCGAACACCTCGATGAAGGTGTTTCCAATGATCTTTCGCTTTCGCTCCGGATCCTCGACACCCTCCAATCGAGACAAGAATAGGTCGGACGCGTCAACCACTGTAAGGTTGACACCGAGGTCCTTGTTAAGCATCTCGTGGACCTGCTTGGCCTCACCTCCTCGAAGCACTCCGTTGTCAACCATGATAGCGTGGAATCTTGTGAACCGAAAGTCGGAAAAAGGAAGAGAATAGAATCGAAAGCAGACTCGAATCGACTCAGTAGATATACACACGGATCGTCACATGGACATGTTGCAAGACCTACCGATCTCCGATGGCCTCGTGCATGAGCTTGGCGGCGACGGAAGAGTCAACTCCACCAGAAACAGCTCCGATGACCTGTCCCTTCTCTCCACAGATGGCTCGGATTCGCTGGATCTCCTTCTCAATGAAGGTGTCCTATTGAAACGAGAATGAAGGTGAATTTTGGTCAGGTCAGAAGAACAGATTTGAAAGAACAGAGTGAGAAGATGATTCAGACAGACCATGTTCCAGTTGGTTCGGGCCTGGCAGACGCCGACAACGAAGTTCTTGATGACCTCCTTACCCATAGGCGAGTGGGTGACCTCGGCGTGGAACTGAATTCCATAGATGGGCTTGGACTCGTGGGCGATGGCAGCAAAGGGTGCGGTAGGGGTCTTGGCGATAGTCACAAAGTTGGGAGGGCAGGCGGTGACCTGGTCTCCGTGGGACATCCAAACCTGTTTGTTTGTTTGTTTGTTTGTTTGCGCAGAAGATACAAAAGTTCAGAGCTGGACTTTAGTGGTGTTGTCTAAAGAAAGTCGATAGAGTTTATAGTGAAAGAGAACGAACAGGCATGGACTGGGCAAGTCCCTCGAAGAGAGCATCAGCGGAAGCGTGTCCGGTCTTGACGACCTCAATATCGGCAACACCGTACTCTCGCTTGTTGTGGGCGGCGACGGCCTCCTCACCACCGAAGGTGTATGCGATTTCCTAGAGGTTCACGTACAATAAGACGACCAAACCATCAATATGAATTGACGTGCATGTGAATATATGAGAATCAAATGGGACGCACGTGAAGACCGTAGCAGATACCCATGACGGGGACTCCGAAGGTGAACACCTCGGGATCAACTCGAGGAGCATCGGCCTCGTAGGCGGAGTAAGGGGATCCAGAAAGGATGATACCTGGTATCGACTATAAGTAAGCTCTCTGACTCAATAGAAAATATGGAAGAGAAGAGAAGAGCGAGCAACTTACCCTTGGGCTTCCAGCCGAGCTCAGAGATCTTCTGGGTGCACGGCAAAAGCTCACAGTAGATGTTGAACTCTCGGCATCGTCGAGCAATCAGGTGCGAGTACTGAGAGAGAGAATTATGATGAAATAGTCGATAGCCATGTTGATAACGAGGAAGGAGAGAGATAAGTTTGTATGAAGAAAACGAAATCAGTCTCAAGCTGATGTTTGCTCAACCAAAATGTCCAAAAGAGAGTCTAGACACAAACCTGCGATCCAAAATCAAGGATGAGGATGGTATCGTAGGCGGTGTGAATAGCTGTGATGGAACAGAGATCATAGAACGAGAGTTTTGGGCTTGAGTCAGTCTTCGTACGATGGGACGAAAGGTGAGTCAGGCTGAGACTTGAGGGTAACAATCAGCCCTGGCAGTGTCGGCTGCCCTGAATGCGTGTTCACCGGATTGCCCCGGAAAACGTCTAAATCCAGACTCTTTCGAGAAAATAAAGCAGAACAACATACTGAGATCAGACCCAAGGTTGTCCATTGTGAAGGAGAGAGACAGATGTACAAGGGAAGGGAGCTGGAGGATGGGGAAAAGGGTGTGGGTGGGATGGTTGTCGGACGACGGAAACGACGGCAAAAGAGGCCCAAAAAAATTGTAAAATTAAAACCAAAATCAGACAGATAACGATGTTTGGTTACATGTTTAGCCTGGTCCGGCCGTAACCACACTCCGACCAGAGCGCTATACGTCCGCTTCCAGAGAGCACACACAACAACGCATACACACATACATTGAGGGTATAAAATTCATATCATAGCAGCATCTTGTTCTCTGACCATCTCTCAGTGCGAGGGGAGAGGGATAACTTCCATTTTCGAGCCAGAAAGAGAAAGAAAAGTCGTTGGGTTACGAGTGAATTAAGCGGACGTCTGTTGGTTCTTCTTCACCCTGACTGCAATCACGGTGATACTGAATAGATCAAACATGAGAGAAACACAAACACTCGATGCATCCGTCAATATCGGAGAGCACAGAAAGATAACAGGAGAGGAGAACCCACTCATCCGTCTTGCCTCCTCTGAAGTTCAAGCCTTCCTTGGCCGCAGCGAGTGTGAAGGGCGAGACCTTCTCGGTCGAACCCATACAGACCTGACCATATGTCTTCAAGCCATCTGCCAACTTTTGAGCGACACTCAATTTTTTAGATGCGGTCACTCCAAACTTGGGCGATGGCGGAGGAGTCTCTATCTGTGCTTGCGCTAAGAGAAGGAGAACCTCGGAGTTGTGGACGTTATCGCCTAGTCCGTCCGTCTATGTCGGGCCCGTCCGGATCCGGAGAAGATCAAATAGAAATAAACCAAGAGCGTCGGTATAACCGGTCTTTTTTCTTTTTCTAATCTTCTCTTCCATCTTGATGACTCCCTATCTGTCTATCTTTCCCCTTTCTTCCAATACCTGAAACAAGGAGAAGGAGGGAAAGAACGTACAAACAAAATCACAACATCTCCATCTTCCAACTGAACTTCAAACAAGTCCGCGTCCCTAGGAAGATCAGTGATGTTTGTCTCGTATCCTCTTCGATGGGGAACCTTTGCTAACTGCCTCGGGCAGCTAACAGCGTGAGAAATGAAGGAACACAAAACCAGATGCATGCTAAGCAAGGAAAGAAAGAATTGCCATGCAAGGCCCGAATGAGAAGAGAAGCCTCACTTGAAGTAATGCTGTTGTGCTCCAGGCACATCAAGAAACTCATTGTTTTTTCGGATAACGAGGTATCCCGAATCACCCAAGCTGAGTCAAGCAGGAGAGGAGGACAAAAAGAAACAAAGAGCGAACGGAGAAAGACATGAAGCAATCATCAGACTGGTGCGCTAAAAGATGTCAAGAACTCTCTTCTGGGAAAGGACGTACTTTGCAGATGTTAACTTGCCGTCCGACCCATCGAGCTGCAATACACAAGCCGTAGCTGAACCTTTTTGAATGAAAGGCAGAACCCGCAATGTCCAACTCTGTTAACAGCTGCCCAGCACGCAAAGATGAGATCTTGATTATATGCAAGACAACGATAGGCGGACAAACCCGCTTTGACCTCGGCATCAACCTTAACGCCATCATAAGCCTTCTGAAGAATATCTTTCGGCTGAGCCGATACATCACCCTGAGCGGCCTTCCAGGCGTGATACATCAGCGCTTGAGAGAACACGGATGGATCGACTCCACTCTCGGCCCAACCACCTACTCCGTCTGCTACTGCTAACGTCGTCAACTGAATCGTTCAATCGAGCCGATCAGGACGCAAGAAATCAGTCCCAACAAATCCAATTTACAGATTTCCATCATGAAAGAATTACCCGAAAATGATCAGTCTCAAGACCTATCTCTGGTGCGAAAAGCGGGAATCACTCTTGAAGATAAAAGAAAGAATGAAACAAATTAACTGGAAACTAACCTGATCGGCCGGTCTTTCATGTATCATGAAGAAATCCTCACCCGCATCCTTTTTATCTTTTTTGACTCTGACCTCGCCAACCTTGCCTGACGATGTCTCTCCATTGAACTCAGAACTACCTTCCGTCCAGTTGATCATCCGCTCTCTCCATTCACCCTTCTCGCCGCCTGATGAGATACCTCTGGGTATTTGCTCGCCTCGTCTTCTCGGTTTTCCAGCGAACGAAAGGCCGATCTCGAATGTGAAGTTTGGCGAGTCTTTCAGAGTCCGTGCGGGATTGGGTGAGGTTGAGGAGGGTGGAGGAGAGGAAAAGTACCGGAAGAGAATAGGGAGGGAGGTCAGAGTTGATGATCTGGGGACCGAGAACGGGAAAACTAAAGGTGGTCGAAACATTCTTCTCTTTCTCTTTCGCTTTTCCGAGTCTTGTCTTTATTTGTTCCACTGGTATCCCCTCAGATGGTGAGGTCGAAGGTTGGATAGTGATGTTTGATCAAACGCGAAAGGCCGCATGAATTTCTGTACAGGTCAACTCCGATAGAAATGATGAAATCTATTTCTATGATCAACCCTAACATTCTTTCGAGGTATTAGAATCAACCTATAATGTTCTTTTCTCTTCCTCGCTATTCTTCAAGTGCAGGCGAAACATGAGGACTGAGCTTGAAAAGAGAAATGGCCGTTCTATAATTTACGGCAAGTTGTCAAGAAGCTTCAGCTACCTTTTTTTTGTTGAGAGAAAGAGAATAATAAAGAGGAGAGAGAAAACGACAGGCAGGAAAGAGAGGAAATGAACCAAGGGAGAAGAGGAGGCGGGGAGGGAAAGGAGATGAAGGGTATCTGAGCAAAAAGGAAACCGACTGCATCTGTCCCTCTTTATGGGTTGATCTTTTAGTGTGCGCGTCCCCTCTAGGAAGAAGGAGACGGGTAAAGGAAGTAGGGACGAAGGGAGGGAACAAAAAGAGTGAGGGAGACAAAAGGGTCAAGAAATGCAGAAGAGCAAAAAGAGAAGGAACAAAAAACGAAAGAATCGTGACTCGTGAAATTAGGATGGGGAAGGAGGAGAGAGTAAAGAGCTACATGCGAAAGAAAGACACAGAAAACCCCCTTGGGGCTCTCTTGTCAATTTAGAGATACTGGGCCAACTGGGAAGATCTAATCTTTCCGTCGAGACCTTCGACGGTGGTCAAATGCCTGACGAGAGCGATGAGCTGTTCTCTAGTCTCTGTGGTGATCTCACTCTCGTGCTCGCTCGAGAGAACGTACACAAATACATGAAGCAACCGGTCGATGTGGCTCATCAGGATGGGAAGGACCTTGGGGTCCGAAGATGAAACCTGGAAGAGCTGGAAGATGCACTGGAAGACGATTCGGTTCTCGATAAAGTCATTCTTGAGGGGCAAAGCCTCAAACATGATCGGAAGGACCTGATCCAGAGGAACAACGTGCATATCCTTGCAGATGATTCTGGCCACCGCACCAGCAGCGTTATCTCTACCCTGTCCATGAGCGGAGCTTTCACCCTCGGCCTGGGCGAACAACGGTCGGAGGACGGTCAACAATCTGACGGCATCGTCAAACTGAAGCTGGGCATCCATGTTCTCAACAAGAATTCCAGCGGCGAACGCAGCGTTCGATCGGACCTCGGCCTCCACATCAGACAAACCCTGATAGATGAGCTCGAATAGAGCAGGCACGTAAGGAGTCACGCTACCCTTCAGGCCAGTGATGATCTCTCCCAAAGATCCGACGGCCATCGATCGATCGGATGACGATCGCTTGGCGTTCTGTTCAATTGGTTTTCAACGATCGTATTTTATCAGATACTCATTAGCACGGAACGAACTGTGCTTTAAGAGAGGATCGCAAAACCAAAGACTAACGTAAAACTTCTTGATGAGAGGAAGGAACTGTCCAAAGGGCTGAGCGAAATCAGCTCCAAGGACACTGGCGAGGGCGCCGACAATGTCACTGGCGTTAGAGATCAACGCAGACTCGTACTCCGAGCTTTCCCCTTCGATAGCATCTTCCTCATCCTCATCAGGATCCTGCTGGCAAAGGGATTTCTCCTGAAGGATCTCAGAAGCATACAAAGCGATCTTCTCGACGTCTGAAATGATAGTTGGCAATCGGTTGGTAAGTAAAGAAAAATGTACATTTGTGCAGAGACGCTTTACGTACGTCCTTCAACAAGTGCGGGTCCGCATTTGTTCATCGCCTCCGAAAGCTCATTAGCGCACATGATAACGACCGTCCTAAACAATCACCGACAATGAACAAGAAGCAAAGGAAACAAAGATGAAAAAAATTCCAGTCAGAAACTCATGCAAAACGAATAAGGGGATCGATAGAGAACGAAAAGGTTTTTGATTTTGCATGGAGGTTGCCGATGGTCAATTTAGACAGAGGAGGGAATAAGGGGGTTTCAGATACGCAAAAGGTAATCAAGTTCATTTCTTTGGCTTTTCCTAGGAGCCTCGTAGTGAGCTGAGTTGATATGATCATCATTTGGAATAAGGGGGGAGGGGGGAAGGGAGGGAGGGAGGAAGAGAGAAGGAGACAGAACAACAAGACTTGACACGATCGAGAGAAAAACTCACTTGTCATCTTCGGCATCCCACATGTTGAAGATAGCGGGAAGGACAACATCAACGAGCTGCTTGACGTTGGAGTGAAGCGGCACGGTCTATATCCCCAAACAAGACATCCATCCAAGTCAATTACGTGCTCAAGATGCATAAAAAAGAATTGATGAAATTACTACTCACGACGTTCAATCCGGGGGTCCAAGGGGCAGGCTCGGAGAGATCGTAGAAGGTGTTGATGAACTTGAACAAGCTGGACAAGGCAGATTTTCGGATACCCTCGTAGTAGTGATCCAAAAGCTTGACAAGCACAGTGACGGATCGTTCAACGTAGGGCAAGAAAGCTTGACCGGTGGCGGCAAAGACATCACCAATCGCATCAGCAGCGACCTCCTTCTCGATCGCGATTCCAGAGTTGACACCGCCAAAGAGCTTCTCGAGCTCGTCTGCGTCGTCCTCAATGTCAAGGAACTCGGAATCGTCTTCGTCATCGATAGTGCCCTTAGAGTGACCGCCATCTGAGGTGAAAGCCTCAATAGCGGCGGCGACATTGTCCGAAATGTTTCCAGTCTCGTTGAGGTACTCATCGGTCTCGCTCTGATCGCACGAGCTCAAGAGGGACTCGAGCACGTTGGGCAAGTAGGGCACAAACTCTTCTTCGAACACCTTGGCCATGGTGGCAAAGAAAATGAAGGAGCATTCCCTCAACCTGGGGTTATCGAGGATGAGACCCTCGAAAGCCAACTTGATGCATGGCTGGAAGTAAGGTCGGAAGACATCTTTACCGACGGCCTCAGCGATCGTACCGAGAGTATCGGTGGCAATACCTCGGAGATCAGTCTCCTCGCCATCGTTCTTGAGCGTCAAGAAAGGCTGCATCCTGGTGATGGTGGCCTCGAAGTAAGGGATGAAACCCGACTTGGATGCATGAGCGGCTGAGCCGATCGCTCCTGTGACTGTAGTTCGGACGGGAAGAGGCGCATTTTCGAGAAGGACGATCAGTCGCTCCATGAGCAAAGGAAGGTAGTTTGAGATGTCGTCTCCGAGGATCTCGAGATACGAGTCGAGAGCAGCGCAAGCAGACTTCTGGGTAGCAGGGTCCGAGATGTGGTTGAAAAGGATGGGGACGATGGCCTCGTGCTTGAGTGCACATTCTTCCGGCAACCACTCGCACAAGCATCCGAGGGCAATGCAGGCGGCCTTCTTGACCTTGGGATCCTGGTCAGCAAGACCGGCCTCGATAATTGGCCAGAGCTGGGCAACGTGGGGTCGAATGAATTCAGAGCAACCCTCGACAGTGACACCGAGCGCCATGAGCGCAGCCTTTCGGGCGGAAGGGTCGGCGGAAGCCATGTCAGTCTGAATGTGTCTAGAGAGAGAGGGGAAGATCTGGGTAGGAGGAAGCGTCTGAGAGAGAACATCCAAAGTTCGGAAGGCGAGCTAGGAGAGAAGACATACAAAACAAAAACAAGTTTAATGGACAGTCGTAGTATATGGGGTTCGATAAAATAAAGATACATACTCTTGAAGGAGAATCCTCATCGGCATCCTCCGATTCATCTTCTCGACCGATAGGGAGCAACCTGGCGAGAATATCGTCACCCAAGTTTGCCTGCTGGACCTTCTTGGACTTGTACTTGATCGTCCACAGGAGGGCGTTCAAAGCGAGGACTCTGATGTCATCATCGTACGACTGGGTCTGACCACCAGTAAGGAAGAAGTTGACAAGGTCGGGCACGTTCTTGGAGATCAATGGAGTTTCCTACAGAGGGAGAAGTACGATAAGCGACAAGAGAGTCAGGGTCAGTACGAGAGCTTTTCGGTAAGAGACAGAGACAGAAAAGCTGAGAAAGACGAACAAGGATGAGAAGAGTCTCGAAAACGTCGAACCCAGTTCGGCAGGCATCCTCATTGCCGGATTCCATGGCCTGGTGGAGAACGTTGACCATAGCAGGAATCATAGATTGGAAGGCGGCAATATCGGCCTTGTCTTCAGTATCGATGTACTCGGCAACCTTTCCCAAGGCCCTATGGGACAGAGTAAAGAGAGAATGTACAGGTTAGTGATGTCATGATCGCTTCCGACAGAGAATGGTCTCAAACGCTGTGCATCTCACTTCAAGGTAGTTATCCTGACTTCCTCGCTCTCGGCGTCACCCAGGCTGGTTCGGAAGATAGCGAACATGGTGGTCAATTCGTTTTGAAGACAGTCAGCCACAGTGTCGAGGAGAGCGTAGAGCATGTATAGACCAATCTCTCGATGTCCGGCAAGCGGAGCGGCGGAGAGCTGGTAGAGGAAAGGTAGGAGCTCAGGCCACTGAGGAGGGGAGAGCTCAAGCTCGTAAGAGGCGATGGCGGAGATGACCCTGGAGGCCGAGTGTCGGACAAGAGTGCTATAGAAGACAAAATCAGGAGTTAGCTATAGAGAGCAACAGGATGTGAGATGAAGTCTTAGACGCACGTCTCCTCCTTAACAACGGTCTCGAGGGAGTTGTGCTTGATCTGTGTTCGGATGTTTTGAGGAACTTCTTTCCACATCTTTCCGTCCTTGGCGACCACTCGTTTACGAAGCTCGACAGCTGCCAGTTGCCGGATCTGATGGATAGGGAGATGTAACCGAATGAAAGAGAAGCAGGAAGGGAAGGGGGAGGGAAAAGAAGATAAAAACAACCATCAGAAATTCTTTCAAGAGCTCGTCTGTTCAAAGGCAATAAACCTACGTTCGACATAGGCGAGGTTGCCATGATCTCGTAGAGAGCGGGTATACATTCGGCGCTCTTATAGAATTGAGTGTTGAGCGTTTGGGTTGCCTGTGGATGGGTGTATGCGTGTATGTTTAGAATATGGAATAAGGAAAAAAGAAAGAAAAGAGAACGAATGTATATGGTAAATGGCAGGCAGGCGTTGCAAAAAGGAACGTTTCATATTCGGCCCGGACTACTGACCTGCTGGATGACGTTGGTATCCGGGGCAGAGGTCTGCTCCAACAGGGCGTGCAGGTTCTGAACGAAAGACTGGAAGAAAAGGCAGTGACGACGGTGATAACAGACATCGACGAGACTTGTTTAGCGAGGAAAGATCAAGATTGCGGTGAGTTCTTGGTACACAGTTGAATAAGGACGAACGGTCATTTCTAAATCGAGACCAGAGGCAGAGAGGAGAGAAAAACAGAGATTGAAAGTGTGAAGGCCGAAAGGAAAAACGGAACGAGAGACGGTCCGGGTGGTGGCGTACTGATGGGAGTAAGCCTACCGATGTGGGTATGTAGGAGGGTTGGAGGTCAAGAGAGAAAGAACACAAGTGGCAACGTCCAAAGGCGAGAGAAGGGATCCTCAACTTTCGACCGAGTGAGGAGAAAAAAAAGTAAAAAATGTTGACAGGTTTTTTTTCCTCTAGGAACGGGGCTGTAACCAAGAAGAAGCTGTGTTGGGCCAAAAGGATGCACGTGCTGGGTAAGTGTGAGATAAAACTGTCAGGGATGTGACCGGAGTGTTACACCATGGTAACCTTCTCCTGCTTCTGTCGCTTGTCCTGCTTTCGTCGCTCCTCCTGCTTCGTTATTCCTTATGCTTTCTCATTGCATCATGGTCTTGCAGCGCAAGCGCTTCTAGCACCCTCTGTGATTCATCCTCATATGCACAATCGTTGAAGTCTGAGGAGGATATAAAAGACGGGACTCCTTTGCCAACCATAGTATAGTCTCCCAAGCCTGGATCCTTTGTCACTCCTCTGTTCCCTAGTACTCTTGTTCCCAGTGTTATATCAATCTGGTTCTTCCGATTTCTCCGCCTTGCGCCCTCGTCACGACTACTAGAGCCAGAGGGCCTGAACTTCCTTCTTGTCAGCCACATCTCCTAGTTGGTTACAACCATCGTAACCTCTCCATTACCCCTTTGAAACCGAACCCTGACAACAGCCGCCACATAAGCACGTGAGACAAGAGCATGTATGTTCCATCTTTCCTGAAAGACCCGAGAGAAACGAGGCAGGAAGCAGCTGATCGTCAACAAGACCAATGGATGACATGCCGGTGTCAGTCAGGCTGTGCTCTTGGTGACCGGTGATGACGACCCCGAGGGTGAGAATGAGAGAGATCTGGGTGTATGTGAGTGAGTATGCGCATATGTGCGCTCGGTGCCTTGGGCCTGTCGTCTGGTCTTCCCAGGGCACTCTTCAACCCTGTTCTCTGTTCAGTGTGTCAAGGCACACACGCGCTTACTCACTGACCTACTCACATACCCAGTTGATCATCTGATATCGTTCCTCTTCTCTCATCTCTGTCTTTCCGGTATCTTTCTCCCGCTCTTATTGGACTGAACTCTCTCTTTGTTGATCTCATGCTGTCTTTGCTCACACTGATCTCACACCAACCTTGATCGCTAACCTCACTCATCTACACACATTCTCTCTCTTACCATCTCATTTATATTCCCGCTTCCTCTCTCTCTATCATACTCTTACTCATACACTCACTCACACTCTGTCCATCACGATGGTATCGACCGTATTCTCTTCTAAGCATTTTCTCACACCATGTTCACGCTCAGTTCGGTCCATCAGATCCATGTCCAGAAAGGTGGGCTGAGCTTCTCTCGCCGTCTCATGGTTCTTGTCTCGTCCAGATTGTTTTCCTCAGGCCTGACTCTCTCTCCCCACAATGCCGCAGATCCTTGTCAAGAAGATGGAAGAGGCTATTCCAATTAAACGGGAAAAGGTTGCTGCTCTGGTCAGTTTAATCTCTTTGTGCCTTGTCCCAATCGATATGCTAGTCTCCCATCGCTAACCAATCGGTTACATCCATCCGGATATCTCCGACGGACTTATCACCAAACTTTTACAACTTCAGAAAAAGAACCATGGCTCACTCGAACTAGAGACCATCAAGCTCGATCATATTCTCAACGGTGGTAGAGGACTCACCACATTGCTCTGGGAAGGATCTTCCCTCGATCCTAACGAAGGAATGTGAGACAATCTTACACTTTCCTTTCTCTTGCTCATCTTACCTTTCAGAAGTTCACTTCATTTGACCTTCAATCGTTTTCGTGTTCATCTCTCTTCGTATCCTTTCTCTTCCGTTACTTGCTCTTCATCCACTTCTCAGCCGATTCCGTTCTCGAACGCTCCCCGAGATTCTCAAGACGCTACCAAACCCAAGGGCAGAGTCAATGTTTTGGTATCTGCTTACTGGTGAAGTGCCCACAAAGGACGAAGCCGTTGGGTTCTCCAAAGATCTCGCGAAGATCTCTGGACTTGGCAGAGAGGTTGAAAACGTGATGGATAGGTGAATCTCGCTCTCTTTATTTCGAGCTTACTACCTTGATTAACGTGGGTACTTACAAACATGCTTCTTTCTCCATTTCTCCCTATTTCTTCTCTCTCTCTTCCTTTTATTTTAACTCCTCCTATCAGTTTACCTCGGGCGACCCATCCGATGACCCAACTGCAGATTGGAGTGGCCCTCCTCGCCAACCAGTCTGCTTTCTCTCCTCTTTACGCTTCGGAAACCCCACTCGCAAAGTAGGCACTCTCTCTTTTCTCTTGATTCTCTTCACAATTAAAACTCAACGCTTACCTCTCCACCTCGTTCCCAACTAGGTCAGAGTATTGGCGATCAACATTGGACGACTCACTTGCGCTTGTAGCGAAGCTACCCAGTCTGGCAGCAAGAATCTATCGAAATACATACTTTCCTAATAGAGAGCTCGCTCACTCTGGCAAACAGGCCGGTGATCTAATCCGTTTGTACAATTTCCTTCTCAAGGCACTCATGTAGTACCCATGTCCACAGTACCGACGCCTCCAGTTCGATGTAAACAGACAGCTACGCTTCGACCATGAAGTACATGATCAGTTCAGACAAGGACGCGCCTTGTCGATCTGTAACCTTCGAAGAATATCTCGGCTTGTATATGTGCGTCCCCTCTTCAAAGTCCTTACATCGTTTCTGCCTCTTCATGGCCCATCTCAGAAGCTCACGTGCCTTCTAAACTTCAGCGCACTCCATTCAGACCACGAAGGAGGAAATGTTAGCGGTCAGTCCCTCTATCTCGCATCATTTTTCATCACTTGGTCCGTTCATCCTCCTTTCTCTATTGAAATCTTCTCCGCATCAAAATAGCACATGCGACGCAACTCGTTGGGTCTGCTCTGGTCAACCCCTTTACGGCCTATTCGTTAGTCTCCTCTCTCTCGACTCGAATTCATCACATAGTTCGAAACTTTTAGGGCTGACGCTGTAGACAAACTTGTCACCTCTAGTGCCGGCGTGGCAGGTCTATCCGGACCCCTGCACGGACTTGCCAACCAAAACGTCCTCAAGTTTATTCTCCAGATGCAAGCCAAGCTATCTGCAAACCCTACAGAACAGGATGAGAGTGACGAGCAGGCCCCGCCCAAACAAATCACCGATGAAGATGTTAAGACTTATCTATGGGACTACCTCAAGTCTGGTCGGGTTATCCCTGGGTTTGTGTCTTCTCTGAAGGACTTCTCTATATACATGGTTTGGCTGGTTCCTGTCTAATCTCCACATGGGACTCTTTCTTCTTCTTTCATACAGATATGGCCACGCCGTTCTCCGGTCAACTGACCCCCGATTCACCGCGCTTCAAGACTTTACCCAGCGGCACGCCAAAGAATTTGAGAACAGCGAGGTTGTCAGGCTCGTCAAAGTCCTGGCAGAAATCACTCCTGGAGTGCTCAAGGAGCACGGAAAGACGAAAAATCCGAACCCGAATGTTGATGCCACGTCTGGTTGTTTACTCCATCATTACGGTCTCACCCAGATAGACTACTACACGGGTAGGTCGTTCCTTTCTCACGTCTCCTTCTCCCTCTTGGCCCCATCTGTTCTTGTGACAGTAAAACTAACATCTTTCATCGCCTTTTCATTGTACTTTCTGTCCATCCTTCCCACAGTCATTTTCGGAATTTCCAGAGGTTTGTGAAACTTGTTATTCATCGCTGTCACTTTTGATCATTAAGAAGAACTAATTTCGAATTCACGTCTTGTTCAAATCTACCTCAGCAATTGGAACGTCCGCCCAACGTATGTCTATGTTCTCTTCTTCCTTTATAAAAAAAATTGTTCTTTCATTCATTCAATTTTGACCCTGATATTCTTCACTTCTTCATCTGTGTCTTGCGTCCGGACAGTTGTTTGGGACAGAGCGCTTGGCCTACCAATCGAGCGACCTAAATCAATCACACTCGATGGACTCGAAAGACTCGCTAGAGCCAAGCTCGAAGGCGGGGCTGACGGGCAGTGAGGAATACAGGAAATCTCATATTCTGATCTTTGGTCTTGATCTGTACCCAGTCATTCAGGCAGATGGCATGCAAGTCCAAAAGATGATTTCCCCTTTTTCTTTCTCTATCTGTCTTCCGTCCCCCTCATCATACACTATCCTTTCTCAGTCTCTCTTCCACACCCCATCACTTTCTCATTTTGCTCCTGCCCCTTTGTATTCTCTCGCATGTGTCTTTTTTGTATTTCATTGCAAGTCTATTCATGAGTTTTCTTTGTTAACGAGTATTGGGTTGTGCACACTGTTGTGAGGCAGTCACGTGACAACGCATCTTCATGTGGCTGTGTCTTCGGCGTTGAGCGAGCCGGGATGCCGACGTGATTCGCAAGCGAGTTGTGGCGAAAGATGGTCTGTACAAGAAACCTCAAAAGCAACGACAAAGTCTATCCCATTTTCTCTTCTCTCTTCATACACAACTACCATCGGATAAAGATAAACCTCTACTCTTTCAAGCTTCTTTCTCTGGACAGCACATATTAGCTCGTCCAAGGATGGCGCTCGTACCGAAAGGACGTCTTCGGACTCCTTTGTCTCTTCCGAGACCACCACCATTACCAGTCCCACCCAGATCAAATAGATCGTTTTCCTCAGCCCAATTCCGACTCAGAGCTCGATTGAACATTCCTTTTACCGCTAGACCAGCAGCTCAGTCGACCTCGGGAGGCTCATCCTCTAAGAGCCGCTCGAGTCCACTGTCTGCGCTTCAGAACTTGGCTAAATCATTGTTTGGTAAGGCACCCAAAAGGTTTTTCAACTCGAGCGCCACTTCGTTCAATAAGAAAGCTTTCGGCCACAAATGGTTGCCATCGGATATGGCATCCCGAATCAGACTCGCCAACGCAAGTCCAACATTTCATCCCGTCGTTTCCGGTCTACGAGCTGGGACGTTCAGAGGTCCAATGGGTCCGGGAGTCAAGTATGGCTTCAAAGTAGGCGGAGGGGTCGCACAGGTTGGGTTAGGTAGTGCTAGGGGTTACGCGACAGCGGCGAGACCTCTGTTTGAGAATCTATTGGGCAATGTGCCTCGTGAGTTTTTCTCTCTCTTTAATCTTGATAGGGCTTAGCGCGTTTCCGTTGTTTCCATCGAACTGATGTGTACCGTTTTTGTTTCTGGGATCCTTTCGTAAGTCGTCCTCCGAGCGTTGGGCAATTCTCTAGAGGATGAAGCCGAGAAACTTGCAAAGAAGAGGGCTCATCCAAGGTCCACCCATTTTTTCAAGAAGACGGCTTCCTCTTCTTCTTCTGGAACCTCGTCCCTACTTGGCCGAACTTTTAAGATCGATCTCGCACATAAGAAGGCTGTTCAGAAGTCCTTCCCAGCCGGTTCTGTTGCTGTTGAACTCGAGGAGGAGGTGGTGGTGGAGACAGACGGAGAAGAGCTTACGGCTAGCCTGGAGGAAGAGTTTGATGCATTCTTTGGTCCTTCCATTATGCACATCTTACCTGCTCCTCGATCACCCGGAAAGAAGACAACACTGTCTATCCCTTTTAATATTGATGAATCTATCGTCCCGGATCATCAGACTTCGCTGTCCCGTCTTGCCGCTTTCCATCGAGAGTCTTACCGTGCGCATGCAGCTCGGATTGATGGTTTGTTGACTGCACTTGCCGACAGGGGTGTCTTCCTAGACGATCACGTCCGGGAGGAAACGATCGTTGATGAGCCAGGAGGAGATATCACTGGGCTGAAGGTCGTCTGGCTCGATAGAGACTTGGATGAAGTTCGGTCGATCTTGCGTCGAGTAGGAGTTGATGTGGAAGGAACCAATGGTGAAAACTCCTGGTGGTTCCTCTTGGGTTCGGAGAGAGATTGTCGGATGAACGATTTGGTTGATTCGAGTTTCGTCTACCCGACTCTGTCCTTCGCTGCCTCCTCTGTACTCGTCTCCCAGGCGACCGGGCAACACATGTCGACGGCTGAGAGGTCCGAACGAGCGCTAGGATACTCGAACGTCTCATCCGGTATCAGTTTCTCCAGCGGTTTCCTCAGTCAGGTCGAGGAGAGTGACATCGAGTCGGACGAGGAGACTGACGATGAGTGGAGTGGAAGTGAGAGCGGATATGGTTCCTTTGTTTCTTTCTGAGTCGCTCTTCTTTCTCTTTTCTTCTTTCTTCTCTTTGCTTCTGCCCATTTCTCGTCTTCTTGCCTTTTCGCCTTGTATTTTCTGTGCTTCCGGGATGTTCCTTTCCCTGTTGGCCTTTTCCTCTTTCTTCTCTCTGGTTCACATTCTGTCTCGATTTCTCTACATCTCTGCGCTACTGCTCTCGGCCTGCTCTCATATATGATTTTACGACTCCATATGGCAAAGAGAGACGCATAGCATTATATGGGATATTTGTATTTTGATTAAAACCTACAGCGCATCACTCTCATGTGATTCTCACATCCCCAGTACTTGTACCTAGCCTGTCATACAACAGAGAACACTAGTACTTTCGATCCATGACAGTCTGATGGACGTTGTCCTCGCAGTCCTTCAGATCCTTGCTTCCCAGCACGACCGACGAAAGCGGGGGCGGCGATGCCAGTACCTTATTTAAGTAGACAGCGAGCACAGTAAGTGAAGACGAGTCGCTCGTCCATGGCCAAGCGACTGGTCCTTCTTGATCAAGGGATGATTCCTTGACGTGTCGGTCGACGGCCTAGTTGAGCCCTCGTTCATATCCCAAACAGACAGAACATACATTGTCAGCATGAGCAATAGACGACAGCGCGAGAGTTTGTAGCATACACTCACCTCATCGATCTCTGTCTTTAAGTGAAGTACTCCTAGCTCAGGTTTGTCAGGAGATCTCTGTCTGCCTGTTGCGCAAGAGTGAGAACCGGAAGAGAGATGTAGATGATACGGGAGACGGTGAGAACGGCACATCTGTTTACGTATGAAGCTGGGCCGGCGGATCTAGAGATGGAGAGTGTTTACTTACACAAGGTCTATTCAATATCGGCTCGACAATATCAAACGTCAGGGCGACTTGATGCGTATGACAACGAGCAGAGAGGCATGAGGACCACATCCAAGAGCCAAAACAACGTGGTCGGTTGAGATCCTGGTCTAAACCGTGTAGCGACCAAGCAGTACGAAGACTATAGTCGATCGAGAGAAAACGTGAAGATGGATCGACTCACACAGACTATTGACCACATCCTTCATCATACTCTGAGCCTGGACATCACTTCTGTCAACAGCGCGTTCAATTTCTTGCTGCAGCGCATCATTCAGTCCTCCTTCCGTGCTCATGAGCGGGTCAAAAATCAGCTGCTTCCACTTAGTGTGTATTATCTGAGATTTAGATGTGTCGATAGAACCAATCATCAGCGCCTCCACATTTCGGACAAAATCAGAAGATCAAGAAGAGAATGTGTGACATAATGGCCCATCTGGTATAGAACAAATATACGTACTTGATTCAAATCCAAACCATTCAAATCCGAAGGGAGTCGGGTCGGACCGCAACATCTATCAAGAAATCTGAACAATCTCAAGATGTAGCTCGTAATCTTAATGAATGCAGTTCGTTGTTCCAAGTACGTCCGAATCATATCCGTCCCTGCGCACGTGGAGAAGACCTACATGTAAACAATGATGTCGCAGAAGAGTAGAACAACGTATGCGCGCATAAGGGTGAGTGCCGAGAACAGCGTAAGACCAAGGTGGAATCTATTAAATTAAATACAGTAACCTACCGGCTTAACAATTGTTTCCAGATGATTATCAAAGAACTTCTGAAGGTCTTGGTGCAGCTTTATGTACATTGGTATTGGTCGCCCATCGACAACTAGATGAAGAGAGACAAAGGAGAGTGAATATGCCTACCCGGATTGATGTAGTGCGGGGATGTTACTGACAAAGTACCGCTGTCGAGATAGTGCACATGTTGTGAATAGCAGTGTAGCTGTTTATATAATCCTTAGTGTTGATGGGTCTATAGAGAGAAGATACAGTGAGCGTGGCAGATGTGATAGTGTGAGTCTCGGACTTGATGACGTCGTGGGTACTCTCGCTTACAAAGTTGAGCCGACTTAGAATATCAGGAGTCTATAGAGGCAACTGACCGTTCATGCAGAACATCGTCCAAAGTACGTTCCACATAATTCCACTGATCCAAATAAGGCGCTTTGGGACTGTTTGTACACCGATAGACCGAAGCAAGTTAGATATCAGTAGAACGGCTGTTGAACACCTGTATCTATTTTACGATCTTCATCCAAGACCAGCGGTCTTCATCAAGCTGGATGAGTAGAGGCTTTGCCTAAAGACGTAGAGTATGTAGTGACTCACGATGGTGCAGAATCGCGCGAAGATTTATCAGTCTCAGAAGACATCGCGAATGAAGGTGTGTTCGACATGAGATGAGATGAGATGAGATGAGATGTGGCAGCGAGAACACGATGAAGATGAGATTGGAAGTTTGGGGAATGCTTGTGTTCTGACAGTAAGCGCCTGCCAAGAAGTATTGAGGCACGTGGTTTTATGTCACGTGGTCGCATTAAGCACAGCCACACTACTCTTTCTATCCCTCACCACCTCCATCATCATCACCCATCACCCATCACCCATCACGCTCACCCACCATCGCCGTGACCTCAGCTACCGCTTACGATGGAAACATCTCTGCCAACAGATAGCACAGTAAAGTCTGTGATAGTAGTTCTGGGAAGCATACCGATAGGTTTGGCTGTTATACTTCTAGTTTGGCTAGCCAAGGTTTGGATTGTGCCTGTTCCGACGAGACCGACAAGGAATGTCGTCTTGCTTGTTTTAGGTGACCTTGGGTTCGTTCTGGTCTTCCTTTCCTTCTACTTTAATCTCTGATATACGTAGCTGACGCTGAAAGTTCCCATTTTGTTTTCGTATCCGATCGAGGTAGGAGGAGTCCAAGAATGATGTATCATGCCAAATCTTTTGCGGACCATGGGTTTCAGACTACTCTTGTTGGGTTTTCAGGTCTGTCTGGTCTCAGTCATCAATTGTACTTATCACTTCCGACGAGTTTACATTGATGGTGATTTATTGAAATATTCAGAGAAAGGATCGAATATCCTTCCCTCACTCCTCTCGTTACCGAATTTTCAATCAATTGTCCTACCCAATCCTCCAAAGATTCTCACTAAAGCGCCCCGGTCAGCTTTCCTGGTAGTCGGTCCTCTAAAAGTGCTGTTTCAGTTGGTATCAATATTGGAAGTCCTGCTTTGGAAACTGGAAGATCCTCCAGAATTCATATTCGTTCAAGTCAGTCTCGTTGTCTCTGGAGCGCGTCGCTTTGCTGATTGAGTGAGTTAATGGTAACTGATCGTCGATGACCTCTCATTTCACTCTTGCGTGATGTATACTATCATCCGAAATTCAAAAGAACCCACCGTCAATCCCAACATTAGCAATCGCTCAGCTAGTTTGTCTCGTGAGAGGGTCCAAGTTGATCATTGACTGGCATAACTTAGGTTACTCTATTCTTGCGCTCAAATTGGGACCAGATCATACCCTGGTAAAAATTGCAAAAATGTACGTCTATCATACTGTTAGTACGGTGATTATGATCTAGCTGATTAAATCGTTCATTCTTGAACTGTTACGCGCGTTAATGGAAACGGACGGGTGAACGGTAGGTTCGAACGGATTTTTGGAAAGAACGCGTATGCTCATCTTTTCGTAACAAAAGCCATGAGGGACTGGGCTTGTAAAGAGTGGAACCTCCAGTTCGTTCCAGTTCTTCTTCTTTCTTCGTCTATTTATCTCATTATAAATTTTAGCAATGTTTGTGTTCCTTGTTTTAATTATAACGAAAATTCAAAAAAGAGGAAAAAAAGCAGTACTTCATGATCGACCACCGGAACATTTCCATTCTTGTGATCCCGCTGAGACTCACGATGTAAGTATGCTCTCGTTGCCGAGTTTTTCTCGATTTAACGAATCCAAAGAAGCACTTTTAACATCTACTCGAGACTTCCCCAAATAGCTTTTCACTCGTCTGTTTCCTACGTTTCCATCGAACTTGAAATCGTTCCTACCTAGTACATCTCTCCCCCGGTCGACCCCTTTGACAGACCTTCAATCGCCATCGACGCTCTCAAGAACATCAGCTTCCTCTTTTGCTTCTGTCGACCCTATTCCCGTGTTTAGAGGGGACAGACCAGCTGTATTGATTTCATCAACTTCTTGGACGCCAGATGAGGATTTCTCAATTTTGCTCGAAGCGTTGAGCTTATATGAGCAGACTGCTAGAGAGGAGGGAAAGGGAGAACGCAGGTTACCGAAAGTGGTCATGGTTATCAGTGGAAAAGGACCTGGGAGGGCACAGTTTGAAAAAGAAGTCGCAGAAAGAAAGGAGAGCGAAGGATGGGAATTCGTCAGAGTCTGGTGTTGTTGGGTTCACGTAGAGGATTATCCAAAGCTGTTAGGTGTGTTCCACTTTTTTCCTTCTCTTCTTTCACCATCGTACTTTTTTCCTTCTGTAGAATACTGATATAGTGAACATTTTGAGTCTTCAGGCTCAGCAGATCTAGGAATTTCTCTTCATTCGAGTTCTTCAGCGCTTGATCTTCCGATGAAGATTGTAGACATGTTTGGCTGTGGTCTCCCCGTGTGCTCATTGAATTTTGCCTGGTACGTCATTAGTTTTGCAGCGCTAATTAAGTTTAGTACTTAATCATGTTTTTTCTCTTCCCCTTTAATCTTCTTCTCCTTGGGGATGTGGTTAGCCTGAGTGAGCTCGTGAGAGATGGACAGAACGGATATGTTTTCTCAACAGCCTCCGAGTTGGCTTCTCGTCTATCTGTTAGTCTTTTCTCTCGCTTGTGCTTTCAGTCTATCTATTATCTCTATCTTGGCAAAACGAGATACGTGAGCGTTGACGGTTGTCGAATGTCGAGACGTGATTTGATCATATAGGAACTACTTCGAGATTTTCCGAGTTCAGCACAGTCGACTGGCAGGCTCTCAGAATTCAGACAAGTTATTCAAGGGGATCAGCGCAGATTAGGATCGTGGTCTTCAAACTGGGATCGCGTCGTTCGAGTAAATCTTTCGCTTTCTCCTCTTTCCTGATCTGTTGTAGACTGTTTTGGTTTAATTCGACTATTTGTTTTATTGATTCTTGCGTGTGTTGTTTCCTTTGGTTGAACCGATCGTAGCCGCTGGTCATTAAAGGTACTGCTGGAGGTGTGGAAGTCCTTAGTGAGGCTTGAGCTTAAACCTGGGCCCAATATCGTCTGTCTTATGAGGCAAGAACTTTTTTTTAAAGCAAGATGAAGCAATTTGTACACAATCAATGTAGTCATGGCTCTTAGCATTCAGTCGTTCCAGTCTATGTTCTTTTTTCGCTATCTTTCCTCAGCTCGCTCGTTTTGATGAATGACAGAGTGATGGTCTTAACGGATATCCATTCGTTCAAGCTCCTCCCTGGCCAACTCCATCAGTCTCCAACTGTCTTCTTCATCGTCTACCTCTTCCTCCCTTCCATTCTCGTCTATACCTCCAACCTCGACTTCGTCATCATCATTCGTTTCGTCGGAGGTGAAGTTCATCGATCGTCCACCACGTGCGATTTCTGCGCTCAGATCGGTTCTCATACCTGAACTGACGAGAGACGAGGGGACTAAGGAATCTGAACCTCCTAGTCTCCTACGAAGCGCTTCTCTGGCTTTTATTGAAGCAGGGGATTTGATGACATCGTTACCACTGACGGCGATGGTGGTGTTGTGGTGCAATGAAGAAGGTCGAGACGATGTTGGAACGGAAGGAGAAGAAGGAGGGGACAGTGTGGGAGGAAGAGGAGGGGTGAGAGGGGTTGGGTGTTCGTAAATCGTTAGTGAGGGTATCTTGTCGACGAGAACTCTCGGAGGCGCAACGAGTGTCGGTTGAGGTATCGAAGATGAAGATGATGGTGATGTTGTCCGTTCTGAAGGCCGGGTCTTTGAGACTTCGGCTGGTTGAGAGGGTTCTTCCTGGTTCTTCGATTCTTGATCTAAAGCTTGATCTCTTTCCCTTTTCAGTCTTTCTTCGACCTCTTCTAACAGCTCGATACCCACGGGGTCATCGCCCAATTCGTCCATACCCCTACCGGCGCTCTCACCTCTGAGCAACCCACTTCGGATGACCCACTCTGATTTCTTTTCACATGTCTCTGAGCAAAATCCTTCCAAATCGTTTCCTGTCTGGACGATGATACGCCTTCCCGCAGGCCCTCCAGAGATGATCTTTGATCGTGGGACGACATAAGACCTGTAAGACTTCTTGGACTTGTTGGGACATAATGGGTAAGCGCATTGGTCGGATAGATGCCGTTCATGAAGGATGGATCGGTATGTTTCTAAATGAACATATTGACACTGGATAGCAAAGTCGTCAGAAATAGTAAGAGAGAACAAATAACGCTCCAGAAGTGAGGACGAGCTCATCCAAAGAGGAAGAAACTAAAAAGAAATGAGGATGATAGAAGGGCATACGGCTTGTTTGAAGGATGACCGATCAACCGGTTCATCCTCGATTAGACGTTCTGTCCAGCTGAGAGCTATTCTTTGTAGTTCTGCTTTACCTTCCAGGCTCTACACATGAATGATCAAGATCCATCGAGCACAGAGAAGCTAGCATATGTCAGAGTTTATCGAAACATGAAACAAGGTTGATCGTCCAGGAGGATGGGATGGTTGGATTGACCTGCCTGAGAGATTCTTTGTCGGACCGGACTGGTGGGCCATGATCATCGGATGTAGCAACAATAAACGCGTCCGGTTGTTTGAGTGTCCTAGTGGGAGTCGGTCTAGATCTTGATGAACGAGATGACGAAGACGAAGCTGGAGGAACACAAGACGGAGTGATCGGTTGGGTCGTCATCGTTGGGAGGGAGAACGAAGGAAGGATGATGGAATGAATTTCGGTTTGTTCGCTTTCCACCATCACCGACGACATCACCAACACCGATAGCAGCATCGTTCCTCCTCTCTCGGGGGTCTGCATAGAGCCGATATCATCAGCAGAGTGTACAACACTGACGAAGCTAATCTCTCAAGATGACCAGCCGATTGAAACGAAAGCTCAATGATCTCGAGCCGACGTCGAACTTGAACGAATCATTCTGCATGGTCCGTCCTTTCCTTTCCTTTCTTTCAGAAATGATGATCTTTGATCACATTGAATCAACTTCTTATATCAATGTTTAAGGGTCTTTCTATCTCTCTTATCTATGCTTAACACTTTCTCTTCTTTGTTTCTTCTGGTATCTGGGATCGATAGATTGGAACACCGCTGCCTGCTTTAGCAGACACTAAGAAGGATAAGGGAGAGTTCGTACCCGTGTGGAAACAAGAGGTCGGTGACGGTAGCTTCCTCTTCTTGTTCTTATCATAAATCGTTCATCCTTGACTCTGCTCATACCTTGAAGCATCGTGACCTCGCCCACTGACATCTCTGAATAAATCTGCCTACAGGTTCGAGATGAACAAGGTCGCCGTCGTCTCCACGGAGCCTTCACCGGTGGCTTCTCTGCCGGTTACTTTAATACTGTGGGCTCAAAAGAAGGCTGGACACCTTCGACATTCACATCGTCAAGAAATCAGAGGGCGCAACCCACTCAACGGGCAGAAGACTTTATGGATGAGGAGGACCTGGCGGAGCTAAGGGAAGGTCAAAAGATAGAAACTAAATCTGGGTTTGGACTTGATGAGGTCGTCTCATCTGCTGCAGGGTCGAAGAAAGAGGGAGAGTATGTATCCATTTGTCTCTTGCCCGTCCAACATGTTCAAAAAATCAGAACGATCTAATGACTTGTCTTCGTTCCTTTTGGTGCCCACTCTATAGTCTTTCCTCTTTCTTTACGTCTTTGATCCAACCTTCCTCTTCGAATATTGGTGATACCATCCTTACCAAGCTAGGATGGCGTCCGGGCCAAGGGATAGGGCCTCGAATCACTGCCCGGGCTCTTCGTCTAGCAGAGCGCAAAGAGAATCCGAATGCTGTAGTTGATGATCCAGAAGAGGGTGACGAAGTAGGTGAGGACTCGGAGGCAAAAAAACACCTATTCGCGCCTAGAGATACAAAGCTGTTGCTTTTCGATCAAAAAGAAGGATCGGAAGGACTTGGCTGGATCAAAGGAGACGGGTTGAAAAAGACGGATCATATGGATCAGAAAGATAACTGTGAGTCGCTTTTGATGTGCGCTTAATTCCTTCACTCGTGCGATAGTCTCTCATATGCGTGTCGCCATCTCATCTGGTCTGCGTTCAGCCCGCTTTGCTTACGAGGATGAAGATGATGATGAAGATCTCATGCGATTGGGATCTACATCTACTGTATGTTTAGCAACCCTTTTTTCTTCTATCTTGCTCTATTAGACTCTCATCTATAGTAGCGCTTGACTGATTTTCCCTTCGAACATGAACCAATTAAATTGAATGACGTTACAGCGCTCGTCATATACATCCTCTCATCCATCCTTTCCAACCGCCAGCTCATCTACCGTCTCTACCTGGCACGATGGTCGCCCTGCCATCCGGGGATTTATTGTCGCCTCCCAGCCCATCTTGGAGGACAAATGGTTCGATCCGCCTGCCATGCCTGCAGGCTGGACACCAAAACCAAGTCGAGTCTGGAATCGAGGCAGAAAATGGGATGTTACAGTAGTGGGAGCGACTTTACCTGAGGATAAAGGAAAAGGAAGGGAAGCTATCAGCGGAGAGGATGCTTGGAAGAGAAGACAGGCGATGACCGCTAATGATGTGAGTGTATATCCCTTCTTTCATCTTCCCTCTACACGTGACATCATCATGTGAACTCATAAACTTGTTGTTTTCTCAGAGAGGTGTCGCTCTCGGAGAGTCTACAGCTCAACCCTCAGCACCTTCCTCTACCGAGCCAGTTGTACCGAATGCTGCGAAATCTGTGTTTGAGTATCTCTCTGCCAAAGACCGAGAGCGTCTCGCCTCTCTTTCTTCAGCCTCTGCTTCTTCGTTGAAACCAAACGCCTCCGAAGCTACATCTGTAGCTCGACCATCTGTTCCCATTCTTCCTGCTCTTGATACACCTACCGTTGATGCAGTAACGGCCAACTCTGCACTTCACGGCTATATGCCCTTTGTGGACGATCCTGGAAAACAAGCTCGCTATCGAGCGTATCTGTCTTCTCAATCCACTCAATCGGATCCAACAGGCGTCCTACAACCACAGCCAGGTCAATCTGCCTCGGCTCATTACCGAGAACTGTCTGATTTCCAGAAAGCAGCACAGATGTTTAGACCGATGTCGTTTTCGATGGCCAACAGATTTACCTCTTCTTCCCAACCAATCATCGAAGGACCTTCGGCTAAAGCAGGTCTATTTGTCATGACACCCGAAGCGAAAGCTTCACTTGCCCAGGCGAAAGCTGAACGAGAAGCCGAAGAAGAAGCTGATCGGTCGAAAGTCAAGATTCCGGAAAACGAGACACCTGTTCAGCAAGCAGCCAGGATGGGCATGTACGGCCCACTTACAAGAACGACCGCAGAGTTTTTCCCGGTTAAGCTGGTCTGTAAACGGTTTGGAGTGGCAGATCCAAGACCTGAAGGACCAAAAGATTCGTCAGATGCGGGCGCGTTTGTTGAGCCTGGGTCGAACGGAGCAGGATCGAGCTCGGGGGCTGGGGCGACTCCGGTCGACCCGAATGCATGGCAGACGCGATTCACACATGTGGTCGATGCAGCCGCAGTAGGCTCAGCTGAAGAGAAGAATGCAAAACCAAAGGAAGAGGAGCCTAGTGTGAATCTAGAGATTGAGACCCAGGCTAGACCGTCGATGGATATCTTCAAGGTATGCCTTTCTCTCTTCCTTTCTTCGTTTTACTTGTTCGTTGTTTGCTCTGCATGGATTGCCCCTAAAACTGACTCCTTCTCTCTCCGTCATATTTAACAGGCGGTTTTCGCATCTGACGCCGAAGACTCCGACTCTGATTCTGATTCTGACCTTGCGCCTCCTCCCCCTCCATCACGCCCTACTGCACCCACGCACTCTGATCCTACACAACCTTCCTTCCAAACGCAAACGCAATCTGCCCCTGTCCGATCGACTCTTCCAGCTTTAACCGATTCAACAGGGTTCAAACCTACGTTCACGTCTAAACTTGATCGTCAGACCACCTCCACTGCATCGACAAACTCTGATCCTGTTCGATCGGGGAAATCTGGAAAGAACGGAACTGGGAACGGGAAAAGCAAATCAAAGTCGAAACGGAAAGCGGTTCTCTCATTCATGGATGGTGAAGAAGAGGAAGACGAAACGGGAGAGGAGAACAAGGAAGAACGGGAGAGAGAAAGGAAAGCGAGGAGAGAAGAAAGGAAGAGAAAACGGGCGGAGGAGGATAGATTAGCAGCAGCCGTCGATCCAGCGGCGGGAGATGAAGAAGAAGAGGTTTGGGTAGAAAAGCCTAGTGAGGCAGTCAGACTTGGAGGGGGAGCTTCGGGAACTGTTGGGAAGAGACAGAAAGCTTTGGATTTCATGTAGTTCTCGTCGTTCTTTCCTTTCTGTTCTTATCGACAACTTCTCTTACTCTGCCTGTCTTCTAGGTGCTGAGAATAGGTGCAAGTGCTGCTGGCCGAGAGAGAGAAGGTCTGATTAACCTCAGTAGTCCAGTAAATTGTAAAAGTGCAGTTGTTTAGATCATGATCTGATACCTCAAAGGTGGACGATATCAGCTATCACCCGTACGACAAAATTATCCTTTGCTTCGAGCTCGGCATTCTAAGCCCAATCTTTGTCACGTCATCAGATGAAGCTCTTATCAAACCCCATCTTGAGAGTTCATATTTAAGTCTCAGAGGCTCACGAACAACCGTCAAACGTCGCTCTCTTGTTGTGGTTTGCGCAATCTGCAGCTCCTTTCCATGTTGTCTTCAACTGTGACTAACCCTCCTCTTGATTGGCCGTTTGTTGACCCAATTCCTTATGTTCTTCTCAAATTGATGACTCAACCCAAGTCGGTCTTATTGTGAACACAAGAAGTGAAGGGTTGATGAATGAGGAGTGAAACGTGAAGTGAAAAATTGAAAAATGTATAACCCCAGTCTCTCCATCTCAATCCATGCTACACACTACACATCTCCTACCCAACCATCAACTGATCTTTAAGAAGGCGAACCAATGATGATCCTGCCAAATACCTCTGAGATCGTTTGAAAGGAGGACGTATATTTAGAGCTCCTCAGGGTCGTACCAACCGAGGTGCTTGTTGGTCTTTCGGCTATATACCACCATCAGTATCATCAGAGGGCCGAGAAAGCGACGCGAGAGAAGTAAATGGATGATGAAAGCTTTGTCAGAGATAGATCTCAAATCGGTCTCCACATGAAGACAAACAAATGACAAAGAGAGGAAGGACGTACAGCTGGTACTCTATAAAGACGCGGTATCAAATATGATTCCAGATTGAGTGCGAACCGAAATGATCAACGATCAGTAAGACATTCACCTATCAAACCCATCTCTACATGTCCTCGATGTCCTACACATCATACAGTGAAAACAGAAGGATGACATACGAGAAACGATGAAGGGGAGAGCAAACCAGAATCTATGTTATCTCAGTTCGGAAAAATGGAGAAAGACCAGTCAATATCAACCCGAAAAGTAACTCCTGTCTATGCAGCCGTGGAGCAACAGAAAGAACGGTTAGTAACAGAAGAAGACAAAACATACCCGCAAGTTCCGAGGAGAAGGAACTGGAAAGTCTTGGGCTTCCTGGAAGCGAAAGTGGACCAAGGAGTAGCCTGTTTAGGTTCGAATTAAGAAGAGGCGAGGATTAATTACGAGCTTTGACTGAGAAAACACGTCAATTCTCTCTATCACCCTCTCTCAGCAAGGAGGAAAAAAGAGGATCGGATCGGAAAGACAAGGATGACGATCCACAGATGAACCAGAGAACGAGCACAGAGTAGGAGCTCATGTACTGATATATCTGTAATCTTTTGTCGCTTCCGAACTTCAGAAGAGGAGAAAGGAAAGAAAAAAACGTACAGTGCTATTTCAAGATAGGCCGCAGAATAGTCCGATCAAGTCAAGAAGCAAAGGAAAAAGGGCATTTTGTTAGCAATCCTTCTCCATGATGATCAGTGCTTAGTTCGTTCTCCTCTTGTATGATCCATGGAGCCAAAAAGATATGCGAAGAAGACATAGGAGTGAAAGGAGAAAAGTACGAATCACAATCGAAGAAAAAAAAAAAGAGAAGAAACAAGAGAAAGAGAGAAAATTAACGTACGTAGCAACGTTCTCAAAGTGAAGGGATCGAAGTCCAATCTGGGAGACAGAGGGGACAGGGGCCCTTCGGGCAGCAGTTCGGAGGAGAGCAGACATTGCAAGGATGATCAAGATCGATGGTACAAGGATAGATAGAAGGTAGAAGTAAACGTTTAGGAGAGAGTTTGAGAGAAGGAGGAGGAAGACTGGTTACGGTGATCCGAGCAGATGGTTACGTGATGCTTAGGTAATCATTCGAGGGCAGTCACCGTTGTTCACACCCGTCTCAGTATAAGATGTTTCTGTTTAGACATGCTTTGTGCGCATTCATTATATATCGTAGTATCCAGTTCTAGTTCCTCCAGCTCACAAGGACTTCATCGGTCCTGAACCGCTGAGTGGTGGTCGTCTGCTCGAGTGGCGTGGTCTGGCCCATTCGGTACTGAAGTAATCCGGCCTGAGCAATCATGATTCCATTGTCGATACAGAACCTGCGTTTCCACAAGGCAAGAAGGTCAGACCGAGATTCAGTAAATGAGAAAAGAGACGCTGAAGAGAGAAAAATAAGAAGAAGCGTACCGTTCGTCCGTAGCATAGAGTTTGCCGCCACGTTCGGAAGCCATTATACCCATCATCTCTTGCAATCGTTTGTTGCCTACACACACAAAGAAGAGAAGAAGAGAAACCGCGTGAGTATCACAAAGGCAAGTACATTCCTTCCTTCAATCAAAGGATAGAGATACTGACATCCAACACCACCAACAATGAGCACCTCTCCACCTTTTCCTCCTACATGAGCCAAAGCCCGCTCGGTGATCTCGACCAACATCCCGAACACGCATTCCTGCAAACTGAAGCATAGATCCCCTACTGTGATCTCTCCCTCGTCAATCGACTGGCCAGTATACGAAGGAGCTTGGTTGAGCGCCTTGAGGGTCGACATGTTTGGTTTTGTCGTCGGGGTGAATGACGAATCTGACGTGAGCGGAACAAAGTTTGGAAGAAGTGTGTAGGCTTCGACGGCAGTCAAAATTCCGGACAGTGTAAGATCCATTCCTTTGGTCGAGTACGGCAACGGCACGAGTCGGTTTCCTCTGCGGCGAGCGGTGTATAGATGGATAAGAGTACAAAGATCAACACTTATTCATCACAATGGTTGAACGGTATGATTGCAGCTTACTTCTTGGCCTCCTTTTCGATATTGAACCCTGGGTTTGGATCATTAGATAAACCGACAGTTCTTGCAAATCGGTCCAGGCAGTTTCCTACAGCGATATCGAGCGTCTCGCCGAAGATTCGATAGCGTTGTTGAGAGTACGCGATCACCTGGGTATTTCCACCCGACACATAAAGAACAATTGGGTTCGGAGACGAGGTGATGAACCGAGCGATTTCAATATCTGGTTTCACATGTAGAAAGAGGGAAATAAGTGACTAAAGAGAGACATGGCAGAGTAACAAGAGTGGACAAACGGGCGACACAGTGGTTGACACCTATAAGCGGAATGTTATGCATAAGCGATAACGTTCTTGCCACCAAAGAGAACACCTGTAATGGGCCTCCCATTCCTGGGCCTACAGATGAGTCAAAGAGGCATGTGAGTTCGGAAGCTCTGTCTTGCACACTTGGACGAAAGTTGATTGACCTTTTGTATAAGCAATCACATCGACGTCCTTCCATCCGACTCCAGCGCCGACCATGGCGTCCCTAACAACACTGACAGCCCATTGTCTATGATGTTTGGCGGTGTCAGTCGGAAGGAACCCTTCTCCTGGTGGTGTGATATAGGTGTGTCTAACATTGGAAAGTACTGTGGTTTGACCAGAAGGATGATGGAGGATAAGACCGGCGCCTAGTTTGTTGGCTGAGCCTTCCAATCCCAGACAGATCAACGGTTTGGCTAAAGAGAAGAACTATGTTAGATTGGATCATACCATCGAAATCAGCAGCATCATCACACCATATACTCACTGAGAGGAGGAAGAGGATTCTTTCTTGATCGTTTCTTTGTTGTAGCAACCATGGTTGACGGTGGGATGAGTGAGCTAGGACGAGGATCAGAAGGTGAGAAAGTGAGGATGAAATGAAACGCTTACGTAAGGAAAAGATATCGTCAGCGTCCCTCCGAGAAAAAGAACAGGAGCTCTATCGCCAACACTCACTCGTCTTTGAGACATACACACTTACTTCGTTTATCCTCCCTTCTTCTTTCTAGAAGGATATCGACGATGCTGTTCGAACGAAGTAGAGGCCTCTTCAGGCTGTGAGTTTGACCTGTTCTTAGTGTTGAGTTTTTTTGTCGAGAAACCCGTTCATTAACCGTATCGCCTCTCCCACGTCATTATTTCTCAATCGTTACTCGTCAACCCCTACAGGCTCAGAGACATGATCCTTCCTTCTCCCAAAAGGAAGTCTATCATCATCATTCCTGGTCCTGCAGATCCAGAAATGGTGAACGTCCATCGAGTTGGATCGGGCAAAGAGATAGAGTCGATTAGTGTTCATGACGTTCGTGCCCTCGCCTACTCCTGTTCCTCTACTGACTGCCTGCTCTCTTCACATGCGCCGCTTCTTTCCAAAAGGCTGATCATAATCAATTCGTTCTGCTCTCCTTCATCCTTCAATTCGTCTCATAAGTGGATCAGAGATTCTTGTCCCTCTCTTAGAGGAATTTTCAAACCCTCTTGGTGGCTCTGGAGTTTGTACCCGTTTAGCTCCTTTTGTTAGCTGACGCTCATGGACTAATAGTTGAATTCACTGTTCATTTGAACTTTCTCCCTTCTCAAAGGTGGCGATCTTCAAACAATTTACAACGTCCTAGGAAACTTCACACTTATTGATCCAGTGACTTACTCCCGGACTCTTCTTGAAACTGTTGATAATGGTACACTCGGTCTCGACTTTGTCGTCAACTCGTTCACGCCAGCTGAAGACACCCCCGTACTCATCATCGCCCACGGACTCACCGGAGGATCGTACGAAAGTTATGTGAGGAATGTCATGGCTCATGCTACGAAAGATAAGGTACTTGGTGGTCTGGGTCTCAGAGGTGTAGTCGTCAACGTAAGAACTTTGCTCTCATTCTTGAACATGTGTGGCTGGTAGCTGACTTTGACGTTTGGGAAAGCTAGTTCAGGGGATGCGCTGATGTTCCTGTCACATCCGCTCAGCTCTATTCGGCCGGATATACCGATGGTCTGTAGTGTTCTCTTGATTGGGATTCATCTTCGCCATTCCTTCCTTCTTCTGATCATGTCCTGCCGATATCTCAAACAGACTTCCGAACGGCCGTATTGCACATCTCTCAGAAATATCCCAACGCACCTCTATTGGGCTGTGGATTCTCTCTTGGAGCTGGTGTACTCGCTCGATTCGTTGCCGAGGAGGGCGCGCATTGTATCTTGAAATCTGCCACCGTCGTCAGCGCACCTTGGGAGTGAGCTCTTCCTTCTACTCTCTGCCCGCACAAAGACCTCAATTAAGCCGTTTGTTATTTATTATCGTTTCTCCTTATTTAGCTGCCCTGGGATGTCTGCCAGACTCGACGCCACATTCTTCTCCCGACAGGTCTACTCTCGATCGATGGGTACCAACATTCTCAATATCTTTAACAAAATTATTAAATCTCCCGCTTCGGCAGAGATTTTCGCTCATCCAGAATCTAGGATTGCCCGTCATATCGCTTTTATCAAAAAGATGTGGAGACCAACATTGAGAGAGACAGATGAGGTGGTCGTCAGTACCGTAGGAGGTAGCCCGGAATGTTTCCCTTTCCCTAATGCCGAGGCATATTATCAGGTTCGTTTTCTTTGTATTAAATCGCTCAGCTGGATGTGACGCTGACAAGAATCCGTTGCTGCTTCCGAAGTGGGCGAGTCCTCAAAATAAACTTCATCAGATTGCTATGTGCGTCTCTTCTTCGCTTCTCCTCCATCATGTGTATCTCTGTCTTCTTTTTCTCTCGGTACTGATTCTTACGCTACCAAACAGTCCGACATTGTGTATCAGCGCATTCGATGATCCTATCATTCCGGGTGATATGCTTCCGATCGAAAAATTTTCAAAATCCTCGCATGCTGTTCTAGCCGTTATCGGCGGTGGTGGTCATCTAGGATGGTTCGAGAACGGATTCCCTCTATTCTCTCCGCCAGATAGATGGCTGCACAAACCGATCTCTGAATTCCTTCTTGCCTCTTCTGAACTTGTCTCCTCTTCCTCCTCCTCTTCTTCGTCATCATCCTCCGACGACGAGAGGGAGCTGAAATACATCTCAGAGGGAAAGTACGTCGGGTTCAAGATTAAGGAGCAGGATGAAGGAGGAGGACCATTTAAGTGGGTCGCCAAGAAGAGGGTCTTTGTAGATGTTTAGCTTGACTTTCTTCCTTCCCTCCTTCCTCCCTCCTTGTTCGTGATGGGTTGTTGAATTGGAATGAATAGAAATAGGTGTTTCCGTGATAGATGCTGTTCTGTATCTGTTTGTTTTTTTTTCCTTTTTTAAGATGACTACAGTTACACCAATCATTCACTCCGTTGACCAGCGAATAAGGGGGAGAGACAGGAACTCATTCAGATTGGCATTCCTTGTCACATCAACATCAACATCAACATCAACATGACCTTTACATTGATTCTCTGCAAAGCTGCCAAAGAAGGAGACGGCGTCCAGATCCGCGATGGCCGCTCCAAGCAAGATACCATTAAATCTCGTCACAGCATGGCAAATTACATCCCGAGCGTCCCCCATACATGCTCTCCCATTCCAGTTTGATTTCCGATGCAGAAGAGCAGATGGGAAGACTTTGAGAAAGACGAAACGAAACAGATGCATCAGCAAAAGGCAAGAAAAAAAGACGAGAGTAAGCGTGTGTGCGGAGGTCAACCAAGCGATAAGCGAGTGGGTGAACGAGGAGCGAGAGTAAAGGAAAAGAGCAAGGCAGAAGGGAAAGAGAAGGGCAGAACAACTAAGCTGATGTCTGTTTTATTAGAGAATAATCTACCGAGAGAAAATCGATGGGTACAAGATCTAAGGGATTTGAAAGATTATAAACGCGCCAGGAACGATAAGCAGAGTGAATTGGTACAGAAGGCAACAGTCAATCAAATCGGTTAGACCGGGATGTTGGGTTTGAGAACGTCGTTGTTTGGATGTCGGAACGAATGTTCTCGGACTAAGTCATGATTGTAATCCATATGAAAGAGAGGAAAGAGGTTAGTGGACGAGTATGAGAAACCTGTGAAATAGATAGACAGATAGAAACATGACTCACGTGAATCTATAGTATCAACGTTGCAAAAGGCAAGCAGCAGAGACAGACAAGCAAGAGAAAGGTAGACTCAGTATCTTGACTCAGAAGTGAGCAATCAGACGAAAATAGATGACTCTTGTCTTCGAGCTTGCTATACGAGATTTGTAGAGGGAAGAGGAGAAAGAAATCAAAACTGACTATAATGTGCTCCAAGACCATACATCCTGAAAGTTACAAACCATACCAAGCCAATCAAGAGGGTCAATCCATTATTTTTTTCCTCAATAAGGTAAGCAAGAAGAGGGAAAACAAACTTGGTATGGAAGCTGATTTTGACTGATCGGGTTGCTCTCGCCTCGGAAACAGTGATCGTTCCACTTCCCTCTGGTCCAGGCGCATGAGCGACGATAGTTGGAGGACCTTGTTGAATCACATGGATAGGGATGTTGTAATGCCTCGAGAGCGCCAAGATCTGTCCAGTCCAAGTAGTCACACACAAATAAGAAAGGATTAAGGAAACGGAATGAGTGTTTGAAAAAGAAAGAAACGAGAAAGAGGCAAAAAACAAACCTCAGGCTCGCCTCCCCAATCTCCGCTCTCTCTAACTCGGTCGGTGTACTCCTTTAGTCCAGCCGCGTCCAACATTCCGTCGTCTAGTGCGCCTGCAGTATCCTCTCCTCCGGCAGCAGCAAGGAAAGGAATAAAGTCGTCTGGGTGGGAAGCGATATAGTCTGCTGCGGCGTGTCTGGTAGTCTGGTACAAGTTCTGAAGATGACATACACCTCAAAGGAAGTCATTACTTCCTCTGACTCTGCAAGCGAGATACGTAGAAGGACAGGAAGAGAGACGAACTGCTTTGGGTGATATTAATCCAAGGATGGCCAACTGATCCGCAATCGCGCTGTACATACACTATTATCCGATTGAAGATTGATCCAGACGATTAGAGTTCTAATCAGTGGTTCCAAAACATAATGGTAATTGTGGGGCGTACATGTCCATCTGGGGAGATCTGAATTCACATGAGTACGTAGCATAAGTACCCGTTGTCCTCAAAGATCCTCGCGTCGCGCGCCCAATCACCACGAAAGAAGGAGAAGGAAAAGAGGGGCACCCACTTCATGACACTCCAACTTTAGCTCCGCACACGTCTTTGTGAGTGAGTCCTTCTCGAGTAGCTTCTCTCTAGTGATCCTAGCATCCTCCTCCTCGTTCGGAGGGGGCAGCGAAGCTTCGAACGCGGCTTGCTTTCGTGCCTGTCGGTTGTTGATAAAAAGCCGGAGCATCACCGCGCCAAACCCAGAACAGACCCCAAAAAGGACAGATGCTGGTGAGTTCTCTCGTGAAGCAAAAGCAAATTCCGACGCAATCAAGAAAGATAGCTCAAAAATATACAAGAGAGCGAAGGAAGGAGAAGAAAGAAGAAGAAAGAAAGAAAGAAAGAAAGAAAGAATAACGAACTTCTCGTTCTTTGAACCGATCTCTGCTTGATCCCTTCTTCTGTCCGCCAAGGTTCGCATGCGCCTGGTCCAACAGAGCCTCCTGTTGGTCAACCACCATCTGTCTATCCTCCATCTTTTTCAATTCCTCTTCCTCCGCCTGAGCCTGAGCTTGAGCTTTAGCATCCTCTTGAGCTTGTTCGGCAGCTAACTTCCGTAGATCTTCTTCTTCTTGCTCACGTTCGATTCGTTCTTGTTCGGCAATCTCGGCAGGATCAAGTTGGTATATCGGGGCTGATGTCTTTGGTGATCCGGAGGGGGAGAAGCAATCCTGGACTTTCTTTTTGAACGACTTCTTACCCATCGTTGATATGTGCTCAGTAATGAGTAAGGATAGCCAGGTGAAAGGTTATGAAGATGGATGATGAATGGATGATGATGATGATGATGATGAGGATGATGAGGATGATGAGGATGACAAAACCCCTCTATAAAAAAAAATAAACAGATGCCGCCGAGTGGTTACGGACGGATGGTAACTGGCAAGCGGCATCAGTACAACCTTTAAGAAACATATACATGATTCAATCAAACCTCAATGAAAGGAGAAGAGGATGGATGGATGGAGAGAGTGTAGAGGGCTAAAGGATCAGAAACTATAAGTATAGAGAAGGAAGGATACGCAGACGCAGACGGAGGAAGTTGATAATAAAGACAAAAAAGAGTGAGATTATCAACGGACCGACACTTTATATAGACAAAAGAACACAACCGTCGAGGCAAGACAAACGCCAGACGTGGAGAATAGACACGTACAAAAAGAAGTGAACGAAAACAAACAGAAAAGAATGGAAGGGTACAACTCTGGAGAAGAATAGCGCGGAAGTTCTTGTTCTCGCGTTTACAATAGACAGAAGGGAGAGAGAAATTTATGAGATGACACAGATAAGAGAAAGACTGTACAATGAGCAACAAGCGGAAAACTAAGAGACATCCAACTAGGACGACAGATTGTTCAGAGAATAACACAAAAAAGCAAAAGAGAGAAAAGGAAGGGAAAAAATGATTGAATGATCAAGCATGAGGAGGAGAAACTGTCGGGTCGCCAATGATGGCGACTAGAACCGAGATGTCTAAAAAAACAAGTATATCCACTGTCTGTCAGTTCATATTTCTTCCAGAGAGGAAAAGAAAAAGAGCACACGAACCATCTTCCTTCCCACCCCAGAACTTCAATCCACATACACTGGCCTTTACGCCGAACGGCGAATTTATGTCTCTTCCTCTCCAGGTTCCATTTCCGATTCCCGCCCCATCTACACCGACATCCAAACCTGGACTTGGTATCTCGAATCGCTCGTTACCTAGTCCTCCTGTACCTCCTTCGCCGACGAACGAAGAAGTCTCTTGCTTCGGACCGTAGGGCGTGCCTCTTGAAGCCGACATCGCTTTCGCTCTCGAACAGAGAGCTTCAGAGATTCGCTGAGGAGAGATCGGAGGTCGTTGATTAGGCTGGTGAGGAAGAGAAGAGGGAGAAGGTGAGGAAGGTGTAGAAGGTGATGAGCTAGGTGATCCGGTGTTATCGCTAGCACCGTTACCGGTCCCCGTCGTCGAAGAGGATGCCGGCGAAGAAGGTGTTGACGAATGGGCAGACGTCGATGTTGAAGACAAAGACGAGGAAGAAGGCGTGCTACTCGATGATACAGACGGAGGAGAGAACGAAGCAATCTCTTCCAAAATTTCCTCATCATACTTTGTAAAAGAAGGGACGATATAAAGTCAAATTACATCTCTTCACTGGCATTTCTCAGAGCCATTCGCTCTTCGAACTTACGAGATTATCAACCAAGCCATCCGTACAGAGCAACACAACATCGTCCTTGGCAACCTTGACGGTATAGCTCTTTGCATCTTTGATGGGAGTCTCTTTTGAGTTGGTTCCTAGTTGGAATGGGTAGTTGAACTGATACAATCCCCATGAAACATTCAATCAAGGGTCAGTCAGTGCATCAAAAGAGAGTGGACATGAGAAGAAGACGAAGAAGGAATCGAAGCGTACAGCATGCTGCATCTCTTCTGTCCTGAACACCATCCGACCCTCTCTGATAACCCAAAGCGAACAGTCGCCGACGTTGGCTACCCTGAGTTCTTCACCTTTGAGAACGGCGAGGAGAGCGGTGCTGGAGCCTACGAAGCCTTCTCGAGCGGCTTGTTCAAGTGTACGTTCGTACCCGGCTTGCATGATTCCTACCGGGTCGGGTGCCGACTGAGAGAGAATCGTCTGAAGCGTCGACGAAGGTGGAAGCAAGGAAGCGATATGGGACATCAGCAATGCTGAGAAGCGGCCTGTAAGAAGATAGAGGACCGAGGCACACGACATCGTTAGTAGCCTGCAAGAGGGAGGGAACGGAGAAAAGGAGATGGCATCAACGAAAGGAGGAAGGAAGACAGAACAACACTGACCTGGATTGGCCCCTTTGATTCCTTTGCGGCTCCAACCACCTACTCCATCTGCAATCCCCAACGCCTGAACACCACCGACGACCGGACCGGCCGAGGTTTTAACAAAATACGCGTCCTCGCCCACCCTGACGCTTTCACTCTCGCCCTCGCTGTTCCATCCGGCGGAGGAGGACGAGCCGGTGTAGGAATGGCCGTGTGGATGGCTGCCGTCTGGAAGGCCAGGTCCGATGGAGAAAGGAGTGCTTGCTTTATGAATATCCCGAGTGAGTCCACCGGTGGTGGTTTTGGGGATTCCAAACGCTCCTGCATCAAAGACCAAGCGTCGCCTCCTGAGGCCAGCCGAGACGTCTGAGGAAGAGCCGAGACCTATGGACCCTGGATTCTCAACTAGGGACCAGATCTCGAGCGCGCTTGGTGAGTAAGCGGGTGAGGCGTTCGCCGGATATGTCGATGTAGGATCGAACGAGGAAAGAAGGGACGAAGGCGAGCCCGAAGAGGGCGGTGATGATCGAGGATGTTTATTTCCGGCGTGCGAGGGGGACGAGGCGGATGTGCTGTTTGAAGAAGGGGGCGAGGTCACCGGGTTGCCGGTAGAAGAAAAGGTTGAAAACTCGAAGAACGAGAGCGAAGGAGGACTGTTCGAAGACGGGCCGGGAAGAGAAGAAGGAAGTGGAGAAGAAGAAGGCGGAGGGGACGGAGCAGTCGAGGGATGACAATGGGTTAGGGATGGTTGGGGACCTGCCTGTCCGGCAGCATGATTAACGGTTGCGTTTGATTGATAGACCACCTGGAGTCCACCTCTGGAACTTGGTGAGGATGACAAGGTCGATGTTGGTACAGCGTTTGCAGATGAAGAGGATGAAGTAGAAGAAGACGAAGGAGAAGAAGACGAGGAAGAAGAATTCGTGAGAGACAACGAGCTAAGAGAAGGAGGATTGGAAGATGCTGATGACGATGGCGAGGAAGACGCTAACTGAGTCGACAGGGGCCGTCTAGGGGATGTCCTTGTTGACCTGGCTGCATGTCTCTGGAGCTGAACGAGCGAACGGGAAGATACGTTGATGAGTTTTTTTGATGAAGGATTCTGTGCGAGCGACATCGGTGGTGAATGCTTGAGGTCCTTCCGTCGTCGTCGTCGTCGTCGTCGATGATGATGGTGGTGGTTGAAGGTTGAGGGTTGAGGGCTCACGATGATCGACCGTTGTCCGAAACGATGGAAAGTAGACAGAGAGCAAAGTGGCCGAAAACGGGAGATTTATTTTCTTTATAGTTTCTTTTCGGATGTCTCTCTTGTATTCTGATGGGTATATGCACCCTTTTTCTGTATCCCTGTAGATGATATTCATCGTGTGTACACATCAGCATGTTCTCTTTGACATGCTGTCTGAGCTGTTCAACGGGAGCCAAGCACTGGTGGATGGGAACATCTTCCAGCTGACGATGTGTCTCCAGCTGACAAGGGTCTCAGTGATGGGACTACAAAAGTTCTATAGTCGCCTATTAGGCCGGGTTTCTAATCAATCGACCGTCAGCATTCATTAGGATACATCTGTAGTGTTTGATTAGAAAACTTTTCTAATACAACTAGGCACACTCACATCTCTTTCTTCCTTCGTTCCCTTTCCGCTCACATCTCTTACTCTGCCATCCACTAACCCGATCTTTCTTATCGCTTTCTTACAGCCATGTCGTTCGTTCTGAATCTATTTTTTCCAGGCAGTTTATCATATGTGTGTGGCTAACGTTCCGCTGTGTCGTTCTTTCTATACAGGCTTTGTCCTCCTTACGCACCTTTCCTCGGTTTCGGTGGTGTGGCTAGTGCGGTAAGTCTCTTTCCTCGGAGCGACTCTTTCCTACATGTTTTCTGAGCTTGCTCCAATGAAAACTATCGTCTACTGAAAACTCACGGTCTTCTGGTGAACACACTTCCTTACTGTCTACCAGATGGTACTTAGCAGTACGTCTCCGTCGGGTTTCTTTGTCTGGTCTGGCTTTATCTCCACCGATGATCTTGTGTATCTGATGTGTTTCCTCGTTGTATACGCAACACTCGGTCTTTCCTCCTTCTTATTCTTCAGCCGTTGGAGCTGCCTACGGAACATCCAAGAGTGGAATTGGAATCGCTGGTCTGGGAACGTTTCGACCGGACCTCATCATGAAGAGTCTTATTCCAGGTTTGTCCTTATGTTAAAAGGAGCCTGTCTCAATCTCTGCCCTCTTCAACCTTTTCCTGATCACTCTTGAGCCCTCTCTCTCATTTCGCTCTCCCTTCAGTCGTCATGTCCGGGATCATCGCCGTTTATGGCTTGGTGGTGTCCGTATTGATCGCAGGAACTCTTGCTCCAAACACCGGGTATTCTCTCTTTGCAGGCTTTGTCCATCTCGCGGCTGGTCTGGCGTGTGGAATGACGGGGCTCGCGGCTGGATACGCGATCGGAATCGTAGGAGATGCCGTGCGTAATGGTGTCCTTTTCTTTCTTTCTCTTTTTTCGGAGAGAAAGAGCACGAAGCTGAGCTTTGATCGTTTTGATCTTAGTGTGTCCGAACATATGTCTATGAGTCCAAAGTATTCGTCACCATGGTCCTCATCCTCATTTTCGCGTACGTTTCCCTCTCGTTTCTGTCCACCCCGCTCTCTCTGTGATATTCTAGGACAGAGTTCTGATCTGGCCAGATATGTCGTTCCTTTCTGCGTTGGGGCCCGTTCTTTGTCTCTCTCTTGCATCCTACAGCGAGGTTATAGGTCTTTACGGTTTGATCGTCTCGCTTCTGCTCAACACCGCTGTGGGAGAGTTCAAGGTGAGGAGTCGGTCTTCATAAAGAGAATATTGTCTTGTGTGCGGAATCAATCATCGTGCTGATGAATTCACCTGTCTTGTCTTTCTGTTGAACCGGTCCGGTCTGTCTTATCGGTGGATTGTGAACAGTGCTCTTACTAGGATCTATATATATAATCTGTTCTTTGATTCTTTCTTTCTCTCGGTTGTTCATCCCATCGTCAATTCACAAGGAAAGGAAGAGAGAATGTGATTGTATATCGGTCTTTAGACAAGGAAAGCCGTGAAAGGGATGACGCAGAGCGACGGTATCAGAAGAGACAAGAATCAGAGAGACAGAGGATTACATCTGTTCCATGGTATCCATTCAGGAGAAAGAGAAAGAAAAAAAGGCAGACGACAAGGTGGAGAATCTATTGTCTTTTTTATTTATTTATTCATTTAGTCATTCATTCCTCTGTTCATTCTGGAGACTCCTCAGGTTGTGTTCTTCTTCCGACGTTTTGAGGCTTGTTTGTCTGACGAATTGCATGCCGATGTCGATGTCGGTGTCGATTTCGTTAATGATGATGATGATGTCTTTGGTGCCGATGACTTCTTTGATGATGTTGTTGTTGATGATGAAGATGATACTGATGCTGGGGTGGATGCGGAAGAGTCGACGGCCGTTGCTTTAGCCACAGGTGCAGATGGAGAATCGTCGTATCCTGAATGGTTTGAAGAAGAGAAAACTACCCGATCATGTACTGTCTGTCGGGAAAGGAGAGGGAAGAAGACTGAAAATGGAGACTGACCTGCGAAAGCGTCGACTCTCGGTCGTTTTGATTTCTTTCCTCCCTTCTTATCGTCCCCGCCGACAACCTCTATCTCGACCTCCTTCTCCACCTCTTTCTCGGCCTTAACCTCGTCGTCATCGTCGTCGTCGTCACCATCTTTTTCTCGAAGCGCGGCCTCTTGGTGTTTCAATATGTTGAACCGGGTTTGCATCCCGATTTCCATAGGCTCCTGTCCGGCAGAAGAGGACGAAGCTCGCTGCGCCTGTGTCTGGGACTGAAGAGCCGATTTGATGAATCTCGAAGCTGCCTGTCTATCAAGCTCGAATCTACCTGTTTGACACTCGGATTCAAGGATCGTCGCAAGTCAGCCGAATGAATCCTTTCAAAACCGACACGATACCACACACGACGCGACAATCAAAGAAGAACGAACGTTTCTCCGGGTTCTCCGCGTTCTTCACCTTGGCGAAATACGACTTGATCCGCTCGAGTTCCGGGATGACCGGGTGAGACTCCGGGTCGATCCCCTTTGTACGAAGGTAGACTGGGTTAGGGAGGCGAGTGGAAAAGAGGAGATAATTCTCGTCAGGTCTGAGTTTCATCTTGAGGGCCTTCTAAGTGTTCGTCGAAGGTAAAGCAAAGAAAAAGAGACAAACTCCAAATTAAATCGAGAAGGACATAAACAATGTTGACCAGAAGCTTGGCCTTATCCATCTCTGTCGACATCTGCGCGAGCGTCTCCTTGAGCGGTCTCGCCAACAACGGATTCATAAACTCGGAGTCGAACGCGGATAGGGAAGAAGCGAGCTCGTCGATCGTGGTCGACAAAGCCTCTGTCTCATCTTCAGACTCAGACTCGTATTCGGAAGAGGACGGCATGTTGGGCGGGTAAATGCAGATGTGGATATGCTCTAAACAACAGGGGAGTCGGAAGAGAGAACGCAGGGTGACTATTGATGTTGAGAGGATCCTACTTGAAGAGAGAACCAAAGAGCCACAGGTAAATCTTTATGTTGACGACTCTGGTTAATCACCCCTCCGACCTGTTAGGGTTAATCCACGGCCGAAATCGTCCCCTTCCAACACAGCCCAGGCAACCTTTGTTCTTGTAGGATAGCGAGTGATCTCTCTGCGCTAGGCTTTGCATATGGTTTACGTCTGAGCGCTACTCTGTTTGCAGATTCTTGGAGTGATCAGAGATCCTTGGGTAGATGGTGGGCAAGAGGACGGACTGTACACCCACCAACATGGGTTTCACCTCTCCGGAACAGGAAAGGAATGCGCAGCACACGTCGTTCGCTTACGGTCAAAGTATTGGTCCATGGTCGCAACAGAAGAAAGAGGAGACGAGAGACAAAAGGAAGAGACATAAAGAAGGAGCTGGAGCTCGCGAGGATCAGAGCGTTCACCCGTGCTTCCTCTTTCTCTCGAGAGACAAACACGGGCTTGGATGATGTAAAGAGAGAAGGAGTGAATGAGATAAACTCTGCTTTAACAATCTAAAACTATGACAGATGTAACTCCAGCGCAATCTCCGTTGCACAAACAACCTCAGCGGACGCTATCGACAGCAAGAACACGAGAAACAACCTTCAACACGGCGAGCCCAAGGATGCTGATGAGGCAAAGAAAGCAGGTGAGGAAGGAAGAGTGCCACTGCTAGGCTAGCTTACCTAAGTATCTTAAGGTGATATAAATGAAATATCAACCTGACCGACCCTTGCGAAGCATCAACGCCCAACGGGGGGGAGAAAAAATCTGTCGATTTTCTCACGCTGGATTTTCTAGTTTTTCGCTTTTTGTTCCCCAAGCAGTCAAGATGTTCGTCGTGTTTCTGTTACTTTTGTCCTGTTTGCCTGTCTTTCTCTTTCCTTGTTCTTCGTCTCTCCAGGCTCCGTCAGCGGATCTATTCGAAACCGGTGCTTTTCACGAAGAAAAAGGAAGGAAGAGAGTGGGTTAGAAGGAAAGAGAGAAGAAAGGATGAGAAACACACGACATAATCCCACGATTCCCACGGACGCCACGCTCATGTGGTTTAGTTGAGTTGCACGCCAGGTCGGAAACGGAGGGACAAGAGAAGAGCTAGAGCGAGAAAACTGGAGGAAAGTTTGTCTGCAGCGGTCAAGGATGGAGACAGTGAACCGTGACGAGGCTCAAAGGGACTACTCGTAAAAAAGCACCGATTCGATAGATCCACTCGACAGCCCTTCCTTCCAGCATCTTTTCTGGCACCCATTCTTCACACACATCCCTCCAGAGAAAGACGGCAGACTAGCAGAGAACAAGCCTGCTGACAAAAAAAAACAAATCTGTTGTTCGTTATGGTATCTTTCGTGTCGGAATGCGATTTTTTGTCTTGTTTTCAGGTCTTTCGTCGCTCCCGAGGCCCACGTCCAGTTCCAGCACATTCTTCGTCTCCTCAACACCAACGTTGATGGTCGACGAAAGATCATGTACGCCTTGACCGAGATCAAGGGAGTTGGTCGACGATACGCCAACATCGTCTGCAAGAAGGCCGATGTTGACCTCAAGAAGCGGTTCGTTTTAGATCGTCTGATTTAGGGGGTAGATCCTGGGGATATGTGTGCGTGTGTTGGAGAGAACGATGTTTGCTGACGGAATCCGCTTCTATCCTTTCTTTTCTCCGATTTCACAATCTTTCACTCCGATTCTCAATTCTCTGCCTTCCATCCACCCAATCCGTCACCCTTTGCCACTTTCCCCTATTTTGTTGATAATCCCGATTGACTCCTAATCTAGAGCCGGAGAGCTCAACTCTGATGAGCTCGAGCGAATTGTCACCATCATGCAGAACCCTGCTCAGTTCAAGATCCCCGCTTGGTTCGTTAACCGACAGCGAGATGTCACCGATGGAAAGGACATGCACGTTGTTTCCAACGGTATCGACCAGAAGATGCGAGAGGATCTCGAGCGACTCAAGAAGATCCGATCCCACCGAGGTCTCCGAGTACGTTCAGGCTTGTTGCTATGTAGTGTTGCTACCGATGGGTCCCTTTCTTCTCTTTCCTAACGATTCTCATTCCTTTTCTCCTTTTCCGCCGATCTTATAGCACTTGTGGCAGCTCCGAGTCAAGGGTCAGCACACCAAGACCACCGGTCGACGTGGAAAGACCGTTGCCGCCAAGAAGAAGTAAATTGGGAAAGATCTCCCCCAAAAAACCTTCTACCTTGCTCTTTTTCCCTCCCCCCGTCGAGAGTGGCACTCTATCGATGCATGTCACACCATTTTCCTTTCCTTTCTTTGTTATCTTTTTCTGCAAAGTACACGATAGAGATTCAGGAAGTTTGGGGCTCGAGGCGACAATGGATGACACAGACAGAGTAAAGAAAAAAAGAGAGAGAAAAAAAGACAAGGGCAGAGGAGAACGAGAGAGGTGTTTCTGACTGACTGACTGACTGACCTACCTGGGTGAGCGACTGTTGTCTGTTGCCATGACTGATATCTCTTTCGAAAGACGGCTATCCGATCCTTCCGAGCTAACTAAGATGACCCGGCACGAAGCTTTCCGATCGACCGACCGGACTGGCTTACTGATCGTGTCGTTCACTCAAGGCTTCTGGGTCGGCTACCCATGGATGACTCATGGACAATGTGTTGTCTCAAGCCAGCTAGATATTCTTTGTTCTTTCTTTCCTTCGATGAGTCCCTCCGGTGAAAGGTAAGAGAAGAAGATAACGGATGGAGGAGACATGATCATCTATATGTCATCGTCGATAGTAATCAGCGGATCTCTTTGAGGGATGATGGTCGTGATGACGATACGACCATAGGTATTAAAAGAGCAGCAGCAACAACAACGACAACAACAACGACAACAACGACAACAACGACACTATACAGAACAAGATTGAGTGTACAGTCAAGGCAGTCCTTCTCTCGTTCAAGAACGAGCACGTGAGGAAAGATACACAAAAGGACTGGTATTCGTTTGCTTCCTACGAACGGCCGAGAGGATCTCAGAAGGAAAGAAGAAAAAAGTAATGGGTTTCTATGTGTACGATCGTACACAACGTCTTCCATGGAAGACCGGCCGTGTGCAGATGTATCCGATATAGGTCAGTCGGAAGGGGAAAGACGAAGAAGAAAAAAAAAGTAAAAAAAAGAAAGAAAAAAAAGAGAATGACAATGAGTGTTTCTTCTTTTTCTTTAAATGACGGAATCGCCCTTCTGTATCAACCTCCGGACGGTACTGGTCCACACACACACACACACACACACACACACATTCTGGTCGTGATATGTTCTTGGCTTGTACAAACGATACATGAACGAAATCCCAGCGAAGGAGAAAAGGAACGAGAAAAAAAACTTTTCGTTGGGTTTGCGGAGAGACCTAGATCGAGTCCCAACCCCTGTTCTCAAGTCTTCCGTCCTTCTCTTTCTTGTCTCGTCTGGCCCTCTTGTTGATTATCACGAATGAATTTTTTTTCTTACATTTTTATATGAATAAGAGGAGGGTTATTGAAACATGGAAGGGTAAAGAAAAGAAGCAAACGAGAGACAGAGAAAGAGGAAAAAAGAAAAAAGAAATTGAAGGATTAACATGTTCCGATAGGGAAATAAGGAAAAGAAATAAAATAAAAAAGTGAACGAATGCAGTGAGAGAGATAAAAGGTAGAGGGTGAAAGCAAAAAGGAAAAGTGGCAAGAGAGCAAGAAAAGAAAGGAGGAATAAGAAAGACGAAGGAAGACTATAAACAAGAGGAGAAGGGATCAGGTAGAGAGAGAGCACGAAGCGAGGATCCTGTTTACTTCGAGTGCGGCAACCGCATCCCCTCCGCTAGTGTACAACACAGTTGACTTCTTGAACCTACAATGACGATCAATGCGAACGAAAAACAAAAGGAGGTAAGCCTCCGAGTCAAATGAGCCGGCGAGAGAAAGAGAAGCATGCACGAACCCGTTGAAGGTGCTGGCCGCACAGCACGTGTAAGCACCCATCTCTCCCCATCCTAACCAATCGCCGACCTCCAACGACCTGGGCAGGACGACCATGTTTCGGACACAATCGATCGAATCACAGGTAGGTCCCCAGACGGAGGCCATCTCTGTTCCGCCCGGTACTCTTTGGTAACCCATCTGGACCGTCAGATCTTCCTCGAGAGAGATGTTCGGAGGGAACGATCGAGGGAACGGGCAGGTGACAGTTCCCGCACGAAGCGTAAGAGGGAACGGATGAACTATCTGGTGATCAAACATGATGCAGTTGAACGAGCCGTAAACACCATCGTTGATGTAGTCTATTTGAAAGAACGTCGCATGAAGAGGAGGAGGTGAGCACATTGTTTCCAAAGAGAAAGCCCAGTAAAGGCAAGAACGTTTCAAGCATAAAAGGATATCGGACATACACATGACCTTCGGGGTCTGCTCGTCATCGCCTACGTCGCCAAGATGCTTGCTGCCTTCCAACGAACCGTCGAGAGAGAAGATCGAGCTGGTCATCATGTCTCCTGCCTCGTCTCCTTCGGAAGTGGGCGTAGTGGCGCCTGCCCCTTCGGCAGCGGCAGCACCACCACCGCCACTGAGGCTGTTCATCAACGCATCCTCCTCGAGCACACCGGCGTAGGTGGTCCGGGCCGATCGTCTGGCCACCACGTTCGTCGCCAAGACAAAAGCGGTGGAGACAAGGAACCTACCGGGCTCACCGATGATCCTCACCCCGGACTCTACCGGGAAGAACCTATCCAGAGCCCGGTTAAGAACACTGGCTGCCGTTTCAAAGTATTCCTTTTCGAATCCACCGCCAATGTCGAGTAGACCGAATCGGTATCCGAACTGGACACCTAGGTCAAACACTCTTCGAGCTCGTTCACAGGCGTCCTCAAACATCTGAGGGTCCTTGCAACCGGAACCGACATGGAAAGAAACACCGATGACGTCTAGACCGAGACGAGAGGCAAGCTCGAGCAAACCCTCGCAGGTCTCCACTGGCGCTCCGAACTTGAGGCCCAATCTGCAGAGAGACTTGGAGTCGTCGGTCAACAACCGGAGCACCAGCTTTGCGGTAGGGTAGAGCTTCGAGATCTTGAGAAGCTCATCCGCATTATCGAACGTCATCATGTCAACCCCGAACGATCGGGCGGCACGGATGAACGACGTCGGCTTGCATGGGTTCGCAAAGATGATCTTACTGGGCGAAGCCGGGACCGGAAGGGAAAGTACGCTCATGATCTCCGCCTGGGACGCACAATCGAAGCCGGTGCCACAGAGAGAAAGCAAGTGAAGGACGGCAGGATCTGGGTTGCATTTGACGGCTATATATGTGCGTGTAATTTTTTATTTTTTATTTTGGGAGAGAGGAGAAAGAAAGAGGTTGGAAAAACATTTCGACTTTATAGAATAGAAAGGAGGAAAGGAACATACCATAGAAAGGCTCGACCCTCGTCAGGCATCTCCGCCAGCTCATCAAGGCTTTATAGACTTCACCGAGATCGCTGACGAAGAATGCATCCTCGTCTTCCATTGCGTTGGTGAGCTCGGTGATCCTAGCCTGCATGACTTTTTCGGTCGATCCTTGGTGAACGAAAGGGATGTCCACCCTAGGCAGAGCCTTTACTTGGGGGTTGGGAGAGCAAGCGAACGAGGGAGGGGTCGGCAAGTACGACGGAGTTGGCATGTCACATTGGTCTGAAAGATTGGACACGGTCTCGAACGGAGGCAAGACTAGAGCAGAAGCGGCCATGTTTGTGAGTGTATGTTTGGTATGGACGTCGTTGAATGAGGTGGTAGCTGGGGAGTTGATCATCCGTTGGAGAGATGTGAGAATTGGATGGAAACGATCGGTTGAAGAAAAAGTCTGCCTGTGGATGACGAGAAGGGGGCCTGGATTGGCTTTTTGAATGTGTGGTTTACGAGTGAGAACGTTCGAGCTTGTGGAGTTTCGTTGGTTTTCTTGTTGTAAAGTTGACCTCAGCAGGCGTTGCTAGGGGGACGCCCCGGCTACGCGTAGTTGTCTTCGATCGGTTTGGGGAGGCCTCTTCTCACCGGAAGAAGCAAAGAAGGGGGGATGAACGGTGGGTTTCTGGAGGGAAACGAGGGGCCACGGAAACAGAAACCTAAGAAAGGAGGAAGGAGGAGAGGGAGAGGGAGGAAGACACAGGGAGGAGTTGACTGGAGCAGTGAAGGATTGAGAAGAAAGGATAGACAAGCGAGCAAGGTTCAGTTCCGAACGGATCGAGAGCAAGGTTCGGATTAGCCAGAAAGGAGTGGAGAGAGAGAGAGAAAGAGAAAGAGAAAGGAGTGGGAAAAGAGTGATACTTACGAGGTGTACGACTAAACTAGACGCTGATCACAAAAGGTAGTTTCAAGGTGTTGTTTCAGTCCTGTTAGGGTGGTTCGCCTCTGACTTGGGACCACCTGAGGATGAGGGAGAGAACGAGGCAAGGAGAACGATGGGGAAGGCGAGAAGGCGATGACGATGACGATGGTCCCAACGGAAAGTGAGGAAAAAAACAAGGAACCGTCACGGGCCGAGCAAGAGAGAGAAGAAAGAACAAGAAAAAGAACGATGGAAACGATCAGCCTTCGGCCTTTCAATTTATCTGGATGCAATCTTGGGTTCTTCCACATCTCTACTCATCAATGGCAATAGAAGAAAGGAGAGACGTCGAAAGAGGCGAGGAGACAGAGAAGAAGAAAAAAAAAGAAAAAGAAAAAGAGAAAAAAAAACCTTCAAAAGGAGGAGGACAAAAAAGACCTTCACACTCACTCTAAACAAAGGAGACGGGGATCTTCTAGTCTTGCTTGGTCTGATGAAATGGTAATGGGTGAGCTAGCCCTGTGGAGCTGACTCTAACGACTTGTAAGACCGTGTGTATGGTATGCCTGGATCGGACGTGGGAGCTGATGGATGAGATTCAAAAGGCGCCGTTGAAAAAAGGAGGAACAGAATTTTGGCCCACGCGCTTTCCAGACTTTTCGGTAACCCTAACTTTAAGAGAGTCATCCGCCCGGTGAACGTTCTATTTGATATTAGTGTGACCAACGTACAGAATGAGATGCAAACACTTGGCGGATAGGCCAGTCATCGTATACAGCATACAGCATACAGCATACATCATGCTGACCAGGCTTTAGCCAAGATGTGTATATGATATAGAAAGAGAGAGGACGGGAGAAAGAAAGATGGAATGGTAAAGACGTCCGGTCTCTCTAATTATACTGAGCATACTGAGCTGTACTCGAGAACTTGCTACCCTGTCTGATAACCTTTTCAACCGCATCCAGGAAGTCTCGCTCCGTGGCCACCTTTCTTCTCGCTCGGATCGCGTACATTCCGGCCTCGGTCGCGACCGAACGAAGCTCGGCACCTGTCGCGTTCGGGCATAATCGAGCGACCAGGTCAAATCGGATATCTCGCTCGGTCGACATGCTGTGTGTGTGTGTGTGTGTGTGTGTGTGTGTGTGTGTGTGTGTGTATTTGATATCAATCAGATCAGTACTTTTACCAACCAACCCTAGGCTACGTCAAAGAAGAAAAAAATAAGCACTTACGATCGAGCGTGGATCTTTAGAATGTGAGCTCGGCCTTCGTTATCTGGCAACGAGAACTCTACCCGTCGGTCCAACCGACCAGGTCGGAGTAATGCAGGGTCTAACGTGTCTGGTCTTTTTATTATTATTTTGATTTCATTTCAAAGACGTACCAGAACGAGTCAGCGCTCAACCTTTCGTTCTTCTAAGGTACACGAAAACAAAAACGGAGAAATCATCTCTCACCGATTGGTAGCCATGAGCACCTTGATGTTACCTCTCGGGTCGAATCCGTCCAACTGGTTGATCAACTCCAGCATCGTTCGCTGCACCTCGTTGTCACCACCCGCTCCATCGTCAAACCTAGCTCCTCCGATCGCGTCGACCTCGTCGAAAAAGATAATGCACGCCTTCTTCCCTCGGGCCATCTCAAACAATTCTCGGACCATTCGCGCACCCTCACCAACATATTTCTGGACGAGCTCAGAACCGATAACTCGGATGAACGTCGCGTCCGTCCGGTTCGCCACCGCTCGGGCACAAAGCGTCTTTCCGGTTCCAGGCGGTCCGAACAATAGCACTCCTTTGGGAGGATCGATTCCGAGCGTCGAGAATCGTTCAGGCTATGAATCGAGAACAAACAAGAAGGCCTGGTCAACAAAAAAAACCACCCGAGAAGAGTGCATGACCAAACACGACGACCAACCTCCAACAGTGGCAGCTCGACGACTTCTCTTAGCTTCTCAATCTGCTCCTTGCAACCTCCGACGTCAGAGTACGTCACGTCCGGCTTCTCTTCGACCTGCATCATCGTCACCGACGGATCAATCTTGGGCGGTAATGGGATCTGAATCTTGTAGTTTGTTCGGTCCACTCTGATGGTAAAACCCCCGATATGAAATGACCGAGATGTCAGCCCAACATGTGGTTGTAAACAAGTGAGAAACTCTCAAGACTAACCCAACTCGCATGCCTTCTTCTACGTCCGTAGGAGCCACTTTGTCTCCTAGGCCGACGACAAACTTGGCAATCTGTTTAATGCTGATCACATACTTGTCCGACTCGTCCGCTCCGGGTTGAGCGCCCGGTCCACCAAGTGACTGGGCGAATGGAGATGGCTGGGTAGAGGGGTCTACCGCTGTAAAGAATTCGAAGAGACAGAGCATACAGTTACAAGCCATGATCAGGACCGGATGCACAAAATAACTATCGAGTGACAACAGAAAAGCTAGAACAGGACGAACGGCCAGCTTTGATGATCTTGGTACAACGGGCGACTTGTAAAGGGTGCTCTTCTCCTTGACGATGCTACAGAACCACATGAACGGATAGCGTGTTTCAATGAGTTGAACGATAGGTCATACAAAAAGGGCCTTGATTTTCAAAGCAGGCTCACCTTGTCTGATTGAATATCCCAAAGATTAGGTGATGCTAGTCCGGTATCACTCTCTTTAATCCCAATCTTCTCATTCACTCGCTTCTGAATATCCACAATTTCTGACTCAATCTTCTTGAGCTGTCGGGCGTAAGGACCTTGACCCTGAAAATGTGCCGAGACGTGTCATCCAGCCAGTTCAGCATTCTGCGTATACTCTGTATGATCACACAACATGAACAAACAAAAACCAGACACACATATGTTTTGAGAATCTGAATATCATCGTCGTCGAGAGCTAGGTAGAGAAAAGAGAAAAGAGATGATGATTAGCAAGACCAGATCTTTGTCAGAATGAACGAGCGGAGAAGAATGATTGATCGTGAACGAAAGACTCACCGACAATCTTTGCCTCTTCCTTTCCGTCGACCTTTTTCTCGTCTGATGATATTATTTTCCCAAAGAGACAACAGCATAACCTATAAGACTATATTCCCAATAACGACGATGCCCAGTGACTGAAGGCAACCACTTACACTTCTCCCAATCACTTTGTGAGGTGGAAAGACAGAGTTTCTATCAGCACATTTGAGCCCGGGTGATGGACCGATTGATGTCTAAACACTCACGCTTTTGGCGGCATACTAGCTTAGTTGTTTTTGATGTTATAAAGACTGTCCTGACGCTTCACAGATGGCCTAACAGAGAGCTCGACAGAGGACGAAACGAGGCAAAAGGTGGGTTGGATGTTGTATGTGTGTGGTCGATGTATCTGGATGATCCCCATCTCGGTAGGCGTAACCAAGCATCCGTGGAGGTTTGGGTGGCGTGACCAGGGCTATGACCTGCACAGCTTTAATCAACGCCACACGGCAATTTCCACTTTGCTTACCCTCACCACTTTCCTCCACTTTCCTTCCACTCACCGACTTATATCTACACTCATTCATCCAGATAGCCATGGGAAAAGCAAAGAAGACAAGAAAGTTTGGTACGTATGGATTCAGTTCTGGCTGGGTGTGATTCCTGGTGGGCCAAAGAGCTCAACGTTCGAAGAGGATGACGCCTAGATGAGGGATAGACCGGACGACGATATACATACCCTCTCACAAAATTAACCTAGCTCGACTTGGTTGTATCTGGACATGGTTGACCTCTGTTCTGTTCATGGCGATGTTTGTGTGTGTGGGTGTGTGCTTGTGCTCTTGATGGGACTATTACAGCCGCTGTCAAGCGAATGATCAACCCAGCTGATCCTCGGTTGTACGTCCTCTCGTTCTCCCTTTCTTTCTGTCGGTCTTTCTGAATACTGACATAGGCTTCTGTTGCTCTTCGGACGCGAACCCTGTGCAATTCACTCGTTAACCATCATCAGGAAGGTGAACGCGGAGAAAGCAGCAAAGAAGGCTGCCGAAGCCAAAGAGGCAGAGAAGAAAGTGGTGTAAGTCCTACACTGTTCTACTCTATTCGCCTTCTTAATACGCTTTCTGTATGATATGCCTATGAGCTCTTCTCACACGCATACCCTTTCCTTATGTGCACCATTCCAATTCATACAACATAGCACCCAAGCACCTTCCTCCTTGTTCTTGTCCCATAACCCGTCACTCGGTCCTCCTTATCGAGTTTTGGTCGATACGAATTTCATCAATCATTCGTTGCAGAACAAGTTGGAGCTCGTCCAAGGAATGATGGACACCTTGTTTGCCAAATGTATGCTGCTCTTCCTTGTATCTTGAGGGCGCGATAGATCTTTAGAGTTAGAATGCTGAAACAATTATGATTCACCCAATAATCTCCTGATATTCGATAAACCAGGTATCCCGACGATCACAGACTGCGTCATGGCCGAGTTGGAGAAACTAGGTCCCAAGTACAGAATGGCGCTCAGGTTCGTCTTTGTTCTTCTCATCATCTGATTCTCTCTACTAGCTCGTACAACATACCCAAGTGCGTTCTTCTCTTCTGATGACGACTATATAGTATTGCGCGAGACCCTCGGTTTGAAAGACTTCCCTGTTCGCGTGCGTATCATGGCTTCCTTTCCTATCCATGCTATCAGCCAGAGAAGAAGAGGTATCCTAGATGAAAAGCATCCTGACTTGTTTGTATCTTGCGCGTCCCTCTCTTTCTTGTGATGCTATACAGACCGAGGAACGTACGCAGATGATTGCCTTGTCCAGAGAGTCTCGGTTTCCAAATGCTACATCGTTGCTACCGTACGTTCTCATCACCATTCTCATGATATTTCCTAAATGCATCATTCATTAATTTTCTCAATCTCCTCTCTCCTTCTTCAATCTTTGGGACGTTCTATTGCGACTGAAAGTGTGATCGAGATCTTCGAAGACGAATTAGAAAAGTGCCAGGTGTACCGTTAATGTATATCGTTAGCAGACGATATCAAATCGAGCGACTACCTGATGGCGGAGTATGTATCTTTTCTCTCATCATCTCGATATTTCTCATCTGCGCTACTTGGTATGAGAGATCTGACCAAAGCTAACGGACAAAACCTATGTTCAATCTTGTCTTCCAGGCGCCCGCATAAATACGGAGAAGGAACTTCTTCTGCTTCGTATGAGCTCTCTTGGTTTTCTCTGTTCTTTTCTTGTGTTTGTACATATAATGAGCCATTTTAGAAATTTTCTGCTGCCGATGACAAGTGATTGGTCGGTGTACTGAAGTCAAAGCAAAAGCGAAACGTCAATCTACCTCCCTCTCTTCTCTCTACTCGAAGTGAAGAGTTAGGCTGGGAATAAATACAACATTGCGAATGAAATATAATGATCACCTCAAAGAACACTACCCAACATATCATGTTTGCTTTGAAAAGAAATATATCATACATCATCTTGTCTGTTTGGGTTTAAAACCTTGACCTTTGATTGTTCATTACATCTTAGGACTTTATGTTAGAGATTATCTAGTTGGAGTTATAGAGGGGCGGCATTTCCGTATGCCGAGTTTTCAAGCCCTCTTGCCACCTACAGTAATCCAAGTCCCAGAACTCCGGAAAGTTAAGCACCTAGTAATCTAGAAAAGCAACAAAGAGAGGAGAGAGAGAGAGAACGCGCGAAAAAGAAGGAACGTACCAAAGCAAACTCATTCAGGGCTTCTCTGACACGTTTGGTTGTCCGGCTCTTCAAGACAGTTGCTTTTAATTTTTCTTTAGCTTTTGGTGTTGCCCTCCGGTCTGGGAATCCTTCCTATATCGTTTCCCGTCATCATCCAACAGTCAATCCGCTATTCTTTTTGGTTACAAAGAACGCGAGACAAGAGGAAAGGAAGAGAAAAGAAAATAACCAGACGAACCACAGCAAGGACCGATCCTAACCATCCAGCTGACAACTCTGGGAACCGAGTGACCATAGCCGCCAATAATTCTGCTAGATGAAGAATCATTGAGCGAGGAGATCGTCCACCCGCACCGAGGATGATAGCATGGATGAAGGCATGACCGTATTTCTGAAGGACCGGATTAAATTCGTCAAGCAGATGAGCTTGGGCTCGAGACCGGGAGATGGCCGTCGTCTGTTTTCAAGAAAGAAATTATGGGATCAGAAAGACCTATCTTTTCCTATCCTCGTTACGACTAAATAGACGAGAAGGAGAACAAGCATACCACAAAACCGGTCACAGCTTGAAGAGAGTATCGTTCTTGTAACCCTAGTCCATCAACAGAGAGTCCCATCATCAAATCGACCATATCCGTTGGGTTTCCAAGTATCGATCCCGGGAATCTAGCCGCCACCTATCCGACCGTTCCCCGTCAAGAGGTTAGCCATCGGTTTTCTTAATTTATGACAACCAGAAACATTGACTTATACTCACACAGCCAACAAATTTGAATAAGCTTTCAACGATATCTGGATGTCTAACCATCGCGTCCAATCCATCTCTCAAGACGTCCAATCCAGCTCGCACCATAACTCCTGCCACGTCCCTCACAAGGACCTCCATCGCTGCTTGATTGTAGCCCCCAGCGGAAGGATCCAATCCTGGTGGAGGGAGAAGCCGGCCTATTAAAGATTCTCCAAGAGAGAGCCAGATGCCATTAATGTTACGTTGTGCAGCACCAGCTATCAATCTGATCAGAGGCTCAGCGTCTAGTGAGAGAAGTGTAGGAGAGGATAGTGAAGTAGTCATTGCTTTCAGGAAAGAGCTCAGCGACTACCAAGTTTGATGGCCAGACATGTGAAAAATATAGACGAAGTTAGATAATCCCAAGATAAAAACAACGTCATTACAAAAATTATTGAACGTACATCAGCTACTTCGGAATCTGTACTCCAGATCTCGATCACCCTTGCTGTGATCCTCAACAGGCGTTCTCTAAGCTCAACCAATTCAGGCGCGCTCCTGGCTTGAGCAATCGCCGCTACTTTGATCTCATCCTCCTCCTCCAGATCAAAGTCAAAGTCATCCGAGGGAGTAAGGCCTTTGGCGATGGCCGTCAAGGAAAGGATTCGCTGTATCGTTTCAGCCTTGGCTTCTTCTGGTAGCTAGTTGTGTCAAAGTTACGTCTTATGAGTATTCTGGCTTAGAAGCGAACATCATGCTGTTGCAGCTTACTTGAGCAGCGCCTTCCAAGGCCTGAACGATCGTGTTGACGACAGGCTCGGTGATGTTCTGAAGCAAGAACCACAAAGAGCGTACGTCAGCCTCAAAATTCAGATAACGCGCCGTAGGAAGGAAACCAGTATATGATGGTGACTCATACCTTGATAGGATTGATGGCTTCCATAGGTGGCAAAGCCTGAACGACCGATGTAATTGCTTCCAAGACCCTGGCTTTCTCTTCAGGCTATTCAAGAGTTTTGACCAAATAATCTAAACAAGTAAGCGCGCACATCCTTTTGAATTGAAATCCAGATAACTTCACAACCTACCTCAATCCTCTGCTCTACTTTTGCGTAAAGTTCCCCAAAAGCGCCGATATGGTTTGTCAAACTTGCTCGACAAAGATCACACAATCGCTTAAGGGATTTTGCGGCTGAAGCAGATAAGGCCGGGACTTCTAGTGCAGGAACGATATACGATACGGCTGTCAAGACGTTCGCTGGATGAGAATGGAACCAACTACTGTAATCGCCTGTCAAGTGTACGTATTTGATAAGTTGTTCTAGAATTCCAACGCCATACATCAATAAGGGTGGACGAGGAGGTAGCTCACCGATCAATGCAATCGCTGTAGCTCTCACTCGATGATCTCCCTCCATTGGAAGCTTTCCGATCAGATCCTGCGAGAAGATCCGAGGCAGATGTTGATCTTCTTCTACTGGCACAGTCTCCTGAACACATCGTAAACAGTGAAGGGATACCTCAATCTCTTCCCAATTCGGACCGGATGGAGCGTTGAGACTTTCCAGTAAACAGCTCAGAATAAACGACAGCGAGTCGGAACGGAGGATGTAGTATCTGTTCGACAGAGAGAGTGGAAATCCCGGTCAAGTTTCAGATATTTCCCTCATGAAAGGACCTCCAGAGTGTATGAAAAGAAGACATACGAAGTAACCATAGCATCTCCACACTCGAATCGATAACTTCTGAATTTATCGACCTGGTCTTTCATCCACCCACCTCCACCCGACGGCAACATGCACTTCAATCGAAGTTTCTGGAAGAGCTCTGCGAAAATCTGCTTAGCAATCGTCCATTCAGTAGCGGGCGAGTCACTATCAGCTGTTTCTATATGAGGGGAGGCAGTGATGGATTCCTGGAAGAGACTCCAAAATCCAAGGGGAATCTACCGCGATGGATGAAGATGAAAGAGAAAATTAATATATCAAGTGAGCAGCCGAGTCCGTCTTGTAAGCAGTCGCTGCACACTAGACATTTTCTGACCTCAGAGACCTCCTCGTCAACTCCATAGGAGCCTTCAAACCCAGAAAATCCTAACATCAAGCTGAAGAAGATCTGAACTTCAGGTCGAATGAGATGCAGGGCCAAATAATCGGCCGAATGCTCTCCTAACGCCACCAGCAATTTACAAACTGAACCAGCGGTCTCATCTGCATCTCCAGCTATAAACCGTCACAGGAGAGACGGTGATCGATTGACACAAGAGAAACAAGAAATCAAAAACCAATAAGAGAAGGGGCCTTAGTTATGTAGATACGTACATTGAAATAGGTTTTCCGAGATATTCCGTCCCGTTCCTGCCACCCAAGCGAGTAGAGGTTCAGTAAGGACCTTGCTACCCCTTCCATCCTTCAGGATTGAGTTGCAAAGAACCTCTTGCATGCAAGTCGATGCGGGGATCAGTGTCTCTGGTCGGTCCAAAAGTTGAATCAAGATAGGTAGCAAAGGGTTCAAGTGTCTGTTGAACGAGAACACACACACATACAAGCCAACATGTCAAAAGTGAACGATCGACTTTTTTTTATATTAAAACAAGGCTTTGCCTTACTGAGAAAACCAAGACTCACTCTCCGCTCAGTCCCCAACCGATCCAACTTTCCAAGCATTTGAGCGCTAGCTCCATCTCGCCTTCGTCTTTTCCTTCTCCACCAGGCACCCATTTAGCCAAAACGGATCCAACAGCGCCGATGACAATCCCATCCTCCTCGTTCAACACTTGGTATACGTCTATCTTTCGTTGTCCAATTAGACCTGTCCGAGTTACCTCTTCGATCAGAATCTGAAAGAACTCTAGAGGGAGGGCATAATCTGAGGAAGGCGGAGGCGCAAGTATCCTTAGAAGCGTACTGAGAGGGTTGGGAAAATGATGAGGTGTCAGGCGAAGCACCAAAGAGGATAGCTGAGGAGCACAAGAGTTGGAATCAGATGTGCCCAAATGATCTTATCAATATTAGGCAACAGAAGGACGTTATCAAAATATAGTGGATAGAACATGGGACCAACAGCAACAAAAAGCTTTCGAACAACGATTCCATTCCCTTGTTGAAAAGCCGTTTGAGCGGTCCATTCTAGTACAGAACTTAACAAAGCGAGCTGTTGATCTTCTGGAAGCGTGTCCCTATACATGTGTTGAAGAGTCGAACAGTCAGCCGAAAGGACACCGAGAGCGAACCAATAAACTAGATCTTACCAGTCTCGAGTGATCTTCACACTGGCTGTATGAGCGCCAAAGAATCGAACGGTCACGTCCTCCAGAAGTACAGAGCCAGGATGGATTGGAACGGTATTCACGACAGCTTAGCGACCTTTGGTTGGAAATGCAAGTGAAATGGAGAAATCATAACGCGCTCACTTGGTGAGATATCAGTGGTTCAATCAGACCCCAAGAGGCCTCAGACTTTTGGGCTTGAACGAGCTGATGTTGGATTTGTTGCTGTTCAGCAGGAGCCAACGTCGAGATGGGTGAGTAGGATAATTGGACGAGCTGTTTGCGAATTGACCAAAAACCGAGAAAGATAGTTTAGTCGAGAGGGACGATGGCTTCGTAGAACCCAAGCTATCAAGGACTAACGTGAATGACCTGGTCGATATCTTGTTGAGATATCATGCTCTATTGAACAAACAGATGACACCAACCGAGGTCGATGTTGATTGATGTTGATGTTGATGTTGATGATGGTTCAGAGAAAGAAACTCGACCAGCGACGACGACACGATCAACAACGTTCATCTCTTTTGGTCATCAACATCAACGATCATCAACGTCTCTCTATCCTTTGCATCTCGTATAATTTCCGATGAATGTTTGTCCCAGAGATGAGATAGAACTTGCCTGGGACGCTTCGTTCCAGTCCATCAATCCATCAGCCCAGCCAGACATTCATGGGCTCGTTCAAATCTCCAAGGTGAACACACATAACCTCTCTTCAAGACTGATCTTTCTCCCTATCTCAAGTTGATGACATCGAAAAGACCGACACACCCTGACTGACAAGAGAAAGCTTGGTAAAACATGTCGATCAGGCCTGGGATTTAGCCGTCGGATTCTTGAAACCCCGTAACCTAGAAGGGTTGAACTGGAATGATCGAGGAATGTGGTCTCGTTTGTCCTTCTCGTCCACACACTCGTCCGTCCGATATGCTAACTGTGTTCAATCTGTTTTGTCTTTATCTGGCCTCTTCTTCCTTTGAGCAGATCATAGCGGGATCCTTGCCGCTTTTAGGATGCTCAAACAGGCTAACTTGGTCGAGGAGCTCTTGGAACACTTCTACAGTAAGGCACTCTCATCTAAGAAGCCAGAGCCAAGCTGAGACTCACGCCCCGGTCTATCATTTTCGACACAACCCCTATAGGCAACGTCGAAAGAAACTTTGCCATGGTCGAACAAGACATCACTCGTATGATCCATAGTATCGAAGAATCAAATAAAACCTCAACCTCCATCCAAACGGAATCAACAATGTTTGATTTGTTCGAGAGGTTGGTCGCCTGGCAAAAAGCATGGGCTGCTCCTGTAGCCGCATTCGAGAAGTGAGGCTCGTCTCTCGTGTTCTTAGTGTGCGCTCTTCCTCTAGCCTATGTTAGCTAACCTTGGTCTACGAAACGTATCTCCTCAGTCCTGCTCTTCGCCAACAATTTCAATCGAGATTCATCTTCCAACTACACCTTCGTTTACCAGCTTCCTTCCCGAATTATATGCACGCATACTTCCTCTCTACCTTTAATTCTTACTTGTCCCTGGTCTCGTCATCTTCGCCAGACTTGTCACAATCCAAAGGTTCTCCAATCAAACCATCACCGCATCTCCATAGGCTCGGATTGATCGTCAAGTTTGGATCTGAACTCATGGCAGTCGCGTGCGAACAAATCCGGCGCAGAGTCAAAGAACAGTGCGAAGGACAGTGGGGGGAACGGACACTAGAAGAGATGAGGATATGGGGAAGAGAGGTCGTGGGCGGTTGGTGGGAAAGTTTGTATGAAGGTGTGTCGCTTCGTTCATTCATTCTCTATGATCCTGCGCGTGTGTTCTCATTCGGGACTCTCTCCGAACGCGTAGGTGAAAAAGCCGTGAAGGCAGTGATGAAACCGATATATTCCAGGTTGGATCATTATGTATGCAAAACAATGTGTGAGCTAAGGCAAGTCTTCTCTTTGTACCTCTCTTATTTCACTCGTTTATCTCGCTGATCCTTCAAATCTTCTCTCTTTCTGATTGGGCTCCCCTTCTCGACTGGCTTGTAAGTAGAACGACAGAACTATTCGATATCATTGTGAACCACCCAAACACTCTTCCTGTCCTCGAGGATCTCCGTGTATGTCTTGCATATTTAGAAATTATGCCCTTCTTATCTGTTCTGCGAGATGAGCACTCAACACTCGCCTCATTTCTCGCTCATTCTTTAGGAATGTTTGTTCCGAGTTGATTCTAGAGACGCCCTCGTTAAAGCCCTCCACGCGTCGAACGACAAGCGACTCTTACATCCGGGAGCAGATACCAAAGACATTATCTCTCAGTACATCTCAACTATCCGCTGTCTTCGGATCGTAGATCCTCCAGGAGTTCTTCTCCAAAAGATTTCGTCCCCTATCAGGTCGTTCCTCAGGTAAAGTTCTCCTCTTACCCCCTTCCTATCTCAATAAGACGAGCAAAATACTGATGAACAGGGATTGGGGGTAAATGAAACACGTAGGAAGCGGCCAGATACAATTAGATGCATAGTAGCTTCCTTGGTAGATGACGACGAAGGACTCGAGATGGATGACGTAGAGGATGACATTAAACCACTCCAGGTCAACGATGATCTTGAAGAAGACTATTCGAATCCAAACTGGGTTCCGGAACCAATCGATGCTGCTCCTGGTTTGTTCCCCCATTTTTTTGTCTTTTCATCGTAATCGTGTCTGTTGATAGATATTTAAGTGCGCGTACTTATCTGTTGTGTCGGTTTCTAATCTCAAAGAGTTCCGATCAGGTAAAACAAGTGACATCATCTCGACCTTGGTGAGCATATACGATACACAGGAAGACATCGTCACTGAGCTTCAGGCTCTTCTCGCTCAGAAGCTTCTGACTGTGCAAGATTATGATCTCGAGAAAGAGGTTCGTTCGGCATTTCCACTTTCCCTTATCAAACAACATCCGACTAGTAGAGAAGGAAATTGAAGCATATGGAAACATGATTTTTGATCTTCAGATCAGGATTGTAGAAATCCTGAAACTTCGATTCGGAGAATCCGCACTCCGGTCATGTGAAGTCATGCTCAAAGATCTAGCTGATTCAAAACGGATCGATCAGCATGTTCAATCTGATATCCAGGTCTGTCTTCCTCCGCCTCTGTTCCTCTTCCAACTTTTCTCACATCTAAACATGAGCTCTCTCCTGTCCCGTCTACCACTGCTATACAGAGCGTGATTCACCCAAAAATTATCTCACGGTTGTTCTGGCCAGAATTTCCCCGAACGAAACTCCAACTTCCTGAAAAGCTTGGCCGGTTTGTCTCCTCAGTTCCTCTTCCTTCCACCTATTCTCTTTCGTCTAACCTCTCTCTGCCTACGGTTCTTATCGACCAAAGATCACAAACGAAATATGCTAAAGCATATCACAGATTTAAACCTGATAAAAGGCTTAAATGGATCCCTCAACTCGGTACAATTGACGTCAAACTTGAGCTTGCAGATCGAATTGTGGAGGTTGAAGCCAATCCGATACAGGCTGCTGTGATTGAGTTATTCGATGGAGATGGTATGTTCCATTCCTATTTTCTTTTCTCTCTGATATATCTCTTCACATCAAACGGAAACCTCAAAGACTGACATTGTACATCGACTCAAAAATAAGGCTCGGCATGGAGCACATCAGCCATCGCTTCTAAATTATCCATTCCCGATCAAGCCGTTGTCCTTTCCACTCTTAATTTCTGGGCAAACCTGGGTGTTCTCGGTAGAGATCTTCGGACAGAATCTTGGCTCGTGATCGAACGAGTAGGAGCAAGTTAGTCGTATTAGATGATCAACCATCTCGATGATTTCTTGGCGCATTGAGGATCGAAAGCGCATCTATATTACAATTCGAGAAAGGAACCAGATGATTTACGATCGGCCTCCTCGAAGCTGTTTCACCAAACAAAACCCCATCCAATATATAAAATTTGTACCAAATGTAATGAGCTTCTTATGAGTTGATCTGTTCTAACAGCAAAGGGGAGATATGAAGTATACAAGGAACAGCTAGAATACTGACAGCGAGCACCAGGTGAATAACGTTTCCGGATTGAATTCCATACGACTTGAGAGTGTTCGTATCGACCCTATAGACCCAGACCGTCATGTAATCCCATCAACAAGAAAAGTACATCAATTTTGAGCGATTCCTATCACACAAACAACAGCAAAGGGCAGTAAATCGGACAATAGATATGGATATGGACATACATAGCTTTTCCAGAGTAGATCAATCGTTGCTGGCTCGGCGGGATTCCCTCCTTCTCTTCCATCTTGTTCTTGACATCTAAGATCTGATTTTGTTTATTTATTTTTGGTTTTTTAAATCCGTAAAAATCGTTCAGTACGATCGATACACTGTCGGTCTAAAATGGCAGGACAAGAATTCGAGAAGAGAAAGGAACAGCACAAACCTGATCATCTTCGTCTACGTCCAGTTCGATCTACAATCGTCACCACCATCGTCGAGCGAACCATCATACAGACAGATTGTAAGTTCATAGTAGCCTAATATGAGACAATCTCTACCAAACGTAGGATTGATTACATAGGTCAGACATACCTCCTTTCCAGTTAACGTCTACCGAAGGACAGAATAGTCATCATTCAAAGAAGAAATGAGTATCAAGTATCATTCACTTGTCTCCGAAGAGTCTTCGTATAAAGGACGACCGAGACCACATCGAATACAAGACTGAAGACTTACCTTGACCTTTAAAAGCATTTCTGGATGAGTTACGTGTATATATGTCTATGGGAGATGTGATGTACAGTGGTCAGGATCGGCGAGACTTGATGGAGGGTGTGAGAAAGAATACGCCACATCTAGCACAGCTTTGAGATTGACCCAAACGTCTCGAGTTATGCTTTCATTCCTCTCTGATTCAATCTTCATAGACAAACGGAATAATAAATTGAATACACATCGAAACAGGACAAAGAAAAATGCAGAAACTACAATAAGCTCTAGACTATACATATCATCGTCGTTCCTTCACAAAGAGGTAGAGGAATGTGTAGCTGAGCCCCAGGAAGCCGAAGATGGTAGCTATTAAAACTGCAGTGTCCGGCCACCAGAAAGCCTAAGAGCGGAGGCAAGAAAAGAGGAAAGGAGACAACAGAGTTAGATCACGATACTTGGTAAATTCTTGAAGGGAAAAAATACATACTTGTGATCGGAACCCGCTATGTTATCAGAGAACAAGACATAACAAAAGAAGAAAACATGTTAATACGGCGAGATTTCTGAACTTATAACGATGACAGAACGTACAAAGAACTGAGAATAACAGCTCCCGGAACCTCCAGATCGACACCATACTATGGAAGGAAAATATAAGAGTTCTATTGTGAGTGTTTGGCGCTAGGTCGACATGATATATGTGAAAAGAAGGTCTCACTTTATGGTCTTTCAACTGAATAGATCGAAGCTCATTGACTAATAGAGCCTCGAAAGCCGCATGGAAGAACGAGAAATTCATCAAGATCCGAACCGGCAGAGATGAAAGACTATAGTTCATCAAGAGACCCCCAAATAGCAGACTATACAACAAGAAAACACATGAAGAGTCTCATTAGCATAATAACAGACCAATACCGAGGCGACAACTCTATAGACTTACTTGAACAACATGACCAGACTTCCGGCCAAGCTAGCCACTCCATTGTTTGCGACCGCGACCGAGATAAACAAGACCACGCTCGCCGTTGCCAGATTGAACAGCACAAGGGTCAAGATGAACTTCCAGAACTCGGTCAATGTTGGCACAAGTCCAACAGTACTATAAACGATGCACCCTAATAGAATGGACGGGATCACCCGCAGCGGAATGATGTCAAACAAGACCTTAGATACGAAGTAGGTAATAGGAGAGTAGTATCCGTTGGCTCTATATGTTTGAAAAACAATCACGAGTAAGCGACTGGCGATAATAGCGGGCTGCACTCGGCTAAACTCACCGTTCTCTCATAAACAAAAGTCGTTCATTTGCGAACAGACCCAAAGATGACAGGGACGAGAACGCAAACAGTGCCAAAATGAAGAAGAAGAGCCCAAGCCGGTTCTGGAAAGACCCAAGATCAATACCTATGTTCCGGTAGAGAGCGGCACAGAGAAGAGCCACTCCCAATGCTGTAAGGTAATGACCCGCCATTAGCAAGGGATTTCTGTACAGGTTCTTGAACGCTCGCCCACTAAGGATCGTAAACTGGGTCCAAAGTCCAGCCTTGTGGTACCCTTTAGAGATTCCTCTATCGACCTCGTCAAAAGCCCCTTGGTTTCCTCCTCCTCCAGTTGGTCCATGCCCATTCGCTCTAGCCCCAGCGATCTCCGCTCTAATCCGAGCGGCAAGATCACTCTTCTCAAATGACGATACAAGTCTCTCCAGCTTCTCCGGTAAGGCCGATCCGTCAATGTTTTCCGAATCAGACGAATCAGCAGGAGAGGAAGGCACGATTCCGAACATTCGACCAGCTTTGCTAATGAAGGAGCTATCACCCTCAGCTCTTGTCTCAACAGCAGTTTCTTGAGAAGCTAGTCGAGAAGCGCCAGCGAAGCCGGCCTCGGCATCGGGAGGACTAGGATTGGTCGAGGAAACATCTACGAGGCTAGACAGATCAGATACGATTGCACGGGGCGGGTTCTTGGTGGTAGGCCGGGCAGTTAAGTCAACTAATCAAAATGACATTTAGATACATCGAGCGCACTATCAGCTCTTGAATTCATGAAGGTTTAATGCGAGAACAAAAATCACGTTAAAACTCACTCAGGAAGTCGGCAATATTAAATCCCGGTGGGCAAGGATGACCTAGACTCTCAAAGTACTCCTGACATCTTGCGTACTCTCCGGAGTAGACAACTCGTCCTTTTGCAAGAAGGACAAGTCGGTCGAACAAGGCAACGATGTTGCTCCGAGGCTGATGAATGGTGAAAATGACAGTTCTGTTATAGTCTTTGGCGAGAGTTACAAGAGATTCAATTACGTTGAAGGCGTTGTATGCATCGAGACCTGAATACATTATTGGAGTGAAGAAGAGGGAACATCAGTCACCTCACCGCGAAACATATAGGCAAAAGATACACACCACTTGTCGGCTCATCGAGAAGAATGACCGAGGGGGAAGTGACAAGTTCGCAAGCGATCGAGACTCGTCGTTTCTCTCCTCCTGAGATTGATCGCCGTCCAGACTCCCCAATCCTTGAATCCTTGATACTCAGAATACCTAATTCCTGCATCGTCTCCAACGTCCTAAACTTCTTGGCCTCCAAACTCATTTCCCTGGGCAACCGGAGCAGAGCCGAGTAGAGCACGGTCTCGTATACGGTGAGGGTACTCATCAATGTATCCTCCTGATCCACAAACCCAACGACTCTCTTCCATTCGTCCTCCTTTTCGCCGTTGCTCACCCTTTTGCCATTCACGTATACATCTCCACCTACTGTTCCTCGTTTGCTTTTGAGAGCCAGGATATCGAGCAAAGTTGACTTTCCTGCTCCAGAGGCACCCATGATGGCCATGATCTCTCCATGTTTGACAGTTCCAGAGATATGAGAAAGGATAGGCTGTTCATTGACAGTATATGAGAGCGAGGAGAACTGTAGGCTAGCTGGAACGTGATCAGCCATGAGCTTGGCGGTCTCCTCAGCAGGTAGTCGAATTGAACCAAATCCTCCAGATTGCTTGGGTGTGCGAGAGAGGAAGAAGAAAGCTGTGGACAAGAACTAATAAGATCGCGTTTGAACGGAAACAAAATAGTCTAGCAAGCAGAGGACGTACCAAGAGCACTGATAAGAACAAATGCACAGACAGCAGCTACACTGATGGCCAGCCACGTGCTATCGTCCGGTCTTTCAGGTCGCTGATAACCTGGAACCTGTGTATAGTGCAAACACTCTCCACTGTCGCATTGTAAGGTGATGTATGGGTCTCCAAAGACAGTGTCGATCAAGTCGTTCATTGCTGGTTCCTTAAACTGGCAGCCTTTGCCAGTCGAGCAAGTGAACGTTCCAGGTCCAGTGACTTCTTGTTGGAGGAACTCGTCGATGCTGGAGTACCAGGATGATTTTTCAGCTTGAAGGTTAGCAAGGAGATCTGTTATATAAGGAAGCTAGTATATCAAAAACTTACTCTGGGAAACCAATCATTCCGTAGAATAGGCGATGCATTCATTAGTACTAAACCAAACAAAACTTCTGATGACTGCATTTAAAACAAACAAGTGACGGCATGGACTCACTGACACTTCCATCCTCTCCGCAAAGCATTCGTCCAGGCACACAGTCGCATTGTATCTTCTCACATTTGTACTCGGTCACATTGGCCTCGTAAGTCGACTGTATCTTCCAGTCACAATCAGACAAAGTACAATAAAAGGATTCAACGGACGCGATCCAGAATTGGAACGCGCATGTCTTGTCCGTAGGCGACATGGATGGGTCACCATTCAAATGAGCAGAGCCCAAGCTGGAATTCGAGGCGGCCGGTCCATCGGTGCAAGAGAATGTGACTTGAGGTTTTTTCGTACCAAGCTCTCGGATGATAGCGGGATCTTCGGAGAAAAAGAATCAGAGTCAGCACCGATCCGATTTTTTTAATGAGACAGAACAGAATGATCGCAAACTTACTGGTTACATCGCACATCTGAAAGTTCTGTCTAACAGCATCTCCACCCTTGTAGCACGTCATATTCTCTGGAGGAATCTCTCCCCCAGAGGAGTAGTCCCATCCAGGAATTCTGAAGTTTGCACATGCCTGATCGGTCTGACATGTGTTGCAGTTGACTCCAGACCATCCATCTGAACATTTGCACTGTTCCCCGAGAGTTCGTTGATGTCGATTCGGTCCATCAGCTAACGAGTCACAAACTAGATCGAACGTGCGATGTAATCAAAGAGAAGATTCAGCTGAACAGATCCTGATACTAGAGAAATGATCATCATAGCGTAACATACGTGGCGTAAGGCAATCGAGACCTCCCCAACCTGGAGGACATTCGCACTGTCCATCGAATTCGTTACATTGTCCATACTGCACGTTCGAATGTGATCAGATCTCATCAGCGACGAACCAAGAGCGTTCCGATCAGACAAAGAACATCACATATACCTGTCCGCAGTTGAATTTGGGTAAGAGACAGTTGAAACATTCGCATGGCTCATCCTTGACTTTATAGATCGATGAAGGAATTGAGTGAGAAATAGTTAGCCACAGACAAAGGGATCGATAGTTGAGACACCAGGGACGGACACATACCAGGTGGCAAATACAGCTGATCAACCATACATTTTGACAAATCACCGACAAAATCACACAAAAGATCAGGACGTATCATAGAGGACTACAACAAAGCCGATCGGCTTTATACACTTACTGAATTCGACTTCCAACCTTGGCCCCAAGCACTGATGGGAGCTTGGCCACCTACAGAGTCGGAGAAGAGCGAAGGTGAAGATGTAGGTGATGATCGATTAGAGTCGGAGGCTTTAGCAGCAGCGAGTAAAGGAGCCACCAGAGATGCATATATGATCAAGGGCATCTGAAGGGACCTCATGATGAGTTCCGATTCGATGTATCGAGTGGAAGGATGTAGAGGGTATGTAGGTGTAGGAGAGAGCAAGTTCCAGTTGAGTAGTCGACCGGAAAAGGAGATGTAGCCAAGTGATCAGCAATTTGTAACCAGTTTGTAACCACAGTCGAAGAGGCATAAGACGCGGGTGATCTCATCAGAATGGTAACGGTCTCCTAGTGGTACGCATAACCAAGCAGCATCATTCAATAGACAGGACACAGTGTGAGTAGATACAGTGACTTTGAGAGCAAGCTATAGCAGGCAATGGACAGATATAATAGTAGAAAAGGTTCAGATAGTATAGGAAGGAAAAGAAACAGAAGAAACAGAGGAGATTTTATAATTAAATGAGTAAAGCAAAAAAAGACGAGATAATTATGTATTAACAAGCCTCTTAGGCAGACTCAACCGCACTCCTCGATTGATTGTAGGCAACGATAACCCGCTCAATATTCTTGAACAACCAAATCTTCGCGCTCTGTTCCGCCAAAGGCAAGAAAGGGCCCGAGACTCCATCGCGAAGCAAAAGTGCGATTCCTGATGGTTCGAGCGAAATCGTCTGTAGATCCCAAAAGGCGACTTCCCAAACGACCCTGAGCTTGATTGACCGAATTAGAAGGATCCGGGTGGTAGTGAGCATGCAGACCGAGTCATCTTGAGGGAAATCTGTTTCACACGTAAGAAGTCATACGTGAAGTTGGATCAGACGAAACGTTCAAGAAGCGACCATAGATAAGTGCAGAGGGGCGGACATACCAAGATGAGCAACGTAAATCTCGTTGAAGTACTTTCCATTCTCTAAATCTTTGAGCCACGATTGGCCCAATGATTCTCGGCCAGAGAAAGGCTGTCGATACGTGGTTATGATTGACACGATCAGCCTCTTTGCGAAATCTACGCAAAACTCATACAAAAACAGATGAACGCACCCGAAGCACTCCGTCGGCGGCGACAAACCTGGGAAGCCGAACTCGGTCGATATCGTTGGCATCAAAGACGGTGGTAGTATTCCGAATTCCTATATGGACAAAGCACCATAAGTCAGACAAGCGAGAACTAATAGGCGAGCAGTAGTTTCAACGACTTACCTTGGGTTGCGGTAGAAGCGAAATCAAACACTCCCACCACTGGCTTCGTGACAATACCGACAAGGCCCTAAGGGATGAAAAGGTGCGAGGGTGTTCAGAACAGCGAAGGCATTTATGATCAAAATATAGCCAACGATAGCTTCTCACCTTTCCGACACCTTTGAAGAATCCTCCAGCTCCACCAGACTCAGCGCCTTCCAACGGTTTGAGCTATTTCAGTGGTCAACGGAGGACAATAATGAAGCCACACAAGTAAGTCTCTATATGGATTAGGTCAAGAAAATGTGGTCAAGACATACAGCCAGTCCCTCTAACCCGCTTGCTACACTTGTACCAAATGCTTGAGCACCAGCAGCGATTCCGTATCTAATTTGGCGAGATAAAAAGTTTTGTTGTCAGTTTATAGTATATATACGAAGCTTAATCAAACTTACAGAGCGTGTCTAGGCTTGTTCTTTCGTTGAGTCAACCTTCTTCGAGCTTGGTATTCTGGATCGAGGGTTGCAGCCGAAAGTCCTACAAAACAAAAATGATGTTCGATGTCAAATCAGTTATAAAAACCTTGGGAAGTTCGAAAAATGATCTAAAACGATAAGTCAATGTCTCACCTTTACCAATCGAACCAGTCAACTTCGAAATACTGTCTGTTACTCCAAAGACCGTCTTCTTGACAAAACTCGAAGCACCCTGACAGGAGGCAGTTTTACAAAATACAAAATACATTCAACAAGGATTAGGATGAATGGTCTTTGCAAGGAGGAGAGGCAAATCCCATACTTACTCGGGCGATTCCACTAGCAAGCTCTTTGTTTCCGTGAAGTACAAATCCCTGATAGGGCTCGTAAAAGATGTCGTGCACTCCAGAACTAACGTTGTTGAAGAGACCTATAGGGTTGCCAATTGCATCTGCAGATCCCAGAACTCTGTAGAGCTGAACTGTGAATTGATTGGTATAGTGAAGGACGATTCGGTTCTGTAGGGCCGGGATTGACAGTCGAACGTTTTCGACCATTAGTGCATTTAGTCGAACAGGCGCAACGTTGACGTTTCCTAAAGCCATCGTCAACGCATTAAGAACAAAGAATGCTGGATTTCGAGTACTAGGTCTGCTCGAGCGCACATCATGGGATGAACGGTCAGTCAATATATCAACATACCGCACATCGAAACTTGGTTCACGTACTGTTTCTCCTCTACATTAACTCGCTCAGTTCGCATGAACGAGAGCTCGAGCTGAATAGGCTGGAGAGCAAGAGATTCGAAATAGACCGGTGGTCCGCCAGCAGCTGGTGTTGGGTCCGGAATAGGTCCAGGTACTTCAATCAAGACACTAATGAGAAGAGAGAAGTGTAATTAAAAGTCGTAAGAATATTGATTGGTTGTAATGTAACAACGGAAGAAGACGTACTCTTCGGCGACCTCTTGCCAAGCAGCGCCCTTGAATTGGAGGAAATCGTAGAGAGCGAACGCAAAGTCCTCGTCGAGTTCAATTGTCATAGCTTGCAACAAGATCGAGGCACTGGGTAAAGTATCGTCAGTGGCTGTTGACGACAGTTGAAACTAGGAGCTGATCGGACTACTTACTATTTGATGTATAAAACTCCATGGGCTGTGGAACAAAGCAAGTGGTAAGCCGATGCCCTCTGACAAATATTGAAATTCAAGGCAGCTTACACTCATCCTTCAGGACAATGACCGAAGCTTGTAGTGTCGGATGCGACTCCAGGTCTTTGCCGTCTTTAGGTACAACTGAAGGATACAGGATGATGGGATACAGCCCTCCGAATAGCTGATTGTCTACCTGGATCCATTTGCAGTTGACAGAGACCGAATACGAAGTAGCCGTATCGACATACCGAAGCTCCAATCCTCGGAAAGAGATGTAGACCATCTCATGCATTCCCTTGTTGAGGATTGAAATCCCGATACCTTCGAAGTCGACATTGATTGTCATGGTGACTGATGTATCAATTGAGATGGCCTCAAAAGCAACTGTGCTGTCCAATGCTGTTGAGTAAACACGAATAAAATCATGACAATTAGATGTTAGTCTTCATATTGCCTAACAATCCACAATCGATGGACGTACTGTTGGATCTAGATAATGTTCCCCTGCCTGCAGGCTTGAATGCGCTCCGTTCTTGTTCATACTTCGAGATGATCAATACTTGAGTTGGACCATCCGCCCGTACATCTATAGAAGCAATTTGTGGGATACCATCGGTCTAAAGTGATATAAGATGATATGGTGAGCTCTTAGTGGAATGGCAGGTGAAGCGATCAAAGACCTACATCAGTAAACCTAAACGGCGTAAGAGCTCCGATCTCCATCACATCTACCAATCTTTCCTTTCCGTTTGCGATGATCTTGAGTCGTTTGTCATGCTCGGCAGGAAATTCCCAAGTCCAGTTCGCGGAACAGAAAGGCGCAACCTTGAACACTCTTCTTTGTGGTCGAGGTGCTTCTCGAGGATTATCGGCCGTTCGGATTTGCTATGAGAAATGAACAGTGATTCGTCAATCATCAAACTGCGAGAAGATATAATGCAGGACAGAATCTTACGCTTTGGCAGAAACTGATCTCAGTGCTAGTTTCATTCTGGATTCGGAAGGGCCAGGGCTCAGATTCTTTGCTGAAGGTGATGAAAATGGCTGGTCCCTCGATGACCACTTCAATTCGGACAAGCTCCTGCTCAGAGTTTTGACCATCTTTAGCAGCCCGATTCAAGGTAACATGAACAGAACCAATGTCGGAGATGTTGAACGGCGCAGACCTAGAGACAAAATCACGACATGGTCAGCTGGTGAAGACGTGTTTTGAAATGGAAGAACGAGAGATCACCATTCTTCGTTGACACCCTGATAAGCGATGACTACTCGAAGATCTCCTGGTCTCTTCATAAGGCGATGCATAGGAGCCCGCTCGCCTGGAGTAAGATGGATAAATCCGTCACTACGTTCCTGACGGACATTGATAGTCGAGTCCATGTTGTTGCGGAAGACGAAACGAGGAGAAAGAGTAACGATCTTCGATAGTTTGTACTGTTGATTGTGAAAAAGTGGTGAATGATTAGCCAACAAAGTAGAATTCAGACTACATGAGCAGACTAACCTTTCCTAAACCCTCAACATAAGAAACACCAGCATGGACTTCTTGCTTTCCATTTGGGGTATCTACTGTAACCTCAAAGTCGGCTGCAACAGTCTCGAAAGAGAGAGGCTATGAATACCATCTAGACGCAATTAGCATTTGCTCAATAGTTCTAGAAAGGTAGACATGGTACGAAACGTGACACACCTTCGACCATGTCGAGTCTCCAAACTTAAGGAAACACCTGTTTCGCTGATCCGAGTTGGCGAAAGAGAACACTGCAAGGATCAGACAATTAAAGTTAGGTTGAGTATATCCGAAGTCTAAAGGGTTATAAGTAGATTATGACCTACTGAGAGGAGTAGGAGTCTCGTTCTTGTAATCAGCTATTGAGAAAGAAGTCAAACATCGTAAGCTTGCTGCCCAGTGATTGTCAGCAACATCTTTTGAGTTATTTCGAGCTCACAAGTGAAAACTGAGGCTCCAGCAACATCTCGGGGTTGACCCATCCAAGTCTTGGATTTGATAGATACTGGAAGCCCAACTTTGTTGAGAATGATGAAAGGACTGAATATTTGAACCTTGAAAGCGCCACTAGGTTCAGGATATTTGCTATAGATTTGAAAAACCAAAAAAGATCATTTGTGTTGAGAAACCATATCATATCACAGACACGCAGAAAGAACTTACATATAATGAATCTTCAAATTGAGCTTGTGACCCTGCTTGTCCGCTAGGATAAGAGTATCTTCGATATTAAAATCGTCAGGATTATCGGTGTTGATGATAGCAAACTCGCTAGGTTTCAATTCTGCGCGATGGAAAGAGCTGTCAATCAACTTTGTCGTGATCAACAAAATGAAACAATATTCTTACCAGTATCCTGAACCTGAACACTTAATAACAACAGATGAGAGAGCTCCACCTGATGAACTGGGCTGGTTCCACCCTTTCGCAAGAAGGTAGAGGAGTTCAAGCTAGTGTTCTTATCAAATACACGGTATTTGATATCGAAGGGTAGCAGGTTCTCGATCTCGACAGGTGCACGAAGTCGTAAGGTCATGATAGGATATCGCCTATATCAAACGATACAAAGTCAACACTAAACGCTGGATATGATTTGACTACAATAGAATCTTACTTGGCGGACATCTCGCTCTTTTTAATAACCGCAGATGCCTGGAATCTGAAAGGGGCTTCCTTGGAAGTATGAGATCTACAATCAATGGTTCGGACGGGCCGAGCTTGAAGATCCTCCCTGTGAAGGAGAAAGAGTGACAGACATTAACGAGACTCAATTAGGACAGTCTTGCGAGAATATGACTTACCAGTGAAAGCTCTCCGTGGACCATGAGAAGTCGAAACCAGCTACGCGAGAGATAGTTCAATCAAGTCAGTACTCGAATTAACTAACAACATATTTAAATGGCGAAACTCACGATCAGGGCGGAGCTTAAATCTTTTATGATAAGCAGCTTCAATAGGGAGAGCGCAATCTTCGCCCGGGGCTGTTGGGTCAAATAGACAGTGAACATATGAGCATTTACGATCGTCATTCATCAGATCTTATCATGGCAAACCCAGAGCGTACCGATCTTGTAGACTGAAGCACTTGGCTTGCCTGTCTTCTCGATAATGATGAGTTCGACAGGTACATGGGTCAAGTTTTCGACTCGCAAAGGAGACCGGAATGTGACCCATTTGACGTTGTTGACAAGCTTGACGTCAGAAATCAATCGATGTGGATTTCTAGCCAGCCTGGGTCGAAGCGGATGAGAATATTCTCCCTCTCGATCGACAAAAATGTTCTTCAGCTGTTCCCAATCGGCACCATTGATCTGGACGCTCAAGCTATGATGCATGTTGTCACCCACGTGCTATAAATGATATTGAGGAAATGTAGATAAAAGGTAAGTCAATAAATAGAACCGCGCAGGTGATAGAATAGTTTGAACTCGCCTCTCTTAAGGTTTTGTAGTCTTCAAATCGCCAAGGAACCTCAGAGCCGTCCTCTATCGTCGTTCTCCCTGCAGAGCCTGGAGCCACCCCTTTGTCAGCCCAGAGTTCGATTGGATAACCCGTTCGATTTCTAATCAAGTAAGGAGCGTCTCCTCCTCGAGCGGATCGGAGGATCCGTTCACTTTCACTCGACCATTGGGTGGTAGCGGTGATGGCCAACTCAATAAATGTAGATGTGACATTCAACTCGAGTCTCTCCTTAGAAGAGAAGCTGATGGCCATATTGCCAGCTTCCCCACCAGCTTCAGATTTAGAAACCTGATGATGGGTTCCAGAAGCCGCACGCCAAAAAAGTCAGTACTGACTTTGTTCCACTCTTGTTGCATCTTCAGTCTAAGAAACAAGAAAGACTTACCTTGAGCGTGAAATGGTATGGCTCCAACAACGGCTCCCAAGCCGAGTTCGTCAAGTTGAAATACGTTATGGACGGCTTGAGGGAGGTGATAAATTTCATCTAGAAATGCGAGAAACAAAGTGATATATGAACATATCAGAAACTATGGAATAGAAAGCTAGTCAGAAAAAGTACAGTACTCACATCACCAGACCAATCGCTAACAGTAGCACTGAAAGCCTTAGCATGCAAGTGAAGCAAAGGCAATTCATGGAGATCGCCGATGAGAATCAATTGGAAGCCTTCAAAACTCGCTTTGAGCTGGACATCCCGATGGGTGTACATTTCACGTTTTGAAAAGGTAACAAGTGAAGGATAAGATATTGAATAAATCTACAAAAAGGCTATAGGTACGAACATGTTCCGTTGAGATTACGAATTTTGGTTGGGCGTTGGAGGATCGTCGAACAGTAGAGCGGGTTGGAGATGTGTTCGTGTTTGTGGACGCCCTTGACACTCGTCGGGCAGCCCTGTAAGAGGCTGGTGGGCCCGTCTCATCAGAAGAAGCTACATCTTCCTCATTATGGTCTGCCGTACTCTTAGCAGGAGAAGTCGCCGAGGTCAGAAGAGATGTTGCTCTATTAACGATATTGGTGATCAGTGTGATGTCCCGGTAAGATGCTCGGAAGATGATCGGCTGAACGGCAAGTTCGATCTCTGTCGTTTGATAGTTTGACACAGATCGAGAGTCGATCGAAAGGGTTAGATCAATATCATCCAAGAATCGAACAGATTCCGAGGGCTTGTCCATTCGAGACAATGACATTCCAGCTTTTTGGAGGTTTAGAGCGAGGATACCCTACAAAGATGGCAACACGACAACAGTTGAGCTAAGATAGATACAATTTGAACAATTCAACGTGAAGCCTTACCTGTTGGGACATAAGAAGCTGATCAACCGAGAGTTCGATCGCTTGTGACTCAGAATTGGTATCATCCTCCAGAACGAGGATCGCACAGCTAACGATCTCAACTCGATAAGCTAGTTTGGATGAAGAAGCAGGAGGAGGGGGGGATTCACTATCCGCAGAATCTGCTGGTGTGGGAGGAGGAGCCTCAGATGACTCGGAGCCGCTTGTAAAGAATTGTAAGAGTGCATAAAGCGGATCGATAGCCAAAATGACACGAGGACTATCGATAGTGATGATAGCCAGGGCCGAACCGTCTGTTCCGCCCGACATGGTATACCTCATCATACTACGCCACCGGTTGATATCAAGAAGAATTAGTACATGTTTCAGTCATGATAGACTATAGAAAAAGGAAACAACTCATACAATTGGTCTCCGTTGTGAGTAGCTGCTGGAATGATCTGTCTCCACTTTGAGTTTCCAGCTCGAGTATTCGACATTGTCATATCCCGAAGCATCACCTCCAAATCGAGAGCTCCATCCGATAGCATCTTTAGGCTGACTCTTGTCGAAAGAAGTGCGAACTTGGCGATACTACGTTCCGCGAGCGAAGCCTCGGTTGTTACTTCTGAATCAAACAGCTCCAAACGAATGGAAGAAACTTCAAACCGCATATCAAGTTTAGTCCAGAGTTTGAGGGCTTCACCGGATTCGCCTCGAGAGATCATCCCGAGCTCTGGTCGAAGATCAACTCCAGAATTGTTATTTGGAGTGAGGCTTTCTGAGACGGAAGAAACATCAGTTGAAGGTACCTCAGAAAGGAGCTTGGGCTCGATTTTTAAGAGATCGTCTCGATTGTCTAGTACTCGGGGCATAGACTGGACGAGTTGCATAATCAGATTGTACTGGCTTTGTGTCAATGCAAGCTTAACCTCTGACATCTTACCAGATATCTGGAGAGACGTTCGACAAAAGGAAATATCAGTATTTGATAATATTGGAGGTAGTTGAGACATAAACTACATACTTTGGTATCTGGGTCAGTGAAGTTGGATGTTCGATCAACATATGCTTTTAAAATTCGATCGTAAAATAGGCCACAATTAGTTATATATTCTCATGGAGACAACTGAGGCAAAAGGAGGAATGTGCTGAGCTAACCAGGTTGAATGACATCGAATGTGATGCTCATATCACTGATCACTTGGAGAGTAGTAAGGGTATCATCATAGTAGAACTCGGACGTGAGTTTGATTCCATGCAAGCCAGCAGATATGATGTTGTTTCCAGCCGCTCCTCCGTCATAAGTGTTTCGAGCGACAATCTCTCCAAGCCTCATGATAAGGACATCCTTCGAAGTCGTCTCATTTCGAGGCATTACGATGATGGGTGTTTTGATGAGAATGTCGAAATGCATTCGTTCCTTTTGAAGCTCTGATGCTCGCTGCGTTGCTGCCTGAGAAACTGCTTGAGATGTAGCATCATACACCGGCTGCAGCTTTGAGAACAAGAGGGCGAACATGTACAAATCTCGAATAGGACCCTCCATGAAGTTGAATTTGAGGGAACCCGCTCGGAGGTAAATCGAAGTGGAATATCCTGGGAAGGTCGCGTGGTCGTTGGCATCGAAGCTTTCGAAACTGAAGTCTACAACATCGTCTCCTTCAACGGAGAGAAGCTGCTTGAAATCCTTGTTCTTGGAGATGATCGAGGAATCGTCCTTCAAAGAAAGATGACCAAGCGTGGCTCCTAGTCTCATCGTCGGTCCTCGAAGAAGCAGACTGACCTCACCGGCGGCCATTGATAATGTTGCCAAAGGTCGAGTTCCCTCAAAGAGGGAAACTAAGATGTAGAAATTAGGTTAGTATCAGTGTCAATACTATAACAAGGCAGAATCTAAAAAGAGAACTTTTACTAACCTCGAGCTCGAGTGAGTTTGACCCGAACTCGAATCTTGTCTGAAGCGGAATCCACCAAGACTTCCTCTTCGGTCGGCTCGCCCTTTGAAACAGATTTTGGCGAAGGAGCAGCCGAGGCATCGTCCTTTGGAACGAACGTTGTCATGATGTAATCATACAACGTGAGCACTGGGACGGGTGAAACCGCGAAGTTGAATGTCGAAAGCTCGACTGCGATCGTTTGGCCGACACCTTCCCAAACGGTTTGAAACCCGGGAGAGTCAGCTTGGACCTTAGAGTATTTAACCCGGACGAGATCGTCGTCATGCGTCGATTGGTTCGATTTTACGTCGGAACTGATCAACGGACTAGATCGCACGCCGTTCTCGATCATCGCCAAGGAAACAGATCTACTCAATGCAAACTTACCAGGGTCAGAAGAAAGAATATTTCTAGCAAGCTGTCTTGAAAGTGTGTAATCACTTACCTGAGGAACACATCCACACCCAGATCAAACTTTCTGAGAGCAAATTCTAGATAGAAGCCCTCCAAAACAGCATCCAGGAGATGGACATCCGGTCCAGACGATTGAGACTTGAAGAACGAGGCTTGAACCTTCTTGACGTCGAATTTGAACTCAAACATGATTTGGTGAATATCAGAGGTCTATCACCCCAAGCAAGGAATCAAGCGTCAACAATGAGCACACTTAACAAACCGCTTTGATTCGTTATAAGACGAAGTCCCACTATCTAAGCAGAGGTATTAAAAAGAAGAAAGAAAAAAAAAGAAGAAGCCTTACATCCGAGGTAATTTCTGGCGCTTCGTAGAATTCGTCTGTCCCATCAGCATCAGCCTCTGCATCAGCATCCGGTGTATCCTCAATCACACTCTCGTTCTCGTCCAAGTTGTATTCCTCAATATTAGGTTTCTGTCTGAACCCGCCACTCCTAGTGCTGAGGTGTCGCGATTGACTAGCTGCCGAGACAAGAGGAGGACGAGCAGGCGGTTGAGCAGGATCATCATCTCCAAACTTTGGAATAGCCACGTCGATAAAACGCATCAAGGTTTCTGTCGACAAACAACAGACGTTCAGCTTTGAATACATATCTTCCTCTTTGTTGATACCTGTAAACAGGTTACTCACTGTACTTTCGGTCCGAAAAGTTAAGCTGCAAAACCGGAAGCTGTCCAGACACTTTGAATTTCGTAATATTCGGAGCGTTCAAGATCGCGTTTTGCGCAAGGAATGTCATGTTAATTCGTTCAAGCACGTGTACTTCAGTATTACTCTCGGTAGAATCTAGTGCAGATATACACGCTTCCAGGCTGTTCCCCATCAACAGCTATTGTCATTAAAAGGGAGCGACAAAAAAGTCGGACAGACCAGAAGATATCAGACAGCAGATCTGAGCTACTGGCCGAAAGGAAAAAAAAGGAACTTACCTGAGCTGAATCCAATCTGATAGTAAACCGATCATACATGAGCGATTCAAGTCTCTGGAAATCTTCCTCGGTATACTGCTGAGCCTTTTTAGATTCAATCTGCTGCATTGCCTCCTTGGCTACCAAGTCTGAAGAGACAGCAATGTGTCCTGCATCAAGCACGATATGCTGGCAGTTCTTCTCGACAACGCTGTCACGGGCGGCAAAACGAATGTTCCATTTGTCAGAGTTAAAAAGATGCTGAGATTATTGATGAGTAAACATACTTTTCGGGAATGATGATGATAGGAGCGTTCATGTCCAATTTGATGTCTATCGTCTTGTGGTTCTGATATACCCAACATGGAGGAAGGGGATGCAGTTAGCAATGGTTGATAGACAGATGAGTAAGACGAGAAACCCCTACCTGCAACGCCAGCTCCAGGCCTGCTCGAGTCTCTTTCCGAATTCCATCCAGTGTTTCGCTAGCCACATCCTTTCGAATGCGTAAGTGAAAATATTGACGATTATCAGCAACATATCACCGTTGTCGAGGAAGAGAGAAAATCCTGGGTAACGAACGATAAGCGCGGTGATACTCTCCAACTGACTCTCTGGCGGCTGGAAAAACTTGAACACTCTCTCGACATAACCTTTATGGTAGATAATCTCGAGATGTCTCATCTTAACCGTTAGCCCATTATCTGCCCGACCGTCGACCGGATTGTGCTCAAACTTCAATGAGAAGAAAGGGTTGCCTGTATCAACCACACTTCCGGCTTCCTGGACACTCAAATCGGCAGGCCGTTTGTTCTCTTCCTCCTTAACCCTGACGATCTGGGGGTAGACGGACTCGGTAGTGAACCCGTCGTATACTCTGAATCCGCCAAGCGTGACGGTAGCATCCATGCTTTCGTCGTACTGAATGACATCTGCCTGTAATGCGTCCCAAACGATCGACACAATATCCAGCGCCTTTCCATGAGGATCTTGTCGAAGGGCAAACGATCCGGTTTGAAGTTTGGCGGTGACACGTAGTTTGAGCGCGTCGTTAGGTACATCACGTGTGACCGTTTGAGCATCGGGGTCGTAACCGACGAGGCTTAAGAGTCCTCGGCGGTCGGAATCTGTCATGACTTCTTCCTCCGTGGTATGGGAGGCATCTGTCTCGGACTTTCCTTTGGCGCCAAACGCCCAACCAATCCAACCTTGTGGCTTCTTCGTAGCCGCCACAGCTTTCTTTTCCTCCTCAAGTTTCTGTCTAGCCGCTGCATCTTTCCGAAGCTCGGATTTTGCAATAGAACGGTAAAACCGGATATCCTCGTATGAAAGTTTCCTCTCAAGTTGTTGAAATACCGAGAGGTCCTGGAGACATGAAACAAAGGAGGGAATCAACTAATATCCTGCTTGGTCTGTAAGTTGCAAACTGATGAGAACTAAAACCTACTTCTCCGACTAACAACCCATTCACACTAGTTTTCATTCTCACATACAACTCAACATACTTCTTTCGATCATCTCTCCTCTCTGCGAAGTATGCCCAACTCCACTTACGATCCCTCTCATGAACCTCAGATCGGATGGCATCGAGCGCGAACCGAAGTCTTGATCTAGCGGGGTTGGTTTTGAAAGAGTCCTCGATTGGCCGGAATCTTTGGTACTGTTTATGTTTATGGAGTCAAACGTCAAGAGATTTTCTGAAGCTTGTACGCGAGATAAAAGTGGAACAAACTTGTTGCGTTCGGGTATAGAAATGGAACAGATCTAGCATCGACAGCGCGTCTCGATACTGATCATCGTCGACAACGAAACCGAATTCTTGGAAGAGCAACTGGCAGTCTAGTACGGGTGTGTTCTTATCCACTTTATGATTCATGATGATCTATTGGAGGACGAATCGGATGAAGTTAGAAGTTGGGAATCGAAGCAACTGGAATCATAACTTTACTCACTCTTCCCTCTCCTGTGACGGGCTTCAAGATGAATTGATGGTCCTTGAGCTTATGCATGTCACTTCCATCTCCTCTCGTGATCTGGTTATCAAGTTGAGCGAATCAGTTGCTGGATACAACTCGTCACGGATATAGGGAATATATACATACCAGATCGGAAAAGTTAAGTAAGGTCAACGCTCGATCTGACTTCACGATGGACCCTACGTCCGTATCGAAATAGATTGCTAGATTGGACAGTTGAGCCATCTAATGGCAGATCGGGGAAAGAGCCATACGATGGAAGAAGAGAGAAGGAGAAGAGAAAGAAAATAAGATAATGTTTACGGAGTTCGCCAGGATGAGATTGTCAGAAAAAAAAAGAAAAAAAAAACCCACCTTGTGCAACGCTTTGTCTGAATTGTGAATGAAAGTCTCCATCCAATTCTCATCAGTCGAGATCGCTTTGAATTCTGCCAGTGTGGCTCCAATAGCGAAAGGATGCTGTTTTCGATTTTCGATTTTATGTTGTCGAATGCAAAAGTTATTATGGAACATCGAACCTTCCATACCAACGAAAGGAACTATGCGTACCTCGGGCGTGCTCAACTTGTCTTCGTATCGAACATGAATGTTCTTGATAGTGATCTGGACATTGTTGACGATATTCTGAATCATCCCCGCTAGCGCTGACTCGTTCTTCTTTTGCTCTTCTATTGGAAAAAGTTAATGTATAAGTCGATCATATCGTGTACCTGACAGTGGCAGCAAAAGAGACTGACCAGCCCCTCCTGCTCCAGAAACCTGGCTCTTGAGATCAAATGCCTCTGCGGCATCAAGTCTTTCTTGCTTGGCTGCCTGCTCTCTCTTCTCATCTTCTTCTGGCGTGGACTATCAACGAGAGACAGAGAGGGCAACGGGTAGAGTCGACAGAGCGACAGAGTGATATCGGAATCACGATCAGGATATATCTCTCCATGCCGTAGCAGCGGTACAAAGTATTCAGGAAATAAGACCGACCTTGTTCTGTCCACTTGGAACCGCGAGAAGGTAGACATCCTCGATATAGATGCTGACCGGCTTGGTTCCCAACGCAGAATATGGAACAGATAACCTTAGTGTTCCGAGATGACCTTCAAAACTCAATGAGATCACGAGTGAGCCGGTGTTTCTTTGATGTGTTTGCAAAAATTGAGAGTGAGGGCAGAGACAGACCTTCGATCACATCTACCGGCAATCGAAATTTGTCGAGAGCCTCTCTCTTTAGTTTGAGACCTTTCAAGGCGACTTCACCTGATATGTGAGGATCAGCGAGTAGAATCTCAAGTCAGTTGATCTTACTAGTGGAATCAAGAGACAGTAGTACACGAATTTGATAAAAACAATAATAAGAGCACGGGACGAACCACTCCATAGACTGATGTTGAGTTGATCGGTGTTGAGATTCTCGACGTACGGAGCCAGAAACTTGTTGAGCAGGCCAGAGACCAGGTTCCGTAGGCCACTTGACGGACCCCAACTACTCATCACGGATTATAACAGAGAGTAGAGAGGATACTGAATGTAAAAGCGAACGATTTGACTCGAGAACAACGAAGGGAGGAAAGAAAGAATATGGTAAGTGCACAGATGGTGGCTTGAAAGAGAGGAAGGTCAGAGAAAGAGACGACATCAACCCGATCTCACGCAGTCTAGCGATGATGCCTGTTGCACTTTGTAGTTACATGCTCACGTGACCAGTCAAACTTGTTACGTCATGCTAGTCACTCTTATCCTTCAAGTCTATGAGTGGGAAACCATCTATCGTTCAGTCCTGGTTGAACCATGTTGATATGGCGCTGAGAGTAAATGGTTTCACACAATTTGTGAGGGAACAGTCTCAGCTCTGATAATGATGTGAACATTTTCTGGCTTGCGACTGATTTCAACCTTCTCGGATAGACTTCCTTGGTATCCGCGGACGTGTCCTGTATCTGTTTTTGCTCAACAACACCCGTAAGCTCTTGAGGAGTTTACATTTTTTTTTGTAAAGTTCTTCTTAGTTGATTGAGTGTATGTATCGGAGGCCGTGGTGGGTCGAGGGGAATGTTGCATATATGAAGGATTGAGCGCGATGATCGTGACGAAATGACTTGACGATTTTAGCCGAGAACAGTCTCTGTTGGACAGAAAGGGTTTATTAACAAGCGCGAATTTGACCGAAATCGGAAGATGCGTTTTTGCAAAGAAAGACTAAGATTCGAGATTCAGACGGATTCAATGTCGAAGTAGAACTCAGTATGATTGTATATGTTTCCAGACGTCCAAGCTTTTATCGAATGAATAAACGTGCAGACGTCGTAAATCTCCGAGAAGACATTGATACTACTTCAACGAGCTTCTCGCGGCTCAGACAGCGAACGGAAATGAATCCAATGACGAACAAATCCCACGAATGATATCCGTCTCGCCATCAGTCTTGAGTGTTCTCTCTCTTTCTCTCGGAAGGACTCTATCCCGGGCCTTCCGAGTGATTCCCAAAGAAAGCCGAAGTACGGCTAGAACAGTATTATGTAAGCAATAGAATTGATGATGGGGACTTTTTTTTTCCTCCCTCAGAGAATTTGCTTTTACTCTTCTCTACCATCTACTGATCCATCACAACACTCTACACACACTTGCTCTCACCCTTACAACTCTTTATATTTATTCATCATGGCTGCTCGACAATTTTTCGTTGGAGGTAACTTCAAGGTCAGTCGTCGATTCCGTTTGCGGTTTAAAATTGTTCCATCTACTCACGATTGTTCTTATTCTCGACTGTTTTTCACATCTCATCCTATCAGATGAACCCCACCGTGCGTTCTTTTCTTTTCCTTCTTCCTTTGCTATCTTCCGCTTTTTTGTGCGAGCCGTCACTCAATTTATCCCTGTTATACCAACTAATGGCCTGATGACAGTCGTGGAAGGCTACCGCTGCCCTCATCGATGGGCTTCTCGCTGCCGACATTGACCCCAAGACTGGTTAGTCCAGCGATTCTTCCGTTCCTACTTGCTGCCCTATCATCTGTTTCTCGAGATCGTACGAACGGCTCATCTTTGTCCCCCTCACACTCCTTCATCAGAGGTCGTCGTCGCCACTCCTGCTCTCTACTTGATCAGTGCTACCGAGTACATCAAGTCCAAGTCGACTGCGTCTTCCCCCAAGATCACTCTTTCCGCCCAGAACGTTTACGCCCAGGAGAAGGGAGCCTTCACCGGAGAGATCTCCCCGCATATGCTCAAGGACGCCGGTGTTCCCTGGACCTTGGTCGGTCACTCTGAGAGGAGGACGTTGTTCAACGACACCAACAAGTTGGTCGCCGACAAGACTAAGCTTGCTCTTTCCGAGGGCATCAAGGTCATCCTTTGCATTGGAGAGACCCTTCAGGAGCGAGAGTCCAACGAGACTTTCAACGTCTGCAAGGCTTCGCTCGACGCCGTCGTCGCTGCCATCGAGGAGAAGGACTGGGCCAACGTTGTCATCGCTTACGAGCCTGTGTGGTCCATCGGAACCGGCAAGGTCGCCTCGCCCGCCCAGGCTCAGGAGGTCCACGACCAGCTCCGAGCTTACCTCGCTTCCAACGTTTCCCAGAAGGTCTCTGATGAGACCCGAATCATCTACGGAGGATCTGTCTCTGCCTCCAACTGCAAGGATCTCTGTAAGTTTCGAGTCACTATGCTTCTTGGCATATAAATGCGACAAGATCTTGTCTGACAATCCTCTTTCTTTCTCCCTTGCCTTTCTCCCTTGACCGAAACAGCCACCCAGAAGGACATTGACGGTTTCCTTGTGGGAGGAGCCTCGCTCAAGCCCGAGTTTGCCGACATCTGCAACGCCCGAAAGTAAATATATCCAGGGATTAACCCCTATCTGGGCAACACACAGAGAGTAGAGAGCGTTCGGTAGATGCTATTATCAGTTATTATGTGAATTCCTTGTTTTTATCGAATGTTCATGTTTAATCTAGTGTTGCCAATGTTTGTACATGACAATGTGAACATGAATCTAAGAACGTACGCTGTCTCTTCCCATGTCGGACCAAGCGTACAGATCCCACAGATCGCTGGCGGCTACTGCGCCCTCCGCCAGTGAATGTCTCGGTCGACTGCGCACGCTTCCTCGGCTCTGTACCCTTTTGTTTCAGTCGTTGTCTACATCTTCTTTCGCTGGCCCAAGTATTTTCAAGTCCGGAGAGAGAATAGAAGTTTCGTTGATTCAAGGACAGGTCGGACGACATTGGAGAAAGAGACGAAGAGATCATGGTTGGTTTCCCTTGACCATCAATAACATCGTTGCGCTCACAGTTCGTTCTCGCCACCACCCTTCTGAATACACCATCATCATTCACACCTACTCGATGTGTCCGAATGCAGACCGACCACCGACAGAGCATTTCAGTCCGATATCTGAACCAACGAAACTCTTGCCGCTGGATCTCGACGCGTTTGGTGCGGACTGGGTGGTAGATTGTGACGAAGCTGTTGATGGGATTGATGGATCCGATGAACAGGCTGGAAGTTCAACTGTCTATCCTAGATTGGATGTGTCTTTCTCTCATTCACCCTCTACTCCTCAGCCCGCCTTTGCCTCTGCCTCGCCGTCACCTTTGTCATCGCCTACATTCGCCCGGTCAACGGATGACAAGTCAGAGTACCCAATAAAGCTAATGACCGAATCTTCAAGCGTGCGTGGCCTCTCTCATGGTCCGAACTGGATGGAACGTGCACCAACACAGGACATCAAGAAGGCTCAACCTCCCCCTGCCGATCCGGATCAAGAGGGTTCACCTCGGGTGGATGCACAGGTCGCTACCGCTGCCAAAACCAATGCTACGGTCAATTCCGCTGCTAATACTACTTACCACTTACCTCAAATCCCAACCATAAATTCTCCCACGAGGCCTTCCCAGGTGTCATATCCTGTGGGATCATCCCTCTCCTTCAAGCGGCTTAGTCGTTCGAGTATGATCTATGCAACCCCGCCATCGCCGTCGGTCTCCAATCAGGAACCATTTTCCGGACTCGCTCTCGGTCCACCTCCGGTAGCTCTCCCGCCGGTTCCTTTTCCTAATCCTCGCAGTCAGATCAGAGAATCCATTGGATCGTTTCAAACGTCCTCGTCTGGGATTGTTCCATCGGCGCAGAACAGCCGATCATCAATCACGTCTTCATCATCCTTCCCTAATTCCCATTTGGGTTCCATGTCGGGTGTCGAACCTAGTTTCAGCTTGCCTCCTTCATCCTCAAACACGTCCATCTCGGGTTCAAACACCTCTCTGTCTTCCTCGCCGGCGATATCCAGACAGACGACATCAACAGCAATGGCAGCAGGAGACAATGTATCGTTCAACCAATCGTTCGCTCTTCCAACAGCCTTACTCTCCAACACTACTCCTACCGAACGATCTCCTCGGTCGAGGACATTCGACCAATTCTTACTCTCACCCAGCTCTTTTGGAGTAAACCCAGCTGCAGCGACCAGGTGGGCTGGGGGAGGTACGGGAACGAGAGCGCAGGGTCCGCCATTGGCGTTGGTCGTCAACCAGGACACTGATCAAGAAGACGGATATAAATGTCCGGTCTGTGTGGAGAGGATTGGAGCAGAGTTTAGGATTTCGGGAGAAAGACCGGACGTGATTCCTGAATGTGGACATTCCATCCATCATGTGTGTTTTCCCTTCTTCTTTCTTCTCAAACTTTTTGTCTCAGAAGTAGGCGGACTTAATCTATCACTCTTCTCTCCCCTATCTTTCTTGCTCCCTTTCGCGCTGCATTGTTCGTATAGGACTGCTTTGTGCATGTTTATGGACCACTCCCGGAAGTCAACCGGTTCGGAGACGTTCGGAAGGTCCAGTCATATGGAGTTTGTGGGGTGTGTCGAAAACCGATGCGGGTCTCCGAGGATGGCGGGTCGAGCGGAGGAGCTAGCGGGAAACCAAATAGTTAGTCACGAACTCTGCCCAGATTTCTGCTTGTTTCTCTTCTGACTCTTCTCTCTTTCCTTTTCAATACCTTTTCTAGAACTGGCCGCTTTGACAGGCGCAAAAAGCATGAACGGCCCTCCCCCACCTTTACTAAATCCTCTACACAAGCCCAAACTAAGCGTCTATGGCGAATATGAAAACAATGATGGAGATTCCGAAGGAGACGATAACGACCCCCTTGACACTGTTCGATCAGGCGCTCTGTCCGTCAAGTCCGGCCAATCTGATCACGTTCGATACGAAGGGTCGAGCGCTGCTCAGATTGTCGTCCCCTCGATCACCATCCTTCCCGAATTTCAAAGCGCGGTCAGAGTTAACACCGGCAAACTGATCGTCACAGCTGTGGTGATCGTTGAAGTCCCTCTCAGGTCGAGGAGAGAAGAGACTGAACTGCTGTCGTCGTCGATATCGATGACGGGGTTGTCGATGACGAACGGAGGGGGTAACATCGATGTGGGTAGGACAAGATCAGGGACAGGAAAATCGCTCTCGTCGTTTGGATCGACGTCGTCGGGAAGGAACTCGTCCGAATCGACTCTGGCCCGCTCACCCAGTTCATCCTCCCACGTCTCTTCCTTCGCGCCCATGTCTCTCTCTTCATCCGGTCAAATAACAACAGACACGAATTACCCATCCCCAGAGTTTCTCCGGAGAAAATTGGTTTCGATGGATGGACAGGTTGGTTTGATAGATAACCTGTCGACTCTACTCGCCTGTAATCGAGCTGTCGTTCGATCCAACCTACCTTCCCTAGCTTCGTCTAGTGGCAGCGGTAGTGGGGTCAAAGAAAAAGGATACTTGCTCTACCTATTCAAAGAAGCTCTCTTGTTGGTCCAAGAGCCCAGTCCTTCAGAATCGACATTTCTGAAAGTCAAGGCGAGTTCGCTCTTCAAACGGATGCCTACCGTTCCTTCCTTCGGAAGAGGAGGAGCAGGAGCAGGGTCTTTGGACGAAGTAGGTAGCGCAGGAACGTACAGGCTTCGTCAAAAAATCCTTGTGCGTCGAATGAGAGGTGTTCGATTGAGTAGACCGGTAGGTCTTGGCCCATCCGGCTCGGACACCTCGATGACGATTGTAGTGGAGGACAACAGAAGGCTCTCCGACCTGGTCCTCATGTTTCCCAATCAGGAAACTAGAAGAACTTGGTGGGATCGGATCACTCATCTGATTCCTACGATCTATCAAGACGGAACTTTCACTTCCGGACCGAACCCGGAGTCTAAAAAGAAACCCGACACACACTCTCTTTCAAATCTCAGTCGGAACGACTCTAGGTCTGGCTCGGTTTCTAAATTCACCAACCTGTCGAGCTTGTCAACCACCCATCGGCACTCTCCTACGTTATCCACATCGTCTTCAAATGGTTCGAACTTTCTATCAGTAACATCGTCCGTTCGTCCGATGTCTGTTTCCGGATTAAGTATATACCATTCGAACCCAAAGACACATACCCCGATTGATATCCTCCTCATCGTCTCCCTGACATCCCCTTCGATCGCCAACGCATCCACCGCTCTCCGGACAAGGATCATCAGATCGTCTCTCGCGTTTGTGATGGACAAGATTGGATCTAAGGATCGGCTTGCACTCGTCACATACGAGAATGGACCTCAAGGCGTTATCAGGAGAACTCCCTTCTTGGCGGTCGGTAGGGACGGGCCGGGCAGGAGACGATTGAGCCAAATGTTGGATAGGTTGGGAGAGGAAAGCAAGGAGGCAGATCCGTTCTTGGTTCCTTTACATAGGGAAGAAAAGTCGGATGTCGTCTCAGCCGTCAACGTCGGTAAGTTCTATGCTATCTTTCTTCTTCTCTCGGTGTTGCGAAATGTTGTTGTTGTTTTCTGAATGTTCACGAACAAACGCTGACGTGTTGATCCTACCTTTCCGGTCCTGATAGCTTTGGACGTGGTAATGCAGCGAAAGACAAAGAACCCGTTGACGGGTATCGCGCTGGTCTGTGACTCAGTCGATAGTGTCAACCGAAGTCAAATGGATCTAGTTCTTGCCAGAGCGGAAGCTGCCGAGTAAGCACATTTGCATTCTTTTTCTCTATCTTCTTCATCAACGTGGTCATTCTCTTTCTTTGGTTGACGAACCTTTTTTTTTATCGCGTCGTCTCCCATGATAGTGTGCCTATCCATTCGATTGGGTATGGAAAATCCCATGATCCTTCTCCTCTTCAATTAATATCGAACCATACACACGGAACGTACATCTTTGTTGACGATTGGTGAGGCTCAATAGAGAAATCTTTCACGTAGCTAGTTTTGCCTCATGCTGAGTTGCAAAACGACTTACGATTGCTTCCATCCGTTTGACAGGTACGACCTTCAGATCTCCTTGGCCGGTGTCATTGGCGGTCTGATGAGTATCGCTTTAACGCGAATGAAGCTTCACATCTCGACGGCTGAGAATGATTTCAGCGTCCGCAAAGTCTTCGGTGTTGATTCACATATCCCGCCTGATGGGAAACACGTCGATATCGAACTTCGAGAACTGTGTCATGGGGAACGAAGAGAATTTTTGGTCGAACTCGAACTGGACGATAGTTTTGAACACGGAGGTGGGAAGGATGAGAGGGGAAGACCAAAGTCGTCAGGTTCGATTGGAGGGAAGGGCGCGAGTAGGTTGAGCAGCTCGGCGTATACGTCAAGTGCGATGATTGACGAAGTTCCGGTTCTAGAGCTCGACTGCTCGTTCTACGAGTGAGTATTTTTTTTTGTTTCTTTTCTTGAAAAGTATTGGGATAGAGTCTCCGAGCGACGCAAAGAAATGCTGATAATATCATTATCTTCTTTCTGTATCCTCCTTTCGTGCTTAGTCCATATTGCTCAAAAGCTTGTTCAAGACTAGCCCATCCGCTACTTCTCCTTATAACGCTACTCCCATCCACTGAAACGCATCACTCTCCACTCTCTGAACCGATCATCAGCCGTCGTCGGATGGAACTGATGGCGTCCGACACGATCGATCGAGCTCTCCTCTTTGTCAGTAGACGAAACTACAAACGAGCCCAACGGTTGATGCAAGAGACTCGGATGATCATCCGGTCTGTAGCCGAAGGGTTGATCGATCAGATCGACAACATCTCAAGAGGCGAATACTTGAGCGCGAAGAAGGAGAGAAGAGACGGCTTGGCCAGAGAATGTTTAGTGGTACTGAGAGCGATCTTGATGGATGTGGATTCGATGCTGGAAGGTTTAGTCGAAGAATCTGTCTCGTTGTTCGATCGAGATCAGCGCAACTTGGGTGCCCAACAGGTGTGTGCTCTACGCTTCTGTCCAACTCCCTCTCCTTCTTTCTCTCTTGCTCGCACTTATCCCGAAACCGATATGTTTCTTGTCCGATCACAGGCGATGATTCTTCGGTCTCAGAAAGCGTGGACTCCACGAACGGAGACTGAGCGTCTATACTTTACAGCAGAGACAGCTCTCGAGCTTGTCCAACAAAGCAGTTCCAGCAATCGGTCGACTGTTGATTGATCAACCTAATTTGTTTTCCCTTTCGTCTTCTTGCTTCTCTTTCCTTTTCTTCTCCTCTTTTGGGATTCACAGCGACGGTCTTTGGGCATTTCTCTGTCATTGCAATCTGTAAAATCTAGTGGAACTTTATTTTTATTTCTTATTCTGTTTAGAATCATATAGCATGTCATCTGCTTTTTTTTCTTCTCCTTCTTATATACATCTGGGTCGCAAAAAGTTTACCATCGATATGTACCACGTCAAGTGTGGTGACACTATAAAACCATCTAAGAGTGTATTCCCTGAACTAGAAGTATTTCGAACATTTTAACCCTAACACCCCAGAAACATCGATACTTGAAACTTCCGATTTCTCCAGCTGCTGAAAAAAATATACAATGGACGGAGTTCTACAGCCTTTGATAGGGGTATTTTGTTGTGTTGGACCAGGTTCTTTTCTCATCATCCATAAGGCCTACTGATTGAACGTTCTCGATTTGTTTTGCTTTGATTCTGCTTTTCAAGATGAAAATTTATTGTGTCGTTGTTACTCGTTTTGTTTACTCGTGTACGAAATTTGTGTTTTTTTTTGGTCAAAAAGTAAAGTGCATTGGATATGAATCAAATGATTTACTCGGCCTTGGCCTTTCGTCGCTGGTCTCGCTCCTCAGAGATGGTGAGCTTGGTACCCTTACCCTTGGGGAGGGAGACGGCGGGCTTGGAACCAGATCCGATGACGAAGATGTTGGACAATCGGGTGGAGAAAGTTCGGTCAAGGATGTCCTTGACGTGAACGATGTCGAAACCACCCTCGTGCTTCTGCTTGGAAACGATGACACCGGTTCGACCGTTGTTGTGTCCACCGGTGACCATGACGACGTTTCCGGCCTCAAACTTGACGTGGTCGACGATCTTGTTCTGCTCAAAGTCGAACTTGATGGTGTCGTTGACCTTGATGGCAGGGTCGGGGTATCGGATGGTTCGTCCGTCGTGGGTGACGACGAAGGGAACACCCTTGGGTCCGAGCTGAACCTTTCGGACCTTGAGGAGCTTGTAACCAGCCTCCTCCTGGGAGATTCGGTGGATGGTGAATCGTCCCTTGATGTCGTACAAGATTCGGAAGTGCTCTCCGGACTTCTCGATGGTGACAACATCCATGAATCCGAGGGGGTAGGTGTCGTCGGTTCGGACCTATGACGTTCAGGAAAGAAAACATTTAATACAAGGCTGCGACTAGGTAAAAGACGGCTGATAGAAAGCTTACCTTTCCGTCAACCTTGATCAATCGCTGCTTGACAATAGCAGTGACCTCTCGTCCGGTAAGAGCAAGCTTAAGCCTGTTTCGGAGGAAGATGGACATGGGGAGACACTCTCGGAGCTTGTGGGGACCGGGGGAAGGTCGGGGGGCCTGGAGGAGAGGAAGAGAATTCAATCAGCCTTAGGAGTTCAGTCACACGACAATAAAAAAACATTAACTTACATAAGTTCCAGAGAGCTTGTCCAAAAGCCAGCTGGAAGGAGCCGCAAGTCGCTTGACTGCATTGATATAGAGTGGAAGTCGTCAGAAAAGAGTCTAAACACTCTCACTACCAATCCGACTGATGCCGGTACAAACAGGTGTACTCAAAGCCGACTCTCTTATAGCTTTCATTCTCTTGCTCTCTCTTGATAGAACAGACGCAAGGGAGAAAAAAGCACAAGAGAGCCGACTGGCTGCGGAAAGAGGGGTGGACTCCTCTCTTTGATGATCGGATACTAACGATGTTTCTTAGGTCCTCGAGCCTACAGATAAAAGAACGATATCAGACGTCTGCCTCTCTAAATGACACAGAAGCACGATGCTCAGGACGATGCTCACCATTTTTGCTTGATGAAAGGTGACTTGAAAGTGGAAAAGAAGAGAAAAGAAAGTCGAGCCAAAGTTCAACACAAAACTTTTCCGGCACTGCGAAAGCTGTTCAACGTGACCGCTCGTTACGTGTGACGCGCTGCAAATTGGAACTCCGATTGTATCACGTGTCATACATGGTGACCGATTAGATTAGATTACAATGCCCTTGTCTCTTTCTCTATACGTCTCTGCCAAGGTCTATATTCCGGTGACTAAGTTTGGGTGGATTGAGCTTTGGCTGATGATCATGATATGAATGTGTGGATTCCTTGCGGTTCCTCCAGATGATATACGAAGAAGTAGTCGCACCATCCTGTGCAGTACGCGTCGAGCTCAGGTCGCATTGGAGTGCAAACGTTGCATCCAAAACACAGAGGAGTTTGAGTTGAGGGAAAAGAAACACCTGGCGGAGGGCAATTATGGTAGGATATAGACATGATTAAGCATCGAAAAGCTGGTTGTGTGACTGAAGATGATGCTTCAAAGGAAGTTGTCCCTCTGGATTGAAACATCTCTCAATGTCAAACCTCTGGTTCAGTCTTCATGGTCTCACTCTCTACGTTAGGGTTCCTTGAAGTATCAGGTCAAACGTTTTAAAACAGCCTTTCGTCTTGTGTACCAAACACACTATGCTGAACATTTTTCAAAGAAGGATACGGTTGAGTAGGTAGATCTCGATAATTTCCCTAAGATTCTCATGTGGTCCGTTTCGTAGACCATCCTGGTATCTAGTCGCAGAAAAGAGACAGAGTAGAAACATATACAATGTATTTCTGCCGAACCAGCCTTTCTCTATACGTATCGTCTATAATTCAGGCACAGTCTTGGTCGAGAGCAGATGATACTCACAAACAGACATACCCTTCCAAGACTATACACTGGCATGATTTCTGTTTGTGAAGACAACACTCAGAACAAACAAGAAAGGGATGTGTCCTCAGCGTTGTGATTCCTCATACAAATCCTATTGGGACAAACGCGATTTGATTAGACGAGCCGAATAGAGAAATTTGTAGTCAATCTTCACATCGTCTCTCGACGGATCATCGTCGTCATCGTTGAATTCCTGGACGGGTCATCTTCCCTTTGCCCATCAATTGTTCAATCGTCTGGGTCGTCTTCTTCGTTCATCTCATCCAAGCCAGGCTCAGTCGCTGTGGATTTGTTTCGCCAAAGATCATCATCCTTGAACCGGTAGTGGAGCCTTCTTCCCCAGAAATGTCTTTTCCCTCGGCCGCCGATGTCCCAGGATTATCAGACGATCAAACAGTCAACTCTCCTCAACGGTCACCGTCGATCAGAGAGCGTACAGCATCGTTCACCAACCGGATCCGAACGTCGTCCACATCGTCTCTGAACAAGCTTAAACGGTCAGCATCCAGTGCCTCGGTCTCGCCGTCAACTGTCGGCCATGCGGATGGTCCACCTATCTCTCCTTCCGCCGGATCTTCTTCGAGCGAGCGAAAGAACAGGCGGATCAGTCTCAGCAAAATCTTCTCAGGCAGCTCAGGGAATGGCCGAAATTCTGACAAGAACAAGAGTGATCATTCCGCCCCCGAAGGGATTTCGCCTGATTCTCCGTCCAGTGGCTCAAGGATGAGCCTGAGTAAATCAATGAGCTTCGGCTCCTTAAGAAGCAAGAAAGAAGCAAAGTAAGCGAGTCTCTTTCGTGGATAGGGTCTGATCCTGGACCCGTCCACAAATCTCCCTTCCTAATCTTGCTCACAATTGCGTTCGCTCTCTCTCTCTGTGCAGATCCCTCCATCGTTCGTCACACCAGTCTCAAAGAACGCATCGGACACCTCTGACCCCTGAGGCGCTCCCTCCACAATTGTCTAGGTCGGTCACACCGCCTGGACAATCTCCAAACCCAAGCCTACCCAGATCGACTTACACAGGGATCCCTTCACCTTCCTCCCGTCGAGTCGTCTCACCCGCACCTATGACCGCAAATACCTCCACGTTCTCTTCGGCCGCCTCATCTCCTTCCAGGATCCCTCGAAGGATCAGAGTCTCTTCAAACCCTTCACTTCCTCCTCAGATAGACACGTTGACCTCTCCCGTTCGAGCTCGCGCAAGCACTTCCCATATGGCTACCCCTGATAACCAACAACATCTACCGCAAGTACTCCAGGCAAAAACCCCGATCGCTAGCTCTTCTTCTTCTCGATCGCTTTCTCGAGCATCTCAAGCGCCTTCGTTCTTATTGGAGGATCCATTCTCAACACCGCCACCTCCAGAGGTCGTCCAGCCGTCGACCTCATCTGCTACCGCTGTCTCACCTTCTTCGTCCCCTTCAACAGCTTTCGATCTCCTCCAGATGATTCAACGAGAGCGATCAAACAAGTCTGCTCATACTACTTCAACTAATGGGGAACGAACCAGTTCGAATTTGAAGAGATCAAGTAGTCAAGCCGAGAGTATCCTAGGAGGGGTACTAGAACGGGAAGTAGAAGGCGGAGGAAGAGTTAGTCGATCACCTTCGGCTACCAGACGACGGAGATTGACAGGCGATATGATGAGACCCAGAGAAGTCTCTCTGAGCGCTAAAGCGGAGAGTCTGAACTCGCCAGATATGAAGAGCCAGGCAGGAGGAAGCTCGGGTGTGGATTCGATGATTCTTACGCCTGAATCTCCTCGTTCTCAACATTCACCGGTTGCGTTTGGAGAAGATAGCATCTTGGGCAGAGGTGTACAGGAAGCCTTGGGGCCTCCTCTGCGCGAACCTGCTCGAATCTTTTCCCTTCCTTCGTCTCCGCCATCCTCAGTGACGCCGGACAAGATCCCCATCCCGTTGACGGATGAGTTGATGGAAGCACTCAAATTAGGCCGGGTAATGCCTCAGTCTTCACCTCTCCCTAAGGCAGAATCTACCGGGAAAGATGTCTCAACAGTAGATGCAAGGTCGGAAGAGATCGAGGCCGAGGAGGCTGCACCAGAACATCAACTCGAGCGCGCCATTCCTGATGAGGCCCTAACATCTGACGAACCGGCGAACAGAGCTAGAACGCCATCTGTCGAGGCGAGGTTGCGTGAGACTGAAGTCTTCAACTCTGGTGCCAATGCTAACGTCAGCTCTAACGACAGAGAAGATGTCAGGGATGATGCTCCGTCCAACCTGCCCAGACTTGGACTCGATCCTGAACATGTTCCCCTAACCGGACGAGCGGAACATGCTCAAGAAGTTCAAGAGGGAGCAGGAATCGACGAGGACGATGACCATCTGATCACGCCTACGACAACGGAACGATCGAGTGCGATCTCATCACCTAGATTATCATACATATCCGAGGAATCCTCAAACGCCGCCGGCGATGTTGGCGGTGACGGGGACAACGATCAGGAGAGTGAAAGCGGGGAGGACATCAATAGTGAAGACATCCGTGAGATCCTGAAGGGATTCTCATCGAGACAACCAATGTCAGGTAGGACTCTGGACGAAAGCCAGAGTGGCACATTTGAAAATGTCGAGGGGCATAAAAACGTTGAGAACGAGAAGAACGACTATATGCCCGAAGCTAGAGGCGGTCATCAGGACTCATCGAAGGCACCAGGTATGTTCTCTTCTATTCGTTTCTTGTTCTTCGGTAGTTTCGCTTTCTTTTCTTCATTCTTCATTTTGCTTTGAGCTCGAAGCAAGGAGTCGATCATCAGAGGCCTATATTGAATCCACACATGTCCACGTACATTCGTTGGGTACACAGATTCATCAATCTCAGCATCATCGGTCCAAGTATCTAATACGACGACCAAACCTATATCCGACGAGCACGAACCTACACTGGTTTCCGCGATGAGATTACCCAAGGAATCTTCCGGACTTTCAGAGTCCATCCAGTCGGACCTCTCGTCCACTCGAAATGACAGTCGGTCTGAACCGATGCCTTCCTCAGGATCATCCGCCAAATCCCCTCCTGTTGTTGACGATGCTCCGACCACCTCCGATGACCATAGCCTTCTTGGACGAGAAGAGGAAGTGAAACATATCAAGGTGGAGCAACCAGTAGATGAGAAGTCAGGTGACGACCAACCTGTTGACGTCCTTTCTCCTTTGACCGAGGGCGCGAGATCTGACTTGAGAAGTCAGGGAGAAGATGACGCTCCACAAGACTCACCACAGAAGAAAGAAGAGGGCGAGAGGACACCTGTCGGTCTTCAGTCCGAATCTTTGCTTGGCGATGGTTCGTCGCAAAAGCAAGTTGAAACGGACGAGGCGAGACAGGAGGTCGCTCACGAGTCAAGTAGATTAGACGATAAGACTGAGGAAGCGAAGGAGGGTAAGTCTTCTCTGATGCTCTTCTTCTCAGCATTCCTCTTTTTCGTCGATTGCGACCGACTTTATGGTTTTTTTTTTGCGCAACAGGATTTCACACTACCTTGGAACAAACGACAGATTGTCCATCGCCTCTGATCTCATCTTCATCCGAAAATCCTCTTGATGCCGAACCTACTAATAACACAGAAGACTCTCAGATCGAGAAGCAAGAAGTGCCTGATTGTCAGTTCACATCTTTGACGTTCTATCTTAATATTGACAGAATAAAAACTCACAAACATGGCTTCTTTCAAACTGTCCTTGACGCTGGTACACGAACAGCTCCGATCTTGCCAAAATACCTGCCACTCCGGCTGTTAACCTCGTCAAGCATTCCTACTGATAACTCACATCTCGACCAAAACCCTGTTTCTCTGAACACACCAACTCATGACCCAGAATTGGCATCGACTCATCTTTCAGACGAGCATAATCAAAATTTCTCAGGTCTACCTGCCGATGATGTTGTACACGACCACAAATCTGAATCTGCAGGCCTGGTGAATGAACCAGCGAAAGAGGCAGAAATCGAAAAAGCAGAGAGAGATATTCCAACTTACTTAACACCAGTAGTCAAGATATCGTCGAGTCTAACGCCTCAAAGCTCACCAGAGGCGATCCAGGAAGGCATGTATGATCTTGGAGAACGTATGTAATTTCTCATGCTACCCCTTTCTCTCCTTTCTGTCCAGCTATCCATATCATGTGATGCTGATGTCCCCCCTCGATAAATACTTCTGTAAAGCTTCCTCTCCTTTGAATATAACAGATCAACAAACGGTTTCTCACAAAACCAGTCCTGTCGACTCCAAACTCAAGCTTTCGTCCGATCCATCATCAGACTCTCCAGGCGCTATCATACTTCCTCCTGACGTCCCCTCTACTACCACTATCGACGATGTTTCTCCTTCAACCATCAAGGAGTCCATGCCAACGACTCCATCTTTAGAGAGGGAGGATAGAGCCATTCAAGAAGGTGCTTCTGCATCGATAGCAGAGCAGACTCTAAAGCAAGTGCTAGACCCGAAGAGGGTTCTGATCGAAGACAAGACTGGAGAGTTGGCTTCTTACGAAGCTCGTATCGCGAGCGCCGATAGGAACCTAGTTGACAAAGGTAGGTGTTCTTGTGTCTTCATCTTCCTTTCTTTGTTGGTCTTTTCCGGTTCGTTTCAAGTCTGACTTTGACCACTCTTTCAATACATCAATGGATTTCTACGGCGCATATTTTCTTGTCAAGGCAAAGAACACCGACAGGACTCTCTTGTAAGAGACAGCGGCGCTCAGACCAAGCTGACAAGATCTGAATCTTCCGAATCTCTTCCCAAGGAGCCTTTGAACAAGGCATTCCCTTCTCACCATATCAGTGAAGATCTTCAACATGAAGAACAGCCAGGTTCAGCTCTGCCTTCCACTGCAGAGGACGATCCCGGGGTTTCGCTTGGAAAAGAACAAGACCGGAAAGCCGAAATATCTTCCGCTACTCTTCCCTCGAGCACGCATCCAACCTCGATGAACACCCAATTCAGTGTGAATGGAGAGACTAAAGACGAACCGCCGAAACATTTTTCTGATGAACTGTCGGCCGAGACCACCCCTTCTATTTCTAAGACCCATCCTCAACCTCTCGAACCAAACACAGCAGTCATATCCGATCAACCACTTCCACCCAAAGCTACATCTACGCCCTTGGTTTCTTCTCCTACACCTTTTGTAGCAGCCGATGTATCCTCTAGCTCATCAAGGCCGAACCTTCCATCTCGGGCCCTCACCACGCCCACAAGATCTTCAACCCCTCAGCGACCCCAGCTTCCCAGAGCAGCCACCACAAACTCGATCAACACGTTCGAACTTCCCAATCCATTTGCTAGCTTATTGAATTCTCAGCGATTTTTCATTAGAATCCCGGTTTCGTTGCTTCCTACGAGGCTTGCTTCTTTCGCGCAACAACCCACCTTCTCAATTCCATCCTTCTTTCCTGGAGCGGTTGACCCCTCGGAGGGGTCTCGTTCTCGATCACATTCTCCGGATTCCGTACAGACAATCGGCTATGCCTCAACCTCGAACGACGGAACAGAACCAGTATCCGGATTCGGATCTGGATTAGAATCAGGGAAGGCGTTATTAGGAACTGCAGCGAGTATAGTCGGGACATCTGTCAAATGGGGATTTGGCTGGCCGGTGCTTGTTCCGTTAAGAGCTGGCCAATACGTGTTGACGACGTTGAGTAGTCATGCAGGCCTCGGGGTGGATTCTGCGGTCAGGGAGAAGGACAAGTCAGTAACAACAGTGGCAAATTCATAGGACTCATCTCTTCCGTTTCCTTCCTCTCTCTTTACCTTTGCTGTCCTCGTCAAGATAAAATAGAATAAAAAACGAGCTTTTACGACACAAACCTCTTCTTGCTATGTATTTCTCACTTCCTCTTTCTTCTTCCCTATGCATATTGTATCATAATCCGCTTGCTCTGCTTCTCCATACACTCTCGTTTCTCACCCTTCATTTCCGTTACAGAAACGCAAACTCGTTAACACTTTCTAAATATACGACCTCGACGCCCTTCTGCCCTTTCCTTTTCTACCTAACGCGCTTCTCCATATGCACCTTGTCTTGTTCAATTCTTTATGATTATCATGAATGACTCCTCAATGGCGATCCTGAAGAAAGCTAAAAGAAATTTATGAATACTTAGGAACTTCCTTTGAGATTCATCAGGTCGAGTGGAACTCGATTTGAAATGGAACATATATATGATCATCCCTCGAGCTGGTATCGTGTGAGAAACAAACCGGGCAGGGCATTTACAGCAAGTATACAAATAAGGAATTTCAATTCAAAGAGAAAAGAAGGGTGGGTGGGACATCTAGGGAGAACATGTTGAGGACCATATGAGCCGGCAAGGAGACTTGTTTTACCTGGAACAAGGAGAGGGAGTAGGAAAAAAAAACCTCCCCCCGAATTAGGCCGCTGTTGTGTTTTCTATCTCAACTCCATCCATCGGTTGGTCCTGCCCACCACTGATACCGCTGACGACCTCCTCTTTGACCGCAGTGATGTTCCCTTCTTTCGCCTTTCTCTTTTCCTCCAACTTGATATTCAACATTCTGACCTCTTCCTCAACCTTGTCAACGGCCCGTTTCATCTCCACTAGTCCCATCGCTGCTGCCATTAGTCCATCCATCTTCTCCTGACTACCTCTAGTGGGCATCGTCAGTTTACCAGGTAATGGAACAGGAGGTCTCAGGTCGTTCAACAGAGCAAAAATAGGCTCTGCGAGATTTGGTTTGGCAGGAATAGGAAGTCGGGTAGAGCGAAGATAGACCGGCTGATGACCGGTCGGGTTAGATGTATGGCCAGATTTGGAACCAGGACCGGTAGGACCAGGAGGGTTTGTTCCAGGGATAGGCGGGGGAACTCGATAGATGCAGTGAAGCAAGTCTGGCGTTTTATTGATTTAGAAGACAACAAAGTCGATTCACAGCATCGGTCAGATGGGTTACAGAGGGGAAGGCGAGAGAAGGAAGATAACAAACCTGCTTTTGCGAGTTTATCGGCTTTCTTATTAGCGGCTGAAGAGGTCGAAGCAGCTGATGGTCCGTCTAAGCCAAGTACATCCTTTCGCTTCTATTCATTGCCGTTCGATTAATGTCAACGATGTTCTTCCGCCTGCATAAGGATCGGGAGCAATCGAAGAGTGATAGAATACTGACTTTATCACCACCGGCGCCTGTTTCGCCCGATCTCCCAGGTAAGCCAACAAGACCGCTCTCGAAACCCCCAAGCATTCTCATCAGATCATCCCTCTCTGATTTGAATTTTCGTTCTTGTTGCTCCATTCGTTTACATTCCAAGTAGAGAGCCTCTTCTTCGGCGATCTGCTGAGCAGATAGCTGGAAGAGCGAGTTGGCATATGTTTTCCTTGCTACCTCTCGTTCTGTTTGCGAATGAAAAAGAGAGAGTCAAGTCGTCAGAAATAGAAACTTTCTTTTTCATTCCGCCTCAGACCCATTCTTAAGAACAAACCTTTGTCAAATGCGTAACTCTGCAAGAGCATGAGCTTTCCGTTTTCATCCCCTGTGGGTCGACTTCTGACCAACCTCCTGCAAATTGAGTAGTACCGACTCTTGATATCCTCGATGCTTTGTTTCTTTCCCCCGCCAGGTAGATTGATATACTCATCGGCTTCGCCCGGGTAGGCGTATCGATCGGCTACAACAACAAACCGTAGGTCGTATGTCCGAAGGAGGGCAAACAAGTACAGCGTTTCTGAATGCGACCAGTTGTCGTCTGTTGTTAAAATAGAGGTGTAGAGGATGTAAGGGGTCGCTTTGAGTCAGTTCTGATGTATAATAGCAATGCAAATGAGGAAGGTGCAAGCGCATACCTCTAAGATGATCATCATATTCAGCTTGTGAGAAATCCATAACGGGAGTAGCTGTGTTGTACTTTGCGAAAGCATCTTCTGGGTTCACCATTGAATCGTAGTTTTCAAGAGAACGAGTGGAATAATAAGGGTGTTAATCGACGGGTCTTATGAGATATACAATAGCATGGATATAACGTCGCTCTGGATCAAGAGACTCACTTTCTGGTGAACTTTCGTCCGTCGCCCGGACCCAATGGGATAAGAACAAGCCGTCTTCCTCTCGTTTGGTGGGTGTGAACGATTTCCATTCCCTATGATGGTCGCAGTAGCAAGTCACCATATATGATTGCACATCGAAAAGGATGAGAAACATGATCCCGCAAACGCGTCCGAGAGACCAATCGATTGGATCTCGAGAGAACACCCAAAAGATCAACCGGGAGAAGAGAAAGGAATCATTCAGACTGACCATCTAGAGCCTTTCTTGCGAGCTTTCGGTCTTTCTTTAAGGTTAATCTTGGAGGGACCGATATTGGAGGCCTGTATACTTGGTGCGCTATCCCCGATGAGCGCGAAGACTTCTCTCGAAGGACCTTCTATCCGTGACCTGGATGAGCTAGCCGAAAGCAACGATGATGGGTGAGATGGTGCCATCATCGGTTTCCTGTACGCGTTGTTCGAGGCAGCTCCTGGCTGAGGTTGAGCCTGAGTCTGAGCCATGGTTTCAACAGTTGACTGATGGATGAATGGATGGATGGATGAATGGTCGGCGGTCGGATGATGGATGATGAACGGAGTTGTTGATATCATATAGAAAACTGGATATTTCCTTATTACGTTTTCTAACGACCGACTACAAAAAATTCTCTTTTACACAAATACCATTCACCACCACCCTCGGTAACATCAAGAGCATCGATTATCATGGCTCCTCCGTCATCATCATCTGCCGCTTCCAGGAAAGGAAAAGGAAAAGGAAAGCCAGATGCAGGTTATTCATCAAGACCCCAAACTCAGAACCAACCACCAAAGAAACGCGGGTTTCAGGTTGGTCCAAAGAACGCTCCGAAGGACGCATACCTCGGGAAAGGTTCGTCCTCCATCGAGTTCTCTCTTTATTCTTTTTGTTTCGTGCAAAGACTGCTCTATATCCGAGACGAATACGATATTGATACAAACGTGCGATAACAAAAACAGCTCAAAAGATTAAGGCAAACTTGATTGCGAACGCGAAGACGAAGCGACTCTATGCCAAGACACTTAAACAGGAAGGCCTTGAATCTGAGCGACTCAATAGACGGCCCAGACGTGAAGGACGACTCGCTGATGGCACCGCCGACGATATGGTTCCTGACGATAAAGAGGAGGTCGAGTTCGATGCGGCTCCCGTTTCAGATGAAGAAGCGGACGATGCTCAAGAGACAGCCAAGAAAGTGGGAGACGTCCCGCCTCCACTCGGATTCTCCACGCCCGATATCATTCTACCCCCATCCTCTTTGTCGTCGTCGTCGTCACGCCAGAAGAACGGATATGTCCCCAATACTCGTCGTCCTCAACAAATGTCCTCAGACTCATTCCCTTCAAGGCCAGCACCGTCATCGACTGCCACTGTTGGACAGGCGCAAACGAGAGAGGATAGGAGGAGAGCCAGCCGACCGGCGCCGGATGCAAAGGGCAAGCAGCGACAGCCTCGGATGGGTGACAAAATGGATTCTCTACTAGGAAAGATTAGGAAGGGAATGTCATGAACAGTTTGAGATCCTCAGTTCTAGCTGCATGGTGCTGTATGCGTGAGAGGCGGCAACATAGCCTCTTCTGATGACACGACATGACGAGAACAAGATTCGAAACAACCACATTACCCAAATCCACTTCTCTGAAAACCTTTCTAATTAGAGAAAACATTTTTATAAACTGTTCTCTCTCCCAACCAGGCTCACTGCCTCACTCGCAGCTCTAGCGACCTCCTGAACCTCAGCTTCCTTCATGATCTCTTTTGCCGACTTTTGTCTTGCCTCTTGTTTCTTCTTTTTCTCTCCACCCTCAGCATTGTTACCCTTGTCAGCTCTAGCAGCGGCCTTCTTGGCCTTTTTGTCCTTTTTGTTGGAGGGTTTGGACTCGCCTTGCTCGACAGCCTGGATAGATTCTTCAACACCGACTTCAACGTCTGCGTACAGAGCTGAGATCGCTTTGCTGTTGATACCATTAACGTCGTCAGATAAGAATCGAAAGCGAATGGAATCATGTTCAGATGCCCATAACGTATGAAATTAGATATAAAAAAGGGAAAAAGAAAGAGAGGACAAACTTGTAGTGACTGAGTTTCCACATCGACCCGATAGGAATTGAGATCATATCTAATGCGAGCCCAACGTTTTGAGATTTGTGGAATGTTTCTTCTATGACTGATGCTCCTTCCCGAGAGGGCGGCATGGTCAATCTTTGGAGTTTCACGATGATCATTATCGTTCCAGAGTGCAGAGCCAAGAGATAATGGTCAGATATGAGGGTTGTATTTTGAAAAGTAGAAGAGACATACTTGATATCCTTGGGGTATCGTTGAGAGAAATGGGTGAGCAGAATATTCTGCGCCCTCATTCTAGTCGAACAACACCAAACCGACATCCATCAGTCATTTTCTACGATCAAACTAGGAAGAAAGCAGAACAGGACCAGAAAGAAAGAAGGAGACATACTGTCTTCCAATATTGATCGCCTGGGCAAACGTACTATGCCCCTTAGATTTCGCCACCTCCGCCCAGATCTTTTCATTCGGTGAGGGCAAGCCGTTCTCCTCTGCAAACTTTCTAGCTTTCATGATCCGCTCGACCTCTCCCGGCTCATCATCGCATATGGTAGCTTCATGGATGAGTAGCGTAGCATCATGGCCGGCTATGGCAAAGTCTCGACACGGTTTTGTATCACCTGAATAGCTGTATCCTCAACAAGAATGACACAAGAAAGGAGGTAAAAGAGAACTTATTAGAGAAACCAACCTTCAAGAAAGATCAAAGGGGAAGAGAAGAGCTATGAGGAGACCAACGCAATTTTCCATCCGTCTCGATGAGTGATGACAATTCCATAGCAGTTTGTGCCTGCATGTTCGACCTTGACGGTATTGACCTTCTTCAAGCCAAGGGCTTCTTCAAGTTGGGCCATGTTTGAATTAGACGCATGTTCACGTTGTCTATGATCACACAGTTTATCAAACAGTACGAGGAATCAGGACTCGATTGAAAAAAATCGTGGTTGTTGTTGTCTGATATTATCATCAGTTAAGAGGCGAGAACTCACGACTCTTTCCATAAGGCAATCTTTCGGTTATCGATAAACTTGACATTCTGCAGGCCAAGTTCTTCAAAGTACTGAAGCTCTTTCAATTGAAACTGAATTCTATCTGGACAGACGATGAACAACGGTGGCGGCTTGGGATATATCTGTTTTGGGGTTGTCAAGTATCACGTTAGTCATGCGAGGCCGTTTCGCTGTCTTCAACTCGACAGAAGGTGTTTAGAAAAACATACTTGTGTTCGGAACCTCAGTAGTCTAGCTAAACCAAGGTGGTGGTCGGCGTGCAAATGACTAATAAAGATCATCCTCAACTCTCTCATTACCTTTACGATTCTTGGCAAGTCTATATCTTCGTCTTCAATCTCTTTTTGCTCAGGTCGATCGTTTCCCGAAAGTTTCTCGCGAGCAGGAGAGGGGGGAGATGTTTGATCCGTGTTGATGTCTTCATCGGGAACAAACGCATCCCCAAAAAGACGAGAGAGTTGGCCGAGCGTGCCCTCACCTGTGTCGAGGAGGATGCCACCATAACCGGGGATATGGATATGGGTGGAGCTCACTACGGTTTGCGCACGACCAACGTACATATGAACAGACCACGAACCAGAACACCGCCAAAGGAGGTACAACAACAAAAACTGATTAGATACCGGCCAGGAACGAACGTAAAGAACAGGTAGAGCAAGAAAGAACATACCGTTTCGATACTTTGAAGGCATACTACTTCCTGTACCCAGGGGTGAAACCACTACGTCGTCTCCCGGCTTGCCCCTTTTGACTGCCTTTCCTTTCCCACTGTTCGAATTCTCCTCCTCTTTGTTTCCGTCCCTTCCGATAGACTCTACCCAAATCTCTTCTTTTGCCTGTTTCACCTCTTTAATGAACTCGGGATTTTCCTTTCCTACTCTATCCTCGAGTCGCTCAGGAGTGAGCGCATTGAGTCTCTCTGCTTCGGCTGAGGGAAGGCTTATTCGGCCAGGTGGCTCACGGGGGGTGATCGAGATCGTTTGACCTGGAATCATCGGATGATGATTATGAGGTACTTTTGGAGCAAAGCAAAGAAGACAGAAGAGGCAGCGATCATAGAATCAGTAATCTTTGGTTGAAGCAATTCAGATCTAATGTAACCAAAGTAAAGGATGAGAGTGATCGATACACACAAGCCGGCCATTTCTTCCTTGAAGCAGAGACCTGTCTCTTGTATATTTGTGGATCGAGCAAGGAAAGCGCTGCTGACGAGGTAGCTGCTGAATAGTAGTTGAGGTGGTTACCGACAATGGAAGGATCCCCTGTGATATGCTACATTGGCAGATGTGTTACTTGGATTAGCTTTGACCGTTCGGACGAGAAGGGAAGAAGAAAGACGAAGGGAAACAGACAAGGAGGAAGAGAAACAAAGTGACGTACATGAACGTGAGGACCAAACTTCTTCATCCACTCCTGATATTTCTCATTCTCTGGCCAGGTTCCCTCCCTGTGCCAGATTACATGAACCGGCCAGATTCCATCATCTGGATGAGGAGATTGATACCTCATCCAAAACAGGTTGTCCACCAGGCCATCGATGTATTCCTCCGATGGACAGTCGATGATCAACGTGGCCTGTGAGGCGGCGTCATTTTTGATAAGAAACAAATGAAGAGACAAATAGAGTTAATGACATGTAGAAGAAAGAGCGAATGATTGACAGAGAAACACGGATGGAGCAGAAAGGAAAACGCACACTACTCCTGATATCAGGGCCGAGACATTGGTCGCTCGTCACTCTCCTTCCGTCCACTTCGACCTGACCCTCGTTGATCAGCACTGCCCGTTTGAGTATCGGAACTCCTAGTGCATCTGCTTTGTTCACATCAAACTTTCCTCTCTTGCTCGGTCCTAGAATGACATAGCTCACGCGCGCTCCATGACTCTCGACAGGTGGCAGTTTCTGATAAAATTGCTGAGGATCTGACGCTTTCCGAGCGTGCCCTTCTGCCAAGGGGGTTTCGGCGGGGGGGCCAGGAATGGTATTTGAAGGAAACATTCGATTGATGATGTTCTTTTGGACGGCGTAGGTATACATAAGTCCGACTGGTGAGAACGGGTCGGAGAGATGTTGAAGTCTCGACCAACGCTCCTTGTGTTTTCGAGGTGCATCAGAAAGAACCTCTTTGCTTTTAGACTCCGTGGACGACTGAGATTGGGATCGCTTGCGTTTCGATCGGGTAGAGGAAGATAAATTGTAGGGCTCGCTGGGAACAAATTCTTCGGCAAAGTTGGGAACAAAATGTTGCCAGTCTGGATTGAGACTCTGTTTAAAGGATTCCGACCAAGGCGAGGTTGAAGCGGTGTTGTTGCCAGAGGCAGAAGCAGACAGATCGAGAGGTGGTGGAGACGGAGCATCATCATCAGAGCCGTCGCTCGTCGCTGGCGACATCGGCGGAGCCGAAGGTGCCTTGCTGGGCACGTTCACCGGAATGGCATACGCAGAGATCAGACCATCCTGGTAGATTGGAGATCGATGGGCAGACGGCGCGGTGATCGAGGTCTCAATCACGGTCAGTTTGAGGTCCGGTCTACAAGGCGATCACGAAAAGATTAGTCCGGATCGTAAATGAAGTGTGTCAAGCAAGGAGAAAGGAACCGACCGATTGAAGAATCCCCTCATACTGGCTACATAGTACGTCAGGTTCCGCGGACCAACTAGGGTGATGTCCTTCACTCCTCGTTCGACCACGGTGAAGAGCATACCTGAATCGGGCAAAGCATGAGGGCAACGGCAATGAAACAAGACAAGAGTCTCAGTTGGCATACTCGACATATTTACACAAGAGAAAGCGAATCAAGGGCACACCTGGTAAACCTCCTATGGCATCGATTGTAAGACTGGTGACAAAGATAACTTTCGTGTTCCGAAGACCGATGTTAAGCTGATTGGTGAGTCTCTGGGTACCTTCTGGCACATTGAACAAGTACTTTGATGACGGAAACTGGATCAACGCCGACGGTTCGGAATCCGCCGTGAGAGAAGCGATCGTCTGAAAGTTGTAGGCCATCGAGCTTGACGTGCCAGGATACGAATGAGTTGACTTTTGAGAAGCAGAGATCTGACCGGTAGCGGCCAGGGAGCGTGTTTCGCTTTTCGATCGACCTTGGACTGTACTAGGCCTGTTATCGATGACGACCTGGATGGGCTTTAACTGAACTTTCGTAGACTTGTCTATATTACGGAGGATGCCTTTGATCTTCTTGTCGGACTGTTTCCTCTCAGATGACACCGATTTCAATGATCTCTGTCCAAGCACTAGCCTAGCAAGGGGGGTCGGCCGATAGAATGAGAAGAGTAAGGACCTAATGGCCGGCAAAGAATGCTTTGTGGAAGGACTCGTCAAGGAGAGTGTGAGGGTTGATACCTCTGGGTGTTGGACGGGATGGTGGCGAAAAAATATCAGGACGCCTGATCGAAGCGACTACGGAGATTTCTATTGCTTGAGGAAAAAGCATTAGGGAAATCGTCAACAAGTTTTTGTATTCGGTCTCAGGAATGTACTACAAAACTCCCTATTATAGATTTGTAGTCTTCCTGAAAGCTGTACTTTCTGCCTTTCTTTCCTAATGGCCCATTAGGAAATTGTGAGAAATTTTCTAATACATTCTTTTCGCCTCATTTGCTTCTTCTTTTCTTCCTTCCCTCTTGCAAGCTCTCTTCTCTCTTTCAACCACATACATCCCTCGATCTTCCCAGTTTCTTATGAGCACTCCCATCACCAGCAGCAAAGTGGACGGTGAGTTTGAGTTTTTCGTCTTCCTGGCTTGTTGTCTTGTGTCGAGCCCTCTTGGTTTCCTTCTTTGTGGGATACCTGGCCTCTTTTTTTTTTCCCTTCTCTTCTGTTTGCCTGGTCCTGTTGTTTCTTTCATGGACAATTTCCTTTTTGTATAGCAGCATCCTATGCTTCTCTGCACGCTCGGTGCAAATACACTTCTCTTTGGAACATAGCAGCTCAATCATCCTTTATGTTCTTCTTCATCTCATAATCATCAGACACCATCAAAAAATCCGCAAAGGCGGCTACGGCAGACAAGAAGGCGCCTAGTGCGCCCAAGGTCTCAACCCCTTTGAATCTCGCCAGCAAAGGTAAGGCCATTTGTGAAGCTGTTTTTCAGCTCGTTTTCAGTCAAGCCGGCAGAGTTGAGCTTACAGTGTTGTTCCGTCTGTTTCTCTTGCCTTCCTTCTCTATGATCCCTTATGTTCCTTATTCAAAAAGATCCTTTCGACGATGATTTCGACGATGAGACTGAGAAGGTGACCAACGATGCTCCCGGTGGCAACAAGGTCCACATTCGTTAGTGCTCTCCTTCTTTCTGCTTTCGCAACTCTTTTTCCTGGGGATAGCACTTGTTTTGACAAGTGAAATCCTCCTCTGTCTCGTTACTATCAACAGGAATTCAACAGCGAAACGGTCGAAAGACCTTGACAACTCTTCAGGGACTCGACAAAAAGTTCGACCCCAAGAAGATCCTTAAGGCCTTCAAGAAGGTCAGACTTTCCCATATCATCTCAACTTCATATCATTTCCCTTATCAGACAAGACACTGACCTTGTTTCGATCTATCTTTCGCGTTCACCATCGAACTCGCAGGAGTTTGCCTGCAACGGAACTGTGGTCGAGGATGAGGAAGCCGGTCAGGTCATCCAGCTCCAGGGAGACCAGCGACTCAAGATTCGACAGTTCCTTGTCGAGTCTGAGCTCTTCACCGAGAAAGAGGCCAAGGCGCAGATCCAGATCCACGGTCACTAAACTCTCAGCGTGTTTGTCTGTGCAGATGTAATGATGAGAGGGTAGATGTGCATGCGGCGGGGAGGAGGTCTGAGAGTCACTTTGTATAGCAGAACGTTTGACGGATGAGACTGGTTGTAGCATAGGCCTTTGTCTTTTTCTCGTCGTGTTCTCTTCTATATTGTGTGTGCGTATCTCGGTTTGTGCGTGTGTGTCAGAGGGGTTGAGTGTGCATAGTTGTGTGGATGGTAGTGTTCTGTTTGTTTTCATGTCTATCGATTTAATCTCTATCTCATTTCCATTCGAGAACGCTCCGCCAGCTACACATCCTCTTCTCTCTGATTTGAGCATCACCTAAGCCTATGCTGCCTCTCTGGATAAAACAAGAATACTGATACGATGGATGCCCAACACGGAAGACCGGATCTGAACAGGTTGGGGAGTATTTGGGAAATCTGCCGAATCCATTAGAGATTTCAAACAAGAATTTGTAGTGTCAAACTCCAGCGTTCTTTTTGCCCCCATCTCATTTTCATTTGTTCCCACCCCCTTTCGTCTATCAACCATCATCTATCTCTTTCGTTCTCTCCATTGGATCTTGTTCATCCATCCATCCATCCGTACATACATCCCCACTGCACAATCAGTATAGTCTGAATCATGTCCATCCCTTTGGCAGTGGCTCGGACGAATATGATCGTCGTCGGGACAAACTCGACTCGATTCTTTAGCTCGTCCAGCTCTCAACAGGCACCTCCTCGAGCTAAACCCAGAACAAGTCCTTTCGTCTTTGGCAAGAAGCCTTCGAGCTCTCCTTCCTCTTCCTCTACTGCATTTAAATCAGCTGGAAAACCTGGGTCAGCCTCAAGCGGTCCTCCTCCGATGATGACCAAGGCTGGAGGCTACACCGCCAAGATCATTACCAGGGAATCCCTTCCTGCTATCGCCGCAAAGAATAGGGCTTCCACCGCAGAAAAAGTTCCGATGTCAAAGGCTCCAGCGAAAAAGTCTTCTAGACCGAGCTCCAAGCCGGTTGCCTCAACCTCGTATATTTCTCCTCAGGCTATCGCTCAATCAGGTGCCGGAGGCTTCGGCTTGGCAGGTTCTACTCCTTCAGCCGATGGTGCAGACGAACACAGAAAGACCCGGCAGGAGATCGACAATTTCTTCAAGACCATGCACGGCTTTACTCCTAATTCCGTCAACTATCGACTTCCGGCCAGTTGTCTCCGAGTGACCAACCTTGGAGTCAAGGTCAGCGGTGAGGGCATCAAAGACGCGTTCGGAACGTACGGTTCGGTCGAACAAATCAGGTTTCCACCGACGTTGACCGACGCGTACGTGATGTTCACGTCCGAGAAGGACGCCATCGGTTCGCTCAAAGCACTCAACGACAAGACCACCGAACTTGCCAGATCTCTCTCTGAGCGTCTGCCCAGGATCGATCCTAATGACCCGCCGCCTGCACCCAGGTATCATCCGGATGGAACTCCAAAGAAGGTGTTCAATGGACCCAGGATGGCCAGAGCCGAGATCGGAAATTTTGAGCGAGAACTCTCTGGGTTCAAGAAGATCAATATCGTCAAAGAGTTTCAGAGGACTAAGAAACGAATAATGGTCGTTCACGTGGGCGATCACTGGGCCGTCAGACACAAGAGTGAGATGCTCGATATGTTCGGAGAGTACGGTGAAGTCCAGGCAGTTCAGCCTGCTGTCAATGGCAGGCGAGCCTCGGTGAGTCCTGAGCTCCATAGCATTATCTTTCTCTTCAACTGCATTCGACACCGAGCGGACTCTGATCTCATCATCTGTCTGTTTCTTCTTTTTTCCCCTCGAATATATTGAAAACACCTTTGCAAACAACGTTAGGTTATCTTCGCAAATGCCGATGATGCCGAGGCCTGCATCACTGATCTAGACGGAAAGGCCGTTTCAGGAGAACATCATGGCCCACTCTGCGTCAAGGCGTGCGCTCCTTTCAATTCTGATCGTTACTTTCATGTTTAGAGACCATATTTGCTGACATCCTTTGTGGGCGAACATGTCTTTGAATAGCTCCTCTGAGGAACTTGAAGATGCCCTTGCCAAGAAGGCACTGACGGCAGAGCAGAGAGGTTACCTTGAGCTTGATTCGTTCCACCACATTCTTGATCTGAGGAGCCCCCTCCCTATCTCGGAATTGGTAGCGATCAGAAGTGCGATCAAGACGTTGGAAGAGAATGGCTGTCCTGAAAACGTGGCCGATGATATCTTCAAGCACACTGATAAAGCCCGATGGGGAGAGTTCTGCAGAGATTGTTCGTTTCTTTTTCTCTTCTTCGTCATTCCTCTATTCTGGCTAACTGATGTTCTGGTTCTTATCGATCAGTTGTTGGCAACCGGATGATGTCCTATCTTCTACGACGAGTATCCCAGCCAAGGCAGGCTGAGCTCGTCTCGTTCATGCTTGCGGATTTCCTCCCTCTGTCAACTCATGACTCTGCCAATCATGTCATCCAGGCTTTGGTCAAGGTTTTGGTTAGAGGGGATGAAGGAAGGGCAGTAGTTAGGGAGTACATCAATAACAACATGGCGGAGCTGCTGTCGAACAGGAACGGAAACTACCTGGGTTCGCTTATCTCTTGCTGTGTATTCTCTTTGGTAAATTTGCTGCTAGAAGGATACATCTGACACACGTTTACATACTTTCTTTCTTACAAAGTCTCTTTGGCTGGTATTCACTTTGAGGACAACCGTGAGCATCGTTTGCCTATTCTTCGATTCGACTTTACGAGTCGATCATCATCTTGTGTTCGAGTATATTCATAGGGCTGAACGGTTTCTTGTTCATGTTTTCTCATTCTTCCTGCCCGATGATAGACTTCGTTCTTGACACTTTGGTCAAAGCGCCAAGCGAGGGGTAAGATTTCATCTTTATCTGGTTTCACTGTCCTTGACTCTTAGGAAACAACGTCTTCCTTTGACTAACTTGTTTCCTCTGGAAAAATCTACATCGTCACAAAGATACACGCCTGGAGTGATTGCTCGGCTGTTGGTGGATGATCATGTTAACCATGAAACAAAGGTCTGTTTTCGGTCTTATGTGTCGATAACATTCACAAGGACATTCGCTCATTCAATGTTTGTTTGCGTATCAGACCATGTTGATTGATCTTGTATTGGATACTGCAAAAGACTTGGTGCACAACCACCCCAAAACGGCACCCCTTGGCTTGACTTGGGTCCTTGTACGTTGCGCTTCCCTCTTTCGGTATGCTCTTCCTACGTGAGATCCGTCAACCTAATCAAATTACCCTTAAACAGAATAACAACACAACTTCTTACGACCTCAGCCTGAAGGCCAAAGTCAACGCTGTCGCCTCAATTTATAAGGGCCATTTGGAGGACTTGTTGCTGAACGGAAACTTTGAGCACATGAGAGTTCTTTGGGCACTTTTGCATCAAAGAGTTTCAGTCGACGTCGTCCGGCAGATCCAGACCGAGCTCTTGGAGGAGGGTGTTTTGCGACGGCTCCTTCAAGACAAGACTGGTCAAAACTTCCTTCGAGGTTACTTCGCCTCCGATGGTCTTCAGTCGACCGAGAAAGTCGCTCTGATGAAAGCTACCCAGACGGCTTTGGAGATGGTTGGAGAGGATACCCGATCAGACGCTGCGTTCCATCACATCTACTACGCTATGGACAACATCGAGGCTGATCTTTTGAGGAGGGGCTTGTAGACGGCTAGATCCTCCAGCTTTCTTTGTTTCTAGACCTTCGACTTTCCGTTGTGTATCTCGATTTGGTCCAGCGTGTTTGACGTGAATTTATCCGGCTTTCCGCCTATCTCTCCTCTTTCTTTATTTTCAACCTTGTCTTCTCTTCTGTTTGGTATTTGATATCTTGTGAATCAATACGTCTCGCTTCTATAGATAAGAGAATGGAGAGAACAGGCTACACCTTCCCTCTTCCATGTTTTTTTTCTTCTTGAAAATTTTTCTTATTCTTTTTGGGTTTTGTTTGCGATTTCTTTTGTTTCTCCTAGTCTCTTGGTTCCAGTTCCAGGTGGATATGCAATGATCGTGCTTCAAAAGAACATGATTCGGGTCAGAGACACAACTGGGAAGACAGAAGAATGAAGAGAGACGCGCCGGTAAACGCCGCTGATTTCCTTGATTTTTGTGATTTGTCTCTTCGTTTCGTTCTTCCTAGACCATCTCTTTCTCTCCGTCATCACATCATCGACATATTCAATACCTTACAGACATCCCGGTCTCTCTTTCGACAGGGATTAGAACATCTCTCCAGACGGCAAATTTCGAATCCCTTTGAAGGAAACTTGGCGTATTGAGTTCAGAATAATCAAGTAGGGATCGAGTATCGAGAAGTACACGACATCTTTTAGCCCATAGGCGACCGAACTACAACAAGTCATCGACCTCAAGATTTGATCACCGCCCACTGTATCTACTTGATAGGTGGAGCACAAGAGAGAAAGAAAAGAAGATCAGAGTAATCATGCAGACTCAAGATATAGCAATTCTAGGACTGATCTATCTGATCTATCCGAATCCGAACCTTCCTAGGCAGAGCATGCCTTTCACCGACCATCCTCTCCCCGGCCCGGGTTCCGGTTTTAGTTCTGATTTTGGATACGGATCTGACAAACACGGGAAAGGGAAAGAGGATGAGAATGGAAAGTCAGGAACTGGGTTGGTCGGGAAGGTCGGACTAGTAATCTTGAGAGAGTGCTTGGACGTATGTCTTTCTTCGTTTCATCCGTTTGTACGCGTGTGTGCTCACTTTTGACGATTCATTTCGGCGCTTTTGGTATCATGATTCCTGACTGTCATTCTGTACGATATACGGGGTCGTGAAGCCATCAGAAGATCTGATGCTTTCAGAGCTTGAGGAAGAGATCATGTCGTTTCAGCCATTTGAAGAATCTGCCAGGTTATGCCGGAACTTGAAAGATGTCGTTCGTTAGCATTACTCAAATCCACCGTTCCTTCTCTGATGGTTGACCTGATCGAAAGTTAACCTCGAAATCCTTTTGGGGGGGGGAGGGGGTTTAGATTGATGTTTTGCAGAACCCTTGGCATATCGAAGAGTTTTTCAAGAACATGAACAGCTTGTTGAATCGAAAGGATGATGAAGTAAGTGTTCTCTTCACCTTCCCCCACAAGCCTTCGTCTGATCATGATTGATCTGCTACTTTCTGGAAACCGAAAAAGCACACGATCGTATCCTCATTCGTGATCGAGCGAAAATCACCTATAGGCCAATTCATTCGTCGCTGTTGTCTTTCGTTCTCGAAATTAACGTTCGAAGGTGTCAGCAAACTTCAATGGCAAATTGCTCGATGGCAAGCTCAAGGGATGGGTTCCAGCTGGGAAACGGACGAGAACATTGCACAAGCTTGTGAGCCTATGCTATCTTCCATTGTTTTGACGGTGAGATAGAAACTGATATTCATTGAGTTCTCTGGGGGGTCATACCTGATCATAGCCTCATTTGAGGTTAAATCTCTAGACGATACACTAGAAGCCCGAACCAAAGCCTTTGCCAGGTACAGCCAGCATCTATTTTTACTGCCTTTCTTCGCTTCAAGGATCCTTCTCACGCCGAGCACGAAGGGTTTTCCTCTTGTTCAAAATGTTTCAGTTATCAATCATCAATAGCCTCGGGAGATTACACAAAGGCTTTGAACGCACTCAACACGTTCTTCGGTCATCAGTTTCCGAGACAAAACAGGTCAGTTTCTTGTCGTTGTAGATGTTCTTTGCCCTTCGCAACTGAACTAATTGCCTTCCATCTGTATGTATACTGGACCCATCTGGGGTATTCGTGAATCGCTAGAGGTCTTCATCAGCACGTCTTGTTGAACTTGGCAAGCTTTCATTCGAGCGCAGAGGAATATCCTGCTGCTAGACGGGTAAATGCGTCCTTTCTTTTGCATTTTCTTGATTTGCCTGTCAGCAACATCTCTTAATGATGCCTATATTTCTCGCTCGCTCGGTTTTCAGTATTTAGAAGAGAGTATCAAGATCTCTCGTTCCGCAGGGGATAAAAGTTGTTTGGCCAGCTGCATGTCGTCCGTTCAGATCTCAGCCGTTCTCTAAACCACCAGAAGACTCGATTGTTCGTTATCTAATTCTGGTCTCTATCTAAATCTCGATCTAGCCTACTACGCAAGTTGAATGTCTCGCAATCGACGCTTGAGCTAGGTCAAATACCACAGATCCAACTTGAGCCAGAGGATTTCGAAAAGTTGTCTGCAATGGATCAGCTATGGGAATTGAGATATCACATCTCGCTAGTGAGTCATCTTTTTTCAATCCAGTACTCGGAACGAAAACTCGAGTTCTCCGAGATGACGCTGACTTTTGCGTTTTGACGTTTTGCAAAAACACAAGGGCGAACCTGTGACCGAGATCTATCATAAACTATATCGTTCCAAAGCTCGATCAATCGTCGAAACTCATCCGAGCACTTCTACTTCTACTTCCAACCCGATATCGACTGATTCAACCGATCCGAACTCATCCTCTTCCAATATCAATGGCGATGACTCATCTAGCGTGATCCCGGCGCTCGTCGATCTATACACGTGGGACTCGACTGAACGTCTACTATGGTCTCTCTTGGGTGAAGAAACATTGAGTGTGCTCCGGGAAGATCTCGTTCTTCAAGATCCATCAGGCGGTAGATCAGTAGATGATCGCTTGAGCTGTATATGCAGTCGAGCCATCAGGATAGCCAGAGCAGGTCAAACCGATTGTAGTCTCTCTTGGTTATTTGACGGAAAGAGATCAATACCCAGTGCGATGGCCACGTTAGAGACGTATAAGGTTTGGGCGAGGACAGTGTTTGAGGTGTTAGATTTGGAAGCGACAAGAAAAGGCCAAGAGAGAGTGAGAAGGCTCATCAGTAAGATGGCGGGCGGCGACCGAAGTGATTCGAAAAAAGTAGAAGGAGATACCAATTTGGGTGTAGGCATGGAGGGTAATAACAAATGGGGATGGGTAGAAGAGCGACTCGCCATAGGGAGCGGAGGAGAACGGATCGAGAGGCTCGTCAAACAAGCTAGGGAGATGAAGGTTTGTCTTCCCATATTTTGTTGACCTTGTCTCTTAAGCATACATTACATTCCGAGATTTTGAATCTGAAGCTAACAAACCTGACATCCGGTCTCTACGTACGAATCGAAACAGACGACATGTCAGCCAACCTCGACGCTACCTCCGTTGCTACAAGCACTTGAGATTGCCCGTTCTCAAAACTTGCACGGTTTACATCGCTTACTCATTGTTCTTCTAGCCGATGTACACATTGATTTGGATGAACCCCGACGGGGACTCGAGCTGATTGACGAGGTCTTTCCGAAAGTCAGTCTTCGTCTTTTGCCGTTCAATCTTCAACCGGTCAACCTTACTCATTTTGTTTCTGCTTTCTGTCACCCCCTCTGCGTCCGATTGCTTGTTACTCTACAGATCTTGATCACTTCGGACAAAGAGCTTCAAGCATATGCTTTCCTGACAAGGGCTCGCTGTCTGATCACATCTTATTTCCTGCCTGTTTCCTCTCCCTCTCGCTCACTTGCTTGTAAGTCTATTCCTTCACGTTGAAATCTCTGGTCTTGTGCTTTCCTTCGCAGACTTCTTCCTCATCAAACACTCCCGCTTCTCTTTCTCTCTCTCTTACAAATAATTTTTTCTTCCAAACCGCAGCGCCGAGTCCAGATATTCTGGACCATCTGAGTTCAGCTAGCCAGATCTATCAAACTATCAACGCCTATTCTTTTGCCCTCGAGACCCTTCAACTTCAGGCGGTATTTCTGGACCGGTTAGGTCAAGAGATTGAGCGAGATGAGGTTAGCGAAAGCTTTTGTCGAGTCAAGGCCGAGTGGGAGTCTTTCAGGGAAGGAGAAGGACTCGAGAGAGATTTGAAAAGGGTAAAGAAGGTAGCAGCTGCAGTGGGTCAGGTGAGTGTTGCGATTGCTGGAAGGAGCGGTCGTTGAGGATTAGGAAGTTTGGGGGGAAAGGAAAAGAATAGCATCGGGTAGGAAGCAGACAGTAGGCTAGATGTCAAATCAGATATATGTGGTTCATTTACTCGATTGGTCTAAAAAGTCGCGAAGACTATGAGTGAGTTCCTTTAAGACCGGATACTGTTCCAGTCCATTGTGAGAACGAATATTCATTACATCTGGGGACCGAGAGGAAGAGAAGAAGTGGTGAGAGTAGTAGTTTTCTTTGATGGAATTCTCTTCTACGGTAACGGTATGTTGGCCCGCCTCTTGAGTTTTGCAAGTTGAAGAAGATGATAGTTGATGTTTCTAGATCGATCCGAGTTGTACGATGCAAGCAGATATACGCATACGTATACAGGATGGAAGCATCAAAAGCAGATTCGTTAGAACCAGTTAAGACATCAATCGACGCCATCCGCGGGCATTCAATAGATAGTTAGCGAGGTAGAAAGAGAGAACGCACGATTTTGGTGCTTTACTCATTTTAGGCTACGATCAGTCATGACAATCAAGAATATATCAGTAAGTACGCTTTATTATCTCCTCCGTTTATTCTTGAGAACAAAGATCAACAGAATACATACAGCAGTCTTGAGACATTCCACAAGCGCTTTCGAACTCTGTGCACACTCTGCTTGACTTCTCAGATCTCCCTTGGCAGCCCAGCATGAGAGCATGGTAGCAAACTGAACAGCACATGCTCCGTGAAAATCGGCTGCAGGTCAGAAATCAGCAATCGGGATGTGTACAGGTTGGTTCGTGAGGCCAGGATGAGTCGGTGGGTGCGGGTGATTCGTGAAAGAGAGTATTGAAGTTACGTAGGTATCAGCTTGATATGTATGAATTGGACTTAAAAAAATGGCATAAAAGGAAGCTCAAAGAGCCAAACGAACCGGCCTTTGCCCTGACTCGAAGAGTCTTGATCTTGCTGTTAGACGACATCTCTGAGAGCTCTGAGGATCTATTGAAGACAGACAACGGAGGATGCGAGACAGATGAGAGAAAGGTGAGAGAAGGTGAGAAGGTAGAGAAGCCCACGACATGGCTTTGGTTACGGGTATCACAAAACGCACGCGTAACCACTTTTATTTTGATATTTTGGCCTCCCTCCGAGAAGAAAAAAGAAAGTGAGAGAAAACCAAACCCCTCTTTTTTTTTTCTCTCCTGCTCCTTTTTTCTTGTTCTCTTCATAACTTTCAGCTCTCTTATCCATCCAAACCCCATCAGGCGCCAGGTCGTTTTCGTTAGGTAAGCCTTGGTGTTTCCCACCGTCGTACATATCGTCAGAATGCCTGGCGCACGAGCGCAAGTGCTCGCAAGACCAGGCTTTCGAGCTGAACATGGTTTTCTAGACTGATACGAAACCCTCAATTCTCAACATAATTTTCAGAAGTACAACCTTTCACTAATTTGGAATTCAAGATGGCCAAGAAGAAGACGTCCAACAACAAACACAAGAACAAGATGGCCAAGGTCGCCGGCGCTACTGCCGCTGTCGATGCTACTGCCACTACTACCGACGAAACCAGTGCCGTTGTCGAGGACTCGGTCGTTGAGGAGTCCGAGGTCATTGCTGAGGCCCAGCCTGAGACCATTGAAACCGTTCAGGTTGAGACCGTTCAGTCTACTGAGGAGGGTGTGTATTTGACAAACTCTTTCTTGCCAGATATCCTTTATCATTCTTCAAAGCTAACAGGCTTTCTGTGGTCTCCTGTTCTCTCTTCTGTTATGGCTGTTTTCATTTAGTTGTTTCTCAACCGGCAGCTGTCGAGTCTGTCCCCGAAGTCATCGCTGTGGAAGAACCTCTTGGTGCCCCTATCGAGTCTACACCTACTGCTGAGGAGCTTGAGTCTATCATCGATGAACACAAGCAGGCTTCCTCCGTCCAGGTGTCTGAGGTCCAACCCGAGGTCCCGACCGAGCCTGTTGTCGTTCAGGAGAGCGCTGTTGTCATGGAGGCTATTCCTGTTGACGCTTCCCTCGCTCGAGAGCTCGAAGCCATCGTTGATGACCACAAGGTCGGTTCTGCCTCGGTTTCTGTCTCAGACGTTGTTCCAGAGACAGAAAGCTCGGCTGTTACCTCTGAGGAGCCTGTCGAGGAGTCTGTTGCTTTCGCATTGAACTCTGTTGTTGACGACCACAAAGAGAAGTCTGCTTCTGTTGTCTCCGTCAACGAAGTCTCGAACCAAGATCAGGAGGAGACCTCAATTGCCGCTGTTGATGAGGAGCCCGTTGAGGAGTCTGTCGCTCTTGCATTGAACTCGATCGTCGACGACCACAAGGGCAAGTCTTCCTCTATCGTTTCCGTCAACGAGGTTGCCGTCGATGACCGAGAGGAGAGCTCAGCCGTCGTCAATGAGGAGCCTGTTGATGCCTCTGTTGCCCTCGCGCTCAACACTGTTGTTGATGATCACAAAGGAAAAGCCCCGTCTGTCGTGTCTGTCACTGAGGTTTCCAACGAAGAGCCTGAACAGGACACCGCTGCTGTCGACCCTTCTACCGCGCTCGCATTGAACACCATTGTTGATGATCACAAGCAGAAGAACGTTGCGTCTACCGTGTCCGTCAACGAGGTTCCGGCTGAGGAAGAGCAGCAGCAGAGGGAGAATGAGACCACCGAGCCTCTAGACGTTTCGGTCGCCCTCGCGCTCAACACTGTCGTTGATGATCACAAGGGAAAGGCTACTTCTACTGTTGCTGTCGAGGAAGTTTCGAATGAAGAGCAGGAAGAGACCTCGACTGTTGCTCCCGAAGAGCCTGTCGAGGAGTCTGTTGCCCTCGCGTTGAACTCTGTTGTCGATGATCACAAGGAAAAGTCCGCCTCTGTCGTGTCTGTTAACGAAGTCGTCGAGACGGAGGAGACAAAGGAAGTTGTTGAGACACCGGTTGAGCCTGTTTTCGCCCAAGAATTAGAGGCCATTGTTGACTCTCACAAGGAAGCTTCCACTGTGTCTGTTGCTGAGGTCGCCGCCGAGATTGTTGCCGAGGTCGTCGCGGAGAAGAAGCAGGACGAGGTCGTTGCTCCTGTCTCCGCTCGGGAGGTTGTCCACGATGAGCCTATCACTACTGCCGCTGTTGCCGAGCCTGTTGACGCAGCCCCCGCCGCCGAGGACATCTCTTTCGAAGAGGTCAAGGCCGAGGATGTGAACGAGGCTGAGAGTGACATGAAGAAGGATTGGGTCGACCTTGCTCTGAACAGAGAACTCGAGGCGATCGTCGACAGCGAGAAGGAGAACAAGGCGGACGTCCAAGTCCAAGAAGTCGCTCCGGAGGAGCAGAGTGGTATGTGTATTCTCTGTATTCTCTTTGCTTCTAAGGTTCTCATGCACCTCGACTGACTGGTTGAAACACCATCTGTACGTTTACCCAGCTCCCATCCCTGTGATCACCAACAACCTTGCCAGCGTTGAGGCAGAGAACGTCAACCGGTCGATTGAAGAGTCTGAGGTGGCTACCCCCGTGGTTTCGGAAACCGTTATCAACCAGGTATGTTGCCGATAATTCTTTGCTCTTTGATTCTCTATCTTTCTTTCTTTCCATATCGCCATCTGCCCCCTTGTGTGTCCAACTGGATTGCATCCTTGAGTCCCACAATGATTCTTCTCTCCACATTCACTTGAATGTATCAAATCCCCATCGACAAACATAATGAAAGACAAAGAGGCTGATGAAAACATACATTCCCCCTGCGGATGGATGGTCGTACCAATGAAAGGTCGCGACCGAGGAGGAAGCTTTCGTGGCTGCACCCACCGCCACTGCTGCGGACGAGGAGGAGGCGGTGAAGGTGACTTCCTCGGACACCGTCAAGAACGATGAGCTCGTCAACCCGGCTGAAGGTGTCATGGACGGGAAGGTGACCGAAAGCCAAGAGGAAGATGTTGTCGTCTCTAAAAAGAACAAGGTGCTCTCCGGTTCTCTTCTCGCCGTCGCTGTTGCTACCATCCTTCTGCCGTACCTCTTCTAGAACACAAAGAACACAAACTGCATCCCGTTTCCTTCTTCTTCGTCGTTGTCTCTTCATCTTTCTTTCTTCTCTAAACAAATCACAACACAACCCGCGCACACACACATCTCTCATTTCCTCGGACTCAATCAATCTAGTTAACGCATCTCCTTTTTTTTCTTCGTTCTACCCTCTTGTCCTTGTCGTTTGGTTCCGTGTTTCCATCCAATCTTCATCCCGTCCTTGCATTCCCATCTATTCATCCACCTTCATCATCCGTTTACACGCTGTCCGTAATGTCATTCGAACAGATCAATGCTACCAACAGAGATACTCACGTGCCGCTTGATTGTGAGAGAGTCTCTCGTCTCTCTTCTGTTGGTATCTGACCTCAACCATGGGAAACTGACCCGGCTGCTTTCTCTTCTGTCTTTTTCTTTTTTTCCAATCTTACCTTCTTAGTGGGACTCGGAGCTCCTATCGAACATGGTAGGCTCCTCTGTCTCTGGCTTCTCGTCCTCTGTCTCTACTTGAATACTCACCTCAGTCAAGCTAACAAACATGCTAACCAACGTTTTGCTGATCTGTCCTCACTGCTGTCTTTGATAAATGACAAAGCATCTCAAATCTCCAAGCCTCCGTCTGTTGTGACTAACCATGAATGGAACCTCAAGAACCTCTCATGGCCTGATCCCAGAGTCCGAGGAATCCGACGAGATGTCAAGATCATCTGTCAAGTTCGTAACCCTGTCTTTCCAAGCCTGACTGATCCCACCTTACCTTGTAGTTTTCTTTCTTCGTTTACTCATATCCGATTCACATCATCCACACATTAGAACATCAACGGGCCTTGCTCGTTAATCTCGTTGTGCAACGTGTTGATCCTTAGAGGATCTATCCACATCGATCCTTCCAAGTCAACCGTCGACTAGTGAGTCTCTTATAGAGATTTGAAGACAGTCAGCGCTCTTTCGACACATTCTGATCTATAGACTGGTTTTTTACATTAAAAAAACAGCGATTACTTATCCTCGTTGAGTAAGTCTGTGGTTCTCCAACTTTTTCCGCATTTCGTTTTTTTCTAGCCGATAAGAAGAGACTTCGATCTGACGGCAGATGATGGTTGAATCTTGATCACAGTTGGGGACTTCTTGGTCGAGAGGCCCCAGAGCTCTTCTACCCTCAGCCTCGAGTCTGCTCTCTCGATCTTGCCTACAACTGTCCATGGTCTTTCTGGTAAGAAGATTGATTTGTTTCCATTCATGGGAGGCTACGCATGCAGTTACAACGACTCACTTATCCTCCCTGACTTTTCGCCATTCCTATCTGTCATATCCGAATTGCACAGTCAACCCTTCGTTCAAGGCGGTCGGCTCATTCTCTCGAGAGAACGACGCTGGAGAACTCGCCTTGTTCGAGCTCTGCGGTGTTCGGTTGACCCACGGTTGGGTAGTCGACCCGGAGAACGCTCGAGAGATTGAGATTCTCGGACAGGTTGACACTTACGATGCCGCTCAAACCCTTTTGGTCGAGGGATCAATTGCTCAGTCCGAGTTGAGCCAAGGTGGAAAGAACTCTGAGGAGCTGGAGAAGAAGATTCAGGAAGGTGCGTCCATACCCTCACTTTCTGTTACTATCGTATTGATAGTTGATTGTAAATTTGACAAGATTATCTGTGCACTTTATCATTAAAAAGCTGCGGTCGTTAAAGAGTTCTTGAATAACACGCAGACCCAGTTGACAGTTTCTGGTCTCTTTGGCTTGTCTGAGTCTCTTTCATCGGGGGAGATCGTCGCTGTAAGTTTCATGTTACGGTTGTGTATGAAGTGGAATCATCAATCTGACATAGTCTGCTCGTTCTCACTCTCGGTTTTATTCTACTTCACTTCACAGCTTTTCCGAAACTCGCACCTCTCTGTGCTTTACAAGCGACCTGCCTCGGCTACTGATCCCAACGAGCCTTTGCTGTACTCTCTCGTCACCGATGACTCCTTCAAGAATGAGCCCGAGGTAGACACTTTCCGATCACGTCCTTGCTTCTGATAGCTCGTTTCAACGTTGAAACCGAATAAACGCTCACCTCAATTAAACCCTCTCTGCTTTTTCTCGCACAGATCGTCTGGGAGTCCCTCGAGGACGTCCAGGGAACGTCCACTGGATACGTCAATTCCGAGTTCCGCCCGTCGTCCGCTGCTGGAGGAGATGTTGCTGGTCTATCTGCCGAGGCTGCTTACAGAATTAACCAGGGACAGGAGGATGGAACTGACGAGTGAGTCATTGATCTCTCCTTCAAGTCCCTTCTTCACTTTCTCCTCTTGCCCCCGAGCTAATGATCTCTTGTTGAATCTTGCCTCACAGTTACGACCAACAGCTCGCTCGACAGCTCCAATCGGAGGAGGACGAAGCCTCGGCTCGACAATTCATTGACCGACCTTCCTCCAACCAAGCCTCTGCCGTTGCTCTTGACACTACTCGTGCACCTGCCCCTACTACTGCTCCTGAGGTCGGTGAGGCGCCCACGGTGGAAGCCTCTCAGAAAGCGTCGTCAGGAAAGGAGAAGAAGGACAAGGAAAAGCCGAAGGGAAAGAAGTGCATCATCATGTGAACGACATGACGATGCGCACCTCTCCTCTTTCTTTCTTCCTTCTTTCTTCTTGATCTTTTCTCCCTCTTCCTCTGGCTCTTTGGTTCTTGCTTTCATCAGGTTCATCTCCTTCGATTTTTTCTTCCTTCCTAGAACCTAGATCTCTACATCCACCTTACTATCTTTGTCTTCTCTTGCCCGTCCCTCCATAAGTAACGTATTCATGATGTCCTCTTCCTCTGTTTAGTTCGTATGTCTCCTTGTCTGTCTCTCAACTTTTCTCAAAGACACTCCTGGTGTTGTCGTGTCTTCACTGAGTTCTCATGTTTAGCGTCAGGCAAGGAGAACAATGAAGTTAAAGAAAAACAAATACGCTTTCATGCTTATTATTTGGAATGCTCGGAAAAAGGACATCCAGAGGTACAAATATGAACTAATGAAAGAAGTAGGAAACCAAACTGACACACACACACACATACATACGCGCAGGGAGGGAATTGTTCGAAACTAGAAACCTCAAAAAATCACCTTCTCACTCCGTCTTGAACAACTCTCCGATCTCCTCCGGCTCAACGCCCGGCTGATCCCAGAACGATTGTCCGATAGGTTTACCCAGTCCCGTGGATTCTCCATAGGCAGAAGTATGGGACGAGCCGCCGATCGTGGTCGTGGGGGTGGATCGAACGTGGCCGCTGCTCTTAAGGAAGTTTGCTCGGACGGTCTTCTGGGTTGCTCGAACAGATCGTTGTCTTTTTTATTTGTTTGTTCGTTTGTTTGTTTGTTTTCCCATCGATGGAGGAAAAGAAAGGATCAGTAAAAGCGCAAGGATAATGTGGAAACATGGGCAGCATGGAATGATGACAGAGGTAATCAAAGACATACTGCTGAGAGCCTTCCCAAAAGATCTGATTTAACAGGTACCTGACCACAGTCCTAGTGAACAAGAACAGATGACTCGCTCCAAAGGCCACCAAGATCAAAGGAAACACTGTACCCGAGATCGAGGGGTTTTGGACCTTATCTGTCGGCGAATATGCTGGGTTAAGGTATCCCAGAGCATCAGTCGTGAAAGACCTGAACCTAGACCCAGGGTTGAAGAGTAAAGCAAGAGTAGAATTGGTGAACGATGACATCCAAGCAATGAACGTCAACGCCTCGAGCCATGGTCCGACGGATGAAACTCTGTAAGACGAGCCAAATAGATGTCGAGAGTTGATATTCTGATTGAAAGAAGATCCGAATCGTGAATAAGATCGAGTACGTACCGAGACGGAATAGGTCTCTTGACGTTTAAGCAGATCTTGAGAGCATCTGAACGAAGTTCAAAGTAGTTGTTGACTAATGAGGCCATGCTGATAATGATCGTTTCGTTTCCGAGGTCAATTTCAAAAAAGGTTCATGTTCAGAACTCATCACGCCCAAGAGAGTCGAAAACACTTCGAAGAACTTACCTGGCAAGAGGCCAACAGATGGACCAAAGGCAAACGTATCCGAATTGGGTTACAAGCTCGGAATAATCGGCTGCCAAAGCGTGGTATGTGATCAGCCAGAACTCAATATATATATATACCGTGCGATAATCAATCGAAGAAAACGACATACTGAATGTCGTGTATTCGGGCAGAGCAGCCTCTTTTTCAATCTTTTGCAACAATTTAGCCTCTTCAGGATCGGCAGCAAAGGCGGAGGTCTTTTCAGAAGCGGATCCAGCCGGTTGCTTCTCCCCACTCTTCCATTCGGCGTACTTTCTCAGAAGGATGGGCAAGCCTAGTTCTGTGAAAGCATTGATCACTATTTGATCAAGACGTATATGTTGACAGAAGAGATGAACAAGGCGATGAGTGTCTGAGCGCTCAATCAGAACGAATCAGGTGAGGAGCAGAAGAAGCAGCACCTTGGTTCGTTACCGTAAAGGCAAACATTTGATCTTGCAGTCTCGACAGATTGATCACTCCCCTACCAGATCGCTGGTGTCCCTGGATTTGTGGTGTTCCGCCTTCTTTAAAGCCGTCAACCGCCTTCTCAACCAGAGTAGCGTTCTGGGGAGTGGCGAAAAGGGCATAATCGACGGTATCCATTACTCTATCTCCAAACGGAATATAACAGTAAGCGCTAAGGAAAAGACCCATGAAGGCGACGATGCTGTTGAGTGCACTGATGGATGTTTTTCGAGAGGTGGTAAACGTTGTTAGGAAGACATGTCAAGTATATTGTTCCTTAGAAGTCTTCTTCTGTACATGTAACTTTGCTTACAAGGTCTTTGTCGTCAGTGCGTTCTCGTATTCTTCCTCGGTCGCGTAATCCTCCCATAGAGTGAGTTTCTCGGCAATCGTCCTGTAGACAGCCAGGATCCGGGGTACGATGAGACTGAATAGAATGGTAGGAACCATACCCTTTTTGTTGATGAACCAGGAGAAAATACAATCGCTGTTAGAAGCAAAGACTGAAAGACCCTCGATACATGATGGGAAAAAGGAGGAAGCGCACAATGTACTGCTTGAACGGCCCGTTGTACAAAGATGCAATGAACGCCTCAAAGATGAAAAGTGCAGTCAGAACAGACTGTAAGCCGAGCAAGTGGATGATCAGTAAGGGAGGCCATCGGGAACAACATTTGAAGCTGATTAGAACACAAACCACCAAGAAGATAGCACAGAGCCCCAGGGCCGGCCAGCTGACCGCAAGAAGCTTTCCATCTCTCTTCCACCATTTCTCTTCCGGGGCCGAGGCTGTGCTAATCGCTCGGAGTCTAGGCCTCCTCTGGATATCATGAGTACCATAGGAATAACTGAGCGTCCGTTCTTCAATTCGCCAGAATTCAACAAAGAACAATCCCCAAAGGGAAGCGATGGACCCGTAGATGGAAGAATATGGGCCCCTGATGAAGAAAGTCGGTATGGAAAGCGCAGCGAGAGGAATGAGCCACCGAGTGTATATCTTGAGAAAGGTGAAATACAGAGCGATTTGCTGTCCATGCTATAAAAGTGACGGTCGTAGGGAGGACATGTAAATTTCGATAGCTAGCTTGGCATCCCATACAAGTTTAGGTATTAAAATGGCCTTACGTTGTCTAGAACCAAGTCGGTCTCAGAGTCTTCGATGGTCAATCCGACCTTCCAGTCTTTCTTGACCCAAGCATCCTTCCATTGTTGGTCGACCATATCGTCGTGAAGCGCAAAGATAGAGACCACATGAGGCCAAGGGTACGTATTGGCCGTCTGGATTAGAAACATGCATGTAGTTCAGTATATGGCCGGACATGAAAAGTGGTTTGATCAACGACCGATAAGATCTGAGAATGAACGAACGATAGCCAAGCCGCCTTGCTCGATTGCACCGGTGACAAGCTCATGAATCAGGCGTAATCTCTCTGCAGGCTTGATGGGAACAGTGATAGAAGCTGGTTGGGTGGTGACGCCCTGAAGGAAGTCTTGCTCTCTGAGGAGAACAATGACGACGACAGGAAGAGGCCAGTGAGCAATTGACGAGAAACGATTTGTCCTGAAGAACAACAGACCAACCTCTCAACCTCTCTAAGCTCTTGAACGAGATCATCCTTGGCTCTAACAAGGACAAACACGTCTGCCTCTTTTCTGTCCTTTTCCTGTTTGGGCCTGGCCCTCCGGCTCGTCACTTGAAGCCCTTTGGACCGGAGCCGGTCGATTAGCGAGCGATATTCTGATTTGGAAGCATCTCGCTGGGAAGAAGGCGATTGGAGTGTACTCTGTATAGGCTTAGGAATAGAGGCTTGGGACAGAGGTCTCGATGGAGAGAACTGGATGACCAGATCAATAGGAGGGATGGTCATCGGTGTGATTCAAAGTTGTCGGTCGTTATCAAAGATGATGGGATGGAGATGGATGAAAAGTTGGCAAAGAGGAAAGAAACACCGCTTGATCTCATCACCTACAGCGGATGACGCGTTTGATCTTTTGCCTTTGCCTCGTCTGTCTACACTCAGGAATTGTTCTTATACATGTCTGGCCATCAGAGACTGATGAATTCTAATATGAGATGCCATTTTCCATCTTGCCACCATGATAAAGAGCCTGCTGAGACAACGGACAGAGAGCAAACCAGGAGCAAGACCCAGAGGACGAGCGGTGAGCGAGTGGGCGCTGTCGTCATCGGCGGCTCGACATCTCGCCTGCAGTCTTCCCTCCACTTTCCGTTCTGACCACACACTCAACCCATCGTTCCCTTCGACTCGTTTCTTTGATCAAGAAACCGCATGCTTCTTCCTCGGATCGCTCAAGCAGTCTCTATCTCTTCCCTTACTCTTGCCCGGCTCACTCAAGCAACCACTCACAACGCCCGATCCGTTGCCGGTCACCCCGTTTCTAAAGCACTTTTCTCCACCACCGCTGCCTTCACGATGTCTCGTCAGTTCTTTCTTAATTTATATTTACTGGAATGTGTGTTCAGACTGAGAGTTAGGACTTCTTGTTTCCTTATGGGGGCTAACTACTCTTCTCCTTGAATACATGTGCACAGAGCCTGAGCCTGGAAGCAAAAATAAGCCCGACTCTGAGTGGCAAATGCAGCTCAACAAGGAGCAGTTCCGAATTCTGAGAAACAAAGGTTCTGCTCGATCGTGATCTTCCTCTTTTCTTTCTTTCTTTCATAAGAAACTGACCCATCCTGTTCTTGTGATGTGTGGCTTATTAAAGGAACGGAGATGCCTGGAAGTGGAGAGTACGACAAGTTCTACCCGTCCGATGGAGTGTTTGCCTGTGCGGGCTGTGGAACTCCTCTCTACAAGGCCGATCACAAGTTCAAATCTGGTTGTGGTCAGTCCCTTTTCTTTCAATCCGATCTACCTGAGGCGAAGTTAGATCAAGAAGACTGAACGGTCTCATCGATGAACACGTAGGATGGCCTTCGTTTTATGATGCGTTCCCCGGAGCGATCACCCGAACAGAGGACCGATCGATGTTTTCTACTCGAACAGAGATCACTTGCACCGCTTGGTAAGCCATGCCTTTTCGCTCCCCCGCTTCTTTCCATCTCAAGGATCATGTCGTCCTGACCGGAGTTTTGTGTGTTGTTCTCGCCCTTGAATGGACCACCGCAGTGGAGGTCATATCGGTCATGTCTTCAAAGGAGAAGGGTTCGATACTCCGACTGATGAGGTTCGTCTGTCCATCATTTGCGGGTTCTGCTTGTTTCTAATTCAGAAGAGCCTTCTTCTAAATCATTCACCAATCTTCCACCTGTTCCTCCACTCTCTTTTCTTTTCTTTGCCTTTCTTGAACAACTTTTCTGAAACGGCCTGGGTTGGTTCTTGGACGAAAACAGAGACATTGCGCGAACTCTGTCTCGCTCAAGTTCCACAACGAGAAATAAGAGAAAGCATAAGAGTCATCGGAACTCCTCTTTTCTTCCGCTCTTTTTTTTTGCTTTTTTGTAGTAGCCAGCTGGGTTGAAGAGAGAGAAAGGAAGACAGAGAGAGAGAGAGAGAGAGGAACGGAGAGAACCGTGCTGTATCGATATGATCTGTCATACATCTTGGAGTATGAGCGCAAGAAGAATGGAAATCGTCAGATACAGAGCATTGTCTTTGCTCACTGACCAACCGATAGACGGTACCAGAACTAGAACATTCAAGAAACAGAAGCGGACATTATATATATACTGAAAAATAGCGAATCAAACACACACAGAGAGAAAAGGAAAGGAAGAGATCTGGAGAGTCGAGCACAGAACACCGAGTCCTGTGTCATGCGTCCTACCGCCGACCAATCAACCGCTTCATCGTCGTCGTTCCTACAGACCCTACATCGCTCGCCCTGTCACTCAACATCAACATCTCCTGGTTTTTCCACCTATCTATCCGCTTCTTGCCGAAAGCGGCGTAACCTGTCAGCCAGGCCAGGATGAGGATAAGGAAGGCGAGCGCGAGGGTGACTGATGCTCCGATCGCTCCTGTATTACACAGGGTGAATGTACACGAACACGCGAGAAAGACAGAAGACCGGTCGGTAAGGAAGGAAATTGAAGGGAATGAGCAAAAGATTTCGAAACCAAAGATGATGTCAAGTAAAGAGTGAAGAGAGAAAAGAAGATGAAGAAGAAGCCTCTCTTCAGGAAGACGTACCGGAAGCTACACTAGATATACTACAGTTCCCTCGGTTCGTGCCGCACACACCATATGTTGGAGTTGCCGAACTAGAAGTAGAGGCGGTAGAGGTTCCGTTCGCCGTGGTCTTGGTCGAGGTGACGATGTTCGCACAAGTGTAGTCTGGTTTTGTGTATGCTTCTACGGAAATCAACGTCAGGTCCGCGCACTAACCGACGAGAACCTCGGCAAGATCGAAGGAGTCAGTCAGTCAGTCTCCAGGGTTCTATTCGATCAAGAAGAATGACAACAAGATCAAGGAAAAAGAAATATCACCTCATGATACCGAGTGTCTGTAGGACCAGAGTGGAATTCTGCTTTAATGGTGATGTTATCACCGACTGATAATCCTAAAGATGTTAAGTCCTGTTTCGTGTACCCAGAGCCCGATGAGAGAACAGGACCAGCAAGATTCAACAAGGACGAAAGAGAGGGGTTCAGCTTCCGGGATAAGCCCAAGACAGGACCGTTGGAAGGAGAGACAAATTTAAAAATACATCGAAGAGACATACGGGAGCGTTCCAACAAGACGTTCCAGAATACAAGATCGTCGTATTATCCATTAACGGCTTGAAATCGCTGACGAGCTGGGGATCGTCCGTGGTGGAGTATGCCCATTGGAAATCATTGGCGTCTCTGTTCTGGGCGGTGGATAGTTGACCACCAGAAATCGGATAAGGGATCCGTCCTCCCGGGGAGTATCCTCCGCATCTAAGGGTGGAGATTGTGGCGCGTTGAGCGAGGTTAGTGCTGTATGCTGACAAAAGACGAGTAAACAAAATCAGATGTATATACGCACGGGCCAATGGTAGCAGTGGCCAGATTCAGTCCTCTCGAGGGCTGTCAGATGGTGCAAAAAGAAGAGAGCGCAGAAGGAAAGTGTTATGAGAACATCGATTCAGCTTGTTTTCGCTCAATCTCTGCCTTTGAATGGAAGACAATACTAGTGAACGTTATGCGTACAGGATAGTTCATCTCAACTGTCGGCCGTAGCGCCACAAAATGAGACAAGTAAGGAAAGGGAAAGAAACCCCAAAGGAGAATGAACAAGCAAGATAAGTATAAGATCATCCTGATGAGCGACTGGCGAGAGGCGCCCAAAGAAGAGAAGGTGCAGCAGAGGAAGAAAAAGAGGAACTGACGAATAGGAACGGTTAGGGCGGCTCGGTCGTAAAGATTGAGCTTCATACCATGAGCCACGGTCGCTCCGATGGGAAGCGCTATCGACATCCGTTTATTGAAGAGCATCTCGATCAGAGAGGTGTGTGTATGACCAGAAAAGTAGAAGCGTCGAGGAAGAACGATAAAAAGTCTGATCAAGAATGAGAAACAGAAACAGAAACAGAGGGACAAGGGAGAAAACGATCGTATGCAACCGTTGGTTGAACGGGACTGGATGGGTTTTTATCCGAAGGAGCAAGAAAATGGAGCTCAGCAATATCTATACTTTTTCTGAAAGAACCATGTCATCTGTGTCATAAGGTACGTGAGGAGAGGAGTAAAGCGACCTATGGGGTCCCTTGATTGGTGTTAGCGAGCAGGACGTCCAGTCAGCGATGACCATACATGAATGTAAAGTAGAAGATACCCTATCGGGTGGTCGCAGCAAGCGATCGTTTCTGAGAGGTTAGCCAAGCCAAGCTTCAAAATGAGGGTATCGAGGGAGGGAGGGAAAGAGAATCAAGAACAGATAGATAAGACAAGGAGAGTCGTGAGTCGAGCCAAGCCGAGACGAGACTGTGTGTATGGATAGATCAAACTCAAACCGTCCTATCACCAGACTTGACGCGCAAGGATGACCGTCCGATTTCTTTCCATATTGGGATAGGCTCAAAGGCAAGACCCAAGAACGATTCACGCGATGGCTGATGAGTTGGGAAGATGTTCCGGGATCTTTGAATGATTTATTTGTACGAATAGAGTGAGAAGAAAGCATGTTGTATTTCCTCAGCGAATCAACGACGAGCAACGTTAACTTTCGGCTTGGCAAGGTGAATACATTTACCGGTTCCAAGACGGACGGCAGGAAGTCAAAGAAGAAGAAGAAGAAAAGAACAGAAGCCTATAGAGACAAAGATCCACGGACACGACGGAACAGAAAGATAGACACAACATCATACATATGTGAGGGCGGTGCCGAGACGGAAGGTAGCTATGAGGTCTCTCCAGAGTGCGGCTGCCAAGCGGACGAACAGGTCGACGAGTTTATGTCGACCGACCGAGCCTAGAGAAGGCTTTTTCTTGAGATACCAGACAACTAGATAGAGAATGGCCGTTGGAGGTAGGGCGGAGAGGATGAGAAGCCAACTAGGTCTCTTCCGGTTTGGTCTCGACGGTCCTGGTGAGTCCGACCGGGTGGGCTGGGAGGTCAGAGAGGCATGCGAGGGGGATGGCGATGCCAACGGGGATGGCAGTAAGGATGTCATGGCTGACGGATGGTATAGCGGGGATTTAGTGTCTGCTGCCGATGACCAAGGAGAAAGAGGTGAGAAATCGAAATCATCGGTTCTTTCTTCAGACTGTGGCTCATGAACCGATGGAGAGGGAGGTGTGGGCGCGCTTAGTTTAGATCGGATAATCTATGTTAAGAATATAGAAAGATGGACATGACAAAAGTATATGAACACGTCCCTTAATCTGGACGCGAAGGACGAAAGAACAGAGAAAAACTAACATCCTTGGCAAACAGATTCAGGCGATCATCCCATTCTAATAACCTCGATGCCTCTGCTCTGCCACCGATACCATCGGGCGCGAGAATGTTGAGCAGGTAGAGTTGAATGAGGCTCTGATAGCCTTTGACTGCCTCTGCCTTCCACCATGTCTCATCTGAGGGTTGGGCGAGTGTGAGAGCAGGATCGGGAGCGGAGGCGAGGCTAGGTTGGGCAAGGGTTGTGAGTATGGTAGGGTTATCGAGTCGGTCGAGGTACGGTTCAACGAGTGATCTGATGAAGGGGAGTGGCACGTCCATCGACAGACCTGCCAGAGACACGGTCTCTATCACCGATGGCGGCGGGATCGAGATGGTCATACCTGTGGGCAAGGACGGGGAATAATTATCGAGAACTTGATCGTTCAGAGTTCTTAGGAACGTCGACGCGTCGGACGGAGTGTCTCGAGCGGGAGTATCTATCATCTCATCCGACACGGTCTTTTGTGGGCTGGTCTCATTCCACCTCAAAGCGGAAGCGGTGACAAAGAGGGACACGGCTCTTGCTCTCTGTCTTTCTATGATCCTCTCTTTGGAGCCTAGTTCGATGGCCCAGGTGAGTGACCGAGGAGTAGCCAACTGGGCGAGTGTCTGTTGGATGTACTCGATTGCTTTTTGATAGTCTCTTTTGAGGAAGCTAGTTTCTGCTCTTTTCAGAAGTGTTTTTGGCGAGGTGTTCGATGATGTGGGCGTTGGATTGAGGCCAGGAGTGGGAGTGGACGTGAACGTGGACATAATCATAGGCATGAGTGCTATCGTGAGGGCATAGACAAGAGCGAGTCAGGAACGGACGAGCTTTGCCGGTTGGAGATCGAACCAGAGATGGTTTGGGTTGTCGAGATTGACCGGATGAAAGGACATTGTCACGTGACCGAGACGAGCGCAGTTGATGATCAGCAGGAAGCAGCACAAACACTCGATCAACGTTCTAGACCACGGGCCGAGCAGAACGATTATCAAGGTTATCCTCCGTATCATGTGAAGATGCCCATGATGATGCTGGAGGTAGTGCCCTGTGACGTGGCTCAATGTTTTCCTGCGCCCTGCCCCACAAACGCCTAATCGCTGGTCGCTGTTTACGGAGGCTTCTGTTTTCTATCGGTAGAATTCCTTTCTTGCTCTTGCTCTTGCTCTTGCCCTTGCTCTTGCTCTTGCTCTTGCTCTTGCTCTCGCTCTCGCTCTCGCTCTCGCTCTCGCTCTCACTCTCACCCACTCGTTTTCGGTATAATCCGCCGTGGATGGTAAGGAGGAAACTTGCAGGAATCTGGCCCCTCTGTTCGGGCCCTTTCTTTCTTTGCTCTAAGTTTGTCCTTGTTTGCCTTCAACAGCCGTCTCGCCTACCGTCCGCTGGCTTTCTGTTGGCCCTCTGTGGGCGTGTTGACGATTTGCTGACGGCCGGTTCTTTCAATGCCTCCCCCTGATTTTTTCCTTTGTGTCTTTGTGTCTTCGTGCCTTTGTGCCCTGGATCTTCCCTTGCAGCTGCTGACTGACCAGATGCCTGCTCTCTGCTGGCCCACGGACGATCACTGTATGCTGATCGGGCCGGGCGAAAAAGAAAGGAACGGATTTTTATTAATCTATTTATTCATTTCTCGCTTCCCTTGCCCGTCGCCTTTCTGTTGTGCCCTCGATCTTTTCTCACTCCCTCTTGTTTTCACTCTGTACTCTTGTCTGGGTTCATCCAGTTCTTGACTTGTCTGGAGGAGGAAAAAACCAGGAGAGAGATCAGGATTGTAGCATACACATACTCTCCTACTCTCACATTCACACTCAAACTCACATTCATACTCATACTCATACTCACACTCATACTCATACTCACATCATCAACAGGGAGAGAGAGAGATTGATTGTCAAGGAATAGAAAGAAGAAGAGCGAGATCACTTCTTTCACAGGGTCTCAAACACACACACACATACACACGCACTCAAAATCGAAACTCCTCTCGTTCCTCCTCCTTCTTTCTTAAGAAACGCGATTGGTTGGTATCGATTTCATCTTGACCGAGTGGCTTTGCTCGAGCGATCTTGGTCTTCCCTTCCTTCCTTCTCGTTCTTTCCACCCGATCTGTTTCTTTGATCCTTCTTTTCATTCATTTTTTTCTTGTTTGGTTATCTGTTCTTTGGCCTGACCCATTCTTCGTCGGTCTCGCTACATTTTACACCTCATTTGCCGACCTGCTCGCTTTCCCTCTCTCTCTTTGTTCTCTTTCTCCGTTCTCTTCCTCTTTCGTCTCCTTGGGCTCTTCGGTTTTCTTTTTCTGCTCTGCCTCGATTGTACTCCTCACTTAATCCAGCTCTAACCTGCCCTTGACCTTGAATCGATCACCTTTGCTCTCTGCATAGTGCGACGCTCTCAACACCCACACCCACCCACTTCCACGCTCACACACACGCACACCCTCCCTCTTTCCCGATGGATCGCTTCTACTCTCATCCCGGATACCTGGCCTCTGGGACAATATCCAGTCCATATACTCCTTATCCCGCCTTGGTATGTTCACCTTCCACCATGCTTTCTTCAACACAATCATCTTGCTATCTGTTCTTTCCTCCTTCGAAGCGAACAAAGATACGCCTGAATTTGAAAAAAAATCCCGAAGAGAGGAGCAACCATGGGCTGAATGAATAACGTTTTGCATTTCTGATCCTCGGTATCTTTAATCCCCTGTCCTTCTTCTCTGCCTCTCTCCTTTGGCTCTCTCTTTGACATACATCCTACGCTCACCTCACAGAATGACCTTCAGCGAGTCTCGTCGGTGAATCCCAAGCATGGATCCGAAGATCAATCGACCTTGTTCACAGTCAGAGTCGATAATCTTTCCCGTCAAGGTGAGTATCTGCCCGAATTTGACCGCGCGCCCTCTGTCTCTATCTCTATCTCATTCTTTGTCCAATCATCTTTCTCACTCTTCTTTACTCTTCTGCACCTCCCAATGATACCTTCCTCCTTGAAAGCGAGCGACGTGTACCTTCACAACTTATTTTCCTCTATCGGTCAGTCCCCAGAATCTTGGCTATCTCTTGTCTCTTGTCGTCGTCATCGTCCTGTACCTCATTGTCTCTTCTATCCTTCTCTTGCTTCAACACTCGATTCCTATCCTCTCTCAACCAAACAGGCGTAGTCGTTGCTACCGAACTTTATTTTCCAGCGCTACCTATCCCGACAGGTCACGCCAAAGTTTCGTTCGCTACACAGGAAGAAGCTTTGTATGTTCTAGTCCTTATTTCCTTACACTCTATCTCTCTCGCTCTTTCCTGCAATCTCTCTTCTGACAGCTCGTTCGCTCTCTATAGGCATGCTCTTGCGATGAATGGCTGGAACGCAGGTGGAATCAACATGTATGTTTCCAACACGTCTCACACAACTCAATTCTCATTCTCTCTGTCCTCTCCGGGTTTTTTTCCCTTCAGCTCGATCACTGCTTGGGACGACGATCAGCTTGATCAAGCCTCGATCCCCTCAACAAATCAGAGGCTGACCGAGCCGGAAAGAAAAAATCTGTAAGCTCTGTTTGTCTCATGTTCTCGACAGTGACGTGTGGACTGACCCGAAGGATTCCTTGATTTCTGTTTTCCGACCTCGATCATCAAGCTATGTCCTCAACCTTCCTCTTGGTAAGTATTGGATCTGAATTTTAAACGTCGAACTGCGCTTCAAACTAATGCTTCTCGCTCATGCTTAAAATCTACGAGTAGATACAACAAACGATGAGCTCGTTCGGCTATTTTCACCATACGGTAATGTCTCGCATACTTGGTGAGAACACTTTGTCTTTTCTGTCTCTCTCTTTCCATTTCACGGTCCTTCGTCTGAGACTCGATCGTACCGTACGCTGTCCTCAATAGCATCTTGGCCATCCTGGATTCCTGCGCTCGTCGAAGGTTTGTTCTCTTCTCTGTCCATCCTGTGGCATCATCTTTGCACTGACTGACAACGCACGACATCTTCTGTAGAGGTTTTATTTTGATGGGTTCTGGAGAAGAAGCTACTCGGTAAACCGACCATCCGTTTTCGCTGCTCTTCTTTTGATCACTATCATCTGACTGGTCACTCCCTCCTTCTCACAGAGCCATGAAAAGCCTGCATGGAAAGATGTACCGGGATCATTATCTAGATGTCAGTTACTCCGTCGTCCAGAAAACAGCTCAGCAAGGCAAGCCCTACTTCTTCCTTCTCCTTCCGACGCGCCGTCTGGTTTTTTTCCCCTTTCGATCGCGAAGAGTTGTTGATCAGATATTCTTCTCCAGGTTATCGAACGTCTGAAGACTCCTCCGCCCGACATAGCAAGGCTGCCCCTCGGACCAGACCGACTGGCTTGCAGTATGATGCTCTCCGAACGTTCGTCTCTGGGAGTTCAGTCAGTTCTGGAACGAGCAGACCAAAACAATCGATTGCCAGCGACAATGCTGGCTATTGGCATCAAATCAGACAACCAGACGCGACCATGGGTTCGACTGGCCAAAGACGAGAGTCGAGGGATCTTGGCTTCACCCAACTCGGTCAGAGTCAGATAAGACCCGACGAGGTGTGTCTCTCGTGTGATGGAAGTCGTTTCACTTTCTATCCGCGCTCTTTGGCTGACTGAAACGTTTTCTTGCATGTGTTGTCTATTGACAAAGGGCCCGATGCTGGTTGTTGAGAATCTTGTGAGTCTGTTCACATAAATGAAACTGTGATCGCAGTTTTCTCTTTCCTCATCCTTCCCTCTTGTCCTGACTGTATGTGTATATCTTTCTGTCTTTCTTAGACTCCAACGATATTCGCAACATCGGAAGACATTGCGCCCGTATTTCAGTTGTTTGGCGAGTTGATCGGACTCGAATTGTATCCTGCCATGACATCAGGAGGCTCTAATGCGGCGATCGTCAAGTATAGATTTCCCAACGATGCGGACCAGGCTACCAGAGCGTTAAACGGACAGTTTTACGGAGACCGAGAGGTGAGTGGGTTCGATCCATTCTCTTTTTCTTCTCCATTCCACATGATAAGCAAGCGCACCCAACTATTAGAAACACTAACTCTTTTCTCGTGTGCATATACAAGATCCGAATCACTTTAATTGACTCGCCGAAGAGTCCAGAGTCAGAATTTTCTCTGTCCGGCTCGATTCGTCCTCGGGAGTCCAGTCTGGGCCAGGACGAAGCTCCGGTGATTCGAGATGTATCTCAGTTTCAACCGGCCCCTGGTCGGATTTCCTCTCAGTCCCAATCGGCAAATGTCCCACTCGCACCAGCCAGAAGTCTGCCTTTGACGAGCTCATTTGATCCGTTCAAGTTCAACACCCAACCGTTTGAGATCCCTCCTATCTCCAGACCTTCCACTGGATCGACTTCATCAAGAATCCCGAACAGGGTAAACAAGTCCATCCCGTTGTCCCACCCTGGGTTCATCCATTTGCCATCGCCTTCATTCCCACCACCGCCACACACTTTCGCCGATACGTTGACCCCGCGGGAACATTACTCGACCTCGCCTCTGATTCAGCAAAGTGTGTTTGGCACCCGGCCAAAGCAAAGACAGTCCTCCAAGACGGATCAATCGAGCGAATCTTCTGGTGTGTCCGAACCAAAGAGTTTCATCGGCGCGGACGAAACGGAACTCGAGTTGCCGTTGACGATCGCCCTTGCCGCCGTTGGAGGAGAGTCGAATAACGGTAGATGGATTCCTAGAAGGGCTTCTCTTGGTGGAACCGGTTCATCATCGGGCGAACAATCCGAGCTGACCGGTGTGCTCGGCGGAATCGGAGGAGAGAGAAGAAAGGACAAACAAGTCAGGATCCAACACCCATTCCCGATCGCATCAACAGAGTTCGAGGACGGCAGTCCGGTCGATTCGCTCAGGGTGACGTTTGAGAGAACGGCGCTCAAGGATCAGACGGTTTGTTCTTCTGTCGAGGTAGCAGCGTGATAGGTCGAGACTGACGGTCGGGTCTTTTCTTTCTTTTCCATTTCTTTTCGGCTGGCAACAAACAGATCACACCGACTATCGAGACCTCTACTAGCAACTCGACGGAGGGCAACGCTACGAACTGAACGATCATCCACGCAAAAAGGTAAATAACGAAGATCCAACCGATTCCCAATGAGGAAGATAGAGCAGGCAACGCTGGACGTAAATTATCTCCCAGAGGGAACGAAACTGAATGAACCGAACGAAAAATGAAATTGTAATATAACGATAACCCTATGATCATATCCACGCCCTTTTCTTGTTCTTGTTCTGTAGATGTTTCATACTGTTCTATATCATCGTCAAGGTTTGGTCCTAGCTAGTCTAGACCAAAGATTCTACAAACCTACATCTGCTCCCGGTCTTTTTTCCCCTTCGTTTTTCGTCTCTTATCTCTCACTCTCCTTCTCTTTGTTTCATTCTGCGCATGCCCCTCCACTGTTTGTCCGAGATGCTTCTCTCTATATCTTCCTTCATCCCACATAACCTCGTTTTATATTGATCGGTTCTACCGATCTTGCTCTGCTCTTTCCTTCCATGTTTCGTTCTTTCCGGCCTTTCAACTTTCTGTCCCGTTCTGTGGTTCTCTATCGTTCTTGATACATCCGCTGTCCTCTCTGCTCCTATTCTTAGGCTGCATCGTTTTTTTTTCTTCTAATCGTCTATCATCTATTGTTTGTCATTTGCTGTCTATCATCTGTCAACTATCGTCTGTTCTTCAACCTCCTCTTTCCTTTCTCTTCCTTTTTTTCTTCTGCCTTTTTCTTCTCTCTCTCTCCCTGTTTTAATTCGTTAGATGGTTGGACGATCGACAGGAAGTGGAGAAGGAGGGCGAAAGAGTTTTGACTGGTTTATTTTCTTTCCCCAAACTTCTTATACTACGTTATGCCACGCCATGCTATGCTATGCATTTATCTCTCATCTGTGTCTGTCATGGTACGCTCTATCTCTACCACACGTCTCCCAAGCAACTCGTGGTTCCATCCTTTCTGTTCTCTTCTTCGTTCTCACGTGTCGCCGACTTCGTTCAGTGTCCCTACCTAGGTTCATCCTCCAGACAGAACACCTCCATGAGCGTTCTATCGTCGGCTGACATCAAACCACAGGAAAGACCAAGCCCTTCCTGGCTATCGTCCATCGCGATATACACAGCTGACATCGTTCTACTTGCGCGCGCGAGAGAACGAGCTGGCGCGTCCAAGGGTCGTGTCTGGGGTAAATGGATTCTGTGCACGCCGGACCCCCCTCTGTCATTCCCTTTCTCTGCTTTCCGCGGGGCCTATTCGTCAAGATGACTTTTCTTCTTTTCTTTTTCCCTAAGAATATCCAACAAGACGTCGGGAAGGACGTCAAGAAGTAGATTGAGCAGGAGCCGAAAGAGAAAGAAAAGAAAAAAAATTGGGAGGAGGAAAGAAAGAAGCAAAGAGGAGAGAAAACGGATGGACAGGATGAAGGAAATCGTGAGAACGATTAAAGGGAAGAACAAAAAGGAATATGGAACAAAGAGGAGAGGGGAAAGGAAAGAAAGAGTGCCCAAATGAAAGATCAAGAATTATGAGTGATAGATAAGAAGGAGAAGAACGACAGACGATCGGAAAAAGGACCAAAGTACGGAAAGGAGCAAGAGCGGACAAGAAACGAGATTTGGAAGAGAAGAACAGAGAAGAGGTGCGGTGAGGAAAAATCCGAAAAACATGAACAAGACATAAATAAAATAAAAGACCGGTGATGAAAAGAAGGGGATTTTTTATTTTAATCAGAATCTTCTTCATCCATCCCTGCCTTGAGCCTAAAAGAACCATCATGACTCCAAGTTAGCCCAAACAGGTCCTATAACGAAACTTGATAAGTGAAGGAAGAACACGAACATTTCTAGAAGCTCATGGCACTCAGATAGATGAGCTACTAAAATCGCTTGACCTTCCGGAATAGACCTATCATTTCCGGCATACACAATCACATGACATCAACAGACGATCCTTATCATGCAACTTTCTTCTCAAGAACACCAAAGAGAAAATGTGAACACTGACCCGTCTTGAGCCATGAACTTTCCATCTTTCCTCATCGAGTCCAATTGATGCAATGCCAGATGATACTAAATACCCGAGCATACCATACGGATGGACGGACGATATGGGGTTTCCACGAAGAGCAGAACTCAGAATGATGTTCCTGTAATTTATATGAGCGAGAAAAGGTGCGAAGGCACTCACCGGGTAGAGATCTCGTGCCGAGAATGGACCTCCGTACTTAAGGACTTCGTTTAAGCACTTCTTAATCGTCGACAGCTTGTTTGCCTACATTGGTCATCCAAGATAGAGCGCCATCAGCAAACAGTTCATTCAAAAGGAAGAAGAGAGACGGACGCACTATAGGCATAAGTTCTTCCGAGATAGGTTCAGATGAAGACATGAGTTTATAAATCAAACCGTGACATCTCCTCAGCAGATACAGCAAACCCTACAAGAGCGAAGGAACAGAACAAGACCCATATGGAACCACCAACGATCAATAAGACTCTCGATCATGCTCTCGTGTAGAGACACACTCACATATTGACCCTCGGGCGGCATCTCTCCCTCGGCGTCCACAAACTTTCCATCCACCCGCATCGAGTCGATTTCCTGGAGAGCCATTGAGTAACTAAGAAAGAAAGGATGGAACACTCAAAAAGAGTTGGCTCGTCTATCGACGCGTGGAACGACCCAGCAAAGGTGCGCGGACAGTCACTTACTTGTACAAGTCTGTCTCTCGAAGAGTCCATCGATGGGTAAGCTGTAATCTTTCCAGTTTTGCTCTAAGCTCGCTCAGTCGGTCGAAGATCTATTCTCCCATCAACCGTACCCAGCAGGGACGAACAGGCGTCAGCGTGTTGCTATGAACAAGGGCTTGAACCTCAAACCTGATGCATGGTTTTCACATACCGGCTTCAATGGCGTCGGAACCTCATCCTCATGCAGCGCACGCAAGTCCTGAGCGATCTCGAAACACTCCTCTAGTAGTCCCGATAGAATTCTACTCGATTGCAAGCCAGCGAGATGGATTTGATAAAGACAAGCAAGAAACGTCAGCGGTGACCGGTATTCGAGCATGGAAGCATGTGAACGTACGCTTGACCTGTGGGCACAGAAGATCCTCCCGGTCCCAAAAATTTTCCATCCACACGTTTACTACATTAAATGGTGCGGAACCCCGATTGAGAAAGTCAGAAAGTCTCAAGCAAGACAAGAGGAATCGAATTTTTAGGATGGAGAGGGACCTGCCTATCAATCTTTCTCAGTTCTTCCAGAAGCGCCTTGACTTCCTGCTTCGGTGGCTTTTCCAATGCGGCCAAACTGGAAAGCTGTCTCCTCATCTGAACGATCCGTTGATGTATCGGTACAAGTTCGACCGAAAGAACCGAAAGTGATTTGAACAGGTTGTTCAGCAATCGTTCTAAAAGGAGAGTACGTGTTTTTGTTTTTGTTTGCGGTTAAGGTCAGTGGGGTTTACATGAGGGGAGAGATGTCGCGCAGACGATGACCAAGAAAGCACATCCAGCGCCGGATAGAAAACAATTGATTATCAGCCATGTAAATATTATCGCACGAAAAATGCTACTTATGAGCAAGGAGATAACGAGATAAGGCAAGGAGACAAACCGGAATCTTCCCATTTTCGCGTCAAGAGCTTTTCCATCGCCTCGGGTAGTTGCTTGCTCTCGGTCTCAGCCTGGATGACCTGTTTAAGTTGCTCCAGACGTGTTCTAAACGGTTGGAGATCCGTCTCAGTGTACACTCCGGATTCATTCATATGTTGTAGTAGTTGCTGTGTTGTATCAATCGGTGGAGTAGATAAGAAAGGATGAGACGTGCGTGATATTGATTTGCACAGGATGAAGACAAAGACAAAATAGATAAAAACACTTACACGCATGCTAGCCAATTGACAGAATCCAGCGACGGATGTTCGGGATTTACCGATCTACACAAACGAGAAGAACAAGCATTAGGTCTACAAGAATCTGGGAGTGGACAGAGGGATGGCGGATGCGTAGAAGAGGCATGATATAAGGGTAGCCAGTATAGAGGGAACGTCGGAATACGCTGGATGTGGAAATTCGGCCACCCGATAGGGTGCTGGTTGTTCGCCGAATCTTGTTTGATGACGAAATGGAACATGAGGAACTAGAGAGATGAACAAGGGCTCTTACCGTCAAGAAGAACAGAGACACGAGCGAGAAGACATCCGACAAGGTTTGATCGACCCTATTCGGTTGAGTGACCTCAACTTCTGTGGACGACGGTGCGTTTGTCTGGTCCTCTGATGAGTTTTCGTCTCGGACATCATTTAACTTGGTCACTATGGATGCAGAAGCGGGAGTAGATCTGTCCTTGATCAGAACGGAATTATGTATAGGGACAAACTCGGGAAGAAGAAAAGAAACGAACCTTGCTTGAGGACAGCGTGATAGATCGATTCGACATCTGTGTGAGAAGTATTGGCAACCGGTCGAATGCCAAGAACAAGAACGTATGTGTGCATTAGACCATGTTGAGCGGGACACCAACGCACGGCAACGCTAGAACCATAGAAAGAAGTCGAGGAAGAAAGACAAGGGAGAGACGAACCTTGAGGTCTGATGTACTCTGTCGCACTAGCTTTCTTGAGAGCTTGAAGTCTAGATTAACAATGTGGTGTAGACCCCAGAGATTGGTCGTCAGCATTGATCCGATAGGGGATAAGCTTGGGTATGGAACGCACCTTGTTCGGATGCTGTCGAAGAAAACAGATCAAGTTCGGAAAGCATATACGGAACGAAGAGATAACAGAGAGGAAGAAAGAAAGATAGAAGAAGAAGAGAATCGACGAGTCATGGCGGTTAGTTTGAACACAGGAGAATAGGAAACAACGTGGCAAAGAGGACCGACTTGATTAGGGATTCAAGGATCGAGAGTTCTTCCTGTGGCACCATGGCTACTCGATGTCTGTATGTCTACCTGTGTGTGTGTGTGTGTGTGTGTGTGTGAGAGAGAGAGAGATTGTGTGAGTGTGTGAGCGTGGATATGAGTCTGTATGTGAATGAGCGAGTGTGTATGCAAGAGAGCAAGGAAGGTCAACAAGGCTCGTCTGGATGATGGCAGTCGAGTGGAAAGAGATGGCGGCATGATCAAGGGCTGAACGGCCTGGGCTGGGGTGGTGATTACGTAAATCAATTGGTTACAACCAGGGTTACAAGATTAGATAGATTAGATAGAGCGACCAGACGTGTGGCCTGCGTTGCTTCCTTCTGGCCTCCGTACACTCTGCAGCTCAATCGGCCACGACGCTTCCGGAAGGATGGGTTTGTGTAAGGTACTGGAGGTGTTTGTCGGGATCTGCGAGATTTCTGAATGAAAGTCTAAGCGAGTAAGGGAACGCGACAAAGGCGAGCACACTCAGAGGCGTCAGAGAGCGACGGCTGATGGAAGGACAAACCCACAACAGATATGGTCTCAATACAGTCTCGCATGCTTTGAACGGTGTCATGGACTGTCGTACACCCACCCGACATGTCCAGAGTCTTCTTTCTGTTCGATGACCATCAAACGGGACGCCTAATGTGTGCGCGCACGGTGTGGGTAGATGGTTGGCGTAACCCTAACAGTCTGATCACCAAGTTCACCACTCTCTTAACTGTTCCATACACTGAAACGCTGGTTGTCGTCGTCATATGCAGCACCAGCATACATCCATACAACCATCACCCGTACCAACGACGTTATGAACAATCGTACGTATAGAAACCTTGTTTGGAGTTGGATCTGTCGAGAGTCAACTGACAGACGATTCCTTTCTTTCAGCATCGGCACCTCCACCGGCTTATTCCATCCAAAGGCCCATCCAAGCGCTGGCAGACACTAGAAATGGATCCGTCAGAGTACGTACGGTCACTTTCCTTGCTGCCGTTCTTCTTTCCGCTCGCAGTCCAGTCGATAGTTTACCTTTATCTGATGCACCTGTTGCTGATCCCTATGCGTTTCTTCGAAACTTTCGTTGACCACACAGATCGTTGTCGTCATTGCTGCGATCGCGGGGGCGATTTGGTCAATCATCGCAGCCGTCAGATCACTCAGATACCTGTCGTCCTCCACCGAGACCTCGAGGATGAGGATCACGGATATCATCAGTGCAGTCCTCTATTTGATCATCGGAGCTATCGAGATCCTTGGTTTGGCCGCTTGCTTCAAGGTTTGCTCTTCTCTCTCTCTCTCTCGCGTACTCTGTCTCAATTCAAGAGGGCTTATATTGTCTTCCACAGCAATCCCGAAGAGCCGTCAAAATGTATTCGGCCGGAGCCCTCATTGTAATTCTGCTAGCATTCATCGCCGGGGTTGTCAACATTGTTGCCGAAATTGCCTTCAAGGTGCGTCCGTTTGCTCTGCTCCATGTTGAAAGTTGTATCATCCGTGCTCTGAACACGTCATCTATCCCTTCTTGACTCAACATCTGGATCCACAGAGCGACTTGAAGGCAGCCTGTGTCACTGCCGCTACGACAACAGGTGTATCTTCTAGCTGGTGGGGATCCAGTTCGACCGTGCTTGGTTCGGAGGATGCTCAGGATTATTGTGCAAGCAGGTGGAGCAGGACCATCTGGTCAGATGTCATCTGGCTATGCGCTACTACCATCATCGCCGTCAGTTAACCTTCCTTTCCTTCTCGTGCCTTTCTCTGCTACCTCTATCTTGACTGCCTCTGATCCTCGTGCTAGCATATTCAAAGGCCGTCATTGCAATGTTTGCAGTTGGCTATGCTCGACAACTCGCTCAGGCAGCTGTGTTCAGCCAGGCCAATGAGGTCCACGAGAACGATCCTTCGTTGGGAGTTCCTCTGACCGCTTACCAAGGTCGAGTTCCGGAATACGCTCCTCCCACCGCACCTCCTTATCGTTCGTTCCTTTCTCTTTTTCCTTCGCTGCTTGACCATATTCAGCTGACTATAGATTCCTTTGCCTATCCGAATCAACCCTCATGCTCCTATAGCCGGCCCACCCGCCTCTGGATCATCGCACGACATAGACTCGAAACAATCCTTTGTGGCAGCTTCTGCGGAGGATGAAGCATGGAACCAGTCACTCGCCGAATCCGAACGAAGAGAATGGCAACAACATCAAGAGAATCAAGAGGCCGAACGTGCCTATATGATCGCTCACGGAGGCGCAGCTCATGCGAATGAGGAGGAGGACGAGGCATGGGAGAGATCCCGGAGGCAGGCCGGGTTCGGCGAGAGTGGAAGAAGCACGAGGACGAACGAAGACCAGGGAGGAGTAGTCTGAAGAGACAATCAAAAGGCGTCCTTGTTGTCCCCTTTGTCTTTCTCCTCCTTTCTATCGTTCTGTCAACACTTGAGTTCCTCTGATTTATCATCGGACTATTTACCCTACCCAGACTGCTTTTCCTTCTTCCTGTCTCTGCTTTTTCCCTTTTCTTCCCTTGACAATGTGATCATCGGCACGAACTGTTCTGCCCTCTGTCTAATCTTCTGAAGCATATCGATAATAATCTCTAGTGTCTCCCGGCTTATCTCTTGTTCTATCTTGATTTGATCAACATGTGGATGTGAACGAGCTCGATATAAGCATGCTCCTCCTTTCTCGCACCTCAATTTGTGTCTCGTCGTTAGTTTCTCTTTTCCGTCGTCTTTCCCTTTCGACCTTCTCGAACCCAAATCATCCAAACGAGACCGAGTCTTGAAATCGTGAAAGAAGAGTTTCATGAATCAACGCGCAAAACTAGAGAACAAAAAGAAATCAGCACTCGAAAGGATCCAGCCGAGCCCTGTCGAGTAGTTCTACATAATGGTCCTCGACAGTGTTGAACGTCTCTCGAAGTTTTTCTATTCGTTCTGATTGATCAATTTGACTCAATTGGTCCTGCATTCAGGCCGGCCCCAGTTTCAGCGGTTGAAGATAGAGAAAGAGAGAAGGAATGCTGTCAGACCGAAGGAAAGAGAAAGATACAGAGGAAAAAAGAAAAAGAGACAAACATAATTGAACCGGTAGAGTCGTTCTTTGACAAACAACCTGTATGCTTTGTTTGCTATCCTATCTTTAGGATCGAGCACATGAAGCAGAAGGATCTCGTATAGTCTTTGGAATTGGCGCTATCAGAGGTACAAAAAAAAGGAAGCAAGATTGGTTAGATGTGTATCAAATTGTTTTGGTTCTTAGGGATGATAAGGAGAAGGTTGAATTAAGAGGAACCCCTCAGACTTACTTTGGCTAGTTTCAACTCCTTCCTCTTTGCTTCCAGCCAGGCTTTGTCCACACCGACATGTCGATCCAACTTGAGCTTTCCATCGAACTCTCCTTTTTTGACCAATCGCTCGAGCATCCTTAAATCGCAAATGTCTCGCAGATCATCGACGATCTCGGAAGGATCTTCGATCGTCAATTCTGCTATTGAAGATATCGTGAGGGTATATGCATATACAGCCGAGTATAGCGCGGCTTTATTTTCGAGGATAGGTAGAGGAGGGGAAGGGGGTGTTAAGAAAGGACAATCTTTAAAAAGCAGGGTAACACAACCATGAGGCTTATACAGAGAAGATACTTACAGCCATGACCTCTGAAATGACAAAAGACATTCAACATACGAGCCAAATCAAACGTCAACTTTATTTTTTTCGCAAAAAGCCTGAAACTCGAAGAACATGTACGAACTGTCCATGATAAGCAGGTAAGACGATAAATTGGCTGCTCGAACAAATATAACGGAAACCTTGATCAACTTTCATGTGCTTTATGAAAAGTTTAAATCGCTGAGAATATACCTTAGTCTGAGTCTAATCATGTCCGGATAATGGAAGAACGGATAGAGACTCGTATACCCAACGAAATGGTAAGTCCATGCTTCTTCCTTCTCTGATCTGTCTATGGTCTCTATCTTTGGCGAGTCTGAGGACGAAAGTCCCGCTGTCTTTTTAGACGTCGTCGGTGTTGGGCGCCGCCTTTTTTCATACCTTTCAATAAGGAGTAGAGAAGCATAAAGTCAAGCTGAGACTCAACGCAATTCAGAAATTGAGGAGTGGACATACGAGATAATAAACTCCCACCGGTCATCGTCCTCCTGGTTGATCGTTAGAGAGCGCGGTTAGCCTTGATGGTTAGTAGGGTTGTGTGGGAAGGAAGATACCTACCTCAACGTATTGTCCTCCTTCTATGTACAAAGGGACTAGAATTTGCATTCTTCGGTGATATTTTCTGAAATCCGGGTCAGATAAGCTCGTCTACGATCCCATCAATCGAGCAAGGATATTTTTGAGTTTCAGCAGGTGTTTGTTTGTAAAGCAAGTATCACCATAGAACAGGTACACACCTTCCAAAGTTCATAGACGACAACTTCTGAATCACTCTCTCCCTGATCTACAGCCCCATCTTCTTCGTCAGGATCCACAAATTTTCGTTTCCTTCCCTTTTCCGCCTTCTTTCTCTCCAATGCCTCTCCTGTAGGTCTCGAGTATTCTCCGATCTTTGTCCCGAACGGCTTGAAGGAAAGTGCGTCCGCCTTTAGACGCGCGTCAAACTCAGCAGAAGAGGTCGTGTGGTCTAAATGCATAGAGACATCAGTGACGATTGAACGTCGTCAAACCAAATCAGATACCTTTTCCAAGTTTGATCGAAGTGGCTTAGGAACGGCTTCGGCTCACCAGGAGCTAGGAAATCAGCTAGCTTGAGCGAGATATCGTCCGCCGGGGTAGCGCTCGACCCAATCTTGGCATCGTATGTCACCGAAAGAAATTGGTAAAGGCTTCCGGAGGTAAGGTTTAGCTGGTAAGAGTGTAGACAAGACCAACAGACGTCAGGTTAGGTCGGTTTGTTGTTTATGAGTGATACCAAACAGGACGCGTCGAGGGCGAACGGAATGCGTCTGTTCTAACGAACCTGGACCTTGAGGTTTTTGTACCCAAAGATCTTTTGATCGTCTCCAAAGATCGAGTAGGTGAATGCTGGATGGTACGGTTGAATGAGAGCCTGTTCTGACTTTGAAGAACTGCACAAAGCTTCAGCATCAGGCTCGTCCCGTCCTGTGTTCCAGCCCTCCCCAGATGCGAGTAAGAGAAACACGGTCAGTTCATGATGTTTCCCAACTGATAGAAGACTACGCGAAGAAAGAGTTATAGCGCACGCTGGACGAGGGAGATTGCCTCGTTAGAGTCACAGATCCAAGCCATAGGGATGATAAGGCAGAATGTGTCGGGTCAAATGAAGGAGTGATGGATGGAATGAAGGATGGGATGATCAGAAAATGTTTAATGACTCTCCACACGCGTCCATCTCTGCCAGCCGTTCGAAGTATCAGCAAGAAAGCCATCATGTCTAATCTTACACCCATAGAACCTATCACTCAGGTCAGGATCTAGCGTGGGCCATGAGGAATTATAATGGATCAGATTCACTGATGTGATCTTTTGTCTGCTCATTAAAGATCTCTCACAGAATCATTCGAATATTAGGACAAAACCCTGGTCGCTTTACCCTTCAAGGTTGGAGTCAAACAGAAATCTCACCTCCGTGAAGTCTTGTGCTTACGAGGAGAAACCACCCTCAACATGTTTCTCGTTTAGGGACAAACACCTATCTTGTAGGCAACTCGTCGCCCTATGTCTTGATCGACACAGGAGAGGGTAAATCGGCCTATCTGCCTCTCTTGATATCTTCTCTTGGTCCGGAAGGGTCGATCTCTGATATCATTGTGAGTTGTACATGTTACATCTACTCGCTGGTATGAAATCGAACTCAATGATATCATCTTTCTCAACCATGCATAGATCACCCACATGCATAAAGACCACTGGGGAGGACTTGCTGGCGTTCTTGGTCTTCTTACAAAGCAAGGCAAGCCGAAACCGAAAATCTGGAAGTGGAAAAATCCAGAGACCGATGCGGCCATCGTAAAGTCCGTTCCAGAGGGCTCTTACGAACCAAGTGAAGGATCAGAGGTGATTCACTTCTTGGCAAATAACCAGGTAATGTCCCTTTTTACTTTCTTATGATGAGAGTCTTCTTCATGACTGAGAGATCGTTGTTCACTGAATGATCAGATATTTACTCTCGGCGAGACCATACTTAAAGTTATCCACACTCCCGGGCATACTGGTAACTCATTATGTTTTTGTCTTCTTCTAAAGCGACCACCACTGATAGAAGTTGTATATGACTTGCGCCCCTCAGAAGATTCAATCTGTCTTCAGATGGATGACGGGTCGATCTTCACGGCAGACAGTGTGCTTGGTGAGAGTACGGCCGTGTTTGGTCACCTACGACCCTACCTAGACTCTCTCCGACAGTTATCGTCTTTAAGTCCCACATCTCTCTATCCAGGACATGGTATCGTTATCCTAAACGGCCTGAAGACGCTAGAGGACTACATCACTCATCGCCAGATCAGGGAGGATCAGATAATGAGTCTCTTGCAAAGACAACCATCGGGACCCGAACAAGGAACAAGGCTCCCAGGCGCCTGGGAGAGCAAGAGTAAAAATAAAGGGGAGGGGGGTTGGTCGGTAGAAGAGCTCGTATTGGAGATGTACGCAGATGTAGGATTCGTTCTTCAGAACGCAGCAGCCAGAGGTGGTCAGTCAGGGTTGTTTCTTTCTACAGAATCCCGTCTTACATCTCATCTGATGGGTCTCATCTGTTTGTCCCTTGTAATCCGCGGAAAATGACGATAGTGATACTTCATCTTGAGAAGCTACTGGATGAAGGAAAAATCAAGAAACACAACCGAACTAAAAACGAAGAAGAATGGGTATTAGCCCACTGATACGCGCACATGCGTCTCTTCTCTGTACCTCCTCCTTCTCGTCTTCTTGGTCTTGGGGAGTCCTCGGTTATGTTTCTTTCGTCCCATCCTTTGTGATCTTGCTCTTGCTACTTTCCACTCTGCTTCTATAGTTGTATCCGCCTTATGTCTCATCCATGATCTCATACGATATCTCTCTCTCATGTCCGTTCTATTGTTACTTTTCTTTCTTCCTTCCACTGAATAATCATTCGAACAACGTATACTACATAAACATGTTGACTACCAAGAACACTCATTCGTTTACCGAGAAGGGAGAAGAAAAGAAAAGCTCTCACCAAAAGAGAGAAGCAGGAATGAAATAGAGCATGCCTAGAGAGTTGAGTACATGTATCTCGAGACCAACGAAACCATTCGATAGACCCTTTTGATCTTTCAGGAATCTTTCCCTGGATCGTAAGCTGATCGACCGAAGCTCTTCTGTCTACACATATATAGTTAAACGGTCTAATGACTATGAATGACAAAAGAAGAAACAAAGGTGATATATGAACTAACAAAACAGGGCTGTGAAAAAATACCCTGCATTGCGTCGATGTAGAATAGGGAATTTTCATGATTTTATATGTTTAAAAAGCCAGTAGAGCAATAATACGATACATCTTTTATGACGAAGGGTGGAAGAGAAAGGGGTTTACGTAGTGAAACCTCAATGGAATAAGGATAAGAACAAGAGATGGAATGATGGATGATGATGCGTAGACATGATCTAAGGTATTTGAGAATCGATAATTGGAGATAAACAGACCAGGACGGTGGCATCAAAAATATATAAGTACAGGCAAGCTAGAGTAGGGGTTGTTCTTAATTTTTAAGAAGAGTGGGGAGGAGGGGGTCGTTAAGATAAAACAGACATCCGGGAAACCATAAAAACCATCAGAACCGTCAAAAACAAAGCAGCAAAGGCGAAGAAGGCACGCGAAAAAAAAGCAAAGAAAGAGACGAAGAAGAATGATAACAGCGCGCAGAGAGAAAAAGAGAATCTATCGAGCCGAAGCTGTGCTCGATCGAGTACTCCTCCTGACCGGTCGGGCAGGTTGCGTAGCCGGGGCCGTCACGGGCGTAGGGATCATCGAGGGTACACTTGGAGTCGCAGTCTCGACAACAGAAGCAGTCGCGGGAGCAAGTGCAGATGCGGTTGAAGATCTAGGGATGGGCACGGCAGAACGGGACGTAGTAGCAGTAGCGGCGGCCGCCCTCCGCTTTGGGAGTGAGCTGTTCGTCTGTTCAACTGACACTGCCCCGTTGGGTTTTCCAACTTTTTTCACGACGCCCGCCGGGGCAGGTGTCGCCACCAAAGTCTTCGAAGGCGCCTTTACCACTGGGAGATTGGTGGCAGAAGGCTTGATTGTGTCTTTAGGGATCATTCCGGAAGAAACCGTCGGCAAGGTTGTGGCTTTGGATGTTGCAGTCGATGTGGGTAGGGGTGTAGGCTTAGATGATATCTTGCTGGCTAGGGGCATAGGTGATATCAAGGACTCGGTAGCTTTAATGTCGTTGGCCTTTGACCCGCTTTCGGTTGCCACAACAGAGTCGGTGTTGACGCTAGTGCTATCATCAGTCACCGGGCCAAGACCAGATGGTTTTGAGAGAACAGAAGCACCAGAAGCAGGCGCCGAAGTTTTCGAGACAGCCTTGACGGCTTTTGAAGGTCTAGGAGCACGAGGTTTCGGATTAGCCTGGACCGGTCTGGGAGTGTTTGAAGATGACGTGGTCTGTGGTCGATTGAGTTTTGGTTGAGGAGCTGTAGATGGGCCTGCATGAACATGAGCTGGCTTGACGCTTGAAGTAGCTAGAGCAGGTCTCACGGAAGTCGGGTTGGGTTTTGGAACAGTGGTTCGTAGAGGCTTCGGACCAGTCGGATAGTTGGACCTAGAAGCTTGGGAGATTGGTAAGAGATGTAATGGACGACGGGAATGCGTCATCTCTCGGTCTCCGAACGCCAAAGCAGGGTTGGACAGCTTGAGGATTTTCTTTATTGAATTAAAGAAAGACACATCATTAAATAAATCAGTATACGCCACCCGAGAAACTTAAAAATCTGAATCAGGACGTGGATACTTACCTCCAAAGGAGCAGCAGGAAATTTTGAAGCCAGTCTGGGTTCCAAAAACCCATCTAGCAAAGCGTTCCCAGGCATCAACTGTTAGGAGTATAAATCGTCAGTCATTTGCCCTGTCTAGAAAACTCAATCTTAAATTCCACCGTTGCAAGGAAAAAGATACTCACAGCGATAGCTACGTTCCTAGCTGTATCAAGCGACACCCAAATCCCATCCACTCCCGGCTCTGCATCATCCCCAAATGCAACCTCGACATGCTCTAATGCGCTTTTCAGCAAGTCGACTTTCGGTTGTCTTTCTTGTTTGCCTTGAGGAGACGGGCATAGCGTTTCGACACAGGATGTCATGTTGATAAATGCACTATCAATTCGGCGGAGAAGGGTAACATCGGCAACAACACATTTGAACACGGGGACTATTGACAAGTAGGCAAACCAGAGAACAGATCGAAAGCAGGCGAATCAGTCACACGAAAGAAAGAATGACGACACAGTAACAAGAGACATTACTCACGACCAGAGGCCAGAGTAGCGGTGATGGCGGGGGTTAGCTGTCTGATTGGCTCGACAACCAAGGTCGCAGGACCGACGCGAGCAACATCCTTCGGTAATTGTTCAACAACAGACGGCCCGGTCAAAGCATCTGGGGCAGCCATAGAAGAAAGATCAGGCTTGCTATCCGTAAATGTCGTCTGAGTTGAGAGAGGGCTGTGTGGAGTAGATGTATTCGCCGGTGTGACGGTCAATGTCGAGGAAGACTGAGACATGGGAGATTGTCTGTGAATGTTGATTAAATCAGAAGATAGATCTTCAAGGGCAGGAAGCTGAACGTCATCATCTGGCATGGGAGACGTCGGAAGATGGACAGAGGTAAACGAGAGGAGGGTTCGATCTTCAGTCGGTTCAGGCTTGTACATCAATTCAACTGAAACATCGTCTTCCTCTCCATCAACGCTGGTTGCGAGGCAGAAATAAGATAAAGATCACCACATAAACACAGGGGTCAGTCAATCAGGATAGCAGTGGCGAGTAACATCCTCACCGGACACCTATACAAAGCAAGGAAACAGGTGAGGAAGAAACACTCACTCCATAAGCTCAATCATGTCCGACACCGAGACAGATAGTTGACTTGGTTCGGTACTCGCAACGGACGTAGAATTTGCTCCACCAATCAAAGGAGATCTTTCTCTTTTGACCGGCGCCGGCAAAGGTGTAGGGAGCAAGCTTGACCGTCTCTGTTTGATTGCTCGTTTGGTCCTTGATCTTTCCTGTCGATCTTCTTCTCCCACACCAATCATACAGTCGGCGCCCGTTCTTTCCTTGTCTTCCTTCCTGATCCTCTTTGCCGCCAGCTCATCTTCGCAACCATTGTCGTCGTCGTCATCATCATCCTCATCCTCATCATCATTATCAGGTCTTCCCATCCGAAGTGCCGTAGCCGCACGGACACGTTCGACCAGAGCAAAAGCAAAAGCCTCCTTTGCGCGCTTGATGTCATCCATCGTGCCAGACGAGCCTGACCGAGTGGTATCCTGAGTCGCGCCGTCATGCCTACCGATATCACTCTCCATATTCGTCCCATCCTCCAAGCCAAGCATCCCGAACCGAACGGACCGAGGTCTTCGAGCACCCCAGACCCTCTCCAGTTCTTCTAAACCGACACTTTCCGGTCCTAGAAACTCTTTCTCATTGTCTTCTTCCGTTTCCTCCCCTTCCTCCATCCCACGTCGGCAATCCTCTTCGTCATCTTCCATGCTCAACAACGCGTCAGCCACACGCGTTTCCTCCCAAACGGCCCCTTCGCTGGGTGGTCGACAGTACATCTCTGGGGAAGAGTGAAACCCGGGCGACAATGGTTCCAATTTGACGACCTCCTCCAGACCAAGAACTGAGGTTGTCGACAGTTGCTCAATTTGACTACCTACAGCGACTGACATATTCTGTAAAGCCCAAGCTTCGGCCTTTTCCTTGGCGCCTTGAATTTCTAAATATTCGTCCGTCTCTGTACCTGGGGAAGAGTACTCAAACAACAGACTTTTCTCGCTGAACGATGGGGTGAGCGCGCCAACTTCGCACACACTGATAGATTCCTGGTCATCAAAATCAGGGTGAGGGTATGGAACGGATCTCGAGTGAAACGGAAGTAGAGAAAGCGACAGGTTGAAGTCTTCTTCCGACTGCTTCGTATGAGCCATAGAAACGTCGAGCCCAGCGGTTGACTCGTCTGGACTTTGGGCAACAGAATGAAATCCTCCGAACCGAGAGGGTGACGATGGAATAAATGTGCCGTCCAATGGGTGACCAGATTGAGGGAGAGCGACCAAGGAGAGACCTGGGCTAGGGTTTGGCGAAAGGCATGTCGGTGGTAGAAGCATAGTTCGTGGGACATCAGATCGAGAGTTGAGCGCCGTCGGCTGAGTTACATGTAGCGCAAGAGGAGGGTTGACGAATGGTGTGGCTGACTCGGGAGAATGAGGAACAGAGGCCAACGCAGGATTCATAGTCGGCTGGGAAAACTGCTCCATAGAAACATTCAAATCTCTGTTGGCCACCGGGGGAACCGAGACAAATGGAGCGGCGTCCAACAATTCGCGTGGCGTCGGTGGTGGCGGTAGAGGCGGATGGAGATGGTGGTGATGGTGATGACGATTGATCGGTTTAGATCGGTACTGACCATCTATAGGAATGCGATAAAAGTCAATTCCATCGAATGAAGACAGACCTCCTAGGGTTCGTGCGATCCTCTGTTCGCTCGTCTCCGCCTCATTCTCGCCTTCTGACGAAGATTCGCTGGAGGATGATGAGCAGGACGTGTCGGACGAATTCCGAAGGTAGATGGGTCGACAGTATCCAGTCTGAGGATCGGGTGACAAGGACGCGCGCTTCTTCTTTGGCCGGCGTGTTCTTGTTGAGGAGGGGAGAAGCGAGAGAGGATCCTCATCATCAGATGAATCGTTGGGCGAGTCGGATTTGGTTCGCGCCGGTCCGCGTTTGCGGTTAACCGTACCTGATGGAGCGGACGAGTTCGTGTTAGAAGGCGAGCCTAGCAAACGAGACTGCGCTCCGGCAGGTTCTGGTGAGGTTTCCCGGCCACCAACCTTAAGACGAATTTTGAGACCAGGTTTGGTGGAAGCGGTGGAGGCAGCTAAATTGGCCGTCAGACTCGACGGGCCGTCTCGTTCTACTGGCACAGGCGTTCCATCTCTCGACTCGTCCGTCTCGTCTGTCAAGACCCTGTCTTTTCCTTTTTCTTTAGCTTTGACAGCCGCCTCTTCCCTTTTGCGCTTTTTTGTTCCCTCTAACTCCTCCCGAACGCTCTCCAAACCTTCCCGAACGAATGGACTTTTGCATCCAATGGCCTCGTTTGAAAGATACCAGACGGTCCCTCTCGGCCGGCGACCGTCCGCACAGGCATCTGGGTGGAGAGCAGGAGCAAGAACGGCTTCCGCAACAGACCCAAGGAGAAGGTGCTTCGACAAGAGACATGGCCGTGAGGTGAGAGCCGCTTTTCGAGCGTGGGAACGTATGCTTGATGTAATCTGTTGTTCAGGAGTAATCGCCGGACTGGTCGAGCATGAAGAAGTGGAAGTATATGGGGGCGTCAATTGTACTCGTCGAAAGTGTTCGGTAACAGAAGGAAGAAGAAAAAACTAACCTGGACCTAAGCCATCCTTTGGAGACACACACATGAGAGAGCTCCTTAAGGCCGAGAGCTCGATTGTTCTGCAGAACCAGGTAAGTCAAACGTAACGACGTTAGTCAGAAACAAGTCTTTGGGCGCTACAAACAGTTCATGTGGAGGCTGTACGTACCGAGCTCCAGATAGCTGCGCATATTGCCATGAGAACCTTGTCGTTCAGGTCTTCTTCTGCCAGTTTGGCCCGCATGGCCTTTGTGGGTGGGAAGCCAGAGTCAACGGTATCATCGACAGTCGATCTTCTTGTTCCTTTTCCATGAGCGATACTGTCATTTGAAGAAGTCGTCCGGGATGGTGTCGGGGTGACTGCCAGGTCTGTCGTCGATTTTTGAGCCAACGCAGTGGAGAGCCTGGTCCGTTTGGGCCGGGAGGACGGCTGTGGAGGGGTTGGCTGGTGATCGACGGATGTCACGGGTGACGCAACAATGGTGGTACTGGCGTCGTTGACTGGAGCAGGAGCAAAGTCTGGAGCAATCTGTCCGGCCGGCATCGTGTGTGGTGCGGGCGAGGGGACGATGCCCTGCTCGGAGGAAAGGGACGAGAGCGAGGATGGCGAACTCGGTAGTAGCGAGGACCCCCCTGATGGAATGGAAAATGACAGAATAGTAGTGGTCGTGGTGTGAAAAGGGGGAAGGAAAGGGCGAGACCTGGATCAGGGATATATGTGTGTGTATAAGGGGATATGTATGTTTGAAAGTGGGTATATGCGTAAGCGTGGGTGATCAAGAAAATGACGTCGAAGGTGGAGGTGAAAGACAAGTGGTGGTTGGATGGATACAGAAGGCAATGAGAAGCAGAAAGAAGACAGAGTTCAGCCAAGACAGAAGTGCGTGCGTGTGGGTGTATGGGTCTAGGAGAGAGAGAGATAGGAAGAGAGCCAACGGGAACCACCAAGAAAGAAAGAAGGAGAAAAGGGACCGACCAAGAGAAAACACTCAATCAAGACGGAAAAAGGGCTGTGTGTGGGGGCACACACACAAGCACACACGCAAGGGTCGAGAATTGAGCTCTGTGCCCAGACGTGAGTTTGTTGTCTTGCTTTGGGTCGTACCACTAGAGGCAGAGATTTTTCAGACAGAGAGAGAGAAAGATAGATAGATGGGTATGTGGGAAGGGAAGATAGGCAAGATCGAGAGAATCCTGAGTTGCTTTCAAAGAATGAGGGAAGGGATAAAAAAAAGAGTAAGAAGGGAAAAGAACGGAGAAGAGAAGAAAAGAAGAGCGAGAGGGAAAGAGATGGGGGGAGGGAAAGAGAAAAAAAAAAAAAGGAAAAAAAAAGGAAAAAAAAGGGCACGCGGAAAAGGCACGAGGAAAGAAGGTAGGCGAGGGCAAAAAGGCACCAGGCACCAGGCACGAGCTATTGAGTGTGGCCTCAGATCGAGAGGGATGAAAAAAAACTAGGAAAAAAAATGAAGACAAAAATTAGTCGCCCTTTGCTCTCACTCACTCGCATTATGACAAGCAAGAGAAAATTCAATGGCCGGCGCGGAGATCTATTCGCTCGAGGTACGGAGACTGCGGATGTGCAAACAGGAACGCTTAGTCATTTGCTTAGTCATTCATCGGCTGAATCCTTCCCTGCCTCCCATCTGTTTGACCCGATCTCGCTTTGGCCCCCCGGAGATAACCACAGGCATTGTGCTTACATCTCATCACTTATCTATCCTTCCCTCAGTTAAGACATCACGTCAGAATTCACGTAGTCCTACCATAGGCCTGGAAGAGGCCACTCACGCACACGCACAAGCATAACTACACACAAGAGATATCTTTCCATGCTTCAGCAGGATCTGTCCGATCTCGTTCGAGCTCTGGATCGGCGGATTTTGTACCCGGTAAATACCTCGGTCGGGACTCTCTGGATCATTCGCGCCAGAAGGAATACACTCGCTTATGATGGCTTATGCTTTCACTTGTCCTACAGATCATTCTCGCATATACTTGCAGTTTGTACTCTCGTCTTGTTCTATGCCCTCGTGTCTCCAGTTACCTTTGCTCTTACTTCTTTGCTCACCTTCACATCTGCTCATGCATACATAGGTTACATCGACCGTTCAAATATCTCAAACAGTCTGACATCGCTCGAACGAAGTATAGGGCTCTCGCCAGAGCGCTATGCTCTGTCGGCGTATGTAGTTCCCTTCTTAGTCTTCTTGTCCTTTTTCCGATGTGACAAATGTAGACCATACTCTCCTGTTTTGTTATTCTCTTCTGGGCTCGGGTTGGATACCTATACATTTGCAGAGCTTTGTTCACCGTCTCTTTGGTCATCATCGAGGTTCCCTCGTGAGGTCTCCTTTACTTGTTCTTGAATTCCTTCGATTCTGTGAGCAACATCTCTAAAGGAGAATGTTCACAAATCCTTTATCCAACAGAAATTTGTTGGTTAAGAAACTGGGACCCAAAAAGTGGCTCTCGGTTCTGGTCGCAGGATGCGGCTTGTGTACCATCTTTCAAGCTTGCGCCCCAAACTATCAGTCTTTAATTGTCATCAGGACCATCCTTGGCGCTTTTGAGGGTGTGTATATGACCATGCTCCTTTTTAGTTGTGACTATATGTCTTGTGTGTGTTATTCTGCCTATGGCGCGCTGATACAACGGTTTTCTTTCCAACCGATCAACCGGGCAACTCGTTCCCTGGTTTTCTCTCTTCTCAACAATAGGCGGCGTTTTCCCTGGCTTTCTCTACGCTCTCACTGTATTCTATCCTCCCAAAAACCTCACCGTCCGGATCTCGAGTTTTACTCTCGCAGCCAGCGTCGCCTTTTCCCTTGGAAGCTTCCTTGCAGGCCTCTTTCTTCCCATATCCAATGGTCCATTTGGTCTAGAAGGATGGCAGCTTCTGTTTCTATTACGTACGTCTGTCATGTGTTCTTGAGGAAGAAAGATGTCAAGGATCTGTGAACGTTGACACATCTTACTTCAGAGGGAATCCTCACCGTCTCTGTGGCTGGTTCTATCTGGACCTTTATCCCTTCCGACAATCACTCTATCTATTTTCTCCGACCTCACCTCAAAACTTTGTACGACTCGATAAAACACGATCCACTTTACCCTCCGCCGGACGAGAGGAACGTCTCTCGTAGTGCCTCTCCCCGCCCATCCGTTTCTTCATCCATCTTACCAACCTCCTCGGGCTCATACCCTCCTATTCCCTTGCCTGTGACGGTCACCGCCCCTGGCCGATCCTTGAGCCGATCCCCTCCGTCTTCCGATTCACATCGACCGAAACAATTACCTCGGATACGGTCTGATTCTTCAACACCGCTGATAACATCCCCGCCTGCAACTGTTATTTCTTCGTCAACATTAAAGACATTGATCGACCCATTCACTATAACGCTCGCCGCTGGCTACATGCTCCTCCTTCTTGCCACTACTCCCTCCGCCTTTCTACCTAGAATCCTTCAGGCTCGGTACGGGCTGACAGAACGGTCGTCCAATGTGCTCGTCGGCACGGTCTACGTGACCGGTGGTTTCGTTCAATTCGCGGTTGGCTGGTGGGCAGGAAGGAGTGGTGTCCGGACTGTCTGGCGGACGGTTGCTACAGGCGTGATCTCTATTTGGTTATTGGTTGGTCTGTGGGAAGCGATTATCATGAGGGGATCTTTTGTCTTCGACACGCCGCATCATCCTCAAAGCGGAACTAGGTTTGGGCATTCATGGCCAGACGGGCTGGAAGGGATCGTAGGGATCGCGCTTAGATTATTGGCGACGTTGGCGACGCCTTGTCTAGGAAGTCTCTTTCTCGCACATACGGTCTCTGTTCCGGTTGTGCTTGTGCCACAATCGGGAACGTTGATGGCGGGCGTTATCGGTATGTCGTTCGCTTTTTCTTTTCGTCTCTTTTCCTTTCCTTCTGTTTCTCGTCTTGCGCACTGTTCTTTCAGGAGAAGAAAAATATCTTGACTGTTATGCATTTATGTATGTGTTCACTTGAACTCCCTCCCCCTCCCCCCACATACACTTTATACGAACAGCCGTCGGAAATTTGGCTCAGGCGATTGGCCCTGTATTATATGCATCATGTATACCACCTCTGTCTCGGTCGCCTAGCCCACTACCTATCCCTATACCGCCAACGACGCATATTTCTCGCGTCATCTCCCACCACAATTTCAATCCTAGCGCGTCGACGACAGCGACCGTCTCGTCAACTTACACATTCTGGGCCGAGTTGGCCACAAGAGATCTTCTCATGGGTTTATCTGTACTCGGGAGTTGGGTCTTATTCGAGCTGGTCGCTCGATGGGTCGAGCGTTGTGTCGAGGAACGATTTGCAAGACGGTTGGATGTTTGGAGCAGTAGAAGTCTACCTGTCGATGTTTCTATCCAAGCCGATCAACATACCGATCAGGAAGAAGAGGAGAGAGACGAAGAGGATGAGAGCGAGGATGAGAGGCACGATGATAGGAGGGAGGAAGGAGAGGAAGAATCATTATTAAGGACCCCAACGAACGATAAATAGATGCAGGTTCTTGTTTCTTTTCTCTTTACTTTTTTCGTGGTTTGATTTATTTGAGTAGGGGGGGGGGGGGGGGGGGGAAGGGGAGAGCGGATAATTCCCATCTGTATAATCGCACGTGTGGCTTGTGCTTATAGTCGCCTAGATGTCTCGCCTTGTGATCACGTTAGCGCATGTGATTGTGTAAAGTTGAACCTGCCAGGCCTGATTGGGCATATTCAAAAGAATTGAACCCATCACCCAACCAACCCATCGATAGAAGATGGCAAGACATGCCATTGTAGGTCGTTTGAAAAAGGAGAGGAGGAAAAGAAAGACAAGGCGAGAATAGGGAGCCACAACAAGGATCCTACAGAGAGGCGGGACATAGTCGAAAGAAAAAAAAAAGAGCATCTCTAGAGAAACAACTGCCGAAAATGGAAAGTAAAAAGAACTCGACGAGTTTATCTGGCAATCTGACCAACAGAGTTCTGTGAGCAGTCGATCTTCAGATCTTGTGACTTTGAGTTTCCTTGACGGTGAGCAATACCAAGAGCAGCGGATGCAGCAGCAGCACCGATGACAACATCAGCAGCCACCACAACACCATGGGCAAAGCATCATGCCTACCCACCAGCCGAACCGCAAGGAAGACCGCGAGACAATTCCAGAGATATGATGGGATTGATACATTTTTATTCTGCTGAAAAGGAACGGGAATAAAAAAATTCGACGCGTTTATTTTCGACGCGTCAGGATAAAAAAAATTGATTATGACTTTCACTACAGTCCGCATTAGGACAGATACTACAGATTGGAAGACGCGCGCCCGGTTCTGATTCGGTGAACACGTCGAGGTGTTCCCTCTTTTTCCTCGATAACTTTCCTTACAGGGAGACTTATCGTATAAAACCACCACTTACGGATAGATGAGAAGTAGACATTTAATATGATGTAGTTTATACAACCAGCGAATAAGTTCCAGAGGAGAAATAAATTTAATTCGACCAGAAAGAAACGTTATTTTCTCTCAGTCTAGTCCACGCGTCACTCGCGACTCGATACGCGCGACGCGTTCCGCAGTGCGCGTCTGACCGGGTTGCCCGTCATATCTACCCACGACTCTTTTACCGGCCAGACTCGAATCCTTCTTCTTCTTCCTCTTCCCTTTTCCCCCCTCACTCTTGCTCCCTAACCACCACCTTCATATTTTCTCTCAACCTCTTACCTTCATACCCAAAACAGTACGTCCTCTTCTCCGTCTCGTCTTTTCTTTGTCTCGCTTGCATATCCCTTTTCGCCCATCATCCCCACTGACGCGCCCTCGTTCGTTCGATTTGGTCCTTATCCAGCCACCTCTCAAATCGTCCCAACAAAGATGTCTGCCACCAAGAAGACCACCGCTCCCGCTACCGGCGCCGCTGCTCCCAAGAAGGCCGCTGCTGCCAAGCCCTCTAGCCACCCTTCGTTCGTCGATATGATCAAGGTTCGTTTCTTTCAGCTTTCTCTAGCGTTCCCTAGTTTGCAATTTTTCCCTTCTCGCTCCATATTTCCTCTTTCGGCTACCGCACCCGGACCCGGGTCAGACCCGTCAAACCTATGGGTCCTGCGCTCGACCATCTCTCTATACATCCAATCGAATCTTTGTTCTCCTTTCCTCGATATCACTTCCACCAACGCCCTCTCCAAGTTTGGGATCGATCCGTTGGGTTTCACCCTTTTGGCGCTCGTTCCCGTCCTGGTCCCCTTCTCTCGCCATTTGGGCCCGAGAGAAGGAGTGACCGTCTGTACGTGATATACACCATCACGTCGAATTCTTCCGTTTCTCTGTTTCAATCGCGTCGCTTCTTTACGAATCCGGATTGCATCATGTCCCATCCACTCTCTCCAGCAATTCGTTCGTTTCTATCGGCCTTGATGCGGTCGTATCGGGCTTGGGAGTCATCCAGGGCGAACGATACCGAGCCGCGGATTGAGTGGAATGTCAGAAATTCTTCCTGACCTGCCATTCCATTCCCTCCTTGACTTTTTTCTTTCTATCGACATTTTCCCACTTCCTCTTTTCTCTCCTATCATCTGCCTTTCGTCTCGTTATCGACGCGACTTGCTGACACCCATGTTATCTTTCGTTCTTCTTCCGTACAGCAATGCATTGCTGAGAACAAGGAAGACGCCCGATCCGGTGTCTCCCGGCCTACCATCAAGAAGTTAGTGAACTATCTTCCTCGTCATGCAGGCCATTGAGTCGTCAATACCAGATACTCATCTCCATGCCTACTTTCTCTTCCTTTCTGCTTAGGTACCTCGCTGCCACCTACAAGCTTGATATGTCCACGTCCAGCAACACCGGAAACCTCGCCCGAGCTATCACCACTGGTGAGGAGAAGGGTATCTTCTCTCTTCCCAAGGGTTAGTAATTCCTTTTTTTTTTTTTTTCCAATGCTCCTCAGTGTAATAGCTTTCTCTTACTTATGCATCTGGTCGTTTTCAGGTATCTCCGGAAAGGTAAAGCTTGCCAAGAAGGAGCCCACCCCCAAGGCCCCTAAAGAGGCTAAGGAGACTAAAGAGCCCAAATCTGCCCCCGTCGCTAAGAAGGCTGCCGCTCCTAAGGCTGTCAAGGCTTCCTCCCCCAAGAAGGCCGCTGCCATCAAGGTTCGTTCTCTTGGAATTCTCCCTACTCTCTACATCTGTCTGAACTGATTGTTGACTGATCTTTTTATATGTTTCTAGGCCCCTACTGCGAAGAAGACCGCTGCCCCTGTTGCCAAGAAGGCTTCTACCGCAAAGCCTGCTGTCACCAAGAAGGCTCCTGCCACTAAGAAGGCCGCTCCGGCAAAGAAGGTCAGTATCTCTTTGAGACCATGTTCCTGCATCTCGTTCTTACCTCCTTTTTTGTTTCTAGGACGCCGCTACCAAGACCAAATCCTCTACTACCAAGGCTGTGACTGCCAAGAAGGGTCGGTTCACTTCTTTCGACACCCTTCTTCACCGTTTGTTCACCTCGGCTCACTTATGATTTTTTTTCCTGTCACAGCCCCTGCACCAAAGAAGGCTCCTGCTGCCAAGAAGGCTGCTGCCGTCAAGAAGTGAACGCCCACCCCGACGTTTTTCCTTTCCTTCCTTCAGACCGCTCCCTTCTCTCGTTATCCCTGGGATTCTTTTACTTGCTTTCGCCTTTGTCTTATTTTTTACCCACTTTTATTCGCGTACTACACGTCTCGATTATTTTCCCCTTTTCTGTACCCTTAGTGTCATGAATTATGTGCACCTTCTCCGTCCTCCCGAGGGAGCACTTTTCTTTTTTCCTTCCTCTCTTTGTTTCTCTTTCTCGGTTCGTTAGTCTCGTCTGTCTCTGTTTATCCTGTCTGTCAACCTACCCTGCCTTACCCGTTCCAAGGCCCCCTTTTTTTCGTTGATATAATAAATCCGCTCTTTGTTCTTTGACTTCGTCTTTTTATTCTTTGTTTTTCTCTTCCTTTTCTCTTGGTTCGGATCAGGGTTTGGTTCCTATTATGTCATGCAGATTCTCATAATTCATCACAGTTCTCAGGACAAGCGCGTTTAAAAAAAAAAAAATGTCCCCGCTGCTTATCCATCCCCAGACAGTCAGGATCAGCGTGACATAGATTCAATTGAAAAGAAATTCGGGATCCCTGTTCATCTCGTCAAACCTACTGATTCAGTCGTCTGAAAGAGACACTGAAGTTACAAGACGATTAACTCTTACTTGAGGTTGTCAAAACGAACTCAGAAAAGAAAAGGAGAAACCTGTGTACAGACGGAAAGAGGAGTACAGATATGGAAGAAAAAGAAAAAGAAAAAATTGTCAGAACGTCCAAACGGAGGAACATAGACGCGCGCGCGCGCGCGTGTGAGTTTGTTCGATTCTTTATCGGCGTTGCGGACAGCGAGAGTGTCTTTGAGATCAACTGATTCTCGTTTTCTTTTTCTTTTTGCTCTCTTCATTCTCTCGCGTTGAGACCTTGCACTCAACATACTTGAGTACTCTCTTCAATCTAATTCTGGTTGCATACGTGATAGGTGACACATTGTGTGAGAAGCGTGACGAGCGACTGATGGCGAAAATTGAATAAAAAGTGACGAGCGATATGCGATTGATGATTCGTACACAGTACACTCGACAAGCATGTTTTCTTGTTTCACTAGAGACTAGATTCATATTGTTGTTGTTTTTTTGCTTGTTTCTCTTTCGGACATTCGTCAGATTCTTCAAATGACTTTGCGCTATTTATTCCGAGTACATGCATGTCACAACTTATACGTTCGTGTCTTGCATACATTCTCCTCCTCGTCTCTGTGAAGTGTGTTGTCCATACTCTGAAGGAGGCTATCGATAAAAGATCAATATATCATTTCCTTTCCTTATTCTTCTTTTTGAATATACAAACGATGAGAAACAAAAGAAAAATCCACTCTCAGTTGTCGTCCGAAACATCCTCTCGCTAACTCACGCCGCTCACCCCTTCGGCTTATCCTCGCGCTCAGAAACCACTGCTGGACCTCAAGCTCTCCACCTTTTTCAGAACCTCGCTCGTACTCCTATCCAACTCTGCCGCGATCTGCATCTGCTTCGTCGTGGGCAAAAGCGCGAAGGCCTCGCAGAGATCTCCATCGACCACAGCCTTGACAGGTGCGTAATAGCCTCTGTAAGCAAGGTGATCTCTTCCAACGAGCGAAGGAGCTTCCGACCGCATGTGCATCTCGAGCGTCGACATGAACTCGATGTCTTCCCTCGACACGAACGGGATGAGGAGTCCGATGGATCCGTGAAGACCGGTGTACAGCAACACGTCCCTCCCTCCAGGAACAAGGGATGTTCGGGTGACGGAAGTGACGATGTCGCCTACGTTGTAGTGGGCGAGCAACGTCGTCTTGTTGGGTGCGCCCATCAATTTTGACTTTTCGTGAAGGATACCCGCACCGGTGGGATCATCGTCCACCGATCGTGTGACAGAAGTCGGAAGTCGGTTGATGATCAGGTTTCCAAACTTGTCACCGATGGCCACCGTTTCGTAATCGACCATCGTGGAGGAGACCACCCAACGAGGTTGAGAATCATCCGCAAAGATGATCAATCGGTTCTCTTGAGGCTTGTATGTCACATAAGAGACGGATTCCTGAATGTCTCCAACGATGATTCGAGATCCTTGGGTGTTGAGAGTGGTGATAGAGTTTGGGAATGACTGAAGACAAGAGTCGCTTTCGTTTAGATACGATGCATCGGAGTCGAAGAAAAAGATGTGCGGACCGATAGAAAGAAAAAAAGGATACTTACAGTGTTTTCACACTTTCGCAGAAGCTTCTTCTTTCCGATATCGTATATACGAAGGGCCTTTCCAACACCGGCCATCAATCGACCTTGGAAAGCCATCAGACACGTTGGGATATCATCCACCTCGGTCTAAAGCATCATAGGAGACGAAGAGAGAGAGAGAGAGAAGAAAAAACGTCAACGTCCAGCCAAGTCACAGAGAATATGTAAGCGCGAATTTACGATATGAAGTAACTCCAAAGCCTTGCCATCATCCTTGAGCGTGTACGTTCGGAAGTATCCGCTGGAACAAGATCTAGGCGACAAAAAGGTATCCTTCGCGGTACCGACCACCAGCAGAGTCTCACCTTCCCGGCTAGCAAACGGCACGACAGCTATCGAGAACGCAGCTTCGTTCTCATCCAAGTCCAACATGGAAAGTGTGGTTGACTAGTATTAAAGTCAAGACGCGGGTCAGACGGCACATAATTCGATACAACTGACCGGAGACGGAATACCTACCTCTATAGGGTCCACCACTCGAATGCACGAAGCCCATTGACCAGCATCCGCTCTCGGTCGACCAAACACTTCCGGTGCAAGATCGACAAGCTCCATATCGACTTTTGATCCGCTTGCGATCTGGAAAAAAAAGGTACGATCATGAGGGAAGGAGCGAAGAGTCAGTGTGGGTCTTGATCCTTAAAGGAGCTAGCAAAATAAAATAAAATAAGAAGACACCAACCTTCTCCTTGACCATACGCTCGATAGCGGCCGGTCCGTGAGCTCTGTGATCAGACTCGATCACGTAGAAGATCTTCTGTGAAGGATGTGAAACGAATCTTCGAGGAGTGTAAGACAGGGGTGTAACATCCTGCTTGAGCTTTGTGCCCAGCTTAGGAATCGTAAAGATTCTAGTGATCATCAAGTGGGTTCAAAGTTTGAAAAGATCAGTATCTGTCATCGAATTGCAAGCATTGATTGTTGAAAGGTAGGGTCTTACCTGAGCGTGCTGCCAGCGATACCGATCAACCCATCAGGACAGAGCTCGGCCGAGAACGTCCAAGCGTGATCCAAGTTCTCGTAGATCAATGGCGAGAACTGTAGTAGGTTCTGATGGCTGTAGTTCAACCAGGACCGACTAGATAAAGCTAGCACACCACTCTGGCCTTGAACGACGACCCGGACGAGGCGCGCGGCTTTTGAACCAATGAACCTACACACCCATTGTCAAGCGAAGGAAATCCGATGAGTTCTCCATACTAGTTTTCGGAGCGCAAGATGCTTCCAGACGCCCAGAAATTCGAGACGCACCTTTGTCGGGTATCAGTCAGCTGACCGTTGACGGTATCAATGACCGTTCGGAGCAGCACACCGTTCTGCAGACCAATGTTGAGGAACATAGTCGGGTGATTTTTGTCGATAGACGTATCCGTCATCTCGGCGATGCAGATCGAAGAAGGAATAGCAGTGAGAGCCTGTATGCATGAACGAGGACGACAAGTCAATCACATGGATAGAAAGGCCTCAGAAAATCGACTTGAGAACGGAGAACGAACCTGAAGACTGAGAGTGGACAACGTGTTTTCGGGATCAAGTGAAATGATGTGAACAGTTTGGTTTTCGCAACCCACGGCCTGAAATAGTAAGATGAAAATGACGATTCAGCAAAAGCCTTATCGATCTACAGCTTGCAAAGCTTATGGAGATACTGCAGAAGCACGCACCAAAAACAAGCTTCGTTGTCTTCCTGTCGGGACTTCCCCCATGCTCATGCACACTACTCCAGCCGGCAACTGCTTCTTGTCTTGGTATTCGTTCAAACTTCCATCTACGATGTCCAACTCAAAGTATACGAGCTCGCCCGTGTTGAGGGCCACGCAAATCTGTCTAGAATTTGTTGTAGCAGCAACGATGGAGGTTCCCGGGGGGACCGGCCACTTTTTCTTTTCCTTGCTGGCGAGGACGTGTCGAATCTCGTGCGGCGTGATCTGAAGGAGAGAATCTTCTCCGAGTTGTTGAACGGCGAGCGTTGGCGCGTCGGAACGGAAGCCCATGTCGTACACTTCTTCGATGGTATCACCAATGGAGAGGACCAATGTTCCATTGACGAAAGAGAGAATGATGTATGAATCAAATTCGTCTGTTGGATTGTGCAAATTTGCAAAGCTGGGCACGTCAGTGATCTAACAATCTTGAGCATGAAACACACGATGTTTCAACATACCGTCAGACCGGAGCTTGGTTGTCCAGACCGCATTCGGCACACCGGGCAACTCTGAGCTGACAGTCTCCGAGACCTCCAGCCCATACCTCAACATCCTGAACGAACTCCTTGACCCCTTTCCACAAGCAGCAAATATTTGCGGCGTGTCCTGACCTAGCAGGTTGGCCACCTTGGCATCGACAATTGGATCTAATGAATGGACCTCGTCCGAGAGCGCTAAGTTGTCAAGCGGGCGGGGTCGGAAGTAGGCGGAGGGAAGACCGTCTTCAGACATTCCGAACTCAGGATAGGAAGCAGAGCTGAACTCTGCTTCATCATCGTCGTCTCCTAGTTTCTGGAATTGATGCAGATAGCTTCACATCATTGATTAAGCAATTGTTAGATTCAGATCGAAAATTGTGTAAGCCTTTAAAGGAAAAACAAAACAAAAAAAGAGAAAAAGAAAGGCGCTAAAGACTTACTGGTTTCCAAATTCTGAAGCCACAAACAAGAAACCACTCTTCAAGATGCAAAGCGAAGAAGCGACTGGCACGGTGTCAAAGTACTTGATCTTGAGGTTCAAGACTTCTTCGTCCTTGTGTTCTATGGTAACTTTGAACAAATCACCTTCCTCTGATTGCAACAAGAAGAAGAAGTCTCCCTATATCGATGATGACGATGAGGAAGAAGAGAAGCCAGATCAGGAATTATTTGTTTTCTTTTGACGAAACCACACATATGAGATGCATACCTTCATCTTGTGCATGACAGCCGAAACAATGATGATTCCCTTGTCTTCACCGTTCAGGGGATTTTTTCGCTTGGGGATGGGCACTCGATGTTGAGGCGCGTCCATGTTTCTATAGATGATGTAATCCTCACAGCAGACCAGCACTCCAGACGGACCCTCCCATCGGTCGGTCGAGGCAGATTGACCACCAGGTACTGAAAAGACGTGGATTCGATGAGAGACTCGTGAGAAAACGTGCTAAGACATGGCCGGTGAATAGAAGGATGATTAGAACCAACCTTGAACGAGAAGGTTTGCACGAGGATCTGTCGGCTCGGACCATTTTCGGACAACGTGGTTCAACCCAAGATCCAGCTCGTAAAATGTGAGCATCTGTAAGTGAAGAATGAATGTGAATTGAATACCGTCATCCAAGCTCCAAGAGAAAAGCGAAAGGTAAAGAAGACTGTACTTTTTCAGCATTGTGGAAAGCTTCTCCAGTGGGATCTTGATCACTATCACTGTAGTCCACTTCAAGCGCGGCGAACAACGGATTGTCGAATCCGACATCTACTCCAACGATGCTCAATATGATGGCCGACTGCTTGTGGGCCTCTAACGGACTGGAGATCGTCAGGTTCGCAGCGGCATCTCGGTTGAGGATGTATACTAGCTTGGCCTTCTCGACTGCTCCGATCATGACGGCTCGTCCTTTCGGATCGGTAGCAAGCCACTGACCGGGCACGATTCGTCGAGAGCCAGACTTGCCGAAAGTTTCCTGGTGAAGCTTTTTGAAATGAGGTTGAGGGGTTTGAATGAATTCGAGAATGACGATCCGACCAGAATCAGAACCGACGATCACATAGTCTGGTGTTTGTTTGAGTATGAAATTGACGCGTGGATGAGGGAAACGGGCAACAGAGGTGACCAAGGAGACAGACAATCGCGTTCAAGGTTGGATCGCGTGTAACGACGACAGATTGATGTTTGCAAGAATCAGCGAAGAGTTGATGCGACCAAGACTGTGACAAATACGTTGGCAAAGAAAGAAGGTGCAAACGAACCTTTCGTTCCACCCGTCAGTCTGAATCCAGCAAGACTTCGAACGGTACCAAACACCTCAGACTCCAACACGGTATCCAGCTTCCCTGTGCTTGGATCTGGACGCAAGAGTTCAATCCTCGTTCCTCTAGCGACGATGATCTCCTGAGTCTTGGGCAGTCCAGAGAACGATCCGACGACCGAATGGGTGATCACCTGCGGAGGAGAGAGTGTGACATTGTAAAAGTGAGGTCCTGGCTGGAGAGCCATATTGCTTGACCTTTAAAGAGAGCGACGAAGAAGAGGAGGAGAGCAAGAAAGAGATCAAGACAAAGACAAGAACGAGCTAGACAAGCTATCAGAACAGACGATGGTTAGAGAACGACGGGTGGAAGGTAGACGAGAAGGTGAACGAGCTCAAGATGGAGGCTGAAGGTTGCTTAGTCAGCAAAGAGCGAAAAAGTTCATTTGGAGAATTTACCTGCTGCTCGTCAAGTTTTGAATCTGATCCAGCTCGCTTGCTCGCTTCTTTCTCTTTTTTGTTCTTTGTTTCGTTCGTTCTTGCAGGGAAGCAAAGCGTTCTAGTTGTTCTTCTTCGTTCTGTCCGTTAGAAATGCCTGATTCGGATCCTTCTGCTCAACACACCCAGGCGGCTCCTTTGTCGAGGAAGGCCAAAAAGAACGCCCAGGCTGCAGGGATCGCCTATGATGTGACCACGTCGGCGACGTTTGTTGCAAAGAAGGACAGACCTTTGGTCGACCCGGTCGTGTCTTCGCTCAAGTCGTTGACCGAGCACTATGATCCTGCTTGGGGACTGCCCGCTAGCGACACGGCCGTCGTTGCTTCTACTGCCGTCTCCAAATCGGCTCCTCTCTTCACCGCTGATTCAACGTGAGCTTTCTTGCTTCGCATGCATTTTTTTCTTCGGCCTTTCTTTGCTTTCCCAACTTGCTTTGCTTGCTGGCTTGCTTTCGCAAATCTCTCTTGTTTGGCTTCTTTTGGGTCACCGTTGATGGAAACCAAGAAACTTACTCTTGGCCTTCCTTTTCTCTTTCCCAGTTACTTCTTCCACTCTGCCGGAAAGACCCTCCGGCTGCACTCAACCGAGTCGCTCCTTCCGCTTTCCACCCTTTCCTCCAAAAATATCCAGAACGGACATTCCCAGCGGATCACGTCCACTCACCTTAACCCGACAAACCCTCTCCAGGTTGTTACATCTTCATACGATGGTACCGTCAAGTTCTGGGACTACCTCGATGCAACCTGCCTCCGAACGGTCGTGTGTCCCGGACCTGTCACTCATCTTGTTCCCGGCACGGGATCATCCAAAGGTGGTTGGTTCGCCGTGGTTTTGATCATGCCTGCCAGTCGAAAGAAGAAATCTGGCTCGGACAAGTATGGTAAGCTCGTTCTAGTGTATACTCTGAAATCGTTCAGTCGATTGTTCCAAGCTGATCATCTTTGCTTTTCACTTGCTTCAAACGCTGTAGAGCGCAATCAAAACGCCTTGCCGTACATCTATGAGCTTGACCTTTCTGCCCCTAGTGCTGGAGTGTCTCCGAAACACATCCGTGGACACAAGATCCGACCTGCATCCTCAATCTTGATCTCTCCTTCCGGCAACTTTATCGTCGTGCTCGCCGCCCAAAAAGCACTCCTCGTGCCGACTCATTCGATCACTGAAAAGCCGACCAAGTTTGTATCCCCCGAAGACTTGACTTGTGGAGCGTTCCACCCCGCAGATGATATCTTTGCCACCGGAGATTCTGCTGGTGTCGTCAGAGTCTGGTACTGCCTTCCCGGCATGGCCGATCGAGCACAAAAGCACGGTGTTCAGTTCACCCGCGTCAATGGAATGTCCATGGAGACAGACCAACAACAAGAACCTGGAACGAACAAGCTCGCCTCGCTCGGAATCCAGACTCAGTCCAAGACAACCCCAACCACTACGCTTCACTGGCATTCTCATCCTGTCTCTTCTGTCGCATTCAACTCATCCGGAACGACGATTCTCTCGACCGGTCAGGAGGGTGTACTCGTCATGTGGTCCGTTCTTTCTCAAGAGAAACAATTCGCACCGAGATTGGGTGGGCCCATCTCTGCCGTTGGCATCCGACCACCTGCGCTTGGAAGGGAAGAGGAATACTGGCTTTCGATGGCCGACGGTTCCGTCAAGCGAATCGCAGGAAACGGTCGAGCCGGCTGGCGAGTCAAGAGCACTTGGGATTCCGGTCGAGCTGTGCCCTCGGTTCAAACTCGATCAACTCTGGCCATCAACGCTACCGCTGTCCCGTTGGCTTACCACCCGCAGACAGACTCGTTGATTCTGCCTGCCGCGCATCCTTCATCCATCCAGTTTTACTCCCCGTTGGGACAGTCAAGCGTGTTGGAATTGGAAGTCGCCCCAAGTAACCGAGTCTCCAAGAGTACCGAGAAGGAGATTGAGCCTACGAGGGTTGGACGGGTCTCCATCGGCGGTGACTGGTTGGCCACAAGCGACAGCCTGGAGAAGGATGAAGATGAGGGAGGAATAGAAGAAAGACACATCAAGTGCTGGCTTTGGAACGGTAACAAGAAGACGTAAGTTGTTCTAACGCTTATGAACCGAGTGATCCATGCTGTTGCCTGCTCATACGTTCTGTATACTTTTGTGTTCGTGGGATTGTACGTCATCTAGGTACTCGCTTCAGACTGTGTTCAGCGCCCCTCACTCTACCAATGTGACCTCACTCAAGTTTTCGCCCACGCCTGTTCCGTCAGCCTCTGGCGAAGGTCAGGCTTCTACTTTGTTGCTATCGTCTTCGATCGATGGAGTTGCCCGACTTTGGCGAGAAAAAAGAATCCGATATAAGAGTGGAAAGACCGATGGTGAGCTTCTCTTCGCCTTTGAAGATTGTTTCGCCTTCCTCCTATCGTCATCAGTTCTGATTCTCTCCTTGGATACTTCTCACAGCGTCCTTTGTTCCTCACACCTTATTCTCGCACAACTCGCTTCCTATCCACGACTCTGCTTGGGCGCCTGATTCCTCCCTTCTTGCCCTTGCCCAGGGATCCGTGGTCACGCTGTGGGACCCGGTGAGCAGCACATTGAAGGGTACATTGGGTTGTTCAGAGTTCCCTAAGGGAGTGAGCATCAACCATGTCGCTTTTGTCGGTATCGGAGGCAGGTATGTCGTCGGTGGAGCTTCCAAAGGCGGTCTGGTCGTTTGGGATCTGATCCGAGGTGAAAGTAAGTTGTGGCCTGTTGTGTTGCTGTCGTTGATCATGAGTGACTTACTTCTTTCCCATTTTCCTTCCTGCTTGTAGTCGCCTGGTCTGTCCAAGACAAGCGAGTCAGTCAGATCGTCCCCTCGACGTCTTCCTCTTCTCCCGACAAGTTCACCGTGCTCGAGAACGGTCACGGCCAATCTTACCGATCCGCCGCCTACCACGTATTCTCTGCTCTGTCACCCACCGTCCTCACTTCCAAAGGTCTCCACGAGCACGTGCGGTCGCTTGTCTCATATCCTTCTCCCGCTCCTGAGAACAGTGAGGAAGAAGAGGCCGAAGAGACGTTCGCTGTTCTGTCCGATCGATTCAAGGTTCTTCTCGCAGGTTCAGGCGCGGCCATCTTGAAGTCAACCGCCACCCGAGGTCCGAGAGCTCTTCTTACATCAGGCTCCACCACTGCTTCTCAACCTCCTGTCGGAGCGACTCTGTTCGATGAGATCTTTGGTCCTGCTCCTTCTACCTCGTCTTCCGCTCCTACAGTGCCGTTGGTGAGGGAAGGTGGTAGAAAGACTTACGATGACCTGAACGACTTGTTCGAGGCGCCCGCCCAGGTCTTGCCTCCTATGGGACTTTTGTTCGACGAGGTCTTCGATGGATGTGTCATCAGACGAACTGTTTCTGACGGAAAACAAGCCGGAGCAGATGCAAACGAGTTCAAGCACGGTCAAGAAGAGCAGGAAAACGATGGAGCTATGGATCTCGACGAGGTTGTCGAGGATCTAGGAGAGGCCGACAGAAGCGAGTTGGATCAGGTCAGAGCCATCGGTGATCAGGACATAGAATCTCTAGCAAGCCTATTCAGAGACATTCTCTCTTGTATGTCGTTTTCACATCATCTCTGCCGAGTCCATTCTCTCCTTTTTTAAAGCCAGCAATACTAATCATATCTTAAACTACCAATCGTAATCAAACTCAGCCCCAGCCCCGACTTCCAGCCCTTCTACCAAAACCAAGAGCGCTCCTGTTTCTACTTCCAAAGTCAATGGGAACCTCACGAGCTCTCCTTCCATCACCCAAAAGGGGACACCCGCTAAAGCGATTCCTACCCGATTGAACGGAAATGGAAATGGGAAGTCGGCTTCGTCTCCTTTGAACGCCGCTGTTGGTGGGACAAACACTCCGGTTCGAGCTCAGCAGGGCTCGGGCAAACAGGGAAAGAACGGAACGCCCGGGTCTGTAGGTGGAAGTGGAAAGAAGAGGAAAGCTACTTGATCGCCGTCTTTCCCCTCTGTCACCTTGTTTTCCCCGTCTGTTCTGTTAATCCCTAGTTTGAGAGTGAGCGACGTGAAAGAACTTGATGCGATTCGATCGGTCTGTAGATGGTCAATAAAACGTTTCCATTTCTTCTCGTTGAGTTATATACATGATTCCCCGCTCAACTCGCTCTATCAATACAAAGATGAGGGAACACGTTTTCTTTCTTTCATTGGCATCATCAACACATTTTCTTGATAGAGGTAAAAGTACGGAAACGCAGGATTTGGTAGAGATACAACACGACTTTTTGAATACGTACATAAACCAGTTAGAAGAAGTGGAGAACAAGAACAACAGATAGATAGACATATGTCTTGTGAAACAACAAGAACACAAAATCCTACAAAGATTACAACAGAAACAAACGAATCATGGACAGGCAAAAGTTAGGGCTACAGCCTGAGCGGACCATGTGCTCACTTGATCGGACTCCAGGACATGGGCCTCATGATTTGGCTCGACATGCCCTGCGCAAGCTTGACAGTCTAATCTCATCCAGTGTTCCCACAAACTCTCGCGTCAGCTTTTTTACTTGAATACACAGTGGAGGAATGAATGGACAAGATGAGAGGTGCAGAAAAGACAGTACCTGGGTGACAGTGTCGCTCCAGCCAGAAATTGCCCACGCCTTTTCTCGGACCTCTTTTCGTTCTTGCATGTCCTGTGTAGATCGTAGGCAGAGGAGAAGATGTTGATAATTCACAAGGAAAGATAGCGATCAGTGAGATGGAACGAAACACTGAACGGTCCTCGAGCGATATGAAATGTGATTAGACTCGCCTTGAACTGCCACATGTGATGAACGACATGAAGTCTTCCTACTTGAGAGAACCAAGCGCCCATCGGGATCTAATCGAGCGCCAGACGGATATCTCAGAAGGTCACGAAAACGACCAAGCTTGTAAAGTCGCAACGTCAGCCGAAACGAAGGACGAACCACAAACTTTCGCCGAGCCTCAATTCCTCGCTTCCAAGCGCCTTCCCACTCGAGCATCGTTCCCGGCTTCAATTGATAGCTTCTCAATTCAAAGATTCCTCCTTCGGCTTTAGCAGACTTCTGGTCCATCGTCGGGTTATCATGCGCCGGGGAGAAGGCAAACTCCTGGAGGAGTGACGACTGACGAGAGGCCAGTAAAGGCAGAAGGGCCTGATGGGCGGTCGAAGATGTCGACAACGGCAGGACATCTGTCAAAGAGGGATGTCGGACAATATGGTCTGATCATATATCGATAAATATCGTGGCAAGGCACCGAAACAACGAAGGCCAGGACTGGATGAATACGACTTTCTCCGATTGCTAGAAACGATCGAAATCGGATCTCCGAGGCAAAAAAAGGACGTACAGAAGGTGTCTAACTCTCCAAGAATACACTCCCAGCTACCCATGAGCACCGGGCGAATGGTAGTCGGTTCGGTCGGACCCGGGGTGAGGGTCTTGAAGTACGCTTCTGCCAACTTCTTGTATTCATCGGTTTTGCTCGGGTGAACTTTATGGACTGTCAACAGAGAAATATCGGGCAATCGTGGAATGGTTTGGCAGCGTATCCGACAGTACCCGAGAGAGGAGGATGGTCAAGCATGGACACGACTCAGCATGAAAACTTCAATCTGGACGATGGCAGATTGCGCGAGAGACGAGTACGAACTGATGAGTTCATGATGGTTCTTTCCTCTTCCTACCAACTTTGAATGCTGCAACGTCTTTGCGTACACGCCTTCCTGGTCGTCCGGAGCTCCATGGAGCAGTGACTGCATTGTGAGCACAATGCAGTCAGTTTTTCCATTGGATCCATACCAGAGACGAACGTCAGTCATGAATTGCTATGTGTGCAGTGAGACATAGATGCCGAAGCAAAACGAGGAACAGAAAACATGACAGAATTGCGATCAAGATTACCTGAACGAAGCCAGGCTTTGAACTTTCTCTTGACACGACCGAGTAGGAAAACGACTTGGAGAGACCAGTGAGCGATCTGTTCAAGAGTGAGCTACGAATCATTACTTGTTGTCGGTATGAATGTGTAAGTAAAAGTGATGGGATCGATGTGATGATGGTAGTGTGTGATGGATGGGAAGCAGACGAGAGTGAGACCAAGATCTACGGTCCGGCTATACCGGTGAAGTTTGCTGGGGCTAAAATTCATTACAAATTCGCATTAGAGAAATATCCGAGAAAGACTACAAAAGGATCAAAATAAGATAGTATTACGTAAGCGTACTATGACGACGCCGTCCCTATCACTTTTTATCTACTTCTATATCTGGTCATCTTCTGGCGAGGACAACCAACAAGCTACAGCCATGGTGCCGTCTCAGTCGGCTGGTTCTTCTAGCAGGTTAGACGCTCAGAATATTCTTCCGGATCCGGAGAGCCTTACTCCCAAAAACGTATTTATAGATTCGGCTCGTCATTCCCTGGAAGACGAGGATAGGAGCGAGAACGGGCAGGGGAGAGACGGAACAGAGTGTGAGAACGATATTTCAGATTTGACTCGTAGGCGCACACAACGTCTCCGACAGTCGAGCGGTTGGTCCAATCTTTTTACTATGAAGTCAGAGGATATAATGAACCTGATACGCTTGTCGTCTCGAAACACAGAAACGATTCATGAGAAGAACCCACAAGCCAAGCCTCCTTCGCAGCCCTCACCGCCTCTCGGCTTCTTCGATGTCAATACGCTCTCCTTCTTTATAATATTCTCCTTGTTTGGAACACTCGCCCGACTCGGCTTGAACGCGCTCTTTAGCTATGACGGCCAGTCGGTGTTCCCTCTTCTTTGGGCGCAAGGAGTGGGCTGCTTTATCATGGGGCTCATATTAGGTCGGAAAGAGGAAATCGAAAAGTGGGGTGGTAGAGAGCTTTACGTCGGCTTGGGAACCGGTTTGTCTCAATTTTCGATCCTTCCTTTCCCTCACTCACTATTGAGAATTGTGTTTTTCTAAGACCGGAATCATCGTTCTCTGTTCATATCCATGCAAACAATCAGGTCTTTGCGGGTCAATTACGACATTCTCGAGTTGGATGTTACAAACTTTCTCCGCATTCAGTAATCAATCAGGCTATGATCGATCTTGGGTTCACGACGTATGTCTACTCTTTTGCGAAGGGGGAGGAAACTCGACTTTCTTTTCGGTTTCAGAGACTAATTGTTCACAATCACATCTACAATCACACAGGCCACCGACGGCATAACGCAGACAATTCAGACCTTTGCGTTTGCACTGTTTTCCCTTCACCTGGGCCGAAAATTGTCTCACCAAGCACCCTTACCGGACGTCTTGCTCCAACCTCGACCAAACCCAGGGAAATCTATAACATCCCGCTCGATAGTCTTTCTTACCGCTCTTATCCTGTACCTCGCTGTGCTATTCACCGTGATCTTCACGCCCTCTTCATTCCATCCCGGACGACGCGTGACGTTCTCGTTATTACTCGCTCCACCGGGATCTATTGTCAGATGGTGGCTTGCTAGGTTGAACGGAACGGTGCCTCGATACCCTTTCTTAGGCACCCTGAGCGCTAATTTGATCGCGACCGGGATTCTATCAGCTTCGTATCTGCTCCAACGAGTGCCTGGCTCGGTCAGGGTGAACGAGATTCAGTGTCAAGCGCTTCAGAGCTTGGAGGATGGATTCTGCGGTTGTCTGAGCACGGTTTCTACATTCGCTGTTGAGCTTGATGCACTGGCCAGCAAGACGAAAAATAAGAAGCCGGATGAGGAAGGGCGGAGGGGGATGGAATTCGCTTACGGGATCGGAAGTTGGGGAGCGGGGTTAGTTGTAGTGGTGATTGTGTTCGGCATCCCTTCCTGGACTTTGCCCGATGGGTTGCAGCCGGTGTGTCGATATTGATCTTCAATTCTCTAGACTATCAATTTCTTTAGGCAGTAGACTATAATGCCATCAATCAACATATGAAGATGAACACACGATGTGTGTTATGTATATTCTCCAGAATGTGTTCGTCGACGATCGTTACTCAACGCGGGAAGAACGTCTGACTAGCCGCTCTACCATGTGGGAGAATAGATAAGCATCCGCGCGCCCACGCGGTCTGATTTGATTAACCTTCTTTCTTTCTCTACTTGCAGTCCAGCGCTCGTCATTGTAGACGTCGTTGAGACGTTGAAACGGCATCGTGTGTGTGTTTTGGATGATATACAACACAGAGACAGCGCCTGACTGAGAGCATGAGAGAAATAGGAGGAACACAAAGAGCCACAAGAGATCTTCAGGAAGAACATGAGGCGAGTGCTTATCTCCAATCACATCTAGCGCGCAATCCTTCGTCCACATGAGATGATGACTTATTATAGCATCATGTTTGATACCCGTAGACACTTCCTTTTCACTCTGTATCATATGGAGGAGCAGATGTTTAGTTCAAGATGGAGTGAGTGATACATGGTCTAGTTTACCTGAAGGAATGGGGCCGGTGAAGCAAGATTCGAAACAGTCGTCGGAGGGGGATACACGAGGTTCCCTCCATCTAATCGATCACGAGGCGATGATGTGCTGATAGCCGGATCTTTATCTTCGTCTCCGTCTTCGTCTTTGTCTGAAGCTTCTGTTGACCACTCACATCCATATAGAAAAACATACCTTCTCTTACACCCTTCCGTTTACTGACGAAGCAGAGAGAAATGGCTAGTACTTCTAACACCGTCCCTCCCGCATACAGTGCCGACCGTCCCATCGCTACAGAGAGTCCAGCTCTCACCCGAACGGTATCAAAGGCGACCTCGACGTTTGAGGAGTTTAAAGCAAATACCAAGCGAGAGCCGTTCGTCCTCAAGCGAAGGGTGCGTGCCTTGTATTCCCTTTGCTCTGTTCTTCAACTCGTTGCATAGTGTGCTCATGATAGATCGGATAAATCAACCGACTTTATGCGTGTGCAATTTATATATATATATGTGTGTGTATCACTATTAGCCAAGGGCCTCGGATAACATGCCAACAGAATCTGTTCTCGACTTCAAAAGAGATGAGTACTTTCTCCAGAGACCGATCTATATCGCATCGTACGTCGCGGGCTGGATGGTCGGTTCGCCTGAGGTTGGTCCAACACTACTTGCCTTCATGGATATGCGATCAGAATGAGGCTAGACATCGTGATATAATACCTGGAAGATCGGATATTGATCACAATGAGAGTCCTTCCCTTCATGCCTGTCGGACAGCTAGGAATCCATGCGATCAAAAATGTCGAGAAAGGCGTCCAGAAAGTCACAGGGGTATGTTCGGGTTTGTATCTGGACTTTGCCTTTGGCAAAACGTTAACATAATTCTCTCTTCACCTTCTCCCGTGCCTCATTCGACCCTCAACGTGTGATAGATCGCTCCAGATCCCGTCGGCCGGAGACGACAAGCCAAGGCTGATAAGAACCGACTGGCTGCGAGAGCAGAGCTTGATGCTCTAGAAGAATTCGCCAACGAGGATGCTCAAAGCGTCCGCACTCAGCAAACAGCAGCGACAGGTGCGACAGAGGTCCGACCTTTGATGGGTCAGCATTGAAGGAACCAGTCTCAAACATTTATGATGGATAGGGTTGGATATGTTCATCATTCCCCACCTTCCTATCCTGCCATTTTCCTCTTTGTATACCTCGATCCACTGTAGATATGGAGAGCAGCGGATAGTCTGTCATCTATCGTTGGAAACCGCACATTCTTTCAATTTTAGTCATCCTACGGCAATCCTCTGCAACCCTCTCTTTGTAATCACACTCTTTTGAATGCTCAATCATGTCGTCTTCATCATCTCCTTTCTCTTTATCTACCTTTCCATCATGCTGAGCAACATGGGTGTTGGCCACTCTCTGTCAGTCAATGTCTTCATCTGATACACGACTGAGATCGAAATTCGATCGAAGTGAATGGAAAGTCGTCCAGTTCGGGCATGACCGTTGTTCTGTATATATACAATACGAACCAAGAGGACCCAAACGATCTCGTCAGTCTGAAGAACAGACACGACCGAGGAAGAAAAGAGCAGAACGCAAGAAAAGAAAGACAACCCAACAATCAAAGGGCTGAGGAGAAAAACACATACTGTTCAGGACCCCAAACTTTTACACCTCTGACATGCGTATCTTTTCCATTCAGATGATTTCCCAAGATGACAACCTGGATCAAGAAGGCTTCTATTGGTTCTCCTGGATCTGTCTCGTTCCCTTCAGCGTCTTCAAGTACTGCGTCTCGGAGATCCAACGTCATCCATCCGTCTGGCTTTTGAAATTCAACTATTCGAATCTATAGAAATATTTATGAACGTAAGCTCCTGGAGGTCGTCCAAATGCTCAACGTTGTTGATCCAGAGAAGGAAGACCTACATCAGTCAAATCATGAAATCCAGTACCGGCTCGGATACACACTTTCTGAGGCGTATACGAATCGTCCTTTGGATGGGACAGGTGTAGCGAGACTTTCTGTTCACCACTCGCGCGAGTCAAAGGGCGAATACGATTCAATGAGCGAGGGTGGTCTCATAAGAAGATATGAGGAAACATGGCCTGACTAGTATGGGCACAAAGTGCGGAAATTGAAGGTTGATATGGTGTGGTTGTGGTCCTTCTGATCTATGAATAATAAATAGCCCAACGCCGGACAATCAATCATCAGCTTGTGTCTTGACCAGGTCGAAGCTGAGATCATGATCATAACACCATACGAACTGCCAGAAAACGTTCGGATCAGGGTCTTTGAGGTCTATCGCATGCAATCACAACCGACGAGATATAAAAGTATCGAGATTCATAATGTGATTCAACAAAGCTGCCATTCCCACATCAAAGAAACGATACGGACTGTCTACACCAAACCCGAATTTGTGAGAGGACACCGACCAGGTCGCGAGCTTGGAGATATCTCGAGCATCTTGTTTGGAGGATCGACATCCGGTTGTCTATAAGCATCTGTCATGATGTACTACAAGGAATCGACAGCAAAAGCTCACTCTTTGGATGACCTACCGTCCAGCTCATGTTCCGCGCATGGATCAAGATGGAGGAGAGGACGCAGCTATTGAAATTATTCTTTGATGTACATTACAAAATATCCGAATCATTATCCCGCTTAACGCCTTCAACCCTGCTTACTTCTTCCTTCTCTCCATCAACGATCAATCGAGACCGATGCCATTTCAACTCGTTGCTACCCTTTCGGGTCACACAGATAGAGCCTGGTCCATCGCTTGGTCTCCCTCGGAACCAATCCTTGCGTCTTGTTCCACAGACAAGACCGTCAGGCTGTATACTTATTCTGGCGAGCCCAATCAGCTTCAAGTTCGACCTCTGAGCTCAATCTCGACCGGTCAGGATCATCATCTCTTCTTCTACCTGTTAAGATGTTCTTTCGTTCGGTATCTAAACTTTCAGACCCTTCATTGGCCGGTTTTTTCTTACAGGACATTCACGAACACTGCGAAATATTGCGTTCTCTCCCTCCGGTCAGTATCTTGCGACTGCCTCCTTCGACGCAACGGTTGGAATTTGGGAACGTCAGCCTGCTTCCCCTAGTTCTTCAGCTTCCGACTCTGACCCCGCCAGCGATCAAGGTGAATGGGAGTGCGTGAGCACACTCGAAGGCCACGACAGTGAATGCAAAAGCGTAACCTGGAGCTCCACCGGCGGTCTCCTCGCCAGCTGCAGTCGAGATAAAAGCGTTTGGGTATGGGAAGTTCAGCCGGAGGCAGAGTTTGAGTGTCTATCCGTCTTGATGGAACATACTCAGGATGTCAAGGCCGTACTGTTCCACCCGCATGAAGAGATTCTGGCCTCGGCTTCTTACGATGATACTATCTTGCTCTACACGGATGATCCTCAGTCGGACTGGAGTCCGTTCCAAACGCTCAGAGGTCATCAGGGAACCGTATGGACGATGGCTTGGAGTCCTTGCGGACGTTGGCTTGCTAGCGCTGGCGAAGGAGGAGAGATCAGAATCTGGAAGCGGACGTACGTTCTATCGTCTTTCTCTCTTGCTTTCTGTGCTGCTCCGGACTGTGTTCCTTAACTATAAACTCTCATCTTGCCTTCAGAGGTCAAACCGCGGAGGCACTATTCAAACCAGCGTTTATCCTACCTGTATGTAACTTTCTATCAGGCGCATGAAGTTCTACAGCATTTCTGCATCAGAATTCACCGTACTTGGGCTTACACCCTTGACTTTATATCTCCAAGGACGTCCACTCTCGAACAATCTACTCTCTTTCCTGGACAGATACGAACTCGCTTTCCCAACCTTCATCGGCATCGCCATCGATAGCAACGGCATCTGACTCGACGACCGCAACAATACAAGAGAAGACGGACGAGAGGATATTGTTGGGTAGGTTAGCCTCGGCCGGTGGAGACGGTAAAATATGTGTCTTCCAAGCTGTTCGTCTGTTTGTTTGTTTGTTTTCTGTCGCTTTGTTAAATGCCTTTGTCCGTTCCCTGACTTGCTTTCGTCTTCATTCAAAATGGTGGAAACCATAGTCTGTCGACTCAAAGACCCAAGATTCATTCGACTTGACCCTTCAAGCATGCCAGGAAGACGCGCATGGTGTATCCGACGTGAACACCATCAGTTGGTGTCCCCGGAACCTCTCTGGTAGCGGTGATGAGAAAAACACGGGGGGTTCGGTATTGGCCAGTGCAGGTGACGATTGGAATGTAAAGGTCTGGGTGGTTTGAACTTCCTTTTTGATATCGTCAATGTAGAAATGAGAGGATGAACGTCTTCGTTATATTGAGGTTTCAATCCGTTTCTCCTCAAACTTCAAGAATCAAGCAAGATATCAGAAAGGTTTTTGAAAAATGAAAAGGGCGCATGAAAATCCAACAACTTCTTCTTCTTCTCTCAAGCATACATAACACATATCACATTCATTGAGTTCGCTCGTTTGCTTAGGCGACGATCTCCTCCTTCTCCTCAATGACCTCCTCGATCCACTCCTCAACAACCTCATCCTGCTCCTCCTTCTTGGTCTCTCCTGCCGATCCCTTTCCGGTCGGGTAGACTCCCAATCGCTCCCTCTGATCTCCTAAAGCTTTCCTGGCGGCAGTCAACCAGGTGTTCCACTCGTCGATCAATCGGCGTCTGTATTGGAGAACCTCGGCAGATCCCTGGGTATCAGCAGCAGCATCTTCCTCGTCGAACGTTCGGGAGTATTCCTTGAGCGACTTTCGGACCTGCTTCTGCTGATCCTTGGGGAGGAGCGTCGGCGGTCGGGGTCGCCAGAGGAACTGCTTGAAGTGATCGACATTGTCTCGCTTGAGCTCCTGTCCCTTGAAATCCCAGATGGCGTATCCAGAGTCGGTCTGTTTCCCAAAAGAGCAAGGTGGTAAGCCTCTAGTAATTGGTGTGAAAGATCAAGAGCAAAGGAAAGAAACATACACCGGGTCGCCAGCTGGTAGCATGCGAAGTCAAGTATCGACCACTGGGATCCCAAGCGATATCCGTCATACCATAGTGCTCCGTCTGGGAAAGCAACTGAACGTTTGCTCCCCATTCACCCTCGGCCTTCTTACCAGCCAGCTCGTCAGTGGTGAAATCGAGATCCCAGAACTCGATATCGCACTTCTGGGAAGACTCGAAAGTGGCGAGAACAACCTGTCGTCCTCGAGGAGACCAGAAGATTCGGTTGGAGGTCTTGCCCTCAAGGGTCTCTGTTTTATACAGGTACAAGCACGGGTACATGAGGATAGGTCAGCATTCAACCCGAGACATAAAATACTTCGATAAGGAAGAAAAACTTACTGAACAATCGGAAATCTCCCTTCTTGGGGTCAATCTGGTAGAAAGACACGTTGTACTTGATCGTGATTCCTGGTCCAGGGTTGGCCAAGTTCGGGTCGTTGCAGGTCACAATACCGAATCGCTCACTCTTGGGCTCCCAAGCGAAAGCGGTAACAGGGTCTGGATGTAAATGAATGTGCGAAAGATATGTTGAGAAACTTGAAAACTTCGAGAAAACTTTCAAGTGGGAAAGCGGACATGGAACCGGCGCGCACCTTTCAATTCAAGAACCTCAACAGGGTAGTTCTTCTCTCGCATTCGGAAGATCTCCAAGTTGCAGAACGTGGACTTTCCGGACTTAGTATGACGGTCGACCTTGACGCAAAGGAAGTCTCCCTGATCCTGCCAGTGAAGCTTGCACTGTTTAGTCGATGACACAAAGACAAAGAGCCCCAGATTTTAGTTATCAATGAAATCAAGTACGTGTGAAGAGCAAAGATGGAGGCCGATAACGTACGTCAGACACATTGAACAAGTTCTTGGTTCGCAAAAGTGTTCTGCTGGGGAAACCGATAAGTGACACTCGGGCGGGCTGGTTCCCAACCTCGGGAGTCCAGTAAGCCAACACGTTCTCCTTCTTTCCCTTTGCTGCCTTCGCTCCAGCAGTCTCCTTATCCTTCTCTCCATTGGGGCACCAAGCGAAATCAGCAACACCCTCAATCTTGATCGACTTCTTATCCACGAGCTCCATCAAGGGAGCGGCGTAGATAGAGATCTGGGTTCCGGTAGTCAATCGAGCGACGTAGGCATCATCAGGCGACCACTTGAGTGCTGGCCATCTGGGTGCTTTGACCTGACCGGTCGACGAAGGAGCAAACTCTCCAGGGAACGTTCGAACGAGTCGTCCAGTCTTAATCTCCCAGACAGCGATGTGGTTGCCCTCGTCCTCGTCTCGAGAAAACTTGTCGGGACCAGTAGGCGCACCTTCAGGAACAGTGATGGGATAATCGGCAGTAGAGCAGGTGATGAGATAGTTTTCGCAAGGAGAGAAATCAATCAGAGCAACGTGAGGGTGAGAGTATCGGTTGAGGTTCTGGAACTTTTCACCTCCCCAAAGGGCCACACCGGGTCCGTGAGTAGAGGCGAGGAATGTTCCGAGCGGGGACCAGGAAAGGAAATAATCTCCCCAATGCTGTCAAGGTATAAATTTGTTTTCAGTAAGTGGTAGAACGATATTAAAGGGTACTAGATGATCAATGAGAAAACGAATCTTGTCGGAACTCACAGCATCCTTGTAAGGAATCTCCTCAGCCTGGGCACCTCGACCGTTCCAGAAAACGGCGGCGCTCTGTCCCCGAAGGGTAACGTACTGGTCTCGGCCAGCTGGGTCCGCGAGCCACTTTTTCAAATGAGCCTGATGATCACAAAACGCAACAAGTTAGCTTGAACGTGATAATTCATTTGAAACCTATTCAGGACGACATACCTTGGGCACGAAAGCCTTCTCCTCGGGCTCCACCCACTGAGGGTCAACGTTGGCGTATCGCTCAACGTCGGAAAACTTGTTGAACAAGAGCGTGCTCTTTCCGAACTTGCACTGGTCGAGAACTCGAGCGGCGTAATCAGCCTCCTGAGCAGAAGGCATGGTGAGGAAGAGGAAACTGCGAAGTAGGAGTACGAGGACGAGTTGTATGTGCAAGATATGCGTTAGAATGAGAATAATTCCGGGATTAAAAAAAAAGAGAAGAGGAGAAATTGGGCATCAACGACTTACCCTTTGGATGATCCAGCTTCATCATCCCAAGGGAAGATGATCTGGTCCTCAGTCACATTAACGTTCTGCTTGTTGAAGAGGGCACAGAGTCGCTCCAAGAGCTTTCCCTTCTTGGACTCGTCAACGACTTTAGACACAATCAAACAAGTAAAGGATTGAGCTTCCTTCTTGATTCTCGAACTGGCTCTTCCAGCGAGAGTGGCAAGATGGAAATTGAGAACATACTGGGGACGTTGTCAACGACAAGGACATGCTCAAATCCCTCGTCCAGCTGAGGCTTGTATCTAATAGGATAGAGAGGTGACCGAGAATGAAGTAGGCAGAACAAATCGTTCACGTCAGTACTCCTTGTGCTTTACGTGTTTCCATCGAGTTCTCTTAGTCTTGCCAATCAGAAAGACAAAAGCGTGAGGCAGAATGGTCAGAAACAAGAAATCTAAACACGAACTGGTCCTCAATCTCAGTGTAGTCGATCTCGAGATCATCGTCGAATTCGTGATCTGGCACAGGCATGGTGGCTAGATGAAGGACAAAGAAGGTGGAGACGAGAGGAATGCTTGTATGCTGTTCGAGTGTCAGGAAAAAAGGGCAAAGAGAAAAAAAACGAGAGTTGGTGAACAGATCTTGATTACGTAAGTCTATATTTATTGACTAAGTGTTCATTTACATTTTCATTTATTTCCACCATCTTCACCTTCTTCTACCTACCATTCTTTATATGCAACGAGCAGACTGACCGGTTGTTGATCAGCAAGGTTTGTCTATCAGTAGTTTGCGCTCAGCAGCCGTCAATTTTAGCGTGTTGCGAACCTCATGGGTGACTCTTGGGTTGAGATAAACAATTTGGCCGATACGGGTCGTTTGACGAACAGCTGTTGTCTCACAATGAATAGTTCTTTCATCGACAATCATGTTCTCGTCAACTGACCAAGTTGTGTGCGCTGACCCCGACCGAAACGTCAATGAGAGATGATGCTTATGTGCACTCTCAACTAAGTCTAAGTTTATCTTAGTCATGTTTGCTGACTTCAATGGGATCAATCAATGAGGCGTTGAGTCAGAGGTGTCCGTTGGTCAGATATATGCTCAATGAATATTCAGTTGTCCGACAGGTCTGGTTCTTGATGTACGTGGTCACAACCTGATGTGCGCATTGTCTCAACTTATGTAGATTGATGCTGCAGAACAAACCCATATCGAGGATCGAAGCCACTAGGCAGCGTTATATCATGCAGAACACTAGCAAATGAGTGCTGGCATCAACATATGTAGACTCGGTCGAAAAGAGGTCTTTAGCAGACAGCAAGCAAGTTGCCTCGCCTTGATTAAGCTCGGCAGTTCCTTCGTTCCATCCCGATCGCTATACTCAATCTCAAAGCTTGCTATCATCTTCAAGAATAATGCGATCCTCAGCTGTCGATACGATCGCCTTGAGGTTGTCCCTTGACCCAGCTCTGTCAAGTGTTTCACTCTTGCATCATCTTGAGTCGTTTCAATCGTGTATATATGTTAATTCTCCTTCTACTTGATGCTCATTCCCAACAGAATAATCTCTATGTATCCCATTGATATGTGTCTTTCCAGAGGTTTTGCTTTTGGATCGAATAAAAACGCAAAGAAGTAACAAGAGGCAATTTTGCATACAAATTTTGTCGATCGGATTTAGATTTTACAGAAACAAAGTATTTTTTTGTTGATATTGCGATGGCTGGTTATGCGAAACTAGATTCTTTATCAGTTTAAAATGTATTCTCAGTCGAATCTTCACCGGTGCTCTTCGCTGTACTAGATCCTCCAGAAACGGCTGCATAAGGACATTCAAAGGTAGAGACGAAGTGTGGTTCATGTTTAGAATATACAGTTCTCAAGGATTCGAGAGCAGATAGAAAGGTTGAAATTTGATGAGGACGACGAACCTTCGGTCAAACGATCGACGTACTGAGACCCACTCCTACATGGCGCCAGTGTATCATTCGACATGATACGGTAAGAAACACAGAGTATCAGGACTCTTCTCAAATTTCCTCCGGGTTCCACTAGAGATTGATATCAAACAAGACGAACCATTTCTGATGGGTCAACACGTCACAGCCTATCTCCCGTTCCTTCTGCTGGATCAAATTCACATATGCAAGCATTCCTTCTGTGCGGAATGCGCTGGCAAGTTCGGCTTTGAGATTGCGTTTGAAAAGAGAGGAAAAATCAGTCAGTTGGTGATACGTCTATTCAAGCGACTCCAGGGGAATAATACATACAAGTGACAACGGCAGAGGCGTGCAATCCTGCCAAGGATATGAGCTGAAGAACGAATCTACACATTGATCCGGAAGAGCATCAGATATCAAACTCTGGTCATAGAGCGCGCATGATACCAGGGTCAAACTTACCCTTCCTTCGCTAGGTCCCAGACAAAGCTCTTCAACTCGGACTCGCCAAACCCATGTGCGCTCCAATTAAAGGAAGGCGATAGATTGTAGACCAGCATCCTTTGCAAGAACAGATTTGTCCAGTCGCCTTGTCAGCTTTGTAACTTTACATCCACATATGTGAACAGCTGGATGGTTATGGATGACTAACTTTCCGGGATGAACCTCTCGGATCCGACGAGCAAATGCTTTCGCCTGAGTCAGATCTGGCTTCTTCGTTTCGAGCCAGAGAAGATCGGCGTAAGGAGCGTAGTGCAGTGCCCTTTGAATGGCAGCCTAACGAATGAATTCCTAAGAGTCAAACAAGTTGCATATACAATATGTATACAGATAAATTGGGACAAATCAACGAACCTCTATACCTCCTTTGAATCGATAGAATCCTTCGGCAGTTCGTAAGCTTTCGCATTCCCAATGAACATCGTACCCCAAGACCTGTCTCGCGTTCGCCCTCGCCTGTGAATGACAAAGACCTAGACCTAATGATTGGTACTCCTCCCATATAAGCTCGGGATCTTCCGGAGGAGACAAGGATTCAATATGCGCTTTGACGGCTGAAGACCCATACCCAAAGACACAGGTCGAAACAACGCAAGCAGAAGACAGCAATGTCAGCTCGGTGATGGATATGTTATGGGACGAACGGGTAATAGATGCAAAGCAAGAAACTAGCCTTCATCGAAGGTCACTAAGCGATTGCTATCATCCTGAGCGGCCTCTAGAAAAACTCTCTCAACATTCTCCAACTCATCTGCCTTTGCCCCCTTTTCCTTTGCTCGGAGAAGATATTCCGCAAGAGAATGCTCTCTTGGTTGAGCCGTACCAAGGATGAAAGGGTGGCTATTCCCGCCCGTAAGACGAGTGGGTTTTGAGTACAGAACCAACAATTGGTACGCTGAATATGCTGGTTGAATCATGAGGTAAGCTTACTCTCTGGCGTCGACGTCGGACGAAATCAGTCGGCTACTTTCCGCGTCAGTTCTAGATATCAGCCTGATCGTAGCATCCAAACCAACACTCTGTGCCATCAGAATAGCAATTCTGATCTCGATGATCTTTTTAAAATTCCATGTGCTTACAATGTCTCTGCGCCCATAATATCCCACTGGAGCCTGGCGGCTGAGAGTCTACTGAGATGCTCTCCGACAGGAACGACGATCTTTCCTCTGTAAATCGTTCAGTAGACAACGATCAAGGTGGGATTAATACGAGTTCAACACATCTACATTAAAGGCGCTTAGAAGCGCGACTGAGAAACATACGACTGATGACCACATTTTTTGGCTCCATTCATCTGGTCTTCGAAGTGAACGGCCGCTGCGCCCTACAGAACCATAGAAAACTGTGATCAAGCAACCATAGAATGTAGACAGCTATGATTCAAAAGGCTGTCAGTCCTACTTACAGATTCTGCAAAAAGTTTTGCCAATTTCATGACTGTTGTCACCCCGCCGTGCCTATGCGGAATACTTATTAACACTTCAGATTATACTCATAATCTTGGATTCAAGATGTAATTCTCACCCTGCGTCTCCGTCGGCGATGATAGGTCTCAAATAATCTGTTTGTTCCAACTCTGCACAGAGAACCGAAAGGGCCGTCGGCAACCCACAGGGAGTTGTATATTCAACCTTAAGAGATCATTTGATAGTAAAAACAGTGCTAAACCTTGAACTGACCTGCCAATTTCTTGGGATCAGACGTTGACACCCGTTCATCATAGTGAATTCGGTCATGTAATGTCTGGGCTCGACAGAGTCGTTGAACTTGGTTGGGAACGGTTGTGTATGGATAATCCCTGATGATCGTATCGACGTGAACATCAACTTCATCAAACCTGTGTTCGACATCATATATTGTATCTCTTCAAGACGATAAAGATCAGATGAACTTACGCCAAATCTGGTCCCAATTCATTGCTACCCGTGGTCAATAGGGAAGAGCAAGCCCAGCCACTGACATATACCGCTTCTAATCCAGCCCTGGCCATCTGGGTAACCTGTACAGGATCGATTGCCCCGATAGTATGAACCGGTTTGCCTTCTTGCTCCCGTCTGCTCAACAGATCAAACAACTTTCTCGAGCTCTCTAGAGAGACAGGTGGGCTAGGTGGAATAGATCCTTGTTTGGAAATGACATCTTCTGCTTGGTACGGCCTTTGGAGAGTCTTCCAACGAGATGTCGACCAGCTTGCTGTTAGAGATTGGCATCTGCTTGTGAAGTCTTGCTTTTCCTTCGCGAGGAACGACGACGATGACCGAGTGAGTGGGATAGTCAACAACGACCTAAGTCGAGTGTTCAGCATAATTTTGATGGTCTTGTTTGCATGTACCAAGTGAGATGGAGTTGCTTCTTTCAATCAGATCTCCCATCTCTCCTTTATCGTCCATGCTTTTTACCTGCCTGGCTCATCGTCTGTCGTCACGAGAACATACCGGCCCGGAGGTATCCGATCAATTACGTAACAAGTGACTTCGGTTACTACCCTTCATAGGGAAATAATTCTCGCTTCAACGCTTTCGTCTGAATCCATAGCATATCGTTCGATCAATCAAACATAAACAGATATGTCCAGCTCTCCTAATCCTCTACTTGATATTGAATCTCCCGAAGCTCGTCAGATCAGACTAGGTTTGTCTTCTTGTTATGGTGTCTCTTTCGGGGTTCGTCCTTCTATGCAGATGGACCTGACTTACGGACTGTGTTTGGATGGCTTTATATCACCTCTCAAGCCAAGCTCCTGGCAGACAACGCTTCGCCTCAGTTTTCGACAGAGTCGAGACCTATCGGAAAACCACCAACCACATTTTCTGTCGGACCTCCTACCGAACGTAAGTATTTGTGCTCATTTAAAGAATTAGTATAAGACGTGCACGTCGATCAAAGCTCATACGTGCTCCTACACCGATTACCTATGTCGGGCCATCAAGTTCTTTCCCGTCTTCAGGCGTTCTTACCTCAGATCGCGTCAGCAAATGAGGCGCTCGCTTCTAGAGCACCCGAGGATGTTGATATTGAAAACGTCGGTGAAGGAGAAAGCCAATACGTGGAGATGGTTCGTCTTGCTTCTCACGAATACGAACTCGACGTCGAACTCACGTTGATCGATATTCTATTCTGTTCTTCTCGGCATATCTCGCCAATTTAATATCGAAAACAATCTGAATGTGTCTACAGGATCTAGGACTGGGCGTGTTCAATGCCCTGATGGATGGCAACACTGACCCTTCTCAATCTGCGCCGCCTAATGCATCTAATACCGATTCATCGTCTTCGGAAGACGACGATGATGACGACGATAGTTCGGATTCATCAGACGAGGATGATGACAGCGAGGAAACGGAAGCATCTGTCGAACCGATAGCCCCTCGGAAAAAAGTGTTAATTGAAGAGATCCTATCAAAAGAATGATTCTCCTATAGTATTTAAATTGTTTCTATGATTTTAGATTGATCAAGTACAAAAGCGCGCGCATATGAAAAGGAAGATGAATATACCAAGTAGATTAGCTGACCAAAGATTACGAGTCGATGCTGAACAACTGACATGTCGCTTTCTCAAGGTCATATCTGTCTGGAATAACCTTGTTGAATCTCAATCGAATCCAGTTGAAAAACACAACTCTCTCCCTTCCCTTCCTACTCCTACCCATCCTTTCCCGCGAACCCAGCCCTTGAGCTCTTTGCCTTCCGCCTTCCCACTCATCTCTACTCTCTCTGTCTTGATTGTATTGACGCGATTGCTTACTGTAGACTCTAGGAATAAATGGTAGGTGATCCCTCGGATCTCCTTAGGTGGTGCTCTCCTGAATGGAGGGAACGGGTGATGGTATGGATACGGCAGATGTGTCGGTGTGAACATAAACTTATTTGAAGATGAAGACGACGCCTGAGTGGACGGACGACTAGGGATGGACTTGAGACTTGGATTGGTAGAGTGAGAAAGAAGTTGGGTAGTGAGGACTATGAGAGGAAAGTATCGTTGACGGATAGACGTCAGTTGGAGAAGGACTTGATACATCGGTTGGTTCTTCAGCGCGTCCTCTTCATCTTCCACTCTCGTCTTCTGCTTTTCAGTCGTCGAGTTGTCTTTCTCCCTCTCCGTCTCCTTTTCCTTCACGACAGAATCCTCGTCGTCCTGGTCAGCATCGTGATCACCCTCGTCAAGTGAAGAAATTGCCTTCCGTTTTTTGCTTTGCCTCTCCTTCACCTCTGCATCCCAAACCGCTCGATCTGCCCAAAATGACTCTCCAAACCCATCGATCGCCACCAAACCTACTTCTTCTGCCCCTTCTAATTCATCTTCAACCAGGGTTTCGAAGCTTTTGAGAGCAAACGCAAGTCCCCACGTGCCTTGGCTCTCACTGATCGTGCATAACCGCACTCGCAATAGACACATTTTTATCAGATCATCAGTCTGATCTCGGAGAGCTGAATTGAGGTCAGATGAGGAGAACGAATGGAGAAGGGTGGATTGGATATGAGATCGGAGAAGGGAAGACAGCCGGGTAAGTGAAAAGGGCGCGGAAGTGAGTGAGTAGATCACGGCGGAGAGAGAAGGACCACCAAATTTAATATGGACTGGTTCTGTTGTGCCGCCCGGAGGGGATGATGGAGAGCGGAAGAAAGGATGTGAGAAGGGAAGGATGCGGGAGATCGTCAACTTATAGACTAGCTCGGTTTTTCCTTTTTTTAAAAAAAATAATAACGACGGCACGATGCAAAAAATCAGTCCTCAGGTCACCTTTGACAGACCGTTTAGAAAGATAGATGATGGACTTACCACATCCGGAGGGGCCTTGAATCTCTATCATGTCTCCGTTCCTCAATCCCCTATCATTTTCGTCCCTTTCTCCCGGAAGCACAGCATCTTTGCTTTGTTCTGATGGCTCTTGGGTGTCCCCTGTTGTTAGGTTATACGTCTTGATTCTTTCTTGTTCCTCAAGAATGACCCTATCTAACTGTTTGATGCCTGATCCTGCAGGTACTGTGAAATGTTGGAGACAGCACGTTGAACGGATGTCAGGTCTCTCTGGATGAATCAAACTAGCAATATAATCGGCACGAAAGAATGGTTCTTTGGAGATGATTTATGTATAGATTGTGACGGCCTGAGCCAATAGAAAGATGTATGACAGGACGAACGAGCTTGATCACGTCGAACGGCAAATACCAGATCTCTCAAATTAGACCGGGTGATCTGCTGGAGGAATGCTCTTGTATTTTCTAACGTCGGACGAGTCTCCATTCCTGAGCTACTCTACTTGAAGATAGAGGACAAACAAAAGAGTTGGTTCTTTGTCGAGTAGGAATGAATGTGGGAAACGGTTGGGTAGATGGGTCGTGTTAACCGATGCACGTCAAGCTGTTACGTCACGTCGTCATCATTCTGTTTCGCAACGGCGGTGTCATACGTTCAGTGTCTCTAATCCATCAGCAAAGACACGGTAACAATACGGTAGGAAGGCAAAACACAAATTATGAACGGGCTTTCTAGGGACTCTATGGTTTAATTATACAGAAGAGTTTTCGGCAGAAAGAAACAAAAACAAGAACAAAACGACAAATGCTGCTGCCAACATCCTGGCGTTTCTATAATGAGAGCTATAAATATTCTATATCAAGACGACAAACATCTCAAACGAGCTGGTTGTGCTTCTTCAAGCACTGAGCGACTCGCTTGGGATCACTCTGAGGAGCAAGCTTCAATCCCTGTTGCTCGCCCCAGATTCGAACGTCTCTGGGGAAGTCAGTGATAAGACCTGTTCGATTGACAGAATAGAAAGTTAGTGTTGTAGTTCTGGATCCTGTTCACCAATATTGACAGAACGGGGACCCACCATCGATTCCAAGATCAATAAGGTACTTGATCACGTTCAATCGGTTCACAGTCCAGGGCTTGACACCTACTCCAAGCCCGTGGGCAGTGTTGACCATGTCAGCCGTGACAAAGGGGATGTAACCGGCCATTGAGACATCGACCACCGGGCTACCGTAAGCCGTTCCGACCGGGGAGATAAAGTCAGCACCGATCGAGGCGGCAGCCTGAGCGACTCGGGCATTGGGGGTGGAGCCGTTGAACGAGTCAATATCGATTCTGTGTTGCAAGATTGGTTTAGACAGAGTGAGTTTGATGAGAACGACGAAATTTAAACAACGACCGCTAGGCGAGATGAAAACATACCCAGCCAACCAGTTCGAGGGTCCCTTTCCGTGGGTGGTGATGTTTCCGGCGGCTCCGGAGGCGAGGTGGGCGTAGATGGTGGTATCATCACACTTGTTTCATAAATTATTCAAAAACGAAGAATCAGAACTGTATCCTGTCTGTAGAAAGAGCGCGCGTGGTAGATTGAGACGAAACGAAATAGAAATATACTCACGAGAGCGGAAGTCCTGAGGTCAGGAATGACCTTCTTGGAGATGATGAGCGATCGCCACTAAAAGAATGACCACAGAACAATTGAGATGAGTAAGAACGTGATTTTGTTTTACAAGTTTTTAGTCGAAAGAGGATGACAACGTACGTCGAAAGACTGGTGGGTGATCCTGTCGATCAAATTCCACTTCTTGTAGAGGGTCTCGTAGGCCGCGACGAAATCCTCAGGAGCTCGAGTCAAGTTTCGGAAGTCACCATCGACTTTGGACTCGATGTTGTAGAGGACTGAGGAAGAAAGTATCGGTTTATGTCGTACATGGTTAGTCAACGAAGACATTTTCATGAGGAATCAGAGATCAAAGTCAAATCTACCAGGCTCTGAGGTTGCGCACTTGACGAACTCGAAAAGCTCTTCCAAAGTGGAGACCTTGGTACCTGTAAAGTGGAAGATTGCGAGATTCGTGAGCTAAATAGATAAACGGACATTGATGCAAGCGCAAGTCAACGTTGAATCGAGACATACCAGGAACGGTGATCTGCAAAGGGAAATCATCCAGTCGGAGACTTCCACAATCGAGAGTCTTGATCTGTGCCAAAGTCAAGTTTGCGATATATTTACCGACGTAGGGGTACATCGGATCGTTGTCGAACACGGGCTGGGAGTCCTTGCACTTGGTAGCGACAAAGTTCTCGTCGTGCCAGACCACTGGAGTACGATAGAGAGGCAGACATGGGTCAGATCCATTGTGATTGACTGCTACACAGCAGTGCGAGAGAGAAAGAAAGTACGTACCGAGGTGACCATCGGCAGTAAGTCCGGTGTCGAGTTCCAAAGTGGTAAGTCCGTTAATCAATCCATCGGCAAATGAGGGCAAAGTGTTCTCGATGGTGTGCTTGATTAAGGAGATATAACCCGGGTTTTAACATGGCGCTTCATTCGGGCATCAATAGGTGACGATGGTACTTACTCCTCGACCTCCTCGATGACCCTGAAGATCGAAGTACGACTCGTACTCCCATCTGGGTTTGAGGGAAGATTTTGAAGGAGCGGCAGCCACAAAGCTAGACGAAGTAGCCAAGAGAGCAGCAAAGGTCAAAGCGCTGGCCATTCTGTGAGAAATTCTTGTTGCTTGTTAGGGGAGAGGAGGGAGGATGATGGAGTCTATGAAGGAGATTTTGAGGCAAAAGAAGCCTGTTCAGATCCTGAGTTTTATACTGTAGTGAACGGTTAAACTCATCACTTCGAGCCAAGAACAATGTCGCACGAGGTTGGTAAGCGTGAAAGAAGATCAGCATGTGGGTGAGTATCACAAAGAAAAGAAGAAAAGAGGTGATTCCGAGTGAGCAGTCAACGAATGTCATCCACTGTAGGACAAGAGTGCCGGAGAGACACGTTGCTGTTGTAGCCGGTTTAATAGAAACGTTTGTCGGCTTTTAGAACGCTTGACGTTTTCAGTTCCCTCCTCAGGGAGATCTATCCCACTTAACCGTTCCGATTATCCTGTTTGCACCCGTCGTGTGTTTCTCCCTTTTTTCTCTGGCGTTCTTTTCTTTTCGCCTTTAGCACCGTTGGTGATCTATGGGTATGACCGAGAAGCATCATGTTGGACGCAATTGCTCACAACTGGAGTGAATGTGCAAGAGATTACCGCGACATCGAATCGTTGATCAATCTCTGGATGCTGAGTGGGTGAGAATTACACACAGAGCACATGCAGGTATGCAGGGCTTCAATCCTGTCGTTCTCATCCATTGTTGTGAGGTTAGATCGGATGGTCAGAACATTGTGAAGCTCTAGCAAACGATGAACTAATTGGCCATATTGTATAGAGAAGAGTAGAAGGTGGCTCGCTTAGCGATGCCATTTGAACAAGAATCAAGCAAAGAACAAACGTTTCAGCCAAGAATACAATCCTGAGAACATCCTTTTCATTGTTTCCTTACATGCTCACCGTCTGACTGACCAGTCTAGGACATCCCCCTCTCGACGACACTGATGAAAGCACCCACAAGAAAGAGCAAAAGTGACGGGCAGGTAGACCACATACGGCGGTATCAGAAGTGGAACTCGTTAGGGTTATGACGCGCCTGTTTGTTCCTCCACTCGTGAGACCGATCTTGTTGTTTCTTCCCCTCCCGCATACATACATCATCTTTCAGTCTGTATCTTCTACAGTTCTCATACCTAGTTATCGTTCAGAATGATCCTTCCTTCTCCGACTGGTTCATCCAAACGCTCACTAGTGCAAAAGAAGACTCCATCGTCAACAGTCGTAGCAGAGCTTCCGATCCAATCGGTCTTCTCCTTCCGTCTCCGACCAGGCTCTTCCATAGCTGTACGCTCTTTCCTTCCAATTTTTTCCTCTTCTCGCTTCTTCTGATCTTTATACAGGGCTCATGAGCTGAGGCTGATTTATACAAGAGGAAAATTGCATGATTTCTAACGTCAGGAAACCGAGATATACCCGGAAACTGTCGACTTGGACAACTTTGATGGGCTGTTCCAACTCTCAGAGTATCTCGAAGCCAGAGTTCGAAGAGGGGATCCAGCGAGAGACCTAGTGGTTGAACCCTGCTCAGAACCGACCGAGCCAGGGGATGATGCAGTATCAGCAGATAAAGATATGGTACGCTACTCTTTCACCTCTCTTCCATCGAGCTTCTTTTCCCTAGGGATGCTAATCCTTGCTTGTTTGACGCGACACAGTGGCTATACGTACACATCTTGTAAGCCTTCCTTGTACATCAGTCAGGGCATCACTAGTTCGCTCGTCTCATCAGATAATCCCATGGCTTTGTTGATAAAACAACCCGATAGACGTCTCCCAAAAGACCTCACAACGCTCGTAACATCTCTTCTCGAGACGTGTCGATCCGACTCGTGCCCGCAGATGAAAGCTGGTGAATGGCAGTATATGTGCGCCGCCCATTCCTCCGCCAAGGTAAATGATGGGGTTTTATCTAGGCCTCAGGCATCTTTTGTGAAGAGAGGAGAATGCTGACCCTGAATACTGTGTAATCACACCATCCTTTGCTTATCCAGAGTTGTGCTGCAACTAGTTACATGACGCACACCTTGGATCAAGCCTGTCAATTATTGACATCACCAAAACTCTTTCCTTCTAGGTGAGGTGGTTCTTTATGCCGTCCGTCAAATAGTGCAAACTGACAACAATACCTCCTTTTCATTCTGCCATGTACCAACATGCTCAGATTATCTATTCCTCAAACCTCTCTAAACCCACTTCGCCAAACGGCCAGAAGGCTAAGCCGGATCTTCAGTCACGCCTATCACCATCATCGAGAAGTGTTTGAATATGCGGAAGCAGAAACAAGTCTTTACGAGCGGTTCATATTACTCTCAGAGAGGTACAATCTTGTCCCTCGGACGGATCTCGCCATTCCTTCTGATCGCTTCCTCTCCTCTCGCAACCTACCCTCGACTTCTTCCTCCCTGTCTTCTCCGTCAAACTCCTTGGGAGAGTCATCCTATAAGACGAGCCAATCCGCACATAGCTCCAAGACCAGAGGAGTAAGTGGGCAGATCTCGACAGACAGGATGGGCCAATTTAACCAAGACTCTCGAGGTAGCGACAATGACGATGATGACGAAAATGTGTTTTCGAGGGGCCCCAGATCACTTGAACGCGACAGATCAACCACGGGAGGAAGAGGCAGGGCGCCCAGAGGGAAGATCATCGACTTCGAAATTGGCAGAGGAACAGGATCAGAGTCAGAGTCAGAGTCAGATGAGGACGATACTGAAGAGGATCGGCGAGAGGAAGACGTTCTGGATGGTGAGAAGCTACGGGCGTCGATCGGCTTGGAGAATCAATTGTCGATTCCGAGCAAACTATCCGTACCCGCATCATCACCAATGCCATCATCTTCGCCATCAAAGCCGATATCTACACATAAGCCAAGGCGTATCAAGCCAAAATCGACAAAATTACCAACAGCTAGATCAACAATATGAACAAGAAGCCTGTCCTGGAAAACGGAGGGGGGAGGGAGCAAGAGGAAATCCGAGAGAGTTAAGAAACGAACCAATACTATCAGAGGACGGTCAAGAGTGCAAGTGCATACCTTACCTTCTGGAAGATGGACGAGAGGGACAGTCTCATGCCTTGGCTGCTCCGGCACCGTGAACTTCACCACTGAGAACGGCGAGGATGAAGATGGTGTAGGATTGAGATCGTTGATTGTTTCTGTGTCAGCTCGGAAACAGTCTGCGCCATCCTCTTGGGCTCTGTTTTGTTCTGTCCATTTGTCTGTCTGTCTGTCTGTCGAATGATGAGGACTAAATAGAAGCCTTCTCTCGACAATCGAGCTATAGATGATATAACGTGCAGTATCAGGGAATACATGGGCGTGGCTCTCCCCAGACACTTTGTTTCAGTAGCTCAAAATTAGAATGAGAAGATTCGTCTTCTAAGAAGATACATGTTGCATATTCGTATTTATTTCACTCTTCTTCCATTTCCTCTTCGTCTTCATCTTCCTCCTCTTCTTCCCCCTCCTCCTCTTCCTCCTCCTCTTCCTCCTCCTCTTCCTCCTCCTCTTCCTCCTCCTCTTCCTCCTCCTCTTCCTCCTCCTCTTCCTCTAGCTCATCTTCACTTTCGCTCTCAGTCTCACTATCGACAACCTCTCCCTCTCCACCTCCCGAGCTCAACCTAACACCCTCAGCCATCGTCAAACATGTCAATCTTGTTCCGTTAGTGTCGTACTTGCCCACAGGCAGAATGGTGGGTACGTCCGACCCGTTTGATGTAGGAACGTTGGGAAGATTGCTTAAGTTATAGAGGTTGATGAAACCGTCGGATGAGACAGTCGAAAGGAGCGGATATAGCACAGCAAGGGATTTGACACTATGAAGACAATAGGAAGTAGAGGACAAGCGCGCAATCAATTGAGAAGCATCAGAGGTCAGTGGGTTTCCCATCCAAAGAAGTGGTTGTACTGCTAGAGAAGACACATACCGATTCGTGTGCCCACCCAACCTGGCGACCTCCTTCCATTGGTCCTCTACATCCTCCTCCTCCTCTTCATCCTTAGCAGCTTCTAATTGCTTGGATTCCTTGCTCTCAAACTTCTCATACACCCTGACGTAACCTTGTTCCACAGCAGCAACCAAAAGCTCCCTCGTCTTTTCTCCCTGCTTGACGTCCAAGAACTGGAAATCATGGAACCTTTTCGGGTTCTCTATCGTCTGGACCAACTTCATCTCTTTGGTGTACACATCCAACGTGGAGACAGAAAGGATGGCAAACTGGTCACCGGAGGGAGCGAACCTGACGATCTCGCCCTCCTTCCCGATCTTGACACCTCCTCCAGGTTTGCCCTTCATCAGATCCCACATTCGAAGAACTCGATCCTTTCCAACAGTTAGTGCGAGTTTTCCCGAAGGATGAACCGTCACTGAGTTGACCCGACCGACATGACCCTTGAACGAACGGAGCAGGGTCCAGTCTCGAGTTCGGAACAAAGAAAGCGTCGAGTCTTCAGAGGTAGTGAGAAGGTGGGATCGGGATGGGAAGTAGAGCGAAGTGATGGTCCCTGAAGATTTAAAAGATCCAATGTGGACATAGATAAAATGACAGAGCGATCTTAGTATTAGCAACAAAGAAAAAAAAAGGAGAAAAAGGGACGAAGCGGCTGCAGTAAAGATTCGGACGAACCATTGTGATTCATGAGTCCACCGACTTCTTTTCTCCTTCGAAGATCCCAAATCTTGACCATCTCATCTGAACTACCTGTCGCCAACCACTTTCCTCCCTCGGAAGCTGCCACTGTCTTGACGCAAGCCTGATGAGCCGGGAAGATAAAGACCGGCTTCATAGTGTAGTCATGCTCCGCCTGCTGCTCTCCTTCCGCCGTCGGTTCCGGAAGGAGACCAGACAAACCGTACAAAAGTTTCTCGTATGAACCAGCGACAATCTGGAACGTTCGAGGACCGGTAGGAAGAGGTGCTTTCGGTTTCTTGACCTTGGGAGCAGTCGTCTTTGCGCTCTCTGTCGGTTCCTCATCGTCGTCCTGAGCAATCTCGGACTCATCAGCAAAGGGCGATTTGTACGGAATGTCCTTCGCGAACGTTAGCTTCTTCTCGCTCTTCTTGGGCTTGGTAACCGACGAAGGAGCAGCAGACTTCGGCTTAACCGGTTGAGAAGCCTTCTTGGGTCCACTCGATCCAAACTTTCCACTCTTCTTGAGAGACGAAGCCGAGTCTTCGTATTCGACCTCGACACGAGCCTTCTTCACGGCAGGTTGCTTGTTCTTCTTGGGCCAGTAACCCTCTGGTTTCGATTTTGGTCCACCTTTTGGTTTAGGCTTCGAGGACGAGGATGTGCTGACAGGGGCTTTACGTTTAGGAGCCATGGTTTAAGATCTGAATGAAAAGAGTTTTGAGTGTAGGCGAGAGGTATAGGTCGAATTCAACTTGAAGTGAGAAGCTTGACGATTCAAATTTCGGTGATTACATAATCCCGGTTAACATCAATCTTGGTTACATAATCAACCCCGTGCGATAGACACACAGCGGCTTCAAGCGACTTTCTTCCTCTAACGATGTCTACCAAGATACATTCTGCAAACCTATGGGCAGACATTCAGGCATCTTCATCCGGTTAGTAGTGATGAGGTCGCTGTATATCTGTATTTCTGTTAGAGAGGCTGAGCTTGTGTCGTGTCTTGATTGGTAAAGAAATCTCTCAGTTGCTTGCGCCCTCAACGTTATCGACTGATGACATACAGACTATTCAGTTTAAACTTGCCTCATTGAAGCGGACTATTGTGGTTGCTTCGGATTACATACCTAAGTATGATCAACGTAATGCTGAAGCTGTCAGTATTCTCTCACTTCGGCGTCTTCAATTCAGTAGTGGCATCTGAAGCAGAATCTTTGGACTTTTTCTCAAAAGAAAATAAAAGAGTTGGAAACCGAGTTTGAATCTAAACGAACGGCTTCGGCTCCAAAATCGAAGTTTTCATTCAAGAAACAGCCCAAACCGATGAGGTCCACTGGTTTAGTCTCGGATGTGTCTAGGCCAACTGAGTCCGTTGAGACGCCGCTGTCAGCAATCTCGATACCAAGCACAGATGTTTCCATTCACCGTCTGACGTCTCAATACATAACGCTTCCCACTATCTCGGCCGATGGATTCGGTCTCTCCCTCTTCGATCTGACCCGATGTGTTATCGATTTGTTTCCTTCAAACGAGCGCTCTTCAACCAATCCGAGCAAGATCACCGCCTTGCATATAAAGAACCTCAAGCAATGTGTTCTTATTGCTCCCATATTGGAAGGAAGCATAATGATCAGCGATTGTGCACAATGCGTACTCATCCTAGGTGGCTGGCAGGTACGTTTTGATACATCAGCCCTAACCACAATCGAGACCTCCAGGAGGCTATCTGGGAGGGGATTTCTCCCGAACTCTAAGTTGACGTTCGCTTATTCTCACTCTATATCAAAATCATGCATCCATTCGATCGATCGTCTAGTTCCGAATGCATACTTCGAGTGATTGCAAGGTGTTTATACATTCTGCTCCCGGAAGCTCAACGCCTATCATTGAAGGTTGTCGCTCGATCCGCTTTGGGTCCTATCTGATCAACGATCGTGACCCTCTGGGCTCCCAGGTTTGTCCTTAGATCATTCTTCCTGGTTGTACCCTCGGTATGTTCGTTGAACTGATATGTTCACATTGAACTACGATGTCTGTAATTCAACGTTTCTGTTCCTCCTAAATCAGCAATCTCTCAAAGTTCTCGACTTTTCCCATCCAAATCCGACTGTGCCGTCTCCGAACTGGTCGATACTGTCTGTCGAGGAAGAGCGCGCGATACAGGTTCGATTGCCAGCCCTGTTGGAAGGCAGATCCCGAATGACCATAGAAACAAACTTGACAGAGTCTATACTAGATTCCGTACTGTCGACATAATTTCAGACTTTGTATACACTAGATTCAATGAAATGTATGCTCTATGCATGTGAAACACAACACAGCGACAAAACTGATTGATGGCGTGAACACGATAGTCAACGCTTCACTTTTTTATCGTTCATCTCATCTTTTGTCAACATCTCCACTTCAGCTCACCCATAGAAAAACCATCTCATGCTGCAGAGAGGCAACTGATTACAAGCACTAACCAAGGCGCACATAACAGTGAGGTTCGGAAGGATACACTGACTGTCTTGTAAGACCTCATGCTGGAACTGACGAGGTTAGAGTTATGCCCGATTATGGGTCCACAGATCTCATTTCTAATTCTGATCACCACCCTCCCTTCTCTGTTATGCTCCCTGTATCAATAATGTACGTCTTGTTCTTGGAAAAGTCTTCTTTATAAAGCGGACTGACTCTGTTCTTATTGTCTTTCAAATGCTACCGTCATGAAACATAGTGGGATAGGTTCTCTCGGGACTTTCTTCACTTCTCAATTACGGTTGATACATCCGGATCTCCCAATCAACCTTCTGCTCAAATCTTCAACGGCATTGCAAACATTTCATGAACCGTCTGCTTCTCGGCCTGCTTCATCACTTCTCGTCAGAGATCTGGTAGGGTCACCTCCGATCATCACCTCATCCTTTTCCGCTACCTCCTTACATCCGTCCTCGCCTTCATCCATCACATCAGCAGAAGACGCGCCTCCGATACCTATTCTTCTTTCAACCCTAAAATGCACAAAAATCGTACCGACCCTCAAACTTCTCGCCCCTCGGCTTCGTTCTCCGTCTTCAACCATTGTGCTCCTTCATAATGGGATGGGAATCTACGAAACACTCATCAGGGATGTCTTTCCTGACAGAAGTTCTCAACCGAGTTTCATCATCGGCACCACTTCGGTCGGGGTGAGACTCGATGAACCTTTTGGGGTTACACTCTCCGGTCTCGGCCAGTCAACGTTTGCTCTCGTTCCCTCCGAGAACTCTACTCCACGTTCGACTTCAACGCAAAAGATTGGACAAGAACATGAACAAGACGGAGACCTATCAAGGATGCCTTCTTCAAGCGAGCAAGCACTGAAATACTTGTCCAGTCTGACGACTCATCCGAATACCCATCCTGTCGAACTCACCTCGTACCCTACGCTGCTCCCTCAGTTGTTACTCAAATTATGTATGAATGCCTTGATCAACCCCTTGACTGCCCTTCATTCGGTTCTCAACGGTCAACTCATCACCGACCCTTCCTTCCTTCCTCTCCTTCGAGAGTTGATATCCGAGAATTCAAAGGTGTTGACCAAAGCTCATCCCGCTTATGCGGCTTTGTTCACCGAGGAAGAGCTGACGAGACGTATGTGGGATCTTTGTGAGCGAACGAAACGCAATCGGAGTTCGATGGGTCAGGATATAGACCGCAAGAGGGAAACAGAGATAGAGTTCATCAACGGCTACATATCGATGTTGGGAAGGACCGTAGATGTGAAGACACCGGTGAACGATAGGTTGGTCAAGGAGGTCTTGGAGTTGAGTGAACGTTCGAAAAGAGAACAAGATATGAAATGATCCTTTTGTGGTTCCTTTCCATACAAGTGAACAACCGGTGTTTTCTTTGTTCATCAAAAGACGGGCAAAGTCGAGATGACATTGTGCTTTGGGATTCTATCATATCTCGAGAAAGACTGTGTCCATGATGTGCACAGACGGGCGGATAACGAGAAGGAGCAACGCAAAAAGTCCTTGTATGGGGAGAAAAGAAGGAGCAAAGAGGGAGAATATCTGAGGCTTCCCATAAAAAACGAGCGAATAAGAAGAAAAGATGGCGCGAGCAACTTTTGATTGTTTGTGATAGTAGTACAACGAGCAACGAGGGGACGTATATGTATTTTTGTGGATGCATAGGATGCGCGTGTAAAGTCAGGCGATAGTTTGCAAATGGTCCGTCGAGAAAACAAGTAAGAAAAGAAGAGGGCCGGGAGAGTAAAAGACAGAAAAGAGACACAGAACAAAACGAGAGCAGAACGCTTTTCAGGCGAGCATCAAACCGCTTCCAGCCATGACGGCAACAGCAACAGCAACGATCAGAGGCATCATCTCACTTTTGAATTGGGGACCTGCCCCGCTCAAAGACGATGATGTAGAAGTTGTAGAAGCTGTCGATTTCGTGCTTGTTGAAGTCGAGCCATCACCGCCAGTATAGTTTGCGACTGTATTTGTCGGTGCAGATACATCGTTCAATTCGGCGGCAACGTTGAACGGTGCGAGGCCTGCAGCATCGTAGAAGTCGAGGAGGATGAAACTGTGTGGGAGCAATAGATCATCACAAAGAGGAGGAGGAGGTCAGTTGCTGACGATCGTTTGCTCTAGATATAGGTCTGAAAGACAAACTTGGGGCTGCGGGCGTAAATCTGGAAACAGTTAGAGGCGCCCTGTCCAACACTGCCAGTTCCGGTCTCAGCATTGGTCTGGTTCAACTTGGATTTGTTAGGAGTCACGATGGAGGTTGAAGATCCAACCTGACGACCAACACCACGGTGATACAGATGGGAGAGTGAGTGAACTCAATAGTCAGCCACTGATGTCACAAGATCAACTTGTATAAGGAAAACACCCACCTGGTCGAGATAGTGGTTAGTCAACACCAGTTGATTCTCCGGCGTCCCGGTTGATCGGTTTGCCGTGCACGGGAAAGAGTCTTCCACCGCGTTATAGGCATCTGGAATACCAACAAGTTTAGTCATTGCTAGCCTTCACACAAAGACAGGGTTGGAAAGAGAAACAACAGACCTTCAACCACATTGGAAAATTCTACGAGTTGATCAGACATCAGAAAAGGTATTCAAGTTAGATGTATGTTCGCCAATATCTGTTGATCGACGTGAAACAGAAAATGATCTTACCGTCGATGATATACGGCACAGTAGTGAAATCCGCAGAGCTGTAGAAATAGAGAGCAAAACAGGGCTGTCATGAGAATGCGGGATTCTACCGACGTACGTACGCGGACTCTTCTGTAGCCAAACCCAGCGTTAGCTCGGATGAGAGAATGATAACTTACTTGTCCATGAACGTGACGACTCTGAGGCCAGAGTCAATCATCGAGCCCAACGTGGGCCAGTCTGCGACAGAGGTTGTTGCTTTCGTTGGCGCATACGAGACTTTGTCTAAACCTGACGTCTATCAACGACAGACGGGATATGGATCGACAGAGACAGAATGACAAGAGACCGTTCAGGGATATATGGATGAGGACGATTGAGAGGATCAGCAAACATTGATCGCTCGGTTACTTAGTACGCGTCAAGACAAGAAGATCGAGAGAATCGAAAGAGCGGACCTCGAAAACGGCACCGTACATAGAGGCGTTCAAGTTGTCGCTGTTGACAATCAAGATGGACAGAACCTCATTTGGGTTTGCGACAACCCAGGTGTTGACTTCTGTCAGGTAATCTGAAAAGAGTCCTCCGTCCAGAAGCAAGCACGACCTGGGAGATCAAGAAGCCCGACAAAGAATGAGAATAAACTTAGTCTGGAGAATAGTCAATCAGACACGACGGCTGACTCACGTATGACATAGATGAATCGATCCATCATAGCTATGGGCTTGCACCTGAAGCATTCTCACTCCGTCATTCTGCGCAGCACACGATATTCATGATTGAACGTAGGTTAGTTTCTTGACAAAAGCGGAGTCCTATTCAGAAAGACCCGGGGAGAGAGGGTACGAGGAATCTCAAGAGTGCTCAGGACGTACGAGTTGTGTCGTGATGTTTTGATCCTGTGAGGATCAAGTCCGTATGCGTTTCACAGATCGTTTACATCAGCCACAAACATTTCAACTCCTTACATAAAAGCTGGAATGTAGAGGTAGGAAGTCGACCAACCTGATTCGCAGCCACCTGGGTTGCGCTGATCGCATCTGTGAGATTCGATTTTAGATGAGATTTGACAACCATAACCAAAAAAAAATAAAAATATCATGAGAGCCCGTCAGTCCGTCAATTGACCTCATGAAACACTTATTGCACATGAGTGACATCGGAGGCAAGACATGGACGTACAAGAATCGTGACTCCCGATGAACGTAACATTTCCGTAGCTTCGATCGCATAGCTCAGCATGCCCGTTGCAGACTGAATATGCATTAATGTCGAACCAACACATTGGTTTGAAGATTTCACAAACGGAAGAGGCGGTGTAAACAATGCTCGATCCCAAATGAGATTACAAAAGTGAAGAGGAAAAGAACAAACCGGAGGCCCTAGGTTTGTAGGACGAAGCACTAACAAGTCCGCTATTCAACGTCGAAGCAACCAGAGCAAAAGGTAGCATGGAGAGAGCGGAGGAGATGGTAACGATCATCCTTGTTGAACAAGAAAACAAAGATAGACCGAAAGGATGGAGTGAAGAGTTGGGTGGTGGTAGGTAGGTGTTGACCAAGCCAGAAGTAGATCCAGCCAGATCAACACCAAGCACACTTGGAAAACACAAGCTCGCCGCAGTTACTGGGCGTTCACAACATTCTCTTACACATACAACCGCCTTCTTATTTTGGTGTTCTATTTCAAGTACAGACGTTCAAAGAGATCACTTCTTTTTCTCTTTTCTTTCTTCTTTGAATTTTATTTTGATACAGAGATCGTTTTAGTTTGAGAGAATATTGTCACATGTATTCTAATTCGATCATCATGCTTATTTTCGAATCAACCCATTGACTCGGTAGATGACTGCTTCTGCCAAGTCCCAGTAGCCTTCTCCGACGCCTCTGAAACCTTCGAGACCAAGAACATCCGTCCCGTGCCAGAGTGTATGATGAGCAAAGCCAAAGGTGATCCCTAGGCCGACACCGGCTATCACCTGAGGAGCCGTGTGATGACCTAGTCTTATCCGAGACCAACAGATGAGAGTTCCAAGTGCGAGTACGCTGATGCTCTGAAGAGGAGCGATCTGAGCTGTAGTCAAGACGATGTATGTTGCGAAGTCTAGGAACACGAGACCAGCGGTGTCAGCATACTTTAGGTTTCAGTGAAGGGTTAACTTGGAAAGAGGACTTTGAGGGCTCGACATACAAGAGATGGTGGTGCTGTGAGTGGAGGGCATCCCATATGTCGGGATCCCAGCGATTGATTTAGGAACATTCTTGTATAATACCTGGTTCGACCGCGAGGGCCTATGGCCATCCGGCCGGGACTGCCTGAAGAGATGTTTCATTATCTTTGCTGGCGAAGCAGTTGTTAAGTCGAAAGGTGCTCAGCCAGCTTGATCTGAAGTTGGTCTTTCTGCCTCTGAACGACAAGCGATAGTAATCCACTCACCTGCTGCAGAAGCGGCGATGGCTCCTCCGATGAACCATATCTTCTCGGCCGAAGGAGAACGTATGAACCAAGCTGCCGTGGCGGAAGTCACGATGATGTTTGTCTACAACGTTTCCATCCAAGTGTCACAGTTGAATAAGAGGTACCCATCAGCTCTGGAGAACTCGGTTGCTTGTCAAGACTCTCGATGCTTACCTCATCTAGCACCCAAAGTGTCAATTGACCGAGTTTAGAATCCATCTTGAAGACAAAACCCCAAAGGTCAGTGGATCAAACGAGTTCAAGCAGGGCTGGGTGGTTTATAATAGAATGTTTGTGCCGACTGTGCCGTCGATCGATGTCAGTCGGGATCAACGATACGGCGAGTGGCTGGGATGGAAATATATTTGGGTGGATAAACATCTTCGGCGGAGTCGACAATCATGGAATCAACATTGGTGCGATCAACATCTCCACGGCCTATGCAGTTATCGTCTTATGAAGAAGATCTTATCTCGATTAGATAGATCAGAGCATGTTTATCAATCTTACTAGATATATCGCCATCGAGTTTACCCCCATCGTTTTTCCTTTGTTTCACACTTTGTTATCTCTTTCCTCGAAAACCCGCCTCTTGTTCCATGTCTCGATAAACGTGATGCCCCGTCTTTACCATTCTCTACTACATACAACTTAAATGCGAGAAGAACAGGACCGAGGGATGATGGAATTGATAAATAAACATGGTCGGATTTAATGAAGACAAACAAGGACAGCGTTCGAGCCGGGCAGGACGAGTGTCTATTTGGAAGATCCAGAAAGAAACAAGCTGATCGACGACGTTTGCCAGCCGGCAAGTCCGGACGGGGACCGAAGGATGATAAACTTCTCATCTGAATTGATCGTTCGTTTCCTTTTTTTAATTCTCTCTGCTTCTCTTCCTCTTCCAAGACCAGTCCGGTGTGTCTAGTAAACGGAACTAAAGAGAGCTGGAATGATTTGAAACTCATTCTGCTTTCTTGTCTATCCCAGCATGATCGCGAGGGAGTATCACCGGGTCCAGATTGACTCGGTGAGCGGTTTATGCCAATTATACCCAAGGTATCTTTCTCTTATCAACTATCTCTCATGAGAAAGACGCGATAAGTCTGATAAACTGAAGGAAAGGAAGTGAGCACAATGGAAAGATAGACGAGATAGCGGAACTCAGGAAAGTATAGCAAATCCAGGAAAGTATAGCGCACCCAATGGAAACAGAACCGTGATAGATCTGTCGTTCTTGAACAAGAGCAGCATCAACTCACATGGAAAACTCGACATCATGCAGGGGCGGCAGCAGAAGAAGAAGGAGCTATCGGACAGAACTCGACGCATCGTGCTAAGGACATTCTAGACTTTCCAGACATCTGTTTACCTCCGAACGTGTTTCGATGCCGTCTGTTCTCATGCACATGAGCGAGTCGTGGATGGCTTGTATCTGGTGGGATGAGCGATGCCGGTTTGCCCTCTCCTCCAAAATCATGGGCCGCCTCGTAAGAAGCAAGAATGAAGGGAGAACATGACTACATTCACAACGTATACATTCAATCCTGTGATCTTCTGTTCTGTTGCTGATCAGAGAGATCCTCTCGGATTCTGGCCTCGTGCGGTTATATATTCTTTCCTTCTTCGTCTCCTTCCTTTGCCGCCTTTTTCTTCACTGGCTTCATATATAAATCACATCTCGACGCCACGGCAGCCACTCGGATGGCCCGTCGCCCGGCAAATGAAGGTAGAAAGGTTGATCGACCCACAGGCATTCCTATCACCCTTCTTAGTCCTTCTTCTTGCTCTGTCTTCTTCTCCATCTTCCAATGCACCAGGTGATGAGACAATTTCGGCATCTGAGCGATTTCCCTTACCCACCTGCTAATCAACCGTCGACTCTCTGCCTGTCTCCAGCCTTCTTCCCATCTTGGTCAGACACAGTCTTGTCCTCTCGAATTTGCATTGTTTTCTTGCCTTTTGCCTTATTTATTAGATCCTTCTTGATTTTCAGCCCTTTCCAAAAACAAAAAAAAAGGTCGAACGTGTCGATTCTTAGATATTGTTCTTTTTTTTTTTTTTTTTTTTTGCCTCTTTTGCCTCTTTAGTCCTTTTCTTCTGCTTCTTCTGCTTCGCTTCCTTGTGCACATTATTTATCTCATGTCACCTCAGCCGTATGTATATATTAATGGGTCTGAAACGAGTTCTACTGGAGTGCATAAGCTTGACTGATGCTCATCATTCGTGGCGTCCAGTCGTATGTTTACATCACCCCACCGGCGTTGACTGACCTCGTCCGTCCTGGACATAGAAGGTGAGAACCAGGAAAGCCACATTGATAGAGATACCCCCTCCATCCAATACCCGATCGAGGGAACGGTTGCAAGAACTTTTTTCCTTCTATAAAGATCAAACTATCCATTTCGACCTCGTACACCGTTGTTCTTCTCGCTTGCACCCTGCCTTCTCCCTTCTCGCTCCTCCTTCTCTTGGTCCCTTCATCATTCCCTCTACGCTTTCTCTCGTTGCCCGTCTCCCGTTTCCTCTTTTTCTTCTTAAAAGTCTTCGATCATTTCTGTTCTGCTTCGCACATCGATCCAGAGAGTTAAAGGTGTGATGATCAAATTGCTTTAGCCGTTTTGTTTTCCTATCTTTTTTTTGTTCGAGACAATCAATCATTAACAAATAGCGCGTATTTCATCCGTCCAACGTCATCTCTATCCGTTGTCGCCGGCATCTTCAGCACCATCGTCATTAAGAACAGACTTTCGAAGAGAGATTTTCCGCTTCCGGGTCTTGCCTCGATCCTTGCCGCTCATCTGGTGTCCATTCTCTTACCGCTTGCACGAATATTAATTGTCACAACTATTTTCCGACGGCCTTGACGCCTGTCATCGAAACGCGGGAAGCCTATCAATAGTTCTCACATACCGGTCTTGGCTCATTCGGTCTCTCGGCTTCATCCACAACATCGCCGGTACGTCCGGATCGCATACTTCTCTCCGGAAAACCTTCTTTCCGAGTTTCCTTTGCGATCTACCTATAGTCTACTTCTTGGTGTTCCATATGTTCATTTTGAATCATTCCTCCTTCGCGCTCCTCAATGTTGCTCTTTCTTGGCCCATATAGAGGAAAAGATCTCGTGCTGACTAGACTGCATTACTCTGATCTTCATCATTATCAAACCTTGTCAACCTTCCGGCCTAACTCACGACTCTATTTCCCGCTGGCTCTCCCGTTGTCAATGTCGATGTCGATTTCATTGTCATTATCGGTGTCGTCGTCGTTGTTCGAATTCTCTACCCTGGATTCTCGCGCTCAAACCCACACCCGTCATTCGACTTTCCTGCAAACAGCCCCCCCCTTTTGCCAACCCTGCGCTTTTCTTAATCTCTGATACGAGCTATTTTTTCTCCACGGCAGACAGCCGTCTGTCTCCCCTCACAGACTCGGCGCTCCTGCATCCTTATTTCTTTCTTGTTTCGGCCCAGCTTTTCGACAGTCTGCTTTACGTTCGACCATCCCATCCCGCTATCAAGCGAATATCCTGTATATATAAAGGCTACTCCGGCCGACAGTATTTCTCTTAGTTAACCGGTTTCTTCTTGTTCATATTCCACTCCAGTCTTTCTTCTCTCCTCTTCTGTCATCCCACTTTCTCTCGGTTTCTATCCGTCATCGTTCGGCGCTTCGGTTAATCTCTCATCCGCCGATCCCTAACAAAGCTTCGAGACTTACCTTCATTCCGTCACAATGGGAAACCAAGTTTACAACGCTGCCGGTTCAGCCGACTTACTCGGACTCACGATCGATAACGGAAGGTTCGTTCGAGTGCCTTTTTTTTTCTTTCTCTTTTCTTATTTGTTCTTTCCTTCGGAAAACAATTCTGTTTGATATCTCTTACTTCATACTCACGTTTATGCCATTCATCTGTTCGTCCTACATGTGCTGTTCTGTCTGAGAATAGATTGGAGTTTGTGTCGATCCTCGGATCTGGAGCGTATGGCTGTGTCTATCTAGCCAGGAATAACGGTGACTCTGGCGCAGAATACTATGGTACATAATTTGAATCTTTACATCATTTAATCTCGAACGCCGCGATGTCCGAGACGTGTGCTGACTCTGCGCGTCATGGGGGACAGCCGTCAAATGTATGAACACTGCCGGACTGGACGACAGACGACTTGAGGTAGATTCCTGTGCCCCTTCCGTTAGGTGTACTCGCCATGACTGACCATCTTCCTCTTTCTGTTCCGTTCATAGTATCAGCACCGAGAGATCCATTACCACTCTATTCTCTCTGCCCATCCTTCCATCCTTCATCTGTACAAAGCGATATATTCTCCCACCCACATTTTCCTCGTTTTACCGTACTGCAACTCGTTGGATCTGTTTGCTCAGATAACATCGAACAAGACGTATCTCACCCGGAATGAACTCATCGGAAGCACATTCATTCAACTGTTGGACGCTGTGGAGTCTTGCCATACGAATGGAATCGCCCATCGGGACCTGAAACCGGAAAATGTCCTTTGCACCGAGGGTGGTCGGAAGATCCACCTCGCAGATTTCGGATTGGCCACGAGGGATGCTTGGAGTAGTGACTTTGGTTGCGGCAGCTCTTTCTACATGGCACCTGGTCAGTCCTCACTCCTTGATTGCCTCAGTCTTTTGCAACACATGTCTAACCAACATTCCGGTTGTTCATTTCCTCCCCTTTATTTGGATTCACCTCTTCCTTTTCTCGCGATCAGAGGTTCAACTAGTGAACTATGAACCAACATTTTCACCCACCTACGATCCTTTTGCTGCAGACATCTGGTCGCTGGGAATCATCTTGATCAACCTGGTCACCTCTCGAAATCCCTGGTCCTCGTCTGTACTCACCGACGATTCCTTCGCCGCCTACGTCCGCAACCCGGAAGTTTTTTTCCAATCGATGCTTCCTATCTCGGACCAGGCGAGCAGGCTCTTGAAGAGAGTACTGTCTGTAGACCCAAGAAAACGACCGACGGTGATCCAGCTAAAGAGTTGGGTTCGGTTCGTCGATAGGTGGGATATGGATGAGGAGGAGTTGAGTAGAGCAAAGGATGCTTGTTTCAGGACCGCTAGAGAAATTGGTTTCATCAAAGATCCCAACATGATGGAGAGAATTGTCAAGGCTCGAAACCAACGGTTCGTAGAATCTCTAAACTCCGTATCGAACGTCAGTGATCTCGAGACTGATATAGCTTTTCACTTCTTTTCACTGTTAGGTCGGCAAGAAGCGCAAAAGCATTCTCTCAACCGCTCACACCACCTGCAGAGCCGCAATTCGAACTACAACAGCACGCTCAGGTGCCTCCCAACTTGGCAACTCGTTCGACCGTATGCGCTGTACCTGTCAACACCCTTCAACTGTTCAACCTCGAATCTGCAGCCGGGGACTCGCACGATGCACTCGCGTGCTCGACTCCATCGATGGACGCCTCAATCGTCACCCACTCCTCTTTCGGCTCTCCCTCATCTGCCGTCTCCTCTCAGTTCATTCAAGGTCACCTTCCGACATGGCCCGATTCAGCCTTTTCCCGCACCGATATGGTTGTCTCTCGATCGACTCTCTCATCGTGGTCGACGACAGATTCAGAGCCGGAAACGCCCTCTCGAGAAACATCACTCGATCTCCTCCCAGAAGTCTGCTCCGCTGGTAGTCAGGAAGCCCAGTTGACTGGACTTGAGCATCAGAAACCAGATTACAGGGCATGGTTGACAGGTGTGACCTTAGAGAAGGTCAATCTGATCAGCTGAGATGCGCTCTTTTTATCTTTGTAGTAAAAACCCCATCCTTTGGCTAGGCCTCCCATCCCATTCCTCCGATTTCCTTGCAATCCTTGGTAACGGTCTTTTCCCTTCTCCGACTACCTCTACCCATATGACTCTTTTTCCTCCATTCTTTATATATATATATATATATATATATATATATCTCATTTGATCCTTAATCATACCAACTGACATAGAACAATCAGATCGAAACCGATCTCCACTCAACATTGTATATATCATTCTCTACATTTCCCACATCATGTCCATTATGTTTGTCCTCTCTTATTACATCTGACTCGGTTTGTTTATTCATTCTTTTGGTTCTTTTTGTACCACCCTTTTGGGTGTCCCGTTCTCTAGGGCCTTTTCTTTTTCTTGTGTGTCTTCGGTATTTCACGTATATATATACAAACACCTTCCTCATCGTGATGTGAGGACACCCGGGCTTTATCTTTCTTGTCTTTCCATTCTTGTTCAATCTCTTCACCTTCCTGTATCATGATAACAAATAACTGTATCTGTCCCTGCTTGGTCTTTCTCTTTGCAGGACAACTGTTTCTGAGTCGTTGAAGATCCAAGTCTGAGCGCTGAAAAAAAAAACGCCGTCTTGAGACAGAAGAGGAAACGAAAGAACATTCCCAAAAACGAGGGAATAGACATGGGTATATCGTTGCAAATGCAATACACAAGAAGAAAGAAAGAAAGAAAAAATTCTGAATGAGGGTGTTTAGAAAAGAAAAACGAAGTTGGGGCGAAACTCGATAGACAGAAAAATAAGGAAGGGGTTCAAGTGGGTGATAGTTGACTCTCGATGCCCGATCGGTAGGCTAGACTTGAAGGAGGAGAGTGCGCGCGTATGTATCTGAGAATTCAGAGCAAAACATGAGGTGACAGAATACATGGGCATTTTGTTAGACGATGAGTTCGGAAGGAAAAATAACGATCATAGTAGGAACTAACCGATGAAGATCTTCCTCATCCATATCATCCTCGGTATCGTAATGAGATAAACCAGAAGGTGATCTCCTCACGCCTACCGGTTGGTCGTCCTGCGCATCGAGTAAGATCCTAACTTTCTCTTGCAACTGTTCGTTCTCCAGTTTGAGATCTCTCACATCCAACTGTAGCCTCTTTACGTCCTGTATGCCCGCCGAAAGCTGTTGCAGTCGATCGACTTCTGTACTTAACGAGTTAATCCGCTCGTTTGCTTGATCAAGTTCTAGAGTATAGGCGTCTTTGAGCTTCTCATGTTCTAATTTGAGCGTCTTGTTGTCCGAAGAAAGCATCTGGTTCTCAAGGGAGACTCTACTGAGAGCCGTCAATTGACGTTGAGCGTCTGCTAGCTTGAGTCGGAGGGAATCAGCAGTGGTGTCATCAACGACGGGTGTGTTTCGACCGTTGGCATCCCGAGTTCGAGATCCAGCTTCTGAAGAATTTGTTCCTCGGATGGCATCCAGTTCGGTTTGAAGACTGAGATTAGCCGTCTTATGTTTGGTCACATCTTCTTTCATTCGACGAAGCATCTTCTCAGTAGCTCTGTTCCCACCAACAGATCAGACACAATGTTAGTAAACAATCGATAGAATGACTACAGATAAAGAAAGATCAGGTCACTGACTTGACGTAATGGACGGCCGTCTGATAATCAGCTTGGATCTGTTTATGACTAGCCACACTCTCTGCCACTTGTTTCTCAGCTGCCTCCGCTCTCTCTTCCAACTGCCGAATCTGTTCCGCCGAAGGCGCCGGCTCGACAGATTTGCCTTCGTTGCTCTCTTCCGCCTCGAGTTCTCTGGCCCCCGAAAGAATTTCCGTCTTCTGAGTTGTTGGCGATATGGCTTTCTCCAATTTTTTCTTGGCGAGATCCAGCTCCCGTTCAGCGGCTTCCAAAGCCGACGTTTTCTCCGATAGTTTCGCCATCAGCTCATCCATTGAATTGGTTGCCGGCACCGATGTCGATGAAGTCGAACTAGGGCCATCGTCTGTATAGGGGCGGAGTTCATCCTCGCTCAAAGCGACTCCATGGTTGGACAGGACACGCCGAAGGACAGACAATCGTAATTCCAGCTCGGAAACCATCGCTGATTGATCTTTCAGTTCGAATTCTCTGGCTGTCACAGAATCCCTGAGTTTAGCCGACTCGGCCTGGGAAGAAGCGAGTGCGGTTCGAACTTGATGGAGGGTTGATTGTATTGAAATATGCTCGTTTTCAAGTCGTTGAGACCTCTTTCGGTGATCGGACAACATTGATTGAGATTCATCAACTCTTGTACCTGCTTCACCGAGCATCGTCCTCAGGGACGAGGCCTGTTGTTCCAGAGCAGCGATTTTCTCGTCATGTCCCCTGGTGAACCGACCTTCATCTTCTTTCAACCCTCGATGAAGTTGAACGAGTTCCGCTAACCCAACAGAAGCGAACGTTCGGAGTGATTCGGTCTCTGCTCGAGATTTAGACCAAGAAGTCTCAACCTCTATCAACCTGGCGACCGCCATCTCAGCCTCTCGTGCCCTGGCCTCTAACTCTGATTTAGCATCCGCTAATCTACTTTCCAACATATCGTTCCTATCCCGTTCGGATTGATACATCGATTGGACTTCATCCGACCTTGTCCCAGAGACCGCCAACGCCTGTTGAAGCTGTTCGAGAGCCTGCATGTGGCTGTCTGTAGAAGTGGTCTTCTCTTCCAACGAAGATTTGGCGAGATCTCTATCAGTCTCATGTCGGACGACCTGTGTCTCCAAAGAAACCAATCGATCCACATGATCCCTCAATGACCGCTCTGTTGACGTGTGTTTATCCTGCAATGCCATCAACTCGTCTGACGCTAGAGTATGAACAGACGTAAGGTCGTCGATTCGCTGAAGAGCTTGTTGTTCTCGTTCTTCAGCTGCCGAGCGGAGTTGCTTTTCGTTTGCGTGGGTTTCTTGGAGATTGGTCAATTGACGTTGAATGGCCGAGTAGTTGCTCGAGATCGAGCTTAACTGTTTCTCGAGTTCGATAGATCGATCTCGTTCAATCTTAGCTACTTCGGTGGGAGAGCCGTGCTCGAGAGCTTCAACTTTCGCTCGATAGAAGGCAGCTTCTTCGATGGCTGCTTGTCGGACTCGATCCACCTCAGAGAATCGCGAGGAAGATTGTTGGATTTGGATAGCTAGCTCGGCCTGTGTTCCAGAATCATCGACAGAGCAGACATGATAGAGAAGACGTCAGGAATCTGGAATCTCAACTAAGAACCAAGAAGGAATGGAAGAAAGAGATCAAGGAGCGACGACACACCTGTAATAGGGCCCGATCCTTCTTCATCTTCAGTAGCCCCTCAACCAACCTCCTTAACTCGCTCCCCTCCTCTCCCATCTCCTCCAGTCCAACCTGCGATCCTTCCCCCAGATCCTCGACGACAAAGCCACTCTTAACTGCTCTCCCTAGCTCCAACTTCAACCATCGTTCCCGTCTTCTCGATCTCTCCAATTCGGCATCCTTCGCTTTAATCTCGCGCATAAAATCTTGGCTTGCTCTGCCTGTTATTGAACTTTGCCTGGCATGGCCTCCTCCTCCTCCTCCTCCTCCTCCTCCTCCTCCATGTATCAGAGGAGATGACCCGTTCAATAGCGGTGATCGAGGATTGTAGAATGCATCGGGAGGATGGACCGAACTGTTGATGCTCAAGTTGGGCGAGTGGGCCACATCTGACGAGGGCAGAACTGGTGTGGAAGGCGACGGGCTTCTTGCACTTATGGGCTGAGATGAAGAACCAAATCGACCGGAAGCTGCAGAAGCCGAAAGAGGGTGCTGAGAAGAAAGGAGGGTGGGTGAAGCAGTCGCTTCTCTAGACAAAGTCTCATCTCGAGGCGATATCGGATTAACAGGGGTCATCACTCTTGCCAGCAAACTGGGGTCTTGAATGCTGTCCGCCTGCTGCTGTGATTGGCCACTGACGGGGTCCTGCATTCGTCGAGGCGAAGCCGCTCGCTGAGGGTCTCCGATTCCAAAAGCCGCGTCATCCTCTCTCCGAGGCCTCTGTGGTATCATTCCTGCTTGTTTCTTTTGACTTAACGTGGGAGACGTCAACCCAGAGATCTGTCTATCATCGGGCGAAAGTGCTCGTTTGAGTGGTTCCGACTGTCCAGTCGTACCACCCTCCGTATAAGGATTTGATTTGGTAGCTTGAGTGAGTGCCGAAGACTCGTTCTGGGAATGAGAAAACTGAGAATACTCTCGAGGAGAACTTTGGCCGGCTACCGAAGAAGATCGAGGACCAAACGGATTTGTGTGCGGTGGCTGTTGTTGGGAAGGAAGATGCGGAGCAGACGACTTTCGGTGTACTACGTTCTGACCAGTTGGTCGGGCCGGATCAGGAGGATATTTGATTTTTGCTACGATTGAGCGGCGGGAGATACACCACATAGTCATTACCTCTGTCTAACGAGCAGAAAAGAAAGAGGGCAGTACTTACAAGTGTCCAATACGTGAATGATGTCCGGTGAATCCGGCGGGTTAGAAGCTGACTCTCCTCCTAGAACAAGGATTTTGTCCCCGTACGCTGTTAACGCGTGCCCACTTCGAGGGTTTGGCGATGGTCCCATGTTCTGGAACATGAACCATCTACGCGCTGTAGGATACGAGGGTTGCTGACTATCAGACAAGTATTCGCCTCTCAAAGGACTAATATTGATATATATATAAAGCTTACTGGATATCTTAAAAGCAGCTAGATCACCAAGATCTTTGCCTTGAACGTCTCTTCCTCCAAACACATATACGACATCTCCGACAACGGCGGCTGCATGTCCTTCTCTTGCCACAGGCAGATAGCCAATACAGTCCAATTCTGTCCATTCTTGAGTCTGAACATTATATGACCAAGTATCGTTGTAGTGGAACTCGCCATCGGTCCCTCCAAATCTAACGCAGTGTGATGAGAAATAAGAGTTTAGCACTTTTTTATCGTTCAATGGTGGGAGCAAGTGAAAAAACTGAAACACAGCCGACGAACAAGATGATCTGGTTGTTGTAGGTCACGCATATATGGCCTGTTCGCGCTTGAGGTGTACTGCTTCGAGGGATGATTCTTTCCCATGCAGGGCCATCCGATGTTTTGACTACGTCAAATCAGGAGATAATTTCATCAATGATGTACGTTGTGTACTCAGATCAGAAAGAAGAACAGTCTTACTAGTTGTCAAATCAAAGCACCAAAGGTCGTCGAAGAACGTCAAGTCGACTTGGCCGCCAAACATAAAGAACTTGTTTCGAACCATGGACACCGCGTGTCCATATCTGCCAAAGGGCATCTCTCTCCTTTCTCCACCTCTTCTACCGTCTGTACATATACAACTCCACTCGTTATTAGCCATATTCAGCAAGTAAAGCCCCTGATCCTGCTGGTCCTCTGCCCGAGTCTTCGTGTCTCCTCCCCAGGAGATCATCACGTTCCCAACGAGCCCAGTTGCATGTCCGACTCTGGCGATTGGAACATCTCCTTTAGGTGGCACAGGAGCAATCGTCAACGTTTTGCAGTCTAGCACAAAGAGGTCGTTTCGAACAGAGTCGGCGACAAGACCACCAAAGAGAAACAAATAGCCTGAGCTGGTAGTTGTGGGTGGAGTTGACAGACCGTACCGAGGGAAGGGCGTCAGATGAGGCGGAAGTGAAGGAGGTGTCTGAGGAAGAGTCAATCGGCGTTGAGTCCTATAGAATTTGAGATCGGGCAAAAGAGATGCAATCAGTGACCTAAACAAAACGCGTATGTATTTTCTACAGAGCTCTGAAACAAAGAGAGGCGACACAAGTAGGATTAAATTGGACTCAAGAAGGATAAAAATAAAGCAAAACAAACCATGGGTACACGACCGGGGATGAGTTTCCACTAGGCGTCCGCATTCTGGCTTCGTCCATCATCGTCGCCTGCTGCTGTTGTTGCTGAGAAGGATAAGGTCCGTTTCCGTTACCCAGCTGAGCATACTGAGCTCGTGCGCCATCGAACCCAAGCGGCTGAGAGAGCTGCTGAGAATGTGATCCACCATTGGACGTGATAGGCGTCGAGCTGGCTCGTGAGCCTGGCACGGAGGCAGATTTGCTCGAGAGGGCCTGATTACTTGACGAAGGCTGTGAGCTAGATGCCGACTGATCTTGATTAGGAGCTTTTTGTTGTTGTTGTTGTGCTTGTTGTTGCTGTAGCTGCTGGGTTTGTCTTTGAGAGCCAGCTGAAGACGAGGATTGAGCAAGTGTGGGCTGAGAAGCAGCGGCTGCTGCTGCTGCTGCCGCGTTGTTTTTCGACCTCTTGGAGAAAAACGACATGGTCTCCAAGGATAGGAAGTTTTTGAACAGAAGCCTGCCTGTCTGAACTGATCAATTTGAGTCCAATAAAAAGAATCCGACAGGAAGAGGGAACGGACAGAGATGGAGAGATCGTCAGAGAAGAGCCAAAGAGGTTCTGGACGAGGTGAATAGAAAAGGGGCGAGTCGGTCAAGTGGCGTCGTTCCACGTGATCTAATTGGCACCGCCTTCCAAGACGAACTGGTTATACAGCTACTTCCATCTCTAGGCCACAAAGTTCCACCACATTCACGTCTCACTCATCATTTGCACTTCTCTTTTCTTTTCTTTCATCGTCAACACTCTCATAGAAGATGGCAGGATTCATAGGTTAGCTTTGTAGATCTATGTAGAAGTTGCGCTCTCGAAAGTTTGATCCGCAATAAACCGTTCTCTACTTGGACTTTCTCCATCAAAAGATCTCTCGTCTACATTCTCTAGATCTAGGCCCACATTCGATCAGCCCAGTAATGATAATAGAGCAATCATTTGGCTCGACATTGACAACACTCTTTATGCGAAGTCCACTCAGGTATGCGCTCTTCGTGTTTGAATGGTATCCTGGGAGACCCATGTCGCACAGTCTATCTTTTAACCAGTTGGGGTTCGTTTCCTGGTCAAACTTCCACTGCAACGTGTGTGCTTGATTTGATCACATTTAGATCCACATTCTGATGCAAGAACGAATTAGAGGTTTGTCTACTCCTTTTATCCTCTTTGTAATCCATCTCTGACTGTTCATGAGCCTTTCCCATCTTCAATACAGCCTACTTTCAGACACTTGGTCTAGACCCCAAGGAAGCCGAAAAATTACACAAGACTTACTACAGCCAGTACGGTCTAGCAATCAGAGGGCTTGTTAAGCATCACGATATCAGTACGTCTCTTTGATTCTTTTATTATCGGTATCCATCAGAAACTGAACTTGTTCTTTGCGCATCGTGATCAACTCTCAGACGCGCTTGATTACGATCGGGTTTGCGATGCTTCGCTCCCATTGGAAACCATCCTGTCGAGAGACGATAGACTTCGTCAGCTTCTTTCCGATATTGATCGTATGTTGTCTTGAATCTAACTTCTTTCATACTATTTATTAGCTGACAGACTCACTTCTTTATTCTTCCGCCGTTCTCAGCTTCAAAAGCGCGCATTCTCGCACTCACCAATGCTTATAAAACAGTATGTGTTCTATTCATCTTACTCAGCTTCTGTATTCAGTAAACGTTCACCGTCTGATTTGCCATCACCATATGCGCTTTGGATAGCATGCTTCAAGAGTGCTAGAGATTCTCGGTGTGATCGATCTGATTGAAGGTCTTGTCTTTTGTGACTATGGCCGACCCGATCAAGACTTTGGCTGCAAGCCAGAACCAAGTTTCTTTCAAGAGGTCTGTCTCCTTTATATACGTTGGTTCCCTCTCCAGTCCAGAACAAAAATCAACTGACAACAACTCTCTTCATCTGTATGTATATGTATCTGTTCAATCAGGCGATTGAGTACGCCTTACCAAATCATTCATCGCCTGAAGCAATCAAACATTACTTCGTGGATGATTCGCTTTTGAATGTCAAAGCTGCCGTTCAGCTTGGCTGGCAGGCCGTCCATTTCAAAGAGCCCAATGAGGTTTGTCTTTCTTTTATTCTCTTTAGGAAAGCATGGTTTCTCTGCTTCTCTTTTTCCTAATTCGTGAATCTGTTCCTGTCTCTTTCTGCGCACCATATGATTCGCAGTGGGACACTGACCACGACAGGATCAGTCAAACCGATATCAAACTGCAAGACGGTCACGTCGAGACCGTGTCTGTGGTTGAGAACTTGAAGGATCTTCGAGTCGTCTGGAAAGAACTTTTCAAAGCATAGATACTCAGACATTAGAGTCTTCGTCCTCTGGTGTTGAAGATGATTGTGTGATCAGTGGCTTGTACTCGACGGATAACTGTTGCATAGAAGACTATAACAGAAGGGGGTATGATTTGTAGATTGGAAGATGTTCACGATATATTGAAGTAGTTTATCATCGAATGAATCATGATGATAGAAGCTTGAACACCTTTTTAAGTGCAACTTGTTCAGAATCCTTAGTCACGTCTTGAACTAGCTCTTCCGATGAAACAGGTCAAATCATTTCAATTATTCATTCTGTATATCTCTTCCCACATCTCTTCCTCCCAGTTTGTCGCGACTGTTTCTTTTTGTTTTTCTCTTTCTAAAGGTAGAAGAAATTTACTGGGTGGTGTAGTTGATTCCTCGGAAGAACTCCCTTGGGTTACCACCGGCCTCAACATATTTTGTAAGGAAATGCTCGTCCGAGTTGACTTTTGTCATTGAAATGAAGGCAAGAAGTTTCAGTATTAAGCACTGCTTGCCAGAAGAAGAAAGAGAAAGGACGAAGAGGAAAGAGACAAACCCATGTGCAAACTTTTCTTGACAACCTTGACCTCCCACAAACCCTTGGCCTCGCCGACGGTCATTCCATCCGGGACATCCAACACCTTCAACTCTTTCGCGTGCTCCACATGCCATTTCTTTAAACCACCTTGTTCGCCGTCACTCGAGCTAGGAGGATAGTAACTAGGACTGAAGGATCCTCCGAATTTACCACTTTGAGACTTGAGAGGTTGTTGTTCAGTGTGAAGGGAAAGACCGGCAAGCAGTGATCTGGTAATGGGCGAGTCCGTTTGAGAGGCTGATAGTGAGAGGAGGAAAGTTCCGGATGTCTTTAAGTTTGTTCGTTTGATTTATTTCAAGTACAGAGTGATGGGCAATACCGATAGTGAGTAAATCAGTCTTTTCTTTGACATGGAAGGTGGAAACAGGTAAACAAAGAAAAGAGGAACGAACGAAATCCTTTCGCCCACTGATGTAGTCCAAGAATAATCTGGGGACAGAGAGATGATAACTCTCCAATCGATGGTTTTCTGGGGTCTTGTACTCAGACGCACCAAAGTATGCTTGGGCACAATCTAACGCGAACAAGAATGGAATTCTTTTTAATCAAGAATTTATTGCGAGAAAATGAACAATTAGCCTCTAAATCTCCTCAATGCTAGAAACCGACATTGTTTGAACTGACTCTTTCTGTTTGCTCAGAATCTCTATGACAGTCTCCAAGACCTGTACACTAACTCCAAGATTGTCTACACCTAATTTGCAAAGATCAACCAACGTTCTTCTCCTTCCTTCTTGTTGCGCTTTCTTCCCGCTCTTCCCAGCATTACCCTTGACCTCATGTTCCATCGCGACCGCTCCTAACGTAACTTCCGTGTCGGTTTTCGTACCTGTTCCGGCCGGAAGATCAGGAGTGAAGACATGGTCTTTGACGAGAGATATCCTAGAGAGAAGCTCATGGTTCGACTGAGATTTGATGAATGACTCGAGCAATGACGCAGACAGTGAGGGCTGATGGAAGGTTTGGGTTTTGCTAGAGTGGTGGAATGCGTATTTAGAGTTGACATGAATAAATCCTGCACAAAGACGGGTAAAAGGAAAGAGCAACCAAGCGCGAGCGGAGATGAACATTGAGACCATGAGTTAAATCAGGGTAAGTTCAGAGAGAAAGACGAAACAAACCTCGAGGGATGTACATGACAAGCCAGCCGGTCTGCATAGCGTGAGCAACAGTCTGGAACATCAACACCGATTTTCCACACCCAGATCCTCCATCTATGAAAGAGAGAAGATGGTTCTCGTTATTAGAGTGGGTATCTACTTGTGTGAACAGGAGGACTATTCGAGAATGCCTTACTGAGCAGGATCTTTTGGTCCGCAAACCCATCGGTTTTGTTGGCATCCAATCTTGTGGCCAAATCTAATGTGAGCTTTCGAGGAACAGTCAGAGGGAACACCTTCGGAAAACACCAAAAACATTGTTGTGAGAGTAAGTCGCAGCTCTGATACGAAAGAGAAGGAATGCAAGTAAAACGAAGAAAATAAGGGAATTCGGAAGGCGCACCGCGTTTTCTCCACCGGTCGGTCGGCCCCAAACTTGCGTGATACTCTGCAAGAACGATCTATCGTACTGATGGAGTTGACCAACAGCGTCAGGGCTGAGGACAGATGGGCTAAATTCGGGGATACCGGACAGATCTGCTTCTTCCTCGATACCAGGAATATTGTCCCTATTGAACGACTGTTATAAAGAAACCCAACCCAAGATCAAGCGAGCAGCCGGTCAGATGATTGCGAATTACATCAAGATACCTCAGGTACAGAAGACTTGGCCTTCAGTGAACCTAAGAATCAGACGTACAAAAGACCCCCATCCTCCTCTTCTGCCAGGCTTGACTGGCCCTCCTTTCTTCTGAACAATAGCTCTCTTGGGTCCCTGAGTTCGAACTAGATCAGACGTATGGATGAAGAATCAAGTCAGACTCTAGTTCCCATCAAATTCAGCCAGATAATCAAGGCGATTGGTGAACGTTCAGCCGAGATGTTCGTTGTATTATAAATGGCTACTCTTCGATACGATCGAGTACTGCCGATCATGATACCGCTACCCTACTTCTGGCGTAAGCCAGTAGGAGCCTTTTCCTCTACAGCCAACCATTTTCAGCCGTACTCCGATGACTCCGTGAACGATTTCAATAGAGGAGAAGTACCACAAGAGCTCTCCTTATATTTAAAGATTCAAGTCCAAAACTAGCAAGAAAAGAAGAGCAACTTTGACAAGAAAGGAAAAGAAGGCATAAAAAAAGAGAGAAGAACAATACGAACCAGCAGCAGCAGCCTTCTTGGGAGGAAGATAACAAGCCGGAGTCGTCGACAGGAGCCTGACAGCAGATACAGTAGAGGGAGAAGTTCTTGCTATACGAGCGAGCGAGGTGGTCAAACAGGCCATGGCTCTATGAAGTATAAGGAGAGGAAGAAATAGAGTGAGGTGAACGATTGTTGAGGGAACCCGTGTAAGGTGAGAGATCAGTAGCAGTTGAATCAAGCCTTAGATGATAAGTATTAGAATATTTGATTCATGATATTGAAAAGGGTATATAGTAATTCTAGTCTACATGGCACTAATCTCCACCAACCTTCCTCCTTCTTTCTCCTTTCAATATGCGTATGGTAGATGTATCAGATGGTGTGTTGCAATGAAGGAAGAAGTTCGAAACATAACGTAAAAAAATATTGAAGATGAGAGCATTATCGGACCGGATGAATGTCCAGACGTCCTTGACTATGAATTGAGGCATACAAATAAAACGTTAGTTGTCTCAAATTTGGCTTTTGAACATGCCGAGAGTATCACATACCGTTCAAGTCGTACTGGATCAGCCTATATCATCAACGCAGCGATGAAAACAATTGAGCGCCATTTCTTCATACAGATTTAGAATCAAAACAAGAATAAAAAAGTACACACCATTTTTGAGATTCGCACCTGCGGTCCGGTCCGGACTCCAGACATGTCTTGCGGTGTGATAAAGACTGACAAGACGTGAGTTCAGTGTGATGCATCGCAGATGGTTAGCTTAAGATCCCTTTGCGAACACAAGTAGGATCCGGCGAACGAACCATATTGAGTGTTGTCACTCGCACTATGGAATTCAATATCTGAGAGTTAGATTCAATAAACAGTCGCTCCAAGCAATCAAACAACTTACGTAGCGACCTCCAACTGATTTTTTACATATTGAGTATCCATCATACAAAAAGATGAGTATCCAACGACACCGAAATACTGTCAGACAAGAACTTCTTACTGACCATCATATTCAGAGTCTGCCTTCTATTCACAGCATCCATGAACACATCAAATTCGTCCAAACACCGAATTGGACATCCAACCGCATCCCAAAGAGATAATAGTAAGGCGCACGTCGAAAATGATTTTTCACCACCTGATAATTGATTAGGGTTCTTTTCTCTGGATTGAGTCGTTGTCGAAGCAAGATCGTCCGTTTGAACCTTAAGAGATATGAATTGACATCGACATAGTAAAGAATGGGTAGGTTAGTCTGTAGGAACTGATTCAATGGCAGAATATCATGGAAAAATTACCCTTAGACTAAGTTTAAGATCGTGGTGATTAAACAAGATTTTGCCAAGAAACCCGCGCCGAGCAAGATGTTCCTGGAATGTAACCTTTGCCCGAAGAGCGATGTACCTTCTGAATGCGTTCCACCTTGCTCCTCGGACTTGAAGCGCATTCAGAAGAGCCTGCATATTGTGGTAAAATAAGATGAACATCAAATATCAGAAATGTTTGATCGGCTGGTTAACGTACCACTTCCAGGTCTTTCATCTCCTGTATCTCCTGCTTGGCGGAATTGTAGGCCATTAGCGCGTTAAGATGCTGCTCGTTGGCATCATCAGCAGAAATGCCCACTCTGAAATGTTCGAATTGCATCAAAGGATAGATGAAGATATTTCGGTCAGTAGTCGTTAAATTATACATACTCGGTATCACTCTTATGAAAAACTCACATCCTCGTCTGCTCATCTATCCGTTTCTTGCAAGCCTCCATCTCCTTAGTCAGTTTCTTCACCGATTTATCAACTTGCGCTCGTTCAGGATGAGACAAAACCTATAAGAGTATAGTTCAAGATTCAAAGTGAGCATGTAAAGATAGAGCTGTAAAATGAGAGCCTAGAATATTGAAGGACTCACCACTTCTTCAACCCAAGCATCGAGTTGTTGTTGGGCAGCTTCAAATTCGCCAAGTGTCAACTCAACTCGCTTTTCGAGTTCAGCAAGTTTTTTCTCATAATGGCGTTGGTCTGAGCGTTTCTTGGTAATTCTTTGAGCGATCTCAACGATATCGTCCTGTGTTTGCATAATTTTCAATGTGATCAACTGGAGTGATCCGAAAAACGCCACGCGCATCTCAAAGAGGAAAGGATACTCACTCCGATTTTAACCATCAAAGCCTCTTTCTGCTCTTTGATTGCCCTCAGTTGATCCCTCGCCTCTTGAAGTGGAACTGCTTCTGCTCTGACGCGGGCAATCTCCCGATCGCAATCTGCCAACTGTATCTGCGTGTTGGTCAGAAGAGCTGTTTCCTCCTACAAAATCACCGATACAATTTATTAAGCAAAATTTCAGGAATACCGAATATTTCAAAACAATGGTTTCTATAACTTAACAATTGTCTATAGAAACTGGACTTACATCTAGTACGTTCTGGAGACCAGCGATATTCGGAGGTTCTTCGTCTCTATTCGCTTGAATCACATCAGTGAGTTTGCGCTCATGCTGCACAAGGGCGTTGTTGAGCCTCTGAAGCTTATCCTATGGGGTCATCGAAGCGAAGATAAGAAAAGACGTGACAAGACGTCTACTCAGCTGTCGAAGCTTATACGTTTGACCCAAGTGCTGACAGCATTAGACTACGCACATCAACAATTTCTCGGATCTGCTGGTTCAATTGCTGTAGTTCCTTGGCTAACTCTTTTCTCTCAGCAACGTTTTGTCGATCTACAAGACCGAGTTCATTCAGCCTGCTCTGCAGAGCTCTATAGCCATGAAATGAAAGATAGTTAGCTGTGTCACGAGGTTGAAACTTGAGCCTCTTTCGAATGATGATGATAGGTGAACTGAAGCGCGTACTCGATCTCCCCCTCTCGATCGGCCACGAAGAGGCCGCCTTTCTTCCACTGAGTCACGAATAAAGATTGTCGAGTTTGTCCCCTATTGTCAAGGCACGAATAAACAAGGGATTGAATATCAGCTCGTTCCCGAGACGTGCATATAGTGGGGCAAGAGATGTACCTAACAGAAATCCTTGCTAAAGGATTGGCGGTCCAGACATAGATACCATTGAGACGCTCGGCCGTTCCAAAGGCCTTGTCTCGATCCCATTCTACCGCGATTCGCTCGATGTTGTGTCGGTCAACTAGAAGGTCGCGTACATTGGAATCGCTGATCTTTAGGTAGATGAACCCGGATGTTATGACAGAGTCAGAAAGATGATTATTCAAAGTGATAACATGAAAGTATAGAGCACACACTTGGAGTAATGATAGAGGTGTTTGAAACCCTTTTGAGGAAAGGTCGCCAGCAGAGATGTCTTTATCGGGATCTGGAGTAAAGACGAAGACTGTCGGGTTTTCCTCGTTGAATTTTCTGCGCTCGTCCAATCGCTTGATCAGTATGTTATGGCAATTTGATTCGGCTCTGCTCAGACATGACTTACGATCTGTGAGAATTTTGAAATTGTCTGAACAGTGCCCGAAGTGCAGCCGCATCTGCCTGGTGGGTTACTGCAAACGAAGAAAGTGACGATCCCAAATTAGCTTCGATCACCTGCTGCCACTTTGGATCTACTAATTTGACATATAGTCCCAGCGGTCCGATGGGTGTTTGTCCAGTCCACTTCTTTTGCTTGATGGCTTGCATAAGAGGCATCAAATTGGATCCATAAGCTCCTATTGGACCATCTCCTCTGGATCTGATAAGGCCTTCCTTCTTGCTAGAAAGATGACCAATTTCAGATTTGCACTTGTCGGCATCCTCCTGTTTAAGTCGGATTCGCTCTTCGAGCTCATCTTTTCGGGTTTGAAGGCCTTTGAGTCTGCTGTTAAGGATGGGAAATTGTGTTTTGATCTTGTTGATCTTTTCTTGCATCGTCTAAATAAACACGCACGAGATTCTCAATGAGTTATCAAGAAAGAATTTTCGATAGACTAGTGAAGATTCGGACCTCTATTTCAAGCTGTCGCCTCTGCTTCTCTCCATCGTTGCCATGCTTGATTTTGTCTTCTTCAAGTTGAATCGTTTCTTGCAACTGCTTGACGGTTTGAGTAACACGATTGAGATCCGCCTTGATCTCTTGTTTGGTAGCCTATCAAGTTTACAAAACGCATTGTTAGGATCGCAATATATATGAGAAAGTCAGAACGATAGAATCACAAACCTCGTGCTGTCTGTATTGTAACTTGATATTCTTCAGCTTCCCTTCAACTTCAGCAAGGGTTTGATCTTCCGGCTGATCTTCTGCAGCCAGGTACTTTCTTCTTTCCTCTTCTTTCTCGTTGGAGAGCGCTACGAGTTCCTGTTCCTCAGCCTTTAAAGAGAAACCTAGTCAGCAGACAAACAGGCAGCCTACAACTTGTCGGTGTTGATAGAACCATACGGTACCTCAAGCTCGGATATTTTCTTCTGTGCTTTTTCTAGGATTCGAGCTGCTTCTTTGTATTTATTTTTCGTCTCAGAGACTTCCTGTTTCAGCCAAGGATACAAAGTGAGGTTAACTTCCATGGTTTTCATTCAAACCAAGAACTGTAGAGAACATCTGAGCAGATAAAGCGCAAACCTCTTCCTGCTGAGCTACAAACGCCCATGCGAGCTGTTTTTCTAATGAATCCATCTCATCTTGCAGCCTCCCTGCAAGTTGAACGCTATCAACCTTCTCTTTGGCGCGCCGGATAGCGTCTTTCATATCTGGAAGGACGGCATCCTTTTGAACTAGCGCATTTCTGATCACGTCGATGTTGGTTTTGACAAGATCATACTCGTCCGACAGCTGAGCCAACTGAGTGCCTTTGAGAAAGAACTAAACAAGGCAGATTTGATGAGTGGGTAGCCGAACAAACATTTCTTCAAAAGAAAATTTATGACTCACATTGTACTTGTCTGAAGCGTTCGATTTCGCCAAAAAAGCTCGGGCAGCATCCTGGGAGAGAACGTTGATCGGATTGTCGACCTTTCAAAGTTGAAAGAAGATTAATACAGGTTTCTTGTCTACCTTTCATCCTTTACACTCAAAAGGTGGACAATTTATCACCTGAATATTCATGTGGTCCAGAATCTTGTCTAATTCCTCCCTTTTACTGCTGACAATCTTTCCTGTTAATGAGCTTTTGAGTTTGTAAGAACTCGCGTTACCCTCGCGGTGCACTCCCCGCTCGATGATGATGATGTCTCCATATACGTCTGGTCGGTAAGCCTCTGGACCCCTATTCTTCAGCTTAACAGTCACTCTACACATACTGTGAGCCGATTACCAAATCAAAGAGGGGTGTATGCGCTCAGGATAAGACTTCGGAAATATTGTATAGCGATTCGACAGAACATACTCTTCTCCGGTCTTGACGAAAGACTTAATTCCAGATCCTCTTCCAGTTGAGTTGGCTTTTGCACCGAGAGCGACAGTGATGGCCGTCAAAATCGCAGACTTTCCACCTGTTATAACCACATGTTCCCATTCAGCTTGCCAGCTCCAGATTTCTAAATCCTTGAGAAACTAGGAAACTGAAGAGCGAGTAAAAGGCGGACGAACTTCCATTAGCTCCAGTGAGAAAGTTTACCTGAGGCCCGAGCTTAACTTCTAAGTAAGAATGACACATGAAGTTGACTAGCTCGACCTCTTGGATGACACCCATCTGGGCTTTCTCCTACAGCATCGGTGGCAAAATGAATTGATTCAGTGGTATGAGTCGTTTCAAGATCAGTCGCGTCTTGGGGCTTCAACGCAGAGAACAGCCTAGCACTGGATTACGCACTCCTGATACTTTGGCATGCCCCTTATCTTGCATCTCTCCTCTGATCCGGTCTTCGTGAGCGGCCTCATAGTCGGCATCCGCTTGCTCTCCATCCCTGTGTGTATTTTCTTCATCTTCTTCGTAGGGTTCATCTAGCCCATTGTTCCCCACAAATTCGTTTGACATATTTCCACTCATGGATAGTCGAGCTCGTTTCTGTGCCACCATTCAGGTATCAAGAATTAGTGATCGGTCTATATGTCACTGCTGTCTGTCCTTAGTTGATCGAAGGTATGAAGATATAAGCCTACGAGGATCGCACTTACAGCTAAAGAACGATCATCAGCATCGAGGACCTCTTCCTCTTCCTCTTTTTCCTCATCGTCTGCAGCCAGTCGTTTAGCCATATCGATGGAATGTTGAAGTGATGATTTCTAGATAAGTTGATGGTGTCAGTTCACTTCACAGACGTATCGACTTCAAGGGAGTTGTAAGTCGCATGCGCGTTGAATTCGAACGCGTGCGATTGCAACCCTAACATGATGACATAAGTGACGCGACGCGCGTGCACGTGACGTGCGATAAGACACGTGACTATATGATTAGTCTTGTCGAATGAGATCATGGCGCGTCCTCATCCGTTTCACTTCCATTCTCTATTTCTTTCGTTCTCTACTTCTATCTTGCTTTCTTTCATAGATCAAAAGCTTCAATCCTGTTGATACTCCAGAATGGACCGGACGCTGGCCATTCCCACATTGGGCAATCCACTTGTGTCTCTTTTGATGGCCATCGTTAGGGCGGCCATCTACTGTCTTCAACTTACGAGGCAACTGATAACCTTTCTGACATTGACTTTGCCGAGGATCATGATCATCGTTGTCAACTGGAGTTGGACGTTTCAGGTAGGTCAGGTACTTTATTTAACAGAAGGTGGAACGTGGTATACTTATTGAAAGTATTATTTGTCTTGAATCAATCCTCCTTTCAATAGCTCAATTTCCCAATCGTACTCTTTATTCTGTGCTTGATCCCTGTCGGATTCTTCTTACTCGTTCGGTATAAGTATCTTACAAAATATACGGAGCTCAAGGAAGACCCGTAAGCAGTTCCATGTATCCGGTTGAAAATATCCTACATGCTTCGGATGTTAACCAGTTTTTCGCTACTCGTCAGCTTGTCCAAGTCGGACACGAACTCGCTTCATCCTGACGTTCTCTCCGAGACTGCTACGAAGCCCTTGAACAACTATCTTGACGAATTTCTCTCAGCTATCAGGGTTTTTGGATTTTTAGAGAAACCTGTGAGAAACCCGTTGTGATTGTTATCACACATATTCTTGTTGCTTACAAGTACTGAATATCATCTCCTCTGTGTAACGTATGGCAGGTCTTTCATGAGTTATCCAGACATCTACAAACCAGGCGACTCGTAGCGGGAGACTCTCTCACCTTAGACTCTAGTGATAAATCGTTCTACTGCGTTGTAGACGGGTGAGCTCGTTCTTTCTTCAAACTTTGCATCGTCTTTGAAGAATAATTGTAATACTCACGCCTTGTTCTGACCGCTGATCGAATTCAATTACAGCCACGTTCAAGTGTTTGCTCCCTCGCCCCCTAGCCTGTACCCCCCTCACCCTGTTCAGTCTCACTTGCCATCTTCTCAGGCTGATCTATATACAGAGGAAGACGAACCTCCCTTAAACGGCTATGATCTCCTCACTGAAGTTTCCTCTGGTGGCACCCTCAGCTCTCTCTTTACTATTCTCTCTCTCTTCACAGAAGATGTCAAATTATCATGGGATGATTCCCCTCCTCAAGAAAGAGAATCCCAGTTCGGAGCTGGCTACCCTTCTGAGAACGGCGAAACATTAGATTCTCTGGGGTTGAACAGGCAAGGAGTCAGGTCGCCTGCTTCATCTGCTGGCACAGCTCTTCCAGAAGATGTCCCTCTCGGTTTCTATGAAGGAATAACGCCATCGGGAGAGTATCCTGACAGAGCTGGTTCGACAAACAGTTTCATGGGAGCAGAAAGTGGAAGTAGTTTTAAAGGATACAATTATAACAGCGTCCGCGGAGACACCCCAAATCTAGGACTGCAAGCGAACGATGAGGAAAGGGTCGCGAGAGCTACAGGTTGGTTCCTGTCATGACTTCATTATGGTATCTTCATGCTGATGAACATGACCTTTCTTCAAACTTAAAGTGGATACAACGTTGGCTGTTATCCCCGCTGATGCCTTTAGAAGACTGACGCGCAAGTTTCCCAAGGCTAGTGCTCATATTGTCCAAGGTGTGTCGGTCCATCGCGAGAATCCTCATACCTATCGGACAATATTTTAACGTCGAGCTTAAACATGGTTGGATCACTATCAGTGATCTTGACTCGCTTTTCTAGAGTGACTTTCACAACAGCACACCAGTATTTGGGGTTGACTTCCGAAGGTATGGGAAACAGGAGACCCTTGTACTTTATCGCGTCAGAAGCTGACTTTCCTGTCGAATAAATCCAGTCCTTCGAGCCGAGTCCACTTTGAACTCTTTGGTGTCACATCCTCTACCTGCCGAGTTTTACGAAGGAGGGGGTATGCAAGCCCTTCGAGAAAAGTTCCGACAAGAGACAAAATCTACAAAGTACGATTCCAAAGAGGATTCTGACGACGATTCCAGACGAACGCCAGGCAGAGGTGGATCTTATTTTCCTACAATCAACCCGAAGAAGACTTCCTCAGTCTCATCCGCCTCATCCGGAAAAACTGCTCGGACTAAAGGAGCTAGCCCTATGGTTGGTTCGCCTGATATGTCGAAATCCCGACCGGCACCGGGTAGTGTCCTTGGAAGGTCAACCACTTCGCCTACTTCTACGTTTGCCAAATTGAAGACTCCTTTGGAACCTTCACCTGAGAATGAAGTCACGCCAGTAGCGCCATCAACGGCTGTCCGTACGCCTGGTGCCTTTTCCTCTTCTTCTTCCTCTCCGAGTTTCTCAGCAAAATCATCAGCCAAGGTCCTTCCCCCAGTAGACTCTCCTAATTATAGTCGACAGTCTCATCCTCTCTTCCGCAGATCGTCCACTATGAGACAAGTTCAAGCCGGCGATCTGTTGAGCATGACTTCTGATGAGGATAATGCTATGTATAGGAACAATCACCAGAGCCCTACTACCCCTCGGCCTATCAAGTGGGATAGACCCATGTCAACTTTTGCGTCACTATCATCGGGGATCTTAGCAGGCTCGAACTGGGATAATCATTTGAACACCCATGCTCCATATTATCCAGAGGGAGGCTTCTCATCCGACCGAGTTCACTCCCCACCACTAGCTGCATCGTTGAAACCTCAGTTTAATCTCCGAGATGCTGTAATGACTTCTTTGGCCAAATCAATCGGGCTCATTCAGCCGCCAGCTATTGAGCAAACTCCCTCCATATTTTCCCCATCCGACTCGAACTCGTCCAAGATGAACTCCCCTTCGTTCGGAGGGTCCATCAGTTCTGCATTAAGAGGTTTAACGATGTTAGGTGGCAGAGGCGTTGATGATTCGAGTAGTATCATGACTGGGACGTCTGGTGGTTGGGGAGCGGACGAAGGCGGCGTACTGGAACTGGAGAACGAGGTGGAAATATTGTTCTATCCTAAGGGAGAATATCTGGTCAAAGAAGGAGAGAAGAACGCAGGTATGTCGATTGTTGTTTGTCAATCCATCTACAACTAACTGAACCAAAATATCCCTGACTTTGAATACTGACTGTAATCCCGATTCAACCTGAAACTTTGATAGGCTTGTTCTTCATAATCGAGGGTTTCTTAGATGTGAGTCCAAAGTCTCTATCTCATCCAATGTCCGCAAGTTGACTGATGCTTTCTTTACAATCAAACATGATCAACAGGTTTCGCTCCCTCCACCCGATGTGCCAACCAAACCCGTAAAGAAAGACACAAATTCTAAAAAAGGCAATGGCTCATCCGGCACTAGCTCATCTAGCAAGCCCTCATCCAAAACAGCCACCTCGTCCAAATCTCGACGATATTCTACTGTGGATTCAGCTCGATCAGCTCGGCTGGCATCTATGTCTTCAGGTGAAGATCGAAGAGCGGCATCAGAAACCCCAAAAGCTTCGAACATTGTACCTGGATCAACTCATCTATATACGGTCAAACCCGGAGGCATTGCAGGCTACCTGAGTGCTTTGAGCAATGCTGTGAGTAGAAGGTTTTTCTGTTCCATTTGAAATTTTGTCTTGTCTATTTTCTTTAAAAAGTATCGTTGACTGAGAGACTGTGTCTTCATTTGGGGAGAAAACTAGGCGTCATATGTAGATTTGAGAGCAAAAACTGATGTTTATGTTGGGTTCCTTCCTGCCGAAGCGTTGGAGCGGCTGCTCGAGAGACGCCCAATCGTTCTTCTCACTCTTGCTAAGAGGCTACTGTCCTTACTCTCACCTCTAGGTAAGTGAGAAACTACATGCTGCATGTCAAGGCTTAACTGATTTTTTTAATCTGCTTATAAACAGTCCAGCACGTAGATGCGTCTCTAGATTGGATGCAGTTGGATGCTGGACAGGTATGGAGTTTGTTTTCATACTTCAGGTTCTGCGGTTGAACTGATTTTTCTTCGTTTCGGAACCTCGACCTAACAAGGTCCTTTATCGACAAGGAGATGTTGCAGATTCTATCTACATCGTAGTAAACGGACGACTCAGAGCTTTGGTAGAAAACAAGCAAGGAGATATTGATATTGCTGCAGAATATGGTCAAGGAGAGAGTGTTGGGTAGATAAAATTTCCTTCATCATCTTCACTCAATACTATTGTCCTTTGCTGACATCTTTTTTCTTATCATCAAAGTGAAATGGATGCCATTATGATCAACCCCCGAGGCAGCACCATTCATGCTATTCGAGACACCGAGCTTGTCCGAATGCCTCTTACCTTGTTCAATGCGATATCTGTCCGACACCCAGCCACTACTGTCAAGTTCCTCCGTCTAATTGCTTCCAGGGTGACCAAGGTGGTCGATCAGCGGAGTCGACCTTCTCTGACCCCTGGCTCGCTGGAAGTCTCTCCATCGAATCTAAACTTGAAAACGATCGCGATATTGCCTTCGTCCAAGCACGTGCCGATCGCAATCTTTGCAAAGAAACTGAAAGCAGCTCTAGAAGATATAGGAGCGCCCACTGCGTATCTTGACCAAGCTACTGTGATGAGACATTTAGGTCGACATACTTTCTCGTCTATGGGCGCTTTGAAGGTAAGTCCATGGTCATTTTTATTATAGGATACTTTAGGTGCTTATGAAACATGCATCCGGCACTTATCCGTACTCTTCATAGGTCGCCGGTTGGGTAAGTGTTCTGTAAAATTGATAAAACCTTAGATGATTCGCTGAATATTCTCGCCTTCATTAAGCTCTCGGACCTCGAGCAACGGCACCGAACGGTACTATATGTTGCCGATGCTGGTATGTATATACAATGTGCATCGGTCTATGATGTCGCGCTCTATTAAGCACTGATATGAAACCACGTTTATAATGAAGCTGTTGGAAGTCAATGGACATTGACATGTTTGAGACAAGTAAGTGCTTAGTGCATGATCAAGTAGGAAGGTTTGACAGAGCGCATCGCTGACTATACACAAATATTCTTCCCAGGCCGATCATATCATGGTTGTCGGTGAGTTAAGGTCCTCTTTCTTTGCAATCTTAGTTGACTTAAAATGACAGCAACGGTTGAGCGTCTGGTAGGAATGGGTGATGACCCGAGTATCGGAGAGGTTAGTTCAGGTTGACTGCTATGCGGTTTTGTCAAAATTTACTTATGCTTTCTGCCATTTCTTTACAGTATGAGAAGGTTCTATTAGCTAAGAAGACTAGCGCCAGAAAGGAGTTGGTCCTTCTTCACCCTGAACGATCCGTGCCACATGGATCAACTCGACCCTGGCTGAAAGTTAGTATCTTCATTCGAAAGTTGATGAGCAGCTTCGCTTACAGTGCAATTTCACGAATTTTACAGGAGAGACCATGGATCTCCCAACACCATCACGTCGGTACGTGAGAGTTTGTTCATCTCTTCTCGAATTGACTGGCAGTTATCTCAAAATCCTTAATACAATAAACAGAGTTGCCCGGTATCGTCTTGCCGGCTAAATCGACCCCCATGGTTCACGATCCAGCTGCTATCGTTGCGTTCAAGAACTTGAGAGAAAAGGTTCAGACTCAGATAAAGAGGTTCCGGCCTCGACCGATGTACCGGCCTCGAGCATCGCCTCACTTAAACGATTTTGCCAGACTAGCCAGAAACATTTGTGGAGCCAGTATCGGAATCGTACTCGGAGGAGGAGGAGGAAGGGGCATAGCTCATCTGGTAAGACCTTCAGCCGACTTGTGCAACTATCAACTTCACAAGTTATATTCTGACTACTGATCTCGCAAATTTTTGTAAATCAGGGATTCATTGAAGCTATGGAAGATCAGGGAGTGCCTATCGATATGATCGGTGGTACTAGTATTGGATCTTTTATTGGTGGACTTTACGCTAAGGATGGAAATCTTGTTGCTACTACCGGTCTGTTCATTTCTTTGTCCTAAATGGCAGCTCAATTCGTGCACATCATCTCATCACCAAACTCTTATGGCCTTGGATATCGTCTTCACAGGTCGAGCAAAACAGTTTAGTGGAAGAATATCATCTATATGGAGGTATGTTATGATTGTCTGGATGTAAGCTTATGGGACATGCGAATCAGCCATTAACGTGATTTGGTTGTGTAAAAAGGCTTTTGAGCGACGTCACCTTCCCTACTATAGTGAGTGAAGTTGAACTGGATTTATTCAACTGACTTTCACTGAGTACTCAACGTTATCTTTGTATGATCTAGTCATATACCACCGGACACGAGGTTCGATATCACCTGGCTTTTGTCCTTCAACGCTTATCTGACCTAACCCAAGACATGTTCTTGTTTGCTAGTTCAATCGAGGAATTTTCAAAGCCTTTGGTGATGCTCACCTAGAAGGTCAGTGCCCGTATCGCTTCATAACCTTCCGACGTCGTTCATTCGTGCAAAGGTTGACATATCTTCGCGCGCTGTGTTCACAGATCTTTGGATACCATTTTTCTGCAACTCTACTTGTCTGAACTTGAGTCAAATGGAGATTCATACAACTGGATATGCCTGGAGAGCAGTTCGTGCTTCCATGACGTAAGAACGATGTCAATTCTCTTCAATCTGGCACTATGGTTTACGATGTTGACCTTTCATCGATTATCTTCACGATGTGATAGTCTCGCTGGTTTGCTTCCGCCTCTTTCGGACAATGGCAATAGTGAATGCTCTTGCTTATCATACATATTCAAACTTTTGCTTACTGAAACTGCATACTTGACCTTCTTCAATCATAATAGTGCTTGTTGATGGAGGCTACAGTACGTTCATGTTTTTGTTGCTGTGAGGATTTGAATCATGACTTACCATATAGTCTTCTCATCTTGGCTTCTAGTCGATAATCTGCCTGTATGGTCTCCCTACCTCTCAATATCTGAGGTAAATAGCATGTGTTTCTGAAGTGATGGTTTTTCTTACATTCTCAGGTCACCACCATGACTGCCAAAGGAGCGAGCAAGATTTTTGCGATCGACGTTGGTGGCGTTGATGATCCGTCTCCTAGAAACTACGGTGACTCTGTCTCCGGATTCTTTGTCTTATTGAATCGGTGGGTGTTTTCGTTTAAATGTTCCACTCATGGTAAACACACAATCTAATCGAAGCATGTGAGGATTATTTCCATCTGTAGGTACAACCCCTTCTCGGATGCCCGGCTTATTCCAACCCTTACCGAGGTTACGTCGCGTTTAACCTAGTGCGTCAACTTCGCCCTGTTGATGAATCACACGCATCTCTGCTCAACAATCATTCATCTTTTTTCATTTCTCTCTTCACATCAGTGTATCTTCTGTCAAATCGCTGGAGGAGGCAAAGAACACTCCAGGTATTCTCTACCTAGCGATGCCTGTTCAACAATATGAGACTCTTGGAGGATTTGGAAAATTCAATGAGTCAGTTCATCTCGCTCGTTTCTCTCAATTTTAAATTTAAATGCTGAGTATAGATCCATTTCTGGAAATGATAGAATTCTTGATATCGGAAGGAAAGCCGCTAGAGAATATCTCGCAACCTGCAAATCTGAAGGTGTGTTTAATGTTTCAGTCCTTCAAAACTTCAAGCTCGTGTCTCTCAAACTTCTTTGTTTCATAAAATCCTGGTGTTGTGGGAGCTGTAGGTACACTGCCGACGGGATATCTTCCTGAACATGATCGGGCGGCGGAGAGCGGGTCAGGACGAATTAAAAAGTCGATCAAAATGAGGAGAAATTCAATCTAGGTATGAGCGTCCTTGAATGAAGAACTATATGAATGATTATGGTAGACAAGACGGTAATTCGCAAAACCATTGGGAAATATAAAAGAACAGACAAGGAATGAAAGAGAAAGAATTATCGTCTTCTCTCTGCCTTCCATTTGAACACCCTACTCTTCCACTCTCCCTTCTTTCCACCTCTCTCATCATCCTCCTCCTCATCTCCATCTAATTCAACTATTTCCTCCCTTCCTCCCGAAGAGATTTTCTTCTTTGATCCTTTGCCCATCAGGTTCCTTTGAAGGTTCATCTCGTGTTCTGCATGCTTCAATGCGGATTCTCTGATCAGATGAGTCGACAAGTTTCGAAGTAATGCAAGTTTATGTTTCTTGGCAGCAATGGTCCTGGCTCTAGCCTCCTGTTCTGCTTCAGCTGCTTGAGTTGCTGGATCTGCACTGGCGACTTGTTTGGCTTTTTTCTTGTTGGCTTTTGAGACAGGAGTGATCCATCCGAGATCCGGAGGAGGTGCGCTTGAGGAGAGTGACGGCGTGGATCCGGAAAGGAAAGATGTGGAGCTGGAAGCAAAAGTTGATGGGCCAGGTTGAGAGCTGGAAGAGTTTATGCTAGATGGAGTGTAGTTATGAACTGAGACCGCACATGGGCGCATCAGTCATTGAGCCCCTGGAGTTGGTGATCGTTTCATCTGGCAGGAATCATCAAAAAGGATTGAAGCTAGAACAAACCTTCATTCAGCGTATCCTTGAAAACGATCTTTCGTGGCACCGCTTTTCCCTTTCCCTTCCCCTTTACTGGTCTTTCTTCCAGTAATCCTGACTTCTTCAAAGTACTCTCCTCAAGCTCCTTGATCTTTTCGTCCAATTCAGTTTCTTCTTCCTGAGAGTTGACACTTGGAATGAGATCCGCCAGAGATCCGAGTTGCGCTTTAAGTCGTTCAATATTCTGTTTTATCCCCATCGCCAGGCAAATGAAGACATCCAAGGAGAGACAGTAAAGATACCACATAATGAACCAGTAAGAAGGATTCGCAAACGATTCTGAGTCAGCAGCTGTTGTAGAGTGGCAGAAAAGGCCAAGATAGGAAGAAAAAAGACAGACAGATAGCTCGGAGGCTCGGACAGTGCGCACGTAGCCGACGTCCTGAGTCTTGAGGACTTTGACAAGCTCATCAGGCATAGCGACGTTTCCTCTGGACTCGTATTGAATTCCATTCTGGTTGATTACGTGAGTTATGAATGATTCATGGAGTATCAATAACGTGCCCGAAGGAACCCATACCATCCCCCTAGAGTGAGTTTAAAAGACCAACCTCAGTCTTCTTGTTGACCATGCCAAAGTAGAACTCGTCCTTGTTTCGCATAGCCGCCTTTTCTTGTAGCCGCTTCACTCTAGCCTTCTTCGAATTGTAGTCCTTTGCTCGGAGAACATAATCCTTATGTTTCTCCAGCAGACCCAGACGTTCTCTGCCGACTAATTGAGATCGTTCTTTATGGTTCCTCCTGTGGAGGGAATCTACGCGCAGGAGGTTAAGGTAGAGTGAAGACATGAGCATGAGCGGAGTGGTCGCGAGCTGAGGAGAAATGGCACAACGTCGGAACTGAATGTGTGGACTTACTTCTCATTGAAGACCCTGCCATGATGACTGTCTTGCCGCTACTAGATCCAGTATGTGTGTGAGAATGAAAGAGGAATGAAGGGTGGTGGATGGAATGGGGTCGTGGCTCTCACCAAATATCATGAAATTTTGTTTTATATTTATTTTATTATTTTCTTTCTCTTTTTTCTCTTTTCTCTCTTTCCCTCATCATCAACATCGACCACGTTACGACGCCCACCCACCTGCCTAATCACTCGCTCATCACACATGTATGTATCTTTGTACCTCTAGAATCAACAACAGTTTTGGGACTGATCTTGTTCACCTCTCCCAGAATGGTCAAAGTCGAAGAAGTTAGAGACGCCCATTTCGAGGACAATGATTCGGTACGATTCAATCCCGCTTCTTTCATTTCTCATGGCCGTCCGATCCCGTTTCCCATGCCACGATCTTTCTTTCGTTCTCTTCTCTCTCTCTTCTGGTTTGCTCGGAGAGACCATGTTTCATCTGCTAACTCATGGACGATTGTTTGATACTCTGGACGATGTTTCTATCTTACAACGGCATTCTCCTGGTTCTTTTTCCCTTCCACCCCTTGCCTTTTTTTCTCTCTCTACACTATCATTGCACCATACCTTATCCTTTCCCACCCACATCCTCCATAACTCTACAGGATTACGAGACCTCGTCTTCCGTCTCGGATGATTCCGATAACATCTCCGTCGCCGATTCCGACGACGAGCCTGAGTCGTTCACCGAGCGAATCGCTGCTCTCAAGGACATCATTCCCCCTTCGACTCGATTGTCGATCAGCTCCTCGGCCGAGTCCGCTGTCAGCTGGACAAAGTGGGGAAGCAAAGCTGTCGGAAACGTCATCTGGGTGGTCACTACTACCGCTCTCTTAATCGGTTTGCCGATGGCTTTGGCTTTGGAGGATGAGAACAGGTTGGTTGCTCAGGAGAAGGAGATGGTTATGCAGCAGCAGGGTCAGGCCGCTGTGAGTACATATCCTTTTCCTTCACCGCGTTTTTCCCCCTTCTGTTGCTTTCGTCCATCATGATCATCGATGAAGGATAAAAGATCGATCAAGCAATGGAGTTGCTTCCGTCTTATGTATATTCCTTCTCTAATCCTTGCTGATGTGATGGTCTACTTCCCTTTCTCTGAATCAGATGGCACCTGGCGGACAGGGTTCTCTCGTTCCCCCCGGTTTCTAAATTGTTCGTTCTTCACTCCTTCTCGTCGATCCCTAGACTTTATAATCGACTTCCACTTCGGCTTCTGATCTTTCCGGTGTTTTCGTTCAAATATTATCTAGATGTCTTGAATTGTATCGATGAATGGAATGCTCATGTAACAAAGACTGCAAACACAACATCCTCCGACGCCCCTTTTACAATTCCATCTGTGTCATTTGAAGGGAATAGTAGCGAGGGAAGAACAGAAACAATATACACAAGGAAAAGCACAATGCCGACCTGATATTACGGTCACAATGAAGATGATCAAAAGAATATAAGATAAAAAGAAGCGTCGATGAATGTTGATACTGATCATCCTACTTCATTGATCATTGGGTCTCTAAGGGCTCTCAACCCTCTAGTTTCTACTCTCCAGCAAGTCCTACAAAACACACTGCCAACAGAATTTCCATAACTCGAGGCGCACAACGATCTTTCACAACCTGGACAAATCCTTCTGGGTCCGACGCCGTCTTCGACCACCTCTGCCGGTAGGAAACCATGTTGATGATACTTGTTTCCTGCTTCTCTCAATGAGTCCCCATGAAGAGAAACGAATCGAGCGGAAAGACTCATCAACCGAGGTAACGGATGAAGCATTCCCAGGTGATGAAACTTGGCGTGAAGACCGGAAAGTTTATATATATCGGAAGATGAGTATGCTCTCAAATCAGATGAAAGTGGTCGAGCCGTCCATTCATGAAATGTGCTCTCTGTGAATTTCGCACGAACTTCTCGATGAACTGTTTTCAGCAAACAAAGTGAGTATCAGTCTCAAGACCAGAGACGATGATGAACGAGAAAAAACAACAACAACCACAACAACAACAGAGAATGAAGACGAACTCTCAATCGATTTCTGTAGGAGATCACCTTCCAAGGCCTGGTACTTTTCCACCGCTTTCTGCATTCCCATCAACCCCCATACCCAACCTTCTCTCACCGAGTTTTCCTGTTCCTTCATCCTCTTGACGAGTTCCACCATTGAGAAATCCAACACGCCTTTGATTTCTATTCCATGAGAATGTTTGATCTGAGCAACGTCCATCCGACCGTCCCAAACGATCTTGATCAGCTGTGGATCTTCGAGTATGTCTGCTAACAGATGAAATCTGCCATGAAGTCCGATGACGTCAATCAGATACACCTCAACATGCACTGCAGCCGTCGGGGGCTTCAATGCTCTTCCGGCTGATGAGGAGAATGAATACGAGAAAGGTGGTATAGGAATCCCTATCTGAATGAGTGATAGTGAACCCTGAGAGGTTCCCAAATCTTGACCTTCTGTGTCTAGATAAAGTTGAAATAGATTCGAAGGCGTTGCCGATCGAGACAGTGATCCGATTCGATCAGTCAATTTCTGGAGACCATCTTGCGTGTCAATGTATGTATATTCCCAAAGTTCAGCTTGTAATTTCGGATGAGGCGCTGTGGTAGGTAATGAACCAGAATTGCAAATGGATGTTGATGGTGTGGCGGAAGTAGCAGTCGGACCGGACGCCTGTCCAACTATAGGTGGACCTGTCGTAGAGGCATGGTACGACGATTTCGATCTTCGTTGACGAGCGGATGTGACCAACGTGAAATCTGAATCGTCATCTTCATCTCCTCTTCCCGGCTCTGGCGCTATTTCTGTTATCAGCGATGGTATTACGGATGCTGGTCCTTTCCCGATTGAAGTTATTGCTAATTTCCGGGAACCGCTCTGTGGATCATTCGTTGAACCAGGTGTCTTCTCATACCGTATCGGGATTGCCAACGTGCTGGATGTATTGGTGTTTCTATCTGTATGGGAGTATATGTTTGAATTCGACGCTATATGTGTTGTCAATGGAGATCCTAAGACCGATACGACCTCCTTCTTCTTCTGTTGACGGGTCATTGCTTGTTGAGTTTGTCGATGTTTAGCCTTCTTTGGTTTTTGGATTGATGATCGAATTCGACTTTGGTCTTCTGATAATTCTCTTCCGATCTTCTCTCTGGTAACGTTGTTTGTCTTCTTCTTGTGTTGATAGTTGGAGATAGAGGTGTCGTCTTCTGAGCCAGGATCTATATAGTCGACCTAATGATTATCTCAAAGTTGATGTCATGTGATAAGAACATACGAGGTCCGGTCAGCTCTAGCTCTATATACACCACTATCGGATATATCAAGGAATCAACTCCAAGCAGGCCCAAACCGAACGAAGAAATCGAATGATAAGTGATGCGAAGAGTGAAAGAAGATCGGCTCGCTTACAAGAGAAGGTTTCCAGTAAGCGAGCCCAAAGAGACAACCGATCAAGAAGGGAAGGTAGATCCACATGACTTGGCGCCTACGCGACACATCCAAACGCAAACACGATCCTTCTTTCCTCCTAGTGTCCCTTGTGTGACTCTCTGAAGAGAGTTTCGGGAGAAAGGTAAGAGAAGGAGGCAAAAAAGAAGGGAAGAAGAAGATGTTGGGTGGCGGTCAGAATAGTGCCATAGGATGATCGAATGCTCCGAGCCGAGCCGAGCCTTTCTCCGCTTTCTTTGCACCAAGACGGTGATCACGCAAGATTCGTCTTGTTCCCGTCCATTTCCTTTATTGACACACCTCTCTTGTAGTCCTCTCAACCGAAAGGCATGTATATATGTATGTATATCTATTGATCAACATCTGAAGCCAACTCTATGAAAATGATGAATGAAAGCTAGATGAAAACATTGAAGTTGGAGACGGAACGTTGTGAATGAACCTTTTGAAGGCTGACTCGAAGAAGACAAGTGATCCAGGGAATCAGCATCTGTTCCTCTGAAGTTTCGGAATTGAATGAAAGTACCGACAGTCATATACGTGGGCTGAGGGTGCAGAGAAAGAGAAAGAGAAAGAGAAAGAGATACTATGAAAACAAAGCGAAATAGAATGGTGTTGGAGGATGATCATAAAAACACAGCGAGAAATAGGAAAGTCTTGAACATAATGCAAATAGGTCGGATCAATAGTCCACCGGAGGGTAATAGCTTTTCCATTTTGTGCCCGAAATATCTGACATCTTCCGAGGCACGCATGCATACGTCTTGCCCCGATGAACAAACGTGCCCTCTGAGAAAAGAGTGTACAGCCGAGCAGCCAACTTAGGGTTTGAGGAAGCGCACACTGTGCAGATTCAGAAGATTGGTATTAGTGAACCGTCGCCAGAGGGGTTTCGAAGGGCCTTCTAGTCCAAGGCGATCGACTTACAGTCCACAACTTGTTTTGACCAGACTAAAGATCACGGATAAGAAGAAGGAACGAATATCTGATTAGCAGCCATGCGAAAGAACGAACGATAACCGAAACAAGAGAAAGAGCCTTACTAAAATACCTCTGAGATCGCTCAACATCCCAGCCGACCGGAATAGCGCTCTGTATCGATAAACAGTTGTGCAGCTTATCTCCTAACTTGACTTGCTCTGATTCATCCAATGTGTTTCACCCACGAACCATCGAATAAATTAGGCCATTCATCCTTGAGATGAATTCAAAGCTCATAGGGCTATGCAAAAAAGAGACGTACGCGCTCGCTTGGATTTATGACCGGCAGTCTCTACTTGGGCGAGTTTTCTCGCACACGCACTTAGCGTAGTATCGTCCGAGCATTCCTAACATATCATTGAACCAATAGCGTAGGGTGAGCTAGAAGTCGGCATGAAAGATGTTTCGAGGGCAGAGGACACAGATGATCGAGTAAACACAACGTACATCAACGACTTTGGCGACCTCTGGCCCGAAATGAAGCTCAATCTCATCTATTGTGCATTCCGTATCCTTAATCGTCATTACGTTCCAAGGAAGAGATAGTTTCTCATTGTTTGAGTAACTCGATACAGAATTTAAAGAGCTTTGTGGAGTTTAAAGAGGTACATGCTCACCTCGACCACATCATGTAGAATTGCCGCCTGAAGAACAACAATATCCGTTTCGCCTATTTTGGCACAGGTTGAAATTCATCACAAAGTGAGCCAACTTCTTCTTCTACCAAGATCAATTCAAGCGGAAAGGCGGAACGGAGAAAAAAACGAGACCCACCGGTTTCTGCTATGAAGTTTGCGACACCTATTGGATGATTGATATATGGGCTCTGCGCCGGGTCTTTTCGGCGTTGAAAGCTATGTTTCTGCAGTGTCAACCAAAAGTCCGAACCGATACAGACAGCGTCAACACAAATTCTCCATCCGCTTATGACGATATTCTCGAGTAAGAAATGAGGAACGAACCTGGGACGAGAATGATAGTGTTTTGAGCAAGATTCCAACATCGCTGATATTCCCATCGAGGAACCCATCGAAACTCGTCGTTGTCACTGTCGTCATCGAGTTCAACGAGGATGAGGATGATTTAGAAGAGGATGAGGATGCCGGTGAGGTCGATGTATATTTCGATAAGGAAGAGGAAGGAGTCGCCGTCGTGTTGTTTGAGATAGAAGTGACAGATGGAGACATTCGATCTAGATGGTGCGAGTATAAGTTTGTTTCGGGATGTTAGGCAGGAGTGAAACAAGGGAGATCCAATGGGACGACGTACAATGTGTGAGCACGATAGTCAGACTTATTAGAAGGATGGGACAAGAAGGATTTTCTTCTATGTGTCTCAAGCAACGAGTTAGATAGTGGAAGTTCGATGTGTACGTATGTGTGTATGTTCTTCTCGCTTAATGATGTTCAAGGATCGTAAGAGGAAGAGAGTGGAAACGAAGGAAATTGAGGGAAAAAGAAGAGAAAAAACGGGAAATCCTCCGAAGAAGGTCAGCCTACAAACACCCGCTGAGTCTTCCGTTCATACAACCTTTACTATGTTTTTCTCTCCGGATTTTCTTTCTTGAACAGCTGATGGCGCAAACTCACTCAAAAATCAACAACGGTATGACACTCACTTGACGTGGCTGATCTGGTTTATCCTTTTGATAGGATTCAATGAGTCGGCTGGGTCACATAGAAAGCCCATCCGGTTAGTTCTCAGCTCTTCTCATTCACGTCCCAGGTTACGTCATCATTCATCATCTTCATGATTTCGTACACACAATCTCGAAGTATACGTTCTCAACCACAGCTCACAGTCCAAATGTCTACAATTCGAGAGAGATGAAACACAAGTCATATGGGACAAGAACAAAAAATGTAGACACCTGCTCATCTCTTCAGAGTTTGCTAGAACCTCTAAATTGAGCTAGCCTGGTTCGAATCGCCAAACCTCCATGTTCGACCTTATCAACCACAAGTTACAACCATTGTTCGACGGTTCAGCATTCATCTCGCAGATTCAAAACTGATATGAATGTATAGGGAGAGAGAGAGAGCTAGCAGAGTACGTACAGCCGATGCTTGATTCACGTGTTTCTGTCCAGACTCCTCCGCCCTATCCTCCAGTCGGACATAGTCTCTCAACGTAGGCCCGACATAGATCTGAAATTCATCATCAAACATAAATCACGATAAGAATTTCCTGAACAACCTTTCTTTGACTATCCAGATCGTGAATCGTATAAGAAAATAAACTCACTTGACGAGGCCGCCTATGAGCGTCGACCGATACATCGTAAAAACCACTCTTCAGTCAAGTCATTCATGATTGATGCGAACCAGCGAAGTTGATTAAAAATGTCAAAGAGCAGAATCAAATACGGACCAGATCTTCAGTCCGCCTTGTGCAAGCATCATTTGACGCCTTCAGTGAAAGTCCCGATACGAAAATAAAAATAAATTCAGCACCTCTATCAGATACGAGGCACTCATTGATTCTTGAGTGCACGTACCAATGAGCCAACCAACCGACCACACGGGGAACAGCAAACAGCACTGGGAAAAAGTCGAAGGGAAACCCCTATCATAAGTAAACAAAAAGAACAAGGTCAATCAATTGGTGCAATCGTCGTAAGTTCCTATCGAGCGTCTACTGACCATCGCTCGGTAGATGCTAAGAATGCATTGGGCCGCATCGGTAAGATTGGTCAGATAGAACATTATTATTGATCAAGCGCCAGATCCGACAAGAGACTCACAGCCCGGACCTATCAAACGTCGCAAGCAATGGTCCAATTCACAGCTTAGCAGAGACTACGAGGTTTGAATTCAATTGAGATAATTCTTACCAGAAGTCAACGTTTGGATCTGCGCAACCATCATAAGTTACGCCACGAAAAATTGCAGTTTTGGTCAATCCGTTATGTTCACTATGAGAGAGACAGAAGTTCTGACATACAAAGTTTTCGAGATTTGAAGTAGTCTGTAATTGGAGTGTATATTTTCAGATTGTAAGCGCACATGCCGCAAGCAGTATTGAAGCAAATTCGAGCGCAGACGATAGACACTTACCATCCTTCAAAGCAGCGTCATGTAAAGCCATAGCCACCTCTAACAACTGATCTCTTCCAGTAGCTTCAAAAACTTCTTCTGCAATCTTTCTAATCACGAAGGATCTTGGATCAGATGTTCTATAGACTCGGTGACCGAATCCACTCTACAAAAGCAATGATAGTTCAGATTGTCAGAAGAGACGATGGTCTTACTACGCTGTGCGATGGTCGAAGCAACGAATAGACATACTAGGACTTTCTGCTTTGATTTAACCTTCTCAATGAATTCAGGGACGTTCTCGGGCGACCCAATATCAAGCAGCATTCGAATCACGGCTTCGTTCGCTCCGCCGTGAAGAGGACTGAATGGAAAATCAAAGACAACTCAATAGAGTGTCAATATCACCAAATAGACGAAGCGAGACCACTCACCCATAAAGCGCCTATCCGGACAAATCATGTATACATATATGATGATCAGTATGTTTCTATGAACTTTGGAGAAACCATTGGAACATACAGCACAGGCGGCCCTGTATTACAAGTATCAAAGCAGGAAGACAAGGAAATTAGTTCGAGCGCCGTATACTTTATACATATTCAGGGGCCAGTGAAGTACACAGATACTTACGCTACACCACTGTAGGGATCGACTCCGCTGGATCCGACCTGCAAGATTGAGGCTGTACTACAATTAACTTCGTGATCCGCATGGAGCAAGAACAATACGTCTAGCGCCTTAGCCAATACAGGGGAAGGTCTGTACTCTCGCTCGTTCAAGAAATCTAGCTGGTACAAAAAGCTTTCGGTGTAACCTAGTCCAACAGGAGGTCGGTTGAAGGGACGTCCTTGTCGAATTCGGTATGCCATCCTAATTTTGGAAACTACATAAGTTCATTTGAACAAGTCTGTTTGAATGTCACTCACAAGAGAACGAACAAACTCACGCAGCTAATGTAGGCGCCTTCCCGATCAACCGATAGATCTGCTTATCCATGTTTCGCAAGCTGTCTGGTGTTCCGGTTGTGAACAGCTTTTGTCCTTGAAGGGAAGGATTCGCTTCTGAATGGAAGCTTCCTAAAGCAGAGAATGCGGACACCAAAATTGCCCTGGGTATATACACACATATCAGGGTCAGCGAGCGCAAGGGGTGAGCTACACAAGAGAACACTCATCAAGACAAACATGGGGTGGGCGTCGTATCGAAACGATTTCATGAAGCCCTCGAGATCAGAATGCACATATGAATGTGCCTGAACCTCTTTTTCGAACAATATTTTCTGAGATGGGCTCGGCTGTGATGTTTGAACCCCGACGGAGTGCGAAAAGAGTGGAAGGTCAATAACTATAGCTTGTAAGATGGAAAATCTTCGATTTGTACTTAGGCTTGATGTACCAGATTTCCGTAGAGTAGAAGGTAGCTACTTTCCAAGAAGGTCGAATGCTCGGCCAGCTGTTCGATCGGATATCCTCGGTATCTGAGAACTGATATAAAACAGCCGGGTATATGCATTTGAACCGGAATACGATCAGACGTCAACTGCAAGCAAGATGGAAACCAGAAGACTTACTACCGGCTTCACCATCGATGAAAGTGATAGTAGATTTGATGACAGCAGTATTCTTTCATTCACAAGATTTAAGCTTCGTATCGGTGTATTGTTGGGCTTTGATTTGAGCGTTATACGTGAGACCCTACTAACCATGTACCCAGGGTCAAAAACTCTCAACCCTTTGGATTCTTCATCTTCTTCCCTTCCTTTGCTCGACACTCCAGGAATACTGAGCTGCTTGAAAGCAGTGGCAGGAATAGAATTTTCGGTGATTCTATGTCCAAGATGATATATGTTTACATTGTCAATGAGCCACATTCACGTAGAGATGGGATTCTTCAACGGGCGATAAACAACTCACGGAATCTCGATGGTCTTCGAGGTTCGATTATCGATCACCGTAATAGTATCGGACGAAGACAACTGAGTAGTCAATCTTCCCATTGTGATTCTTATGGCTCAAGAGAGAATTTTTAAAAAGTGGGTTGACGTCTGATGTGCGTTAGCGGAGGATGATGTATCGTAACCTAGAAAATCGGGTCTTTTGAAAGAAATGATGGGCCGGATGAGCCCGGACCCGGCCAGTTGAAAGCCGGACTGACACTGGTTAGTCACCTTCCGAGTCTTCCCTTGTTTTATCTTGGGTTTTTGTATCAACATACTCCGTAAGTGTTCGTCGACTCTAGTCATTGATGGAAGAACATTCATGATCTTTTGAATTCAATCCTCTTTTCTTTCTGATCCGTTTCCTCCCGGTCGACCGCCAAATTTCTCCCATCCATCCTTGCCAGCCTCCCACCGGTCGCCAACCTCCAGATACTTCAGAGGCCAAGAGCCCAGAAGAGTATGGACGACCCATCTTCTTGATATTCCAGCCAGGCCTTCAGGGCTCAATCGAGGAGAAACCTCGGTTATGCTAGCCCAGACAAGTGCAAAGACCACGCCGAGGAAGAACCCAAAATACACTTGAGATGTAGTATGGTAGTAAAGATACCATCTGAACAAAACGTCTTGGTTCAGCTAAGGTTTTGGGATGGATCACGAACAAAGAGATTATCACATACCGACTGAAGCAAAGCAAGAATGACCAAATCGCTGTCCCAACTAAGACGATCAGGCGCTTCCACCACCAGAGTGTTTTCTGTTCATCAGTCCAGCTCTTTGGAGACGTCTGAACCTGAGTCAACACGACAAGCAAGAAGGTGAAAAGGTATCCAAAAAATTGAGCGTGGGAAGATGGAGAGGCATCTGAACGTTGTGCAGCCAAAGTTTTAGCTCTTAATTAGACTAGATGAGCTTGAATGATGCGCACTTACTCCCTGAGCCGATGTTAGCTGTGGACGACCAGGCAATCAAAGGCTGATTAGACAACAAAAACGACTTTGATTCCATCTACAAGCCAGTTAATCAGACTCACCGTAAGGTCTTTCTGCCTTGATATTTTGCTTCAACACCCAGCTGAAAGCCTCATTGATGAGCTGAGCTTCAAATATCGTATCAGAAATGTTCAGTCTCAAGAGCCCTCTCTATGACATCATCGTTTATACATGGTGATGTGGATAGAAGAAATGACCTACTTGGCCGGCTAACATGTTGAGCACCGTTGCTTCTCTTTCAAACACAAACGCGACGAGATATGCCGGGATGACCATAATTGGGGAGAGTGTTAAGATGGCCAGCACATGAGACACCGGGTCCGATGGGTTATCTGTCCGAGTTTCAATTCAATCCCAAAAAAAATATCCAGAGGATGAGTATACATATAGAGAAAGAAAGGCCATAAATTCTGTACCTACAGGTCACTTGGCTTAGCTCCAGTACGGCTAGCGAGGATGGTGTACTGTTCAGCATGGCTTCTCTCTTGGCTTGTTCGTATATGAATGTGTCGTCGATCAATGAGGGGACCTATCTGGGCTGGGATTTGCAAGAACAGGACTTGACTTACATGAATTCAAATATGTCACTTAAGTGTCTCACTCTCTGCTCTTCATCCCCCATCTCTCATGCTCACTGCCGATTTCGTTTGCCAAAACAACAGACCTCAGCATGGAACTCGCATTCCTTCTCTTCGCTCTTGTACTCTCTACAGAGATCCTCAACTGGGTTGGGAAATCTCTCTTGGTCGATTTGGTAAGATTTATATGTTTCTTGTCTATCAAATAGATATTCTTCGCGTAAAACACGACTTACCGTTGTTTCTCTCTCAAAGCTCTTCTCGGCCTACCAGTTCTTTGCTCAAGGGCCTCTTATCAACCAGCAGCGATCGCTCAAAAAGGAAGTCTTGACTACCAAACTCGAACTGGATCGCACGAGTTCGCAGGATGAATTTTCCAAATGGGCAAAGTTGAGAAGAAAGCTGGATAAATCGATCGCTGAGCTCGAGAAATGCAGTTCGTCCTTGTTCTCTTCACGCTTTGGCCTTGATTGTGTCCAATCTTACTTATCTGTTATACTACCCTCAGACTCTACGCTTTCGAACTCTAAGAGCACATTTTCCAAAACCATCTCATCCTCACTTTGGTTCTTTACCACCGGTCTCCAGTTTATCATTGTTTGGTGGTATCGAAAGCAACCGGTGTTCTGGCTTCCTTCCGGATGGCTTGCACCAGGATTTGCTTGGTGGTTCAGCGCACCGTTTGCTCCTCGTGGTCAGTGAATCCTCCTTTGATGTGCTCTGATCTCTTCGAATCCGTGGTTTTCAGTAGGACACTGATCAACTTCTATCTTTTCGCAAACTACTATTACTCAGGCTCAATCTCTTCAGCTGCATGGTGCATGATCTGCAAGCGAACAATTAAATACGTCGAAGAAATCGGAAAGGACCTTGTGGTTCCTATCCCAGCTGCAGTCACGCCAGAAGCTGGTGCTTCTCCTGCATCTTTTGGCCGTAAGTTTTTTTTGACCTATCTCTCACTCTTGCATCGTGCGATATGTTGGGCTAACTTTCCATGTACTATTCTCATCATCTTGGCGCTGAAGAATCGGCTCAGGGCTTCAATGCCACCCTACCGAAGGAGAAGCAATCTACTAAAGTGGAAGATTACACTCCTCCGTTGGATCTGGATTGATCGACTTGTTTCACCACTCCAATAAAGGATATTCAAAAGAATCAATCGACAGTATATAAGAATCAGAAGAACTCGGCGATGAGACATACGCGTCTCATCCTGTACTTTCAAATAGAGAACCTAAAACTCGGATGACTTGTGAATGAACTAATTGGAATGTATCGATGTAAAAAGCCGCGAAGGAGAAAATGAACTTTACGATTCTCAAGTCATGATGTGATGCGTTGGCTAAACAAGAACATCCACGTCCTGATTTCTTTGGCATACATATCAAACAGTCGATTTGAAAGGGGTCAATTATACACGCAGATTCATGAATCTCTTCATTTTTCGAACATTCGACAAACGTAGAAAGCGGTCATTGATACAGTATCGTTATGGACAAAGCCCCTGCTGAAGCCGCCACATATGTGCAAGAGAAACCATATGATTTAAGTGCTGTTGAGGAATTTGGCATGGAAAGCGATGTGTTGGTCGATAAAAGATGAGATCTGATATGGCGAGCAGGTCAAAAGATGAGTCATGTGAGATTCACTAAACAAGTTCGCAAGTTCACATTGAATTGGAAGAGCAACGAGAGAAATGAGATCTTACAAAGTAGTAGCTGTGGTCATATCCCTCTTGTGCCTCGACCTTGACTTGCTCCTCACCCCATCCTTTTTCTCTAGCTGTCTTCTTAAATGTTTCCGGCCTGAGTTGACCCTGCTTATAGAAGTCATCGGCCGTTCCGTACGTGATCAAAATGTTGAGCTTGTGATCATGTTCAGAGGAAGCAGTAGGAAGAAGAGAGGACGCATCCCATTGAGCAGCTTCCTTCTCAGGGGAGGCAAGGTAACCTTTGAAAGCTTTCTCGCCCCATGGAACCACGGTTGGATTCCTTTCAGCATCGATGAGAGCGAGTCAATAATCTAATGCGCCACACAAAGTGAATGCCAAGGTAGAGGCAGGATGAACTCACGCGATAGGAGAAAAGGCAGAGGACGACTTGTATGTAAGTGTAGGAGACTTGAGATAGATCGTCAAAGCGCCATGCCCTCCCATCGAGTGTCCGATCAGTGATACTTTCTGGATTTCGATGTGTGAGTGATGAGGAAAAAAAGCCAACCGTCCGAGGAAAGTAATCAGACTTTTGTCGAGAAGAGAAAAAAGTGATCTCTTTCGGACGAACTTTGGGATCGACAGCAAGCTCAGCCTTAGAGATCTCCTCAGGCAGCTCCTTGGTGATCAAATCGTACATGTTGTAGTTCTTTTTGTACTTTTCAGAAGTAGCGTTCAGGTAGAACCCGGCACCTGTGGAGATGACTGCGTTAAAAAAAAGACTCTTGTCTGAAGACTTCGGAGGGAGAAGGCAATCTGAGACGCACCAGTACCAAAATCCCAATCATCTTCCTCACCTTCAATCCCGGCTCCTCGGGGAGAAGTATCTGGGAAGATGACAGCCAACTTGTGCTCAGCTGCCGCTCGTAGAATACCAGATTTCCAGGGACTAGTACGAAAACATTACATAAATCGACACGGAACGTGAGATCGAAAACCGTATAGGTTTAAGTAAAGCTCTGATTCGGATACTTACCCAGTATCTTCGTTACAGGTGAGTCCAGAGAGCCAGAAAAGTGTGGGAGCGGGGCTTTCTTCACTAGCCTCGGAAGGAATGAAGACGTTGAATTGAGTGTCGAGACCTCCTAAAGATTTGGACTATGAATACGAGACGAAAAGGAGGGGTCAGAAAGCCCGATCGATACCTATGTACCTCTTGAGTAGACATATACAACAACAGGAAACGTACAGCGAACTTATATTTAGTGAGAGACCCTCCGAATGCTTTATTGGACGAGACTTTGGAGAGCATGTTACGTGATAAAGATATGGCAGACCGAATGTTATTGATGATGGTGACGATGGTGATGTTGGTGTCGGAAGCATAAGTGGAACTAGAAGACAGTCAGAGCGACTAGCCAAGATGACGTAATGAGATCTTGATTACGTAATAAGTTTAGTCGCATCCGGGTCTCCAGCGATAAGCCAAAGCTCGGAAGAGACGTCTGACAATCATCATTCATACAACCGTTCCGAAGCAGCATCAACTCTCATCATGTCTACCGCAGGGGTAAAAATAAAGGCAGGAATCAAGCTGTTCAATACTCTTACAGCAGAGAAAGCTCATGTAGGTTGATCTATATCCAGGAAAAAAAGATCGATCGTCGATCGTTCAATCGCCAATTTCATCTCCCATCTCTTTTCTCCTCAATGTTAACTGAGGGCTGATAATTTTCCTTTTCTGTCATATCTTGGCTTTTCTATATCAATATTTGCCCCTTCTTGTTAATCGATCAAAAGAGCTCGGTTACTGACTGGATCGAAATCCTGACCAACGATAACTATGCTAGAGACGAGCTGGATGGAGTAGCAGAGCTTGTCGAATCAGTGTATGTACCACTCGAGTTTCGGCTCAAAGATGCTCAACGATCACAAACTCATGAAGTTTTCGTCACATTGAATTCATGAAGCGACATCCAACCCGAAGGATCTACAGAGGCTGCCCGAGCGATCCGAAAGAAGCTCAAATACGGATCCGTACATCGACAACTTCGAGCACTTACACTCCTTAATGCCCTCTCAGAGAACTCCCGGACGTTCCCAAAGTCATTCGCTACCTCTCCTCAACTTCTCGAGCGTCTCAAAGAGACGGCCAAAGATTCGCACGCTGATCCAGAAGTCAGAAGGAGAGTTTTATGGGTTTTGAAAGGATGGAAGGTTCAAAGTGACGAAGGTGATACTGCTTTCAGGAGAGTTTCAACACTCTATGCAGAGTGTGCAGGCGGACATGGAGGTCAAGGAGCAAATCCCTCCAGGAGAGGATCGCTCGCCCTTGGGGCCGTAGTCGAGCCTACAGTACCTACTAAACCTACTTTGAGGGATGATGGGCTCTGGGAGGACCACTCTTGGGATCCTTCTCCTAAAGCTGCTGCTGCCGCTCGGGCCGGTATGTTTTTTATTTATTTAAATTATACCTCTGTCGTCAGTCAATGGTATGCTTACTCTAATACGTCATGTCGTTGTTGAAACTTTCGATCTATAACAGAGTCTAAAGCACAGGAGTCCACCCGACTGGCCGATGTAGCCATGCGAAAACTCGAGGCTGCTAAAGAGCAGGCGAGAAAAGATGCTGAGGAGAGGCAGCGAAAGGAGATGGAACGAAGAGAGCGAGACTTGAAATCTAGAGAAGAAAAAATCAATGCGTTAGAGAAGCTTAGGGCTGCCAAGGCGGCTGCAGGTAATAAGAAGGATGCTGGAAGTGGAGGCGCAACCGGCCCCAAGAGGCCTCCTTTCAATTTCGAAAAGGTCAGTAAACATTCCCTTTTTTGCGCTCACACTACTCGCTGATTTTTTTGTATACCGATCTTGCCTTATGTAGGAGAAACCGATAATCCTTCAAACTGTTGCTTCTGCTTCACAAGCAGCCAACAATCTGATCAACGCCATCAGAGTCAGTCGAATTTGCTACTCGGCATCTATGTTTAGAGACTAGCACACATTAATTGGTTGTTTTTATCAAAACCTTGTATATCTATACAACAGCTCGTTAATAGAGAAACTGAGTCTATCACGGAGAACAGCAGAGTGCAGAAGTATCTGGAAGAATCTAAGTTGTTGAGGAGGAAAGTTATTCGATATATTCAGGTCTGTGTATTCTGTACTTCTTCTTTCCCGTGCATCTGGCCTGCTGATTCCTGAATTCATGTTCAACCTTGAATACTGAAGTTGGTTGAAGATGAAGAGTACATCGGAACCTTGCTCTCAACCAATGAGTCAATCATCACCGCTTTGCAGCTCTACGATAAGGTTAGCCAGATGTCTTTCAAACCGTCACTTGTTGTTTGAATATTTTTTTTGACCCGTCGCTCTATACATTATCGACCAGATGTCCAAACCCGCATCTCAAGACTCAGACGATTCGAGCCCACCCACGCCGAACCCTGCAAATCGTGGTGAGAGTGGAGGTGATGAGGATGGCTTGACGGCCCGAATGGCAGCTCAGAAGTTGCAGAATGAACAGCGAGAGGGAGAACTGATGAAGCTTCAGACCAAACAAAGAATGGCCATCCAGAGGCAGGTCAGCAGAAGCTCGATCTCTAGGACTCCGACGGGTACTGGTGCCGATGAGTTAAGAGGCTTGGATTTCTCTGGAGGGTTCGTTTCCTTCTCTTCTCTCTTTTCATCTGGAAAACATGAATTTATAAATCTTAACATGTTGCGCGGTATGTCTCTGTCAATTACCATGGATGTACAGAAGACAGAACCTTCCTCCTCCGATTGGACCGACCGATGTTGGTTATTCTCGTTACCCCCCAACTCAGATCGTAGACTCTGGATCTGATCTTACAGATTACGACTCATCGGATGATGATTTCCAACTTCGAGCTCGATCGCGACGGCCGTCTCACTCTGCTGGTGCAGAGTACAACCACGATTACTCTTACGGGAGTCTGGACGAGGGAGCGGTAGGCAATCTGTTGGACTCACAGGGGCAGGCCAACGAAGATCCATTTGCGGACCCGTTCTTTGATCAAGTCCAAGAGAGGGAACCGGAAATTGACTCGAGGTCCAGGAAGGAGTGGTGCGGTCTCTTCTCAGACATATCTTTGGATTTGGGAACCCCTTGACTGACTAGTTTTGTTGCTTGACATGTGTATCTGGAACCTTTCCTACAGGACATCTGTCTAAATCCGCATCATACGTTGTCTCTATTTTTCCCTTGACATATCTCTTATTCTTCCTCTCCTTGTCAAATCATCAAGCTTTTATCTCTCATCTTGTCAGATTTGTTCCTTCAGCTCTTGGTTCTCCGTCAAATTTCCTTTCTGTTGTTTTCTTCGTGTTCCGATAACTTCCTGTTTTTGTTCGATGTCAAATGCAATTGCTTGTCCCTCTGGCTCTTTGTCCACATCCTTGTTCCTGCTTTTGGTATCGACGATGTTTTTTTACCTACTATATATCTCTCGCATATGCAGAAAATTTCCTCAATCCGATGCTGCTTGAAAGTCAGACGAATCCAAAGGTGATCGAGAACGACGATCACCTACATTTCCTACGAGAGAACAGAATATTCGCGTGTCTCACTGTTAGGGTTCATCTTGATGAAATGATTTCCACACAATAAAAAGCGGACGGTTGGTCAAAAAATCCGATAAAAACTGACATATCAAATACAACGTAACTAGGGATAGACAACAGATAAATCTTTTACATGAATAGACGCGCCTAGAGGGTCGTATAGAGATGTGTGAACTTTTCTGGAGGTGCAAAGGCGCGATCTGATTTAAACCAGCCTTGAACGCTTCAAGGAGGTGTAAGGGCGAAATCGAAAACCACCCGACCGAAGAACACAAACAGACAGACATCGTCATCGAAAGCGTCAATCTCAATGTCAGAGAAGCTGCTGCTATCGAGCTCACCATCAGTCTCTGGCCGAAGACCAAGAATTCCGGCGCTGATGCTGATGTTTCTCTTGTTATAGTGGTCTCATACTATCCGGCCTATCGTATGTCTAGCAAACGCGCAGGACCTTTGCCGATCCGACCGGGCCGAGTTCACCGGGCGAACTCATGTCCGCCTTTCGGGGTTACGTCCGCTTTGCGCATCCCAATCACTCACTTACACTAGATACGACAAAGAACTCTCCATCGCTGACCCGTCTTGCTCACTCTGATGATAATAGGCATAACTGATCTTTCCGATGAGCGGGAATCACTAAAAATGAACAATATACAGAGGTCTTTCTATGACTTACCCGGTCTACAGATATCCTTCTAACTTGGTGGATGTTACTGCATCATCTATTTTCCTTTAGCTATGGGGCGAAGCGTGGTTCAGTCCCATCCAACGGGTTTCATCCGCACTGATCAAATTAGAGATACTGTGCCTTGAACTCGTTCAGACTCATACTTTTATCTCTGATACATTTTCGCACCTCAGCAGAGAGCAATTTTAAGAATGCCAAGATGATTCTTCACGACAATATTGGGGCTTTTGGAAAGCGAATCAGTTGGAAGGCATACATAAACCCCCTCTACTTCGTTTGCGTATTCTAAAACTTATTCTTAAACCGATTTCCCTGTCACAGATACGTACCAAAGCACACAAGTCACAGTCTATCTCAACTCTCCACAAGCGCAAAACATCTTCACAACACCCTCACCATGCTCTCTGTCCAGAATTATGTTCGAGAAGATGATCCTGTCGGAAGGCGATTCGATCAGGTGTTCGTCCATTCGTCTTTGACTGTATATGACATCAACCTGATCGCTGAACTTTCGTTTTCTCATTTCTAATTATTTCACAAACAGATCTGATAATATTGACGCCATCAACGTTGGGAAATTATGGCAATGTCAGCAGGCCGAAGAGGCAGAACAGAACGCCTACGCCGCCTCCCAGTTTGACGCTGAAAAGGACCACAGTAGCTTCAGACACTTCGCTGATGAGAACGAGACTCCCAAAAACTTCTATCGGTGCGTCCGATGTATTTTTTCTTCAGCATAGGCGTATAGTACAAGGATATCTCATTGATTGTTCTCTCGTTTCAGTGAGCAACACACAAAGCAGACGGTGGAGTACAATATCGAAGCACGGAAGGAAGCGTTCGCGAAGCCTAGAGCGACGCTCTCCATCTGGGAAGCCATGGAACTACTCAACACCCTCATAGACGCTTCCGATCCAGATACAGATAACACTCAAATTCAACATCTTCTTCAAACAGCAGAGGCTATCAGGAAGGATGGAAAACCAGAGTGGATGCAGGTCACCGGGCTAATACATGATCTCGGCAAACTTTTGTACTTTTTCGGTTCGCCTTATTTCTTTCTCTTCGATATTGTCCCATTACCTTTGTTTCTGCTTGGCTGAAACCTTTTTTACATTCGCGCGCCTTAACGGTTTGACGTTGATAGGCTCGGAAGGTCAATGGGACGTAGTGGGTGATACGTTTGTGGTCGGTTGCAAGGTTCCGCTTGAACATGTTGTATACCCAGATACGTTCGAAGCGAATCCAGATATAAATCACCCGATATATTCCACAAAGTACGGAATTTACAAGCCTGCCTGTGGGTTGAGCGAGTTGATGCTCAGCTGGGGCCATGACGAATATCTTGTGAGTCCCAACACCTAGCTTTGTTTTGTTCTCTTCCCCTCGTTACAGCGCTGATGATATGATCCCATCATACTAACAGTACCATGTGATGAAAGAACAATCCACTCTCCCGAAAGCAGCGCTTCATATGATCCGATTCCATTCGTTCTACCCATGGCATAGAGAGAGGGCGTACACCTACTTCGAGTCAGATGAGGACAAGGAGGCGTTAAAAGACGTATTGGCTTTCAACCCTTATGATTTGTATTCTAAGGTGCGCCTCTCTCCTCTTTCTCGAATCAATTCATTTCCTAGTTCCCTTTCTTCTCTAGGTTCTCAGACTAAGCAGACGACCTGTATGATCAGTCTGACTCGATACCAGTCAAAGAAGAGTTAAAGCCATACTACTTGGAACTTATCGCCAAATTCTTCCCGGACAAGATTAACTGGTAGTTTGTCTCCTCAATCTTCTTCACCTCACTGTTCCCTCCTCTTGTCCTTTTCTTCATCCATACTTTGCAAATCTATCCCTATATCGCATGTTATTTTGTCCTGAGTCCTTGAAAACTTTCTCTCATCTTCCAAATAACTTCTCTCATTGACTTAATGGTATAATCCTCGTCTGTAGAATGCATCCTTTTTCTCATCTTCTCCATAATAAACCGAGGCATTCTTTCTTTCTTACTCAGTGCTTTCTTATTTCACGGCTGCCTCATGTGCACTCTTCTTTGACTACCTTTGATATATCATATCTGTCAAGTGTCTAGAACAGACTATTATAAAATCAATCACAGAACGATGGTCATAGGGAAGGACAAAGCCGAGAAAATAAAACCCAAAAGAAGAGAGAAAAGATTCATCAAACACCTTTATATATACTGATCCCCAGCCACTTTCACACTATGAACCCCCAAGAAGAGAGAGAAACCAGCAAGAACGAGGAAGACAGGGAAGCCGACAGAGAATGAGAAGGAAGAGAGGAAGACGAAGAACGCAAAGGACTTGAAATGGACTAACACTCCCAACCCCAAGGGAACCTCTCACCAAGGATATTCAAAGTCGCGAACATCACGGGATCTCCTCCATACTCAATGTCGGCCTTGAGCATCTCAACTTTCACTTCCAGATCCGTACCTACTTCCATTCCTACGTCCATGTCCAAGTTCGTACTTATCTTCTTCTTTAAATTCGGCTCTGACGCTGAGGATAACGATAAAGCCTGCTTTTGATCATCGCCTTTCGACTTTCTGGTCTTGACACCCCAACTAGATTCATTTTCTTCTGGTTCCTTCCCGTGGCCTTTGTCTCCCTTCATCTGACTCGACCTCAACCAAGACCCATAAGAACCCCCTCCCCGAATGTTTCGTCTGAATGGTCTCGGATTCAACCATGGACCCGGCGGAGCGCGCACAGGAAGCGGAAGGATCTTACGAGTTGGCCCACTCCGAGAAGGAGGTGGTTGGCCAAAGTAGAACCATGGTTTAGCGAGGTAAGAGCTGTCTGTAGTAGTCGTCAGGGGTTTGAGTCGTAGATCTGGTGGGTTGATTATAGAGACCGACTGGAATGCGTCAGGTAGTGGTGTTGAAGCTTTCTCCACGTCATCTCGCGCTCTCTCGTCCTCAACATGGTTATCATCCTCTGCGCGGGATGAATAGGCAAGATTAGATAACTGAGAATTAGTGACCGTTCGGCGGTGTTGTTGAGTATTACAAAGAACACGGTTGTGCTCCCGTCGTAACACTTGTCGGAAAAACTCGCTCGATCTTGGCTTTGGACGAACAAGCGGCTCTGGCGCGACATTCGCCTTCGTCTCTGGCCTCGAGAATTCAACAGAAGACGAGGAAGAAGTTGCTTTCATCAAAGAAAGTGACGAGGATGAGGGATAGTTGAAATCAGGACTGTGATCAGAACTTGAATCGAAAGAGATCGATGCATATCCCGAATCGTCATACCTCTCCTCCTTCTCCACATCGCCCTTCAAATCGACTTCGTGCCCGTGGAAATTCTCGTCACGACCCGAGACGCACTCAGGCTGATCAGGAAGAAGGTACGTAGCGAACGCCTGGTCTAGTTCTCCTCTGTCTCCGTCCCTCTCTACCATTCCTTCAATTTCATCGTTTTGAGTTATCCCAACATTCTCTGATGAGAAGGAACCTTCCAAGAGAGGACCATGGATCGATAAGAATGCAGAGAACCCATCAAATGCCAGTCTGCCTGAATCCTCAATGGGTGGGTGTGTTGGTTGTCGGTTTTCCCCAGGATCTTTCTCTTGTTTCGTGTCAAACTGGGCTTCAAGCGACTGGAACTGGGATCGCGACTTGGTTTAGAGATGCGGGTGGGCACAAACAAAGACAAGAGTAAAAAACAGGCCTGATCATGATCACGATTCAAACCAACAGTCAAAGAAAAAATGACAAACATGATTTAAATCTGCTTCATCAGACTTTAGTTCTTCACGCCTCTTGATACTCATCCCGTGGTCACCAACTTGGTTACTGATGAAGCCCAACTGACGCTCAACCTCTTCGAGATCCGCTAAAAGATTTTGCGCATCTTCACCCTTTTCCATGCGTACAATACAATAAGGGAAAGCTGGTACAAGGCGGATCTCACGTCTGATAGGGAGGGGGGTATCGGTAATACGTTCTGGAGGGATATAACTTTGGATGCTATTTTTTTATAACAAAAAGCGAAGTATACAGGGATGGATGCTGAAAAAGGGATAAACAAAGAAGAGATATAATAACAGGCAAACAAGGTGATCAGTCCTGTAACATTCATTTCCCTGCCTTGTATACTTGTGTTTCGATGAGTTTAGTTGGTCGATCAGGAACGATAAATGAGCGTGTCGGTTCCTGAAAGACATATAAGCCTCTGGCCATCGCGATATAAGGTTAGTTTTACTTCTATGAAAACCGACGGCTTAAAAAACTTGAGTATGCGTTGTTGACCGGTTGGCAACAAAAGCCCTCCAAGAGATGTGGCTGATGCCAAAGAGAAGAAAGACAACAAAACACGACATGATATTTTTTCTTTGATACGTAAAAGCAAGCGATGTTCTTTATCGCTTATCGAATTCTGTCAATTGAAACACAGATCAGGTCAGCAAGATAGAAATATGTGTCGTCAGAGAGGAGTAAAGACATACTGCTTCCTGGAAAGAAAGATTATCATGATCAAGCCAAAAATGATAGAAAACGAGGGGGGTTAAGATAATCAGCAAATCCGTCGAACGGCAAACGAGGACAACTTATTCTTAGATCAACGTGTTGCTTACCCTAAGTTTGACAAAGGAAGAATTCAAACAAAGGATATCATTTAGTGAGTCGATACACTATGCCCATAAGCCAGGTCGAGTGAGGAGAGAAATAACACTTACATCCATTCGGACACCCAGATTTTTATTGATATCGTATCCAAACGTCTGTTGTAAAAAAAGAGAGAAAGCGATCAGTTCGGTTTCATCTTAGGACACAATGCGACCGATGAATTAACCTTTCTCTTTCCGAACTCGATCCGCTCGTTTTGGACTCGTCTAAGGTCCTCCAATTGTTGTTTACTTAAGTAGGTCTCGGTTTCTACAGTCGGTCTTCTCAAGCTAGACGAATGTGCCATCAGATCTTTGTTGGGATCATAGGATGACTGAGTATCAACCGTTCCTCCGGATCGAATCAAATCCATCTTGACAGAATAAGCCTCGATATCATAATACTGTGGTGTTAAGAGGAATAGGAGGGATAAAATCAGAATGTATGTATGCAAGATGGGTGACCGAATGTATATAATCACCTTTTCATGAGGAAGCGTAGCTAAAAGTGCGATGCATTGACGGAGACAAGATGTCAGCAACATATGGACCATTTGCAAACTCTTGAAGTGAAGACTAACCAGTGTTGAAATCCTCAACAAATACCGCCCACTCTTTCTTTTCTTTGTCCTTCTTCACAGTTTCTGGGTTGATCTTCCGCTCTTCGATCATCCAAGCTCGGAATTCCTAGATGTATGTTTTTTTCCGTGCGCAAATGATTTTGAGCAATGAAATCGAAGGCGATGAAACAAGGGGTGAAGTACGACTGACATTCTCTTTGCTTTGACGACTGTATAGAGAGCGATATTGACAAGATATCAGTCAGGCTCTGAGAGGAAGTAGAGCAATCATAACTCACTCTGCCTCGTCAATAATACCATATTTGCCCCATTGGGCAGTACTTGAAGCTGAAAGACCCTTCTTTTTGTCCTATCAAACCAGAGATAGTGATCTGCTAGGTCAGTCACATCAATCTTGAGGGCGGTCGATCAGTCAGAGACAAGAGGGAAGAACGGACCTTCTTCTCTTTCTTTCGATCCTTCTTTTCCTTCTTGCGTCGCCTTCGCTCAGATCGAGACTCGTCCTCCGAATCGTCAGATGAATCATCATCCCGATGTTTTCGGGAGCGTTCTTTGTGCCGTCGTCGACGTCGGCGTTCTCTCTCTTCTTCCGAGCTAATCGAACAGAGAATGAAGTTACCAGTCAGACTTGAGATTCAAGTCTCTCACAAGCCGAATTGAATTGGACATACTCTGAATCAGACTCGGTTTCGGAAGCGTCCCTTCTGCTTCGACGGGAAGTTGTGTCCTTGTATCTGTCTCTGCTTCGACTTCTACTCTCGCTCCTGTGTCTTCGACGCCCTTCTCTACTTCTGCTTCTGTCCCGTCGACTGTCCCTATCCCTATCTCTATCTCTATCACGGTCTCTAGATCTATCGTCATCTCTTCCGGCGTCCCGATTCCTATCCCTACGGGATGGTGACCGAGATCTCTCTGAAGGCCGTCGGTCCTCATCTCTGCGAGACCGAGCCGGACTGGCTGACTTCTCCTGCCAAACTTCTTCTTCGCGTTGCGGATTCGATGACATGGTGAGAAGGAACAGTTCGTGCGTATGTTGGTTGAGCTCAAAGGAGATATAAGATGTAATGTTGGAGAAAACTAGGCATGAGTTAGCAGTCGCGTGGTGGTTACGGTGATTAATGTGCCATTGTGTCAGGGATGTGACCTGAGTGTTACACCCCGGTAATCTTCTCCTGCTTCTGCCGTTCCTCTTGCTTCGTTATTCCTTATGCTTTCTGATTGCATCAACATGCTGGTATATAGTCTGGTAGCGCAGGTGCTTCTAGCACCTTCTATGAATCGTTCTCTTATGCATAATCCCTGAAGTCTGAGGATGATATATAAGACGGGTTTCCTTTGCCAATCCTAGCATAGTCCACCAAGCCTGAATCCTTTGTCATTACTTTGTCACTCCTTGGTTTCCTAGTACCCTTGTTTCCAGTATCATATCAATATTGTTCTACCAATCTCTTTGCCCTGCGCCCTCGTCAAAGAGTAACGATAGAAGCTGGAGAAGGTTACCGGGGTGTAACATCCAGGTCACATTCCTGATAGAATGAGCCCGCCTGATGCACCGTCAAAGATGAGCGCACAACATCATCATCAACACGAGTCAAGCCATGGAAGGAACGAACGAAGGGAAGGATACAGCACGGGTGTTTCAGTAGCAGAAAGGGGGAGGGAAGAGAAGAAACTACAAAATGGGCTATGTAATGGACTATGAGTGAAATAGTGACTAAATGGTCGATCATTACGGCGGACATTCGAAGAATTGAAGATTCACGTACTCTCACACACTATGGAGATATGAATGACCACCTGGTCTAGATAGTTCAAATTGTAGTCGATAAACTAAGCAGCCGAGATCCTCCGTGGCGGGCAAGAAAGGCAGAGGAAGAGATTACCTTCCCCATCGGAAGAGGCAAGTCTCGTCAGAAGGTCTAAACAGACGCAGGAAGCTTTTTTTGGTCATGAGATTCATCGAATTTCTCAACCTTCACCCGCTCGCTCGCTTCCCATTCTTCCGTCGTTCGTCTTCACTCCTTGTATTCCTATTGACCTATTCTATCTTGCTTCGGCCGTCTATTTCCACTGCTGCTGACATGATGAAAATATATAAAGCACAATACATACTGATCACACACAAGTCTATGGTTCCTATGAGTAGCAGCTGCTCCATATCGGTGGCCGAATAGGTCTCTTCTTTATAGTGCCTGTGCCTGCCTGTGCCTGTGCCTTTAGTGTAATGCAGATTAGATCACCCATTCAAACAACTTTCCGCCCGGGTAAACAAGAAAAAGACCGTCATTCAGTCCCTGCTTGGAAAGCTGTTTACGGAACCACACACAACAATGTCCATCTCATTGCGCCCCATCGCAGATCATCACATCAACTAGAGCACTTTGTTCATATTAGTCGGCATGTTCTTTTGCTACGGGAGAGAGAACGAACAATATGGAAAACCAAGAGAATCTAGCGAACCACTGTTCTTCCCGATCCTTTCCGATAAATATCTTGGCCGAACCCATGTTCTCATCTTCTCGACACTTTCCGTTTGACTGAACTCTTTCTTTCCGGTCATTTGGTCTTCTGAATGTCTACTTAAAATCCATTCCTTCCTTCTGTCCATTATCTCTTCCGAAGATCTTTCCCTTTTTTCTTTCAGAGTCACCATCTACTGAAGCCTTAGTTCATACATACGCACTCCTTTCAATTAACATAGCCATGTCCGCCTTGTACACAAACGACCCTGAGCGTCAGCTCGAACACGATCGCGTAGAGAATGAAAACTCGGTCCCTCGGAACAGAACGATGGACAAGCAAGAGGTCAACACACTTTACCCGATCAACTCTACCACCCACTGGACAAACCAGCAGTGGGTATCTTTTGCTTGTCTACGGTTTATTCTTGATCTTTTGTCCTTTGTTCCTGAATTGAGCCTTCATCCTGTCTATCTGAACACTTTTTCACTCGAAGGGGTACACCAGCAGCTCCTGTAGAGCGTGAGCATATCCCCTTTGGGTTGATCTGTTTTATCTCAAGATTCTGACGCATACTCTCCACCTTGTAACTGTCTCGAATGTCGTCCTAATCCCGCGGCCGCTCTGAATCAGGTGTACCCGCATTCTACAAGACGATCGGTAATCGTACGTTGCGTTCTCTTCTTGTCGTCCAGCCATCTCTGTAGTCAGCTGAAGACTGAGCCTTACATCAATTTTATTGGTCTAAAGCTGGTGTCCTGTAAGCCTTTCAAGATCTGTTTCCTCGATGAATGAAGAAGTTCCGGGCAATCACGGATCACTCATGTCTGTTTCTGGAGGGGTCTTGACTTCGTTCAGTGGATTGGCAGTGCATGCAGTCACGCTCATGTTACTCGCCACCCAATTCATGGGCTGGAGAGGAGTGGGGAGTCCTCAGGTCTACATGTGAGTTTTCCTCGGACACAATGAATTTTATCGGGTTTGTGCTAACAGATCGATTGGGTAAAATTGCGCGCAGCGGAAACTTGTATTTCACAGCAGGGCTATACATGTTCACTACCGCTCAGGTCAGTCTATTTTCTCCTATATGCTTCCCTCTCTTTCCATGCGCTCATTCTGCTGACAAATTGGCTTGACTATCTTCTCATACAGTGGTGTTTGATCAAAGGAGAAACCTTGTCCTACTGTGTCTTTGGAGTGTTTTCCGGTATGTAATTGTCTTGATTCTCTTCTTCATCACCTCTCAAGCTATACATGCTGAAACTCATACCCAAATCATTATTCGATACAGGATTTTATCTTTCGGCAAGTCAATCTCAGGTTTATTCTGGCCTACCTGTCATTTTAATAACATCTTTCTCTCTCAATTTTTACTTTATTCAAATCATTGATAGTTTGGAGCCATCTTGACACCCGCATTTGGCGTTGCCTCTACATATGTCGGTGAAATCGGTAGTGGAACCGGAATTGATTCCGAGTATCAAAGCTTGGGAATCTTCTTGTTTGTTTGGAACGGAATCTTCACGGTTCGTCAGAAGCGCTTTGTTTATGTCTTAATCGAGCGCGTGCTTCTGAACGATCAATTGAAACACTATAACGCCCTCAATGCATCAATCTCGATGATATCAGATCTTCTTCTTCATCTCGCTCAAGACAAACGTTGCCTTGGTGGTCGTCCTTGGTGGTGTGTCCATCGGAGTATTCTGTCTCGGTGGAATGTACTTTGCGCTAGCAAGAAATGCAGCTGGACATGGAGGTCTCGGTTTGGCCAGATCGTGCAGCAAGGTGAACTCTCGCTCTTTTTACTCGTTTCGCAGAGGTTCTCCTATATTGACCGCTCTACTTAAAACATTCCAACTGAGCAGGCCGGAGGAGCATTCCTGTTTATCTCCGCTCTCTCTGGATTTTATCTTGCATTGTCCCAATTGAGCGCAAGTGTCGAGATGCCTTTCACCCTTCCAGCAGGCGATCTTGGTCGAGTCTGGGCTCCAAAGAAGAAGAGATCATAAACTGCCTGAGCTATCTCTCTGCCCCCGGTCTCCCTCCCTCTACCACTCCTAAGCATTCATTCTCCCTGGTTTTGTCTCAGGGAATACCTCTCTTGGGTTCGTCGTCGCTTTGGTAGGAGATGATTCCCACATCCGGCTTGTCTTGTTCTATATGTATCATAAGATTCCCCTACGCTGTTCTCTATTCATGTAACTCTTATCCTTTTTCTTCTTCTCATCTCTGCTTTCCTTCGTTCTTTGACTTGCCTTTCTATCGATTCTTTCGGAAAGATCTCGATCGTTTCCCTCTGGTCTTCGATTTCTGGTCATGTTGTTCGTTTAGTTTGGGTTTTGGGAGTGGAAATAACATGTATTTTCTTAACTATATGCATTGTACAGACTGGAAACAAAGAGAGAAAGAAGTCACCACAGCAGGGTTCCATTCCTTCTATGCTGCTGGCAGGTCGTTGATACACCGTGTAGATGAATACGCGATTGGGCAAGTCGAGGCTAATATTATGTTACAAGAGTTAATATTATCTGAAAGAAGTATTGAGAGTTTTGACAGAGTGATTATGTTAAGGGTTTAGGTGAATTATCGTTTCGAGCTGTGAAGCAACCAGGATGGTTGCTCTAGTTGTTCCAAGCCTTGGCGACAAACTTGCCCCACATGTTGTCCGTTCCAAGAACCTCACTGGACGGCGAGGTTGGTCCGTAAGTCTTGAAAACGGCCGTAGTGAGGTTCAGCGTGGGGTCGATCTGGTTAACGAACTTTGCGATCGTGGGAGCGAAGAAATCCAAAAAAACCAAGTCCACAGGGTCCTCATCCGCGAGTCCGACAGGGTTGGGAGAAGAGATGTAAGTAGGAATGTCGGAGGAGTAAGGAATCGGGTTGTGGAGAGTATCATCTCCCAATCCAGGGCATTTGTCTTCTGTGACGTAACCAAGAGTCAACGTGCTGTTGGCCGACCGCGCCTTGAGCTCAAGGTCTCGCTTGGCCGTGTCTTCATGGGCAGCTCCAGCTCGAACATAGTTCTCCCAAGCTCGTCTGAGTACAAGCGCCATCAAACCAAAAGAGAGCTATGTTTAAGATCTGTGGACAGTATGCAACACAAATTAGCACGCTAAGGACGCACCGCTGAGCTCGCTCGAACGCTCCGTCCGAGTTATCGTACTCCCCGGCCTCTTCCAGTGCTCTTCGCCTGGGCGCATTTCCGGTGATAAGCGCGTTGAGCACCTTGCTAGCGACTCGGTTGGGCAACCTAGAGGGCGTATTGATGATCAACAAGACATACTCTATCTTTCGTCAATCCCTGCATCAAACAGGAAGTAAACTGCTTACTCCACGTAGTTGAAGAGGTTGACGAATGGAGAGACGATGTAGTTGTCTCCATCAGTGAAAGGTCCTTGGTAACTATAGCAATAAAATAATCCGAATTATGTTATCTTCAGGTTCCAAATCCGTTGAAGTCACCGGTCGACGCTAAGCATTTCAAGGAAACAAGAGCTTACAGGTCAAATCGCTGAGAACCAGAGTTGACGATAACAATCTTGGGGTTGGTTCGGTTGGCCTATAGTTTTGAAAGTCTCTAGATTGATTCAACCTCTTGTAAAATATTGCCCATTATGTATCAAACTCAACTTACATCTACGATAGCGGTGGGGAGGACCTGGTTGGCGAGCACAGTTAGCAAGCTGTCGTTCGCTCCGTAGGGGGATCGGTTGAGGTAGTAATCTGTAGGACATATCAAAGTATAGGCAGACGTTTAGATTTCCTAAGGTATGAGTAAACGCAGACAAGACTCATATCGAAATCATCATAAACAGGTCCCTTACCTTGGGGGACCTCGCCAAGGGGAGTAGAGACATTGTAGAAGGAGACGACGTTTTGCAATTGCTGAGTAATGTTGATTCCAACCTTGGTATCGAACACATCGTCCCTCTTAGTGTGCCAAGCGCTGTCGTACATCAGATTGAGCGAGTCAATATCAAGTTGGTACCATCTGACCTCAGGATGAACCTAGATATAGGTATGGAATGATGTATACATACTAGCTGTTTCGGTTGGCGTCAATGTATCGTCCTGACATATATATCAAGAACACAGTTTGATCAATTATCATGAGCAGCTGGGTCAAAGTTTGCGGCAAAGAAAAGTTAAAACTTACGGCTAACGACTAGGTTGTCGGTAGTGTTGGGAGCAGGCAAAGTAGAACTGGCCCATCCGATGGTCTCCATGTATCTTCCGGCCGAAAGGGCGATGGATCGTCCATCGTACTGCAAGCAATCTCGGATGTGATCCTACTCATATCCAGACGAGTGAAAGGACATTCAGTCACATATCTCATCACTCGAGATAGTCAAAAACTCTCAAAACTACCACTAACATGACCACCGAAAGTAAACACAGGCACGTGTGGGTGAAGGGACCTGATTCTAGCCTGAATAGCCGCGAACTGAGAGTTTGATCCTTGAACCGGCATCTTTCATTCGTAGAAGTCAAGACGTCAGCCCATTAGCGCATACACAAGACGAAAGACCATTTGAGATAACTTACATGTCCAAGAACAAGGAAGAAATCAGGTTCTTCCACGATGGCCTCGTTGAACCAAGTCTCATTGATCATGGCTACAGGATCCTGAACCTTAACGTTTGAAGCAGCTCCAGTGAAGTTGAAGAGCACACCTGCGGACCAGAATATTATACTGTCAGTTTTCGTCTGATAGGACCTGTACATGACACGTCGTATTTACGAACCGAAGGCGGTGACCTTTCGACCCTTTCGAGTAGTGAACTTTGTGAATCGCTCTCCAATAGGAACACTTTTATGTTACATAAGGTCATTGATGAGAGCGCAGATCAAAGTAAGAAGGTGATGGATAGGCACGATAAGAGTAAGACCGGACAAACCTGGTGTTGACTCCATTGACAGTGACGGTAATGTTAACATTGCTGGTCAAGTAACGACCGTTCCACTTGGGCGCGAAGTTGTAGTGAACATCTAGAGGTGCAAAAGTGTTGGTGAGAGTTGGTAAGTTGTTCAGACATCGTAGCGATGTATGAGAGCGAGGACTATATATTGTTTACCTTGCGAGATATTAGCCACGTCTATTTTGAAAGAAGGTTCGTTTTGGATATCAGATATGTTGTGTCAAAAATATCGAAGCAAACGCTCTGAAAACTGACAAAGTTCGTGGTTTCCGATCTGATTTCAAAAAAGAAAGTTATCTAGTCAGGCGCTTTTACTTTTGATTTGAACAAAACGGTAGTGACTTGCTGCAAGTGCATCGTAGGGAATCTATGAGAATAAAGGAAGACACGATTAACAACAGGCAACCTAGATTGATGTGAGATCAATGTGATGAGAGCTCACCTGAGCAAAGATGTTACCAGATCGAGCTCCGTTGACTTCCCCTTTCTCGACGGCAGCGTCAGTGGTCGGGTTTCCGTCATGAAGATCACCTGGAGACAATAAGGACAGTTGAAGCAAAGCAAGTTCAAGAATAATAAGAATATGATCAGACGCAGCTATCTCAGGGCGCAAACGTACCAGAGTCGACCAACAAAAGATCGACGTCCTTTTCCACAGCCTTCTGTTTCATCCAGTGGATGAACGACGCAAAATCTCCGAAATCACCACTGTAGTTTGGCTCTGGGAACGAAGACTTCTGATGACCGACGAGCCATCCGTGAGTGTCGGTGGTAGAGATGAAGTTGACATCTCCCCACTGGAGCTCTCTATCGAAGTTGATGGCAGATGTGGTATCAGTCGTTGCCAATTCACGAGACATCATAACGTTCTATTAACCCGAACATGATTGAGCTCTTCTACGTTCAAGAATTAACTTGCCGTGTTGGATAAGAAATGCCTGATACGTATAGGCGAAGAGAACGAAGAAGCTCGTCGTTAGTCGTCAGTCGTCAGTCGGCCAGCTTACGATAAGCAGTTGAATTAAGAAACCAACCCAAAGTAGAGCCAGGCTGGATACGCTTTGCAAAAAGCTTGCTACCGGCGTGGCCAGGATCACAGGCGGATACACCCAAAGCGGAGAGAGCGAGAGGAAGGGCAAGGAGTTGGCCGAGCATGACCGAAGGAATAGCTTGCGTTTGTGCTTGGTGAAGATTTGAGAGGAAGATAAGTTGGATCAGGTCAAGCTTACAGTGAACCAGACAAAGTTGTTTTTCATTTCATCAACCCATGTCTTGTTATATGAAGCGACCAGAGAAGAATTCAGAGAATTCAGGGTAAAGATTGACAAGTTTTCCATCTGTTTGAGATCAATGATGGGGTAGGTTGAAGGGGATGAGATGCAACACGTTGTCCACCTCGGATCAAACCCCATAGTGTCAGCGTCAACTGATCAACAACATGGGGAAATATGAGATGATAAATGATCCAAAAAAGGAAAAGAAAAAGGCTGGGCAAGAATACCAAGTTCTGTGACGATAGGTCAATTCAGCCATGAGCCCTTTTTTTAGACCCACGAGGAAAAGTTTTTGGCATGCTCATACCTTCCGTATCTTATGGTCAGCAACGTGTTCATCAGGAAGCTCATTCCCTATTGAACCCTTCCTCAGGTGGTTTGATTGTTTTCTGGATATCACGTTTGTGAAGTCGTTTGCACGTGCTTTCTGTTGAGCTACAGGACTTCTCAAGAAACAAGAAAGAGAAATCTATTCGACGAAGAGTTCAGTCAAGAATGAAAGTTATTTACGGTGACGAGAATGAGGAGTAAAAGAGAGAAAGATCACAAGGGATTGCCAGGCTTATAAGTAAAACTTATGACTGTATCGTCCCCCCCCCTCCCCCCCGAGATCAGCCCATATTGACGAACAATATTCCGCAGGGTGATTTGTACTGTCGTTCAGCAAGACTGTTATCCGTATAAGTAATTTAAATAGTCATAATTTCTATAATCGAATAGGCTCAGTTAGGACTGGTGTAGTAATGGAGTAAATACAACACGAGAAATTTGGAAGGTACATGGTCTGACAAGAACAAAACGAGAATAATAAATGCTTCAGAGGTTGAGAAGAGTGAAAGCAAGCGAAGAATAGTCAGAAGTAGGTGGGTTTATGAAACAGCGCAACTCCGTTCAGAACCACGTTTCATCCTCTGTCTCCTCCTCATCCACTACGTCTATCACCGCCTGTTGCGGCGTGCGTCTATCTATGTCCGACGCAGGATTAGCATGCGAGTTTTTCAATTCCCGATGGATCGCTGTATTTGAGTCTGGTCTCGGGTCTAATGTTGACGCTGGATCGACGTGAGATGTAGGTTTAGACAGCCGGGTTCGGGAAGAAACAACAGCACGATGAGGCGTGAGAAGGGTCGGGATATGGGTTCTGATTGGATTGAATGTGGGATAGCGCTTTCGGAGTGTTGAATCCCTGGAGGTAGATTCCGAATCTGGTAATGACGACGAAGCAGGATTGGCGGCAGGATCACTGTTTGACGAACTCGTCGAACACAAAGCCGGACAAGAAGACCATGGGGAAAGAACCGATGAGGAATCCGACGATGAATCTTCATCGCTCAGATCCGAGCTGTCATCGCCCCGCTCTCCCTTTCGGCCAACCGCCAGCGCAGAGACCACTGGCCGATCTTTCTGCTCTCGGGTTTCTCCAGCAGCTACCCAAATCTCAGCAAGTGCCATTAATCCTCCTTCTTGCATCCACCTCTCATCTTCTGCCTTGTTTTCCATCAACCTCTCGCTCTCTATTTGTGAGAGCATGGAGCTATCGCAAGGCAGCGGTGACGCGACGTCGGTGTAGAGCGGTGATGAGGATCGTGAGCAGCGAAACGAAGAGGGAAGATATGACTGAACATGTATCTGGATGGGCTCCATCAGATCAGTTTCTTCCAATTCTTGAGTAGAAAATGTTTCTCTCTTTGAGTCAGATGAGTGAAAAAATAGAAACTATCAATGCTTGTTCGATGTAGGAGACGATTGCAGACAGAATACGTACAAGAGAGAAAGCACATCCTCGAACAATCCATGCCCAGATAGTGTGAAATTCAGGATGAGTACGAGGGAAAGCTGCGGCTTGAAGGGCCTCATCGACTAGTTTTCGAAGAAGCTGAATGAGAGTACATCGTTGACGGCAAAGAGAGAGGATTTATAGAAAAGAAGGGCATGTCAGTGAGGACCACGCAGCGGATAACCCCAAGAGAAAGACATTGAACAAACAAGTTTGTTGAGTGCGGCGTAACCTGCTTGGAGTGTTTCTCTAGATGCTTGTCTTCTTCTTGAAGTAGTTTCGTCGGATGTTAATGATTTACCATCTTGGTTTTCCTCTCCTTCTCTCACTCTTCGAAGTCGTTTTGATCGCTCCTTGATCGGCTTCTCATGCATCATCCTTTTTCTTTTCATAACCCTCATCCCTTCAATGCCCCTTGCTGGACTCGTGATGACATCTTCTGAATCCTGTTCGATCAATACATCGCCTCTTGAGACTTTGTCTTTGAACAACTCGGATTTGATAGGTTTGATAGGTCCTTCACCCACCTCTCCATCTGAAGAAAACGGATGGGAAAACCCAACGTCTGGGGGAGGAGGAGGGCGAGTGGACTGAGTTTTCAGCTGAGTTCGGATGTTCGGCCGGGTGTTTACATAGGCCGGTCGGGTATTCGTCGTTATACTTGTTGGTTTACGTAGAGGAAGGATATGTCTAGATAGCTCGACTTGAGTTTTAGAATTTGAGGAGCGACGTGGGAGAGGAGGCGCTACTGTAGAAGGGCTCTTCGAGGAATATTTGAGCGGCGAAAGATCTGATTGAACGCTTTGTGTGTTTTGATGTATCCAATCCGTTGATTTCCCTTGATTATTTCCTACCAGCCTTTCTCTCCTTCCCTTTTCTTCAACTCTCTCTGCTTTCAAATCTCTTTCCTCTCTACTCTTTCTGGCGCTCGTGTTTTCTTCCTGACTTCCCCCTTTCTTCTCCTCGTCCGCATCTGAGTCTGAATCTGATGATGGTGACGATGACGATGATTCACTCGAATCACTGGACGGGAGTATGTTCTTCTGCTCGATGTCACCTTGGGCCTGCGCTGTCTCGATGTTTGGCTTTGAAGTCAAGTACAAGCTAGACTTCTTCAATACGATCCGTTTGATCGTAGTCGATGGAGCGACTGATCTGTCAGATGACACTTTAGCAGGGATCGCCGACGGAGCAGTGAATGTGAATTTCGATGTTGGAAAAGACGTGTTCTTCGCAATGTTGACAGTCTTTTGCCCATCAAGAGAGGAAGTATAACAGGACTGTGTGGGGGATGTGGTAGAGCTGGGGACGGATGTTGAAGGTGTCGGTTGTGAGACGGTCTTGCTGGTAGCTACCACGGGGACATCAGTTGATTCGGCCTCTGTTTTCGAGGGCCGAGGAAGCTGCGCCGGACTGACTATCGGTATAGGAGAGGGTTCCCTTGAGCTAGACAGAATTGATGATGCAATAGCGACATTTGAGAGACGAGGATGACGAGGAGAGAACGTTCCTCGGGGTCGAAGCCGACAAGATGGAGTTGAACCAGGGGCTGACATCTGGCTATATGAAGCCGACAATAAACAAGGAGTGCTAGGAGCGCTGCTTGAAATTGCTGACTCGATCGATGCTGCAGATGGTGGAGGGGAAAGAGGAGTAGTAGACACAGGAAAAGGGACGGCGAAGATGCTCAACGACGGCTTCTTGGATTTTTTACGCTCTGTCTCGGAATTCAACGCAAGCGGAGTGGATTTGATGCCATATATCAAGAGGGTGAGGTGAGGAACATCATGATCTGGATCGAAGGGCACAAAGTCAATCAAGAGACCGTGAAGAGTTCGACCTTGAGTGTCGAGCGAAAGTGACGCGGCTTTGGGTTCCGGGATCAGGGCTGCGTGGAAGTAAAGTAATCCAGAAGGCTGGGTGGAGTGCGTTGCGCGTCTAATTTGAACAGGAAGAGTGGAGTGTTGTGCCAAAGCAGAAGTGGGGCAATGTGTCAACCAATCGACATCAACGGAGATAGACGAAAGAGAATGACCAACATCTTGTAACCAGAACGAAGGTCCTCTTCCACTGAATGAATCAACACCCCAGAGTCGAGATCTGCTAATTTCACAACCGAATCAGGACCTTCTCTCACCACGAATTCACCTTCAGAGGCTTCGTTCTTCAAACGATCTATCCATGATTTTATAGCCGCAACTTTGGGTGCCGCTGGTCGGCCAGCGGTAAGATTGAGTTTGATTTTCCGAATTTGTGTTCTTTGTACCGGCGGGGAAGATGTTTCGGCTGAAGATGGATGTGCATGATGCTTGAATTGTATGGAACTTCGTGAGGTGATGAGGGATGTTTGAGCGTCTAAGTATGTCGAGCTTGAGGAGGTAGGTGGAGGCGAGGGAAGAGCAACGGATTCTCCAGAGGAAAGAGAGGTGATACATATACCTGGAGTCGGGGTAGAAAGTTCAGCACACATGGTCGGGATAACTAGATGATCAGGAATGTAAGGCTACCTACCATCCAGAGGCTTCGAGGGTGTTCTCAGAGAACCTTGCCAGATGTTTGTGCGCGCCATGACCCCTAAGCAAGTTGTGTATGCTGTAAAACCAAGGAACTGCTGAATCCGATAGATATGCTTGTATGTGTTCTGATCTTGACGTTAGTAGAAATTACTTGAACTCCCATAGCAATTCGAGCGCCACATACACGTGCGCGTTACGTCATCACGTATTCGTCGAATCGACTTTCACCACTCTCTGGCCATCTCTTCTTCCTTTATTCCTAGCTATCACTATCCTTTAATCAAACCATGACATCCAGAGCTCAACCTGATACTGAGCCACTTCTTCCACCGGCACGAGGTGCCGCTGCTCCATCCCCTCGAAGAATCACTCGGGCTTCGATTTACGTCCTCGTCGTCGCTTTCATCCTCCTCTTTGCCGCGGCAATCACATTGATCTTAACTGGCAAAGCATCTCCACCTTTCTGGAAAGATGAAGGGCCAAGTGATCCTCTCGAGAGAGCTCATTGGCTCCTTTCTCGGTAAGTTTTCCTGTTTTCTATTCTGGCCCTTCAGAATTGCTGTATTGATGAATGTAAATGCGCTCTGATTTCCACAACTATAGAACGAAGACCCCAATCATCGATGGACATATTGATTTGCCAGAATACGTCCGAACGACTTATTCCAACAATGTCTCAGAAGTCCACCTCGACAAGAAGATGGGAGGTCATGTTGATATCAAGAGACTAAGAAAGGGTCACGTCGGTGGTTTCTTTTGGAGGTTCGTTTCTATTGTTTTCCTTAATCACCTCTCCACAGTCGTGGGTTAAACCCGACCGAGAGAATATGAACACGCGGTACTGAACAAGGATGTATGAATCCATGCGATAAAAACGACAGTTGTTACACCGACTGCCCAGAGGAGCCTCTGTTGGGCAAAGGCCAGTTCCTGGATCCTACTAACTCTGTCCGAGGTAGGTGCATCCAATATGATAATCATCAGTTATTATTATACGATCCCACTGCTTTGACTGATCTGTATCTCTCCTTTCATGATAGATACCCTTGAACAAATTGACGTTTCGAAAGTACTCATTGCCAAATACAACACTACATTCGAGCTAGCTAAATCGGCCGATGATTTAATTAACGCTCGAAAGAACGGCAAGATTGCCAGTTTCTTGGGAATTGAGGGAGCTCATCAACTCGGAAACTCCCTCGCTGTACTGTACGCAGCTTCTGGATACTCTACCTGCTTTGTGTGCAGAAAGGTTGTAGCTCACAAGGGCTGCTTTCTTTTGTCGTAGTCGAATGTATGCCGAGCTGGGAGTCAAGTATATGACACTCACCCACAGCTGCAACAACGCATTTGCCGATTCTGCAGGAATATTTGATCAGCCTACTCCTGTTCACGGCGGCCTCTCTGAGTTGGGTAGAGAGTTGATTGTAGAAATGAATCGATTAGGAGTGATTGTCGATTTGAGCCACGTGAGTGACCAAACCGCTGAGCAAGCTTTGGATCTAAGTCAGTCATTTTCGCTGCTTGTACACAAACCATGTGGATCAACTCGTTAATCTACTTCATGCATATGCAGCTCGAGCACCTGTGATATGGTCCCACAGTTCATCTAGAAAGTTTGTCGACATTCAACGAAATGTTCCTGATGCGTAAGTTGCACTCATTCGCTTCACATAAACACTGATCGTCTCCGTAATCATCAGGCTGAAATGTCAGACTTTTCCTCTATCAACATTTATCCTCAGTATTCTTCGTAAGATTGGATACGGCAAAGGATTGGTGGACGGAGTAGTCCATGTTAACTTTGCCCCCTACTTCAGTACGTATCATAGACGGTCTCTATTTCCACACATCAATATATGTACGAAACGCTGATAAAGTACCCGGTTGAGTTTCCAGTTGTCAATAAGGGACAGCCAGCTACTGCCGAGGTCGTTGCGGATCATATTGAACATATCAGATCTGTCATCGGATGGAAACATGTTGGTCTTGGCTCCGACTTCGACGGAATCGGTACGTCTTTTGTCCATTTCAAGGAATATAGGGTATTCTATCAAGAACCTATCTAACTTTGGCTTTTTTCTTTCCTTTGCATGTTTTCTTCCAGAGATCGTGCCCAAAAATCTTGAAAGCGTGGCCGACTATCCTAAGCTATTTGCCATTCTCATTCGACGAGGCTGGAAAGACGAAGAGCTCGAGGCGCTCGCTGGTGGCAACACCCTCAGAATTCTCAGAGAAGTCGAGAGTGTTAAAAGGCAAATGGAGGAGGAACATGTGGGCGCCTCCATGGGCCGATATCTCAAGCGAGATGACCTCTAAGTCGACTGGTTTGAAGATGAGCAGCTGAGAAGCAAGCTATGGGAATGCGGGAGCTTCGGAAAGTTGCCGCGTTTCAGTTTGGGTTTGAAAAGGCGAGAGGGTAGTATCAATCGAATGAATATTGCGTTTATAAGATGTCCCAAGAAAGCAAAGATCCAGCATGTCTGTCGAACGGGGTTCTGTTCAGACAAGTCTTGTTGATGTATTCACGTCATCAGTTGCTTTGTTTGGCAAATCCTCCCGCTAACTTATAGAATTCCGTCTTGTCTCTATTCAGAGACCACAAGGCCTGTAGTTGTCAACGTGAAGACATCGTACAGCTTTCATTTATATTCATGAAAATATATTGAGCGAACCAAACAAAGAAGATCTTCAGAGTGGTGATTTTCATCTAGGGACCGATAAACTTCTCGGTGGTGTTTGATGAGTTTCTTGAGGAATAGGTCCGTCTAATTCCTCAGTTTCGTCATCTGTAGATACAGGGGTCCAACGATCTTCAACCAGGCTTTGTCCATCAACACCGACCACCAAAGAGGGTGTTGATGAGTAGAATTCTGGTGTTTGAACGCCTGTGTCTTGAAGATCTTCTACGATCAACGCAGGAGACCCAACCCTCCTCGGGGTCAGTTCTTGGTCATTGGTTTTTCTGATTCTCGTGGCGGGCGATGAGGGTCGATCGAACTTTCCTGCTCGACCACTTTTTTCACCACCTGTCATAGTATGAAGATGGGCTTGCCTGGCCGCTTTGCGGAACCCATAGTGGGAATTGGCGCTCCCAGAAGGGTGTAAAGTATTTCTCAAGCGGGACGTATTACTATTCACCGAATTACGAGCATGAGTTTCGATTGGTGAAACAGAGTTGACAGGATGATTTAGAGGTGGAAGAAGGAGAGAGGAGGTAGGAGAAGCGAAAGATAGAGGTCTACGAGTCGGTGTGTAAGTCGAATTTTTTTGACGAGGACGAGGATTTGGGTATAGGTAAGTGGGAGAAGACGGCCGAGGGGTTGGATCCAAGGAAGAATCTTCAGGGGATGGTGAAGTTGGTCTTTTGATGGAATTCGAGCGAAAGATTGGCGAGGCTAGCGGAAGGCAGATAAGAAAGAGAATTTAGACAGCAGGAATGGAACGTATACAGGATAATTATGTCTTGAAAATATAAAGAGTAACATACTCGCTCTTCGATATTTGTGATCGAAATCTTCGCTTTTGCCTCTCCGATTTCGCTCTTTGCTCCTTCCTGAAGTCTTGGACACAAGATCAATTGCAGGCATAACCTCAGCCGACCCAATTTGTACAGCGAAGAAGCAAGCAAGAATGATTATCTAAAATTGATCGAAATGCTTTATTTTTGAGTTGGAGTCCGAACAGGAGATTGAAATTTACATAGCTAGATGAATTTGGCACATACCATAAGGACAATAGAAGCGGTTAGGAGTTTGCGGTGTAGGCGGACTTCAGTCTCCAAGGCTTGCAGCCGACGATTCAAATCAGTTTTGTCTCGATCGAAGTCTCTGCGTTGACGATCCCAATCTCTCAAGGTGGATTTCAACATCTTTTCTTGTTGGCTTCTCTAGATTTTATGAAAATTAATGACACAGCGTTAGACAATGAGCAACTTAATCTAGGTCTTCACGAAAGAGATTCAACATACCAGTCCTTCTAAGCCACCCGCCCATCTCTCCCTCTCTTTGCTATCGAAACTGGCCTTCCACGTTTCCCAGCGTCCCTCTAGACCGTGCCAGGCCTCCCTTAGGATTCTGACTTGATCGTCGACATACCATGTGGCGAGAGATGTATTGTCTTCCAGAGCCGTCAATCTTCTGATGATGAATGCATAGATAGATTCACCAGAATCAGAGGGAGAGGGAGGAGCATGGTGGACTGCTGATTGGGATGAAGGAGGTTTAGAAGAAGAACGCGGAGGAGAGGATTGAGAGGGATACGCAGGTTGTTGATGGGCATGAGAATGATTAACGGTAGAGATAGTTGATGAGCCAGAGGAAGGGGAAAGGCTGATGGTTGATGCAAGAGGAGAGTTGGCTAGCGAAGGTATCGATGCAGAGGCTACTGTCTGGGCAGAAGAAGTATGAGAAACGACCGGCACAGCTTGTTTATGGGAGGCTTGAACTGAGCCTGGCAGAACAGTCGACACCACCTTTAGAGTTGATTGTTCGGCCTCGGCTGCACTTTTTGGCGATGTTTGCGGTTTTTTCTTTTTCCCGGTTCCAAATCTAGCCTTCAGCCCACTGATTTTCTCCTCTTTCAGCGTCTCTTCTACCACCTCTACCCTCCTAGTCGAGTCTCCTAAACTCGTGCTGGTAGGCTTCAAATGTTCCATTCCTTTTCCTCCGCTTCCTTCTTTTAAATGTGATCCAATTTTGGGAATAAATATACCGACAGGCTCTGGAGGAAATGCGTAGTGTTCTATGACCGGCGCGGCCTCTACTTCATGTCCTTCTTCGTCCTCTTTATTCCATCTGGCGAGAAGCTCTTGTTCCTTCTCTTGCATATGGACTTCGTATCGATATGCCTCCATTTGGTTCATCCCGTAAACTCGAAGTAAAGACACCGGACAGTAGTATTCTGTTCCGTAATGGGAGAGGAAATCCAGTCGTATGTATCGATGAAATGATGTAGGTGGATCGAACTTGAAAGACTACTCTTCCCACAGAATGTTTGTGGTTTGACCATAACAAGTGTTCTATGAATTTAGCGATTATATTTAAGTAGATCAAAGAATGAAACACGAACCTGCATCCCCCGAATGTTAGCCAACCGAACGGTTCCTAAATCTTTCCATATATCCCCCTGTGCATCCTCCCTACCGTTTCCTTCAGACTCCCCTGCTCTGATTTGGATATCTTTTACAACACTAGAAAAGAATTCAAAGTTCCCGATCTCGAGAGTATCGATTCTAATCTCGTCACAAAGTTCGATGACGACATAATAGGAGGATGCCTGACAGGGTGTCAACATGTATCTGTCTTTAGATTTGTGAAGAAGTGCAGCAGGTGATCGGGTCTGTGGAGATGAGTAACTGTTCATCAGATGAAGGTCAGATCGTTATCCAAAGAACCTTCAAGTACGATGTTTGGAAAATTATAAAGATAAAGTCATGTAAGAATGATACATACTGAACCCGGGCGGAACAGTCCAAGGATGCATAATTGAATCTCCTGGATGGTGCTCGGATGGAAACTGAAGGCGACGGAGCTTCTGAAATGGATTTAGTTGTGTGTGATATGTCTTTGAAGGAATCTGAAGATGCCGCTGGGTGAACAGGGCTCGTTACTGCTGATGTATTTGATGACGATAATGACGTGGGTGTCACTGGAATCCTTGAATTATGTGCATCCAACGAGGAAGCAGTTGGTAAAACTGAGCTGTAAGGCAGGCCAGTAGACAACACGTGTGGTGCACTGGATGATGTATACTCCCTGTGGAGAGAATCTGATGCATTTTGGGTCTGAAGCAGCCGAGAATCATTCAATGGCGGGAGGGAAGCTGATGGAGAAGGAGGATGGGTGATGGAATGTCGGTTGGCCTGTTTCGATAATTGGAGAGATTTCCACTCCTCGAATGAAAGCAACTGGACACCAAGTGCGGTTCTTTCTGCAGACAAGGTTGCTGTTGAAGAAGACACCGGGAGCGAGCTCGAATTTATTTTCGTAGGTGCTATCGAGGGAGTAAGATTGAGTGAAGATGAGGTAGCCTCTGACCAAGATGTCTGCCGGGGTTTGTCAGTCGAAAAAGACGAGGTGCTGAGCGAAGTGGTCGATGAAGATGAGATCGGTGACGATGATGGTGGGCTCTCGCCATCTACCTGCTGGTCGAGAGATATCGCTTGCTCGTCCGTGTCGTTTTCTAGCCAATCTTTTGAGTTTGCCTCTTCCCTTATCTCCCCCTCGTCCTCAGGATCATCGTCAAAACAAACATCCTTGCATCCGGCAGAGTGAGCTTCGATTCTGTAGCCGCAAGATTCGCATTGGAACCGGTCAGATCCGAGAGCTCGAAACGGATCCACCGCAGTGAATAGTGAAGAAGCAGCAACGTCTGAAGATGAGGATATTAAGGAAGATGAAAAGGTCGCTGAGTAAACCTGACTGGTGAAGGAATAGAGAGCGAGAGCATGGACTATGAGTCTCATCGGAGATGTTGTCGATGAGAAGAATCGAGTGAACCAAGAACCTTGTTGATCTTTTCTTCATCTTTTGATTTCAACGACTGACCCAGCTAACTCATAAAGTCGACCATCATGTCAACATCCCTTCCGTTACGTCTCCCAGACAACAAGGATTCACTTCCAATCAGAATTAATCTATCAGAACATCAGCAGACAGAGTTGTTCTCAAGTTGGAAAATGGTATTTGCTAACAGATTATCCTCTCCATGGCATGTAAATGATTGACCCTGAGACTAAAACCAGTTCGTACCAGATCTGTACATAACCGAGGAGTATACTTCATCGCTTTATGACGCACAGAATCCAGGACTGAAACTGAACGGGCAATCAGATCAAGAATGCAGTAGTGATGATGATGATGATGATGATGATGATGACGGGCTGGAAGAAAACATTTACGGCTGCTCGTGCTCGTCAAGCCCATGCTGTGATCTCACTATATCAGCCTCGTCTGGAAACACCGACGACTGCCAATGTATAGGAAACTTTGTACGTCGTTGGCTGCCTCTATCTCATTCATCACTCTGCATTTCGAAATCTGAGGTAGTTGATTGCTTTTTGACACTGAATCCCAGGGTGAACATGCCACTTCAAAGCTGCTGTTCATGTTCATATATCATTTGCCTCGAAGCTGATGTCCCTCCCTTCTTCTGTTTCCCAATCTAGGCCAGTTCATAAGCTTTGACGGCTCGACACCAACCCCAATCCTTCACCTACCTCATCCAGCTCACTTACCTCTGGTGGAATGTGGACCGTTATGTCACCCTAAATCGGATGGAAACACGTTGTGCAAAAATCAAATATCCAAGACACCGATCTTTCCCTTGTAAATCTTCTCTCGTCGTCTTTTCCCTTTCTTCATGTTCACCATTGTCGTGAGCTCGTCGCTGAAACCTATTGCGCTCTCCTTCACGCGTACATCACATCCAATCAAGCCTTGAACTCCGTTCATCCCCCGTCTCATCTTTTGGTATATTCACAACACATCCGATCCCTAAAGGTGCATTCATATGCACCTACGCAGGTGAACTCATCACGTCTTCGTCTGCGCGGAACCGGTGGCTCGCTCGGTCTTCCAGAACCAACGTTGCTGTTGATCATCCTTGTAAGAGGACTGAGGAAAGTTCAGAAGATGAGAATACATGCATGAATGGAGAGATGAACTATATATTCTGTTTGAGATTAGGAGTCAACGACGTCTACATAGATGCTGGCTCTATAGGTGGAATTGGGTGAGTAATCATTTTGTTTCACTCTTTGCACAACGATCTTCCTCTTGCTATATGCAGATAACTCACACTATTTTCTCTCCCCAATGTTCCTTCCTGGAACAAAGTCGATTCTTTAATCACTCTCACTCCCCAAACATCATACCTCTCCCAACATTTCAGCCTCCCAGCCCTAGATTCCAAAGCTTTAGACGAACCGGTTCCCTGTCGGTGACTCCGACGGTGATGCCAGAGACAAACGCATCAACAGGTTCAACAAAGACGACGTCGGAAGCGACGATGACTCCACGCATAGGATTCTTTGCAAATCGAAGGATAAGTGTTGGTGAGGAGCTATGCTGGGATTACGGAGACGGCGCGTCTCTCTCCGCTTCTTCCTCGAATGTTATCTCTTCTGCTACCGCGGTGGCTGATCACAAATCTGAAATAAGAAGGGAGAAATTGGAACATCTGGATGCTGACAGGAAAGGAGTAACAGGACGGAAAGTTGGAGAAGGAGCAGGTAGGCTGCCGTGCTTCTGTCAGAGTGAAAATTGTGACGGATATCTACCTTTCGATGATAATTTATGAGTAGATTGGGTACTTCCAGCCATGAGCGAGGTAGGAAGTCAAACTAGTCGAGAACAGGAGGCGCATCGGATCGAGTTTTATAAAACAATCACATAGACAAGAGAGAGAGAAGAAAGAAAATAAAACAAATAGAGATAACAAGGCGTGAACATGGTTAAACATGCAATCTAATCTAAGGTGTCCAAGGTTGAGTATGGTTTGAACGGTTAGACATAAATCAGAAGACCGATATGTTTCACTGATCAAATACTCTAAGATGAGGAAAGAAAGTTGTCAAGCCACAAATCAAACTGTTCTCTTGACATCGCAGCCCTCATCGAATCCACCGTTCTTGAGCTCGTTGGACCATGTCCTGACGCCCACCCAGTTTTTAGTAGGTCGTCGAGTAAGGACTGCTCGAGAATCTTCTGTAGAATATTGAGAAGACAGAGGGGCCAGAGCAAATGCCATGACAAGCTGCGCTGTAAAGAGTCGGAGGAATACCAACTGAAATTCACAAGAGACGATTTGTTCAGACTGGTTAGCTTGCAAAAGATACAACCATGATTGAAGAAAGTGTGGATACGACGAACAGCCATCTTCAGTCCAAAGCAAGCCCTAGGCCCAGCTGCGAAAGAGAGCATTGGTCCCGCATCTTTATCGAAGGTCCCATCCGGACGCAACCATCTGTCAGGGTTGAACCTATGGATATCGTTCTTGTCTGACCTCCAGCCAAGCTTAGGATCATCGGAATAAACGGCACATGAGGTATTAAGCAAGCACATTGCGTTAACCCCGGCCGGAATCAAGTGTTCCTGGCCGTCTGGACCAGTGACGGTGGTCTCTCGAATACCTAGTATCCAGGCGCCAAGATCATTAGTCTCATCATCCGTAATTTCACCAATAGATGTATTCAACGCGAGCTACCCACTCTGTCGACCAACGGCTCGAACGGTTTCGCCATGTCTCAGACTCTCATAAACCACGGCCTCGAGGTCTAACACGTGTCAAAACCACAACAATCAGCGAGCTTAAGTTTGCCTACCGATCACGCCAATGTTGGAAAATTGCACTCACAATCACAGACTCCATTGCCAACGATGTCGTCGTAGTTTGGGTTTCGTTCATCAGAGGAAGGAAGCGATCTGGTCATCTCCTCATGGAGACGACTTTGGACATGAGGATTCTCCGAAAGGAATTTGAGGATCTATATGGTCAAGAGACAAAAGTGTTAAACATCCAGCCGGTCGATTCGAGAGATTTGAGAGAAGATACTGACCCAACACATTGTCGTTCTATTTTGAGCTCGTCGAAGAGAAGTAGGTCCATTGATCAGCATCAGCAGAATTAAGCGTATGAGAAAGACACTTACGAGGTCGTTTCTTCTCCAGCAACCATGACTAACATGAATTGGACTCATCGTTAACTCGGTCAAAAGAGACACTGCTAGAAAAGAAAGAAACATACAAGTCCCAAGCTCATCCCAAAGCTCGTCTTCAGGAAGAACTGAACCAACGCCCGCTTTGGCTTCTTTCGCAAGGATCACATCAATCTGGAAAGAAGATGATTGGAGACATGAGAGATTAGAGGATAGTATGGACAGATTTTATCAAATTTCATACTCACAACGCAAGTAATCTCTGCGATCTCTCCTCCGTTCTTAATCTTCTTCCTGGATTCATCGACTCGGCCAATTAGCCAACGTCTAAAACCTCCAAAGCTAGATTGAAAAGATCAAGATTTGTGAGTACTAAGTAAATGAAAATAAGCGACATGTGGCAAGGTTTGCGCAGGCACTAACGCCCGTTGATAACTAGGCTTCAAGCGCTGAATAGCATGTTTAAGCCCTGGAGCAATGCCAGACGACAATGACTGAGAGTTTTGATGAATTTAGAAATGATGTTGAAAACAAGAGATTGAACACACAGTCAGATATGACCTAGGAAGACAACCTGGATATTTAAAGTGTCAGTACAACGGTCGACTCACATGGAAGATGTCGTCCATATAGCCAGCGATCTCGCTTTGACCCTTGGATCCAGGCTTCCTATTCAAGTCCTCAAGTTTCAGGAAGGTCCCAGATGGAGACTCACTGAAGAGCTGAATTTCCCGGGGTAGTTGATCAAAAGACTCTCCAAAAACGATTTGCGAAATAGCATCCTAAATTTCAAGATGTATGTTGGAAGATCAGATCACCTTTTTTTTTTGATACAATGCACATATAATGAGACATACAGTGGTCAACATGTGTAAGTCGCCTTCGGCGTCCCAGAAGACATCAGCGATCTGTTCTCCTGCTCCGAATTTACATTCTGAGGCCAGTTGTAGCTTGACCTTCCACAAGCTCATCAGCCGAGCCATATGAATAGCGAACACATCGGCCGAGATTGAGATGAAAGCAGGAGACATGGACTATGTTCCGTTTATTTGATAGCGTGAAAGTTTGATCATATCGTCATAAGTATCAAGGACCGGCGGCGAATTAGATGAATGAGCTATCTTACAGGAGCCAGGGCACGTCGATGAAGACGAAGCATGGAATCTACAAAACAAGTGATACGTTAGGACCGGCAATCTTCATGTTAGCACGGTTAATCGTCAACTTATGAGACGTACCCGTTTTGATAGCCAACATGCCCTTGGGAGTCACTCCACCAAAGATGCCTTGCATGAGCGCTCCTCGGTCCCAGTCCTTACTGTTCAGAATCTGATCGTTCAGTCTCTTGTCGGCCACAATCAAGACTGGTTCATACGCAGACTTCATGAACTGCGACAAAGGTCCTAAAGGCTTGACGAAGCTATCTACGAAATAATCCCTGTAGGGTTTGAGTGATTTGAATCGAGTTCAGATGTACACATATGTATATGTTTTTAGAATGAAAAGTAGACTCAATTGATACGTTAGATGAGATTATAATTTTGCACACCAGATACAAAGTTACTAACGAGACGGTTTCATGATAATACATATGCCTTATGAGCTCGTGAGCATGGCCCAGGATGGGAAGCATCGGCCTGGAGGGAATATTCTTGATCATTCCAGGGCGAAGAACATAGTGAACAATTGCGGCGGCGAGGACACAGACGGCAGCGGTAATGAAGGAAGTCTGAAGAGAGGACATCCTGGGTGTACGAGGAGAAGAGATGCAACGGAAGGCAGACAGAAGTGACTGTTTGAAATCAACGAGAGATGGTTGGCTGTAGTGAGGAGGACTGTCCTGAAACGACTGAGATATAGAGGAGGATCAAAGCGGAAAGATAGCAACAAGAGAAGGAAGGAAGGAAGGAAGGTTGGATGCTTGAAAGTGTATGTATGTATTGGGTGCGCGCGTTCTTGGTCGCCCTGTTGAACAAAGAACCAGAAAAACACGGATATCCCTGGTGCCTGTATGATGGACACAGTCAAGCCTGGTTAGTCGTCAGCTTGTTCCTGTTCCTGTTCCTGTTCCTCTCTCTTAGCTGCCATGCAGGTCTTGGTTAGTTCGAAGCATCCTTGTTGTGCGCGGGGTCTGGCGTGCCTGTGTTCCTGTGTTGGTGTGTTGATGTCAAGCTGGTCTGCTCAGGAACGAAGGGCGCTGAAGCGACGAGTCGGTTAGGGTTACATGACCCGGTGGCCACACGCTTACATAAGCAGTAACCAGCCCTCGCAACCAACACCTTCCCCCTGCTTGCTCTCTCATTTTCCACCAGTACACAAAATTAATCCTAAAGCTATCAACTTTTCGACCATCTGAGCTCTCCCTTCTCGCACTTGCACATCCTCTTGATCACTTTTGATTGCGTCTGGTCAAACAGGAACCTTTTTGATATACTGGTAAGTATCGATTCCAAATCTTCTTGTCATTTTAATATTATACAGGGACCTAGCGGAATTACAGATGGGGCAAATGACAGTGGACAGACATCATCCCTTTTTTTCCTCTTGCTTCTTTTTTTTCTTCTTTTTTCTCTGCCATGCTTCTCTTTTCCTATATACCTCCAAAGCCCTGCCCATCTTGGACAGATAGCATGGTTAACTGATTATGCTGCTCTCTTGCTTTGTTGTACACGCCTTCGGTCGCCCTGTTCAACACACGCTTGTCCAAATAATTCCTTTTTTCTTGCCTTCGTCCATCCTGGTTCAATCACTACTCAGATACATCAAAAATCCCTTTGGTCAAGCCTATAAAACTATAAATCATCCCTCTTCACCACAAATTCTTTCTTACACCAAGTTTATCTCCTCCCATGAGCTGGATCCCTAACGCCGACGGAGTCCGTGAACTCATCTCTGTCCTTCGAGATTCGACAAGTGACGACAGTGCCGTCCAGGCCCAGGTGACGAAGAGACTGGAGTCGTTCGAGTCGATACCTGACTATCCCGGATACCTCGTCCATATCCTCACCCAGGCTTCTCAGGAAGATGAACGATTCCGAGCCGTTGCCGGGTTACTGCTCAAGAACAACCTGGCCTCTTTGAGCTCGTCTTCTCCTCAGGTGGTCGCCTACGTCAAGGCCAGCGTTCTCTCTGCTTTGGGCGACCCGAACGCAATGGTCAGACAGACCGTCGGCACGGTCATCGTCTCTATCCTTACCGCTGAAGGTGTTCAGGCCTGGACAGAAGCGCTTGGAACGTTAGTCGTCTCGTTAGATAGTTCGAACGTCGAGGAGCAAGAGGTAAGTCTGGATATCTCTCAGCCTTTTCTTCCTTTCTTGAAGTCCAACTCCGTCCGGTTATCTAACCTATTAGATCCATATCCATTTTTTCGATCCGTCTCTTAGGGAGCCTTCTCAACCCTCGCTAAGATCTGTGAGGATTTGCCGAAACAGCTCGATCTTGAAATCAACGGCCAGCGACTTCTCGACTTTATGATCCCCCGATTCATCACTTTCACTGATCACCCGAACCACAAATTCCGGTCTCAGGCCATTGGATGCCTCAACTCGTTCGTTGTCACGAACCCCCCATCGTTTGCGACCAACATCGACTCCTTCTTCACTGCCCTCTTCCGTCGAGCGTCTGATGAAAACTCGGACGTGCGTAAATCAGTCTGCCAGGCCTTGACTTTGCTCCTGACTGCCAGGCCGGACAAGGTCGTTCCCGAATTGTCAAACGTCGCCGACTTCATGATATATTCGATGCAAGACAAGGACGAGGCTGTCGCGCTCGAAGCCTGCGAGTTCTGGCTTGGATTTGCCGAGTCTGATGACCTCAAGGAGCACTTGAGACCGTTTTTGAGCAAGGTCGCCCCTGTCCTTCTCAAGGGCATGGTCTACACCGAGGCCGATCTGATTTGGCTAGACGGAGAGGAGGATGATGCGGCAGTGCCCGATCGAGCGGAGGATATCCGACCCAAACACTACGGAGGAAAAGGCCATGGGTTCGAGCATGACGAGTCTGAAGGTGGCGCCCTTGGCGGTGGCGGCAAGTCGAGAGCGCTTGGAGAGGACGAGGATGAGGACGAGGACGAGGACGATTATGACGATGACGAGGACGACGATGATGATTTCTCTTCGGAATGGAATTTGAGAAAATGCTCGGCCGCTGCATTGGACGTGATGAGTGTGGTTTTCGAGACCGAGCTACTCGAGATCCTCCTGCCTCATTTGAAGGAGAAGCTGTTCGATTCTGATTGGGTCAACAGAGAGTGTGGTATCTTAGCTTTGGGAGCCATGGCCGAGGGTAGGTTCAATGCTGCTTTCAACAGACTTATATGCGTCTCCCCTCTGATCATATTTTCCAAATATACTCGAATCATTTGACCTATTCAAAATTTAGGTTGCCTTGATGGAATTACCCCCCATTTGCCTACCCTTATTCCTTTCTTGATCAACACCTTGTCGGACACAAAACCCCTTGTTCGAGCTATCACCTGCTGGACCATCGGTCGATACTCCAGTTGGTGCGTCAATGCTCAGACTCCAGAGGAGCAGGCCCAGTTCTTCTTGCCTGCCATGGAGAGTGTAAGTCGTTGTTCTATTGATGTATGTTGGTTACGAGGAACACGGACATGCGTTGATTGAGAAACCTCTTATCTCCCATATCCTCATATTTTGCAGCTCCTCAAGATGGTTCTGGACAACAATAAGCGAGTCCAGGAGGCTGGTTGCTCAGCCTTTGCTACGCTTGAGGAAGAGGCCGGATCTCTACTGCAGCCATTCTTGGAGCCAATCGTTCGAAACTTGGTCTTTGCCTTCTCGAAATATCAACAGAAGAACCTTCTCATCCTCTACGACGCTATCGGCACGTTGGCAGATTCCGTCCAGGAAGGTTTGAACAACCCTGGATTGATCGAGATCTTGATGCCTCCGTTGATTGCAAAGTGGAACGCGTTGGACGATGATGATGAGGATATCATTCCTCTCCTCGAATGTCTCTCCTCCGTCACCATTGCTGCTGCCGAGTCCTTTGCGGGTTACACAATTCCTGTCTATGAACGATGTCTGAAGATCATTCAGAAGTCTCTTTCCGACTACTGGCAGATGCAGTCTGGAGCCGCTGTTGAGGAGCCCGATAAGACTTTCCTCATCGTCGCTTTGGATCTTCTATCCGGATTGACTCAGGGCCTGAAGGAGAACATGTCGGCGCTTATGAGTCCGGCAGGAACTCCCGAGGGAACGATGCCTTTGGCAATCCAGCTTCTTGAAAACTGTTTGAACGTAAGTGTCATATCTGTTTCGAACCTTTAGTCATGAACACGTTCTGATTGTATGTGAATAATTCTCATGAACAGCACCCGGAACACTCCGTTCGACAATCAGCCTACGCTCTCCTAGGTGATATTTCGATCTCTTGCCCATCATTAAGCCATTACCTCCCGTTATACCTCCCCAGGATCGCCAAAGAAATTGCTGATCAGGTCCAACACCCGAAGTATGAGGAGGTCAGCGTGTGCAACAATGCCGCCTGGGCTTTGGGAGAGATTGCGATGCAATGTCGACAGGCCAACGAAGGTTTGTCTTTTTATATCTTGTTTGCTGCAACAAATGATCAATCAGATAGTTGATATCAATCTTTTTGTTTTCTTCTATGTATATTTACAGCCGATCCTGCTCCTCCTCTTCGGGCTCATCTCGAGCCTCATGTTCAAGGTCTTACCGAGTGTCTGGTCGGTATTTTACTTAACACAACCACTCCCAAGTCACTACTTGAAAATGCCGCGGTAACCATCGGTCGGTTAGGTTTGATCTACCCGGAGATCGTATCGGTCCCGTTGGCCTCATTCGGAAAACAGTGGTGTACTACTCTCTGGGATATCAAAGACAACGATGAGAAGGCATCTGCGTTCCTCGGGTTCTGCCGATTGTGCATGACGAACCCGCCTGGGATCGTGCCCGATTTGATCTATCTCTGTAACGCGATCTGCAAATGGACCACTCCTTCGGCCCAGTTGAACGATACCTTCAGACAGGTCCTTACTTCTTTCAAGGAAATGCTCGGAGAGACCTGGAACGCCAACTTCCCGACGTTTCCCCCAGCGTTACAAGAACGACTGCGATCGCGGTACCAACTTTAATGATTGGTTCAAAGCATTTCCATTCTCTTGTCTTATTAATCTTTTTGGAACTTTGAAAAAAAAAAACCCTTCCTTTCCTTTCCTTTCCTCCCTTCATATCTCCTGCACCTCGCATAGTTAGCTCTTTCCTTTTTTTCTTAATCCTCTATACAAAGTAGCTTAGTTTAGTTTAGATCATACCCACTCTCTTCCTTTCTTGTTGAATTATTCTTCCTCACGTTTTATCTTTACCTCTTGGTTTTTTTCTCGTTCTTGTTTAAACAGGTGATCACAATCTGCCCTTTTTTCCATTGACGTTCAAGTTTTACACATTTATTTCAACAATAAAAACACTTTCCCTCTTCTTGATTCTACATTCGTTCTCAATTTATGCATAGTTTAGTTTCCCTTATCTTCAATTTATCAATCTAGTTTAGTGTACCTTTCTTCTTCTATATACGCTTGCTCCATCAAGTCCATCCTTCTCTTCTACTTCAAATCTGCACTGAATGACTGAAACTTGAAATTGAAATTACGGTGACCGAAAAACAAATATCAAAACCAAGTCTACATTTTACTGTTCAACGGCAGGAACGACAATGGCGGCAATTTGGGACTTGGACTCCATCCGTTTGTCGAGAAGGCCGGTCAGAAGACAAAGAATGAGCTGAAGGACACAGAAGGGGATGAATGAGAGAAAAAGTGATAAATCGTTCTATCCAACCATCACAGATGCGGCCTTCCTTATGGGTTCCGCCTTCATTTCAATATCCCCGTCCTCATCTTCATCACCCACCCCATTGCCTTCAGCCGACCCGCCGATAGAACCATTGACAGACCCAGAACCAGTTGTCGGTTTGATTCCATTCGTCTTTGTGGTGATATTTCGATCGGCTAAGGGGGGCGGAATCACAGGTTGGACGGGTGGCCCTTTGGGTTTCTTGGCTTTCGTCTTGATAGCATTCGGATCTTTGGCCGGTCGTTTCCAGTTTCCTTTTCCAATTCCTTTTGTTTCCTTCTTCTTTGGTTTCTTCTTTTCCTGGGGCACCTTTGGCACGTTGGTGGCCTTTGCTCCTGAGTCTCCCTTTCCCGCCGACTTCTTCTTTCCTGTGACCTGCTGCACCACAGGCGGAATCGGAATTTGAGCGAGCGAGCCCAACTTTCGAAGGATGGCTGGGTCGAAAGGTTCATCCGCCAAGACGGTACTCGCAGGCAAGTCGCTCAACGTTGGTACCGTTGCCGTGTTTGAGATGGAATCAGGTTTTGTTACTGTAGGTTTGAGCTGAGATGCAGTTCCATCGGTAGACGCAGAGGCACCGTTGATCGTTGGTAAAACAGGAGTGTTTGAGGAGAGAACTGTAGGCGTGGATATCGAAAGAGGGTCTGTTGAAGAATTGGCAGCTGCATCATTGATAGCAAACGATGATGAAGGAACAAGCGTCTCAGGCATGACTGGAGCAGGCGGAGGAGGAGGAGGGGGCACAAGTTTCTGGAAGCAAGCTTGATAGAAAGATTGGAGCAATCCAAGCTGTGCAGGTACAGTGCCCAGAGAGAGAGGAACCAAAGGTGGTGGAAGAGGAAACTCGAGTTTTGGTTCTTTGTTGCTATTCAAAGTAGAAAAGATTGTACGGGTCCGGGCAAAAATGATGCAAGGTCGACATTAGAAAGAAACATGCATATAAAAGAAACTTTGCAGAGAACTTACATATTGGACAATATGGGTCGTTTCTCCCTTCCGTGAAAGAGTCTGGAAGGGACAGAGAACGAAGAGAGACCGAACTCTTTGTCGAGGCCCAACTCGCGGAATCCAAAGAAATCTTCGCCCAGATCCTCGGTGAAGTTTCTATTGCCAACGATCAGAAAAGTTAGCCATGTTGTCAAGTAAGAGTTTCGACATAAACCAACTCACGACATGAACATCTCTCCATCCCCTGCGAAGAGTGTATCATCTTCCAGCGCCGTGGTCTCGAGCTAAATTTATAGATCAACCCCAAGATGAGAACAAATGCTCAACAACCATCTTGCCAAGGATATGATAGCAGATATGGAAACACCGTACAGTCTCATCATAAGCCTGCTGCATTTTCTTTGCTAGATCGGAGATTTTGGCACCGTAACGTTCTATATCTTCCCGAACATGTCTCTCCAGTTGCTCGACCTTAGTCGTGCCATTTTCGAAAAGCGCGTGGAGAATCATTTCCTTTGAGAAGAGAGACGAAACGTCAGCAAGATACACGAAAGAAATATCGTCTTCCAAACTATCAAAACAGAATCAACACTTACCTCAGCAGACATGTTCCGCGCTTGGGTATCTAGGTAGTATCGCATCGTTCGACCAAGGTTCATCAGATAATCCGACATATAGCTTGTCAGGGAGTCCACCGCCGTTTGATTCCCGCCTACCAGAAACAGACAACAGACAACAGACAACAGACAGAATCCAAGAAGAAGGACGAAAGCGGTGACTGTCAGCTACAAACCTCATCTCACGAACAAAGAAGGGCAAACATGATGGCAATTAACATACCCTCAAATCCAACATGAGCCAACACCGTACTAGTCAACAATTTCATTCCCTCCAGTGCCTCTCTACTCGAGATCTCTAATCCTTCCAAAGACTTTCCTCGTCCTGCGTCCCCTGGCCCACCGTTTACGGGTATCCTCCTACTCTCTTCCCTCAGAATTCGTTTTTCTTCCCTCTTTCTATTTGACTCGACGTCATCTTCTTCTTCTTCGTCCTCCGTCGTTGTTGCAATGACCATCTGCGGAATTTGATCACCTCTCCAGGAGCTGTTGCCCCCCTGAGTTCCTCCTTGCCCTAGTGAGTTGTTTGAAGAGAGATAGGTTGGCCTGGAAGGCGATTCGTTCCCTTCCGGATCTTTTTGAATGTTGGAGAGTTTACTGTGGGCTCTTCGAATTTTTTGTAAGGAATGGATATTTTGGTCAATTAACGAGGGTAAAGAATTAGGGTATATAGAGGAAGGTGCGGCGGTGGTTGCTGGAGTAGGTTGAGATCTGGTCCAGTGAAGCGAAACAGGTGGAGGAGGCGGTTGTGGTTTCATTGATACACTGAAGCAAGTATACGCAATATAAGGTCATGAGTAAGAGAAAACGAAGCAGGTCAGCAGGAATTGCACACTTTCCTCTCTTTCTATACCACATCAAGTATTGAAATGAACCTCTGCTTACCTTTCTCTTTCCTTTCCTTTACTCAGTCCAATCTTCTTTCGCCGACGTCTCCGAAAATCCTGAACCATACCGATAGTGCTCGGAAGACCAGATCGAATCATTTCCGGCTTTGAAACATGACTCCACCATTTTTCATCTAGATCGTCATCAACACTTCCTCCTGAGGTTGAGCCAGTGCCAGAACATGCACCAGCACCAGCACCAGCACCAGCGCCAGGCGTCCCGTCATATCCAGCCTCCTTTGATCCTATAGATAACAGAGAGACATCCTTGGTTGAGCGATGGTCCCATGGCGCTTTATGACCCTCAAGAACCTCCCTGGCTTTCCTCAAACCCGAGCTTCGAGTCTTTGGAACGATATACGGGGAATTTCGAGTAGGAATTCGAGAAGGGCCGGCGACAGGTTGAGACGTATCAAGAAGGGCAGAGTCGAGTTGGTAAAAATCGACCATCGAGGTGGACGTCCTCTGAAGTAGTGGTTGGGATGAAAGAGGAGGAGACATCGGGCGGGATTGTGAGGTCATCTGACTTAATCCAGACTGGTCGTCAAAAGAAACAAGTAAGTGTTCTCTTCCGGCGGGAATATCCAGAATGAAAATCGAACCCACTCTAGCAGGTTTTCTTCCTCTTGCCCCATCTTTGTCCCGCTTTATGATAGCTGCTGTCGGTTCTGCAGCACCTCCTGCTGTTTTTGATCGCTTGTTTGCGTGTTCGTCTTCGCTATCGTCTTCGTCTTTGAAATCTAATCCAGCCAACGGATCTGGCTTAGAAGCCGCTGCATCGATGAGGAAGTCCAGGTGGTGATCGGCTTTTCGTTTCATCAGAATAGCATTAGATCGAATGGGATGAACCTGAATGATTCGGGATGTCAGTACAAGAAATCATGCGCGACTTCTATTCAGTGCTAAGCACGGTGGACAAGGAAATGATAGTTGACATACGGTCGACGTGTTGTAGAGCAAACAATTATCCCATATAAGATTCAAATCGTCTTTGAACTCCTGTTTGGTCTTGTACTGCTTCCCCTTAACTTTCTTAGCGACTGTTCCTAGATCCATTGGGTGTTTGACAACTAGGTTTCCGAAAGACATGCGTGAGGATGTGTTCTACGAGACATGAAACATCAAGAGCAGAGTAGAAGGGAGAAACAACTCACTGGTGTGATAGTCTGGCACGTCCTTCTTCGACACAGGTTTGAGAAACCAGTGACCTTCAGGCTGTAGAAGTGCGCATCAAGTGGTTCCGTCGTTTCAGACCAACGAATCAGAACAAAGTCGACGCGTCGACGCACATAGATATGATGGTAGCACGGTCAGCGGCACGTCACGGGCAAGATCCACGACATGAGGGCGTTTTTCCGCTGAAACATTGAAAGACGGAGCTACGTACGGTTGATCTCAGTTCTTGAACGACCTTGTCTAAACTCTCGAACCAATCATCGCTTCCCCTCGTTTCCTTTGGTCGGTCAAAATATGATATCATGTCAGTTCAACAGGACCAGCCCAGCTGTGAACTGAGAGAAGAACACCTTACCCTTCCATCTTTCACGTCGCTTAGGAGTTGTTTGAGATCTTGATCGCTGATTGAAAGCCGACTATGCCGGCTTTCGAGCGCTTGAAGAAGATACTGTTGCGAGAAAAAGATGAAAGAAACGTAAAAATCAAACCGTGTTCAATCAAAAAAAAAGGCTGGGCTCGAACGACCCATATTGGGTGAAGGGCTGAAAGAACTTGTGTCGATGAACAAGTAAGCCAGAGACAAAAAGATTGTTGGGAGCGAACCTTCATTAGGCGAAATCGATGAAGTGCGAGAAATCTTTGAAACGTCTTGAGGCCCAGCGTCTGTGGGTTTCTGTTCGGACGGGAAGTATGTGGAAAGAGGAAAAGAACAAAAAGAAAGTTCGGAAAGGGAGATGTTGAATATAAACAGCGTGTGTATGTATACGGATGCTCGTCTGCTGCGCGTCTGGGAGAGCCATCGGCGAGAAGAGCAGGTGGACGGGACCAACCAAGGCAAACACACAGAGCCCGACCGGATGGAAACGATAGGCCTGACGGGAAGAATGCTGGATGGCCTATAGGTGAACTGTAGGAAGGCAAGATAGGGGATACAAACGGGTGAAGGTCAATCCTGGGTAGTGGATGGATGGAAGGTTGGTGATGGTTTTCAGCTGAAAAGTATATTACGAAATTTATTACAGTTTTCCAACTAATTTCCCAATTATCTTCTCAAAAGTCTAGTCCTCTCTTTTTGTCAAGGCTTAGCCATGAGCGCATACACTTGAGACACACCAAGCAACACAACGACTTCCTGATATTCATTTTATCCCAGACACTTGTACATATGTGTATTGGCCCGAAAAACAGATTCGTCTATTATCTTTTGGGAGCAGGAGTAGGCTCAGGCGAGCCCGCGGCTGATCGGCCACTCACTGGCGTGGGAGTGGCCGACACGGGTGAAGGGACATCTCCTTGGGAGCCACCTTCCTCAAACGAGCTGATGTAATCTCTGAAGAAGTTTCGGTAGCTGGCTTTTGAGGGGACAAAGTGACCTGGAGAGGGGACGAAGGTTTGTCGTAAACAGATAAACAATGTAAGGTAAGAACCGGGTATCAAGGTGATATGTAATTAGCAGTTATAAAACAAAACTCTTACCTCCGTCGTGATACTCGACCCTCTACAATCCGTATGGAGGTTGAAAAAAAGCAGTGAGTGGATGATGTATTGGACGAACACATTCGACCGAGGCGAGATGAAATACTGACCGAATCCTCGCAATTGTCTGCCAGAGCAAGACTTCTGGCCTCGCTGATGATCACATCCACTTTGCCGATGATGTGCAAGGTAGCTGTATTTCCGTCGATAGGAAAGTACTTCTCAAGACCAAGGTTCTTTGCATTCGGCACAAAACCACCGACGAAGATAGCGACTGCATTGGCAATCGATCAGTCTGACTCCTTCTCTAGAAAAGGGTAGAATTGCTGAAAGAGACAAACATTTGAAAGGGTTGATCTTGGAGGTCGAAAACAGCGGGTGAACACTAGGTTTGTTGATCAGTGAACACAGCAGAGCCTTGAGAACCGTTTTTATATAAGATCGATCAGTCTCATTGTACTTATATCTGAAGCTAGTTGTTTGAGATATGTGTACTTACCGCCATTCCAGCACCCTATCGTTTCAAAGAGAACAGAAATAAATTTCCAAATCAGACGGATTTAATCCCAAACTGCTATCAGGGCGATAGATTTATACATACCTGAGAGAATCCCATGACACCATCAAACCCCTTCTCATCCTTTTCGATGAAGTCCCTCAAATATCTGACAGCCTCATCATAGCCGACAAAGTTTTCCTTCTTGTCCGGCTCGACCTCCCACCAAGACCGAGGAGTCGTCTCTGGGGTCATCTCTCCCTTCGAGGTTGTAGCAGATGAGTCAAAGTCGGCGAGCGTTCCGCCGAACGAAGGGTTCAGCACGATATGTGGAGGCTACACGGCCGATAAGAACATCACGGTGCATTCAATTAAAGATCTAAGAGCAAGCAGGCGCTTTTCGAAAGAAGGGTAGAGACACTTACATCGACAAAAACTGATGGACACAGTGAAGAATGTATAGGTCAGCTCGATGCGTCTGGGTCACCTTCGCTAGGTAATAACCCTTTGAAACGAACCAAACTCAATGTTCTTTCCGCATGTCTTTCGGAGTGCGCCCATACGTTTGGAAAGGATGATTGCATTCTGATGTGCGTTAAGTATTTGTGCGGTCAATTTCACTGATCTATACGTGATCTGCTGATGAATGAAGATACCTACTTGGGTGTACCCAGGGAGGGCTGAGCTCGCACGAGCACGAATATGATCGCACCGAAGGTATGACGAATCGTCAACGTCGGAATGACGGATACGAACAACCAGTCGTCCACAACTCACTTAAAATTCGCATCATGTTCACTATAGTTCTACTGAATCTCAAGAAAGGAGGCAGTCTTCTTCCCGTTCTTGTTCGCTGTGGGTGTCGTTGGTTGGAAAGAAGTAGCAAGAGTATGTTCAAGAAGAAAAAAGTTTGAGAACGGAAGTCCCCGCATTTTCTCCGTAATCTTCGGATCTCCGGGTTTATGTTCAACATTCGACATCCAACATCATCGACTACGATACATTCAATCTTCGACCCAAGTTCTGATGGCCACGTTCCTCTTTCCGATTCCCACGACAGGATCGCTTGCGTTTTCTTCTTTTCTCATCAATGGATCAGATCAGAACCTTGATACCCATCTTACAGAGGCCACCAACCATCGGACTGCCCTTCGAGGAATTCTGAAGACAGAGAGACGAACTGGTGATGGAGAGAAGGATGCTTTGGCCGTATTCAACGTTCGTTCTTGTTGTTCTCGCCAATATCCGTCTTTTTGTTCATGAAAGTTCAGACTATCCATGTCAAAAGTCACAAACTGAATTAATCTTTGGTGATATCCATGCTCAACCAGGCTGTTGAGAATTACCTGCCTTGTTTGATTTCGATCACGAATTCCCTTAAAGTGGATGATCTCCTACTTGGTAACGAACCAGGCGAGTTTCAAGTCCTATGGTTTTTGCTCTTCACACCTGACGATACACTTCTGATAAGCTATCTGGATCTTGTTATCATACTTCGTTTCATAGTGTTTTCCTGGCGAGCGACGTGTACACAGTCATTCAGTCCGAACCCATCGCGCCTGAGCCTATCATCATTCTTGGCGGAGGAGACTTTTGTCTTGTTGACATACACCTACGCGCTTGCCAATCTATCAACTTCCATCGTTCTCTCGCTTGTTTCGACGACGGCATCAACATTTTCCTCATCTTCTGCATCTTCCCGCGCTTATGAACTCGACTTGGCGTTACCGACGGCTGAGCGAAAGAAGAAGGACGAACGGCTGGGCCAAGCAGCGGATCTCCTCTGTCGAGCAGCCGGAGTGGCAGAGTACGCCGCGGAGAACGTCGTTGGCGAATGGGAGAGGGACCGAGTTCAGAGAGGAGGTTCAGGGAGGGGGAAGGGACCGGTCGAAGGAAGTAAAGCGTTTGCTTTGGGTCTTTCCAAGTAGGGTTTTCTGTCCCTTTTTGTTTTCTTGTTTTCGTCATCTCATGAACATCAACTCACCTTTCCATTTGGTTCGATCGTATGACTTGCATGTACCATCTTTTTTGTAGGATGCTTCTGGCTGATGCCCAACTGCTCTCTATCCGTAAGCTGTTGGCGCCATCGATCTCGAGTGTCCTTCATATTGGCCCTCCCCTTCCTAAACCCCATCCATCCCCTTCCCTTCTCGCAAAGCTATACCTCAACGTCCTCTCCCTTTATTCACTATCCCACACGCTTATCCTCTCTTCTTCATCTTCCTTGACATCATCCACCTCTTCTTCCCTTGCTACGGATTCACCGATCGACGAGCTGATAAAATACGTCAAGGACGGGAAATCGTTCGCAGAAGCTATGAGCAGAAAATGGTTAGGCATCGACGCTGGTGAATTTGGTGATCACAAACGGATCGGAGAAGCAATCGTCTGGTTAAGGGAATCCAAAAAGATATTGGCTGATGGCTCTTCAGAGGGGAGAGGCTTGAACGCAAGTGGAATTCTGGGAGGGATCGGAAAAGGGAAAGGGAAGGGAAAAGAAGAAAAGAAGGAGAGGAGAGAAAAATGGGCGGATGAGGAGATCATCGTTGAGTCTTTCCTAAGAGCTTACGAGAAAGCCAACCAAACGGTTCGTCCGCTCCTTTCATCTTGCCTGCCCAGTAGCTTTCTATTGCATCACATATTTCTTGATAAACTAACAGCAACCGTTCTCTTCATCGATACGCGCCATTTGCCCAAATATAATACAAAGATATATTTCGTTCCTATCCCAACTTTGTCTTCACTTCTTTCTCAGATCCCTACAGGTCGAGCCGTCCTCTCGCTCAAAAAGTTTGTTCCTCCTTGTCCGACCTTTGGACCTGGAAGTCAGGGATACATCTCAAGAAGTGGAGTGGATTTGGAAGGGGCCCTGGATAAGATGACTCTGAGAGGATTGAACCAGGATGCAGATACTGGAGGAGTGACAAGTGGAGGATACTATTAACGGACAGTGCGCAGGAGACGTAGCCCCCTTGTACAAGATCTCATGGATTTGTTGTATATATATATATATATGGATGCCAATGTTGAGGATGTTATGTCAGATGCTTTTTGAAGCAGGCGCCTTTCGTGTCTCATTACAACAACGCAGGCTTGGTAACCGAAAGGATGATGATACAGGAGAATGTAGCCACGTTCTTCCACCAATTGCTTTTTCCTATGTGAGCATTATATAGCTGGTCTAGACCTAACTTGATCCGGATAAGCATGGGTTCTTTGGCTTTCAGCTACGATCAAAACCTCTCGCCGCTTACATCACCCATCCCAAAAACTGCTTCCTCCCTCCTTCTTCTCATTAGTTCTTTCTCATTCAGATGAGAAACCACATCGCTTAGCTTGTTTTCACCTCCTCCACTTCCACCGCCTGCCCCGTTTTTAGCATTCGACAGATTCAAGGGCGTCTGAGGTGTGATCGAACCAGCTGGTGTGAACCTGGGAGCAGAGATAAACGAAGGCGGGACCGATGAAGATCGGAAAGATCCAGTTCCAGATCCATGAGTTGCCGAGGAAGACCTTGAGAGCGCCGAAGCCAGAATCGAAGGAAACGTTTTTGGACCAGGTCGATTCCTTTCATTGGCACGGCCAGGGTGCGCTTCTTGATCTGACTGTTCATCAGGGGTTAACTTCTGAATCTCGGCGGCTTGTCGCGCCTTCTTAAGTATAGAAACTGGAGTAGGAGGCGTCCGACATTGTTTGGGAGTGAATATGACTAGGTCGTCTTCTGTCATATTAGACGGATCTTGAGAGGACAATTCACCAGGGTCTGGGTAAGAAGAAGATGTGGTCGGAGGAGGAATGACGAGAAACGTCGAGGGCTCTCTTCGCCTCGGTGTAGCCAAACCAACGACAGACGGCTCCCTCTTCAGAGGACTTTTTCGGGATGAAAAGAGAGAAGCGAAGAAACCTTTAGACGATTCCTCCGATGCAAAGGGGGTCCCTGGACCAAGAGGCGTAACCGATTGTGGCGAAGCCGACAAGTTGGCAAACGTGCACGCCATCCAGTCTGCAAGCTCAGTGTAAACTTGATCCATTTCCGACACTTTTTTTCCCCGAAAGACCGTGTGTGAGTAAGCGATTGAGAGTGCGATAGAGTAGAGCTGAACAAGTATCATGAAAGAAGAGGAAAATTATGTGGGCTCACTGAGAGTAGCCATCTGCAAAAACCCTGTTTGATGGAAAGAAAGCACAAGTTATGAGCTGGGTATTTACTTTCGTAATTTGATTGAAGAAATCAGTGTTTACCATGACCCCTGAAATCAATATGGAGAAAGTGAGTTAGACAACATCCGACCGAGTTCTCACAACATGAATGTGAAAAATGAAAGAAGCGCACCATCCTTCAAAGATCTTGACTTGGACCCAATCCTCTTCTTCCTCCTCCAAGATTGTATCCTTTACCGCCGAGGCAAAATTCTGATCATTGTTCACATCGATCTCAACGGAGCCAGATCGGCTGCGACCTATCATGAGCGACTCTTGGTCTATAGCATCTCTAGCTTCTGCCTGCCTCGCGGCTTCTGCTTTTCGCGCCCGTTTAGCTTCCCTGATCCGGCCTGTTGCTCATAAAACTAGAGGGTCAGCCCTTGAACTTATAAAGTGAGAGATCAAGACTACAGTAAGATTGGATAAGGCTGGAGAGACTGACCAGCCCAGATGACAGTATCATCTACGAACGGATCCTTCTCGCCACAGATCATGAGCACGGGCGGAAACAAAGCAAGGAGAGCTGAGGGAGCAAGAATAGGAGAAATATAGTAATCTGTCTGGAAATCTGGGTTCTGTTTTGGGCCGATGTAGAGGATAGCCATTGCCCGCATCTGTCGTCATACCACAAAGATCAGTCGAGGTTAGTGGGCCTCAGCTCGAGATTGGATGAAGGAAGGAGACGGACCATAGATGGAGAGATGATACGGTCCTGGAAATAACCACTTCGACTGGTCATAGTCAATCTTGTCCCAATAGGTGCGCTCTTTCTCTGCTTTCGAACCTTTTCGTTCGTAAAACTTGGCCGATTCGCCTCCGAGTTTGATTTGTTGTGTTGTGAGGTAGACGTTCCTTCCTGTTCTTCTTTCTCTGTCAACGTTGATCGCGTCGACCTCGACAATTCCGTCTCGCTAGACTGCGTTTTTATAGGCCTGAGGTAATCCTCCCCTTCATTCTCCGGAGCTACGACCATAGGCGTTTTCACTCTTTCTTTCAATGGCCTCCATTCGTCCTCAAGATCGTCTTCGACTTTTTCCGAGGAGTTCTTCTCAATATCAAAATCTGTTTTGTTCTCCAAGGAAGCGATAGATGACCGTGAGAATGAGAGATGCGATCCGATTGAGCGAGACCAGGACTTTTTTCTACTGAGTCGGGTTCTCGTCCGATCGATATCATCTACGACTGCAAGTGGTGATCGGTGCGCCTGTCGACAAGCAACTCGGAGGATTTATTAAGTGAGGGGAAATAAAGGTGAACTCGAACAAAAGTCTCCTCACCAGGTGGTCTTTAACCTCTTCCATACCAGGCAAATGAGTAGAGCTCTGCTCGGATCTCAACACTCGCAAATTATCAGGGCTCATCCAAGCTAAATAACCAGAAGATGGGGGTTTTAGTCAGTGTTTGCAACTTCTTGTCATAGTAAACCTAGATATTGGTATGAGAACCATCATACATGTGAAGTTGAAATCCAAGCAGGCATATGCCAGTAAGAGTGAGACTGGTGTAGGAATCGGATCAGGATGTTCCAAAATCTTGAGCATCACGGTAGCTACAATATTGGCCCCTCTGGGATTTCGGCAAGAGAGGTAGGAAATAAAGAGAAGAAAATCGATCAGTACAGAGATGTAAGCTTTAAAACCGTCAGACAAGAGCGAATTGTACCAACGCAGAGTCACCGCAGAGGACCATGTTGATTTCTCCAGATTTCATTCCTATGACACTACCTTTTGACTTGACGAGCGCAAGGTACGCATCAAAACATTCTTCGATAGCCCATGGGTATGGGTCTATAGGCTCAAAACATGTCGATCAATATGTAGTTAAGCATAGAATGGAAGGTTGAGCGGTACGCACATTCCGGACTCTTTCCATAATCGATACTGAGCACCACTATCTTTCCTCGTCCTCTCGCCTCTCTGCCGACTCTTCTCGACCATCTTCTGAGTCGTTCCTCATGGTGATTCGGTCCCATACAGATAAATCCTCCACCGGGAAAGTCCAAGATCACATCCCGGCACCTAGCAAGCTCGTCTACAGTTCCGTCGAAGAACAGGAGCGCCTTGATAGGTGGTTTCGAGCCGCTTGGACGAGCGAGAAGAAGGGACCTCACAATCGGAATTGACGGACGACGAGACGCGGAGATCAAGCGGAGCTGTTTCAGATGTCGGATGGTGCAGGTTGATATGTGCATCAGCCGACTGACAGAGACATAAACATGAAGACAGACGCCGACGATAAAGATGAATGCATACGTAAGGGTTCGTTTGCTTCTCCCAGCACGCTCTGAGCATCTCGACTGTGGCTACCGCTCTGAATTTGCGAAGCTGTCATTTGTCGTGTGCGATGGTGAGCCAGATAGTGCTTCTGACCATGGAGGATACTAGGAGACAGACCTTTTCGTCAGCTTCGTCGGCATACACCGCGTAATAGCACCCAAACAGCTGTCGGGAAGAAGATTAGATCAAGCTTTCGGTTGGTCAGGTGCCCTGATCTATATTTTGAAGAACACATTCAATGAGGTCGTCGAGGGGACTACTCACAAATCCGCATAGATCCCTGAGCCATAAAGGACGGACACTGAGGGCGGAGGAAATGCCGGCATCAAAAGCGGTTGCTATCCATGTCGCTCGGTAGAACGATGGAGCATACTTGAAGCACATTCAAAGGAAGAAGTTCAACCAGCCGCGCCGAAAGAGACAGCTTGGTTAAACGAATGATGCTTACCAGCCGCGCGAGGGGTTCGGGTGCTGAGTGACGATGATGAGAGGTGAAGGGTTGCAAAACGGTAAGAGACTGACGCAGAAAGGCAGACAAGACCAGACGACTTGAACGAACCCTCTAGACCGATGATATGATCCAGATGACGAATGGCATATACGGCTGTAAGCGTGCAGAGCACGATCTGGTACGGTGTGAACCTGACTGAGGAACGGAATGAGACGGCGTTAGCTGTGAGTGGTGTTCAAGACTTATACTACATTGCGAACGAGAGTTGAAAAGACATGTCACAAACGAACCGAGGGCTCTGTTGAATTTTCTGATTCCAAGAAATCTTGGTCCGTTCGCTGGTGTTCTGGACAACGAGCCTAGCCAGAAGAACAGAACCAGAAACACCTGGGTCCGTCTCCACTTGGCTGACGGCCGACCCAACAGATGATCTATCATATGAAGTCTGTGATGATGTGTGTGTGTGTGTGTGTATGTGTGTTAGTAAGCTTGTAAGTGAGTGAGTATGTTCAAGGATATGTGGTGAGTGGAATGTCTAGTGAGGGTCAGTGCATGAAGGGCATCGTCCACACTGAACTGGATGTCTTGCTGGGCTCTAAGAGACGTAAGGACGCGCTGGGCGTTGAGACCGGCTAACTCGATTGGGCTGAATCATGTGATATAACCGAATGCTCGAGCCCGTTTGGTTGTTCGTGTACCAGGCGTGATCGGTGATGAGTGATACGTTCACATCGTTACCTTGTTCGTCTCAGAGGCAGACATGTTGATATGCACAGTGTCTACTGGAGGGTATGTAGGGTGAGAGATACATATTCAGGCAGTCAAGAGAGTTTGGTGGGTACCATGAGGTTCACGAATCATGTATAGATGATGGTTTCGAGATTGGTCGGTATTGTGAAAAGTTGAGCTGCATATATGCTGCTTTCTTTTGAGACAGGCCACTTGTGACTTTCAACGTGGTTGTATGCTATCGCAATCAGATGGCTCACGAATAGACTCGTAGAGATATTGATACATCCAAACAGAACAAGGGAGGGGTACGACATGCTGGGTTGTCATCATCACAGAGATGGTTAGATGGAGAGCGAAGGAGATGTATGACGTCGGTTAGAAATTCCATCCAACCTATCGTGTTGCTTCATCCGTCCTCAAGTTTTCTGTCACCTCTGGCTGTTTTGACTACAGGGATCATCAACACACACACATATATCAGGCATCTGCTCTTCCTACGTATCCGACCTTTCAGTAAAACCATACTCAACTCAGGGTCATCCTCTTGCTAGATTTGCTTTTCGCCACTACAGACTTTATTGTCCGAATCGGAAGGCTGACCGACCAAGATCTTGTAGGCGAGATATACTGTACATAACCTTTTCTTCTTCTTCTTGATGGCTACGACGCAAGCTCCGAGCTCTAGCTTTAATTCTTCCCTGCACTTGGCCCGGACGTTGACGACCCAAGCGCATGCCCATCTGTCATTGAGTCCGGAACGAGCGTTCCCGCTTTATCTCCAATCTGCCCAGCTGTATTCTTTGCTCGTCCGACAGGCTCCGGCTTATGGATTGACCCAACAGATCAAGAAAGAATGGGCAGCCGTGTTGGATCTGGCTGGGAAGACCAAGGCGGTGATCAAACAACGGGACGGACAGGGCGGTGTCAGAGCAGGAATCGGGCAATGGAAGAGATGTGATCCCAGTGGGTTTTTGACTTCCGTCCGAGCTTGCTCTGTGTACTTGGTTGAATCTATGCAGACAAGATTGGGCTGATGGTGAACTCTGTCTTCCTTTCTTTTTTTTTTGGGGGGGGGGGGGGGGGGGGACACATTTCTCCTTTTCAACTAGATCAACAGGCTTTGGTACTCTCAAAATCGGCCGATATAAGTACTCCTGTAGGAAATCTTGAACTGCCGGTATGGAAGTTACCTCCATCTGTATCTATCTTCACCTCGGCCATCTACACGTGAGCTATTCAAGTTCATATCTTTCTTTCTTTTCCTTTGGGACGAATTGCAATCTTGATTGTTTCCTATACTCACAAACAACAACATGTTAATAATGATGTGCGAAGCGATCCATGCCCGCCGTCGATACCCTCATACTTGAAGGCCGCATACGTTCTGCCCTCAGATTTGCCATCACTCGACACCCTCTGGGACCACGACGTCCGACCAGAGATGATCATCCAGAGTCATGTTCGGAATTGTAGTCTGGTCGCTGGGATCCAAGCTGCCATCGGTTGGAACAACCGATTCGGTGGGGTTGATAAAAAGGTGAGTCTGAGCGAAGGTTCAGTAATGAGTTGCACGAGAACTCACAAACGAGCTAATCGTTGTGGGCTATGTTCATAGAACCTGTTGGCGCCTACGCTCTATCCGACGTCTCCCTCGGGTCTACCTGTCCAATCGACTTCCGGTCGGTATGTGTTCAAACCGACGGTCAACGGTTCCGCCCGATCTTTAACTATAGACAGCCAGCTGCTATTTTCTCTGCGTGGTCGAGAACCGATAGGACTCTCCTTGCTCTCACTGCGGTCCCCTGCGCTCTCTGCGACCGAGATCGATTGCGTCCGGCCGAGGACTCGAGGGATGGAATACGCGCTCGGTTTGATCGAAAAAGGATGGATGAAGTTGATGGGCGGTTGGGATTCCGGAGGGAGTAACTCGAGTGTGGACCTGGCTGGTTTGACGGGATGGATCCCGGAGGTCGTCAGGTTTCATGAGCGGGACTTTCAGAGGGAGAATGTATGGAAGCGGGTGAAGGACGGGTTCACGCAAGGTGAGTGACATGGTTTGACTCGATGTATTTGTGTTTTTATCAGGGGAAGGGGGGGGGAGAGTGTTTTTCGTCAACTTGCCGTGCTTTGCTGATACCCTCTCTTGTGGTTCTCTAAAAGGAACATGCATTATGACTCTCGGCACGGGCGCGTTGTCTTCTCTGGTTGAACGTTACACCGGTCTAATTAGCAGACACGACTACGCCATCACCGGTAAATTCTACTGAGGATATCTGCTGTCCAGCTGGTCGTTTTGATGCTGACGCTGATGGTCTCTTTTACTTTTGTCATCTTGAAACTCGATCGTCGATGTTGATGAAACGAAATGGAATCAAGACTTGATCGAGAGAGACGGAGAACGTTTTGTTCAGATCGTCAACCCTTGGAACCGACCTGGCGACCGTCTTTCGCTCAGTACACCCCCAGGCGCCGGGGCCGGATCGGGTGCAGTCGGTCTGTCATTGGCTATAGAAGCTTTGGAGATCATCCATGAAGGGTCTGAAGAGGAAGAAGAGAAAGATGGAAGGACGTTTGAAGAAGAAGAAGATCTTTCTGGGAAGAATCGTATGTGAATTGACTTTGCTCTGAATATGTTGTGTCCTCGGGCTCTCAGAGTACTGAGAGACCATGCTTGCTGCACTCTCTCACTCTCTCTCACTCTCTCTCTCTCTTTCTCTCTTCTTCACTCAGGTCTGTTCGTTGTACCGTGGGAAACGGTGATCTCGACGTTCGACGCTTTGTACCTCAATTGGGATCCTTCGATCTTTGACTCGAGTTGTACCGTCCATTCGTTCGTTCTTTTTTATTTACCAATTTGTTTCCACCTTTGGTTCGCGCGCGTAGACACATTCGCGGGTTAAAATCTGGAAGCTAATGCCTTACTCCTTCGCTGGTTCACTTGTCGGTCTGTCCTTCTTTACTGACAATACAGATCGTGGTCGAGAGAGGTTAAAGAAGCACCGATGGCATGTCTGACGACTCCACGGTTCACACTAGATTTCCAAGCTCAAGGACAGGACCGGGGAGAGATCTGGCTCTGGCTCACTCGACATCTGTCCGCCACTGGCTTTGAAAGTTTTAGGAATAGACACGAGGACGACGGGGACGTGGACGGGGACGGTGAGCATTCCGGCAGGAAGGGTGGGAAACAGAGAGAATGGATAGGACTGAACTGTATGGAGGATGACCCGGACGGGACGGCCTTCCGGACGTTCGGTGTCGGTGATATTTCCTCGTCGAAAGTGGTGGGTCTCTTTTTTTTCTTTTTTGGCTTTGGCTTCCATTGTTTCAATCGAATCAAGCTAGAGAGAAAACCCCCCGTTGGCTGGCAATTTTCGACAAACTGACAGGATTGATAATCTGACTTGGTTTTGTTGTTTCGTTTTGCTTTTCTTCATTCTTTTCCTCTTCTTCTGATCTGCCGATGGAAAAAAAGGAATTGACGGATAGCACCCATGTCCTCGTACGTTCTGTCCAATCTGTATGATTCATTTTGGGGGGGATTGGACTATATGATCGTTCGCAACTGACAGGATGAGGACTCAAACCGACAGATCAAGATCCAACCGACGAAATCCCACTCGAGACACACACTCTTTGTCCTTCGAGAGGGATCGACGGACGAGACAAGGTTCACGCTGAGTGCTTTCTCGACCGGGCTCGTCGGCTTGTCCGATGGGCCGCCGGATCTGCCTTTTTCGTTGGTGGTTCGTTTGTTTCTTTCTCTCATTTTCAACGACAGTCCTCACGGCAAGAGATTTCACAAACGATGAAGCTGACGAGCGTTTTGGATTGAACGTGCATAACATCATCTTGGATAAACAAAAAAAAAATTACTACGAACAAACCTCATCAGGAGGAAGGAGAATTTTCACCGAGGTCAGCAGGCGGGAACGTTCGGTTTTCAACGTTCATGAACAACCCGATGTACAAATTGGTGATTCATCCCCGGTCTGGGAATGGAGGTGGAAGCGGAAGCGGAGGAGGAGGGGGAGGAGGAAAGGACGAGAGGGCAGAGGTTCGGATGATCTTGGAGAGTAACCGAACGGAGCGCGCAGAGGGAGCGGACGAGGGGAAGGGTATCGGCCCGATGAACGTGTTACTTGTGTGGGGAAAGGGCGAACGGGTCGTCAGGTTAGTGTTTGAGCATCTATTTGTCCCAAAAAGCAAGGGGAGAGAAGCTCGGAGAGGACTGAAGAGATGTTCGTTCTACATGCAGCCTGGTCCAAGCGGATATTGTGGGAAATTCTGGGCCATACAGAGAAAAGACGACTATCTGTCGAATCCCTTCACTCGCTCGTTCGTTCTTCTCTTGGTCGCCTTACCTTAGGGAAGGGCTTCTGTTCTCTTTCTATTCCCTTACCTGTGTGCGCGAGGCTAATTTGATGCATGTGTTTTCAATCATATGCATATGCCGTGTTGAAAAAAAAAACCCCTCCCTCCGACGACAGCCGGTGTGTACACGTTGATTGTGTCTTCGTTCTTTCCCCGTTCACTCGGCTCGTTCAAACTGGGAGTGCAGTGTTCGTGTGCGATCGACCTACAGCCGATCGCTCCGGAGGGAGCCGGGATGTTTACCCGGACTGTGCGCGGCGAATGGTGAGTGGGATGAAAGAGGGAGAGGGGGAGAGAGTGGACAGATGATGAGAAAGAGGAGCAACATGACTGACGACTGTTTCGATACGAGCAGGAATTCGAACGGTAACCCGGTGTATAGACTGTCGTTGACGAAAGCAGGGTCGATATTGTGCGTATGTCTGTTTGCATTGTGCGCGTTCGAGCGTTGGTCTGAAGAGGCGATGTCTGATCCAACACAAGGAAAAAAAAAACTTGTCCCGTTTGGATGAATTAAATATAAAACACCGATTGATGGTGGGAAAATGTTCGGGAACGATCAGTCTACGATTACAACCGGTATCGCTGTCGACTACAAAGCCGCCTGGCGTGATGCCCATCAGGCTCTCTGTGCTTTCTAGGACAAAGGATGGGACGACGGGGGAGATGACGAATTCTGGAGCGTTCACAGACGAGGTCTCTGGCGCGGTGACGCCGAGGGTGAAGGTGGATGGTGGGGAGTACGACGTGGTGGTTTGTGCCTACTCTCCTGGTCACCACGGGCGCTTTGTGTTAACTGCCTATGGGGATGTCAAACTTGACTTGGCGCCCAGGGGGTAGGGCAGGGTGGGCTGGGCTGGGCTGTGCAGATCTGTGGTAAGTTGAGTTGAGATTAGACAAGCATGGCTAGTTGATTCAGGGATCGGTCTATTCTGGCGAAGGGACGAGTACCGAGGATCTTTTTAGCGAATGGTCTTCAACAAGCGAAGGGCGGGGGAGTGGAGAGGAGGAAACGGACGGGAAGAGAAGGGAAGGGAAAGGAAGATCAGGCAAGGGGAACGATATAACGATATAACGATATAACGATATAACGATATAACAATATAACGATATAGCTGAGAACACTCACGACGTTGATGGCAAAGTCAAGAATGTTTATCGTCAGAGAGTGTTGCTGCGTATAATGAAGGCCGACTGTGTGGCAGGACGAAAGCTTATCTGGCCGAGGGGGAGGAGGAGGGGGAGGAAGGAGGAACTGTGTAGGTGAGAGAAGAGTTGAAGCTAGCGTGTAGTCGGTGTAGGTCGGATATGACATGTGCGTTCGTGTGCGCGTGTGCGTGTGAGATGTGTCGATCAGACTGGAAGATCTCTGCCGGCTCCTTTGAGAGAGAGAGAGCTGGGAAAGAGCTGAGAGAGGAGATGACCAGCAGAACACAACGAGCGCAGGGAGGGGAAGAGGGACGCGTGAGTGGAGGCAGCAGAAGAGAGGAAACATTGTTTTGATTTATGTAACTATCTAGCTAGTTGTTTGTTTATTTATTTATTTATCCATCTGTTTTATTATTATTATTATCTATTGATCTTCTCTCTTGTCCTTTGGGCGCTCTCTGAGTGATGGCGTGTGTGCGTGCGTGTGTGCTTGCTGGCTGCCGGCAAGTGCAACCAAGGGGGAGTTTGTGCTCTGGCAGGTGCACTCTCAGAGGCCCACTCGAGCACCTGAACTGGGCGGTGCAGTGTGCCTTGATTGGTGGGCTCTGTGTGTTTGCGTGTATCAGGTGAGCTTTGAATGGGCTCTCCCTGGTTATGAGTGTGTGGGTGTGTGGGTGTGTGGGTGTGTGTGAGAGAGTGAGTGACTGTGGGTGCTCTGTGTGTGTGTGTGTGTGGCTTGTGCCTTCGGTAGGGTCTGTGCGCTCTTTCTCTCTCTCTCTCTCTCTCTCTCTCTCTGGCTGTTCCCGCTGGATTAGATTTCCCCGCACGCCCGCCCTTCCGCCGTACAAGGCCAGTACACTGTGCTGCGTGGCTCTGTCTCTGTGCCTCTCTATTTCTCTGGCTTTCCCTCTTGGTCTCTGCCGGCTGTGTGCTTGAGGACGACTCTCTCTCTCTCTCGCATAGTCACTGGCCCATCTTTCTTTGCTTTTGCCTTTTGTCCTTGCCCTTGCCCTTGCCTCGCTCTGTTCCCTCACTGTCTCCCACGCACTCTCACGCCCCCAGTGCCTGTTCCTGTTCCTGTTCCTGTTCCTGCCTCTATTGCCCTTTGCTCCCCCCTCCCCTCCCTCTCCCTTCATCTCGCTCGCTCGCTCGCCCTCCCTCCCTCGCGTTCCCCCCCGGTCGTCTTTGTCATCCTTCGTTCAGCCTCACAAGCGTTCCTTCCCTTTCCTTTCCTTTGCTCTCCATCCCATCCCATCCAGCATCATCAACCAACCAGCCAGTCAACCAGCCAGTCAATCAATTCATCTCATTCACACTCACCTTGACTCACACACTCACCTTGACTCACACACTCACCTTGACTCACACACTCACACATACACACACTCACACATACACACACTCTCTCTCACCCACCCACCCTCCCCTTCTTACACCAACCATGGGATGCTCACCATCAGCACCCGACAAAACCGAAAGAGATCGATCGTTCCAGATCGATAAACAGATCGAAGAGGATTCAAGGAGTCTGTCCATCCTCTTTCTTCTCTCTTCTCTCTTCTTTTTCTCTTCTTCTCCATGTCCTTGCTCTCTTCTCTTCCTTCAACTCTCCTCTTTGCCCTTGCTCCGTTCTCCTCGGACTTTTCTCCTGTTCTTGCCTTTCCCATTCATTCCTACAGAAGAATTCACTGACGCTTGCTCAACCCTCTCGCTTTTCGTTCTCATCCCTCGCTACTCACTCTACGGTTCCCATTCTTCCCTCTCGGCTTCCTCTCCTCTGCTCACGATTCTCTTCCTCACCCGATCCTCCCTCGGAATCGTTCCCAATAGAATTTCAGAAAGAATGGCAAGTCCGCAGGATCGATCCTTGTCCTCGTGGTTCTTTTTCCTCCTCCTCTTTCTCTTGAACACCGAGACATCCAAATCTCATCCTTGTCTTTCTCCTCTCTCCCCCTTGCTTGCTTTCTTCCTTCCTTGCCTGCCTCCTTATACCCGTCCTCACCCTCTCTCTCTCTCTCTTTCCCTCGCCCTCGCCCTCATCCTGTTCTGTGGACGTGTTTACCTCAGTAAAATACTCTTGCTTGGTACGCGTCTCCTTCTCTCTTCGTCTTCCCCACCCCTCCCGCTCACCAGGCCTTCTGCTACACCCATCAGGATCGGGAGAGTCCGGCAAGTCGACGATCGTCAAACAGATGAAAATCATCCATCAAAACGGGTACACTAAAGATGAGCTTCTGCTCTTCCGTTTGATCGTGTATGTGCTTCCCCTGCCTTCGTTCCTCCTCCTTTGTTCACATCCAGCTCACGTCTTGTTTCATCTTTCGTTCCTTTCGACCGATCTCTTCCTTCTCGCTTCGTTTTCCCTTTCGAACCTTCCTCTTTTTCCGCTCAAAAAAACAAAAAAAACGCACTCCAGTTACAAAAACTTGGTCGACTCTGCCCAGGCGATCGTTATGGCCTCTAGAAAGCTAGGAATCGATCCAGAACAGCCAGCGAACAGAGTACATCTCTTCAGGTCTCTTTCTGTTCTCTCGAGATTCACAACTGATCTCCTTTCATACTGTCTGATTTGTTTCTTGATTCTCCTTGTTTTCTTCTCTTTCTTGTTGTTCTTCCCTCCCCCCCCCCTTCTTCCTCCTCTCCTCCCTTCCACCAGGCCTATGCAGAAAAGATTCTAGACTACCGAATCGACGTAGACCCATCACTCGTCCTGTCTCCAGAAATCGCGATCGCGATCGAATCCCTTTGGAATGACCCAATCATCCCTCTCCTCCTTGACCGACAGAGCGAGTTTTACCTCATGGATTCGGCCACCTAGTAAGTACACCCTCCTGCCTTGTTTCCCCTCTCTCCATCCATCTGTCGCCCTTCGTCCAGAAAAAGAGAGAGAGAGAGAGAAAAGGAAAAAGAAAAAAAAAAACAAAACAAAAACAACAACAACAACAACACCACCAGCAAAGGCGCGTCGGGCTGACGATACACATTTCCCAAACAGCTTCTTTGGCGCGGTCCGCCGTATAGGCGCACCGGATTATATCCCAGACGAAAGCGACGTGTTGAGAGCTCGAACAAAGACCACCGGTATCAGCGAGACCAGGTTTACCATGGGCCAATTGAGCATACAGTCAGTTCTCCATTCTTTTCCTTCCCAGAGCCCTTGATCTTTAGCTTTTCCGCTCACCGGTCGTTTCTCTTCCTTCTTGGCTTCTGCATTTCTTCTCCGCCCCCCTCGTCATCCTCTTTCCTCATTCTCCGCCCGCTTCGTTCGGCTCCTTTCACCTTCACTTTTCCCTACCCCATAGTATGTTTGATGTCGGAGGTCAGAGATCAGAACGGAAAAAGTGGATCCATTGCTTCGAGGCGGTAACAAGCATCATATATTGTGTCGCCCTCTCAGAATACGATCAGGTGCTATTGGAAGAAAACGGTCAAGTCGGTTGAACTTTCCTCCTTTGTTTTCACACTCATGAGCTAATCCGCTGCTTCGACAACCACCGCCACCTCACAAACAAACCAATAGAACCGAATGCAAGAATCCCTTGTACTCTTCGAATCAGTTATCAACTCGAGATGGTTCCTTCGCACGTCCGTCATCCTCTTCCTCAACAAGATCGACGTCTTTAAAGCGAAGCTCTCAAAAGTGCCGCTCGAAAAGTATTTCCCAGAATACACCGGTGGACCAGACATCAACAAGGCCGCAAAGTACATCCTTTGGCGGTTCACACAGACAAACAGAGCCAGGCTCAGTGTCTACCCGCATCTCACACAGGCCACCGATACCAGTAACGTGAGTCGCCTGAAGCGCAAGCTTCCACATAGCCAACGAGACTCTCTAACCTTTCTTGTCCTTATCTTTCACGCTCCAGATCCGACTAGTCTTTGCCGCCGTCAAGGAGACCATACTGCAGAATGCTCTTCGAGATTCGTGAGTCTTTGGTCGTCTTGTTATTCCTTTCAAGCGTTCCTTACCCGTTCATCACCGCTGACCAGAGATGTCTGCTTTCTTCCTCTTGTCACAGCGGCATCCTATGAGATTGGCTGGCTCCTTTTCATATCTTTCCCTCTCTCTCCATCCTTTTCTCTCTTTTTGGTCCTCTTTCGCTTCCTTGTCATGCCCGGGGTTAGGGTTCACCTCTTTCTTATTAATCTGTGTAACGACCTATACTGTTTTTCCCTCTTTCCTCTTTTTTTTTCTTTCTTTTTTCGTCTTTTTTCTCTTTTCCCTCTCTTGTTCCTTCATTCCTTCCGCCTTCTACTCCTTTTTTTCGGTCCTTCTTGTTTTTCCGAATCCTTCCTTCTTCCCATTCAATTCAGACATATAAGCCTTCCCCATCAACTGCAGTGGGTGCCTCTTGTTTTTCTCCGGTCGATACTTGCCTCTCCCCCTCCTCTTTATATCTCCGTTCTCTCTGTCTCTATTTAAAAGCTCTTTCAGATCTAGACGTCCGTGCCATGGATTCCATCCTCCTACCCGTTCCTCATTTCATTCCATTTCTTCCTTTCCCTCCTTCTCCTGACCCGCCTCGACCACTCAGACTTCTCGGATCCTAGACCCTAGAACCCTTCGATTCTTCTTCTCTTGATCCATGCTTCCTTTTCTCTCTTCTTTTTTCTTCTCCTTTCATCTTGTTATTTCTATTTGTGTGAACGTGAGTGTGTGCCAAGAGGAAGGTCTTGCCGATGGGCATTTCGATTCTACTTCTTTGACTTTTTCTTTTCCCGCTGCTGTCGATATGATCTCCTTCTCTTCCTCTGTCCATCATTCGGCATTCAACATCTGACGTTTCTCGTCCGTTATGTTTCCTCTTTGTCTTGTCGATCTCTCTTTTCTGCTGTCTTTTCGACCTTGACTCTTGCCTCGATCAAGATCTTTGTTTGATTTGACTGGGAACATGTCAATATTTGTTCGGTCATTCTCTCCTTGAATTCGATCGGTTTCACTTTTTCTTTCACATTTTTTTCTTGTCTTGTTTCTTGTTTAGTATCCTATCTTCGGTCTCCAACTTCATTTCCAGTCCTAATCCCAGCCTCACTCTTCCAATTCCTCTTCTCTTCTTCTCTTCTTCTCTTCTTTTTCAACGGTTTTCTTGTCTCTTTTTTTGTCGCCTCTTTTTCCTTTCTTTCTATTCTCATCTCGTACTTCACGGATTCGTTTCCCATTCCTTCCTCACTCTATCTGATTTATATATATTTATATATATTCTTTCCGGATGCGTTCTTGTCCCTCCTTGTGTTTCTCATGCCTTCACTCCCGAGCACGTCGGCCGAGATTGTGTGACGGACGATCGTTCTCATGGTCCCCACAAAGAGCAACAGAAAGAAAGTCCCTGTACGGAGAAAAAAGAGGAGGAAGAGTGGAAAAAAAAAGAAGAAAAAAAACGAATAAATCTAAAGAAAACGAGAGCAGGCTCATCGAGCGACTCGCTCGATCACCTTACCGGATTCTAAACGAAGGATGCTCCCTGTATTACGATCCGACGCGTCATGTCCGATATTCAGAGCGGCAGGAAAGGAAAGGAAAGGAAAGGGGGGGGGAGGGCAGGGGGAGGGAGACCATATATACATATGTTGTTGATGTGTTGTTGTTTTTTTTGGTTCAGAAGCGCAGAGTTCCGGAAACCCGTTGTTGTGTTTGGAATTTTTAATTTGAGAGGAAGAAAAAGTAGCTCTCAAGTCAGTGAGATGCACTCAATATGGATGGCGGTGACGAAAGAAAACAAGTCAAAGAAGAAAAAAAAGAAAAAAAAAGGCCTTCCCCCTCCAAGAACGCACCTCTATCTTCGGTCCAAGGACGTTCGCCAGCCCAGTGGCCGACCCAGACGACGGCCGAGCGATCACCCAGTCGATCCAGATATAACCTACACCGTTCGATCGAGTCCTGCTCCATAAACGCAAACGGTTCGTCCAGGATCAACAGCTCGGGTGAATGGATGATGGACCGGATGAACAGGATGACGGATTGGTCGTTCGGGCTCTGCTCTGCAAACTTCCGGTCGCCCAACGAGCTGTCGGCCGGGGAGGGGAAGAACGATCGGAGGACCGTCCGGATCCGGGTCGTTTGCTCGTCCGAGAGCGCTCGGCGAGAATAGATCCCAAGGTAGCCCGTCCCGATCGCTTCCTCGAGCGAGAGCCCGGTCGAACGGGGGAACGATTTGAAGATCTCTGGGGAGCAGTGTCCGATGAGCGATCCCAGGATGGGCGTGGCGATCTGTCGTCTCGGCCGGCCGAACAACTTGATCGACTGTGCAGGGAGCGAGAACGACCGGGGGTGGTCCCCTAGGATCAGCGACAGTAGCGTCGTCTTTCCGGACCCGTTCGAACCAGAGAGATGCCATCGAGTTCCAGTCCGGATGGTCCAATCGACAGAGTCCAACACTCGCTTCGGTCCGTAATGGATGTCGACGTCTTTGAGTTCTACCACCGTCTTTCCTTGCGCGCTCGGTGTTTCCATCGATGATTGCTCACGTCGTTCTTGTTCATCGGGTCCGGCTTTCCCGTCGATCAAACCTATCTCAGACTTTATCCGGCTCATCCGTTCCGCCCACCATTCCTTTTCGTCTCCCCGTACACCGAACCGGACCTGACCATCGGAAGGCGACTCGATCACGTTCGTCACCCAGGACGGTAAGCTCTCGCCTCCCCGAACGACGAGGATGATCCGGATCGTCTCTTGTAGTTTGTACAGGACGTCCGAGATATCTTTACGGCCTGCAGGGTCCAAGCCCGCGAACGCTTTGACCGGCATAAACAGTCCCGAACAAGAGGGAGGAGAAGAAGAAGGAGAAGAAGAAAGATATTAGTCTCGTTTATGTTCATCGAACGTGAATTAGGATGAAGAAAGAAAGACCATGTTGAAGGGAACAAAAATAAATTAAGAAAAAGCCCACTCACGTTCCTCCACGACGAGGAATTTCGGATCAGACAACAATCCAAGCGCCATCCTTGCTCGTCTGGTCTGACCGTTACTCAACCCGACGAACGGAGTGTCCAACAGATGTTCCACCCCTACCAGCTTGGCTACCTCCCTCGCTCGCTCGCCCCCCTTTTTCCCACCCGTGAGTGGGTCCGGGTCGAGGGCCCACAACATCTTTTCCAACAGAGTCAGTCGATCCGATTCGTGTAGGGTATGGTATCGAGCGGTGTAGTCCGAGAAATCACCCGAAGGAGAGGGCGGGGTGCTGAATTTGAGGTGATAGATCGAGGACGGAGACGAAGGCTCGGTCTCGGAATACAAAAACGGGTGACGTCCAGGTGGACCGACGTAGGGTGATAGCCGGTGATGATTAAGGAGAACCTTTGAGGGAAAGGTTATCCAAAGATGCAAAACAAGAAGAAAGAAAGAAAAAAAAACCGGAACAGATGTGTTCAATCGTCTGTTCTCATATCGCTTGACGGTTGACTAAAACTCACCTCGACTAGAGATTTCCTCCCTGACCCACCACCGACGACAGCCCAACGCTCGTTCGATTGGATTGTCCATCCGAGATCCCGAAACAACGGATGAGTCCCCTTATGATCGCCAAACCTATGAACCGCTGTATTCGGTGGAATTCGGAACGTCGGCGCTGTAGAATTGATGGAGATCAGACGGCACGATGGGCTGTATCGAGGGGTTCTGAGTGATCGGATGAGCAGCCGGTTGAACATCATGTGCCGATCCGACAGATCAGACGAGATGGTTAGAAGAGAGGGTGAAGACTGAAGGTGGGAAGAAGACCTCGGAGGTGAAGGAAAAAAAGAATAATTAAAATCGGATGGAGATTCGGACTTAACCGCGATGGATGACGTTCTATCGCATCTGCACCGAACCCACCATCTACATCTTCGTCTACATGATCCATCTGCTGTTATATCTGCTCTCGTTTCTATCTCCTCAAGAGCCGGAGGAGGTTCAATCAGTTCCTATCAGTCTGGAAAGATATTTTAATAACAAGGCAGCTTCTTATTCTGGCGAGGCTTTGAACGGCGGGTTCGACGGCGCAGGTCGGACGTACCCATCTGAGGAAAACTGTCTGCCTACTGGCTCTTGGAAGGACAAAGGCGTACAGGTAAAGAGCACAGAATGATTGAAACCGAAAGTCAAGGTATGAGAAACGAACATGTTGACTCATCAGATGGGTCTTATCGCAGTTTGATTTGCCGAGATTTTGGGCGGGTCTTCAGTACGATAACATCGTGGCTGAATCGCAGGTGAGACTCGAGGGAATGACATAGTGAGATATCAACACTGTCCTGATCACACATAAATTTGCTCTTGCTCAGACTATCGCCTTGCCAGAACCGGTCGAGGTTTCCAGCCTTCATCTTTTGGTTGCAGGCGATTGGTCTGACGGTGAGTGTAGTTCGAAATCCTACAAGGGAACCCACCGAGTACTAACATCCTGGTTCAGGAGCATCGAAGGAAAAGATCCTGGCTGAGTTCACTGACGGCTCCAGCGAAGAGCTCGAGGGTGAGTGGCTCTGGCTTAACTGACTCTCAAAAACTTGATAGAGATCCTGATCTGTTATTTATCTAATGTGATTGATAGTGGATGTCAAGAATTGGTGGTCCATACATTGGCTCAACCAAGGTACCATTCAATGGTATGTAGCGCACCTCATCTTCATACAGATCTTGTTCTGATCAACATATCTCTGCAACATCCGACCAAACAAACAAGCCCATACCACTTCACATCTTACAAACAAAAGTCATACAATTCCACCCAGATACATTCTGTCACACTTCCCGTTCACTCGTCGGCAAGCCTTGGATCCATCCGTTTGCCTGCACGAGCGTCCCTCAATGCACTCCATGTGTTCGCAGTCACTCTAACTCCGTCTTTACGTTCTATAGATCCTTACCGCGCAGTCGAAGTACTGAACGTTGAAGCCACAAGCAACTGGATCGACGATCATCAAAGGCGGGCTCAGATTGTGAAGGTCTCTCTCAGAAACCCTCATTCTATCTCTGCCCACTCGGACGTTCGAGCCTGGATACACGAAGCGATTAGCATCGATCTTCGAGGGCTCAGACCCGGCTGGGAAGTCGTGAAACAAGTAACCGTAACAAGGATCCCCCCGGGTGATTATGTGGATGTAGAAGTTTTAGTGCAGCCGGTCGGTGGGTTTAGAGAATCGAAGCCTTGGGATCGGTTGGGAGAGATCAAAGTAGTTGCTACTAAATCGAGTAGAACAAGATTCACCGAAAACACCTGGACCATTGGGAAAGTCAACGGGACAGGTAGATTGGTCCGGGATTGGGAGCACTGGAGAGATGATACAGTATGTTGCTTGCCGTCACTGTGCAGATAACTTGCCTACTGTATAAGATCTAAACATTTGGTTAGTTCGTGATAGACAAGTTTGGAGTTCCATCAGTCCCCAAAGTGGTTCGACGGGGCCAAGTTTGGCAGTACGTTCTGTGCATGTATTTGTTACTGTTTCATTATCATTCGATTCTAATATGGATCGACGTCTTTTGATATACGTTCTCTATTTCAGTATTCATCCATTGGGGATTATATAGTGTTCCCGCTTGGGTAAGTTCCACTATACCCCGCTTCGGTTGGACTAAGCATTTGAAGCCTGTTTGATCAATGATATCATGCATCTACTCCTGCTATAGACCAACCAAGGAAGATAGTGAGTCCTTCATACAGTTCGTTTAGATTTTGTCAGATCTCATCTCACCTGTCTTGCTCTGTAGCGCGGAATGGTACTGGTACTGGTTGCATCAGGACGGGAAACATTCTGAGAGTGAGCTTACTAATTGTCGACGGTTTAGTAAAACCATGCTGTCTGAGCTATCGGGCTGAACTTTGGACTGATTTCAGCTTATAATCACCATCTCGATCAATATGGCCCTGTAAGTCTTACCAAAGACTGACAAAATACCGAAGATTCAACGTTGAGCACTGAGCGCTTCCGACTCTTTCGATCGCAGGATGTCAAATACGACGATTTCATACCGTCCTTTGACGGATCTGAGTTCAACGCTACTTTCTGGATAGATCTGTTTGTATGTAACTGATCTCCTTCAGTCTCGCCATTAAAATCCGCTGATCGGATTTGCGCCCGTCTTTGATCTACAGACTTCTGCAGGAGCAAAATACTTTGTCCTCACCACCAAGCATCACGATGGGTTTGCCCTGTTCGACACTCTAGACACAAGCAACAGGAGTACCGTTAGCTTGGGTCCTGGGGGTAGAGATTATGTCAGGGAATTGTTCGAGGCTGCCGATCGGAAAGGAGGGATCAAGAAGGGCACGTATTTCAGTATGCCAGAGTGGTTTAACCCTGTGAGCCGTTTGTTTAACATGATATCTCTTTCAAGTCTCTGGTCCATTCAGGCTAATCCTTTGATGTGACTTATTCGACCAGGATTATTCTCGATATGGTTGGCAAGGTTGGGTGAGTAATTTTGTGATCATAGTGTCTCTACACTTCATACTCTGACTACTATCTCGCAGCCAGGAGGCCTAGCAAAAGATATATACCACCCTGGCCAGCTTGAGCCTTATACCGGGCATGTTCCCGTAAGTCGGTGTCTTCTTGTTGATTTATAGAACAGATATATGATCAAACTTATTTGCATATATTCGCCTACCATTGTGGGGCTACCATGATAGGTCGACGACTATGTTGATGATCTGCAGTTGCAGCAGATGAGGATTCTGTCAAACTTAGGGTCAGATATCATGTGGTGCGATGTAAGTCCCAGCTCACCCTCAGTTTATGAGCTTGTGGTTCGTTTTGTGTCAACATGCTTACGCGCTTAATCTGTTTGGATGTGCTGCCTGTGTGGTACAGATCGGAGGGGCGAACCACACCGGACTTTTCGCATCCGAATGGTATAGAAATACCTCCAAAACGGGACGACAAGTTGCCATGAATGATCGTAAGCTTTGAATTCCATTTCGAGATACGACTGGTTGATACTAACATATTCGCTCTACCGAGCAGGCTGTGGAATCGCACCAGACTTTTCGACCCCCGAGTATGAGCGGTTCAGTACCGTTCAAGTTCGTCTGATATCATTTGGGATATAATCATAGCGCATCCTTGTCCTTACTGTTTTTTCATGATGGTTCGATCAATCTGGATGGAACATCACATGATGATCGATAGTCTGGAAAGTGGGAGACCTGCGAGGGTGGGTTTTGACCTTCAAACTGTACCATATCGTTCCGAATGACTAGCACCCTGCCATGCGATGCCATGAGCTGATGTACTGACTATTTATCTATTGTCTGGTCTCAGGGATCGACCCATATTCGTTCGGGTACAACAAGGCGACGAAAGACTCCGAGTACAAGTTAGAGTATTTCAGTTGTCTCTTCTTCTGGATGGGCAACTGACAATCGTTTTCGTCTGGCCAGGTCCGCCAAAGAAATCATACATAACTTGATTGATATAGTGCGTCGTAAGTCTACTCTCTCATAATTGAATCTGTATAATGCTGAACTCATAGTTGTTTGCGCACGTGCTAGACCTCAAAGAACGGCAACTACCTTCTGAACATTGGTCCAACAGGTGAAGGAAAGATCATCCCCGTAATGATCAGAAATCTACTTCAAGCCGGGAGATGGCTTGAAACTCATGAAAGGGCTATCTACGATACTGTTTGTATTCTCAGGTTGACCTTCTTCTTCCGTCATTGCATATACCGATACCTGACGTGCCGTGTTGTTTACTATATGCCGGTCGTAGGTGCCATACCCATTGCTTCCTGAGCTTGTCCTGCCGTCACAAAACATCAATCTTCGTTTCACTAGAACGACTTTTTCTTTCTTCATCATCGCTCTGATGCGCCCTACATCACCTGTGTTCACGATTCCTACTCGCCTTCCTATCTTACCAGGGGACAAGATCTATCTTCTGTCAAACAAGAGACAAAAGTCAATTGACAAAAGGAACGGTGTAGCAAGAGAGCTCGAGCTCGATTGGGAGTTTGGAAAGAACGAAGAGCAAGTAAAAATTACTGTAGAAGAGAATGACACAGACGAGGATTCGCTGGCCTGGGTATTCGAGATCAGGTATCAGTAGAGGCTGACGAATATCTGTTGTATGATTATGCGCTCCTTCAATCTTTGGATATCATGATTTGTCCGGTATTCCTTTGATATATCATCTTCTCTCTTTAGGGTTGAAGAGAAACAATCATATATGTTACCTATGTGCAAATCCGTAACTAAGATACGCGTCCCTCTATTATTATTATAATTATTTCCCGTCGCTTGTGTTCTGAGATCAAGAGATGGTAACGACGATCATTCTCTTCTATATCGTCTTCCTTCAAGCTCTTATCATCTAGCAGAGAACAGCATGATATCTACGCCGCCATCTCGTCCGACAACATCGTCACCAGGCTTTGCGGCCCAACCATTCCCGACATTAGGCGCTCTTCGAAGACCAAGACAGTCTCTTTCTGGCTCGTTTAGTCTGGGTCCTGAGGGTTTGATAGAGCACCTTCAGTTGGGAGCTCTCGACAATGAGGACGGTGAGTGAGACGAATATGCCACAGCCTCTTCGTCTTCCTCTTCCATATAATACGCCTTGGAATCTGTCTTCTCCTGTTTCTTGGTTGATCGACGCGATGTCGGTTTTGTTGGCAACTGAATGATCGTACTCGGCACAAGGCATCATTTTCGAAATCAACGTATACTGATCAGCAATCGTCTTCCAATCTTAAACTATTCTAGATGATCCAAGAGGAGCTAATAACTCTTCTATTATTCCTGTCTCACCAAGACTCCCTCGTCCATCGTATTCTGCTCTTAGACTTCACAAACCTCATCTGCGCCGACGTCCATCTTCATTATCGGTCTCATCCTCCAACAACTCAAACTTTCAACTTGCACCTCCTTCGCCCTATACTATGCGCTCGGCGACTGGCACACCTGGGCTCTCGAGATTGCGTTTCGGGAGTACGCACAATCTTGCCGCCCAGGTAGATGAGACCCGAACAGAGGATGAGTTTTCGGAGGACGATGTGACGAGGAACACGGAGGGTGACGAGGAGGATGGAGAGGAAGATGGGCTGAAAGGGATGGACAGTATGAGAAGTTGGAGGCACGACGCAATGATGCAACACCTTTATGAGGCAGCTGCTTTCTGGGGGGACAAAATTTTTAGTCTAACAGGTATGTGAACAGTCTCATATTTGGCTTTCATGTTCGTTGCTTGTTAAAATGATTTCAATTTCACGCCAAACGTTCGTCCGACGACTGCTCAGGGGATAAAAATGATGCCTTTTGGCTTGCTCAGATTCATTTTCTCACCTCTCGATACGCTCGAGCCGTTCGGATCCTCATCCAACCTCTCGAAAAACCTGTTAGGTTGAGAGAGAAATCAACAGGAATGTCCCCTTCAAGAAAAGGCAAGGAACGCGCGTCTATGGAAGACGAAGAGGCCGAGCGATTAGAAGAAGATCTCAAGAAGGGCAGAGGAGACCCGAATGGATCTCTTGGAGGACTCTTCGAGGAAGGATGGATCGAGGGTGATCGTCTGGGAAGAGGGGGAAGAAGAATTGTAGATGTCAGTCTGGCTTGTCGGCATTTAGCAGCGCAATGTCTAGTGAGTGAAATATAATTTAAATTTCAATATCGTCTTCCCATCTCTGTCTATATATGTTGTAACAAAACACTTATGTGCACTTGATTTGATGGATACGGTCTCTGTGATGATCCTTTAACTATTCTTAGACACGAATGGGACACTTGGATGAGGCTTTGGAAATGCTAGGATCGACGAACCCTTTCCAAGGAGCAGGTATGCGACAATTTACGTCATATTCAGTCGACACTCACGGTTGAAGTTCGTTGACCCTTATTCTGTGATGATGGGATTCCACCGTACTTAGCAAATAGCGGGCCACATGTAAAATCCGATGGAGGAATCAAGGTAAGCCTAAATTTTCAGCTTGGTAATTTGTTTCGATATGCATTGTTTTAACAAGCCTATCTACGCTTTGTATATGTATCTAGTTGGAGTCTTCTTGTTGTCTTCTGCGTGGTCAAATTCATCTCCGACTGTCTGCCACCGCTCGAGCGAAGGAATGTTTTGTGGAGGCTTTGAGCTTGGACGTTAGGTGCTACGACGCATTCGTGGCTTTGGTGGATGGTCAGATGATGGGAGTAGAAGAAGGTTTGTATATCATTTTCTCTCTTATAATGTATGCTACTAAGGCAGGAAGAAAAAATTAATCCAAAACTTGCGACCTGTCCAGAATGGGATTTTATACAGAACCTCTGCTATCGAGAACAATCTGATGACCTGTCTGAGTTCATTCAAATGATGTACACCATTCGTCTTAAAAAGGTTTGCTCCCTTCCTCCAATTCGCATTATTATCTCAGAAAAGGAATGCCGTGCTGACCGCTTTTTCGATCATTACAATTTATCAGTACAAACACCTTCGGGAGATCACTCAGGCAAGAAGAAGGCTTCTGACTGAATACGGTTTATCAGGCAATGCCGATGTGATGTGCGGATTGGCAGACACGCTGTATGCCCAATTTAAATGGAATGAGTGCTACGCCGTGACTTCAAAGTTAGTTTCTATTCCTTCATCAGTATAACTTCTCATACAGTATTGATACCTTGGTGCCATTTTCCCTCAAATGAACGATGATAGAATTCTTGCTCTAGTTCCCTTCCACTCCTCTGCGCTGTTGCTCCACTTAGCATGCATGCACCACCTACCTCGACTTCGTTCTGCCCTCTATCTACTTGCTCACAATCTTATTTCTGCCGAACCGGACGCCGCAACAAGCTGGTATGCTGTTGGGCTTTGGTACTACACTGGTGAGAAGTGGAGTGAAGCGCGGCGGTATTTCGGGTGCGTTCTGAAATTCTCATTCACTGTAGATGTCTGACAGTTGCTCATGGCTACGTCCTTGATCTGAAATGGAACATCAGAAAAGCTTCGCTGATGGATCCCCGTTTAGGAACATCATGGATTGCATTCGCTCATTCATTCGCTATGGAGAAAGAGCATGACCAAGCTATTATAGCTTACTCCACAGCTGCCAGATTGTTCCAAGGGTGCGTTTCCTCCTTCCTTGAATGACGCAAATCTGGCCTTTTTCGCATAGTTTCTTACGATTGTTCGTATTGGGGACGTTGAACTCAGATCTCATCTACCTGTTCTATTCATCGGAATGGAACACCTTCAACTCGAAAACGTCGCAGTGGCAGGACACCACTTTGAGTCTGCCCTGACGGTCTGTAAAAGTGATCCACTGTTGTTTAACGAGATGGGAGTAATTGCTTACATGCAGGAAGAGTGCGTAGTTTCATCTGTTTCTTCGTCTCCCTTTATTGACCACCAATGTGTTCTGATTCATTTTAAAATTGGACTTTGATGGAAGCAGTTATCCAACCGCGGTCGATCAATTTAGAAAGGCATTGGCTGCTTCGGAAGAAATGCAAGGAACACCTGCTACATGGGCCAAAACTCATCTAAACTTAGGACACTCACTCCGGAAACTCGGGTATGCGCTTTTTTCTCCTAAATTCTCTTTAAAGTCTCACATCAACTGACATTGGATTCACATCTCTTGAATGAAAAGGAAAATTGACGAGTCGTTCCTCGCGTACGAGATGGCGCTGAAGTTGGACCCAACTTCCGACAGCGCTTACGGAGGAATGGGCATCGTCTTTCTTCTCAAAGGGAAATTAAACTCTGCCATCGAGTGTTTCCACCAGGTTCGCCTCCCTTCCTCCTCACCCCTGCTTGTGTAATTTTCTATCTTCTTTCTTCTTCACGAATCTAATCTGGCTGGCATCTCCCTTTTTCTTGTTCGTCCTAACAAAACACTTTAAGGCACTATCTCTAGACCCGATGTCTCCCCAGATAACATCAATCCTCCACTCATCACTACATGCAACGACAGAGTTTGAAGGTGCATTGGGGTCAATCCCAGGCTTGCCGAGTTGTTTGAGGGACGAGGGATTTGATCCATTCCGTGTGGTTGAAGCCGGGGTCGAGGCCGAGGATTTTGGGGTGGACGATGTATCGCAGATGGACGAAACGGGACTGGCTGATCAGACAGGATCAGACGAAAGGAGTCTACGTGACCTAAGCAACAACAGGGATGTTGGATTGGATATGACTGTGAGTGGCTATGAGGGTGATACGATGGATATCGAAGATGGTTCCATGTGATGTTCTCTTTGTATATGTGATGGTTCTGTTTTGTTTCTGTTGGCGCGTGTCTCCTTGTGAAGAGCGGTCTTCGAAAGAGAGAAGAAGAGGGAGGCGTGGATGAAGCGAAATGGAAAGGACATGAGATAGAAAGAGCATGACTTGATGTTTACAAAAAGAATTGGCAAAAAATTAAACGAGAGATAATGATGGATAGGACAAAGAGACAAACTGAAATTGACCAAGGCAAATCGATGGACTTCGAAGCAATATGAACAAGAATTGAGAGGGTTTCGGGTTTCAACAAACCAAAGAGAAGAAGAGAAAATAGCAAGTACGTCGATAGTTCTTAGAAATGGGGGAAAAGCGAGCCGTGCGGGTCCGGTCCAGGTTTTCCATACTCAGAAGTATCACACTCTGCGTAACGGTCGAACCTGATTAAATAAAAATGAAAATATAAAGAGGAGAGAAAATTAGATTGTGTTTTTCGACCACAAGACACCAAAGGAGAGAATGAGTAATACGCACTGGCTAGTATCCCCATCACCCTCGATTTTAGGAACATAGGGCGCCGGAATGTCCCTTCTATAAAGCCTGTTCCAGTCGACCTCTGCGAACCAACCATGTCCAAAGACATCGTGACTTCCAGACTTCAAGTTTCCGAACCGCTTGGTGAGATCGGAAATCAAAAGAGATTTCAAAAGATCCTTCGAGAGTTCGTCGAAGTAGGCTGGGTATCGAACTTTCCCGGCGATAATCTTTTCGTAAAGTTTCATCGGATTTCCATCTTCGGTGAAGAACGGCGGGTAACCAGCCTGAGATTCGAACAAAGAAAGAAGTAAGGGCGCAATGCTAATGGGTTGAGCTCGTTGAATCAGATAGGCCACGTACAAGCATTTCAAAGATCAACACGCCCAAGGCATACCAATCTACACTCTTGTTGTATCCCTTACTCTGAACGACCTCCGGGGCAAGATAGTCCGGTGTGCCACATAGAGTCCATGTGATATCTGGTACATACTTGGCGAACCCAAAATCAGTCACTTTGACGTGCCCGTCTGCGCCGAGCAAGATGTTCTCTGGTTTTAAATCTCGGTAGATGATGTCGAGCGAGTGGAGGTAATCAATAGCGAGCGCGACTTCGGCCGCGTAGAATTTGGCGACCGAATTAGGAAACCGCTAGATAATGAAGTTGTATCAAGGGAATGAATAAGGGCATATCAGATAGGGATATCGCAATCCAAAGTCAGAAAGAAACCTCACCTGGCTCTTCCTCAAAAGACTAAAGAGTTCTCCACCGGCAACAAAGTCCATGACCATATAAAGGTTCCTCGGGTCCGAGAATGTTCCCCACAGGTTGACTAAAAACGGATGCCTAACTCGGACGAGCATCTCTCGCTCTGAATTGGTGTGTTCAACCTGTTTCATTCTGACCACTTTTTCCTTGCCAAGTACTTTCACGGCGTAGAATCGACCATTGTGACGAGATTTGACAAGGTGTACTCGTCCGAACGAACCAGTACCCAGGCTAATCGAACGGGATAAACAAGACGAAAGGTCAAACTCCAGTTTTGCCTTCAAAGCTCAATTGAAAGGATATCTCGACAGACTCACGTTCGTTCGACTTGGAAATCCTTTAACGCGTACTTTCCAGCAGACTTCCGGACTTTCTCCTCTGTTTCCCCAGTTCCTTCGACACGAGGTGTCTGAGCATGTCCGTCTTGACCTTGGCTCTGACCACCGGCCGATAATTTGCCGCTCAACGCATTTGCGTGGATCTGTGCGACTCTAGCGTTCTGCTGGGCCTGTCGAAGAGCAGCCTGAGCGGCCGCGGCTTGCTCGGCGGCTATACTGGCGGGAGTCGGGGGCTCGGAACGCGTACTCGAGAGAGGAACGGGGGGCTGATCAACTGGAGGAGAAGAAGGGGTGGGTGACATCATATGAGAAGGAGATGCCGGTTGGACTTGGGGAGAATGTGAGACGTAGATGGGGACCGAGCTTGGCTGGGATGTAGTTGGATACATGGGATAGGACATGGGTTGTTGAGTCTGATGATAAACTGGCGGCGGTTGCTGGGGCTGCTGTAGTTGATGGTGTTGCTGTTGCTGGTGCAACTGTTGAGGTTGAAGCTGGTGTTGGTGCTGCATTTGATGTTGAGGAACGCCCTGCATGTATAGAGGAGGCGAAGGCAATGGGGATGATACCGAGATAGCGGGGTTGGAATCGTAGGTGTGGACGACGTTAGGGTGACCGCTAGCGTATTCTCCTCGAAGGGCAGCCGAGAGAGATCGGTTGGAATGAACACTGTTGGAGCTTCCGGTGTGATTAGAAGAAGCCCAAGAGGAGCCAGAAGAATTGCCAGAGTCGTTAGATCGGAACGGGTAGTAGACCTGTTGGTTTGTTTGATCACTGGTTGAACCCAAGATGTTACAGATAGACGAGAGATGGAGAAAATGTTTGAAGGAAGGAGAAGTTGTGTAAGTTGGGGAACAACATGAACAAGACGAAAAGAGAGAGAAGAAAATAGATCGGAAACGGTAACTCGAGTGAGACACAAATCTTGAGATAATCCAAACAGAACGAGATGAAACGGGAAGAGACGTACGGATGATACATTGCTCCTTGCAACAGAAGAGATGAACGGTGAGGATACTAACAGTTCAGACCCTTCTCAGTATTGCTGTGACCCTATCTTCTGAAGGAGATCGAATGAAGATAGAATCGAGATGAGAGATGGGAGGCAAGTACAGAGCGGGGAAGAACAAGAGATATTGTCAAGACAGAGAGATGGAAAAAGGCACAAGTTGGTTACTAGGCGCAGCAAAACAAGGCACAAAATGAGTCGTAACCGCAGTGTTGGAAAAGAGTGATAATTAAACCACGCGAAGTTGTACATCATCCTTTAAGCGTTTAGTTTCTAGATTTCTAAAGAAGAGAGATGTTACTGACAATCGGTCAGAACGGCGGTCAACTTAGGGATAGTGATCGAGAGAGACAAGACAAGCTTTCTAGAAGTGCGGACGCCCTTACAGTCTTACACAGATATCTTCAAAGACGTAGATATCAAATATATGTGAGTGGCTAGAACACAGTGATGAAAAGATGCTACAACTGCAAAGGAGTGACATTTAGCGTGTTGTATGGATCAATGGTATGAACGGCATAAAGGAAAAAATTAAACACGGAACGTTTGTAGAATTCTAAACGGATATATGTGTGAGGTACCACCTCGGATGGAGATTTCAACAATAGAGTTCCGTCACTTAAGTCGCTAACGCTCCACACGATCGGACGGAGTGCGACGGCGCCCCATCTGGAGCAACGATAACGATAAATAATGCATCACGAAACGTAATTTCACCAGATAAAGAGACAGACACAGAGATGTTGAATCCCTTTGATCTGTGGTATTGATATAGGAGACGTGAGGGAACCGATGTTGAGTTAGAATTCAATAAGCAGACACTCATACATATTTCATGAGATCAAAATGATCATTCGTCGGTCAAACGGCTAAGTATGTTGTCGAAGATGCAAGGTCCTAGACTAGAGTCAATTCCGATGGTCAGACAATTCTGGAAACCAACCACCAATCATCCATCCATTTGCGCACAATGAACGTCCATGAGGAGAATCATGAAGGCCTAGAGAATTAATCGAGTAATGTAACCCTAACGAGTGAGATTCGTATTTTTCAGTTTTCACGCAATTTTTTTTAGTTTTGAAACACTTGTCACTAATGTGTCGGAATTACAATTCGAAGATAAGTTTGAAAAGAGCGTCTAAGCCTTGATGGAAGACCCAACCGACTGGACTAGCTGAATTCATTCATATCATGAAAGCCTCCATGTTTATAGACGGCAGAAATGTCTACAGACACAAATCATCGCTTGGGACCGCTCGTCCAAACTTTTTGGTCATCGTCAACAAGTCAATGTAGACCAATAACAGGACTGTCAAGAGATTTCGGTTCATAGCAATTCTCTTCATGCTTATAGCCCGTCCAATCTATCGACATAGACGATCCTTTTCTAATTTTGTTCAACTCGTGATGTCTTCAGTACTACCACTGTATGGAGACTTGTATTGCGCGTCGACGCGCACCTTACGTAATCCGCCATTCACACGCGCGTCACCGTCTGCATTGACACTCTCAGCACCTATTCTAAAGAGAGATGGTGAAGAAATATACATAATCGATCATCTCTATCTTTCTCTTTCTCTCTCGCTCTTCACTTATCTCTCTCTGTTTCTTTGGTCATATCGACCCGTATACTGTCGCCCTAAGAATCGAGCTCAAGCTTTTCCGCTCTCTCTTTCGATTCCGCCGGAGAGAATGGCAGACGCCAAGGATTTTTCTTTGATAGATGATCCTTCCTCTCATCTAGCTCTGACTGATAGTTTGTCAACCACGTGTGCTCTCAGAACGGACGATCGAGCGGAAATCGAGGAGACAGCTCCATCAGTTCAGTCGAACTTATCCGAATGGGAACAAGACTTCGAGGACTACTCCGATGATAATAGTCTGGCCGACGGAGCCTATCACCGCGCCTTTTCATCTAGTCCATCTGGCCTGTCAAGATTACTCGTCTCAACAGAACAGCCTGTCTACACACATCCTCTGGAATCAAGCGTTGCTAGAGAGAACAACATACTAGAAGACGACGGCGACGACGACGATGATGATGACGATGATGAGGGACTAGATGAAAAAAGTAGCATGGAATCAGATTTGGACACTGATGATTACAGATCACAAGATTCCCCTCACGAGTTTCCTTCAAACCAGTTGATTGAGCCGAACCAAGTTCGCGCTCTGATGGACATTTTCCCACCCCAGGTTGATGAACGGTCGAGTGGAGAGGTAATATCCGAACACAGGCTCCTTGAATTGCAATCTAGGAGGCTTGCTTCTGAACATCGTAGAAAGTTGCTCGCCAGGGTCCCGGCTGGAGGGAGGAACGGAAAGCAGTGGAAAGCATCAGATCTACCCCTCAAGATCATTCGGTTTGTCTTGATTATCTGAAACTTCTCTTCGACTTTGATACAATACACACCTCGCATCAGCTGATTCTCATATTCTCATTAACTATTCAAATCCCTACAGGCAAATCATCCATCTGGTAGCGATATCCATTGTGACTGAGGAGGTCCAAGCCAAACTTGCTGACGGAGACAACCGAATACACTTTGGAAAGCGACCCGTCGGTCTTACTATAGCTCACATCCGAGCCAGGTCTCGGATAGCGCCCTTGCGTTTGGTATGTAGAGCATGGAAACAAGCTAGTAAGTATCCTCTTCTTTTTTTTAGTCCTCATCAGCGCTTTCCTCTGCAATATCTGATCATGACACTCGATGTATGCGTAATTATTTCAATCACTTTAGCCGAAACTATCCCTTTTTGGTCTGAACTTGCAACTGTGTTTGGGTTCCCTCATAATATCAGACCTTATCGCGAGAACGATTGCCTGATCACACAACTGTGCTGGGTCTGTCATTTTGCACGTTTTCCTCTCTCCCAACCTGCCGCCTATGTCCGCACAACGCTCGGAACGGTTTGGATATGTAAACTTCACTTGGCTGTTCCGTTCTGCGGTCGGTGTCTACGGTCGAGAATAGATCCTGCCTTTCGCTCAAGACGACTTCAGTGGATAGGTCCTCGATCGAGTCTTCCGGAGTATACCGCGCCAAACGAGGATATCGACCCTGGGTTGAGACTCACTGAAGATGATGATGTGGAGGATGAAGATGACGATATAAACGGCGGAGTCAACGCCGGAAGAGAACTCTATGGACCCAACATGGCATGTTGTCAACGCTGCCGATATGAGTGCCTTCAGGAAGCAGTGACTAAACGAGACCCTGCTGTCCGTATCGACCTCGAAGACAATGGGGATCTCGAGTGTTTCTTCCAATACGTCGAAAGAGCTCAAGGATCAGCCGAATCGATTGCCGTGGATCTTCTGGAAAGACGATGGTTGGCCCGTTGGACTAAATTCCATGACCTTGCTACGCAAGTCGTCCAGACCGAGAAAATCAATCCGGTTACAGCCGCATCGGCCGATGGTAACGACATGAGAGCAATTTTCAAGGCTTCCATGGGAATTGAAGGAGATGGAAGCGAGCCAATGACAGAGGCACTCGAAAGGGAGCTCGCTCAGTTCGAGTACGAAGCTGCTGTCGCTCGCGAGGAGAATGCTGCTAGAGTTATTGGAGCAGAGCACAACAATAGCGACGGGGAAAGACAGACGGATGAGGAAGGGCAAGGGCAAGAAGATGAGGAAGAAGAGGAAGAGGAAGAGGAAGAAGAAGGGGTAGAGTTGACACCAGGAGGGTACATTCAGATCGTAGAAATGGCCACCGAAGCTTGGATTCATCAACGTGTGATTGACGGATTCTGGGTCTCTCCGCTCGAACAACGAGCTTTTCAAGAGACTTTCTCTCAACAAACACCATCATCCGCAGAGGGAGACATCACATTAGATGTGGTTCACCCGCTCAGTTCTTCAACCCTTGGATCTAGCGTATGCACCACTTCTTCGCATCCCAACGGACCTCTTCCACCCGCTGGCGGAGCTCTTGACCAAAAGACCATCAATCTATATTCCCGAAAGCTTCGATCTATACTCCTTCCCGGACTCGGTCAGATTGCGAGGCTTTGTGCACTCCAAAAAGATCCATTGAACGTAGCACCAAAATTAGGCATTCATAAGCTATTGGAACTGTTGAGGCTACCAGGAGCTTGGGTGCACGGAGGTTTGGATTGTATGGAACTCGCATTGGATCAAGCTGATGGGCCCGAGCAAATCTCGACCATGCCTGCGGAGATCCTATCGCCACCACCATTGATACGCCATCCTAACAACATCTCACCCTCAGAAAGCTTATCATTCATGCCTACATCGTCAACAGCCAAAATGTACACGATCGAATCACCATCGTCTACTGACTCAATAAGTCCGTCGGCACCTTCATCCCATACAACCTCTCCGATTCGAACAGGATCTTCTCCTCCTACCTCGCTATCTCCACCATCTTGCGCTCCTACAATTGCCCTTATAACCCCAGATCCGCCTATTGTTTCGTCTACCTTGAGCTCCGTGCCAAGCCCCAAGCCAAACCCGGCTCAGAACATGAAGAAGATTGATCCTCGATTTCCTCTATCTCCTAAAACATCTCGTCCGGTCCCGCAGATCCCTCGTGTGCCTTTGGATGCTTCAAGGTTAGGACTATATACTAAGGACATCATAAAAAGGGCTTGGTGGGATGCTTGTGATGACATGAGAAGATGTGTATGTTCGATCTGTTTGAGGGGCCTGAAAGCTCAGCGAGAAGGGAGGCAAGACGAGGGAATTGTGTCAGATAGAGAACCGAAGGATGAAAATGACGAGATGCAGGAGGAACAAGAGGAGAGAGGTAAGAGGAAAGGAGGTAACGAGGATTCAAGAGCAGGGGACAAGAAGCAGCGGATTGAAGTTGATGATTGAAGTTCTGTTCCTCTTTGATAAATTTCGTTTCTTTACTATCCATCTCATTTATTTCTCTCCTTGTCATTTCCTAGACTCGTGGCATACTCTTTGCCTAGCGATCACGACCTTTTGTAGATCTTTCGTTGTTGATTATCAAGCCATTACATCTCACATTTCTTTTTCCCATACCTTGCATTCTTTCTTACAATCTATATATCGTTGCATTTTCTTCTTATAGTTATTTTCTCACGAGTCTTTCACGATCCCTTATTCTTTCTGCTCTCTGGACAATCCATTCTTATGATAACGACGACGAGTCACGTCACAAATTACCAATAAGAAAGTCATCGATCCTGTCTTCGTCTATCCTCTCTTTTTCTTTTCTGTTTTCTATCTCTTTACTTTTTGAGAAGACCAAGGCAAGCATAGTCAACTCTGTCTACTTCAGTTTCGATTATCTTCGCTCATCCAATGAAGAAATCATCCTTATCGGACAAGAGAGAAGTCGGGCCAAATCAAACAAAGTGGAACAGAGAATGCAATTATACATAATCTTCAAGATCACGAGAAGGACGGAAGGAAAGAAATGAACGTATGGGAAGGAAAAAGCAATATGGTATAAGGTTCTGATGGCTCTGTAAACGGAAGGTGTAAGAATGTCTAAAGCAGACATGACACGAGGGACATTGAGAAGGTAAGAAGGTTTACAAGTATACACAGCTAGTAGTGGTCAAGGAGAAAAAAGAGGCTCAAAAAGACGAAACGGAAGATATGGGCTTAAGCAGCCTCTTGCTGATGGTCCACGAACTCGTTGGCGTTCTCTCTCGAGATGGCTTTGATGGAAGAAACCTTCTCATTGTTGAAGAACACACCATAACATTTATCAGCTTGAGCAATCATTTCTGGTCGGAAAGTCGTTGTGATGAACTGGGCATTGGCGGATAATTGATGGATCATCTCTAGATGACGAGGAAACGAATACATGGACGATAACCTTTAAGTCAAGAGTATGCGTCAACAAAACAAGTAGGGGAAAACGCACCAGCGACAGAGGCTCGGTATTGAGCGTCCAGATTCGCGTCGATCTCATCAAACAAGTAGAACGGAGCAGGGTCGTTTCTTTGAATTGCAAACACTATTTAGATGAAATCAAGGACAAATGACTATTAGAGCCGGGATTAGAGAATTAAGCAGACAGATTCCATATTCTCATACCTAACGTCAAAGCGACGAGCGCCTTCTGGCCTCCCGAAAGCTGCTGAATTCGAAGTCCTTCGTCGGATTTCGAATTGAATGACACCTGTGATTCACATACATACCATGTCAGCTTTAGCACACGCGAAGAACCTTAGATAAATACAACTAACTTTGATGGAGACTCCAGTATAACTGTCGATGACCGACTTCCTGGTCTCATCTCCAGAGTCATCATCCTCATCGTCCTGATTATCTGTACGCTTGTTCATTACCAATCGGCCTCGTCCAGCCGGAACAAGCTTCTCAAAGATTTCTCCAAAGTGCCTCGATACTTCGTTGAATGTGTTCTCGATCGCCGCATCCTTCTTTCGATCCAAGTTTTCAATCAATTTTCGAATTGACTCGGCTGATTTGGCCATGCCTTCAAATCGACTATGGATATCGTCCCGTTGCTTGGAATACTTTTCGTACATCTGGAGTGCTTTTTTATTGACATGGGAGTACTTGCTGAGCGCAGTCTTTGTCTTGTGGAGCCGTTTAAGCAGCTGTGACGAGTCGTAATTTGTTCAAGTGTCAGCGGAGACAAGGTGATAAGATGATAAGATGAATGTCTACCAGAAAATACACATACCCTAGCCGAATCGACGTCCTTGTACTTTTCGAAGGCCTCCTCAGGTAAGACTCCTAAATCCCGGATAAGCTTCGTACAGTCATCCTTGCGCTCCGTAAGGGTCTGTCTCTTAGTAATGTACCGCTCCACTACTTTCTGAGATCTAGCAATATCACGACCATCTTTCATTTGTTCAACTTGGGTCGCCTCCAGAGTTGCAGTCGATCTTTTGATCTCTTCAGCCAGTTTGTCTTTGCGTGTCTCATTCTCTGACGAGACAGATCGAATCAAATACGGGGGTAAACTCGCCTTGTGATAAGTTTCAAAGACGAACTATGTCAAACAATTTTAGTCAAGTTGAACTTACTCTTGATCAAATCCTGCAAAGCAGAGATGTTTCGTTGGAGAGCCGCCGACTCGCGTTGTCGAGATTCGAGACCTTTTCCATCAAGCCCTCCATCATCGGCAACCATACCTAGATTTTCGAGCTGGGTACGCAAACCAATCTGTCTTCGAAGTAAACTCTCATTGAGCTCAATGTCCAGAGCATCCCTCCGGCTTGTGATCTATAGATTATCAACGAATCAAAACAGTATGAGTATTCAGAGAATTGAATCCTACGTAAATGAAAGCTCAAATAGAGAAAATAAGGTTCTCACTTCAGTTCGTTCGGCAGCTGTCTCTCTCAACTCTCGCTCTCTGTTCTCCGACTCCTCAGATAGGTCTTCAAGTCCTCTCTGATCTTCGCTAGATAACCTCCCAGTCATGGTTGTCTGAAGTTCCGCCTCTAGTGCCTCCTTCTTCGCCTGAAGTTCGGTCACGTCTTGCTGAGCTTCGTCTCTGACAGTTTCAAGCCTATCTATCGACGACTTCAATTCGTCTTCCTCCTTCAGTAAAAACATCAGCTCATCCTCGAGTTTGCCTCTGGCTGTATGAGCCTGTCTTCGTTTAGACTCAAGAACCTGGGTGGAACCAACGAGCCGAGTTATGTCCTGTTCGATTCTGGCGATACTTTGCTTGACCTCAGATAGACGGGCCGAACCAGTGTCAAGTTTGTCTTGCCACTCTTTTTGAATCCGAACAGTCGAAGTTCGAGATCGCCGGACATCATGATATCCACCGGTTAATGCTCCTTGCCGATCGGCTCGATCTCCCTCGAGTGTGATGACGTTCAAACGATGAGATCGTCTGAAAGCCGTAGCGATTTGTAAATCCGGAGCAACTACGGTTCCTCCGAAAACCTGAAGATCAAACAGCAACAGAAAAGTGTGAGTAACCTTTCATACGATAATCGATATAGATGAAAAATAGCCTGATAGCAGATATAGAACTGACCTGCTCAAAAGCTTTAGATAGCTCTGGTGCGTATCGAAGTGTTCTGATGAGTGGAATTATATCTCCAGTGTCCGGATAAGCATGAGAAGCAACCCGAAGTCGATTGAGCGGAAGGAAAGTCAATCGACCAGCTCTCTCGGAGTTCATGGCCTCCACAATTCTTGAGGCTGTCTCATCCGTGTCGACTACAACATGGAAAAGACTGATTGATAAGACACGAGGAAGTTCAGCATGGATGCATACGTCTCGTTAAGGCGCATGGAAGGTCACATGATCTGTATCTTGAAGAAACACTAACCTGTTCCCAGCAGTTTCCTCGACAGCCAAGGTATACTTATCATCGACTTCGAAAAGCTGATAGAGAGGTCCATAAACGCCTTCGATATGTAGTCTTTGAACAATCTGGTTCAGAGAACTCAATCCAAGCGCGGTATCCTATGATCCAGAAACATAAATATACGTCAGAAATGATAGCGTTCATAATATAATGTATATGCATATAGATGCACGCACTCGGTCCATCATCGTCAACAGACTTCGCTGGGCTTCTTCAAGCTTCGTCCGAGCGTGGTTGACAGACGATTCTAACGTGTGGTCTTCTCTCCAAAGATCCCTGAGGAGATTTTGGTTGTGGTACAGTGAGCCCGTTCATACGACAGGATCAATTGATGAGCATGTTGTTTACAAAGGATGAGAGTCATTTTTCTTTTGGAAAAAGGCACTCACTTTCTCTGATCAGTAAGAATCTCCATCTCATCTTGCACCTTCTCCAGCTCTGCTTTAGAGTCACTCAGTACTGTCCTCCTCTCTGATATTTGGCTTCGAGCCTCCTGAATGCTCCCCTGAAGCTGCTCTAGCTTGTCCTCCTCCTCCGATAATCTAGATCCGAGGTCTTCTGCCTTGCCTGTTTGCTCCTCAGTGAGAGTCACGATAGACCTTAGTTCTGATCGAAGATAATCGTCCCGATCCGCCTGATTCCTGAACTGTGTGATTCTTGACTGCTTGGCATAGAGGATGTCTAGCCTAGCTCGAGTCCTTTCCAACGCCTGCCGATTTTCCTTTTCCTCACCAACAACCCGTCTGAACTCCGGTTCAACTTCGGCGAGCTCGGCATTGACCTGAGTAATTCGGTCCTCAATGGAAGCGAGCTCCTGCTCGAGATATTCTCTACGTTCCGTACTTTCCCCTGACGAAAGCTGAAGATCGGCGATCACACAGTTGACCTCGGTTCGTGATCGGACAAGGTCCAGTAGCTCTTTCTCCGATTGTTGAATGGACATGTTCAGTTGCAAAGTCTCTTGATTACTAGCCGAGACAAGGTTCTCTAAATCCTATTTGACATACACATTGTATCAAAACATTCCGAGAGTCAATGGTCAAGCACACAGCGCACAAGAAACTTAAATAAATACATGATGGAAATATATGCGAACCTGAATGATCTTCTCTCTTTTGATAAACTCCTCTCTGCGAACCCTGCTATCATCCAGACTGCTTGCCCTGTCCTCCTCCATCTAACGGATGTACGCGGCCACATCAGCGCACGAGTTCAACTTTTGTTATCTTGCTTGCTTCACCACAAAGGAAAGGAGAAGAAACTCACCTTAGCCAAAGTTTCTCCGATCTCTTCAAGCTCATTGGTGTAGATCGAGTATTCCAATGCTTTCCTGTCTCTGTCTTTCTCCTGGAACTCTTTAAGCTCGCCCTTTTCCTCTTCGAGCTCTTCTAACCTAGCATCTACTGCTTCCAAAGTTTTTACCATCTTTGCTCTCTTCGACTCTGTATTTCGAAACGAGTTCAAGAGAATCTATCAGATGAACAATCTTAGGTGTTGAAGGCAAATTCGTAAGAGGTGAGACGAACCGGCATTTTCGAGGGTCCTTATACTCTCTGCTTTCTTCTCGTCATAAAGCGTTGTTCCAGCGACTTCCTTCAACAGGTCCAGACGTTCTTTGTCCTTTGCATTGGTTAAAAATGTGATCTAGAAAGGTAGAAGAGAAAAGATTCATAGAGGCAGTTCCCGGGCGGAAGGGTAGACCTGTCAGTCAATGTGATCGCATTCTCTGAACCATTACCAACGTGAGTTGCGAGAGAAGAGAAGGACAGGAATTGGACGCACCCTCCCTTGAGGGACAATATAGTAGGGGTTGCTTTTGCTAAAACCAGCGCTCTCCAACAGGTTCATCACCTCCGCCTTACTCGAACTCTTCCTGTCAACTGAATATTCGTCCTTCTTCAACCCAATCGTTCTTCTTAACGTGACTTCGTCCTTACCCGTTGGAAATCTAGCATCCTCATTCGAAAAGACAATTTCTACGAATGCGCTCAACGTGGTAGCCGTACTTAGCCCTTCGTGAAGTAAAGACTGTCGATCTTCTCTAGACATCGAGGTGTAGGCATCGGAAAGGACAAAACGAATAGCGGAGAAAAAGTTGGATTTCCCGGATCCGTTTCGGCCAACGACGACATTGTGGGAGGACGAAAAGGGTTCGATTGGAGTTTGGTCTCTGTAGGACTTGAAACCCTGGATTGTCAATGTCTTGATGTGCATCTTTGGGTATACAAGGGGGAGAAAGTAGGTACTCCTTCAACTGGGAGATAGTGGTAAGGGTCGTGACAAAGGAAGACAGAAGTGAGACAAAAGAGATGGTAATATCTGTCAGAACGAAACGCGTTGTGACGCGTCCCGATTCGGAAGTGTGCTCATTTATTGACGCGTTTGTAACGTGTTTAACACGCGTGCATAAATCAATCAACTTTCTATTCATCCTCAATCTCTGAACGGAGAAGATCTATAAGTCGTAAGAATAGATCAGTTTCAAACAAATCAACATTGAAAGAAACATATATCACGAGGATCATCTAACGAATCAAGATCTCCCAATCCTCCGCAATCAGCACCTCTGGATTCTTGATCACCAACTCACTCGCTCTTCCCTTCTTTGTTGAATCCGCTCCCACACCAGCCGTCCACTCGAACATTGCCGATGAACCAGCGCCACTGAGGATTCTCACTTCCTTCGGCTGAGATTTCAAACCGAGTACAACGATTCGTTCCACTCGAACATGGCCAATCTTCTTTGCCCATTTGTTCGGTCCTCCAGACAGATATCGATCCAATGTCGTCTGGTCAACACCAGTCTCCGCTGGTCTCGCTCGTACAAGATCTTGACTCTTCAGAACACCATCCTGGAAGTCAAAACCTCGCCAGATGAACTCTCCTTGCTCGAAAGCGTACGAATCTCCATCATCAGAGTATAACTCTCCTGAGGCGGTCGAGTCCTTACCAAGAGACACGAGAAGGGTGTACGGGTCCTGCCACATCAAAGGGGACGATCGCCTAATCCGGGTTCGCAGGGGAATAATGTTGGATCCTTGATGTAACAAGGGCGCAGCAGAAAGTGGGGCATGGTAGCTGACGTTTCTTCCAACTTTTGAGGCGGGGTAGAGTTCGTGGCTGAAGTAATCGTAATAGGGCTGCGACCGAGGGAAAGTGATGTGAATACAAAAGAAAGGAAAATCACGCTTCAAAGGCAAAAAAGACAGACAAACCTGGTTATCGCTAAGGTAGATGTCGGTGCGGTCAGATTCTTCCTCGACAATCGGCTTGGCCAACAAGCCGGTCCTGCCGATATAGAACTGATCATCCATCGCATATCCAGCCGGATCCTTAGGGAAGTTTACATATTGAGGTCTGTCCAACAAACAAATCGACCATGTTAGCCAGTGTGACTGCACGCCGCCGAAAAAGCCTTTGCGATGCGCGATAGCTAAGCCAATGAGGTGCGACTTTACCGAAGGACAGGAATTCCATCCACAGAGGCCTCTCTAAAAGCAGTATACCAGATAGGAAGCATGGCGTATCGAAGCCGGATCATATCTCTCACAATTGACTTATACGGTTCGTCTAACAGGTACGGTTCTCGTCGTTTGGTGTCAATATGAGCGTGAGCACGGAAAAAGGGCATGAAAATTCCGGCTTGATACCATCGGACGAGGAAATCCGGAGAGGGATTCTGAGTTTGATATCAAAAAGAGTTGTATGTCGGTGCCGATGTTCATGATTTGAAGAGTGATGATAAATGAGCTTACACCAAAGAATCCCCCAACATCGGCTGGAAAGAGAGATAAGAAGAAGAAACGATCAGAGCTTTTCATCACCTAGTCCTATGCATAATTTGAAGAATCTAAGATACATACCTCCTGCAAAGATCATCCCGGCTATGCCGTTCGACAACAACATCGGGAAACTTCCTGCCAAATGAGTCCACGTGCCCATGTTGTCACCTGTCCAGATTGCTCCGTACTTTTGTGATCCGGCAAAGAAAGATCTTGAGAGTACAAACGGCCTCTTAGGAATCTCTTCCCGAGCAATTAGAGCCAGAGCAGTTTGTTTGTGCTATAAACAGACGGAAGTCAAGAGATGCGTGTCAGTTCAGTTGAATCGATGCGGTTTCAGGAAAACTGCGAAAAAAAGGACTAACAAACATGAGGCCGTTGACGTTGTGACTGAGGTCGACCATAGTTTCTTGTCAAACCCGCAATTCAAGTTTTGTAATAGAATAATCAACGCTCTTACATATCTCTGTTTTCCCACTTTCCATCTTCGTAAAGAGTGTCCTTCGGCAGGGTGATCTCTGGACCATTAAACACAGATGGTTCTGGATGCGCAAGGGAAACCATGAATAAGAGTCAGCTCTAAACACCCAGACAATTCAAGGATATACTTGGGACGGACCGTTCATATCGTTCCAGATAAACAAGTTCTTTGCCGAGTTCTATGATGGTGATAAGACAGGATAGAAGAATAGATACGTTAAACATGTCGATACCATTGATCAGGGAGACGGACGAAAAATAGAGACGAACTGTCCACTTTTCGAACTTGAACATGCCGGTCCAATAATCCCAGCTTCGTTCATTGAAGAAATCGACCCAGGCCGAGCTTCCGGTCCAGCACCAACCTTCATAGTTTGTCTTTCCATCGGCGTTTTTGATCAAAACATCGGCTTCCAGAGCCTCCTTGTAGACATAGAACTCTTCGGTCCGTTTGATGTGCGGGTCAACGATAGCCACTACTTTTCGTCCTTTATCTTCAATTTGTTTAAGCATGCCCTTGACGTCTGGGAACTTTTGCGCATCCCAATCGAAATACCGGTGCTCGTCTGCATACTCGATATCCAGCCAGGTCACATCAAGTGGGAAGCCCTCGCCGTCTGCATCAAACCTTCTATCGACCTCGAGCATATCCTGCTGATCAAGATAGTTCCATCGGCACTGGTGATAACCAAGGGCCCAGTGAGCTGGCAAGGCAGACGGTCCGGTGAGCGAGGCGTATTGTTTGAATAGCGCATCTGGAGAGGCCGTTGATCCAGGAAGCAAAAACAGGTCAAGAATACCAGATTCAGACATCCAGTGGGTGTCGATTCCACCAGCGGTAGGTCGGGTGACATCCACCCAAGTCTCAGAGGACGATAGGTAGAACACACCGACGGACGAGGAAGGAGAATGAGCGTGCATTAAAGGTATCGCTCCGTAGAGTGCCATAGGCGAGGAAGCCTCATACTCAAAGATGTCGACATTGAACAGTCGATAGGGGTCCGAAAAGTAGTCACCATCAGTAGTTGGAAGAGACAACGGAGCAGCATGCTCAGGAATACCGTAGACATGTGTGGCCGCCGGGAACGAGATGTCGATGGAAAGTGCCTCCGGACCTAAAATATGGTAAGTGAGTCGCCTTTCTCAAAAGATTCTGTCATGTAGAGCAAACATATTCACCTTTTGGTTTGGTGTCCTTCCAAGACTTCCAGTTTTCTTCGAACAAGCCCTTGTCGTACTGATCCCTCGATCCCTCGAACCAGGTAGGATCCGGCTTTGGATCGAGAACGGTCTGACCTTCAGTGGATTCCTGGGCAAGCGCCTCCAGATCATCTGGTGGCGATGTTTTGAGCTCTTCTGGCTTGAGTCTGAAATGTTCCATGTGAAGTAGACCCTCTCCGTTGAGGACGATCTGAGGAATATCCGGAACGGACGATCTGTAGAGCTCGATTCGAAGAGGGTAATGAAGGATGTCGAGTCGAAGCTTGTCCGAGTCTGACCCGTATGTGATGTTGGATCCCCAAGAATCAGTTTCTAAATTGAAAGATCCTTGTTTAAGAGCGTCCGGAACTAGAGTCCACTTTTCGGACTCGTTGTAGCGTTGACGAAGTCCGTGATGCTCGTCCATCCGGATTCTAGCAATCCCATCTGACCCGAGAATATTGATGGAAAGATCGTATCTGATCTCTGGGTGGAGATCATTCAAAACCTGAAATTTGACTGTATATGGGGCGCCTCCATCGGTATCACGAATTAGACCAGTACCATTGATGTGATAAGGAGACTGCCAATCTGGAGTATCTCTTGCCCTGGAAGAAAGAGGACGGAGTCTATTACAGAAAGAGGATTGTGCGCAAGTCTTGAAGTCTTCCTTCTTCACCGCCTTAGCTGGATTGGACGAGAGGAGAACTAAAGTGAGAAGAGGAAGAAGCCAAGAGTGAAGCATGGTTAACCGATTCGATGTTCAACACCGGGTCTCGATGCAGATAGTGGTGAAAGACGAAGCAGAAGAAGGAAACAAGGAAAGACAAGGAAAGAGATGGTGAAAAGGGATGTAATGGGAGACGAGCCTGTCCATGCACAGCTCTTGAGAACTAAACGAGACACTACAAATATTTGTAATATGTATTAGAAATCTGTTAATGATCTAAGGTAACAAACCACGAGGTATTAGAAAAAGATCGTAGTAACTACTAGAGAATATGTAGAACATTCAGGAGTATACGACTGAGGCACAAGCCGGAGACATCCATAATTTGAACATTTACAGCACTCACTACTCTCTTGAGTTGACTCGTTCCAAGCATACATCTGATGGCCCTTCAGATCCTCCTTTCTACAGGATCCGTCCTCAAGTTCTGGTCGGTTGTCCCATACTTGGCGCTCGGGATCTTTCTTTGGTGGCTTCGAGTGTTTATCGATGGTTCGTCTGTTGTTCCTACAGACTCATTTGGTTGTTGATTGAAGATCACCTCGCTTACCGCTACATTAGCGACTGTCATCGCCTATTTCATCTGAATCCCGAATTTCTTTTTCAACGGACAGGAACAAAGAATACATGGGAAAGAGATTGGAAGAGTAGACGAGTTATCGTTGTTGTGAGTCTTTTCCCGTCAGGTATCCTTCTCTGAACTTAGAGAGCTCTTTGTATATCATTAAAACATCGATCTCCCTTGCTTCTTTTTCAGGGCCCACCAACACCACTTGTGATCTCTCTTCTCGATCATCTCACCACTCAGAACTGTCAGACACTCTACTTACCACCGTCACTTCCACCCAAGCTGCTCCTCCTTCTCCAGGCTATTCAGCTTCGCTCGTCTGACCATGTTCAACCTAAAGCATACTTCGCCCCTCAGCCTGAGGTAGGCTCTGATGACGACGCAGAGATAACAACTAAACCCCCAATCACCCCAGAGGACACACTTGAGATCGATCAAATTTTAAATGCCGAACCAATGAATCCGAAGGACTACATGGATATCATGAGATTTGTCAAGCTCTGGGCTGGTCGGAAAGGCGGCTTGGGAGATGACAAACGAGTAGACGCTATCATTTGGGCATACGGTGTGGGCGAGGTCATTGACCCGCTCTTGGTTACTCCATCATCCTATACCGGTTTGAGTTCTCCCTTTTCGCGTCCCGAAGCAAACCAGACTGGCATGTTTGCGTCTGAGAAGGAAGAGGAGAAAGCGCGGTTCTCGTTCTTCACACTGTTTCTCCCCCAGATACTTCAGTCGATCTCGGCCTCGTCTCGCTCAGTACGGCTCATCAACCTCATCCATCCGCTCTACCCGGCGGGATACAAGACATCTCCTCTGCTTCATCCGACGCCCTCAACTTCTCCGACCGATTCCGCTTCTCGTGCAGATTCAAAGTCATTTTCGGAAGCAGCAACAAGATCGCATCATGCCATGCGATCGATCGTCTTCTCTGCTCACTTCCAGCGAATCCTTGACGCGCTCGCGCTCAAGGGAGATGCTCAGGGTGAAGTTCCAGATCCGGAGGCCACTGGAGGCCATGGAAGTTCCTTTGAAAGACCAGATGACAAGCCGGATCAGGCAGAAAAGAATCCTTCGTTAGAAAAGGAGCACAAGTTGTCAAAAAAGATCGAGAGACACTCGACGATCCAAGTCATCAGCGTTGCCCCTGGCTTTCACTTTTCATCTGTACTCAAGCCATTTTTGATCAGACAGTCTCAAGGATCATTGTTTGTCCAGGTCATGTGAGTGTTCATCAGTTGAGAATTTATCTCTATATACAAGGTGATTGACAAATCGTTTTTGCATCAAATTCAATATGCACACAGGTGGAATGTGGTTTTGCCATTCAGGTTGATCCTTGGACCGTCGTCTCACCAGGCAATTCAATCCGTATTGTTTGCGTTGTGTGCTCCTCCCAAACTGAGTGGCTGGGGAAGCGTCATCAAGGATTGCAAACAGGTTTGGTGAGGCTCTTTCATTTCTTTCCTCCTTCCTTCTCAGGAATCTATCGTTGTTATCCGTGATGCATCCTTACTTCTAGGTCTTCTTTTTGGCGATGTATATTTGCGCAATGTAATAGGGTTCCGCCAGCACTTCGAATGGATGAGAAACTAGGCCGGGAAGTGTGGGAGCAGATGGAAGCTGACCTTGCAGCTGAATTACCGGGTAAGAAAATAAGCTAGATAGTATGATACCAGACATATGATGGTCTATGTCATCGAGAAAATGTAGCAAAAGGAGAACAGTGCAAGTGCAGGAGATAAACATATGGGCAAAATTGAAAAATTCTGGCGTCGACAAGATTCGGACCGAGTTCCGGATTCGATACATCTGTGTTTGCGTGTACCACTGCGTTTGCGGCGTGCTGAACATACATTCAAGTCCATCTCAATAGGTTAACTCATTCTCCTAGCAAACCTTCTTCATTTCACTAGCTATCTTCCATCAAGAAGCTGCTAGATTGTACCGGAACAGCTTAAAAACGAGGCGGAACAGGAGATATGCCACCAAATTCGAGCCAAAGTTTAGGGATGATAGGAAGGTCGTCTTGTGCAGAATGTAAACGGCGGAAACTGAGATGCGATCGACAGCGTGAGTGTTTCGTTTGTTTCAACCTCTGCTTCTCCACCAACACCTCACATGACATGGCCCTCATCTCGGACTGAAATAGGAACTGATTCGGGTCTTATTTGCATAAACGATGGGGGTTGATGGGAGGATGAAAAAGTACCATGCAATCAATGCGCTCGGAGGGGATGTGGAGGGATCTGTCCAAATGGAGTTTTGCCTCCCAAGAATGCGATGTTCGTGACTTCCCTTCATCTTTCTGTTAATACATATGCTAATCTAGTTACGGATGATGCACTTGCTGTGAATCGTGTTCGTTCTATACATATTTCTCTTGTGTCTGTCAATCAACAAATGGATGAACGAACAGCAAAGGATCGGTATACGAAGCTCTAGAAGAAAAGGTCAAGTTACTCGAGGCCACCCTGATTGAGCATGGTATTTCCTTACCGACTGGTTCTTCAGGTCCTTTCGCAATCAAGCAACAAAGATCTTCAGGCCTCTCCAATAACTCCTCATCATCTATCTCTGGTGGAATTTTTAATCCTGATCCTTCGGAATCCAACTCGACATCGACAACTACTCATATTCAGACTTTACCCCTGACGAAACCTGTCGGTAAAGATGTTGACATCGAAAGGACGTGGAAGAAGGAGGGAAGTGATGGTGATGAGTCTGACAATGATTGGATCCCGGCGTTAGGAACTTTGGAATTGGGAGCGGGGGGTAGCGCAAGATTTGTTGGAGCTACAGCCTCGAGCGAATGGTATAACAACCAAGTATGTACCATCGCTTCATATCGTGTGATTGCAATGTGTACTAAAATGTCAAGGCCAATTTGGTAGAGCCTTCGAAACCACCCCGCATCTTCAACTCATTCGGAAACACCCCTTCTAATAGATAGACTTTCCTCCTCACAATCGGAAACAACCTTCTCTCCTTCTGAGTCATCCAACCACCTTTCTTATGTTCAAATCAGGAACTTATTGCCTTCTAGGGAGGAAGCGCAAGCCCTCGTTCAGTTCTTTTACCGGCATTATGCCTGGAAGTTAGTCTGGTCCTTTGTCTTCTCCAACGTCTACATGTTCTCAAGAGATCGAGTGCTCATGTTTAGTCTCAAACTTTCAATCCAGTCATAACGTCATCACAGAATCGAACTTCTCTGTCTACTTCGATGCCTTCTTCCCTAAATTCTCTCCCTCTTCTTCCGACTCTTCTCATGTCCAGCCTCATCCAACAAATGAACTCTATGACTCCGACACCCATCCTCATAAACTAGCCTTACTCTTCGTGGTCTTCGCCATGGGGTCCCATTTCAATTTGGAAATCAGTCCAGGTTCAGATAATGGGTCGAGGAGATGGTATAAGCTATGCTTGAAAAGCATGGGATTGAGAAATTGTCTGGAAGAACATACCGTCGCAGGTGTCCAAGCTTTGGTAAGTCACTTTGACCTTCATCATTCCTGCAGAGACGGCATGGCTGAATATTTGTGTTTTAAATCTTGCGATCTCTTATCACCAGCATATTATGGCAAACTACCAACTGTGAGGTTTCTTTATATTGAGGTAATCAGATAACAGATCTTGATCACCAACCTGTCTATCCTCACAGCGCGGTGGACAGGATCAGTGGTGGGGATAGCTCATGGCCGATGTGGGGAATGATCGCTCGGCTCACTCAAGCAGTATGTTTCATCATTTCAAGCTGTCTGTTTTGCTAATATTTGATACAGTAAAAGCTTATGCTGCACCATTTTCTTTCGATTGTGATTTTCACTCAGATGGGTATGCATCGGGATGGCCAAAAATGGAACTTACCACCGGAAACAATCGAGGAAAGAAGGTTAGTATACTGAACTTCTTTTTTACCTTGATTTTTGATACCCCAAACTAATGACGACAATATATCATCAACATGAAAGACGTCTATTTTGGGAGACATATACAGTTGAGGTCTTCCAGGTGAGCATCTTTAGGACATTGATATAGATTTTGAATTAAATTTTGATCCGCTCTGATGTTTGTGACGGCGGTACTGGTCGAACAGGCAAATTGTTTCGGACGACCGTGAGTCAAATCGAGTCTTCTGTTGGTCAAATCAGAGTTCGTCTCGCTCACACCTCGGCGTTCATCCATATATCCCTTATGACGAAAGAGGCGGCATGTCAGCCAAACATTATGAAGTTGAATTTCCGCGCGAGTTAGAACCGATTCCTCTCAACCCGCCGGAGATGGGCTTCACTGAGCCACCCGTCGGCTACATGACTAGAAAGTTTCAACTCGCGATCGTCTCTAATGAGTATGTTTCAACACTCTCTGCTTTGTTTTCTGCCCTTGAGAGATATTTCGGGTCGATCTCATATAAATTCCTTGCGAAGAGTACTTGATCAGATCATGACTATCAAGCCGCAGTCGTATTCTGAGATCAAGGCCCTCTGGCAAAAAATGTCAGTCAAAAAGATTCAGATTCCCATTGTGTTATGTTTAAAGTTGGCGCTGAGCTCATACCAATCGATCTCTCACATTTCAGTATCACCTTCGAAAGGTCCATACCATTTTGGCTTCGCTGTCGACCAGCTTTATTGGCTACCCCATCTGCTTATCCCGATTTCAAAGAAGCGACTCGGTGTTCACCCGAGCTCAATAAGTCTGAACTGAAGCTTACATTTCAGGTGCGTATTCTTCTTTTTATCTCCGTCGATCATTGATTGATAGGTTAACCATTCATCATCGTTCGGAGTTTTTTTTCTCTTTGTAGCAACATACACATGTGCTCAATATCTGTGAAGCTATCATGTTCTTATTAAGACCATATTTTGCGAGAGCACTGCAAGAGCTGCCGATAGATCCTAGCCAGAACCGATACGGCGAGGCTTATCTTGCAGTAGTCGAAAGGTGTGGGGTACGTGCTTTGATTTGTCGTCACTTAGAACTGCATGGTTATCTGATATTTAATCGATCGTATTTACTTCATAGGTGATCATCGCAATCGTCACAAGTATATATTCTATTTATCCTCAAATCGCGCCTCGACATTGGTTCTTTTGGGTCAGTGAGTTTTACGTTGACATTAGGCGCTGTGCATCATGTGAGCTGATATACTCCTTTGCTTGGAAACCGGATATTAAGTATCATGCATCCTCAGCTGCAGTTTGCATGTCCTCCTTAATTATTGCTGCTCCCCAATCACCATTAGTTGCTTACGCATGGCAGAATCTTCAGACTGTATGCGATCTATTCGCCGAACCACAACAATCAAGGTCAACGAAAGCCTCGCTAGCACTCTTGCTCCGACTGCGTCAGAAAGCGTACGACGTTTTGACATCTCAACAACATCCTTCTGCTTTCTCCGGAATCGCTAATCCCAACGGCTCGGATAATAGCGCTAGCGGGGCAAACGAGCTTGATAAGGAAACTTCGCAAGAGTTTGCGAATGTTCTAGGGTTACATACTCAATTGATCGAAAGAGTTCATAAAGGAGCTTCACGATCTTGGGTCATCAGACAGTCAGGCTCTTCTCCAGGAAGGGAACGACAAAGAAAAACTTTTCAAGAGCCTGCATACGGAGGACAATCTCACACTCAACGAGTAAGTGTCATCCTTCACTTTCCGTCTCTATCGCATTATCGTTACTGATTTTTGTTTCCACTCTTAGGAACATGCTCAACACCAGCAGGTGGAGACAGAATCAAACCTTTCACCGCCCATCACAAACCTGGCATGGAACGCTCAGGACACCGTCTCACCGGTTGGCAACGCGCCTGAATCACATCTGCACACGACTGCCCTCGCCTCCAGTCATCTATTGCCAGTAAGTCTTATTGGTTTAATTTTGTCTTGTATGTTATACGGTCATTGATCGGATTACGGGACAATATATCTGGGTCACGCTGTAAATTATTCGATGAACAAGACAAACGGTCCCCCAGAAGATCTTCGGATGGATTTGACGTCATTCGATTCGGGCACTGTCGGCTTGCTCGTATGTCACCCTACATCTTGATAACTTTACTGTCATCCTCTCAAATGATTGACAGCCAGATCTCACTCATTCCGAAGGGCGCACTCTGGTCCACAAGCCAAGACGAAGTAAATTATGACTGGCCTTCCCTATCCCAACAAGTCGACTGGGACGGGATCAGTTCAACTTTAGGTCTTGGGCCACTCCGACCTGTTCAACCTCAATCTGCTGAGCCTATCATCACTGGCGATCTCGAGTATAACCAAATATTACCTCACGGAGGTGCGCCGACAACAGGACCAGAGAACGTTCGAGCAAACAGTGCTGGATGAAGATCAAAATCTTGGGAGGAAGCAGATGAAAGACTATGAGTCCATCATCTATCTCCAGGTATTTGAATCGATCAGATGTCACCATCATTATAATAAGACAAATTCGACCGAAATTCAGAGAATGTTGGGCATGACAATAGGACCACATAAACAATTGGATACAAATTTACGAAGACATGGTAAAATTGGATCCTGAAGCCAAAATACGTAGTAGGGAATACTCGTTAAAGGAATCGAGGTCACACTTTCTGACGTGAACGAGGAAAAGGTGGACATGAAACGAGTCCAAGAATATGATCATGAAGAGACTTAAAAGAAAGATAGGAAATATCACGTTACAAGATGATGGTCGGCCTCACGCACAACTTGACTCCGATGCGATTCAAGAGGATTCACAGATCTCACAATCTGATCAGACTGACCGTTTTGTTCATCTGAAATTTCCACTTCGACCAAGCGGCTAAATGAAAGGACTTACAATTTAAATTTTGACCTAAATTATACAAGGAGGTTTTCGAGATAGGGTGGTGCCTTACCGCATGATGTATGGAGCATGACTTGGAAGGCTTCGACTTGATACGTGCTACAGTCTCGCTATGCAAATTCACATAACGGTGCATCCGGTTCTGGGGCTCCTATCTCGTTGTGAATCATCAGACGAACCATCCTGTCCGCTGATCTCTCCAATAGGCGTGCCAGGAGCAGAGCCCGCTCGCCGTCTTCCACTCCAAGCCGTGCCGGTCCCCGCGGCTCGACCTGTCTGTCCGGTGGACCATCCAGCCAAGAAGGATCGTCTCCTTCCCCAACCACCACCGACACCACTGAGCACTGTTCCACCAGTTTCAGTGAGCGATCGTCTGGTCAAACCGGCATTCTGTTCAATCCGACGCTCTAGAGTCTCATTCTCCCGAAGAATATCTCGTCTGGTTCGATCGACCAGGGACCGACCCCAAAATGAACGGAGAACAACTCGTCGGTCATCCATTTCGGACCGACCGGGCTCAGCAGGAGCGCAAGGTCGAACGGGTGGTGCGTATTGGAAGGGAAGCGCTTCATCTATTATTAAGAAAGGCAAACTTGCTAGTCAGTTCTTCTGTGAAACGGTAATGGGTAAGATAGAGACAGGCGCTATCATACGTACATCCAAACCAACCTCGTCGCGGCCGAGCGGCTCGTTGATATTGTTTCATTATATTGAACTTTGAGACGGCGCGACTAAGAGTGAAGCATTCCCAAAAGTATCAAGTCAAAAAGCTCTCGTGAAGGCGAGAGATCTGAATTGATGAGCGGATGCCGCTCGATATTATGCTAGAAGACAAAAAGTGGACTGCATAGGAAAGGAGGACGTACCAGTCGGTGATGGAGATTTCGGCTCCTACTTCTCCTCGGCAAATACATGCTCCCAAGAACTCTGTGACAACACGATCGGTTGCCTTCGTGTTCTATCAATTGGCAGGTATTTGATCCAATATGATAGATCTTCTTGAGCATGTCGAGAGAACAGGGTGACAAAGGACAAAGAAGAGGACGAAGGGAAACCTACATCAATGAGAAGAACGTTCAACTTGTCACACCTTTCAACCACATGCCTGAGTCCTGCCTCTGAGAACCGTTTACAGCCAGCTAGACCGACCCAAGTGAGCTCGGTCTTCTCTTTACCTTTTGATTCTCCACGACCCAAGCTGTCAAGGAAGCTATCTGTCAGCTCGGTTGCGTCTTCCAGATCGATTCGCTTCAGCTTTTTGAGTCCACTAGTGAACCGTATCAACCCTTCGTCCCTCAGGCCTCTACCGACGCCAGACAGATCAAGCATCTCCAAGTTGGGAGCAAGATCTGTCAAGAACTCGATTCCTCGATCAGTGACTCCCTCACAGCCGGCTAAATCTAAAAGCTTGAGTGTAGCGAGCGATCTCTTTTCCCGACCTATGATCCCAAGCTCCTTCCGGGCGAGGACGACTTTAGTCTGTCCGGAAAGAGGTTCGTTATACACTGCTTCCCAACGGACGAATCGATCGAGTAGGTCGTCAGTGAGTCCCTCAGAATGGCTAAGGTCAAGAATACGAAGGGCGGGCAGACCGCGAGCGAGAGCGTCGATTGTGACGCGGTCGACAGTTTGGAAACCCGCAAGCCTGATCTCGCGAATGTTGGAAGGAACGTAGGCGGAAGTCGGAGGTTCGTCTGGAGCGGGGATTCTGAAGAGGGATAAGATGCCGAGCGTGGTCAGTTGGGAGCATCGGCTTACATTCAGCGAGATCAACAAAGGGATTTGGGACCCGATGAGAGCCAGCGTCGAGTTGGAGACACAAGGCACCGCTTTGAGGTTCAAATGAGTCAATGTAGGGCTCTGAGTAAGTCGAAGTAGAAGGGCGCACACAAAAGTAAGACCGAGCAGTCAGTTTGACAAGTAAATTGAACCCCACTATAGTGAAAGAGAGATCTCTTTCTAAAACAAAGGTCAGAAATATGCTTACTTTGGCCAAGAGATTGTGCAAAGCGTGTTCTGAAAACCCTCTGCAACCTTCAAGGTCGAGCTTCTTAAGTCTTGTCAACAGCTGCTCTACAGACGATCCATCTATCAGGCCCGCCTCCAAGGGTACAGTTCGATCTCTTTCATCGGTATCGATGGGTTGTCCAGCAGCAGACATGGCTAACGCACAGACTTCCGCGCTCGTGATCTTGGATAGACCCTTGAGGTCGATCGTGCGGAGAAAAGAAGATGATCGGGCGGCTATAAGAAGTATTGAGCCCACAGAAACAGACTGCGAGGTCGTCTTTGTTTCTGGCGGAGATGAGGGAATGCAGAAGAAATCTCGAATGGATAAGCTTGGCCAAAGCTCTCCGTCGTGAATGAGATTGAACCACTCTTTAGATACCTATGCGAGGAGGATGTATATATGTTCCCAGAGTCAGCCCTAGGAGCACAGTTGTAGGCGAGAGTATGACAGTCTTTAGGTGAAAAATTGCCTTACCCTACTGAGCCGGACCAGCTCTCGCCGTCCTGCAGCCTCTCCAACCCATCTGTTAGCTTTGACACGATCTTTGTACTCGTCTGCCTTCCATAGGTCAAGCAACGATCTGAACACGTGTAACTTGATCTCTCTTGGAAGAACAGACCCAAAATAGTCGATCGGAGTCCGTTCAACTGGATTAGTGATAGGCACTGGGGTTATAGGCCGAGTAAGCGAGAGCAAAGATGGATTAGTCGACACGACTGGGCCGAGTGTGATGGAGCTGTTTCGGGTTTGAGATTTGTTTGAAGGATCGATCACGCCTACAGACCGTCTACCCTCAAACTCCATGGAATCCTTTTCTGTTTTGGTTATAGACAGGCGACTCTCGACTACGAGCCGTGCGGATGATTCTGCGGAGGAAGCATGCTTGTCTGCAGGTCCTCTGGGGAAGGGTATTGCTGAAGAACTGATGATGTACGGTGACGAGGTTGTACTCCAAGAGCCTCGAGGTGTTTGAGGAATAGAACTGGCAAGCGATGAAGGTGAGTATGAGACCGAGGTCGAAAGATGAGGTGGAAGCGGAGACTGATGGGGTGATGACACAAAGGCTACCGGCCGTGAGTCTGATGAAGGAAACGAAGAGGAAGATGAATCAGAAGACATGGCAGATGCGTGATCTACCATGATGTCTGACCGATTGAGAAAGGCAAATCGAGATAGGCTAGGATGGAAAGGAAAGGAACGAGATGAGATGATGAGATGGCGAGGTCATTAAACAACCAGCATGGCTGTAACGTCTTGCTGAAGAACTAGAGTGAAAGATTTCGCCCGGGCAGAGACGGGCAGGGCACGAATATCAGGTGAGATCCTGAGGAAACACAGGATGATGCACTGCTTATTGTTTAGGTAAGACACTACGAAACAAACCAAGCTATGTGTTAGGCATCGTGATAGTATGATGTCGAGCGAGATGCATCGTGCGACCATTCTTCATAGCAAGTCGAAGGAAAATACATGATCACAAGCATGTATCACATAGAAAAACCTCAAGCACACGTCGGAGAATCTTCGACTTCATCTCCTGGCAACACGGACACTCCTGATCTCCAGCAGAGAAGAAGGTGATACCAAGCGAGACAACATGAAGTTGATGATCTACTCTGTCTACCTGCTTGTCTGATTAGAGCTAGACAAGAAGTCCGCAAGCACAGCCACATTGCTTATCCGCCTATTCGAGCCAGACCGCTAATCTTCTCAGTGCGATCCCCAGTATTCCATCTCGGTCCTTGCCGACAATTTTGTCCCTTTTCCGTCGAGTTTGAATCCGGACTTGTTTCTTCTCTCTTCTTTCAACGACTCATACCCACGACCATAACTACATATACAACTACATACACACATCATGCTTGCCACCCTTCGACCCTTTGCTTTCCGAGCCATTCCCAGCATCCGAGCGGCCGCCTTTCACAAGCAGGCCTTTGCTTCCTACTCTTACCGAACCATCGGTATGTTTTTTTTTTTTCCTTTTCATCCTTCTTGTGATCATCTCACAGGAAGCGAGAGGCTTTCATTCATTCGTTCGCTCACTCACAATCACTCTCTTCTTTTTGTTGCGCCTCTGAAAAAAGTCACTCGGTACACCAATGATCACGAGTGGGCCTCATTGGACAAGGCAACCAACTTGGCTACCGTTGGTATCACCGATTACGCCCAGAAGGCACTTGGCGACGTCGTATTTGTCGAGCTACCCAATATCGGCGAGACCGTTGCCCAGGGAGGTAAGTATTTACATGCTTGGATGCTTCTTTCTCTTCACCGTATGCATCTACCACCGAGCGTGTTCTCATACTTCTTCCTGGTCGTTCTTTTCCTCAGATGAGTGTGGTTCAATAGAATCAGTCAAAGCTGCCTCTGAGGTGTACGCCCCATTGTCCGGAACTGTCCACGAGGTCAACTCTCAACTCGACGATTCTCCCAGTTTGATCAACAAGAGCAGTCAAGAGAAGGGTTCGTATCTTTCCCTCGTCTCTTTAGCATTCTCTCTCACTCTGAATACACCCTTGATACAACGGACGCTCATATCTCATCTTTCAACAGGGTGGCTCTTCAAGCTTAGGCTGACTAACCCGGAGGAATTCGAAGAGCTTTTGGATGAAGCTGGCTACAAGGCCTTGACCGATTAAACAGCAATTGACCTCATCTTTCAACAGATTTTTCCAGCATACTTCGCGTTCATATTTCTTGACTCCTTTCTATATCATCTTTTTTTTTGGGGGGGGGGCAAAAGAGGCAGAAGAGAGGGAGAGTAGTATATCTTTCATCATTTCTAATTCAGTTGTAAACAAGAAAATTCCCATGTGTTTCGGTGTCCTTTTCTATCTTTTCTTTCTTTTTGAGAGTTTGCAACCTTCTTGGTTTTGTCGAGAGCTCACGTAGGTTTGAACCTGGCGGACATAAAGTACGCGTTTACCGTCTTCAGTGTGGACCGAGTAGGGTTTGCCCCAGGTTGACTGCCGAAGTAGATGTCGAAAAAATAGTCCGTCAGCGTATTTTCGCCAGCAATCTATAATGATAGTCGGGAGGATGACAAACGCGTTGATGATCCACTGCAGTCTCTTTTGGATCGTTGCTTTCGATACCGTCTCTGTTATGCGCGAGTATATACATCGACAAGATGGCCAGGAATCGTCAAAGTTTTTAGCACTTTATTATCTCTACCACTCTTCGGGAAAAAAAGGTTGACAGCAAGAACAGGATGAGTGTGCCTTACCTGATGATTGACCATCCGCCAATAGTTCTCCAGAATCATTAAAAAAGGTTTGAAGGAGTACTATTCCTGCTCCGACAGATATATCCTTTCCATTCTCACATCCCAACCAGATCTCTCCCCCGTCTGCCCAAATGGGCTTAGCAAACGAAACAGCTTGGTTGAATAGAGTCTGAAGGTCGTCTTTGCCTGGTCTGTGGTTTATGACAAGCGACGGCACCGAATGTGACGAGCCGGAAGGAGACAAATCGGAGATAGGAGGGGAGGAAGAAGTATAGATGGAGATAGTCGGAAGGCGAGAAGCTGGTTCAGATAAAGTTCCGATAAACAGATTTCGAGTAGGCTTCACTATCACCCCTCCTTTCATCCCTCTCTCTGACTCGGTCACCGTCCTTGGAGTAACGGCCGCTCTTCGTGCTTGAACTCTTCTCCTTACTTCAAGCTCCAATTCGTCCCTTTCTAAAGCCAAAAGCTCTCCTCTCCAGACCCACCAATCACTTGGTGACATACCCATCCCCCAACTCTCATGGTCGTCCCCTGCGCCTTGATGGTACTCCCATCCACCCGGTCTCCGTCTATCTGTGCTATCTTCGATATACTCCGATGCCGAGAGACACATCACAGGGTGGAATCCTAGCTCGGAAGGAGAAGGTAATGACGGAATATGATATAGATCCAAAGTCGACGGTTTATGAACGAAGATCGGTCGAAGCGGATACTTCAACGAAGGTAGCTCAAGGGATGAAGCCTAGCAGACGATACCTTCTATCAAAGTTAGTCAATCGGATGTTATCATGTTTGAAAGGAGTTATAAGGTAATACGCACCAAAAGTTTTGAAGCCCAGCCTTCTAGAAGAGCTTCCATTCGACTCTTTTCGGAATCACTGACAGACCTCGGAGACACGTAGATCCTTCGAGCCCAATCCTCAGCTTCGGTCTCGTTTTCCGAAGTCCCAGCTTGGAACGGTCCATCTCGAACAATAAGTGCCCGGTTTATAGTTGCGCACCATTGAGGTATCGTCTTAGAAAGTGCATCAGGGAGACGCTATCGAATCCAAGTCGCAAAAAAAATGTTCATGGTCAGATTGAACTGAGAAAAGTCGAGATCGAGATTAGTATCAAAAGTTCGATGACCTACTTTGCCTCGACGCGTCGAATCAACGAGAATTATCCTTTATTTGCGAATTTTCAGAACCAAACATGAGTTAGTGCCAGGTGTGCCAGTAAACGCAACGCGGAGTTCTCATCAATGTGAAAGGACTGACCCGCCTCGTTCAGAAATCAAAGGTAATAAGTGCAAGTTTGACCTGCGCAGGCTAAAATCCCATTGGCCTCCATAAGAAGTTGAATTCAAGAAAGAACTGGTCAGTCAGGATTTTTTCGTGATGATCTCGTTCGAACGTTAGCCAACCTTCGTGGCCATCTTGTGATTTAAAGTAAGCTGGCGTCGAGGGATGAGCCTGGGTAAGGAGAAGTGAGGAAAGAAGTTGATCAGCTGTACGTTCACAGGATAGGTGGCTTAGGCCAAGCTCTAGAGACAAACGTACGATTTCAGGCGGACAGTACCAAGCTCCGCATCGCAAATTAGCTATTCGTCCAACATCCTCACATATACATCAAGCTATGTCAGTTCACAAATACTGGCTATATATTGTCCTCGAGCCAAACGACCTTATCTCAAAAAGACAAAGATTCATCATTGACCCACCTACTAACGGAAGCGAAGGGTTTGCCAGAGAGACTTCTTCGACAAATTTGGCATCGTCTTGAATGCTTCGTAGTCTGGAATAGATATCATTCGATTGTTTCCGAATTGCTTTCGATTGGGTAAGGAAAGAGTCTTCCATTGTAAGGGTGTGACTTATCAAAATGAACAATGGTTAGGTCTACAGTTGATGGACCTCAAATATATGTTAGGGTTGTAAATCTGCACGTGACCACGGCTCTGTTCTTAGCCTCAACACTACCAACTGTGAGAGGCATCCGTTGGCTTTTTTAGGGTATAACTTGATGTCACTGTGTGCGTATCCAAATTAGAGCTGAGCTAACTACGTACGATGGTTCAGAGGCAATCTCATCATTTGTTCTCCTTGCAAATGATCACTCAGCTTGCTCTTGGAGCAATCACTGACTAGACTTATGCACGCCCAATCCAGTTTATATCTCGATTCTTACTTTACTCTCCGAGCTGATCACCTCGTGCAACTATAGATATAGCATGTCTAACTTGATCTGACCATCTGATCAACCTTCTAACTTATTATCAATCTATCACTAGTCTTAGTGCAGAAGTATAGGCACAGATGATAGGATCTGTTGTGCCTAGGGTCGAAACGACGGCCCACCTCAGGTACCGGAAGGACACGACGAGTGAGAGTGACCGCGTCCCAACGTTCCTCGTGACACAAACGGTTTCTATCTTTTCTGTGTACTCAACAGAAGTTGTCTACTCTCTTCCATCCTCTTTGTCTCTGTCGTCGTGGATAGGCTATCCTTCTTTTCTCGAGAGACCATCTCCAAGGGTTCTCCCCGATTTTGGGATCAAACAGGGAGTCGTCTGGCCGGTCTTCACTCTTTGAAAACGCAAGACCTTTCCCGTGTTTTGATTTTCTCAAACTTGTCATCTGATTTTCTGTCCATCAAACCCGTCTTCTGAATTCCAAGACCAACCGCTTGCAGATAAATTCGTTGCCACCCCGCATGTTGATCGAGACTCTACCCGCAATCTATTCATCCAGAGGAATACCAACGAACGCTTTTATCTATTCAAGGCCTCCCTTGGTATAAGAAACTTTACTCTTCTCTACAACACAAGCTTTCGATCATCAATCGTTCTTGTTCCAACTCATTTCCCCCTCCTCAGGAACCTGTACTCCGTCCACTTAACCTACACCTATAAAATTCCTTTCTTTCTATCCCCGCACACTCATCATGACTCACACCATTGAATCTGCTCACCTTCGACCATCCTCTCTGGATTCGACTCCCGTTCAGATTCTTTCCTCCGCCAAGATGGTGCGGCCTAAACGCGCTTCTCTTCCCGATTCTCCAAGGCTAGTCAAATCTGGGATGAGATCGTTTTCCCTCGATGCGCCGGCTGCCTTTAATATCGAGCCATACGTCATAGAAACACCCACTCGAAGTCTAGTCAAGATCTCAAAAATAAATCCAATGAGTTCCCTAAACCAGAAGCATCAAGATTGTGCCGAAGTCACACTCGACGTGCACTCCAGCTTGATTATATCTAGCATGCCACATCTGGCGGAGGAGCGTAACAGACAGAGAGCCCTTGCGAACCCCCTCAAACGGCTTCGATCGAGTATCGGACGGCCCTCAGTCTCTAGCTTCAGTATAAGATCCACCGGTGGTTCTCCGATCAGGCCTCAGGACCCGTTCTCTCCAAAACGACTTGCTATCGACAAAGAAACTAATCTTTCTGTCTCCTTCCCTCAAATTCCAACTCTTTCAAGGCGGGAGATAGTGATCAAGGAAAACAAAAAACCTGATGTCAAATATGTTAGTGTCAGTTCCAAGCTTAAATCATAATTCGGACCTAATTTTCTATTTTCCATACAGGTTTTAGGAAATCGCATTGGAAAGGGGCAGTTTGGAACGGTCTACCGAGCGCTCAACTTCGCGACCGGTGAGACGGTTGCTATCAAACAAATCTCATTGGACGGGCTAAAGGAGAAAGAGGTAGATCACCTCATGGAGGAGGTCAACATCTTTAAAAGGTTGGATCATCCTGCAATTGTTAAGGTTAGCGGACACTTATCTATCTTTGTCAATTTGCTATTGAGAGACGCCCTGCTCACCATTGATCCTTGGTTCTGATTCTGAGCAGTACCTGGGGATGGTTCGAGACCGAACAACCCTCAATATTGTTCTCGAGTAAGCCTCTTTCGGCACTCTTTCTGTTTCCTGAAACACAGACTGACGTATCGGTCTGTTGGTCAAAAGATATGTTGAGAATGGTTCCCTAGGTTCGACTATCCAGTCATTCGGAAAATTAGATGAGAAACTCGTTGCAGGCTACGTTATCAAGATTCTCGAGGGGTTGAGTTACCTACACGATCAAAAAGTACTTGCGTTCTTTCTTCAGGTATTATATCAGGCGACTGACTCTGCTCTTATTCTGTGCTTTAACCAGGTCGTTCATTGCGATCTCAAGGCTGCTAATATCTTGACAACCAAGACAGGCAATGTCAAGCTAACTGATTTTGGGGTCTCTCTCTGCTTGGCGTCTGTTGAGAAAACGAGGAGAAACGATGTGGCCGGAACACCTAATTGGAGTGAGGCCGGACATTTTTCTTTTGCAATCCGGTTTGACACATGTCTTAACCACTTGTTGTGTTTTATCTCCTCACGTTGTGTATCAAAGTGGCTCCCGAGGTAATCGAAATGCAGGGTACTTCCACGGCTTCTGATATCTGGTCTCTTGGGTGCACGATCATCGAACTTCTTACCGGAAAACCTCCGTTCGCTGAGATCAAGAATGGCTTAGCTGGCATGTTCTATCTTTTTTATATTGTTTTCCCATAGAAATCCTTCGGACTATTACCTAACAGCAGTTTGCCTTTCTTTCTCATCCATCGTAAATATAGTTTTGTACCATATAGTGGAGGGAGGCCCGCCAGAGATCCCTGAAGGATGCTCGACCGCTTTGGCCGCTTTTCTATCTCAGTGTTTTGAGAAAGACCCAACCAAGAGACCTACAGCTAAATTTCTCTTCAATCATGCATGGCTTCAGGAGCAGGTTGAAATTTTCGAGGTGCGCCTACTTCTTCTGTCACCTCAGTCTTATCTTCATCTATGAAAGTAATCAAGCTTGTTTTTGGATCTATGAAACAATAGTCATCCAATAAGGACAGCATCCCGTTTTTCCGTCGACTAAGTCTTGATGTCGCTTCACCGACTAAGACGACTCGATGGAGATCGCCTTCTTTACCAGATCTCAACCCCTTGAATGATACAGATCAACACATCCGAGAGCCTCTGCACACCCTAATTCCGAAAGATCCTCTTCTCGCCCCTTTGTCATCGTTCTTGAATCGTCCGCCCCGTTACAAATTTATCAAGTGGATTCAGAGACGTTCTCGACGTCTTTCTATTCTTTCAACCAAGCGCCCGATATTGCCTTCCCGAAACTCCAACATCTCATCCAGCGATGCTTTGGACGAAACTTGAGTTCTGGAGACGTCATCGAAGACAAAGAACACGAGCTAGTTGTCTTTATATCAAATTATTTTGGCATTTTTGACTTTCTGGGTTCCGAAGCCACTACGTGGTGTGAAGTTTGGAAGTAAAGTGCAATAAGACAAGAGAAAATTGACCGGAAGCAAGGGATCAGATGAGAACCTGGTCTAACTCAAATTCCATTATTTAAGACAACTGCCTCTCTGTTCTTACTTCCTTTTCACTATGATTCCTTGAACTCTTTCTATTCAACTTAAGATTATATTTTTTGCTCCTCGAAGACGCAGTATCGGCTTTAGTCGTCTGAACCACTGTTGTTTTTGTCTTCATCACTGCGATGTGTCAGTTTGAGGGCGACTCTACTTTTCAATTCTCTGGTTTAGCTGCAGTTGTATATAGAGCCAGGCAACATATTGGACAGTTAACTGAACAGACAGGTCACCGAGACAGAAAGTTAAGAATGCATAGGAGATAGATCCAAATTTCTTCCGAGAGAAATGAGACAAAAAAGGGCAAGTTAAGCCAACGAGACAGCTGATAACGATGGCTGCTCCGTTGTGATGTATCGGCTGAGGCAGATAATGAAAGAACCAATGTGCAACGTCGAATTGGAAACGTTGAGCTGCTGACTAGGGCGGAGTTAATGCGCTATTTCTTCGACCAATCAGAAGCGTTCAATTTGCATATCGGTCATGCCAGTCATACATCAGTCTTGGGTTTAACACGCAACGACTGTGCCTGAATTTCACGTCAGGCTCGAAACCGGTCCGAGGATTCCGGTAGAAGAATCGTATATATTACCGGGCGTCCCCACTTCTTGTCTTCCATTTTGTTTCTCAGACTCTTCATCTTCCACACAATCACCAACACTCAACCAACTTTCTCTGATACATTCTCGCTTATATTAATAATGTCTGCCGTTTCCCTCGCCTCCCGAAAGCTCTCTTACGTTCGTTCATAACTTTTCTAATTGAATGATACTTCCGTATCCTGTATAGCTAACGTCACCTCGCTTATCTCTTATCTATTGCCCTCAATAGAAAGCCCCTGCTTGTGCTCTCCTTGAGGAGGCCTGTGAAGATTGCACTTGTGGAAAGGCCGGCTCAAAGTCCGGATCGATCTGGAAGCTTCACTTTGTAAGTCACATCTGTTTCATTCAATTCGTTTGATAGCACGCCGATTGTGTGCTTATTCCTTCATGGATGGTCTTTTTCGATTGATCTGCAGCAAGAGGAAGATTGCGCCAGCCGAGTGACTCCTTGCAATGAGAAGTGCACTTGCGAGAGGTTCAAGCCTTACGCCGCTCCTGCTTTTGTGAGTTTTACATCTTTAACATGATCAGTATTTTCACATTCTCATCCTGGCCTTTTGCTGTCACGATTAGAAATCCGAGCCTTGCGTCTCTGGAGAGGTTAAGGTCTGCGAGGGATGCACTTGGTAAATACCATATCTTGCTCTCGATTGAATCAAATTCAGAGACTATTGCTAACATGCTCTTTCTCATTCTGCAAGTGGTCGAGCCCCTCTTGCCTAAAAGATGTATCTCGATTGGTTCTCTTTGCCTATGATTGTCTCTTCACCTCACATACTGTACACCCAATACGTTTAACACCTTCTCTGCATATTAGTGAATCAGATCTGCTGGTTGTTTCCTACTCAACTCTTAATTTATTGATATGACATGTCACCCTTAAGTACATTTACGAATACCACCTGATGGTAGTACGTTTCAAAAAGATGATGACGTCACCCGTCTCAATTCGCTTTGGTTACGAAACGTGGTCAATGCTTGTGATTTTCAATTTCTTCTTTCAATCTCTGGCGATCAACATCTCTTGACAACCTAAATATGACTGAAGCTCTTTCTCTCCAATCAACCATTAAGGTAGAACTTTCTGCATTGATATCGACTTGAGTCGTCTCTTTCGATTTTACTTTCTGACTCTTTTATTCGTTCCAGCTCAATGATGGGGTGGAAGTCCCTGTCCTCGGACTCGGAGTATATGAGATGACTGATGACCAAACGATCCAGGCCGTTACTTGGGCTCTTGAGGTCTGTCCCATCTCGTATGGACGTGAATTTGCAAAAACAAAGATTGAGCAGACTTGTTTCGCACTGTTATAAAAACTAAAGGCCGGTGTGAGGCATGTCGACACTGCTACTTGTACGTTCTTCCTCTGATCAGATTGTGGAGAAATCCATCCGCATCGATATTCATGATGAGTCTTACATCTCCTGGGCTTTTGCATTTAGGGTATGAAAACGAAACTGCTTGCAAGAAAGCAATTGAAGGTTTCCTTAAGAAGAGTGGCTTGCCCCGATCCGACGTGTTCTATACTACTAAGCTTAGAGAGCCCATGCCATATGACCGAGCGCTCAAAGCAATCGAATACTCCGTCAAACATGCCCCGGGAGGGATCATTGATCTTTACTTGATGCACAGCGCTATTGGAGGACCAAAGTTGAGGGAGGAAAGCTGGAAGGCAATGGAAAAAGCTAAGAAGGACGGTTACGTGAGGAGTATTGGTGTAAGTACATGTTGTTCTTCGCCAATTTATAATTCGCAGTTGAGCATCACAGCTTGACTGACTTTATTCCACTCTTTCTCTTCCTATTCTATCCTAGGTCTCCAACTGGGGAGTCGCACATATTCAGGAACATATCGAACGTGTCAAAGACGACTCCAAGCCGGACTGCATCAGTCTGCCTTCGTTGAATCAAATTGATCTTCACCCGTTCATGACCCGGTTCGTGTCTTTCGTTGTTTCATCACGTTAATCATTCTGATCATCTGTATTTGTGTATCCGGACAACTAAAGAGAGCCGATTGTCAAGATTTGCAAGGAGAATGGAATTTATCTTGAGGTTTGTTGAAACCTTCTCTTCACCGGACAACGCCATGAACGTGATTGTGACTCAACATCGAGGACGTTGTTTAATCAATATACATCTCTATATTTCATACAGGCGTGGGCTCCTCTTGTCAGAGGACTTCGGTTCAATCACCCTGTGATACAAAAGATTGCCAAAAAGCATGATGTAACCCCTGCTCAAGCAATGATTCGTTGGTCTTTACAAAAAGTTCGTGCGGGCTCTTCCTCCTGGTGGAAATAGCCTTGGATATTTCCTGCTGAACTTTCATTGGCCTGCATCTTCTCCTTGGCGTTTGCGTTGTCTGATGTCGAAATCTCTAGGGCTTTGTTTGCATCCCCAAATCTGTCTCAAAAGGACGGATAGAGTCGAATACCGACGTCTTTGGCTTTGAGCTGACCGAGGCCGAGATCAATGAGATGAGTGGGCTGGATGAATATCTCATCACAGACTGGGATGTAACTGATACTCCATAGATACCTCTTCGTTAAGGTACGGATATGTACACCGTAAAGGATTGAGATGGGTTTCATCATTATTGAATCATTCTAGGCAAGCGCACCAGATCGAAACAGTGTGAAAAACACTGGCCAGACGAAAATATCTATTTGCGAGATCATGAATTACTTCAGTCATATGCTTGAAACGAAATGTACTTGGGCCGGCCGCTGGTCGGCCATCGGGAGCCCGACAACCCGAGATTATGACGATCACAGTAGGAATGAACTTCGTCACCTGTATTCATTTTTATCATCTCTCTTTCATTTGTCGACCGGCATGATACAAGTATTTACATTTGAGCACAGGTTTTCCCAAGAACCGTCCTTCTCGCAACAGCAGGATAAATCTGTCAGAGAAGGCAGTGCAGTGTGGCTGAAGGTAGAACACGTTTTATCATATCTTATGCCCTCGGTGGTCATCTTCTACAAGCCCGAAGAGCCGAAGATGTAAGTCGAAGCTCCAATGGTTATTTTTAAACACTGAACTACCCTAACCATCTTCTTCTCATATGATTATGGCTGTTCAAAGCCATGCCGATACCATCTCAGGCAGTATACCGACTGTAGAAGCATGCGAAAGCAAAGCGAAGGACGTGTTCAAGCTCATCAAACCTATGGGTGACAGAAACAAGCTTCTGTTCGAAACCTCTATATAAACTGTGGAAGGTCAAAGGAGGGGGTGCCTGTTTTTTCCTTGAACAAAGCACCCGTTCAGCAAGTATCTCATCATTTGCCAACCGACGAGTTCCCCAGTCAACAGCATCACAGCCATGTCATCCATTTCTGCTCAGGAAGAAATGTTGAGCAAGATCAACTTTCTCGGGGGATATCCAACATCTTCCGATTTGTCACCATCTATCGTTTTCCTAGTTTGTGTAATTGCTCTCGAAAACATCGCTTGATTATTCGACATGGCACATGCAAGGTGTTGACCTGTTCATACCTCTACTTCTGCAGTATGCTCTCCTCGCTCCGGTCTTGGTCTTTCGTATGACCAGAAGGTCCGATCGGACGTGGATACTCCTTCGGCCTGTCATATTTCTTCTCTGTCGATTTGGCATGCTGGCACTCCGGGTGTACATGTCCAAGAACACTTATGGATCCGGACTGTTGAGTGAGAGATATGTTTTGTTGATGCTAGTATAAAATTCTTTGGAGCGTATCATTTGTTTGTGCTAACATGCCGTATCCCATCCCAGTCGCCGAGCTTATCCTCGTCTCTATCGGCTTCCTCTTCCTGATTGACCCAATTATCACCATCTGGAAACGTCACGTGGAATCTGTCACCCCCCAGAGTCAACATCCGAGATGGGTCCTACAACTCTCTCGGTGAGTCTGATGAAAGATAGATCGATCTGACGCAAGCCCATTCTGTTGCTGAAAATCACTCTACTTTTCTTCATCGCCTAGCATACTCCGTATCCTACTCATCGTATCCATCGCTACTACTGTCGTTGCATCTTCCCTCATCAGTTCCGCTCTCAGCAAACCTAGTGTGATCGACAACGTCAGAACGCTACGCAAAGTCAGCGCCATCGTCACTCTCAGTAAGTGCAACATCATGTCATACTCTCTTGCTCAAGGCCGCCCCCAGACACATTCTGATCTTTTGCAATCCAAAAAGTCACGATCGTCATCCTTCTGTTTGCTGCGATTCGTGTGAACATGGCGTTTCCCGTCAGCCGGAAGGGAACAGTATACATAGTGGCTGTAACGATGTGTCTTATGGTCATCGCCGTGTATCGTACCGAGCAAACGTTCTCCACAGGCAATACCAACTCTACTGCTGCACGCGCAGCATTTTGGATCTGTCAGATGCTCTTCGAGCTGTGAGTCCAAATCGGTTTTATCCATGGATGATCTAGTTGGCTGATACTGTTTTTTTTTTTGTTTTTTTTTTGCATTTCTGCAGTGCTGCATTCACTTCACTCCTCGTCATCTCGATCCCGACGTGGTTTCCTGGTGATGCCATACCGTCCTCGTCAGATACTGAGATGGTCTTGTCTCAGAGCCAAAATTTCAAAACGCAGTCCATGTGAGGAGCAAAGAGTTGATAGTTATACTAGAATGATAGAAGCTCAAGTAATCGCCCATCTACAAATATTGTGACAATGCAAATGCTCTCTGAGTCCCAAGCAACTAATAGTCTTGACGATACAGCTGGTACAAAGAAAACATCTGCAACGAGAAGAAAAAGGATGGAAACATATATAGAACGAGAGAACGGGATCAAACCATCACCACAACCAAACAACCTTCTTACATTGTCATGAGCTTCAAGTCCAGTACTTGACCTTGATTCCAGCCACATCAGTTGAGAAGTTCACCTCGCCCTTGGCGGTGTTTCCGCCGGCAGTCGTTTGAAGATATTTATTCTGACTGTTGCGCGAAAAGATGTGCTTCTGTCGTTCGGCTATAAAGAGATCACATACGGACATTGTTAGTCTATAATGACCAGTTACTAGACTATCGGTCACGAAACAACGTCAAATTTTCTCTCCCACCCAGGCTGTAGAAAAATAGATGCAAGTATGGTAGAAATACTCAGCAACACGGATCATTTGATAGACGATCAAACGCTCAATCATCAAACGGTAAAGAGAGGAAGAACCTACTTTTGACAGTGATAGGGGTTTTCATTTAGGGTTAGGGTCTTAGATTCATAGATAGTTCTTTTAGCAAGGTCTGGTTGTAGCGAGCAGAAAGAAGAAAGAAAGAGGACCGACAGCTGTAGGAGGTGTACGCTAAGGGGAGGTAGGAAGAAGAGGGGAAGAAGTAGAAATGGAAGTAGAAGTAAAGAAAGAAATAGAAGTAGAAGTAAGGATAGAAATAGAAGTAGAAGTAAAGATAGAAATAGAGAAAGAGGTAAAGAATAAAGTAGGATAAAATGAAGAAGAAGGAAGTAAAGAGATCGAAACAGAAGTAGAAACAGAAGTAGAAGTAGAAAGAGAGAAATAGAGTAAGATGGAAGGAAACAAGATAAGACGAAAAGAAAACGAGATAAGATGGAAAGAAAGAAAGAAAGAAAAGAAGATAAGATAGAAAGAAAAGAAAGAAAGAAAGAAGAAAGAGAAAGAGATGCAAACTGCAAGTTGATCATCGACCACCATCATCATGAAGTAAATCTCACAACGAAACACGCAACAGAACGACTCCTTCTCGCTTCCATCCACTTCCGTCCACCTCGACTTTGTTCAGAACTGCCAGTGGGCAGCCCTGGCAGACAACAGGACGACAGCAAGATGACTGAGAAGACGGCCAGCGGCAGACGGACCGAGGTGCTTGGTCCACCGGTCGATCAGCTCGTTCGCCCGGCAGTCGATCGCCCCGCCGGTGGTGAGGATGAAGGGCTCGAAGGGAAGATAGATCCGGTTCGCATAGGTCTGTACCTTTTCTTTTGCTTTCCCGTCCAGGATCGCGACGACCGCTTGGTGGGCTGGGTCGAGCTGGACACCGGGCGGGTCGTTCCGTCTGGCGAACCGAGTGGCAAAGGCTGATCTGTTTTGTTTGGCGGCCTGTGGGTACAGATGGGTCCGTCTGGCGATCTCTCGTGCGGCGTCGGATGCGATCGAGACTACAGCGACGTCGATCTCGACGACACCGTCGGGCGAAGTGATCCGGAGATCGGTCCGCATGGAGGTGCCAGGGACAAGTGGTTCGTTCTCTACGTTGAACATGCTGTTCGCAGCGAGCGACTTGTGTACTAACCGCTTGATGTTGCCGTGTCTAGCGAGGGTGTCTGGGTTGCGGCCGTGGCAGACCTCGTCGTGTCCGTAGTGGTTCTGGTGGTGGCAGCTGTTGCAGAGGTCGGACCGGCCGGGGCAGAAGGTGAGGAAGTGGAGACCGGCGGCGATGTGGACGTCTCTGAGGGAGAGCGAGGAGGTGAAGGGGATGATGTTGAGCCATCTGCGGCCGAGGAACGTCGCGTTTTCAGCCAGTGAGTCCTGTTGATGCTGTGAGAGCTGAGAAAGGAGAATGCTCAGCTTGTGTTCGACCATGCTGTTTGTTCTAGCCCTTTGGGACATTGGCTGGACGTCCGACATGTCAAAGCCGCCGAGGATGGGTGCGATGATGGTGTCTGCTGCCTCGTTTGCGGCCTGATAGGCGAGTGGGGCGACGTCGGCGAACGAGAGCACACCGAGGCCGCCGAACCGGGTGGGGAGCTGGATGATGGCTCTGTCGGTGTCGAGTCGACGGGGAGAGTTCCGGATGAGGAGAACCGCCTCGGTGAGTGCGTCGTCTAGTGCAGTCCATGGGTGATCGAGATCTGACGTGTCTAGTGTTCGTTGGAGGTGCCGCAGGTTCATCTGGACGCATCGACGGAGAAGCAAGAGACCGTGCTGGTAGTGGAGGCTGGGCAGTTTCCGGATGATGGCAAGCTCGTGGTGGATCTTGCGTTGGAGGAAGGCCGCTCGGAACTGTGTGCTGCCGATGGCGGTGCCGAGAAGCTCGAGGCCATGGGACTCGATAGAAAACAGGTCATGTATCTTTGACTTTGATTTGTTTAGTGATAAAGATGTGCTACTTGCTTCTACGAACGCGATGACTTTCTCGAGTGCTCCAGAGTCATTTGTCAGGATGAACACATCGTCTAGATAGCTGACGACCAGACCGTCGAGGCCTACGAACTGACGAAGCTGGGACATGAACCGTCTGATGGCAAGAGAAAAGAAGAGAGGCCCGAACGGATCGCCCTGTCTGACCCCCTGCTGGGAAGCCATCGTGACGACCTGGCCGTCTGATCCGGTACAGACCAGAGTGGTATGCTCACCGTATGCCCACCGACCGGCCCGATAGAGCTCGGGAGCCCAGTCCTTGAGTCCGTCGGCGAGGTCTCGTCTGCTGACAGTGTTGAACGCGTTAGAAAAGTCCAGACTGACGAGGTGGTTGTAAGTGCCACGGAGATCACCTCTCGTTGCCTCGTCAACCAGTCTGACGATCGGCTCGACTCCGCCCTTGGAGCCGACGCCAAGCTGACAGTCTAGGAGCATGGTCTGTCTGAGTCTGGCCTTGAGAAGGATCTTGCTTACCAGCCGATAGAGCAGCTCGCCCACCGCGATCGGTCTGACCCCGCCGCCTGTCTTTTCGAGAGGAGTCAGTCTGGAAGCACAGAGAAGCTGGATGCCGGGTGCTGTACCCTGAGAGATCTGACCGGTAAGCACACGGACCATCTCACGGACAGGCTGCCGGGCGAGGGCAAGGGAAAGCAGAGGCTGAGTCCAGCCAGAGATACCGGGAGAGGTCTCTCTGGAGAACTTGGCAAACGCAGGGAGAACGGCTTGCTCTTCCGGGCTGTCGCCAGGATGAGGGCCAGCACGAGACGAAAACGGAGAGGGGTCACCGGATGGATGTTTTGCATGCAACCTCGCCATCACATCCTCACTCAGAGCAAGGACAGGAGACCGGTCGGAAAGCAGACTGGCAGCACGAGAGAGATAGCCAGAAGAGACCTGTCTGCCGACGGCATGCTTGAGATCACCAGGCCGACGATCGCCAGCAGAGCGAGAGGAGTGCTCCGGCCAAGACACAGCAGGGTATGCTCGCAGCCTGGCAGCCGAGTTGACGCCAGGAGCAAAGCCAGGGACAAGGCCGACTTTTGGGAGACAGAGAAAGTCAAACAGAGTGTGCTCACTGGGCTTTGAGACATAGGCGAACGCCATCCGCTCTGCTGCATCTTGGAAGGCCTTGAGCTGGCGACCGTGGAAAGGCTTGCTCGCGGTGGGCAGTTTGACGAGGGAGAGGAAGCGGTCAAGGAGGGATGTGTGGGAGGATGCGAGGTCGATGGCCTGGTCGATCTGGTCGAGGGCAGCGGTGTCGGACGCGGTGTCTGCAGGAGGAGGAGAAGGCGGAAGGGAGGGAGGAAGGGAGGGAGGCCAAGACAGGGTGGGAGCAGGCTCGGCTGGGAGAGGACTAGGAGTGGGTGGGAGAGGACTAGGAGTGGGTGGGACGAGTAGTAGACCAGACTGAGCATGGTGTTGTCTGAGTCGAGGCTGAGGAAGAGAGTAAGGCATAGGGTCAGCCAGGGCATCAGACTCAAAGCCAGAGACAGAGTCAGGCAGGGCATCGGGCCCGGCGACAAGTGGAGAAGCAGGTGCAGGAGCGAGTGCAGAGACAGGCACGAGATCAGGACCAGGAGAAAGCGACTCGGCTGGGTGGACGGAAGAAAAAGAGTGGATGGAGGACGACGGAGGGCTAGAAAAGGACTGTCTTCGTGGAAGACGAGGGATGGCACGCTGGGTGGGGATCAAGCGAGGTCTGGTGGGCAGAGATGTGGCGGATGCTGAGCGGGGTCTGGAGGTGGCTGGATGGGTTGGATAGGACGGGAGATGGGACGGGAGATGAGAGGAAGGGCGGGAGGGCCGAGAGAGCCGAGAGTGGGAAGACCGAGAGTGGGAGGGCACAGGCTGGGAGGGCACAGGCTGAGAAGGGAGGGAATGGGAAGAGACAGGGTGGACAGCAAAAGGGTCCTGTTTCTTGTGAGTCTTGGCGATATGGGTGAGAAGGCCATGTTGACTAGCACAGGGAAAGCCACAGCTGCAGGCGATGAGACCGGTGCCAGCAAGAGAGGCGTTTGTCCATCTGTTTGGGCGGTCTAGTTTCCGGAGGTGTTCGAGGAGGGCAGTGGTGCGGAGGTCACAGTGGGGACACTGGATGGGATTGTCTCTGTTGGACATGGCCCAGGAGGGCGGTAAGGGGGGTGTGTCAGAGGGCCGAGGAGTGTGTCGGTGGAGGGTCCAGGGTCAGGGTAGGGTAGGGTAGGGTGGGGTAGGGTAGGGTAGGTGAGGGTAGGTGTAGGAGGTGTACGCTAAGGGGAGGTAGGAGGAGGTTAGGGTTTTAGATTCATTTAGGGTTAGGGTCTTAGATTCATAGATAGTTCTTTTAGCAAGGTCTGGTTGTAGCGAGCAGAAAGAAGAAAGAAAGAGGACCGACAGCTGTAGGAGGTGTACGCTAAGGGGAGGTAGGAAGAAGAGGGGAAGAAGTAGAAATGGAAGTAGAAGTAAAGAAAGAAATAGAAGTAGAAGTAAGGATAGAAATAGAAGTAGAAGTAAAGATAGAAATAGAGAAAGAGGTAAAGAATAAAGTAGGATAAAATGAAGAAGAAGGAAGTAAAGAGATCGAAACAGAAGTAGAAACAGAAGTAGAAGTAGAAAGAGAGAAATAGAGTAAGATGGAAGGAAACAAGATAAGACGAAAAGAAAACGAGATAAGATGGAAAGAAAGAAAGAAAGAAAAGAAGATAAGATAGAAAGAAAAGAAAGAAAGAAAGAAGAAAGAGAAAGAGATGCAAACTGCAAGTTGATCATCGACCACCATCATCATGAAGTAAATCTCACAACGAAACACGCAACAGAACGACTCCTTCTCGCTTCCATCCACTTCCGTCCACCTCGACTTTGTTCAGAACTGCCAGTGGGCAGCCCTGGCAGACAACAGGACGACAGCAAGATGACTGAGAAGACGGCCAGCGGCAGACGGACCGAGGTGCTTGGTCCACCGGTCGATCAGCTCGTTCGCCCGGCAGTCGATCGCCCCGCCGGTGGTGAGGATGAAGGGCTCGAAGGGAAGATAGATCCGGTTCGCATAGGTCTGTACCTTTTCTTTTGCTTTCCCGTCCAGGATCGCGACGACCGCTTGGTGGGCTGGGTCGAGCTGGACACCGGGCGGGTCGTTCCGTCTGGCGAACCGAGTGGCAAAGGCTGATCTGTTTTGTTTGGCGGCCTGTGGGTACAGATGGGTCCGTCTGGCGATCTCTCGTGCGGCGTCGGATGCGATCGAGACTACAGCGACGTCGATCTCGACGACACCGTCGGGCGAAGTGATCCGGAGATCGGTCCGCATGGAGGTGCCAGGGACAAGTGGTTCGTTCTCTACGTTGAACATGCTGTTCGCAGCGAGCGACTTGTGTACTAACCGCTTGATGTTGCCGTGTCTAGCGAGGGTGTCTGGGTTGCGGCCGTGGCAGACCTCGTCGTGTCCGTAGTGGTTCTGGTGGTGGCAGCTGTTGCAGAGGTCGGACCGGCCGGGGCAGAAGGTGAGGAAGTGGAGACCGGCGGCGATGTGGACGTCTCTGAGGGAGAGCGAGGAGGTGAAGGGGATGATGTTGAGCCATCTGCGGCCGAGGAACGTCGCGTTTTCAGCCAGTGAGTCCTGTTGATGCTGTGAGAGCTGAGAAAGGAGAATGCTCAGCTTGTGTTCGACCATGCTGTTTGTTCTAGCCCTTTGGGACATTGGCTGGACGTCCGACATGTCAAAGCCGCCGAGGATGGGTGCGATGATGGTGTCTGCTGCCTCGTTTGCGGCCTGATAGGCGAGTGGGGCGACGTCGGCGAACGAGAGCACACCGAGGCCGCCGAACCGGGTGGGGAGCTGGATGATGGCTCTGTCGGTGTCGAGTCGACGGGGAGAGTTCCGGATGAGGAGAACCGCCTCGGTGAGTGCGTCGTCTAGTGCAGTCCATGGGTGATCGAGATCTGACGTGTCTAGTGTTCGTTGGAGGTGCCGCAGGTTCATCTGGACGCATCGACGGAGAAGCAAGAGACCGTGCTGGTAGTGGAGGCTGGGCAGTTTCCGGATGATGGCAAGCTCGTGGTGGATCTTGCGTTGGAGGAAGGCCGCTCGGAACTGTGTGCTGCCGATGGCGGTGCCGAGAAGCTCGAGGCCATGGGACTCGATAGAAAACAGGTCATGTATCTTTGACTTTGATTTGTTTAGTGATAAAGATGTGCTACTTGCTTCTACGAACGCGATGACTTTCTCGAGTGCTCCAGAGTCATTTGTCAGGATGAACACATCGTCTAGATAGCTGACGACCAGACCGTCGAGGCCTACGAACTGACGAAGCTGGGACATGAACCGTCTGATGGCAAGAGAAAAGAAGAGAGGCCCGAACGGATCGCCCTGTCTGACCCCCTGCTGGGAAGCCATCGTGACGACCTGGCCGTCTGATCCGGTACAGACCAGAGTGGTATGCTCACCGTATGCCCACCGACCGGCCCGATAGAGCTCGGGAGCCCAGTCCTTGAGTCCGTCGGCGAGGTCTCGTCTGCTGACAGTGTTGAACGCGTTAGAAAAGTCCAGACTGACGAGGTGGTTGTAAGTGCCACGGAGATCACCTCTCGTTGCCTCGTCAACCAGTCTGACGATCGGCTCGACTCCGCCCTTGGAGCCGACGCCAAGCTGACAGTCTAGGAGCATGGTCTGTCTGAGTCTGGCCTTGAGAAGGATCTTGCTTACCAGCCGATAGAGCAGCTCGCCCACCGCGATCGGTCTGACCCCGCCGCCTGTCTTTTCGAGAGGAGTCAGTCTGGAAGCACAGAGAAGCTGGATGCCGGGTGCTGTACCCTGAGAGATCTGACCGGTAAGCACACGGACCATCTCACGGACAGGCTGCCGGGCGAGGGCAAGGGAAAGCAGAGGCTGAGTCCAGCCAGAGATACCGGGAGAGGTCTCTCTGGAGAACTTGGCAAACGCAGGGAGAACGGCTTGCTCTTCCGGGCTGTCGCCAGGATGAGGGCCAGCACGAGACGAAAACGGAGAGGGGTCACCGGATGGATGTTTTGCATGCAACCTCGCCATCACATCCTCACTCAGAGCAAGGACAGGAGACCGGTCGGAAAGCAGACTGGCAGCACGAGAGAGATAGCCAGAAGAGACCTGTCTGCCGACGGCATGCTTGAGATCACCAGGCCGACGATCGCCAGCAGAGCGAGAGGAGTGCTCCGGCCAAGACACAGCAGGGTATGCTCGCAGCCTGGCAGCCGAGTTGACGCCAGGAGCAAAGCCAGGGACAAGGCCGACTTTTGGGAGACAGAGAAAGTCAAACAGAGTGTGCTCACTGGGCTTTGAGACATAGGCGAACGCCATCCGCTCTGCTGCATCTTGGAAGGCCTTGAGCTGGCGACCGTGGAAAGGCTTGCTCGCGGTGGGCAGTTTGACGAGGGAGAGGAAGCGGTCAAGGAGGGATGTGTGGGAGGATGCGAGGTCGATGGCCTGGTCGATCTGGTCGAGGGCAGCGGTGTCGGACGCGGTGTCTGCAGGAGGAGGAGAAGGCGGAAGGGAGGGAGGAAGGGAGGGAGGCCAAGACAGGGTGGGAGCAGGCTCGGCTGGGAGAGGACTAGGAGTGGGTGGGAGAGGACTAGGAGTGGGTGGGACGAGTAGTAGACCAGACTGAGCATGGTGTTGTCTGAGTCGAGGCTGAGGAAGAGAGTAAGGCATAGGGTCAGCCAGGGCATCAGACTCAAAGCCAGAGACAGAGTCAGGCAGGGCATCGGGCCCGGCGACAAGTGGAGAAGCAGGTGCAGGAGCGAGTGCAGAGACAGGCACGAGATCAGGACCAGGAGAAAGCGACTCGGCTGGGTGGACGGAAGAAAAAGAGTGGATGGAGGACGACGGAGGGCTAGAAAAGGACTGTCTTCGTGGAAGACGAGGGATGGCACGCTGGGTGGGGATCAAGCGAGGTCTGGTGGGCAGAGATGTGGCGGATGCTGAGCGGGGTCTGGAGGTGGCTGGATGGGTTGGATAGGACGGGAGATGGGACGGGAGATGAGAGGAAGGGCGGGAGGGCCGAGAGAGCCGAGAGTGGGAAGACCGAGAGTGGGAGGGCACAGGCTGGGAGGGCACAGGCTGAGAAGGGAGGGAATGGGAAGAGACAGGGTGGACAGCAAAAGGGTCCTGTTTCTTGTGAGTCTTGGCGATATGGGTGAGAAGGCCATGTTGACTAGCACAGGGAAAGCCACAGCTGCAGGCGATGAGACCGGTGCCAGCAAGAGAGGCGTTTGTCCATCTGTTTGGGCGGTCTAGTTTCCGGAGGTGTTCGAGGAGGGCAGTGGTGCGGAGGTCACAGTGGGGACACTGGATGGGATTGTCTCTGTTGGACATGGCCCAGGAGGGCGGTAAGGGGGGTGTGTCAGAGGGCCGAGGAGTGTGTCGGTGGAGGGTCCAGGGTCAGGGTAGGGTAGGGTAGGGTGGGGTAGGGTAGGGTAGGTGAGGGTAGGTGTAGGAGGTGTACGCTAAGGGGAGGTAGGAGGAGGTTAGGGTTTTAGATTCATTTAGGGTTAGGGTCTTAGATTCATAGATAGTTCTTTTAGCAAGGTCTGGTTGTAGCGAGCAGAAAGAAGAAAGAAAGAGGACCGACAGCTGTAGGAGGTGTACGCTAAGGGGAGGTAGGAAGAAGAGGGGAAGAAGTAGAAATGGAAGTAGAAGTAAAGAAAGAAATAGAAGTAGAAGTAAGGATAGAAATAGAAGTAGAAGTAAAGATAGAAATAGAGAAAGAGGTAAAGAATAAAGTAGGATAAAATGAAGAAGAAGGAAGTAAAGAGATCGAAACAGAAGTAGAAACAGAAGTAGAAGTAGAAAGAGAGAAATAGAGTAAGATGGAAGGAAACAAGATAAGACGAAAAGAAAACGAGATAAGATGGAAAGAAAGAAAGAAAGAAAAGAAGATAAGATAGAAAGAAAAGAAAGAAAGAAAGAAGAAAGAGAAAGAGATGCAAACTGCAAGTTGATCATCGACCACCATCATCATGAAGTAAATCTCACAACGAAACACGCAACAGAACGACTCCTTCTCGCTTCCATCCACTTCCGTCCACCTCGACTTTGTTCAGAACTGCCAGTGGGCAGCCCTGGCAGACAACAGGACGACAGCAAGATGACTGAGAAGACGGCCAGCGGCAGACGGACCGAGGTGCTTGGTCCACCGGTCGATCAGCTCGTTCGCCCGGCAGTCGATCGCCCCGCCGGTGGTGAGGATGAAGGGCTCGAAGGGAAGATAGATCCGGTTCGCATAGGTCTGTACCTTTTCTTTTGCTTTCCCGTCCAGGATCGCGACGACCGCTTGGTGGGCTGGGTCGAGCTGGACACCGGGCGGGTCGTTCCGTCTGGCGAACCGAGTGGCAAAGGCTGATCTGTTTTGTTTGGCGGCCTGTGGGTACAGATGGGTCCGTCTGGCGATCTCTCGTGCGGCGTCGGATGCGATCGAGACTACAGCGACGTCGATCTCGACGACACCGTCGGGCGAAGTGATCCGGAGATCGGTCCGCATGGAGGTGCCAGGGACAAGTGGTTCGTTCTCTACGTTGAACATGCTGTTCGCAGCGAGCGACTTGTGTACTAACCGCTTGATGTTGCCGTGTCTAGCGAGGGTGTCTGGGTTGCGGCCGTGGCAGACCTCGTCGTGTCCGTAGTGGTTCTGGTGGTGGCAGCTGTTGCAGAGGTCGGACCGGCCGGGGCAGAAGGTGAGGAAGTGGAGACCGGCGGCGATGTGGACGTCTCTGAGGGAGAGCGAGGAGGTGAAGGGGATGATGTTGAGCCATCTGCGGCCGAGGAACGTCGCGTTTTCAGCCAGTGAGTCCTGTTGATGCTGTGAGAGCTGAGAAAGGAGAATGCTCAGCTTGTGTTCGACCATGCTGTTTGTTCTAGCCCTTTGGGACATTGGCTGGACGTCCGACATGTCAAAGCCGCCGAGGATGGGTGCGATGATGGTGTCTGCTGCCTCGTTTGCGGCCTGATAGGCGAGTGGGGCGACGTCGGCGAACGAGAGCACACCGAGGCCGCCGAACCGGGTGGGGAGCTGGATGATGGCTCTGTCGGTGTCGAGTCGACGGGGAGAGTTCCGGATGAGGAGAACCGCCTCGGTGAGTGCGTCGTCTAGTGCAGTCCATGGGTGATCGAGATCTGACGTGTCTAGTGTTCGTTGGAGGTGCCGCAGGTTCATCTGGACGCATCGACGGAGAAGCAAGAGACCGTGCTGGTAGTGGAGGCTGGGCAGTTTCCGGATGATGGCAAGCTCGTGGTGGATCTTGCGTTGGAGGAAGGCCGCTCGGAACTGTGTGCTGCCGATGGCGGTGCCGAGAAGCTCGAGGCCATGGGACTCGATAGAAAACAGGTCATGTATCTTTGACTTTGATTTGTTTAGTGATAAAGATGTGCTACTTGCTTCTACGAACGCGATGACTTTCTCGAGTGCTCCAGAGTCATTTGTCAGGATGAACACATCGTCTAGATAGCTGACGACCAGACCGTCGAGGCCTACGAACTGACGAAGCTGAGACATGAACCGTCTGATGGCAAGAGAAAAGAAGAGAGGCCCGAACGGATCGCCCTGTCTGACCCCCTGCTGGGAAGCCATCGTGACGACCTGGCCGTCTGATCCGGTACAGACCAGAGTGGTATGCTCACCGTATGCCCACCGACCGGCCCGATAGAGCTCGGGAGCCCAGTCCTTGAGTCCGTCGGCGAGGTCTCGTCTGCTGACAGTGTTGAACGCGTTAGAAAAGTCCAGACTGACGAGGTGGTTGTAAGTGCCACGGAGATCACCTCTCGTTGCCTCGTCAACCAGTCTGACGATCGGCTCGACTCCGCCCTTGGAGCCGACGCCAAGCTGACAGTCTAGGAGCATGGTCTGTCTGAGTCTGGCCTTGAGAAGGATCTTGCTTACCAGCCGATAGAGCAGCTCGCCCACCGCGATCGGTCTGACCCCGCCGCCTGTCTTTTCGAGAGGAGTCAGTCTGGAAGCACAGAGAAGCTGGATGCCGGGTGCTGTACCCTGAGAGATCTGACCGGTAAGCACACGGACCATCTCACAGACAGGCTGCCGGGCGAGGGCAAGGGAAAGCAGAGGCTGAGTCCAGCCAGAGATACCGGGAGAGGTCTCTCTGGAGAACTTGGCAAACGCAGGGAGAACGGCTTGCTCTTCCGGGCTGTCGCCAGGATGAGGGCCAGCACGAGACGAAAACGGAGAGGGGTCACCGGATGGATGTTTTGCATGCAACCTCGCCATCACATCCTCACTCAGAGCAAGGACAGGAGACCGGTCGGAAAGCAGACTGGCAGCACGAGAGAGATAGCCAGAAGAGACCTGTCTGCCGACGGCATGCTTGAGATCACCAGGCCGACGATCGCCAGCAGAGCGAGAGGAGTGCTCCGGCCAAGACACAGCAGGGTATGCTCGCAGCCTGGCAGCCGAGTTGACGCCAGGAGCAAAGCCAGGGACAAGGCCGACTTTTGGGAGACAGAGAAAGTCAAACAGAGTGTGCTCACTGGGCTTTGAGACATAGGCGAACGCCATCCGCTCTGCTGCATCTTGGAAGGCCTTGAGCTGGCGACCGTGGAAAGGCTTGCTCGCGGTGGGCAGTTTGACGAGGGAGAGGAAGCGGTCAAGGAGGGATGTGTGGGAGGATGCGAGGTCGATGGCCTGGTCGATCTGGTCGAGGGCAGCGGTGTCGGACGCGGTGTCTGCAGGAGGAGGAGAAGGCGGAAGGGAGGGAGGAAGGGAGGGAGGCCAAGACAGGGTGGGAGCAGGCTCGGCTGGGAGAGGACTAGGAGTGGGTGGGAGAGGACTAGGAGTGGGTGGGACGAGTAGTAGACCAGACTGAGCATGGTGTTGTCTGAGTCGAGGCTGAGGAAGAGAGTAAGGCATAGGGTCAGCCAGGGCATCAGACTCAAAGCCAGAGACAGAGTCAGGCAGGGCATCGGGCCCGGCGACAAGTGGAGAAGCAGGTGCAGGAGCGAGTGCAGAGACAGGCACGAGATCAGGACCAGGAGAAAGCGACTCGGCTGGGTGGACGGAAGAAAAAGAGTGGATGGAGGACGACGGAGGGCTAGAAAAGGACTGTCTTCGTGGAAGACGAGGGATGGCACGCTGGGTGGGGATCAAGCGAGGTCTGGTGGGCAGAGAAGTGGCGGATGCTGAGCGGGGTCTGGAGGTGGCTGGATGGGTTGGATAGGACGGGAGATGGGACGGGAGATGAGAGGAAGGGCGGGAGGGCCGAGAGAGCCGAGAGTGGGAAGACCGAGAGTGGGAGGGCACAGGCTGGGAGGGCACAGGCTGAGAAGGGAGGGAATGGGAAGAGACAGGGTGGACAGCAAAAGGGTCCTGTTTCTTGTGAGTCTTGGCGATATGGGTGAGAAGGCCATGTTGACTAGCACAGGGAAAGCCACAGCTGCAGGCGATGAGACCGGTGCCAGCAAGAGAGGCGTTTGTCCATCTGTTTGGGCGGTCTAGTTTCCGGAGGTGTTCGAGGAGGGCAGTGGTGCGGAGGTCACAGTGGGGACACTGGATGGGATTGTCTCTGTTGGACATGGCCCAGGAGGGCGGTAAGGGGGGTGTGTCAGAGGGCCGAGGAGTGTGTCGGTGGAGGGTCCAGGGTCAGGGTAGGGTAGGGTAGGGTGGGGTAGGGTAGGGTAGGTGAGGGTTAGGGTAGGGTAGGGTAGGTGTACGAGGTGTTAGGGTAGGTGTAGGAGGTGTACGCTAAGGGTTAGGGTAGGTGTAGGAGGTGTACGCTAAGGGGAGGTAGGAGGAGGTAGGGTTAGGGTCTTAGATTCATAGATAGTTCTTTTAGCAAGGTCTGGTTGTAGCGAGCAGAAAGAAGAAAGAAAGAGGACCGACAGCTGTAGGAGGTGTACGCTAAGGGGAGGTAGGAAGAAGAGGGGAAGAAGTAGAAATGGAAGTAGAAGTAAAGGAAGAAATAGAAGTAGAAGTAAGGATAGAAATAGAAGTAGAAGTAAAGATAGAAATAGAGAAAGAGGTAAAGAATAAAGTAGGATAAAATGAAGAAGAAGGAAGTAAAGAGATCGAAACAGAAGTAGAAACAGAAGTAGAAGTAGAAAGAGAGAAATAGAGTAAGATGGAAGGAAACAAGATAAGACGAAAAGAAAACGAGATAAGATGGAAAGAAAGAAAGAAAGAAAAGAAGATAAGATAGAAAGAAAAGAAAGAAAGAAAGAAGAAAGAGAAAGAGATGCAAACTGCAAGTTGATCATCGACCACCATCATCATGAAGTAAATCTCACAACGAAACACGCAACAGAACGACTCCTTCTCGCTTCCATCCACTTCCGTCCACCTCGACTTTGTTCAGAACTGCCAGTGGGCAGCCGTGGCAGACAACAGGACGACAGCAAGATGACTGAGAAGACGGCCAGCGGCAGACGGACCGAGGTGCTTGGTCCACCGGTCGATCAGCTCGTTCGCCCGGCAGTCGATCGCCCCGCCGGTGGTGAGGATGAAGGGCTCGAAGGGAAGATAGATCCGGTTCGCATAGGTCTGTACCTTTTCTTTTGCTTAGGGTCTTAGATTCATAGATAGTTCTTTTAGCAAGGTCTGGTTGTAGCGAGCAGAAAGAAGAAAGAAAGAGGACCGACAGGTGTAGGAGGTGTACGCTAAGGGGAGGTAGGAGGAGGTAGGAGGAAGAGGGGAAGAAGTAGAAATGGAAGTAGAAGTAAAGGAAGAAATAGAGAAAGAGGTAAAGAATGAAGTAGGATAAAATGAAGAAGAAGGAAGTAAAGAGATCGAAACAGAAGTAGAAACAGAAGTAGAAGTAGAAAGAGAGAAATAGAGTAAGATGGAAGGAAACAAGATAAGACGAAAAGAAAACGAGATAAGATGGAAAGAAAGAAAGAAAGAAAAGAAGATAAGATAGAAAGAAAAGAAAGAAAGAAAGAAGAAAGAGAAAGAGATGCAAACTGCAAGTTGATCATCGACCACCATCATCATGAAGTAAATCTCACAACGAAACACGCAACAGAACGACTCCTTCTCGCTTCCATCCATTCTCTATCACTTCCGTCCACTTCCATCCACTTCCATCCACTTCCGTCCACCTCGACTTTGTTCAGAACTGCCAGTGGGCAGCCCTGGCAGACAACAGGACGACAGCAAGATGACTGAGAAGACGGCCAGCGGCAGACGGACCGAGGTGCTTGGTCCACCGGTCGATCAGCTCGTTCGCCCGGCAGTCGATCGCCCCGCCGGTGGTGAGGATGAAGGGCTCGAAGGGAAGATAGATCCGGTTCGCATAGGTCTGTACCTTTTCTTTTGCTTTCCCGTCCAGGATCGCGACGACCGCTTGGTGGGCTGGGTCGAGCTGGACACCGGGCGGGTCGTTCCGTCTGGCGAACCGAGTGGCAAAGGCTGATCTGTTTTGTTTGGCGGCCTGTGGGTACAGATGGGTCCGTCTGGCGATCTCTCGTGCGGCGTCGGATGCGATCGAGACTACAGCGACGTCGATCTCGACGACACCGTCGGGCGAAGTGATCCGGAGATCGGTCCGCATGGAGGTGCCAGGGACAAGTGGTTCGTTCTCTACGTTGAACATGCTGTTCGCAGCGAGCGACTTGTGTACTAACCGCTTGATGTTGCCGTGTCTAGCGAGGGTGTCTGGGTTGCGGCCGTGGCAGACCTCGTCGTGTCCGTAGTGGTTCTGGTGGTGGCAGCTGTTGCAGAGGTCGGACCGGCCGGGGCAGAAGGTGAGGAAGTGGAGACCGGCGGCGATGTGGACGTCTCTGAGGGAGAGCGAGGAGGTGAAGGGGATGATGTTGAGCCATCTGCGGCCGAGGAACGTCGCGTTTTCAGCCAGTGAGTCCTGTTGATGCTGTGAGAGCTGAGAAAGGAGAATGCTCAGCTTGTGTTCGACCATGCTGTTTGTTCTAGCCCTTTGGGACATTGGCTGGACGTCCGACATGTCAAAGCCGCCGAGGATGGGTGCGATGATGGTGTCTGCTGCCTCGTTTGCGGCCTGATAGGCGAGTGGGGCGACGTCGGCGAACGAGAGCACACCGAGGCCGCCGAACCGGGTGGGGAGCTGGATGATGGCTCTGTCGGTGTCGAGTCGACGGGGAGAGTTCCGGATGAGGAGAACCGCCTCGGTGAGTGCGTCGTCTAGTGCAGTCCATGGGTGATCGAGATCTGACGTGTCTAGTGTTCGTTGGAGGTGCCGCAGGTTCATCTGGACGCATCGACGGAGAAGCAAGAGACCGTGCTGGTAGTGGAGGCTGGGCAGTTTCCGGATGATGGCAAGCTCGTGGTGGATCTTGCGTTGGAGGAAGGCCGCTCGGAACTGTGTGCTGCCGATGGCGGTGCCGAGAAGCTCGAGGCCATGGGACTCGATAGAAAACAGGTCATGTATCTTTGACTTTGATTTGTTTAGTGATAAAGATGTGCTACTTGCTTCTACGAACGCGATGACTTTCTCGAGTGCTCCAGAGTCATTTGTCAGGATGAACACATCGTCTAGATAGCTGACGACCAGACCGTCGAGGCCTACGAACTGACGAAGCTGGGACATGAACCGTCTGATGGCAAGAGAAAAGAAGAGAGGCCCGAACGGATCGCCCTGTCTGACCCCCTGCTGGGAAGCCATCGTGACGACCTGGCCGTCTGATCCGGTACAGACCAGAGTGGTATGCTCACCGTATGCCCACCGACCGGCCCGATAGAGCTCGGGAGCCCAGTCCTTGAGTCCGTCGGCGAGGTCTCGTCTGCTGACAGTGTTGAACGCGTTAGAAAAGTCCAGACTGACGAGGTGGTTGTAAGTGCCACGGAGATCACCTCTCGTTGCCTCGTCAACCAGTCTGACGATCGGCTCGACTCCGCCCTTGGAGCCGACGCCAAGCTGACAGTCTAGGAGCATGGTCTGTCTGAGTCTGGCCTTGAGAAGGATCTTGCTTACCAGCCGATAGAGCAGCTCGCCCACCGCGATCGGTCTGACCCCGCCGCCTGTCTTTTCGAGAGGAGTCAGTCTGGAAGCACAGAGAAGCTGGATGCCGGGTGCTGTACCCTGAGAGATCTGACCGGTAAGCACACGGACCATCTCACAGACAGGCTGCCGGGCGAGGGCAAGGGAAAGCAGAGGCTGAGTCCAGCCAGAGATACCGGGAGAGGTCTCTCTGGAGAACTTGGCAAACGCAGGGAGAACGGCTTGCTCTTCCGGGCTGTCGCCAGGATGAGGGCCAGCACGAGACGAAAACGGAGAGGGGTCACCGGATGGATGTTTTGCATGCAACCTCGCCATCACATCCTCACTCAGAGCAAGGACAGGAGACCGGTCGGAAAGCAGACTGGCAGCACGAGAGAGATAGCCAGAAGAGACCTGTCTGCCGACGGCATGCTTGAGATCACCAGGCCGACGATCGCCAGCAGAGCGAGAGGAGTGCTCCGGCCAAGACACAGCAGGGTATGCTCGCAGCCTGGCAGCCGAGTTGACGCCAGGAGCAAAGCCAGGGACAAGGCCGACTTTTGGGAGACAGAGAAAGTCAAACAGAGTGTGCTCACTGGGCTTTGAGACATAGGCGAACGCCATCCGCTCTGCTGCATCTTGGAAGGCCTTGAGCTGGCGACCGTGGAGAGGCTTGCTCGCGGTGGGCAGTTTGACGAGGGAGAGGAAGCGGTCAAGGAGGGATGTGTGGGAGGATGCGAGGTCGATGGCCTGGTCGATCTGGTCGAGGGCAGCGGTGTCGGACGCGGTGTCTGCAGGAGGAGGAGAAGGCGGAAGGGAGGGAGGAAGGGAGGGAGGCCAAGACAGGGTGGGAGCAGGCTCGGCTGGGAGAGGACTAGGAGTGGGTGGGAGAGGACTAGGAGTGGGTGGGACGAGTAGTAGACCAGACTGAGCATGGTGTTGTCTGAGTCGAAGCTGAGGAAGAGAGTAAGGCATAGGGTCAGCCAGGGCATCAGACTCAAAGCCAGAGACAGAGTCAGGCAGGGCATCGGGCCCGGCGACAAGTGGAGAAGCAGGTGCAGGAGCGAGTGCAGAGACAGGCACGAGATCAGGACCAGGAGAAAGCGACTCGGCTGGGTGGACGGAAGAAAAAGAGTGGATGGAGGACGACGGAGGGCTAGAAAAGGACTGTCTTCGTGGAAGACGAGGGATGGCACGCTGGGTGGGGATCAAGCGAGGTCTGGTGGGCAGAGAAGTGGCGGATGCTGAGCGGGGTCTGGAGGTGGCTGGATGGGTTGGATAGGACGGGAGATGGGACGGGAGATGAGAGGAAGGGCGGGAGGGCCGAGAGAGCCGAGAGAGCCGAGAGTGGGAGGGCACAGGCTGAGAAGGGAGGGAATGGGAAGAGACAGGGTGGACAGCAAAAGGGTCCTGTTTCTTGTGAGTCTTGGCGATATGGGTGAGAAGGCCATGTTGACTAGCACAGGGAAAGCCACAGCTGCAGGCGATGAGACCGGTGCCAGCAAGAGAGGCGTTTGTCCATCTGTTTGGGCGGTCTAGTTTCCGGAGGTGTTCGAGGAGGGCAGTGGTGCGGAGGTCACAGTGGGGACACTGGATGGGATTGTCTCTGTTGGACATGGCCCAGGAGGGCGGTAAGGGGGGTGTGTCAGAGGGCCGAGGAGTGTGTCGGTGGAGGGTCCAGGGTCAGGGTAGGGTAGGGTAGGGTGGGTAGGGTAGGGTAGGTTAGGGTAGGTGTAGGAGGTGTAGGAGGTGTAGGAGGTGTACGCTAAGGGGAGGTAGGGTTAGGGTTAGGGTCTTAGATTCATAGATAGTTCTTTTAGCAAGGTCTGGTTGTAGCGAGCAGGAAGAAGAAAGAAAGAGGACCGACAGGTGTAGGAGGTGTAGGAGGTGTAGGAGGTGTACGCTAAGGGGAGGTAAGGGGAGGTAGGAGGAAGAGGGGAAGAAGTAGAAATGGAAGTAGAAGTAAAGGAAGAAATAGAGAAAGAGGTAAAGAATAAAGTAGGATAAAATGAAGAAGAAGGAAGTAAAGAGATCGAAACAGAAGTAGGAACAGAAGTAGAAGTAGAAAGAGAGAAATAGAGTAAGATGGAAGGAAACAAGATAAGACGAAAAGAAAACGAGATAAGATGGAAAGAAAGAAAGAAAGAAAAGAAGATAAGATAGAAAGAAAAGAAAGAAAGAAAGAAAGAAAGAGAAAGAGATGCAAACTGCAAGTTGATCATCGACCACCATCATCATGAAGTAAATCTCACAACGAAACACGCAACAGAACGACTCCTTCTCGCTTCCATCCATTCTCTATCACTTCCGTCCACTTCCATCCACTTCCATCCACTTCCGTCCACCTCGACTTTGTTCAGAACTGCCAGTGGGCAGCCCTGGCAGACAACAGGACGACAGCAAGATGACTGAGAAGACGGCCAGCGGCAGACGGACCGAGGTGCTTGGTCCACCGGTCGATCAGCTCGTTCGCCCGGCAGTCGATCGCCCCGCCGGTGGTGAGGATGAAGGGCTCGAAGGGAAGATAGATCCGGTTCGCATAGGTCTGTACCTTTTCTTTTGCTTTCCCGTCCAGGATCGCGACGACCGCTTGGTGGGCTGGGTCGAGCTGGACACCGGGCGGGTCGTTCCGTCTGGCGAACCGAGTGGCAAAGGCTGATCTGTTTTGTTTGGCGGCCTGTGGGTACAGATGGGTCCGTCTGGCGATCTCTCGTGCGGCGTCGGATGCGATCGAGACTACAGCGACGTCGATCTCGACGACACCGTCGGGCGAAGTGATCCGGAGATCGGTCCGCATGGAGGTGCCAGGGACAAGTGGTTCGTTCTCTACGTTGAACATGCTGTTCGCAGCGAGCGACTTGTGTACTAACCGCTTGATGTTGCCGTGTCTAGCGAGGGTGTCTGGGTTGCGGCCGTGGCAGACCTCGTCGTGTCCGTAGTGGTTCTGGTGGTGGCAGCTGTTGCAGAGGTCGGACCGGCCGGGGCAGAAGGTGAGGAAGTGGAGACCGGCGGCGATGTGGACGTCTCTGAGGGAGAGCGAGGAGGTGAAGGGGATGATGTTGAGCCATCTGCGGCCGAGGAACGTCGCGTTTTCAGCCAGTGAGTCCTGTTGATGCTGTGAGAGCTGAGAAAGGAGAATGCTCAGCTTGTGTTCGACCATGCTGTTTGTTCTAGCCCTTTGGGACATTGGCTGGACGTCCGACATGTCAAAGCCGCCGAGGATGGGTGCGATGATGGTGTCTGCTGCCTCGTTTGCGGCCTGATAGGCGAGTGGGGCGACGTCGGCGAACGAGAGCACACCGAGGCCGCCGAACCGGGTGGGGAGCTGGATGATGGCTCTGTCGGTGTCGAGTCGACGGGGAGAGTTCCGGATGAGGAGAACCGCCTCGGTGAGTGCGTCGTCTAGTGCAGTCCATGGGTGATCGAGATCTGACGTGTCTAGTGTTCGTTGGAGGTGCCGCAGGTTCATCTGGACGCATCGACGGAGAAGCAAGAGACCGTGCTGGTAGTGGAGGCTGGGCAGTTTCCGGATGATGGCAAGCTCGTGGTGGATCTTGCGTTGGAGGAAGGCCGCTCGGAACTGTGTGCTGCCGATGGCGGTGCCGAGAAGCTCGAGGCCATGGGACTCGATAGAAAACAGGTCATGTATCTTTGACTTTGATTTGTTTAGTGATAAAGATGTGCTACTTGCTTCTACGAACGCGATGACTTTCTCGAGTGCTCCAGAGTCATTTGTCAGGATGAACACATCGTCTAGATAGCTGACGACCAGACCGTCGAGGCCTACGAACTGACGAAGCTGAGACATGAACCGTCTGATGGCAAGAGAAAAGAAGAGAGGCCCGAACGGATCGCCCTGTCTGACCCCCTGCTGGGAAGCCATCGTGACGACCTGGCCGTCTGATCCGGTACAGACCAGAGTGGTATGCTCACCGTATGCCCACCGACCGGCCCGATAGAGCTCGGGAGCCCAGTCCTTGAGTCCGTCGGCGAGGTCTCGTCTGCTGACAGTGTTGAACGCGTTAGAAAAGTCCAGACTGACGAGGTGGTTGTAAGTGCCACGGAGATCACCTCTCGTTGCCTCGTCAACCAGTCTGACGATCGGCTCGACTCCGCCCTTGGAGCCGACGCCAAGCTGACAGTCTAGGAGCATGGTCTGTCTGAGTCTGGCCTTGAGAAGGATCTTGCTTACCAGCCGATAGAGCAGCTCGCCCACCGCGATCGGTCTGACCCCGCCGCCTGTCTTTTCGAGAGGAGTCAGTCTGGAAGCACAGAGAAGCTGGATGCCGGGTGCTGTACCCTGAGAGATCTGACCGGTAAGCACACGGACCATCTCACGGACAGGCTGCCGGGCGAGGGCAAGGGAAAGCAGAGGCTGAGTCCAGCCAGAGATACCGGGAGAGGTCTCTCTGGAGAACTTGGCAAACGCAGGGAGAACGGCTTGCTCTTCCGGGCTGTCGCCAGGATGAGGGCCAGCACGAGACGAAAACGGAGAGGGGTCACCGGATGGATGTTTTGCATGCAACCTCGCCATCACATCCTCACTCAGAGCAAGGACAGGAGACCGGTCGGAAAGCAGACTGGCAGCACGAGAGAGATAGCCAGAAGAGACCTGTCTGCCGACGGCATGCTTGAGATCACCAGGCCGACGATCGCCAGCAGAGCGAGAGGAGTGCTCCGGCCAAGACACAGCAGGGTATGCTCGCAGCCTGGCAGCCGAGTTGACGCCAGGAGCAAAGCCAGGGACAAGGCCGACTTTTGGGAGACAGAGAAAGTCAAACAGAGTGTGCTCACTGGGCTTTGAGACATAGGCGAACGCCATCCGCTCTGCTGCATCTTGGAAGGCCTTGAGCTGGCGACCGTGGAGAGGCTTGCTCGCGGTGGGCAGTTTGACGAGGGAGAGGAAGCGGTCAAGGAGGGATGTGTGGGAGGATGCGAGGTCGATGGCCTGGTCGATCTGGTCGAGGGCAGCGGTGTCGGACGCGGTGTCTGCAGGAGGAGGAGAAGGCGGAAGGGAGGGAGGAAGGGAGGGAGGCCAAGACAGGGTGGGAGCAGGCTCGGCTGGGAGAGGACTAGGAGTGGGTGGGAGAGGACTAGGAGTGGGTGGGACGAGTAGTAGACCAGACTGAGCATGGTGTTGTCTGAGTCGAGGCTGAGGAAGAGAGTAAGGCATAGGGTCAGCCAGGGCATCAGACTCAAAGCCAGAGACAGAGTCAGGGTTAGGGTCTTAGATTCATAGATAGTTCTTTTAGCAAGGTCTGGTTGTAGCGAGCAGAAAGAAGAAAGGGTTAGGGTTAGGGTTTTAGATTCATAGATAGTTCTTTTAGCAAGGTCTGGTTGTAGCGAGCAGGAAGAAGAAAGAAAGAGGACCGACAGCTGTAGGAGGTGTACGCTAAGGGGAGGTAGGAAGAAGAGGGGAAGAAGTAGAAATGGAAGTAGAAGTAAAGGAAGAAATAGAAGTAGAAGTAAGGATAGAAATAGAAGTAGAAGTAAAGATAGAAATAGAGAAAGAGGTAAAGAATAAAGTAGGATAAAATGAAGAAGAAGGAAGTAAAGAGATCGAAACAGAAGTAGAAACAGAAGTAGAAGTAGAAAGAGAGAAATAGAGTAAGATGGAAGGAAACAAGATAAGACGAAAAGAAAACGAGATAAGATGGAAAGAAAGAAAGAAAGAAAAGAAGATAAGATAGAAAGAAAAGAAAGAAAGAAAGAAGAAAGAGAAAGAGATGCAAACTGCAAGTTGATCATCAACAACCATCATCATGAAGTAAATCTCACAACGAAACACGCAACAGAACGACTCCTTCTCGCTTCCATCCACTTCCGTCCACCTCGACTTTGTTCAGAACTGCCAGTGGGCAGCCCTGGCAGACAACAGGACGACAGCAAGATGACTGAGAAGACGGCCAGCGGCAGACGGACCGAGGTGCTTGGTCCACCGGTCGATCAGCTCGTTCGCCCGGCAGTCGATCGCCCCGCCGGTGGTGAGGATGAAGGGCTCGAAGGGAAGATAGATCCGGTTCGCATAGGTCTGTACCTTTTCTTTTGCTTTCCCGTCCAGGATCGCGACGACCGCTTGGTGGGCTGGGTCGAGCTGGACACCGGGCGGGTCGTTCCGTCTGGCGAACCGAGTGGCAAAGGCTGATCTGTTTTGTTTGGCGGCCTGTGGGTACAGATGGGTCCGTCTGGCGATCTCTCGTGCGGCGTCGGATGCGATCGAGACTACAGCGACGTCGATCTCGACGACACCGTCGGGCGAAGTGATCCGGAGATCGGTCCGCATGGAGGTGCCAGGGACAAGTGGTTCGTTCTCTACGTTGAACATGCTGTTCGCAGCGAGCGACTTGTGTACTAACCGCTTGATGTTGCCGTGTCTAGCGAGGGTGTCTGGGTTGCGGCCGTGGCAGACCTCGTCGTGTCCGTAGTGGTTCTGGTGGTGGCAGCTGTTGCAGAGGTCGGACCGGCCGGGGCAGAAGGTGAGGAAGTGGAGACCGGCGGCGATGTGGACGTCTCTGAGGGAGAGCGAGGAGGTGAAGGGGATGATGTTGAGCCATCTGCGGCCGAGGAACGTCGCGTTTTCAGCCAGTGAGTCCTGTTGATGCTGTGAGAGCTGAGAAAGGAGAATGCTCAGCTTGTGTTCGACCATGCTGTTTGTTCTAGCCCTTTGGGACATTGGCTGGACGTCCGACATGTCAAAGCCGCCGAGGATGGGTGCGATGATGGTGTCTGCTGCCTCGTTTGCGGCCTGATAGGCGAGTGGGGCGACGTCGGCGAACGAGAGCACACCGAGGCCGCCGAACCGGGTGGGGAGCTGGATGATGGCTCTGTCGGTGTCGAGTCGACGGGGAGAGTTCCGGATGAGGAGAACCGCCTCGGTGAGTGCGTCGTCTAGTGCAGTCCATGGGTGATCGAGATCTGACGTGTCTAGTGTTCGTTGGAGGTGCCGCAGGTTCATCTGGACGCATCGACGGAGAAGCAAGAGACCGTGCTGGTAGTGGAGGCTGGGCAGTTTCCGGATGATGGCAAGCTCGTGGTGGATCTTGCGTTGGAGGAAGGCCGCTCGGAACTGTGTGCTGCCGATGGCGGTGCCGAGAAGCTCGAGGCCATGGGACTCGATAGAAAACAGGTCATGTATCTTTGACTTTGATTTGTTTAGTGATAAAGATGTGCTACTTGCTTCTACGAACGCGATGACTTTCTCGAGTGCTCCAGAGTCATTTGTCAGGATGAACACATCGTCTAGATAGCTGACGACGAGACCGTCGAGGCCTATGAACTGACGAAGCTGAGACATGAACCGTCTGATGGCAAGAGAAAAGAAGAGAGGCCCGAACGGATCGCCCTGTCTGACCCCCTGCTGGGAAGCCATCGTGACGACCTGGCCGTCTGATCCGGTACAGACCAGAGTGGTATGCTCACCGTATGCCCACCGACCGGCCCGATAGAGCTCGGGAGCCCAGTCCTTGAGTCCGTCGGCGAGGTCTCGTCTGCTGACAGTGTTGAACGCGTTAGAAAAGTCCAGACTGACGAGGTGGTTGTAAGTGCCACGGAGATCACCTCTCGTTGCCTCGTCAACCAGTCTGACGATCGGCTCGACTCCGCCCTTGGAGCCGACGCCAAGCTGACAGTCTAGGAGCATGGTCTGTCTGAGTCTGGCCTTGAGAAGGATCTTGCTTACCAGCCGATAGAGCAGCTCGCCCACCGCGATCGGTCTGACCCCGCCGCCTGTCTTTTCGAGAGGAGTCAGTCTGGAAGCACAGAGAAGCTGGATGCCGGGTGCTGTACCCTGAGAGATCTGACCGGTAAGCACACGGACCATCTCACGGACAGGCTGCCGGGCGAGGGCAAGGGAAAGCAGAGGCTGAGTCCAGCCAGAGATACCGGGAGAGGTCTCTCTGGAGAACTTGGCAAACGCAGGGAGAACGGCTTGCTCTTCCGGGCTGTCGCCAGGATGAGGGCCAGCACGAGACGAAAACGGAGAGGGGTCACCGGATGGATGTTTTGCATGCAACCTCGCCATCACATCCTCACTCAGAGCAAGGACAGGAGACCGGTCGGAAAGCAGACTGGCAGCACGAGAGAGATAGCCAGAAGAGACCTGTCTGCCGACGGCATGCTTGAGATCACCAGGCCGACGATCGCCAGCAGAGCGAGAGGAGTGCTCCGGCCAAGACACAGCAGGGTATGCTCGCAGCCTGGCAGCCGAGTTGACGCCAGGAGCAAAGCCAGGGACAAGGCCGACTTTTGGGAGACAGAGAAAGTCAAACAGAGTGTGCTCACTGGGCTTTGAGACATAGGCGAACGCCATCCGCTCTGCTGCATCTTGGAAGGCCTTGAGCTGGCGACCGTGGAGAGGCTTGCTCGCGGTGGGCAGTTTGACGAGGGAGAGGAAGCGGTCAAGGAGGGATGTGTGGGAGGATGCGAGGTCGATGGCCTGGTCGATCTGGTCGAGGGCAGCGGTGTCGGACGCGGTGTCTGCAGGAGGAGGAGAAGGCGGAAGGGAGGGAGGAAGGGAGGGAGGCCAAGACAGGGTGGGAGCAGGCTCGGCTGGGAGAGGACTAGGAGTGGGTGGGAGAGGACTAGGAGTGGGTGGGACGAGTAGTAGACCAGACTGAGCATGGTGTTGTCTGAGTCGAGGCTGAGGAAGAGAGTAAGGCATAGGGTCAGCCAGGGCATCAGACTCAAAGCCAGAGACAGAGTCAGGGTTAGGGTCTTAGATTCATAGATAGTTCTTTTAGCAAGGTCTGGTTGTAGCGAGCAGAAAGAAGAAAGGGTTAGGGTTAGGGTTTTAGATTCATAGATAGTTCTTTTAGCAAGGTCTGGTTGTAGCGAGCAGGAAGAAGAAAGAAAGAGGACCGACAGGTGTAGGAGGTGTAGGAGGTGTAGGAGGTGTACGCTAAGGGGAGGTAAGGGGAGGTAGGAGGAAGAGGGGAAGAAGTAGAAATGGAAGTAGAAGTAAAGGAAGAAATAGAGAAAGAGGTAAAGAATAAAGTAGGATAAAATGAAGAAGAAGGAAGTAAAGAGATCGAAACAGAAGTAGAAACAGAAGTAGAAGTAGAAAGAGAGAAATAGAGTAAGATGGAAGGAAACAAGATAAGACGAAAAGAAAACGAGATAAGATGGAAAGAAAGAAAGAAAGAAAAGAAGATAAGATAGAAAGAAAAGAAAGAAAGAAAGAAGAAAGAGAAAGAGATGCAAACTGCAAGTTGATCATCAACAACCATCATCATGAAGTAAATCTCACAACGAAACACGCAACAGAACGACTCCTTCTCGCTTCCATCCACTTCCGTCCACCTCGACTTTGTTCAGAACTGCCAGTGGGCAGCCCTGGCAGACAACAGGACGACAGCAAGATGACTGAGAAGACGGCCAGCGGCAGACGGACCGAGGTGCTTGGTCCACCGGTCGATCAGCTCGTTCGCCCGGCAGTCGATCGCCCCGCCGGTGGTGAGGATGAAGGGCTCGAAGGGAAGATAGATCCGGTTCGCATAGGTCTGTACCTTTTCTTTTGCTTTCCCGTCCAGGATCGCGACGACCGCTTGGTGGGCTGGGTCGAGCTGGACACCGGGCGGGTCGTTCCGTCTGGCGAACCGAGTGGCAAAGGCTGATCTGTTTTGTTTGGCGGCCTGTGGGTACAGATGGGTCCGTCTGGCGATCTCTCGTGCGGCGTCGGATGCGATCGAGACTACAGCGACGTCGATCTCGACGACACCGTCGGGCGAAGTGATCCGGAGATCGGTCCGCATGGAGGTGCCAGGGACAAGTGGTTCGTTCTCTACGTTGAACATGCTGTTCGCAGCGAGCGACTTGTGTACTAACCGCTTGATGTTGCCGTGTCTAGCGAGGGTGTCTGGGTTGCGGCCGTGGCAGACCTCGTCGTGTCCGTAGTGGTTCTGGTGGTGGCAGCTGTTGCAGAGGTCGGACCGGCCGGGGCAGAAGGTGAGGAAGTGGAGACCGGCGGCGATGTGGACGTCTCTGAGGGAGAGCGAGGAGGTGAAGGGGATGATGTTGAGCCATCTGCGGCCGAGGAACGTCGCGTTTTCAGCCAGTGAGTCCTGTTGATGCTGTGAGAGCTGAGAAAGGAGAATGCTCAGCTTGTGTTCGACCATGCTGTTTGTTCTAGCCCTTTGGGACATTGGCTGGACGTCCGACATGTCAAAGCCGCCGAGGATGGGTGCGATGATGGTGTCTGCTGCCTCGTTTGCGGCCTGATAGGCGAGTGGGGCGACGTCGGCGAACGAGAGCACACCGAGGCCGCCGAACCGGGTGGGGAGCTGGATGATGGCTCTGTCGGTGTCGAGTCGACGGGGAGAGTTCCGGATGAGGAGAACCGCCTCGGTGAGTGCGTCGTCTAGTGCAGTCCATGGGTGATCGAGATCTGACGTGTCTAGTGTTCGTTGGAGGTGCCGCAGGTTCATCTGGACGCATCGACGGAGAAGCAAGAGACCGTGCTGGTAGTGGAGGCTGGGCAGTTTCCGGATGATGGCAAGCTCGTGGTGGATCTTGCGTTGGAGGAAGGCCGCTCGGAACTGTGTGCTGCCGATGGCGGTGCCGAGAAGCTCGAGGCCATGGGACTCGATAGAAAACAGGTCATGTATCTTTGACTTTGATTTGTTTAGTGATAAAGATGTGCTACTTGCTTCTACGAACGCGATGACTTTCTCGAGTGCTCCAGAGTCATTTGTCAGGATGAACACATCGTCTAGATAGCTGACGACGAGACCGTCGAGGCCTATGAACTGACGAAGCTGAGACATGAACCGTCTGATGGCAAGAGAAAAGAAGAGAGGCCCGAACGGATCGCCCTGTCTGACCCCCTGCTGGGAAGCCATCGTGACGACCTGGCCGTCTGATCCGGTACAGACCAGAGTGGTATGCTCACCGTATGCCCACCGACCGGCCCGATAGAGCTCGGGAGCCCAGTCCTTGAGTCCGTCGGCGAGGTCTCGTCTGCTGACAGTGTTGAACGCGTTAGAAAAGTCCAGACTGACGAGGTGGTTGTAAGTGCCACGGAGATCACCTCTCGTTGCCTCGTCAACCAGTCTGACGATCGGCTCGACTCCGCCCTTGGAGCCGACGCCAAGCTGACAGTCTAGGAGCATGGTCTGTCTGAGTCTGGCCTTGAGAAGGATCTTGCTTACCAGCCGATAGAGCAGCTCGCCCACCGCGATCGGTCTGACCCCGCCGCCTGTCTTTTCGAGAGGAGTCAGTCTGGAAGCACAGAGAAGCTGGATGCCGGGTGCTGTACCCTGAGAGATCTGACCGGTAAGCACACGGACCATCTCACGGACAGGCTGCCGGGCGAGGGCAAGGGAAAGCAGAGGCTGAGTCCAGCCAGAGATACCGGGAGAGGTCTCTCTGGAGAACTTGGCAAACGCAGGGAGAACGGCTTGCTCTTCCGGGCTGTCGCCAGGATGAGGGCCAGCACGAGACGAAAACGGAGAGGGGTCACCGGATGGATGTTTTGCATGCAACCTCGCCATCACATCCTCACTCAGAGCAAGGACAGGAGACCGGTCGGAAAGCAGACTGGCAGCACGAGAGAGATAGCCAGAAGAGACCTGTCTGCCGACGGCATGCTTGAGATCACCAGGCCGACGATCGCCAGCAGAGCGAGAGGAGTGCTCCGGCCAAGACACAGCAGGGTATGCTCGCAGCCTGGCAGCCGAGTTGACGCCAGGAGCAAAGCCAGGGACAAGGCCGACTTTTGGGAGACAGAGAAAGTCAAACAGAGTGTGCTCACTGGGCTTTGAGACATAGGCGAACGCCATCCGCTCTGCTGCATCTTGGAAGGCCTTGAGCTGGCGACCGTGGAGAGGCTTGCTCGCGGTGGGCAGTTTGACGAGGGAGAGGAAGCGGTCAAGGAGGGATGTGTGGGAGGATGCGAGGTCGATGGCCTGGTCGATCTGGTCGAGGGCAGCGGTGTCGGACGCGGTGTCTGCAGGAGGAGGAGAAGGCGGAAGGGAGGGAGGAAGGGAGGGAGGCCAAGACAGGGTGGGAGCAGGCTCGGCTGGGAGAGGACTAGGAGTGGGTGGGAGAGGACTAGGAGTGGGTGGGACGAGTAGTAGACCAGACTGAGCATGGTGTTGTCTGAGTCGAGGCTGAGGAAGAGAGTAAGGCATAGGGTCAGCCAGGGCATCAGACTCAAAGCCAGAGACAGAGTCAGGGTTAGGGTCTTAGATTCATAGATAGTTCTTTTAGCAAGGTCTGGTTGTAGCGAGCAGAAAGAAGAAAGGGTTAGGGTTAGGGTTTTAGATTCATAGATAGTTCTTTTAGCAAGGTCTGGTTGTAGCGAGCAGGAAGAAGAAAGAAAGAGGACCGACAGGTGTAGGAGGTGTAGGAGGTGTAGGAGGTGTACGCTAAGGGGAGGTAAGGGGAGGTAGGAGGAAGAGGGGAAGAAGTAGAAATGGAAGTAGAAGTAAAGGAAGAAATAGAGAAAGAGGTAAAGAATAAAGTAGGATAAAATGAAGAAGAAGGAAGTAAAGAGATCGAAACAGAAGTAGAAACAGAAGTAGAAGTAGAAAGAGAGAAATAGAGTAAGATGGAAGGAAACAAGATAAGACGAAAAGAAAACGAGATAAGATGGAAAGAAAGAAAGAAAGAAAAGAAGATAAGATAGAAAGAAAAGAAAGAAAGAAAGAAGAAAGAGAAAGAGATGCAAACTGCAAGTTGATCATCGACCACCATCATCATGAAGTAAATCTCACAACGAAACACGCAACAGAACGACTCCTTCTCGCTTCCATCCACTTCCGTCCACCTCGACTTTGTTCAGAACTGCCAGTGGGCAGCCCTGGCAGACAACAGGACGACAGCAAGATGACTGAGAAGACGGCCAGCGGCAGACGGACCGAGGTGCTTGGTCCACCGGTCGATCAGCTCGTTCGCCCGGCAGTCGATCGCCCCGCCGGTGGTGAGGATGAAGGGCTCGAAGGGAAGATAGATCCGGTTCGCATAGGTCTGTACCTTTTCTTTTGCTTTCCCGTCCAGGATCGCGACGACCGCTTGGTGGGCTGGGTCGAGCTGGACACCGGGCGGGTCGTTCCGTCTGGCGAACCGAGTGGCAAAGGCTGATCTGTTTTGTTTGGCGGCCTGTGGGTACAGATGGGTCCGTCTGGCGATCTCTCGTGCGGCGTCGGATGCGATCGAGACTACAGCGACGTCGATCTCGACGACACCGTCGGGCGAAGTGATCCGGAGATCGGTCCGCATGGAGGTGCCAGGGACAAGTGGTTCGTTCTCTACGTTGAACATGCTGTTCGCAGCGAGCGACTTGTGTACTAACCGCTTGATGTTGCCGTGTCTAGCGAGGGTGTCTGGGTTGCGGCCGTGGCAGACCTCGTCGTGTCCGTAGTGGTTCTGGTGGTGGCAGCTGTTGCAGAGGTCGGACCGGCCGGGGCAGAAGGTGAGGAAGTGGAGACCGGCGGCGATGTGGACGTCTCTGAGGGAGAGCGAGGAGGTGAAGGGGATGATGTTGAGCCATCTGCGGCCGAGGAACGTCGCGTTTTCAGCCAGTGAGTCCTGTTGATGCTGTGAGAGCTGAGAAAGGAGAATGCTCAGCTTGTGTTCGACCATGCTGTTTGTTCTAGCCCTTTGGGACATTGGCTGGACGTCCGACATGTCAAAGCCGCCGAGGATGGGTGCGATGATGGTGTCTGCTGCCTCGTTTGCGGCCTGATAGGCGAGTGGGGCGACGTCGGCGAACGAGAGCACACCGAGGCCGCCGAACCGGGTGGGGAGCTGGATGATGGCTCTGTCGGTGTCGAGTCGACGGGGAGAGTTCCGGATGAGGAGAACCGCCTCGGTGAGTGCGTCGTCTAGTGCAGTCCATGGGTGATCGAGATCTGACGTGTCTAGTGTTCGTTGGAGGTGCCGCAGGTTCATCTGGACGCATCGACGGAGAAGCAAGAGACCGTGCTGGTAGTGGAGGCTGGGCAGTTTCCGGATGATGGCAAGCTCGTGGTGGATCTTGCGTTGGAGGAAGGCCGCTCGGAACTGTGTGCTGCCGATGGCGGTGCCGAGAAGCTCGAGGCCATGGGACTCGATAGAAAACAGGTCATGTATCTTTGACTTTGATTTGTTTAGTGATAAAGATGTGCTACTTGCTTCTACGAACGCGATGACTTTCTCGAGTGCTCCAGAGTCATTTGTCAGGATGAACACATCGTCTAGATAGCTGACGACGAGACCGTCGAGGCCTACGAACTGACGAAGCTGAGACATGAACCGTCTGATGGCAAGAGAAAAGAAGAGAGGCCCGAACGGATCGCCCTGTCTGACCCCCTGCTGGGAAGCCATCGTGACGACCTGGCCGTCTGATCCGGTACAGACCAGAGTGGTATGCTCACCGTATGCCCACCGACCGGCCCGATAGAGCTCGGGAGCCCAGTCCTTGAGTCCGTCGGCGAGGTCTCGTCTGCTGACAGTGTTGAACGCGTTAGAAAAGTCCAGACTGACGAGGTGGTTGTAAGTGCCACGGAGATCACCTCTCGTTGCCTCGTCAACCAGTCTGACGATCGGCTCGACTCCGCCCTTGGAGCCGACGCCAAGCTGACAGTCTAGGAGCATGGTCTGTCTGAGTCTGGCCTTGAGAAGGATCTTGCTTACCAGCCGATAGAGCAGCTCGCCCACCGCGATCGGTCTGACCCCGCCGCCTGTCTTTTCGAGAGGAGTCAGTCTGGAAGCACAGAGAAGCTGGATGCCGGGTGCTGTACCCTGAGAGATCTGACCGGTAAGCACACGGACCATCTCACGGACAGGCTGCCGGGCGAGGGCAAGGGAAAGCAGAGGCTGAGTCCAGCCAGAGATACCGGGAGAGGTCTCTCTGGAGAACTTGGCAAACGCAGGGAGAACGGCTTGCTCTTCCGGGCTGTCGCCAGGATGAGGGCCAGCACGAGACGAAAACGGAGAGGGGTCACCGGATGGATGTTTTGCATGCAACCTCGCCATCACATCCTCACTCAGAGCAAGGACAGGAGACCGGTCGGAAAGCAGACTGGCAGCACGAGAGAGATAGCCAGAAGAGACCTGTCTGCCGACGGCATGCTTGAGATCACCAGGCCGACGATCGCCAGCAGAGCGAGAGGAGTGCTCCGGCCAAGACACAGCAGGGTATGCTCGCAGCCTGGCAGCCGAGTTGACGCCAGGAGCAAAGCCAGGGACAAGGCCGACTTTTGGGAGACAGAGAAAGTCAAACAGAGTGTGCTCACTGGGCTTTGAGACATAGGCGAACGCCATCCGCTCTGCTGCATCTTGGAAGGCCTTGAGCTGGCGACCGTGGAGAGGCTTGCTCGCGGTGGGCAGTTTGACGAGGGAGAGGAAGCGGTCAAGGAGGGATGTGTGGGAGGATGCGAGGTCGATGGCCTGGTCGATCTGGTCGAGGGCAGCGGTGTCGGACGCGGTGTCTGCAGGAGGAGGAGAAGGCGGAAGGGAGGGAGGAAGGGAGGGAGGCCAAGACAGGGTGGGAGCAGGCTCGGCTGGGAGAGGACTAGGAGTGGGTGGGAGAGGACTAGGAGTGGGTGGGACGAGTAGTAGACCAGACTGAGCATGGTGTTGTCTGAGTCGAGGCTGAGGAAGAGAGTAAGGCATAGGGTCAGCCAGGGCATCAGACTCAAAGCCAGAGACAGAGTCAGGGTTAGGGTCTTAGATTCATAGATAGTTCTTTTAGCAAGGTCTGGTTGTAGCGAGCAGAAAGAAGAAAGGGTTAGGGTTAGGGTTTTAGATTCATAGATAGTTCTTTTAGCAAGGTCTGGTTGTAGCGAGCAGGAAGAAGAAAGAAAGAGGACCGACAGGTGTAGGAGGTGTAGGAGGTGTAGGAGGTGTACGCTAAGGGGAGGTAAGGGGAGGTAGGAGGAAGAGGGGAAGAAGTAGAAATGGAAGTAGAAGTAAAGGAAGAAATAGAGAAAGAGGTAAAGAATAAAGTAGGATTAGGGTTAGGGTTAGGGTCTTAGATTCATAGATAGTTCTTTTAGCAAGGTCTGGTTGTAGCGAGCAGAAAGAAGAAAGAAAGAGGACCGACAGCTGTAGGAGGTGTACGCTAAGGGGAGGTAGGAAGAAGAGGGGAAGAAGTAGAAATGGAAGTAGAAGTAAAGAAAGAAATAGAAGTAGAAGTAAGGATAGAAATAGAAGTAGAAGTAAAGATAGAAATAGAGAAAGAGGTAAAGAATAAAGTAGGATAAAATGAAGAAGAAGGAAGTAAAGAGATCGAAACAGAAGTAGAAACAGAAGTAGAAGTAGAAAGAGAGAAATAGAGTAAGATGGAAGGAAACAAGATAAGACGAAAAGAAAACGAGATAAGATGGAAAGAAAGAAAGAAAGAAAAGAAGATAAGATAGAAAGAAAAGAAAGAAAGAAAGAAGAAAGAGAAAGAGATGCAAACTGCAAGTTGATCATCGACAACCATCATCATGAAGTAAATCTCACAACGAAACACGCAACAGAACGACTCCTTCTCGCTTCCATCCACTTCCGTCCACCTCGACTTTGTTCAGAACTGCCAGTGGGCAGCCCTGGCAGACAACAGGACGACAGCAAGATGACTGAGAAGACGGCCAGCGGCAGACGGACCGAGGTGCTTGGTCCACCGGTCGATCAGCTCGTTCGCCCGGCAGTCGATCGCCCCGCCGGTGGTGAGGATGAAGGGCTCGAAGGGAAGATAGATCCGGTTCGCATAGGTCTGTACCTTTTCTTTTGCTTTCCCGTCCAGGATCGCGACGACCGCTTGGTGGGCTGGGTCGAGCTGGACACCGGGCGGGTCGTTCCGTCTGGCGAACCGAGTGGCAAAGGCTGATCTGTTTTGTTTGGCGGCCTGTGGGTACAGATGGGTCCGTCTGGCGATCTCTCGTGCGGCGTCGGATGCGATCGAGACTACAGCGACGTCGATCTCGACGACACCGTCGGGCGAAGTGATCCGGAGATCGGTCCGCATGGAGGTGCCAGGGACAAGTGGTTCGTTCTCTACGTTGAACATGCTGTTCGCAGCGAGCGACTTGTGTACTAACCGCTTGATGTTGCCGTGTCTAGCGAGGGTGTCTGGGTTGCGGCCGTGGCAGACCTCGTCGTGTCCGTAGTGGTTCTGGTGGTGGCAGCTGTTGCAGAGGTCGGACCGGCCGGGGCAGAAGGTGAGGAAGTGGAGACCGGCGGCGATGTGGACGTCTCTGAGGGAGAGCGAGGAGGTGAAGGGGATGATGTTGAGCCATCTGCGGCCGAGGAACGTCGCGTTTTCAGCCAGTGAGTCCTGTTGATGCTGTGAGAGCTGAGAAAGGAGAATGCTCAGCTTGTGTTCGACCATGCTGTTTGTTCTAGCCCTTTGGGACATTGGCTGGACGTCCGACATGTCAAAGCCGCCGAGGATGGGTGCGATGATGGTGTCTGCTGCCTCGTTTGCGGCCTGATAGGCGAGTGGGGCGACGTCGGCGAACGAGAGCACACCGAGGCCGCCGAACCGGGTGGGGAGCTGGATGATGGCTCTGTCGGTGTCGAGTCGACGGGGAGAGTTCCGGATGAGGAGAACCGCCTCGGTGAGTGCGTCGTCTAGTGCAGTCCATGGGTGATCGAGATCTGACGTGTCTAGTGTTCGTTGGAGGTGCCGCAGGTTCATCTGGACGCATCGACGGAGAAGCAAGAGACCGTGCTGGTAGTGGAGGCTGGGCAGTTTCCGGATGATGGCAAGCTCGTGGTGGATCTTGCGTTGGAGGAAGGCCGCTCGGAACTGTGTGCTGCCGATGGCGGTGCCGAGAAGCTCGAGGCCATGGGACTCGATAGAAAACAGGTCATGTATCTTTGACTTTGATTTGTTTAGTGATAAAGATGTGCTACTTGCTTCTACGAACGCGATGACTTTCTCGAGTGCTCCAGAGTCATTTGTCAGGATGAACACATCGTCTAGATAGCTGACGACCAGACCGTCGAGGCCTACGAACTGACGAAGCTGAGACATGAACCGTCTGATGGCAAGAGAAAAGAAGAGAGGCCCGAACGGATCGCCCTGTCTGACCCCCTGCTGGGAAGCCATCGTGACGACCTGGCCGTCTGATCCGGTACAGACCAGAGTGGTATGCTCACCGTATGCCCACCGACCGGCCCGATAGAGCTCGGGAGCCCAGTCCTTGAGTCCGTCGGCGAGGTCTCGTCTGCTGACAGTGTTGAACGCGTTAGAAAAGTCCAGACTGACGAGGTGGTTGTAAGTGCCACGGAGATCACCTCTCGTTGCCTCGTCAACCAGTCTGACGATCGGCTCGACTCCGCCCTTGGAGCCGACGCCAAGCTGACAGTCTAGGAGCATGGTCTGTCTGAGTCTGGCCTTGAGAAGGATCTTGCTTACCAGCCGATAGAGCAGCTCGCCCACCGCGATCGGTCTGACCCCGCCGCCTGTCTTTTCGAGAGGAGTCAGTCTGGAAGCACAGAGAAGCTGGATGCCGGGTGCTGTACCCTGAGAGATCTGACCGGTAAGCACACGGACCATCTCACGGACAGGCTGCCGGGCGAGGGCAAGGGAAAGCAGAGGCTGAGTCCAGCCAGAGATACCGGGAGAGGTCTCTCTGGAGAACTTGGCAAACGCAGGGAGAACGGCTTGCTCTTCCGGGCTGTCGCCAGGATGAGGGCCAGCACGAGACGAAAACGGAGAGGGGTCACCGGATGGATGTTTTGCATGCAACCTCGCCATCACATCCTCACTCAGAGCAAGGACAGGAGACCGGTCGGAAAGCAGACTGGCAGCACGAGAGAGATAGCCAGAAGAGACCTGTCTGCCGACGGCATGCTTGAGATCACCAGGCCGACGATCGCCAGCAGAGCGAGAGGAGTGCTCCGGCCAAGACACAGCAGGGTATGCTCGCAGCCTGGCAGCCGAGTTGACGCCAGGAGCAAAGCCAGGGACAAGGCCGACTTTTGGGAGACAGAGAAAGTCAAACAGAGTGTGCTCACTGGGCTTTGAGACATAGGCGAACGCCATCCGCTCTGCTGCATCTTGGAAGGCCTTGAGCTGGCGACCGTGGAGAGGCTTGCTCGCGGTGGGCAGTTTGACGAGGGAGAGGAAGCGGTCAAGGAGGGATGTGTGGGAGGATGCGAGGTCGATGGCCTGGTCGATCTGGTCGAGGGCAGCGGTGTCGGACGCGGTGTCTGCAGGAGGAGGAGAAGGCGGAAGGGAGGGAGGAAGGGAGGGAGGCCAAGACAGGGTGGGAGCAGGCTCGGCTGGGAGAGGACTAGGAGTGGGTGGGAGAGGACTAGGAGTGGGTGGGACGAGTAGTAGACCAGACTGAGCATGGTGTTGTCTGAGTCGAGGCTGAGGAAGAGAGTAAGGCATAGGGTCAGCCAGGGCATCAGACTCAAAGCCAGAGACAGAGTCAGGGTTAGGGTCTTAGATTCATAGATAGTTCTTTTAGCAAGGTCTGGTTGTAGCGAGCAGGAAGAAGAAAGAAAGAGGACCGACAGGTGTAGGAGGTGTAGGAGGTGTAGGAGGTGTACGCTAAGGGGAGGTAAGGGGAGGTAGGAGGAAGAGGGGAAGAAGTAGAAATGGAAGTAGAAGTAAAGGAAGAAATAGAGAAAGAGGTAAAGAATAAAGTAGGATTAGGGTTAGGGTTAGGGTCTTAGATTCATAGATAGTTCTTTTAGCAAGGTCTGGTTGTAGCGAGCAGAAAGAAGAAAGAAAGAGGACCGACAGCTGTAGGAGGTGTACGCTAAGGGGAGGTAGGAAGAAGAGGGGAAGAAGTAGAAATGGAAGTAGAAGTAAAGAAAGAAATAGAAGTAGAAGTAAGGATAGAAATAGAAGTAGAAGTAAAGATAGAAATAGAGAAAGAGGTAAAGAATAAAGTAGGATAAAATGAAGAAGAAGGAAGTAAAGAGATCGAAACAGAAGTAGAAACAGAAGTAGAAGTAGAAAGAGAGAAATAGAGTAAGATGGAAGGAAACAAGATAAGACGAAAAGAAAACGAGATAAGATGGAAAGAAAGAAAGAAAGAAAAGAAGATAAGATAGAAAGAAAAGAAAGAAAGAAAGAAGAAAGAGAAAGAGATGCAAACTGCAAGTTGATCATCAACAACCATCATCATGAAGTAAATCTCACAACGAAACACGCAACAGAACGACTCCTTCTCGCTTCCATCCACTTCCGTCCACCTCGACTTTGTTCAGAACTGCCAGTGGGCAGCCCTGGCAGACAACAGGACGACAGCAAGATGACTGAGAAGACGGCCAGCGGCAGACGGACCGAGGTGCTTGGTCCACCGGTCGATCAGCTCGTTCGCCCGGCAGTCGATCGCCCCGCCGGTGGTGAGGATGAAGGGCTCGAAGGGAAGATAGATCCGGTTCGCATAGGTCTGTACCTTTTCTTTTGCTTTCCCGTCCAGGATCGCGACGACCGCTTGGTGGGCTGGGTCGAGCTGGACACCGGGCGGGTCGTTCCGTCTGGCGAACCGAGTGGCAAAGGCTGATCTGTTTTGTTTGGCGGCCTGTGGGTACAGATGGGTCCGTCTGGCGATCTCTCGTGCGGCGTCGGATGCGATCGAGACTACAGCGACGTCGATCTCGACGACACCGTCGGGCGAAGTGATCCGGAGATCGGTCCGCATGGAGGTGCCAGGGACAAGTGGTTCGTTCTCTACGTTGAACATGCTGTTCGCAGCGAGCGACTTGTGTACTAACCGCTTGATGTTGCCGTGTCTAGCGAGGGTGTCTGGGTTGCGGCCGTGGCAGACCTCGTCGTGTCCGTAGTGGTTCTGGTGGTGGCAGCTGTTGCAGAGGTCGGACCGGCCGGGGCAGAAGGTGAGGAAGTGGAGACCGGCGGCGATGTGGACGTCTCTGAGGGAGAGCGAGGAGGTGAAGGGGATGATGTTGAGCCATCTGCGGCCGAGGAACGTCGCGTTTTCAGCCAGTGAGTCCTGTTGATGCTGTGAGAGCTGAGAAAGGAGAATGCTCAGCTTGTGTTCGACCATGCTGTTTGTTCTAGCCCTTTGGGACATTGGCTGGACGTCCGACATGTCAAAGCCGCCGAGGATGGGTGCGATGATGGTGTCTGCTGCCTCGTTTGCGGCCTGATAGGCGAGTGGGGCGACGTCGGCGAACGAGAGCACACCGAGGCCGCCGAACCGGGTGGGGAGCTGGATGATGGCTCTGTCGGTGTCGAGTCGACGGGGAGAGTTCCGGATGAGGAGAACCGCCTCGGTGAGTGCGTCGTCTAGTGCAGTCCATGGGTGATCGAGATCTGACGTGTCTAGTGTTCGTTGGAGGTGCCGCAGGTTCATCTGGACGCATCGACGGAGAAGCAAGAGACCGTGCTGGTAGTGGAGGCTGGGCAGTTTCCGGATGATGGCAAGCTCGTGGTGGATCTTGCGTTGGAGGAAGGCCGCTCGGAACTGTGTGCTGCCGATGGCGGTGCCGAGAAGCTCGAGGCCATGGGACTCGATAGAAAACAGGTCATGTATCTTTGACTTTGATTTGTTTAGTGATAAAGATGTGCTACTTGCTTCTACGAACGCGATGACTTTCTCGAGTGCTCCAGAGTCATTTGTCAGGATGAACACATCGTCTAGATAGCTGACGACCAGACCGTCGAGGCCTACGAACTGACGAAGCTGAGACATGAACCGTCTGATGGCAAGAGAAAAGAAGAGAGGCCCGAACGGATCGCCCTGTCTGACCCCCTGCTGGGAAGCCATCGTGACGACCTGGCCGTCTGATCCGGTACAGACCAGAGTGGTATGCTCACCGTATGCCCACCGACCGGCCCGATAGAGCTCGGGAGCCCAGTCCTTGAGTCCGTCGGCGAGGTCTCGTCTGCTGACAGTGTTGAACGCGTTAGAAAAGTCCAGACTGACGAGGTGGTTGTAAGTGCCACGGAGATCACCTCTCGTTGCCTCGTCAACCAGTCTGACGATCGGCTCGACTCCGCCCTTGGAGCCGACGCCAAGCTGACAGTCTAGGAGCATGGTCTGTCTGAGTCTGGCCTTGAGAAGGATCTTGCTTACCAGCCGATAGAGCAGCTCGCCCACCGCGATCGGTCTGACCCCGCCGCCTGTCTTTTCGAGAGGAGTCAGTCTGGAAGCACAGAGAAGCTGGATGCCGGGTGCTGTACCCTGAGAGATCTGACCGGTAAGCACACGGACCATCTCACGGACAGGCTGCCGGGCGAGGGCAAGGGAAAGCAGAGGCTGAGTCCAGCCAGAGATACCGGGAGAGGTCTCTCTGGAGAACTTGGCAAACGCAGGGAGAACGGCTTGCTCTTCCGGGCTGTCGCCAGGATGAGGGCCAGCACGAGACGAAAACGGAGAGGGGTCACCGGATGGATGTTTTGCATGCAACCTCGCCATCACATCCTCACTCAGAGCAAGGACAGGAGACCGGTCGGAAAGCAGACTGGCAGCACGAGAGAGATAGCCAGAAGAGACCTGTCTGCCGACGGCATGCTTGAGATCACCAGGCCGACGATCGCCAGCAGAGCGAGAGGAGTGCTCCGGCCAAGGCACAGCAGGGTATGCTCGCAGCCTGGCAGCCGAGTTGACGCCAGGAGCAAAGCCAGGGACAAGGCCGACTTTTGGGAGACAGAGAAAGTCAAACAGAGTGTGCTCACTGGGCTTTGAGACATAGGCGAACGCCATCCGCTCTGCTGCATCTTGGAAGGCCTTGAGCTGGCGACCGTGGAGAGGCTTGCTCGCGGTGGGCAGTTTGACGAGGGAGAGGAAGCGGTCAAGGAGGGATGTGTGGGAGGATGCGAGGTCGATGGCCTGGTCGATCTGGTCGAGGGCAGCGGTGTCGGACGCGGTGTCTGCAGGAGGAGGAGAAGGCGGAAGGGAGGGAGGAAGGGAGGGAGGCCAAGACAGGGTGGGAGCAGGCTCGGCTGGGAGAGGACTAGGAGTGGGTGGGACGAGTAGTAGACCAGACTGAGCATGGTGTTGTCTGAGTCGAGGCTGAGGAAGAGAGTAAGGCATAGGGTCAGCCAGGGCATCAGACTCAAAGCCAGAGACAGAGTCAGGCAGGGCATCGGGCCCGGCGACAAGTGGAGAAGCAGGTGCAGGAGCGAGTGCAGAGACAGGCACGAGATCAGGACCAGGAGAAAGCGACTCGGCTGGGTGGACGGAAGAAAAAGAGTGGATGGAGGACGACGGAGGGCTAGAAAAGGACTGTCTTCGTGGAAGACGAGGGATGGCACGCTGGGTGGGGATCAAGCGAGGTCTGGTGGGCAGAGAAGTGGCGGATGCTGAGCGGGGTCTGGAGGTGGCTGGATGGGTTGGATAGGACGGGAGATGGGACGGGAGATGAGAGGAAGGGCGGGAGGGCCGAGAGAGCCGAGAGTGGGAAGACCGAGGCTGGGAGGGCACAGGCTGGGAGGGCACAGGCTGAGAAGGGAGGGAATGGGAAGAGACAGGGTGGACAGCAAAAGGGTCCTGTTTCTTGTGAGTCTTGGCGATATGGGTGAGAAGGCCATGTTGACTAGCACAGGGAAAGCCACAGCTGCAGGCGATGAGACCGGTGCCAGCAAGAGAGGCGTTTGTCCATCTGTTTGGGCGGTCTAGTTTCCGGAGGTGTTCGAGGAGGGCAGTGGTGCGGAGGTCACAGTGGGGACACTGGATGGGATTGTCTCTGTTGGACATGGCCCAGGAGGGCGGTAAGGGGGGTGTGTCAGAGGGCCGAGGAGTGTGTCGGTGGAGGGTCCAGGGTCAGGGTAGGGTAGGGTGGGGTAGGGTAGGGTAGGGTTAGGGTTTTGGGTTAGGGTTTTAGATTCATAGATAGTTCTTAGGGTTAGGGTTTTAGATTCATAGATAGTTCTTTTAGCAAGGTCTGGTTGTAGCGAGCAGGAAGAAGAAAGAAAGAGGACCGACAGGTGTACGAGGTGTACGCTAAGGGGAGGTAAGGGGAGGTAGGAGGAAGAGGGGAAGAAGTAGAAATGGAAGTAGAAGTAAAGGAAGAAATAGAGAAAGAGGTAAAGAATAAAGTAGGATAAAATGAAGAAGAAGGAAGTAAAGAGATCGAAACAGAAGTAGGAACAGAAGTAGAAGTAGAAAGAGAGAAATAGAGTATGATGGAAGGAAACAAGATAAGACGAAAAGAAAACGAGATAAGATGGAAAGAAAGAAAGAAAGAAAAGAAGATAAGATAGAAAGAAAAGAAAGAAAGAAAGAAGAAAGAGAAAGAGATGCAAACTGCAAGTTGATCATCAACAACCATCATCATGAAGTAAATCTCACAACGAAACACGCAACAGAACGACTCCTTCTCGCTTCCATCCACTTCCGTCCACCTCGACTTTGTTCAGAACTGCCAGTGGGCAGCCCTGGCAGACAACAGGACGACAGCAAGATGACTGAGAAGACGGCCAGCGGCAGACGGACCGAGGTGCTTGGTCCACCGGTCGATCAGCTCGTTCGCCCGGCAGTCGATCGCCCCGCCGGTGGTGAGGATGAAGGGCTCGAAGGGAAGATAGATCCGGTTCGCATAGGTCTGTACCTTTTCTTTTGCTTTCCCGTCCAGGATCGCGACGACCGCTTGGTGGGCTGGGTCGAGCTGGACACCGGGCGGGTCGTTCCGTCTGGCGAACCGAGTGGCAAAGGCTGATCTGTTTTGTTTGGCGGCCTGTGGGTACAGATGGGTCCGTCTGGCGATCTCTCGTGCGGCGTCGGATGCGATCGAGACTACAGCGACGTCGATCTCGACGACACCGTCGGGCGAAGTGATCCGGAGATCGGTCCGCATGGAGGTGCCAGGGACAAGTGGTTCGTTCTCTACGTTGAACATGCTGTTCGCAGCGAGCGACTTGTGTACTAACCGCTTGATGTTGCCGTGTCTAGCGAGGGTGTCTGGGTTGCGGCCGTGGCAGACCTCGTCGTGTCCGTAGTGGTTCTGGTGGTGGCAGCTGTTGCAGAGGTCGGACCGGCCGGGGCAGAAGGTGAGGAAGTGGAGACCGGCGGCGATGTGGACGTCTCTGAGGGAGAGCGAGGAGGTGAAGGGGATGATGTTGAGCCATCTGCGGCCGAGGAACGTCGCGTTTTCAGCCAGTGAGTCCTGTTGATGCTGTGAGAGCTGAGAAAGGAGAATGCTCAGCTTGTGTTCGACCATGCTGTTTGTTCTAGCCCTTTGGGACATTGGCTGGACGTCCGACATGTCAAAGCCGCCGAGGATGGGTGCGATGATGGTGTCTGCTGCCTCGTTTGCGGCCTGATAGGCGAGTGGGGCGACGTCGGCGAACGAGAGCACACCGAGGCCGCCGAACCGGGTGGGGAGCTGGATGATGGCTCTGTCGGTGTCGAGTCGACGGGGAGAGTTCCGGATGAGGAGAACCGCCTCGGTGAGTGCGTCGTCTAGTGCAGTCCATGGGTGATCGAGATCTGACGTGTCTAGTGTTCGTTGGAGGTGCCGCAGGTTCATCTGGACGCATCGACGGAGAAGCAAGAGACCGTGCTGGTAGTGGAGGCTGGGCAGTTTCCGGATGATGGCAAGCTCGTGGTGGATCTTGCGTTGGAGGAAGGCCGCTCGGAACTGTGTGCTGCCGATGGCGGTGCCGAGAAGCTCGAGGCCATGGGACTCGATAGAAAACAGGTCATGTATCTTTGACTTTGATTTGTTTAGTGATAAAGATGTGCTACTTGCTTCTACGAACGCGATGACTTTCTCGAGTGCTCCAGAGTCATTTGTCAGGATGAACACATCGTCTAGATAGCTGACGACCAGACCGTCGAGGCCTACGAACTGACGAAGCTGAGACATGAACCGTCTGATGGCAAGAGAAAAGAAGAGAGGCCCGAACGGATCGCCCTGTCTGACCCCCTGCTGGGAAGCCATCGTGACGACCTGGCCGTCTGATCCGGTACAGACCAGAGTGGTATGCTCACCGTATGCCCACCGACCGGCCCGATAGAGCTCGGGAGCCCAGTCCTTGAGTCCGTCGGCGAGGTCTCGTCTGCTGACAGTGTTGAACGCGTTAGAAAAGTCCAGACTGACGAGGTGGTTGTAAGTGCCACGGAGATCACCTCTCGTTGCCTCGTCAACCAGTCTGACGATCGGCTCGACTCCGCCCTTGGAGCCGACGCCAAGCTGACAGTCTAGGAGCATGGTCTGTCTGAGTCTGGCCTTGAGAAGGATCTTGCTTACCAGCCGATAGAGCAGCTCGCCCACCGCGATCGGTCTGACCCCGCCGCCTGTCTTTTCGAGAGGAGTCAGTCTGGAAGCACAGAGAAGCTGGATGCCGGGTGCTGTACCCTGAGAGATCTGACCGGTAAGCACACGGACCATCTCACGGACAGGCTGCCGGGCGAGGGCAAGGGAAAGCAGAGGCTGAGTCCAGCCAGAGATACCGGGAGAGGTCTCTCTGGAGAACTTGGCAAACGCAGGGAGAACGGCTTGCTCTTCCGGGCTGTCGCCAGGATGAGGGCCAGCACGAGACGAAAACGGAGAGGGGTCACCGGATGGATGTTTTGCATGCAACCTCGCCATCACATCCTCACTCAGAGCAAGGACAGGAGACCGGTCGGAAAGCAGACTGGCAGCACGAGAGAGATAGCCAGAAGAGACCTGTCTGCCGACGGCATGCTTGAGATCACCAGGCCGACGATCGCCAGCAGAGCGAGAGGAGTGCTCCGGCCAAGACACAGCAGGGTATGCTCGCAGCCTGGCAGCCGAGTTGACGCCAGGAGCAAAGCCAGGGACAAGGCCGACTTTTGGGAGACAGAGAAAGTCAAACAGAGTGTGCTCACTGGGCTTTGAGACATAGGCGAACGCCATCCGCTCTGCTGCATCTTGGAAGGCCTTGAGCTGGCGACCGTGGAGAGGCTTGCTCGCGGTGGGCAGTTTGACGAGGGAGAGGAAGCGGTCAAGGAGGGATGTGTGGGAGGATGCGAGGTCGATGGCCTGGTCGATCTGGTCGAGGGCAGCGGTGTCGGACGCGGTGTCTGCAGGAGGAGGAGAAGGCGGAAGGGAGGGAGGAAGGGAGGGAGGCCAAGACAGGGTGGGAGCAGGCTCGGCTGGGAGAGGACTAGGAGTGGGTGGGAGAGGACTAGGAGTGGGTGGGACGAGTAGTAGACCAGACTGAGCATGGTGTTGTCTGAGTCGAGGCTGAGGAAGAGAGTAAGGCATAGGGTCAGCCAGGGCATCAGACTCAAAGCCAGAGACAGAGTCAGGGTTAGGGTCTTAGATTCATAGATAGTTCTTTTAGCAAGGTCTGGTTGTAGCGAGCAGAAAGAAGAAAGGGTTAGGGTTAGGGTTTTAGATTCATAGATAGTTCTTTTAGCAAGGTCTGGTTGTAGCGAGCAGGAAGAAGAAAGAAAGAGGACCGACAGCTGTAGGAGGTGTACGCTAAGGGGAGGTAGGAAGAAGAGGGGAAGAAGTAGAAATGGAAGTAGAAGTAAAGGAAGAAATAGAAGTAGAAGTAAGGATAGAAATAGAAGTAGAAGTAAAGATAGAAATAGAGAAAGAGGTAAAGAATAAAGTAGGATAAAATGAAGAAGAAGGAAGTAAAGAGATCGAAACAGAAGTAGAAACAGAAGTAGAAGTAGAAAGAGAGAAATAGAGTAAGATGGAAGGAAACAAGATAAGACGAAAAGAAAACGAGATAAGATGGAAAGAAAGAAAGAAAGAAAAGAAGATAAGATAGAAAGAAAAGAAAGAAAGAAAGAAGAAAGAGAAAGAGATGCAAACTGCAAGTTGATCATCAACAACCATCATCATGAAGTAAATCTCACAACGAAACACGCAACAGAACGACTCCTTCTCGCTTCCATCCACTTCCGTCCACCTCGACTTTGTTCAGAACTGCCAGTGGGCAGCCCTGGCAGACAACAGGACGACAGCAAGATGACTGAGAAGACGGCCAGCGGCAGACGGACCGAGGTGCTTGGTCCACCGGTCGATCAGCTCGTTCGCCCGGCAGTCGATCGCCCCGCCGGTGGTGAGGATGAAGGGCTCGAAGGGAAGATAGATCCGGTTCGCATAGGTCTGTACCTTTTCTTTTGCTTTCCCGTCCAGGATCGCGACGACCGCTTGGTGGGCTGGGTCGAGCTGGACACCGGGCGGGTCGTTCCGTCTGGCGAACCGAGTGGCAAAGGCTGATCTGTTTTGTTTGGCGGCCTGTGGGTACAGATGGGTCCGTCTGGCGATCTCTCGTGCGGCGTCGGATGCGATCGAGACTACAGCGACGTCGATCTCGACGACACCGTCGGGCGAAGTGATCCGGAGATCGGTCCGCATGGAGGTGCCAGGGACAAGTGGTTCGTTCTCTACGTTGAACATGCTGTTCGCAGCGAGCGACTTGTGTACTAACCGCTTGATGTTGCCGTGTCTAGCGAGGGTGTCTGGGTTGCGGCCGTGGCAGACCTCGTCGTGTCCGTAGTGGTTCTGGTGGTGGCAGCTGTTGCAGAGGTCGGACCGGCCGGGGCAGAAGGTGAGGAAGTGGAGACCGGCGGCGATGTGGACGTCTCTGAGGGAGAGCGAGGAGGTGAAGGGGATGATGTTGAGCCATCTGCGGCCGAGGAACGTCGCGTTTTCAGCCAGTGAGTCCTGTTGATGCTGTGAGAGCTGAGAAAGGAGAATGCTCAGCTTGTGTTCGACCATGCTGTTTGTTCTAGCCCTTTGGGACATTGGCTGGACGTCCGACATGTCAAAGCCGCCGAGGATGGGTGCGATGATGGTGTCTGCTGCCTCGTTTGCGGCCTGATAGGCGAGTGGGGCGACGTCGGCGAACGAGAGCACACCGAGGCCGCCGAACCGGGTGGGGAGCTGGATGATGGCTCTGTCGGTGTCGAGTCGACGGGGAGAGTTCCGGATGAGGAGAACCGCCTCGGTGAGTGCGTCGTCTAGTGCAGTCCATGGGTGATCGAGATCTGACGTGTCTAGTGTTCGTTGGAGGTGCCGCAGGTTCATCTGGACGCATCGACGGAGAAGCAAGAGACCGTGCTGGTAGTGGAGGCTGGGCAGTTTCCGGATGATGGCAAGCTCGTGGTGGATCTTGCGTTGGAGGAAGGCCGCTCGGAACTGTGTGCTGCCGATGGCGGTGCCGAGAAGCTCGAGGCCATGGGACTCGATAGAAAACAGGTCATGTATCTTTGACTTTGATTTGTTTAGTGATAAAGATGTGCTACTTGCTTCTACGAACGCGATGACTTTCTCGAGTGCTCCAGAGTCATTTGTCAGGATGAACACATCGTCTAGATAGCTGACGACGAGACCGTCGAGGCCTATGAACTGACGAAGCTGAGACATGAACCGTCTGATGGCAAGAGAAAAGAAGAGAGGCCCGAACGGATCGCCCTGTCTGACCCCCTGCTGGGAAGCCATCGTGACGACCTGGCCGTCTGATCCGGTACAGACCAGAGTGGTATGCTCACCGTATGCCCACCGACCGGCCCGATAGAGCTCGGGAGCCCAGTCCTTGAGTCCGTCGGCGAGGTCTCGTCTGCTGACAGTGTTGAACGCGTTAGAAAAGTCCAGACTGACGAGGTGGTTGTAAGTGCCACGGAGATCACCTCTCGTTGCCTCGTCAACCAGTCTGACGATCGGCTCGACTCCGCCCTTGGAGCCGACGCCAAGCTGACAGTCTAGGAGCATGGTCTGTCTGAGTCTGGCCTTGAGAAGGATCTTGCTTACCAGCCGATAGAGCAGCTCGCCCACCGCGATCGGTCTGACCCCGCCGCCTGTCTTTTCGAGAGGAGTCAGTCTGGAAGCACAGAGAAGCTGGATGCCGGGTGCTGTACCCTGAGAGATCTGACCGGTAAGCACACGGACCATCTCACGGACAGGCTGCCGGGCGAGGGCAAGGGAAAGCAGAGGCTGAGTCCAGCCAGAGATACCGGGAGAGGTCTCTCTGGAGAACTTGGCAAACGCAGGGAGAACGGCTTGCTCTTCCGGGCTGTCGCCAGGATGAGGGCCAGCACGAGACGAAAACGGAGAGGGGTCACCGGATGGATGTTTTGCATGCAACCTCGCCATCACATCCTCACTCAGAGCAAGGACAGGAGACCGGTCGGAAAGCAGACTGGCAGCACGAGAGAGATAGCCAGAAGAGACCTGTCTGCCGACGGCATGCTTGAGATCACCAGGCCGACGATCGCCAGCAGAGCGAGAGGAGTGCTCCGGCCAAGACACAGCAGGGTATGCTCGCAGCCTGGCAGCCGAGTTGACGCCAGGAGCAAAGCCAGGGACAAGGCCGACTTTTGGGAGACAGAGAAAGTCAAACAGAGTGTGCTCACTGGGCTTTGAGACATAGGCGAACGCCATCCGCTCTGCTGCATCTTGGAAGGCCTTGAGCTGGCGACCGTGGAGAGGCTTGCTCGCGGTGGGCAGTTTGACGAGGGAGAGGAAGCGGTCAAGGAGGGATGTGTGGGAGGATGCGAGGTCGATGGCCTGGTCGATCTGGTCGAGGGCAGCGGTGTCGGACGCGGTGTCTGCAGGAGGAGGAGAAGGCGGAAGGGAGGGAGGAAGGGAGGGAGGCCAAGACAGGGTGGGAGCAGGCTCGGCTGGGAGAGGACTAGGAGTGGGTGGGAGAGGACTAGGAGTGGGTGGGACGAGTAGTAGACCAGACTGAGCATGGTGTTGTCTGAGTCGAGGCTGAGGAAGAGAGTAAGGCATAGGGTCAGCCAGGGCATCAGACTCAAAGCCAGAGACAGAGTCAGGGTTAGGGTCTTAGATTCATAGATAGTTCTTTTAGCAAGGTCTGGTTGTAGCGAGCAGAAAGAAGAAAGGGTTAGGGTTAGGGTTTTAGATTCATAGATAGTTCTTTTAGCAAGGTCTGGTTGTAGCGAGCAGGAAGAAGAAAGAAAGAGGACCGACAGGTGTAGGAGGTGTAGGAGGTGTAGGAGGTGTACGCTAAGGGGAGGTAAGGGGAGGTAGGAGGAAGAGGGGAAGAAGTAGAAATGGAAGTAGAAGTAAAGGAAGAAATAGAGAAAGAGGTAAAGAATAAAGTAGGATAAAATGAAGAAGAAGGAAGTAAAGAGATCGAAACAGAAGTAGAAACAGAAGTAGAAGTAGAAAGAGAGAAATAGAGTAAGATGGAAGGAAACAAGATAAGACGAAAAGAAAACGAGATAAGATGGAAAGAAAGAAAGAAAGAAAAGAAGATAAGATAGAAAGAAAAGAAAGAAAGAAAGAAGAAAGAGAAAGAGATGCAAACTGCAAGTTGATCATCAACAACCATCATCATGAAGTAAATCTCACAACGAAACACGCAACAGAACGACTCCTTCTCGCTTCCATCCACTTCCGTCCACCTCGACTTTGTTCAGAACTGCCAGTGGGCAGCCCTGGCAGACAACAGGACGACAGCAAGATGACTGAGAAGACGGCCAGCGGCAGACGGACCGAGGTGCTTGGTCCACCGGTCGATCAGCTCGTTCGCCCGGCAGTCGATCGCCCCGCCGGTGGTGAGGATGAAGGGCTCGAAGGGAAGATAGATCCGGTTCGCATAGGTCTGTACCTTTTCTTTTGCTTTCCCGTCCAGGATCGCGACGACCGCTTGGTGGGCTGGGTCGAGCTGGACACCGGGCGGGTCGTTCCGTCTGGCGAACCGAGTGGCAAAGGCTGATCTGTTTTGTTTGGCGGCCTGTGGGTACAGATGGGTCCGTCTGGCGATCTCTCGTGCGGCGTCGGATGCGATCGAGACTACAGCGACGTCGATCTCGACGACACCGTCGGGCGAAGTGATCCGGAGATCGGTCCGCATGGAGGTGCCAGGGACAAGTGGTTCGTTCTCTACGTTGAACATGCTGTTCGCAGCGAGCGACTTGTGTACTAACCGCTTGATGTTGCCGTGTCTAGCGAGGGTGTCTGGGTTGCGGCCGTGGCAGACCTCGTCGTGTCCGTAGTGGTTCTGGTGGTGGCAGCTGTTGCAGAGGTCGGACCGGCCGGGGCAGAAGGTGAGGAAGTGGAGACCGGCGGCGATGTGGACGTCTCTGAGGGAGAGCGAGGAGGTGAAGGGGATGATGTTGAGCCATCTGCGGCCGAGGAACGTCGCGTTTTCAGCCAGTGAGTCCTGTTGATGCTGTGAGAGCTGAGAAAGGAGAATGCTCAGCTTGTGTTCGACCATGCTGTTTGTTCTAGCCCTTTGGGACATTGGCTGGACGTCCGACATGTCAAAGCCGCCGAGGATGGGTGCGATGATGGTGTCTGCTGCCTCGTTTGCGGCCTGATAGGCGAGTGGGGCGACGTCGGCGAACGAGAGCACACCGAGGCCGCCGAACCGGGTGGGGAGCTGGATGATGGCTCTGTCGGTGTCGAGTCGACGGGGAGAGTTCCGGATGAGGAGAACCGCCTCGGTGAGTGCGTCGTCTAGTGCAGTCCATGGGTGATCGAGATCTGACGTGTCTAGTGTTCGTTGGAGGTGCCGCAGGTTCATCTGGACGCATCGACGGAGAAGCAAGAGACCGTGCTGGTAGTGGAGGCTGGGCAGTTTCCGGATGATGGCAAGCTCGTGGTGGATCTTGCGTTGGAGGAAGGCCGCTCGGAACTGTGTGCTGCCGATGGCGGTGCCGAGAAGCTCGAGGCCATGGGACTCGATAGAAAACAGGTCATGTATCTTTGACTTTGATTTGTTTAGTGATAAAGATGTGCTACTTGCTTCTACGAACGCGATGACTTTCTCGAGTGCTCCAGAGTCATTTGTCAGGATGAACACATCGTCTAGATAGCTGACGACGAGACCGTCGAGGCCTACGAACTGACGAAGCTGAGACATGAACCGTCTGATGGCAAGAGAAAAGAAGAGAGGCCCGAACGGATCGCCCTGTCTGACCCCCTGCTGGGAAGCCATCGTGACGACCTGGCCGTCTGATCCGGTACAGACCAGAGTGGTATGCTCACCGTATGCCCACCGACCGGCCCGATAGAGCTCGGGAGCCCAGTCCTTGAGTCCGTCGGCGAGGTCTCGTCTGCTGACAGTGTTGAACGCGTTAGAAAAGTCCAGACTGACGAGGTGGTTGTAAGTGCCACGGAGATCACCTCTCGTTGCCTCGTCAACCAGTCTGACGATCGGCTCGACTCCGCCCTTGGAGCCGACGCCAAGCTGACAGTCTAGGAGCATGGTCTGTCTGAGTCTGGCCTTGAGAAGGATCTTGCTTACCAGCCGATAGAGCAGCTCGCCCACCGCGATCGGTCTGACCCCGCCGCCTGTCTTTTCGAGAGGAGTCAGTCTGGAAGCACAGAGAAGCTGGATGCCGGGTGCTGTACCCTGAGAGATCTGACCGGTAAGCACACGGACCATCTCACGGACAGGCTGCCGGGCGAGGGCAAGGGAAAGCAGAGGCTGAGTCCAGCCAGAGATACCGGGAGAGGTCTCTCTGGAGAACTTGGCAAACGCAGGGAGAACGGCTTGCTCTTCCGGGCTGTCGCCAGGATGAGGGCCAGCACGAGACGAAAACGGAGAGGGGTCACCGATGGATGTTTTGCATGCAACCTCGCCATCACATCCTCACTCAGAGCAAGGACAGGAGACCGGTCGGAAAGCAGACTGGCAGCACGAGAGAGATAGCCAGAAGAGACCTGTCTGCCGACGGCATGCTTGAGATCACCGGCCGACGATCGCCAGCAGAGCGAGAGGAGTGCTCCGGCCAAGACACAGCAGGGTATGCTCGCAGCCTGGCAAGCCGAGTTGACGCCAGGAGCAAAGCCAGGGACAAGGCCGACTTTTGGAGACAGAGAAAGTCAAACAGAGTGTGCTCACTGGGCTTTGAGACATAGGCGAACGCCATCCGCTCTGCTGCATCTTGGAAGGCCTTGAGCTGGCGACCGTGGAGAGGCTTGCTCGCGGTGGGCAGTTTGACGAGGGAGAGGAAGCGGTCAAGGAGGGATGTGTGGGAGGATGCGAGGTCGATGGCCTGGTCGATCTGGTCGAGGGCAGCGGTGTCGGACGCGGTGTACTGCAGGAGGAGGAGAAGGCGGAAGGGAGGGAGGAAGGGAGGGAGGCCAAGACAGGGTGGGAGCAGGCATCGGCTGGGAGAGGACTAGGAGTGGGTGGGAGAGGACTAGGAGTGGGTGGGACGAGTAGTAGACCAGACTGAGCATGGTGTTGTCTGAGTCGAGGCTGAGGAAGAGAGTAAGGCATAGGGTCAGCCAGGGCATCAGACTCAAAGCCAGAGACAGAGTCAGGGTTAGGGTCTTAGATTCATAGATAGTTCTTTTAGCAAGGTCTGGTTGTAGCGAGCAGAAAGAAGAAAGGGTTAGGGTTAGGGTTTTAGATTCATAGATAGTTCTTTTAGCAAGGTCTGGTTGTAGCGAGCAGGAAGAAGAAAGAAAGAGGACCGACAGGTGTAGGAGGTGTAGGAGGTGTAGGAGGTGTACGCTAAGGGGAGGTAAGGGGAGGTAGGAGGAAGAGGGGAAGAAGTAGAAATGGAAGTAGAAGTAAAGGAAGAAATAGAGAAAGAGGTAAAGAATAAAGTAGGATTAGGGTTAGGGTTAGGGTCTTAGATTCATAGATAGTTCTTTTAGCAAGGTCTGGTTGTAGCGAGCAGAGAAAGAAGAAAGAAAGAGGACCGACAGCTGTAGGAGGTGTACGCTAAGGGAGGTAGGAAGAAGAGGGGAAGAAGTAGAAATGGAAGTAGAAGTAAAGAAAGAAATAGAAGTAGAAGTAAGGATAGAAATAGAAGTAGAAGTAAAGATAGAAATAGAGAAAGAGGTAAAGAATAAAGTAGGATAAAATGAAGAAGAAGGAAGTAAGAGATCGAAACAGAAGTAGAAACAGAAGTAGAAGTAGAAAGAGAGAAATAGAGTAAGATGGAAGGAAACAAGATAAGACGAAAAGAAAACGAGATAAGATGGAAAGAAAGAAAGAAAGAAAAGAAGATAAGATAGATAGAAAGAAAGAAAGAAAGAAAGAAGAAAGAGAAAGAGATGCAAACTGCAAGTTGATCATCGACAACCATCATCATGAAGTAAATCTCACAACGAAACACGCAACAGAACGACTCCTTCTCGCTTCCATCCACTTCCGTCCACCTCGACTTTGTTCAGAACTGCCAGTGGGCAGCCCTGGCAGACAACAGGACGACAGCAAGATGACTGAGAAGACGGCCACAGCGGCAGACGGACCGAGGTGCTTGGTCCACCGGTCGATCAGCTCGTTCGCCCGGCAGTCGATCGCCCCGCCGGTGGTGAGGATGAAGGGCTCGAAGGGAAGATAGATCCGGTTCGCATAGGTCTGTACCTTTTCTTTTGCTTTCCCGTCCAGGATCGCGACGACCGCTTGGTGGGCTGGGTCGAGCTGGACACCGGGCGGGTCGTTCCGTCTGGCGAACCGAGTGGCAAAGGCTGGATCTGTTTTTGTTTGGCGGCCTGTGGGTACAGATGGGTCCGTCTGGCGATCTCTCGTGCGGCGTCGGATGCGATCGAGACTACAGCGACGTCGATCTCGACGACCACCGTCGGGCGAAGTGATCCGGAGATCGGTCCGCATGGAGGTGCCAGGGACAAGTGGTTCGTTCTCTACGTTGAACATGCTGTTCGCATGCGAGGCGACTTGGTGTACTAACCGCTTGATGTTGCCGTGTCTAGCGAGGGTGTCTGGGGTTGCGGCCGTGGCAGACCTCGTCGTGTCCGTAGTGGTTCTGGTGGTGGCAGCTGGTTGCAGAGGTCGGACCGGCGGGGCAGAAGGTGAGGAAGTGGAGACCCGGCGGCGATGTGGACGTCTCTGAGGGAGAGCGAGGAGGGTGAAGGGGATGATGTTGAGCCATCTGCGGCCGAAGGAACGTCGCGTTTTTCAGCCAGTGAGTCCTGTTGATGCTGTGAGAGCTGAGAAAGGAGAATGCTCAGCTTGTGTTCGACCATGCTGTTTGTTCTAGCCCTTTGGGACATTGGCTGGACGTCCGACATGTCAAAGCCGCCGAGGATGGGTGCGATGTGATGGTGTCTGCTTGCCCTCGTTTGCGGCCTGATAGGCGAGTGGGGCGACGTCGGCGAACGAGAGCACACCGAGGCCGCCGAACCGGGTGGGGAGCTGGATGATGGCTCTGTCGGTTTGTCGAGTCGACGGGGAGAGTTCCGGATGAGGAGAACCGCCTCGGTGAGTGCGTCGTCTAGTGCAGTCCATGGGTGATCGAGATCTGACGTGTCTAGTGTTCGTTGGAGGTGCCGCAGGTTCATCTGGACGCATCGACGGAGAAAGCAAGAGACAGTGCTGGTAGTGGAGGCCTGGGCAGTTTCCGGATGATGGCAAGCTCGTGTGGGAATCTTGCGTTGGAGGAAGGCCGCGCTTCGGAACTGTGTGCTGCCGATGGCGGTGCCGAGAAGCTCGAGGCCATGGGACTCGATAGAAAACAGGTCATGTATCTTTGACTTTGATTTGTTTAGTGATAACGATGTGCTACTTGCTTCTACGAACGCGATGACTTTCTCGAGTGCTCCAGAGTCATTTTGTCAGGATGAACACATCGTCTAGATAGCTGACGACCAGACCGTCGAGGCCTACGAACTGACGAAGCTGAGACATGAACCGTCTGATGCAAGAGAAAAGAAGAGAGGCCCGAACGGATCGCCCTGTCTGACCCCCTGCTGGGAAGCCATCGTGACGACCTGGCCGTCTGATCCGGTACAGACCAGAGTGGTATGCTCACCGTATGCCCACCGACCGGCCCGATAGAGCTCGGGAGCCCAGTCCTTGAGTCCGTCGGCGAGGTCTCGTCTGCTGACAGTGTTGAACGCGTTAGAAAAGTCCAGACTGACGAGGTGGTTGTAAGTGCCACGGAGATCACCTCTCGTTGCCTCGTCAACCAGTCTGACGATCGGCTCGACTCCGCCCTTGGAGCCGACGCCAAGCTGACAGTCTAGGAGCATGGTCTGTCTGAGTCTGGCCTTGAGAAGGATCTTGCTTACCAGCCGATAGAGCAGCTCGCCCACCGCGATCGGTCTGACCCGCCGCCTGTCTTTTCGAGAGGAGTCAGTCTGGAAGCACAGAGAAGCTGGATGCCGGGTGCTGTACCCTGAGAGATCTGACCGGTAAGCACACGGACCATCT